>LR989960.1:10010000-14810000 GCA_905147015.1 Laspeyria flexula | reverse complement strand
TACCTATTATGAATTTACTGAAAAATTCATGGATGACAGAGCCAGTATACAATCAATTTACAATTAATAAGTGAATTTATTAACTAATAAATTATTGAACACAAGTTATTAGTCATGGCTTAGCTACTTAGAATTTATAAGTTCAAACAGTAATGTTGTGATTACACTGACTAGTACCCAAAATCCGTCACGTTATTTCAGTGATTACAAAACGTAGTGCGCGTTTTCAAAAGAGCCATAACACAAATTTCACGTATTGATTATTCTGTACTGGCCACAAGGCATTGTGAGCTTTAAGGCGGAAACATAATTAACGTGGCGTGGTGTGGCCTACCAGAGACGCCCCTGGTGCATATTGCTTTCATACATTTAATATGGTTAGGGACATATTTCAGTCTCGTGTCGTGTGGTGGCACCACGACATACTAATGTGTCTCTAACCATATTAAATGCATGAAACCGATATGCACCAGGGGCGTCTCTGGCGCGCCACGACGTCTTTAATGAATATGCAATTTTTTTTGTCTTTGGTCATAACATTCAATATATTCATGCCGTAACCAATCTCCAATTAATATTATGGTAGCTTGGTCGTTCCTTTTAATATACGTCAGTGTAAACATATAATTATTATTATTTCAATTCACATGGTTATACTCAGGTTAGTTTTGGCATTAACATATTGAAGCAATGGTAAATTAATAGCAATAAGTTCATGACACATCAAAGTTAATATGATAACATAATAAAATTTTAATAAAGTATAATTTAAAACAATATTCTTAAAAAAACGACTAAGATGATATGGATGAACTACATTTAAATGTCACCAGTATTTTTAATAAAATATAGATATAAAAAAAACTTTGGTTGCTGATGTTTTTAAATTCTCTCAAATTATTAGAAGCTATTCAAAACATGATAAAGACGAAGTCGTTTAGAATCATTGTTCAATAGTAGCATTGTCGTATATTTTTCACTGCCTTTTATTATATCATAAGTATTTATCTCTCTCTATCTCTTACCATAGTATGAGTTTTTATGCTACATTAAAAGATGGCTTCTGCATTTAAGAATAAGCTATATATTGCAAAAGATTTTACAAAGATGTATGTAGTGTGCTATTATAGGTAATGATTCTATCTATCTTTTCAAAACAAACTTTGAATAACCTCCGATTTTTAAAAGAAATTTAAAAATGCTTTTATACTTAAAAAATATATCAGCTTAAATTAAAAATCAACCAAACATTTAAGTAAATCCTTATAAAATTGTGCTTATTGAAACCGTGGTTCTAATATCAGCCTAATTTCTTAACCTTAGACAAATAAAACTAATTTCTCTCAACCACCAACGAGAGATGCAACTGCTAAGGTTCGGTATGAAGAGTCGTCATAATCGTCGTAATCAAGGCCGAAACCAGCATTGTCTTGACCCATCACCATTGGTAGGAGAAAGAGGAAGAGCAGAAGAATCCAGCTTTGGAAGCATTTTACTGTAGAAGCCCCGTTGAGAGTAACTGAAAGTGTAAAACAAATTTTTAAATTAATTATGGTTTAATAAAATCATTAAAATCTAAATAATTAGCTTGTTTTGGTGAGAAAAAATATTCATAATCATAATTATAAATCACCCATTATACACAAGCTGTTGAGCACGAGTCTTTTGTAAAAAACCGGTACCAACATGCCTTTTTTAATTTATATTTTTTTTATAATTAAAATATAAAATATTGGTAGGTAGCAGTATAGCTAAAAGTTTTTTGTTTAACTTGTGCACCTTGATATTGCTTCTTACCTAAGTTCAAGATTCTAGATCTCAGGGAAGTACTCCTATTGGTCTTGACCCTGGAAATCTTAAATATTGCTACAAAAATGGAGCATAAATGGCTATGTATTTTGATTGAGTTTACTTAGAACTTTAATTTTTTTACTACTACAGGATTGCAGACTCAAGTATTTGATATTAATTTTCTCTTAATACTTTCACGCGTTCCAAGAAAATAGATCATGACAGAAGGACAGACAGACAAAAATACGGACAACGGGGTGTGGAAAGGGTCTCTTGCCTTCCTTTAACTTTTGAACTTTTGAAGAGCGGAGCTTGAAAAAGAATAGGATTTGCTACCCTTTTTACTTAGTCACCATCTAAGAGCATAATTATAAGTAATTATAAAATGTGGGTATTTTTTTTCATGACTTCATTATAAGTATGTAACATTAAATTCATACTTTTCGACGCTATTCGGGTTTCAATTACAGTAAAAAAGTATTTCAATTTATGCCACACAACTCGTCGCTTCTTTACAAAAACTAAAACTTACTTCTTTCAGGTCTTGGATCAGTGTCTGGCGTGAAAAAGTCGAGATTAGCTGAAGTTTTGTACACGTTATAGACGGTGGCGAAGCAGGCTACTCTGAGACGTCCACCGATGAACAGCTCCGGTGTCACTTTGACGTCAGCCTTCACAGTTGTCCAAAGGAGACCACTCTCTGACGGATGAAGGCTTGTCTCTGATGAAGGAAGCTGGAAAAGGAAGATTAAAACATATTAATACTGTTAAATATTTAGATTTTAATGCAACTGTACTAAAGTCAGTGATAATGAAGAAAGAAGTAGGGCGAAGCGAAAGTTGCCCAAAAAACTATATTACTAAATTGAAATCTAGTAAAAAACTTGTTCTCGTCCGGTCAACGAAGGCTCTAAAAAGGGGTTTAGAGTGCGTGAAAAGGAACCTAAGATTTCTTCAAAAACTTGTAAAGGATGCTTAGAAAGTGAACATACTACAAGTCCTGACGTTTCGGAAGTAAGCCGAAGTGGGGGTACCGGTACCATTTTTTACTTTTTGGCTTATAACTAAAAAACGGTACGTTTTTGAAGAAGAAATGCTTCTACTTAACGATAGCTTATCAAATTGTCTACAACTTAGTGCTGTATACTTTTCCAAATACCGTTTTTGAGATATGGTGCACAGAGCACGAATCTTGTACCTCGGTAAATAATCCATCCTAAAATTTTATTAAAACATAATAAATCCATGCTTATAAATAATTTGCATTGTTTATTGATTGATTTATTATAATTTATAAAATTTTATTAATTTTTGTTTGGATCAACCTGTCCCGGTGGCTGTATGTCATCGATCTTGCAATATAAATTTAACTTACTTACTGATGTCTGATTTCAGATTAAATTTGGGATGCCTATGTAAATCAGATGTATTGCAATATTTTAATAAATTGGAGTAGATCTGATGTTGGACCGCGAGGTGACTACGGGAACTCGGTCTTCAATTGACGCAACCCCATCGAGTTTGGGCTCATTTGACTTGCCTTGACGAGTAATTTAAAAAAGTAAAAAAAAATGAAGAGTAAGAGACATCTATTCAAAAATACGCCAGAAAATGACCACAAACTTCAGATAAATAGAGAATTTTGTGTATGAGTGGGCACTACAATAGATTAAGGGCCCGAATCTGCTAACACAATGGTAAGCCGATGTTCACATTCGACAGCTGTGATTGGCTTACTAACTCAATCGCGTCATATTGCCGACCTGTGATTGGTCGATATTAGTCCATTGATCTGCTATTGACGTGTGTAATTTAGCAGTAGTCATAACTGGTTGACGTGGCAAAGAAGCCTCTCATAGCTTTAGCCCAAACATAATAATAAACATTTTTTTTTTTATTATATAATATATTATATAATAAATAAATAAATATGGATGGAAAGTAGGAGATGAAGAATATTAATTGTACTCACTGGTTCTTCGTTGATATATATAGTAAGATTAGCAGCTGGTCTAGCTGGAGATGAAGTGCAGTTGGCCTGGAGTAACTCCCCGGGCTGGTAGCGGTCCTTGTCTGCCTTCAACACTGGACTGCTTGTTGGCAATGCTGGAATAAAGAACATAGAATTTAGCAATTTTACTGTTACACTAAACTTTACTCAGAAAGTCTACTCAAACCTGGACATTCGGCTTGGTAATATTATTATTAGCTATAAATATAGCTAAAAATATTTACATCATAATCTTAAAAATTAAACACAAGTAATCTATTTAAAAAACAAGAACCAGATGCTCTATTCACAGGAATTACCTATAAATAGAATATCTGATTGAGGTCAGATTCCTGACGAAGAAATACAAACAAAGAAATGACTAGAAGTCGTGTGGTGCTTCGCTCCCGTCCTTCTTTATTTGGCCACTGCTCAGCTCCTATTGGCCGTAGCGTGGTGTTATATAATATAGCCTACGTTACTCAGTGATAATGTAGCTTTCTATCGGTAAAATAATTTTTGAAATCGGATCAAATTTTAATTCGTTACATACAAAAATATAAATCTTTCTTCTTTATAATATTAGTATGTATAGGTAAATATTAGATCAATCACACAGTATAAAACAAGCTCTGTTCCTGTGTCATGGTACGATAAATAATGTAAAATAATAATATGTAAATGTACCCTACCGATGGTATTTTTCACATTACTTTTAATGTGACATATTAAGTACATTCATTGCCTTGTAGGTTCAGTTATGTGTATTTTCGTTTAATGATTGAGAAGGAAGTCAGATAACCTGAAAATAGGTCACATTTTTTCCAATATAATAAAATAATAATAATAAATAAATAATTCCAGATTATCCATGTTTAAATCCCGAGTGATTATAATCTTTCTATTGTCTTATAAGTTTAAATTATGCATAAGTTATTCTGATTTAAAAAAAGCGAAACTTATTCTGGTATTCTATATAGACAACCAACTGTACAATTGAAGTGATGTTATATCCGCCCCACAGCACTCAAATATTTTTTCACATGATATTGTATTACACATCTCAATTTCTCTGTACTTCAAAGCACTGTCAACCAAAATACAGAGCCTACTTTAAACAAGAAATCAAGTCAAGTTGTAGTTATCTTTTCTTATTTGATTGTTTTGTTGTTGACATTTTACGAAAGACAATAAAACATTGATTCTGCGATGATGATAACACAATAGCTAGGAAAAGTACTATGCTCTTTTTACCCGACTGCCAAAAAGGAGGGTAATGTTTTTATTATTGAAGTTTGCAGTACATATTTTACTATGTTATATTATGAACCAAGTTTTATTACAAAGTGTTTTTTTTTGTATTTTTAACAAACAAAAAACAATACGTAAGAAGTTTATAACAATATTATATTATAATGTTAATCTTAAAAAACATGCATGAAAAAGGCCCTTATTCGTAAATCCTTACAAAAGAGCACCGACTTTATTGATTAATGATTACTTTATAATTATACAAAATTGCTTTACACACAACTGAACAAAAAGATATGGATCGACGTATTCGAGTTCTAAATCCAGAGGGACGTTTACATAAAAAGTAGCCCTCAAATTGAAACCTAACAAAATAAAATTCACATTACGACTGGCGTCGCACAGGGTATCATTCTGGTACCACATCTATGCATATTACGTACTTACAATCTCTGCGGGACGTATCTGATTTCAATGTCCATTTCTTGACCAGAATATAAATTTATCTTATTTTCTGTGTTTGTAATACTTTCACTTTCGGGAATTTGTTGTTGGGAACAAAAGCACTAAGTATGTGCCTTTGTTTGGGCAGTTAGTCTTTTTTCTTTTTCAAATAAGAGTTATATATATATATTATTATAGTAACACAATAGCTAGGAAAAATACTATGCTCTTCTTACCCGACTGCCAAAAAGGAGGGTAATAATAATAATAATAATATAATAATATTCTACCACAATTACACAGCGCCATCTAGTCCCAAATTAAGCAATTATTTTGCTTGTGTTATGGGTACTTAACAACTGATACACTACTTAAATACTTTTTTTTTTGTAAATACATACATATTATAGATAAATTACACCCAGACACAGAACAAACCTTAATGCTCATCACACAAAGATTTGTCCTGGGTGGGGATCGAACCCACGACCTCCAGTTTAGCAGTCAGGGTCACTAACCACTAGACCAACAGGCCAGTCAATAGTCAAGTAATGTTTTTGTTATTGAAGTTTGCAGTACATATTTTACTATGACTAATCATTCTTAAAATGGAATTATTGAAGAATACTTCATACGTTATTTTTACCAAACGATAAACTTAAAAAAAGCAATAATAGCAACCCATTGCCTCACAGCTTGGCAAGGTTTTGTCTCCTCTTTTAGAGAGCTGAGAGAATTTATTTAGGTAATATTCTAAACCCTCTGACCTAATGCTGTTTGTGAAATTAATAGGATCAGATATTCTCCGTTAAATATTTTTAATAATTCAAAAAGGTGTTTCAGATATTAAAAAATATTGTAGAATGTTTGCTGATGACATAGAAAATCTTGTTCAAATTTCAAGCCAGGCTGTGTTCACAGCTGCGCACGTCAAACTTCATATTAACAATGTTTCGGTTTCTCGTAAATAAATATCTAAATAAGTTACAATAATAACAAATTTTCATGTAGATATGACGAGAAAAATTACCGCCTAAATATTTACCATAACTCGAAAATGAGGTAATATAATATAAATGACTAGCTTTCGTTCACGGCTCCACCCACGTTGTATGTCGGAAAAAGCCTATATGCTATTTCCAGACAATAATCTATCTGTTTGCCAAATTTTATTCAGATCCTTTCAACCTTAACAAACATCCACCCATCTATCTTTTTTTTTCGGCGAGACGCAAATCATACTTATGCTCGCACAATATTATCATAATACCTTAATATAATATTACTATCTAGATAATAATATCTAGTTAAAACCATATTGGCTTATCAAAACTTAAAAAACTTAAATTCCAAGATCAGCTAATCAAGTTGAAGTCTAAAGATTTAGACATCTTAATTGGCTTTGAAACGTGATCTTGTTTTTTATCTAATTATTCTAGGCAGACGTTTACTTAGAATTGTATAATTACAACCTGTACCAAAAAAAAAATGTGTACTCAATACTATAAAAATACATTCTAAAATATTAAATAAATATAGCCTGGAGCCGATATCATGTAGAACGTATGTTGCCATCACTACCATCACCCCTTTGGGATAAAAACGTGACGTTATGTTATGTTTGTATGTTCCACACATCATTACTCTTTTCATTTTGGCTTTAGCCCGGGTCTAAAAAAGTATTTTTAAACCTATGTATTCTTATTTTCAGGTCAGGGAGGCGGGCGGCCGTAGGTTTCAGGCGGCACAGGATCGTTCGCAGTGGCGTAAATTAGGTGAGGCCTATGTTCAGCAGTGGACGTCGTTGGGCTGATATGATGATGATGATTCTTATTTTGTCGAAACCAACTCAATAAATTTTATGTACTACCTGCCTTGTCATCCTTTGAAGCTATACGAGTATAATATACTCATAGAACCTATATTAAATGCTGTCAACATAAGTTTAACATATCTACACAATAACACAATGACGTCAAATAAAATTGTTGTTGTTTTCTTTCTCTGTATCATCTTGCTTACTAATAAAACGTGATCGAAGATAAATATTTCCGACTATAATTTGAAAATGGAGATATGACACAAAGCCATAAATAGAGCGTAAAAACGTGTGCCAGAATATTTGCCGCCAAAAAATATTGCAGTGACGTCATACCGAAAAATACAACGTCAAACTGTGCTCTTTTATTCACAATAACTTGTAAAATTTATGGTGATTTGATATAGTTTATACGATTTCCGTACTTGCATTTCTATATTACAGTTAGATCACATTTTTTTCTTCCGTTTTCTTGTTGTCGTTAATAACCATACCTTTGTATACAGGCAATACACGCATTGGTGCATGTTACTGACTTTCTTATGTGTCTAAAAGTCTTGATACCTACTCTCTTAACGCAATATCTGTGTGTTTTCATGGAAACCACGCGACACGATGAAGAAAAAATATAGTTTGCTTAAATTTCTAATGTAAATAAAAAAAAATAAGCAAGCCCACAATATCCTTAACTCTAAATTTGAAAATGTGAGATAGAAAGACCATTTATTGATTAGTATAATATCTAAAATAAGTCTCAGATTTCGGTATTGAAACCTCTAATTGTTTAATACATTCCCGAGCACCTACGTAAAATATTTGAAATATTGGTACATTGGATAGCTAGTAACAATACGACCCTAGAACCTCTGGCATAATTTATTAGGGTTGAATTTCGAGAACTAGGTAATTCAAATACTTACAAGCTTTCAGACGTCCTTGGTCAAGATTGGGTCAAGAGGTGGAAAAGTGTATCTAAAGATTTAAGTAAAGCCTTTAGTCTCAAGTTGAAGAAACTGAAATGAGAAAGGGAAAGTAACCTCATTCTTACGACCTTTAAATATTCTGGAAGATTGCCTTGCTTTGACGCTGCCGTCCTATTTCTAAAAAGCGACTAAGTGAAAAAGGCGAGTTTTGAGCTAGAGTCGAGAAACAATTTATAAACCGATGCTATTTTTTTCTATAGGTGTTTATTAACGATATCATAATATATCTGATATATAACATCGCTATTAGGGACTTACAGAAAAGGACTCGTTTTAAAAATATTCCCTCATTTTTTTACTTTAATTTGAAATTCACTTTTAAAAAAACGGCTAAGTGACTTAGCCGTTTTTTTTATTATTTAGGACTGCAATATTGCAATAACAAATTTGACAACGCCTTCATTATCATCATCACTACAACCCATAAATGTCACACTGCTAGGCACCGTACGTTTATTTTCCCGAAAAGTTAAAAAAACTAACAATGTAGATGACGATATAATCTGTAGTTAGGGCACTCAGTCGATGAAACAGCCTTAAAATCGACCACAAACGCGGTCCCAACAATATCAACTCAACAAACTATAGGGTATGCCTAAAGTTAGGCTATATTGGATGAACAAATTCAAATTTGGGAATAGATAACTGCTGATATTTAGATTTATATCCCATTAAAACAACAATCAGTAACATACTCGTATTTTATATCGGGCTAAACAATTATACAACACAAGGGATCTAAAGTGATTGCAAAGTTACCTCTCGCCATATTAGATGAAGTTGTATTCAGGCCTTTTAGCGGTTGGGTGTTTCATACGCAGTTCTGGTCAGTCGTCTTAAAATTTATGAAGAAAGGGGTCAAATGGAGTAGATTAGGTCTGTAAAAACTTAGCTTTATATGACTAAAGAAGTAGAACTTGATAGATTGTTGATAATGAAGTTATAACTCGCACTTCTCATCAATACTCTGACAGTATAATCCATTAAAATCTCAAGGATGTATTAAACCAGAACAAAGCACCGTTTTGCCTTGACCGTTAAAAACTTTTTATTTTACCATTCAAAATATAACATTCAAAATGAGAATAAACTTTGCGTTTCTAAGCCTAAAGATATCTAGCGTTTTGTTCATGGGCTATAAAGTAATTTTAATTTGATAAAAGCAGTTATTGTCCTTAAGCTCCAGACAGTTATTTAGTTAAGTAGAAACTTAAATCAGTTTAGTTAATCTTCCGATTTAATTATAAGTTTTATAAGACTCAAGGCTGCGGAGAAGACCCATGAATACTCCATACAAATATAGTATTCAAATAAATTCTCAGGGTTTGTCTGATCCACCAACCCACAATAGGCCAGTGTATGTGGATTATTGCCTGAACTCTCTTTGTTCTCTATATAGAGGAGAGGATATCCGAGTCCAGCAATGGGAGATTAATGATTATGTGTATGATTATGATTATTTTTTATTATTATAAAATAGTATTATTATATCTTGGCTTAAGCTTGGTTAACTTTAGTATCCTACATAAAGTGGATGAGTCAACCATAAATCTCTTGTGTTATGTTCTGTACAATTTGAATTGTAGTAAAGTTAACACTATAAAAAAAATTGCCCCATTTTCAACAAAATTTGAGACATGAAGACATACTGACACGTTTAAAAAGTGCCGTATAAACAAAATGTTTGTTGAAATGGGCAACTGTTCACACATTCACGTTCGTGTAAACCGTTGGCATTTTTTTTGTGTAAAATGCCTGTTCACTTGTACAAATACGAGAGTGCAAAACGTGTCCACCGATGGTCAGTACGATAACACCAAGCTCTCTTTAAGTTCTACGTGATTCAGCATTATACGATTGCATTTAATGCTGCATTTACGTTTGTTGAAGTTGATATTAGGGTACATTTTTATTTTAATGTTGATTACATTGCTGCTTCAGTACTGTTATGTGACTTTCATTTTAAAATCAAAATAGTCATTGTATTGTTTATAAACTATGTGAAGATTGTAGTAGTTACTTAGGGTGATTATGAATTCAGTAAATGTTTTAAAAAAACTATATTAAAATCACTCCAAATGGAAGTTGACGAATACAAAGAAAACGACAAAAATAAAGCAACTGATATGGCTTACGCCGATAGAAGACAATAATGATGATAATATATTTTTGGTATTTTAAACTAACTTCCTGTGATTTCAGTAGAAGTTCTTCTCCAGGTCTTAGCCACCATGTAATTTTTTTTAATGACAATTATTTTAGTGGTTAAGGCAGAAACTCAATAAAAAACAGAGAAAACGAAAAACAAAAAAATTAAAACAGAGAACCTTTCAAATTAGTACATAAAAAGCCTACATATCGACCGGTCTCAATAGAGTAACACACACAATAGTTCAACAGAATACAATTCATGGCTTGGACATAGGCCAACAAAAACATTCATCTGTCATTGCTCTCAATTTTTTGCGTAGTATATTATTACAACAATATGTTAGTACCAACAGACCGCAAAAATATAAATTACTTGATATTGAGCCTTCATTAGTAGTAAGTTTTTTTGCTGTGGTAAAAGAAAATCTATAATATAAACAATACCCGTCCTGTCAGTCGGGTAAAAAATAGAAACAAGATTTCATATCTTTTTGTTTTTATTTTCTCTGCTCTGAATTAGAATAAAAATTCTGATCTGAGTCTGATATGACTGTAGATAACATTTTCCTCTTATGAAAAAAGACCTGTCAAGTGTTCAGCTGTCCAACGTTATGGGTTGCTAATTAAATTAATTCTATTTCTTCATCCCAACTTCTTTTTCATCTTCAATCAAAATGACTGATAAATTTTTCAAAACGCGCCACGCCGTCAATGTATCTGCCAGACCGCTTACGAACGCTTCCTTTTAACTAAATACGCACAGAAAAACTCCAGTCCACAATGGCTCTAAATTTCAACCCTTTTGCAGCAACACAATATGGTGTTAACATGATTTACAAACCTAATAAAATACGAACTATAGTGTAATGCCACAGAGTTTAACACCATCCCGAACAAAATTGCTGCATAAAATATGTGCCTCGTAAAACGGATACTGCTACTAAATAATAACCGGTACTGCTTTCAAATAGCGACAAATTTCACCACCTGTTACACTGGTCATAAACTAGTGGTGTAAGTGAGCTAAATCGACTGGATATAGCATAACTGCACATAACTGAAGCTAATGCTTAGTTATGGAATAGCAGATGGTCGGTGGCGTGATTGGTAATTAATTGGCAATTAATCGGTAATTAATTGGTAATTAATCGTTAATTAATTTTTAATTCATTGGTTGGATATTCATTTAGTTACGTAATTGATCTTTATACTATACACATTTATTAGTTTTTTAAAGTTCATTTACGTTTGTTTTAATTTAAACTGTCCTTAATAATTCCACTTGCAGCTATCATTTTTATCAAATCAGATTAAGACATCCATTATTGGATATAGATAAAGTAGATCCCAGGAAAGACAAGCCCCTAAGCCATACACCTTAGTTTAAAAAGTATGTTTGGTGGTTCCATAAATCTATTATCATTAACTTCTTAATATAAATAAATCCATTGGATCTTCTATCTGGCAGATGTGGTAAAAAAATAATATTAATTTTTTTACAATATTGAAACCAGAAACTTCTTTTCTTACCACATGGGCCATGCACTCCCGCTCTCTCAGATTTACTTGATTCCTAAAACACAAAAAATGTACTTACCTACAACATCGATGAACTTAGCAGCGATCTGCGTGGCAAAAGAAGGCGAATCCGCAGTAACTTCACAACTGAAGTTTCCAGCTAAGCTCAGGTCCAATCTTCTCAGCAGCACCTGAGTGCCATTCGATCTGTTCATCTGAAAGTCGAAGTGCAAACTCTTTAATATTATACGAGGTACCAGTTGGATTTTGGTTTGTGAGACCAAGATACAAATGCAAGACGGGCTAAACTTACCCGTTTGCAAGATACTTGTAGAAAGCGCTGAAATCCTAGTAAGGATTTTAAATCTCTATTTTTTTCATGTAGGTTCGTTATATCGCATAACAGTGTTTTGTTTTTATTTGTTTTAAGAATTAAGCAAAAAGCATCTTGGTTGTTATTCTAGCCCTAAAGTTCGGTAATATTACTAACAATAGTACGTATAATCGAATATACACTAGGTTAAGAAATTACAGCAAAGTGATTTGATTAACATTTTAAACTCGAAAATCAGAATTTAGATTTAGCACAAAACATCCAAAATCGTAAACTGGAGTGATATTGTATTAAAATTTCACTGACAATGTGACACTGAACCTCAACCCAATAAAATAAATAAACTGCTGTTGATGTCTAGAATGAAACACTACTCATCTCATTCAAGAGACATAACCGTTGAACACATCCCACATAAACATTCCCTAAGAACGGTCTCGAGGCTATTGCATCCAACCAACCCTTACAATTGCCGAAATGTCGTCGCTCCATTTAGCAACCCCTCCCATTTCCCTGAGCGCAGCTTTAGATAAAAAAACAAATGATAGTCAACATAATGCAACCGATGCTGTAAATTTCTGGAATGGATTTAAAAGCATCAACAAACACCCTCTTTAAACACCTCGAGAGTAATGCTAAAAGAGGTCTGCAAAACTTCATTTCACGTTATGAAAGAAAGACAGTTTTTTACACTCGCTGCAGATCGCCCCACGGAAATCGTTTTCAATCTCGATTCAGACTTTATCGATTCAATCTAGCAAAGTGAAACCATACAAGTAACGCTAGGAACAAAATTCAGAGTATTTTTAAATGTACAGAAAGTGTACTTCAGTTTGCCGATTTGGTAATTTTTCACTTGCTCTTTTTTGCTGACTATATTTATACACGCACAGGTTTTCATATTTCTAAAATTGTGCTAAATATTAATAAAATTGTTATGTTCAATAAAGGCTTTTTTTTTATTTGTGTGTCATTCTAAATTTAGTTAATAATTTTAACGCGTGCAAAGGAATCTTTACAAAAATAAAGATACAAAGTAGATATAAAGTCTCAAATGCTTTAGAATATGCTATAAATATGTACTTTAACTTAAACAGGCTAAAAAATATAATACAAAAACCAACATTGATTCTAGCGCAACAAAACAAAAATAATCTTGCTAAAACTAAACTTCAATTGCATTACTAATGCACTACTGAGCTTAATCTAGCGAGTAATTGAACGAATATCGGTTTTTTTTTGTTTATTGGGGGCAAATTCAAAGAATTAGATCGCACCAATCGACTGCTATCCATCCGTGTAATAGCATCTTTAATCTATCCGTGAGGGGACTGAGACAAATACCAGTCCATTGTCGGAACAGGAAGAGCATATTGGAAGGTAAAGACCCTAATTATCTTTATGTAACTCTAGGGTAGATAGGAATTCAGAGGATTATGTGGCAACATTTAACTTTTGCGATAACCGAGAAATTTTACCTGTTATGCTGGCTCGAATGGTATGTATTCCAATATTGGGTAATTTGGAATAATTTATAAACTTTAACGATTCACAATGTTCGGCTTCGAATTTAGCTTGGATTTAACTAGTTCTAGAACTTTCTTTAATGTATTTTCAGTACACTCAAAGTTAGAACGATAATGGATAGTATTAAAGATTTTAGTTGTTTTATTCAGTATAAAAAGCTGGTACGAATTAATTAAGCAATATGCTATTATCTGGTTTCAAAACCTTTATATATAACATACAATGCAAAACAAACAAACAGAATTAATTTCAGATTTATAATATTCATCATTCATCATTTCAACCCATAAACGTCGCACTGCTGGGGCACAGGTCTCCTCCAAAGAATGTGGAGGAAATTTTGCCTACTATACCACGCTGGCCGGACGGGTTGGTATAGGGTTGGTTTCGAATTTTCCTTTTCTTGCAATGTTCATGTCTGCATATTAATGGGTGTCGTTAGGGTACTCCTTTAGCTACGATTCAGACCAACCGGCTCGCATCGGCCCGCGCCGGGCGGCATTTTACAATGCGTTAAAGAACATTGAAATGTATCAACAGTAATTACAGTTCATATTTGCATGCAACTTACGCATAGTTACCTCCGTCGGCATCCCGCGACGCGTCGCGACGGCCGACCGGCTCCGACCGTAAGTTGCATGCAAATATGAACTGTAATTACTGTTGATACATTTCAATGTTCTTTAACGCATTGTAAAATGCCGCCCGGCGCGGGCCGATGCGAGCCGGTTGGTCTGAATCGTAGCTTAGTCGCCTTTTACGACACCCACGTGTTGAGATGGGGTAGTGACATTATGTGTTCTTAATCCGTCACTACACGTGTTTATAATATTAATATTTCTTAATTTGCAGAAACTTACATCAACATAGATCCCGGGTAGACCGAAGACTCTCGTGTCAGGCTCTTCCATTGGTGTATATCTATAGAACTCGTGGTTCCCTCGATACCATTTAACGGAGTATAGTGGAGCGCCCTGCATATCTCTGGAGCAGATCAGAGCTGCTGTACCTCCTCGGATGACTGTGGACGGTTCTACTAAGAGAACGACGTCTCGAAGACTTGTGACACCTGCAAATGAAATAAAGGTCTTTAATCATCATTACCACCCATGATGTCCACAGCTGGGCACGGGTTTCCTCCAAACATTTTGAACTTTTTACAATATTTTGAGCGTTTTACTTTAAAATCAACAAATGTATATTTATATTAAAAAATATTATTTTTTATAAATATAAAATAATGAATATTTTAATATGTAAACCACATGTTTACATCAGTGATTAAA
The DNA here is from genome assembly GCA_905147015.1 of Laspeyria flexula. Taxonomy (NCBI): domain Eukaryota; kingdom Metazoa; phylum Arthropoda; class Insecta; order Lepidoptera; family Erebidae; genus Laspeyria; species Laspeyria flexula. The sequence continues at coordinate 14,794,906 of LR989960.1, read as the reverse complement.
ATATTCTGTCTGCAAATGAAAACTTTCGACAAACTAATGTAAAGTTAAATCAATGTTAATCTAAAAAGTTAATCTAACTAAACATAGGCGTTGATTTCAATAAAGTGAAATGAGAAAAATAAAGGTAGGTGCTGCAAAATTATTTCGATTATTAATATCATAAGTCAAAACAGTTTAATTTAAAACTATGTTCAAGTTTACAGTCCTTAATAACGTGTCGTATAAAGAGCTTAAATTAAAATTTCCAGTGTGTACTAATTAATGAGCCAATTAGTATTCTAGATAAAACTAATGAAATTTTCAAACAAATGTTCGTAAATATCTTACAAAAATATTTTTGATTTATGATTTCAAGTTTATACTAATAATTTTAAAATTGACTTGAAAATCACTTTTATTAATGTAAGTGTGCTCTTTGCATTTGCTCTTCTTCATTCATGCAGTTGCAAAACGGAGGTAAAGGTTTCCTTATCGAAAGAACTTTAACATTTATTTGATAAAAAAATATTTTCCTAAGTCAGATATAAAGAAAAAGTTTGGATGTAACATTATTAACTGAGTCATAAACCTTCGTTATGATATACCTGAAAATATTATCGATCTCAAAATAAACATCGAATAAAACCAAGACCCTCATATCCAATTCAGCAGAATACGATCAAAGTGCGGAGATTCCGCGTTCGTATCCTTAAACAAAGCCACTTGAACCAGCTCAATAAATCGTCAAGAAAATACTTCCATTTGACGTCATAAGATATCACGTTGCTCTTTCAACTTACGATGGAACCAAAAAAAGGAATGACAAAGTATGATCACATTTCTTGGATATCTAATAGAGGACCTTTACCAAAACTTAGATCGATTGTCGTATAACTCTTATGAGACATGCAACATATTGTCTGACCCCAACAGCACCAATAAAATCTATGTAGGTATTTGCTTTTCTTGAATTTAGATTTTGAGATGATACTTTAAAAGAAAATGTATATCAGTAAGTTTATACCCCAAATTCATTCAATAGGGAATTCCATATACGTCACAGTAAACCTTTTGTTCATTTTAAGTTCTTCAAAGATTATAACCAAAAAATGTATTTAAGTAGTATATCAGTTGTTTAGTACCTATAACACAAGCAAATATAATAGCTTACTTTGGGACTAGATGGCGCTACTACGGAATATTATTATTATTATTGAGATTTGTTGTATATTGTCTTTACATAAAATTATTTATTTATACTTCGAAGAATTAGAAATGGCCTTTTCATTACTTATATTGTGAGTACCTACTTTCTACTTTCTCAAGTACAGTCACATTATTATCTGGAATCAACATAACAATTTACAAATCAGGAACCATGAGAAGTCGCCTTTAGAAAGACTTAGGTACTATCGTCAAAAATACTAACTATAAAAATTTTACACAATCAAACTTATCTATATAATTTATAGCATAATTGCTTTAACCAATTATTCGCCGAATCAAAGGCTTGTGTATGTGTCTGATATATCAAAGCCGAACAACTAACTAAAGTTAAGGGCGTTACCAAAGCCACCAGTTTGGAGTACTCCGAATATTTGTGGTAGAACAAAATTTTGCGTTCTTGAAATATGTTTGTAAATTAGTCGTGATATTTACTTCTATTAATGTGGTGATCCCTCTGAGAGATTGTTACTAAACTAAACTTTAATACATGACATGCGTATGTAACCTTAACTACTAAACTTTAAATGATAACCTAATATCTATTAAAAATAAGTTAATTTTCGTAGACAATAAATTATAAAATAATCTATACTAATATTATAAAGCTAAAGAAGAGTTTGTTTTATTAATATAATATAATCTCAGGAACTACTGGTCCAATTTGAAAAATTCTTTTGGTGTTGGATAGCTCATTTATCGAGGAAGGTTATAGGCTACATAACATCACGCTACATCTAATAGGAGCTGAGCAGTAGCCAAACAAAAGCAATGGGACTGTAGCCCCGCGCGACTTCTAGTTTTAATATAAGTTTGAAAATAGTGAAAGTCTAAAACATGCAAAATCTTCAAAGCTGTATAACAATTACCTAACTTTATTTTATTTTAATGATATAAATATAGTACTGTGATTGTCCTTTATTCAAAATTTAATATCTATCTAATTTATTTATTGTCCACCTTAGCTCATAAGCTACTCATTGTGAGAGTTTTTAGATGATAAGTATTTAGAATTTACGTAGATATTGACATGTACCATTGATAAAATAGCGTTTAAACTCTCAGAGGAGATAATGTTATCACAATTTTAATTTATAAATATTGTATCAAATTTGAACATGCACTTTTGTATGTGTAATATACATACACAAGTCCATGTTCAAATACACAATACATTTTATTCGCACATAATTATTATCTGGTTATAAAATTTATTATGTATTATTTTCATGCCGTAACTGGCTAAATATGGCAAGGGCAATATTTGTTAATTTAATATTTAAGAATTCAATGTATATTCCGCAAATAAAAATATTCATTTATTGATTCAAATTTACGTAGGTTTTGAAATCAAAAATATTGTGACTAACATATATTATAAGTATTATCTTAAAAAAATCTATGAAACTTTCATACATCTTCGTGTAGAACTGTGTTATTATTGAAGACAGTGGTAGATATGATTCATATTGAGCTAAATATAAAAATAATTAGAAAACTAGTCAACAACATTTGTTTATAAGTTATAATGCAATATAGTCTCAAGAAACATTATTAGATAATCCTTGGAGCACTGAACTTTGCACGTACAAAAATGTGGGCGGAAAATAGGATATTAACATCAGATTCCCTATTAGATGAAGTTATACAAGCAACCACAGTTGTTTGAGATTAGCCTTAGTATACTATAGCTTTGAGCTTATTTGAGTAGGTACAGTAAACATACAATCTAGACACTAAATAAACACCCTTGCATCATGTTTAACATGCGGTTGGACGTAGAAATACGTATGTATAGTTACATTCATATACGTGGGATTAATCTAACTGCCTCGATGGCGCAGCGGGTAGTGTATACGACTGCTGTGCAAGAGGTCCCGGGTTCGATTCCCGGGTCGGGTGAAAATGGTATTGGGCTATTCTATCATGAAATTCCAGTATTGAGATTTTCCCGGAGTTTGGTAAACAAATGTTCCCGGTAGATGACAAAAGGCTCGCTCGAAATGGGTGTGAAACACCTCGGCTGCTATGTATAATATGTATGTATGGAATTAATCTATACTAATATTATAAAGCTTAAGACTTTGTTTGTTTGGTTGAAAGCGCTAATATCATAAACTACTGGTCCGAATTGATAAAATTGTTGGATAGTCCATTTATCGAGGAAGGCTATATCATTACGCTATGCCCAATAGAAGAACATTCTTTTATTTTTCATGAAAGAATGTCAATGCCTTCACAATAGATATGGATATATTACTATATTTTTAACAAATGTTTGAAAATGATAAGTAGAGTGTGAAGAAGTGAAGAGATGCGAAAAAAAATCAAAATTAAATTAAAAATTAAACAAAAAATATAATATCCGTGTAAATTGTTTTATTTTTCATCTATAGGTACATTTATTTTCACAGAAAAGATAAAGACGAGCGAATTCATTCCATGGCATTTGACAGTTTTATCAAACCGTTGTCGTTGACGTGGTCACAGAAAACAATATTATTCCCTTTTCTCTGTAGGCAGCGCGGTTTTCTATTTGAAATTTATTTCAGATTCATTTATACTTAATTAATAGGTAATAATACTTAAAAATATTGTATTACAAACTTTTTAGACAGATGTTTTGTAAAATAGGTAAGTAAATGTATTTTTATTAACTTATATGCAACGGGAAATACCTTATTTATTATACGTGATGTAGACCAAGCCTATCTCTGTTCTGTGCGTAGACCCGTTGCGTAATCATTAAATGTGCACAAGTCACGGAAGTTTTAAAGATTTTAAATGTATTTTTATGATAAAAATACATTTATTTTTTACGGAAGGCAGACAGATTAACATTTCTAATAATTTAGTTTCATAAGATCGAATTTAATTTCATGGTCCCTATTTTAGCCATTTTGATTAATTTTATTTTTAATTTAGTGTTGAGAGGAAGAGATATATAATTTCTAATCAACACTTTCATAAATTAATTATCTAAATCACTTATATAAGCCTTGACAATATTCCAATCAATGATGACATGCATTTGAATTTAACTGGTAATTAGCCTGTGAATAGAAGCAGCTAGTGCGAAATGAAATTTCAGCATCACTAAATCGAATATTTGTTTTGTTTCACAATAAAATTGAACGAGAATTAGTAGCTGATTTACAAAGCCATGTCATTTGTATATAGGTAGTATTTTAATGTCAAAATTTTACATTTTTTTTATAGGTACAGTTTAAAAATGTTGATTGACACCACCGTAGCGTAGAGGTTAACGTGGCCACCTCGCAACTAACATTGTCTTGCCGAGTGACGTGGGTAATGGGTTCGATTCTCACACGAGGCGAGTTTGTATATTGTCCGTTAATTGTATGTTAAAAAAAATGGCGACTGCCTATAAAAATTGTGTTGTATGTTTCTGCAAAAGAGAGCGTTATAATTATTATGGACTTGCTATTCCATATAATAAACAGAATATCAGAGCGGTATTACTTTAGTAGAGAAGTTTGGTATTTATTGTTATTTCAATCATTATAAAATTTAACAAATAATATAATTTGCACTGCTACGATATAGTAAATGCTATGTACACCGAAATTGTCATACATATCAGATGCGCTATTATGTACTTATTATTGCTTATAAATGTTATAATATGTATGATGCGGTAGTGCTAATAAATATAAATAAATTTATTATAAAATTAGATTTTTGATTTGACATAATATCTTACATTCAAACAAGGTATTGTTTACATTCTGCACCAGTAATTCCTGTTTTATGCGACAGATGGCGCTAGCTGTGACTATGTTCATTCACATTCGTGACGTGCGGTTTTACACAATCCATGTGCCAATACACATGCTTTGCAAACATTTAGATGACACAGTATATAAAATGACTCGTATTCCAGTACTATAATAGTTGTTTAGTGGCTAGAAATTAATAATAATAATATTCTACCACATTCACACAGCGTCATCTAGTCCCAAAGTAAACAATTATATTTACTTGTGTTATGGGTACTAAACAACTGATATACTTTTTTTTTGTAAATACATACATATTATAGATAAATTACACCCAGACACAGAACAAACCTTTATGCTCATCACAGAAAGATTTGACCCTGACTGCTAAACCGGAGGTCGTGGGTTCGATCCCCACCCAGGACAAATCTTTGTGTGATGAGCATAAAGGTTTGTTCTGTGTCTGGGTGTAATTTATTTATAATATGTATGTATTTACAAAAAAAAAAACAGAAAAAAATGTATTTAAGTAGTATATCAGTTGTTTAGTACCCATAACACAAGCAAATATAATTGCTTACTTTGGGACTAGATGGCGCTGTGTGAATGTGGTAGGATATTATATTATATTATTATCTGTTCAAGTATGTAAGTAATTAAAACAGTGACAAGGTCTTATGTCTCAATATAATATTCGCTGATTACATATCAAGAACATCTCTATCATGTTGCTAAGGTTACAGTTTAATCTAAATCTGTCTCTTTGTCTTAACCACAATGAACCGCAGAACAAGCTACGAGTATCTGTCTCTAAGGAGCCAAGTCTTTGTTAGACTACAACATGTCATGGAGTTATTTTAATAAAAAAGATTGTAAAAAGTTGCTGGTTTTATAAAAAAAATTATTAGTTTTCTTAGCATAGCAATTATTGTGGCCGACTTGAATTAGATTTCTACCCGAAAGAAAGATCCGAACCTATAAAATGTTTGTTTCGGATCTGGGTGTTTGTGTCCGTTAATTGTTTGATTATAAAGTCCCCCATGACACTGGGCTAATAATGTTCTCAAGCACGGGCAGGCGTGGTAGTTTATAAAAAAAAAAAAATATTATGAAGTTTTACTAATTTTTACTAATACAGTGAGTTCCAAGACAAAAAAAAACCCAAAATTATTATGAATTTTTACTAATACAATCAGTTCCAAGACAAAAGCTGTTTTTTCTAAAAATCTCGACATTGCATTGGATCCAATGTTTTAAACGCTAAATAAGGTCGCTGTCATTAAAAAAAAGTCAAGCCAGTCGAATGTCGAGATTTCGAGTAACCCCGCTGTAGTATTTGTATGAAAGACAAATTAATATAAGTACCTACAGCTTCAAAAACTTTCGCGTTTATTATTGTAAAAGTAAAGTCCGAAAGTCTAAGAAACCTATTTTAATTTTCTTCAAACATTGTCAATATTGCAATTGACAAATTTATAAAATCTTTTAATCTTTCGCGACTTGTACACATATTAAATTAACTATTTAATATGACAAATTTATCTAAACTCAAACCTTTCTCCACATGTTACACCAAGTGCGCTATAAATTCAGCATGTTGTTTATCATTCACTGCGCTCAACTACGTCATCAAAATGGCGGCAAATAAAACCGCGTCGAATGTTTGCAGGAGAACCTGAATTGCGTGTTTAGACTTCCGAACAAACTACCTACCCAATTTGTTTTTAGGTACGCCTTTGTGTGTTTACTCAGTGTTCGTAGGTGTTTTTGTCTTTATGAAATATCATATTCCTTATATTATAGTCCTAACTTTTTCTTATACTTTTCTTTTTATTTAGAATAATTTGAAAGCATTTTCGTGAGAAGAATCCTTTATAAGTTACACTCTTCAACGAGTTATGTACACATGACAAATCGTCTTTTTTTTTCTCTAAAATTGAACGCCATGAAAGAAATACAATGATCGAGCTTTCAATTTTTGGGTATAATATAATAATAAATAAAATTAATTTCAATGTATTTTAGAACTAGATCCTGCTCTATTTTAAAATTCATCTAAGATTTATAGCTAGGTTCAAAAATATTAAATGTGGTTCTTTTGAATAAACAAGATGCTATCCCAGTCGAGCCGTTTATGCTAAGTGAGATATCAGCATCCACTGCTTCATTCTGTCTTTAACTCATCATCATCATCATCATTTCAACCTATAAACGTCCCACTGCTGGGCACGGATATTTTGAAGGGAATTTGGCCTACTATACCACGCCGGCCAGACGGGTTGATATAGGTTTTGTTTCAAATTTTCCTTTTCTCGCAGTATTCTTGTCTGCTTAAAGTTAGGTCCCTGTCTTAGGTTGTTGTTTAGGAGTCTTTAAGTGCTTTACATGAATTAAAACAAACCCATTCCTGTCTATAAAACAGTACATACTCATAAAATAAAATAACCAGGTATCATTTCGGCACGTCTTAAAGTGAAAGTAGTACAGCATAAAATCTGCGTTAATCCCTCGGGTGCTTTCAAAGAATCGTGGACTTAAAACGACACATTAATAGGTCGTTAAAGAAAGAAATATACTTCAATCTACATAATTTTAATGTAAGTTCTCCGCTTCTCAAGTAGAATTGCGTCATTATTTAAATTTTCTCTTCGGAAAACAACCCGATCTCTATCTGGCGATGGAGGCCTAATCTATTTTGGCATCAAAAAGTATTTTAGGGATCTAATAAAGGTTCTACATCCGTGTTCGGTTCCCTTTTTTGCTAATACTACATTTATAATCGGAGAATTGGTAGTAAACTCACGCTTTTCGATGCAGAATACGAAGTTAACAAGACTAATTTTGGTCTCTAAACAAAAAATGGTTTTGTATTATAAATCCAAATGATATCTTCGAGAGGTTTAGCGTCATTTGAAAATGTCCAATTAGTATAAAATATGTTAAATTTCAATCTTTGCGTTTTAGTTATAACATTAAGAATGAAAAAAAAAGTACTTATACTAACAAATATAATTCTGAAAAAATTTAATTATGTAAGTAAGTGATTATTATTTTTTTAATTCGTTTACTATTCAGATTTGAAATACTAATCATTTTTGGGATTAGTTAACAAAATTGTAGCTATGACGTAACTAAAACTTATTACTTACTAACTAATGGTCTGTTTATTGTAAAAACATGCTATTATATAGTATTTACATTCATTGATATTTCAATGTAATAGATTTCATATTTTTTATAAATGATACTTATGCCAGTTGAGGCAATTCAGTTTTGAATCATAAATCGTAATTGGCAGCACCTGGCTAAATTAAATTATCCATCTTCTGAATTAATATCTTTAATGCTCATGAAATGTGAGAAAATTCAACGAACGCCTTACCTAATGTGATAAAATATTTTCTTAAAAGATATTGAATGAGGAAACAGTTTATTAATTTTAGTCCCTGTCTATCAACTAATGTGAAATAAATTATTATTCAATACGATTAAAATATATAACATATTTTAATAACGGTGAAGGAAAACATCATGAAGAAACCCACATATACTAGAAGAAATTCTAAGTGTATGTCTTATCCACCAACCCGCATTAGGCCAGCGTGTGTGGATTATGGCCTTAACCCTCTCAGCTCTCTAGATAGAGGAGAGGAGACCTGAGCCCAGCAGTGGGACATTAATGGGTTGCTGATGCTGATGATTTTAATAATAGCGTAAACATAATAATCGATCTCATTTTAAAATAATTAATCATTCATTAATTATTATATATTTTTTGTTCAGTTTTTACAATTGTTTTTGTATAACAAAACCGTAAGTAATAGGTATGACGTATTCTTTTCAAATGCCTTCAAGCCTCTTTCAAACCATTAAGCTTCCCACATAAGCATACTTAATAGAAAATACTCAATTTTTTTATTAAGGACGTATGAAAAAAGGACCCACACGTAAGAAATACATTCAAATTGAATCGAGATACTCGCGGATCGAAAAATTTGAGTGGGTGATTTATATTCAAAGAAGAAACGTTATACGGTTGCACCTTGTTTTTATATCCAAAGGCCCTAGAGGCACATTTCAATAAAAAGAATATGTTATGTGGGTTATTTGTAGATATTATGGCAACTAGTTTTTGAGTACATGTGTTTTATATAGCGATCCGACCCGTCTTCTTACGAGTGAAATTGATATTGTTCGCTCAAATTTTCAACAAAAATACCAAGACTTTCGCTGTTGTTTTTCAACATAGTTCTAACCACTAGTTAACAAATAGTTCTATATCATTTTGATGACGCGGTTTTAGACGAATTTCTTCGCCAGAAATATCAGGATGCGTATTCCTTAACAAGTTTTTCCAAGGACTACAGTATGAGGTTTTTCAAAAAAAGGAGTGAATTGGTTTCCAACGTGTTCGTGATGACCCCTGTGTTTCAGGCGCCCATAGGCTACGGTAACCACTTACCATCAAGCGGGCCATATATCAGTTTGCCACCGTGTCACGGTATAAAGGAATTGTTCCTCTTCATTATTGCTGAGTGCCACCTTCTGTACCCTGGCCTTACCTTAATTAATAAAGTTTCTTTCCATACTCTTGCACTTACATTTTTTTGTATAAGTCTCAATTTTATAGTACTAGTAAGTAAGTAAGTAGTATACAAAGATATCCTCTATTCTAAACCCACAATTTCATCTGTAACATGATGTCTGTCACGCAATGTCTGCATATTTATATTTCTATTATTTTTAAATTGCTCCTTTTCAACATATTATAATAAAATTGTTAAATTGTAAAAATGCTAGTTCTCAAATTTTGATGTTCGATCACTTGTAAAACTATAAGTTGTTTTAATGTATGTGCATGTATTTGAGTTACAATCTAGAATCGGAACACTTATAAACTATACTTTCTTATTTTTAAGGTTGTAAATTGTTTTGTGCATTAAATAAATAAATAAATAAGTACTAATTTGAATGTTTATTTCAACCCATAAATATCCCATTGCTGGACACGGCTCTCCAAAGAATGTGGATGGAATTTAGCATACCACGCTGGGCAGTCGGGTTACACCAAGGTTTGTTTCTAATTTGCCTTTTCTCGCAGTGTTCTTGTCTGCATAAGGTTACGCCTTCAGTTGCCTTTTACGACACTCACAGGTTGAGCTGGGGTAGTGACATTATGTAATCTTAATCCGTCACTACACGGATATTTTGAATCTTAAATCCTGATATATAATATTAAATATTTAGTGTTAATGTACTAAATATGAAACTTAAACCCTTTATTATTCTAGTGTGAAAGTGATAACTTACTGACAGAGCTGGTGCAAAAAACAACGTGATTTTTTACGAGGAAATGCAGTTGACGGGTTGAAAAGGGATATAATGTACTTTTTATCGATATACCAGAGACGCTAATACACGACGCTAATCTCGATATTGTTTGATCTGAATATTGTTGTCAAATGATTGAAAATTATAAATTCGAACATGTCGTTTTTAAATAATACCTAATAATAATAATATTCTACCATATTCACACAGCGTCATCTAGTCCCAAAGTAAGCAATTATATTTGCTTGTGTTATGGGTATTAAACAACTGATATACTACTTAAATACATTTTTTTTGTAAATACATACACATTATAGATAAATTACAACCAGACACAGAACAAACCTTTATGCTCATCACACAAAGATTTGTCCTGGGTGGGGATCGAACCCACGACCTCCGGCTTAGCAGTCAGGGTCACTAACCACTAGACCAACAGGCCAGTCATGTCAAATGTTTGACGACTATAACGAATTAGCCCAATCGAGTATCGATATTGCTAGAAAGCCCCAGATAACACTTCATTATCAACATCATTATATCAGTCGAAAGCCTCCCCAAGAGACTTCCAATAGGACCAGTAAAGACCAGTTAGTGTGATATAATTAAGAATTCAAAACTTGAAAATATATTATCAGAATCTGATCGAGATAGAAGTAAAAAATATCGAAAAATTGAGCACTTTACTCCATGGTAGCATATAGGTGATAGTTTGGCGTAGAGCCAATATGTGTATAAAACAACTTTGTGAAAGTTTAAGCCTCCATCAGACCAAGTTTTCAATAGTTATATTGTGTATTTTCAAAGCACGCCACATATTTTAGATATAGCTATTTCAAAAGTCCTTTGAAAGCTGCAGTCTATTTATTATGACAAGCAATTTTTTGTATCCATAAGTATCGGAAATAGCTGTAACCAGAAGACTGTGCTTTGATAAAGTGTTACTTCTCAGTTAACTGCAAAGGCGCCTCCCCGGATAAATCACGAACTTTCACAAAAAAAAAACATTCTAATCGCTGTTAGGTTCATAACAACAACTTTATCTTCATGCATTTGTCTCCAAAGAGGTAGGTAGGTACGTTTTGCTAGCTATGTTAGGTCCTATGTATTTTAGTGGCCTGTAGGCCAAGTGGTTAGTGAACCTGAATGCTAAGCTAGAGGTCGTCGGTTCCATTCCCACCCAGGATAAATCTTTGTGTGATGAACATGATTGTTTGTTCTGTATCTGCGTGTAATTTATCTATAATATATGTATTTACAAGAAAATATTTAAGTATTATATCAGTTGTCTAGTATCCGTATTATAAGTATTAGCTTAGTTTGGGACCAGATGGCACTAACTATTTCCTAAAGATCTCTCCATTTCTGATTCAATTACGCAGGGAAATCCTAAGCATATCTCTTTCCATGACTCTCTGAGAGACAGTGAGCTTTCAATTCAGGCTTATACTCGTCTTTTCACTCGTAAAATATATTTATGTAAACTGCTTTAGAATGATCTTTTATTTTAAATTATTTAACGTAAGTTACCTTAATTTGAAGACTTAAAAATCGAAATCCTTTGTTGTCTGTAAAAAAATAAGGCGTATTCCGCTTTGCACAGCCTCAAGGCAAGTCTAAATCAAACAAAACTATACCTATGTATCTTATCTTCATGTTCTAAAACAAACCGCAATCGTCTCAAGTAATTCAAATGTTTCTGACACACTTATCTATGTACTTGACTTCTAACGAATTAAGGCCCTTGTTAGTGTAGTGACGCGATCACATAAAGTAGCTATCTGAACTCAATGTCTGATCTGCGTTTAGATAATTATAAAATATCATATCAATAAGTAGTATTAAAGAGTTTGTTTCGTCTAACCCAAATCTCAGGAAGTACTGATCCGATTTAAAAAAATATTTTAGCGTTGCATAGGTCATTTATCGCGGAAGGCTATAGGCTATATAACATCACGTTACGGCCAATTGGAGCTGAGCAGTGGCCAAAGAAATAATGATGGGATAACCTTCCTCGATAAATGGGCTATCCAACAATTTCTAAAATCCTAACTTTCAACCAAAAAACAAACTCTTCAACTTAATAATATTAAAATATAAAGTAAATATTATAACTTCTAGAATTTTGAAGACATTCTACGCACTTATAATCAGACTGTGTCAAGTAGGACTTTATAAACATAAAGTAAACTCAGACTGAGTTCAGCTATTCGAAGGCCGCGCAAATATTTGTTTTACGTGGGGATTGATCGAACTACATATTTCAACTGTCGCATCGACCACTAGAAAAACAATGCGTCTGTCTCCTTGAACTTGTCTGACACGCTATTACGTGCCTTGATTATCACCTAAAATGGTGTTTATTCCAAAAATAAATTAAACCGAATTTACACCAATGAAATCGTTTAATATTGAAAATACACCTCAAACGCCGTTGCAACATCATGTAGCAAATAGGCTATCATGTTACTTCCCGGTAGTATCGTTTGGTCCTTAATCCATTAGAAGCAAAAGCCACTTTTGTGTACGCGAAGTAAAGAACGGTTGTTTTTTAGAAATGGTCGCATAATAGGTAACATCTTGTAGTATGATAATTGGTAGTATTTTAACAAAACATGCGTTTATGGTAAGGCGTAGTGAGATCTCAGCACACATTGAGCAACTCGACTTGGGGTTTCTTATACTTAAAGTTGGTAAGTAAATTAGTTTATTTCAGCAGCTTCTAGACGTTGACAATGTAAGAGGTATTATTAATTTTTTGCTAACGTTGAAACAATCTTGCTGTTTGCAAAGTATATAATATAATATAATATTCTACCACATTCACACAGCGCCATCTAGTCCCAAAGTAAGCAATTATATTTGCTTGTGTTATGGGTACTAAACAACTGATATACTACTTAAATACATTTTTTTTTGTAAATACATACATATTATAGATAAATTACACCCAGACACAGAACAAACCTTTATGCTCATCACAAAAAGATTTGTCCTGGGTGGGGATCGAACCCAAGACCTCCGGCTTAACAGTCAGGGTCACTAACCACTAGACCAACAGGCCAGTCTATATAATTTTATTGTTAATTCTGGTACATAACAATTGAATTGTAGTAGTAAGTAACAGAGTGAGAGGAATTGAAATTTTGGAACTTAGTTCTTAGTTTTACATGTTAAACAAAACAGGTAATTGGTAAATCACTCTTCATTTCCAGTAAGCTTGGTGATTAGGCCAATACCCTGCAGGACTATTGACTGAACCAATAAAGTACCCAATGTTGTGTATAGAACGTTTATTGGCTGTTGACGATAAAATAGCTACTAGATAAACCCATAAATTTAAGGAGTTGCACGAACCCAATAGACCTCTTAAATGTACCGTGTAATACTTTTTTTCTACTTGTGTTCACCCTTCTGCTTTGATGAACGCGCTTAATTTGACTTTCTCATTAAGTTTAGTAGAATTATGTGAGTGGTTAGTGTTGCTTCTAGCTTTTTTCGCAGTAGTAACTTTTGTAATAGCAATTTGTGCATTATCAATTAAGTAATGATAATTATCTTTCCTATGTATTTTTAAACTATTTCTACTTTATTATATAAAAATGCATTTATGTATACTATTACGGGCCTGTTGGTCTTGTGGTTAGTGACCATGACTGCTAAGCCGGAGGTCGTGGGTTCGATCCCCACTCAGAATAAATCTTTGTCTAATGAGCATGATTGTTTGTTCTGTCTACGTGTAAAATATCTATAATATGTATGAATTTACAAAAAAAAAATGTATTTAAGTAGTATATCAGTTGTTTAATACCCATAACACAAGCAAATATAATTGCTTAATTTGGGACTAGATGGCGCTGTGTGAATGTGGTAGAATATTTTATTATATGTTATATATATGTATTGAGTCAAAAATAATGGCATTATATTTATTAGATTACCTCCAAAATTACAAAATATTCTTAATACATTTTACATTTAGGTGCTTTTTTCTTTGATAAAACATTTTCACAATGTTCACCACCATAATTGAAGAAAATTTGCTGGTCCCTAAGGGTAACAAAATATAGAGGAAAATTACGGAGGAAATTGATTTCGTTTGTCGTTTCACAATAGCAGGGTCGACAGTATGTGGAATGGTTTGCGATATGAATAAACTTGATGAAGAATACATTCGAGGACTCTATGGTGCATTATAATATATAAAACATCACAAACATTACGAATTACGAGCGCAGAGCATTTTTTTCGCGATTAAAACACTTTTTAATTTTGCTCTTTCCTACTCTGCGTTTACGGCTCTTACTCTGGTTAATTATAACAAACTTCTTTGAAAGAAAAAGAATGAAAAAACATTTATTTTAAAAATCAGCTACAGGATAACATGTAGGTACACAATAAGATTTAAATTATTTTACTAAAATAAACATACTGGACATCATGCTCTTGTAGATGACCAAAAAAATGGTAAGTACCTCCCTCAGCTAATGTTGCCGCAATAAGTTAGCCGCGCAACGCTGATATTCTGGTAGGCCCAGTTAACAAAAATGACAAAAACAAAATATATATAAAAAATACAAGTAAAAATAAAATAAAATATGATAAAATACATAAAATATTAATATAAATCTAAAAAATAATAAATATTCAAATAAATATTAAAGTATAATGTAGATAGTATCATGGAATCTCATTATTTCATAATGAAGGAACCAATCCAGTAACGTGCCCTGTGGGAGAAAGAGACAGTGATACATGATTTCGTATCCCGATATCACGAATGTGAACAATTTATAATTCACGAACACCGGTGTTAAGTACATTTTGGTCTTATTCTGTAAAGGCGTGTGTTTAAAAATTGATGACGTTTCAAGTCGCGTTGGTTTTTGTGGTTATTTTATATTCACTTGTTTTTGTCTTGTAAAATTACAAAGACAAATGAAAACAATTCGTTTTTATTATTTAAATAAAGAATTTTGAGTGGGAAAGTTATATGTTTACTATTAGATTGATAAATATTGACTTATCTCCCACTTAATGAACCGAAGACCTAAAAATCAAATTAAACTCCTTTGCGTCTCGCAGTGAGTAAAAAGGAAATCAGGAAACTAATAGATGCAGATTGCCCAAGATCGGTTCCTGTAGAACTCTTTCAAACTGGATTACTTTTAACAGTGGCAACGGAATGCTGATAATAATGTTAATGATGATTTCATGCAAACTACGATAATTGTATTTAACACCCAAGACAAAGCATCTATGGTATAAGTAATAATGGATGCATGAATGAATGCTCTCGTTGAAGAAAACTTGGAAGACTGGAATCCAACTTTTTTAAAATAATTCCAATTTCAAATACCAGAAAATCTAAAAATCGATTTGGAAGGTTGGGGTTCATCATCATCAGCAATCCATTAATGTCCCACTGCTGGATTCGGGTCTTCTCTCCTCTGTCTAGAGAGCTGAGAGGGTTTTAGACCATAATCCACACACGCTGCCCTAATGCGGGTTGGTGGATCAGACATACACTTAGAATTTCTCCTAAGGTATGTGGGTTTCCTTCCTTCCTTCCTCACGATGTTTTCCTTCGCCGTTAGCAGATGGTAAATCACATGAATAGTACATATAAATTCCACAAAGTGAAATCCACATTCGTACTGCCGGTCGGAATCGAACTCGGACCACGTGTTTAGCACGCCGGTCTCTTATCCATTCAGCCACCATCGCTTCAAAAATCGCATTTTATAAAATACTAGCACAAAAGTGACTACTGTTCAATAAGAATAGAACCTCTACAACGAGACATATAAGTTTATAGACAGTGTTTTGTTAAATCTGACATTTACGTAGGTCAGGTAGAAGCTTAAGGCCTTCTTGAACAATTTTATTATTTAAATTAATCCAGATTCAAGTACATAAGCTCAGTCTAACTTTGCCATAATCTTGAAAAAAATAGTTAATAAAATTGAGTCGATTCGTAAATTTAAAATATGTTTGTGTTTGTTTTAGTGTTACGACTGATTTTGAAAAGTTACTTGTTTCTACTAACATTATAATAAAGAACTGCACTTGTTTTAGAATCTATTTTCACAGAACGGAAAATTTGAGCCGAGGAAACAGCGAATTTAATTTTATCATATGCGTTCTCGTATAAGTTTCCATGTTTAAGAGCGAAGTCTTGATGAAGGAGAAAGGTGTTTATAAAGGAAGAAAATGCAAAGGATTAAATAAATCAATAAGTATAGGGTCCTATACTAATTGTATAATTTAGTTAAAGAACTAAAAAGAAAGTTCAACTTCATTTAAACATTTTCTTCAGTAAAAAAGACTTTTCGCAAACAATCACGATAGCTAGCTAAATCGGGGTTTCAGATTGACCTGTGTAATGTACCAGAAAATGGAATTTGCGTGTGTTATCGAAAAAATGGTAAGAAATTACGTACTTTCAAAGTTCGATTCAATAATGCGAGGGAGCCTTTAGCTGGTTTTCCACGTAATTTTGGAGCCTTTTCGCTACGCTTAAAAGGTTTCAATTAGACTTACAGATGTTACCACCTTGTAAGTAATCATGTAATTTATTATCTTTATTAAAACGTGGCAGGACGGAAATATATGACGTAATTTAACTTTCAATCCCTTGAGATGAAAACAGCAAAATATATTCAGGATTGAAAAAGTCTAGGTATTTTTATACGTTCAGATTCTACTGTTATCAAAAGAAGGTCGTCTAACTTATAATGAGAGGTAATAAAGAAAGTAGTATCCTAAGGAAGCAATAAATCTACCATAAAGATTATTTTTCTTATAAATTGATAAGGAAAAATGTCAAAGAAGAAAAGAAAAGCAACAACTAAGATAGACCTTAATAAATCTTAAATCAGGTGAAAACAAAGACTGATAAAAATATTAAATGTTATTAATATCGAATGCTAAGAAGGAAAATTATACATGAATATGGTTTTAGCGCGGATCCTAGGTCTATGGTTTTAACTGAAATTACTATTAAAAAAATTACTTTCTATAATATATTAACAAACTTGATTACTTTGATTGAAGAATTGAAGATAAATATTTTATTGTGGCCTTAAATAAAAGTATAGTGGTTATCAAAAATGCCAAAGGCTAACATTTAAAACTAAATACTGAACAATTGGATTAACACCGGTGTTCATGAATTATAAATTGTTCACACTCGTGATATCGGGATATGAAATCATGTATCACTGTTTCTCAGTTTTTGGGAGACTTGAAGCTTCTGAAAATAAGAACTCCTTTCTTCCAAATTAGTTCCATATTTTGTAAACCGGAGTTGCAAAGTAGATAGTTTAATATATCATCATCATTCATCATTCAAAACCCGTCCACCCATTCCTAAATATAGGCCTCTTTTTGCTCTTGCTAAACACGACCCTGCGCTAGACTTACCTAGTCACGACGCAGAAAACGCATAATATTGTTGATAATAAGCTTCTGTTAAATTTATACCAAAATTATCAGATTATGATACATAGGTACGACCTTTATAACTGTTTAAACTTATAATATGTTTTATTATAGTTCTCAGATAAATCGACAATGGTTAAAAGTAAAATAAAAAAAAATAGATGAAAATAGAAAGAAAATTTATTTGTTTGTGTGTTAAAACGATTAATCATAATTACGTCATTAATAAAAGTGTGTTGGTGATTTGCAATACGCTTCGCAGACACTTCGCAATATTTTAAAATTTAATTTATGGTAAAAGATTTTAGAATTTTAATATGAAGTAGAGATTCTAAAGTCTCAAAATTAATAAACATGCAAGTTTTAATCTGAATAGATATCATTACTCTAAAAAAACGTACGTAGTGGTTGTCTTTTATGACTCAATAACTTTCAATAGATCGACTCTCACGCCAGTTTTGGAACACTATCGCATAATTTAATAGGTAAGTTAATAAACCCCTAAGTATTAAACATAAGCTGAAAATAACTTGAGCTTCAATCCAGGTAACTTGGCAATTTAAGTTTTCAAAACTATCCTGAAGTTGGTTCTAGTTAAACGGTAGTTGCACGGCCCTAGAGGTTTCCTATGATAACTTGGTTTAAAACATTAGACAAAGCGTTCACAAAGCAAGTATACTTTTAATTTATATTTGCTAATGATATTAGATGCAAATTCAAACCGTACTTGGGTTGAATGTAATGAGACAAACAGAAAATATTTTAAACTAAAGGAAAATTCTATCATTTCAAATATTCAAACCTCTAGTTAGAGGAGAGGAGACCCGAGCCCAGCAGTGGGACTTAATGGGTGGCTGATGATGATGATGATGATGAAAGGAATATTGTAGAACTGCTAATATCTACTATGTATAATAATATAATCGTATTGAATTGTATAATAATCATAAATATAATAATTTTAATGATAATTTTCGTTTGGGTACTGCAATTTTAAGCTTAGATTTTACTATCTAAGTTGGCTGACAGTTTTAATGAGGGCGCATATTAATTTAAAAAAATGCGAATAAAATCCTAATACGCGTCAAAATGCCACTAATGACGGACGATAGTAGTAGAAGTAAGATTATCTAAATTTTAATATTATTTTACTAAAAAAACATCCTACAATAATTTCAAACCTGATGATTTTTTTTACATTTAAAGCAAGTACTTAACCCTTTTTCGCAATTAAATTTTTATTTGATGTTTCTGCCACCCGTTACCTCAATATTTTTCGTTAATATTTTCATAATACGACACAAAATATTAATAAACCTCTTCAAGAAAGATGCTTAAGATTCAGACTGTTCATGATATTAGAATTCAGTGAAATTACGTCACAGAGTAAGCTTTACATTTTGACGTTATAACTTAATTGCGATTTGTTACAAGACACATGATTAACTCCTTTGATATACAATATATGTAGTATATTTTAGGTCTACGATTTATAACCGTGATCCACACGGTTCTTAAGTGTGTTTTTGGGACAAACTTATACTTCGTTCAGATAAGTGAAGTTTTTTTATTTTTAATCTCAGTCCATCTTAAACTGCTTCACCATTACAACACAAACTTTACGTGTTAATTTAGTTATTATAAACATCCCCTTATTACAAAATACGGACTAAGTATTAAAACTGGTTTAAATTGACAACTTTGACACTAAAACAATGGCTTATGTCAATTTAAACCTGGTTTAATACTTAGTCCATATTTTGTAATAAGGGGGATAATTGATTTTTAGTCTTCCACTGGATAAATTTGAACCATATCACGCAATCTTCTGCCTGTCATATCACATAATCTATTTCAAACATCTCCTACAGGTCATCTCTGGTTGGTGGATATCCTACCGTACATTTGTCAAATCTTTCTCCGAGCATTTGTTTTCTTCTCACTATTTCACACAATCGCCACTGGATTTCAATTGGATCTCTTGATACGACTTAACTCTTAGTTTAAATTGTTCTATGTAAATTCGCGTCAGTAAGGTTTTCCTTTTTTGCTTTTTAAAATGATTTCACAAATAATTTTTTGTTCCGTTTTGTCATAATTTCGTAGTAAGTAGTAAAATCATTTTATAATCTAGCGAAACGATGTAATAAACCAAACTTACAAACTAAATACAGCGTTTGAAATTACTACGCTTCCAGTGCTTAACTTAAACCACTATATTAGGCAGTTGATGATGCTTTTAACTGTAATTTCAGCAATTTTGGCTTGGCTCTAGTCTGTTCAATGTTGCGATGCGTGCACACGAAGTTCCCCGATTTTCTTTGTTCATTACGTGAAGATTCTTGGTTCAACTGTAAGACAGTTTAGTTCTGTCATGTGTTAGAGCCAAGTTAATGCCGTACGCTTGCATTTAATTTCCTGTTCGTCAACTTATAGATATATCTCTAGTGTCTTTAGAGTAAGAATATATTAGCATGTTGGGTAGAAAATGGCATCCTTTTGACTAATTTACCTATCTTACTGCTGATTGATGTGCACTTTGTGAAGAAATTTGAATAGGCTTATGAGTTAGGTAGACCAGAAATGTTGGGGTTTCTGCAAAAACATGTAGGTTGGCTTTCAATGTCATCCATCATCGTTAGCGGATAATATATCATTGAAATCTATGCTGCTACTAAAATTTGATTTTGTCAAAGAGATTATATACATTGCAGTTAATACTTATTTATGTCTGTATTGCCTTATATTAATGTAATAGAGTATATTTTTTTAGAAACTGATGCGTTTCGATGCAAATTTTCGAATGCATTGGTGCATGGATTAGGTGTTTGCCGTAGAATGTTTGAAGGCTTTCATCAGGTGACAGTGAATCTTGAAAAATTGACGGAGTACTACGGTAAATATAATAGTTTTGTAAGATGTCTATGTTCATAATTCTTAAAGAGAAAGGCCGGCCAAAGTATAGTACTTGAAATAAAACTGCTATAAAAGAAAGGGTTATTAAGTTTTTTTTCAACGACAAAACGGTAGTAAACAGACGTACGGCTCACCTGATGGTAAGCGGTTACCGTAGTTTATGGATTCCTGAAACTTACACCAATAGGATCAAGATCGCGTTTCAACTAATGTTATGACTGTGCTTATCTGAGTCTTAGTAGTGATGATATAAACAATTTTGTTCTTTAATTTATTAGCATTTCCAAATCAATTGAAGTTACAAAATTGACTTAACAAAAAGTTTACCCAAAAAGAATCCACTTAATTTTTTTACTTATTTGACTTCTTTGTGCATTTACAAGTTGATCATAACATTATTAAAGTCGTTGACATCGCTTTTAACAACGCAAATAGTAATTAAGAAGAGATTACACAACTAGTTAGTTATTATAACATTAATCAGCATTTCAAACTCTATAATTAAAGGATTGGTAACAATGTTTGTATACGTAATCTGTTCCATACTTGTGTTGTTACAACAATGGGTTTTAACTATAACAAAATTGTGTTACTGTCTCTTTTACGTCGTGGAGTATAAAAGGTCTTTGATTTCGAGTAAATCATGATTTAGTTTTTACTGAGCATATTTTGTTTGTAAAGCCTAGAATCTAGAATTTGTTGTCTTAATAGCTGTTAAATTTTAGCCGTCTGCTTCACTGTCTATATTGGAAAAAAGTCTCTAAAAAATGTCCAATATATTCTTATACACTCCTAATGCTTCCCTTATTCCACAAAGACACAATTATGAGAATCTATCTACTGCGACTCATAATCGCATACCAAGACTAAATTCGCTGAAAAGCCTTAGGGCTGTGTATGAGCGTTAATGTGACGATCTTAACAGACAATGCGCTTAATCGCGTTACTCTACGTATAGTAATCCTCTTACGCCTTGTCAGCTGAGCACATGCATGATAAAGACAGAGCTGCAGCCGGATTTTCTAAAAACCAAAGTAATTGTCGACATTTATTTGTTGGATATGAATAAACGTTTCGCTTTTCGTAATTAGGATTCCTGTTTGTTTTCATCTAAAAGTTTATCTTTCTGACTAATATTTGTACTCGTATGTGTTTTGAACATGTTTTTGAGTTTGTTTTAATTGGTGTATCAAATGCTAGAGAGCGGGTGATACTTTAATTGGACCAGGAAACATTTCATAACTACATGAATACTGGTTCTAACTTAAATATTAACTAATAAACGTAAATAGATAAAAGTAGATTTACACTAGGTATATTTAAATGAAACTGTAGACGCAAATTGACTAAAATGAATTATATAGTATCCCAACATAATGCTACATTAATAATAAATATGGTGGTTGTGCTAATAAACATAAATTAAAAAAAAATATCTTTCAATGTTATTATTTTAGAAAAAATAATGCTAACAACAAACTAAGACGACAAATATCATATTGTTAATAATAGAATGAAACACAAACACAAAACAAAAAAAAATAAAAAGATAAAGAAAAATCTAATTCACACAATTTGTCTGCTGCAAACTGCAATGTTTTTAATTGAAATTTATGCGAACAAACGCCATTTTTATTATTCCTCTTTGCCCGTTATAGTTGTGCGCTTATTTTTATGAACAAGCTTTCATGTCTTCTCTTCCATACAGGATTTATAGAATTATATAGTCTGTTGAGTATATGAGAGGGTTTTCAATAGAAATGCTATGAAAAAAGCATGCTGTTAATAGCCTGCCTAAGTGCGTTGTATGCCTCGTTTCTGAGTCTCTTGAGGTTCTAAATTTATACTTATAATATAAAGCTAGATTTTTTTTAAACTACGGAACTGAATCGAAAAAATATTATCGTAGTGTTGAAAGGGGTAGTGACAATATGTTTATTAATTAAATAGAATTTAAATAGAAAATACCCAAACTCCAAAATAAATGTATGCAGATCATTCCAATATTTGCTCCGACCCGGGGATCGAACCCATGACCACAGAAACCGTAACCACTGTGTCTAACTACAACACATTATATTTAATTTAATTTAAATATTGTTAATTTTAAAATACTTAAATTGGTTATTTACAACAAATTTTCTTCCTCGTCATCTTCAAGTCAAGTCTATACACTCACGCTTCGTCAGTTAGATCAATGTGATAGTAGGTGAGCTTATTAGCAAACATCGCATTCAATTCCAAACTCACTTGATAAAAAATTAAATTAAAAAACCCCCGACACAAAAAGTAATTTCAAATGAAAAAAGTAAGTTTAAAAAGTAAGAAATAATAAAAGAAATTCAATCTTAGAGTAAGTATCTTATCAATCAATAAAATATCAATCTTTAACTATATTATATAAATACTTAATTCTAAAAAAAATACGTCGCGTTGGGGGACCGCTCCAATTCGCAATATTTTGAAGTAATTTGATAAAAGTTTTCTATTGTTAATTTTGTTTTTAAATTCATTTTTGTTGCTTAGATAGGTTAGGTTAGACTATTTTTAATTTAATTGTTAGGTTAGGAGCGGTCCCCCAACGCGACGTATTTTTTTTAGAATTAAGTATTTATATATAGTTAAAGATTGATATTTTATTGATTGATAAGATACTTACTCTAAGATTGAATTTCTTTTATTATTTCTTACTTTTTAAACTTACTTTTTTCATTTGAAATTACTTTTTGTGTCGGAAGTTTTTTAAATTTTTAATTTAATTTTTATTTTGTACTTTTTATAGGTACATACTTATTATAATGCAGATTTTTTAAGCTGTAAATATACTTCTTGTCGATATTTTCAATTATATTAAGGTAAAGAATACATTTAAAGTCAAGCTTGTTCGCTTTTATTTGACATATTAATTACTATTTTTTTTCTATAAGTAATAATTGAGAACTAATATACTACTAAAATACATTTTTGTTTGTTTGTTTATACTTTATTGTACACAAAGAAAAGAAAACAGATACATATAAACTTACAATATAAACAAGTATGTACAAAGGCGAGATTAACTCATATTTGAGTTCTCTGACAGCAAAGCTTAGAGTGGTACAGGAAAGAAGTAAAAAATTGAGAGTATAAAAGAAGTGTAGGTACAACTAAACAACAAAAGAAAGAAAAATTTAAAGAAATGTAATGTAGAATAGAGTAATGGGAGTAACTACATACATATTATATATAGAAACCACCCAAAACTCCGAAACGAACATTTGCATATCATACTTGTTCCGACCCGGGGATCGAACCCGAGACCTCTTGCGTATCAGTCGTATACACATACCACTGCGCCACCGAGGCAGTCAAAAGGTTTGAAACGGCTTTTAATCAATTTTCACATCAAACGAAGCTAAGAACACTCTTTCATTTGGTACCCCATTATTATAAACTAGCTTTTGCCCGCGACTTCGTCCGTGTAGATTTCGATATTACATAGATCTTTGTTTTAAGTGCATTGCATGCATGCATTCTACAACATCCCATCACTGGAGTTGAATTTCATTTTACGTCAATATAGATAACATTTTCGTAATCAACGTCCCTGAAAACCTTGAAAACGACATCCATATCAATTTCTAATAATTTTCACACCTATTTCATCCCTTAGGGTAAATTTTTCAAACACCAAAAACAACCCATCAACTCACTTCTTAACTGAAGTTCTAATTGCGTAATTTCTGTCCATAAAAACCTAAAAAATAACGACTAAGTAAGACCAAACATATAACTTGAAAAACAAAGAACTATCTATTTAATATTTCTCCCCCTGAACTCATCCCTATCAAAAATATTAAAAACAACATTTTAAGTTCCTATCCCAATACTAATTTGCAAAACGTTAACTTCAAAACAAAGATCTTTTCATACAACGATTCATCCCCAATTTCACCCTTCCAAAGCCACCCTTGTCAAAAATATTGATGAGGGTATTTTTTATTTTGGTAGTAGTACCTCAACACAAATTTTCAAATCTATAAGTTAAAAAACAAAGAAGTTTCATACAATCTTTTTTATCCCTTTTCACCCCCTTAGGGGTTGAATTTTAAAAAAACCCTTTCTTAGTACACCTCTAGACATTAGGATAAATACACCCTCCAAATTTCAAGTCGCTACGACCAGCGGTTTAGGCTGTGCGTTGTCTATATGTCAGTCAGTCAGTCAGGACAAAGCCTTTTATAATATGTATGGATTCACAGGCATTCTGTTTTCCATCCCTAATTTTGTAGCCCCATTAACTTTAAACGGCTTAACCGATTCTCTTGTATATATTTATATATATATTATTAATCTTGTAAAGTGCATGTGATGCTATTTCATTTCATTTCATTCATTATCATCATCATCATTTCAACCATACTTGGGTATATTTGCTGACATTCGGATTTTCATTTCCATTTTTACCCCACATATATTTACAGACATTTGGCTGATGATGATGATGATGATGATATTATTTTTTGTAATGTGCACATGATGCGCTTTCATTTGAGACCCCACTCGAGTATATTCGCAGACATTCGGGTACTCTTCCCCACTTTCACCCCCATAACTTTTAAACGGCTCAACCGATTTTCATCAAACATGTCTAAGAACACTCGCACATATGTCACCTTTAATACAAAAAAAACTAAATTCAAATAACTTCATCCGTTCGGGTGCTATGATGCCACAGACAGACAGACAGACAAACAGACAGACACGTCAAACTTATAACACCCCTCTTTTTGCGTCGGGGGTTAATTAACAAATTTCTTGACAAAAAAATCTTGTGTCAATTTATCGAGGTTAAAGTTCGGGATTTTTTTACGTTACATTAATTTTTTATTGTATAAGTAGGAAAATGTTTTTTTTTTTTTTTTTTTTTTTTTTTTTTTTTTTTTTTTTTTTTTTTTTTTTTTTTTTTTTTTTTTTTTTTTTTAAAAGACAACGCCCGCACTAGGGAACAAGCCCTGTGTCGCGGGGAGCTTTACAAACATGAAACTAACGGACACAAAGTACACCCAGACTAGAAACAAATATCTATGTATCACACAAATATTTGTCTCGTGTGGGAATCGAACCCACGTCACCCAGCACGGCGATGTAGTGGCGAGGCGACCACCTTAACCACTGCGCCACGGTGACAGTCATATATGTTTACATAATATCTACAAAAAATATATATTTCCAACTAAAGATAGTAACTAGTTCTGGATTATTTATGTTATAAACTGCCTCGTAAAGGAAATTTATAGAAAATCCTGGCTTAAATTTTCTGGTCGATCAAAAATAGTAGGTATGTATTAGATTTTTTTGTCAGCTAATTCTCAGAAACAGTCCGAAAGGCTGGCCCCCTTTTACGTCTAACCTAGCATTGCTGGCAAATTTGGGTGATATATATATCTGCCTACCCCTTCCGATATAAAAGTCGTGATGCTATGTTATGCTATATTGTAATACTAGCTGTTACCCGGGATCTTAGTTTGGGCACTACTCAGCTCCTATCGGTCGTAGCGTGATGATAAAATATTATTTTTCGATTCGGTTCCGTAGTTCTTGAGATTATCGCATTCAACCAAATAAACCAACTATTAAGAGTTAGGATTTTTCTATTATATTAATTATTTTTTGGACTACATAAAGCTGATGATGATGATGATTATTTTCCTGGTCAGAGTTGGCACATAGACATAGAAAAGAATAGGTTAAAGTGCACAACCGGGCAAGACCGAAAAGGACGCTTCTGCCTAACTACACGTCTTAGGCTAAACGTGGTGTTCTGTCGCATCCGCGGATAAATAAATGCCACACGAATGCATAGTGACGTAGTGACCGTGCTAAGGAAGTGTTTCTAAAATAGTTTATAAGATTTATGTACTAACAAAATTGTTATAAATATAACATAAACATAACATAACATAGCATCACGCCTTTTTCCCCGAAGGGTAGGCAGAGGTGTTTCACACCCACATTTCGCCAGCTATGTTTGCTCCCATGAAATAGAGGGCGAGCTTATTGTCATCAACCGGGTACATTTGTTTACCATACTCCGGGAAAATCTTAATACTGGAATTTCATTATAGAAAAACCCAATACCATTTTCACCCGACCCGGGAATCGAACCCGGGACCTCTTGCACAGCAGTCGTTTACACTTCCCGCTGAGCCACCGAGGCAGTTATAAATTGTTATAAATTTTATATAACTATGTTAGTTATAAATTATAAATTTTATAAATTGTTATAAAATTATTATAAATTGTTATAAATTTTATATAACTAAGTTAGTTTATAAGGTATTTATCTATGGGACATAGTAGCCCGATTATTATTATATAATCTAAGAAAGTAATAACGAGCAATTTCGTATTTCGTTTTACTGAAAGAAAATTACCTACTTTCCGTTGTATTACATACAAAGTTTTAACAAGAAAATACTGCCTCAACTCAACGTCATTCTTAGGTTACGCTGTGCTTAAGAACGCTAGTTTAAAAGGTGACGGCAGCCTCGCGTGGTTTCCAACTAATAATAAAACCACCTTCTTCTCTGAGGTTACTTTAGCTAAGCAAAATATTTTGTTCAAGTTTGTACTATATAGTGCATTTATTTAAAAAGGCAATTTTATAGAAGATTTATAAATATGAAAATGATTTCTGAAAGACCTGAGTCTATAGTTATAGAGAGATTATTTCATTAGTGACGAGTTATAACATCACATATAAGAATAAAGTAAAAAAAAATTGTGAAATTGTGTTGATGTTTTCACTTTTTTCTAATTTATATTGGACATTGTTAATTTCCGCAAATCTTACTAGGTCGTCGGTCCATCTGGCGGGGGGCCGCCCCCAGCTGCGCTTTCCAATACGCAAATTAGGAAATTAGGTGAGGCCTATGTTCAATAGTGGACGTCATTGGGCTGATATGATATGATTGTTAATTTCTATTAACATAGGCTTTATGACATAATT
Source organism: Laspeyria flexula (assembly GCA_905147015.1). Classification (NCBI taxonomy): domain Eukaryota; kingdom Metazoa; phylum Arthropoda; class Insecta; order Lepidoptera; family Erebidae; genus Laspeyria; species Laspeyria flexula. Next base: position 14,767,282 of record LR989960.1, on the reverse strand, counting down.
GCAATTAACAACATAATTATGGACGTAATATTTTTTGACCGTATAAATTGCAGTGTATTTTCTTTGTTATCCGAAATAAATAAAATAAAAAATTACGTTTTTGTTAGACGAATAGCAAGCTCATCTGACAGAAAAATCAAAGAATAAAGATAAAATCTTGCTAACAAGGTAGTGCTAACTGAACCAAAGCTGTGGTTAGCCTAACTGAATAAAGATTTTCGACTGAATCAAGTCCAACGTATGCTATGTTTATATGTAAAGTCGATGGAGGAAATTGGGTCACTAAATTGTCCAGAGGAAGCGGGCCGGCACTTTGTTACCTATATATTATGTACTATTGACGTAATGTACAAGTTTGCGATTGCTTAAATATACTTGGATCAAAACTGCATTTAATATCTATAAAAATAAAATGAATGAATAAAAAGAAGACTGCTTGGGTGGCTCAGCAGAAAGTGTATCACCACTGCCAATGCTGGGCACGGGTCTCCTCCAAAGAACATGGAGGGAATTTAGCCTACTATACCACGCTGGCCAGGCGGGTTAGTATAGGGTTTGTTTCAGAATTTTCCTTTTCTCGCAATGCTCTTGTCTGCATAAGGTTCTCCTTAATCGCTTCTTACGACACCATCGGGTTGAGATGGGATAGTGACATTATGTATAAGATACAAACACAAGTCATACAAGTCCTTAAGCCGGCTCTTAAGCCATCACTACACGGACTACACGATTTAATTATTGAAAACCACCATTTGAGACTGATTTTTGGAATGTAAATAAACATTGCTTTTGACCTTTCCTGTTGTTACTTTATTGATAAAATAAATTTTGTGAATACAAAACAACAAAAACATTTTATATAACGACTTCCTTTGATGTCTCAATCCAGACTTTCAGTTAAGACATGTAAAATAAATATATTTTGTTTGTAAAAGAGGAAAATACAATTTATATTTTCATATTGTTTGCTGTCTAATATTGTTAATAACATGGAATTCACAAACTAAAGCCTACTACTAGGGTTAATGTTTATGTGAATAAAAAAATTGATGTTTATTTCGCGTACAAGCAAAAACTACTAAATAGATTTTGATGAAAAAAAGTTGTAGGTACCCACTTTTCAGTTACTAAGGTAACTTTTTAACATAGCATTATTCTATGCCTTCTGTCCTGGAAGGAGGGAAAGCTGAGATGCATCATAGGTACCCAATCTTCTCCAGCAATGTAATCAATCTCATGTAATGAAGTAAGAGGATATTGCCAGAAGCAATGGTGACCGAATAAATAAGTGACCGGCATGCAAATCATGAGGTCCGAGTTCGATTTCGTGTGGCAGCAGTACCAATGTTGATTTCACTTTATGGGATTTATATATTATGTACTAGCCAAGTGACTTACTATCTGCTGACGGTGAAGGAAAACATCGTGTGCCAATCCATATACCCTAAGAGAAATTCTAAGTGTATGTCTGATCCACCAACCCGCATTAAGCCCACGTGTATGGTTTGTGGCCTAAATCCTTTCAGCTCTCTAGATACAGAAAAGGAGACCCGAGCCCAGTGAATTGCGGGTATGATGCCTTTGCCTTCCCCCTCCCACTTCCCTTCGGAGAAATGAGTATGGCGATATGAATGTACGTATGTACCTGTGAATGTATATATGTAAGTACTCTACAAAAAAAAAAACAAACAAATTTTTTCTCAGGTTACATGATATTTAAAAAATTGAAAAACATACGGCAATTCAGCGTGTTTGAAACTGCAATGAATAAAGTTTATTTTAGGCGCCACAGGACTAACGAAATCTGCCGGTTTGCAACTCAACACGATTCTGAATAAGCAGAAACAAGTTCAGAACTGACTAGGAAACTAACTTGTAGGGTTGGTACCTTGTACCATTGCAATTTTATTTTTATTTTGAAATTATTAATTTTTGATCAACAATAATAATAAATACATATCATATTAAATATGTATAAGCCCTTACTTAAATATAAGACATGTAATGAATATATAAGTTTTTTTTTTGAGAACTTTGCAATTCATAGTAATCATTAAAAAACGCTTTACATAAATCAATTAATCGAATAACTTTATTAAGCTGAGTTAATTAGAAAACTATATAGAAAACAAATAAATCATTTTAATCATGATGATTACAACTTAGAATGTACGGATGTAAAGTACAAACAAATCGTTTACTTTCATGTAGTGTACAAAACGCACGAATAAAAAAAAACTGAAATATGGTTTGTAATACTTACAGCTATGGCACACCATAATTCACCTCAACGAAATACAGTAATCGAGTGCCTCCAAAGAGAACAATAACTACAAAGGAAATTTATTGCAGGATTGGCAATTAATAGCGCTATAAACGCATTTCCTTTACTTTTATAGCCCTAACAGACCAATAAACACCCAATATACTTGCTATGTTACTGTGTTAGAATACACAACTCCATTACATTTTGCGAAGGTCGTTAAAGACTAATATTGACTGAATGGTTCTTTAATCCTTTATCATTCTTGAAACAGCTTATATTCTCAATATATCTACTAAAATTATCTACTTACTTTATTTATATGCGTTAGCTTGGTAAGCAAATACACAATCCAATAATTTACGTGTTTAGTGTCACCATTCATACACTAGTAATTACCTGAGTACCGTAACCCGCTCTGCAACCTCAACATTCGATTTAGTCCATTTCAATATTACTGTCAAATGTTGGAAACTAAAATATGGTCGATATAAATTTATTGTAACTTGATATCAATCCTTTTAGATCATAAAAAATATTCTACAAGTTAAGTAAGTAAGCAAGTACAAGTACAAGTCACAAAATTGACTTTGTTATATTATATTCTTACCACCACAACAATTTCAGCGTTTTTTACATTGACACAACATTTCTGACACTGCAAACAAAAAACCGCTCTACATAAGTGGTAGAAAAATGAAGCAAGTTATTCCCAAACTTTGACAAAATAAAATAAAATCACTTTGACAGTCGTAGAAAATATTTGAACGAAACATACGAGAGTGGCAGCCCTATCAGTAGTGCCCTCCACGTTTGCGAGTGAATACAGTCTGGTGACGTTACAAGCTGTTTAATTGGTGCACTATATTGTCTTTCCTCGTGTACTAAAGTTTGCCGACGAAACTTGCCGTGAAATTTTGGCTATAGTTCATTTAGCTTAGCTTTAGCTTTTGTAGAAATTCTAGTAGGTATACAATCAATTTGTATTTTAACTATTAACTTTTGACTGTCATCATGGCGCAATCGCTAGTTAAAGTGGCCACTAACAGCTTATCCACACTGTGGCAATGCGGCGCGGTGCGGCGCCGTAGCCGTATCACCATGGTATCCTGCATGTAAAAATCCATGGGTTTCCAAACAAAAGACCATGAATTGAAGGCCAATAAGCAGTCTAGTCTAGTTAGAGGAGAGGAGACCCGAGCCCAGCAGTGGGACTAAAAATTGGTTGCTGATGAAGCAGTCAACTGTCGGACATTGGCATCTTCAAGAGATTTTCATCTAAAATTGTATTGTATATTAGAATGGAATAGAATTTATTTATTATTCAAACAATGTCGCAGTTAAAATCTAGAAAATTATAGAAAACAAAATAAACCTTGACCACGGTCGTAAAAAACTTATTTCAAGGCGTTACATTAATCGTAAAGAAAATCTAACAACAGAGATTAAGTTAATAGGTACCTAAGGCCAATCCATTGCTTTAAATTAACGCAGCGTGTACGTGTTAAGTTTACGACCATTTACTCGTGGCAAAGAACGTGACCTTTGTTATTAACTGCGATTATATATAAGAATATAAAGCACCTGGTGATAGGCAGTATTCCGTTGTATATCCGTGTAGTGACGGATTTTAAATACATAATATCACTACCCCATTTCAACCCGTTGGTGTCGTAAAAGGTGATTATGGGAGTAACCTTAAGCAGGGAAGAGCACGGCGAGAAAAGAAAAAATCGAAACAAAACCCTATACCTACCAACCAGTCTGGCCAGCGAGGTATAGTAGGCTAAATTTCCTGGATAATCTTTGGAGTAGACCCGTGCCCAGCAGGGGCAAGTTTGTGGGCTGTAGTCCCTTAGTGGCCTTGTACGACACCCACGAGTTGAGATTGGGTAGTGACATTATTGTATACGGGTCCCCTCAGCGCAATAAAAGATCGGAGTTCTAAGTAAATGCGATAGGGTTGACGTAGAATCATGAAATTGGCAAGAAGCAATATTCAATTTTAAGATAATATAAAGGTAGTGTTATGTAAGGTGATCATGTAAAGTGTAGATAAATATCAACAGGCTTATATCGACCGCTTAATAGAAGAGCTTCATCTACAATAGTGGGGCGTAATGGAATGTTGATTATGAGGATTATGATCTGAGAGAGATTATAATATACTAGAAGGGCTTCGCTCCCGTCGTTCTTTAATTGGTCACTGCTTAGCTCCTATCGGCCGTAACCGTAGCAATGTGTGAAGAGATGCAACCACAAAGCTTCTAATTACTGGAACAGTTTTTTTAACTTATTTACTATGTAATACAAAAAACACTCTGCATGTGGTGTTTGCCTATAATTGGCTGTGCAGTTTGACTTAAGATACAAATACATGTATGTTTCTAGCTTTGTAATATCTGTAACAACTCTTGGTGAACCTTAATTAAATAAATAAATGAAGCTTGACTGCTTGTTTATTATTTAGTTTATTAACATTTATTTTAACTCATTAATCTAACGGTGTGGTTCTCTGCTGCGTCACTTCACACGCTACCCAAATTCCAAATTTTTAAAAAGAGTGGCGTGAATGTTCTAGCTAGTCCTTCTTATAGCTCCACCTCCGTCAGTGAACTGGTCGTAGGCAAATTTGCTGACACTACTTTTCGGATAACCTGTTACATTCTTCACTTGTGACTTTCATAAGTGTTACTTGTTACCTAGATGAATAAACGATATTTCATTTCATTTTGGGATGTTGATTGCCTATGTTACTCAGTCAAAATGTAGCTTTCTAATTATCGAAACCGGTCCAGTAGTTTTTAACTTTATTCGTTACATACAAAAATACAAATCTTTCCTCTTTATAATATTAGTTTAGATTATTCTTATTTAGGCGCCAGATATGTTCAGAAACCACACCTAGTTCTTGAAACAATCCTATTTAGGCTAAATCAAAGTTTCAGGTCTTTAAACCATCTACCTAAGGCTTAAAACATTTATATTCAAATACTCAACAGACCGCTGGTAACAAAGTTAACATAATACACAACATTAGTACAAACAATTGAATTAAAGCATGTTTCAGAACGAAAGCTGGAAACTTATTGTAGCATACACGGGATGAATGTAAAATCTTGTGTTGGAAACAAGCAACATTGTTCACGAAGATGAACAAAATCCCCGTCTAACAATGACAAATAGGCTTTTATAAAAATATCTTTTTTTTTTCTCTTTTAAATGCCATAAAGTCTGGGGCTACGAAGCTTCATCTGAAGGCTCTTAATTAAAACCCAGAGACAATAGAGTTGGCAACGTTAAAATGGCTGGTTGGTGCAGAATATGAATATTGCACTATGTTGCAAGGTTACGGTTTTTGTTACTTTAATGTGGGTGTTTATAATTATGGTAGATGTATAAAAACTTTAAGCTTTTGCGACTTGTACACTAGATCTACGTTGCAAAATATAATCAACATCATCACAACGCATAAAAGGCCCACTGCTGGGCACGGGTCTCCTCCAAAGAATGTGGAGGGAATTAAGCCAACTATACCATACTGGCCAGACCGGTTGGTAAAGAGTTTGTATCGAATTTTCCTTTTGTCGCAGTGCTTTTGTCTGCATAAGGTTCTCAATTTCTCTTCTAAGGTTTATCTCCCTTAGTCGCCTTTTACGACACCTACGGGTCGAGATGGGATTGTTACATTAAGTATTCTTAATCCGACACCACACCGTAAATGCCTGAAAAATATAATGAAAGAAGACTTTAAATACCTTTTTGTATGCTAGATATTTTTGGTCGAATTACATCGACCGTAATCACAATCTGAATTTTCAAAATCTAAATAATAAAATCAATTAATTATGCCCCACTGCTGAACATGAACAATGATCTTTTCTTTTCTATAAAGAAACTTGAAAGAAAGGGGAGGGTCCTTCTAAATAAATATCGAAAATCGATTAAGATAATATAATTAATAGATTAGTTTGTTTAAATTCAATGTAAAGTTGTATTAAATATTTTAATAAAATCGTTTTTCATTTTTAGTATTTGCGAAAAGCGAAATGAATTGAATTGAACTGATAGAAATGGAATATTTTTTCGTATGTACCTTGTATGTATTAAAAACTACCCCAATACAAGTTGGATTCAACCAAAAAACCAATTTCGGTTATAAACTACGAACGGTACGACTACTATATTTGTTACAGATAGCTAGTGATGTAATTACTGAAGTTAATAAATGGTTTGAAAGTATTACACAAACGTAGTTATAGTTATCGTTAGTATAAGTCTTGTAATGTAAAGTTTTATATAGTAATAACTAGATGTCGCACGGGGCTTCGCGTCGTTCTCTATTTGGCCACTGCTCAGATCCTATTGGCCGTAGCATGATGCTATATAGCCTTTTACGATAAATGGGCTATTCAACACATACAACACTAAAAGAATTTTTCAAATCGAATCGTCGTTCGTCGTTCCCGAAATCCTACCGTTGAACCAAACAAATATGACTGGCCTGTTGGTCTAGTGGTTAGTGACCCTGACTGCTAAGCCGGAGGTCGTGGGTTCGATCCCCACCCAGGACAAATCTTTGTGTGGTGAGCATAAAGGTTTCTTCTGTGTCTGGGTGTAATTTATCTATAATATGTATGTATTTACAAAAAAAAATGTATTTAAGTAGTATATCAGTTGTTTAGTACCCATAACACAAGCAAATATAATTGCTTAATTTGGATTATGCTTTGGATAATGCTTAATTGGACTAGATGGCGCTGTGTGAATGTGGTAGAATATTATTATTATTATTAACAACCAAACAAAACTAGAGCTTCATAATATTAAAAATACTAGAAGTCGCGCGGGGCTTCACTCCCGTCGTTCTTTAATTGCCCACTACTCTGCTTTAATTGGCCATAGTGTGATGTTTTATAGCTTATAAACTCCCACGATAAATGGGCTATCCAACACTAAACTATTCAAATCGAACCAGTAGTTCCTGCGATCCTAGCGTTCAAACAAACAAACAAAGAAGCTAACTCTTTATTATTATAAAGATTATTTATACATAGATATTTTTCAAAATAATGGTGATGAATTGTCAAGTGAGCCACCACCTGAGTTGGTGACCAAAACCACTCTGTCAAGAGTGACTAAGAAGGTAGCTTTTCAATAGAATTTATTTTTATCCTTATAGAAGGTCCTTGGCTATAACCTTAATGCCACTTTGAGCAATGTCTAAAACCATAATGCCGCTTTGGCCTACATATTATGTGAACAAATATAAATTTCCTCATTACACAGTCCAAACGCTTCCGAAACAAGCACAATACAGATTGTTTGCTTGTTAATCGATTGTAATGAATGGGTGGCGACAAAATTACCGTTTTGTTTCAAATATCGATTCGGAGAATCGAGTTATGTAATGCTGCAGTATTGGGGCAGATAAATGCAAAATTAAATTTAAAAGGATAATAGTAATATCAACCCATTAATATCCCACGTTTCCTCTTCTCTATCTAGAGAGTTGAGGGTTTCAGGCCATAATCCATACATGCGGGTTAGTGGATCATACATATCCATAATATAATCTCTTCTAGAATATGTCGGTTTCCTCACGATGTTTTCTGTCACCGTTAGCAGATGGTAAGTCATATGACTAGTACATATGAATTCCACAAAGTGAAATCCACATCGGTACTGCTGCCCGGAATCGAACTCGGACCACGTATTTATCACGCCGCGCACCGTGCCGGTTATTTACCCACTCGGCCACCATAACTTTCAACCAAAGTTACTTCTTAAATTTGAGTGAATAGAAATGGTATCCAATGTTGTAATGTAGTCAAAATTAGCTTTTGTTTTTAATACGCGCTTTCAAATAACTCTTGTCCTTCAGTTTTTTAAAACCCTATTAGATGGCTAACGGATTCAACCATAAACACACTGTCAAAATTATTGTGCCTAGCATTTTGAAAGGACTTCATTCATACACGTACATGAAAGTTATATCAAACAATACGTGAATTTGACGGGCCTGTTGGTCTAGTGGTTGGTCAATCCCCATCCAGGACAAATCTTTGTGTGATGAGCATCAAGGTTTGTTCTGTGTCTGGGTGTAATTTATCTATAATACGTATGTATTTACAAAAAAAAATTATTTAAGTAGTATATCAGTTATTTAGTACCCATAACAGAAGTAAATATAATTGCTTACAAATATTTTGGAGGGAATTTATCCTACTATACCCCGCTGGCCGACGATGAGTTGGTATAGGTTTTGTATCGAATTTTCCTTTTCCCGGAGTGCTCTGAACTGCTTAAGAATACTCCCTTAGTGGCCTTTTACGACATTGATTTGACATTATGTATTCGTAATCCCCTACGAGCACCTAACGTAATCCGTCACTACACGAACCAAAAAAAATGTATCAACAATAATAAAACAAATCGAGTAGTAATGAAGTGACAATCACACTCAAAGACTGATAATTTGGAAGAATTGAACCGCCACGAATTTAGCCAGCGGCATTGTTCTGCCTTGTACGTTTGTCTTAGGGTTGCTCCACATCTAGATAATTGAACCATATTTTTCTATGCTTCTATTTTTTCTATAACATAGAACTGTCTTTTACTATGTTTATGAGTGATGTGTAGTGACGCATTAAGAATGCGTAATGTCACTACCTCATTTCAATTCGAAGGTGTCGTAAAAGGCGACCAAGGGAAGTAACCTTAAGCAGACAAGAGCACTGCGAGAAAAGGAAAATTCGAAACAAAACCCTATACCGACCCGTCTGGCCAGCGTGGTATAGTAGGCTATCTTCCCTCCACAACTGGTACTGGAACCCGTCCAAAGAGGGTTTCTGGGTTGTTACGATGATGATATGTGAAATTGCCTGTTATCTAAGCGAGTGGGGTAAGTTAAGCAAAGAGATAAAATAACGTCGTACTAAAATATACCAGTAGCAGTTTAATAGATAGGTATAACATTGAGTAGACATCGATAATGTAACTAACAGATTTCAAGATAAACAACTAAACTCAACCCAAAATAATTCTATTTATAGGTTATCCTATAAATAAAATATCCGATTACGATCGCAGTCCTGACGAAAGACAAGGTTAGCTTAAACATTTCTAATTTATTATAGAATTTCCAAAATAACATCGTTGTTATTTTATTTGTTTATTTGGAGAAGGCTGTATGTCTCTTGTGATCTCCTTGGTTAATTTATCACGTCTATTTTCAGTCAGTTCTCGTTAATTATAGTCTAGACTATAGATTCAAAACTTTTCTCAATCCACATTAACTTCTCGGTACCAATTATATTTATTGAAATGTTGGCGTACTATAGTAACATCTGTCTCTTTGTGGTAAGATTAGTAAGTACACTAATTTAAAATACGTTTAGTCTAATAAATGAGTGCTCGTAATGGTACTGTGGAGGGAAATGTTGAAAGCAGAAATTTTGACTTAGGAACTTTGTTTGGACTAGTAAGGAAATAAACATACTAAAAGTCCTTACCTCCCAAGGTGCGCCCGAGGGGGGGGGGGGGGGCACAAAGAAGGTCCCGTTTTTTGGTTTTTTGTTTACATCTCACCAGCATAACTTACAAATTTTATCGTAAAAATTGAAATTTAGGCTGGTCTCTACCTGGGGCAACGCATTAGCCTTGCCATCCAACGCGGTAATGTGGCTAGCCTTTTGGGTACGTTTCCTCAGGAATCTGATCTCAATCAGATATTCTATTTATAGGAATTTTCCTGTAAATAGAGTATCTGGTTCCTTTTTTATTAATGTGTAAATATTTTATTGAATAAATGTGGTAGGTATTGCATAAAAACATATATTTTTTATGCAAGTCTTGAACCAAACTTTTAATTATCATAGTACGAGTACAATACTGTTAATTTGTCAAGTGACTTTTTATCAACAAATATAGTTTTATTTTTATTTCTTCTGTTTTCATACGACAAATATTGACGCCACATCTCATTTCAATGTTCGTTCGAAATGTTTGCATGGAACACAGTGCTAGTGCGGTCTGTTATTCATGCTTCTAACGATCTTCTATGCTTTTGTTTCCTCTATTTTTAGCTTGTGACATCATAAGTGTAGTTACACAGACGATTTTTTCTTATTTTTTTTTTATTTTTTTATTTTATTAAGTACATGGATGACTTACAGCTAAATAGCTACATTAGTAACACTAGAATATATGACAATAAGCCAATGACAAGTCGTCACGTATAACAATAGACTAGTTAAAATTATGTGAGCTATTACAAATTAACAAATTTAAGTAAATCTAACACTATGATAAAAAAAAAAAAAGAGAAGCAGTCGGTACATTTATTCAAAGAAGCTATGACTCAATAAACGCCTCGCTGTACATTCACTTGTTGAAAAGGGATCGATATCATGCCGCTTACACATCTCATTAAAGTTTCTGCATGCTCGCACTATACAGCTGTTCTGCCTATAATTTGTTGATACGCTAGGTATACATAATGGTGCATTGTACCTGAAAACTCTGCAAGGAACATTGAAATTTAACTTATTTAGAAGTTCCGAACTGTCTAGACCATTATTAATAATTTTTAAAATAAATACATAATCGGCTATGTCACGACGGAGGTTTAACGGCATTAGATGATGTTTCTTACACATCTGGAGATAGTCTTCCGATCGATACGGGACTTTCATGTGGAAGCAGATATATTTAATAAAACGTTTTTGTACGCTCTCAAGTCTGTCTGTATATTTGTTATAGCATGGGTTCCATATAAGTGACGCATACTCTAAGTGACTACGCACATAAGTACAATATAAAATCTTTAGAGTTTTGACTTCTTTAAAGCACTTTGAGAGTCGCATTATGAAACCTAACGCCTTAGTTGCTTTATTGACAATGGTCTCAATATGTGTATCAAATAATAATTTACTATCATGGTTTACCCCTAAGTCACGTATATTATAGCATCTTGGTAGGTTAAGCCCTCCGAGAGTGTACGAGAAGTGTAACGGTGTTGGTTTCCTAGAATACGTAATGACTGAGCACTTACTGGCATTAAGATCAAGCTTGTTACGCCTACAATATTCTTCTAAACACGCAAGATCATCCTGGAGACGAATTAAATCGCTATGGGATGATATTTTAGCAAATACTTTCATGTCATCGGCGAAGCACAAAAGGGAGGACGAAAGCAAACAGGATTCAATGTCATTTATATAAATGATAAAAAGTAACGGACCTAACAAAGAGCCTTGTGGTATACCGCTGGGTATGGAAACACAATTAGACGTGTAATTATTGAGTGCTACAACCTGGGTTCTATTATAGATATATGAAGAGAACCAGCGGAGAAGATCTCCACGTATTCCCATATTGTTCAGCTTCATCAAAAGTATACTATGATCTATTCGGTCAAATGCTTTTTGGTAATCCGTATAAATTACGTCGACCTGTCCACCGTTATCCATCGCGTCAGTCAAGAAATCATTGAATATTGCTAGGTTAGTGACAGTTGATCGGCCCCTCAAAAAACCATGTTGATAACGATTGAATGACCTCGCCAATGCCGGATACAACTGATTGTAAATAATTCTCTCAAATATTTTTGCTACTATGCACAATTTAGAGATTGGCCTATAATTAACGATCTCAGTTCTTGATCCTTTTTTATGCACAGGCGTAATAAAAGCGGACTTCCATACTCTAGGAACAGCACACAAGGAAAGAGACTTAGCAAACAGAAGTGAAATCGGAAGAGAGATAGATGAGGCGCAATTTACAAGAAGCCTAGAAGAAATATTGTCGGGACCAGCTCCTTTGGTTACATCTAACTGTCGAAGTAGTTTGGTAACCTCATCCCTATTCACAGTCACTCGGCATATATCAGACGTAGGATTTAAAAATAGATTATTCGAGGAAAGAATAGCGTTCAGATTGTTAGGGTCAGAGTTAGAGGGATTGATAAAAGTAGAGTGAAAATAAGAAGAAAAGGCTTCACAAATTGTCACGCCAGTGCGGACCACGTTACCATCATAGTACAAAGAACTTGGAATTGCATTGGATTTACTTCGACTTTTAACAAACTTCCAAAAGTGCTTAGGATTGTTCTTGATCGATTGTTCCGTTAAATTTAGGTATTGTTTATAACAATCCGACTCCATTGTTTTGACTCTTTTCCGTAAAAGTTTGAACGTATACTCATCAGACTTGTTACCATAAGTTGTAAAACGTTTATGATATTTGTTTTTTTCTCTAATTGTTCTAATAAGAGCCTTACTGTACCACACTGGATAGGATTTACGATGAATGAGCCTTTGGGGTATGTGCTTAGTTTGCAAATCTAAAAGAGTACTATTAAAAAAGTCCACTGCATCATCGATTGTCCTGACAGAAAGCTCCCGTACCCAGTCAATCATACTTATTTCGTTATTAAGTGTTTCAAAGTCACCCTTACTAAATATGTACTGAATACGTGGCGCACAATCTAAAACGTCAAGTTCAAGGTAATCTATAACTAATAATAATGCTGGATGATATAAATCAATGGGCACCAAAGCCTCTGAGCATTCGGTAACATATAAAAGATCACTTGACAGAACCAAGTCCAGAATTTTGCCGAATTTATTCAATACACCGTTAAATTGTGATAACCCTAATGAATTAATTTCATCTGTAAACAATATTTCGTCATTCGTAGTGATATTGCTAGGTGAATAAAACTGGTGACTCGATGGCTTCCAAGTGATACCACTCATATTGAAGTCACCAAGAACAAGTAGTTTACTACTGCTGTTATTCATGGCTGTGTGACTTAATTTTGTAAGAAAATTACTTAGTTGCGAAGAGAATGATAGTCCTTTATTCTGAGGGCATAAATAAATAACACAAATAAGTAAACTAACACACTCTTGACAGTTTGATTTTTTAAGCCGTATATTAAGCCAAAGATCTTCCGCGGATGAATGGAGAAGAGGTTCAGAGCTAGCAGATATTTCCCTACGCACTGCAATCAGTACACCACCACCCCTTGATTGACCCGTCAGAATATAATCCCTGTCACGACGCCACACTATGTACCGGTCGTCAAAGAATTCTGTATTTAAAACACCATCCACTAGCCAAGTCTCCGTCAGAACTATTATATCGTAATAATTCGATGAAACTGCACGGTAAAATGTATCCGTCTTAGTCCTCAAGCCGCGTACATTTTGATAATAAATTGTAAATTTATTCTTGTTGTAGTTATCCATTGCTATAAAACTTAACATCTGTAAATACTATATAATAACAAATAATTAAAAACAAATTAATAATGATTGTAATAAATATGGAAACTTCTATTGTAAAAAGTAATAAAAAACTGTAAAGCAGGTAGTTAATGCATTCTCGTTCATCAAAATCCAGGTTAATAATTAGTATATAAAATAAATAAACTTCAATTAAAAAAAGTAAACAAATCCTGAAAAGCAGGTAGTTGATAAATTCATGTTCTATAGAATTTAAGTTAATAGAATACAATGTAACTTGTATTAGAAAAGGTAATAAAAACTTATAATACAGGTAGTTAATAAATTCTTGTTCTTTATAATTCGAGATAATAAAAACTTCAATTAGTGAAATTAATAACAATATGCAAAGCAGGTATTTCATAAATTGTACACAAAAGCAAAAACAATACTTATTCAAATAGGTGTATGAAATTAGGCAAGAATAAATCGAAGCAACAAGCCAAAAGTGTATAAGTGCGAGCGAGATAGATATATGTTCATGAGTTACAACATACTTGCAAACGGCTACATAAAAACTTGTTCGAGAACAACGGAAAGAAGCGAAGCTCTTTATTAAGTCATAGATACACAACATTTTGCAAAAGCCAAAGCATTTTGTAGTTATGTTTACTAATATTAAATAGATGAAAACATGCAATATAAGTGCTAAGCGTAAATGACAATTTAGACAATCTTGTTTAAATCTATTTCATTACGAATTATAAAAGTTTTACTCGATGTGTCCTTACGAACATGAATTTTACAATGCTTAACCCAAACAAAATTATATTTATTTTCATTAGTGATAAGTTTAACCCTGTTTAATAATTTTTTCGATTCAATAGTTAGGTGGTCATTAACATATACACGATTAGACGTACCCTGGAATCCAATATCCGATGTAGACAATTCTTTGTCAGCTCGCGCAGCCGCTAAGAAGTTCTCCTTAATGTATCGGTTTAAAAAGCTTACTATAATTAATTTTTCCTTAGAATTGTGAATAGGAACCCTGGAGATGTAGTTAATTTGAGAATTCGGAAAACTAGAGTTGATTTTTCGACCAATAGCGTCAACAATAGAAAATAAATTTTCATCCCGCTTTAGAGGCACTCCTTTAATCTCCACGTTATTAAGTCGAGAACGTTGCTCGTTTTGAGAAGAGTAAGACTTGATTTTAGTCAACTCAGTCTGAAGGTGAACCACCGATTCTTGGAGTTTTTCAAACTTTGATGTTTTGGTCTCAACGTCCACGAGCCTCTTACTGAACTCTTCTAATTTACTGCTGGAGTAATCGCAAGCAGTTTTCAGGTCACTTAGCTCATCCTTGATCGCACGAACATCATCAACTAAGGTGGGTAGGTTTGACAACTGGTACTTCATATCCCGAATTTCACTTAGAATAGTATCCAGAGTAGCTGATGATTCAGGAACGGGTACAGCTGATGTAGTAGTTCTACACTTTTGGCATTTCCATTGGGATCTTTTCTCCGCATTATATTTCCTCCAGGTTGCTTCAGAGACACCGGAACATCCAAAGTCCAATAATTTCTTGCAACTAGAACATTGGACCCCGTCGATAAACTGACTGTTGCACTGCGCGCACGTTTTCATTGTAGAATATTATTAATAATAATGTTCCAAAGAAACGACAAAAGGTTGACGATATCTAGCTTCGATCAACAAACGTCCTGCTTTAGCGAGTGCTCAACACCGAGTTGATCACCGAATTGTTATATCATGCTTGTTGCTTGTGGTTGAAGATTAACAGTTCACCGTATGATATCAATCTGTCAGTTAAACGTAAAATTATTTGCCGCCTTTAACAATTATTTAATCTTTTGGCAGCCACGCCTTCACGAAACACTCATATTTTTAACCAAAATCAAAGTAGCCTAAGTTACTCCTTCTGACATTAGCTATCCGTCAGTTAATATTCCGTCGAATTTATCTCTAACAAAAACAGACGGACAAACAGCCAATTTAAAAAGTGTATTTTTGTTATATGTAACATACATACTTCCATAGGCTAAAAAAAATATTACTATGGTAATATTACAAAAGACACTTCAGTTTTATTAATTGGAATTTATTTATTAGAATTAATAAAATTGAAGTGGTAGATTTAAGTTATTGTTTGAAACAAAATAAATGATGAGAGTTTTGAATAGAAAACACATTAATTTCACAATTTTTTAGGCAAAATTTTAATAACAACGCCCAATTACTGTACCTATTTCATTTACCGTTAAGCAACCCGCCAGTTACAATGATAAGCAATATCCTTGAAGCAGTATCGATAATCCTCGCTCCGATACCGCTCAAATATCTGCTTTAATATGCGCTATTTTCGGCTGCTCTTTATTCCCATGAATGTATTCCTTTATTATTTTTGTATAGGCCCTTTGGTATTCTTTGCCATTCCTTTAAAAGGGCAGTAGCTGAACGATATCAATAAGGTATGATCCCGTATGTTCATAATATTAAGGTCATAGTTACATGAATACGGGGTTTATTATTTGAGCTTGGAATATGTTTTATTTTTGTATCAGACATTGTTGTAATTCAGGAGAAATATGTATATATTTTTTTAATAATGTGGCTGTCACTATGACGTAACAAACGTGGTGGTCGCTACTTACATCGCGATGCCACGTGTCGTTGGTTCGATTCCGACATGAGACATAAGTATTTTACTCCTGTAGTTATTTTTCATTATCATCATCATCTCAACCCATAAACGTCCCACTGCTGGACACAGGTCTCCTCCAAAGAATATGGCAGGAGTTTAGATTACTATACCAAGCGGGCCAGACGGGTTGGTATTGGGTTTGTTTCGAATTTTCCTTTTCTTTCAGTGCTCTTGTCTGCTTAAAGTACCTACTCCCATAATCACCTTTTACACACCCACTGATTGGGATGGGGTAGTGACATTATGTATTCTTAACCCGTCACTACACGGAAAATGTTATTTTTAACGTTAATTAGTTCTCCAAATTGTCGTTGAAATAAAAATAACATGATTTCGAATACGAAATTACCGGAATTTGCAAAATACAGCCAGGAGTAAATTAACAGAATTGGAGCAAGTGTTATTATAATTGAACTGAAATTTTATTAACTATAATTTGAATTACGAAACAAGCAGAACAGCCGGAAAAAAGTTATTATCTAAATAATTTACAACGCTTTGACATTGAGAAATGACGGATTTGAATCCATTTTGAATCCATCATTACCAAATTAGATTTGTGTTCATTTCCCTGTGGCCCAATTTCAGAATATTCTAAAACAAAATAAATCTATGGAACATTAGCGTACATTTTATGTATTTTTTATAAATAAATAATATAGTTAATGTAATTATATCCTTTATTAAATTACTGTCTCCCAAATAAAATTATAATATATCTTTAATATAAATATAAAAATATATATTTAAACCAGATAGACCGACGACTGGTAGGTGTAAGGGTAAGGGTTGCTGGTAAGGGTTGCGGGTGGCCGTTGGATGCGGGCGGCACAAAATCGTTCGTTGTGGTGGAAATTAGGTGAGGCCTATGTTCAGCAGTGGACGTCATTGGGCTGATACGATGACGATGATATATTTAAAACTATAAAATGAATGTGGGGGCCCGCCGACATCGGGAACAGAGTCCAAGGTGCCCACGCCGACGGTTAGGGCAACTTTTTCTACTTAATAATACTCGAATGACACAAAAATCAAAATAAACACTAAGTCGTGATTTTAGCACCATCTAGCGAGAAAAGAGCAGACAACAGCCGTTATCTTTCACCTTAAAGGGACCTATAAGTTTCTTTTGTTTTCTATATGATGTCATGCCACGTTGTTGTACAGTCGAGTTTATTTATATATTGGCACCATCAAAGATTCAAAATATTGTGAGCGTTGAAAAGCTCAATAAATACTATAGAACCTATGGATCAAATATATGTATGTGAATGGTTAAATAAAATATACTGTACATTATGCAATAAGTTGTAGTCACCCTTTTCAACAAAAATATTATCTAATGATGGTGCCCATATATTAATGAACTCGACTGTACCTACTCAATATTTAACTAATTTAAAACTGTTTTGGTGTTTACCTGAAATACCTTTATCCTAAATTGTTTGATTTTCCCGTAGTATATGTATTTCACATGCTATTCCCAAATCTATGTGTGTCACTATTATATAGGTTTACCTACTATAGTATAATGCAGTCCTCCGCCGTGTATGTACATGAAAACCTCAAAACCTACTGAATGGCTTTTCATGCGAATTTCACCTTTATTAAGCACTCTTAATAGAGGTAATAAAGTTATATTTCGTTCCTCATGAATAGTGATTCTATACCAAAGTGAAGGTGAAGTCGCGGGGAAAAGCTTGTTTATATTTTGTATATAACAAGACTTAAATGAGACAATAATTTGGAATGCTACATTTATGATACATGACGTCACGTATGTACTTGTTACGGACGATATGAGACAGTCGTGATTTCAATTTTAATGAGCGGAAAAGTACCAGAAATTCATGTATAAGTATGAAGTAAAATTACAAGTCGTTTTTAGACAAGATGAAGACTGTCTTCGACGATTTTCAGACTGATTTTAGTTTTAGATAAGCTACCTGCATTCTAGTTGGTGTGAACGGCTCCTGACTGCAGTAGTACAAGAGTAGTCGCTAAAAAGAATGTGAAAGGAAACGTTAGAATAAGAATAAGAATATATTTATTTGTTGGAATGGGAAGACCTAGAAGAACGTACCATGACCAAATAGGTGACGTTCTAAAGAAAGGACATATCAGAAGTAACCTCAACTGGCGAGAATACATGAAGAGACTGATGAATGTTGAAGAAGCCAGAGATTTATGTCAGAATCGTAGGAAGTGGAAGGAAATAGTCTCTGCTTACCCCTCTGTTGGGAAAAAGGCATGATCTATATGTATGTATGTAGCCTATGTGCTATTCCAGACAATAATATAATCTATCTGTGTTCCTAGTTTCATCCAGATTCATTTAGCCGTTTTAGTTTGATTGAGTAACAAACATTCATCCACACATCAATCCAAACTTTCACATTATTTTTTGATTGACATCACATTTTATTGACTGGCCTGTTGGTCTAATGGTTAGTGAGCTTGACTGCTAAGCTGGAGGTCATTGGTACCATCCCCACCCAGGACAAATCTTTGTGTGATGAGCATAAAGGTTTGTTCTGTGTCTAGGTGTAATTTATCTATATTAAGTATGTATAGAAAAAAAAAGTATTTAAGTTGGTAGTATATCAGTTGTTTAGTAGCTATAACACAAGCAAATATAATTGTTTAATTTGGGAATCGATGGCCCTGTGTGAATGAATGTGGTAGAATAATATTATTTTATTATATCAGTAGAATAAATTTAATATGCCTGTAGCACAGGTTTAGGTACCAAGTATAGGCTAATCATAAGTTTTGTTCACTACATTAAGTTATTTTTAAGAGTTCTGTTTATACATATTTACCTTATAACTTGAATAAATTTTACTTTTTTTTTAATGCCTAAAGTGGCAGACGAGCAAGCGGCCCACCTCATGGTAAGTGGTTACCGCCGCTCATGGACGTTGGCAATGTAAGGGTCACAGCCAAGCCGCTGCCTACCTTTGGAGAATAGCTCAAGCTTACGTTATTTTACTTAATATTGGCAGACAGAATAAAAGTCTCAAAATCTACTTCTGTAACCGCTTAAAGTAGGGCGAGCCGTAAGCTTTCGTGGAGTAACTTAATATAGGTAACCACATTTTTTTTTTTTAACAACGCCCGCACTAGGGAACAAGCCCTGTGTTGCGGGGAGCTTTACAAACATGAAACTAACGGACACAAAGTACACCCAGACTAGAAACAAATATCTATGAATCACACAAATATTTGTCTCGTGTGGGAATCGAACCCACGTCACCCAGCACGGCGATGTAGTGGCGAGGCGACCACCTTAACCACTGCGCCACGGTGACAGTCATTACACTTTAGTTTTGCACTTTAAAGCTTGACTTTGAAAGAAAACTTTCCACACAATTTTTCCCTAAAACACAAACTCATCTTCTTCACGTCGCGTCGTATAAGTGTCAGTTCATATGCAGTTACTCCTGGTTCCAACCCTACATTTACAAGCACTCAGAACCAGTGCATTCAAAAATCCATAATGTAACGTCATGTAGTTGAAAACAGCAACTACATACTGAACACTATTCTATTCAGATTATTTCACGTTTCATTTCACAGTTCGCTTCGGCGGCCCTTTCGCTTCGTTGAGGACCAGCATCACTACTATTTGTTTTTATTATTTTCTTTGTCGTTCCTTGGAAAATTTAATAGTTATTAGAGAGGAATTTTAGTTGTGTGTACGATTTGTAGGTTTAATATTTCGTGGGTTCATCATCAACCCATAAACGTCCCACTGCTGTGCATGGGTCTCCTCCAAAGAATGTGGAGGGAATTTCGCTTAATAAGTAGTTAGTCTTGTTGTGTGTATTTTAAATCGGTGTACAACCTGAAATAAATGATTATTATTATTATTCCTCTTTATTAAAATTGGTTCACAAAAAATTACATTTTTAAATATATATATATAAAAAATACATTTAAAAATATAAAAATTTGGAGACCCACCGGTATCGGGTACAGGGACCAAGCTACCGGTGGTTAGGGCTCCAGAGAGAGGAACCTCCTCACAATGCGTGCCGTGTCCAGAAGTACTGCCTTCTGCATCTGGCCCACGACCCATCCACCTAACGCGAGCCTCTTCAGGTGTCGATGGAGGCTCTTGGCAATCAGTCCATTGACTGAGACGACTATCGGAACAATGATCGCCGAATCCACATCCCACATGTCGACAATCTCGTGAGCAAGGTCCAAATATTTTACTTGTTTATCTTTTTCTGCTTTCACGAGATTCTCGTCATGAGGAACGGTGACATCGATGATCACTGCAAGGCGCTCTAATCGATCTATCACCACTATATCAGGTTTATTGGCAACAATAGTCCGATCAGTGATGATAGATCGATCCCAGTACATTGTGGCATGGCCATTTTCGAGAACTGGGTCGGGCACATACATGTAATACGGCACCTCTGAGTCCACAAGGCCGTACTTCAGGGCAAGTTGCTGATGGACAATCCTGGCTACTTGGTTGTGCCTATGCAAATACTCGCCGTTTGCAAGACGAGAACAGCCAGAGACAATATGTCTAAGAGATTCTCCGGGACGGTGGCATGCCCGACAAATGTCAACCGTTCCGTCCTTTAGTATATGTCTCCGGTAGTTGTTCGTCATGATAACTTCGTCCATAATTGCACAGACAAAACCTTCGGTTTCCCCAAATAGGTCACCGAAACGCAGCCAGGATACGGATGATAATGAATCGACATCGGGCCCATGTAGAGCCCGGTAAAATCGTCCATGCAGTTCTTTGCCCTTCCACACTTCCTTCCGGTCATCAAGACTGAGTATTGCCGGTTTGCGCCAGTTCTCCTTAGCTAGACCGAGCGGGGTGAGTCCGTTATCAACCGCCACTACGTCCCGATGCATTTCCACGTCAGTCTTTAGAAAATATTCTCTGAGGCTGTACACCTCGCGGTTGTGTAAGGTCTTGGCACATAACAGGCCGCGACCCCCACACTTTCGCGGGATGTACAACCTCATTACTGATGATCGTGGATGATGCATGCGGAATGCAGTGAGTTGTGTACGGACCTTTCTATCCAGAGCGTCAAGTTCAGTCTGAGTCCATCTGAGTATGCCAAAGGAGTAGGTTAGGACAGGCATGACCCAGCTGTTAAAGGCTCGCACCTTATTACCGCCCGATAATGGACTTTTTAGAACTTTTTTCAGGCGGCTAAGGAAGCGTTCCCCCAACACCTGTTTCACGCCTGAGTCCATTATACCTAACGCCTGTGACATACCCAGATATTTGTATGTTTCAGCTGCGGACAGAGACCTAAGTTGCGTAGAATCTGAGAGTTGTATTCCCTCAGATTCCAAAATCCCTCCCCGCTTTACATGCATAACCGCACATTTATCCACACCAAATTCCATCTTGATAGAATTACTAAAGGTTTCTGTTACCTTTAGTAACGCTGTCAATTGGGAAGTGCCGGGGGCAAACAACTTTAAATCATCCATGTAAAGAAGGTGGGATATAACTTGACCACCTCTCCGCAGCCGATAGCCCAGCCCTGAATCCTCCAGTAAAGTACTGAGAGGGTTCAGTGCTAAGCAAAACCACAAGGGACTCAAACCATCGCCCTGAAATATACCCCGCTCAATCCTTATCGGGTTGCCATTACCAAGGCTCTGTGGACACCCCGGATAGCGAAGAGCTGTTCTCCATTGTCCCATACATGTTTTCAAGAAGGTGCACAGAGTTGCATCTATTTTATACAACTCCAGCACCCTCAAGAGCCACGTATGTGGCACGGAGTCATATGCCTTCTTGTAGTCTATCCAGCATGTCGACAGATCCTTTCGGTTACGGCGAACCTGCTGATTAACGGCCATGTCAATGATTAGGAGCTCCTTAGTGCCGCGGGCCCCATTCCTACATCCATTCTGAGAAATTGACATGATGTTATTGTCATTTACGTGCTTCACAAGTTTTGTTCTCAGAATAGATGTAAGAAGTTTATAAACCGTCGGTAGACACGTTATCGGTCTATAATTCTTGGGGTCCGCGACACTACCTGATTTGTAAAGGAGGTGAGTGACACCAGTAGTCAAAAACAGTGGGATCGACCCCGATTCCAAGCAAGACTGAAAACCAGATGCCAAGCGAGCGTGCGAGCTATGGAGCCACTTTAGCCAAAAATTGTGCAGTCCGTCCGGTCCCGCTGATTTCCAGTTAGGTAACGAACGGGCTGCACTGGCCACATCTTCAGTTGTTATTGAAATTGGCTCCATATCACGAATTGACTCACACGATCGCTCAACAACTCGAGTCCAGTCGCTCTCCGTGTGACTGACAGGCGCCGACCAGATGTTACGCCAAAATAAGTCATAAGTCATAAGTCATAAATCATTTATTGCAGAAAATGTGGTACAAAATAGATGATATATAAATAAAAGTTCTATACACATTTTGTTATAAATTAACATGCAACATTAACATTATTCCTATAAAAATTAAATTTGAATTTACTTCCTAATAATAATTAATTAATATTTATCATTACTACAATTTGTCATAGTGCCATTATAATTCATGTCCGTGTACCTATAATAAAATCTAAATAATAATAATCCTTATGTCAATGTTTAAAATGTCATTTGTATACATATATGTCCAACTTAAATTATAATTGTGTATGTCAATATGTTGAGATAATACCTAAATTATTTAATTAACCATTCGGCGACAGAATAAATCATTCTGTCTAAAAGCAGCATTTTAAGTTTTCTTTTAAATATTGACAAAGGAAGTTCCTGTATATCAGTTGGTACCTTATTAAAGATTTTTATACACATAAAATAACAATTTTTTTGGTAAAGAGTAGTTCTTGGCGCTACATCTACTACAAGCCGTTCTCCACGCCTTGTGTTACGAGGATACACGTCTTTGGCTTTAACAAAGATAGTTGGATTCGTTTTTACAAATACGCATATTTCGAAGATGTACATTCCAGGTAAAGGCAATATTTTTAACTCTTTGAAGTGTGGTTTGCAAGATTCGAATGGAGGTATACCAACAATAGCCCTGATGCATCTTTTTTGAGATAAGAAGACCCTTTGAACATCAGTGGAGTTTCCCCATAATATTAAACCATACCTGAGTACAGCACTTACATAGCCATGGTATGCCAGAAGGACAGTCTGTAAGGTTGATGTCGTTCTTAACCTATTAAGTACGTAGACGAAGCTGTTTACTTTGTTGCATACGCTCTCAGTGTGTTTTTTCCAGTTACAGAATTTATCAAGAAAAATACCTAGAAATTTCGTATGTGATGCTTCATTTAGTGTTATGTCATTATAAATTAGTGTTCTATGAATGATTGTCGTCTGGTATGTTTGGAATTGTATGTATTGTGTTTTTGTCAGATTTGCGTGTAAATTATTTTCAGTTAGCCATTTAACTATGGAGTTTATTGAATTATTAATTTCTATGTCATATTTACACGACAAGATAATTGAAATGTCATCTGCAAAGAGTATACATTTATGGTGCGTTACTTCAGGTAAGTCATTAATGTATATAAGGAATAAAAGGGGTCCAAGGACACTCCCTTGCGGTACACCAAAGCTGTTTACTCTATATGTTGACTGTTCTTTTCTTATAACTGCATTATTATCTAAACTAGCTATTTCGACAGATTGTTCCCGGTTATATAAATAGCTGTTAAACCAACTAAGTGCTGGCCCTCTTACACCATAATTGTCTAGCTTGTCCAACAAATTTTTGTGACATACAAAGTCAAATGCTTTGGTCATATCAAAGATAAGCTGGTAACATCATCATCCGGTCGACCGCTGTGAGCCACATCTAAATCGGAGCACTCCCACCGTCTGTAAACCCACCTCTCGTCTTTTTGGAACGTGCAGTTCTGGTAGTATCGGTCCACCCTCCTCCTATAGCGACGAATGCGGTTCGCCCACGCACAAACTTTCTGCTTCAGGTAATCAATGCGCTCTGTGACACGTGACGAATAATCTTGGGGCCTTACATCGGTCCCCAAAAACGTCCGTTTCACAAAGCGCATTACCCTTGGGCGGGTATTACCCGTCCTGAAGCAGATTAGCTTACCAATGAGTGCCCTGGCGTCAGCGATACGACGCTCAATTCTACGCTGCCAAGCCGGCACACCAGATCTGGGTCGAGTAGCTGTGTCAGTTGGAAATTTAACACCAGCCACTCGACACGCTGCAACGGCTGCACAGTACAGAATTGAATGTGTATCACCAATATCTTCACTGCTGTCTAAAAATTCAGACAGCAGCGAATCCAGGGCACATACTAGGGCTATATTTTTCTTGTGCGTAGGCAAACGTGGCAAACGGGGCCTTTCGGCAGAGAGCTTACATCGATACTCACTAAGTGCACATTCCAAAGCGCTCCTTAAACGATCATTGCACTGGGTACTTACGTCTGTAGCCCCGTAGTCTACATCTTCAACCGCTGATGTTGGAAGTGACTGTGGCAAATTGTCTGCCACCCCAGTCACAAGTTGCGTCGAAGAAGGGACGACTGGGCTACTCCGCACTTCAGATCGCAGCCTTTCAAGTGTAGCGTCATCCAACATATGAGCACGTTGGATAACCCGCACCTGATCCGACAATCGTTGTGCCGAAACGTTGATGGATGGTTCGAGGACCTGAAACACAGGCAGCATCCGATCACGATACATCGTGAGGTTAGTTCCCCCCTCTGTAGCCACAAAATATGCCCGCATGACGTTTTCATTTATTGAACGTGTCCATTTCATGCGGCGCACATTACCACCGGTAGCGGGGGCCCTGTTCGCAGCCGGAGGGCCGCGGGGTCCCAAGCTGGCCGGTGGCCGGCCTCTCCCTCGCCGACGCACAGGTGGTGGTTGTTTATTATTATTATTAATATACCACGCTGGCCAGACGGGTTGGTGTAGGGTTTGTTTCAAAATTTATTTTGCTATGCTCTTGTCTGCATATGGTTACTCCGTTAGTCGCCTTTTACGACACATTCATTTCATTTAATTCCGTCACTATGTAGATAATTACCCAGCAAATAACCATTTAATACGCCCAATAATTATATTGGGCGTATTAAATAGCTTTATATTGTATTTATGCCTCATTTTCTCTTGTATTATGTTTCCACAATTATATCGGTGACAAAGCTATTTTAAATGATTATCTCATAAGTATAAGATTACAAAGCTTTTCTTTATTTAGTTTCAATACTACTTACGACTCGTTTTACTAGCTATTTTTGTATCACCAATTTGTTTGTTTGGCACCTTTCTATTTTACAATATATATGGAAGGATAAAAAACAACCAAATTAATAATAATAAATGGAAGGTGTTGGACCTGTGTCCCAGCGTAAGCCTTCCAAAAGGACCGGGTATACTTCTCACCTTAGAGACAAGTATAGCCGTGAGAAAAGAGACATAATAATAATATAATAATAATAATATTCTACCACATTTACACAGCGCCATCTGGTCCCAAATTAAGCATATTTGCTTGTGTTATGGGTACTAAACAGCTGATATACTACTTAAATACATTTTTTTTTGTAAATACATACATATTATAGATAAATTACACCCAGATACAGAACAAACGTTCATGCTCATCACACAAAGATTTGTCCTGGGTGGGGATCGAACCCACGACCTCCGGCTTAGCAGTCAGGGTCACTAAC
The DNA here is from genome assembly GCA_905147015.1 of Laspeyria flexula. Taxonomy (NCBI): domain Eukaryota; kingdom Metazoa; phylum Arthropoda; class Insecta; order Lepidoptera; family Erebidae; genus Laspeyria; species Laspeyria flexula. Next base: position 14,741,366 of record LR989960.1, on the reverse strand, counting down.
CACTAGACCAACAGGCCAGTCATACAACAAATTGACTCACAAAATTTGACTGCTTTCAGATTTGGTTCCATATGCTTAACTTATTGTATGTAATAAATGATCCACTATAACAACTTATCAATTAAACAGCAACCTACTCTTAGTTTTCAGCATCACTAATTAGGTAAAGCTAATTTCGAAACAGTCCACGTAGTTACTAAAAAAACATTTAACATAAACGACTACCTATTGACATCCAAGCACTCATTTCAGCGCAAAACGCTTTGAAAAAAGAATACCTAAACAACAAGGACAACGAAAAAGAAGCCCAACAAACAAATGAGCATCGGCATAATGGTGTCATTCCCTCTCTTTTATTTACGGGGTCCAAGAAAGGACGGACAATGAAGGACGGATAGTCAGTCTTCCATTTCTCATACCGTCGATTTCTGAAGATGACATGTAAAGGAATTCCTTATTTCTTGCGAGCCTCTAGGGCAAATATATTGATGTATTATAATACCTATTGTTGTTCATTCATAAGCATGAGCCTTCGACATTCTGTTTACATAATGTTTTAGCAAATTAGATCTTTGTTCGTATTTTCTAGATGTCAGTTTGTCTTAGCAATTTCATTTTATTAAGCGCTGTTATTTGTGTTGCTTGTCTACGTTTTTGTTTTATTATTGTACTTAGTGGATTTTCTCTGAGTGATTTCTTTAGTGTCATGTATTTTTTTGTAGATATTGTCAATAAACACAGTATAGGCATTTGTTATCAAACTTTACTCAGGTACTTCTGCTAATCTCTTTTAAAATTTATCAGATAGATGAAAGTAGATACTAATAAAACAAAATTTTAAATTAGAAATTATGCTCAACGTTCAATGAATAAGCTAAGGAACAGATGTTTTAAAACTATCTATATTTATATCAAAACAGCAAACACTTATTACGATACATATATACTTACAAAATTTAGTACTCTCCGCGTTTATAATGAACTAGCGACGCGGTTAATTGACACTTCACGTGACCAGAGGGCTGGTTTTTATCTCGCACAGAGAATCAGCATTGACATCCAGCGGCAGTGTGGCAATGCTGCTAGCCTTCTGGGCACCTTCCCATGTGACAGTGATGCCGATGAATACTTTGACGCCTAGCCCACATTACCATTTTTATTATTATTATATCATATTTATAGTATTGTAAATAGTATTTGTAGTTATGATGTTAGCTTATATTAGAAATGGGAGAAGTCTAATTTGTTAAATCTTCTTATTTCTATATTCATTAGAGCATTAAGTTTCATTTAAAATTAATTACATTCTGCAAAAAAGACTTCAGTAGACAGGAAAACCTGTCTACTGAACTCGCTTATTTATCCTAAATCTGAGACTGAAAAACAATAGCCGGTAATGTGAAGAGTAATTAATTCTGTCTATACGTTACTTACATCTGGAATAAAGGGATGATAAAGTGGAGTAATTACTTTTTTTTTCCAGAAAAACCTATCTCGAGAGATTTAATTAAAAGTATTATTGTCATACAAAGTACCTACTTACAATCAAATTTCAAAAAGCTAAATAAATATTTTCCACATTAAAAACCTCGTGTAGAGCTTAGATAAAAAATTGAGAGTGAGAAAATTAGACGTGACTTTAGAATAAATCAGTCAACTTTTATGAAACATATTTTATTATATTGATGCTTTTAATTCACACTACAGTGTAGGTAGGTCACCAAAATCGCCAAGTGACATGTGTTCGAATCTCACATGAGACAAATATAATTGTGTAGTTGTGTGATTCATTGATACTTGTTTGGAGTACGAGTGGTCTTAAAAAAAAACTTCGCATCGCAACACAACATTAATCAATTCTTGTGAATACACCAATTATTTGATCCTCCCTACTGCGTTAAAAGTACGCTTATCTATTCTAACTAAAGTGCACACTAGACAAGACTAAGGGGCAATTACATAAATTATCCAGCGAATAATTGCTGTTAATTAAGGCCTTCCTGCAATACGTTTGCCAACGCAATGTATGCATCACAGAGTCTAGGAAATACGAGCAGCTAAAATTAAATTTCTCTAGACTCCATAAAGTATTAAAAAGAATCTCGTAAAAATGTTGATTGCAAACTAAGGCACCACAGATTATATCAATTTTTCATTTTTTTTAGTTTAATCTGTGGTTTTAGAAATTAAATAATTAGTTCTTTTTATTATATTTATTGTCTGTTTTTTTTTGTATTTTACGCTGTTGTATGTGCACAACAAAAGCTGCTCTTATTTCTTTCTTTCTCAAACTACTATAATATTTTCATTACATACCCAAGGGTTGAGATGGGGTAACGACATTATGTATTCTTAATCCATCACTACACGGATCCCCTATTACTGTGGGTTTAATATAGATGGTAAAAAGTGGGTGTGATCACCTAAATTATTATTTTCGGGTGAAAGACGTAATGCTATGTTATTATTTTTAATCTGATTGCGAGAATCCTAAAATATTTAAAAATTTATTTAAACGTAATCCCCTTAACGTAGCACCCATACCCTCTGAAAAAACAATCGTATATACCGCAACTCCTAATTAGGTTGCAAGCTTTGGAACAACCTCCGAAAGGTCTCAATGTTTATATCACTAACATAAGCAAGGATAAAATATTTTCCCAAAACCTTTTTTTAGGTAGAAAAGTTGTCCAAACTTTCGAAGTAGGTACACTAGTATCGTTACCTCTGTGGAGATTCTGATCTGAATTGTTATTCTTTACTAACAAGATACTGGCGTTATCTAATTCAAATCTTACCTGTGTTTTGCCGAACCTCGTGGTAGCCCAATAAGAAAGAAATTATTATGTAAAACAGGGAGTAAGTTGAAATAGTAAATCATGTATTATGTATGTGTACAGGCTCCTATCTGGGGTATGTCTAAGGCTATGTGAATACTACAGAATTGTGTACCACTTGGTTTTACTTCTACAACAGTCGGCCATCGAAAAAAAGCGCCAACATAAAATCTGCCGGGATCACCGTTCAGGGGGCTTATTCTGAATTTCGATATTCGACTTAGTCGGTATTAATGTCTCTGTCAAATGTTTGAAAGTGATAGCGTACATATTCAAATTTCCTTACATTTGACAGCGACATCAAAACCCCTGCTGCAGCATCGATGCAGTTAACTACGAGTACAGTAAAACTCAAAATCCCAGAACAACAAAACGATTTTAAAATGAAATATTAGGTACCTAAAATCCTAAATTTTTGTACGATTTGTAACATCATCATCATATCAGCCCAATGACGTCCACTGTTGAACACAGGCCTCACCTAATTTCCACCACAGCGAGCGATTTTTTTTTGAGGATGTGTATACCTAATAGTTAATCCTATACCTTAGGTTTCTTTAAAGAAATTTGACGAACTGATCATTGGGCCAGCAGCGTGTGTAGATAATGGCCTAGAACAACAAAAAAATGCCTCCTCCAAAACCCTGCCAGCATCCTTGATATATGAGAGGAGACCCTTTCACGACAATAGAACATTAAGAGCTGCTATTATTATTATTTATTATTAGTCTAAATGTTTGGCATCCGAGTCACAAACATGCTGTGTAGAAGAAAAACGATCCTTCTTACGAAAATTGGTGTTAATACTGTGGATTCCTAAAATACGTGAGACTACATGTAGGCATATTTACAGGTGATATTAATGCGTGTGACCTTTCGATTCTTGGACCAGTGCTCATTATTTTTTACGAATGTGTCAAATTAAATAAAAGAAAGTATAGCTTAAATTTATCCTTGCTTAAGTTAATAATCCTTATCTTTACTAAAATTATAAAGCTGTTTAATTAATTTAAAATTATTTGGTTGAACGTGATAATCTGAGTTACTACTGAAACAATATGAAAAAATATTTTAGTAGGTATTGGATAGTCAATTTATTATAAAAGATTATAGGCTATATAATTAATATTATATAGCCTATAAGCTAGTAGTGTAATCACTACGGCCAATAGAACGACAGGAGCGAAGCCTCGCTCGTCTTCTACTTTTTCTTACAAAAACGAATATGTTTCGTCATGGTTTCGCCGGCAAAGCTATATCTAATGTAATAGGGAGAATTATTGCCATTTTCTAGGCATTATTTAAGATTTGAAATGATACTGAGAATTTCAAGATGGAGAAACTCAATAAGATTTTAGTTTGACTCGAGAATCGAATCAAAGTAATTTTGGGCAACAGTTATAAACAAGACTGCTGCAGGCGAGGCGGTCATAAATAAAATTACTTGGGGTAAATGTAACTAGATAAAACTTGACATAATTCTAGAAAGAACAATGTGTAAATTTAGTAAGCGTAATGTACTTCGCTGAACTGAACTGAGAATATTCGTTCAAAATTCATATGAAAGTAAACCGGGAAGTAAACTACTTTGTTGTGTATAAAATCTTACAAAGTTAGTTCTGAAATTCATGTTTGGAGTACATATTAGTAAGGAAATTGAGATGGGCTGAGAGAAAAGGGGAGGGGAGAGGTTATATTCAAGGAAACAACCTGAGTGTAGATTTCTTCAATGTATTTTCTGGTTTTGTTATTTTAATAATAATAATATTCTACCACATTCACACAGCGCCATCTAGTCCCAAAGTAAGCAATTATATTTGCTTGTGTTATGGGTACTAAACAACTGATATACTACTTAAATACATTTTTTTTTGTAAATACATACATATTATAGATAAATTACACCCAGACACAGAACAAATCTTTATGCTCATCACACAAATATTTGTCCTGGGTGGGGATCGAAGTCACGACCTCCGGCTTAGCAGTCAGGGTCACTAACCACTAGACCAATAGGCCAGTCTATCTTAAGATAACAAATACCATATATATTTACTAGAAGTCGTGCGGGGCTTCGCTCCCAACGTTCTTTGTTTGACCACTGCTCAGTTCTTTTTGGCCCTAGCGTGATGTTATGTAGTCTGTGTTTGTATGAGTGTGTTGAAAAAATCCTTTTAAATTACTGTTGGATAGTCCATTTATCGAGGAAGGCTATAGCTTTAACCGTAGCGTTATAACCTATAGGCAATAGGCTATAATTATAACGCGATAAATAGGAGCTGAGAAGTGGCGAAATAAAGAGCGACGGGAGTGAAGCCCCGGGCGACATCTCGTAATTAAATAAAAAACAATTGAACAAATCATCATCTTAACCCATTAAAGTCCCACTGCTGGGCACGGGTCTCCTCCAAAGAATATGGAGAGAATTTAGCCTACATACTACGCTGGCCAGACGGGTTGGTATAGTTTGTTTCGAATTTCCTTTTCGTGCAGTACTCTTGTCTGCTTATGGTACTCCAATAGTCGCCTTTTATGACACCCACGGGTTGGGATGGGGTAGTGACATACACGGAAAATCGAACAAATATCGTGCTGAAAATATGATAATGAACCGTCAATTTGTCATAGATAGAGATGTTAACGTGTCCCTCGTTACCAAATAACAGACATAAGGCTGTGGCCCTATGTTATCTGGGTCCGCTTTAGCTCGGCAACTGGTAATCTAGTGACGTTAGTAACATAATGTATATGACTATAACTATGTAACTCATAAGCAAATGACAAGTACAAAGATGTTTTAATATTTCACATGACCTTAGTGAATAATTTGTCAAGTAGGAAAGTGTCAAACGTTTTGACGTAACACGATTTGTTTGAGCTACACCTGCAGAAAACTTATTTGCTTGACTTGTGTGAAGCAAAATTAACTTTGTGTTTTAACAACAAAGTTGAGTTTCTATCGACAAATAGGTACATTTTTCATCAACAACATTGTGTCTGAAATATTCGTTCTCCGTAAAAAGTAAATTACTTAAATAAAACCTAGAAGTTTTTTTTTTATAGTGATACAGTATTCAATAAAATATTTACACATAACTTAAAAACTTTACACGGCTACCTATTTTAAAAAGAAGAACCAGATACTCTCAGGAAATTCCTATTAATGGAATGTCTTATTGAGATCAGATTCCTGAGGAAACGTACCCAAAAGACTAGCCACATTACCGCGTTGGATAGCAATACCATAGCAATAATTGGATAGCAGGATACCCCAGGTAGAGGCTAGCCCTTGGGTCATGTGATACCTCAGAAACACGCTTACAAATTTCACGATAAAATTTGTGAGCGCTTGGCCCCCAAGGTACAAGAGTTTCAACCCCAAAAGGCTAAAAAAAAGTTAACCTAGAGGTTAATTTTAAGCAATACTCACAAGTTTTTCATTCAGCATACAAGTATACTTGACTTGTCTTGACGTAGTGTAATCACATTAACATGTAAATGTAATAAAATATATTTACCTGAAACAAATAACATATCATTAATATTTTTTAATTTACTTGACCAAGAGTACAGTCAAATTAAGGTAAATGATTTTTGAAACAGGAGGCGGAGGTAAATGATTTTTTAAATTAATATTTGACATCTGCAAAGTCAATGGTTTCGATTTCTCATGTCTCTAGGAGTTGAATTTCTAAAATTTATTTTCTTAGTTTCTCACCTTCATCTCAAAAGGAAGTCGTGTATAAAATTTTACGTTCATGGTTCCAGTAATTTCGACTGTGCGCTATTACTCAGACAGTCAGTATCTTTTACGGTCATCTTTACATACTGTTTGTAATATTAAAATAACCGTTTTATATATGAATGTACATATATAAAATAACATTTTTAACAATTTTGTCTGTCTGTCTGTTTGTTCCTAATAAACTAGGCTAGTTAATCTCTGGAACGGCTTGACCGATATCGACGGGAATATCACTGGAAGATAGCTGATGTAATAAGGAGTAACTTAGGCTCATTTTATTTTAAAAAAATTCTATAAATTTCACGCCGAGGAAGTCGCGGATACAACTAGTAATTAATATAGATAGATATAATACGTCTCCAAAGGTAATGAGGTTTTATATAGGTACATAACTACGTATAAAATTCATTTCGAAACCGTACGATAGAAGAATGATTGCGTCATCACGTCGACGTCCCTATTCCTTTTGAAACTTTTATTCTTTTACACAAAAAGGTTTTCCGGATTGTAACGTTCAGTACCCGATAACTTATAGCACGCATATCGTCAAGAATGTTTCCTTAAGACAAAGTGCTAGCTATACTTTATCTCCTTTGACTGATCTGTACGTCTCTATTCTTCTATGAAAAAAATCCACAATGAAAAAGGATCGCCCATAAATACGTAATTTAGCCCCGGGAACATTATTTCCGGGTATATTAAGGTCACGAATTCTATGGCCAGTTTGTCACTACGTTGATGTATTGTGTGGTTGTTTCCGTATAATTTTTCGTAGTAGTTATAATGAAACTCTAAGTGCTGTCTTTTCAGGCGCTTGCAAATATACGGAACTATTTTGTATGGAATGATCGTATAGGAGTTTTATGCATCTTGCTTACACGAGTTTGTTACTGCAGCCGTATTTTAACATTATTGATCACAAATTTCAAAAGCCTTTTTTTTGCAATTTTGATATCTAATATAATTAAGTTCTATAATAGCTGAATTATAGTTGTATAATAGCTTTATAATAGCGGTAATAAAGTTGTATAATAGTGTTTATTTCAAAGCAATTTAAAAAATTAGCACTTTGTTAGGCTTGTGCCAACACCAACAATGCGCAAATTTTTGCAAAATTTTAAATATTTAGCTATTTTTCATTAGTGTTCCAAAATACCACTTTTAGATTTCATGATCATTTCGAATAAAACAAAAATATAATTATAGAAGTTTCTTGGTTCAAAATTTCAATAAAACTGCTTGGAACAGGTACTAATTCTAGGAAATCTAAACTTAAATATTCAACCGATAAATTCTTATCAGTCCTTACGTAATCTGGCAAACTCACGCTGGCTTTATAGCTACTTAATACATAATTGTGCCTATTCAAAGCTCACTCATTATAAAATAAAAGGCACCAGTAATGTAATTACGTATTACACAGTAAACAGGTGGCCCTAATGTTAGAATTGCCCGTTTAATGTTACCAACACAATGTTGAACCACTGTGAATAATACACACAGTACAGGATAAAGTATGCAGCTAATTATTTAATGATACATTTGGAACTGGGGAAAATTATTACCTCAGAGTAATTTTAGGAAAAGAATAAATGCTGTTGAGTAGTGATTTGGAGATTTCCGAGTAATAAGCTATTTTAGTGCAAGGATAGATGTTTAGTTAAACATTTACTCACTTATCACAAATATGGACTAAGTATTAAACCAGGTTTAAATTGACATAAGCCATTGTTTTTTTTTTGTTGACGCGTTCCAGCTAGTTGGTCCGGCGACCTAAAAAAGGTCGCTGGGTCTGACTGGATGCGGAAGGCGGAGGACAGAGTGCTATGGCGCGTGTTAGGAGAGGCCTACATCCAGCAGTGGACTGCAACAGGCTGAAATGATGATGATGATGATGATTGTTTTAATGTCAAAGTTGTCAATTTAAACCTGGTTTAATGCTTAGTCCGTATTTTGTAATAAGGGGGTTAAGGTACATTTTCGATATCATTGGATTATTTAAATCCGGGAATAGAAAAATAAACCGCGTCTTTCGGATACTGCGCTCTCTTGTCTGATATCTCAAGCTAAGTAAATCAAAATTTGATCTACGAAGATGTACATTAAATAAATGTATAATGTTTCTTATAAATTGTATAATATTGTTTTCAGAAAAAAAAGTAACTCGTTTTATACTCTTACATTATATCGCTTGTAACCGGTACCTTTAAATCGGTACAATATATTATAAACCAGTTCTAAGGAAATTCTTATAATATTAATAATTTATATATAATTTCGTATTTTTGTATTGTGTTCTCGTTCAGTAGTTTACTCCTAACGCTCTTCCTGTTACTCGATTGCACTATAAAATTTTATGTTTTCTTCCAACACTCCCCGTCAATAAAATTTAGCCTAAGAACCGCGCTTCGAAACTGTATTTATCTTCAAGAAAATATACTTCTCTCTAGAGGATCATCGCTGTTGGTTTGCCAACGTTAAAATACAAGAGAAATAATAGTTGAATATATTCTTGTAAGTATGCCTCTGGGGTTGAACATTATACCAAAATAGTACTTGCAGAAACTTACGATTGAAATGTTCGGACAGTAAGGCTCCGTGTACATTGTAAGAACTGTTGAGCGAACGAATACGAACTGTGTACACAATTACAAGAAAAATCTCTTGTCTGCGCTGACACGACGCACCCCGTTAGAGTGAGATCCCAGGACCCACAGACTTTACTTATTTTCTGAAAAATAAAATGTGTGGGAATAAGTGGTTCTAGTACGTACTAGAGCGTATGCATACCCACTAGATTAGACAAAAAGCCAATATTCGGGATGCAAATGCGATGCGATGCTAAAGTTGGGCAAAAAATGTACACATTTTTCTTTAAATGTTAGTGCTGATTTCAATGTACGAGTACGTTTCAGAGAATATTATTAAAAAACTATATACATGTACTGCTGGACACATTTCTTCGATGGTAAAATTTTTCAGGCGCTTTAAAGCTCCCGAATAATAATGTAACTCAACTCATATTTTTTTATAATCTCAGTCTTGATTTTTATATAATATGTTATTCAGGACTCTATAACATTCGTTTTTGCAAGCAGGCAAACTAAAGGGGACCAAACATAACCCCAGACAGACATAAAATTTCGATATAAACGCGTGCGTGATAATTGTTGAATTATGTGATATTATGTGATGAAACGAAACGAATTCTTACGTAAACCCGGCGATTTTTCTTAGAGTGTACAAGTGCACTAAGGGTCGTAGTATACAAGTGTATCCCATTTTCATTCATTGGGAGGGACGAAGATAGAGGTAGAGGTACCAGGGATAATACGTGACGCAATCAATGCGCTTTGATTCGAACTTAGACTCTATACAAAGAGGGGTTTGACTCTAGTTGAATACTTCATCGTAAGAATCTGATGCTTGGGTGGGCTTCAAAGACTTATTGATACAATAGAATTTATATATTCTGTCGTTTTCGTTAGAAAACAACCATTTACATAAATTTCAATCTAATACTCATTATATTAAGTTGCAAATTTCCAAGTTAAAGATTTTATTGAAATACTTTGTTAAACTTAAAATTTTCAAGTTTTTCAATTGACGCTGGTAACTTACAACTTGTTAAAACTTTCTATAAAACGAAATATTCTATGACGCAAGGTTTTTGAATTTATGAAGTCAAAAGGTACCGAATAAAATAGTCTATATTTATACTGAAAATCAGTACAGCCACACTAATGATAGGACATCTTATAAAATAGCTCAGCTGATTTTACTTATGATTTCTTTTATCTTCGTAATAAAATTGTAAGAACAAGAAAGAATGTATGAAATATTATTTAAATCAAAAATCTCAGGAAATCCAATCCAATAACTCAAATATTTTACACCTACGATGCTAGGTTGGTTACCAATATGTTATATCTAAAATTTTATTTCAAATAAACTTACTCGTATATAGTACTACAACGCATAATTTTTACACACTGTGAAAACAACTATGTTAAGTATAGTACTATCCGTACACTACCCCATCTCAACCCGGGGGTGTCGTAAAAGGCGACTAAGGGAGTACCTTATGCAGACAAGAGCGCTGAAAGAAAACGAAAATTCTAAACAAACCCTATACCAACTCATCTGGCCGGCATGGTATAGTAGGCTAAATCGCTTTCTTTATAATAAATTAAATAAGGGCTATATTCCACCTTAATCACTATAATTGTAAATTATTTAGTTATTTACAGTCTTTTACCTACGAGCAAACAGAAAATATGTTACTTATTCTAAAATAGGCCTTATATTATTTTTCTTACCTTAAATGTTGTAAAATTAGTATAATTATTAGTTTATTCACCTAATGTATTTAATTGTGTATATATATTTTACCTAAACTCATCATGGGTGGGTAAATATAGATACATCTAGCACTATAACCGCCTGTAGCACAGGTTTTACAACCTAGTACAAGCACCAAGACATTATGTATGCCCTAAGTTATTGTTAAGAACTATATTGTTTCATTTGTATGTACTTATTATTATTGAATAAAATTTATTATTATTATTATTATCCCTCCACATTCTTTGGAGGAGACCTGTACCCAGCAGTGGGACGTTTATGGGTTGAAATGATGATGAAAACAACTAAGAGTACGTTTACCTAAACGATAACTATTTACGTGTGAGTGCACAAAGACAGCGTGTACTATGACGTATTAGGTTGCACATTGGGCATTGTTCTTGATAAATTTAACAACCAGACCTCTAATTACAGTGTCGATTGTATTGTCCTTTCTTCATCCGACCACATAAAAATTGCATAGGGGTGGATGGACTTGAAATTATTTTGGATTCCCATCGGACCTCACGTGGGGGACAGAGTCATGTTCTTAGTTCTTAAGATAAGCGCTAACTACTTTCAATAACATAACATGCGGGCGGAACCGACGACGGAGGCTATTAAAATCATAAATCTTATTTCATTGTTTGATTGGCTTGTTGGTCTAGTGGTTAGTGACCCTGACTGCTAAGCCGGAGATCGTGGGTTCGATCCCCACCCAGGACAAATCTTTGTGTGATGAGCATAAAGGTTTGTTCTGTGTCTGGGTGTAATTTATCTATAATATGTATGTATTTACAAAAAAAAAATGTATTTAAGTAGTATATCAGTTGTTTAGTACCCATAACACAAGCAAATATAATTGCTTACTTTGGGACTAGATGGCGCTGTGTGAATGTGGTAGAATATTATATTATTATTGTGAAAGATTTTGTGAAAAAAAACATATAATAATAATAAATTTATCAGTTACGAGTACAAGCATTATATCTTCGCTAACTTGACAAGATCATCCCTAGGTTCAGTCATCCGTTTACATTTTGTGCCTAAGGACATATTCTATTTCAATTAGAACAGACAGTTAGACGTTGAATGATAAGGTGACATCGCTTTTATCACGTCTCTTGAGATATAGATACGACCTAGGTATTGGAAAAAAGGAATATTTATTTTTAACCCCCGAACAAAAAAGGGCTGTTATAATTTTGGCTTGTCTGTGGCATAGTAGCGCCTAAACGAGTGGGCGGAATTTGATGCGGTTTTTTTTTTGTTTGAAAGCTGACGTGATCGAGATGGTAGGTAATAACTAAAATTAAGAAATGTTTGTTCAGGAATTTAAAGGCTATCATGTAGAGGAAGTAAAAGATGATGGTATAGACTATTATCTATATCCAATGTATCTGTATAGATACATAATGAACTGATGATTATACTTCTGAGGCCCATTTTGAACATTGGACGTCCTACAGTTGATATGTTATGCGTCATGGAATTTTTTTTTCAGATACTCTTCGATAGAAAACCATTATACAAGAACCAAATGAAGGAGAATCCTATAAAATTTTATAAACAAGACACCTATTCTCCAAATTCCATCGAGTAGTTTTCGAGTAAACAGCCTGTGACAAACGGACGGACGGACATTACGAAACTACAAGGCGTTTTTGCAATTTTAGCTAAGCAACCCTAAAAATTGAGATTGACCATACACAAATAACTTAACTTTGTTAAAAATAACTTTATATAAATCTGAAATCCGTCTTATATTATTTCTCCAAACTTCTCGCAAGCATACGTCATTATGCATACAGAAAATATTCTCTAAAAGAATCACGTCGACCTGATATTGGCTGTAAGTACAGTGCAAGATGTGTAGGTGTCATTGAACCTCTATATCGAGTTGCCGCTTTGTTGTGAATGTGCACGGTGATCTACGCTCAAGCTCTGTTGTTGAAATCCACACAATGCAAGCACCTAAGCATTGTTTGCGCCTGAAATTTGATAGCTACTGTAACAGTATTACGTCTAAGTGGTTTTATTTTTGTTCAAGTTCTTTTGTTAAAATGAATGTGTTTATCAAGTATAAAAACTCTTGAAGCATAAACTTTGGACATGTCAAACTTGGAATTGAATGTCAAGGTATATTTTTCATCGCTTTTTTAGCTAGATTTTTAGTTTCGTAGATACTGACGCAAGAGTCGGTCTACGGTCTAAGTCAGTGACTCATGAAGTAAAGAAGATTTAAATAATTTTATAGTTTTGTTAATGTTTTTCTTAATTTAATAATATCTTCACGGGGACGAACTTTATAAGTTTAAGATTCAGAATTTTTTGTTTTATTTTATATTTTTAGAACACTTTCGACATATTTCTCATAATTTACTGCAAAAATGTAATATATAATGTTTAATTATTGACCGATATAACTGAAAAAGCATTTAAATGTAACATATTTATAATATAGTAACATAAGAACATTCGCTAAATCCTTAACTAGTTCTCTTGTCTTGTCAAGTAAAATAAAAGTATAGAACAAATTAGTCTAAGGAAAAATGACAAACTAAGCTAGAATTACATAAGTATCTAATATCACATGTCAGACGGCCTCGTACCTAAGCGAAAAGCTAACGTAATTAAGCGAGACATGAGTTATCATGCCTCGCTAACCTAACTGTTAAGTTAGGTCATAATTACAAGCTAATTAATAATTAGCATAATTGGCTTCTCTGGGGGGCGAAGTCAGATAACCTCCTCGTGAGCCGGAGCCTTCTGCTCTGGCCGGTGCACCCCGGGCAACGTCACTTGGCAATTCTTGGCTTCTCTCATGAGAAGCCTTGTATATTGCCGGGTGACGGCTAATAGTCTGACACCATACCGTAACCCGGCCCTTAGGGGCTGGAACGGGGGCAACCACCTCTCGGGGTGGGGGCTGCGAGGAACAAAACCTCTGTAAAAAATAAACAGCGGGGGGCGGCTTCGGCCGCCGCGCTCACACCGCAAGCCGGCGTTTGGGCGCTGGAGCTGGGGCTACCACCTCTCGGGGTGCGGCTGCGAGGAAGGAAAACCTCTCTAAAAAATCACCGGGCGTATAGGGGAGGGGAAACCCGACCCTGCCAGAGAGATCGTTATCCCGTCGAGTGTCGTTGATCACGTCTAGCGGCTTGACGGGACCGAGGGGCTTGCCTTCATTGGCCGGCCTGCGAGAAGGAAATCTCAATAAAACCAGACAGTAAAGTCTTAAAAACCCCCTGGTACCTGCCGACCCCAGTGTGGTAAGTAGGCTTGTCCCCAGAATGAGCGTCACCCGGGGATCGACCTTTATTTCGTCTCTAATCGTGGGAACAATCATGGAATTGCCAATTAAAATAAAAAACAGGAGGAAGGGAAGGAAGAATGGAGAGGGAGAAAGGGCGCGCTCGCCCATTCTGGCGAGCTCAGAGGCTGGTCCATCTGGCCAGCCTACTTTTGTGCGGCCTGCTACGCCGGTCGCCGCGCGATTGCGGTCGCGGTCGCGATCGCGACAGGACAGCCTGCGGAGCTCGATGAGCTACGGGGATGGGTCGGAGTCCGAGTTGGACTTCGACGGTGGCTCTATGAGCGACGTCCGGCCAGAGAGTTCGGCAAGCGGCCGACTCTCTAAGAGAAAAAGGAGTTCTGGCGGCTCCAGGGAGGATCTGGGGCCGGATGTTCCGGCCCCGAAGAGGACCTTAGCTGCGGGGTCTTCAGCAATGGGATCAAGGTCTCAGACGCCTACCCCGTTGACCGTCGACTCCTTGTGTGCGACCCAGGGGTCACTCCCTTTGACCCAGCGGGAGCTGGCTGCCCGCACACGAGCGGAGAGGGAACGCGTCGCGGTTGACGCCGCGGCGCTGTTCCTGGAAAGGGTCCGCGCCGGGGGGGACAAGGGCAGCTCGATCGACGAGCTCGCCCGATCGGCTGGGGACTCCGTAGACGCCATATTAACGGTGGCGACACGGAGCACCCAGCTGAAGGGCACTTTCGTTGGGGCCCTGAAGACGGCGGCTGCTCAGCTCCGGGAGGTGGTGGACGTGCTCACCAAGCGCACCGCCTCCGAGGAAATCGAGCATCTCCGGGCGGTCAATGACCGCCTCGTGAAGGAGATGGCGGAGCTTCGCGCTGAGCTCCGCCAGCTCAGAGCTGGGCAGCGGCAGCCGCCGCCAACTGTAACGAGGGATACGCCTTCCTCACTGTCGGACGCGCAGCTGCGTCAGGTAATGGTCTCAGTCGGGACCATGCTTGACGCACGTCTGGAGGGTCTGGCGGCAAGACTGCCGCCGGAACCGCGCCTCCGCCCGCCGCTCGCTGCGGACACACGTTCGTCCACTGCAGCGAAGCCAGCCCCACCGGTCACGGTGGGCCGGTCTTTTGCGGCGGCGGCGGCGTCAGCGCCGACAACCGCCGGATCCCGGTCCAGGACTTCGGGCCGGGTGACGGGTCCTACCAAGGTCCCGTCAGTGTCCCAGAGGGAATTCCCGACCCTCAGGACTCCGGCGGAAGCTCGTGCCTCCAGGCCTGGCCCTTCGGGTGCGCGTATGCCTCGCGCGCCGACGCCTGGCCCCGGCCCCTCTGCTCCCTCCGATGAGGGATGGCAGACGGCTGGGGCTAGGAAAAGGGCTCAGCGCAAAAGGAGGCGCGACAAGAGGAAGGCGGAAAGGTCGTCGGCTGCGGCGAAGAAGGAGAAGAGGAGGCCCGGGAGGCTCCAGCCGCCTAAATCGGCCGCCGTGGTAATCACGGTGTCCCAGGAGGCGGCGGAGAGCGGCCTCTCCTACGCGGCCGTCTTTAGGAGGGCGCGGCAGGATGTCGGGGCCGTCGATCTTGGCCCCAACGGCGTCAAGACGCGCGTTGCCCGCACCGGGGCCCGCATTTTGGAATTCTCCGGTGCGGACGGAAACAAGACGGCCGACGCTGTAGCCGAGAGGCTGCGGGGTCTCTTTGAGGCGGAGGGTGGCGTAAGAGTCGCCAGGCCCACCAAGTGCGCAGAGATGCGCATCTCGGGTCTGGACGACTCTGTAACGTCCGAAGAAGTCCAGGGGGCTATTCACAAGGTGACTGGCTGTCCCCTGGTCTCGATTAAGGTCGGCGCCATCCGCCCCGGTCCACGTGGGGTCGGAGCTGTGTGGGCTCAGTGCCCCGTCGCAGCGGCCAACACCCTGGCCGAAGCCGGTCGCGTCCTTGTGGGCTGGAGCTCTGCGAGGGTCACCTTGCTGGCGCCTAGGCCCGCGAGGTGCTACCGGTGTATGACGACGGGGCACGTCGGCGTTGCCTGTAAGAGCAGCTTCGACTGCACGGAGCTCTGCTACCGTTGTGGTGGACCGGGGCACAAGGCAGCGGCCTGTTCCGCCGCTCCCAACTGCCCCTTGTGTAAGGCGGGCAACCTGCCCGCCAATCACTCTGTGGGGCAGAAGGGGTGTAGACCCCCTCCCGGGGCTTCCAAGTCCAAGGCTGGGGGCAGTCTCTCGACCCAGACTGCCTCCGGCGTCGCTCGACCGTCCACGGTGGACAGCATGGAGGAGGATATGTTTGTTTCGCCGTCCCAATAATGGACTGCGAACATATCCTCCTCCTCCAGGCCAATTTGAACCACTCAGCCGGAGCGCAGGATCTCTTCCTGCAATCCATGGCGGAGTGGTCAATAGGTGTGGCCGTAGCCGCGGAACCGTACTACGTCCCTCCTCGCCCAAACTGGGTGGGTGATCGGGACAGCTCCGTGGCAATCGTCGGCTCCACGGCGTCTCGTTCCCCGCCTTTGTCGCTCAGAGACAAGGGCTCGGGATACGTTGCCGCCGAGTGGGGGGGAATTTTGCTCTTCGGAGTGTATTTCTCCCCCAACCGGAGTCTGGCGGATTTCGAGGTCTTCTTAACATCTCTGGAGACCTCGATACGGCGATTGGCACCGGGCCGCGTTTTAGTCCTGGGGGATTTTAACGCCAAGTCCGAGACCTGGGGATCCCCTAGGACGGACGCCCGTGGAAGAGCGGTCGAGGATTGGGCTGATTCGGTGGGCCTCTGTCTTCTCAACAGAGGTGCCACCAACACGTGCGTTCGGCGGCAAGGGGGGTCGATAGTGGACCTCTCGTTCGCTACCCCTGCCGTCGCCGCGCGTGTAAGGAGCTGGTGCGTCCTGGAGGAGGCGGAGACTCTCTCGGATCACCGTTACATCCGAGTAGAGCTCTCCCGAAGTCCCCAGGACCCCGGCAGGGGTCACGCGGCGGACAGAGCTCCCCGATTTCCGCGGTGGGCTGTGAGTAAGCTGGATAGGGACCTACTGGAGGAGGCGGCCATTGTTCAGGCTTGGCTGTCTCCGCAGCCTCCCTTCGGGGGGGTTGACGCTGAGGCTGACCGCATCTGCGATGCGTTTACGCAGGTTTGCGATGCGGCCATGCCCCGCGTCCGGCGTCGGCCTCCCAGGAGGGGGGTTTACTGGTGGTCCCAGGAGCTGGCTGACCTCCGTGCGGCCTGCATTCGTGCCCGGAGGTCGCATACTCGCAGTCGGCGGCGTCACCGCGGAGATGAGAGGGAGGGCCAGCTGTTCGAGGCTCTGCGCGAGGCGCGAGAATCGTTCAAGCTGGCCATCTGTCGCGCCAAAGAGCGGGCAAGAGCAGAAATGCTGGAGGGACTCGATCGTGACCCCTGGGGTCGCCCATACCGCGCGGCGCTTGGGAAACTCCGCGCGCAGGGCCCCCCCCTTACCGAGTCTCTCCGGCCCAGCTTCCTCACTGAAGTGGTCGAGGGTCTTTTTCCTCCTCAGGCGGAGCATACGCCCCCGGCGATGGCCAATCTGGCCGATGTCCGGGAGGCTAACTTAGATGTTCCGCCTGTCACGGAGGCGGAGTTGGGGGCGGCTGTTCTGCGGATCCGCGGAAAGAACACCGCCCCCGGGCCGGATGGAATTCCGGCCCGAGTGTTGGCTCTGACCCTTGACCACATGGGGGACCGCCTCAGGGACCTTTTCGGCGCCTGTCTGGCGTCCGGAAGGTTCCCTGAGCGCTGGAAAGTGGGGAGGCTGGTGCTCTTGCCGAAGCCGGGGAGGGCCCCGGACTCGGCCGCGGCCTACAGGCCTATCGTGTTGCTGGACGAGGCGGGGAAGTTGCTGGAGAGAGTTCTCGCTGCCCGCATCGTCCGGCACCTTCGCGAGGTCGGCCCCGACCTGTCGGACGCCCAGTTTGGTTTCCGGACCGGGCGTTCGACGGTTGGCGCCATTCTGGCCCTGAGGGCTGCGGCCGAGGAGGCCGTCATGGGAGGCGGCGTAATGTTGGCGGTGTCGTTGGACATCGCCAACGCCTTCAATAGTCTGCCATTCAGCAGCATCGCGGAGGCGCTCCGGTATCATGGAGTGCCCGCATATATCCAGCTGCTGGTGGCAGACTATTTGAAGGAGAGGAGCGTCCTGTACGAGGACCGAGACGCCAACGTGGGGCGCAGGGCGACGTCGGCCGGTGTTCCGCAGGGGTCCGTTCTTGGCCCCCTCTTGTGGAACATCGGTTACGACTGGGTCCTGCGCGCCGAACTTCCCCCCGGGCTGAGCGTACTCTGCTACGCTGATGACACGCTGGTAGCAGCCCGGGGACGGAACTTCGAGGAGGCGGCGCGCCTGGCCACCACGGGGGTCTCCCAGGTGGTCGGGCGCATTGAGGCGCTGGGGCTTAGGGTGGCCCTTAATAAGACGGAGGCCCTGATGTTTCACGGGCCCCGTCGCGGTCCACCTGCCGGCGCCTCAATCAATGTTGGCTCGGTCCTCGTACCGGTGCAGGCCCAGATGAGGTATCTGGGCCTGATTCTAGACGGGCGGTGGCTCTTCGACGAGCACTTCCGACAGCTGGCGGCAAAATTGGAGGGTGCTGCGTCCGCCCTAGGGCGTTTACTGCCGAACCTGGGCGGACCCAGCTTGTCTTGTCGCCGGCTTTACACGGGGGTAGTCAGGTCCATGGCGCTGTACGGCGCACCGGTGTGGGCGGCGGCTCTGACCGCCCAAAATAGAGATCGTTTGAGGAGACCTCAACGAATGATGGCGGTCAGAGCCATACGCGGTTATCGCACCGTGTCGGCAGACGCGGCGTGCGCGTTGGCCGGGACTCCCCCGTGGGACTTGGAGGCGGAAGTGCTCGCCGAAGTGTATCGGCGGGTGGCGGCAGTTCGGGCGGACGGGCAGTCCCCTCTGCCCGAACAGGTGCGCGAGTGGCGCGAGGTCGCCCGCAGAGCCACCGTCGTGAAGTGGCAGGGTCGGCTGGGGGCTCCACGGGCCGGTTTCTGGACCGTGGAGGCGCTCCGGCCGATCCTACTGGAGTGGATGGGGCGGCAGCACGGGACCCTTTCCTTCCGACTGGTGCAGGTTTTGTCCGGGCATGGGTGCTTCGGGCATTACCTGTACAGGGTCGCTAGGAGGGAATCGAGTCCCGTCTGCCACCACTGCGACTGCGACGACGACACGGCGCAGCACACGCTGGAGTCTTGTCCGGCGTGGGAAGGGCTGCGCCGTGGCCTCGTCGCAGTCGTTGGAGAGGACCTCTCGCTGCCGGCCGTCATGAGCTCGATGGCCGGCAGCGACAGGAATTGGGAAGCGGTCGCATCCTTCTGCGAGGAAGTCATCTCGCAGAAGGAGGCGGCGGAGCGGCTCCGGGAGGAATCTGCCCTTGCGGAGCCGATCCGCCGCCGGCGAACTGGGCGGCGTCAGCGAGCGCATATGCGCCTGATGCCGCCATAGTAAAGGCTGCGGGTGGGGGATCGGGGTTCACTTCCTCACCCGCTCCTTTCCGCGAAGGTCGACAGCGTCCCCGGTGCACCCGGACGCTGTCGTTCGGTGTTAGGGCCCGAAAGGGCCCGGTGTCGGTGCCCCGTAAGGGGCTGTCGCTGGGTGGGCTGCTGATGTTATAACAAGTTCCAGGGCCCACCCATTACGGCGAAGCGACGGTGCACAGAGGGGTTTTAGTGGGTATTCCGGTCCTTTTAAGACCGGCGAGTCCCACATAGCCGTCCCGTGTCCCCGCACGGGGCGGTATGCGTAATGCATTTCCCCTCTTAAAAAAAAAAAAAAAAAAAAAAAGGTCATAATTACAAGGGACTGGAGCCCACAAAACGGCTGGCTGCATACTAACCTAATTGTTTTTGTAGAACGAATTGGATTTTTTCCAAATGACTGATCTTGTTGGCGGAAAGAGACTTGCTACAATAGCGTTATGTTCTTTACCTAAGTAGCAATTGTCTATGCTAATAACAAATTTTATTGAAATCAAATTAAGAACATACATACACATGCATAGATCCATACACACAATCTTCATGTAAATAAACCTAATCTGATCTGTAATATAAAATTTTTGTGTTAGCATAAATTTATTGTTTGATACTTAGCAACAACATAAATTGTTATGTGAATAACATAGAGAAATCAAATACTTACATATGTTATTTATTAGTCACAGTGATTATCATTATTTTATTCACATGTTTATTTAAATTTTTGAATAAATAATACACAAATATGAACTGCAGTGTTTACTGGATCATCTTTATTTATGTTCTAGAGAGCTCAACGCAGTTTTCATCATCATTCATGATCCATATAAATGTGAAAGCTGAGCGTTAACGAGCCCTAGTGAGCTTGGACCATTCAACATCTGTCATATTTACATATTCATATTTTAATAAGGTTATAAAAATATAGCAGTTTTTAGACGGACAGCATATTTTTTTTAAGATTAAGTATATTAATTAAGTATATCATAATTAATGATCAAGTGCTATACGCCTTTGCTATCGGCAACTTTTTCTATTTCTTTTTTTTTTAAATGCAAGTGCACCACTTCATCCTTTTCAAGCTCGAAGAAAAGGTTTAAGAAAAGTACTAATTTGTTATAAAGGAAAACTTTGTATTCAGATTTAGAAAAAACGCTTTGAGTGTTCAACTGGATACTGAAACTTTGTTCTTAACTATAGTTACTTAACATTTTTACCTAAAAAGGTTCAACTGAATCTATTTTAAGGAAAACAAAACAGTGAAAGCTGTGCACTAATGACTCGAGCCGAAGCCTGTCTATCTACTACATACTAAATTTCCAACTGTAAATTTAGTCCTTTTTGTTTGAAACTCTGAAAACTACTCGTACAACACCTTTGCTCTTACGCTTTTTGCTAGTAATAGGGTATCAATCATTTTGAAGTGTAGGTAATTTAAATTCTTCTGTATTTCATTTGGAATTGTTTTGAACAAAGTGAAACGTTACGAAATTTAACTGTCATTGGTTCTCCCAGTGTATATTATGGATATATACTCCATATAGGTAAATAATGGTAAGTCACTTGACTAGTACATATAAATTCCACAAAGTGGAATCCACATTGGTACTGCCGGTCGGGATCGAACTCAGACCGCGTGATTTGCACGCTGGTCCCTTATCCCTTCAGCCACCATCGCTTCTTATCCATTCAGCCACCATCGTTCTAATACTTAATACTTTAAAGTTCAAAGTTAAACAATCATTTGTTTGTTCTGTGTCTAGGTGTAATTAATGTATGATATTATGAATGTATTTACAAAAAAAAGTAATAAAGTAGTTTAACAGTTGTTTTTAACCATAACACAATCATGTATAATTGTTTAATTTGGAACTAGATATTGTACGTATATCAAAATATCCCATCTAACAACCACAAAGACTGGTAAAATTAGTCAAAGATCTGACCCTATACCCACATAATCACGTTCGTCTAAAAAGACCCTTCACTCGAAAATTAGACTCAGATATAATCGTAATGATATTTACAAGAAACGTGCTTCATGTGTGTAGATATACATGTATTATAATACATGCTAAGTACGTAAAACGCCTAGAGCTTTGAGCCACGTATTCGGTACGTGCTGGCGTTAAAGATCGCAATATCGCCTAGGTAAGAATACTAGGTGGTTTGAAATATTCCTGCTTGGTAGATAAAATTATAACTGGATTTGATGTTGCGTGGTATTACTGTTGCTTATTACAGAGAAGTTTGTTGAGATATAAACTAATAGAATAGAATACTCATAGAATTGCTTGCAGGTAAATCATTTTCAATATTTTGTGTCGTTTGTAACAAGTTCATGATTTAGTACCACGTGTCTATTGTCATATACAAGATGGTAGGGATTTATTTTGTCGCCAACTTCCCACCAATACCGGTTTTCTTTATACCAACGGACTCCCCTAAAAGAATTCAGATGAATATATTTAATAGTATAATAGCTTAACTCACTGCCGCAGTGGAACTGCATAGGACTTCTGGGCAAAAGGTTTTGATTCCCAATTCGTGCGTAGTTTTTTTTGGGATTTTCTGCCATGTAATTCCTAGTATCGATTCTGTGTTTGTAAATGTGCTCGGTTCATAGCAATAGGCTTGTCCCCAATTATATAGAACCTATAAATAATAGCGTGTTCTTCGCCTACGGGATAAAGGCGTGATGTTATTTATGTTTTATAAACTATTGATTCTGAGAACTGACAATTAAATCATCTGGACATACCAGACGATTTTTGTATAGTTTTAAGTGTAGAATTTTATTTAGTTTACATCCAAAAATTAAAAGCTTTTAAGCTTAAAATTTGATAATTTTAAAAGGTTCTTCCTGTTTAATATTTTGCTTTGTATCCAAAGTTTTTAAAACACGCGTAAATTTCAAAACTTTTCTACCTACAACTACTTTCTTTAATTAAACAAACCGGATCTGGAATACAAAATGCTTTAACAAAACAATAGAAGTTTTCTTTAACAAAATGACAGCGCGGGACGTTTTCAACTTTTTCTATTAGAATTCAGTTAAGAAACTTAATAAATACATCCTGCTGTAGAAAAGAGTACAATATAAAGGGAAGTGGGCCCCGGAAATCAGAATTTTAACAATTTATTATCATAAAAATGGAATGGCTTTTTGTTGCAAAAATGTGAATATTGATCGCAATTTCAAAGATATTTACTGTATTTTTTTACTGCCCACGTGTTGGTAAGTTGTAACCGCCCTCCATGGACATGGCTGTATTGTTTTAGCCTTGATTGCGCTGAAAACATAACCAAGTCACTGCCTACGGAAATATGGAGGAGAAGGAAAATATGGAATAAAAGGAAAAAAGGGTGTGGCAAAGGAAAACGATGTGAATCGGGAGGGGGATTGGAAAGAGGAATTGAGTCTGTATATGTTTCATGCCAATGAGGATGGGAGCCTGAGAGGCTACGATACTAAGTAGTAAATACGATACGGATAGAATGCACCCATGGCAATGGATAAGATTTTTTTTCGAGCGAAGTCTGCGATAGAAGTTTGTTTTAAATAATTGTTGATTGTGATGATGATGATGAATTAATTATACGATATAATAAAAGGTGACGAATATAAGAAACAATAATGTTCAAAGTCTCCACCACCAAAATAATTAAGAACTCATTTGAAAACAAAAATAATCAATTTAACTTAGTCTTGGCAATTTGTGGACTTGGAAATAATTAAGTTAAATAAAGTCTATAGGTATTAATTTATTTTGAAGTAGGTAATACAAGACTTTGTCTACTAATTTTAGTGCTTGTCCAGAGACGGCAGGAACCGCCGGGTACCGCGCGGATACAGTGCATAATTTAAAACATCTTTATGTACGAGTAAATAAGACCTTTGCGATGATCGTGCCGTGTCTGAGTGGTTTTTGCCGTGTCTGAGCTTGCTGAGACAGAAACACACTTGCCTAAAAATATTATTTCTAATATCGATTAAAGTGAGGGGTTCTCAGCACGCTAGGTATCAATAGACTGAGAAAGCCGACACGGCGCGTGAGCAGTTAGCAGTAATATTGGAATATTGAGGAGGTTTTTCAATTATTACATTTTTGCCATTTGCTAAGGCATTTTCAATTACGATTAAATATAACTTTCAAAATAAATGCATAGTTTAGATCGTACTTTGCGATTTTATTCGATGCAGCAAATTATCCTATATCATATAGTGGCTACCGAATGCTGTAGTCAGTATACCTTAGAGTGAGAAATATTTTTTTTTTCTAAATGAATACCTAATTAACCTTCCTTGGTCAGATCTAATAATAGCAACCCATTAATTCCCCACTGTTGGGCACGGGTCTCCTCTCTTTTATCTAGAGAGCTGTGAGGGTTTAAGCCTTAATAATTGCTTCTAGGGCATTTGCCGCATGTGGGTTTCCTCACAATATATTTTGTTTCACTGTTAGTGGATGGTAAATCACATGACTAGTACAAATAAATTCTACAAAGTAAAATCCATATTCTTCCTTGATCTAATACAACATTCAATAATAGCTCAACTTTATTGGTTCTCCTCTCACACACACATTTAGTACTACATTTTTATTTATACAGAAGAAAAAAAATTATAAATTCTATTATTCAGATACTAATAGGATTATACTTGATATATGACTTGTTTTTGAAGAGTCTGTTTCCAGCAGTTCCTACTCAAGGAGGATGTTATGCATGAAAGCACATAAGTAAATAAGTTCTCGACAAGCCGACTTGCAAGCGCTTATAAGTTCGATAGATGTTATAGAACTGTGACAGCAATATATATTGCTAATAATAATGATGCTAGTCATCATGATCGTGGCAAGAAATATGCAAAGAGATATGACTTATTAAAAATATATTAGTACTGGATAATTTTTCTCCAACTCCTCCATTTACTTCTTCAGTAGGTTAATTTCCTCCATTTACTAGGACTCATGAGTTTCATAACTCGGTTTGTAAGTGTTCATCGCTGTTAATACAGGAGTCACTTAAGGTAGTCGTTAAGTCAAGTTACAAGCACTCTAGTCGACTTGATAAATTCATTCATTCATTCATTTCGGGTTTGCCGCTAGCCCATACGATAATACGAAGAAGAATACAGTAGTTCGAGTTCGAGAGGAAAAGAGTGGTGTGAGAGTAGTCATATTTGAAGAATCAAAAGTAGGTGTGTCAAAAGCACGTAGCAAATATAGAGTACCTACATCTGTTATTGCTTTGTGGTGTACAAACTACGAGCATTCTCTAATTAACAATGTAACCACGAACTAATTGTTCTGTTTTAAGGCAGTTTTCTTTCAGTATTCAGTTGGTTGGCAAGAGGATCTGGTTTTTAATTTTGACCCTAAAGCAACACTTGTTTTACAAGTTCATTTATACAAATATCGACTATCATCAGCAAACCATTAAGTCCCACTGCTGGGATCGGGTCTCCTCTCCTCCAACTAGAGAGCTGAGAGGGTTTTTAGGCCATAATCCACTCACGCTGGCCTAGTGCGGGTTGGTGGATCAGGCATACTCATAGAATTTCTTCTAGGGTATGTGGGTTTCCTCACGATGTTTTCCTTCACCGTTAGCGGATGGTAAGTCACATGACTAGTACATATAAATTCCACAAAGTGGAATCCACATTGGTACTGCCGGTTGGGATCGAACTCGGACCGCGTGATTTGCACGCCGGTACCTTATCCATTCAGCCACCATCGCTTTTTTTTTTTTATAAATATTGACTATGTATCCTATTTATCTATACTAATATTATAATGCTGAAGAGTTTGTTTGTTTGTTTGGTTGAACGCTAGGATCTCAGGAACAGTTACTAGTCCGATTTGAAAAATTATTTTAGTGTTGGATAATCCATTTACCGAGGAAGGTTATAGGCTATAATAACATCACGCTACGGCCAATAGGAGAGAGAGTGAGTGGTGAAATAAAGAACGTTCGAATTCTAGTGGCAAATAAAATGTGTTTTTGTATTTAGGAATACAAAAGATGTTCCTATCTTTAACAAAACCAGGCAAATTCATAAACGAGTACAATAACAATACACTTATTTATATATTTTGTAGCTCATTATTTCTGTTGCTCATAAAAATTCATTAAAATTTACGTAAAACACTGCTAGGGGAATCTGTAACAAAATTTGAAAACACCCAATTTTCTTTTAGGAAGACTTATGTAAAAAGGCCGCGGGGTCCACGTAATCCTGCGGCCGAATAAGGTTAGATTATACCGGTATATCGGAACATAATTGGATATATGCGACCGGTGAATGACGGCTCGGGACATTTCAAACTTTTGGACATTTTAATGTGACGTGTGATACAGTTAATAGTATGATACATATAGAGAATCGTAAAATTCGCCCGCTTGGGGACGTAGTTAAATATTGGACGTTGTTGAAGATGGCGTTTCTAGGAACAATCTTTATACACTTATGCAAAAACCTACGATACGATACGAACGACCTCTGTCTGATATCCTTATTTTTTGTTTGAAAACACTAATATACATATCATAATTATCAATGTTTGCCAACGATAACAAATTCGACCAATCTAATATCAAAATTCTGATGATGATACCCTCATGGTTTTTAGATGCCAATTTAAACATAGATCAGATTTTAACGAGAATAGTGATTTTATAGACTGGCCTGTTGGTCTAGTGGTTAGTGACCCTGACTGCTAAACCGGAGGTCGTGGGTTCGATCCCCACCCAGGACAAATCTTTGTGTAATGAGCATAAAGGTTTGTTCTGTGTCTGGGTGTAATTTATCTATAATATGTATGTATTTAGTACCCATAACACAAGCAAATATAATTGCTTACTTTGGGACTAGATGGTGCTGTGTGAATGTGGTAGAATATTATTATTACTTTCCAATCGACCAGAATTATAATATACCTTAGTAATTTCCTTTACATTACTTGACGTTTAGACAAGGTTACCTACACCGGCTATAGTTTGAGACTATGTTTTAATTTTCGTCCTAATATGTATTAAAATATATATGTACGAAAACTTAAAAGAAATTATTAAATGTCTTTCCATCAATATTCTATCATAGAAGATAGTTAATTTCATGATAATTTTCGCCTTCATAATAACCCACTTACTATCTCAAGCGTTTATATGGAATAATTACCATACTGATAGAATAATTAGCCGTTCAGAGATTGGCCGCAGCAATTAAGGAAATTGACACGTCGATAAGCATTGTAGTCTAATTGATCAATAACATAACAAAGTTAGTAAGTATAATATAAAATAGGCGAAATCTAAATACTGATAGTATTTCACAACAAGTAAATCTTTGTTAAGGTTAAAGAAAGAAAGAAAAATAAGTTTATTTGGTACAAACGTTACAAGAGAAAATCCAAAAAAATAATTAGACTTATACATTAACATAGAAGACATAATTACCAACTAAATAAAATGTATATCAAAACAATGTGTGCCTCACGGTTGCACCAAATTGGTGACCAGTTCAGCTTATGCCAAGCAGATGGCCAGACGCTGGTTTGCAACTGGCACCTATTGATATGCTAGTATGTAACATATGGAAGTCAACATAGTTGTGTTTGCGTATGTGTGTGTAAACATAGGCCTCACCCAATTTCCACCACAGCGAGCGATTTTGTGCCGCCCGCATCCAACGGCCACCCGCAACCTTTACTAGGTCGTCGTTCCATCTGGCTGGGGCCGCCCCAGGCTGCGCTTTCCAATACGTAGCCGCCACTCGAGAACCTATGAACCTATGGTGAGGCCTATCTATGTTCAACAGTGAACGTCATTGGGCTGATGTGATGATGATGATTATGATGTGTGTGTGTGTGTGTGTTTGTGTGTGTGCGTGTGTGTGTGCGTGTGTGTGTGTGTGTGTGTGTGTGTGTGTGTAATAGTAATATAGAACAATCACAAGACCAATAATATAATCAGTTTCCGCTGCGCTTCCAAGAGATGCTATCGAAGATTTTTTTTAAACGTATCTATGTTATTCACCACTCTTAAATGTGGCGGCACATTATTTCAAATCTTGGAAGTTGCATAGCGGAAACTACCCTTAAATGAAGCAGACTTATAGTCCCTTGTACGAAACCCACGGGTTGAAATGGGGTAGTGACATTATGTATTATTAATCCGTCACTACACGGAGTACATAATATCCGATTGATGTATTAATAATTAATAATAAGAATTGTTACCCAACATTTTGATTTGCTTATCCTAAGATTTGTAACTACCACACCACAACAGCAGTTAAGGAAATACACAAATGTTATTTTTACCTACCTAATTTGAATATTTCCTGAATTGTAATACTGAACTCAGAATTTCAACGAGCAATATTCACATTAATATTATTTCTGTTCACTAAAACGTATCGTTCAGATGCGATGTATGTGGTTAAGATTCTGAGTACCTTACCTACTTGAAAATGAGTCATTTTATGAAATGAGTCTATGAAAAGAGGCACTGAGATTCGGAGATATGAGACTACAATTTTCTTATGATTGAGTAATTTAAATACGATTTTCTTTAGAATGGTATGTACTTACGTTAAATGTAAAGATGATAGTTAGAGACTGATGTACCTATATTTTACGGGTTATTCACCAACTCGACACGAGAGACTAGACACGCGTAGGTTCGGTTGGTGAAATTCGAAATTAGTATTACATAATATTATGCCATCATCTGGATACATCAAGATTTTTACGAACATTAGTAACATAGTGAAACTTAAATTAAATCAATCGGTGTTTTCTTCACCTGGTTATTACAGATTACAAATTAAGTTGTCTAATTAAGTTATTCCAATAACATAATTATACAACTTAACTTAGTAAAAGTTCTATAACAAGTAAATATAATTAAAAAAAATTAATAACCCGACTGCAAAAAATCAACAGAGAGCAACGCACTAAAAAGACCGTAAAATTATTGTAATATTATTATACCTGATTAAATTTAAATACATAACATAATTATGTATATATTTGTAATCTCCATTTGATTCCCTTTATTTTGATACCTAACTCGATAGATTTGGTTAAAAAAATAATTTAACTTCTTACAATTTGGCGTCAACAGTCCGCCGTTTAAGTCTTTTTATTCTTTAAACACTTGGGTTTTCTAGACGAATCTAACGATACCCTAATTGTCAAAATCCATCCAGCCGTTTGGAAGATTCGTGGGAATAAAGAAATTTACAAACATACAAGATACGCGCGAAAAAGAATACCCGTCCTGACAGTCGGGTAAAAAAACTTGTAATTGTCCAACATTTATGTACTGTAGTAACTGTAAATTTCGTATTTGAAAATATAATAACATAAATAAGGCCAGGTTGAGAAATAAGTCTTTGACAGATGCTTTTATGTCTCATCATCGTCATCAAGGTATCTCTCTCTGTATGAACTCGACTAATTACGAATGCGTATTATGAACGCTTCAATCACATATTATGTTCGTGTACAATCAAAATAGAAACGTAGAAAACGCCCGTGTTACGTAAGTTATAAATATAAAATGTCATATTTTATTGGGGCGCTCGTAGCATTTATGGTACCGAGATGTTCGTTACGATCCTCAAAGTTAAGCAACACTCGGCAAGGTCAGTCCATGATGGGTGACCGTTTGCGGCAATTTCATTTTCGAGCGTCTCCGTGCTTCGGAAGGCACGTAAAGCTACCCGGTTACCACTTAATGTGGTAGTCGTTAAGTGGAGTTGGAAGCCTTCTGGGCGACTTGATAAATTCCAACACCAGGGTCTACTTCAAGCCCACATGATAATAAGAAGATCGTGTAATATATTTCTACCTATTTTATCTTAATACTAACAAAATGTAAGAATAAAACCTATCTCTGTTCTGTGGTAAGAATATATTGAGGTTACGAACACAGACATAATAGGTGATAACTCACGAGCTAAATTCGACAGAATTATCAGCTAAATCGCCTATTCCCGGAATATTAATCCTAGTTGTTAGAAAGTCCCTTATAATATTACGTTCGATATTGCCAGGACTACATTCCCAAGGGATCAAATGGGTAGAGAAATCGTAATTAGAATCAAATGTTGAACATTGGCGAAATAATTAATGAATTCAATAGAGACGATTATCCAGATGTGGACTGCTTTAGGCTAATTACGATGAAGATGCTAATTTCAGAGATTTTTTTTTTAAGAGGGAACTGAGGTTTACTATATGATTTTGGGTTACTTAGGTATGACATACAAGAGTAAATGGGTCGCCATTGCCACGTACCCTTGTATGTTATTAGCAATTATCTTTTATTTATAAATAATATATAAAAAATAAATAGTGAAAAGACGTGGGTGTAGTGTAATTTAACTATTGATCCATTAATATATTACACTGCAGGTGGTGCTCTAAAGGGTCCCTAGAAATCGGGCAGACTAATAAGTTTTTAAGTTGACGAGTTCCGATGTACGGAAAAACCGATACTGGAGCTGTTTGTATTAACGTTAAATAAAAAAGTAACGAATCCCGTAGTATTAGAGACTTTACAAACATAAAATTTGCAAAAATTACATCCAAAATCACAACAGGTTTGTAGACCACATAAATATTTGTACTGTCTTGACGTCTAATAGTCTAACCTATAAGTTTACGTTCGGTATTCGATTAATACAATTACTATACCAATCATCATCATCATATCATCAGCCCAACGACGTCGAGTGCTACTTTACCATTAGATATAAGAAATGAAATAAAAAGGAATAATTTTAAAATTAAGTTAAAAAAGCTTCTGTTGAGCCTATTACCATGATCTCATAATGTAATGTAAGCATATTATATAATAGTTAATTTAGTATAATAATAATAAATATAATATAATAATATTCTACCACATTCACACAGCGCCATCGAGTCCCAAAGTAAGCAATTATATTTGCTTGTGTTATGGGTACTAAACAACTGATATACTACTTAAATACATTTTTTTTGTAAATACATACATATTATAAATAAATTTTTGACTGTCACCGTGGCGCAGTGGTTAAGGTGGTCGCCTCGCCACTACATCGCCGTGCTGAGTGACGTGGGTTCGATTCCCACACGAGACAAATATTTGTGTGATTCATAGATATTTGTTTCTAGTCTGGGTGTACTTTGTGTCCGTTAGTTTCATGTTTGTAAAGCTCCCCGCGACACAGGGATTGTTCCCTAGTGCGGGCGTTGTTTTATAACAATTATTAAATTAAAAAAAATACACCCAGACACAGAACAAACCTTTATGCCCATCACACAAAGATTTGTCCTGGGTGGGGATCGAACCCACGACCTCCGGTTTAGCAGTCAGGGTCACTAACCACTAGACCAACAGGCCAGTCTATCTGGCAGTCATCAGTCTATAGTCTGAGTATAAGTAGAACTTGTTAGTATCAGTGTAATGGTCCGATCCCACAGACAAACTGCCTGTGCAGTTTTGTGGGACATTGTGTTTACTTTTCAAGCATTTACATATAATTGTATAACTAACTAATAAAAAAAATATGCCTCACCTAATTTCTACCACAGCGACTGATTTTGTTCACCAATGAAGTAAACATAATATGGTTTTTTTTACAACTTGACCTAAGATTACATACTATATTGCTATTTTTTGTTGAATTATTTTCTTAAAATTGATAAATAATTTTTATTTTAGCTCAGAGGTTAAATAGTCCAAGTTAATTACACGGTGTTTGAAGGTCTTTCCATTTGAATTTAGATAAAAATATCTTTAACTCTTTGGTACTTGAACTGTGAATTTGCATTCAAAGAAATGAAAATCACGGAACGAATTATACCAACTTCCATTTATTAGATAGCTTAGGTATAATTTTGAAGAGCAGTGTATAAGATCGTCGGATAACTCCCAAGACATTGCGACTCTTAATTAATTATATTTTAATTTTATACAAAGTCCATGAAATTATTTACTTTTCGAATCTTATCCAGATGTCAAAAGGAGCTTAGCAACGTACCTATTTAGTAAATTTGATATGAAATTTAGAAATTAAGACTCCCTAATTAACACACTTGTAAAAAACATTTAACTAAATAATATGTACTATGCCTATTCTTTGGAGGAGACCCGTGCCGAGCTGTGGGTTATTTATGGGTTGTAATGATGATGATGATGCCTATTATAAAATTCCCGCCATATTCTTTTACGAGACCCGTGTCCAGCAGTAGAGCGTTTCGATGATGATGCCTATTATTCCTATGTAAGTATTGCGTAGCGTGGGACGACCCTCCCTAGATGGATCGAAGACCTGGTTAATTTGCGAGTGGCCGTTTGTTGCAAGTGGCACAAAATCAGAAATTAGATGAGGTCTATGTCCACCATCTAACGTGTCGTCATTGGGCTGATTTATGAAGATAAACTATTGTGTAACCTAGATTTCAAACCTAGGACCCTCTAGCACAGTAGACTTACGCACTTACATGACGGCACCTGAGGCAGTCCTTGCTAAAGTATATTACCTACCTAAATATTTTCTTAGAAATTCATTTCTAACTGTTGATATTGTAAGACCATTTTTACCTCAGTAAATACTCTCGTGTTTAAAGTAAACTAATTTCAATATATTTCTGATAAGGGTAATGGAAAAAGGTCACTAGATTTTCCGACTCAAATGTTTTTTCATGTATTTTTAAAGGCATTTCTGAATAATACTAAATGGAGGCTTACTGAGATTTCTAGCGAAAAATAAATGTACCATGCTTAGAAAATACTTATTAAAAATAAATGATTATGAAATTTAAATATTTAGGATTTCTTTTTCTTCTCTTTTACTTTGTACAGTTATACTAATATAGCCCTTTTTTCATAGCAGTAATGCTTCATTTTATTCATATGTAACTAACAAAGGTTTTTACATTAATGTATGTGGGCTAGCCGACTGCATAATTGTGGTTGTAATTAACTGTAACATATGTATATCATTGGATACAATTGGATTACTGAACAAGTTGTTTGAAACTGTAGAACTCTGAAAAAAAAAGGAATAACTATTTTTTTTTTTTTACATACATTTTCAATTTACTTTTCATTTCCACTTCAAGACTACAGAAAAAAATTATAAATACATAGGTATATATTATCAAATATCTTTACAAATTTATTCTGCGAATACTAGAAGTTGAATTACAATTGCATAAGTAAAACTTTGAGTTCCTAAGTTATTTTTCTAAGATATTCTGAACAATCATTCTTGTAAGTTTCCTTGTGACATTGCCCAACGGGCTGTGAAATGAAACTGAAAAGTTAGGCTATCGTGTAGTCTGTTTTAGTTTGAAGAGTACAACGCGACGTCGGCAATGAACTATAGATTGGTAATATAAGTTATGCTTTTCCAGGAATAAGTAAATTTAATAGAGCCGCTTGTAACATTGAGACACTGAGATATTCCAATACCAATAATGAATACCAATAAGAATACCAATAATGTTTAAGTCGTAAATTAGCAGGTATGGGACCCTGATTTTCAAGAAACTTGCTCCTAATTATATGGAATCAAACATAGCTGGTGAAATATGGGTGTGACATGTCTACCCCTTTGGGGAAAAATGCGTGATATTTATGTTTATTGTACATGTACATCGGTTGAGTTTTTAATTATTATGTTTTTGCATCTAGATTATCATACTCATTAGGTGTAATTAATTGAGTTGTCGCATTCGCCGTGTATAATTCATATTATGAATAACGGAACCATGGCTGGACCATGCGTCACTTTTGTTAACAAGTTATATTTGCTAGATAGCTTTTCCTAATGTATAGTACATTAGGAAAAGTTTCATATTTGACGTAAAAAATAATAAACACAACAGAAACACTATGTTGCAAAAAGTTTGCAAAAACAGCTCATCATCACGTAATTATAAAGGAAGCTTTTTTAAACAATAATCTCACAAAGTCCTTAATACTGTCTACTTGTATATTCTACTCACTATGCGCGAACACATTTTTAATTGTGTCCCTATTTGAAGTACAAAGTGGATTTATTCCTCTTTTTAAACGACTTCAAAAAAGGAGGAGGTTATATGTTCGACTGTATGTATTTTTTTTTTTAAACGACTTCAAAAAAGGAGGTTATATGTTCGACTGTATGTATTTTTTTTTTTTTATGTATGTTCAACGATTACTCGGAGATGCCTGAACCGATTTAAAAAATTCTTTTTTTGTTTGAAAGGGTATACTTCCAAATTGGTCCCCTATTCATCACGTCAAGTTCTGATGATGGAATCTCAGGGAAATCGAAGGCAACCCTCAAATTTTATAGGCACATGTTACGTGTTTCATATATTTTTTA
This sequence comes from Laspeyria flexula, assembly GCA_905147015.1. Lineage (NCBI taxonomy): Eukaryota > Metazoa > Arthropoda > Insecta > Lepidoptera > Erebidae > Laspeyria > Laspeyria flexula. The sequence goes on along the minus strand of LR989960.1, from coordinate 14,707,312 downwards.
AAGTTATTCAAGTATTTACGTCTGATAGTCAACATCTCATGTTGATGAACTGGTGATGGAAGGTATAACTCCTTAACTGTTAGGGAGTTGGAGGATAATTCTTTCGACATTATAGGTTCTTATAAACCAATAGTTGTATTCTTGTAAGTTATTTAGGTGAGCTGATACTGGAAGGTATAACTCCTTAACTATTAGGAGTTGGAGGATAATTCTTTCAATATTATAGGTACTTATAAACCTATAGTTGTATTCTTGTAGGTTATTCAGGTGAGCTGTCAGTGGAAGGTATAACTCCTTGACTCTTAGGAGTTGGAGGATAATTCTTTCGACATTATAGGTACTTATAAACCTATAGTTGTATTCTTGTAGGTTATTCAGGTGAGCTGTCAGTGGAAGGTATAACTCCTTGACTCTTAGGAGTTGGAGGATAATTCTTTCGACATTATAGGTACTTATAAACCCATAGTTGTATTCTTGTAGGTTATTTAGGTGAGCTGTCACTGGAAGGGAAACTTCTTAATGTTTAGGAGTAAGAAGATGATTTCTTTAAATATCACATCCATGTATAAACCTTAAGTTGTGTTATTTCAAGTGTCTGAGGTGAGAGCTCTTAATGGAAGATAAAATTGTATAATTCAAAGGAATTCTTAGATGATATTTTAAGTTTTCGATATAGTATCTAACCTGCATTGTATACCTATACTTGTTACCTGTCGCATTTTATAGGAAAAAAGAAAGACATAAAAAGCTGAGAGTTTTGAGATTCCTCTATTCTACAATCAGGTTGTTTTGTTAGAATATTTAAATAGACGTTCCCTTCTATCGAAGATTCTTTATTTCGGTTTTCCGTCTTAGTTTGCCAGCCAGTATTATTAAATCTGCTAGATAAAAAGTACACTAAAAATGGAAAAATAAACAATTTTTAACAAAAAAATATTAAACCGACTTCAAATCAGTACTAAAAAGCGAAAAATAAACTGAATTAGATATTTAATTCCAAGTTAAAAAATACCTACCTACCTGTTTAAAGTATAATACCCTATTACTAATCTGTTTGAAGTCGGTGCCAGCCTAATGAGGTTGTATCACTCAGTTTGAGCCGTCCACTAGGTACGATCACACGCAAGTACGAGGTGGTGTGAAGTAGCGAGCGGTAACAGATGTATGTACTAAGTAGTACGTAGCTTAACAAACTCTTTAGGCTTGGCACCGACTTCAAACAGATTAGTAATAGGGTATTATACTTTAAACAGGTAGGTAGGTATTTTTTAGCTTGGAATTAAATATCTAATTCTGTTTATTTTTCGCTTTTTAGTACTGATTTGAAGTCGTTTTAATATTTTTTTGTTAAAAATTGTTTATTTTTTACTTCAAATATGGCACAATGAAAAATATTTCATATTAACAAACATAAACAAAAACACATAGCATCATGTCTAATTCCTTCTAAGGGGTAGGTAAAAGAGCTTCACACCCACATTTTGCCAGTTATGTAACTATGGTGATAATATTATATATATTTTAAGGTAATCATCATCTGATGGGGGAAAAAGGTTCTCGAGTGGCGGCCACGTATTGGGAAGGCGCAGCGTGGGACGGCCCCCACCATATGGACCGACGACCTGGTCAGGGTTGCGGGCGGCACTGGACCGCTCACAGTGGCGTAAATTAGGTGAGGCCTATATTCAGCAGTGAACGTCATTGGGCTGATATGATGATGATGATGAGGAATCATCATCATCTCTACAACCTATTGTGATCGGGTCTCTTAACCATGCTGGTTAGACGGGTTGGTATAGGGTTTTGTTTCGAATTTTTCTTTTCTCGCAGTGCTCTTGTCTGCTAAAGGTTACTCCGTCGGCTTGTACAACACGGATATACATTACACGGACAATGATTGTATTATTTCTAATTAAATTAATAAAAGTAATGATATTTAGAAAAGTAAAGGTGTCCAGAGGGCTGAATCACAATTTCGAAATTCAGTTGGTCGAATTCGCTATTCAAATTTTATTATTATTATTTATTTTTATTTTATTATTTTTATTTATTTTTCGCGGTGGCACTGGATGAGAGTAGCTGCAAATCGTACTGAGTGGCGTGCAATTGGAGAGGCCTATGTCCAGCAGTGGACTAGTACAGGCTGATGATGAAGATGATGAATTCGCTATCGCTTTCAAATATTTGATAATTTAAATATGGCCGCTGTTGTTTGGAAAAATATTTTGACAACCATATTAAAATAAATTTAATATTGAAATTGCGATTATGTTCACAACAAAGATGTTTACTGTCAATAGCCCTAATAGATAACAAACTTTTCAGAAGTTCCATCGACCTTATTCACTTTCTTAACAACCATAAAGACATAATTTGAGCCCGCACACTTAAGTATGTCGGATTTCCTTTCAATTTCAAACTCGGCCAACTATTGTTCGGTTATTTCGTTTATACTCTGTGGGAGGTCTTAGCTCAGAATGTCACCTTAACTTTCTTATGCTAGCAATATAACATTGTATATAATACAGTTTTCAGGCCACAGTAAAGTTCTGCTCATTTGAATTGTGCAGGGGAATACAATATCAGACGCATAACTTACGAGTAGTTGCCCACGACTGGCTTGTTTGTTTGTTTGTTTGAACTCTAGGTAGGATCTTAAGAACTACATGTCCGATATGTCAAAATATTTTTGTGTTGAATAGCCCATTTATCGAAGAAGGTTATAGGCTATATAATGACGATAGGCCAATAGGAGCTGAGCTGTAGCCAAACAAAAAACGACAGGAGCGAAGCCCCGCGTGACTTCTAGTTAGCTATATAAACTTTGTAGCTACTTAAAACGCAACAACTCGAAGACTCAATCAATGTGACCTGATAATGTATTTAAACGAAAATAAGATAAAGAGTTTCCCAAATACACCTTCATTTTCTTCGTTCAAAAAGAAACCTTATTATAACGGAAATAACTATACCTATTTAATTGAACCGAGCTACAGTTTAGTGAGTATAATTAATCTGATGGTTGAGCAATATCGCCTTGAAGAAGGTAGCTTCTATTTACACTTACAGAGTCGATAATACAAAGCCAAGATGCTGGAAAATTCATTAGTTAGAATAAAACCTGTGCTAAAGACGTTTTGTTATCTTGCGCATAATATTATGGAATCTTTTCGTCTATGTATTGCAAGGTTATACATGACGTCACGTTTTTTTTCTGTAGGAGTAGAAAGAGGTGCTCCACACATATATTATGTTTATTGGATTAAAAAAGCGGGCGAACCTATTACCAGGAAACCGGCACTTTTGACGTGCGTGTTGGCCTAGTGGTTAGTGACCATGACTGCTAAGCCAGAGGTCGTGAGTTCGATTTCCACCCAGGACAAACCTTTGTGTGATGAGCATGATTGTGTGTTCCGTGTCTGGGTGTAATTTAAATAATAGTAAATATGTATTTACACAATAAAAAATGTATTTATGTAGTATATCAGTTGTTTAGTAGGTACCCATAACACAATTAAATATAATTGCTTAAATTTGGGTCTAGGTGGCGCTCTGTGGAAATGTGGTAAAAAAACATTACTTTTCCATGCCGGGTAAGAAGCTAGATATATGTGAAAATATTCATTTAGTTTAGGGCCCAAAAAAAAGCGATGGTGGCTCAATGGATAAGGGACTGGCGTGTAAATCACTCGGTCCGAGTTCGATCCCGACCGGTAGTACCAATGTGGATTCCACTTTGTGGAATTTATATGTACTAGTCAAGTGACTTACCATCTGCTAACAGTAAAGAAAACATCGTGAGGAAACCCAGATACCGTAGAAGAAATTCTATGAGTATGTTTGATCCACCAACCCGCACTAGGCCAGCGTGAGTGGATTATGGCCTAAACTCTCTAGTTAGAGGAGAGGAGACGCGAGCCCAGCAGTGGGACTTACTGGGTTGCTGATGAAATATGACCCAAACTTGAACCAAAGTTGACAAATATAACTAAGGTAGCCACTTCATAGAACTAAAACTTTATAGCACTTTAAAGTTAAACAGTTACATTTTGAACCAACGAATGCTGTAATAAACTATCATTTGCTAAAAATAGACCAAACAGGTCGAGCTAGTTAAGTACATAGGGGCTAAAACGACACGTTGGTGTAGCTATAAATAAGACCTAATACAAATACAATCTTATGTACTGTTCTTTGCAGGTGTTGCTTTGATCCTTTATAGTTTGGTTAAGCTTTCAGTGGCCACCGGCTTTGTTGGAAATATTCAACTAAGGCTTTATGCCCACTAATATAATAGTGTTCAGGATTAGCTTGGTACTGTTAAAATACAATATACTTAGGTAATTATTGAGATTGTGCCCTGTTTATACAAAATTTTGATACTTATTTATGCTGTTGAAATTATTAATATTTGCATTCTTCGATATAACATGATGTCAGGGAAAAATATTTTTAAGCAAAATATTAATTTAAAAACTATATTTAAGAGTATATTATTATACATACCAGTTTTTCAAAACATTAAGGCTAAGGCTGCGGAAAAATACAATTATCTATACTTATCTATCTATCTAAACTATTAATATAAGGCTGTAGAATTTGATTATTTGTTTGTTTGGTTAAACGCTACGATCTCAGACCAATTTGAAAAATTATTTTAGTGTTAGATAGCCTATTTATCGAGAAGGGTTATAGGCTATATAACATCAATATAGGACCAATAGAAGCTGAGCAGTGTCCAAATAAAGAATCACAGTAGCGAAGCCCCGCGTGACTTCTAGTTATCTATACATATTATAAAAGGCTTTGTCCTGACTGACTGACTGACTGACAGACAACGCGCAGCCTAAACCGCTGGTCGTAGCGACTTGAAATTTGGAGGGTGTGTTTGTCCTAATGTCTAGAGGTGTAACTAAGAAAGGGTTTTTTAAAATTCAACCCTAAGGGGGGGGGGAGTATTGTATGAAAATTCTTTGTTTTTTAACTTATAGATTTGAAAATTTGTTTTGGGGTATGTTTTGTATGTTTTGAATTGCACTTAAAACAAAGACTTATGTGATATCGAAATCTACGCGGACAAAGTCGCGGGCAAAAGCTAGTTATGAATATAAAACTAGAGACCTCATACCTATATTGTTGGCAATACATATAACGCAATGGTCCACTAATCTACCTAGCCTACGTTCTCATACAAAACAAAACGTTTGCGTAGTCATTTCGGTGACAATTAATAATACTGTCACCGCAGATGACAGTCGTTGGAACGTTTTAGTGACGGCTTCACATACTTGTAAATTGTCAACGTAGTGTACCCTCAAAATTATTTTGATGTGGAATTGCCTTTTGGAACAGTATTGTGGCAGCAACATGTTAGTGGAAGTATTTGTATTTGAAACAATAAAAACGGTTTCCAAATATCAATTCTAAAAAAGACAATAATATGTCGCATGCTTAATGGAATATTGACTCATTAGTAGATAGCTCAGAATTAAGTTTCGTGCAGAAACAGGCTTCTGTTAACACCATCTAAGATTGTATACCTACCATACGTTCAAAATACAAGCATCCATGATTAATTAATTATCAGACTTAATTTTATCCGTCAACAAGTAGGATGATTCCTCAAAACAAAGATCTCCTTTTTTCATTCAGTATTCCATTATACATGCGATGTGTAGATCGTAGGCAAATTTGCTGACACTACTTTTCGGATAACCTGTTACATTCTTGTGACTTTCATAAGTGTTACCTTGTAACCTAGATGAATAAACGAGATTTCATTTCATTTCATTTCATTTCGATTTAGGATTTTTTTATATACATCAGCTTAGAGACATCCAATATATAGAGGCCATACTTATCACGAACGAACTCACACTACACACGAACCAAGAACTTTCACGGCGTTTTTTTTATCATGTGAAGTTCAAGTTTCAAGAAATTATATTTAGAATATGAGTAGGAATTAATATTTAAAAAGCAGTATATTAAAAGCTCAACTTGGGAAACCTTAGATAGGTGTCGTGGGCGTACACGTGTCGTTCATTTTGTAATAAAAATACATCAAATTATATTCGGGATTAATCTTAGACACCCTTGAAAACTCAAATAGTGAGGCTTATTTACTAACCCTAATCGATTACAATGATAACTCGTAATCACTAATGCCAAATGGATAAGTGACCGGCCCGGCATGCAAATCATGCGGTCCGAGTTCGATTTCGAGTGTCAGTATCAATGTGGATTTCACTTTGTGGAATTTATATTACGTACTACATAGTTTAGTGACTTACCATCTGCTAACGGTGAACTAGAAGAAATTCTAAGGGTATGTCTAATCCACCAATCCGCACTAAGCTAGCGTATGTGGATGGCCTAAACCCTCTTAGCTTTCTAAATAGAGAAGAGGAGACCCGAGCGCAGCTGTGGGACAGTAATGGGTTTCTGACAATCACTAGAAAATTAAATTATTTTTAAACCAAAACTAAACTTTTTACTGCGTCAGTGGCGAAGCAAATGCAAGCCTGTATGCAAAAGGCTCTGGGCTTGATACCTGACGCGGGTAAATTTTTTTTTTAAATTCTCAGGATCAGTCCGAAGTATGGTAACGCGCCCGATTAATAGCAATGGATTTTATAAACCAACAAATAAACAATTTACTTCCACACGACAAACCCGCTTCAATTTTCAGACTACATGCCCTAATTTCGGGAACGCAATTCCACTGGCATTATATCATATTTCCGTAATCCACGATTCCCGTCAGACGACGAAATATAATACACGAACCGAAGCTATCTTGACCACAAAAGAGCGTTAATTGCTTGCCGCACCAATTAATGACCAGGCGAAGATAATATAATTAATCTTCGTTCGTTCGCTCAATAGTACTTAAGCGGAATGTCACTGCGGTGTAGTGGTGATGTAATTATTTCAGTACAAGCTGCAGTAATCAAAAAGACTTTATGCTCTTGTTGGTTTTTCTTGAAGAAAACTTTTTGTAATTCTTAAGTGCCTTATTGTAGTATTCGTATCATTGTCATCGCATGTGGTTAGATGCTGCCGGCCAATGGAAATGAGTCCTAACGAATTCTCCTAATATCATAACATAGCATCACGCTTTTTACTACCGAAGGGGTAGCAGACAATAGTGGACAAGTTCGTTCAATTCGTGTCGTCTCACTGGCTGGGCACGGTCTTCTCTAAACATGTAAGGGGATTTAGCCTACTCTAACATGCTGGTCAGACGAATTGATATAATGGTATGGTAGAGACAGCACTCAATAAACCTAAAAATGTGGGGGCTTACTCTGAATTTCGATATTCGACTTACACTCTTTGCGATGTAGCATGGTGCGGGTGACGAAGACTAGAACATTCTGGTTGGGTTTAAATTAATTTACTACAGTTATTAATGATTTAACTTACGAATGTGGTACAGCTGAAATACTAAGTCATAATTTGTAAATCGCGGCTACTTTCATGAGTTAAACGAAATGTTAGTGAAACTGTCACCCGCACCATGCTACAGCGCAAAGAGTATAGTCGGTTTTGATGTCGCTCTCAAATGTAAGGAAATTTAGATATATTGTCTCAGTCTGAGATTGTCACTGTCACTTTCGTTTGAAAGTGACAGTGACAATATATTTAAATTTGACAGCGTCATCAAAACTGACTAAGTCGAATGCCGAAATTCAGTGTAAGCCCCCTGTATTCAATACTATTTTATAGAACATGCCAATAAAGCGTAAGTTAACCTTTGTTCTTTCATCTTGAAATTCAAATGGGCGAAAGCACTTTGGCTAAAGTATCAGTTGGAGAGAACGCATCAGTATGATTGACAGAAAAACTATTACCATCGCATGTAGTTGGTATATGAATTATTTATCAAGACGAACAATGGTAACCCCAAACTCGCAACACAAAAGGAGAAACTCACCCCTAAACATGCAAAGAAGTTGAGATTTTATTCTTTTGACCGATTCCTCGCAAATTATATTGGCAAAGTTTTTCGTGTCGGAACTTTTGACAGGGTTTTCGAAGTATTATTGAAAAAAATAATATTATACCTACAGCTGGTGTCATCTACTTTCGGATAAAGGTTTTTATATAAATATTTATTTATGCCATCTAAATGGTGCAGGAATACAGATAAAAAGTAAGTAAATTGTATATGCAATTTTTTCCACTTTCATTCATTCATCATTTCATCATCAGCAACCCATTAAGTCCCACTGCTGGGCTCGGGTCTCCTCTCCTCTAACTAGAGAGCTGAGAGGGTTTAGGCCATAATCCACACACGCTGGCCTAGTGCGGGTTGGTGGATCAGACATACTCATAGAATTTCTTCTAGGGTATGTGGGTTTCCTCACGATGTTTTCCTTCATCGTTAGCACATGGTAAGTCACTTCACTAGTACATATAAATTCCACAAAGTGAAATCCACATTGGTACTGCCGGTCGGGATCGAACTCGGACCGCGTGATTTGCACGCCGGTCTCTTATCCATTTACTTCTTTCTATTATACTTTCAGTCGCTTCGAGGATAACAAAGTTCCAGTAATTTCATTCAAATGTTTTTTGTACAAATATGATAAGTACTCGTATATTGGTTATCTCAGAAATGTGTTAGTGCAATTTGTGAGTACTTTAATAAATCAGTTATTTTTGAATAATTAAGTACAAAGCTGCGTGTATGCTAGAGTGATACAACTTCTGACTACCAGATGATTTAATAATATTGTATTTGATATAAACTAATTTGATAACTGAAAAGTAACTATTTTACTATTTTTAAAGTTATTTTTAAGTTATTTTATTTTCATATTTTTAAAGTTACTATTTTTATAATTTTTCCTTTTTTCGCCGTACTATTTTTTTCTTTATACTATTTAATTTTTACTTTTGTTCTCATCTCAACTTGTGTCACAATTGTGGTAAATAAATGTATTTTCTTACTTTCTTTTTATTTATTTATTTTGTCTGAAAAGTAACTGTTTGTTACACTTTCATACCACCACCACTGAACTGATCATCGTAAAATTACACAAAAGATAATCTAACACTTGAAGAAGGATGAGGCTACTTTTACCGAAAACCTACGTACGCGAAGGTGGGAGTGAAAGCTAAGCTTGATATCATGTGCAGCACATTACTATCCCACTGTTGGGCTTAGGTCTACCCTACTCTATCTAGTTTTTTTTTTTTTTTTTTTTTTTTTTTTTTTTCATACTTAATTTTACAAGAGTAATACATAAAAGATGATGCAAATCATAAACTCATTAGAGTTTTACCGTGCATCATACTCATCGACACAAACATAAGCTAATCTAAAACTTACCTAAAATAAGTAATACAATTTTATAACAAGTCTTAACAGTTTAACACTCCTTATTTGGGCAGTCGTGTAAAAGTAACAAAAATCACACTGAGAGGGTATATGAACATAATACACAAGCATTGACGGGCGCACATCGGTGACCGCCGCCGCTGCCGCTTACCTACCTACATAATATTAAAAACTTAGGAATGTATTTATAGTTATATATTATAGTTGAAAGGGTGTAGGCCATAATCCACACACGCTGGCCTAGTGTGGGTTGGTGGATTAGACATACACTTAGAATATCTTGTAGATTTGTGGGTTCCTCACAATATTTTCCTTCACAGTTAGCAGATGGTAAGTCACTTGATTAGTACATATAAACTCGTGAAATCCGCTCTGGTACTGCCATTCGGAATAGAAGTCCGGACCGCATAATTTGCATGCCGTTCGCTTATCCATTCGGCCCCCATCGTTTTTCTTCAAATAAATTTTCATCAAATTTTGATTTAAATTAACTGAAGGAGTTCTTGTTATCAAGCCTAAAATGTAGATCAAATTTACGACGGCCGCATTAGTTATCATTAAACCCTACACACTGACCGGAGATTTATGTCAACGCGTCACACACATGGTTCGTCCATCAACAGAACAAATGAAACGTATCGTAAAATTAGGCATAAAGTTTGGTCAGCATCGCGACTTTAGTTTTAATACTCTCAACCAAATGGTGGTCGTTATTTTCATTTAAAATACCGTACTAACAGGTACCTAATGTTTTTTATCTAAGGTTATGTGTCATTTGGAAGTATTCTCTGAAACATTCCAGTTTTTGAACTAACTTCGACGTCACCGTATGATCCACGTGATATAATATGTATGATATAAGATAGGGATACATTTTATAATATTATTTTTAAGTAATTTTGCGATGTTCTAATGTATTACAATAAAGAAGGACATAAAATTAAATGCATCTCTTACATTTGGTAGTAACTGTGTAGAGTAACAATGGTTTTAACGTAACTATTATGTAAATAACAATGGTTTTTACAATGATATACAATTCGACCTTAATTTTACTATACAAACTGGTGTCAAACTCCAGACCACACATGCTTTGAACAAGTCACAATACCGACAAAGTAACACTCCTAGACGTGATTTGGAATACAGACAAATAATATTATATTCAGTATTTCCATGACAAACATTGGCCATGAATGAAAGACAATAAAGAACAACATCGTCAAATGCCCTAGTTGCCTAATGTTTGTCTTATTTGCCAAACATTGAATGTTGGGGCCAATATAAATGCATGTATGCATTGCCTTCCATTCCCACGTCGATAGAACTCAGTAATAATATTGTGTTAGTTGTAGTTTTGCAGATGCAACTACTCCTGCGATAACGACCTATATTGCACTACTCTAAAAGTTTATGAATTGTTGTACTATGTTGGGATATTGCAGTATTAGAAAATTAGTTCTATGTTTTTATTTATGTATTTGTCTATTGAAGACAAAGATATATGCAATGCTGAATGAAAAATATTACTAGTTGAAAAACTACCGAAAAAAATAGAATAGCTGCATTTTAGTATGTTAAATTTTACCAAGATAAGTTCAGTGTTTTAGCTGTGGAAGAAGAACAGAAAAAACACAAATACACTTTTTCGTTAAAATATATCGGAACAATCCCAATCACACTCCCTTATCTGTGACTCCTGATAGGATTACTAGAATTAACAATGATAAACCCTAGCGAACATTAAATTCTGACACTTGGCAGTCCCAGGGAAAACCTAACCTACCGTCATAAAGATCAGAATATATGGGATTCGTGTCTAGCTAAAAATATCTCATGAAAAAAAATAACTAACTACTAAAGAATAATGCGAAAAAAATGGTTAATGAATTCACTGTTAAACAACTAACGCACAAGTCAAGGATAAAAAAATGCCGAACACAAACTGCTCGGAATTTGTTGTAAAGTTCGATCTTATATAAAACATCCCAGACAATACCGCCGCAGGCTAAATCCGAAGCAGTAAAATTCTTCGTCGCCGCCCCAACAAGCAAAAGTGAATCGTTGGGTCGTAATTTGTTATTATCAGAAGCCAGTCTTTCTTTTTTAGACAAGAAAATTAATCGCTGAATTATACCAGCCAGATAATGAGTAGGTTAATTTTGCACGAGTGAGAGAGTGAAACATTTTAAATAATTGAGTATTAAACATTCCTAAACAATTGAGCAGTCATCATTTCAATCCATAAATTTTCCACTGCTGGACACGGATCTCCTCCCAGAGAATGAAAGGAGTAAAGCCTACTATACCACGCTGGCCAGATGGATTGGTATAGGGTTTGTTTAAAATATTTCATTTTCTCGCAGTGGTACCCTTAGTCGCCTTTTACGACACCCACGGGTTGAGATGGCGTAGTGACATTATGTATTCTTAATCCGTCACTACACGGATATAAATAAAAATATGATATGATAATAATATAATATTATTATTATTATTTTAATGACGAGATAAGAGAGATAGATAATTGTCTTTAATTGTTCTACTAGTACGAGTACCTATACTGAGTTATGCCCTATGAAAAACAAAACTAATTTTAAGCCAGTGTTTTTAAAATTATTGGTTTTTGTTCTAGTCTTAAGTTAGCCCAACCTAGTTTCAACTTGGGTGCTTTTTAATTATAATTTTTAACTTGCTTTTCGCTGCGTTTGTTTTGTTCAAAGTTGGACTTTGTTTTTATAGGCGGATAGATTGTAATATATTCTTGTGGTATTTTGTTTCTTAAAACTAAGTATAGATTAAAGATCGTTTGGTTTAAAATAATTAGTATTAAGGTTATAATAATAAAAATTAAAACAGTTTAAATCTATACTAATATTATAAATCTGAAGAGTATCAAAATTACTGATATTGTCACATTATAACCGACGAAAAAAAATAATGAAGGTTGACTTGACAAATAAATATCAATTGGGTCACAAAAAATATCACGTCACACAAAATATGAACATGTTTTACCAGAACACAGGTTAACGAATAAAGAGAAATATGAAAGTAATATTGAAAGGGTGCATGCTGGGAATACACTGAAAGGGGCAGAGGCACTTTATGAATAGTCAGAAAATGTCCGCAAACGAACGTCCATTGCATAAAAGGGGCTAGTCCCGACACAGATGTACGGCAGTCTAAATTGGTTTTGGCATAAGAAGTATGAGAAACGTATCAATATGGTGATAAATTAAAGGCTCGAGCAAAGAATTGAGAAGTATTCAATTAAAATAATAAAGTTAAATGGAAAATGACAGAAGATATAAATAGGCCTGGTCTCAGCCAAATTGGACACGATAGGAAAAGAGAGACGTATTGTATATAGCCAATATATTTTAGGTCTGTGATTAAAAATACAATAATGTCACTAGCCCATTTCAACCCTTGGGTGTCTTACAAAACTTTATACCAACCCGTCTCACCAGGTACAGTACGCTAAATTCCCTCCAAAATGTTTGAAGGAGACCCATGCGCAGCAGTGGGTCGTTTATGGGTTGAAATGACGATTGCATGTAGCTAATACTTATATATGTTATACACAATATAGTGGCCTTTTCCGGTTACACAAGGATAGCTATATGCATTGATATTTTCATTAATTAATTCCAGTCTATTGCAATCCAGTGCTGGTCTGCAATTGACTGAAATGGATTTGATATTGTTTTACAAAATTAAAATTTGAATTGAATTCCAGTTGATTTAACTACAATTTTCTTTCTAGATTAAGAAAAAACAATTTAAAAAGAATGTGTGACAATTAGGAATGGATTAAAAATAAATGAGCCCGATTTGTCGCGCCGCGCCGTTTTCAAATCACCGTGTACGTGGCGTGAATTATTTTTATTCATTATTACATCATAGGTCTACTAGCATCTTCTCATCATATCCTTTTGTTCTAGTGAAACAATTTGACAAGAAGAATTACATAGGTAGTTTGGGATTTAAGACTTATTGATACAAAGAATTGAAGTATAATTTTTAAGATTATAGGTCTGTTTTTCCGAAAACATACTATCACAAAAAGTTATTCTAATATTATACGCTGAACAAATATCATACTAAAAACTAGAATACATAAATAGAAACAGTTAAGTGCATTGCACTGTTTTCTTACTTTTATTTAAAATGCAAAACTAATTTTAAAATACTGAAACAATCGAAAAACATTGAGAGGAGGAAAATACTAATGGACTAAAGAAAATAAAAAAGTTGTTTAAAATAACTTGAGCTTAGAGAGGTCTGCTCTTTAGATTTCTACGAACTTAGTTCTCTGAGTCATTTTAATCAATGTGTTGTATTTTGCATTGAATAGAAGATTTAGAATTAATAAAAGATATTCTAATGGAAGTCAACATTATTTTAAATACCTCAACTTAACATATCGTCAAAATTTATAAATATTTTTGAAACCTAAGCCTTTATAAAGACGTTTTGGTGTTATGTCAGAATGCTAGTTAATGAACTAAAAATTGAATTATTTATGACTGTATTTTTTTTAAAACCTCGACGGTGGCAAACAGACTTACGGTCCGCCTGATGGTAAGCGGTTACCGTAGCCTATAGGCGTCTGCAACACCAGTGACATCACCAGCGTATTGCTAACCCTTAATAAACCTATTCACTCCTTTTTTGAAGAACCCCATACTGTAGTCAGTTAAGTTAAAATATTAATCATAATTTAAGTTGCAGTTTAAATTCATGAAGTAAAGCGGAGGTTTAAATCTCAATTTGTCACGAATTTTATTTGTCATTTAAAAATTTGAATCCTTAAAGCTGTCCTTAGTATTAACGTTGTAAGTATTTTTAATTAAATGAAGAATTAATTTGTCCGGCAGTTTTTTATCACAGAATGATTGTTTTATGACTAAAATTATTTTTTTAATGTTGTCAATCAAATTACAATAAAAGTACCAGTATACTTGAGTAGCAAATCAGGGATCGTCCATAAATCACGTGGAGAGGAGGGGTTTCGTAAAAAATTACGAAATATCAGTAGGACGGAGCGGGGTGTAGTGAGATATCACGCGTGTTTATTTTTGCTTTGAATACGTGATTAAAAACCGCCATATCGTCTATCTGGACATTTTTCACGTTGAGTCATTTTCCAATATTCAATTAGGTATACCTGTAGGGAAAGGTAATTTTCTGAAAATATTCTGTGCAAAAAATACACGTGTTATTGCGTAGAGAGGGGGGATTGGTTTTAACCCCCTCTCCTCCCCCTAATAAAAAGAGATTAAATCTACTAACAGCAAAATTAGGTAGTTACTAATAATATCTTATTTTCATCTGATGTCAAAAACCACTTATGCATAAGCTCTTTTTGTAGAAAAATTTCACAACAAAAAACTTCTACAAGTAAATAATGTTTTATGTGAAAATTTAACAAACAATCATTCTTATTCTAAGCTTTTTCTCAATTGTGTCCGTAGTCATAAATCATGTTCAGTTTGACAATATGAATCCTATCTTTGTTTGGGGCTTCACGTTCTGAGCGCAATACATTGTGATTATGTTTATGTAAGAGTTCGTATTCCATGGAATAAAATATATAAAACGTATTGTTTTTAACCTATAAAGAACTCACTAATCGTTCATGCTTCTCTGGAGTTAACTCTAGCCAGTTCTCGTAAAAACCTTTTAAATCATCACGCTAGCGCTTTCTAGGTGTGCCTTGTCTTTACGTTTTATGTTTATAACTTAAAATTATAATGTATCTAAAACAAAACCTCACGTCTAACTCTCACCATACTTCCAAAGCAATTAAGATAACAACAATTTTAAATTTGATTTTATAAGCTTATAAGCCAAACTCAATATTAGTTCAGTGTTGTTGGCATATTTGTTTTGAGAACCTTTCATACACTGACAGTCTGTGTAAAGACATGAAATTCTTTTGGCTAATAAATTGCATCAGCTATTCAGACCAACCTGAACCCTCAGCAACTTTGTATTGTAGCGTTTCAGCAGTCATTTTTTTTAAATAGCTTCTATATACTGAGGCCCTTTGAAAAATTGTCAAAGAATAACACTGTAGGAAAAGTAATTTTACGTTTCAAGAGCCTCATTATACGTATCTGTTTAGCTTTTGGGGAAAAACTCATAAAACCTACGAGTATTAGATGCAAATTCAGAGGTTGAGGGTTCCCTAGTTTATTTAAATTTACGATGCCCACAAATCTGGTAGAAGTTAACAAATGTTGTTAGCTCTGCTCCTCATTTTAGGCTAGTATTATGATATTGCATTTCAGGATTCGCCTCAAAATTTGTTTATTTTAAAATATTTCTATAGTTATTTCTCTCTCTTTCTCTCTCTTTCCAACTGTAAAAATGTTGATACTAAAATACTGCTACGAATCACTTGATTGATTAGAGTGGCGTTACATAACAGTTTTATTTAAAGATATATTCGTGTTTCCTATAGCGCTAGCATAGCGTTTGTACTTAAGTAGAAGCACTTATTGTGTCAAGTTTAGGTGAAAGAATTTGAATTGACATTTAGTAACTCAGTAAAAAGCTTGAAATAATTTTGACTTGTATCAATCAATTACGCTAATGTGTTTCAATTCAAGTGCCAGTCCATGATGAACGACATCTAGGGTATAAATAAGTCGCAATCTTAAATCTTAATACTGTACAGCTATTTGTTTAATTGGTCTCATATTCATCAATCCATGTATGTAGGTATACAATATGCAGTAGTAGACGCTTGATAGCCGGTGGTTGGTGTAATTTGATCGAAACGTCGGGCAAATAAATTAGGTAAATATTAAAATATAATATATTACGTGAAGTGGACCCGTTTTACAATAATTCAATAATCTATTATTTGTGTCCCAAATTTCAGGCGTTTGAGTAACAAACATCCACATTACATCTATCCTAACTTTCGCGTTTATAATATTAGTAAGAAAAATAAATATTTAAGTTAGCAACTGCTAACAATAGCCCAATTTCTAGTGGGAAATTTTGAAGCCCACTTATATAAGTATGTCTGGCCATATTGTACGAGATTGGGAGTCAAACGTGACTTAAATTCGCCTTCGCCTAAGTTGGGTCCGCACAAAAGCCTGTAAGTACGCCAGCGAGCCTCCATTACAACGTAAAAGGTTGTATACAAATAAAAAATATTTATTTACGAACGAAGCTGCAGATGAACAATGGCTGTCTGAGTAAATGGAAATATCTGAGGTAATATTGTGCTTAGTTTATATTTAGCTGACTGTTACAAAGAAATTCAAGAAACGAATAAAAACATTTTCATTATTGTCAACATTTTTACTTGAGACGTAATGTAAAGTAAGTCTTATCCACGTTTAGCTAGTTGGATCATCAACGATGCAAATGGTCCGATAATTATGTTATGAAGGGGAACTTTCGGCAGCACCATACTCTTGTGTTGTATATTCTTGGAAAAATATATTTACCATCATCATCATTTCAACACATAAACATTGGGACATTCTTTGGAGGAGACCCGTGCCCTGCAGTGGGCTGCTGGGCACTGATCTCTTCCAAAGAATGTGGAAGGAATTTAGCCTACTATACCACGCTGACCAGACGGGTTGGTATTAGGTATGTTTCGAATTTTCCTTTTCTCGCAGTGCTCTTGTCTGCATAAGGTTAACTCCCTTAGTTGCCTTGTACGACACCCAATGAGATGGAGTAGTGACATTATGACTATGTATTCTTAATCTGTCACTACACGGATGAAAAAAAATGATATTCTTTTATATAACGACTGGCCTGTTGGTCTAGTGGTTGACCTTGACTGCTAAGCCGGAGGTCGTGGGTTCGATCCCCACCCAGGACAAATCTTTGTGTGATGAGCATAAAGGTTTGTTCTGTGTCTGGGTGTAATTTATCTATAATATGTATGTATTTACAAAAAAAAAAATGTATTTAAGTAGTATATCAGTTGTTTAGTACCCATAACACAAGCAAATAAAATTGCTTACTTTGGGACTAGATGGCGCTGTGTGAATGTGGTAGAATATTATTATATTATATTATTATTTTTGCTAGCTTCTCGAGAAATCTAAGCAGGTAATCTTTCGTTTTTTGATCCCTGGGACTTTATGTTTGAAAATGATAATCATATTTGAAGGTTCAAACATTTGATAGTTCAATTGAAATAGACTAATTTAATGTAGTGATTGCGGGTAGGCTTTCTACTAACACAAAACTTCTTCTTAGTGAACCGTCTTCTAACGAAGGTTGGCAATCCTTAGAAATTACCGCCTTGGATAATAAGACAATGATGAACTAAACAAGGAACGCGTACCTTTGCACACGACATTCCACATTGGACTACATAATATTTACTTTAACCTATAAACAAATTGTAAGTTTATTAGAACATCTTCGAAAACTATCAAATAAATATTATATCGACATAAATCTTCCACAAGATTTTTTCATAGCCAAATATATGCATATTGGTTAGAATCCTTCCGGCTACAAATAGAACCGCTCACGTCCCAAGGGTGCCGTGAGCGAGGATTGAAGGTTTCTATCAGACGCATGAACAAATATGTGCATGTTTACGCTGTATCTGAGTCGAAACTATTTTGTATCGATTAATAGCTATCGATACACAGGAATCGGTTACTCAATCGAACTATTCCAATTTGACGAGAAATCTCTGTATGCCAAATCTCTCTAAAGCCTAACCTCAGAGTTGATTGATTCAAAACAGTTTAAATATCTTCGCTAGTTGTTGACGCCAAATGGGAGTATTATCATTTTAATCCACATAAATGTCCTAATGAGAATTTCACTTCGTAATTCACAAAGGCTAGTAGTCCTCTGCAAAATAATTCCACTTTGCAACATAATTCCATTCTCCAATATACTGCTGTTGTGCTTAGTCACTTAATGTTTATCGATTGTTTGAGATGCTCGTCAATTTGAATAATCGAATAATTTTGGTAAATACATGATACCAAAATTGTTCATCAAATTATTACAAAGTTCATATTACTCCAAAGAGTTTTTAAGAGCTACACGGGTACTTAGAACCTTTTTTTGATCTAGAATAGCGTAGTTTGGCCTTTCAGCGCACAAGTAATGAGTATTTTTGTCAAAAGTATAACGCCATCAAAAAATATATTTAAAGCACTTTTAAAATATGTTTATAATCAAGAATGCATGTAAAAATCAACTTAGTCGATCCTGAAAAAATGAATATTGATGAAAATATTAAAAAAGTTTTTTATGCACAAGTTTTAGTAATAACTAACATAGTTTTTAAGAATATTTTTAGTAACAAGATTATTTATTTTATATGTTCCGTAAAAAAAACCTTATTAATTATATTTATTAAATTAAAATATATCGATATAAATATCCCGATTGAGTAGATATCTATACTTAGTAAAAATTCTATCTTTTTCATGAGTATCCTTTTCACCCATAATTATTATTTTCGAAGACCAATCGATACACATTTCTCAATACAATTGCCTCCTTAAATCCTCCTTTCCGTGCATACATTTACTTACGTGAATATACAGTTAGTGAAAGACGCAACTATTACTCCAAGCTATGGGCATATATTCACAGAAATTGGCTGTATACAAACTGATCTGCATAACATATTGTGTGCATTATCTGTGAGTTGTAATCAGCATTGTTGTACGTCAGCGATAGGTGATTAATATTCTCTGTCCATAAAGTGATTGGGTATCAAAAGGTCCCTCCAATAACTGATACATTTCGACTGATTGTTTAACTATGGATTATCAAATTGTGTAAATCTATGTATTGGCAATAGTGTCAGTGATATTCTTAATGGCTGTTTCGATTAAAAGCCTTTCAATATTACACCAAATATCGTGTTTTAATTTAAAATACAAAATATCGTTATATATCTAAGTATATAACATTGTTAATATTCATAGACGGTGACCATATACTTTTAAGGCATCTTAGTATACACGCTACTTTTAATTGCGACAATCGTTTGATTTTACGACGCTGCCTCGCATTTTGGCGACTCTCTGCGTTTCAAATCACGCGTTTTAGAGATTCTGTGTGCTTTTAAAAAGTGACTAAATCGGTGATCTTCGAAGCTATAAGTAGATAGTCCGTGGAGATCCTAAGTGAATCACTAGCATATCTACTATTTTATCAATTTTTATTTATTATCTATAATGTTTCGCTCAGTTCACCTGACCATGGCGAGCTGCTTCATAATTATATAAAACAAAATTATTATTAACTATTATACTTAAATAAAACATTACATCTGGAGGTAATATTGCTTACATTTATATTTAAATTTTCTGGCACCCTCCCTATACCCTTGTAACTCTTCCGGAAGCCCGTTGAGGAAGAACGGTACCGAGTACTGACTTACTCTTGTTCCGTAAACATTGGTTAATTTGGTAAAAATATTTTTAAGAAATCGATCTCAAACAGTCAGGTTTGTTTTTTTCTTTTAGTAGCTTAGACCTATTTAAACAAAAAAAATTGTTCAATCTTGAAAACGTATCATAAAATGTCTCAAGATTTAGTAAACTGTAGCCTAGTAGAACACTCCCATATTATTTTCTCCAAAACAACAGAATGCAATTACTTACAACAATTGCAAGGCAGACGTAAAACAGTACCAATTTCAACTCAGCTCATTAACACCAAAGATTTTTGACACTCAAATCTAGGCCGGAACATATTTGCTCGAAGTATTTGCAACTAATCCCAAACAAACTGTTTATGTATGTGTGGAGTGGATCGTAAAGTGCGAAGGGTCACTGTGCCTGTTACTCAGACTTAATTACCGGGCGTCGTAAATCCAGAAATCCATATTTTGTTTCGTGAATCTCGGTCAAGTATTTAGACCCATGTTACACATGATACCCTTATGATGAATACAGACGAACTATCTAAAAATCAGCTTTATTCTTATAAAAGAAAAAAATAACGTAAAAAAATGCAATATCTTTAAAAATATTTAGAAAAAAAAAACTAATTAAAAACAAAATAATATGTCACCTTCAAGTTTTTATACCACACTTTAATGCGTAATTGGAATATGTAACCATACTACTTTTCACTAAAACCTTTGATGCCGATAAAATTTCTTTTTTATTTACTTTATTTAGAAAAAGTATACCTATTATTATATTAATTTTTTATAAATGAAATACACAGAAACTAAAGTCAATACTTTAGGCAGCCATATTGATTGACCACTTAATTTAGAAGGCATAAAATAATAAAGACCTATTGGAAATATTTCTCTCTAGACTGTTTACATTACTTGAAATTTCACGTTACACTAAGCGAAATTCTGAATAATAATTCAATAGATATATTTTTTACCATCTTAAATTTAAATAAAAGTTAAATTCTGATTCTAATATTATATTTACCTACCAAAATCATCACACAAAATCTTTAGCTCAAAATTATTAATTTCTCCAAAAGTACGTTGGTACTTTTAAAACAAAATTCACATTAATATTTCACATACATTTTGTTTACATACGTGCTCAAAGAAATCCTTTAGAAATGAGAATTCCTTTACGTTCATGTGATATATAATATGGTAATGAAGATACATCGTTTGTTGGTTGAAGAGCTTAGGTTGGGTCGAAACAGGCTTACTAGGCGGCTAGGCGTGCTTGTGTAAAGTTGGCGTTTATACATGATATAGTGGATCTATACACGATATCATAGACTTAGACCGAAAGGCCTTTGCTAGCACTATCTAATATACAGGGATTATATTATGTGTCTAGTTATAAAGTTTAAATTTCACTGAACTGCCGGAGGAACTTTGCTGGGTTTTACGTGAACTGTGTTTAGTACCTGAAAGTACGTAAAATTTTTAACCGTGCCAATTTTATGATTTTTTAAATATTAACAGCGTATTTACGTGCGCTCAATTTGCTTACTCCCATAGTTTTTTAGTATTTGGCATTATTATGCCAAATTTAGACCATTTAGACCACTAAAAATATTTTTTTAGTGGTCTAAATGGTAAACACAAAAAGAACAGAAGAAATTAAGTTAATGCAAATTTTAAGAACTTTGGTTTATAACCAACTGCTTTTGTACTTTTTTCAACATATTTTGTGTTCGAGCAAAGAAGAACGTGTCTAGTTTTGAATATTAACTTTTTTGTTTTGAATTATTTTAGATTTCATCATTTAAACCGACAAAAGTCTCACTGCTGGGCATGGGTCTCCTCCAAAGAATGTGGAAGAAATTTAGCCTACTATACCACGCTGGCCAGACGGGTTAGTATAGGGTTTGTTTCGAATTTTCCTTTTCTCGCAGTGCTTTTGTCTGTGGTTACTTAGTCGCCTTTTACGACACCCATGGGTCGAGATGAGGTAGTGACGGAATGTATTCTTAATCCGTCACTACACGGATAATTTTTATAATAATAATTTTAGACTTACGGCCTTGTTATTACATTTAAAATTTTTAAGACAGAATTTTGTTCTTATATCATTGTTTATTTGTTATATATCTTGCCAATTCTTGCATATATAAAAGTGCCAAAAATACGTTCCACATTTCAGATAAAAATATCTCTAATAACATATTGTTATTTTTATGTATTTTTATGTCTATGTATGTTTCACACTTTTATAATAAGATAGGCAATAAGAACAATAGTTGTACTACTTTTTGGCAACGTTTCAACAAGTCAGACAATACCCTTAATGTATAGTGTGAGGTCTTCCTCTGCTGAATTGTGACTTATTAATACCTACGCATATTATTTACTATTATCAAGATTTATCGTCTAAGAATGTTTGTTTCTCAGGAAATTTGGAAAACACGTAAACCAATTGCGCAACACAATCTTTCACAATCATTGTTATGTTTTGTTCTAATTTTCATATTGGTATAATTTACAATATAATGTACATACTATCTATAAATGTATATCATTATTTCAACCCATAAAGCTCTCTTTACTGGACACGAGTCCCTCCCAAAGATTTTGGAGGAATTTTGGCCTCGCTGTACAGACGATGTGGTATAGGTTTTGCTTCAAATTTTCCTTTTCTCGCAGTGTTCTTGTCTGCTTTAAGTTAGGTACCTTAGTTGTCTTTTACGACACCTACAGGTTGTTGGTATTTAAAACCTATTGAAATTACTGGACTCTGTCTGTGCATGAATTGTAATGACGACCAATCTGTGTGAAAATTTTGAACCAACGTTTATAATATGAACCAATATCTCAACAATTCTGAAATATCTGATATTGCCGAAAACACATATCTCATATATTTTGCTTCCCTTAATATCAGATCGGCATGAGCATTCAAAATGGGTTTCAGTATCGACAAATAAAAATACGCTTCTATTACAAAATATTTATAACTTTAAAAAAACTGCGTTTCTTCGGAACACACTTAAACTCAAAGATACATAAAGATAAAATATAAGAAAGTAGGGTATTAAATGATGCCTCTTCTTACTTTGATGGTTAAATTAAATAATGCATAATTTGATCCGGGACTTGAATTCACGAATTTAGTAATCCGTTCTAATGCTCTTTACAACTAAACTTCAAAGATACTTATAGAGATTTTTCAATTACTTGCCTTGCTGACTTCATAGAATTATTTGATGGTTAATATCAGACTGCTACTAACCACAGTAATTTATAAATATTTATTTATAAATTACTGTGGTTTTTGTGTTTTTTTATTTTTTATTTTATTTTTTTTATTTTTTGTTTTTGTTTTTTTATTTTAAAAATAAATATTTTTCAGTACAACTTCTTTTTAGCATTTTTCATAGAAAATAACTCGTTGCAGGAACGCGCGATAGCAGTCTGTTGGCAGGATACGTGGATTACGTGATTCTATTTCTAGTTTTTGCGAGTATTTCGTTACAATTTCAAATTAAGAGTTTTTTAAGTCTACTTATTATAAAATACTGTTTGTATTGAAAAATATATGCGTTCCGAATGGTTGCTGTCACTTTCAAACATTTGACAGCGACATCAAAACCGAACATTCGATTGTCGAATTTCAGAGTAAGCCTGAACACACACAAATACGTTCTTATAAATGTGTTCCTTTTCTCAAGGCAACAACGCACAGCATGATAATCCATTTCCATAAATTCACAATGACATAGATTTACCTTCCTTAAATTTAATAAGACCCTTATTAACTCGTCTACCGAAATAAATGATTCATGATCAAAACATAAGGAAGAAAGAACAAAATAAACTACGTACAAAAAGAAATCAGTTGGTAAACATAAAACATGTTGACATTATTTATGGAACCCGTATCAGTACAGCGATGTACGTAGCATTGTCCTACGGGATTGTAACGGAAAATTAATGAATAGCTACATCGAAAGTCCTTTAATGCTTAAAACCCTCTGTAGCCTAAGCAAATTGAATTGGACCTTCTACTTTGGGAGGACGCGTTTCCATTTCATTAGCAGAAAATGTCGACGCACTGATTTATTTTTGATAGATTTTTATGACAATTTATTATGATGCATTGATGTAATCTATTACAGTAATCTATTACATCAATGCAAAATATGTATGTATATTTTATAAGTACTCGCAAGTGAACGAAACTTATTATGATAAATTGGGATGTAATTAATATTGACACGGCCATGGAAATATGGTTGCTATGGTAACAGGACAAGGCAGTCTAGACAGACTATTATATTGAGAGTAATCTGGGTCACAGACAAAAAATCTCTATATTTGGGCATATCGTAAATATATCACTTTCACGGGTAAACTACAATAGTTTTGAATAAATCTTAACAGAGCTGGTAAAATAGCTCTTGAGGATATGATGATGATGAGAGCTGGTAAAGGAGGATAAAGGTTATAAAAGACTAAAAGGTAATACCAGAATTAAGAGGTTTAAAGGTTATTTTGGCTATATAACAAACGAAGCCTTGAGAAAAAGATAATAATTATGTAGTAACATAAATGTATGCGTAAGCAGGAACTTTTTAAAGTTCGTTTTGCTTGCATCTTGTTGTAGTTCACTCGTCTAGTGGAAACAAACTGCGGAATATATTAATTTTAATATGACGAACAGGTACTTATTTCAGTGATGTTGTTTTATTGATTCATAAACTCACTCAAAACGTGAACATTTAAAGTAGCATTGAAGTTTTAAATAAAATTTATTATTAATTTAACTAGGAAGATTCCCGTAAGCCCAGAAACTTCCATCTTGTCGAATTCCCTTTGCATCTTGATTTCACGAATAGGCCGCTGATTGAAATCTAGGTCACAATTCAAGTTTCCGCTTTAACCTTAAACAAGAAAGATGTAAAGCTTTGTAAACAGTTAATAAAACTGTTTATACGCGGCTAGAAACACACGCTCTCCGATATGAGATTACACAGAATATTCAAATTTGTACTCTATGTAAATACATTATTAGATGAAATTCTTTGCGACGATTTTAAGAGCAAAACTCATTTATTGCGCACTTTGAAAGGTTACATATTTTATTTGAAACTCAATGTGGTTTCTCCCAGAAATGTAATCATCGCTTTCATTAATGTGAATGATTACTTATTTCCACGAAAATAGCAAATTGCGATACAATTTCGGAAGTTTGGAAACAGTTATAATTGGAATTAACAGTACGTTATTTTAGTTTACAGGTGTCACCTAATAAAAAGCTACTATTGCCATAAAACTTCGGATGCAATGAGATTTTCAGATTGATGATGTAAATTTTGCCAGTAAAGGCCATGTTAATTGGAATTCTGGATTTCTAATAGGCAATAGTAGACACAATCGCTGTAGCAGCATAGCCATCTAAAACATTCACTATTTCACTACTATTTCCTATTATTGGAGATATTCGTTATGATCATCGAGGTTAAGCAACGTTCGGCAAGGTCAATCCATGATGGGTAACCGTTTATGGCAATCTCATTATAAAACATCTCCATCGTTTAGGAAAGTAGGAAAGCCGTTGGTCCTGATTAAGTCGTGAATTCAAGTTCTTCTAGCTTGAATTTTAGGTGGTCTCCTTCTAGGTGATTTGATAAATTCGAACGAACGAACAAAACCGAATCAGCATCAATGAATACGCTGTTGATGGTGATAGATCCGGACTTAACATAGTTACTGGAGACAAGGGTGTGACAGATATCTATTTTTGATTTGCAACGCTTGAGGAAATAATTAAATAATCTCTTTTTTTTTCTTTTTTAGCGTTTCGTACGTCAAAAGGATATAACGGAACTGTCTGTCTGTCTGTCAAGAATATTTCCTCAAGAACGCGTAGAGGTATCAAGCTGAAATTAATATTTAATACCCGGGTCTGCAACTGCCTTGGCTCAAAAAAAATCAGAGTTAGAGAGATCACAAAAAAATTACATAATTGTACGGAACTCTCAGTGCGTGAGTCGGACTCACACTTGGCTGGTTTGTTTGTTGATTATGCCGGCACTGATAATATTATAAGATAGAAACGTGAAATACTGGAACTGTAAATTTTACTTTACACTTTTTACACCATTTTTTCAGTTTGGAATTTATCTGGTATGGTAATTTAAAAAAATAATAAATAAGGCTTATGTAGTATGTATGTATGTATGTATGTAGGCGGCCGTTGGTTGCGGGCGGCACAGGACCGTTCGCAGTGGCGTAAATTAGGTGAGGCCTATGTTCAGCAGTGGACGTCGTTGGGCTGATATGATGATGATGATGATGTAGTATGAGGAATGGAATAAGGAGAGAAATAGAAAATTATTACTATATTTTTAATGCATTGTAAATCGGAACACGTATTTTTAAGATTACAAATTTTAACATTTTTATATGACTGACATTTGTGACACTTAAGCCTTTGGAATAGATATAACTTTTCATTGTACTTTTTACTGTGAGAGAAGAAGGGTGGTTTTTCTCTTGCAATCGATGCTAAATACAGTTTATGAAACTACAAGAGAGTGTCGCACAGTGTTTTGTGAAGCCCGATTTTCGGACATCCCATTATTATTGAAAAACCTGACAGAAATGATCATTTAAATGCAAGATTTCGTATCCCCATTTAGCTACCAAGTCTAGTTTCTGAGTTATAATTTTTTGAAAATCGTAATTTTTCCTTCCGGATATTAAGAAAAAAATTAATTACGCTTAAACTAAGCGTGATACGAAATAATGATGTTAGGTACATTGATGGCGCATCTTATGGCGAGTATTTCAGTCCATAAATGAACCTTGCACCATTGTTAGATCGAGATTTATACGAGTTTTTCGGTTTTTAGTTTTTCTTAATTTTCTCGAAAATCCCGCCGTTTTGGGAAAAGTTATCTATACAGAAATAATTCTATTTATTTCTCCAATACACCACAAAATTATGACATCCCAAATCCATGGGACTCAGAAGTTATTCCAGTTTAACTATTTTTGTTAGGGTTGTCAATTATTTTAATCCTTATTTTGTGGATTAAATTTATCATAAAAGTAAAAGTTCCGTAGTCAGAATGACAAACAGAACGTAAACCAGTTTATTGGCAGCCTACCGAGACCTTTCAAAAATATTTATTTATTTATTATTATTTGTTAAAAACTCTATACTTAAGTAAATAATCATTGTACAAAGATGGACTTAATGCCTTACGCATTTTCTACCAGTCGACCTTATGGTAGTCCAGAAACAACATGCAACTTAAAAGAGAGAAACAGAGGAATATAATATACCTAATTGATAAATGGGATGTCCGAAAATCGGGCTTCACAAAACACTGTGTGTCGTTCTATTTTCAAATAGTAAAAATATTTCAAAAGAATGTCCCTGTTGGCAGGAAGTTGAACTTAATGCTGTTGACATAAATCTTTAGGGAAGAGTTAACCCTTAACTAATTAAACGCCCTTAATATATCACTGTAGTCCTTTTTAAACGTTTTGTAGATAATCTATTTGCCTTCGTTAAGCATTGTTCGTTAGAGGTTAGAGAAAAACCAGCCAAGTGTAAATCGAATTCACTTGGAAAGGGTTCCGTAATACAAATACTTTAATATAATAATATTCAGTAAATAATTATAGGGTTGAGAATCTTGTTTATAAAAGTTATTTTCTAAATGAATGATGTAAGTATAGAAAAAAAAAACAGAATAATAATTGTGTCTCCCCTCTATTTCTAATACAAATACACTCACTGATGAACTAGCGACGCGGTTAATCGACACCTCACGTGACCAGAGGGCTGGTTTTTATCTCGCACAGAGAATCAGCATTGCCATCCAACGTGGCAATGCTGCTAGCCTTCTGGGCACTTTCCCTTGTGACAGTGATGCCGATGAATACTTTGACGCCTAGCCCACATTACCATTTGTATTATTATTTATTTATAGTATTGTAAATAGAAGTTGTAGATATTTAAGTAAACAGTTAATAATGTTATAATTATAAATAATTTAATGTTTTATCTCTCTAATTAAAATAGAATACACTCTATTTTATTTCAAAAACATATGAAATCACCCCTGGGTTTTACCCACAATTCTATTAACACCGTTAGAAATAATTAACCTAATAAATATAATCCTATAATTTCATTAATATTCAATACGCTGTAAATACATTTTCACCTTAAGCTCCAGTTGCTATGGATACGACTAAGTAGCCTTGTTTTCAAAAATGTTTAAATTTTAATACAGAGTACCCGATAATAATGATAATAATAGGTATAATGTATCTACATTAAAATAATGAGCATCATCATCATCATTTCAACCCATAAACGTCCCACTGCTGGGCTCGGGTTTCTTCCAAAGAAGGTTGGAATTTAGCCTACTATATTAGTCTGGCCAGACGGGTTGGCATAGGTATTGTTTTGAATTTTGCTTTTCTTGCAATGCTCTCGTCTTCACAAGGTCACCTCACCTTAGACACCTTTTACGACACCCATGGGTTGAGATGGGGTAGTGACATTATGTATTCTTAATCCGTCACCGCGCATATAACACGAAATAAATGTATTGTAGGGACAATAACTATACTTAATATTATAAGCTGAATAGTTTGTTTGTTTGGTTGAACGCTAGGATCTCAGAAACTACTGGTCCGATTTGAAAAATTCATTTAACGCTGGATAGCCCATTTATCGAAGAAGGTATAACCTTTTTCGATTCTGTTATACAACATCACGCTACGGCCAATGAGGAGCCGAGCAGAAGTCAAATACATGACTTCTAGTTCTGTCGATAAAACCATATTTTTAAAACGATTCCCTCATATCACCAGTCCAAAATATACGCAGCATGATTTTTGAACTGATTCTATCACACTATATTATTCTGATTTAAAAGCTTTTAGTATAAAAAACTGAATTGGAATCGATCAACAGACCTCACAAAAATGTTCAACATGGCATTTTATAGCTCGGGATGGTTTCAAATTTGACCATTATAGTAACGTTTTGGCAAATAATTTGAGACAGTAAGATTCCATTACCGCAAATGGTTTACTATCGCTCCAGCGTTTATGAGTGAGACGGACTGTAAACTTGAAGCGTTTATGTAGACAGATCGTAAAGTTTATAAATTTATGTACACAATGAGTACACACATTACCTTCAATTTACTAAATGTGGTTTAGGAATATTAAAATTTTTTAAATGTTTTTTTTTTTCGTAAAGAGACCGCATTCATTTTGATGCATCGCATCCAAAAACAAACTTCAAAAATATAAGTATCTTTTATTACGGTATTATACTACCTCCTTTTTCGGTAACTGTGTTAATTAAATTAACACAGTTACTGAAAAAGGAGGTACTAAAAGTTTTTAGCTATTTTTGTGTTTTTTACCACCCCTTCCGACCCCTTTTCGGCTGGATTTGAACTTTGTTCACGAGTCGCTGCTGTAGACATTTTGTTACAGTTGATTAAACGTAAATTTGGTTTAACTTTAGTGCAGCAAATTAAATTTGTTGTTTAAAGAGTTTAAATGAAATTGCGGCGATATTTGAGTAACTGCCATTCAACAAGCCATGACCACACTTAAAAAGTCTAGCATAAATTATTTGGGTCTTTCGAAAGTCTAGACTCATTGTTTTCGGTTATAATGACAAGTCTTTGAATCAATTTTATCCAGATAGATGGCTAAAATAAGAGGAAAATCTTTGGGAAAATACGAACAAAAGAAAGAGGACTCCCAAAGAGCAACACTTTATGTTACAGCTACTGATTCAATTGATTTTGAATCAGTGGCCCTAAATTGTTTTTCATTGTTACATAGCCATTCTTAGTTCGTAACTTATATAGAATATAAACATGTTGTCTTACAGCCATATTTTCTTTGTTTATCTTTATTTCCATGCATCAACGCGTTTTTTTGCATAATAATAATTGGAGATTGGTTTTCTATTCTCCCTAAAAAGAAGCAAAATTTTCTGATGGTGTCCTATGCTCACCTTCACCCCAATAAATTGACAAAAAAATCACATTTAGAAGTGAGTAGTAAGTATATAGCTTTGCCTTTGAAAGAGAAAATATGCAGGGTAACATTTTTCTTCCACCTTTATCAAAAAAAGCTTAATAATTACCATAGAACAGACAGTTTTATAGCTTAAAACATTTGAGATTTAGACAGGCGTGTAAAAATAACGGCTGTCCTATATAATACTCATAAATATTCATTTGTACCCCACTAAGCTTTTCAAACCGCTTTAAATACCCACAATACGAACGAAATAAGAGATCGAAGAAAAACATGCAACCAAAAACATTTGACGCCTCATTAGTATGCTATTCACAAGCAAGCCCTAGTAGTAATCGATGTTTTTATTCGAAAGCTTTCCCAGCAATCATTTCAATCATCTTTCATCCAAAGCTGTATCGAATTTTTCGACACTTTTGGCCCCAAAATCTGTTTGACCGACTAAACGAATCTATAGAGCCCTTTTTTGACTTATTTTCATCTAACATCAAATAACGTTAAAGCTTTTTATCCTTTCGAAAGAAAACTGGTACTAATAAATCAAATAGTTTAAAGCACTGTGTAATTTTTTTAATAGAACTTTTTTGCAATTGATTACAAAAAGATTAGAAATTTCTCCAAAAAGTGAAAGGTAAAGCAGAGAAGAAAAATGCTTTTATTGAACGGATTCCACGTGTCAAAAAAGTAGCCAGTGCAAGTGTGATAGGTACTATTGTGTTTCTCGTCTTTAGAAACGCGTCTTATTGTAAACTTGTTTGTTCAAGTTGAAGTTTTTGTTTGAATGGCAGTTCGAATGACAAGATAGACGACACGTCATATTCTCTGAGGTGTGAAAGTACGTAGTACCTATGTACCTATATGAATATAACATCATAGAATGTATGCTTCAATTAGTTGAATGAAGATTAATGCTTGGCTGCCCTATTGATTTCTTAGTCGTGATAATAGGTTAAGAATCAGAATTAGATCTCAGTTTTTTGGCAAACACTATTTTAATAATAGGCAAAATTGTAAGTGACGGATTAAGAATACATATTTTTACTACCCCATCTCAAACCGTGGGTGTCGTAAAAGACGACTAAGTGAGTAACCGTATGCAGACAAGAGCACTTTGAAAAAAAGAAAATTCCACCCTATACCAACCCGTCTGGCCAGCGTGGTATAGTAGGCTAAATTCCCTCCACATTCTTTAGAGGAAACCCGTGCCCAGCAATGGGACATTTATGGGTTGAAATTATGAAAATAATGAACTCAATGGTTGAGTTGAACCTTTCATTCATTCATTCATCAGCAACCCATTCAGTCCCACTGCTGGGCTCGGGTCTCCTCTCCTCTAACTAGAGAGCTGAGAGGGTTTAGGCCATAATCCACACACGCTGGCCTAGTGCGGGTTGGTGGATCAGACATACTCATAGAATTTCTTCTAGGGTATATGGGTTTCCTCACGATGTTTTCCTTCACCGTTAGCAGATGGTAAGTCACTTGACTAGTACATATAAATTCCACAAAGTGAAATCCACATTGGTACTGCCGGTCGGGATCGAACTCGGACCGCGTGATTTGCACGCCGGTCTCTTATCCATTCAGCCACCATCGCTTTCATTACATAAGCCATAAATACGCCACAGTCCATCATGAAGATGATCCTTTGGCTGTATTAATTTGTCACGTTTTGTGGCTGGAATGCCTCCATAGACCGGACAGTGATTAGCGGCTCTGCAATTCCATTTGTTTTCCATATTAGATAACAATGTTAAACCTGTACTCTTTATGAAATCGAAATCTATTTTAGGCTTTCGAATCTAAGTTGCAAATATCGTTATAACGATCAATACATTAACAAACAAAAGGAACAAATAAAAAATGTTATATTTTTTTTTTTAAATTTATCATCAGCCAGCCAATGATGTCCACTGCTAGACTTAGGCTTCTAAATTTTATGTCAGGCTAATAACAATAATCAGAATAGCATATCGTCATCAGCCTAATGACGTCCACTGCTGGAAACAGGTCTCATCTAACAACACACAACACTACTATCACTACTATTGATTGAACTCCTAACTTATTAACACTTCCAAGCAGAAATTTTGATTACAAAATTTAATATGATTTTATAGCTGTACAAAAGATTTTAGTAAGAGTAAATTACTATAGCTGAAAATTAAGATGAATTAAAGCCATAGTTTTTTGTAATTCCTTCAAGACCTAACTCTTACATAGATTTGTAGTACCATGTTCAATTAGTCGAGCTGAAAGATGCAAAAGTTCTACTGAGATAGACAAGTACTGTTTGTTGTATTTGTATATCTTGTCGATGTGGACCTTCTTTGAGGGAGCTTATTTTCAACAAAAGAAGTCTACAAGCTTATCGAAACGACGGTAAATTGTTCAAGATGCGTTACTTTAGCCACGATGATCTAAATTATTATTTTGATAGAATAGATTATTTTGAACACGCATAAAATTAAATTTATTAGTCAAACTCAGTGTTTGAGATAAAATAGATTTATTCATCATCTACTGTTCTGCTTTGATCATAATTGTTTGTATTGTTTGAATATTCAGTAGATTAAAATTCATGAACGACTATTATATTCAATAATTATTTATCATTCATTCAATGATTATATCTGTATCAATGTTTGTAGTGTATTGAATTAGAATTAGAATATTAAATTAATTATTACCTCACTCTCAATACAACCTCACCAACGATATTAAAATTAAAGAAACTTGTGCGTTATAAGGTCATAAATCTACAGAAAAAAATTCTAACCCCAATACTTACAGACAAACATGTAAGTCATGTAACACTGTATTGCCTGGAGCTTTACTTAGAAATGAAAAGTAGACCAAAATCTTCAAATATGTTTAGTAATAAAATATAAAATTTCTTATTTTTAACAAGTATAAACGTAATTATCCAAACTTAATACTATAATTAAGCATTTAAATAAAATCAAATTACGTAGAAAAACTATACTGGTACTTTCATTTCCCATTTAAAATCGATCTATAATAAGGTTATGATTCTTAAATTTCTCCTTAAATAGGTCAGTTTGAATACTTCGAATATCGAATAGGGTCTCATTATCGGTCAGATCATTAAACAGATAGCATTAACTGGCATTTAAGAAATAAAAAAAAAAAATATTTAATGAGAAGTTTTAAAACAGACAACACGATAAATTTGTTTTGTAACTGTCAAAGTGTAAATTCATATCGAAAACATAGCTAAAATTAGCTATCATTTCATTTTATTAAATTTGAAAAGTCACTTTATGAAAGGTTCACTAATAGATGTACGATTTTTTTCACAGCAAAAATATAGTTTTATATATTTTATACAACGCAATTAAAATAAGAACTCACCTCCAAATAACGGCAATAACAAACATAAAAACTTGATAACTCCTTGACCTATCATCATAACACTGATACAAAAATCACTTCACACTAAAATCATATACAAAACTTTTATTTTAACTCGAATTTCGATACTTCAACATCATATCGTAGTGTTCCGAATTTGAAATACGGCGGCAAAAGCGCTCAGACGACGTGTATTCTCCCCGGAGGCTCTATGGGCACTGAAAGTTGGTACCGCTGCGCTACCTGACTGGGCGACACATTTCAGGGGACCACAGTGTATAAAAATTCAATGAAAAACTTCGTTCTACTGAATAGGTACCACTTGCGGAGTGAAGTGCTGTTTTATTCTGTGATTTTATGACACCTCCGCAGAGGATACTACCCAAAACGATTCATTTGGGTGGATTTAAATGACAATTGTCTATCCAAATGCCAGTTATGCTTTACGTATCACCAATCCCCATTTCGTATTTTGTTTGTGTATTGCCAGTTTCGTTTCGATTTAACGCTTTGTAGGTCAATTGAAGTAAAATGTAGCTTTGATTATTTTTATTTTTCAGTCAATAATTTTGCGACAGACAATTAAACAAGCTACTTTATAGGTTAGGCGTTTAATAAATGTCATTATCAAAAAAGTAACCTTTTTTTGTCAGCAAAAGAGTTTGAAACACATAACAATAAAGTTTAGTCAAAACATTATTTTTTTCAAAATGGAATGTTTTTCAGCCAGTAATAAATTTAGTCGTTAAATAAAATAAATTAAGCAATTTTAAACATATTCGTATTGATTATTATCCACTGATATTTTAATATCTGCTTCATTATATGCGTCTTGCAAATATTCAACACGAAGTCCCGGGTTCGGTTCCCGGGACGACTCTAAAACAGTTATCTATAAACTTTGCTATCAGAAATTTTTGTTAACCCCAGCTTGCTAATCCGGTGGGCAATGTCAATTTAATGAGATTGCCTTCCTATTAAATATTGATCTTAAATAAATTAATATATTATGTTTGCGAACATCGTACACTAGTTTCTTCACGAATTAGTGTTTTTAGATGAAATTGGCCGTAATACAAATATCGTCCTAAAACAATAAGATAGTACATAACAAATATTTACTTGAAAAAATACCCGTTATTGCTAGGGCTTACGAAGTCATGCCATTTTCGTCTATAAGCGGATAGAAACAGATGGCACATGCAAAATATTGCTCTATTTAACACTGCATGTGGAAAAAAGCTTTTCGAAAAATTATATTTTGCAGCGAGTTTTGAAAATCACAAAGAAAATGTCGTGAACTACATTCGATACGAACATTGGTGTTACAGGTTACACATTTTATTACTAGACTGGAATTTATTTATTACAAACATACAATGTAGGTACAGGTTTCCAAAAAAAATAAATCCTCTCGGAAACTCGACATGTTGTTTAGTAAATTTTTTTTAGTAGGGAACACAAAACTAGAGACGTCAAGCAGTAATCTGTCATTAACACAATTTTTTCATTGAATAATCGTCTTTAGGCGTATCGACTTAAGAATTACACGTTTTTACTAAATAAACTTTAAAGTTAAGTACGACTCTGAGTACGGCAGTTAATCTTAAAAACAATTATGGGTTCACGATTTAATACCTTATGATTCGAAATAGCACCACTAAACTTAAAACATTTCTGGAAAACAATTTCGGTATATCTCGAGGCTACCTCTATGATGTCATGTAAGTCATGTAGTAATCAGTTGGTGTTTTTAAAGTTATATTTAGATTATAATTATTATTACTGTGTAATATTACACATAGTAACGTCAATTGAATTTGTATTTGTGATGACAAATTTTAATAATGTAACAAAAGACTTTGAGCCATACAAGTTTACATTAAATATTAAGCAATTTCCATCGCTTTGGTTTCACATTTTATATAAATGCTAAACAAGTAATGGAAAAATTCGATCTCAGGGACGTCCACCCGCGTAGCTTAGATGGAAGAGCACTGCACACGGAATGGCAGGGTCGCGGGTTCAAGTCCCGTCGTGGGTTTGAATTTTTCCATTACTTGTTTACCATACAAGTTTGTTGCTCATGTTAACAAGGAGATTTTTTTTGTTTTGTTAAAAGTGACAACTCTTTATTAGGAATCAAACGTTCTGTTACTAGGGACTAAACAGAAGTTAAATAAGTTTCAAAACAATATTCTCCATTTTTAGATTATTTCAGTTAAAGCCCGATTTAATACCATCTGAACATAATATTATGCTTTTCGAAGTAACCTGACTCCCTCGTCTAAGCATGTTTATCACATTTAGCCTCTTACCCGCCCACAAAAGGTGAAATAGACACTAATACCGCCGTCGGCATGTGTTTTTCCTTCGACATTTTCATACTTATAATATGATATTGTTTTCTCCAGTAGGTAAGCAGTTTATTGATATGATTCTATTTTCAAAAAAGATTATTTATTTATTTATTTAAACTTTATGCACTATATAAGTAGTACAAAGGTGGGCTTAATGCCAAAGGCATTGTCTACCAGCCAACCTTAGGGTGATGCAGAGAAGAGCATGGTAGGTGCAAGTAGAAGAGAATGATTTGAAGAAGCTAGGTTGAATTTATATAATAAATACCTATCATATATATACTATAACAACATAAAAAATAAATATCTATATAAAAATTAGATATATATATATATATATTATTTAAATATATAGGAATAGATGATTATCTTTCCTTTAAAAAATCTAGTGCGGTAACTCTTAGGCAAATGCATAACCCTTTATAAGGCAAAGAAATCTAATAAAGTTGAGTATGGTGAGGTGAATATAAATAATAGGTACTAATATAACATAAGAATGACGCCTTCATTGTATTTTTGAGAAAAAAAAATTAAAAAAATGATGGCGTCCATTATGGACAGTGCCTGGCTAGGCTTTGTGAAATTCAGCGAAGCAGGGTATACACAACGCAATTCCACATTTGATGCACTGAACTTTAGATTTCTTTGCATTATCTTTCCCGCTGAAAGCTCGACATCCTAATAAACTAAAAATTAAACAAAAAATGGTGTCCATTATATGGACAGTGCCTTATAAAGGGATAAAGAATAAATGGTGTTGCAAGCGCCCATAGGCTACGGTACCATCAGGTGTACCGTAAACCAGTGTGATATCAAAATCTGTTGTGATATCAAAAACATTAACTACTCATCTACTCACGACGACCTCTAAATATAATAAAGTAACTTTTATCCCTCTAAAGATTTGGAGAGTTGCTCACATTCAAATTTCGCCAGCTATGTTAGGTACTATGTCTTTTTCTTATTGATTCTTATTGACTGGCCTGTTGGTCTAGTGGTTAGTGACCCTGACTGCTAAGCCGGAGGTCGTCTGGCGGGTCCCCACCCAGGACAAATCTTTGTGTGATGAGCATAAAAAGGTCTGTTCTGTGTCTGGATGTAATTTATCTATAATATGTATTTACAAAAAAAATGTATTTTAGTAGTATATCAGTTTAGTCCTATAACACAAGTAAATATAATTACTTACTTTGGGACTAGATGGCGCTGTGTAAATGTGGTAGAATATTATTATTCTTATTATAGGTATATTTTAAACCAATTCTTTTTCAATCACTTTCTATCATAATTTATCATCATATCAGCCCAATAATGCTGCGATTTTGTTGTGTAGAATATAATATATTGATTGGCCTTGAGGCATACCCTAGTGCTAAAATTTACAAAGTCGCCCAGAAAGCTTCCAACTTGACTTAACGACTACCACATTCAGTGATATCAGGCTTTACCTTTTGCTGCTATCGCCGCGCTTAATAAGACTGTGGCGATATCATCAAAACGGACTGGAGAGAAACAGAGCCTTTGCAGATCCGTTCACAAGGATATGATACGACCAGTTCCAGCTCAGGATATAGACAAGGATGGCTTCATTAAGGTCCGAAGGAAGTAAAAGAAGCCACCTACCAAAAACCAGTGCGGCAACGCACCGTCAGGACCCAACATGCTGCTGCGAGCTGAAACACGTACGATGCAGCTGTACGTCTCTCGATTACATCACTCCACGAAGGTAGAGGAGATCGTGGAGTATATCCGAGTCAAGACCAACTGGACTTTGAGAGTCGAGAAGTTGGAAAGCCGGCATAACTTGAGTTTCCAATCGTTCGTGGTGCGAGTGCCGACTCAGTATCTCGAGAAGTTCCTCAAGGAAGAATTCTGGCCGATGGGTGTTGTGTACAGACGTTTTCGTGGAAGATTGCACAACACCGCTCAGCGAAACACGACGCCGAAATAAATTGTGTACGCATCTATAATAAATATATGTATGTTATTCTTTAAAGTATTTATCTATGGGATCTATGCAATCCCGAAATAAATGGATTATTATTATTATTATTTACGTGCCTTCCGAAGTACGCAGACGCTCAAATATTAAATTGCCACAATTGGTCACCTATAATGGACTGACCTTGCCAAACGTTGCTTAACCCCGATGATCCTGACTGTAATAGGGGCAAAGTACCCGACTCTGGGTTGATACTGGAAATTATGTGACAGAAAACCAT
Source organism: Laspeyria flexula (assembly GCA_905147015.1). Taxonomy (NCBI): domain Eukaryota; kingdom Metazoa; phylum Arthropoda; class Insecta; order Lepidoptera; family Erebidae; genus Laspeyria; species Laspeyria flexula. Next base: position 14,669,539 of record LR989960.1, on the reverse strand, counting down.
ACCATAAATGCTTAGGCATACCTACCTGATATCGTTCTTTATCCAATTTGGGAACTAGCTGAGGACTGCAGTCATACATACACACACACAAGACAGTATAACAAACAACTCTAGCTTAAAACATCATGTCTTTTGTGTGAGACAAACATGTGTTTGCTTATCATATTGCTAAAGTTGTTAGGAAAAGTGCCTTAGTTTGTGCGCTTAGGGAGTGATTGGTGACTACTTAACGCATACTGCAGCCTATATAAGTAACGTTGAGACATAAACTAGTATGTATATGGGCGTATTAACTTAAGAGATAGGCTTGGGAATTATTTAGAAGAGATGTATATGAGAATCAAAGGAGTTAAGATGTATTTTCGGACAGGCAAAGTTGGGTAAGTGTAATGGGAAGTTATGTCTTAGCAAAGTGATTTGTTTACAGGTAAGCAATGACTTAGTTAATATCTCTTTGGTGTCACTGATAATTTTTTGGGTTAGATGCCATGAACGGCTTCGTTTCTACGTTGATCTATTGTAGCCCACACAATACACTTTGAGTCGCGGTACGTCGAGTTTTAAAGACTATTGTTATGTTGAAATATTAATGTAAGTATGGTGGACTAAAAATGTGAGTGTACTTTCGGCAATTGTCTTGATTCGACGTTAAGGGAATGAAAGCGAGGATCCTTGCTTGACATTTAGGCAATAAAACGTGGTGACTCTCATCACTCGACGTACAGGGACTTGACGTAAAACTCGACATAATTCGGGACAATTCGCTAAAATCGTCGTTTGCAAAAACTATTGTTATAGTGCTCTGAGTAAAATATATAAAAATCAAGACTGAGATTATTAAAAATTATAAGTTGGGTTACACTATTGTCTGGGAGTTTTAAAGCGTCTGAAAAATGTTACCGCTGAAGAAAAATGTACGGCTACTGAATATAAATTTCTAACAATATTCTCTGAAACATACATAAAAATCAACACTGAGACTAAGAAAAGTGAGTACATTTTTTGCCCAACTTTAGCACCTGATGCCCGAAAATTGGCCGTCACCGAGTCGGTCCAAACTAGAGGGTATGCATATGCTCAAACTACGTAGGTACTAGAACTACCTATTCCCACAAATTTCATTTCGCTGAAAATAAATAAGGTCTGGGGGTCCTGGGGGCTTACTATGATTTTCGATATTCGAATGTTTGGTTTTGATGTCGCTGTCAAATGTACTGAAATTTAGATATTCTTAGCTTTCACTTTCAAAAATTTGACAGTGACATCAAAACCGAACGTTCGAATGTCAAAATTTATCGTAAGCCCCCTGGGATCTCATTCTAAAGGCCTCCTTTTCTGGTAAAATAGTCATGAATTTTCGTTGTGAATCAGTCAATAATATTTTGTTATTCTAATATTATAAATGCGAAAGTTAAGATGGATGGATGTTTGTTACTTAATCACGCACATTTGGTACACTGATAGATTCTTGGAAGTGCACATAGGTTACTTTTTACCGACACAGAAAGTGGGCACAGCCGTGGATGAAATCTAGCTATAATATAAATTCGAAGACTAAAAATGAATACTTGGTGGGCGAAATACATAAAATGCTGCTTAAATTCGAACTCCGAAAATAAAAACTCTTAGAATAAGATTCTTAGAAGTTTAGGCACTTTTTGAAAGTATTAGTTCTAATACTTACATTCATTCTATACATTTATATAGTAAATAATAGTATTAAGGAGACTTACGAAAACTGGGAACTTTTCTTTAGAAAAAAATCTCTTAAAAACAAACACTGAAAGCAATGTACAACACGTTGTTCTATTTCCCAATCATAGGAGTTCATACTCGTAGTATTTAGTAATGAGTACCACAAGCGCGCAACCTATTGTTTGAAACTCCTCATATGTTTCCTCGTGCGTTATGATGCTAATGTGAAGATGAAGAAATTATACTTTCAATTGTGCTTATGTAAAGGGATAATTGTAAAACAAGACAGGTTTTTTTTTCTACTGGTCCTATTTGAAAAAATATTTTATTGTTTAATAGCCAATTTATCGTGGAAAGCTACAAGCTATATAACGTCATGCTTCGGCCAACAGGAGCTGAGCAGTGGTTAAATAAAGAACGACGGAAGCGAAGCCCCACGTGACAGCGTTTATACAAAATACTGACTGTGACACATTGGTCCGCATCGCGGTACTAAGGTTGTCCGTTGTGGGTTTGATTCCTACACGAGACAAATATTTGTATGATTTGTTACAGGTTTGTACTTTTTTTAATCAATCAAATTATTTATTTGTTAGAATATGGTACATTACATAATTGGTCTTAAAATAAAATATTTAAATTTGCATATTCTACAAGAATTTTGGCGTACAAATATTTTGGTTTGGTAAATTAATAATTGTTAACATGACAAATGGACATAATCAAAATAAAATAGTCAAAATAAAATAATCAAATGCAAAATAATCTAAAATAGTCAATAAAAAAAAATCAAATGAATACATAATAAAAACAATGTCAATGTTAGTTAGTATAGAATAAATAGTATAATTATGTCCAAAGAATATAATTCAATGTCCTAAAAAGTGTCATTTAGAAAATCATTTATGTCATAATAACATTTTCTGCTCAACAGACCCTTTACTACTTTGTAAACGTTATTTGTATTTTTGTAAAGTCCACCGCGATATTCGTCAAGTTTTTATAAAATCTCAGGTCGTAACCCTGATAATACATAACCCTATTATCAAACATAATATTTAGAAATGAATATCTCTAGGTTAATATTTTAGGTCACATACGCAACGATAAGACTAATTTACCAACCTCAGATGCTATCATTATTCAAAAATATCTGGCTGACATAAATTCTGATGATAAAAATATTTAGGGGTGCAATACTTTGATTTCTTTCTATTAATATTATAAGTGAACCAGGCTTCACACGGGTAATTTATATATTTCCAATTTTTTTCTAAGTTGGTCTAGACGTTTTTGACATTTAGTGAGAATCATCATCATCATCATCATCAGCAGCCTGTACTAGTCCACTGCTGGACATAGGCCTCTCCAATTGCACGCCACTGAGCACTAGAGATTAGTGAGAATAATAAAACACAAATAGAAGATTATAAAGGTTTTAATAACCAGAGAAGAAACTAAGTATTTTGATCTTTATAGAATATATATAATAGAATAATAATATAATATTCTACCACATTCACACAGCGCCATCTAGTCCCAAATTAAGCAATTATATTTGCTTGTGTTATGGGTACTAAACAACTGATATACTACTTAAATATGAAAGAATGTATGAAGCCAGTAAAACATTCGACGCCGTCATAAATTTATTTGTATTACACATTGTTCGTAGAATATTATTGTTATTAGTATGAAATAAAGAACATTTTATTAATTTATTAGATTAAATTAAAAATAAAATATGATTTGACCAAACTTTAGTCATGACATGATAATATAATTATTCAGACAAATATAGAAACTCTAGGACATTTTAATTTCCCTCTATCCTAAATAAACTCCACAAAATTATACAAAAGTAATTTTCTAGTTTCCATAGTTCAACAAAATTAAAAGGACCTCACGATGACGTCATGCTTTTAGTAGAATTCTGAATTTCATCTCGTATAGAGAATTAGGACAGTAAATAACGTGATAGAAATGTGGCGCTTTGCATGAATAAACTAGTGTGTAGGGAAAATGTCCTCGAAATGTTGACCTAAATAGGGCACAACAGAGTACTTTAAGATTCGAACTGGGCTAGTAATGAAATGGTTTCTATGTTTTACTGATATGGTGTTTATTTTGAATGATATTTTGTTCTTGTTATTTGTATATATAATAATAAATAGTACCAGCATAATGTAAATGTTCTCCGTGTAGTGACGGAAAGATTTGTCCTGGGTTCGATTCCCACTCGTGACAATGTGTGATGAGCATAATAATATAATTATTTGTTCTTTTTCTGGGTATAATATTTCTATAACATGACAATTGTATGTAAATTACAAAAAAAAATGTTATTTAAGTATTATATCAGTGGCTAGTATCCATATTACAAGCATTAGCTTAGTTTGGGATTAGATGGCGCTGTGTATGAATGTCCAAAACATTATAAACATTATTATTTAAACATTATATCTGATTCCAGGTTTAATATTCCCAATAATTCTGACTATTAAATTTTAATTTAATTTTTTTAAGGATTCATTAAAACCAGACATGGATAGCTTTGCCTTTTTAACAATATAATAATATAATATAATAATAATATAATATTCTACCACATTCACACAGCGCCATCTAGTCCCAAAGTAAGCAATTATATTTGCTTGTGTTATGGGTACTAAACAACTGATATACTACTTAAATACATTTTTTGTAAATACATACATATTATAGATAAATTACACCCAGACACAGAACAAACCTCTATTGCTCATCACACAAAGATTTGTCCTGGGTGGGGATCGAACCCACGACCTCCGGCTTAGCAGTCAGGGTCACTAACCACTAGACCAACAGGCCAGTCAATATAGCAATAATAATATAGTACCGACATAATTGTTTGCCGGTTGCTCTAAACCATATACTCGTAGTTATATTTTATTAAAGGCTTCATGCATGATACTAGTTCTAGGAACTTTTAATTTGGACCGTTGCTACTGCGTCAGTTATTAGTTTTCTACACAAAATCGAGTAAGCAACAACGGTTGGTTTATTATTTTATGTGAGCAGAACCGTGAATTTCGTGAACCGTGACACCTTGATGATGATTTAATTACTCGGTATCCAGAAGCGATTTAAAAAAAATAAAAACTGGAAAATATGCGCCCTAAGATGCTTTATTAGACTATATTTATCTAACATAAATATCTTGGACAGTTACGTTTTCAGAATTTTTTTTTTTTTTTTACGACAAGGTCACGTAAAGTTCATTATTTTTTATAAAAAAAGTTATTTGGATTAGACACGTCGGTGTTTTACTCTTGCATTTTAAATGCATCCCTAGATCGATTACTACTATAAACAGCAGAGGGAAATTTTTTGGGCCATATCAAACACTGTGCCATGGTGCCGCAAGCGTCCATAGGCTAACTGCTTACCATCGAATACCCATGAACCTCGAAAACTTATCTATACTCTATACTTATACTAATATTATAAAGCTGAAGAGTTTTCCAAGGAAGGTTATAAGCTATATAACATCACGCTGCGGCTAATAGAAGCTGAGCAGTGGACAAATAAAGAACGACGGGAACTAAATCCTGCGAGACATCCTAATAGATGAAAAATAGTAAGATAGTGAAAGAAAAAAGGAATATCATCGTCATTACAACGCATAAACGTCCACGAGCACGGGTCTCCTCCAAAGACTGTGGATGGAATTTAGCCTACTTTACCACGCTTTCTAGACGTGTTGGTATAGGACTATAGAGTGTGTTTGAATTTACCTTTTCTCGCAGTGCTATTGTCTGCATAAGGTCTCCCTTAGTCGCCTCTTGCGACACCCACGGGTTTAGATAGGGTAGTGACATTATGTATTCTTAATCCGACACTACACGGGAACGGCTCCCCGCAACTTTCACCAGGTCATCGGTACTACTGGAAGTGAAAAGGCACCTCATGCTGCGATCACTAGTAGGTGGCCGCCAATCGAAATCTTTTTCTTCCGACGGTCGTCAGTTCTTCGACCTTTGATTTCCAAATTACATTCTAATTACAATACAACGACCTTAAGTATGTAGGGATCATTGCTCTGCATATACAAAAATGTAACGTCGTTAGTAGATTGCGACATATATCCATACATTAATTAAGTAATTATTGCCCCAGTTATGTTTAGATTAATTCCAACAGAAACAAACTTCAAACAGTTTCGTACTACGAGTTTATACCTGTGCTTCGTAGTATGAAACCGTATCAAGTTCATTTGTGGAGAAATTAGTTAGGGTTTATAAGTTTAATTTTGGTTCATGGCCACCCTCTAATATAGTATAAACGGTAAGGCAATTACAAAAAAGTTTTACAGTGTAACATATTATCTTGCATTTGCGGTATTACATACCAAGCGATAGAGACATTTCAGTTTTCTTAGGGTTAGACTATATCTGACTGCACAAAATTGCATTTTGATATCCTTCTATTCCTTTCTGTCACTTAGAACCTTCATTTACTTGAGTGAGAAAGACGCGTGCGACCGCATGTCGGTGCTATCAACAAGTCATTCATCTCGCTCTAAAAAAATATGGCTCTAAGTGATAGAAAAGGATACTCGTAGATGCATAAGAAAATGGGATTCGGTGCGGAAATACGTGGTCCAATCCTTAGACAGCTATGTACTTAAGTGAGTTTTTATGTAAAACATTGTTACCTGATGGAATAGGCAGCTGTGTTTGTACACCCACATTATGTTTAAAATATTAGTAATAGATCCTTAGCCTTTTATAAATTGCCAAGTCATCATCATCATCATCAGCAACCCATTAAGTCCCACTGCTGGGCTCGGGTCTCCTCTCCTCTAACTAGAGAGCTGAGAGGGTTTTGGCCATAATCCATTCACGCTGGCCTAGTGCGGGTTGGTGGATCAACTGGCAACGGTGGGTAAACTATGGCACGTATAAATTGCAAAGTAGAAACTAAAAATATAATGACAAAATATCGAATACTATCTTTGCCCGTCCCGGGAATTAAACCAAACATCATTTACAGCAGTGGCCTACCCTCACGCTTTGCCATTGAAGAAGCTGACACACGTATTTAAAAACAATCTTTAAATTGAAGTAAAACTTTAATTAGTTTCATGGTAAGTACCAGGCTAATATGAAATAATAGGAGGTGGCAGAAACAATTTCATACAGCAATCATGTCACGTGGGCTTCCCTTTAATGTGGTTTGTCTATCGCCCCTAGCCGCAGGGGTTCAACGTAACCTTTGCGGAGTCCAACCGATAGTGGGGTACCATACCCATAAAATTGATATACGACGCATTAAATATAAAATATTTATATCGTTCACGCGGCTTTTGTCTTATGGGCAAATATAATACATGGGCTTTTTTGTAATATATTGATATGACTATCTGCTTTTGCAACTATTTTTTATAGGTACTCAAGTAAAATTAATGGAATATTGAACAAACATGCTAAATTGAAGATTGATCGATTCAGTATTAACTCGTTCGTATGTTTGTATTATATTATTGAATATCTGTTTATGTATGTACTTTTAAAATAGTAGACTAACACCCTCCTTCTGCAGGGAGAGATACTTGCGATGTAATGGAACATAATTCTGATGATAACTATGTTTTTTTTTTGGTAAGTATTTTGTTCGTTTTACTTCCAAATATTTTTTCGGATTTGCAATATTCTTATTTCTGCTAAAGAGAATCTCTCTCATTTAATGAAATTTCAACATTTAATAAAATCTTTTTCTGAGGAATTCTTTGACACATTTTAATTTAAGGTCTTTTTATTTTTGTTTTGTTTAGTACTTAATTTTAAATATTATTTTCTTGTAGATATTGTGTAATAATTCATTGTATACAGTTTTATTAGTTAATATTAAACTTTTAATAAAATATTTTTAATTATTTGAAATAATAAACATTTAGGACATCATATTATAGATTATTGAGACATTTCAATACACAATAATGTCGACGTTCCACAGATAAATCTTTTAGAAATATCGGACGGAAGGCAACAACGTTGAAACGTTTCAATGAATGTTAAAATTATTTAGAGTGGAAAAAGTTTTATTTAAACTGCAATATTGTTGCTTAATATTTTTACGAAATGTCCATTACTATGTAGTCAATTCCAAATTCACGGGTACTACACTATATATATTAGAATTCTACATAGGGCAACTTACTGTATACGGTACTCGATACTACAAAATCTATTATAATTCAATTGTGAAGTTCCACCTAGAATATCTCATAGAGATCTGGGAAGCTGTAGCCAAATAAATTCTAGAGCCCCTGTTAATTGCCCAAAATAAAGTAATCAAAGCACTACCTATTAAGTTAAAGTCGGTAAATGAAACCTAAACATTCTCACCTTTTGCTATTAATATTATTAATAAATAATTCTCTGATTAATGACATAGGTTAGTATAGGTATAAAAAAGTTATCACAATATTCTCACATACTAAAATTTGCAGCGCGTTCAATCAAAATTAAAATTCAATCAATACTTTTTAATTAATCGATTTAGGTAATTAAAAAATACTGAGATTTTTTTTTTCGATATTGAATTTTAATTTCAATCAGTCAAAAATATGATAAAGTAATTTAAGTTAACTGATTCATGGTATACAAGGTGGTTAAAAGTATAATATTTTTAGTAGTTACTTTAAAGTGACCAATTTCACAACCGATTGACACTTCGCAATATGGGCCATTACAAAAATGGTTTTGTAATAATACCATGTGTAATATGCCGGCCAAGTGCGAGTCGGACTCGCGCAGTGAGGGTATAATATATTTTTATTTGTGATTGAAATGTGAATGATATCTATAAACACATTATTTTTCCTTTATTCCACCTATATTTACTTAATACTAATTTTCACGCTGCATGATTTGAATTATAAAGCGGCCATTCACGCGTTCATGTTTTATCTATACTATCTATAATAATATTATAAAGCTGTAAAGTTTGTTTGTTTCGTTGAAGCTAGATCTCAGGAACTACAAGTCCGATTTGAAAAATTTTTGTGTTGGATAGCCCATTTATCGAGAAAGATTATTGGCTAAATAACATCACACTAAATAAAATAGGAGCTGAGCAGTGGCCAGATAAAGAACGAGGGTAGTGAAGCTCCACGCGACTTCTAGTTTGTCATATTTTGTGTTCCACCTAGTATTAAAAATATCATTTTGAACGCATTTCAAAGGCTTCCCTTTGTTTAAGATCCTAAATAAACATTCTTAGTTTACTTTGTCATCTCCCGTTGATTGAATTATAAACAATGAAGTATATTCTTTATAACAACAACCTTTTATTTACTTTATAAATTATTAGACTTTTTTTCAATTTGCAATCACGTGATCAACTAGAGTCAATTTTTGATTGCTTAGGATGAAATAATAAGGAAAAATAAAGAAGCTTAAAGATCAAGTTTAGTGAGGGTATGATAAAAAATGATGACGTAATAAAAGGTTCAAGGCCAGCTGGACACATATAGCGGGGTAATATAGCGGGTATATAGCTAATCTCTTTGTGCTATATTCTAATGTGGTTACAGTACTCTTCATGCTTTTATTTGCCGCAACGAGTCATTTTCGTTTTACGAAGATATTTTTTAATAATCAATAAAAACTCTTTAAATAAATACAATGTTTGGTGATTAACATATATTCATGCAAAACTGTATTGCATGCAAATTTGTTGCAATAATTACCGATTATCTAATTTAAATTATAATTATTAATATATTATTTGACCTATATTGTAAGCCGCAATGGCAGGGCACAGCTGATCATTAGATTTATATACTTTCAACTGCTACTTACCTGTGTACCACAATAAAGACTTGAATTGAAAAAGAAAAAAAAAAAAAAAACTTGGAAAACAAAAATTTACATAATTAATATTATAATTATTTTTATTAAATAGTAGGTATTATAAACTTCTTACATTATTTAAGAAACAAAAGTCAGTTTAAAATTCGTTCGAAATGTGTGCCTACTACATTTTTGTTTACCAACAATTTATACATAAGTAAGAAGGACACTATGACGTCATAGGGTCCTTACAACGACCCAATCTCGTGCGCTAATTGAGTCCAAGTTATGTGGACATCACCGAACCTTTGCCACCTTAATTATTTCTCGGCTAAAGCTCTTACTTAACAAGTAATTAATTGTTATTATCATTCCTTTCGCAGTTTAAGTGAGTCGATTGAGTTCGTGTAATCTTTGAGGCTTGAGATGAGGAAAAGGCTCTGATATACAATCCTATCTAGACTAATATAATAAAACTGAAGAGTTTGTTTGTTTGTTTGAGCACTAGGACTACTCAGAAAATCTATCTCAGAAACTACTAGTCCAATTTCAAAAAAATACAAATGGCACATAATTCGACAGATCTTTTAAGAACACTTTAAGTTTTCAATAAAAATGTTTGATTATGTGAATAATTTTATAAGTAGCATAAATTGTGATCTCTATTTTCTAAACCGTTTAACCAAAAAATCTGAAATAAAATAACAAAGATAACGCTTAATAAATACTACCAAAGAAAAAAAATATTTTGAACACTTTCGGATATACCATTTCTGAGTTATTGTTGAAAACTGCGCTTCACAACAAAAGAACGTAAGTGATTATAAGTGAGTAAGATAAGCTCTTTTGCTGCGGAACTCTACATTGATTATTGTTCGAACATGTTATTTGGTATTTGTAAACACGATCTATTATTCCCATATCTAGAGCTAGAACAAACTAGGACGAGAAATTAAAAATACCGTACCGTGCACTCACTAATGACTGCAAAGCATTTGAGATAAAATCATAGCGACACATCATTGTCATAGCGAGCAAACAGAATTGTTGTAGAACCATCCATTTTAATGATTCAACACAAAGGAATTTCAACCTTACGCGGATTAAATTACGACAGATAATAAGTTAGCGTTCGAAGTACAATTTGTTTAATGTTTTTCTCTTTCGGCGATGAAATCTAGTATTCTCGGGGTGCTGTAGGGTAGCGTTGTTTGACGTCGTTTGTTCGTGTATTACTGCAAAAATATAACACCAATGTTCTGGGATGAATACAAATTGTATCGAATACCATCGTAACGGCCAATTACACAGGAATATTTTTATTTTATAGCTGTTAACTGAGCTAGTTTCTTTTTTGAAGATAAATTGTGTTTTAAGTGCTAATAAATTCGAATTATGGCTGGTTAGTTCCACTGTTTAGGTTGTCAATATGTCATATTGATGATGGTGTTAAGTGGCTGGGCTGCAAACGTCAGCAGTATCGAGAATACAGCCGGGGTTTTTGCTGTGTGTCTACCTTTAAACGAAATCACTCTGCTAGTAGCGTAAAAAGCAATAAAACAGCATCAATATTATTAAAAAAACGTGTTTTCCTTCTAAAACATTAGTGAAAAAGCGATTTATTCCTACTGTAACAATCTTACGACACTTTTGTCGAAGATAGAATGTAGAATTTTAAAAACCATTTAACTCGGGATGCCACTAGCGTTTCGGAGAAGTTTCTAGTTGACGATAAAAATTAAAAACCATTTTAAACATTTATCTACATATATTTTCTTAAGTAAAAATACATTTATTATTTTGCTGCTGCTCATAAAAGGTTCCAAGTATCGTAAGAGGGAAAGGCTTGTAGATGCCTAAACGATTAAGTTGTTCAAGTAGTGCACACAGAACTGTTCAAGTACACGCTGTGAGAACTAATAACTCAGGCAAACAACTTGCACCTGTAAGCTTGTTACTTTATCATAATTCTTTAGAGCAGTTTTCTTTTGTCGGTATTCTTTCTTCTTTGTTTATTAAGAAGGTACGAGTTTACCAATGAAATGAGAAGCATAGCATAATTTGATAGCTCTTTGATGCTTACTGCGGTAATCAAATGCTTATAATTATAAGCGACTGGCCTGTTGGTCTAGTGGTTAGTGACCCTGACTGCTAGGCCGGAGGTCATGAGTTCGATCCCCACCCAGGACAAATCTTTGTGTGATGAGCATAAAGGTTTGTTCTGTGTCTGGGTGTAATTTATCTATAATATGTAGGTATGTGTTTACAAAAAAAAAATGTATTTAAGTAGTATATCAGTTGTTTAGTACCCATAACACAAGCAAATATAATTGCTTACTTTGGGACTAGATGGCGCTGTGTGAATGTGGTTGAATATTATTATTATTATTAATTATAGGGGCATGGTTTTGCCACATTCACATAAGTGTTTAATAAACTATCTAAGATTTTTTTGACAGATTTTATATGAAGAATACGTCAAAAATCTGTCAAGTAAGTTTCATTCACGCTTTCTAGCACTTATTTGCCAGTGGTGAAACAGGCGCTAAACATTCTTAAATAGATTAAATAACTATTATATAAATCATCAAAGTAATGCCTAAAAAGCCATCATTTACATAGTACCTATTATCCATACTATTTATTTAATATTATAAAACTATACAGTGTGTTTGTATGTTTGTTTGGTTAAACGCTAGGATCTCAGGAACTACTGGTCCGATTTGGAAAATTCTTTTAGTGTTGGATAGCTCATTTATCTAGAAAGGTTACAAGCTATATAACATCACGCTACGGCCAAATAGGAATTTATCAATAGCCAAATAAAGAACGATTGGAGCGAAGCCCCGCGCGGCTACTAGCTTTAAATTTATTTGTATTATTATTCTTATCTAGTTTGGTAAATGGCCAATATTTTTGGCACATTTCCTGAGGATGGACGCTATCGATCTAATCAATCGAGTCTGTGATCAAAACCTTCTCAATTGATCTACCATACTTGCGGTTTTTTAATTATAAGACTTTAGAAATAATTTTCCATTGTAATACATTGTAATCAGCTTGTCTTTGTTATTATTACGATATTAATAGTGTAGAAACGACTAGAGGTTAAATGGAGTCAAAGTTTATTTATAAAAAATCTATTGTAATATGTTTTACTTAATAGCTTTTAAGCGAAAAGGTATTGAAGTACCTTTATTCATTTCTAGTTACAACAGAAACAAGCTCAAAGGTAACCTTTTAATATTTTTTTTCAAATCTGAAATCAATTCCATTACATTTTTTGTTACAAAAACAACAAATAGTTTTGTTGTATTGTTGATTTGTTTGTTTTTGTAACAATTTTTTTTAGTATACCTTTGTATTCAAAGGCATACTAAAAATAGTATTTTGATTTAAAAGTTCCATGACTTTCAAAATACAATACCTACTCATTGATATTGTAAAGGCGCTTACAGCCCATTTATACAACTTTTTGTAAAATAATGGTTACAAAAGTCGCCAACTCACTAGCTTTTATCAACGACATGTTAGTGGGACGAGCAAAGGAATACTACCCACATAATATAGTCGACAGCTGCTAACGAAACCTAAGAATGTTTACAGCATCTAAAAATGCCAATCTGTTTTAAAAAATATGAGGAATGACCTCCACTGGCACCAACAGTAATAATATTTAATTTTACCAAATTCACACAGCGCCATCTAGTCCCAAATTAAGCAATTATATTTGCTTGTGTTATGGGTAACAACTGATATAGGTATCTACTACATACATTTTTTTTGTACATACACATTATATAAGTATAACAATCATGCCCAACACACAAATATTTGTCCTGAGTGGGAATCGAACCTACGACCTCCGGCTTAGCAGGCAGGGTCACTAACCACTAGCACCAACATATTGAAATTATATTAATTTTTAACAACACAGAAATCTTTTAAATAAATAATAGATTTTTTTAGTGGAGACTCTCTCTTTCTCCCTCTCTCTCTCTTACCGTCTTCGCTACAATAGAGTCAGGCCCTAAGTTGGGAAACATTTTGTTTTTAGCAAGATATAAAATTAAAATAAATAATAAAAACTCACCAGTCATGAGGAGTGCTGTCTGTTTACTTCACTGGCTTGAGCTATAATGTCGATAAACGGCGTATAATTAATGAATAAATTAAGCAATAAGCATGGGTAATTTGATATCGTGTATTCCCTATGTCCCAGTACGTACCCAACGTTAAATTGTACTATTATGGGACAAATACAAATAATATTACCTATATATTATTGTTAAACATTGAAGTTTAATTAATTAGGATTTTTATTTAGTTTATACAAACTAAGCTTTCTCATTCCAAATTTAAAAAAAAACTGTAATATCTGGACGTTCATTAATAATAATTGTATGTTTTTTATAAAATTTATCTCTAACTAGAACTACATCTCCGACAGAACGCTATATGAAAATAACCTTTTAAATAAACGAATTATAAAATATGAAATAAACAGGAGCTAAATTAAGCTAGGAATAAGGCTAAATTCACACTCGGCTCGTTTATGACACGGCTTCTCTTTTCTGTTCTCATCTCAACTTTAGAATAGTGACATAAAGGTTTATTGTAGTTGATTTTTTCAAGAATATTATTGATAACAGCAAAATAAATTCTATATTTTCGTAAATATGGCCACTAGTCATGAGTAATGTTGTTTTTATTTCATTTATTAAAAAATATGGCCTAAGTGAAAAGCTTACAGTTTAACGCCTTGCCTGAATTGGTAAACATACTAAATAATTTTATTCAATTAATGTACTACCTTTTACTTCCTACACCATTTTGATATAATATGTGCATAAAAATCATCATCATCATATCAGCCCAATGACGTCCACTGTTGAACATAGGCCTAACCTAATTTCCGCCACAGCGAGCGATTTTGTGCCGCCCGCATCCAACGGCCACCCGCAACCTTTACTAGGTCGTCGGTCTATTTGGCGGGGGGGCACTCGAGAACTTTTTTGCCCCATCGGCCATCAGTTCTGCCAGCTATGTGGCCTGGCCACTGTCACTTCGACGATGCGACGATGACGATCCGCGCGCTATGTCGGCAACTTTATTTCTCCTGCGGATCTCCCCATTTCTGATTAGATTACGCAGCGAAACTCCGAGCATAGCCCTTTCCATGGCTCGCTGAGCGACAGTGAGCCTTCTAATGCATAAAAATATCATTATTACGAGTATAATGACAGTGTTCACTGCTAAAACTAAAACATTAGTATTGGATTACCTTTTTACTTGATTACTTTTTACTCCTCAAACTATGCAATTGCATCTGAGGTGTGAGAGAATAACAAATCAGGCAAGCATGGTGTTGTGAATATTATGTGTTAACATCGCGTTTAGCTTACAACTTGTACCGAAACCCTATTGAGCACGCAAACGGGGTGTGGAAAACAACAGTCCCAGAAATTATTTCCATTAACTAAATTCACTGCGTATAATTATCAACGAATATTCTAGAATATTTTAAATACGAAACTCATTTTGTACACACATTCAAATTTATTGCTTATACATATAACATTTAAAGTCTTATTTACATCGACATGTATTCGCAATGTTGGATAATATTTTCAACTTTGTTCGACTTTCAAACACTTGTTTATTTCAGCCGTCTACATCAGACTGAAAACTCTTTTGTTATTCTAATCATCTGAGGATGTGTGTTCTATAAAGCGTAGACAATCACAGTCGACGTAATAACTGTGGCTAGAGATATTGATATCGTGCTAGTTATTTTGAATGTAAAAGCTGATAGCAGTGAGGGTATCTGAAGCTTTCACTATCACATACAGTGACATGGTATCAGTAGTTATATTATATCACGACGGTGGCAAACAGACGTACGGCCCGCCTGATGGTAAGCGGTTACCGTAGCCTATGAGCACCTGCAACACCAGGGGCATCACGAGCGTGTTGCCGACCCTTAATAAACCTATTCACTCCTTTTTTGAAGAACTTTGGAAAAACCTCGTTATTAAGTTCATTCCACAACCTGATAGTTCTTGGGAGAAAATTCTTATGAAACCGTGCAGTGTGAGAACATTTCGGCTTCAAGGTGTGGGGACGAACTCCATGCTGATGGCGAGCGGTGCGATGATAGAAAGTGG
Organism: Laspeyria flexula; assembly: GCA_905147015.1. Taxonomy (NCBI): domain Eukaryota; kingdom Metazoa; phylum Arthropoda; class Insecta; order Lepidoptera; family Erebidae; genus Laspeyria; species Laspeyria flexula. Next base: position 14,653,839 of record LR989960.1, on the reverse strand, counting down.
CCATGGTCATCATTTCAAGCAGTTCTTGGATGGCTTTACACACATTAACTATTTTTTTTAACCGCGGGTAGCACCACGGTACGTACCTAGTTATCAATATTATACAAACCACTGCACCAAAACACTCAATTAATTGTTAATTAATGAGTACAGACATACATTTTGTTCATGGAAAAGCAAATCCGTCCAGTTTTTGTTAACCCTAATCAATGTTTGGGTAACAAACATTTCACTTCCCATTCAAACTTTTGAAGTGGAGGATTATGTATGTTTCGGATGTCATGTTGAAGGGTTCAAGGTCCCCGTGGCTGACGTATTTGACGATGTTTTGTTTGGTTGGAATTTTAAACGGGTGACTATATTTGAAAAGCGATTTCACGCTAACAGTATCCGAATGATTTCTTTCCACTAAAAGCGCATGCGTAATTAAATAATACGAAACACCGAATTGTGATTAAAAAATAAATAAAAACTAAGCGAAAATTCAAATTTCAAAAATTTTTTTATTAATTCCTGATTCATACTATTATCAGTTTAGTTTGTTCTATAATGTGTTTAAAAAAATCACATATTGACAACTGTCACTAATATGTGATTTTTTTTGTGCAATTATGACCTTTTTTGCTAATATGATGAAATGACATGTTGTCTACATAATAATATATATTGTAATAATATGTATATCTGACATTATAGATTCTACATGTCATTCTTCTTAGTGTTCACTTAGCCCTGAAACTAATGAGAAATAAACTTTTTTCTCCTTTGAATGGCACTTAGGACTATCGAGTCAAGTTTAATGGGTTTTCTTCTGTTACGATTTTTAAGCTAGATAGCGTTTCCGTGGCTTTTGTCAGACCTTTTTCTTTGAGATAACCATATCGTATTTAAAAGTGAAATTGAAGGACTTGAATAAATTTTTGAACTGGAAAACTAAAGCTCTATAATGATTCTAAGCTAATTTATTACCAAAATCTTTTATATTATTTTGAGAATGCTTATGATTATAGTTTTATTTTGTAATCAAGTTGTGCACTCGAACCTCATTAAATAAAATGTGCTAATTTCAAGCAACTTTTGAAAAAATTATAATAGTCGATCGGTAAATTTGTAGGATCAAATAGTTTAAATTTTTCTATTGACTATAGTTTAAAACTTAACAGCAACCATGCGATAGTAAATTATATATCACATCATCGTGCATAACAAAGAGAGCGTAATAAATAGACAGATAGAATTGATTGTCTATTATAGAGGGGCTGATCTGCAGCCAGGCGACAGTGTGGTCTGCCGCTCGACAACGCGTCGCTAACTTCGTGTCAAACTACGCAGGGTGTTCCATACAATTACACGTCGTCTGCCGCTGTCGCGTAGAGTCTAAATACGACGAAAATATCAAAATACGATCTTTTAAAACTGTGATCTTCAGAAAATAGGTGGGAAACAATTGCTGTCAGTAAAATTTTAAAATGTGCTAATTTACATCAATCTTTAATTTTTAAGTCCTAGGTAGAAAACATTAAGTTCAAAATTCATTGCGGAATTTTTGAACTTAATTTTTTTTAATGTCGAATTTTTTAGTATTAATTTTATCGCTTCTTCGTGTCATACATAATATTCATCCAATTCAACATTTCACTCAATGTTCGAAAATAATTCGCTCGGGAATAGGGTTAGTAAGTATAATAGGGGATAGTAGTTTCTCACCGATCATCTAAACAATAGAAATTCTCTTTGTTGAATTTCCGATGGGACGAAGAATTCTCATTAGGGTTGCGGCTACCCATGTATGTTAACATATGGCTTCGAACAGAAATAATTGGTATGTCCGTTAAATTATGAAATATTTGGATGATCGAGTTTGGGCTGATGGTATGGTAGTTGTCTCAAAATTTTACTATAGGCACATAGATGTAATTTTATTTTTTAAAGTTTCCAGGAAAAGCTACTTGAAAAGAAGCAATTTCTCAAATTTCACATTATTTGTAAATCGTTGGAGTCATTGCTGTAATACCAGTATATATATTTTTTTTTGCTGGTTTTTATCTCGCACAGAGAATTAGCATTGCCATCCAGTGTGGCAATGCTGCTAGCCTTGTTGAAATTGTCTCCGAATATATAAATATAACTTATCTAAAACAATCTATAATTTCACACGAAGCTTTTTTTATAAGCCCTAGATTGAATAATGAACTTGGAATATTCATCATTTATGACCTTATTTTTGTTATATTTTGCAACCAAGCTACAAATATTTTATTATAGCCATTTAAAAATAAACTTCTTTTATTTAGAAATAAACTGTTCATGTTTACGGGAAGTATTAACTATAAATACCACAGTTGAAAGTTTTACGCTTGCAATTAAAGCCTGCAAGATAAAAGACTGCGAATAGAGTGCGAAATAATTAAAAATGTTCGCTTATAATTAAATTTTGTGCGATTATAGACGATGACGTAATAACTACTAGTGTCTACGACTCTGTGCCTGAGGTACTCTGGATTCATGACCAAATGACTTGCTCTGAAGCTCGCCATGGTTGGATCCGATATCGCTGCCAAATGTTTGAAAAAGACAGCGACCTTATTTCAATTTCCCAACATTTTGACAGCGATATTATTACCGACTGTGTCGATGTCAAGGGTGTTAGGTTCTTCTGTTGATTTTTTATAATTACCTAAAATGTGTTTGAAATTATTGAAGCTATTTCTGCATGCTTTGTAAGGTGTGGCAAACTGATAATTATCTAACAAACTCGTATTTTATTCTTCTTAAAAACCATCTGTCTTAAGATTTTGTTTATGATTTATTCGACTAAATACTTAATTATGTTAATTAAATTCAACTTGTCAGCCTAAGCCAATACTAAGAAAAAATCCTAGCTACACCAATGCATTTCTGACTACCCCTTCAGAGAAAAAAGCCTGATTCTAACTTGTGTAATATCTGAAAATGACGTTGAGAGCGGTCTATTTATCGACAAAAATCGAAGAGAATTGCCTCCAACTGTGGGGTTAAAGTGGCTTGTGAAGTGCAAAATTTGTGAGACGATATACAAGAGTGTGAAAGTAAAATTATTCTCGCTTGAGTTTGGGTGTAGAAGTACAATAGGGGTGTTAAACTCACGTGACACAAAAATATCAGCTATAGTCAATAATGTTGTTGAGCTTATTGCAAATACAGAAACGAAAATTGTAAATTAGTAGGTTAACGATGAACGTACATTTTAGTTGGTTTAAGTTGCTGGGCACCATTCCCTGCTGCTAGTACTACTGCGATGAATCTCCGAACTTATTTAAAAAATACAGTGATGTCTAAAAAAGTACGTATCATTATCATTTCAACCCATAAACGTCCCACTGTGGGGCATAGGTCTCCTCTAAAAAATGTTATTAAGCCTACTATACCACGCTGGCCAGACGGGTTAGTATAGGGTTCATTTTCTTTCAGTAAAAGTACGTGTATTGCTTTAATAATAGATACCTAACGGTAAATATATTATTATAGAACAACACTCGATTTTATTAAGTTTCAAATGAATCACATGAACTGGTTTAAAAAAATATAAGTACTAATTTTTAAAGTCATCATCACATCACCACACAAAATATTTCCTAAATAATCCTTACCCTAATTTCAAGCAATAAAAATATTTCACAAGCCCAACCCCTTGTATAAACCACTAAAAGCGTGCGTTCAAATCTGGGTTGATTGTCAAAAATTAATTTAATGCATGACATGCTAGCCACCATTATAACGATGTGTAACGTGTCGCACGAACGAAACGCATTTGGTTATTAAACGTATGACGTAATATTTTCTGAAAATTTTGTTTCCGTTTTGTTTGGATTTTAACCGGTATTTTTATACCAAATAGAAGCAGATTGAATCCGAGACGAATCTTTATGAAACGAGTGGAAGTACATGTCAAAATAATGTAGTGGAAAATAAATTTACACCATCTTCAATAATTTTGGAAATCTCAGATATGGTACCTAATGTACATCATCATACCTATATATTTTCAAGAATCTTAATTATGATCTAATTTAAAAACTTTTTACGAAAAGTACGCATAATTCACCATCGCCAGGAATATTCCTCAGGAATCTGATCTTAATCAGATATTCTATTTATAGGAATTCCCTGTAAATAGAGTATCTGGTTCTTTTTTCTTTTAATAGGTTAGCTGTGTATGTTTTTAAGTTATGTGTAAATATTTTATTGCAATAAATTTTTGATTTGAAAAATAAAAAAACCATCGCCAAAGTATTTAAGGTTACCGGATTCTTGTCAGATATTTTGTATTTTAATTACGGCTTCAATATTCCTAGAGACGTAATTCACAAAAAGTACCTTGAGAGTATTACTTGTGAGTAAGTTTAAGATACCAAAAACTATAAACGTAAGTACAGTTTTCAAAACATCACAAACTGCATTCGAAATTTAAACCCTCTCTTTTCTGCACGTAAGTTGCTTAAACTATCCAAATTTACGTCACTTCTCTAAACACGTATTTCATAACCAAACATCAACCAGCAAACACGTATTTCATAAAACTAACGAAGCCAAAATCCTCTAAAATATTTAAACGTCAAGCAAACATGTTAGGGCTTGAACACAATTCGTGCAAAAGAGATCATTTTTAATTTTACCGCAATTCTGGTCAAAACTGATTCCCCAGTTATCGTACTTATAAAGCAACGATAGATGCACAAAAATAGATAACTTTTCTTGGAACAAACTTACCTAAATCACCCACAAACATGTCAACAGCAGCGTACTAACATTTTGTTTATTATTTGCAGTCATTTTCAGTTAGGGATGTTAAACATCAGTGATGCCTTAATTACACCGACCCTGAAGAAAGTGTGCTCTTAAATCTTTTTTTTTTCAAAAACCTATGTATGGAAAGTGTATATTTTGCCAGAATACAAACAATTAATGTACTGCTTGTCAACATAATCAAAATGAAAATCGAATTTTTCAGTTTATTTAACGTTCAATTGAGTGTCGAGGGAATTTAGCGAGTCCAATTACGTTTTGTTGACCAAAGGGCATAGGTACACTTTTGGATCGTTGAACTTGCATTTAAAAATAGGTGTAATCATTCTGAATTGCACTGTTTTTCTTGCTTTTTTTATGACCAATGATTTCACTGATAACTGGATTTACTGATGACATTTTACAGTTTATGGCTTATTACATAATACTATTGAATTAATATTGAATATTCGATTGTGAGGAATTGTGAGGAACTTTTGCTCCTCTTAGTTTTGTTTTGGCTACCAATTTGTTGAATTTCCTACTAGTAGACAAAAGCCTATATAGATGTAAGCATTTTTTTTAAATCAGCGGATGTTTGAGTTTGAAAAAATTTGTTTGTCCACTACTCTATCTGTGCATAATTTAAACTTTACTCATTTATCTCGATTAAGTTTAATTCTGAGGTTGGAATTTATAAATCATTATTTATAATCATCAACCATTGGATCGGTGTTTATTATTCAAAGTCTAAAACCCCATGTGTACGTAGGCTAAGGTTCTGTGCCTGAAAATAGCGTGACTTAACATCACTCCGTTTCAACAATTACCCTCATAGCACTTTGGCAGCGGACTGATGTGTCGCCACTTCTCACAACTTCCCGCCAAAGTTACCCACCATTTTTTAATTTGCGGAATATGTCACACATCTAAACTTTTCGTTCAGGATTTAATTTTACTTTTGGTTACTTCAAATTAAACTGTGAATGAAAAGAGTTTCTATGGAATGCATTTGAAATTCATTATATTCGATTGACGTTATTGCTTCGAGAGACAAAACAATTTATTTTCTACTTAATTTTCTGTCAGTAAAAGTACAAAGCTAATGTTAGTACGTTAAAACTTTTAACAATAAGAAATTATCTTCGATTTGTATTAACAATTTGATGCTAGATATAAAATTCTGGACCATTTGAAGCAAACTTAATCGAATGAAATCAATTTCAGTTTAGAATAATAAAGTTAAATGTTACTTCTTAGAAAATAATTCATTTGGTTAAACTTAGACAATACTAATATTAGATCGGATAAACTTTTACATTCTTAACTTGTGACTTTCATAGGAGTTACTTTATAACCTAGATGAATAAACGAGATTACATTTCATTTCAATTCACAGTTAAATTCACCACAAAGACAGATAGGGTCAGAAACTAATGATATATTAAAGCGACATATTATCTCTCGCAATTCTACAACGGTACAGTACACATTTCTAAGAAGGAAAACACAAGTTATATCTAAGCAGAATCACAAACTTTCGCATGATAATAAACTTACACACTCAACAAAGTCAGACATTGAGGAATATCGCGTGGAAGACCCAACGGAGTGTGAGCTCATTTCAAATTTTACGTACACTCTGTACATGTTACGTAATACTAGTTATATTCTGGGGTTGAATAAAGTTTACTTTTTAGGACGGGTTGCTAAAGGAAATGCTTACCAAACAAAGTAGTAAGTGTTGGTTGCACACAAAACCACTATTCTTCGTTAGTTCTCATAGATTTATGATAGACCTTAAAATTCATTTCAATTTCAGATTCTCAGTAGGATATGCTTTGGGACGATTTAAGAATCAATTATCGTGTTGAAAGACTTTTTGATTGATTGATTCGTCAAAACAATTAGTTCTAAGCAATATAATATTTTATACACAAATTACACAAATTATGTAGATATCAGGCTAGTAATTTGGAGTGTTATTGACTTACTTTTCACTTAAAAAATATTTACTTTTAAACTTTAACGTTGCATTATAATTATTATTTGAAATTATAAAACAGCTATTCACGCGATTATGTTTTATAAATGTATGATCATCATTACATCAAGAAAATAAGGTATATAAATAAATAGGTACCTAAACATAATCGCGTGAATAGCCGTTTTATAATCTCAAATAACATGGGAAGAAAGTTCAAAACTTCAATATATGATACATACGTTATATCATACAAGGTTATTTGAACCGAGAAAAATTGCAGTAACACGACGCCAGTCCAGTGCAAAATTCAATATGCGACAAATATCGTCACTTCTGTTTATATTTTATTTCAATATCTACGAACTGAGTTTAACTGTAGTGCAATAGTCAAAATTGCTTCACACGATGCATAAAAGAAGAACATTGTCAATTATATAACTAACATAATATATCAATTCTCATCATCATCTTTAATTTCCACCCATAAACGTCCCACTGCTGGGTACGGGTTTCCTCCAAAGAATGTGGAGGGAATTTAGCCTACTATACCACGCTGACCAGATAGGTTGGTATAATGTTTGTAATCAATATAATACTAATAAAATTTTAGATTTTTATTCATCATCATTTTAACCTTCTACCATAGAGAGTGCGGCTCTGTGCCGCATATAACTTTTAATATCTAAAATTTAATATTTTATTTTAATTTATTTATTATTTATTTATTTTATTACTAAAATTTCAATCAACAATGATTTCCTTTTAATAAATAACCAGCTTCCGCCCGTGGTTTCGCACTGCAGTAGCTAAAGCTACACCCGTAATATCAAATATTTAATCTAGGCTCATATGCTAGCTTTCTCCCGTAGCTCTTCTCCCGTGGTATGTCAGTAAAAAGTAGCCTATGTACTATTCCAGACTATAATCTATGTGTTCTAATATTCCATACAGATCCATTCATCCGTTCTGGTGTGATTGAGTAACAAACATTCATCCATGCATAAATTCATCATAACTTTCACATTTATAATATTAGTATTTATTTTTTATCTTATTTATTTATCATTCAAACACATTTACAATGCTTTTAAAGAAAATTCTAAAGTGATATTGTAAGCTACAAATAACATAACATAGGATCACGCCTTTTAGCCCGAAGGGGTAGGCAGAGGTGTTTCACACCTATATTTTGCCAGCTATGTTTAGTCCCATGAAATAGGGGGCGAGCCTATTGTCATCAACCGGGAACATTTGTTTACCAAACTCCGGGAAAATCTCAATACTGGAATTTCATCATAGAAAAGTCCAATTCCATTTTCACCCGACGCGGGAATCGAACCCAAGACCTCTTTGTGGCACAGCAGTCGTATACACTTCCCACTGCGCCACCGAGGCAGTAGCTGCAAATAGGTACTTAATATTAGTTTTAATTCTACTATGTCACTACATAGCTAGGTATAGCAGTATTTAAATGCATCCTTGTACAACTTCTAAAAATTTCGGCTTCTTTAAGTAAGACTCCTATCATTTTAATAATTACTGAAATTAAATATTCGAATGCTACCATCATCGTTATATTGAGATGTCTACTCCACTTGACCCAGATCGAAGCATTGACACGAGCCATTATATTGATAAAGTAAATTTTATTACTTGTCTCAATAAACAAGGGTTTGGCATTTCAAGCCATTAAAATCGATAGGTAACTTTCCACCGTTGTCAAACAAAGTGTATAAATAGAAATGTAATTAGACTGCTGAATTGTTGGCGTAGGGAATAAAGAAGGGAATTAAGGCTGTGGAGAGCATTGAAATACATAGTAAGAATAAAACAACAAACTTATAAAGATTAATTTTTATTTGTAACAAAATAGAGTAACACAGTTCCGTGTAGTGACGGATTTAAGAATACGTAATTTCACTACCCCATCTCAACCCATGGGTGTCATAAAAGGTGACTAAGGGAGTAACATTAAGCAGACAAGATAGCTGTGAGAAAAGGAAAATTCGAAACAAAATCCTATACCAACCCGTCTGGCCAGCATGGTATAGTAGGCTAAATTCACTTCATAATGTTTGAAGGAGACCCGTGCTGAGCAGCAGTGTGACGTTTACGGGTTCTAATGATTTTTTATTCCTTGTCACTCTATTCTATTATTAGACAAGCGTAGACGTCAAAAAACTAAGCAAAATTGTTTGCAATCAAAGTTATCAATTGTGAAATAGACTCAGGTTGTTTTGTTCAAGTTTCGAGTTCCATTTAGAATCCCACGTAATAAGTAGGACGGTGTTAGGCGCAAACTCTTCCTATGCCAGAATGAGCAAAGTAGTTAAGACCATTAGTGACGTTTATAAATAGACTTAAACAGTGATTGTATGGCTAAACTGAAGAAAAATCTTATTGTACATCTTCCACATCGGTAATATTTTTTTTGTTTCACACTTATTACTTGTTAAACTCATTCACATAGTTATTAATGATGAAACTAGGCACAGTTTATTTTCATGCGGTGTTTGCCTGTATGTATTTGTTACATTATTTGCGTACAATGTGTATATCTTAAGTGTAAATGAATGTTGGTGAACCTTTTAAAACAAAAATAAAATTAATAGGCCATATTATAATATTGACCATCTATGTATATATACCTATATTATAAAAGTGAATGTTGTGTGTTCACATAAAACTCGAGAACCATAAGCCCCATTGATATGAAATTTTGCACACATTTTAAAGGACATGACCACTACGATGAAAAAAAATCCAATAAATTCCAGTAAGCACAAAATATGAATAAAAAGAGAACAATATCAAAAGATAATAACTATTTCCCGTTAAAAGTAAATATACGAAATTTTGAACGCCGAGATTCCAGACACAATAGAAAATCTGTTGTTTGGGGGTCACAGGTGACCCCCATGGCGCTCAAAGGCTTAATCACAAATGTTTCACTCACAAATTAGGTACCTACATAAACTTGTACTCACAATTAATTCATTTCAACACGGCACAAACAGCCAAAATTCTCTCTGGACAGAACCTTACCGAGTACATAAACCTGAAAACGCCACTAAAACAGCAACCATTAATGGAGTTTTTACTTCGCCTACTTAGAATACAGCAATGGAAACAGGATGTAAAAGTGAGAACGTCTTTGGCATACTAAAGCGAGGCTTGGAACTTGTACAGTTATACAAAGAGTACGTATTCGCATCTGGCTCACAATAAAGTTTGATTGGATGTTTCGATCGCGGCCATATTCTCGTTTTGAACGCGTGTTGTAAGTAGCTCGTTAATTAGCTTTTTAGAAATCAAAAAAGTTTATTAATGTAATTAAAAAATATCAGACTTAAATATTATTACAGTATTTGGTAATGGAAATCCAAATTAATTGATACACATATTACGCATTCGATATGAAACAAGAAGACCTAGTTAATGTCATTAGAGAAGTGATCTTCTACAGAGTGCAGAAAAGCTCTATCGATGGCTGATCACTTTCTGAAAGTACCTAAGTCATGTGTTTTGTAGACGTTCATTTGTTTTGTAGACTCATTTGATAACGCAATTTTTTTCTAGCTTATTTTAGGTGGTACAACCAGTTGGACACAATTCCACAGTTGTACTACGGGTCATAATAATAAATAGCAAAAAACATATTTTTCTACAGTTGAACCATGGGTAACTTTACTTCCCCGTAGTACAACCAGTTGAACATCGCGGTTGTACCACGGGTCGGGAGGGAAATTATGGATGAATTTAATTTTCCGTAAAACTGCTGTAAGCAATATTGAAGTGAGAAAAAAGGAAAAACATGCCAATAAGCCATAAATCATAATCATAGATCATAAGAACGTAGAGGGAATTAAACCTATTATACCACGCCGGCCAGACCGAATTGGTAAAGGGTTTGTTTCGAACTTTCCTTTTCTCGTAGTGCTCTTGTCTGCGTAAGGTTACAACTCCCTTAGTCTACACGGAACTACTACACGGAAGTCTTATAATATCTTGAATGAAAGAGCAACTGACCATTATTCTAACCATTACATAAACAAATTAAATTATTATTTTCTCATTACTAGTCCTAATGGATCTGAATTCTAAATGTCTTCTATTCTAGAGGCTTGTCAGCCTTAAGTCATTACTTAGGTAATGACACTGTTACTGGAACTTCAAAGACAGTTGATCTTAATTAATTACTCTCAACTTAATTTAGTAAATTAATAACGTTTTTATATAATTAATGTGATGTAATTGAAACTGGAAGTAGTTTAACCTCACGACGTTAGTGCAAGACATGAACAAAATTGTGACGATCTCAAAATAAAAAATAGCTACCAAAACTTATCAATTGTTCAAAATTAAAGACTTCATTTAACTAAAAAGAGGTCCAAGAAAGTCCTGTGACGCGGAGAACTTTACAAATATACAATTATCGGATAGAAACTGCTTGAACACTAGGATCTCAGATCCGATATAAAAAAAATAATAAAAAAAAAAAAAAAAAAAAAATAATAAAATAACCCATTTATCGAAGAAGTTTATAAAACGTCACGCTACGGCCAGTAGGAGCTGAGCAGTGGCAAAATAAAGGACGGCGGGAGCGAAACTCCGCGCGACTTCTAATTAAAGTTATAAACCTGGAGCCCACCTGCAACACCACTTCTCTCGCCACTGTGTTCTTAATAGTTCTACCAACAGGTACAGAATCATGTTATTATGGATATTATGAATCATTTCAACCCATAAATATCCCACTGCTGGGCACGGGTCTTCTCCAAAGAATGTCGAGGGATTTCAGCGTACTATACCACGCTGTGCCGCCCGCATCCAACGGCCACCCGCAATCTTTACCAGATCGTCGGTCCATCTGGCGGGGGGCCGCCCCACGCTGCGCTTTCCAATACGTGGCCGCCACTCGAGAACTTTTTTGCCCTATCGGCCATCAGTTCTGCGAGCTATGTGGCCTGCTCACTGCCACTTCAGCGATGCGATTCGGTGAGCTATGTCGGCAACTTTAGTTCTCCTGCGGAGCAGGGAAAGTCCAAAAAATCGCTCGTTGTGGCGGAAATTAGGTGAGGCCTATGTTCAACAGTGGACGTCATTGGGCTGATATGATGATGATGATGATACCACGCTGGCCAGACGGGTTGGTATAGGGTTTGTTTTGATTTCCCTTGTCTAGTAGTGCTGTTGTCTGCATAAGGTACTCTCTTAGTCGCCTTTTACGACACCCACAGGTTGAAATGGGGTAGTACCATAATGTATTCTTAATCCGCATCACTACTCGGATGATGAAATTACACCAAGATAATGTCAATAACAATGCCTTCTATTATTTCTAGAAGCTCTAAGAAAGCTGCACCTAGCAGAATAGATTCAATTCTATACACCAAATGACACTCCATATGGATTTCAGCAACAATACGCTAGTTCAAAATAAATCTGAAAACTTCAACTACTAGTTACCACATTGCGTCCATATTGGGATAGTCAGATAAACAGCGTTGTGAATCAATCGTACCATGTTTGGTACCTAAAGGTATACATACCTATGTCGGTCAGCTAGAGAAAACTCATTATAACATAAGTTTTCTCTAGCTGACCTACATAGGTGTACCTTTATAGGTATACCCTATGATCTTGAATATATATATTCGAGATCATATTTTCTTTCAAATAGATTTAGAGACAAAATAAATCTTCTTCTTCTTTCTTATCGAGTGGACTTGAAGCCCTAGTGTTGAAATCAAGGTACCCAGAAAGCTTGAAAAAAAGTACATAAATAAATTACTAATTATTTATTTTACACAGGCACACAGCGAATAACTAGTCTTTAAATATTGTAATAACAATAATAACAATCATTTATTTAAAAGCAACTGAGGCTCAATTACATAAAAACGTACACACACATATAATACAAAATAAAATGTCATAATATAAATACATAAGAATGTCATAAAATTTTCAAAAAAAATAATAATAATAGATAAACACATTATAATATAATTCTAAATAAAAATAAAATAGTAAATGTCAATACGTGGATTAAAAATTCAAATTACAATAACAAGCACCAAAAATTCAAAATTCAAAAATAATTATAACTAATTGAAATTTAAAAATCAATTAAAAAAGAAAAAATTAAGAAAACAATGTCAGGGTGAGTATAAATATTATTATTTCAATGTCAAAAATTCTTTGATTATATAGAAATATTTGCTTATGAGCCATGAGACGTGAATAAGGGCTCTTGTTATGTGTTCCTATGTTCCACCTGGCCTTTTCTATAATCTAAGATTCTACACCATTTTGCAGTTAGCAATAATACTCCCACACATACCTAGTGAACATAACATATCAAGTAGGAATCAACTAAATCATAAATCGCCCACACTCCATAAATTTGCCAACTACTATTTTTGGCTAACCTATTCGTATGTAAATCCATGATATATGCCCAGCAAAAAGACTGAAGCCTACCAAACCACGTCTCGCAGTACATTAAACCCACAACTTGTCCGAAATTCATAACGTTTGTTATAAAATCGACTGTACAAATAATAGAAAACTGAATACATTATTTACTTACTTTATAGGATAAAATAAAAAGGTTTGGTGAATAGGGTACTTAATTAACTAGATTATATTATTATTCCAAATCATTCATTAATTTTAGCTTGAATATTATACAAAGCTAATAAAGATAAATATGTCAGAAATAGTTTATAGTATAAATTTCTGTAATTATTTTGGTAAATAATATCAATGCCTTTTCATTTTAGGCTTAGCATTTTAACACTTAAAACTTAGAAGATTCGTTCTTAGCCTTAAATAGCTAAATACTTATATAACGTGAAACTCCGAGACTCGGTACTTTCAGGGTCCGATGATGACCAGATAGATAGACGATATACGGGATTTGTTCTTAGACACGAACAGGCACAAAGTTCAACCCTCAAGGTGATGAAATTGTGATAAAAATGTTAGAAAACTAAGTGGTCATAAAATAACGACCACTTAGTTTTCTAACAACGCAAATAGCACTCCAATTAAGAAATGAGTAAATAGGTACTTCGTGGTGTTTGAAAAGTCACTAAAAACAAAAATCAACCAGCATTTGTGGTTTCTTTGATAAATATACATAGTACATCCTGTGACGATGCGTATCTTAAACATATTGGCTCCAGGTAGTGTGGGTAAAGCCTACAGCACGCAGCGGTGCGTCGAGAGGTGCGATAATAAAAAAGCGACGAAGGCACCAATTCATGAAGTTCATTGGAGCGCTCCCCGTGAAACAAAAGATACATGATATTACTTTTATATTCAGATATAATATGTATGTCCCGTTTGTCTGGATAGCCGGTATACAGAAAAACATCAGCGAAAATTCTACCAGAAACTATATTGCCTGTGGCTGTGATATCCGCAAAGCAAAACTGAATCCAATAAAACTGAGTGGCCACAAACATGCTTGTAACGAAAACCAAAACATGTTGCCGCATGTTGTTTATAACTGTTGAAAATATTTCAACAAGTTACATTTTCAATTACTTCTGGGTCAGACTCGGCAAATTGCAGTGATTTTTGATAGTACTAACTTTGAGTATTACTGGTTCACATGAATTATACTTGAAATATAATACAAACGAAATTGTTAACTAATATATCAATAAATATATCACTAACATAATAATATCACAACTAATAGAAACATGATATTTAGTATTAGGTTTAAGTCGTACAGTGAATGTGACGCGATAACGACCCTTCGGCGATCGACAGTGGTGCAATATGACGCGACGTGCTGACATACACCCTCTTCAGGCTCCGTTGCCCCACCCATGGGCCACGCCGGCCCGTTTGAAACACTATGTAGTGAGAGCTTTAGGCAACAATACTTTAATGCATTTCTGATTTTACCCGTGTAGGTGACGGATTAAGAATACACAATGTCACTACCCCATTTCATCCCATGGGTGGGCGACTAAGGAATTAACCTTATGTAGACAAGAGCATTGCGAGAAAAGGAAAATTCGAAACAAACCCTATACTGACCCGTCTGGCCAGCGTGGTATAGTAGGCTAAATTCCCACCACTTCTTTTTATTCTACCACATTCACACAGCGCCATCTAGTCCCAAATTAAGCAATTATATTTGCTTGTGTTATGGGTACTAAACAATTGCACCTTAAAAACTTTTTTAAAATACTTAAATACTTTTTTTTTGTAAATCTATACATATTATAGATAAATTACACCCAGACACAGAACAAACCTTTATGCTCATCACACAAAGATTTGTCCTGGGTGGGGATCGAACCCACGACCTCCGGCTTAGCAGTCAGGGTCACCAACCACTAGACCAACAGGCCAGTTATAACTCATACTTCTTTGAGACCCGTGCCCAGCAGTGGGATGTTTATGGTTTGACATGATGATGATGATTTCTGATTTAACGTGGTTAACAGGACTGTGATGCAATGGTGATGGTGCGTAGCTGCAACCGTACAGTAAGCGCCGCGGTAGTAGTTGATGCACGTGGTACATTTGCAAATGTTTTTACTCGACTGCCAGGACGGGTATTGTTTTTCGCGCGTATCTTGTATGTTTGTAAATTTCTTTATTCCCACGTTTCCTCCAAACGGCTGGACAGTTAAGGATAGATAGATAGGTAGGTATTAAAAAATAAAAAAACAAAACGGTACTTTTGCCGCCAAATTGTAAGTAGCTGAATATTTTTTTAACCAAAAGTATCGAATGAAATCAAAATAAAGGGAATCAAATGGAGATTACAAATATATACATAATTATGTCACATATATATTTAATCAGGAATAATAATTACAACCATTTTTTGGTCTTTTTAGTGCGTTGCTTATCTGTTGATTTTTTGCAGTCGGGTTTCTAATTTTTTAGTTATTTACTTGTTCTACGCTGTTATCATGCCGCTCGCAGTACCGTCTCGATTGCCGTGTGTCGAGATCTTAACGTTACGATATTTTGAATGCCTGTCTCATCTCCGTTATCTTGGTTTGCGATAGTTATATTACTCAATACTAGTAATACATTATTCATTACGCAGAATCTGATATATTCTACCGCTACTTTATATCCTATGTTATTTCCTAGTATAGAAGCTTTGTAAGCTAAATCGAATACATTTTAACATAATCCTATCGATGATATTTTTGTTCATCGATCTTGTCTTAGAAGCCGATTGCTTTGGAGATCACGTTCAGTGTTTTTTCTATCCCTTATATAAATACAAATATTCATATTGCGACAAAAATTCCTCGAATCCTGTGTTAAGTTAAAATCCCTAGACATTCTGACTGACAATGTCCTTCTACTAGAAATCTGTTAAAAATGAGACTCTCAGCGGAATTACAAAATGTTTACTTAGTAAAGACCAAAAATTTGATTACATTAAAATAAATTTAAATTCTTTCAACTGATTTCCAGTAATTATATTTTCCGTCGAGTAGAATTTAAATGATCATAAAGTAGAAAATATACCTTGAAATACATTTTTTATTTGCTATGTTATTTACAAAATCAGATAGAAGCGATGGTGGCCAAATGGTTAAAGTGACCGGCATGCAAATTATGCAGTCCGAGTTCGCTTCCAATCGGCAGTACCAATGTGGATATTACTTTGTGGAATTGATATGCTCCAAGTGACTTACCATGTGAAAGAAAATATTTTGAAGAGACACAAAAACCCTAGAAGAAATTTTAAGTCTATGGGCAATTTAAATATTAAGTGTGTGTGCTCTACATACAATAGATCTGTATCTGGTCGATTTAGCAAAGGACCCGCAATGGCATCTAACCCAAAAAATAATAATAATACAGAATTATTTATAATTACTACAAAATACATACTGACTTAAAGTGAAGGTCTCTATTATTATTTAGCAGTTGAAAAAATCTTCAATAATCAACTCTACCACGAAGGAATAGAGTGCAATTTAGTACATAGATCGATTATGGTCTGGATTAACACAAAGATTAACCTAGCAAGCGGTTAGGTTAATTCATCTGCTAAAGGTTAAGGAAAACATGGTGACAAAACCCACATACCCTAGATAACATTCTAACTGTATATTATGTCTGATCCACCAACCCGCACTAGGCCAGCATGTATGGATTATGGCCTAAATAAACCCTCGCATCTCTCTAGATAGTGGAAAAAAGACCAGATCCCAGCAGTGGGACACCAATGTTTGTTTATCAATTGTCTAGATCCCATCACACAAGCAGAGAATAGTTTACATAGGGCTAGAAAAAAAAAAGATGCCGCCACGATCCGTGTAGTGACGAATTAAGAATACGTAATATCACTACCCCATTTTAACCTGTGGATGTCGTATAAGGCGACTAATGGATTAGCCTTTAGCAGACAAGACCACTGCAAGAAAAGGAAAATTCGAAACAAAACCCTATACCAACCCGTCTAGCCAGAGTGGTATAATAGGCTAAATTTCTTCCAAACTGTTTGGAGGAAACCCGTGCCCAGCAGTGGGGCATTAATTTATGGGTTATAATGAGATGCCGTTGTGTAAGAAATAATATATCCCAAAAAAATATAAATCTAAAATATACACAGACATTTATTTTCTATGATAGACCAACCAAGTAAGGATTCTTTGAAGCTGTATAAGTTCAGATACAATTTCACGCAGAAACTAGATCTAAAAGGTGCTTCCATAATCGAATGTACATCTTCAAAGTTATAATATTAACTAAAATATTTAGTTAAGTACCTTTTCTTGGTATTCGGATCAAGATAAATATAAAATTAAATTACGTATAATTTTAATAGATAAAGTAAAACTGTCGAATTCAATGAAATTATTGACGAAGACGGTAAAATAATACGATTATTACTTCAAATATTGGCATCAAATATTTCGATTTCAATTAAGTGCCGAATTGGCTTACATTTTGTTGAGTTCACTAAATTTAGTAGGGGACGCTGTCGTTAATGAAGGTGACAAATATACGACATTTAGGAAATTCTTAATGAAATTAGTTAGAAAGCATTTGTTGAGTGTAATGTGATAAAGTTTATTATAAGAATGATGTATCTATATTAAATTACTTTAAAACGGGTCTACGTCACGTATTATATTATAAGGAATAGTAAATACCTTATTTATTTGCCCGACGTTTCGATCGAATTACAACAGTCTGCTGTCATTCAATTATTATTATTATTTATGGTATTTACTATTCCTTATAATATAATACGTGACGTAGACCGTTTTAAAGTAATTTAATATGTGTACAAGTCGCGAAAGTTTAAAAGTTTTTAATGATGTATCTACCTAGTTATCATGTTTATCTATTATAAATGCCTGTGGTATACCACAGGCATATTCCTTCGTAGTAGAGTTGATTATTGAAGATTTTTTCAACTGCTAAATAATAATAGAGACCTTCACTTTAAGTCAGTATTTAAATCAGTTATTAAAAAGGACCTCCTTCTTTTTTGAAGTCGGCTAACAATACTATAAATGGTTTCAAGTAGGTACAACTTCCACTATACTCAAAACATATACCTAATATCGCTGATTCGAGTTTCAATAGGATTTACCTTTTTTTCCACATTATAATACATAGATGGGCTTAACGCTAAGGATTAAATCTATCAGCGAATATTAGTGTGATGAAGAGTGGAACTTAGTAGCCAAAAGTAGGTTACGGTGTTGAAATAAGAACTAGTCAATAAATAAAGCAGATGTAGATTTTTATTTATTCAATCTTTTCTGGTAATGTTTTCTCTAAAAACGTTTTGAAGACCGTCATTATTATATTCCGCTCTATAACTTCAATAGTTATCCAGCCTTTCTTAAACTTAACGGCATCAAAGTGCAAACTTTTTACATTTCTCCCCAACTGTAAAGTGTTCGCTTTCCGTAGATTTTAAGTTTAATGCTCATAAAATCGCATTTGATGCTTGCATGAACATTGATCTATAAAACAGAAAAGCTGTATTTGAATACGGAAACCTTTTATAGTGTATTTTGATAAAAATATCCTTCAAAGGTTTATATGTCAATTAAATAACTTTCTTTCAGTTTAAAATAATATTTATGATTCAAATACTTTAAAATTATGTTAAGGAAATGGCTAGTGGATAATTAGTGGTTCTACACATTAAAAGAGTATATGGAACATAAAACTAACGAATTTAATTATCTATAAAAATGTAATATATATATTTTATAATGTAATTTGATAATATTATGATAATTTAAATAATTTGTGTATTGAATAATAATAATAATATTCTACCACATTTACACAGCGCCATCTAGTCCCAAATTAAGCAATTATATTTGCTTATGTTATGGGTACTAAACAACTGACATACTACTTAAATACATTTTTTTTTTGTAAATACATACATATTATAGATAAATTACACCCAGACACAGAACAATCCTTTATGCTCATCACACAAAGATTTGTCCTGGGTGGGGATCGAACCCACGACCTCCGGCTTAGCAGTCAGGGTCACTAACCACTAATATATAAATATAATGTACTTAATTATAAATATCTGCATGTCTAATACAGGCAGAATATAGCTCTTGCACTCTGCACCAATTTTGTTAAAACTGGTACCACCTGTATTCTGTGCAAATAAATGTTTCTTTCTTTCTTTAAAGTTCTCTAAAAATATGTCATGTAGTTTATTGACATGTTTTATCCGCCGAAATTATCATTCATTATATCGTTATATTAGTAATTCACCTAATTTGTTGTGTGATGAATGACATCCACTATTGGACATAAGGTTCACCTAATTTCCGCCAGAGCGAGCTATTTGTGCCGCCTGCAACAGAGGACGGACACCCATAACCTTTACTAGGTCATCGGTCCACCAGAGAGCCGTCCTAATAATAATAATATGATAATATTCTACCACATTCACACAGCGCCATCTAGTCCCAAATTAAGCAATAATATTTGGTTGTGTTATGGGTACAACTGATATACTACTTAAATATATTTCTTTTTTGTAAATACATACATATTTTAGATAAATTACACCCAGACACAGAACAAACCTTCATGCTCATCACACAAAAATTTGTCCTGGGTGGGAATCGAACTCACGACCTCCGGATTAGCAGTCAGGGTCACTAACCATTAGACCAACAAGCCAGTCAACTAATTGAAAATAATAATGAAAATAATATATTGCTAAATAAATGAGTATTTAAAGCAGAGAGTCCAATAAAATTGTGATCTAATAAGTGCCTATAATAAAATAATATTTGTGCTTGAATCACTAATACCAGTTAACCTACGCATAAAACATTAATCTCTTTAATCTCTGTATTATGACGGTTTTACGATTATGGAAAATATCAGGAATGCAAAGTATACCCACACGCAAGTTTGGCTCCGTGTGGTTATTATACTCACAAAACTCTTTGCAGGAGTAAACAGTGCTAGATTGCTTATGTCAGTAATACTTTTATTAGAAATAGACTCTATTCAAAATGTTATTTTGAAAATAAATCAGGAGGTGTACTTTGAATTTCGACATTCGACTTCGGTTTTGATGTCGCTGTCAATTGTAAGGAAATTTAAATATGGTCGCTGTCACTTTCAAACATTTGACAGCGATATCAAAACCGACTAAGTTGAATGTCGAAATTCCAAGTAACACTCCTGTCTTCACAACCTTCTACTGCTATAAAGAACTAAACAAAGATGACCTAGCAAACTCGGGTCCTTACTTAAAAATATCCAACCTACGGCTATCTGAGTTGTTTACGGTCTTTAAAAACAAGGATATGACTTGATATATTTCTCTAAATTGTGGCACAAAAGTTGCAAAACAGTTCAGGGAAAACAAATTACTCAAAAGTAGGTACTGTACAGCGGTTTGTGTGCCGGCGTTCCATTAATTTTGTTTCTCACCAAACGCCCTACTCGAATTCATTATTATTTAATTGGTACGTAGATAAAGCACATATTTTGTGATATTTTGTAAAATATTGGACTAAATGATAACATAGTACGAGTAAGTTGATAAATTAGAGTCTTAATTTAAAGGGGCACTTGATGTTTTGAATTGCGTGGAAGGCGAGAAAACCCAACCTGACCGCTATTATGAGACTAAAGCCAGAACACATAATAGGAATAGGTCAATGCTTCTTAAACTGAGGCTCATTGAAGTTTGTTTTCTTACTTTTCATCATCAGCAACCTATAATTTGTCCCACTGCTGGGCTCGGCTCTCCTGTCCTCTATTTAGAGTGCTGAGAGGGTTTAGGCCATAATCCACACACGCTGGCCTAGTGCGAGTTGGTGAATTCTTACTTTTGAATAAAATGAATATAGTAGGTATGTGTACAGTATATAGTAGAAACGATACTTGACAAGTAAAACACAATGTTTCAGTTGAAACTGTCACATAATCTAACTTCAAACTTCATATAAAACCATATAATTATTCGTTTAATGTTATAATACTAATTATAATGTTTGAGACTTTTCGAAACAAACTTAAAGCGCGCAACTTATTCTTGGTTATATAAAAGAATATTTATTATATTAATAGAGAACCGAGTTCCTGTATTTTTGTCAAAAGAAAGTGCTTCCACGGTGTTGTTAACCATCACATCCATCCGTAGCATTTTAATTGAAGAAGTCTATTACTGAACGAAAGGCAAATTAATAACTCCTCTCGTTGTAAATTATGTTACGCAGTAAAAGCTAGTTATAAGGAAAATTATTATTTCAAAGGGACAGAAAACGGCTTCGAAGACATAAAATCTTTACTGAACACTAAAGCATGAAGCCACATTTTCATAAAGTCTTTCAGTTTGCTAATCGTTTCACTAAATAATAAATTTTCTGCTCACAAAATGTTTTCTGTATATCTCTACATATTCAAAGAAGCCAATCTCTCGGGACCCATGAAAGCCGATATTTTGAGGCTCATAAATAATTTAATCAAAAACAAAATGGATGAAGACGGAAATATTTATATCGTTCCTTAGGGCTAATAGTGTTTAGATAAAAGTTAGTTTAGGAAATTGGGTGCTATATTAAAATAGTATGAACATAGTTACGCACATCTTCTTTCTAAAGTATAATTATTCATTTACTTGACCTTTTAAAATAACAAACTAACAGCCCAACTGTAAAACGTCATAGTCGGCACGAAAATCCCAATCATTGACAACCTTTATCATTAGATTCAACCTCTTCCACATTTTGTAGGTATGAAATAACAAATAAATATACATTGAATGAGATATAATACCTATATAATATGTCAATATTAAGTTTTAGACAACTGAAGCATACATATTTATTATTTTAAATACATACCTAATACCTACATATTATTCATAGAAAATACCCTAATATATTACCTCTGATACAAAGGAAAGGACCCTTGACTAAGGCTGTTTTTGCCTATGAACGAACGATAACGTCAAGCTATTGTTTATAATAGTAATTCGCCGAACAAACTTCGATAACGCGATTCAGTTTTAGACCCTGACATTAATGTCATTGTTAGTTCTAACTTCGCTCACTATGGCGCTAGTTGTTCATATCGCATTAAACTTCACGTTACTATATTAGGAGACTATGTTTCCACAAAAGATGTGCGTGGAAATGCAGCATATTATGACACCGCTTACAGCCCTAGCTGATAAGGTTTTTGATAAATTATCCGACTCTTTGGTAACAAATTTTATAGTAAAAAATCTGACACTTAATTTTCAGTTAGACTATCAGATACTTATAAGCCAGGTTGTGAAAAAAAGGGTCTTAGCTTTATAATTAAAATTTTCAAATATTTTACACGGTTTCGATTGTGCAACGAAAGAATTTACTGCTATATAAGAGATCCTGGTAAAATAAAATAAAAATTACTGTTAAGCTGGCAAGGGCTAATTCTGCTTGGTCAGTCATCATCATCATTGGATGTAGTTATTCTCATTAGGTATAATTTTGAAATGCTTTATTATTATTGACAATTATATCTCTTTCTCCACAGCTATACTTCTCTCAAAGGTGAGAAGTATACCCGGTCCTTTTGAAAGTCTTATATGAGGACACAGGTCCAAAACGCAGAGGCCCTTAATGAAATATATAAACTATGTACATGGTAGAATGTACATAATTATATGGAAGCATATGAGTTATTAATATCTTATTGTAATATTTACATTCTATACAAATAAATAATAATCTATTTTATTCTATTCAGTAAAACAGGACTTTGATTTCCATCAAAAATTCTCAGTACCGTTTTGTTTTTGTTTTGGTAGCAGTATAAAGATCAGATTTTTTATAATGCTAAAATAGGCTCGACGAATATTCCACCTTGGTCTACTACTTCAGGCAAATACAGCTCCTATGATAGGTTACATAGAATCGAGATTCGTAAGGCCTAAACAGCTAGATAAAAAAATCCAATACCACTTGACCTGGAGCGCATACTATCACTACGCTATTGAGGTCAATATTCTAACATGCCTCTATATAAAAGTGTTAATGCTAGCTAAAAGCATTTTGTATGAATATTTGAATTGTCATTGGAACTGCATTAGTTTGTTTTGCAATTTTAATCACATTTTTGCAATTTCAACTTGAGAGATAAATTAAAACAAAAACTTACGCCTTTTTCTTCGAAAGACAAATCGTAAAGCGCTGGCGCCGCCCGTCGCGGCGGTTTGGAACGCAGTCCACCGATGCGCGGTTCGAACTGCATGTGTAAACCCTGCTGTTGGATCATACGATGTCTCAAAGGCCCGTTTGCAAATAAAATTTCGAGTAAGCATAATTTCCTTCACGTAGTACCACTACCGGCTACAAAATTACACTGCAACAATTTAAGTGTATATATTTTCATTTAGTAATTATTGAGATACTTGTGTATAATTTTTGCAGGGTTTTTATGCGGTTAAATATTTGCAAGACATTTTTTCAATATGGAAAAACACTTACACAAGGAACCAATAGCGCTTGCATTCAAGGCGTCTTCCTATAAATCGATCTAACTAAAGACAGACGCAGCTAGCTGTCTAGTCACATTGGCAGGGTTAGATTTAGACGTATTGGATGTACTGCTAAACGGACTTAATTAAGTATTGTGCAGTATATCTCTGCTTGTTTATTTCTATATAACAAAAAGAGCTTTATTTGTGCCTTTCCAATATGAATATTTGGATGCCCAAGCTTCGCTCAACGGATAACAGTTTTTTACACTATTGTTTCAAAATTCAGTAAAATGACAGAAATTAAAAATAAAACTTGAACAGATAACTTAACAATCAATAGAGTATCTGGTTCTTTTTTTTTTATAGGTTAGTTGTATATCATTTTTAAGGTATGATGGAAATATTTCATTGAATAAATGTATGTAAATATTAATCCAGCTATTCATTTTAATTCAAATCGTTATAGTTGTTTCTTAGATACCACCATATACATTTTTAAAATTTAATACTTATAAATAAAATATTTCCCTTTTTTTATAAGTACCTCAATAACATTCTATTTATTGAAGAGGTATTATGATAATGATATCTTACTGAATATAATTATCATTATCTTTGCCAATTTATTTGGTATAAAAGTCAGTGTTCTGTAAAAATCTAGTTTAGTTCTGACTCAACTGATCTCTTTGAGAAGTACTTCTATGAAATGGTAAATCGTAAGCTGTGCTCTCGTTTCGAGCAATGACGCTATAAAATTTCATTGTTACGCTTCGATCAAAATATTTTTGTACTTGTTATTGAGCTATAAATATCTAGTATGTGTAAACAAAGTATTAAAACATGTAGAAAAATATCATAAAGATCATTGCAATAATAATCCTAATAGTATTTTTTTCCTTCTTTCTAACCTTCATCTTATTTAACTTATTTTTCTTATCTGTAGTAATCTACAATCAGTCGAGTCAATCGTACCGTACTTATAATAAAAATAATTGTGTACACTGACTTCTCGGAAAAGGCTTTTGCAATTCAGATGAATATATTTTCGAATATCTCTGTGGGTGTCATAAAAATATATAATTATACAAAATTGGAATTTGTATTTGCACAAAACAAAATATTCTCATTTCAGAACGTAATTTAGAATGCTCATGTCAACCATCATGTACTCGTAGTTGTATAAAATATAATATATTAGAAGTTCTGCGGTGCTTCTCTCCCGTCGTTCTTTATTTGGCCACTGCTCAGCTCCTATTAGCCGTATCATGATGTTAAGATATATATATATATATATACTACCTATAACTTCCTCGATAAATGGGCTATCCAACACTAAACGAATTTTTCAAATTGGACTAGTAGTTCCTTAGATCCTAGCGTTCAACCAAACAAACAAACTCGACAGCTTTATAAAATTAGTATAGGTTCGACCCAAAAATCGAACTTGTAGCCTTAACACAGAGATAGACAGAGCAACGAAAGAATTAAAAAAATAAATAACCTACTCATGTTATTTTATTAAGGATCTTACAATCTCTCCACAATAAAGTTATTATTGGGTAATAATTTGTATTCGTTGAAACGAAATTAGCCAATACGAACGCGCATAGCAAACGCTACGTTTTATTTACCTTCAGGGATTTAACTTCAGCGTATTTTATGTATATACGTGTAATATATAAAATTTATTACCTATTGTTTACAGTTCTCCAGAGAATTTTGTATAATATTTAGAAGTATTACTAACTCTAAATGCTGATCTACAAATTATATTCTATGAATAATGGATAGATGGATTTTTACTGTCACCGTGGCGTAGCGGTTAAGGAGGTCGCCTCGTATTAACATCGCCGCACTGAGTGACGTGGGTTCGATTCCAATACGAGACAAATTGTATGATACTTTATGTCCATTAATCGTATGTTTGTAAAGTCCCCCACGACACAAGGCTTAGGCGTTATTGATTACAGAAAATGCACAAAAATATTAATACTGGAGTCTAAAGAAAAGTAACACATTTTGAAAAGGGTACAAGTACCCAATGTTCCAAGACTAATGTATTTTTTTCCGTTGTTGTTCCGATACCAATAAGTTATGGCGTTCAGGAATTTTTATTCTGCATTTTACAAGTTTGAAAATAAAGGATGTTAAATTGAAATTAATTTTGTTATTTCCCATTATAAATGTTTTACACGTTTCAGTTGTAAATTGTTCAAATTATTGAAAAGTAAAAAAAATATGATAAAAACGCCACACTACGTCATATTCAAATAAAAGTTCCGTTTGTCCGCACACCCGGTATTTTAACGTTTCAATACAAAAACAAACTAAAGCCAAAACAAAAATCAAAAAAAGCTAAAAAAAGGAATCACTATAGATTTATATACTCCTTTAGACACGCTCTACATACGAGGAGATAAAACATCGGCGTCGCAATAAAATGGTGTCTGCACAGCCCTTAGAAGTAATGGGCTTTAACATTGAATACGTTGACGCTTTAGATATATAAAGGATAAAGGCAGGTTGTTCTATATAAATATATATTTTAAGATAACATAAAATAAAATCCGTGCCAGGCACAGATATATATATCTGTGGTACCGCGGATTCTTAGCAACCCCTGCCCTTCATATCCCACGTCGCTACGGCTTCAGCAATGGACGTCATTGGGTTGAGATGATGATGATGATAAAATAATATATTTTCCTCAAAATTATAGCAGTAAAGGTAGGGTAAACGGTGCGTCACATCTACATTTCGCCAGCCATGTTAAATAGAGGACGACCTTGTTCAGTATTCTTTATGATTATGATTAAAGATGAAAATTAAAATTAATTTTATTTTTGCATTTTTTTTTAATCTTTATGTTTGAAAAGGACTTGGTTCACAGAAAAGAGTAACCATGTCGTCCTCGTAAAGCTACAAAATTTTAATAATACACGATCGCTGTCACTTTCAAACGTCTGACAGCAATATTGACTCCGACAAACACAAGTCAATATCGAAATCAAAATTTAAATAAAAGGTTTGATTTTGAAAATAAGGGACGCACAAAAAACATCGAGAAATCCGAGATATAAATTCAGTTGAAGTTTCCCAATACCTTAAAGTTTCATTTAGGTCATAAAATAAGGATGCCAGTCGACAGGCAATTTGAATCCAGATTTATTACACCAATCAATCTTGTCCTAGAAAGCACCAAAAATAACCACTGTACTTTACTAGAACTGGAAGAGTATCCTAGTCTTGTCTGACACACTGTAGTCTCTATCTTTACTGAAGTAAGGTATGCGAAACATACATATTTGTATGAGTACTTATCACAATCTATACTAGTATTATAAAGAGGTAGTTTGTGAGTGTGTGACGTTGTAGGGGGGTAATCTCGGGATCTACTGAACCGATTTTCAAAATTATTTTAGTGTTGGATAGCCCATTTATCGAGGAAGGTTATATGCTATATAACACATACATAAAATAAGTTCGGGTATAAATTAAACTTAGGTGTACAGTGTAAAAAGCTATGGTGGCTGAATGGATAAGGGACCGGCGTGCAAGTCAGTACCGGCAGTACCAATGTGGATTCCACTTTGTGGAATTTATATGTACCAGTCAAGTGACTTAGCATCTGCTAACAGTGAAGGAAAATATCGTGAGGAAACCCACATATCCTAGAAGAAATTCTATGAGTATGTCTGATCCACCAACCCGCACTAGGCCAGCGTGAGTGGATTATGGCCTAAACCCTCTCAGCTCTCTAGTTAGAGGAGAGGAGACTCGAGCCTAGCAGTGGGACTTAATGGGTTGCTGATGATGTACAGTGTAAATTAAACTTAGCTTAATTATTAAAAAACTAGGTACTTATTGTTAAATAAATATATTTTATTTAACACTAAAGTACAAAATATAATAATATAAGTGCCATTTTAAATTAAAAAAAGGGTTTGAGAATCCTAATCATTTCATAACACCGTAACTTAGCATGTCCTTGTAAGTAATACTTTTTATTCAAATTTTTATATCAGCCGCAGTAATATTTTTATGGCTAACGACATCTTAAGATCTTCGACTTTCAAACTCTCATTATTTGTTGCCAAATTTTTTAGTAATAGGGTAGACGTTGATCAAAAATGGACTTTAAAAATTAAAGTATAGAATTACGAGTCCTTTTTAATGAAACGATTTCAAAGAAAAGTATCGTAGTATTTTATTATGTTAAAAAAGTATTAATTACATATTACAAATTTGTGAACCTGCATTCTTTTTAGTTTTATTTCTCTTTTTACTTTTTATTGTAAGACCTTGTGCTACTAAACAGAACATCGACTTCCAAAACACTTCCAAATTACTAAGGCTCTGGCCACATCTTAGTCAAGTAGGTAATCCACTAAAGCGGAGACGACAGGAGATGTTTTACAACAACCAATAGTATTTCAATATTGATTTATACATTTGAGGTACACGCTGCTCACCGCACGCTTATACGATGTAAAAATCACCTCTTCTCCGTTTTGCTGGAATCTGGCCATAATTGGAGACAAGAGGTTGTTTCGAGTGTTTGAGGAGTCAATAATGACATCGTCATCATAGAGACGAAAGGTGAGGTATCAGGGATCGGGCGGAAATAAGTTATTTCAACAACAAGGCCTAGGTATATCAAGATCCACTCTAGTTACATAACAACGTTCATTCTAATTCGTTGAATGGTTTCCGCATGATAAATGAGCAAATATTGAAACATCTTCACAAACTTTAAAATTTATACTATCAGCATGGTAATCTAATTATTCATTCATTTATTCCGTTAAACTGTCAAAAGTTAAATTTACGAAGTTACCGACGGATAAGCAACGGGTTGATCGTTTAAAGGATGAAACTCTCTGTTATTATTTCTAATCTGCTATTTAACTGTAGGTTTGTTATAAAACATGTTTAAAATTGTGTTATAACATTTTCGTGGGCTTATTGAGAATTGTCAAAACAATATTAAATTATACTATAGTGGAAAAACTTATACCACAATTTTGTTGTCTATACCATTAGGTATACTATAATTTTTTTTTATATTTATTATATTAATAATAATTATTATAAAGCTGTAGAGTTTGTTCGTTTGTTTAGTTGAACGCTTGGATCTCAGGAACTAGTGATCCGATTTGAAAAATTATTTTGGTGTTGGATAGCCCATTTATAGAGAAAGGTTATAGGCTATATAATATCACGCAACGCCCAATAGAAGCTGAGCAGTGGCCAAAATAATAACGACGGAGCGAAGCCACGCGCGACTTTTCATCATTACTACCCAGAAACGTAAAACTGCTGCGGCACGGGTCTCCTCCAAAGATTGTGGAGGGTATTTAGCCTCTGTACCACGCTGGCCAGACGGGTTGGTATAGGGATTTATATCAAATTTTCCTTTTCACGCAGCGCTCTTCCCTATTCCCTTAGTCGCCTTGTACGACACCCACGGGTTGAAATGGGGTAGTGACATAATGTATTCTTAATCCGTCACTACACGAATTTTAGTTCTACTTAAATATATGAAATAAATTTCATTATCCCTTCCTTTGGTTGGTTCCAGATTGAAAGGTAGGATAGTCGTGCATCCTATCGGAAAGATAGATAAATTTTGCTATTGTCAAGCAAAAGTCTACTGAAGCCACACTGAAGCTAAGCAGTACCTACATAAATTGCAAATACAACTTGAAATTCTTATCACCATTAATATAGTCCTACAGTAGCTCGATGAAAGGGTGTATGTACGTAATTTTGAAAATCGATGATAACTTTCTATGGGGTAAGTTTCATTTACGAGAGGCGTATCTTAATGACTTAACTATACACATAATGGTATGAAACTCCAGTAATCAGTGTATACCAAGTCATCGAGCTTGAAGTAATCGAGTTTTATTACTCATTACAACTTACTCGATTTATTGGTTAATAAATTCATGTTAAGTCACTACACGTATTATAAAACACAAGGTTTCGCATGCGACTTCGGCTACGAGCCCGTATTACGAACATCAAGATTCGCGCCTTTCTTGGAATTAGAGCCCATTTACCCCTTGAAATAACACTGGTACCCATACATCCCTTATTGAAAGTACAGTTCCAAGTTTTATTTTATTACCATGTTTATATGTTGTGATACATTTGCACAAAAAACGAGCACTATCGGCATCTCTTGTGCCGCTAAAATTTATTAGAAATCATGTAAGTACATTTTCTAATACATTTTAGGGGCATTTTGGTGTAATGCAAGTTTTTTGTGCTAGTCTTCTAGTCTGAGAGAGATCTACTTCTACATTGTAAACTGAATTATTATATAAGGGTCTTTCCCCTTTGGGACCACGACACTTTGGGACTACGGTGTCAATCGCGGAACGGCCTTTTTTGAATTGGCTGTTTCACACCAAGACCAAACCGTGGTCCGTTTGGTTTCGGGCCGTTCCGCGATTGACACCGTAGTCCCAAAGTGTCGTGGTCCCAAAGGGGAAATCCCATAAGAGATCGAAAAGACCCAGACTATATGAATAATTCACAGTCCCTTTGAATTTTCACTTTATATTACAAATAGATAAATAGCCGTTTTTAGGGTTCCGTAGTCAACTAGGAACCCTTATAGTTTCGCCATGTCTGTCTGTCTGTCTGTCCGTCCTCGCTTAATCTCTGTGACCGTTAGCACTAGAAAGCTGAAATTTGGGACCAATATGTGTATCAATCACGCCGATAAAGTGCTAAAATAAAAATTGGAAAAAAATGTTTTATTAGGGTAGCCCCCCTATATGTAAAGTGGGAAGTGTTTTTTTTTTTAATTTTAACCCTAATGTGTGATATATTGTTGGAAAGGTATTTAAAAATGAATAGGGGTTTACTAAAATCATTTTTTGATAATGTCAATAATTTCGGAAATAATCGCTCCAAAAGTAAAAAACAAAGCGTCCCCCCCCCTCTAACTTTTGAACCATAAGTTTAGAAAATACGAAAAAAATCTGAAAAGTAGAACTTTATAAGGACTTTCTAGGAAAATTATTTTGAACTTGGATGGAAACAACAGATGGAAACTGCAGTTAACCAATATAATTTGGTCCCTGAATCGTATGAGCGCCTATACAATCCAGAGGTCAAGTTTCATTTGCCCGTATTTTTTTTTTAACTTCGTTTACATAATATTTTATTATCCTGAACGTATCTTTTTTCAAACAAAAAAATAATTATTAAAATAGGTTCTCGCAATTCAAAATTACCATCGAAAACTTCTGGCACGTCTAACGGACGGGAAACTACGGAACCCTACACTGAGCGTGGCCCGACACGCTCTTGGCCGGTTTTTAATATACAAATAAAACATATTTTGTAGGATAATAATTATAATAATATTAGGCGAGGAAAAAAGAGGAACTGATTTCATAAAAATGGTCTCTTTCATCTAAAAATATCAGAATTTATTTTTTATTAACCGTACAATGTTACTTAGAATTTATATTTTGTTTAAAAATTGAGCTTTCTAAAGGATCTGCTACTGGGAAATGATAGCAAAGTAATTCATTATCAAAGCTTGGATTATTTCCTTGAACGATCTAAAAATGAAACAATGTTTTTCTATGAAACTCTTTAAAAGTACACAACTCTTTGATAAATATAATTGATTGTTAACTGAGGATTTTACAAGTAATTTCTACTGCATTGGGTGGATTTGTGCAGATTTATTAGCTCTATATTGCAATTTAATAAAATCAGCAAACCATTACTATCCCACTATACACTGCTGGGCTCTTCTATAGCTAGAGAGCTGACGGGGTTCAGACCAGAATTCATAGGGTTTAGGTATTAATCCACAGACACCCGTGGGTTGGTGGCTCAGACATACCCATAGAATTTCTTCTAGAGTATGTGGGTTTCCTCACGATGTTTTCCTTCACCGTTAGCTGATGGTAAGCCACTATACTAGTACATATTCCACCAAGTGACATCCACGTTGGTACTGCCGATCGGAATTAAAATCGGACCGTATGATTTGCATGCCGGTCTCTTATCGATTCAGCAACCTTCGCTTTTTATATTAAATTAAGTCATTAAGCCAAAAATGTGTTTAATATTGTAATCTTTCATTAAATATACCAGTATTGCACACGACCTATTTTTATTTTTATTTTCATATCGTTATTACAAAGCTCTCTGAATAATACCTAGAAACGCTCTCACAAAATTATTAAGCGAGAGTTTGTTATTTCCATGAAATAATAAATGCCTAATTGGTCCTTTTATAAATGGAAATTTTGATGAATACAAAGAAGATTTTCTACAATTTTTTTATAAAGAAAAACAATAATAAATTGCATTGTACTTAGTCAAGGTTTTTGAACTTTTTTTGAATTACTTTGGACAATTAGGTACTTAAAATATTAATATCTCTCGGTAGTGTATTTTATTAGGTGAGACCTATGTCCAGCAGTGGATGTCTGAGGTATTCGTTCATTCACATTTTGAGGTCATAATTACGATTACAAAACGGACCAAGGAAAACTCAATTTAGAGGAAAATAGGGAAGGATTTTTTTCCTTCCTTTACTACTGAGCAAGAGATCTTCGGGTCAGGGTTTGATGCCTGGGTAGGGTTAAAAAAGGTATTGGGAATTTCTGTCAAGAAATTCTCATTTCAGCCCAGGAAATATCAGTAGGTTCGCCCATTAGATAGGACGTATCCTACGAGGACGAATCATACCACCTATAGGGATAGGCAGAAGCCTAATCCTTCAGGCAAGATGTTTAAGATCCTAGAGAGACCCAATTCCTCCTCCCAATCCCTTTTCTCTCGATTTCCCTTTCATATTATCCTATTCCTTTTCCTCTCGATTACCAGGATACTAATTTAGGTGGAGCACAGCCATGTGACACGACAAGGCGGCACAGGACCGTTCACAGTGGCGTAAATTAGGTGAGGCCTATGTTCAGCAGTGGACATCATTGGGCTGATATGATGATGATGATGACAGCCTTGTCAAAGGCGTTCAAATTTCTCACTCTGTACGCTTGCTTTAACAGAATGAAAAATTAGAAAATCTTCTTCTTATAAACCCGCATACGTGACAAAATCAAACAAAAAGCTTTTATTACTAATAGAAGTAGCGCTTGGCTTCGCTCCCGTCATTCTTTAGTTGGCCATTTCTCAGCCCCTATTGGCCGTAGCGTGATATTATATAGCCTATAGCTTTCCTCGATAAATGGGCTATCCAAGACAAAATAATTTTTCATTTTTCATTCAATTTTTTTTTTCAAATCGGACCAGTATTTCCTGAGATCCTAGCGTTCAACCAAACAAACAAACAAACTTTACAGCTTTTTAATATTCATATAGATACATTTCCAAGTACACAATATGAATAAATATTACTATACAACCTGGCTGTAACATTTCTTGTCAGTAGCTATGTATTTGTCATTACTTTTCCTCTGAGAGCAGAATTTAGCAAGGTTTAATTTAAAAAGGTCCTTTTTAAGCCTGCGCTTAGTAGGCAAATTAATGAATGAGTGTTGTGAGACTTTTTTTGCAAGATAAATGTAAAGTGTCTTTTTTTAGTACTGATAATGTCCGTGTAAAAGTGGTGTCGCAAAAGGCGACTAAGGGAATAACCCAAGAGCACTGCGAGAAAAAAAATCTAAACAAAATCCTATACCAACCCGTCCAGCCAGCGTGGTATAGTAGGTAAAATTTCCTCCACAATGTTTGGATGAGACCCATGAGCAGCAGTGGGACGTGTATGAGTTGTAATGGTGGTGACATTGATAAATAATAATATTAATAATAATAATATTCTACCACATTCACACAGCGCCATCTAGTCCCAAAGTAAGCAATTATATTTGCTTGTGTTATGGGTACTAAACAACTGATATACTACTTAAATATTTTTTTTTTGGTAAATACATACATATTATAGATAAATTACACCCAGACACAGAATAAACCTTTATGCTCATCACACAAAGATTTGTCCTGGGTGGGGATCGAACCCACGACCTCCGGCTTAGCAGTCAGGGTCACTAACCACTAGACCAACAGGCCAGTCAAATGATAAATTATATTTTTATTCACACAAGAATAGAGTTTGTCATTTGTCATTGTATTATAATACAGCACCTTTGCCGTTCCCTATAGACCTAGTATTAGAAATAAATATAAAATCAAAAGCCTTGTCATTTACTTAAGCAGCCTAATAGAATTTACCCTAAAGTACAGAAAAAGATATTCTTCACAATAATGGCTGTAAATTGCTTTAACAAACCTGCAAAGAGACATCGATCAAATAAATCAATCCCAACTAAACATTTACCTTCTGTATTTGATCAGGATCCCTTTATCAGAAAGGTACGTCTTTAAAGTAACACTAGCTATGGACCGCAGTTTCACCCGGGTGGACTATTACACTAGGCTGTTAATGAAACTAATTTTATTGTTTCGCTAAATTACAGATAATTTTTCAATAGGTACCTTTTTCATCTAAATATTTAAAGTATCAATTTTGTTACAAACCTTTTTATATAATTATGAAGTCATTGTAATTTTCATATTTTAAAAAGCTATTTTGTTTTTAGATAAACTTACAAAATCGTATGTGTTGATTCAAAGTCAACACATTATATACCTCAAATATTCATGACAGGAATTCTAATTCGTTTTTACAAGAATTTTCCATTTATGATATTTTTACTACAAACTTTTGATCTCATCATTTCAACCCATAAACGTCCCACTGCTGGGCACGAGTCTCCTCCAAAGAATGTGGAAGGAATTTCGCCTACTATACCACGTTGGCCAGACGGGTTGGTATAGGGCTTGTTTCGAATTTTCCTTTTCTCGCAGTGCTCTTGTCTGCGGTTACTCCCTTAGTTGCCTTGTACGACACCCAAGGGTTGAGATGGGGTAGTGACATTATGTATTCTTAATCCGTCACTACACGGATAAACAAACTTTTGATCTATGTACAATAATTATCTAGAAGTTGCCCGGGTCGTCTCTCCCCATCTTTGTTTGGCTGGTGCACTATTGGAGGTAGCGTGAACTATAGCCTTCCTCGATAAATTAACCATCCATCCATAAAAAAATATCTTTTAGTGTTAAAAGATATTTTTTAAATTCAAACTTGTAATTCTTGAGATAAACGCGTTGGACCAAACAAACCCTTCAGCTTTTTAATATTAGTATAGATGAACACAGGAAGGTGAGGGTACAGGTAAGATGAAGGATAGTGGTGTGAGTTGTAGAGAATTAATGCAGATACCGCAGCCTATCTTCGTTCGATATAATGTTACCTCATGCTCCAGTGTAAGCTGAATATAGGACAGTGTGGAGCTACAAAGGCGGCAGTTATTGCTTTTTAATCTTTTATATTTTCGAACAACAAGGTTTTATAGCTTTAACTAATTTTACAATCTAACATATAACGTAATTACCACAAATTTAACATGATATTCTATATACTTTGGTATAGTAATATGGCTATGCTAAGAAAGAGAAAAAAAAAGAAAACGCTAAAAGCTCTGTGAGGCCTACTATGAGGCAAGTTCAAAGTTTCAAAGTTTTGAATAAATTTTCAGAGCTACAAAAAGGCGACTCATCATTTCCCACCGCTACGCACGGGTCTTATTCAAATAAATAAATAAAAAAGAAAAATCAATTTAGCCTACTATACCTCGCTGGCCAGACGGGTTTGTCTCGAATTTTCCTTTTCTCGCAGTGCTCTTGTCTACATAAGGTTACTTCCTTAGTAGCCTTTTACGACACCCACGGGTTAAGATCGAGTAGTGAGTGTGACATTATGTATTCTTAATTCGTCACGTACACGGATAATAAGGCGACTACGAAATACAAATTTTGATATTTTAGATGTATAGTCTACACAAACCGTTCTAAAGAAATCAATCAGGGTGAAATCGATCATGTAAGTTGGTACATCATAGATGCCCATGAAATATTATCTAGAATTAATATTGCAGCTGTTGGCTGCAGTTCAATTACTTTCAACGATAAAAATTGAAATCCATAAAAAAATCCGTTCATTCAAAAACTCTTTTCATTTCAATGGATTTGATGTTTCATCCGCATCAACGACAAAGGATTTATTTGTTATTTATATCACTTTTTATTTTTAATTTTCGTCCAATTTTAGAAAGTCTATATTGTATCATAGAATATAGGACTTAACTGTATAACTGAACACAGTTGAAATATTAGTAATATTGTTGAATAAACAATAAAGAAAAATCCGTATACTTAGTAACGTATTAAGAATACATAATGTCACTACTCAACCCCTGGATGTCATAAAAGGCCACTAAGGAAGTAACGACATGTAGACAAGAGCACTGCGAGATAAAGAAAATTCGAAACAAACCCTATACCAACCCGTCTGGCCAGCGTGGTAGATTGTAATAGTAGGCTAAATTCCCACCATATTGTTTGGAGGAGACCTGTGCTCAAAGAAGAAAGAAGAAAGATCATCCTCAAGACCTCGTTTGCACACCACTCTCTCATACACACGCCCACTGCCCCACCAAAGCACTTAACTTTTTTAAATTAGGTACTTACTTTATTTAAGTGCAAAATAATTACATAAACCTATTTTTCACAAAAAGATTGATTACATTTTAACTGATAATAATTAACTGAGTGAAAAATAATCACGTTAAACTTAAATTAGTGTTGTTTTATCTCAGTTTGAAGTTTGGACCTTTTTAATCAAGTTCTTAACTCACAGTTCTAAATTCACAAAAAAGAAAATATCAGTTTGTTTGAGCTCAGTTTTGTTGACACTGATAGCAGTGTCTGTTTTATGTAGTTCTTAATAAGTTCACGAGGATGTAAAGGGTGATGTAATTTTTGTAGTACAACATAATACCAAAGTACCTGTAAGCAACACTGTAAGCGTATTTGTGATCAACACCATGGATTCACATGAAAAATATTGAAAACATTTATTATTCTGCTTTTTCTTTTTTATTACCTAAAGTCGCAGACGAGCAGACGGCCTGGTAGTAAGTGGTTACCGCCACTCATGGATGTTGGCAAGGGCACTGCACAGCCAAGCTGCTGCCTACCTTGATAGGACAGCTCTCTTTAAACGTGTTCGTTTGAAGAAGGACATGTCATAGCGCTCAGAAAATACCGCAATAGGAAGTTCACCCCAGAGCCGGCACATACGTGGGAGGAATGATTACTGAACCTTACGGTTCTAGACGATATCAGCTCCAGATAAAGCGGGTGACGCCTACAGCGGTGTTGACAGGTGCGATTATAGAAAGGCGACGATGGTACCAAATCAAGGAGTTCGTCGGAGCTCTCTCCATGGAACAATTGATAGAGCATGCAGAGGGACCCAAAGTCTCTCCGTTGCTCTAACGATTCCAAGTTGTCCGTCAGATTGGGATCTGGTTCTTTTTTTTTTTGCTACTTTCTTTTTAACGTATGACGTGATTCATTTCAGTTAGTAAGGGATTACTTGCAATATCATGAAACTCGCACCCTTAGTGGCCGTAACATACGTTAGGAAACTGATATTTTATCTCAACTCAATTCTAGCAGTATTTTTATTATACATTGTAACGTTAAGTAGAAACACAATACCGGTATTAGAGTTTTATCCTCATAAGAGTGTTATTTCAGCATTGACATAATAATAATTGTTTCACCAGTTATGTTAGGTCCCAATTAACCTAAAAAATTAATAATATTCATGCAAGTTGGTGCACTGAAGTTCTACGAGGTGGCGCTAGCAGAATTTAAAGTTATTTTTATTATGTATGGAACTTCACGATTTTCTAAGAATCTCATCTATAGTTAAAAGATTATTTGAAAATCAGAACTAACTATACTATAACTATAAAATAATAGTACAACATGGTGTCCAAAGGTCACTAATAAATTATTACAGAAACCAAAGTAACATTAAGCTTAGTAGGCAAATGAAAAAAGTTGTATAAGTAACCCAATTACTACCCGACCAGATTAGGTAGGCAACAGCATTCCCCTATTTCCCTATCGTACTTGCTCCTAATTAAATTCGTTGGTGCTCCGACACAATATAACTTTTCCAACAAGTCTGACTCGACGCTTGTTATCCCGCAATAGTAGCCACACTATGAATAAATAAATGTTTGTTTATTTTGGTTATGTTTGATTTATTTCTGCTGATAAAGAAATGGAGGGAAAACAGTCTGGTTTGTTTGACTTAGTTAAAGTTAGTATGACCAAATTCAGTAAGAAAATGTAGCTGATACAATTTATTTTAATTTATAGTAAAATGACATTGTTGCCACGTTGTGTGTGTGTTTTTTATTGCCCAATGTGGTGGACGAGTATGCGGGCTTTTAGCATTGGATGCGAAGAAACCAAGCCGCTGTCTAACGAAAAGGAAAAGGAAAAAAGGGAGGAAAAGGGAGGAAAATGAAAACGATGGGGATCGTGAGAGGGATTGATAAGAGGAATAAATTTAATATAAAAAATAGGTAAAAATCTGTCACACATATTTCAGAAATCAGATCAGTATTTGTAAGTGAAAAATATTATATCTCGTAAAATATCTCTTATGAGTCAGATAAAGATTATAAATTTTTGATAAATATTACCGTGTAGGTGCCGGGTCTATCGTGTAGTTGAGCGAGGACAGTCTTTAGGACTTGAGATTCTAGGAGTAGGTTTAAGGGATTTGTATAAAGAAAATTCCATTCGCCGCTGGACATTGGCCTTAGTTAATTTCCATCAGAGCAAGCAGCTTTGTGTTTGCTAGCAACCAATGATGAATGAATTTGGGTGGCCAAATTCCATTTACTATTCCAAATTCAAATGCCCAATTACTATAGTCACTGGTCTCTTTATTATTCAAATCAGAAAGCTTTTTAAAACGACGCGACAATCAAAAGGTTTTCAACACCATTTCTAAAAAATCTGAAAATACATAAAAATAGTTTCTATATTTTAAAAGATTTA
Organism: Laspeyria flexula; assembly: GCA_905147015.1. NCBI lineage: Eukaryota > Metazoa > Arthropoda > Insecta > Lepidoptera > Erebidae > Laspeyria > Laspeyria flexula. The sequence continues at coordinate 14,615,113 of LR989960.1, read as the reverse complement.
TTACTTACAACAAAACTAATTAAAGCGTAAATAAACTTAGACGAAAACCAAACGAAGACAAAATTTAAATGACTTAATAAAAGAAAAATGAAAAATTGTACTAAACACGGTTTCTTTTAAAGTTCTAATTTATTCTATACAATACTTGAAAGCTGAAAAGAATAAATACATGAGCAATGACATACCTTAAGTCCATGTTAGACAAAGACATGCAACTTTTACTTACTCTAGCGGTCAACAACTTTAAAATGTCGCAACTTTTTAAGTCAAATATTGTGTTTTTGACGATGATACCGATTTTGAAGTATTGCCTTCTCTCTTATAATATTTATTTCTCCTTATACGTATGGCACTTGCAGTATGGAGAACATTGTCAACCGTGGTGTGAAAGATTTTTAAGAATTCAAGATCCCGAGCACTTGATTGATTACATTTTCGAAATGGATAAGTCAATATCTAAATTAAAATTTGCTGCCCAAAATCTATAAAAAAGTTGCGATCCCCTGCACTTTAAGAGCCACGTGCATTTAAAATGAAAGTACCTATAAATAGAAAATTATTACCTACACTGGGAAATCAGCAAGTCAAATCTGAGCTTCAGAGATTTTTGAGGGGCATTAAAATCAAGTTCAGGCATGTTTAGGTATTTGTTCTCGAAAAACAATAAACATCGCTGAATTTTAACGCATGTTTGATCTAGTCCTTAGTTGAAAGAACTATTTCGTAAAATATATTCAGAAACATAAAATTATGTTCGTCCAACGATTTTATGGACACAACTTTTTTGACAAACGTGGCATAAAAGTTTTGCTTAGTTGGTTGGTTATTTTGAGAGTTCAATGTGCTGCAAAATATTTAGAACTCATCATAGTAGATCGTTTAGAAATTGAGAACGTAATACGTACTTTTCTGTATCATCATCATCATCATATCAGCCTATCGACGTCCACTGCTGAACATAGGCCTCACCTAATATACGCCACTGCGAACGGTCCTGGGCCGCCCGCAACCAACGGCCGCCTGCAACCCTGACCAGGTCGTAGATGGACCGTTTCTGTATAGTATCATTAAAATACATATATATTGCTTGAAGTTTTAATAATCATTTTCGGTAAATAAGTTAGTTTGCCAAAGTTAATTATAAAATATTTTGTGATTATTACGAATATATTAGCAATGAGCGAGTTTGATTTTTTTTTACTTTCACCATCAATAATTTTAATACGGTTCAATAGCATGTTAGTGATTTAGAACTATCTTTTTTCGTGTAGTGATTTAGGGTTACCCCTTATCTAGTTGCACCAAACCGTACTCCGCTATGCTTATATCTTTTTCTGTCACTTACCTACAACCGTCATTTGCTAGAGCGAGATAGAGAGTGAAAGTCTAGTGCATCGTCGATTAGTCGCACTCCCGCTCTCATTCGAAAGAAGTTCGATTGCCCGCAGCTGAATATAATCCAACCATAAGTAAGAGCAAATTTTTACCACTTATTTTTATCACCAGGAGGTCCTAAGAGGCATTTATAGGAATATAATCTCCAAAACAATGTAATTATTATCATTTAGTGAAATATCATGATTAGATTTAGTAACGTGGATAGCCATAGAAAACACGTTTTATTTAAAATGTAAAAGGTTAAATAACAAAACGTCTTAGAACATTTTCAGTAAGATATTCAAAACGGTGTTTGATTTTGTTTCTTCAAAATATGGCAACATTTTAGCACAAGTAGGTTACATAGAAGACGCAGTGTTCCGAAATATTACGAGTATCTGCATCGAGTTCTCAAACATCATCCTTCACACTGTTGGCTACGATAGGCGACCGTGACGTGATTGCAGTAGCCATTTCTACAAGAACTTTGCGTGTTTAACCAAGTTTGACGAATTTGTGCCAGCTCCTACAGTACAATCATAATGGATCTGATAGTAGATGAGAGTTTCAAATAAAAGTTTTATAAGATAAGTCTGAAATCTTGCGCTATATCATTTTGGGGTTGAAAATATTCGAACATTATTTTATTAGATTAGGGAATATGGCCTACTTATACTATGCTGGCCAAACGGGTTGGTATAGGGTAGTGACAATATGTATTCTTAATCCATCACTATAGATGGACCTTGGCCTTATTACTCTTATCAATATTAAGCAAAATATATCAACTTATAAACGTTTTCTATTGTTCATAATTACCATAAGCTTATTTTCCAAAGCCACAACAAACAATCTTGTAAACAGGTATCGATATTAAACATTGAATGCTTCTCGATTATTCATCGTTGAGCGAACAATCGATTATGGGATGATGGATTTATTCCCAAGACTTGATTTTAGCTTACCTACCCGGAGCTTCAAGGAAATGTTTTTAAAATTCATCGGGGATCATTTTATGTTGGCTTTAAGGTTTGAAATTGAGGTCAGGTGTTACTTTATAAAAGAGAAAATGTTTTTGTTGCTTTAAAATTATTGTGGGACTCTTGCCAGTATGTAATCCATAGCAACCAAGATTCCAATAAACATTTTATTGTTATTGTTTGTTTTAATAACCGTTTCCTACTCGTCAGTTGGCAAATCGCACTAGACTTTTAAATTTTTTTACCTACTGCTATACTGGTCCAAACCACCACCGCGGGCACCCCGGTGAGAAACGAAGAAGACAAAAAAGACATTCGTCGTTTTACAACATGGTACAAAATTAATATGAAAATGGTACCAAACAGCCAATTCAAAAAACGTCCTTGAGCGATTGACACCTCGATGTCAGTAACTCGTGGTGTCAACAGCGAATACCCGTAGTACCAGGAGAATACAACTCTACCAAAACAATGTTAATACGGCTGCAGTCTTCCGTACCTCTCATAATATTGTTAGGTATGTCAATATTGTTCTTAAAATCACACCATTTCTCAAAAGCCAAATACGCAATTGATTTTACTTGAGCATAAGTATGTGATATTTAAATGAATACTATTACCCAGAAAAAGTTTCCAAAATCACTATAATTTCATGGTGTAGGTATTAAGTCTTTTATTTTCATCCATATATTATGGTTATTTGTTTACGGAATACAAAATACTTAGGAATAAAATACATGCGTTACACACGTGGAGCTCTTACACAACATCATTATTCTCCTCCTATTACTATGTTAATGATTTAACTAAGTACCTCTCTCACAACAATTAGCAACGCATGTTCACAGTCCATTGCATCCCAGATTCGTTCATTCATTCGTGCAGTAACAATGCCAAACCAACGGCGACATTCGACAGAAACAAATGAAACGCATTCCAAACATTCCAAATGTAAATGAATTCTTTTTAAATCGACTTTTGAAAATACGAACGCTCTCGAGTTAAAGTGGCCTGTTGTAATGGCCAAAAGAAAGTTCGGCATTCATATTTTAATTGAAACTCTAGTGCTATCATAATATTTAAAATAGTTTGATCTAAATATAAATAAAAATTGCTTTTAAAAATATTCAAATTTGGAATCTGAATAATGAGTTTTATGTAAATTTTAGGCATAATAATATTGGTTTAATGTAAATATTCCTGCAAATTGATTGAATCTTTTTAGAACTAATTTTAATGTTATTATAAATATTTATTTAATTTATAAGCTAAAATAATTACATTTAATACTTCTTTATTCTTTCATTACACTAAGTACTTTTTAAACAGAACTTTACAAAGTTTTTTCCTAACCCAAAACCTGTTTTCACACAATACACATATTTGTATATAACTCTCTTAATTAAATTTAACAACAGCTAAAATTAAAAATCAAGCTGTATAACAAAGGTGTCTAGTACTATTATTGTTGTTCACGGCTGAACGCACAGAGGATTACCATAACGCTTGCATATGCATGTATGCAACGTTTGCCGCTCACACCTCGTGAAATAGGACGATAATTGGTCGTATATTGTCTAATAGAGCGGTTAGCCGTGTCTAATTTTTTACCCGACTGCCAAAAAGGAGGGTAATGTTTTTTTTATATTTGATGGTCTCTGTTTACGGAAAGTTTAGTTGAATGTATTTTAAGTCTGTCTGATGGTAAGCGGTCACCATAGCCTAAAGAAGCTAGGAGCATCACTTGCACGTAAAAATCTTTACTCCCTCTTTGAATAAATAGTTGACAGCGTAATTATTAAATCTTACATACACATATTTGCATTTCTTGACATCTTACATTATTTGGTACGCAATTTTGAGTAAATTTTACAACAACACATATTATTATAAAAAAAAATTAAAATATATATTTTAATTAGGTGTCGACTGTCACCGTGGCGCAGTGGTTAAAGTGGTCGCCTCGCCAATACATCGCCGTGCTGGGTGACGTGGGTTCGATTCCCACACGAGACAAATATTTGTGTGATTCATAGATATTTGTTTCTAGTCTGGGTGTACTTTGTGTCCGTTAGTTTCATGTTTGTAAAGCTCCCCGCGACACAGGGCTTGTTCCCTAGTGCGGGCGTTGTCTTTTTTAATAAAAACTAAAAAAAAATTATGGTTATTAGGCTGGCCTGTTGGTCTAGTGGTTAGTGACCCTGACTGCTAAGCCGGAGGTCGCGGGTTCGATCCCCACCCACGACAAATCTTTGTGTGATGAGCATAAAGATTTGTTCTGTGTCTGGGTGTAATTTATCTATAATATTATGTATGTATTTACAAAAAAAAAATGTATTTAAGTAGTATATCAGTTGTTTAGTACCCATAACACAAGCAAATATAATTGCTTACTTTGGGACTAGATGGCACTGTGTGAATGTGGTAGAATATTATTATTATTATTATAAAATTTATATTACGAATAATAAAATTTAGCATCACACTTTTTTTTGTAAATTGACATTTTATGTACATAATCTAATATATAAGTATAATGATTATCGAGAATTGCAATATTGTTTAGACAAATTAAAAAAAAAAAAACTGTAGGTACTCTTAAACGATAATATTTGTATGTTCTAGTGACAAAGCATAGTGTGTAAAAATTATATTTAAGACCACAATTTTATTGTATGACTATGTTTGACAAATAAACTATTCTATTCTATCGTGGGACTGTTAGAAGCTGACAAAGTATTACAACAGTGCCCATGAGCAATATGTTACAGTCACAACTTTTTAGAAAGTAAGGAGGACGAAACTATACATAAAAGACATAAAAGACAATGAAGATATTGAGAGAGAGCGGAGGGCACTGTCGGTTAGAGCGAATATGATAGCTCGCAGATTTGCACGTTGCTCGCAAGATGTAAAAAAAACACTATTTCGTGCATACTGCACTTCTTTTTACACGTGCAGTCTGTGGGCAGATTATTCGCTGAAATCGTACAGTGTCCTTCGTATTCAATATAATAACGCGTTCAGGATGCTGATGGGGTTGCCCCGTTTCTGTAGCGCGTCAGGGATGTTTGCCGAAGCTCGTGTCGATTGTTTTTATACAACAATGAGAAAACGATGCGCTTCCCTGGTGCGTCGGGTTCGGGCCAGCCCCAACAGTATTCTGAGCTGTATAGCGAGCAGACTCGATTGTTTGTATGTGAGTCACTGCTGCAAGCTTTCCACCTAGGTGCCGAGCAAGTGGTAGTGGTTCACATACAAATTATCATTATTTGTATTGTGTTTAGAATAGGTACTAACATAGGTTTAAGAAATATTGTTTACTAACACACTGAGTCTAGTTACTTGAAATAAATTATTTTTTTTTTTTTTTTTTTTTTTTTATATCCTGAGAGCTGTAGCGGAGAGCTGTACTCCTAATATTAAGAGTTTTGTGCAAAGGGTGATTATGTAGGATACTGATTTTCTTGCATAATCATCACTTATTTTTGTTTTTAATTATTTTATTTTAGCTAATTTATGTTACTAACCCTAATACTAACCAACTATGGATCTCTGTTGTCCGAAATAAATGAATTTATCATTATTATGAAACTAACTATTTAGATTAGGTTAGTTTTATAATAATTTTATTATTATATATAAAAACTAACCTAACTTAACACAACCAGTTACATTTTTTTTAGTCAAAACTACTTTTGACCGGTTAAGAGTTTTGACTGTAACATATTATTATATACATCTAGTTAAATAACCGTACACCAGCCTAACAAGTTTCTTGGTTCGTACGTCACATACAGGGTGTAGAATGACAATTGAATTGCAGTGAGTGAGTTCCTTCTAACGCTTTGTGTTTGGCCCACTTCTTGTGTATCCATCCATTCGTGTTTAGAATCCTTTGTGGAGTTTAAGCACCTTGTTAGTCCAATGGACGTAAAGTTAATTAAATTGAGCGCCTATTTCACCACTGGCAAATAAGTGCTAGATAGCCTATATGAAACTTACTTGACAGATTTTTGACGTGTTTTTCATATAAAATCTATCAAATAGTCTCAGGTAGCTTATTTGAAGGTGATGAAACAATTAGTCTTGAAATTGAATTAGTTTTGTGACCAGAGGGCTGGTTTTTATCTCGTACAGAGAATCAGCATTGCCATCCAGCGTGGCAATGCTGCTAGCCTTCTGGGCACTTTCCCGTGTGACAGTGGGCCCGATTTTGTTTCTCTTCGACCTTAAATAAAGATGAACTTAAATTTGTAAAATAAGGACACATTCTTAAATTTATGCGATCGCGTTAGTACTTAATTAAGGATACGTTCTTAAAAAACTACCAAATGCTACAAACCTTATTTAAGGACACTACCATAGATTATAATCGGAAAAACTGTCATAAACGTCATGTTGTTTATTTACTTTTAGATGTTAAAGTCAAAGTCAAAGTATCAGTTTGTAGATTCACAAGTTATATTTATATAGTTTACATAAATCTAATATGCCGATACATAAGCCTTCTTTTTAATCTAAAAAATAAAAAGGACCAAAATCAGAACTCGGCAAAAGTGAGGTTAGATCATTAATAAAACAAGTTAAAACAAAGTAATACTTGCCGTCGAAGATCTTCATTATACTTTCTTTGTAAAATAACAGCATGAAAAGGGAATATTTTAAATAATAAGTGTTTAATTGAGCCAAGAAATATGAGTGAAATATTTAGTACACGCAAATTAGGTGCGACTTAAATTAAGGTTGCACTAAGATCACAGAACTGTCAAATAAGTCGAAAGACAATACCAATTAAGAAACTACCATCTCTAATTAAGTCAAACCATACTTATTTAAGGTCACGTCCTTAAATAACACAAAGCAAATACCAATAAGGGCTTAAAATTTTAGATCAAGTTTTACACTTATTTAAGTGCATTTTTTGCACTTATTTAAGATCGGATAAGAAACGCGATCGGCCCCAGTGAGCCGATGAATACTTTGACGCCTAGCCCACATTACCATTTGTATTATTATTTATTTATAGTATTGTAAATAGAAGTTGCAGATATGTAAGTAAATAGGTAATAATGTCATAATTATAAATAAAAATTATTAGTCTTGTAATTGAACTAGGTGCGTTTGAATGTATCTATTATAGAGTTGGTAGAGGTGCATTAGGACCACATTTCGATCGATCGATTTCTCCAGCCAGAGGATTACCTTTCTGTGCCCTGTCCGGTCGCAGAATAGTTGATTCGGGTACGCGACCCCGGCTTCTCCAGCCATCAGCACCGCACCCCCTTCTTGTCCCCAGCGGTACTGATGTCCTATCTCTACCCCTCCTTTCCCACTGGTGGTAGGGTTTACGGACCCGAACGGGTAGGTACCACCGCTCTGTCCATTTTGGCCGTGAAGCCATCAGGCGTTTCGGCTAAAGGGCAGGGAAAGCCGTCCCTTCTCTCCAACCTCCTTTCCCAGGTGTTGAGTGGGGTTCCTGTGATGCTGGAGGCATGCGGTGGTGAGGTCTGGGCTGGTGTGTTGAGCGTGATGGGTTGACGCGAAGTCCAGGGAGACCCGGTGGGAATGGTTCCGCCGGCCACCTGCCGGTCAGTAGGGGACCCGAACCCGGATCTAACATTTATCCCACCCGGGAGGCTGTCCTACCAACCGGCGAAAATCCCGTCATGTAGTCGCCGGGCCGGATTGGGATACCGGTGTGGAACCCGGTGACTGCATGCGGGGGGGCACCGGGGGCCCTTCCGTGCTTCGCGTCAGCCCCTCACACAACTCGGGCGTCGGCCCTGACTATGCCCCGCCTCTATTCCTTAGGGGTCACAGGGACCTTACACTACACTTAAATCATCCCCACCCCCTTAATACCTCTTTAAAACTATGGTTCGGAAAAATAAAAAGAGCATGTACCATACGGCGGACCCCCTTTCCACACTCCAAGTGGACTTTTGCAATGTTAGGGGGCTTCACAGTAACCTCGACGCTGTCCATCACCACCTTGAGACAGCGCGGCCTGCCCTGCTCTTTTTAACGGAGACACAAATATGTGCCCCTGACGATATTTCGTACCTTAAATACCCCGGATACGAACTGGAGCACCTGTTCCTACGTAAAGCCGGGGTGTGCGTTTTCGTCAGGGGCGATATATGTTGTCGCCGCCTTCGGGGCCTCGAACAAGGGGACCTGTCACTTCTATGGCTGCGCGTAGACCATGGGGGTCTCACCCGAATCTATGCGTGCCTATACAGGTCCCCGAGCAGTGATTTGGGGTCTACTCAGCTTTTTGAGAGCGTCCAGGAGGGGATTGACAAAATATTGGAACAGTACCCGTCCGCGGAGGTGGTGGTCCTTGGTGACTTTAACGCTCATCACAATGAGTGGTTGAAGTCCCGGACCACTGACCTCCCAGGACGAACTGTATACAATATGGCGACGGCCTATGGTCTCTCACAATTGGTTATGCAGCCCACCCGCATACCAGATATCGAGAGCCATAACCCTTCTTTGCTGGACCTTCTGCTGACCACTCATCCGGACGGTTACAGGGTGGTGGTCGATGCCCCATTGGGGTCTTCTGACCACTGCCTTGTCCGTACTAGAGCCCCTGTTGTGAAACCCGATCGCTCACCAGCGAAAGGGTTTCGCAGAGTCTGGCGTTATGAGTCGGCAGATTGGGATGGGCTTCGCGAATTCTTCGCATCCTATCCATGGGGGCCGCTTTGCTTCTCCTCTAGCGATCCCGACGTTTGTGCGGACTGCATCACGGAAACGGTGCTTCAGGGGATGGAACTATTCATCCCCAACGCCAAGTTGCCCGTTGGCGGCCGCAGTCGGCCCTGGTATAACAATACCTGTAGGGAGGCTGCGAGCCTCAAGCAGTCCGCATACCTGGCCTGGAACAGCGCCAGAGAGCGTCGGGATCCAAACGTCAAAGACGTAAGGAAGGAGTACAATGCGGCCTCCAGGTTCAGCAAAAAGGCTATTGCCGAAGCCAAGGCAGAGCATGTTGCCAGAATTGGCGAGCGACTTCAGAGCCATCCCACCGGGAGTCGAGCCTTTTGGTCGCTCGCCAAGGCTGCCCAAGGCAACTTCTGCCAGTCCAATCTCCCACCACTGCGGAAATCTGATGACAGTTTGGCCCATAGTGCAAGAGAGAAGGCTGATCTCCTGGCCGATCTCTTTGCCTCAAACTCGACTTTGGACGACGGAGGAGCCACACCACCTACCATCCCGCGGTGTGAGAGTTCTCTGCCTGAGATTCGCATCACACAGCGTGCGGTCAGGCGGGAACTCCGACTCTTAGACGTCCACAAGTCGAGTGGGCCGGACGGCATCCCCGCGGTGGTGCTTAAGACGTGCGCCCCTGAGTTGACCCCCGTATTAACGCGCCTTTACCGTCTCTCCTATTCGACCAACAGGGTTCCATCTTCGTGGAAGGTTGCTCATGTCCACCCGATCCCTAAAAAGGGTGACCGGTCGGACCCGTCAAATTACAGGCCTATCGCGATAACGTCCCTGCTATCTAAGGTGATGGAGCGAGTCGTCAACACACGGCTCCTACAGTACCTCGAGGAGCACCAGCTGATTAGCGACCGACAGTACGGTTTCCGTCACGGTCGCTCAGCTGGTGATCTTCTTGTGTACTTGACACACCGATGGGCAGAAGCCTTAGATAGCGGGGGAGAGGCTCTAGCTGTGAGCCTCGATATCGCGAAGGCGTTTGATAGGGTCTGGCATAGAGCCCTTCTATCGAAGCTACCATCATATGGAATCCCCGAGGGACTCTGCGAGTGGATCGCCAGTTTTTTAGATGGGAGGAGCATCAAAGTCGTCGTCGACGGTGCATGCTCCCAGGGAAGGCCCATCAATGCTGGTGTTCCACAAGGCTCGGTGCTCTCCCCAACGCTGTTCATTCTGCATATCAATGACATGTTGTCTATAGATAGCATGCATTGCTATGCAGATGACAGCACGGGTGATGCGCGGTATACCGGCCACCAGAACATCCCTCGGGTCACTGTACAGGAGAAACGGTCAATACTTGTGTCTGAAGTCGAGGCATCTCTAGGGCGAGCCTCCGAATGGGGTGTGAAGAACTTAGTTCAATTCAACCCCTCGAAGACACAAGTATGCGCGTTCACTGCGAAGAAGGACGCATTTGTTATGGCGCCTCAGTTTGAAGGAGTATCTCTCCCGTTGTCCGAAAGTATTGGGATCCTCGGCGTTAATATCTCGAGCAAAGTCCAGTTTGGGAGTCATTTGGAGGACAAAGCCAAATTGGCGAGCAAAAAACTGGGTGTCCTGAACAGGGCGAAGCAGTACTTCAAACCTAAACAGCGGCTTGTGCTGTACAAAGCACAGGTTCGGCCGCACTTGGAGTACTGCTCTCACCTCTGGGCGGGAGCTCCCAAGTACCAGCTCGACCCACTTGACTCCCTCCAAAGGCGGGCTGTTCGAATCGTCGATGATCCCAATCTGACGGACAACTTGGAATCGTTAGGGCAACGGAGAGACTTTGGGTCACTCTGCGTGCTCTATCGATTGTTCCATGGGGAGTGCTCCGACGAACTTCTTGATTTGGTGCCATCGTCGCCTTTTTATCATCGCACCACTCGACGCCGCTGTAGGCTTCACCCGCACTACCTGGAGCCGTTATCGTCTAGAACGGTAAGGTTTCAGCGGTCATTCATCCCACGTACGTGCCGGCTCTGGGGTGAACTTCCTACAGCGGTGTTTCCTGAGCGCTATGACATGTCCTTCTTCAAACGAGGTTTAAAGAGAGCTATCCTATCAAGGTAGGCAGCGGCCTGGCTGTGCCCCTAGCATTGCCAACGTCCATGAGCGGCGGTAACCACTTACCATCAGGTGGGCCGTCTGCTCGTCTGCCACTTTAGGCAATAAAAAAAAAAAAAAAAAAAAAAAAAATTTCGTCAGCTTTGTAATTTTTATCAAAAACCAGCTGTTAACTGACCAACGTACAGCCAAAACCACTGAAACGCCATCCAGAAGCATAATTTCGCGCAAAGCACTAAAATGCGTTTTGGGAAAGTCATTTGAAAATTAAAATTCGTTAAGGAGAATCGCATGCGAGCAGCGACGCGGGTGAAACCTAGTGAACTATGGAAAAATAAATTGAATTAGCCTATAATTGGTAAAGGAGCCGGACGGACATACCGTTGAGAAGTCTACATTATGCTGATTGATGTTAAACAGGTTTATAGCAGTCGTAATTAAAGGAAACGGAATGATAAATCGGTACTATAGTTTTCAATTAATCGTTGTAGTAAAGGAAATAATGATTATGTATGTAACATTTTCAAGTAATTTAGCTATTAAAATTGAATGTACAAAAACAAGGAAACATGTTTCCTTTTTCAAAAAAATCAGTATTCCTGCGTTATTTGTATATAAATAAGCCAGCCCTAGCTGATGTGCCGTTTTTTCATAATTATCATTTCAATACATGGATCACATGTCGATAGTCTAAGTAAGTTCCATATTTAGTCTACAAATGAAAATCATTTTGTGCCACTTGTCTAATAACCAAGGATATGTCACAGAAAAGCTTTGAAAGCCACTCGTTTAGAGCAAAACCTTGCGGGTTCTGTCAGACATGGTAATGCGCGCATAAATAGACTTATCAACATCACAAACGAATAAATCAGGGACACATTTGAAAGGTTTCACTCACAATGTTACAAGAAAAATATGCTGAAATGCTTTCATGTCAATATGTTGTTTTACCCACAAAAGTGAATCCAATCGCCATTGAGGAAGTCACATAGAGGAAAAAATTGCATTGACCCATTAGTATATAGGTCAGAATTGAGTTACGTACAGAGACAGGCTTCTGTTAGCGCCATCTACCGTCAACCGAATGCACCATACGTTCAAAATACAAGACATGATTAATTAATTATCAGAGTTATTTTTGTGCGTCAACAAGTATGACAAGTCTTCACATTTTTCCATTAAGCATCCATAAGTTTAGGTCAGACTGTCGAAAAGAATTGGGATTTCAAATATTAAATAATTACGACTGGACCAAAAACCATACGATATCATTGTATTTACCTTTTTATTGTTTTATTTTTATTGTTTCACACAATTATTAATTTGAATTATTAACAGTAAATGGTATAACCGTTGTAAAAAATAAATAGATAATGGCGTCGAATATGTAATAAGTACTATAATTCCTTTAAATTCATTAGTAATGAGAAATCATATCAACATATCGATCATAGTTATTGTTCTTTGATTCTGTAACACTTATTCGATTAACATCAGCAATACACTGTGCAACCCGAGCCCGTCTTTCTTGAGCATTCACAGCTCTCAATGCAGCTAAAGCCGTTGTTACGCGTCTACCCAAGTCCTTGCTTATAAGTGACAAGATCCACAACGCTCTCTTTTCAACATCCTGGGATAGGACAGGCACAAGAGTTCTTGCTAAATTAGTTGCTATTATCTGCCTGTGTTCATCACTGTCTACAATTTCATTATAAAATTCAGCCATTGGCTGTAAATCAACAGCATTTCTATGATAAACTACTATATTTTCACTGGGTCGAGCTGCGTCCACGTAAGGCATTGGACCATTAAATGAATTAGGGTAATAATTAGGAGCATCTCTCATATTATCTACAATTGGTGCTCTACCATCACGACTGTATACCTTTCTGTATAATGGAGCATTTACATTTATGTTATCATGATTTACTCCTAAACGATAATTTTGAGCATCTGGGTAGAAAATTTTACGAGCCCTGAATACAGCGTCAGGTGCTCCCAATATACCAGGAACTAGGTTATCTGGACTAAAGGCGCTTTGATCAGCACCTTGGAAATGATTATCGACACGTCTATTAAAAACTAGACGGCCTATAGTAACTGTGCGATATGTGCCCCGTTTCCACAACCTTATCATGTCAAACGGATCATAGTCAACTTTCAATACGTCTTCTAATGTTAAAATATCCATATCTAGCCTCCATGATGGATAATTTCCTTGAGCAATAGCATTGTATAAATCTCTGTTGTAATAGTCAGGGTCTTCTATACCAATCGCAGCAGCTTGTGCATCTGTTAAATTGACTAATCCTTGCTCTGTTCTTAAGTTAAACTTGACAAAGTGTCTTTCACCATGTTTATTAAATATCTCATATACATGTTCTGGAAATGCGTCCATTTTTCTGTAGCCATCTGGCAGCCCAAAATTTGAAACTAGCCACAATATCGTATGCAGAACATCTGTATGTAAAGTGAAAAAATCCCATCGAGCCGTTTGATCTAACAAATCAGTCCGCGGGTTTCTTTTCATTGCGTGTACAAACCTTTGGAAAATAATTGGATCTTTGTATAAAAATATAGGTAAATGTAAACATATAAAATCAAGATTGCCTTCTTTGGTGTACATCTTTAATGCAATTGCTTTGGTTTCTCTTGTAAGATCAGAACCTCCAAGGTTTTGTATAGCTGTAGAGAATCGTCCAACAACTGGTGTCCTTTTGCCGATCCCATTGAATACATCGGATTTAATATACTTAGATACATCGTTTGTCACCTCAAAGTATCCATAAGCAGCAACACCTTTTGCGTGTACCACACGCTCCGGTATTCTTTCTCTCACATTGTGTGAAGTGAGGCGGAAATGATTTCTGTTCGCAAATATATCAGTGTTGAGGGTTTGAGTATCTCTTACATCTAAAGCTTCTCCACTTACTTTGGTCAGCACACCGATTGGTTTCTGAAAATTTAATTTATTGTTAGTGACTTAATTTTTTTCTTTTATTACCGATAAATGTAGTTAGGCTTTGCTGAGCAAATTCAGAGATCTATGTTTGGCTGAGATGGTCAACAAACCTTGTAACACAAGATATAATGGAATATTATTATAGGCTTAGGTGCCCATAAGGTAATTGATGAGAAACAAACTTTGTTTTTCAGCCAAAGCGCGACGCTGCAAACCTGCAGGCGATATGGATGAGTCTTGTCATGATAAAAACTAAAACTTAACTTTTGGCATACTCAAAATAAATCCAATCATCTATACAATGCAAAAACTACTTCTTTTTCTAATGAGCGAACAATGTAACTACGGTATCGCTTTTGTATTCAAACGCGCTACACCGCCGCGTTTAGTGCACCGTCGAGGAACGCGCGTTGGCGGCGTGCTATTGTCCTACAGAGCAATCTGATGTCGTTTGTATCGATACACACGCGCGTTAGCATCATCAAATGTGACATTATAACAATAGGATAGCATTTAGTTTCACTGCACAGCTATTTGTGCTATAGCTAAAACTAAAGTGACAAATTTTATATAAAAATACGTCAAAAAACTGTCAAGATTCAGAACACTTATCTGTCAGTGTCAAAACTGGCCTTTAGTGTTCTAAGTTTTACTTACCGGATGAAATTGTCTGAACTCAGGCAGCTGCTGAGATGCAGGGTCAGGCACTGTCTCATTATTGTAACGTAAACTAGCTACATGGCCAACGAAAATACAAATATAGAGCACCAAGTGCCTCATCTTGAATAGCCAATAGTGGCAAAAATATTGAACATGACTTGTTTATATAAACACTAGTTCACGGAAATGATCGCAATTATGTAATTGTTGAAAATTATACACAATGTTATAGAAACGGATTTCTTGTACATGCCTTTACACTGGAAGTAGTGATTGTCTTAATTTTAGCCAAAAAAAAATCGATGCAGAAAGGATAAGCAACCACATCACGCCACTATTACGATTCATTACATTGATTATATTATAAGCACTTATTTCTTTATTCAATTGAACTATTCACTTTGTTATTTGTAATAATATTAGCATATTCTTGTGCAAACATTATTTTATATAACTAAAACACACTGGAAGTTTTGAGACTCGGAAATATTAACACCTTACTCATAGTAGAATTTCCTGAATAGGGTATAGTAAAACCATAGAACGAACACTCCAATTGACCTTTTTGGCTGACCCGGGTATCGAACCTGTGATCTTATGCCACACTTTAACTTTAACAGCACAAAAAATGTACACTTCACTTAGCTAATTTGGCAAAATTCTGGATCCAGCCATTTAAGTCTCGGCGCTTTTCACTAAAACCTACAACATGAAATATTAACCGTTAGTCCATAATTCCAAGCACTCTCACGCTAGTTGGCCAATGTTTAGCATTTGCCATAAATGTAACCATGTGCGGCTACAAATCGTTGGCGGTTTTGGCATCGCTAGCTGACTCATAATAGCACACTTATAAATTGATGTTAGTGACTAATAGTTTATTAGCTGTAGTGTTGGGTTTGTACTCTGTTTCTTTAAGTTTTGATGCACAAGCAAATGAAAAGACTTATATACCTACCAATGAATTATTTGCTTCTTGCTTTCCAGTCACCCGTGTACGTACGTGCTTTGGAACTTTGGATCCAACTCTCTGACCTTTAACTATAATTTACTTTGATTAGAATGATCTCCATAATCCATGTAGTGACGGATTAAGAATACATATTGTCATTACCCCATTTCAAGCCGTGGGTGTCGTAAAAGGCGACTAAGGGAGTAATAATTCTTTCGTAATCTTATGCAGACAAGAGCACTGCGAGAAAAGGAAAATTCGAAACAAACCCTATACCAACCCGTTTAGCCAACGTGGTATAGTAGGCTAATTTCCCTCCATATTCTATGGAGGAGACCCGTGCCCAGCAGTAGGACGTTTGTGGGTTGACATGATGAGAATAGTCTCATTTGCTTCCTTTTGAACAACAACTTCATTATGCATAATTTCCGATTAAGTTATATTTAAATTGACGCAATGACTTTATAATAAAATAACCATAGTGTCTACGTTTGGAAAAGTGACGATAAATTGTTTTGAGGAGTAAAGCACATGCAAAAATACGAAGGAAAAGAATTCAATTAGCGTAAGCGTTCCAGTCATAAAACTAAGTTGTAAACACGTAACTGCATGGCCATAAAATAAAACAGTTCTTAGAATATTTTGCATTCGTAGCATCATTCAGAACTTTTAAAACATACATAAATAATAAATGTCTGAACTGGTTTTATTTATACAGGGTGTATACGACGGTACGACATTAAATGAAACCACGTGTAGCATGTGATGTTAGATGGCTATACCAAAAAAATTAAACAGAAATTTGCAATAGTTTAGACGCAAATGTACTTTCTTTATGTCACAGTTGTTCACAGTTTTAAACAACCTGTAGGTATTTACGTTGATCGTATGTTGTCATTATGTCATTCAATTCATTTAAATATCTCTGACTCTTTCATATTATCTTATCTCTTACTCTGTTCCGCACTTTTGTCGTCGTCATGTCGAAAACGTCGTGATAGAAAAATAATGTGTAGTTTTATATTCTTAAATTTTTCGACTTTAAATAATTAATGTGTAGCTTGTTTTTTTTTTTTAATAATTTTTATTAGAATATGTTTATAAGGGTTAACACTGGCTGCCTTTTCATTTAATGTCGAATCGTCGTATACACCCTGTATATCTGCCATTTCTCATGTCATGAAATTAGATAAATTTTATGGCGTTTTAAAATTAGACAACGCTTATTTATATTATTTAATTCTAACCTAATATTAGTCCGGTCAACGAAGGCTTTAAAAGGGGTGAAGACTTTTAGTATGTTCACTTTCTAAACATCCTTAACAAGTTTTCGAAGAAATCGCTTAGGTTCCTTTTCACGCACTTTACAACCCTTTTGTTGACTGAACTAGTACGTTGCTAAAATAAGGTGTTTTTTTATATTGATTTTTCACTGATTTACGATTATTTCACCAAAAAAGAATAACATTCTCCGTACGGTGAAAGAGTAAGAATATTTATTTTTATCCCTAGAATCTCTCAAGTGATGACTATCGGAATGAATCACACCCAGAGGAAGAGCTTTTGGATTGATAAATTTCAATATCACTGTCAAATTTTAATGTGTGAAAATATAATTATGTATCTGTAGTTACGGTTGGGTACTTAATATTTTTGCTATGCAAGAAAGAATAGCGCAGTCAAGCCGGCCTTTACTAAAACTTTCTAAAAACATACATCCTCCTTGTCTATACTAACTGCCTCGGTGGCGCAGCGGGAAGTGTATACGACTGCTGTGCAAGAGGTCCCGGGTTCGATTCCCGGGTCGGGTGAAAATGGTATTGGACTTTTCTAACAAGAAATTCCAGTATTGAGATTTTCCCGGAGTTTGGTAAACAATGTTCCCGGTTGATAACAATAGGCTCGCCCCTATTTCATGGGACCAAACATAGCTGGCGAAATGTGGGTGTGAAACACCTCTGCCTACCCCTTCGGGGAAAAAGGCGTGATGCTATGTTATGTTATGTTATGTCTCCTTGTCTATATTTTGATGTAGCCCGAAACCAATAGTAGGACAAAATTCTCCTTTTAAGATACTCATACTAAGGAGGATATAATTGGATAGATAATAAACTCATAACAACAGACTACTACACTTACAAAGCGGATAAAGTAAAGAATAGACACGCCATTTGAAAAACTACAATACATCAAAGAACATAAAGTACAATTTGGAGCAAATTTGAGTCAAACGATAGGTAGCTATGAACGAACCTGAGGGCTACGTTGTTAGTTAGCAACTTCAGAGCTTCCATCAAAGCGAGTAAGCCATTGACATAGGATAACCTCACAAGGGTTCATTACTATTGCCAATATTTCCAGTAAAAAGTTAAAGGTATTCCTACAGAAAGTTTCACTACTTAGTCGAAAAATATTGCAATGTTTTTTGCGAGGAGAAATGTGCAGTATACACCGTGCATTGTAGTCATTATACAAACTTTTTGTAGGTTATATTAGTCAGATAACTATTCGTTATCTGACTAATTATAACCTACAAAAAGTTTGAAACCTACAAAGAAACAAAAAAACATATAAAAATAATTCAGGTTCCTTTAATAAAAATAATCTTTTAAAGGGTTTGTGTGGTACAATTTTATTTTTTTATTTTTTTAATATAGCTAATGTATTATAATTATATCTGATTACTCTAACATAGACAACAGTGCAAGGTAAATAAATTCTATAAATAACCCAAATATAACGACATAACATAAGTACACAATAAATTTATTTCGGCCCATTTGTTTGAAAAGGTATTTTTATTACTTATTACGGTTTACTGATCGCGGCTATAAAACTGATGAAGATTGATATATCGAAATATTCAGCAGAATATTTATTTATTGAAATATCTTTATTGTTTATAAGGGTTTAGTTCGTGGAACTATTACTGGATATCGTTTCAAATTCTGTCTATAAATTTAATGCCTTATAAAATTTTTAAATATAAGGCAATACATTTATATACCGAATTTGAAATCCTTCGATATTTTTATTTTCGTGTCGACAGCAAATAAAACTCGATGTTATTCAAAACTTAGCCACGGCTCGCCAGCAGCGTCTGCACTGTGAGCAACGCTAATCGGGCAACGATTTGATATCGAGCCATCGTTTGAGGAATGGCACTACACTTGCACTCCAAGTCTGAACCATCAGAAAATCCCCACCAGCTTCACCACGGTACATCAGATATCAGACCAGAGGGGACTCTGTAAATTTAGATAAACTTTTTACACCAACGGTAGATGGATTTATTAAAACTAACGTTAGATGTAGACATATTAATATAATGATTACGGGTCACTAACATAAGGACTTCGGGACTGGTCGGCAGTCCCGAATTCCTTACGTGAATGATCCGTTTCGCTTCCTTTAGAAAACCATCATCAGGGCGAGTGCACATAGCGAGCGAGATCAACCAAGGAGATACTAACCATACAGTGACATTCCGAATGTAAATTGTGATTCTCATTTTTATGCTGGTGTGCACAGACATTTATTTCGGCAAAAGTTATTATCGCCTATATACGTCCACTGATAAACACAGAGCCAAGGACAAAACACCTCACTTGAAATTCAACAAACGCTTATAACGAATATGAACCTCCCAGAAAGTCCCATAAAGTATTTCAATACATAATTACTCGCAGGTTACGTACAAAGAGACCAAACCTTGCTCATACAAATTAAACAAATTTCGTCCAAATTAGAATCTAAATTAAAACCAATTAATAAAGAAAATAAAAAGTTAATTAGGAGAGATTATGAGGAAAGTCACGCTCCTGAATCCCCTATCATATCACAAAGAATAATGACTGGAGACATAATATGCATAATGATGTAAAGGAAATATTTTTTTCCCTTAAAAGATAATTAATAATTCATCGTGACAAGTATCTTCGGTCAAAATGTCGCGAAAGATATCTATTCATCATAGTATTATGATTCATTATGTTTCAGATAATTCCCGTAACGACATCGTTGCCTTTCCTTGTGAGCAAATTATTTTTCCGACAGAAACTAATAACTTGAGCATTTAGTTTCCCTTGGTTTAGTCATTAAGTATGATGTTTACTGGATTTGATGTTGATGCCGAGATAACAATTATGCGATGTTGCCCCGCTTTAGTTTTACTACAGAATTTAATGATGTTTTTATAATAAAGTTGAAGGTGCGCGGGGTTTTGGTTCCGTCGTTCTTTATTTGGCCACTGCTCAGCTCCTTTTGGCCACAGCGTGATATTATATACCCTACGTTACTCAGTGATAATGTAGCTTTCTAACGGTGAAAGAATATTTGAAATCGGTCAGCAGTTTTTAAGTTTATTCATTACATACAAAAATACAAATCTTACCTCTTTATAATGTAATAATTAATAGCTAAATTATTCTATATCTATATCAAATTTAATTGCAGATATGAACGTTACTTGATAATGATATAAACTTTCTTACGAGTTCAGTCAGCTTGTGACTACGGCCAGTGTTATATGGTCAAAAAGCAAAATAAGGTTTAATGCTAAAATGATTGTGTGAATATCATAAAACGCAAAAATTTAATATAAATGTGATTAATAATGAAAAAGTAAAAAAGCGATGGTGGCTGGAAGGATAAGGGACCGGCATGCAAATCACGCGGTCCGAGTTTGTTCCTGACCGGCGGCAGTACAAATGTGGATTCCACTTTGTGGAATTTATATGTACTAGTCAAGTGACTTAGCATCTGCTAACGGTGAAGGAAAACATCGTGAGGATACCCACATACTGTCCTGTCCATGTCCCATTCTTAATATAACTTTAGTTGATTGTGTAGTATCATGTCACCAGTAGCTATTCCATTTATTTTCTTACCGAAGTTTTAGATTAATGTAAAATTAAATTATTTGGGACTTTAATCACAGATTTTTGCTTCACTACTTAACCTTATCTGTTGATTATGAAAAATATTTTTTTTTTCAAGTAGAGTGGCGCTAGTATCACGCCATTCTATTAAGGTTTCCGTCGTAAATTCTTATATTATGAAGTCTGCTAAAATAATTTTAGAAAATATATTTCAAGTATTTGTTATTGTTGTTATTGTTTGTTTGTTTGTTTGATTGTACCGATATTACTAACAATATATGTTATATTGTACCCAGAACTGTAAAGCATCGGGGGGCGCGCGTGCCCCGGCTATTCTACACTGCAAGGTGTAGAACACACGCTGGGGAGCGTGCGCCCCTTCGACGTATTGTAGATACGTATAACACACACTTCTCCAATATCGACATTTTCGCACTTCCAAACTCAAAGTTTCGAAATATGGCTATTGATACTCTTGAGTAACACAACATCTTTGTTAAATTAATCTAGCGCACGACTTTTTCTTCTTTTTTATCAACTATTAAATATTATTCCGCGGACATAGGTGTGGGTTACACATTTACTTAGTTATAGGTTTATTTTTGTTAAACAACTGTAATGTGTAATTGTTTTATGTCCCAATAAAGTAAAATAAAATTAAATAAGTAACAGAACAAAATTTATAAAGTGTTGTGAACCTTGAACGTGGATAAAGAGTACATAATTATTTGACCTAATTCCTTGATTATTTTGGACGCGACACAGTAAAGTAGACTTAGTTAATTTATTATAATTTTATTTAAAAACTGTTCTATAAATTTGGAAGTTTACCAAATACTGTTTTATTTTATTAGACCAGCAATTTTTTAAAACAACCTTTGTTTACTTTTAAATACAAAAATTTGGTGGTTTTTTTTTTCACATTTCAAAAGAGTGTATAACAAACTAAGAATAGTATCATCATCATCATTTCAACCAATAAACGTCCCACGGCAAGGTTCTCCTCCAAAGAATGAAGAGGGAAATTTACTTAATAAAATAAATTTGTTACAATTCATACATTGCAGTGAAACACTTGAAAAACAAATTTCATACTTTCTTTTTCAACCATTGAAGATGTGTCATGATTGCGTTTACATTAATCATAATATTGTATCCTTGGTTTTCGTAAACAAACTATGACTTGGTAAAACGTCGAACCAAGTTCTGTACTCTTAAAATTGAAAGTCAAGATGAATTAGTCACAGTTATGAAAACTGAAGTCAATGCACTAATAGGTGCAGAAGCTATAGAGATTCAAGAAGCAGAGAAACAAGAAGCGAACGTTAGTCGACGACCACCTGAAGTTTCAAATCCATTAATAACAACTTGAAGTAAGAACATGGCCATAGTTGGTAAACAGGGACCACTTAGAGCTATCATTAATCGAGTCTCTGTTCTCTACGAAATTTCTATTTCCGACTTGAGAAATTGTTCCTGAAATATTGTTCTACGTACCGATGGGACTAATTTCGTTTCTTACATTTTATCAAAGGTTCTTACGTTCCTTTGGTCTTAATTAAATTAGTAAAATTAGCTTCGTAATTTAAGAACCAATGACATGATTTTATTTTCTGAAGAAAATTTGTCTCGCTTTACAAACATGGTATAATACACCGGCAGGCTAAAAAAAGCGAAGATCTTCGCAGAGTAAGTGGTAGCAATTGGTAGAGTAAATTGCAAAATTTGTTTTTTAATGATGATTATAAGGCTGCTAAGTATAATGATTCATAAATAGTGTTAAAGGAAATAATTAGAAACAGACAACTAGAAAACGGCTTATTCCAGTTGATTAAAAACTGTTAACAATGGCGATTAAATCATTGAATGGCCTTGATTAGTGAACTGAATTTAATTTTGCACTAATAGTTATTTATTGAAATTGAAAATATAATGAAATATATTGCAATAGGTAGGTGAGGCCTATGTTCAACAGTGGACGTCATTGGGCTGATATGATGATGATGATGATATTGCAATAGTTAATATATCCTACAAAATGCGTAGGTATTATAACTCGTATTGTAATAGGCAGATGCTACTAAATTTTAACTATGGTTTTGCCCACGTGACCACATAAAAATTACCGGATATTTTTTTATGTTATGGCACTTTCTGACTGTCCAGCTATTTCTATATAAAAGTATCACACTAATTTGTTGCTTCAAAGCAAAAGGATAGATAAACCAGCAAACTTTGGTATATTTATAACATTTCCGTAGATATATAATTATAATCAAAATAAAAAAGAAATCAGACAGAAATACGACGTTTATCAGAGGTATATCAGACAAAAATAGTCTTGAATTATTATTATTTATCTACTTACGTTAATCAAAACTACTAACTGCCGCACTCAGAGACGTCAATTAGCAGTAAACTGTTATTGATGAGTAACATCAGTATACAGTGTTAATTAGTGTGTGTTAGTATCAGTATACAGTGTTATAATGGTAAGGCAACGCGCTCGAGATACTCCAATATCTAGTGTTGCAGATGCCCAGACCCTACGGTAACCGCTTACCATCTAGCGAACCGTAAGCAAATCTTGAAAGAAAAATTAAAAATATAAACAGTTGCCGAAAAAAGTTACATGCATCACTAGATTATCGACCGGATTGACTAATTTCTTTTTTATTGTATTCACAATTGTAAGGATACCACTGCCTACCCCTTCGGGGAAAAAGGCAAGATGTTATTTGTGTCGAAAGTAGAGATATTTTTACTGCGTGGGAATAGTCCTTCAAGCTCCAAATCTTCCTTGTAATGCCTTGTCGTTGTTAACTGTCACATCGTTTCTAATTAGCGGCAACATGGGCTCTTTTCTCTAAGCATATTTGATGTATGGACCTCATCACGTGTGATGAATTTACAAATTCTGTAACTATGCGACTGTAAGATTGTATTTCTATTTCTATAAAAAAAGACATCTCTAATTAAAATGTAAGCAATTGTAGAGTGAATGAAAAGTGAAAAAGAATGTAGAATTAGTAACATTTGGATCTAACATCCCAATTACTTATGATAATAAGTGTTTGTTGAATTAAAATTGTGTTTTCGAAAACATTCTCTACTTATCTAATAATTTATAATTTCATAGGTACTTAGTCTTAAACTTATGCAGACAAGAGCACAGCGGGAAAAGGAAAATTCGAAACAAACCCTATACCAACCCGTCTGGACCGCGTGGTGTAGTAATTAGACTAGATTCCCTCCACATTGTTTGGAGGAGGCTCGAGGTCCCAGCAGTGGGACCTTTAAGGGTTGAAATGATAATGATGATATTAGGATTTAACAGTTCTGTTATCTTGTTAACAAAGAAAACAATGAAAAGAATACAATTTCTAACGAAGATTGGTGTTTAGTACTTCGACATTCATTTTCACTCCAACAATATTAAGTTCATAGATCTCTGTATTCTTAAATTGAGAATAATGTTCTATTTTGTACGCAAAGTAAGTAAATGCGTGGGATCATATTATTTTATCCTGTGATTTAGTCCCACGCAGCTTTTTTGGTATCAAAAATAAGTAATGAATGTAATTTTATCTCATACTAGCTGACGCGCGGGGCTTCGCTCCCGTCGTTCTTTATTTGGCCACTGCTAAGTTCCTATTGGCCATAGCTATTCTAAGAATTCTAAGGAAGATTTCTGAGAGACCTGAGTCCATAGTGGTGGAGAGACTAATTCGCTTGCATGTGCGATCATTGCACATGCAGGTGAACAAGTGAAGGTAACATCACGCTATAAAAAAATAAAATTCATTTATTTCAGACCATTCCGTGCATATGTTCATGTTTCGTTTGCATAAAAACTTTTCGTTTTGCAGTTGGATTAATTCTTGTGTCACAATAAACATTTTGTGTATTACACAAAGTTTTGTCCCGTGTGGAAATCGAACCCATAACACTCGACGCGGCAGCAGAGTACCCACAAACTAATTATCCTTGTTATATAATAATACATTTACTGATGATACTGACTGACATTTCTCTTATTTCTTTTTTATTACTTAAAGTGGCAGACGAGCAGACCTGATGGTAAGTTGTTACCGCCACTCATGGATGTTGGCAAGGTCACTGCACAGCCAAGCCACTGCCTACCTTGATAGGACAGCTCTCTTTATACCTCGTTTGAAAAAGGACATGTCATAGCGCTCAGAAAATACCGCTGTAGGAAGTTCACCCCAGAACCGACACGTACGTGGGAGGAATGATCACTGAAACCTTACGGTTATAGACGATATCAGCTCCAGGTAGAGCGGGTGAAGCCTACAGCAGCGTCGACAGGTGCGATTATTGACTGGCCTGTTGGTCTAGTGGTTAGTGACCCTGACTGCTAAACCGGAGGTCGTGAGTTCGATCCCCACCCAGGACAAATCTTTGTGTGATGAGCATAATGGTTTGTTCTGTGTCTGGGTGTAATTTATCTATAATATGTATGTATTTACAAAAAAAAATGTATTTAAGTAGTATATCAGTTGTTTAGTACCCATAACACAAGCAAATATAATTGCTTAATTTGGGACTAGATGGCGCTGTGTAAATGTGGTAGAATATTATTATATTATGTGTAATATCAAAATCTGGTGCTAAGTAGGGAGCAATGAGCGAGGTCAAAGATTAAGCTCTAAATGAGGGCCAGTTTACTAATAAGCCTTAGTAATGAGAATCCTTACGGCTTATGACATTAACAACTAACTGTGTAAAGGTGAGTTTACGGAGAATAAGGACAAACTTAATAACTTCTTTGTCCGTGCGTTATTTTCAAAAATAATTAATGAACTTATGAACGTCATACAAAGCCAAAAAAGTTGTCCGCAAATTTGCCTGTGGCCAGTTCACTGACACGGTTGAGCTCTGAGAAGAACTTGTCAAGAAACTCAGGCTACTCTTTTTAATCGCCAAAGTAGTTACAAGTTTAATTGGTTACAGTTTTGAAATATCACAGAATGGTACAGAACCGAAACCCCATACTAAATAAAATTTGGATATTAAAAATAATAAACAAGTATGATCTTGACCAATATTTTTGATCTAGAAAAACACTCGTCCATTAGCTTTCTGTACACATCCTAACTAACTCACGGCAAGCCAATTCCACAATCATTAGTTAGACGCACTTAACTGTAGTTAAACTTATAGTGTAGCCGTCCCTTCTAATGGCATTATGCTGTTTGGGTCAACTTTGTCGACAACTTAAAGGCTATTTTCACACGAGGCTACTTAAAAGAAGCTTGCTTTTAGCTCTAATACAACCTAAGGATGTTGGTATTCTATAGTAGGTATCGGAATGATCTTTACGATCAAAATACCTGTTTGTGAAGGATGTTATTAATCTCAAATTATTTTTTTCCAACAATGACTAAAGATTGAGTAATTAAAGAAGAAGATTGAGTATTTTAAAAAGTATTTGACACATTGTTAACTGAAAGTTAAAATTTTGGTGAGGCCTGTGTTCAACAGTGGACGTCATTGGGCTGATATGATGATGATGGTGATACTAATTATTTAATTGTCATTAAATATCACACTTATTATCACAAACTATGCTGGCTGAATGGATAAGGGACCGCCGTGCAAATTACGCGGTCCGAGTTCGATCCCGACCGGCCAGTACCATTATGGATTCCACTTTGTGGAATTTATATGAACTAGTCAAGTGACTTACCATCTGCTAACGGTGAAGGAAAAACATCTCGAGGAAACCCACATCATCATCATCATCATCATATCAGCCCAATGACGTCCACTGTTGAACATTATTTCATGGGCCGATGGGGCAAAAAAGTTCTCGAATGGCGGCCACGTATTGGAAAGCGCAGCGTGGGAAGGCCCCCCGCCAGATGGACCGACGACCTAGTAAAGGTTGCGGGTGGCCGTTGGATGCGGGCGGCACAAGATCGCTCGCTGTGGCGGAAATTAGGTGAGGCCTAAACCCACATACCCTAGAAAACATTCTAAGAATATGTCTGATCCACCAACCCGCACTAGGCCAGCGTGAGTGGATTATAGCCTAAACCCTCTCAGCTCTCTAGTTAGAGGAGAGGAGACCCAAGCCCAGCAGTGGGACTTATTGGGTTGCTGATGTGAAACCAATCCATTGTATAAATGTGCTGATAAACTTGAGCATTGTCATTATCATTCTCGCGAATGTTAATTATCATCATCATCATCATCAAAATATCACACAATCAGCTGTCACTGTCGTTTTTTACCTCTTCAATAACAACTTTGAAATCTCTAAAGTACTAACGACCTATTTGATAAATCCAGGCTGTACAATAGGAATCATATTGCCACATTCTTTTTGTAGTGAAGACTTTTATACCGAGCTGTTACTCCCACCTCTTGATACAGTAAGCCGGTGTAAGTTAATACACAGCTGGAGTGAGTTGGGGACATTAAAACTGCGAGAAATAAATGAACTAAAAATTTCCTAGATTTAAAGCTTTATAATAAATAGTTTTCAGTTTTTGGTGAAATAACATCAGGATTTCGTTTTATAGTATTGTTTGTTCTGTTGACTTATTAATTTACAACAAGCTGTGCCCGCGATATCTTTCCTTTATACAATGATTTGAAAGTTTTTGTTTTTCCATGGAGCCCTCATATTTCTTCCAAAATTTTTGTTACAGACTCCCAGCTATCTGCCAGATAAAGTTCATTCGAAATCGGAGTTTACATCAAACACGTTTACACCAGACCACCTATTACGTTTATTTCAAAGTTAAATCGTTTTGATAATTCACGATCTTGGTCTCAAGTTAATTTAACGTTTTACACAACTATTTAGGTAACGTACATACATAATTATTTATACTTTCATACGCCTCCTCTATGAAAATATTATTTTGATATTACAAACAGAGTCGTGCAGGCATGGAACAGACTACCGGAAAGTGTTGTCATGGCTCCCACTTTAAACGCATTCAAGAACAGATTGGATAAAGAAAACATCTCCAAGCTATTTGATACACACGCTTCAGCTAACTAGCTGCTAGTGTGCTATACCAATAATAATAATAATAAACAGACTTTGATCTTATTTTTTTGTATCTGTATAGAAGATTCATAAAGATACCGCCGCGTACCTTGGAAAGTATCTCCACCCGACAGAAGACTGTAAGTAATAACACTAGTGCTGTGTTCTTGCTAGTCAGTACTGATATCTACAGCTCTTCGAGCAGGGAAGGGTTTTAGCAACATGTTGGCATTTCAGGTGTCCAAAGGCTACGGTAACAACATACCCTGTTTACCACCGTCATAGTTTAAAGAAAAGAATCATCTCAATTTAAAAATAACTAAAATACGATTACATCTAAATCCCAGATTCATTTCAAAGTTAAATCTCTTTGATAATCACGATCTTGGTCTCAAGTTAATTTAGCGTTTTCCTCAAATCCAATCAAGCAAAAAGAACAATAGTGCTTCCACCAAAAGTTAGTTAACTTAGTCTTCCAAATCTCAGTTCCCGCTCGTCTTAAACCCGCAACAGAGGGAGCAATGCCACGCATGACCGACGCGACTGGACGGACAGATAAAAGGATTTACGCTTAATACCTTGTTGTCCGTGAGTGAACCTAGTGAATGGCCCAGCCTATATTGTGGCCCGATGGACCAATGCCTTTTCCATTTTTTTAATAAATAAATATTCGACGACACGGTAAATATCTGCTTTTAAGGTTTATTTTTAAAATTTAAGTCTGAAGAGATTGGTTTCTGATGATTAGCTTTAAACTAGGTCAACATTTTCGTAAGGTTTATTGATTTATCGTGTGTAGCACACAACTTGCGCGTATAGACTTACATAATTTAATAATATACTCAAGTGTGACATTTTCCGAAAATGTTTTCTGTTAAAAATAAAGTTTTGAAGAAGATAGGAAATTGGACAAAACATTGCCACTTTCCTAAAAAAAAGGTAGTCTGTAATTTGGTGGAAATCGTATTTTTTTATTTAATAGGTACTGTCCTAATCTAATTGAAAATTAGTTGAAATTGTTATTATCATCACCGTTAGCCACATTGAAATAAAGAGTTTAAAAGATGTAAATCATTGTCATTAAAAGCGCTCGTAGCATTGTGGTACTGAGCTACTGAGCTGTTCGTTACGATCATCGAGGTTAAGCAACACTTGGCAAGGTCAGTCCATGATGGGTGATCGTGTGTCAATTTTATTCTCGAGAGTCTCGGTGCTTCGGAGGGCACGTAAAACCGTTGGTCGCGGTCTCTCTTTAAGTCAAGTTGGAAGCCTTATGGGTCACGTGATAAATTCCAACACCAGGCTCAATCCCACACGATAAGATAAGAAGTAAAGCCAAAATTTTCAATTTCTAAATAAAAATATTGCAGCAGGTAAAAGTTTTCAATGATGTTTTATATTCTTGGTGAGATAAACTTTATGAGGGCCCAAGAGAATAGAATGTCTTGAGTTTGATTAAAATACTTCCAGCCGTTTATTAAAAATGTACCGCAATTCGCTCTTCAAACTCATGCAATTTCCGTTGCAATGAAGTTTCTTTTTCATCGCAGCTAACCTCCGCTCCGCTAATTATTCTATCTTCAAGATACTTACAATTGTTTCAAAGTTGCATTCTCGGGTAAAAATGAGAACCGCTGGGTGTTGATGAAAGAAAGGCATAATAATTAGCCTTTTTCTAATTATATCCGGCAGTTTTTGCGTTAAACCAAGTACTTTTTAATTTGTAATTTATTTTTTAAGATGCTCTTACAATGTACGTAAAGAGTTAAAATAAAGTAGGAAAAATACTGATACTTTTATAAGAGTATCTATGCTCTCACAGAAAGTATAAAATTTGATATATTTATTAGTGACTTGAAAGAAGTCCAGCAATCTAAAGTGAAATAAATATAAAAAAGTGATGTCCTTATTTTGATTTTTTTTTTATTTAGCCTGTGTCATCCCACTGCTGGGCAAAGGTCTCCCCCTGAACCTTTCACTGCTGTCTATCTCCAGCCTTATTCCACCATTCCCTGTCAAGGGTCACACCAGCGTTTTTTAGGCCTGCCTCGGCGACGATGCCCATTTTCAGGCACCCACTGTGTGACGACTCTTAATTACGATTATAGACAATTATTTATTATTGCAGTAACCTGTTATGTTATTCAGTCCTTAATAACTCATAGATTGCTAGACATAGCCTTGGCTTAACAATTTCTACAGCATACGACTCTATTAAAATAGAAGTATATTCATTTTATTCCTCATGAAATAAATTCTGAAGCATCACATTTATAATGGGACAAATAAAATAAAATAATCTTCCAAAATAGCTCATTTACGTTATGGTGCAGGCAAAAGTTCAAAAATTCACACTAAGTAGAATCAATTTTACGTAATTTCAATTTTACGTATACGATACGCGGGTAGCATCTCTATTTATTTTACATACTAAACAACATCATTACCAACATTAGTACCCAATAATTGACTCACTCAACCCTCAAACGACGTATTGCTACTAACAACAACAGTATTATCCTGAAACAGGATTGATCCTAAATAAATGTTCCTTTAGTATCATAAACAATGGTTTTCTTTTCTTCGCAGTTTACCCAACACTATTAAGTATGTAAACAGTACATTAACTCAGACAATAGCGGACCAGACCTATTTTATTTTGCCACCCGCCTGTAGTTCATTTAAAACCGGATTAGGGTGACCGTGATGTATGAAATGTGCAACTGTAGTGGAAAATTAATGTGTTTTGGGATTTAGTGTTGGGTATATCATAAAGCTTAGTCCTCTAGTGGTTTTGATAAGAATTGTGTGTATAGTGAATGTGTTGGACGCTTAGGATCGGGTTATTAGGCTATGTACGGTCGACGTTCATGGCCTGACGAAATTTATGGTAACCCTTTTACTATAGGAACGTTTTTGTTCTATACGAAAAATGGTTTTAGTATGAAAAATGTATTTAATAACGTGTTGTAGGATGAGATTTTCCTATATTTGTAATAAATATTAAAACACTATAAGTATTTATTTTGTACAACATAGGAAAAGTTGATAAATTGAAATTAAATTAAAAGGTATGTAATATAGGCCGGTTGATGGAAAATTCAACGAACTAAATTAAATTTTTCAGTAATATAGCTTCTCCACGGAGACACTATCTAGTTGAACAAACCTAAAACTGGAAAAGAATAGATTCAGGGGTCTCCACAAAGAATGTGGAGAAAATTCAGCCTACTATACCACGGTATTATTATTTATTTAATTTTAGCAATCAAGGTTTAAGAATCCGTGTAGTGACGGATTAAGAATACATAATGTCACTACTCCATCTCAACCCAAGGGTATCGTAAAAGGCGACTAAGGGAGTAACCTTATGCAGACAAAAGCACAGCAAGAAAAGGAAAATTCGAAACAAACCCTATACCAACACGTCTGGCCAGCGTGGTATAGTAGTCTAAACTCCCTCCACAATCTTTGGAGGAGACCCGTGCCCAGCAGTGGGACGTTTATGGATTGAAATGATGTGGTTTAATAACAATAGCCTATACTTTAGAAAATTCATGTCTTTTCGGATGCTAGTAAACCAATAAAAAAAAGATACAGATAAAAATGCAATAAGTTAATAGATATTTTCTCACATTTGTGGTACATCTACTCGTGATACACCCGTACAATTTACTGCGCGCGTTACGCTGCGAAATATTTTAAAATTAATTATGAACTTGCTCGGGGCGAAGCAGATTGTTAACACTTTAGCACAATGTCCTTTGTACTAACTACAGGCTGCTGTAGCCTGTAATATACCAGAAACTTCATGTTTTCCTTCATAGAATTTCTAGGATTCTTGTAAATTATTTTGCCTTATTTATTTTAAGATGGTTTCCCACTGAGCGAGTGAGGGGGAGCCATGAGGGAGGGGAGCCACCAGAGGAGGAGCATGTGCAGCGGATCGTGACTTTCCTCTGTCTATGACTGATAAATAGAGAAAGTCTTCAGAACCTTTAGAGTACAACCTTGCAGAAGACCATATCTTTGAATTTATATTTTATTTATTTTCAGAAAGCTTATAGACTAATAATACAATAAAAAATAGGTTTTTAAATGTTGCTATTAATAAGTTTCCACATGTATAAGGGAAAAGTAACTTACTTTAAAATAGAAAGAAAAAAACAACAAACAAATGAAACATGTTCAAATATAATATACCTTGTTTGTGAATGAAATAAATAAATGAAAAAAAGATGGAGGATGGAGGAATTGCCACAAAACTTTTTTTTTTATTTTAGCACATAGCGAACTTAATGCTAAAGTAATTCTCTACCAGTGAATCCTTGGGCGATACAGAGATGAAAGTAGTCATCATCATCATCATGTCAGCTCAATGAGGTCCACTGCTGAATAAAAGCCTCACTTCATTTCCACCACAACGAGCGGTGGCACAAAAATAGTAGGCTGGTGCATATCGAGTAAAAAATGTAAAACCACTAGCCGGTAATTTGTGTACCGACTGGTGAGGACCTGTAAAACTTTTTGAGGAATCAAATTAAATGGCCTCAATAATAGTAGGCCGGAGAGCCATTAAAACAAAATTAAATCTATTTTTGTAACTCGATGCCCATCAGTTACTAGCAAAAGAGCATAAGTCTCTTAATTAACTTTTTTAACTCGGCTTCCAACAGGAACTATTGGACCGTTTGCATCCACATCACGTAACAACTATCGGACCAAATTAGATTGAGTTTTATAGGCTACACCGAAAAAACAAGAAAAATGTTCCGTACGTTTTATAGTAATACTAGCCGACTGACCAGAATATTGTGAAGTTTAAGGTATCTACTCACTATTACGTATTTTTTATATTACTAGTGGCAAACAGGTGTTCGGCTCGCCTGATGGTAAGCGGTTACCTATGGACACCTGTAACACCACGAGCATCACATGCGCGTAGACGATCTTCAAACCTCTTCCCTGCATGAGCTCTGGACACCACTAATCACCTGCAGGACCACAACAAAGCTAAAAGTTTTTTTAGATAAATTTATCCATACTAAAATCAAATTATTGTTTACCGTTGACAGATGATAGCTGTATACAATTGTGAAGCTGGTGTAAAATAGTCGTCACAATCTTCATCATTTCAATCCATAAACGTGCCACTGCTGGGTACGGGTCTGCTCTAAAGAATGTATTACTGTTCACGGATGAACATAGGCATCAAAGAACCAACTTCCGAAATAAATGCATTTTTTTATGGAGATCTAGTAATATACTTCATGTCATAGCATGATACAGAGCAGTGGACATAGGCCTTAAACTTACTGTTTTTCGCTATATATTTACGCACAGTTCCTAATCCTTGTTCAAAATAAGGTAACTTTTTCGCCTTCCGATTAATTTACGGAGTGTTTTTCAAAATCCAATCAAAACAAAACAGTTTTTTTATGCAGTAGGTATGATATCTACTGCTTTGAACTAGATGCAGGGCCGGAGTGTGATCATAGTATGCATTAGGTACCTGTAATAATTTATCCTGATAACGCGTAGTTCTCGCCATAGATCTTGACTGTCCCGTTGGTCTAGTGGTTAGTGACCCTGACTGCTAAACCGGAGGTCGTGGGTTCGATCCCCACCCAGGACAAATCTTTGTGTGATGAGCATAAAGGTTTGTTCTGTGTCTGGGTGTAATTTATCTATAATATGTATGTATTAACAAAAAAATAATTATTTAAGTAGTATATCAGTTGTTTAGTACCCATAACACAAGCAAATATAATTGCTGTAAAAATGCTGTAATAATTCGGGACTAGATGGCGCTGTGTAAATGTGGTAGAATATTATTATTATTATATTATAGATCATGTGGGCAAAACCGCAAGCAGAAACTAGTTTACATATAATAAATACCTAGTGTATAAATACGTGTATATAAAGGGAGTCAACCAATCATTAGACTTGACTTGAGACTGTCTGCCACTGTGGCGATTAACCTTAACCGCTAGTTAAGGTTTAAGAGACGAATATTTGTGTGATTCATAGATATATGTTTCGAGTCGTGGTGTACTTTGTGTCCGTTATTCATATATTTGCAAAGTCCCCCGCCACACTGGGCCTGCATCCTAGACAGCCGTTATCTTTTAACAAATAAAAAGATAGTCAGTTTTCTCATTAACAGTGAGAAAAAGTGGATACGAATATGATACCTATGTATCTGCCGTCTCCTTAAAAAGAGCTGGCGTTGTCTATGCTTCGGATAACCTCAACACGTAAATACATGAAAACAATTTGATACTGGGCCTGCATCCTAGAGCAGCCGTTATCTTTTAACAAATAAAAAGATAGTCAGTTATCTCATTAACAGTGAGAAAAAGTGGATACGAATGTGATACCTATGTATCTGCCGTCTCCTTAAATCTTTTTTTTTTGATAAACGCCAGTTCTTACTGGCGTTGTGTATGCTTCAGACAACCTTAACACGCAAATACATGAAAACAATTTGATACACGATTCTAAATCAGATCTTACTTCAGTATCAAGGGATTGAGACAATAATTGGCCATTACTTAACTCACCGATACTAGTTGCGGTCGCTTAGCGTTCAGATTAGCAATAACAGGTACAGTCTCCAAGGAACACCAATTGAACTGTTGCGATATCAGATTCAGGGTTGAGTTTAGTTTTAGTTTCAATATATTTATCTCTAATATTATAAAGAGGTAAAATTTGTGACGTAACGTTGTAGAGGTAATCTCAGGATCTACTGAAACAATTTTCAAAATTCTTTTAGCGTTGGATAGCCTATATAACGAAATTCAAAAATTCAAAATTCAAAATATTTATTTGCAAATATGGGTAAATACATAGGTGTTAGCTTACATAAGTTTGTCCAGTCCATATTTTACCATTTCGGTGTGCAACTATTACATTAAAATGATTAGGTATAAGTATTAAATTAGAATGTCAAAATATTTAATTCACATGTCAACAAATAATTATAATACAATTTTCATCAAATACTAGCATATTAATTGAACGAGGAAGGTTAAACGCTATATGACACTACGCTACGACCAATAGAAGCTGAGCAGTGCTCAAATAAAGAAGGACGGGAGCGAAGCCCCGCTCGAGTTCTAGTAAAGTATATTCGTATCTCTCTTATTTTAAGAAGTGCGCTCTTTTCAGTCGAGTAAATGCCAAACCTTTCTTGCGTCTGCCAATACATTTACCTTCTGGTACGACACCACCCTTACCTTCCTTCTCCTTGATCTGTTCAATAACAGTTCTCCTCGGTCAATCTTTAGTGAGGACATTTAGTATGAATTTCGCAAAAAGTTAATAAAATGTTCTGTATGTGCCCTCCATAGCAACATACTTGTAATTTATAAATAATCACAGTAATGAGTTCTATTGATATAGAAAATATAATAAGATCTCTTCCAGACAACCTTGACGAAAATAAATTGTATCCGAGCTTAACATGTTTATAAAAATAATTTCATATTATGTTCTTACCAACATGGTAAAATAACGCGAATTTTATACAAATCTTCCGACATTGTAGTCTGCGGGAGGAAATAAAATTAATGAATCATTATTTTTAACCTACTAATTTTCTTTACAGAAATACCTATTTTTGTACAAATACGTAATTTGTACTTAGTTTATTTGTGTACAGCTTGTTATTATTTATCACTAAACAGAGGTACAGTAAAATAAGACATACGACTCGGTCAATTACAACGTCGGCATCGTCTGCACCAAGCACCACCTACTACCACTAGCCAAGCGTCGTAATAATACAGACATAATTTTGCTTATATAGATTGCCAGAGGTGGTTTGGTGACTGAACTGTTATCATTAGTCAATATAAAAGTTCCCGTCATGGGCTTGCGTAGAAGTGACCTATTGAGTCTGTCATATGCCACAACAAATTATAATAATAATAATAATATTCTACCACATTCACACAGCGCCCTCTAGTCCCAAAGTAAGCAATTATATTTGCTTGTGTTATGGGTACTAAACAACTGATATACTACTTAAATACTTTTTTTTTGTAAATACATACAAATTATAAATAAATTACACCCAGACACCGAACAAACCTTTATGCTCAACACCCAAAGATTTGTCCTGGGTGGGGATCGAACCCACGACCTCCGGCTTAGCAGTCAGGGTCACTAACCACTAGACCAACAGGCCAGTCATTCAATCAAAATTCAATTATAGGCAAAATGCATTTGTTCGACGAGCGAGTAACGGCTATAATATAGCTTGTAAAGACACGGATTTAGACTTGTTTAACACTGGCGTCACGACGGCAAAGCGTTTGCTTAATCTATGATTTTAGTGATTTATCAATCTTTGTAATAGTGGGTATCAAGACAAGTGTTGTATCTAATATGTTTTTTTTTATTTTCTTCTTAAATTCATCATCATCATCATCATCATGTCAACCCATTAACGTCCCACTGCTGGGCACGGGTCTCCTCCAAAGATTTTGGAGGGAATTTACCACGCTAGCCAAACGGTTTTAATACCACGCTAGCCAAACGGGTTTAATACCACGCTAGCCAGACAGGTTGGTAGGTATAGGGTTTGTTTTGAATTTTCCTTTTCTCGCAGTGCTCTTGTCTGCTTAATGTTACTCTCTTAGTCGCCTTTTACGACACCCACGGGTTGAGATGGGGTAGTGACATTATGTATTCTTAATCCGTCACTACACGGATAATTTTTAAATCGTATAATGGTTCGCTCAACATGATTTTATGTTAATAAAGCTCACCTATCTTTAAGATATTATGTTACTATAAGTGAAGACCTTTAATTAGCACTTTGTATCATATTGTTACTGCAATTTTGTTATTACTGCTGTTGGTTTTTCGAAGATAATAAAATAAAATAAAAATATATTTTAATAAATACCTACAGGAATGTTATATTATTATGGAAGCAATAAATTATTGAGTGGGTATTGAATATTGAAAATCCAGTTGAATGGAGACGGTGCCTAATGAGCGCCATCTTGCCCCATCTTCAGCTTGATAAATTTTAGTTATAGAAAATCGCCACTCTTTTTGTAGATTGAGAGGAATTGAGACGAGGAAATTGAAAGAAATGAAATGACCATCAAGAAGAGAAATTACCAAGAGCATTTTGTCCACGGCCAATACTGTGACTCCAGACTTGATAATAATGAGCCCTTGCAAACTCAACCTCTGACACTTTTGGATCCTAGGAAAAGTCCAACTTACCTTCGTGGAATTCATAATGAATTAAATCAAAATTAAGATGGAGGGGCTAGAAATAAATGATCTACTTCAGGTCTCTGTTAAGCAGTGGACGTCGTTGGGCTGATATGATGATGATGATGATGATAGCTAAGTGGAAAAATAATTTACATAATCTTCATTGGATAAAACACATAGAAAAGACAACGAATACATACATACATATAGATCACGCCTCTAAACCAACAGAGGGGTAGGCAAAGACCTTTCACTTGCTACGATTCTGACATACATCTTTGGCTTCTTCAACAACGTTCACTCGGGTACTCCTGATCTGTCCCTTGTTTAGAACGTCACCTATTTGGTCATGATACGTTCTTCTAGCAACGAACAGGCCTTTATTATACAAAAGTTTAATTATGTATGTATATTACTGCAATAAATAGAATTCCAAGGATAACTCAGTAATAAAAACTATTTGACGATTTAAAATTTTAAACACGTGTCATGTATTATTATTTAATCTATACTAATATTATAAAGCTGAAGAGTTTGTTTGTTTGTCTGGTTGAATGCACTAATCTTAGGAACTACTGAACCGAATTGAAAAAGACTGTAGGCTATATAACATCACGCTCCGACCAATAGGAACTGAGTAATGATCATAAAAGATCCACGGGAGTGAAGCATATTATTAATTTCATCATCATCATTATTTCAATCCATAAACGTCCCACTGCTGGGCACGGGTCTCCTCCAAAGAATGTGGAGGGAATTTAGCCTACTATACCAAGTTGGCCTGACGGGTTGCCATATAATAATAATAATAATAATTTTTATTTCAGGAATCCCATATATTTGTTAGTAACAATGTTCTTAGCCTAGTGTTAGTAATGGTACAATAATTATTTACAAATTAATCAGGTCTCGCGTGTAGACCTATCCAATGTGCCAACAGTGGCGAGTCCCATCTTGAGGCGCACGCGGTCAGGATGGCGCTGGGGCCACCGCGCACCCGCGCCAACATTGACGCACAGCGCTTGCGCATGATCGCGTGGAAGCCGTCAACGCGCGTCTCCGCGAACATACCACTCGCGCTACAGTACCGCGGCAGTCCCATCAACACCCTGAACGCGTTGTTATATTGCACACGCAGGGCGTCGTATGTCCGCCGCGTGTATTTAACCCACAGACTGCACGTGTAGAAGGTCTGACAGAAAGCTCTAAATAGAGTGACCTTCACTTGTTCAGTACACCGTGCGAATCTGCGAGCCAACATGTTACAGCGAACAGACAACGCCCTGCGCTCCCTCTCCACATCCATATCATCTTTAAGATCTTCGGTGACCCAGTGGCCCAGATACTTAAAGTGAGTGACGCGTTTTAATGGTGTACCGTAGAGTGAAACGGGAGGTATCTCTAAGTAATCTTTTTTAGGCGCTTTAAAAACCATTACCTCACTTTTCTTTACATTGTATCTGAGCCCATGGGCCTCCGCGTACCCCTCACATATACGGAGTAGCTTGCGCAACGCACCGATTGAGGGGCTAAGCAGCACCATGTCATCCGCGTAACTTATGTTATTAACGCAAATACCGTCAATATGACACCCTATGCCGGTGCCGCTCAGCTCCTCAATCAGGCGATCCATATACAAGTTAAACAATTTCGGTGAGGTCAGACCCCCCTGTCGCACCCCACACTCCAACTCGTACTGCTCCGATTCACTAGCCGCCCACCTAACTGTATTTTTCTGATTTTTGTACCAGTACTGAAATACAGATACAACTTCAGGGGGCAGACTAGTGTCTTGACACATTTTTGTCCACAGCAGTTCGTATGAGACGAGGTCGAATGCCCTGGACAGGTCCAAGAAACACGCGTACATAGGTGTTTTACGCGCGGTGTAGTATTGCACAGTCTGCTTGAGGCACAAGATCGCACTTTCCGTGGACAGACCGGTCCGAAAGCCGAACTGTCCATCGTGCAATGTTACATGTTTTGTTAAATGACCGTCAAGCAAACTGTCCAACACTTTGGCTATGACAGTAGCCAGAGATATAGGCCTATAGTTAGACCTGTCCGAGACATCTCCCGTCTTGTTTTTCACAATGGGGACAACAGTGGTATACATAAGATCGTCCGGCAGGTAGGAGTGGCTAACACACAGATTAAATAACAGAGCCAGGACTCTCGGCAGGTGTACCCCAGCATACCGAAGGTACTCAATGCTGAGGCTATCATGACCTGGAGATTTTCCCCTTTTCATAGATTTAATAGTTGCATCCACATCATTTGCACTGTAACTTACGTTAATCTCACCAGGTATAGCCCCAACATCAGGCACCGACATCATTTCAGACTTCGCAGGTTTGATAAGCGGCTCAACTCTGAAATGCTGTCGAAATAGTCTCGCGATATCATCTGGGTCATGTTTACCTTCGACGCTCACGGGCCGGCTTGGCTTAAGATTCAACTTATTCGTTGTTTTCCAAAATTTAGAGAAATTTTTATTGGAATGGTGTTGAGCTATTATGTCCATTTTTATTTGTTGTTGGTTATTTTGGCACCATTTCAATTTCACCTTAAATAGGCGCCTAGACTCAGCCATTTCATTGTATAGCCGGCCAGAGCTAGGTTTTCCATACAATAGCCAATTTTGATAACATTGCCGAGCCTTACCGTGAGCCTCCCTCACATGTCTATTCCAGCCTATAATGTGCTTACCTCTACTGGGACTTAAAGTTCTATAAGAAAGTTCAGCTCCCTTTGCCAGTATACAGACTATATCTCTATACATATCATTAATCAATGATTTATGAACAACACAGTTACATCTTTTATCAGCACAGGTAGCAAATTCCGTTGGTAAGTCAATATGCTTTAATTTATCGTGACAATAGTTATGAAATAACTCAATTTGACTATCCTGCCTGTCACCCCATATTACATAATTTTTATTAAAATTAGATATTACAATTTTCGGTTTTATTAAATTTACATTGCAGGTTAACTGCACCGGATAGTGGTCAGACCAATAGGTATCATATAAGATTGACACATTATTTATGGTAACACGCGCAGCGCTTGTGACCACACAGTGATCCAGCCACCTGCGGCATCCGTGCGCCTCGCTTACAAAAGTGTGTGAATCATTAGGTAATAAGTCAAGATCAACACAGGTCCATGATTGGTCCGCGCAAAAGTCTAAAAGTTGTATTGCAAATGACTCACCCGGGTGCGCGTTAAAATCTCCCAACACAAACACAGATTCAACATCACTATTTTCAATTATAGAATTTATTTCACTAAGACACTCAGTAAACTCAATCAAATTGTCTTTTGAGTCCGTAGGCATATACACGGATATGATAAACATCGAACGCTCGCATATATCTACCTTAATAGCCGCTATACGATTACTACTACATTGTAACACTGACACTGAGACAATATAGGGTTTGTTTTGAATTTTCCTTTTCTCTTAGTGGTCTTGTCTGCGTTAGGTTATTCACCTTAGTCGCCTTTTACGACACCCACGGGTTGAGATGGGGTAGTGACATTATGTATTCTTAATCCGTCACTACACGGATCATTTATAATTTAAAAAAACATAGAAAGCAACGCTTCGTGGTACTACGTTCAACCCTAATCCCAGGTCAAATGCTAGTAGTTGAAGTTAAATTGATCAATTAAAACTTGCACGAAACGTCTCAAAGATAGCTTTGAAGTCGCTTCAAAACGTCGCACTAGCTATCTCAGTTTTTTTTAACTCGTTCAGTAACTTGCTGATCAACAAATCTCTTTAATCTTCTTAATAGTTTAACTAGTTAGGTATTAAGCTAATGCATTTTGTTTGTTAATAATAACTTATCATATTGAATGAATGTGTATTATTTATGACAAAAAAGGTTATGAGTTTGAAGTTTTTATAATTAGAAACCAAATTCCAAGTGAAATCCAGTGAATCTGTATATATATTTCACATCAGACTCAAATCTACGCACTCCTCCGAAACAGATATGAGAATAGGTCGTAAAGTAGTTTTTATCGCAATAAAAATTGCAGAGTATCGTTTGCTGGGTCAGCTAATAATATTATAATAAAATACTGCATCATCAGCAACCCATTAAGTTCCACTGGTGGGCTAAAAAAGAACATCGCTTTGATATTTTTTGATTACTCATCATTACGATACAATAAGGACTTTCTCATATAAATTAATATAATGTTTTTTAAATCTACGCTAACAGTCCAAACGTCAAACCTATGAATCTTTTAAAATGTCTATATTTTATGGGAACAAACTAAATTGTAAAACTTATATCCTCAAATACAATACATTAAGTTTTAAAATAAAATACATAGATATAATTTAATAGGGTAAATTGTAAAAATAATAATACTTTATTGCATTTTTGACGCCGTTTTTTTTTAAATAAATATTTATTTACCACAAAACTACGTGAATGCATCAGTTCTAGTTAAAAATTCTCAAATATTTTTAAAAGGCGTTCATGTTTCACAAATTGAGTGCTTCTCACGCTTCGAGTGTGTTGAACTTTAAACTAAAGATAATCCCCGTACGAAAAATGTTACGAAAAATATATTAAAATCCAAAGTGAAATACTGTCAATGTGATAAAAATACTAATATTGTAGCACCTTGTGAATGTTAAAACGTTACAAGTTGCGAATAGTTGGACGCTTTTTGGCCTTTATCTTAGGCCTCACTTGTGGAGATCACGTTGCGCGGATGCATCCAAGCTTGGATGTAACTTACATGAACTGTATATTTATAAATTTCTATACGACAAAAACATAAAAAAATTATAATAAAATGCTAAGCTATCAAATTATTTAAATGGTTATTAATAAATGCACCTAGCTCCATTGCTTTTGTTACGGACGAGAAACAGCAAGAAGATAATTCTTAATTTAAACTTAATATAAATATATTAAGAATGCAATGTCACTATTGCATCTCAAATCATGGGTGTCGTAAAACGCGATTAAAAGAGTAACCTTATGAAGACAATAGCACTGCAAGTAAAGAAAAATTCGAAACAAACCCTATACAACCCGTCTGGCTAAATTACTTCCACAATCTTTGGTGGATGTGGCCCGTGCCCTTCAGTGAGCCGTTTATGGGTTGAAATGCTGATGATGATGATTATAAACGTAACCCACATCTTTAATAAGTAAGTAAAGAAGTGACAACAGACTATTAACAGGCTAACAGGCGTCTTATTATTGAATTTACGGTAGTAAAATAATTAATGTAATGTAAATTATTAAATTTAAATGTAGTTCTGCCTTCGCATGATCTGCTTGCTAGTAGTTACGTGCCCCAGACACGCGTTACAAACAGGAAGGCCAACTTTGATTAAACATTTTGATTGGACCAAATATTCACATTGCTATCGATAGATAGAATTTATAGTAACTTCAACATTTCTAATCTTGTATCCATCATCATCAGCCCATATCTACCCATTGCTAGGTATAGACTCTTCTCAACAGTGTAACTTCTCACGGTCCTGTGCCTGCGTCCAATGAGATCCTATGATCTTGACGATATCGTCTGACTATGGGGCCAGTGGTCTGCCCACTGGCCTTATAGCTTCTTTAGGCCAACACTCTGTGGCTGCTTTGGTCCACCGTTCCTGCCAAGTACCTACCTAACTCCGCCTTAATAATAAAATAATAATGAATAATATTAAAATAAAATAATCTTCTATTATAAACACAAACTATTTTCATTTAATTATCGAAACAGATACAATATGTACACATGAGAAAAATATGTTTATCTGAAATAAAAATGCAATGGAAGCGCAAATAGTTATAAAACTATGTGTAACGCGAACTCAAGTACTTTGAGTTCGCGTTACACATCGTTTTAAAACTAAAAATTCAAAGCACATACAGACAAACGTATAATTATTTCACTGTAGCACTCTAAAATGCTCAAATGTATTCATGCGATTTCAAACACGAGGGACAGTTCCACTCAAACGATGATAAAAAAGCTGTAAAACATTGAATAGCACAAATTCCTTCAAAGGGTTAATATAGCGCACATTTTTTAAAATTATGCACTTTAACTAGTCAATTTTGAAAATGTTCGCCATATTATTATTTTTTATTATACTAAAACAAACTAGTGGATATTTGATATTACCAAATCGCTCTGCATTCAGTGAATCAAACATGACCATTCCAAGAAATGCTGTTAATTTTGGTCAACAACCAGATTATTTTGACTGGAGAGATAAAAAGAAAGTGTCACCTGTTAAGAATCAAGAGAATTGTAATGCATGCTGGGCTTTCTCAGTCGTAGGTAAAAAAATTGTCAATAATTAACTTTCAATTTAATTTTCAAAAATTTAATCACTAAAATGCAGACCTTGCGAGAAACCTAATGAGTGATATACAGCAA
Source organism: Laspeyria flexula (assembly GCA_905147015.1). NCBI lineage: Eukaryota > Metazoa > Arthropoda > Insecta > Lepidoptera > Erebidae > Laspeyria > Laspeyria flexula. Next base: position 14,571,822 of record LR989960.1, on the reverse strand, counting down.
ACTGCTTAGTAGTAAAGCATAACTAGAAAATACCCAATTTCGATTTTACCTGACCTGGTCATCGCACCTAATGGTCCGCACACACATTAGGTTATACATGACGGTTTTGACCTAACAGGCACAACCGCACACAACGGCAGACACAACAGCACAACTTTCATGTTTTTGTAATGTAACATTCACTTTGTACTTGCTGTTTATTTTCTCCAACAATATTTTTAGTATCTACTTTATGTTTGTGTTACGTTTAATACTATGTACTGCATACATGCTTACTCTAAGCGTATCATTAAAGGGAGCCTGGAGATTTGTCATACGGGTTACGGACCCAGTACTAACTCCAGCTCTCATTAAGGATTAAGAACGAAATTTATGTACCAAGTAATCACAAACAATTGTATCCTTTTTTAGAGAAATAAATAAATTTATTATTAACCATCATGCAAGCCCTAGCGTGAGTACCGTAAAACTATTCATATGAACAATGGAACTTAGTTATGCCTGACGGCTACGCCTGAAGGCTATGCCTGTTAAGTCAACGTCAACGTCATACGTCTTGCGCAGCATTGGTACCTATATATTTCCGCTGCGACACCCGGTCAAGGCATGATTAAGGGTACCGAGCTGAAATTGTTGAAGAAGAAACAGGTTTTGTGAGTTATGAAGATGAATAAAGAAGTAGCTTTGATTTTATCTGCCATTAGTGTAATAAAACTATGTCTTAGATAAATCAATTTATCTCATCAATTATAAACGTCTATCAGTACGATGGTAACCATTTTCACTGGTAGAATTCAAATTCTAATAGAAACAAGCATTCAACAAGTACATGTTGCGCAGTTACGTTATGAAAAACAGATGTCTGTAATTGTAGGTTATTAATTAATGGTCGACTCATAAATCATAACTGAATATAAATGTTAAAGCGCTTTTATGAAATGTAGTACAAGTAGTAGCAATTAACCAATCATTGCACATTGTAAAATAATTGCGCGATTATTTTAATTATTTGCCAGTTATTAAATATTTTGCTTTACATCGTGTACTGGTTTCAACTTTAAAAAGTACAAAACAAAGTCAGTTTCAGGGTCTTTCTGTCAATCCGTATATCAGCCTACTTCTTCTAAATACCTCAACGGATTTTGATGCCATCAGTAAGAATTAATTTAACGGAATATTTAGGTATATAATTATTTTGCGAATATACCACCTTGAAATATGAAAAATGTTTGGCTGTAATCAAATACTATTTACTTTATGTGAAAACATAATAACAAACGTTCCTTAAAAATACCATTCCATTTAAAAATTTGGACTAGGTTCCAAGTTAGCCTAACTAAAAAAAACTAAATATATTTTTTATTTTTCTACAGCGAACATAGAAAGTCATCTGAGTATATACAAGAATATGGAAGTGACTCTATCAGAACAGTTTCTAATAGATTGCGATGACGAACAAAATGGATGTGCAAGTGGATCATTACTTAGGTCGTTTGCGTAAGTTTCAGTAAGACTCAGAAGGTGCTGTTCTAGTGGAATTGTTATAGCAAAGTAAATTAAAAAAGTAGTTAACCAAAAAATTTTACACGTACAACTATGAAAACCAGACAGTGAAAATGCACCCTATTTTTGTCAAATGCCAGAGTATATTTTAATGTGACGATTTGTCGGATATAAAATTAAACAGTACCTGCTTGCACTGCAAAATATAAAATATGATTAGCAATTTTCATCCTTATTTAGCTAGACCTTTAAATATCATAATTGACTGAATCAACAACTCAAGATCATATGACTTGGTGCAAGAAAGTGAGGAGACTCGACCTCAAATAACGGGATAAGTAAAAGAAAAAGAAGATCGCTAAGCTAGACAGTGTTTCAGACTGATTGCAAAATCAGCCTTTAAATCCTAATTACTTAAGTTTAATTTGCTTTCAGTAACATCGTTACGAAGTTCGGTGGTGTCCTTCTTGATAGGGACTATTACCCTTATGCAAGCCGCAAAAATACCTGTCGATGGCATAGTTCACCACCAACACCCGTGCCCGTTATAGGCTTCAGACGAATTGCATCTGATGAGAATATTATGGCTGAGTATATTTGGAAATATGGGCCTTTGTCGGCAGGTATATTATTAATATTTATACTTCATTATTATAATATCCGTTATCCGTCCGGGTTATCCATGTAGTGAAGGATTAAGAATAAATAATGTCATTACTCCATCTCAACCCGAAGGTGTCGTAAAGGGCGACTAAAGGTGTAACCATAAACAGACAAGAGCTCTACGATAAAAGGAAAATACGAAACAAGAACCTATAGACCTATATCAACCTGTCTGGCCAGCATGGGTAGGCTAAATTCCCTCCACAATGTTTGGAGGAGATCCGTGCCCAGCAGTGGGACGAATATGCGTTGTAATGATGATGATGAGACATCCAATATTGGACGATGGCCTCCTCCTCATCCAAAGACTTTCACAACAACCGAATTTGACGGTTGGGAGATATGGAGGCGGTTCTGTGCTGCATTTTTATACATAGACATATGCAATTAAAAAAACTACAATTAGTTATTTTTATGTTAGTTAAAAAACTAGATATACAAGTGTACGTATCTAACAAAAATACACTGTATATTTCCTTATTATTCTTATAGCATGATGAGACGAGAATCCGATACGACCAAAATAAAAAAATAAAACATTTCTCCTAGAAATAAAACAATACTTTCTTATCAGAAGTATTGTATCAGTATTAACAGAAACAATACAATGCTTCATTTCAGATCGAAATACAGAGAAATTGATAGCGTATGTAGGTAAACAAAAAGTCTTGTTTTCCTTGACGGTGCTATCTTGAAGTATGACAATCAAGTGGTTGATAAACAACACATTAATCAACAGTAACAAATTGGCTAGATATTGTTTACGCAACTGTTTATCATTTCGACTGAATGGTAAAAGTAGATTGTCAGGAATTGTTGTGGTGTTTCATTTATTTAGGCATACGTTTTTGGTTATTGTGAAATGAGCCAACAAAAATACGTCATAGTTCCCCTTATGAGGCATACAAGAAACAAATATGCAAAAGTTTTGTATTATCAAAATACAACTAGTACTAGTGTTTAAGTACATTAGATGGCTGGCTGGGTCTTTCCCCTTTGGGACCACGACACTTTGGGACTTCGCTTTCACTTTGTTTCACACCAAGACCAAAGGGACCACGGTTTGGTCTTGGTGTGAAACAGCCAATTCAAAAAAGGCCGTTCCGCGATTGACACCGTAGTCCCAAAGTGTCGTGGTCCCAAAGGGGAAAGACCCGCTGGCTTAGGGATATATTTCAAAGCGAAAGCATTTTACAGGAGGATTCACTAATCGTATGAAATTTTCTTCCAAAACAAAAATTATGTTATAAATGACTTTGCAATTTACTGATTTGTGATCGACGAGTTCACCCATTTTGTATTAAACTTTGAAACAGCTAAACCCTATCTTTAAAATATCGAAATTACCACAGTACAAAACTAATAATACGATAGTTTTTAATAATATTTGTGTATAATTTTTAAGTTATGTGTAAATATTTTATTGAATTTTTTTTTTTTCTTTTAAAAAACGATTGCAATACTTCATATTATTTTCAGGTATCAACTCAAAATCAATGGCCAAATATAAGCCGGGAGCAACAATTGATGAACCATCGGATGAGAATTGCGATCCAGAGGAGAGAGATCACGCAGTACTAATTGTGGGATACAACTACTACAGTATGTACATTGTTGTAACTAATCTTGTGTGTTTCTGCTAATGTGTAGTAGCGTCTGAAGCTCTTTGGGGAAGAAAGGAGTTTTAAAGGGTGGGCAACGCGTATAAGTTGCTCTTGGTGTTGCCAGCGTCCATAAACTATGATAACCACTTTATTGCCACCGTTGTGTTACCTATACAAATAAATTTTTACACACCCGAGTTTCTATAATTTGAGCTAATGAAATAGTAATATATTTTGACTACATTCACACAGCGCCATCTAGTCCCAAATTAAGTAATTACATTTGCTTGTGTTATGGGTACTAAACAAGTGATATACTACTAAATTCCTTTTTTTTTGTAAATAGATACATTATCATCATCATCATCATCATTTCAGCCTATTGCAGTCCACTGCTACATACATAATATTATACATAAATTACACCCAGACACAACGAACAATCATGCTCATCAAACAAAGATTTGTCCTGAGTGGGAATCGAAGCCACGACCTCCGGCTTAGCAGTCAAGGTCACTAACCACTAGGCCAACAGGCCCGAAGTCAAATAGAAGTCTAGAGACCCTACTGGCAACTTCCACATTTGATTCGTCGAGCGCGATATTTATTTCAAATGTTTGAGAATGACTTTCATTGACTTTCATTTAGAACATTTATAAATTCATTAAATTATTTCAGGCCACATCCAACGACAAAAAAATGTAAAAGCGTTACACAAAAATTACTTTTATATACAGTATCCTAAAAATGAATTTCAATTGGCAGCCTAAAGCATTATCCCACCTAACTTTATAAGATGGCAAATAAGACTTGACACTTTATTGATCAACGTTGTCTGCCTTAAAGGTGAGATCTCACTAGAGATATGAGGCAAGAAGTTACGTTTAATTTTCTGATAAATCGATACTCACATACTACAATATACATGCGGTTCCGCTTCCTGCATTTGACAAATATTTGAGAAGACAACAAATAGCTATTGTTAGTATCAATGTATTGTTAATTAGCAACTCAGGGCGCGTTATACTGTGTGGGCATTGGTTTAAAAAACCTTATTCTATACATTCTAAAATAATATCTAGAAGAAATCGTATTCCTTTACTAAACCAAAAAAAACGCATCTAAAATACCCAAGTTTCCCATTCCCAATTTAACCACGGCTATAAGCATATCATTAAATTCACCATTATTCGGCAAAAGTGTCGTTCATTTGAATACAGGAGATAGAAGTGTGAAGGTAAAGTGAACCATTGATGACTGTAACGGTCTCAATTTCTAAAATGAAATTGGAATAGACTGCATATTCAGCTTTCTTTATTCCTAAGTGTAATCCGTTTTACTTTTTGTGCTTCTCCTTCCTCTTTTTAACCCCGACCCAAAAAGAGGGGTGATATAACTTTGACGTGTCTGTGTATTTATGTAACTGTCATCAATTTTGATGCAGTTTCTCCTTACAAGCATAAACGTGATTCTTGGACATGTTTTCTGATTATAATAACTTCTGATTATATTCTGCATGAATTCTTGATCTCAATAAAAAGTAAATTTAGTAATTAAGGAACTTTAGGTCAATTACAAATTAAGCTTTGTAAACTTTTTTGTAAAAGACTGTTTGATTCCGAAATAAAGTAGAATAAAATAAAAAAAAATGTTTTTTTCAGAGTCCCCAGAAGGCAAAGAGACTCCGTACTGGATAATTAAGAACTCGTGGGGATCAAACTGGGGTGATGAGGGTTATTACTACTTGGTGCGCGGTCGTAATGCTTGTGGTATCGCCTCCGACGTGTCAGTCTCTTTTGTGACGGAATAATGGAGTTATATTGTTAAATAATACCCTTTTCACATTATACTAGTCCAATATTTTGATGCGCCCAAATGGAATTGTGCAGGCAGCCAATCTAGTAACTATTATGTATGCTGCAATATTGGGTTAAATTACTAAGATATCATATTCCAGTAATTTCAGTAAATAGAATAATAGAATGGGCTACTATATCTTGTGTACTGTCAATATAAAAATATTAAAGATGTTACTATAATGTTAAATGTTTTATATAATTTATCTTGTGACGTTCACTGGCCATTGTGTATATGTTTTAAAATAAATAATATTTCCTGCCATTTATCGATATTTTATTGAAATTTTTAACTAACATGAAATTGGTATTTGTTTAAATAGAAATTTGAAATATAGACAAACAAAATTGATATCTAAAATTAAATGAACATCTAAACAATGATCAAAAAGACAAGCTTGTATTTTGTTATAGCAACAATAACACGTCAAACATAATTATTCACGCATTAGGAAACAGTGATAAGAACGCGATAAAACATAGAATAGCGTGAATGCTTTTTACTGATTACTATCATTCTTAAAACTAGTAAAAACTCGCAGTGATAAAAATGTTTAGATTTCTATTATTATTGTTTGTCCTTATATTGTTTAACCACAATGCTTCATTGGCATTATCCAATAATTCAATTATAGTAACATTATCGATAAAACCAAGTTACAAGTTGAATAGTCTAAGGCAGTACCCATCGGCATACCAATCGCCAAACCAACCGTCGTACAAACCGCCAAACATGTCAAAAGCAAAAAAGTCAAAATCGTTTGATTGGAGAGCTACAAACCACATTTCACCCGTAAAGAATCAAGAAGATTGTCAAGCTTCGTGGGCCTTTTCGATTGTTGGTAATAATTTTATACATATAATAATTATATAACATAACGAAAGTCCGTGTTATGATGAATTACCGTAATGTCTCTACCCTATTTCAACCCGTGAGTGTCATAAAAGGCGACTAATGGAGTAACCTTAAGCTTCTGACCGCCACATTAAATCGGCATCTTCGTGCCCAAAAGAGAATAAAACTTTTTAACGTTCATACCTCACGACAGCGAAACACATGTTGGACATTAATTTGATAAATTTGACAGGCTTAATTTGTGTATGCCCTCTCGGCGAATCATAGAAAAACTATTCTGTATCACTGTGCCATCTCTGTATCCTATGATTTACGAAATAATTTGAATTAAATTGTCTGAAATTTTTTCTCCTTTTGAGCTCTATTTTGAGCGCGCCGGCTTCCGCTGTGTGTAAGTCTTGGGATTTTTAAGGCAATGTAATATTTGTGTCAAACGTAGAGTAGGACGCCCTCCAGCTAGGTGGACCGACGACCTGAAAAAGGTCACCGAATCTATCTGGATGCGGAAGTCGGAGCACCGTATGTCCAGCAGTGGACTGCAATAGGCTGAGATGGTGATGATTTATTTGAAATAAATTACTTATTTATTTACTGGTCCCAGCATTCACTTCTCTCACGCAGACCATGCCACTTACTGGCAATGACTTGGCTATGCGTGGCATCTGCACTTACCACCAGGCTATAACCAGGCGCCAGGCAAACTCTGCAACTATTCTAAAAAAATTACAAGCGTCTGTGAATTGATAACTTTCATTCGTCAATATTTTTTATTTACAATCAGTTCTTTTCTCGCAGCCAACGTTGAAAGTCATATAAGTATACACACAAATTGGAAAATCTTTTTGTCGGAGCAGTTTCTTATAGATTGTGATACAGAACAGTATGGATGTATCAATGGGTCTTTAACTAAGGCGTTTATGTAAGTTCACCTTTTTTCTTGTCAATTAGCCTTGGTCTGTTCAAATTATTCTAGTGGTCCAAACCAGCTCTACGCTACTGGAATAGTCAAAACAGGTACTGGGACCCGAGTCTGATAAAGCAATCGTAACACAGTGGTAAGCCGATATGGTCTTATTTAACAGCTGAAGTCAATAGCGCCATATTGCCGGCCTGTCTAATTCTTCAACTTTTTAAAACTGTGTTGCTCGTTTCATTATAAAAAAATCGTTTCATTAAAAGAGGTTTACTGGGTATGGGTAGCTGAAATATAACAACAAGGTGTAGTGTTTAGTGACCCTGACTGCTAAGCCGTCGGTCGTGGGTTCGATTCCTACCCAGGACATATCTTTGTTTTTTGTTTATCTATAATTAATTTATCTATAATAATTAACACAAGCAAAATATGATTTTTTTTTGTTATTCAGCGACTACATTTGGAGGCGGAATCAACTATTTTCTGAAGCTTGCAATCGCTCAAAAGGGATAGTATATCAGATACGGTTACTGCCTGCCCTGTCCCCTGATTCTGAGCTGTCGGAAATTTTTCGGTCGGAAATGTCAATTTAATTAAACTTAAAAAACATAATGTCAGATGGTTGTAGGAAAAAATCTTAAATTACATTAAATATTAAGCAATTTCCATCGCCATTCCATCCATCTGGTTTAACATTTTATATAAATGCTAGAGCTAATAGAAAAACGTTGTCATGACGTCATTATGTTAACAGGTAATGGATAAATTCGATCTCAGGGACGTCCACCCACGTAGCTCAGATGGAAGAGCACTGCACACGGAATGGCAGGGTAGCGGGTTCAAGTCCCGTCGTGGGTTTGAATTTTTTTATTACTTGTTTAGCATTTATATAAAATCTTAAATTAATTAGGTTTTAATTTTCTATACGTTAGAATATTTTCTAACATTAAATAACTTAAACCGTAAAAATACGTCGTACTAAGAATCGAAAAAGTTTACGATCCGGGAGCAATCCGACGAGTCAGAATCAGGGGGCTGAGTCATAATTAATAAATAATAGAATTAATTTAAAAAACACTGAAAGAAAAGTTGAAAAGCAGTATTATAATGTCAGTAGAGGGAATTTGGTTTCCGACTATTTCAATGTATGGTAGACAGTGGGTGGCTCTCGACAAGTGGCAATCGATTCGATATATCTATTCTATCGACATGTCAAATTAGTACATTGATCACGTGACATGTCAAGGATATGTTCAAATGTATTGAAGTGACAAAATATGTTAATTAGAATAGATAGATAGAAGTGATTGCCAATTGTTTAGAGGGGGTCAGAAGAGTCTGATGCGATGGAACGTAATAGATTGTTGATGATCTTAATAGTTCATTTGTTTCTCTTTTCATATTGAAGTTTCATTTATTATTTGAATAGCATTAAAGTTGAATATCCCTTGCAGAAACGTCGTCACGAAATTAAATGGTATTCTACGTAACACGGATTATATTCAATTCAATAGAGAGCAAAATTATTGTACATATATACCGCCAAAGCCGGCAGTTATACCAGTATATGGTTTCAAAAAACTACCTGCAGATGAATATTTAATGGAACAAACACTTATGAAACATGGACCACTATCGGCAGGTAAAACCGGTTTTTAACAAAAGAGTAGGTATACCAAATCCTATGTCTCTAATATGGCACTTTTTATTCCGAAGTGGTAGACAGAGATATATCACACCCAGATATCGAAGACTATATTTGCCCGAATTTTTTTTTTAACTTCGTTTACATAATATTTTATTATCCTGAACGTATCTTTTTTCAAACAAAAAAATAATTATTAAAATAGGTTCTCGCAATTCAAAATTACCATCGAAAACTTCTGGCACGTCTAACGGACGGGAAACTACGGAACCCTACACTGAGCGTGGCCCGACACGCTCTTGGCCGGTTTTTCAATACATAAATTAAATAAAAATTATTGAACATTACAATAATAATAAAATGTTTATATAAACTATAATACTATTTTATATCTTTGTTACCGGAAATGTATGAAATCTAGGATCTAATTGTATACAAATCCTAGGCAATGTATACAATTCCGAATCTATTTAGGACATGTATAAAATATTGTTTGGAAAACTTATCCTGGGACATGTGTACATTTCCTAGGATTTGTATACAATTCCAATATCGTATTAGGAAATGTATAAAAATAACACGTTGTTAAAACGATATTTTTTTTTTTATTCGGGAGAACTAACAGTTACACAATTTTCTTAAATTAGGGTCTTAATATTAAGTTATATTATGTTATTGCGTATCTCACAGCGTTATCCACATCTTAATAATTATTATTAAAGCACTCGTTGAGACAATCAGGTAACAATCATACCGTAAAATAACCCTAACCTAACCAATCAGAGTCGGATTGCTGTGAATCGGGGGGTGGTAAGTATAGCTATCGCGCATAAGTCACCGAAGCTCTCCTCCTACTTCTGGGTGGTTTGAAAAAAAAAAACATCCCTAACCTAACCCGTCCGAGTCGGATTGCTCTGAATCGGGGGGTGTAAACCTATTGATATCTCAGATGTTTTATATTTCCGATTGCTATTTAGGAAATGTACATTTCCTAGGAAATGTGTCTAATATAATTTATTTCACACATTTCCGTGTGATTTTAGGAATTGCATTTCAAAAACACATTTCCTAGGAATTGTATACAAAGACGGATTACATACATTTCCGTTAACGGAAATATACTAATACTATAAAGCTAAAGAGATTGTTTGGTACGCTATGATCTCAGGAAGGTCCGATTTGAAAAAATATTTTTATAGTACGAGTAGATAACTATTTATCGAGGAAGGCTGTTAATAATATGTTCGTTAGGCATTCTTTGTTTGGCCGGTAATGTTATATATCCTTTCTCGATAAATGGGCTATCTACCACTAAAATTAAAAAAAAGAAAAATTATTTTCAGTCAACTATTTCCTAAGATTAGCGCGTTCAGCCAAACAAACAAACTCTTCAGCATTATAATATTATAGCTTAGAATCATAGATAAAAAATATTAATATTATTATCATAGTATAATTATAGTATAGTAGATTGTAAACCTGAAGATTTTGTTCACTGGGGCTATTGTTGTCACACTAATGTTAGGAACTATTGGTTTGAATTGAAAATATCATTTAGTTTTGGATAGCCCATTTATTGAGGAAGGCTATTATAGGCTATAACATCAGAGAACTAAAAAAGCTAAGCAACAGCTAGTTGTTTAAAAATCAGAATAATAAATATACATGAATACTCGTGTAGTGACTGTTAATATACAATGTGTCATATTCGTCTTTATCTCACGGGTGTCGTAGGAGGCAACTAAAGGTTTTGGCACAGTGAGCTGGGCGAGACGGCAACGTGACGCGGGCGTGACGTGAGCAAGTTGTAATATATAGAAATATATGAAAGGTGTCACACAGAGCCGTCACGTTCGGCACGCCGCCGCCGCGCCGCGCCGGCCGCTGACGTTTGCGTGCATACATTTCGTGCGACTTGACACCTGTATGAACTCGCCCCGTTCGCTGTGTGCCCAAAGCTTTAGGAAACCAGAATCCTCACAAATTCTATTTTCGATTGGTCGATTTGATTGTCAAATGTTTTATAAGTGCAGTTTCATATTAAATATTCAAACATTTCCAAGATCAAGATTGCGAGCCTTATAGCCTAACTAATGCAAGGAAATGAGATCCTGAAGTAAAACTTTGTAATAATGTCAGATCAGATTAGCGACATTTGTAAGTTAAAATCCACGAGTGTTATGCAATTAGCATTTTAATTTTTAGTACATAGTGTTTTATTTTGTATTGTAAATGCAGTGATAAATTCGATTATGATGAAGAATCATCAACCGAGAACTATCGACACACCGTTGGATGGTGAATGCGACCCATCAACAAGAGATCATGCAGTACTAATAATTGGCTACGATTCTTATCGTAAGTTATTTTTTTCTTTTAAAAAATGATTACATAACGGCACTATTGGTAATCTGTTGAGGAGGAGATAGTTGGAGATAGGCCTCCAACAGTAGACTTCCTCCGACGATAATTATGATGATAATGATGATGAACAGAGCCTCACACCTTTTATCTCCTTATAGTTAAGTAGAGTTGCATACAACCACATTTCATCAGCTATCTTATCATCATCATCATCATATCAGCCCAATGACGTCCACTGTTTTAACTAATTTCCGCCATAACGAGACATAAAGCTATCTTATAAATTAGGGTAAATCAACACTTTTCGCATTCAAATCATTACAAATTATTTCTAGGGGGTCCAGATCTAAAAGAAGTTCCGTATTGGATTATAAAGAACTCGTGGGGTAAAGGATGGGGTGACAATGGATATTACCGCCTGGAGCGTGGCATAAATGCGTGTGGTATCGCCGAAGAAGTATTTATCCCAGAAATATCATTAACATAATGTAAAACAACTAATCTATGCGCTATTAAAACTTAAGAACTACTGAAAAGATTTTTATGCGGTAAGATAGAGTGATTCATGAGAAAAGCTTATGTATAATATAAATCAGAAAAAATAACATACATTGTGGCTTGCGCCGCTATATTAAAAAAAAATTAAAAAGGAGGACATCAAAATCTATAAAAACCTATTTTCAAAGTTCCTGGAAAATTACCAAATGAAAGTTTAAATCGAAAATTTGACTTTACTAAACGGATTATTTGCTCTTAAAAATCAAATAAATAAAATATGTACAGTTATAATATATGATATTCAGTAGCATGACCATTCAATTAAGTTATAGTGATAGGTTCATTGATAGCAAGTGAACTTATCAACCCTCGTCATTGCCATTTCTCAGATATTGCCTGAAGGCTCTCGACGGCTAGAATAGCAATTGATTTGTAAATTGACGAACTGACTGACCAGCGATGAGAAGTAATTTTTGGTCAATGATTGAATGTTTCTATCACTGATATTATGTAGACTGACAAACAATGTTTAAAAAAGGTAAAAGTAGACAGGTTATTTAAAAAATAAATATTACTTCATGATCCGGTTCAATCAAGTCAAAAAGAAAAGCTAAAACAACATGAAGGATAGAAAACAGTGGCAATTGCTTGAGAATAAATAAATCAAATAACAGAAAGCTGGTCAAATTATTGCTTTATATTTAAATCATTTTAATTTCTATCATTTATTTTGTCAAAAGAAAAGCTTGACAATAGCTACTCAAACGGAGTAGGAGACAGGTATCTATCTAGCTTTACCTATCTAATTTACTAAAGTCAATCATTGTAAATTCAACCTTGTACTTTAATAATAGAGTTGACAAATACTTTGATTGTATATGTCAAAAGTCATTCTTCATAACATTACGTGCTACGTTTTCATTAGGCATTCAAATCGGCATCAAAGTTCCACACAATAATAACTTCTTTATTAAAAAAAGGTGTTCACAAGAAAGAATTACGTGATTTATAACTTCAATTCTTATTACACAGGTTCTAACATTTCATCAACTTGAAAATACGCTTAGTATTTACGCACTAAGCCATTAAACTCAATAAAGGTAAGAACTCATGAAATACATTGTATCTTACTCATTGCTGCTTGCTATAGCAAAATTGTAATATGCAATTGCAAAAATATGGATTATGGGTGACCACAAATGTGGTGGTGGTTTGAAAGTGGCAGCAACCAAATCTAAATTTCTTAAACCGACTGATCGAATGTTGAAATTCAGAGTAAGCTTCCTGATTCCAAATTGTATTTGTATAAAACAATTGCCGCTCGCTTTATTGTAGAGGAGACAGTTTTCTGTTAGCGCCATCTACCATACGTACCATATATTCAAAATACAAGCATTCATGATTTAAAAAATATCTGTGTTAATTTTATGCGATAACAAGCAGCACCTAAGCGATTTAAATCATAGAGATATTATTGAAATGCCCGCAATCTGCTTTAGTTTAGAAATTGAGGAATATCTCTATGTGATATCATTACCAGACAGACTTTAAAATCTTTTTATTTTAACACTTGGATAAATATAACTTGAAAGAATTCTTGACTCAGCTATTTAAGGGCGAACATTTAAAATATGAAAAGAGATGTTTCAGCAGAAAATACCATCTTAATGAGATACTCAAACGTCTTGGAATCGTTTTTGATATTCTTCATAACACTCGTTATAAACGAACAGTGTTAATTAAATTGTGACCTATGACTTTTGACCAACCTTAAACTTTTTCACCAGTTTCTGTTTATGTGTAATTTATTTATGTTTATTAAAATGTTATGAAATTTTTAATAAATCTAACTCTCAGATGGACGATCATAATTATGGTACACATAGATAGGTCACATAGGATCACATAAGATTGCTCGCGGTGACGTAAATTAGGTGAGGTATTATGTCCAGCAGTGGACGTCGTTGTGATGATTATGATACTCCCTCACGATATCAAAGTGCTATCAAAGCTATGCCAAGTTTAAATTAGTTATTTATTCATTTTAATCACATTAATTATACTCGTACTTGTCTTATGAACGTCATACATACAAAGCCAACGAGGTGTTAAATTTTTTTTCTAAGCCACGTGCTCTAGCAATGTTTAGAAGAGCTGGCAAGAAACTAGGTTGTCTGGTCTATCGGTATATTTTTTTTTTTAATTAGTTTAGAAGGAATTACTGAACATATGGTAGAAGAGGTTTTCGCCTGTCTGGCAGGACAATGATTTTAATTAAAGGTGACTGACGCAAAAATAAACAATACAAAAAATGTCTAGCCAGCTTCAAAAGCACTGGTCTGGCATTCAATGTTCAGTGAGTGAATACAAGTGTCTACACGGCACAATACATCACAAAGAGTAATAGGATAATTTGGTACTTGATGAAAAAAAATATTGAAAGAGTTTTTCAATTGTTGGTATTCCCTGATGACGAACATTGACTTAAACTATGTTTAAAATAATGTTTTTATTGTTTATAGACACCTAAAGAGTTTTCACACATCAGAGTATTGCTATACCGTAATCATAAACTTCAAAAAAAATAATAATGTGTGGTATTCAATTATCACCATCATCATTTCAACCCATAAACGTCCCACTCACTGCTGAGTACAGCCCCCTGATTCTGAGCCGTCGGAATATTTTCAGCCGGAAATGTCAGTTTAATTAGAGTTAAAAAACATTATGTTAAAGAAATATATAGTTGTAGGAAAAAATCTTATATTAATCAGTTTTTAATTTTCTACACGGTAGACAACTTTATAACATTAAATAACATAAGCCGTAAAAAATCGTACATCGTACTAAGATTCGAAAAAGTTTACGATCCGGGAGCAATCCGACGAGTCAGAATCAGCCCACAGATCTCCTCCTAAAAATATGGAGAGAATTTAGCCTACTATACTACGCTGGTCAGACGGGTTGGTATAGGGTTTGTTTCGAAGTTGCCTCAATTTCATTCAATACATAACTAAAATTTAAAAGTACCTATTATTTTTTTGTTTGGTTGCAAACTATTTTTTTTTATATAAATATTAAAAAATACACATCTCAATGAAGTGTTCACTAAAATAACGTACCAACAAATGAGTAATGTGTAATAAAATAGATAAAACGAAACAAGTTTCTAATACATTAACCACAATTTTTATTATGTTACATAGACTGGCCTGTTGGTCTAGTGGTTAGTGACCCTGACTGCTAAGCTGGAGGTTGTGGGTTCGATCCCCACCCAGGACAAATCTTTCTGTGAGCATAAAGGTTTGTTCTGTGTCTGGGTGTAATTTATCTATAATAAGTATGCATTTACAAAAAAAAAATGCATTTAAGTACCTAGTATATCAGTTGTTTAGTACCCATAACACAAGCAAATATAATTGCTTACTTTGGGACTAGATGGCGCTGTGTGAGTGTGGTAGAATATTATATTATATTATAATCTCAACCCAGTTTCATCTACTTTTTATTATTTGCTATTTACGTTGTAAATATTGTCTACACCTATAAGTCATAAGTTATTTATTTCTATACAATATACATTGTGTTGAAAATACATATTATTAATTAAAAAATAAATTACAATAAATAATTAATTAAAATAATAAATTGCACATCTTTAAAAATAATAATTCAATAATAATAAATTCAAATATAAAATTAACTAGATGAAATGTATAAATTCTATTAAATAAATTATATTAAATCTGGCTTCTGTCATTTATGAACTCATCGACACTATAGTAACCTTTCTCCACTAAATATGTTTTAAGCTTGTTTTTGAATATATTTGTACTGTGTATTATTTTATATTCTACAGTTAACTTATTATACAACAGAACTGATTGCACTATATGGCTATGTTGTACAACATTCAATTTTGGCTGCAGTATGGAAGGTATATCTTTTCTCCGAGTACTATGTCGAGTTTTTCTTTCCTCATCGCTCTCATACTTGTACATAATATGTTTAACAAAATTGGTAAGCAAGACTAAAATATAGGCATACATATTATAACAGCACTTAGCCTTTCTCATAATTTTACGAACTAAATATGTATAGCTTCCATATTAAATAATAAATAGATTCATGCTACGACTGTAGCGTCTCTACAACATTTCGTAGCAATATTATACTTCAAAAACACGTGTCACGATTTGACCTCATTTTGACGTACTAATTTACATATTACAAGATACAGAAGCCGAAACGTAATATTATAATCTCTCTGTGTTGTGGTCTTTATATATTTTGGTTATGTCGCAGCCTAAGTGTAAAATGAAGTATTGTGACAAGGAAATTTAGACTTTATGACTTTTACTTTAAGATCAAAAATTCTATACAGATTTATCTCATATTATGTCTCTGTACTTGAGTATGTTAACACTCAAAAATAGGTTATGAGAAGAAGGGAATTATCACGAATTTAAATAACTCATAAAATAGTCAAAGAGAAAAAAAAGCACCTACGCTACATGACGTATTTTGAAGGTCAATGTCATTTAAAAAAAATTAAACTAAACTTTAATTATCTAATAAGCTGATATTTATAAGGCAAAAGATCACCACAAAAAAGCACTCTATATTAAATACATTTATTAAATAGAAACAGACACCTACAAAATGGCATTTGCCTCAATAATAATTTTGTTCAGTAAACTTGACAATTATAAAGTGAGTAATATCAGTCAAGTTCTGCACCATTCCTTATGGACCAGTGAGTTTCATCAACATAAAGTGAATTTACTCTTTCATAAATTATTTGAAGGCACTGTGTAAGTTAAATTCAAATAATAAAAAAAAGGTTTAATAATATAATAATAATATTCTACCACATTTACACAGCGCCATCTAGTCCCAAATTAAGCTATTATATTTGCTTGTGTTATGGGTACTAAACAACTGATATACTACTTAAATACATTTTTTTATTTATAAATAAATACATACATATTATAGATAAATTACACCCAGACACAGAACAATTCTTTATGCTCATCACACAAAGATTTGTCCTGGGTGGGGATCGAACCCACGACCTCTGGTTTAGCAGTCAGGATCACTAACCACTAGACCAACAGGTCAGTCCTTGGTTAGGGTAGGTCCTAGGTTTATAGTGTTACTTACTAGTAATATACGCAGGTATGCAACACGTTGAAGGGGTAAGTAGAATTGTATTACACCCACATATCGCTAGCAATGTTAGGTCCTGTAGTAACAGGGGCAAGTAACAATTATCGTATTATTCAATATCTTACACAAACACTCAAGGAGACTAGTGAAATACGGCAATGGACAGGCAAAAATGGAAAGCTATGGGGGAGGCCTTAGCTCAGAAGCGGAACACAATGGGCTGAATAGAAAAATCCGGCACTGAAGAAGAAAGGAAACGACAGACAGCAATCGTCGTGTATGAGGAATGTCTAGAATGACAAGAAGTAGTTGAGTCAGTCTGTTAAAGATGTTTATCAGCGACGTAATTGGCGCCTCAAGATTATAAAGCTAACCCTGCGTAACAGAAGGGGGTGAGGAAGGAGAAGAAGAGGCATTACTGTTTAGTGGTACATATTACACTTTAATATTATCAATTTTACTTTTCCACTATGACTAGAACGTCTGAACGGTACACAGAAAGTTCAAATTGAAATGGAAGTTGACTGGTTTAACCTGTTAAAGGCAATAAGAAGTAAACTCATTAGCAAAGTTCTTGAGGTGAACCAAGTCGGTGTCAGTACGATTAATTATCTTATTAGTCGTGTGATTTATTGACTATTTGTGTTTTATAGTAAAGTGCTATTTACCAAGAGGAGTTAGAAATAATTTATGAGTAAATCAAGCAATACCGCATCGCACTTTCGTATGCTTTTATACTTTTCTGTGACTTAAAATTATTATTGTCATTTACTCGAGTGAGATAGAGGGTGAAAATCACACCACACTACATTTTTTTAATCTAAAGCCCTAAATAATATGACGCAGACATGCATAAATATGCAACACGCATATAATGCTTCATAGGTAGAACTTCACAGCTCTAATAACTTAATAAAGACACTGTCTTTTTCAAACATTTGACAACTATTTCAACATATTATAATTATTACTGTCCTAGTACCGGCACTCAACGTACTAGCACTAGCGTTTAAGTTTTAAGACTTTTGTAATATTATTTGTTCTATTAGATTTTTAACAAATGAATTTGAATTTGAATTCATTAAAGCAAAACAAATGAATAAAAATACAATAATACGTTTATTCTCAAGCAACTTTCAATGGACTCTGTTAAAACAGTCTCCTTGGAATATCAAGCCCTTTGACTTGATCAACTTCAATTTAAACCGTGTTTTTCTTTTACTATTATTAAAGTAAAACCGTGTATTTAATTACATTTACCTTTGTTAAGCGTTTTAGTTCAACTAAGTGATATTGTAATTGTCTCTTGAATACCTTTTGTAATAAGTTTTTACGTAATGACTTTATGTTAAAGGTTTAGTCGAGTTAAGTCACGCAAAATGTATGCTACATAAAGCAATGTTGATAATTCAACAACTTCATTAACAAAATTATATTGAAGCTAAAATAAATGATAAAAATTTAATAAAAAAAGAAAAAAAGTGTCAAAATCACAGTTTTAAGTCACACAAATCACAGTTTAGGTTCGTATAATTTGAAAAAGAAAAAAATGGTTTTTTTAAATATACAAATTTTTCTTTAATTTTTTTTAATAATATATAAAATAACAAAAGCTGTCCGCCGAAAACTTGTCTCTTCCGCCATATTTTTATAAATAGCGACTGAAAACGCCTACTATAGCTTTTTGGAAATGGTAATTAGTTCACGCAAATAAAATCTTAATAAGCTCACCTTATCAATAAATATTAATAACCCTCCATAGAAATAGATTCCATAATCATAAAGCTTATTATCCACTAACAAAACTCAATTATTTTTAAATATACGTCTTCAAATCAAAAGATTCGTAATACAGATCCGTATTCTAGATTCGATACTATCAATGATATCTCTAGAAAAAGTGTTCTTACCCGAAGGAATCCAATAAGCGGGGAAACGGACATTAAAATATTGAAAGGCGACGAAAACTTTTCTAATAAAAAACGCTCCATTTGTTAAAATGAAAAACGATTTCCACTTTACGTTCCTGTCTAACTTCTAGCGAAACTTACGTTGGATAAGTTTGACTATGTTCATCAATAATAACCCTTATCGCTTTGTAATAACAGTTAGTTCTTAAAGTGTTAACAAGTTAATCATTATGATCTCCTTAGGTTGAAAGAATAATATTGTGTTAACTGCTATCTTAGCGGGTACAAGTAAACCAAGTTAAATATTAGCTTGAACTAGAAGAGGCGGTTTAATTGAGTTTTAGTTTGAGGGTTTGATATCTGCTTGCTTTTTAGTTAAAGTAAGGGTTAGATCTGTTATAATGAAAAGCGATTGATAAATTACTCATTGAGAAAAATGACACGATTTTGGAAACAAATTGTTATTCCTGATAGATTCGCTGGGTATTTGATCTAAATAGCCCATAAGAACAAGCGGGCCTGCCAAACTGTTGAATTTATTTAACTGTTTCAATGAAAACTTGACAGTAGAAAGTACTAAATTTTTTATAGGTATGTATAATTCTGAACTAAATAAAACAACATTTCAAAATTACAATTTATATTTCTAAAATATCGAAAACAGAA
Source organism: Laspeyria flexula (assembly GCA_905147015.1). NCBI lineage: Eukaryota > Metazoa > Arthropoda > Insecta > Lepidoptera > Erebidae > Laspeyria > Laspeyria flexula. The sequence goes on along the minus strand of LR989960.1, from coordinate 14,552,172 downwards.
ATGGTAAAAAGGCACTTATCTTACACCATTCATTATATTAATATTCTAAAAAATTTATGTATAAAAAAGTTTACAACCAACTTCTTTAACACATTGAGCGCCAGACTGAAGACACAATGGAAATTTAATTGTTTGTCAATCTTTAGTGAATCTTTTAAGATCTGTTGGAAATGTTTTATATTGTAAATATAATCTAAACATATTTAATTCGTCACCAAATTCCCAAAAAATTGATTTCAAGGCAAAATAATATTGTTACGTGGTACGTGCAATTTGGAATGACATCAACTTCGCATGTTACAATTCTTTTGCCGTCTGAGTATACCGGCTTGTAGGTGATATTGTCGGTAAATGTATTCCTTCGTCATTGCATGTGTCGTAAACATAGCTCTGCTTCGCTTTAGAACTTCACTTTTAGGGCCCCAAGACTGGTCTAGGCCTATTTCTTCATTCAATTTCTTTTTATACATTGCCTTCAATATCCTTATAATTGTCACAAGTATTGTTAATAGCATGATAAACATTAATAGCCACCAACTAATCGTTTTTCCAACAGACGAATTCCGATCAATGTAAATAGCATAAAGTTCAATACAAAACACGTATGGAAGCACAATTATAGACACTATCCACGATAACTTAACGAATAATTTTGGCTGAACGCCCAGCATAAAATGAACATCTTCTGAAAATCGATCAAAACCGTAATATATTAAAAACACTAAACATTCTACCAAAACTGAAAATATTATTATGAAATTAAGACTACGTTGAAGAGCCAATATTAAGTATATACTCTTATTTCCAAGTAATGGAAGTGTTGCGATAAATAAAATTATTACAAATAGCATAGTCATTAAGCCTGGATATTTAGCCACTGACGTATATTTCGTTCCTAAAATGTCTATAAAGCTGCAAATTATTATACAATTTGTACTAAAAAAACACATTGCGATCAAAATGAAGCACAATATAAGCCAAAATGATCGAGACTCGTAAACATATAGGAAACGTGGGATCATTTCAAAGATAAACAACATATTATACTTGACTACAGCGGCAGGATGGACGCCAAACTTGTAACAATATGGACATAACATTAAAGCGTCACTATTTACGCCAAGAATAGAAATAGCCCCAGTTATTACGACCACTATGACGATATTTGAATAACAAGGAGATCTGAAAGAACTCCTAGAAGATACATTGAAGGAAATTCCAGAACCAACATTCAAACTAAATATAATGTGAACTACACAAGTTGTAAATTCAACATGATTGAAGAACAAAGTGAAGTCGATATCCAAAGCTTCTTGGAATTTTGCAATGATACCTTTTTGTAACATAGATCCAATTAAAAACAGAATACGAAAACATACAATGCATATAGTACAAAATCCTAAAACCCACTTGAGAGACTGAATCCTTCTAAAACAACTGAGAAACAAAAAAACACAAATTATTGCAGAAGCTAATGACAGACGCCACGGTAAATGAAATTCTGCTCTGTTTAATCGTAATAATTTATACCTCCAATATTGATACTCCGGGAACGTCTTATAGAGCTGGCTACAATACGGCAAGCGATTTTTCATGGTCAAGCAGTCTTGATGAATTGTATAGTTGTAGAACAAAATATTGCAATCTTTGTTAGTCCAATCTCCGCACGCGTAGTATGGTATAGGTTCATCGAAGCTTATTATGAAGTAATGGAACACAAATGCACTGTAAGAATGCGAAAAAATTATAACTAGTAACTGCCAAAATATTTGCACGTAAGCAAAGTGTGATAAAAACGGTCTTGCTTTCCAAACTTCCCAGCAATTTCGACCCGTGAACTGTCCAGTCACATATTCCATATATAATAATGGTATGCCAATAAATATATATATGAAAGCAAATAATATAATATGACCCGCAGCACCATACAATAAAGCTTTCTGTGGCATTGTGACTATGGTGTTTACATTCAATGTTTGAGAGAGCATCGCAGCCAAGAAGATTTTTCTTGAGCCCCAATCATTTTGAGTATCAGATTCGTAAGACATATTCACATTTTTTACTAATTTACAAATTTGTTCATTAAATTCACATTTGTTAAAAAAATATTTTCAAAATAAAAATTGGTCGTGGCCGACTAGATATTTTGAGCGATATGATGTATACCTACAATGTGTTGCAATCGTTAAAATATTTTTTAAAGAATGCATCAGCAATTTATTCTATTTTCATTGAAAAGCCTGGATTACTTCTCGTCAACTTTTATCAAGATAAAACTACAAACAAAAAACCACTAGGATATCTCATATTAATATGAAAAGCTAATTTTATAAACCTGAATATTTTAAATTATTTTTCTCAACATAATTTCATTTCGTCTAGACAGCGTTACACAGATGAAGTATGACTTGTCACTGATTAAAGAGACCTGCAGTTGATTAGTTTTCTGATAACCAGTCCATGCATTGGAATTTATCTACTAGCTTTCGCCCGCAACCTCGTCCGCTGGGCCCTTTTGGTAAAAAGTAGTTAATGTAATTATTAGAATGTGGACGGAATTTCGCCTACTATACCACGCTGGCCAGATGGGTTGGTATAGGTTTCTTGGTTCGTTTCGAATTTTGTTTTTTTCGCGGTGCTCTTGTCTGCATAAGGTACTATATTTTTTTTTATTATTATTCGCATTTTTGACACCCACGTGTTGTAATGGGGTGACATTACATATTCTTAATCCGTCACTACACGGATATCAGATTACTATGTTTAAAATTAAATACCCCAAATAAATGAAAGTGCTATTTACACAATTGTTTTATTTTATGGATCAATACAATTTCCATTTGCTGATCCTACAATCCTCTTTTCGGCGCATGTTCACGACCGCATCAGCAACACAAGGCTTTGAAACATTAGCGAACATTAGTTGTCCCAAACAGCCGTATCCCCGTACTTACCCTTGAGAACGGCGGCAATTTCGACTTTCCGGCGTCGCGTCAATACGATGACATCTCCGCGAATTTCCTGCTTTTTAAGGAAAAACTGTTTCACCACGTAAGCGAAGTAAAAGAAAAAACACAGTAATCGTCCCTCTTCCCTCTAACAAATAAAGGGAAGTGGAAAATGTGATAAATTTGACTCCCTTTACGTACCAACTCGTACAATAACTCTTGATGGGGTCTTTTGAGTGCCAATATTACTTTTTTGCTGTACAGGCTAGTTTGAAAACTGAGGTGCATTAAATTATATCGCAGATGTTCAATCGCGATGACTTCAGTAAATTTGTTGACTATTTTTTATAAAATAAATTATTTATTTATATTTACTGGTAGCTGTATCACCATTCCTTTTTGCAACAAAAGTACCTGTGGCTATAACACAGCTTATTCCGGTTACAATAAGGAATTAATAATAATTTAACTCCCAAAACAAATGTTTACAATGTAAAAGACAATATTTGTGATACAGTTTGGTAATGGGAGCCTGGTCTCCAAGCTAGGTTTTAACCTGTATTATGGATAACCAGACCTCCCTCCACGGAAGCAGTCGAGTACATTTCCAGAAAAAATTTAGGCAGTTAACAATAGCAATTTAGGAATGCAACTTATATTAGTAATAGGTCTAAGAACCAAATTCACAGTCGTGATGATGATGAATTATTAAATTGAAACATATATCTGTCTCAGTGACGCAAATATGGAATTACTGTTGTGCAAAAGGTAACGGGTACAATCTTTGAATCCCGAATAGACGGGCTTCCTACTACAAAGAGTGAGAAATTTGTGACTAACGCTACGTTTGTTTTGTTGGGTTATAACTCGCCATACTGTTAATTCGCCACAGACAATTGTGTAAACTCATCACACATTCATTTTATCGCATATACATTTTTGGAGCATTGTACAAACACACACAAGTGTGATGAGTTCACCACACTTGTTTTTAACTTACAGACTGCAGAAAAACAAAAACACAGTAATAATAAAGCTGTATATTTATTGCTAACACCAAATAAACATTATAACTTGCTGATTTACACCACCAATATCCAGATAGTATATAATGATACATTAATGCAATAAAAATAATACTCTTTCCGTATCACTCTTTAGTAAATTTCTATACCATTCTACTGACAACGTCATGATAACACGGCCAGAATATGTTAAATTTACCGAACAGTAAACATAACATAACATAACATAGCATCACGCCTTTTTCCCCGAAGGGGTAGGCAGAGGTGTTTCACACCCACATTTCGCCAGCTATGTTTGGTCCCATGAAATAGGGGGCGAGCCTATTGTCATCAACCGGGAACATTTGTTTACCAAACTCCGGGAAAATCTTAATACTGGAATTTCATGATAGAAAAGCCCAATACAATTTTCACCCGACCCGGGAATCGAACCCGGGACCTCTTGCACAGCAGTCGTATACACTTCCCACTGCGCCGCGGAGGCAGTTCACAGAACAGTAAACCAACGTAAAATTCATACAAAACAAGATAGAAACACTTTAGTGAAAAACGTCGCTGTTTTAGAGAGACCAATCACTATCAAATTCGTTTTGGCTCTCTGACCACATCCATATTTTCATATTACAATTTTAAAAGCAAATGGAGCCAATTTGAAGGAAACCACGGAGCAAGAGAAATAACCGTACTTATTTAAATTAGTGCAAAATATTTATATATATATATATATATATATATATAAATATTTATATTAGTGCAAACTGTACTGCAATAGTGAACAGAAATAATAAAAATTAAATGAATATTGTTTCTACGAGTTTTTTACGATTACGATCTGTACGATTTTCTTAAATTAATCTTTAGTTAAAACTCAACAGTTTTAACTAAGACTAAAGAGCTCTTGATTTCATACATACAATTCATCATACTGGCCTGTTGGTCTAGTGGTTAGTGACCCTGACTGCTAAGCCGGAGGTCGTGGCTTCGATCCCCACCCAGGACAAATCTTTGTGTGATGAGCATAAAGGTTTGTTCTGTATCTGGGTATAATTTATTATGATGTCGACATTTCGTAGAGGTGATGTAGACACTTCGTAGAGGTGATGTCGCCATTTCGTAGAGATGATGAAGACGTCGATGCATTAACGCTGGTTTCAGGTACCTTTAATTGATTAATTCAATTTAAATAATAGTACTTAGTAAGTAAATTAAAGATGTGATAAATACATATTGATTTCACAGTCAAACTGTATTAAAATACAGTTTTGTGAAACAAAATTTTGTAGATCATAAGGCATACACTGTACTCTTAATAATAAATAAATAAATAAAAATAAATAAATAATAAAATAAGCCCTAATCAATTAGTGTTTGTGTTTCATTATTTTATAATATATACCTATTATAATATATAAACTATCGATACGACATTATTAAAAGTAAAGTTGTATTAATATATAAAGCAATGCCAACACATAATTTACAACCATAACAATATGAAATGACAAAATTCACAGACGTTTATAAAAACGAGTGCACTAATCCGCTTATAACAAAATAAAAAAAGTCCATCCAATTCTTTATGCAAATATTGTTTATCAAAAAATATATTGCCTTGCCCCGCGGGCTGTTAATCACAGAAGATTTAAATTCATATATCAACCGGTTTGACAAGCCTTGTCGAAATAAATATCGAACAAACGGCCGATTTAGCAAAAAATATTAGTTTATTACAAAAGTTTTAATCCAAAATAATTTGAATGTTTATGACTCAAATAATATTTTAACTTTTGGTAATAAATCTAAATAATCTTGGATTACTGTGTGCATAGTTTGGCTTTTGATTACCATCGAAGTACGCCAACATTAAATATCAAATTAGGTGGCTTTTTACTTAAAATAAAAGTTTTGTTTTGTAAATATAAAAATATTTATGAAAGCTATTTAAATATTTTCTTCAAATAGACTTTTACTTTCAAAGCTCTAAGTGAAATATGATTTTTGAAGTGAAGTGAAGTTACAATTTTACGTTCTTTTTCAAATTATATTCTTGATTAACATCTTTTGAGATTGCCAATGGAAGAGGAACTTCGTTTTTCTCAGTGTGTGACACAGAAATAAATTAAAACATTCCATTACAAAACATATACCGCGTAACCAGCTTAATTACTTTTGGCCCTATTTTACCACTATCAGATAAATGTCTGATTGATCTCCAGCCTTATCCATGTTCTTGGTCTCAGTCGTACGAGCAACTGCTGATTAAAATGCTAGATGCAGCGTGGAGACAAAAAGATGAGTGGCGAGAAATACAAAAAAAAGTTGCAGCGGGTCGAAGCTGACTCGCACAAGACAGCCACTCGTATGATGCGGTCACACAATCCGAATATATTTTGTATTGCAGTAACTGACTTTCTAACCTCAACACAGCTAACAACGTTCACGTTGAAACAATAAACAAAGAAATCGTCATTTGACGTCATACGTGACGTAGTTACATTGACTGCAAAGCATTCAGTGCGATAGTTAAACGTTGACGTTGCAAGACATTTTCTTTATAAGAACGTTTTTAAAGATAGCGAATAGTTGCTAGAATTTATTTCGAATTGCTTAAGTAGACTAAGTCAACACAAATATTGTCGGACATTTCTTGTTCTTTATTTAGGAGTTCTGATTTTTTTGGATCTTTATAAATAAAAACCGGTTAAGAGCATGTCGGATCATGCTCAATGTAGGGTTCCGCAGCAAAAGAGCTACGATGTTCATCATATATACACTAGTATTTGAAAATAATCCAACCGATTTTAATGAAATTTCATGAGTCCGTTAAATTGTTTCAGCTTGAAAGATTGGATCATTTCGAGAGAGATAGGTGGCGCTGTTGGTAGGATAACGACCACATACAGAGTGGAATTTTGGTTTTATTCTTATTTATTTTAACACATTTGTTAGATAATTCAATACTTATGGTTGAACCTATAGATCTATGCCATAAAAGTACAGGGTGTTATTTTTTAAAAATTTTAGATAAGTAAGTTTTTCAATTGCTTAGTAAGCAAATTTATATATCGCTAGCTTTTGCCCGCGACTTCTTCCGCGTAGATTTCGATATTACATAGATCTTTGTTTTAAGTGCAATTCATGAATTCTACAACACCCCACTACAGGAGTCGAATTTCATTTTACGTCAATATAGATAACATTTTCGTAATCAGCGTCCCTGAAAACCTTGAAAACGAGATCCATATCAATTTCTAATAATTTTCACACCTATTTCATCCCTTAGGGTAAGTTTTTCAAACACCAAAAACAACCCATTAACTCACATCTTAACTGAAGTTCTAATAGCGTATTACCAAACATATAACTTGAAAAACAAAGAACTGTCTATTTAATATTTCACCCCCTATCAAAAACATTTTCCTCCCAGTTCCTATCCCAATACTAATTTGCAAAACGTTAACTTCAAAACAAAGATTTTTTGATACAACGTTTCATCCCCAATTTCACCCTTCCAAAGCCACCCTTGTCAAAAATATTGATGAGGGGATTTTTTATTTTGATAGTAGTACCCCATAACAAATTTTCAAATCTGTAAGTTAAAAAACAAAGAAGTCATACAGTCATACAATCGTTTTTATCCCTTTTCACCCCCTTAGGGGTTGAATTTTAAAAAACCCTTTCTTAGTACACCTCTAGACATTAGGACAAATACACCCTCCAAATTTCAAGTCGCTACGACCAGCGGTTTAGGCTGTGCGTTGTCTGTCAGTCAGGCAGGACAAAGCCTTTTATAATAATAATATGTATATTTTGTTTTTAATGCAAGTCTTTACCCGTTATAAACAAGCAACTACTTTATCTTAGTCACTATAAAGGATTAATGCTAAGGATTTTGTATTTGGTACAAAATTCATGAATCATCATCTATCATCATGAATTTTTCCAGATTTTTCAAGCCAGTAGTGTAGCTTTTAGAGGGGGGGGGACGCCCTACTGGAACAAAAATTTGCTCTTTTAAGTTTAATATTTCGTAAATGGACCATTAAATCGAAAAATAATGTTAGTAACTCTCAAGTCATTTTAGAAGACCTATTCAACGATACCCCACACAATGGGGTAGACAACAAAAAAAATATTCATCGCCACTTCACATGTATGGGAGCTACTCTAAAAAAAAATATTTTCCAAAATTTTATTTTACCACTTTGTCGACGTAATTGATATAAACACTCCTACAAAATTACAGATTTCTAGTACTAACGGTCTCTTAGCAAAACCTCGGACAGACAGACAGACAGACAGACGGACATAACGAAACTATAAGGGTTCCTAGTCAGAACTACGGAACCCTAAAAATGAATGACTAAAATTTAATTAAATGTTTTGCTAAGCGCACAAATGGACAATGGTTGGACTAATTCAGATACCATTAGGATGTTCTGATTTCGAATGATTTTTGAATTTTTGTTTAATGACCAAACTCATAATTCCGACATTCGATTTAGATATTGTTGTCAAATGGTTGAAAACGCCAGTGACCATTAAAATTTTCAAACATTTAAGAAAGATTTTTGCAAGTAGACTCTAGATTCAGTCTAGCTTTATCGCTTATAGAATTCAGTGTGTATTTAATAGTGAAAGCAAAAATAATGGAATCTCATACTTGTTTGTGGTTAAACATATAAGCCTTATGGAAATAATACCCTTAAGCACAATATATTCGTCGTAAAGATGATGAATATTGTTCATACTGTTAATGTTGCGTAAGCAAGCACCCATAAACATATATTATAAATCATTTTTATACTTATATTATACAGCTAGAGCGTGCCTCCGTGTATTTGTATTATTACTAGCTTCTGTCCGCGTGTTATCTATGTTTGCCGGAGTGCTCATGGCGCCTTATGTGTCCCAAGTTTCATATCAATTGGGCTAACGGTTCTCGAGTTTTAGGTGAACAAACATACACACTGTATGTGTAGGTGTAGTGTATATTTAGAGATATATATATATAGGAACACAAATGCTTCGCTCATGTCGCTCGCCTATGTCCTTTTCCATTTTTGCTTTCGACATTTCCCTCCACAGTACCATTTTGAGCACTCGTTTACTAGACTAATAAGACTATAACGACATGATTTTGTAACCCTCACATCATTGTAAATTATTCGAAGAACTCTACCGTATTATGACTGGCCTATTGGTCTAGTGGTTGGTGACCCTGACTGCTAAGCCGGAGGTCGTGGGTTCGATCCCCACCCAGGACAAAACTTTGTGTGATGAGCATAAAGGTTTGTTCTGTGTCTGGGTGTAATTAATCTATAATATGTATGTATTTAAAAAAAATAAATATTTAAGTAGTATATCAGTTGTTTAGTACCCATAACACAAGCAAATATAATTGCTTACTTTGGGACTAGATGGCGCTGTGTGAATGTGGTAGAATATTATAATATTATATTATATTATTTTTGCATGAGTAATATTAAGTAGGGAAAATTAGCTTAAATAAAACATGAATAAACATCGAGTCTGTCACTAATGACAGTTTTACTAATATGCTAATCCAGACAAAATAACAATGATTTAATAGCAACCTTAATCCGTCACTACACGGTTTCCCGTGTAGGGAAGGATTAAGAATACATGATGCCACTAGCCCTTTTCAACCCGTAAGTGTCGTACAAAGCGACTAAGGGACTAACCATTAGCAACAGAGGTGGTAACAAGCCCATTTCTCGAGCTATTTCAGGTTCTATACAATCTGGACCAACCTTTTATTACCATTCACCGTTTACAATCCAAACTCTGGTCTAATATTGACAATTGCATGATAGTAAAACCTAATGAAATATTGCCTGGAAAACTCTTTCTACAGAATAGCATAAGACTATAACGACATGATTTTGTAATCCTCAGATCATTGTGTAAATTATTCGAAGAACTTTACCGTATTCCTTTGTAATAAGTGCAGACTCAGCACGCCAATAATCACATGAAAATCAACAGCGAGGTTCAACTCAGTGTCGCTGTAATTGTTAAAGTTTAAAACTTTATCTCAACTGAAACTATTTGCAACCAAACTAAACCACTTATGCATTTACAGCTTAATCGGTAGATTGCAACTTTAACTGGATATTTTATGGACAGAAAATTCACGCTGGCGACATTATACGGCATAGAGACGAAGGAGAATTTTCTCTTGATATAGACGGAGATGGCATGTTAATTTAAATGGGTCGAGTTATATGCAATATAAGGAAACTATACAATAGTACAACAGTAAAAAAACAGACATAAAATGAAACGTTTCCGCCGAGTCCCATGCCAAACATAATCAAATAAAAATTGCCAAATAGTTGTCTCAAGCTATGAAACTATTTTTCTACTTACCTACTTTTGTAAAATATGAAAATCAGAACATTGTTTCGCTTGCAGTCACTGTCATAATAAGGAACTCCTACTCGCAAAAACAATACGGTACCAGTTTTGTTGTTGGGAAATCATTCAAGTGATATCATATCATGTAGTTCTGTTATACTTGGTTTATCATTATTTTTAATACGTTATCTTTCGTTTTTACATTTGATTTTCTCAAATTTTATGCACAAAAAAAACAATGATTCCTTTTTTTCTAGGTAATTGATTTCTATTTGCCGAGATAATAATATATACGTTCTAGATAAAGGCTTGTTTCACCAAATATTTACGAGTGCGGAAAATATCATCAGTTTGTTGCCGCCATGTTTGTGCAGTGATAGAAATATCTCACATTTTACTGCACCACATAAACTCGACATTTGCGTTCTATGTTGACACGAATATAGCGATAAAGAACTGTGACCAACGTTCTCCAATGTATTTGAATGTTCGATGCGAAAACATAAATTTCCTAAAATTGCTATACGTTGTCAAATATGCCACAAAGTTTAGTTTTCAGATATTAGACTTGAAGTAGTTTTGTTTAGGAAGATCTGGTATTATCGTTTTGAATTGAATTGGTGCCACAAGTTATATATTTTGTATTATACTCTTGCTCATGGAATTGGAACTCGGATTCCATGACCACAGAATTTTTCCTACTTTCTTGAACTTTAACAAATATTTAAAAAAAAATGCGATAAAATTGGTCCAACCATTCTTGCGTTTTGCACCTAGCAACACAATCAGCCACACAATTTTATTTATACAGATAAGCAATTATATTTCTACTGAATATGAAAGACACTCTCATCATAAAAGACGAATATTTGCCGACTATTGTCATGATAGTTATAGGCCACTCCTCTAACCAGCATTGTTTTATTTCAAAGTTTCCTTATATATTATGTGTAGAATCTAGAACGTGAATAAACTATAAGAGAATAAATACATTGGAATACCTTGGGGCGTAGTTATTTTGTTATGATTCCTATAAATTTTATGGGTTTCGTCTGGACCGCCAACTCTTGTTTTATATTGAACCGATATTTTCCGATGATAGTTGAAATACAATAAATTTGATAACTAACTAGCGATATTTCTCGTTCAATAGTGGGTGGTTCTTCCGACCCTTGTTTGTGAACGTTTACATAGTTTTTCTTATATTTTATGGCACGCGAGAGGTAGATTGGTAATTTGAATTTACTTTGGGAAAGATATTTTTATGGTTTTATTGTTCGGGGTGTTTTTGAGAACAGGTGAGAATAGGGAGATTTTGTCTAAAAAGACATCGAATAATTATACCTACATACTTCGTCCTTTTAGCAGTTTTTGCAAGAAATCAAACATCTTATTTTCGCAATGTAGTTTACAGTAAGTTTAGTATTTAATATAATATGAATCAAAATTCCGGGTTGTAATAAGTAATTAGAGTAGTTGCAACATCATGTAGAAAAACTGTACTGGACCAAGTCTGCTAATTTACAAATGAATCATTTGAATAGTACCTAATTGGATCTCAATTATTGAGATTGCTATTATAGCAGTTTTCATTAATTCATTAATTCATATATTATTTTCATATTTCATTCATATCATCAGTATCATCATTCCAAACCATGAACGTTCCATTGCTGGGCACAGGTCTCCTATAAATATTTGACTTAATTCATATTATATAGGTCTTAAATTAGTAACAGAATACCATTTTTTTTAAATTTGTCTATTGAGATCCAATAACGATTCAAATGATCCATTCGTTATTTAGATAGAACTGTTTTGACGTTCTTTTGTACAATAATAATTTGTAAACAATGAGACGGTTGTCTCCTTGCATTAAGAAAATCACAAGTTACAATGAAGTAAGTAGAATTAACTAATGGTTGGTATATTCGTGCGGTGGCTGAGGTTTGTACGTCTTGTTCGTAGCTGTGTGCTATTTATTAGCATGTCCTACAATTCAAGCTAAGCTGTAAGGCCAAAGCTTCACCAAAGCAAGACAAGAAGAGAAGAGAAGAGAGGATACTTTTTTGTAAATAAGCAATAGATATATTATTTAGCATTAACAGAGTTTGCATTATAAAAATGTAATTTTAAATAGATGTGTACTAAATAAAATTATTTTCTACAAATTCCCCAAAAAAAAGAAAACTTAACTTGAACACAAAAAAATTACCAAAATATTTTGTAACATCAAAGCTAACAAAACATCGCCTATTTAACAAGATTTTACTTTACCAAAGGTCCATAAAAGACAAGCTAAAGTGAAACCCCATGGGATAACTTTTTAAAATATAAAATGGAAGAAGTCGCGGTTAATATTCCTGGGTTAATAAAAAAGTTTCTATTACTCCGCTCCAAGTTTTAGTACCTACGTACTATAATGAATTAAAATATTCTTTACCGCCATGCGGCACGGAACACCAAACTTTAATTTCAAGTTTACTGATTGAAATATTAACAAGCAATTACATTCAAAACTTACACTGATAATATTTTATTTTTATTTTTACAAGGCATAAATAAAATTCAAACTATTTGAAATTTCAACACACGCGTACACGTCACGAAAAATCGACTAAATTGAGTGCCGAAATTCCGAGCAGAGAGTTGAGTTTGACCCATATTGACATTGACAAAATAACATTAGATTTGTGTTTGCGTGTAAACTGGAAATTGTGTCCATGCGACGGTAAAAGAGTTTATTTTTACGATTATTTAAAAGAACACATATCACTTGTTAATGCGAACGACAAACTTATTTTTGTTATAATTTAGGTACACAAATTAACTTAGATGAATACTCTATTTCTTATTTAACAACTTATTAGACAAAAACAAATTGTCAACTTAATTATAAAGAAATCACGTTGTCAATCCTTAAAGAACTCTATCTTATTTCTTATTACTGAATAAGAGTGTTAAGGAAAATTATTGTAATTCCTAGAGTAAACTTATATCAACACCCTTCAAAGAAACGTAAATGACTGATGTCTCTAGATGTTCCGTTTGAAATATAAAACTAGCTGTATATTACAAAATTGACTCCAAAGAAAAAAAGCCTTTGAGCTATAATAATGTCTTACTTGGAAGTAAATACGAGATAGTCAAGGTATACATCCAGTGTCAATCAACTAATCGCAAACATTTCAGCAAATTACACCTTATTATGAATACATAAAACTTAAAATGGCTGAGTACAACTTTCAACATAAGCAAGTACTTTTTAGTGTACATTTAGGCATTTAGGCACGTGTAGGTGTGTGTCAGCTAACGAATATATAACATTCAAAATTATATCAATTTTGGTATAATTCAATAAAAAAATTTTGCTTTTAAATTTATATTCCAAATTTAAAAGCATTTTCGTGAATAAATATACCCAGGAAAGATTGCTTGCATTGACTAATGCTCGACTATAACCCGTGTGGCGATTTCCGTCAAGTCAAAATCTTAAACTATTTGTTTGCACAGTCCAATGCGGAGCTTAGAAATGATGTATTACAACCATTCTCTTAAGTGTAATATTTCATGCTATATCTGTTACTGAGTTCGTGAAATATACTTTATAAGAACAGTTTTGGCAATACTATGTGAAATATTAGTAATAATTTACGAATGCGTTTCGTGTTTGCTTTTGATCTTTTGTTTGTTACGTTGCATGGCAACAAAAATACTTTCTTCGAACCTACGATGTTTCATAAAGTCTCATGGCGCAGATGCTTCTTAATCTCACTAATATAATCAGCTATATTATTGCCAATATTTCTGTATTCCCTTAAAAATTACAACGCAAATACCTCCTTTTCTTCGACAGTCAGATAAATAAATACGGCAAAGTAAAATGTCTAGATACGAGTATAAACAAATGATGACAACCAATGATGACAGAACAAAATTCAATTTAGTACAACAGTTACAGTTAAAATTAAACTTACACAAGTCCTAAAATTGAAACAGAGTGTTTTGGACAGGTAAAACAATATGGATGGATGGACAATATGGATGATGGACAGTCGATAGACGACGGTAAACCGGATAATTTTACTACACAATAATTAATGAGGCCCCTGTAATCAGATACATCAAGGATAATATTCGGGACTCCATCAAAACAAAAACGTGAAAAGAAGGGATGGGGTGGAAACAACCAATAAACGTGTAAACAGCGTGCGGTTTACAATATTTGACAGGCCTGTTGGTCTAGTGGTTAGTGATCCTGACTGCTAAGCCGGAGGTCGTGGGTTCGATCCCCATAATATCGATAACCCAGGACAAATCTTTGTGTGATGAGCATAAAGGTTTGTTCTGTGTCTGGGTGTAATTGATCTATAATATGTATGTATTTACAAAAAAAAAATGTATATAAGTAGTATATCAGTTGTTTAGTACCTATAACACAAGCAAATATAATTGCTTACTTTGGGACTAGATGGCGCTGTGTGAATGTGGTAGAATATTATTTAAAAAAAAATATATAAGTAGGTAATAACAAGTTGGAATTTTTCAACAGTACTTCATCAACATCATCATTTCAACCCATAAACGTCCTACTGCTGACCACGGGTCTCTTCCTAAGAATGAAGAGGGAATTTAGCCTACTATAACACGCTGACCGGATGGGTTGGTATGTGCTCTTGTCTGCATAAGGTTCCCTAAGTCACCTTTTACAACACCCACGGGTTTAAATGGGGTAGTGACTTTATGTATTATTAATCCATCACTACACGAATTAACAGTACTTAATCCTTATAAACTACGTGCGTACGTACTAAATGTGCTAGTCATGTGATTTACCATCTGCTAACGCTAATTTTTAAAACTCTGACATTTATTATTTTGACATTTTACAATTACTATAAATTCTTGACATTACTTAATTATCATGATTTCAATATATTTAATTCATAATTTATTAATTACATCATTTTTTATTTTATTTTAGTACTACTTACCTATACTAACAATATTCACGCACCATTGTTATGGTAGAATGTGCTGGACTATCTACTTCAACTACCATCTCTATGTACCATCATTCTTGTGAATAAATGAATTTGTATTTGTATTTGTATAACGGTGAAAGAAAACATCGTGAGGAAACCCACATACACTAGAAGATATTCTATGGGTATGTCTGATCCACCAACCCGCACTAGGCCAGCGTGTGTGGATTATGGCCTAAACCCTCTCAGCTCTCTAGATAGAGGAGAGGAGACCCGAGCCCAGCAGTGGGACATTAATGGGTTGCTGATGATCCTTATAAATAGTATCTGTGTAATATATCCTTCTAACATGCCCAACATAAACATAATATTATTCCTATAAAATAGGATTGGCAAATCTGTTCACATGATAAGTTGTGGCACGAGCCGATTCGTAGAACATTTTCAATCTGGATATAAAGTTGTAGGCCTGTAATTCCACCTGTCCCGATCTAAACTGAGTTTAATGGCAGCTGGCTTGTTCGCGCCAAATTCCGATGGATCAGCGAAGTTTTGAAAGAAAGTGATACACGGGAAGAAATTGCACTCTGAATAATATTAAATCTTTCCAATTTTATTTAACACTAGTACTCACGTGGGGCTTTACTTTCGACGTTCTTTATTTGGCTACTGCTCAGCTCCTATTGGCCGTAGCATGGTGTTATATAGCTAGTTATTCAGTGATAATGTAGCTTTCTAATAGCGAATGAATTTTTGAAATCGGTTCAGTAGTTTTTAAGTTTATTCGTTACATACAAGAATACAAATCTTTACTCTTTGTAATATTAGTATAAACCAAACGATTAATGTTTCACATTCTGTTTTTATAAATAACTATGACTTGGCCACGGTGACGTAATATACCTATAGATTTGTGTATTTTCAGCATAATTTAAACAAGTATGAAATTAAATGAAATCTCGTTTATTCATCTAGGTTACAAGGTAACACTTATGAAAGTCACAAGATAAGAATGTAACAGGTTATCCGAAAAGTAGTGTCAGCAAATTTGCCTACGACGGGTGGAGCTATGAGAAGAACTGGCAAGAACTGGCTGGATAGTTACAATCTTTTGTAATTTACAATTTGGTTAGCGTGTAAAGTGATGCAGCAGAGCACCACACAAGTAGTACTTATATCAATCCTTAAAATAACTTTAACTAATGTTAAGAAGTTTAAATTAATTGTCACACGAGTTTTTATACAACTGCAAAGTTGTTGAGGAAGCTCGATAGATGGCGTTGTGCCCATCGGCTCAATCGCGCTATCAAGATTCTCCGACTCAGAATGACCTCCCTTGAAGTTAACAAACTTATTGCTTCGTTCCGAGCCTAGTGTTTTATTATATATACTCTAGGGTGACTCCTTGGTTCTTTTTGGAAACTGTAATTTGATAAAGTATTTATTTTCAAGTTTATATTACTAGAAAACTTGCCTGAAAAAACAAAAAAAATCTTATATTATAGAATAAAATTCTCTGAACGCTAATAACTCTTTCTACTTAGAATGAAGTGAATAATGTTGAGACAACTCTGTGAATGACCAATCATTTCGATTTTATTACCTAGTGACTTACATACAATTGTAGGGCTGGGAGCATTAGTCCCCCGTATATATCTCATTACTTGCAAGAAATTACTTTCGCGTGGATTTTAATATAATTTGTAGAAAAAGTAGCCACTTCTCTTTTTTACTGACAAATTGCTTTTATATTTGATAAATTTCTATGGTCCTTTCTTCTAACTAGAAATTAAAGGCATTGTGATAAACATTTAAAGTATTGTTTTTTTTTATCGTAATTATTCACTTTCTAAAACATTTAGATGAGGCTTGAACACTTTTTTATCACAACCTTCATGGAATGTAAACATGTGAGTCATACTCGATCCATACAGTCTTTGGCGGATACAATGACCTTCCCATCAAGTGGTCAATCTTCGGGTCATCTTTCCTCTAGAGTCTGACTTTCACAAGATATTTTATAGATAAATATTACAAATTATAGAACTGAAATTTCAGATTTTATTTGTTTAAGTCTTCTCTATAAAAGGTTGTAATTAAAATTAAATAATCGAAATTGTTTTTTATTATTATAAGTGGTTGTTCACACCCAAAAAAAAAGTTGAACTTACAGAATACAGCAAATTTTTACATTACACTTTAAAGAAAATTCAAACCGTTGCCGTTGCCACATTGCAAGTTTTAAATAAATATTAAAATTTATGAATAATAGCTACTTTCACAACCATCATTAGAAATGCGTCCTCTTAATGCTTCCTCTGAATCCGAAAACTTTAAAGGATCTTAAGGCTAGGTTTTTTGGTAAGATAAAATAAATATTTAACAGAAATGTTATTCCCCAATAAAATGAAAATTCCATTTAAATCCCATAAGATGTTATATAATAATTCTTTAAGTATTGGATGGAAATGGGCTCATTTATCGAGGAAGGTTATAGGCCATACAACATCACGCTTCGACCAATAGGAACTGAGTAGTAGCCAAATAAAGAACGACGGGAGCGACGCCCCGTATAAAATACAACATTTCAGATAACAAATAAAACATAAATTCAATACAAAATAGCGTTCAAAACCGTCGCCTTAAATTAAAACGCAAAAGTAGATTAACCCAAATTTTGGCGTGATCGGCGTAAATTTGATTTGGACATTGAATGATTAATCGCTCGCAAATATTTTGTTCCGAATCAAGATGTTTGTGTGGCGACAAAAACAGGAATCGAGAACAAAGGCTACCTTAATCGATTATATTTGTTACTCGTATTTATAATACTTATACCTACGTTTACTTAAATTAAATAGGTACCTATTTTTAATTACAATTCAGTGGCGATTTTTTATATAATGTACTCGTAATAATTATAAATGTTTGTGATTAACAGCCAATACGAAAGTGAATTTGTTACGACGTGTAGTGACGTATTAAGAATACGTAATGTCACTACGCCATCTCAACCCGTGGGTGTCGTAAGAGGTGACTAAGGGAGTAACCTTATGCAGACAAGACCACTGTGAGAAAAGGAAACTTCGAAACAAATCCTATACCTACCCGTCTTGCCAGCGTGGTATAGTAGACTAAAATACCATCACATATTTGAAGGACCCGTGCCCAGCAGTGCGACGTTTATGGGTTGAAATGACGAAATGTTATTTAAATATTTTAAATTTAAATTACACACACGTACATAAACAAAACAATGATCGACTAATCCTTTGTTAATTTGTATGTGTTCGGTTAACCGATGAAATCCTATTCATATTACATTAGTTTCAGTACATACATCTGAAACGAATTAACATCATATAGTTACATACAGTATTTACGACAAATACATTGATGACAAATACGTGAACATTAAATGTTCGTATTGCAGGGAAATTTAGTGAAAAGAGTGGTGACAATTAGATAACATTCAATAGAGCTGAATTATTTTAATCTATTTTTGATTATGAATATACGAAGTATGCGCCACTCGTAAATGATTGCTGAAAAAAAATAATTGTAGGTATGTTATAATTATGTCCCCCTAAAAATATTCATATTTATTATTTTACTACCAAACCTAGTAGCGGCCTACACAAGACACCTTATATCCAAATTTCATCAATATACATCGAGTAGTTTTTGAGTAAATTCCTGTGATATACGGACGGACGGACATGACGAAACTATAAGGATTCCATTTTACCATTTTGGCTATGGAATCCTAAAAATAATACCCTCCAAGTGTATTATTTTTAGGGTACTAACTGTAAATTTCAGACCTCAAGCTGACGATAGCAGTACTCTATAGAAAACTACAATGCCGAGAGAATCACTGGTCACTGCCCCCCACTAATACATAATAATTTATTTTTAACCGTCTGTTAAGTAAAGCAGGTCACAATTTCATTATTATCATACAGCTCACAATCTCCTATTTACACAGCATTCACAAATTGAAATAGAACTCGTGGAAAGTGATTATTTTGATTGACAACATAAAGACTATGTTTTAAGCTTCGCAATAAGTAATAAAATGAAACTTAAGTATATAAATAAAGGGTTTAATGTTCAGTGTTTCAGCTTTGGAGCTTGTTTCATCAAGTAAATGGTAAAATAGACTTTAGTTACAAAGATTACAGTTACAAAGAGAAGAAAAGCAGTTTTGTTAGTATACATCATCATCAGCAACCCATTAAAGTCCCACTGCTGGGCTCGGGTCTCCTCTCCTCTAACTAGAGAGCTGAGAGGGTTTAGACCATAATCCACACACGCTGGCCTAGAGCGAGTTGGTGGATCAGACATACTCATAGAATTTCTTCTAGGGTATGTGGGTTTCCTCACGATGTTTTCCTTCATCGTTAGCAGATGGTACGTCACTTGACTAGTACATATAAATTCCACAAAGTAGAATCCACATTGGTACTGCCGGTCGGGATAGAACTCGGACCGCGTGATTTGCACGCCGGTCCTTTATCCATTCAATGCCGTTAGTGTATACATAATACTAACAAAACTGCTGTAACTCGGCATCTCGACAAGTTGCGGTTTTCGATATAACTGTCAAATAATTACTATTATTGTACCTTCCATTAAGAAATAATTGACAACTATATCAAAATCTATAATAATTGACAACTATATCAGAGCATCGGAAAACTATGTTAGGTCAACTATTATAGTCAAAACGATAGCATTTTCAAGGAGTGTAGACGGAAGGCAGGTGTCTCATTCTAGAATATGTGCTAATAAATTTGTGTGAGGGGCTCGTAGCATTATGGTACGTTACGATCATCGAGGTTTAGCAACACTCGGCAAGATCAGTCCATGATGGGTTTGATGATGGGACCGTTTGTGACAATTTTATTCTCGAGCGTCTCAGCAGTGCTTCAGAAGGTACGTAAAGCCGTTGATCCCGGTTATCACTTAATGTGGTGGTCTTTAAGTCAAATTGGAAGCCTTATGAGTGACTTGATAAATTCCAACCCCAGGGTCTGCCTCAAGCTCACACGATAAGATAAGATAAGATTTATGCTAAGTACTACTAAGTAAGTAGTACTCAGAGTTACGAAAGAAAAAAACATTTTGTACCGAGCTCATGAAACAAATACAAACTTTGTTTAAGGTATTCACGATATGCAATTTAACTAAATCTATATTTTATAATAACATTGCATTAGGTGTCTCATTGCGAGGTCAAGATCTCCTTTCCTCTATCAATAGACCTGAGATAATTTAGACACACGCAGACCAAATGCGGCTTGTTGGATCAGGCATTCCCTTAGAATAACTCCTGGCATAAGTGAGTTTACTTACGATGTTTTCCTACACCCTTAGCAGATGTCTGTTCAACATAAATAAATTCCGCAAAGCGAAATCCTGTACTGTCATGTTGGTCTCCATTTATCCAATTGACTTAATACCTCATTTTTTGCATATTATTCACTTGTCTTCCCTATCGTCTAGCACCACTTCTACCGCTTATAAAAAAGCAATATAATTTTCCCAGGCGTCCTTCATAAAGTCGTTATTACATAATCATATTTCTATTTCCCAAGGCAAAAACTTTACGCTGATTGAATTGACATTACGTACTAATGACGCTCTCAGGGGCTTCAAAATGAAGTGAACCCAACCAATAAGCGTTCAAAGCCTTAGGGAACTAAGTACTTGAGAATATGTACTGTCAAATTCGTGAACTTATCATTTATTCATGCACAAAAGACGGTGAATGTCGTTGGGGTACGTACCATGGTTATAACACATGATTTAATAACACATGCTTTCATAAACAAGGTAGGCAGGAGTGTGGTTATGTATTCGTATGTGTGATACGAGTAAGTATTATTATTTTCTCAAGGCTTAACGATGTGCAAATGGGTATTGGAAAAGTTGGCTGATAACTTCAAAATTCAAAAATTTATTTGCAACTAAGTGGTACAAGGTCTTATGATTATTATGTTCATGACTTAGCCGTTGACATGGATTGCAAAAACGATGGTTATAATATAAATAAATACTTATGTACCTATTACTAACTACTAAACATAGTAATAATTTATAGGAACATTCGACTTTATATGACTATCATAAAATTTAATATTAAATCTAAAGAAACTAAATGAATAAATAAATACTTTTGACTTAGACTATAACTGCAAGCTTTCAGATCAGTAAAATCTTGTTCCGTCTATTTTCTGTGTTAGTAGGCAAATTGACACGTTTTTTCTGAATCGTTTTTTACATTCTTAACTTCAGTATTTGATAAGATGCTAACTGCAACAAGTACCCACTTTCTTTCTTTCCTGGTACACTATAATTCTACTAATCTAAATGTTTGTCACATATTCATAACCATGCATTGTTTACTACACAATAATATTGTATTTTGCAAGCGTTTCACGACAATTCGCTAACGAACCTTACAAACTTGTCTTCAAACTAACAAGACACATAATCAGAAGAAAATACTCTGACATAATATACTCTTTGTAGAAAGACAGAAAACCGATGTCCATTTTGTAGCTCAAGATGGGAAAAATAAACTTCAGAATATATTAGACCTCCAGACAAAGACAGTGGCGTAGGAAACACAGTAATTTGAACGAAATTAAACATACGTGATTCTGCAGTTTCAGTTTTATTTTATTGGAAGGTGACATACGAACTTACAACAGAATAGTTTAGGTACAAGTTAACCACAGCTTGGAATTATACAATATTAGGTATACAATTATACATTAGTTTACAATTTGCTTAGGAAATGAAGTACTTAAGTCTTAAGTTTGGTACTGCCTGTCGGAATCGAACTCGGACCACATGATTTGCATGCCGGTCACTTATCCATTCGGCCAATATCGCTCTTGCGAGCATTAGGACTCTGGATATCTGGATAGACATAAAAAGGTGAACCGAATAACTACAGGTATCGTTACATCTGGGATAATATTTTAATAATATTATTATATAAAAATTATAAAATAGTGCTGCGAATTGTTCTGAAAATTCACCAGCGTAGAGACAAAGGGATCAATTGACCGTGTCTCGACGAAATGAACGGCAAAGCGCAACTCCTTGTTCGCCTTTTGTTTTATAATAAAAAGTAAATTGTTTCATCAGCGGCGAGCGAATAAGGAAATTGTGTTTGGCGATTAATTGAAGGGAATTTTATTATATTATTCAGATTGAAGCATACATTTTTCTTTCTGTAGAGCTCAGGATAGGCAGCATTGTATGGTTTCGGTAAACACTGATAAACATATTTTTACAAATTTGTTAAAATTGTATACAAACAATGTATACGACTCCTGTGCAAAAGATCCCGAGTTCATTGCCCGGGTCGGGTGAAAATGGTATTGGGTTAGCTATCACACCTCTACCTACGCATTCGGGGATGTTATATTTATGTAAAAAGTGAGTTTCTAGGAGAAAGAAACAAACATTTGTGAATTATCATCATTATCATATCAGCCTATTGCAGTTCACTGCTGGACATAGGCCTCTCCCAACACATTTGTGAATACATACAGAAAAAAGGCAATATAGAAAAGTAAATAGACTCTATCGGAAAGTCACCCAAATCGTTCGTCTTCATACAAAACATTTTTTGTGGGCAATTTTACAAATATACAATTAACGAATAGAACGTACTACCCGACTCGAAACAAATATCTATGAATCACAAAAATATTTGCCTCGTGTGAGAATCGAACTAACGACACTTCACGAATATGCTGACAATGCGACCACAGTAACAACTACGCCAGTGACAGTCAAAATTTCTACCGGTACCCTAACTTTTACACGTAACTTAAAGTTGTAAAGTTGTCATTTCACTTTAAACGAGAATTACAAAAACTTAGATCTGTTTTCGAACGGGATTAACTCGGAAGTGGCTTAACACCGATTACTAAAGTCTTCTCAACAGATAGTTACATTTACTTAATGTTGTCGTTATCTTAACGAAGTTGAGCAACGTTGTAAACTTGATAATTGGTAACTGAATGGTTGTAATATAGATTAAATTTTAATACAGATTAGATTATAGACAGATTAGATAAAGTGACTTACCATCTGCTATCGGTTAGCATTTTTTTTTAATGTAAATAACCAATAGAATTCCTCTGGTAGTCCTCTAATTACGACAGTAAAAATATGGCAATTTTAGCAATATTTGGAGGGTCATATTTTCTTTATTAATAAGTTTTTGAAAAAAAGGATATGATATTAATATCATTATCATATCCTTTTTTTCAAAAACTTATGACATGCCTACAGCTGACCTTGAATTTTAAAGCTAAAAAAAATTGCCTTTTAGGCATTATTCAGGGAGAAAACAGGGGAATACGTTTGTATGAAGAAACGTGTGCCGCGTTCCCTCTTAAGGAAAACATCGTGAGGAAACCCACATACCCTAGAAGAAATTCTATGAGTATGTCTGATCCACCAACCCACACTAGGCCAGCGTGAGTGGATTATGGCCTAAACCCTCTCAGCTCTCTAGTTAGAGGACAGGAGACCCGAGCCTAGCAGTGGGACTTAATGGGTTGCTGATGACAGATTAGATTCGGTAAATTTAATGTATATGCCATGAAATAATACTTAGATGAAAAAAGAGTTTATATTACAAACATTTTCAAATTGGGCTACATAAAACAATCCCTATACACATGACAAATGGAATGTCCAGAATGCAACAATGCCCTAAGCATTTGTCCCTTTCGATATCGCTGTCAAATGATATTAATCAATCGAACATCTATCTATATATACCTATATATTTCATAAATTTTACACATAAAAATATATACGTATTCAACAACCACGTTGACACAATCTGTAACTGAATTAATAGAAATTAATTCGATAACTAATAATAAACAACAATTCCATTCTGAATTGTGTAAATGGTAGGGTAATATTAAAGCGATGTAGTGAGATGCCTCTGACGCCACACGGCATTCGTCACTACACTATATTAACGCAAGCAGAGTGTACAAAATCTCAAGGAGGTACACTTACCTACACATGGTTACAAGAAAATATATAAGATGTTATTTATTTTTAAACCAAAGAGCATCGCTAAAATAATAAATAAATAAATATTCTACCACATTCACACAGCGCCATCTAGTCCCAAATTAAGCAATTATGCTTGTGTTATGAGTACTAAACAACTGAAATACTACTTAAATATATTTTTTTTATTTTTGTAAATACATACATATTATAGATAAATTACACCCAGACACAGAACAAACCTTTATTTATTATTGCTCATCACACAAAGATTTGTCCTGGGTGGGGATCGAACCCACGACCTGCGGTTTAGCAGTCAGGGTTATTAACCACTAGACCAACAGGCCAGTCAAAAATGTGTTATAAGTTTCAAATCTATGTCGGTCTGTCTGACCGCACCAGTTTAGCACTAAATTAGGTGGTCCATTTTAATGTGATGGAGTAAACGTCATAAAGTTTATGTTTGTGCTGTACTTATGTAAATTGAGTCTGAAAATAAATAGATTTTCAGTCTTTCTTCTATCTTTCTTTAAACGCCAAAACACTATTTAAATAATTACTTGAATTAAATAACTAAATGAAAAATACTTGACAAATACTAATTTATCATCAGCTTAAGATGTTCACCACTGGACAATTTTTTATTATATTGATATTATAGTTTCAATTCAATTACATAGATAAACTCACCACACTCCATCAGATTTCCTGTAAGATTAAAATGTTTTTGTTTTTCTTAAAATCCGAGCAGTTGCAAAAATACCAATACCAATCTTTTTAATCAACAGTTTATGTATAAATTCAAACCTCTAGTTACCAAATCACTTGTGCACTCGAGTGTGCTTAGTCGCAGTACAGTTGTTCTAATTACTGTTAATACCTTCAGTAACTGCATGTACCGGTGTAATGGAATATAATGGACAAACACTGCAGTCTATACGTGTACGGCTTGTGGGGAACCTCACTGTGATTGTGTCTAGTGCTTTAGTATATTGGAATTATTTATTTGAACGTTGTTCAATTTGGTTACAAGTTCGTGAATTAAATACAAATCGAATTCATGTTGAGTTTATTGCTAATAAAGATTTGTAAATCCATAAATGAACGATATTGTTGCTTGAACCATATAGAACAAAAATTTGGACGTCCACAAATAGCTAATCTGTATGAGTGTACTTTGTGTACGTTATAGTATAGTTGTATACATATATACCAGACAAATAAAAAGTTCTGTTTATTCACGTCTTTCATTTTTATATGCCTGAAATAATGAGGAAACCCACATATCCTAGAAGTAATTCTAAGTGTATGTCTGATCCACCAACCCGCATTAGGCCAGCGTGTGTGGATTATGGCCTTAACCCTCTCAGCTCTCTAGATAGAGGAGAGAAGACCCGAGCCCAGCAGTGGGACATTAATAGGTTGCTGATGTATAGAATAAGAAAGATAGTGTCTGTTCACTACTATATGTTACTACTGAAGAGGTCGTGGCGTTTGTTGGAGGCACGACTTTTGGAAAAACCTGACGTATAAAGGGTTAAAGGAAACTGAAGAAAAACGTCCCCTAATACATTGCCCATTGATTTATCCTCCACACTAAAGAGCTAATAATCTAAATTCACTTCTAGAAATAATCTAAGTATCTATCAAAAAAATCTATTTGTAAAAAAATAATTTATCCAAGATATTCGTGTTAGCAAAGCCATAAAATACTTATTTTATATTCATTACCTGGAATGTCGCAAGTAAAAGGAATATATTTTTTACCTGTTTTCACATCATATCTGCAAATGCACGTTTAAAGGTTTCCAGTCTCTAAGCAAATAAAAGTTTAAAGCGTATCTCTATACACCTAGATTAAATCAGCTTTTTGAACTTACTTAGTCCACATATTTTTTGTCGTTGTTTTTACGTTGTTTGCTATCTCTATAAGGAATGGAAAATATGGAACTTTATTTATCGTTATGAAAAATATTTATTACTTTTTTATAATTATGGAGTAGAAATACAAGCTGAATTATGTAACCACTTTTTTTCAACCGCAGGATATCATAAAAGGAGATTTGTATAACAAATATTACTAAGCAAAAGAAAGAAACTTCAAAACAAAGAAATCTGTAGTTATGGTCTGGGTGCCTAATAATTTTCTGAGCTCCGTGAGCGGCGGTGGGGTGGGATCTAATCGCTCATCGATTTTGTTGTTAAAACTATTTCATTAGTCATAATAGTCATCCATCATCCATGCAAACCCAACATATATACCTAAATTTGAACTTAAATAATGAATTTCTCAAGATCAAGTCTGGAAAATGCCCTTTTAATGGAAATAGGCTTTCCCCTTTTACCTAGACATCGCTGTTGAAATCTCAGTGTGATATACCTCTGCCTTCCCTTTGTGGAAAAAGGCGTAAAGCTATGTCAAAAATTCCGAATCCATATACAATACGGTGTTCATAAAGGCTTGAACAGACGCGTCAGCTGCTAATTATTATAAGTCATAAAAAATTATTGACACCAAGTTATTATCATGGCCGTCAATTGCGACTTTAACGTGCACATATATCTATGGAGATATACATGATTATTATTAGCTTTTTTTATATGAAAATTACTAATGGCAATGGCCCTCTTTGAAATGAAATGAAATCTCGTTTATTCATCTAGGTTACAAGGTAACACTTATGAAAGTCACAAGATAAGAATGTAACAGGTTATAAGAAAAGTAGTGTCAGCAAATTTGCCTACGACCAGTTCGCTGACGGGGTGGAGCTATGAGAAGAACTGGCAAGAAACTCACGCCACTCTTTTTAAAAAACGGATAGTTACAATCTTTTGTAATTTACAATTTGGGTAGAGTGTAAAATGATGCAGCAGAGCACTAAACCGTTAGATTAACGAGTTATATTTTTTGTGAATAATCTTCCTGTCGCACTTTTTAGCTAAAGAAACGCTAAATAAACGAAATATTTATAGTTATTTCATCCCTTTCATTCTCTTAGCAATAAAGGCAGTTATTAAATACCAATATAAAAAAACGTCAGCTAAACTTAACCCAAGATAAGGACACGTTTGAAGAAATAGTGACGTGGTACACATATTTGTAAGTTTTTCTTTATAATATAAGGTAAACTTTATTTACCAAGAAACGATTAAAAGAGTTCAAATAAGGGGGCTAACTCTGAATTTTGACATTCCAATGTTCGGTTTTGATGTCGCTGTCAAATGATTGACAGCGACCATATCTAAATTTCCTAACATTTCACAGCGACATCAAAACAGAACATTCAAATGTCGAAATTCAGTGTAAGTGTGCATGTGCCGGGGCACAGAGCTTTCTCGTTCGCTTTTTGTTTAGCTTGACTGGACAAATACCTCCACGCTACGGAAGATTACAGCCTCAATAATCACATCAAACCTCCATAGTGATATACTGTGTTTCCGCTGGTTAGTAGAAAAATCCAAAGTTTGTTGGAAGGAAGGAGTTCTAAAGGATCGATAACATCCATGTGATTCTCCTGGTCTTGTATTTATTTATTATTATATAATATTATTAGACATTACAACATTTTTCATTACAGTAAAGTGCAAGGAAAAGGGGTGAGTTCCTCATCTTTAAAAATATGGTGTGGCCAATAGCCTACTCAAAATACTTATTCAGGCTTACAATAATTCGCATAGAGCTGAAAATACGATTTTTTGGAACACCATTACAAACAAAACCGAATAGTCTCCATGGATCCTACTTGTGCAAAAATAAATTTTAATAAATAAATAAAATTATAAAGTTAATAAATTAAAGTTCACAATTGTGGGTTTATGCATTTATCAGCCAAACGTATCTATAGATTAATCATAAAAACGTAAATATTAAATAATTCGTAAGTTGCCAGGCCACCTGTAAAGATGAAATTTGGAATATAAGTTTTTAATATAATCTATTCTTACATCAATGTGTGATGCTTTGAATAGTTTTTAAACTCAATAAAGATAATTATAATGTTTTATAATTTGTGAATTATGAACTTGAATATTTATTTGTGGAAAAAGGGAATCCATGGGGACTTTTGACATTCAAACCAATATGCGAATTAATGTAAGCTTGCCACTCTTTTTCGACTTAACTTGACCAGACTACACATTTAAGTTTGAAAATGGGCGTAATTCCACATTGGGTGATGTTTTATGTTTCTTATTAGAAAACAAAGTTTACAAAGCAAAACTTCTTACAAAGGTCATCTAGGCCGATGTCGTCGTATTGATAAATATTATTCATTTACTATTAGTTCGCAAGTACATTACTATGTTTTGGTTTGAAGGGTGGCTAATGAAATTTCTGTGTTTCTATCTAGGGTCTATTGAATTATGGGATTACGGTCATTCTTACCATCTGGCAAATGGTAACGCTATTTGCTAATATATTGTTCTCTTATGTATTTACTTTATGAGCTTTTACATAATGTACCAAAAGATATTTTTGAGTTTTATTTTAACCTGTAAAAGTATGTTAGTATCACGAATCATCTTCAAAAATCTTGGCCTGCCTCGGTGGCGCAGCGGGAAGTGTATACGACTGCTGTGCAAAAGGTCCCGGGTTTGATTCCCGGGTCGAGTGAAATTGGTATTGGGCTTTTCTATCGTGAAATTCCAGTTGTTCCAAATGTGGTGAATGACAATAGGCTCGGCCCTTATTTCATAGGACCAAACATAGCTGACGCAATGTGGGTGTGAAACACCTCTGCCTACCTCTTCGGGGAAAGTTTGCCACTATTAAAGTCCCTTAATATGGATGTACCTATTTGTTTGTATTACTAATGCCCGGTTTCTGAGGCGTCAAATGGCGGATATTGATAAGATAAAATATAACTTAAACAAATTAAAAATTACAATTGTATGAATAAACCAGGTCTAGAGTTTTACTTGTTTATTCAGTCAGGTTATACTTTAATCGATGAATAACTTTAATCTGAGGGCTCAGAAACCAGGCTTTAGTTATATATATTATTGTTTACCGGGAACAATTCAAAACACCCGTCTGAAAATGAAGATTCCGCGACGGAACCATCAAACAACAAAACTCATAGAAACAACAACTCTAAATGTATGACATATTCTTCAATCAAACAATGTAAAACAAACTAGATCACAAACAAGTCGTCAACTCGCCCCGTCAAGTTTACAGATAGTTCGTCGAGTGCATCCGCAGACTACCTTTGATTTCTTTCCGGACTTCTCTTAAGTCCGTTACAGAAGTTTCTCGGATAGCTGCGACTTCTGCAAACGGTTTACGTCGCAAAGTTTGGTGCAAACCTATTCTCGCAATTGTCGAGAGACGCTCATTTATGCTAATTCACTTCAAGTTATGAAATGTTGTAAGTAATCTTTGTGGCTTTGCAAATGTAAGTATACGACTTAATAAGGTATTCTTGGGTTTTGTTTGTTTTTGAATATAGGATAATTTGTCTAGATTTTGTCATTTATGCACGAATCTGTAAGCGACTTAGTTTTAACAGCTAGTGAACATCTAGTCCTAGTTAATTTACGTCGAATAATTTAGTCTTCCTTCACTTTTACTGATTTTGACTGGCCTGTTGGTCTAGTGGTTAGTGACCCTGACTGCTAAACCGGAGGTCGTGGGTTCGATCCCCACCCAGGACAAATCTTTGTGTGATGAGCATAAAGGTTTGTTCTGTGTCTGGGTGTAATTTATCTATAATAAGTATGTATTTACAAAAAAAAAAATGTATTTAAGTAGTATATCAGTTGTTTAGTACCCATAACACAAGCAAATATAATTGCTTAATTTGGGACTAGATGGCGCCGTGTAAATGTGGTAGAATATTATTATTATTATTATTATTTTAAACTTCTACATTGCATGTTAATATCTTTTGATTTTAAACGGGAATTCACGCGATTAAGCTTACCTACCTTATTACATACCTTATAACGTCAAGCATCATAAGGTATGTAAATAATTAAGGCATCATCATCATCATATCAGCCCAAAGACGTCCAATGTTGAACATAGGCCTCACCTAATTTCCGTCACAACGAGCGATTTTGTGCCGCCCGCATCCAACGGCCAAAGCAATTAAAGCATAATCGCGGTAAAATAAAAAAATAAATAATTTAGTCATTCTATTCTTGAGTCCTGGATTCACTTCACTCTTTTTTAATAATGTGCATATTGTCATTAAAAAAAAAAAAAAGCAGGCAGTAGTAGTCCTGCTCGGTACTCATACCCATATGCACCTACGAGAGACTCTTTATTTATTAATTTAAAAACTTTCATGCACAATATACTATAGAGATTGGCTTAATACCAAATGCTATGAAAAAATAAGCTGGTATTTTTTATGCAAAATTTTTGTGCGGCAACTATTTATCAGAACCCGTGCTTAGAAGCAATATTTATCTTACGACCTAGCAATTCTTTAATAATTTGGCACCAGTACTCTCCGGCAAGATCATACGCTCATACATTTTTATGACTACAGTTCATCAACATTCAGAGTCAAGCTGATTGGTAAATGAGCCGAAAGTCTCATCAACGCTCGAGAGTCAATAATCACCTTTCTACAATAATAAAAAACCGATATTCCCCATAAAAATACACTTGGATACTTATACATTTACAAAATATCTTTATACAAAACAATTTCATTTCAAATCCTATCTCCATCTTTTTATTATTCGCAATAGTATCGTTAAAAGCCTGAATAGGGACATCAAGGTTATCTTTATTCATCTTACAATACATTTGGCAACATTTAATAACATAAAACAACAGATGTAGGCAACAATGCGAACGACCAAGTACTTTCTATGTAAGTTTAATGAGTAGGTCAAACTATTCTTGGTTACAATTGAATATAGAGAACTGAAGAAGTCAAGGAGATGCAGTTTATTTCGAATTATGTTGCTATTGTCTTTAAATATAAATTGGTTTTAGAAA
Source organism: Laspeyria flexula (assembly GCA_905147015.1). Lineage (NCBI taxonomy): Eukaryota > Metazoa > Arthropoda > Insecta > Lepidoptera > Erebidae > Laspeyria > Laspeyria flexula. Next base: position 14,520,818 of record LR989960.1, on the reverse strand, counting down.
AATCTTGCGATGCAATGTTTTCTTACATGCTGGTCACTGAAATAGGTATTTATGTTAAATTTTTAAACTGCTATCAATATCGCTGTCCCCTCGCAAGGTAGGGAGAGTAGTACTATATCTTCTATATACAAAACAAAGAATGATGTTTCTTACATTTATTTTATTTAGAAAAAATACAGAAGTTTATTCATTTGCTTCTTTTCGCAACACTTGATTGTTTAGCGGAGAAAAGGGATGCCTTTAAAGAAGGGATGAACACCAGTTCGGGCCTATAGAAGAACGCTCGCTCTTGGAAACGCACTCAACTTTTGTATTAATAATAATAATACTGATCACCAACTGTAAATTAAAAAATTTTAAGGGCCTCTACGTGTTGGACCTTTCTCCCCGCGTAAGCCCTCCTGTTGAGTCATCGCCTCAAGACTTCGGGCAAGCTCGGGGCCACTCGGCCGGGGTCACCGTCCGTCAACCAGTCAGCTGTGCTTGTTACACTCGACAATGTACGCCTGCGCTCGCGCTCCTTATAACTTATTTGCATTTTGTTATGGCGCGTGTTGGGAGATGCCTATGTGCAGCAGTGGCTGAGATGATGATGATGATGATGATTATTTTGTTTAACGTAATTTTTTCGTGCATAATATTATTGTAACAGTTTGGATATTTTAATATAAAACATATTACTTATTATACAGTCCACTAGTTTTATTTCCAAATCATCAAACTATCGAACCACCACCTCCAAATGGGGGTATACTTATCACTTAAGAGAGAAGTATAGCCGTAATTAAAAGGGACATAATACTGGAACTTTATCATTTAGCCACAGGCAATAGACAAACAAACGACATAGCAAAACATCACGTATGTTTGTGTAATTCAATCTGTTGTTTACGTGTGGATCTTTTCGTAAGGGAATCATGTACGCGTTGCTGGGGGTGTTTTGTCCCTTTTATCCAAATAGTTTTGGGCGATTAGCACTTCATAATTTGGGCTACCAGCCATTTTCTCACATGAACCTACAAAAGCAAGTAGGTACATGTAAGACTTAAAACCATGTTTTTGAGAATAAAATCGCAGTCATTCAATCTTATTAAAATACTTTTTAAATACTTCAGCTGTCGTCTGCGGATTGTTCGTGGCCCATGAAAGTCCGGTTTGGATATATATTATATTATTATGTCACTGTGTTATTCTCCTAATTATTCATATGTATCCAATCACTTCGATCCATTGTTTTTTTCAGCTTAAAAGGAGGACAAAGAAATAAACACACTGTTACAATTATTATATAAAGCTTAATTTATACTGATATTATAAAGCTGAAGAGTTTGTTTGATTGGTTGGTTGAACGCAATAATCTCAAGAACTGCTAGCCCGATTTGAAAAATTCTTTTAGTGTTGGATAGCCCATTTATCGAGGAAAGCTAAAAGCTATATAACATCACGCTACGGCCAATAGTAACTAAGCTGTGACAAAACAAAGAACAACGGGAACAATGCCCTGTAAGACTTTTAGAATAATAGCATAATTGACTCGATCCGGTGTGGAGTTCTTAATATTACCCACCTTTTTTGTTTATTATTCTTTTGTAAGTGTTAAAACAATTTAAGCATTTTGTATTCTTACTTAATTATATTAGTGATATGTTTGCTAGAAATAAGTTACTTTCTCATGTAAGTGAATGCCTTGTATTCTTTTTGAGAAATAAATATCTTAAACCAGAATAATTAATATACATACTAGAAGTAAAGAATGTTTTGCGTTAGATATTTTGTGCATTGCTTTTTGAAACATCATCATCATTTCAACCCATATACGTCCCACTGCTGCTTTATGTCTAGCGTAAATTATTTTAACTGTCTTGGACAACACATTTTGCATCGTAGCGTTTATTAAACCGAATGCAACGTATATTCACCGCCTCACAGCTACTAAATGACGCTTGTTTCGTTTTTCTCCAACATGGAAGGCAGTTAATTAAGTGAAGATTGACTCGACTAAAATATGGGGACGGCAACTTGACAAAACAATTCCTTTCTGCACTGAAACTGATTCGGTTGCCGTTAAGTTGTCTGTTTTGAAATTTATGTATACTCCTTTTTACCCGCAACGAGGTAAACCACGGAAGATAAGGGTCTTGAAGTTTTGTTCACAATAAAATACTGCATAGAGTTTCGCTCTTCTGGTCTGTGTTACACATTTTTTACTACTAGTTTTTTTACTCGATTGACTAAAGTAAGGTAAGCGATGGTGGCTGAATGGATAATATATAATATAATAATATTCTACCACATTTACACAGCGCCATCTAGTCCCAAAGTAAGCAATTATATTTGCTTGTGTTATGGGTACTAAACAACTGATATACTACTTAAATACATTTTTTTTTGTAAATACATACATATTATAGATAAATTACAACCAGCTCTTATGCTCATCACACAAAGATTTGTCCTGGGTGGGGATCGAACCCACGACCTCCGGTTTAGCAGTCAGGGTCACTAACCACTAGACCAACAGGCCAGTCGATGAGGGACCCGCGTGCAAATCACGCGGTCCGAGTTTGATCCCGACCGGCACCAATGTTGATTCCACTTTGTGGAATTTATATGTACTAGTCAAGTGACTTACCATCTGCTAACGGTGAAGGAAAACATCGTGAGGAAAGCCACATACCCTAGAAGAAATTCTATGAGTATGTCTGATCCACCAACCCGCACTAGGCCAGCGTGAGTGGATTATGGCCTAAACCCTCTCAGCTCTTTAGTTAGAGTAGAGGAGACCCGATCCCAGCAGTGGGACTTAATGGGTTGCTGATGATGACTAATGTAAGGAGGGTTATGTTTTTAAAAGGATTTTTATCATCATCATCATAATAACCCATGAACCTCCCACTGCTGGGCACAATCTAAAAAATACAAACAATGTGAAGTGAATCTAGCCTACTATACTACGCTAGCCAGACGGGTTGGTATAGGGTTTGATTAGAATTTTCCTATTCTTGCAATGCTCTTGTCTGTTTAAGGTTAGGTTAGTCACGTTTTACGACACCTACGGGTTGAGATGGGGTAGTGACAATATGTATTCTTAATCCGTCACTACAGAGACAGGAGGATTTTTAGAGTCAAATTAATTATCTTTTCCCCATTTCAAGCATAACCATGACATTCATTAGTTTCTTCTAAAACTTTAGTATAACTCAAATTTTGTTAACAAATTTTAAAACCATTTAGCTGAATATTCATTCAAAATTTATATTACTACAGTAGCAAGTTGAATATCGCGTTATTATTATGAATATTTGAAAGCTTGTTTACAATATTCTAGAATAAAAGCATATCAGTCTCTCAGGTACAATTTTCACTTCAACTAAACCGAATTATCTACAATGTTCATAATTATGGAGTAGAAATCTGCCTTCATGGAGCCTTTGGGATAATTTCTCGTAGCAACAGCTACGGCCTACGCCGTAGACTGTAATTATCTGCTACGACGTAGACGGTATCTTTTACATTACATCGAAGCAATTACTGTTTAGGATTCTCTTACAGTTTTCCTCGGAGATACTTAGAAAGTAGTGTTTTCAAAATCAAAAAAGCAAAGCTTTGGTTTAATTGATTCCGAGCTAGCTCTAACAACAACTTTTTGGCCAAAGGGGTAGGTAGAGATGGTCCCATGTAATATGCAGTCACCATATGCCATCAACCAACAAAACTCTTCAATAATAATTTCAAGAAAGAAAAACATACCATTATTTTACCGACTCGGAGATCGAAACTGAGACTTTTTGTCATTATGTCATTCAACATTATCTTATAAGAATAAAAACAAAATAAGCAATATAGTATACTGACTTAAAATTAAATATAAAGTTTAAAATTACCGAAATTCCGCGCGCTAAGCAATGCCTATCACGTGGGAAGCTTCGAATAATGATTGCCAATATAGTTTACAAAATATTCATTCTGTCATACACAAGAGCTTCATTTCATCTTTTCATGATCATTCATCATTTCAACTAATAAATGTCCCACTGCTGGGCACGGGTCTCTGATTTCTGGTTTAAGATATTTATTTCTCAAAAATAATACAACAACAAACTAAACAACGAGATAATAATATCCAATTAAACATTAATAATAACATTATCTCGAATAATATAGATATAGCTGAAGTATTTAATAACTTTTTTGTTAACATACCGGTAAACACAACCAGCTCCTTAGATTCTTGCCCGGTTAAAGCTGAACTCTTGGTTAGGAGCAACACGGCAGAATGTAGTGTCATTTTTAGTTTTAAATATACTGACCCCAGCGACATAATAAAAACATTCAAGTCGCTCAATTCAAAAAGAACTGGTGATCTATGGGGTATTTCAGTCAAGTTAGTTGAAAATATAATTTTTGATATAGCGCCATACCTAGCTGCAATTTTTAACAGATGTGTAGATACAGGTAAGTTTCCTGGTCTAATGAAACATAGTAAAGTTATACCTTTGTTTAAAAATGGATCTAAGAGTGACCCTACTAACTTTAGACCAATTTCCATATTGCCAGCTATTAGTAAAGTGTTTGAAAAAATCATATTGCAGCAATTAGAGAGTCCCTTTTATTTAAATAAATTATTACACAGTGAGCAATATGGTTTCACAAGGGGTCGCTCTACTGTAGATGCAGGTGTTACTCTATTAAAACATATTTTTAACGCCTGGGAGAATTTGATGGATGCCATTGGTGTCTTCTGCGATCTTTCGAAAGCATTCGACTGTGTTCAGCATAAAACACTTTTGCGAAAACTCAGTCACTATGGCATTAGGGACGCTGCACTTGATCTTGTTGCCTCTTACCTAAGAGATAGGGTACAATGCGTTGATATTAAAGGAAATAGGTCTTCAGGACTACCTGTAGAAATGGGCGTCCCTCAGGGCTCAATTCTTGGTCCTTTTCTATTTTAGATTTATATTAATGACTTGCCATTCTACGTACAGCATTTTTGCGACATAGTACTATTTGCAGATGATACGTCTCTTATTTTCAAAGTTGATCGTAAAGTAACAAATTTTGACGATGTAAATGGTTCTCTAGCGAAAGTCCTGGACTGGTTTACGGCAAACAATCTATTGCTAAACTCCAAAAAAACAAAATGTGTCAGATTTACAATGCCAAATGTTAAAAGTACTAGTATTCATCTTAATTTAAGCAATGAAACTCTCACCCTTGTTGACAAAACAGTTTTTTTGGGTATAACTTTAGATTGTAAACTTCAGTGGGGAGCCCATATATCGTGTCTCGCAGGTAAACTTAGCTCTGCGGCTTTTGCAGTCAGAAAAGTACGACAACTTACTGATGTGGAAACCGCGAGATTAGTTTATTTTAGTTATTTTCACAGCGTCATGTCCTATGGTATTTTGCTTTGGGGCAAGGCTGCTGATATTGAAACAATATTCATTCTTCAAAAACGAGCCATTCGCTCTATTTATAACTTAGGTTCACGAGTTTCCCTGAGAGAACGATTCAAAGAAATAGGTATTCTGACAACTGCGTCCCAATATATATTTGCAAATATTATGTTAGTCAAACAAAATATTCATCTATATACCAAGAATAGTGACATTCATTGCGTTAACACTAGAAGTAAACATAAGTTAGTAGGCACATATCATCGTTTACATAAGGTTCATAATTCTTTTGAGGGACTCGGTGTACGATTTTATAACAAAATTCCCGAAGACATTATGAATTTACCCTTACTCAAATTCAAAACCATTGTTAAAGATCATCTTATTCGTAAGGGGTATTATACAATTAATGAGTTTTTAGATGATAAAATGTCTTGGGAATAATGTTATTATTGATTTGATATATCTTGTTTGTGTAGAATGACACTTGTGACGTGGGGGCACGTTGTGAATATTAATATCAGTTTTCTCGTGCATTTCCTTTATTTTTTATTTAATAACAGTTTTTTCATTTTTTATTATGTTTTTACAAAATTAAAACTATATTTTTATTCACAGACTGCCCCTAACGGCTGCATAGCAATGTGTAAAGTGATGCAACCGCATAGCCTAACTTTTTATTTTTTGTTTATTATTTATTTTGTAAACATTCATTTTAACTATTTAATCTAACGGTGTGGTGCTCTGCTGCATCACTTTACACGCTACTCAAATTGTAAATTACAAAAGATTGTAACTATCCATTTTTTTTTAAAAAGAGTGGCGTGAGTTTCTTGCCAGTTCTTCTCATAGCTCCACCCCGTCAGCGAACTGGTCGTAGGCAAATTTGCTGACACTACTTTTCGGATAACCTGTTACATTCTTGTGACTTTCATAAGTGTTACCTTGTAACCTAGATGAATAAACGAGATTTCATTTCATTTCATTTCATTTCATAATACAAGGCATTCACTTACATGAGAAAGTAACTTATTTCTAGCAAACATATCACTAATATAATTCATAAGTACAGTAAGAATAATAAACAAAAAAGGTGGGTAATATTAAGAACTCCACACCGGATCGAGTCAACTCTGCGCTGCCGCTGTATGAACTTACACAGATGTATAAAATTGTCCTTTAGATAGTAATTACTGGAATAGCCATTTTTGAATTATTTTTTGTTTAATGAATGTTTTTATTGTTATTTTTGTTTTGATGTATATTTATTTTAGTTTTAGTATACCTTACTTACCTACCTCCTCCAAATAAAGTGAACTGAATTTAGCCTACTATACCACGCTGGCCAAACAGGTTGGTATAGGGTTTATTTCGAATTTTCCTTTTCTCGCAGTGCGCCTTAGTCGCCATTTACGACACCCACAGATAGAAATGGGATAGTGACATTTAGTATTCTTAATCCGTCACTACACGGATTACATTTAATCTTTTAAACCCTCATAATCTAAAGCGAGAAAAGCTAGAAAAATGTTCATGTAAGCCAAGAAATAAAGATAATAAGTAGATGGTAGTTACAGCCAACTAGCTTACTTTAAACTTAGTGTGTCGTTAACTGAAGTCTTTGTAGACCCTCTGTGGAGTGCGCGGTAATCCTTATATCTGGTCAGGTTAATCTTGTCTTGTTGAGAATGAGGAACGATGTTTTATCGATATTCAAACGATATTTAAATCATGTTTTTTTTTTATGACTTGCACCGTGGTCTGACGGTTAAGGTGGTTAACTCGCTACTAACTTCGCCACATCGAATCACGTAGGTTCAATTCCCACACGAAATAAATATTTGCGAATAGATAAAATATCTATGCATTATACAAATATTTGTCTTGGGTTCCATTAATTTTATGGTTTAAAATTCTCGGCGCTAATTATTTTTATTATTAAAAATGAAGTAATTTATTTACTTACTTAATAGTTTACTAATATGTTACATATTTTCTTTATTGTAATCTTTAGATAGAAATATTTACTAAATGAAATTAATTGTAATAAAAACTATTTAATGTTATGAATCAAAAGACTTTTGTAATGTGAATGAGGAAAAATTATTCTATATTTTTTTTATATTTTTTTTTTTATCGCAATAGTATCATTTGTTGAAATAGCCTTATTGTCCTAACAATGTTTGCGTTGAGGCAACTCGTCTAAATTTAGCATATTTTCCTGTTGCAATTAAGGCTGAGGCAGTGCCAGTGCGACTAATTGCAAGCAATTTGTGCACAATTTTATTTACGTAACTGCGGTCACTGGGTCGCAATATTAGCTACAAGCGCTCTCAACCGTTATTTCTGTTTACTTACTACAACTTGCAAAAAAGCGATGGTGGCTGAATGGATAAGGTACCGGCGTGCAAATCACGTGGTCCGAGTTCGATCCCGACCGGCAGTACCAATGTGGATTCCACTTTGTGGAATTTATATGTACTAGTCATGTGACTTACCATCTGCTAACGGTGAAGGAAAACATCGTAAGGAGACCCACATACCCTAGAAGAAATTCTATGAGTATGTCTGATCCAGCAACCCGCACTAGGCCAACGTGAGTGGCTTTTGGCCTAAAAACCCTCTCAGCTCTCTAGTTAGAGGAGACCCGAGCCCAGCAGTGGGAATTAATGGATTGCTGATGATATTACGAATTGTTTTAATTAAATAACAGTGAAATATTATTATCTCTGGGAAAGTTGTCTGATTGAACACCACATATCACTATTAAAGAGTAAATAAGAATGAAAATCAACTGCCTCGGTGGCACAGCGGAAAGTGTATACGACTGCTGTGCAGATTTGATTCCCAGGTCGGGTGAAAATGATATTGGGTTCTCCTATCAGGAAATTTAAGTATTGAGATTTTGTTGGAAAATCAAATTTTCCCGGTTGATGACAATATTGCCACTAATTTATGGGTCCAAACATCGCTGGTGCACAGCAGTCGTATACACTTCGCGCTGCGCCACCGAGGCAGTATACACATATATATAGTATTTACAATGTTCATGTCACTAGTCGTATAAAGTTCGGCGTAGGCCAAAAACCTACGAAAACATAATTTATTTCTTAACACTAAGTAACATGGTACAAGGAACTGACCAAGTTTCTCGTTAATGTGAAATCGATGCCTGTGTAAGTTACATTCTACAGCAAACTGTGGACATGCTTGTCAGCTGACATAAATTAACCTCTAATAGAACACACGCAGATACAAAAAGGAGTGATGTGGAGTGAGTGACGGGTCCTAGAGTGGAGAGCAAGCCGTTAGTTAGCTGGATCGACGACCTGAAAAACTGACTGGGGCGGACTGGATGCGGAGAGCGGTGGATCATGTTTTAGGAGGGGCCTATTTCCCCTTATTCAGCAGTAGACTGTAATAAGTTGGAATGATTATGATAAAGATAGCGCAACGTAAAACGTCTACACACAATCTGTACTGATCCGAACAGCAAGATCGCACTAGATGCAGCCCAAATACAATCAGTCCCATTTGAAATCTCTTGAAGAAGCCTATTTCCAACAAAATAGTCTACGGCTGATATGATGATGATAATAGAGATTACACAACATTATAACAATACAGAGATTAGGTATCTAAGTGCGTGTTTTATTTTTTGTAATAATATCTTTGTATGTAACTAAATATCCGCATATTTTACTTAAGGCGAAGACGAAGAAGAGAAAATTGTACAACAGATATTACATTTCCAAATTTCGGTTTGAATTTTGTTTAATTTGACTGCACGTACAGTCCATACAGAAACTTAACTTTAATGAACATTGTACAATATTGATACGAGTATATTAAAAGATATCCAATCGCAGTGAACTTCGGAACTTACTTAAGTAGTATCGGGCACTCCCAAACTCAGTATCAACTTCTTTTTAAAGTCAAAGTGCTGAACGTTTGGTTTGTCTTGGAACTGGTAGGTTTCTATTTAGTTCAATTTACAATTGATAAGATAACACTAGCTTGTACCCGGAGCTTAGCTTCCGTTGATTTTTGTTTGGTAATTACTCAGCTCCTATTGGTTGTAGCGTAATGTTATTTAGTTTTTAGCCGTCCTCGATAAACAAGCTATCTAACACTAAAACATTTTTTTCAATTCGGTTCAGTGGTTCTTAAGATTAGCACGTTCAACCAAACAAACTCTTCAGCTGTATAATATTAGTATAGATTCCTAGCCTGATGACTACAGCCTATAATAAAAGTAACCTATTTATCACGTCGGGGTCACCCCTTTGCCATGGAATTGGCAATGGATACAATGAGACTCAGATGATGTTCTAGTCTGGTTTATTGAAATAAAAATACGGCTTATAATATATTAACACGTTGAATGCCGAGATTCCAGGTACAATAGAAAATCTATTGCTTGGGGGACGCCGGTGACCCCCATGACCCTCAAAGACTTAATATGGTACGTGCGTATTGCTACTATAAACTTAACTTAACTTATCATCTTAGTTTATCACTATATATCACAAATAGGCACGAGCCTCCTCTCTCCTCTCCTGAGAACTGAAAAGGCTCACACCCGAGACGAGTACGTCATCTTGATATTTGACAACGATAGCATTGTCAAATACTTCAAAATGACAAGACCAAATTGAAATAAATTTTCAAACATTTGGACAACGATATTCAAATCGGCCAACAGTCACTCTGTCACAAAAAGCTTGCATATAATTCATCCGTACCAACATAAATAAAGATCTAAACTAATAATTTCATCCAGTTTCCCATTAAAGTAGTTTACCCAGTAATATTTACCGTAGATTTGCATAAAGGAAAATGAAACGGCACATCCACATTGCAAATGACAAACAAAACGGACGTTTTTAACCGACAGTGGGTTGTTTTACTTCGGACGATATCACTGCGATATTTATTTAGTGTACGACCAAGATAGTTATTATATTATAATACGAAAGAATACATAATGTCACTACCCCATCTCAACCCGTGGGTATCGTAAAAGGCGACTAAGGGTGTACCTTATACAATAGCAGCAATAGACAATAGCATTGCAAGAAAAGAAAAAATCGAAACAAACCATATACCGAAGCATACCTACATAAACTATTTGACTAGTGCCAGCATTGAATTTACGATGATAATTCAATTTTCTGATAATTAATAATGATAATTACTTATTTGAACCGTTTGGGGTCGAAACATTAGGTTCATGGGGTCCGAGTGCCCTCCGAGTGCGACGCGGTTAATCGACACTTCACGTGACCAGAGGGCTGGTTTTTATCTCGCACAGAGAATCAACATTGCCATCCAGCGTGGCAATGCTGCTAGCCTTCTGGGCACTTTCCCGTGTGACACTGATGCCGACGAATACTTTGACATCTAGTATAGTATTGTAAATAGTAGTTGTAGATATGTAAGTAGTTAGATAGTTTTTATTTAATTTTAAAAATATGTAATAACATTATTCTAATAAAACTTCAACTTAATATTTTCAAATTAATCATGTTAAGTAGTTTATGTAGGCATGTACATGCGGTACTTTTGTAGCTGACTGTACCTACATGTTGTACATGTACGGCCACTGATATCTGTACATCGTAACTCGATGTCACCGATATTTCCTTTGAACTAAAGCTGGTCAATGCTAACGTTCACTAAGCCGAATTTCGATTTAAGGCTATCGGATCTATTTCGATGCCATTTAGAATCAAAGCATTCCCTGAATCGATTCAGTTATTAAGTGTCATAACACTATCGTTTCGCTGTGGAAACACATTCCATTATATAATTATTATATATGTTTCTGAATTTAACATGAATTTTACCTCGCCAGTTGGATATTGGGAATTCATATTCTATAACAACCCAATATCCGGGAATCGAATCTGGAATCTTTTGCTCAACAGTTGTACACACTCACGGTGGCCTTTGCCGTTTTTTAGTTATATTCATTTATTTCCAATATAGAACGATTAATGCCCGTCTTTCTCATTTCTGAGCCGTCAGATTGAAGTTATCCACCGATTAAAATATAACCTGACTGAATATAAAAGTCAAACAATAGAGCTAGTTTATTCATACAACTGTCATTTTTAATTTGTTAAGTTATATTTTATCCTATACAACCCATTTGATGGTTCAGAAACCGGGCACAAATCATTTTTAGTGCAATGAGATAAGAACTACCTCTACTCGTGAACATTGGTAAAGAATTTTAGAGCTAGATAGACCATAGTGAAAATAGATTCTCTATGGACATATGAGAGTGATTATGAGAAACGCCCGTCGTGCTGTGTAGGGAACTCCAGCATCAGACCACGTACGATGACTTGCAACACGATACGATAAAAAACAGTGACGAGTCAAACCTTCGACATCTGAGGCCTTTCGACACAATATAAATGGTTTAGCTGTTAGCGTTATATGTGCGAATATTATCTGACTATGATAAACAAGAATTCATTCTTCACTTACTCACTATGATGTTTTGTTTTTGTGTATATCCTGTTTTATTTTATTTTTGTTACTAGTTAAAGGTGACAGGGACACTAAGAACCTATTTAATTTTGTTGGTGATAGTCATAGTCATAATCTTTATTTCATTTGCATCAAATACATGATTCTTATAAAATATAAAGGTAATAGAGGCGTGGTAAAGAAACTCGACATAAAGGGAATAGAAACGGGACAGAAAACGTAGACTCGACATAGGGGCAATAGAAGCGAGACAAGGTTTTCGGCTCGACATAAAGGGAGTAAATCCTTATAAACGTCACACAAAGCAAAAAATTGTCTATGATGTTATAGTTGAGAGTTCGATTCACTTGAAAACGAGATATTTTCTCTTTCAGAAGGTGTGCTGTCGTCGAAAATTTACTGACATTAAAATCTTTTTTCGACCAGAGATCAAACCGGCGTCCTCTGGATTGCGTTAAATAATTCCATTACCCCAAAAACGGTTAGAATCCCTCGAGTGAGGATTAAAGGGGATATACCCTTTAAGATTTGAATAAATTGAACATCATTAATTGGTATTTAACTTTCTTTGAGAAATTTGATGTCGCGAGGATTTCATGTTGGGATTAAAGCTCGAATTATTTGATTATTTTCTGGTAGAAACTCTGTCTATGAAAGATATATACTTACTGGTGGAATACAAATACCTTTTTTAAAATTTTGAATAATACCTATCCGTACCTACATAAGATATGACTATGTAAGAGTTATCCACATTTTTTGGCGAATTTATAACTTGTGTGATGATGACAATAGGCTCGCCCCCTATTTCATGGGACCAAACATAGCTGGCGAAATGTGGGTGTGAAACACCTCTGCCTACCCCTTTGGAGAAAAAGGCGTGATGCTATGTTATGTTATGTTATGTTATAACTTGTGTGTATAATAATTAAAGCTTTTAAATGGAAATAAATAATTCCCTTTAAATCTATTATTACGTTTTTTATATTTCAATTTAAAATAGGATATAATAATATAAAGTTCATGGATTTCACGAAATTAATGAAAAAAAAATGATAAAAATCATGTTAAACACTAACCTTACACTACGTTGTATTCAAATATGTGTCCAATTATATTCACACGACAATTTGTGACACTCGGCATTTCTACATACCTAGACAACAGTATTTCTACATACCTAATATATATTAATAATATTCCACATACAAAACTTCTTCGCTTTGTAAAGTGTGTCTACCCTATATCTGCGCGGAGTTAATTTACATTTGCCGTGTTGTCTGCAGCAGGGTGTGAAGGAATGCGCGGTGGCATTTAGGCTTCGGTCTGTGAGCGTCGCGGCGCGGCGGTAGCAGCGACTTGGTGCATACCTATCTACTAATCTTTATGAAACTCTGAACTATCTTTTATACAACGAAATAAATAGTAATAGCAGCTCTATAAACATAACACTTTGACGCAATCACACGAAGTTAACTGATTGAAGTGCGCCGATCCGCTGCCGCCCCCGCACTGCACACCGCTGCCGCCGTGACCGATGCCTTAGTACCACCAGTTCACCGATGCGAAATGTGACTGAGCTAGTCAAAGGCAGAAGCCATTTATTTACAACGAATAACTTTTATAATTTTTGGGATTAAATACGACGTGGTTTAGAAACTACTGGAAACGATTCCACTAACTGTTTCTGAACATACTGTTTACACTGCGCTGGCGCTGGTGCGATTTGAAATTCTATTAGTTGGATATCCCAATAATTGTGGAAGGCTATATGCTTTAACATCACGCTATGGATAATAGGAGCTGAGCATTGGTTAAACAAAGAACGACGGGAGCGATGCCTTCCAGTAAAATTATAATACTTGCGAAATATTTTACTCTTAATTATAACTTTAACAGTGTAAATAGCATTGTCGACAGCAAACGATACTTACTTACCTTTGGCGATTCCACGAAGTAGTCAAAGAACAGTCCAATCAAACAAACTGAACAATGTAAGCCTTCAGGCGGTTAATTAAACAACGGCAATTTTCGACAATGCCCTTGTACTATTATTATATAAACGAATGATTACAATTGACGTTAAACACTCTTATTATTAATTAAACTTTAGCATTAAATATAACGTTTTGTAGAACATAGCGTTTGTAGAACATTATACTATATTAAAAGTGCACGTAAAAATATTCTACACATTTGCATAAATTAGTCAGTTTGTCTGATATACTCAACCTTGGATTACCTACAGTCTAATACGGGTCCAGACATATAGAGGCCCTTAGAACACATAACGGCGAAGAGAGAGTAGATTCACTTGTTCATTTTGAAATATTGTGTAATGAGCACACAACAGTATGTTTGCGTGTACACGAAATACTTATTAACAAAACTACTTAGGCTAAAGTACCAAGTGTAATTAAGACGCAAAAGTAAAGCTATGAACCATAATACCCTTAAGTGCAGACCCTTGCAATACCAATATTCAAATAAACAAATTCCTAACAAATAAAAAGTTTCCTTCCTTTCATTATCGGATCTCATTGGAAAGTTTGAGAAAGAAGTTTGTATAGATTTTTAATGGTATTTTTTTCATAAAAGTTGAAGGGTCTCAATAGCGAGGTATTTGGCAGAAGGCGCCTCGGTATTAACTCTGAGTTGTATTCGACTGAGCCTGTGCCCTTTTACAAGGCATTCGGACAAAAAAGTTACGCGTGATGTCTGTAGCTGATATCCGCGCGCGGATATAAAAAAAAGGCGTAACTATCTTACAGTTATAAAGTATTTAAGACATAACTGAGTTTGACCATATTTATGTAGTTGTTAAATATAAGGTTCACCCTTGTTTGGTATAACAACTTTTGATATAATTTTACTAATTCCAACAACGTTTGAGAACATAATCACTTTGTATAATATCGATTAACATAATTTTCATTTCATCGAATATTTATTTGCCATAACAACATTTGCGCTATTGATCAAAACGTATAATGTACATTTGATGTAATGTTCAGGTGGTATAACATGTATTTTGTCGAATATTCAATTGGTGTAATGTAGTGTAGAAAGGGTCATACCCATACAGCTTAGGTTAGCGAAGCAACGAGCGGATTAGGTTGACATAAGCACAGCGAGCGAAGCGAGCGCGACTTTAGGGCGTTTCTCCCATTAATAATAACAAATTAATTCTCAGGGCGATAAGAGGGTAGTGAAATAAATTACCCAACAGAATTTGTTGGTCTAACATTACTAATCCTTATTACTGAACTGAATATTCCATATGATCTTTCGACTAAATCATCATTAGTCTAGTGAAACATTAGTTTAAATAAAATTAGTGCATTTGAAAATTCGGTCAAATAACATTATTCCAAAAAATAAATATGCTAAATAATATTCGACCAATTAATTATTCGGTCAAATGAATAATGCGAAATGAATTTATTGTAACTAAAATTAGCCGAAGTGATTTTCGACTAAACGTTGTTATACCAAACAAGGGTGAACCTAAATATAATACTATAGGCAAGATTGTGTCTGTGGGTGTAAAAATTATGGCGTAACAAACAGACAAATTCTATAGCGAGAAAGAAAGAAAAATCAATGAGTAAACTAATACATTTCATGTCCCAACTTGTCGCCTGAGGCAAGTGCCCTCCCACCTCCCAAAACGTCCCTAACTAGTCATAATGAAAAAAATATTGCAACCCATTGTAACCTTTATAGGATCTTGGGACAAGATAAATATTGGACCCGTTCTCGAGCTGTTAATATCCGTAGTGCGGGAATATGTAAGTATATACTAGAAAATAAAAGAAACGATGGAAATGAACATTAATTCATACACAACCAAGAATAAGCTTAGATATATTAAAATTTATGCAATCAATATAATAATATTGTTTCACTCTATTAAACTAAACCTCGCGGTGAAAAATAATTTCCTTTAAGTCGTGGCGATTTAAGAATTCACTTACACTCTATTCTGTATTTATGTAGCTTATAAAATTACGCTGTATAAAATAACTGACACTTTTGCAGTAAAATATAAAATAGGAAAATAATATACTTCAATTTAAATTATCATGACATGTGTGTTTTCATGAACAATAAAAATATTTTGAATTCGCTCGATCCACAAACATAAACGATCTAAACATACAACTTCCAATTACATATAATTTCAAACATACTACTTAAATCAAACTATTAGAAGTAGTCTATCAGTATCCGCGACCTCGGATATCCGCGCTGGTATCCGCACTGGCGCGGATACGGCGGGAAGCCGCATTATTATTTGAAACTCCGGCCGACCGGATTGCGCGGAGAGTTGCAAAATTTTAGCTATTAATGTGTAAATTTTGAGCTTCGTCTCTAAACTTACTTAACCTTAGATTAGATGGGAATGACTCCTTTATAATAACAGTCGTATTTCAGTGTATTGTGTAGTTTTATAACTGTTTTAAGTGTCGTAAAACTTAGTTTGTAATCGTAAGATCGCAACTATATTCTAGTTTGTACACACTGACGCGGTATATGGTCATGATTTACTGATCTGTTGCTTAAGTTTTAATATAAAACTGACTGTCTTTGAGAACATTGAAGAACTTAGCTAGCAAACAAACAGTTGGTTACTGCAATACTATAATTATTTTTATTTATGTTATCGTATGATGGCTATAATTACGCTAAGAAGGATAAATACTGGATAAAGTTAAAATTTTAGATGTCCGAAGATTACAATTTTCTGTTTAATTTTTTTTTTCATAGTTTGTAATATAAAACATTTGTGTCAGAATCAGATCAAACACCAAAATCACAAAGCTTATATTTAAAAACAAGTAGTTCATGCAAATTGTCGCAGTGTGTCACAGTAACTGCTGCTGCATCGGACAAAATCCGACAGTCGTTTTTCACTAGAAACATTTTTCATCGGACAGGAAGGTCCTTATGTCGAATACTCTTTACGAGTCTACGACCTCTTTCTCAAGTGTCCCCACTAAACTTTCAAGGTCCAACATTACCATAAAGTCTGCCTTAGGAAGTTCCGCCACTTTTTATTATAACCTCTCAGTCCAGTTTATAGTTTAATTTTGGTGCAACTTATGATATGGCAGATTGAAATTGGCTCCAAAGTTATTATTCAGTTATTAAGTAACAGTGGCGTAGCGGTTAAGGTGGTCACTTGTCGTGCCGAGTGACGTGGGTTCGATTCCCACGCGAGACTAATATATGTGTGATTAATAGATTGTTTTTAATTAATTTTTAATTAATTTGTGCCCGTTAATAATAATTATAAAATGTATGATTATTAAGTCCCCGTAATACAGGGCTTGTTATTTAATATTTAAAAAATTCTTCAATTTCAAGCATGTAACGAAAATTTATTTATTTACTCGTGTCTGTACCGTCGAACAAATCCCAGATTTCATACATCCAACGTCGAAATCCAATCAGCCAAACTATATTCTGCGGTCCCCAGATCAACGTTCAGCAAAAAACCAACCCATCCTAAACAAACATTAAAAGTGTTACTTGGCAAAATGTGACGTCATTAAAATTCATACGTCAACACACCCTGTCTTATATGTATTGAATATTTGAGTAGGACTTATGATGGGGGTAATAACGACGTATAAACCTTAAGTACATCATTGTGTTAGATGAAAAGATTTTGTATTGTATCTCTTGAAATAATTTCAAAGAGAATACATACTCCTACATTTCCCTGTTTAGTTAAATATTTTTTCCTTTTAGATATTTTTTATTCAACAAACTCCAACTCCTGCAATACTATACCATGTTTTAGTATAGTATTGCATTTTGAGAATAAATAACCTGATATAACTTAATGACCATGTCGATGAAGATGGAAAGAAGCCGATGTCGATAATGCTTCGCTCATAAGTTACGAAAGAAATGGATAGCTATACCTATCCATTCCTTTCATAACTTATGAACGCATCACACTATGATTTCGTTAGTAATGTATGATTAACCGGGGTTATGATTAAATCTCATGATAGAAAAACTCAATACCATTTTAGTCTGACTCAGGAATCGGACACGGAACGCTACCAAGACTGTTAGTTTTTAAAATTTTATCAAAATATATGTATTTCGTGTATCTGTCTCATTATTCTTATCCCTCAGTAAATTTACTTCAAACTTTTTACATATATGAAGATCAAATGCATTCATATCTTATTCATAAGTTCATTTCAAAAAGCACTCATCTCGTTTTCAGAAACACGATACATTAGTAACAAACGTTTGAGACAAAATAAAACGATTTCAAAGAAAAAAAAAATCAACTGAAATAAAAAGTAACGTGGCTATCGATTCAACAAACGCAAACTGCGAATCGGACTAGTGAAATGGAAGAATTCACGATCTTATTGGCCGCCCTCAAGGTCCGAATCACGCTTGAAACGTTTCTAGTGCCTATTATACGAGTTTCGAATGATCAATTTAACTTCACCCGCTAAAAAGTTTTCGGAATAGACAAAAATTGATGCGGCAACTTTAAACTTTTTTCAACTTTTCTCAAAATTAATCACTTTTAGGTCTTTAAATTCCTCGAAAAAGCATGTGAACTTGTTAATACCATCTAAAGTAATAGTAAGTACCTACTTACTATTACTACCTACCTACTTATTATTACCTATCTTTCAAAAATACAATTAGCGGATACAGTGTACTTTAACCCAGACTCGAAAAAACTATTTTACTTCGACTTCACCAATATTTTGTACTATGTGGTAAATGATATCGATTCGAAAACCTCGTGAAATTAAATGAAATCAAATATCAATTACTTAACTGGGTTACATAATATCTAAATCTTTTGAAAAATAACAGGTACCTACTTATTACGAAAAAAATTATGCTATCCAATTTGCCTATGATCAGTTTGCTAACAGGGCCGTTAGAAGAACTGACAAGAAACTAAGGACACTAATTTTTTTTTTTTTAAAGACAACGCCCGCACTAGGGAACAAGCCCTGTGTCGCGGGGAGCTTTACAAACATGAAACTAACGGACACAAATAATATAATCGTCAGATACTTACTACTATTACAATTTGTTATAAATTATTACTTAGGGTTAAAAGTGTCGCAGAAGAATATCTTGATGTGTACGTAAATTAAAATTATTCAAAATTTCAAATTACTATTCAGAGATGCTACGCCTAATGCCTATAAGAAATTTCTATAGGAAACACTTACATAATATTCACCACGACTGACCATGTTATGTTATATCAATAAGGGTAATATTATAAGACCCTTTTCTTACACAGATGTCGTATATTCCACAAAGAAATACCTTTACCATTCGAAATATTTTCCTGCTGTATATTGACCTATAAAAGTATTTTCCTCAGAGAATCGGCGTCGAAGCGTGATTTGATTGGAGTATGAGTATGTTCATTATAAGTTATTCAGAATTTAGTTTGTGAGAAGTTAGTTTGGTAATAATTTTGTGTGATACTAATGTTTAATTTGTTACCACTATTCATACTCTTTATGTATTGAAGGATATTAATTATCTATGGCGTCCTAATATGCGTAATATAATATGTAATCTGTCGAAAAGACAAGTCCGTTACCGTAGCGGTGCAGTACGATGCATGTCTAGCAGTGGTCAATAACCGTACATGATAATCTGCAGAATCCTGGATACCTGTAGCAGTCGTTCATATTTCGTCAGACCGATAATGTGGTTTCTAAACGATTGTTTCCACTATATATAATAATATGTGAAAATCACAAAAATATAATTATATCTCCGAAATATCTCAATAAATCCGAAAATCTAAACAAAAATAATGAACTAAAAAGAGATCTATTAATAATATTTAATGGCGCAAGGTCACACACAGTTAAAAACAAAGTCTATCCATATATTGAACAAATTTTTGATAACAGAACAAATATTAGTCTCATATCGTACACTATTCAGTATATTGAATGATTTGGGATTAACATTCGAAAAAAAAATAGTGCTATACGCTATTTGGGTGTTTGGACAAGAAGCTACAAAATAATGGACATCTATCCACTTAAAAGCATTACTTGTTTTTAATCAACAGTTGAAAGGTTGCCACATCCATTTGAGCTCAGTAAGCTTCGTAACCAAAGCCTCTTCCATCTCTAGTACCGTCAGACTTGGTCTAACGAACTCATTCATGCGCCCTCCCGTCGTATTGTGCCATAAGATATGCTCTCTTAAATTTAATCAAACTTTCCAATTAAAAAGTTACACACAGGTCAAATAAATCATCATTAAGCTTATTTGTTCATGTTTAGTCGCTGTGAACAGCCCCCTGATTCTAAGCTAATTTTGGCATAAGGTAAAATTTATTTATTTTTATTATATTTTAAGCTACGTCACAGATCAAACTACAAGATCGCGTTGGTTGCAAGCTACATACAACCGGCCTGATTGGAAATCTCTTAAGGTACGATTCCACCAGTGTGCTGCACTGTGCGGCAATGCAATGCACATTGTGCGACACAAATGTTTATTCTGGTGGACTCACTAAAGCAAACAATAACAAATTGTTAAACATCTACATACTTTTGTGCACGCACACGTGCAGGCAGTGGACTCGTGTCGACGCGTACAAACCTGTTGTTCGCGCACTCAGTCTTGCTTCCGCTTCCAGAGAGAAAACATTTATTTGTGCCCGTACATTGTTACTTATCCAAGTTAATTATGGATTGGACGAATGATAAAATTATTAAATTTATTCAAGCTATTGAAACTTATCCTGTACTATGGGATCTATTATTATTATTTCTTCTAGAAATCTATTCGTTTCTTCATTCCGTCTCTGTTGTAAAGGTCCCTAACATACCATGCAGGCGGCGCGCGGCGCCGCGGATAGAAGCTGGTGTTTCATAAACTAAGGCTAGGCGTGCATTACGATAAAAATCGTTGCGAATAATTTATTAGCGCATCTGTAAACAATAGAAATAGACAAGAATCCGCGCATTGCTTTTGCGATTTATAATCGTAGATGCGAAGTCTTACGTACATTTTTTAGCCTCTGAAGCCATTTTTCGTCGTCGTTTGCGACTTTATTTCGCATTTAAAAAATCAAAATGAATAAATTCGAAGTGCGCGCTTAGCCTAAGTCCTTCCTCGACAAACTGCCTATTAAAAACAAACAAACATTGTTATTAGATGAGTCGTCAATATGTATCAATATGGATGGATGTACCATCTCGGACAAAACAATAGACATTTGCCAATCTGATTTATGTACTCATTTGAGCTGCTCGTGAGCTATTTATGCTTGTCAGACGCACACAGAGAGTACAAGTGCAAATATATTTTCAATTCGGACTGCATGTTAACTGCTATGTTTAGGATAAACTGTTTATTAGCTATTGTTTGTTAAACCCATACACTTTAAGCTCAACAAATAAGATTTGTACCTATATGAGCTTTCTGTGGGCCAACTCGAAATTTCGATATCGACTTGGTCAGAGTACCTAAATTTTATATCTATCAAAATCAGAAAATGGTATGGACCATTTTTGAAATGTCACACATTTCAAATATCTTTGTTACAACGTCATAGAAAGCCAAGAAAATATGTTAGGATATTTGCATAAAGCTAGATCACTGACAAGGTTGAGATAATTATGACACTGAAATGGACTAGTGATGTGTCGAGCTTCCGAGCAAGCCCTCTGATATTTAGAATTAAATTACGGATTGTTTTATAGATGGCTGCTTTCAGAAAATAAATTATTTGCTCGACGTTTCAATTGCAACGATCGTGGTTACTGGCTAACCGGAGCGGTCGACGAGTATCGCCTTCAATGCCTGCGGATTTCTGTGACTACCTATAGCTAGAGCCATCACTGTTGACTTTTTATTCATAGTAGGTTTCTAATATACGGCTTACTATTTATACAGATTTAAAACTTTAAATAAAATTTTCTATTCTGGAAAGGTATTTTTTTGTTCATAATAATAATATAATAATATTCTACCACATTCACACAGCGCCATCTAGTCCAAGTAAGCAATTATATTTGCTTGTGTTATGGGTACTAAACAACTGATATACTACTTATATACATTTTTTGTAAATACATACATATTATAGATAAATTACACCCAGACACAGAACAAACCTTTATGCTCATCACACAAAGATTTGTCCGGGGTGGGGATCGAACCCACGACCTCCGGCTTAGCAGTCAGGGTCACTAACCACTAGACCAACAGGCCAGTCAAAACTTATAAGTTTATAATTTTTCTTGTATATTAATTCCTCGCTCATGGACCGTAAATACCCTGCTAATTCGATTGTTGAAGCCCAAGTTTACAGCCTATTATAATAAACTCGAGAGTAAAAGAAGTTATTGGTTTACCTCTCGTAAAAGTGGATGAGAAGGGTTGTTGTTGCTTCTCAACAAGCGATGGGGTAGCAAACAATTGTGTAACATACGATGTGTTTTTGTTATACTAACAAAGTTAGCATGAAAGCATATTATGTAGTGTGACCACCCGTAACATTTTGCGATCGTCGAGGTTAAGCGACCTTCAGCTAGGTCAGTCGGGTCAGATGGGTGACCGTTAGTAGCCTTCTCATACTCAAGCGTTCCTTGCTTCGAAAGACACTTAATGTCGTTACATCAAGTTCTGGACAACTTGATATATTCCAACACCAAGGTCTGCCTTTGACTCTTAAGATATTAAATTACGTTCATAAGTTTAAATATTCAAAATGTCTAGCAGTGGGACAATACAGCTTAAGGAAAAAAATCTCATTTGCATAGCTATATTTTTTAGTAAATGCGCGCCATTTACAAAAATAAGTGCTTAGTCAGACACCGTAGTGTTGTCAAATTAAACAAGATTGTTTACTTGCCCATAAATATCCCGCACATATGGGTAGATGCAGAAAGCAGTAGTGACCCTGCAAGCTCGCAACCGCAGTGGATACTCCACTCAAAACATGCACCCAGAAAAGTCAATTAAAAATTCCAAATTAAAACATGCCCTGTTCAACAAGCAGCTCTGCAAATATTATATTGTATAATTTAAAACCAGATGTTTCGTCACAAAGCGTCACTTTACTCAGTGTACTTTTATTAAGAGGGTTCATACATATGAATGGCAACGTCGCAATTTAGTGTCAAATTTCGTGATTTTCAATTTTTATTAATTTATCGGAGCTATTTTTAAATGTTATCAATACACTTTTTAGAATTAGGTGAAAAGTGTGTAAAAGTTTCGAAATCATTGCGTTTACAGTTCTATTCATATACAAGAAAAACACATTGGAACTTGCAAAGCTTTATTTTCATAATACAATAATTGTAAGCATTACGAATACTTACTTTTAATACAAGTTCACGTAATTCTAAAAACTGTAATGAAAACATTTCAAAAAATAGCTCAAATTAAATAATATAAATCGAAAACCACAAAATATGACACTAAAAAGCGACTTTGCTATTTCACTGTATGAACCCTTTTAAACAAGTTTTTTTCTCTCGCTCATTGAGAATTTGTTCAAAGCAATCGAGTTGTTTCACTAAGTGCAATTCATTCGTTTGGTATTCTTCCCCGGTACGTTCCCAGATGTTCCTCTATTTTAAGATGTGCAAGACATGAATTTCAATAAAACTTTTTATTCCTACAACACGGTGCGACCCGACAGAGTGAAAACAAAGTAGTGGCCATTCTATTTGTTTGCAAACAATAGTTCTGCTATTTGTATTCTTTACAATGGATATTGTGATGCTAAAACTCGCAGAAAAATTACCTGAATGACTTTAAAGGATTATTACATACATACATATAGATCACGCCTCTTTCCCAACAGAGGGGTAGGCAGAGACTATTTCCTTCCACTTGCTACGATTCTGACATGCATCGTTGGCTTCTTCAACATTCATCAGCCTTTTCATGCATTCTCGCCAGTTGAGAGTACTCCTGGTCTGTCTTTTTCGAACGTCACCTATTTACTCATGGTACATTCTTCTAGATCTTTCCCTTCCAACTTTGGAAAATTTGAGGTTTTTCTTGATAAAATTAGTTTATAGTACTACAAGTAAACTTCTCGTGGAGTTATGAAAAATATAACAGTATTTACGTATTGTAATACAAATCGCACACCCAGAGAAACAAAGGCGTAAGTGAAAATCACTAACTTTACAGGAGATTAAAAAAACTGTTTAACCAGATGTATCTTTTATGTTTTTGATCCTATGATCTTTTGTTATATACCAAAAAATAGTAAAAAAATCAAGCATTTTTTTTATGTATATTCAAAATACCTCAAATTACCTCGATAATTAATAATTAATGTTTAAGGTTTTACAGACGTTTTTCTTATTTGTTTATAACTAATCCTTAAATGTAAAGATTTTTACTCCAATCACCGTTTTCTAAATACTTATTATAAT
This sequence comes from Laspeyria flexula, assembly GCA_905147015.1. Taxonomy (NCBI): domain Eukaryota; kingdom Metazoa; phylum Arthropoda; class Insecta; order Lepidoptera; family Erebidae; genus Laspeyria; species Laspeyria flexula. The sequence continues at coordinate 14,496,481 of LR989960.1, read as the reverse complement.
ATAACTGTTCATGATTACGTCTTTTTTGAATTTCTATAATATGATAAAATACAGGGGCTAAGTACTGCTTACCGCCTTTTTCGCTTAATTACATTTTACATTTCAAAGTGTACAACGTATTTACAGCTTTGTTTGTTAAAAAATAAAAATAAAATGTAATGTTAAGTCTTAATACAGACTTTTTAAATAGTATTTTCAATTAATCCATTACTGTAAGAAATGTTAAGCCTCTCAGTAATATACATTTCAGTGGTGTAATAAAACAGGTTTTTATAAAATTGCACTTTATAATAATAGTTTGTACATAAAAGATCCTGTTATGATATAAAACGAATAACAATGAATTAATAATGTTTCTAAGAGGTGTACCTTAAAAAAGTAACTTCATAAAACTCAAAAATCTGGCAGTAACAAAAATCGAAAAAATATTCACTATTATATCACTCAGTAAACAAACAAAGGAGTAAATTGTATTGAAACAAAAACAGGAATTTTCATTTACTTATATTTATCATAATTATACGTAAGTATCTACTTATTATACGAACTAAAGTTATTAAAATGACTATTTCTGTTTAATGAATTTTAAATTCAAATACTTATATATACATATAGATCACAAAAAGTCATACAAAGTCCAAAAGGTGCCAGTAAATTTACCTAAGGCCAGTTCACTGACAAGGATGAATCTTAAGAAGAGCTTGCAAGAAACTCTGGCCACTGTTTAAATCGTAAAAATAGTTAAATTAATATAATAAATAAATAGCATATACACCACATCCACACACCACACTGCCACCGCATTTCTTGACAAATTTTATCCCGATGACACACCCGATACCCCGACCCAACAAACCACACGCAACAATACTCTACACCCACCAAACACTAATGAGCCACCGTTCACTATAAACGAAATCACAAATATCCTAAAATATATGAACCCGGTGAAATCACCCGGCGCTGACCACCTGACTTCCGATATCTGCCACCATTTCACACTCTGCTTCTCCGACATCATAACCAATCTGCTTAACCACTGCCTCTCCCTGTCCATCTTCCTCAAGTCCTGGAAACATGCTATCATCAAAATTATCCCCAAACCTAATAAGACAGGATAGACCTCATCATCATATCGCCCCATAGGAGTCTTACCTATTCTACGTAAGACCCTCGAAAAACTCATCACTCAGAGGCTCACACATCACCTACACACCACACACGCATACAACACTAAACAATACGGGGTTAAACAACTAATATCCAGTACACACGCCTTCACTAACATTGTCAACACAATCATAACAAACAAAAAACGGGAACTACACGTCGCGATGATCTCCCTAGATATCAAAGCTGCTTTCGACCATGCCTGGTGGCCGGCAATGCTCACACGTCTACACCACACAAAATGCCCCAGAAACATACACAATCATACAAAATTAGCTTTCCGATTGCACAGCCACAATTCATTACGCCGACACCATAGCCACTAAACACCTCACTAGGGGATGCATCCAAGGGTCTGTATGCGGGCCGACCTTCTGGAACCTAATCCTAGATGAGTTACTGGACATGTCCGGTGACTCTCCAGCACGCGGGTCACTTCCTGAGGGTTGCGGGCTGCAGGCCTTTGCTGACGACATCACCCTCATCGCAGCACATAAAAAACTCACCACACTCCAACAAAATATCAACCAATGTCTTCACACTATACACAATTGGGGCATCACAAATAAACTCACTTTCGCACCGGATAAAAAAACCATTGCACTCGCTTTTACACGAAAAATAAAGCTACTCCACATCACACTCAACCACACACATATATCCTATTCAGCCGTACTGCCAGGGTGTTGGGGGTGGTCTTCTACGACAACTTATACTTCACTCAACATGTCGATTACATCACAGCCAAAGCACGAAAACTCCACAATAGACTCACCCAGTTTGTACGCTCCACCTGGGGTGTACACTCTAAAAACATTAACAGATTGTACAGGGGGGTAATTGAAACAATAGTCTGCTACGCCTCCAGCGTATGGTAACAGGCCCTGAAATTCAGCACGAACAGGAAAAACTTTTCTCACTCCAACGAGGCTTCGCCCTTATGATTATCAAAGGTTTCCGCACCATTAACACCACAGATGCCTTTTCCCTCTCCACCCTCACACCACTTGACATAAAGGTGCTCGAATATGCTAAAGTCGAACAGACGAGAATCACCGGGGTCACCGATTACCTCCCTGACAACATCACACTTGATACACCCATTCATCCATCACAACTACTCCACCCGACCCCCCGTATCCCACATCCTTTCAATATCATCAACTCACAAGACTAACTTGATGGCACATTCCCACGTCATTTAGACGCACACCACATATACACTGATGGCAGCAAACACGATAACCTCGTGGGAGCTGCCTTCATTGTACACACAGTGGCTGCAGAAGCAGCAAATCACTGAGGCCATCATTATGTCGAGCTCCAGATCAGCTCTCGAAAACATTAATAACACCCTCATTACACATTGCCCACGTTACACGCAATGTCACTATGTACAAATCAACCCATACAACCTACAACATTAGCAGCAGCACTAGACCTACTCGTAATCTACAGAGTTGATTTATCTAATTTCGGCGGCTTTTTTAGCAGGGCACTCAATGCCTCCCGTTTTGTGATTGCTTGGCTTTTTGAAACGTAAGCAAGTTGCAAATTTCGGTGGGTCATTTCTTCTTTGTGCATTCTGATATGGAGTGCCCTATTTCACCACAGTGTACACACAATACATAGGGACTGTTTTGACTGACCTGTTGGTCTAGTGGTTAGTGACCCTGACTACTAAGCCGGAGGTCGTGGGTTCGATCCCCACCCAGGACAAATCTTTGTGTGATGAGCATGAAGGTTTGTGCTGTGTCTGGGTGTAATTTATCTATAATATGTATGTATTTACAAAAAAAATGTATATAAGTAGTATATCAGTTGTTTAGTACCCATAACACAAGCAAATATAATTGCTTAATTTGGGACTAGATGGCGCTGTGTAAATGTGGTAGAATATTATTATATTATTACTGTTTCTCTGCACGATTTAGCCGCATGACCATATTGATGGCATTTGTAACATCTTGTCACAAGTGTAAAGCCCCTACTGGACAGGACGACCAATTTACGAAAAGTCTTGCTTGTGTTATGGTATGTAAGTACTAGATTTATAAAATAGGTAGGTAAATAATTAAGTTAGTATAAAATTGAATACCTAACAGACAAACTGCAATAAATAAATTATAGGTAGGTACTTACATTCAAAATTATGTTATGAAAAGTTAATTAAATAAACAACCCGCACCCGTGCATGCGCTGTAAGGATGAATATGCACACGTTTTGACTTGTTTGTGTGACGAGTTCGTGATTACTGCCGCAGACTAAATAAAACTTTGAATGGGAAAAAGGCGTAAGCATGATTACTCTAAAACTATGATACAGGTGTAGACGTAAACAATTAATACGGCTGTTTTTGTTTGATTATTTTTAAGTGTGATGGGATGTAATCAGTATTATTTTTGGAAACTTATTTTATTATTAAACATTAAAAAGCGTATTAGGAAATACATTCATATAAATGTTTACTTTACTTAATAAAACAAAAGCTTAAGCACAATTAGGTGTATTTTTATACAATTTTACGTGCTTATGTTGGTTTATCGACTTCTTTAATTGGAAAAATATAAAATTTATATAACGTGATAAATTATTTTTTTGGTATAAAACCTTCATTTTACGGCAAAATTTTATGGAAAAAATTGACCTTATGTATCTTTACTAGTACTATCCAAAAATGCAATAAAAAAAAATTGACGTATTTGTACTTACGTCTTTGTTGATCTGGGTGTGCGAAATTGTATGAATAAAAGTTTCATACTTTTTCATCCCTGTAGAGGTTTAGAGAGGTGCAACCCACCTGCATTTTGCCTTATATTATTAGGTGAAATTCGGTGTGTTACCATAATATTTTCATATTATATTCGGGCCAAAGTGACCAAAGAGGCCAGCGTGGTATAGTAGGCTAAAACCCCTCCACATTGTTTGGAGAACACCTTCGCCCAGCTGTGGAACGTTTATGAGTTGAAATGATGACTCGGGCGGAAAGTAATGTAGAATATTTGTAAACAAACACCGTTATTTTAAATATACAGATAATATTGGTGGCGTTAAGCTCTTATTACCCGACTGGCAGGAAGGGTATTGTTTTTCGCGCGTATCTTATATGTTTGTAAATTTCTTTATTCCCCCGTTTCTTCCAAACGGCTGGATGGATTTCGACAATTAAGGTATCGTTAGATTCCTCTCAAATACCCAAGTGTCCTTAGATAGGTATTAAAAAAAAAGATAACAAAACGGCGGACTTTTGATGCCAAATTGTTAGTAGTTATTTTTTTTTTAACCAAATGTATTGAGTAGGGTATCACAATAAAGAAAATCAAATGGAGATCAAATTAAATTTTTCGGTCTTTTTAGTGCGTTTCTTGTCTGTTGATTTATCGCAGTTGGGTTATTTTAAATTTTTTAAACATTTATTTGTTTTAAACATTCGAAATTGGTTTTACAAATATATTCAAATGTTGTTATTGTTTATTCGACATTGATTTCCGCCCATAAACGTCCCACTGCTGGGCATGGGTCTCCACCGGTCCAAACAATGTGGACGGAATTTAGCCTACTATACCACGTTGGCCAGGCGCGTTGGTATAGAGTTTGTTTCAAATTTTCCTTTTCTTGCATTGCTCTTGTCTACGGTGTCCCTTAGACGACACGAGGTAGTGACATTATGTATTCTTAATCCGTCACTACGCGGATTAATCCGCCACTGCACGGCCCGAGCATAATTTCTTAATAACTTTCCATAATATTTGGGTAAATATTATAATAATATGTTATAATTATATATATGTATATATATATATTATAATAATTATATATGTTGAGAGAACCCTCTCTTAACACTCGACTGACAAATAATGATCCCAAATAAAACCCACATTATCCAGATATATTCCATGATATTTCCCCATACGAACACAAATGGGTTAGGCTCGGCATCGCGTGAATCACGGCATGTATCGCAGCAATTAATATGTTAATTAGTGAGCGACACGCGAACGAGACGTGATAGGGACAAGGATGCTACGGGGTGATTCTGATTCCGAAAGTTCCGATTATGCACTTCCAATTCCGACTTCGGCTCCGAAACTTTTTACGTGATAGGTACTAGGGATGCTACGGGGCGATTCTGATTCCGAGAGGTCGGAACTTCCGTTTCATTATGCACTTCCAGCTCCGATTTCGGCCCTGACACTTTTTAAATGGTCGAAATCACAGTCTCGATGTATGTGTGTACTGAGTTGAGGGTTAACGCTTAACATCAAGCATAAACCTGTTATAATGTGTCGCGCGGGGAACCTCACTTAATATGTACAATAACATTACATACATAAACCATCCTCATGAATTATCTATTAGTGAAAACCATATAATAATCGGTTCAGTAGTTTTTGAGTTTAGCGCGTACATACGCAGCGGAGGACATAAAATATATAATAATTATGTAGAAAAGTATGTAGGTTTACACATTTTTTATTTTGATTCCGGTTTCGGTTCCCATAAAACCACGTAACATCCCTGAATAGGGACGTGTTGGAAGGTTCGGATGACGGGTTATGACACCGGCTGTGCTGCAACTTGATTAAGTTGCCAGTATTGTTTGTAGGTTAATTATTGTAATATTCTATTATGGAAGTGGATTCGTTCCTTCTGAATGATTGCTTAGTGAACGGATTAGGGAAAGCTAACAAAGCTTCATTACGCTATGGAAATTAAAAAATATTTTCAATGCACTCAAAGATAGAAGATAATCAAAAATGTTTGGACTTAATTGTATTTAATTTTCTTTTTTGTATACTTACTAAGTAAGTTATTGCTGAGTTTTTGACAAAATTATTCTTATTTTATCCCAAGTTACCAACTTATCAAGACTCTTCACTTCACAAAACTTTATGTCTCCAAATAAAACAAAACCAAATAAAAAATTATTTCCCATTTTTCATTGAAGTCACAAACCACATTACGTAAAAACAATTTAGAAAATAAGTAATTTCTGTACAACACAACTTTGTAGCGACGTCTTATCTACCTTATTTAATATTCGCGACGTTCTTACAAAGTTATCTCATTAGCCGGGAGACGACACTTGAGTACCGCTTGACGGCACAGGCGTCAGGACTCGTCGACTAATAAATTGATAATTTTAATCATTTTTAAAGATTAACACATTAATAACTGCTCACAGATACTTGCTTTAATAGAATTTTAGTACTACCTTAAAGTTCATTAAAAGTTAGAAGACCGTTCACTCTGGAACTAAACTTATTTATCCTTTTTAACATTTATTAATTTACTTCTAATATTTTTCTAGACTTTTTTGGATAATTGAGCTCCTTATTTAAGGGCATTGCTGTAAATTGTCAGCACAGTACCTACATTCAATTTCTTACTGACCTCGAAATCGCATGCATACACCAGCCCCCTGATTCTGAGCTATCGAAATATTTTCGGCCGGAACTGTCAGTTTATTTAAAGTTAAAAAACAAAATGTAAAAAAAATAGATGGATGTAGGAAAAAATCCTATATTAATCAGTTTTTAATTTTCTTTAAAATAATTTCTAACATTTAATAACTTAAGCTGTAAAAATACGTCGTTCTAAGATTCGAAAAAGTTTACGATCCGGGAGCAATCCGATGAGTTAGAATCAGCCCCCTGATGTTCTCAGTGCCGATTATATTATTGACGGTTCAACTCAAAAACCTATTTCATTGCCTAGGAGAAAGAGATAATCATTTATGTAATCTTTACAAAAAAACAAATAATATAAATAAAAAAACGCTAGGATCTCAGGAACTACTGCTCCGAATTGAAGATTTTTTTAGTGTTGGATAGCCCTCTTATCGAGGAAGACTACCGGCTATATAACATCACGCTACGGCCAATAAGAGCTCATCAGTAATTAAAGAAAGCCAAATATATTCTTTTTTTTAGCTTCCTGACTTCTAGTTAATAATAATATCATCAACAGACCTATCATTTTCTGAGATCGTTCCAGTAATCTTGGCATAACGAACGTTAGACTGACTTGCACCACAGGTGATTATATATATATTATACCTTTATTATAATCATTTTATGTTTAGTTAGTATTTATAAACCCAGTTAAATTCTTGTTTAAAACCACAAGACAAAGTGCTTATTGAGTTTAAAATCGTAATATCTACCTACCTAGAATCCACTTAATCTACTACCATGAAAACTTTATTGAATTTTCGTTGGTTTCATAGGCTCCTAAAATTATTTACGGCTTTTGCAATCGTAAAATATATAGGCCATTCCTCTTAAATATGAATATCGCAAAGATTTTTATGATCTATTATCTACAAATACTTGGAAAATAAACGGTCAATAATATTTTATATTTGTTTAAAAGTAGAGTCATTTCTGTATGTTATGAACTTTCACATACCTACCTATTTTGTTGTTTTTATTCTACGACCTGTGGTAAGTCACTTCTCACCCGAACGGAGTAGAATACCATCAGAGTACCATTTATAATCTACAACATCATCATCATCATTCATCATTTCAACCCATAAATGTCCCACTGCTGGGCATAGGTTCCCTTCACATTCTTTCGAGGATCTACAACTTAGCAGGTAGGTAATCAGAAAGGACAACTTTTTGAAGTTTCCAATTCATTTTGTAACTGTTAAAATTCTAGAATACCCAGGTTTGAAAAAAAAAATACCTACAATTAAAAAGCTACACTTTTGTTTTGTTAGAAACTTTCAACGTCTTAAAGTTACTAAAATCCAACAATACAACTGAAACGATTGCTACCCACACGTTCTTTTTAGAACAAACCACAACTCTTTTGAAAACAACAAAGTAATACATAATATTAAATGGCAAACATAAATTGAATTTCTAAGGAGTGGCATGACAGTCGCAAAAAATGTACGTTTTAAATAATAATTAAATTGCCACGAGCGACGATATCATCCTCTTGTCCTCAATTCGAGGATCAACGTGTTCGTGTGTCACGCAAAGTCACTATTAAATTTAAGCATTACATTAGTAGAAGTATTGTGCATGTTTTTATTACAAATAGGCACAATACATATGAAGCGTGACAATGACCGCAGGTCTTCTCGGAATCTCGATATTCAAACTATTTAGTCGATTTTTGTCTCGTTGTCAAATCGATTGTCACAGTAGAGTAGCGGTGAAGGTTGTCGCCTCGCCACTAACATCGCCGTGACGAGTAATGTGGGTTCGATTCTCACACAAGAGAAATATTTGTGTTCATAGATATTTGTTTCGAGTCTGGGGGTATTACTCTTCGTTAAATTGTATGTTTGTAACTGTAAGGTTCCCCGCGACACAAGACATATTCTGGAGTGCGGGCGTTGTCTTAAAAAAAAATTACAATGACAGTGACCCTGTTTCACCACTAAGTAGTAGATAAGTGTCTGTAAACCATCTAAGACTTATGTCAGAGTTTAAAGTTTTTTTCTGTTCCGTGGGTAGGTACGTAGTTAAACCCTAGCTTGGTTAAACCATAGGCATTTCTAAATGCAACACCACCTATGTTACAAAAGATGAACTATGTAAGTTTCGCTTGTTTTACGTGTTGTTGCTTTAACGCCATCTGTAACTAAACCCGAGTACTAATGTTAAGCCGGGTGTTACAAGCATTTTGTTTTCAGTTCAAAAAATATAATATTAAAAGTCTTTTTGCTACAACGGACTACAATTTTGTTTAGAGCTATTTGAATGAACTGCCATATTGGTAACATTAACCAAATTTTTTTTCCACTCTTAATTTTTTGCTATGTTTGGCTTAGTTAATCAATATTATTATCACAAATAGATTATTAATAATAAAATTGGTAATAAATTGGGATAGTGTTCATCTACCATAATGACTTCAAAATTAAATTTATATAGTAAATACTAAAAAAGTATTAAAAGTTAAAAAGTCAAACAAACTAAAATACCATCAAAAATTTTCCGTTATTATAACTTGAAATTGGCGAAAATAAAAAAATTGCAATAGCAAAATATTAATTTTATTTCCTTCCACATTGAGGAAATAAATGGCAGTTATGGAATTAATGAAATAATTTGATGCGTCCTCTCAATTAACTTTTATTAGGTACGCTGTTAGTGCATGCATCCTAGATGAATTTTTAGTCTATCTGTTGATTCAAAGCAATGTACTTGTCTGGTCTTTTTTATAAAAGTTAGGAATTAAACAAATTTTTTTTTACATATTTAAGGTCATAGAGCTAAATAGGGTTAAACGATTTTAATTAAATATATGGCAATACTAACACAGTATTTGAGTATTAAAATTCTTATCTATGGACACAGTGAGCCATCGCCCTGCTAACGGTGTCATGGCGGTTTGACTTGTTAAGGGTTTTTTTTGCAATAACTTCCTAGTTAATGTGCTTTTTAGCAATTTGATCTTTGATTTCTGTTGATAATAACACGTGATACAAAATAGTTAATAATGCGTGAATACAAAATAGTCGTGTTAGGGAGTGGAGGCGTGGGAAAATCCGCTCTGACAGTACAGTTCGTACAAGGCATCTTTGTCGAGAAATACGACCCCACCATCGAGGACAGCTATCGGAAACAGGTGGAAGTTGACGGACAACAATGCATGCTAGAAATACTGGACACGGCAGGAACAGAACAATTCACGGCAATGCGAGACTTGTATATGAAAAACGGCCAAGGGTTCGTCTTAGTTTATTCCATCACCGCACAATCGACGTTTAACGACCTACAAGACTTGCGAGAGCAGATACTGCGAGTGAAAGACAAGGATGATGTGCCTATGGTCCTGGTCGGCAACAAGACAGACTTAGAAGCGGAGCGCGTGGTGGGCAAGGAGCAGGGCAGCAATCTCGCGCGCCACTTCAACTGTTCCTTCATGGAGACCTCGGCGAAGGCGAAAATCCACGTGAACGATGTGTTCTATGACCTAGTGCGACAGATCAACAAGAAATCCCCTAAGAAAGACGAGCCCAAAAGAAAACCTGTGAAGTGTGTAATTCTGTAAGAGTGCAGCCTCAGCCTCCGACGCGTCTAGGTATAAAATATTTAATAATTTGAAAGACTTCTTGTACCCGGATTTGGCTCTCGACTGTTCCCAAAGTTAACTAGGTCGGGTGTTGAGCATTGTTGCTTGGTAATATACCTGTAGCATTTTGAGAATGTGCATTTGTTGAGTTATTGTGATGAGGAGCTGTAGCACGAGTGGAAAATCCACAGAGCGTTATGGATTATATCCAGCTATCCCTGCAAATGTGTACTCCTTCATTCCTTGTGCTCTATATTTGATAGTTATAATGTTCAAGGATAGATTCAACGATTCTGTGTGTGTTTCACTCTAGAAATTCCAATTGTAATGTGTGGATGCTGGTAGGTTCAGAAGTTGTAAATGGTTATAAATCTAAATACTACTTGATGTAAGTATAAACGGTATTCATTTATTTAGAGGCTATGAGGAGTATGTTCTAGAACATCCCGTGACAATATTGACTCTTCCATTGCAGTCTCAACTTGTCCAACATGACAATACTTCCAGCACTAAGTGTAGGCACGTACTTCTCATTGTCTCCTAGTTAATTATGATTTTCAAATATATGAAAAGCAACTAAAAATATTTTTGTTTTAATAATAATTTTATTAACAATGTTAGGTGCAGACAGTCCTCTGAAATGTAATTGAACAGGAAAATTGAGTGTGTGCGTACCAATTTGCCATGAAATTATCTTTCAAGGTTTAACCAAGTGTCACGTCTATATATTGTAATATTGTTCATGATATAGTTAATGTGTTAAAATGACTGCATTTATAGTTATATATTTATATATCAATGTCTGGACTTAACATATGTAGATATAGTTTACCATTTAGTAGTTATTATCTAATCATACTGATAAGGGAGCGGCTGGAACTTCTGAACAGCTGTGCGAGAGTCGAAACAGGCTCCAGAGAGCTGCGGGTACTGTGCCAGTGGGCCTGAACCAGTATGTACTGTTTAAATATATGAATTAAGGATAATTAAATTTTTCAGATATATTATTGTCTTGTTATATAATTCAATTGTATCGAGTGAAGAGTTGATAATGCAATACCATTAGGACTCGGTAACTTTTGAACAAATATTAGAGAGCCTTAGGTGATTGCACCCTGTGACCTTAGTCTCCAGTGTCTCCCAGTGGTGCCCTGCCTTGTGTTATCATTGTACACCACCGGACGCCACTTACTTATAATAAACCCCTAACCTAAAACTACGAAATTGAACAAATAAGAAATTTATCGTTATTGTAAATGAATTAAAGTTTTATGATTACTGGCTCATTTAAATATAAATTATCAACCTATATTTTGCTGCTAGAACTTTGTTAAAGTAATAATTATATAGGTGTTCAAATATTGTTACGGAATTAGATGTTTCCTCAATTCTCATTTCTGTTAACATGTAAGAGTTACTGCACAAGGATATTGGATATGACTTTGATCTGAGTTGGAATTATATTTTTTATATATATTGTGGAAACTAAGAACTTGTATATTTTTATCTTTTCAATCAATAATGGACATGTACAATAATCTATTAATTTCATTTTTTTGCATCAATAAAACAAATTTTAAATATTATCGCTTGGGGTATGTTTTGTTCCCCGCACGGGCTCGGCGCGGCGCTCCCGTGATGTCAATCGAGGTCGCGCCGCGATGAGTCACATCCCTGGGCCGCTAGCCCGCACGCCGCGCGCTCCAGCCGGTACCCCCACCGACTATCAAATAAAAGTCAATTGGCTCGGAATTTTAATGGAATTTAATTAATTGAAACAACCATATACCATCTACAACTATTTTATTGACTGATGGGTGTAAAAAAGTTACATAAATGTGTCTATACTTATATTAATAGGACTAAAACTTTAGTTACAAAGTTAATATAAAATAATATATGGCAGTGTGACGTGGCGGGCGTATGTCGATATTCTAGTAACATAAGAATTGACACAGTCCAGTGGAAATGAACACAATACACTAACTTAATATCTAAGTATGAACTTGATCACTAAGCAAACTAATCTATGATGCAAATCAAGTGTCGGATTACATTGTGTTTTAGTTTCCTATTGACACACCCCATGATGTGTAACAAGGTCTAAGACATAGATCGAGCTCACTAGGGGGGCGCGTGACGGAAATTTATATCTTAATATAAATACAGTAAAGTTTGAAATTGAAAGTTAAGCGGGTGGGTGTGAGTCTACATACAGTATATAGGATTGCCTACAGTGTCAAGCCGATAGTCGGCGAAATAGATAATGTGCAATGGTGCACAACCATTTTTATCTTAGCGCTGTCTGTACCGCTTATCTAGCGAGTCTGCAGCCGGGTCAAATATTACAGGATCATTGCTGTCCTTACAAAATAATAAACAAATGCTAGGTGCACACTATCAGAGACTTCGCTTTTTGGTAAATATGAAATTAGTTTGATAAGCGATATCCGCGCTATTTACTCATGTTTAATGAAAATAGTGATAGCACTGCCTCGCCCCCTTTACGATAAAGCGTGAAGTGAAGTTTATACGTATAGTAAATTTATATAGAACATATTTTAGCTTCATTATTGTAACAGGGTTTTGTGTTTGAACAACAAGGATATTTGAGGAAATACACTTGGTGTAGTATTTCCATTGTGATAATACTGAATGCGGCTTAAACTATTTAAAAACAACGTTCATAAAGTCGTTGAGGCGGAAAACGTGATCATTAAGTACCTAAGTGCTGATACATTTGTTATTTTAATTAAATAGAGTCCAGGACGGAATCGTTTGCAGTTATTCTTCATAATTTATACTATTATGACTAGTAAAGTGACTACAGTACTTAAATTTAGTATAAAAATTTGCATAACCACACAATAGACATATCAAACTGAGAAATCTTCACAATATAATAATTATATTTTTATATAAACACTTGGAACACGTGGCTTTTAACTGTACGCTCAGTATGACGTAATGTAATTTATTAAAACCCTGATGTAAATAATACAAAGATATAAAATTCTACATCTTTACGTAGACATTGGTCCTTCAAAAAAGTAAATGACTAGACAATTGACTAAAAAACAATTACATCAAGTTTCCGTTTCAAACCTAGATTAGGTTAATCATTTTCCTGCTGTGGAAAAACCTCGGTTCAGAAACAATTTTAAATTGTAATTCAATAAATAAATTATTCTAGAAACTTAGAATCACAATCATGCAGAACAGTTCACGCAAAATTCTTATATTACCGTTCTTATCAGTTTAAAGTAAAATAGTTTGAAAGTTCTCAATACAAATGTAAGAACGTAATGCCACAATCTCACTACACAGCTAGTCTAGATTATAACTGAGTCATTGGCGTTAAAAAAATCGCTTCCTCCACATTTCCGGTCTTTGATCTGACCTCAGCGTGACTCATGGTACAAGACGCATTGAGTCATAGCTGTTATCAAACAAATCATTGTTAAACGACATATTAATTCTCCTAAATATTCGTGATTCGTGCAATATCTTTCTTGACTACAAGAATCTCAAAAATCAATCAGTATCATTCCAAATAGACTCATCTTGGACCGGAGGCCCAAAGTTTATTTTAAGACTAAAACAATACACATGTCTACAATTACAAATTAGTTGGACTTTTGAAGCAAACATGCGTCTGTTATTATTATTACGCATACGCAGGCATTAATGACGTCACATTGTACCGATAAGTACAATGGTATTCAGAAACACATAATGATAAACTGTTTCGTAATACCTTTTAACGTTTTCGTCCGTTGCGGACTAAAGCCCGTTTTTGTGATTGAAGGCTATGTTTTAATTCAAACCGTCATAAACAGTCACCTTCGCCAAGAGACAGTACCTTATTAGTACGACACTGTTGCCTCATTTACATTTTCGAACGATATTCGAACAACACTAAATATAGATCGTTCAAGTCGGAATAAACAATTGAAGTAGGAAACAAAATTGGTCGTATCTATTGTGTTAACTAATTTGCACAGCGCAGCCACAATTCACCTGTATTAGAAACTGGTACAATACAGTCGATTATAAATTACAACATCCATAATCTCATTATGTGAGTTTTTCATCGTATGTGGAGCGTTGGCGGCTCGTTATTGGTAAATATCGCCGATTGTGGCAATGTTTGGTTTATTTGGACGAGTCGTAGCTGTCGTTGAGCGGAGGGAGACTGTGCGTAAGTGTGCTGTCCAACTTCCTGGCCTCGCTCTCCAAAGTGTAACAATCCAACGCGGGGTCCTGCGAACAAACATTTGATACAGTTTTATTGGCATAATGGTCCAAATATTTGCATTAATGAGCCAAACAAAATCAATTACGGTCTTGTTATGTGAATATTTGTATAAGTTTGCCAAATTACGTTTAAGTGGGAGTTGTTTGATTGAGCGCTATTTAGGGATGGATTGGCTAACAATTTCTAGTATATAAGTACCTATACAAATTTAGTCTGGGCTCTGGTTTAAGCGATAAACAAAACGCTTTAGCGACATATAGGTGATAATAGGTAATAAATAGCTAAATACGTAATCGGGTTCCTAGGTGTATCAATTGAAACGTGACAACGGTACGGTACCTACTTATCAATTAAAATCAGCTTAAGGACTTCACACACGGCAGCTATAATGTATTTAATGTACCTGTATATGTATGTCCTGGGATGTTTGGCTTTAAATTATATTAAAGTATCACACACACAACAGGTAATGTAATCTATATACTTACATATTTCATTTCATTCCCATGGAATACGTCTCGATATTCTCCAATATAAATCCTAGTTACAAATATAAATGCGAAAGTTTGTCAGGATGTTTGAATGTTTGTTACCAGTAAACGAAAAAACTACTGAATAGTATTTTCATATCGCACTGTATCATAATAAGTTATGAATATGTAAAAATATACATTATAGCTGCCGTGTCGTGTGTGGTCTCCTGACGATTTCTATGGTAATGTGTAATTAGATGTATCGTAATATAGGTATATCTTAACATAATAGCTGCCGCGGATAAGTCCTTTATATACTAGAGAGAAACATTTTATTTGAACAATAGCCAAGCGGGGAAAATGATTAGCTTGCCATTGAAACCGCAATATGTGTAGCTTCGATTTCTGAAGGGACCAGAAAAATATAATGACGATTGGTTGATGGTATAACGCGTCTTAATGTAGTTCATATCCATAAACAAGTAATAATGATTCTCAGACCGGCTATTTAGATTGAGACCTATCCTTGGCCTCTGCCATAATTAGGTACGTGTGTAGTCAACGTAATTCTTTGCGTACGTAATTATTACATAGCCTAACATAGCCTGGCCGATCTAGGCCATAGCGATTAACCATCATTGTTTGAGTATCTTGTATTTGAATAAAATTGAAGAGTAGTCAAGAGTCAGAGTAGGTTTATTAAAAATAGATATTAGATAAATATTTAATTTGTTTGTTTCTTTATTTTTTGTTGTACTGTAAGTTTAGATACCAGCACCAGTTTTTGATGTTGTTGTTTTCACATTTACAGGAATTTGACCCTGAACTTTGATTTTCTTTAAAGGTATACCTAATAATTTTCTCCCTACACGTATTATCGAAAGTGAACCTGTATGTGTATTGTGAACCTAGTGTAGGACAGGAACAATAATTTATATAGTTTACTCGTTGCCCGAGGCTTCGCCCTGTCGTTCTTGGCCACTGCTCAGCTTCCATTGACCGTAACCTGATGTTATATAGCCCTAAGTATAGCCTTCTTCGATAAATGTGCTATCCAAAACTAAAATAATTTCTAAAATCGGTTCAGTACTTCCGGAGATTTATTAGACAAACTCGTCAGCTGTTTAATATTACTCGTAGTATAGATTATGATGACACCTAGGAGGTTACGTCGTCAGTTGATAAGTCTTGGGGAAATATTATTAAATACCTAAGTTGAAACATACACTCGAAAAACATTACCCTCCTTTCGTTCGGCAGTCGGCTAAATACTGATTTATGTACTAACGTCTGATTGTATTGTGTAGAAGAAAAAAACGATATTTACCAATTAATGAAAGTGATACTTAAAAAACGGTGAAAATCAGAAAAGGTTATACCTACTCGTATTATCCGTAGATATACTGTTGCTACAATAACCACGCATTTTGCGGTAGTGTTAATCATGTTATGAGTTCGATTTCCGTATGGAAATTGATCTCAAAATATGTTTGATCCACATAATTGTATCGAGTTTTAATTATTTATGCCTTATATGAGAATAACGAGGATTATTTCATAATAAAACTAAAAAAGAAAGTAGGAAGATAAAATATGTAATGCGTAGGCCGACAACTTAGTTTTACATTTTCATTCGCACAACCGTCGCAATGTTTTGAATACAAATACTTTCTAGTTTCCGTCTGTGCATCGGAATGCACCATCAAGTCGCTATCGGATAAACTAACAGCTAACAATAAAGACAGTAATTTCCATAAATTAGTATCTCTATTTAAAAAACTGAATTTATATTTAGAACTCTCGTAAACGCGGCATTTAGCTCCTCCTCATCCTGGCCACCCAGCCAAGAAAACATTAAAAAAACTAAAGGCGTCATAAAATTGCCATAGTTACCTAGTGAAAAAACCGGAAACTTGAACCCGAATACATAAATTCAAAGTAGGTATTGCATAATGCATCCGACACTATAGAACACTACCTACACGTCAAGTCTTGCATTGATTTTATCGTACAACGACCTTTATCTATAACGGGTAATGATAAAGTTATACGTCATCAACTACGACTATACTTCAATTGTTTGAATAATATGTACGCATTGTTTACTCTGGAGAACGTATAGTTTAAAGTATTTTGCATCCTTATAATGGCGGAATAAGAATTCAACTTATGTCACTGATCCTTTTCTTCCTAGGGCTGTCGAAGATATCTATGCAAGAGAAAAAATTTAGCGTCACGCCTTTCAGCCTCGGAGGGGTCGGCAGAGGTAACACACTCTTATTTAGCTAGCACATAGCTCCCATCCAGGTCCCATGTAATAGGAGGCGATCCTGTTACTGTGAATTTCACAGAAACTGTTAACCGTTATCGCCATTTTAGAATACTAGGATAATTTAATGTAGCACCATCTACATCCACATTCTGTAAGTAAAAAATAGCACTACGAATCCCCAGCATAATATTTTATTCATTTATAATTTAGGCATGAAGCATAAAGGGTCACTGCCTATATTTTTAGCTGACAAATCAAACGACCAAATACAAAAATAACCGAACGAATACCGATGTGCTCCCGTTCAAAATGCATATTTTTGGCGAAGTACGGACGCAATTTTGGCACGGTAATGTAGGCCAACAAGTTTCAGGAAAAATGCTTTTAAGTTCATTGACTTAGTATGCATTTATCATATTTATATTATTAGGGCTATACCTACTTTATTAAATATAAAAGCCGCCAACAAACATCGACTTAGATCGCTGACACAGCCGGACGGCATTATAATAATTAAATTAAATAATTTTCCCGGCATTATAACTCGCTTGTCCTGTCAGAATGTTAGCGTGTCGAGCTGGGTTTTGATACTTACAGTCCTTTATGTCACGCAGTTGCGACTTTTTTACTATGAGCTTTAATTAGTCTAGAAAAGAAGAGAAATTCTATTGAGATAGTGTAATGAAAAGTTTAAACATAATTTTCGAAAATCAATGGTAATAATGATTACGAGTTTATGGTAATGAATAGTAAGTAAGGGGTAATTTTAGTATGACTATTTAAAATTTCTGTGACGTCTTTATAAGAACCTTAGTTTTCGTCTTTTTAATTACCTCGGGTACCTTATTAACCAAATGCTTTCGCAAAATATGCCAGTAATTTGATAGTGTCAAAGTCAAATCTTTTTATTTCATTTTGATCACATACTTACATGATACTGATGAACATCATACAAAGCCAAAAAAAAAAGGTGTCAGCAAATTTGCCTACGGCCAGTATTAAGTAAGGATGAATTCAGGCAATCTCAGAATACTATATTGGTTATCCTTGGTAGATGAGATTAAGGGACAACGGCCACAGGAGCGGAACTCGAGAAGATGGAGTGACCACATCCGCCAAGCATTCGGCTGCGGCGGAATCAAATCCCTCGGGACACAGGAGGCTAGTAAATAATATGACTATACTAGTATGACTGACGGAACGGGGCACGATCCTCAGAATTGAAAGTCAAGCTCTTAGCGTAGGTACCGTAAGTCCACTCCACCGAAAGCGGAGTACGAGAAAAGAGATAGCATTAAACCATCAATAGACGAGTAGATAGCGGCGCGTGCGCATTATATTCGCCATTAATTGATTGTAGTCGGGTAAAAATTTAATAGATGTTTAGGCTTTGATTCGCTTAAAACTTTTGACTTACTAAAGCGCTATATAACTAATATGACACAGCCGCTAAAAAGGATGTTTGTCATTACAATAATTGTAACTTTACACGACAAAGACGACGAAAGGACTTGAACATAATTTGATACTTATGTTGTTAGCGACTGTAAAGTGATAAAATGAATTGTTTTATGTAAAAAAAGTGTCTATGTTCAGAGATAATATTGCCAGTAAGATATATGAAGGAGGCGTACCTTCTTGATTGAATGTCTAGGTGTTGTGGTGTGTTGTGTTTTTGCGGTGTGTTTACACTTTTCTTTTTTAGCCACTGCTCAGCTCCTTTTGGCCGTGGCGTGATGTTATATAGCCCATAGCCTTCCTCGATAAATGGGCTAGCTATCCAACACAAACAAAGTTTTCAAATCGGACCAGTAGTTCCTGAGATCCTAGCGTTCAGCCAAACAAACAAACTATACAGGTAGTACTTATATACCTAACTAGCTTCCGCCCGCTGCTTCGCACGCGTGGTATGTATTTTATACCTATAAACCTTCCTCTTGAATCAGTCTATCTATTAAAAAAAACCGCATTAAAATCCGTTGCGTAGTTTTAAAGATTTTAGCATACATAGGGATATAGGGACAGAGAAAGCGACTTTGTTTTATACTAAGTTAGTGATATTAGTATACATAGATTTGGTAAGAATTGTTCGTGACTTTAACATTGGAATAGTTAGATGACCGTAGACTGACAAATTCTATTTGATCGACATAATTATCACGTAAGTGATGCCGCGGGCATAAGCTAGTTTACTTACAAAAATGTGATTCAACGTACGTCAGCTCTATAGCTTTGATACCACCTGTTGCGTCTGACTGAAGGTTAAGGCCATGGATTAAAGTCCGAGATATCTCAACGGTTCAAGGAAATTCAAATGATTCATGGTAACATCTATAAGCGGATAAATACCTTTAATTACTTGGTAACACGTTTTCTTCAAACGTGTTAGTAGTATTAGTCAGATTTATATGACTACGGTAGATATGTCATGTAGTTAAGTGGGTCATACTATTTGACGTAACATGTTGGAGCATGATCCATGTACAGTCAGCATCAAAAGTAAGTGAACATATTCATAATTTTAAAACGCATGTATACCATAGCATATATATAAATTACAGAAACAGAAATATTTATTTGTCAATGTAGGTAGATAAAGACATAACAAGACTAGTGCCAGAATTGAATTATCATCGTAAATTCAATTGACACTAGTCTTGTTAACTTTTCAAGCTGACCGTACTAAGCTTAAAGGACCCCAAGGATTAACAGTTCAACGGACGGCCACGGACGCAAAACTTTACTTAGGTAACCTTAGCGGATTGCAATATAATAATAATAATATTCTACCACATTCACACAGCGCCATCTAGTCCCAAAGTAAGCAATTATATTTGCTTGTGTTATGGGTACTAAACAACTGATATACTACTTAAATACATTTTTTTTTTGTAAATGCATACATATTATAGATAAATTACACCCAGACACAGAACAAACCTTTATGCTCATCACACAAAGATTTGTCCTGGGTGGGGATCGAACCCACGACCTCCGGCTTAGCAGTCAGGGTCACTAACCACTAGACCAACAGGCCAGTCAATATAACTAACTGTATATGGCTAACTGTTAATCTGTAGCCTCTGTAGGGCCCTTAAAGGCTCACGCATGCTACAGGTCCGTATGTTTCAAGAGAGGTAAAGCACAGCGGGTACATCCGTCGCCATACACTAGCCAAAGTTACGTGGTTGTGGTATAAAAAAAAATTCAGTAATTGATGGGGCACGAATTTCATTGATTGTTAAGCCGTTTGGAACCACCGGGAATTGCATGCTGTTTAACGATAGATACCGATAGCATACTTGTGCATGGTCGTTATCCCGTATTCGGGGACTTCCCGCATAGGTATGTAAAACGACCAATTAAAATGAGCCATTAGCAGTCGTATATTCGACCTAAAGAAAAATAACTGAAAATATGATGTAGCTAAATTACAGTTATTAAAACATTTTCAACGAAACATACCAGTAGAAATCACGTAATATATAAACCGCAAATTATGAGTAAGTAGACTTGCGAACGTCACAGTACAGTTATTTTTCCTGAAACTTATCTAAGCTATTCTAATGAAATATTCAGAACAACAGTTATTGTCCGCTAGACAATGTTCACATAAGCGTCGACAATTTCTGCGAATCTCTATCATAGCTTTTATCAAAGTTAGCCTGAAGGTAGCCTCACACTGATGCTGTTGTAAGAAAAATGTGAAGTGTTTGCCTTTGGAAAATCGCCCGTTTTTTAATCTTAATATTCAGAAATAAAATAATAGATAGCTTTGGTGATCACATTATGTAATTTTTAGGTAATGGCATCCACTGCTGGACATAGGCCTCATCTAATTTAATTTAACCCGCCAAAGCGAGCGATTTTGTGCCACGCGCAACCAACGGCCACCCGCAACCTTTACTAGGTCGTTTAGCGAGCCATGGAAAGGGCTATGCTCGGAGTTCTCATGCGTGATTAGGAGATACGCAGGAGAACTAAAGTTGCCGACATAGCTCACCGAATCGCATCGCTGAAGTGGTAGTGGGCAGGCAACATAGCTCGTAGAACAAGAGGACATATTATGCCTACATAATTATTAAGTTTTATTAATTAGATACCCAATAATATTCCGTGACTCAACAGTAAGTAGGTAGGTAGGTACTTAGTTACAATTAGTTACAAATACAACAATTATTGTATATTCGAGGTTAACAAGGTTTTTCATTTAACATGTTAATGCTAATTCCTATAATTATAATTAAAAACATTCCCATACAAACTCGTTTACATTAGCCGTATCTACTAGTTAATAATATACTATTTCCTACCGGGTGACAGGAATACGCTCCTGTAAACAAAAACTGGAGAAAGTGCTAGTAATTTACAGTAGAACACACTAGGTCGTCGAAAATTGTAGCGCGTTACTATTACTGACAATTCTAAATCTAGAAGTAAGGGTAATTGTAATCCTAGGTCATTGTACTCGTTTTCAAGCTGATTTTGTTCGTGCTCTGACTTCTTTATTAAACACTGGAAGTCGCGCGGAGCTTCGTTCCCGTCGCTTTTGTTTGGCCACAGCTCAGCTCCTATTGGCCGTAGCGTGATGTTTTAGCCTATAACCTTCCTCGATAAATGGGCTATCTGACACTAAAAGAATTTTTCAAATCGGATCAGTAGTTCCTGAGATCCTAGCGTTCAAACAAACAAACTCTTTTGCTTTATAATATTAGTATAGATATAAACATAATAAGTGAGTTTTCTTTTTTGGCATTTGAAAGAACATTATAAGTAGGTAGGTACGTAAATAAAATAAATTCAAATTCAAACGGGAGTTTAAAAAAAAAGATATATATACGAAATAAATAAGTACTTATAATATTATTCTACGTTATATTCCAGGTAGATACCTAGTATTTAATGCCCTGAGAGCATATAAACCTTGTACTGACAAAAATTAAAACAGTAATAACCAACAGTGGATCAGATTAAGGGATCCCAACGCAATAACTCATTATTACTTATAACTGGAATATAATATAACATGGGTAAGGATAAATTAACGATATAGTAAGTTTCTATAAATAAATATTCCTATTTTATATTAATTAATGCTATCCAACGCGGTAATGTGGCTAGCCTTTTGGGTACGTTTCCTCAGGTATCTGATCTTAATCAGATGTTCTATTTATAGTAAATTCCTGTAAATGGAATATCTGCTTCTTTTTTCTTTTAATAGGTTAGCTGTGTATGTTTTTAAGTTATGTGTAAATATTTTATTGAATAAATGATAATGATATAAGTATTAATTAATGTTTAATCTAAACTAAACTTAACAGTTTGTTTGTTTGGTGCATCGGAGGTTGGAAACAAATGTGACCAGTTTGGGGAGAAAACACAGAATGTACAGCTGCTTTTATTAATATTCTACCACATTTACACAGCGCCATCTAGTCCCAAATTAAGCAATTATATTTGCTTGTGTTATGGGTACTAAACAACTGATATACTACTTAAATACATTTTTTTTTTTTGTAAATACTTACATATTGTAGATAAATTACACCCAGACACAGAACAAACAATTATGCTCATCACACAAAGATTTGTCCTGGGTGGGGATCGAACCCACGACCTCCGGTTTAGCAGTCAGGGTCACTAACCACTAGACCAACAGGCCAGTCAAAGTCAAAGTTATTGCTAACTGTACCTTCGTCTTGTTTATGTAGAGAACTGAGAGGGCTAGTTTTGTATATCAATACGTTAAGGCACTTTGGCCTGCCAGAAACATACTTTGTCAAGGATTGTTCTTCAGTTTTAATTTTTTAACAAGCATAATTTTAATTCTCCCTCTATGACAAACCTACAGCAGAATCTTATATCGTGAACAATGGCGTTATTATATTCAAACAAACATTTGAAACAATACAAAATTTATAATTAAAGTAAAATCCCACTTTTCAGAAACAATAATGTCAATTTTTCCTTGATTTAAGGGAAATGCCATTTAACACATCAAATAAATGCCTATTATTTTGCAGTTTACATACGAGTATTAACACACTGTTTTCCTTTTTTTGTTTGTTTGGTTTCGTAGATTGGCTATGCCTAGATCTCTCTGCGTGACAAATTTCAGACATATATTTTTAGCCACTTCGGCGTGATTAAATAACAAACATCTATTTATTAGTTGGAGAAATAACATTAGTATTTTAATAAGATAAGATACGGGTACACACAGTGAGTCTATGAAAATGGCAATCGTCGTCCAGACAGGCCTAAAAACGCTGTTTTTTTATTTTTACAGTTTAGAAGTTAGAGGGGGGGGGGCACTATTGATGCTCCTTTCGGAGTTGTTATTTCCAAAAGTAGCATAATCCGGAAATATTCACTTAATCAAAAAACTTGTCTAGAAATCTTAAAACCTGTCGAAGTATGAATGCCACTCGTAGATGTTTGTTGAAAAAAAACTGTTAATTAAAAAATTAAGTGGTGCCCCCTTTAACTTTTATCAATTAACCCTTAACAAATTTCATCAAAATACATCGAGTGGCTTTGAGCACAATGGCTGTAAAAAATGGACGGACTCCCCACGAAACTAAGGGGTCAGTTTTGGCTACGGAACCCTAAAAATATTAAACTAACCTAATAACTTACTTAAAGGTAAATTATTTGTTTTTTCGCATAGGACATATTATCCGTTTGTTATTCGAATAAAATAATATGCCGTCATTATATTACTCAAAGGTGCCAGGAAAACCTCACGGTTTTCCTGGCACATCATCTGGTAGTGATGTCATGTAAAATATTGAAACAGTCAAGTACTCGGTACTCTGGACATTTCAATACACTAGATGTTTAAGGCAAGTTATTTTTATATGACATCAAGACTAAATCATCATCATCAAGACAAACCGCTTACCATCAGGCGGACCGTACGTATGTTTGCCACCGTCGTGGTATAAAAAAAAATACATTTAAGGTAAGTATGGTTTTTTAAGAAGTAACAATTACTAATTACTGGAGAAAAACTGACATACAATTCACGCGCTAAAACCTAGTTAGGCACCAATTACTATAGAAGATATTTCCTGTAATTCATTTTGTTTTTGCAAGTAATTTTTTTTCCTTTTCGGTATAAATAAGGCTGTCAACGACTGCAGCATACGCATACGATTGTGTTTCGAAACTAAAATTAAATGCAGAAATATGTCGAAATCTTTATATCAAATATAAGTCTAAACGTGTACTATCTCAATAATAAAATAAAACATATTTTGCATTCTATAAGCGTACTCGGGACAAAGAATTACAAATGTACACTGTTTTGAACATGTTTATAAACTGAGATTGATTTAATGAAAACGACTAACTACGCAATTTGAAAGCACTCTTAAAAAAAACAAAATATAGTTTATTTTGTGTGCATTTCATTTCTAATAATAGTTATGAATAAATCACTACTTTCTTAGAATGTATAATATGGCATTATATCAAGATGTGGGATATCTTATCTTTGTCATCTTTGTGATATCGTGTTTTGTTTGTAAGCAAATACATATTCTTGTATTTATAACTACACATCGGAAATTGTTTCGCGTTATTAATTAGATGTACTTATTATTATTCTATATTTATTACTTATGTCATGGGACTGATAAAGATGATGATGATTTATTTATTACTTAATTTAATTATTTTATATTAGTAATAAGTTTCTTTTTGTTGTCGCCTTATAATAACCTTGCTGTATTAGCCAAATAATAATTTACCAATATGCCATAAAAATGCGGTAAATATGGCCTGTCCAAATCGGAAGGGATAATATTTTAAATTTTCCGTTGAGTGTTTTCGTTCTTCAAAAGATACGTTAAATCGTTTGTTCCAGATGCGATTTAATGTGGTAGTCGTAGGTAAAGGAGCGTCCAAAGTCCTGACCGTTGGAGCAAATCTGTGCAGATCCATGCGGGATGGGACCTGAAAACCTTCGTTCTTGGCGCACCACAGTCTTGTACTTTTGTATATAAATAAAGTCAGTGTACCTGTGAGACGGTCCTGAGCGAGTCCCCCAGCGCCGAGCGCAGGCGCTGCACGTCCCGCGCCGCGCGCCCGCTCCGCGCTACGTACGCCTGGCGGCGGCGGATCTCCGCTGACAGCTGACTGCGCAGTTGACTCGCCTAACAATACGGTATATTATCAGTATAGACAGTTGTAAATTTCGAAAGAAGATGACAAAAGATAGAATTGTGACATTTTTATAGGCAATGTAGCTATGATTCATCATCATTACAACCAATTTAAAGTCTCTGCTGGGCACGGGTCTCCTCCAAAGAATGTGGAGGTAATTTAGCCTACTATACCACGCTGGCCGGACGGGTTGGTATAGGGTTGGTTTCGAATTTTCCTTTTCTCGCAGTGCTCTTGTCTGCATAAGGTCACTACCCTATTTTTACTCCCTTAGTCGCCTTTTACGACACCCACGAGTTGAAATAGGGTAGTGACATTATGTATGGGAACAAGCCCTATATCGCGGGGGACTATAAATATACAATTAACGGACATAAAGTACCACGGAAATAAATACTATGAATCACACAAATATTTGTATCGTGTGGGAATCGAACCTACGTCACTCTGCACGGTATAAGTGTTGAGACAACCACTGAAGTTGCTACGTGATGGTGAGAATTAAATTACATTTTTATCAACAAAAAGATAGTAAAACAGTGTCGATAACCTGGTTCTCAAGGCGCATGATCTGCTGCCTGTAGGACGCGTCCCGTGACTCGAGCATTCGTTCAGCGTGCAGCGCCGCCTGACGGTACCGCTCTAAGTCATCGCGCCGTGACGGCGACCCGCACCCCACCTCCGATAGCAGGCGCTTGCGGGCTAACGCGAGCTCCGCCTCCTGTACAACAATGTATACTTTATGTTCATTGTACTAAGGTACAAACTTGTAGTACAAGCTTGGCACAATTTCAGAGCTTAGAAAATAGAAAACCAGGTGAAACTAGTATTTTTGATACGTTGTGTAGATACATTGTATCAAAGAATACTGGTGTAGGCTAGCGGAGTTAGCAGAGCACACTCGCGCAGCTGACGCGAGTAGGATGTGTTTATTGACCCCGTATGTCAGGCGATTTGTTACTAGCATTAGAATGAATCACACATATAACATTATTCTCAACCGTATGAAGTTTAAGATGTGTCTATTTTACTTGCCACTATCTAGGCAAAACAATTACTTCAAGATTGAAACATATCAACAATTAACGACATACAAGAAAAAACAAATTTCAATACACTAACCTTATCAGCAAGCTCCTTTTCAAGCCGTCGAATCTTCATCCTAAGCTCTCTATTCTCGAGCTCTAAGAATGTGAGGTCGGACGCAAAGCCTCTATCCTTCGATGGTATCAGGCCACACTTGCACTCCTTTATTGCGTCCTTGTAACCGCGGATCGACGAGTCTTTGGTCGACTCGGGGCCTACAAAATATCAACCTTATCAGCTAACATAAAGATCTATATTTGTTTACGCGAAGTCTGGTGTCGAAGAATAAAAATACCTATGAATGATACTACATGAACATTATTTTGGTAGAATAAGGTCTATATTTGATTGATTACGGGATGGCAATGGAGTACGAGCTTAAAGATACTATTAAATACAGAAATATGAACCTTATTGAGCTATTCTAAACGCTACATTTGATTTCACTATGAGGTATTATATGGTGTTAAGACTTAAAGAGAATATAAGCTGCAAGTACTTTGCGATGTGAACCTTATTGAACTATATTACGGTATAAATTTCAATACAAGGTGAGGATTTTAACTGTCAGTAAGAACGGTCAAGTTTTCTGCTATATAAATGTGAACTAAAATACACTATGATAAAGTCTACATTATGTTTCGTCTTTTGCGCAATGTATTAAGTCTTCAGATCCTATAATACATCAGATTCATCTTGAAAAATATGGGAATATTCAAGGATGAAGGGTGACGCTACGTTAAGTTACAGACTACGTCATCTGCTTACCATCAATCTGGCCGTATGAATGTTTATTGTCACCTAAGTAGGCTTGTTTATTGTCACCTAAGTAGGCTTGTTTATTGTCACCTAAGTAGGCTTGTTTATTGTCACCTAAGTAGGCTTGTTTATTGTCACCTAAGTAGAAGAAAAAACCAATACATAATTGATGAGTCGACACATAGTAATATAAAATATAAGGGTTGCACCATATCTATCTACACAAACTTGTTCAATTATGAGAAAGAGAGAGGAGACAGCAAGAGAGAGAGAGAAGAAAATATATTTTTTTAATATAATATCACGCACTAGCGTATCCATGTGCCGTGGGGGACTTTACAAACATACAATGAAAGGATACTTTAGAATTTACGGATAACAAAAATATTTTTAACGGAAAAGATAACTGTCTAATAAGATTAACGTTAACGTTTTCATAAAGATTCATAAGATTAATATCATACCAGAATCTAGATCGGAGTAGTACACGCTCTTCTCAGTCCTGTCATGACTCTTGCTTCTGAGTGCGGGTCGGGACGCGGTCATGCGCCTGTCAGCTTCGAACTTGCGGACGGTGTCCTGCAGGGCGTCACACTTGGCCTTCAGCTCACATCGCTCGCGCTGTAGTTGGTGTAGTTCACGTTCTAGCTCGCTGTCTGCGTTGCTTTCCTTGCCGTCCCATGTCGTCATGCGCAGTTGGGATTCTAGTCCGGATCTGGGGAATTAATCACAAAATTAATTGAGAAGACTTTCCTATAGAACAAGGCTTTACACTTGACTACAGTATGGCGTTCTTGAAAAAAGGTAATTAAGTTTTTAAGGGTCGGCAACGCACTTGTGAAGCCCCTGGTGTAGCAGGCGTCCATTGGCTACGGTATCCGCTTCCCATCAGGCGGGCCGTATGTCTGGTTGCCACAATCGTGGTATAAAGAATAAATGTTTCTTGATTGATGATCTATAATGTAAGTGGTGCTTGGAAGCGTGTTACTCAACCGAATACATTCGGAAGGCAAATATTGTATTTTTATGGTTCAATCTTCTTCTTATCGTGTGGGCTTGAAGCAGACCCTGGTGTTGGAATTTATCAAGTTGCCCAGAAGGTTTCCAATTTGACTTAACGGCTACCACATTAAGTGGTAACCGGGATCAACGGCTTTACGTATCTTCCGAAGCACGGCGCTCGATAATGAAAGTGCCATAAACGGTCACCCATCATTGACTGACCTTGCCGAGTGTTGCTTAACCTCGATGATCGTAACGAACATCTCAGTACCACAATGCTACGAGTGCCTATGGTTCATTAACCTTCTTAAATTAATTTCTCCATTTGATAGGTCGCAATTTCATTTGAGACTCGGATGGTTTTGCAGGCAAGCGATTTCATTGAGATTTTTTACTTTAGTTAATTGATTTTACATTTCTTTTTATCATTATAAGCGTTTACTATCCAGACCAATGCTTGAGGGTATATCCCACTTTGGTAATTAAGAAGAGAATAAAAAAGCTAACAGGTACCACGTATCGCGCTTACCTCTGTACTTCAACATTAGCGAGCTGGTTGGTGAGCCGGTGAACTTGGTCTTCAAGAGTAGCGTTCAATCTTTTGAACTCGCCGAGAGCGGACTTCGCGCTCTCTAGCTTCTCTGATAGCACTCGCTTCTCGTTCTCGCAACTACCTGTAATTTACAAACATTTTTGTATCGTCATTGTCTTCACTACAATCCAGAAACATCCCACTGCTGGACACAGGTCTCCTCCAAAGATTATGGAGGAAATTTAGCATGACACATTGGCCAGACGGGTTGGTAAAGGCTTTATTTCGAATTTTCCTATTCTTGCAGTGCTCTTGTCTGTTTAGGTTTTCCTTAGTCACCTTTTACGATACCCACAGCCCACAGGTTGAGATGGGGTAGTGACAATATGTATTCTTAATCCGTCATTACACGGTTCAAGTAACATTAGATTATTTTTTTTTTTGTTTTTATTGTTAATTTATCAGGGTACATGTTCTTTAATGTTAAGATTTTTGAAGGGCAAAATAAACGGTTTTTTCTTTCATTCTTGATACATAATGACAAATAAGGATTTGTACAGAAATTGCCACAAAATATTTATAATGCGCTAATAGTTTAAGAAATATAATAATATTAAAACATGAACGTACCAACATTCTTCTGCAGCGTCCTCAACTTATCAACAGCGTTATGTTCATTATTCTTGGCCTCGTTCAGCTGTCGGGTGACTTTCCCGACCTCGGCTCTGAGCTCGCTCTCTGCCGCAGCCGCCTTCTGTAGTGACGTCGACAACTGTTCTACCGTGCCCTTTAGTGAGGTACATCTGTCTTCTAACTGGGCGATAGTGCGGGTGTAACCTTCACAGCGTTCTTGGAGTTTCTGAAACAGATGATTTAATAAGGGGCCTTCCATTAATCATGTGAGGGTCTTTTGATTTTTTTAAACCTACCTCTCTCTATTTTGTTTATACGTGGTGAGGTATTATAGATTATAGAAAATAATCCCTTTGTAGAAAATCAGATGTGTTATTTGAAATAATACAATATTAGATTATTTTTTTTTAAATTGAGTCAAATCATACGCAACTTTTCGACTTAAAACTAAAAAAAATACAGTCGAATTGATAACCTCCTCCTTTTTTTGAAGTCGGTTAAAAATAAGAATACATATAAAATCTCAAACGTTGCGTATCGTGATATTCTTCGATTCATTTGTCACTGTCAAATTTTGCAAGTTTAAAGTCGGTCGCTGTCATTTTCAAACAATTCACAACAATATCACAATTGACTAAGTTAAGTTGTTGTCAAGATGCCGAGTAACTTTCAGATATGAAAGTAACGATTTAACTGTAAGTGTAATGTATTAAATCACTTAAATTTCAACTCTATCAGCTAGGTATAACGCTACGTTTTACCTTGAGCGCGGTGTCCCTGTCCCGTGCGGCGACGGCGGCTCGCTGCACGTCTCCCTCGAGCTGAGCGCGACGTACGTCCAGGCGCGCCGCACGACCTGGTACAATATGAGAATTACATTGTCTCAGAGCATATAATAAATAAAAGGTACTCCAACTATATAATATTTGTTTAATATATTAAATAATTTTGTCATAGATTTTTACAACTATTTTAGATAAATTTAGTACACGTGAAGTAATAGCCACGTTGTATCTATAATGCATCATTGACTTGATTCAGCCAGCTTCTTATTTCAATTTGTTCAAATTCAATGTCAATTCGAAATCGACATAACCTACACTGGTGCATACCCGACGATGGTCATTTTCACGAGACTATATTGACAAATCTATATATTTTGTTTAGATGAATGAAACTGAATGATGATTTTATCTCTGAGGGTAGTTAAAACATAAATTATGAACTATGTATTATTTGTTTGTGAAAGATAATTGTTTTTTTTAAGGTTATTCTACCAGAATATGGTGCGTATAAATTGACTGTACATTTTGATTGTCCAATGACCGTCTATCAGTACCTGTTATTTTAGCTTTTTGATAGCGACATGGATATCAACCAATCGAATACCGAGATCGTGAGTTGGTATAAAATCAAAATATTGAGCATTGGATCAACAAAAACGTTGATATACAAACATACCTTCGGCCGCAGCCAGCGCTTCACGCAACTGTCCAACTTCTTGCACTCGCTCTGCTAACTGCACGCGGAGATTCTCTGCCTTGTTCTGTAAAATTATTGCAAAAAAAATCGATCGGATGCAAGTTATCCTATAGGAAAGGTAAGAAGGTCCCGCCTGATGGTTAAAATAGACGCAATAGTTACCTCATTTTGCATTTTCTCTTCGCTAATAGAACTCAACATCGCCTCAAGACTGGTGATCTTGTCTCTCAAATTACTGATTTCTACTGTCTTCGTTTGTACTGACTCATTCTGAAAAACAAACAGGTATTTAATTCATGTTTTTAACTCCAAAATTTAACACTGTTGATATAATTCTCTAGATCTTAAATTCATTAATTTTACCTTTAATATAAACAAGTCGTGTTCTTTTATTATAGACGAATATGACCTACAATTTTATGAAGATAAAATTAGCATAGGCATAGCAAATATCTTTTTTCCTATGGTTAAGAGATATTTTCAAAAAAACAACGGCAAATCTTCTAGAATTTCAAATTGAATGATGAATTTATGACTAATGATGACTTTATGACCCTTGTTTATGGGTTAATGACTCTACATGAGAGTTATATGATATGGAAGATTTTTTTAAAAACGAATATTAAACACTACCAACTCCAAGCTAATAGAAATATACCAATTATTAGCTTCAACATAATTGCAGTATATGATATCCTTACCAAAGCATTAAGTTGAGCTTCTTTCTGCGAGCAGGTAGACTGTAGTCGTGCCTTTTCTTCCTGCACAGTTCGCAAATTACTGCTTATTGATTGTAATTTATTATCGCCCTTGCCTTGTTGCTCGTTCGCTTCTTTGAGCTGTTTCTTCATTAGGCTCACTTGTGATTTATAGTCGTCCTGTAATACAGTTTCATTTATTCAAAATGGTAACTTTAATAATTTTATACCATGATGATGACAAACAAAGCTTGTCGATTGCTAAGCGTACCGTAGCTTATAGACACCTGCAACACAAAAATCATCACAAGCACGATGTCGATTCTTTAAAAACCTTTTTACTCCCTTTTTTATTTATTTAAGATGCACAAAACACATTACAATCGTAAATACAGTAAAATATTAAAAACAGAAGAATACAGAACTGGATTGCAAAGTAAATATATGTGCATACAGTGACAATATTATTTATATTACTTAGTGCTATGTATATATTAAATTATCTAGAAGGACTGTCTTGACGTTACAATTTTTTATAAATTTTATAAATCTTTAAGGAAGATGTCTTTCAATGTTGTCATGAATTTATTAAAATTATAGTCCTTTTCGAAGGATGTATGTGTTTGGGAAAATTTCGGATGTTACTTTTGATAATGTAAGAAAAAGTTTTTTTTTTTACTATCATTACGGTTACTTTTTGTGATACAGCAGGGTTTCCTAAAATAAGGTCCATGTCTATGACCAGCGCAATTTTAAAGTATGTGTTCTAGTCAGGAAAGTTTAAAAGTTTTAATTGTACAGTAAGTACCTTCTCACGTTCAATCTGACAGACTTCATGCATCAAGTTGCGTACACCCTTCTTGATGAGCTCAGGATCTACGTCTATGATCTCGTTACGATCCTCCGAGTGGTCGCGACCTACAAGTAAAGATCATTGTTGTTCACTACTAGACTAAACAGGTGATGTGTACGTACAGTTGTATTAAATGATTACGTGAATTTATACTTTGTTTGGGTGGATTACTGAACGTATAATAGATTAATAATAATGAAATTAGTTGAGATATACGAGTGTGAGTTAATAAAGAGATTATTGAAACTAAAATGTAGTAGTAATGAAGGTGAAAATTTAACACTTGTGTCAGTGTTCGTGACAATATGGACATGTTTCACAACAAGTGTTCAATTGGCACTATGGCAATTACGATCTATGGCGTGTTTTATATGGAATACATTTAATAAAAAAATTAGTCACAATTCAGATAGATAACAAATGTTAAAACAGAGCCAAAAGTTCCTAATTAAAAATATACGTATATTGTCCACTACCTACTACTACATCTAAAAAATTAAAACTAAGTATGGAAAAGCGGATACGATACAGTGTACTTTTTTTACCTCTATGAGGGCTATATCTCCTGGCGGGGCTGGCGAGGCGGCGGCGCGCGGCGGCGTGCACGGAGCCGTCGGGCTGCACGCCGCACACGCGCCGCAGTGCGTGCGCCACCGACGACAACTTGGCCTCCGCCGAGCGCCGCCCGCTCTCGCACTGGCTCAGCGACGCTTCCAGCGCGCGGCAACGACCTTCGCTGCCGCCTAGACGAGCCTGCAATTCCACAAAACTAATTTACCACTACTTTACGTTTTAGAGAGTTAGGGCACTACCCCCGCTTTAAAAGCCATACCGCAGAAAACTGCAGTCATAACTTTGATGTATTCCTGCTGGTGAATATTGTTCAGAGCTCATTGGATAGAGAATTAGTTGGAAGCGCGAGACGGTAGGAAACTATAGTGTACAAATCCGTCGGGTTGTTTGCCGCAAAAATCATATTAATAATACCTTGAGTTCTTGTATCTGTTGCGTCGCATCAGCGAGACAAACTTCCAAGTTATGTTTGAGCTCTTCCAAACGACGTTCCTTGGAGCGACAGTCTTCCAAACGAAGTACGAGTTCCTAAAAATTAATTATTTATTTATATTACATGCATAAAAGGATCAGAAAGATCAAAATTAATTGCACGTCGTACGCCTAAGGCTGAGGCCCCATTAGTGCGTTACGTCGTCGTAACGCAGTTATTTCTAAGTAATAAGTACCACGTGGTAACACTAAGTGCGTCGAAATTCCATATAAATAATGGCGTTGCGACGACACAACGCACTAATGGGGCCTCAGCCTAAACAGTATTTATTATAACAATGCAATCGACCGGTAACTTGACAGCATGATGTTTTCCGTAAGTTAAATATCAGACCGAACACAAATCAAAAATTAATCGGTCAAGCT
The DNA here is from genome assembly GCA_905147015.1 of Laspeyria flexula. Lineage (NCBI taxonomy): Eukaryota > Metazoa > Arthropoda > Insecta > Lepidoptera > Erebidae > Laspeyria > Laspeyria flexula. The sequence goes on along the minus strand of LR989960.1, from coordinate 14,462,623 downwards.
TAGACTAAAATGACTTTTGACCTTATTTAAAATATAAAGATTACCTGGTCCCTAGCCCGGCACGCCTCCTCCAGCTCGGCGGCCCGTTGCCTGGTAGCGTTAAGGTCGGCGCGCGCCTGCGCCAACATCGCCTCCAGCTCCGCGCCGTGTCGCCTCGCGGCGGCCGCCTCTCCCGCGCTCCTCTCGCGTTCTTCACTCTCATTCTGTAGTCTACAAACATGAAACGTTACAATCACTACAACGAACTGCTTAACTTAGTGAGAGCTATCACGTGTGAATTCACCGCTAGAGGCGCTGGTATCGCGTGAGATCTCCGGAATGTCAAATCTCATTATTTGTGTACGCCACGCGGATTTACATAAAAAAATAGAATAATTTTGTGAATATTACGCCATTGCCCTACGTGCCTTCCGCAGCACGGAGACGCTAGAGAATAAAAGTGCCACAAACGGGCACCCATCATGGATTGACCTTGTCGAACCTTGCTTAACCTCGACAATCGTAACGAAGACCTCAGTACCACAATACTATTAGCGCCTCATTATAAATCATTATCAATTAAAAATTAACTGGTTCATTGACACAGTGTGTACGATTACTACGATTGCTCTGGGACACGTAAAAAGTTGTTAGGTTTTCCGGCGTGAACGTGGTTTATAATATAAGTAATTAGTATAAACTAACCTAGAATTCAACTCCTTGATATCATGATGCGCCTGTTCAAGGGCCGCTCGCTCCCTCTTGAGCTGACCTTCAGCAGCCTTCAATTCGCGAGTGACATGTTCGCCGCCTGTCTCACTGTCCTTCAGTAACGTCTGAATACGGGACAACTCTAGTTCTAGAGATGTGCGGTTTTCTTCTAGGCCTGAACAGACAAAAATAGATTAAAATTATTTTTTTTCAAAAAAGATTTTTTTTCTTTAGAACCACGGGTATTAAGTGTAAAAGTAATATGTTTTACTCTCAAACGTATTACGTAAGACCACGGTTAATCTAGAACGGACTTTGTTTTGTTCGTCAGTGCTCGCCAAGATTCGAATATTTAGAAAGATATCTCATGCAAAAATTTTATACAAATAAATCAAATATGTATTATACATCGACTTGCAAACTTCGTCCATGTGTTTGTCGTATAAAAGCAAGTATAATTTCCCAACAGTAAACGAATGGTAGATCGATTGATTCGATCCCGACCGGCAGTACCAATGTAGATTCCACTTTGTGGAATTTATATGTACTAGTCAAGTGACTAAACATCTGCTAACGATGAAGGAAAACATCGTGAGGAAACCCACATACCCTAGAAGAAATTCTATGAGTATGTCTGTTCCACCAACCCGCACTAGGCTAGCGTGAGTTACTGATGATGAAACGAATGGTGGGTCCATACCAGCGATCTTATGGTAGGCCTCGTCCCTGGCGCGCGCGGCCTCCCTGCGCTCCTGCTCGACGCGCTTGACATGTTCCCGCAGCTCGCGACAGCTACTGTTGTACTTGTCGCGCTCCGCCGTACAGTTCGTCAGCTGACGCCGCACGTCCGTCAGCTCCTTGCGGAGACTGTCTGATTCGTTCTCCACTGCGGGTAACAAAAAAAATTAATGCTACGATGTTCGGTTCTGACCAAGAAATATAATAATATGGCTATTCAAAGCTATTTGCCCTCAGAACTGGTCTTAATTTAGTAATTTATTAATGTAGTCAGTTTACTACAGCGAGTTAGAGAGTGGCAGCCAAGCCTCGTAGATTCGGCCAAATGCCCAACCCCCCTCTTTTCTCACTCTATTTAATGCGGTTTTCAGTGACAGAAAGGAAGATACATATGTAAGCGCGATTCAATGTGGTCAGATGAGGTCTAAACCATTTTCTTTCCATTAACCTTAATTATGTTGAGTAAAGAAAATTTAATCGAAGCATTTAGCACACTTAATTATCGACCTACCCCAAAGAGAGAGGTGTAATGAATAAAATAATACACAAATATATTATTTCTACAAGATTAAAGAATACTCACATTCTTTAAGTTTCCGTATAGTCTCTTGTAGTTGTGCGTACGCATTGTCGTACTTGTCTTCAGCCAATGAGAGCTGCGCACGTATCTCCGTACACTCTCTAATAACTGACTCCTTCTCTAAGTGCAGCTCTTTGATGCGGTTCTCGTAACGAGAGCATTCATCTTCTGCTGTAGCTCTAGAGAAAGAGATATACGCTATAATTGGATTTGAAAGCGATGTTTAGAAACTAAAACAGCACATATACCATATCAGTTCACTACACGACGCCGAAATAAATTCTATGGGACCTCTCAATTTGCATAATACTTACTTGGCTTCATCTAATCTGGTCTTGAGCGCAGCAATTTCGTCCTTCAGTTGGTTGACATAAGTTCTATCTTGCTCTGCACGAGCGTGTCCATCACGACGACATCGCTCCAGTTTGTTCTGTTCGCAGTCGAACGCACGCTTCAATTCTTCTAATCGTTCTAATAGAGCTTGCTGCTCTTGGTGAGCTAAACAGAAAGATAGGTTTGAATGTGGGTCTACGTAACTTCCGATGCACATTTATCGTTTTTAAATAAATTAGTTGAACCTGTTTTGTTGATTCCTACTTGAAAGATAGAATAATTTTAAACACAATCGGTGCCCAGTTTGGGGCCCAATATGTCATCATCATTTTTATAATATCAGCCAAATGACATCCACTACTGTACTAGGCCTCATATAATTTCTATCACAGCAAGCAACTGTGTACCTGCATCGTTTGATGCCTGCCCAATATATATTTTAAAAGCAAACAAATTTAATTTCATATTAAATAAATGACTATTAAAATGTGGCAGTGGCTTGACTTTAATTAAAAGATAATAATCTTTCCAAAGGTTTGTTTAAAAATAAGTACAAGCAATTTATGCTTAGTGCTATTGAAGAGGGGTTGACCTAAAGAAAAATATATATCTATTGTTTACCAAACTGCTTAGACTCTTCAAAAGAATATTAAGGTTTGTTTATTTAATAAATATTAAGTTTTTAACATTAATGCAGATAATATTATAGTTACTACACAAAGGAGCTAAATCTGCCAACGTGAAGTGTTTTACAGTAAAAAATCTTTAAAAAATGTGTATTGTCTTTTGAAAATAAAAAGTATTTTTTTAATTATTTATCTAATGTCCATTCAAAAATTACATTACGTACCCATAAGTAACGCCTGTTGTTTATCATTCTCAGCTCTAAGCATGGCTTCGTCGTGCTGCAGTATTAGTTGGTCGCGCGCCGCGAGTAGTTTCTTCTCCCTCTCTCTCGCGGCCGCCTCGCCGCATTCCTTCTCACTCGTCAGACTCGCTATAGTCTGACTTAACTTGTGTTCTAATGCTTGGCGAAGTTGTTCCTACAAATATAACGAGGTATGTCACAAAACAACTACTCCTGCAAAAGCATCTGAGTCCTCCCATAATAAGTTTTAAATTAAATTTTTCTTGATAAAATCTACCCTCATCAAGCGTCTTCCAAACCAAAATCCTGAATTCACCACTGTTACAACCAGTGGAAATTTTCTGGAATGTTTACAGCCGGTCTGAGGATATAAAGGGACAGACACACCCCCACACCCATTACTTCAACTCTGTGAGCCAGGATTAACAACGATGAAGCCTTGGAAACATTGAGTTATGGCACTCGGGAGTCCCAAGGAATACTTAAGGTTGTATAGCATATCTAGGGGCACTGAACTTCACTTACCTATGCTTTCATCCTTGTCTACCATTTAGAACCATCATTAAATAGAGCGAGATAGAGTGAGAGCATCTGCGATTTTATCTCATGCGGTCGCGCTCCGCTCCCCTTCTCGCTTCAGTAAATGACGATTCTAAATGAGAGAAGGGGATAGAAACATAGGAAAGTGCAATTCGGTGTGGCTAGCTGTGATCAAACCCTTAACCAACTATTTTTGAATCCGCGACGAAATTAATCAGAAATAAATGGAGAAGTTTGAAAGAAACTGGATCTTTATCCAGGCTGGTCGTCTGTCATCATTAATCAAATACATGACGTCACAAGCAGAGAAAGAGTTCTTACCTTCTCCTCTTTAAGTTTAGTAATGTTCTGCGTAGTAGTACGATTGATGTTAGTTATAATCTGTTGGTATTCCGCCTCCTTCTTGCCTGACTGTTGGGACATAGAGTTGCGAGTGTCGCGTAGCTTCTTCTCGCTGTTCTCTAGGTCTTTAGTGAGGCGAGCGATTTGACCTGGATGTAGAGAAAAATATATTTTATTATTGCCGTCATAAGTTATATTTTTGGTTGACTTTTCAACCAGGTTTCACCAGCTGTGGTCACAAGCTAACAGCGTGAATCCCTGATTTAAACTTTATTCATTCATACACCTATTGTTTATTCATATAATATAATAATCACTCATCATATCCACAGCAATCACAAATAATGAAGTACATAAAAATGAACTCTATTTCTTTACCCTTAAGGTTCTCTTGCTGCACCAACGTCTCTTGCAGCTCATGTTCAAGTTTGGCGCGCTTATTGTCGGCATCTTCCAGCATGTTGGCGGTGTCGAACAGCACGGCTTCTAGAGCGTCCTTCTCTGAGCGAACGCCGGCTAATTGCTCTTGTAAGTGATGCTTATCCTTCTCCAGGCTATCTATTAAGATCTATGGGATAGGAAGTGTCTTAGGTAATCTATACTAATATTATAAAGCTCTTTCTTTGTTTGTTTGGTTGAACGCTTGGATCTCAGGAGCTACTGGTCCGATTTGAAAAATTATTTTAGTGTTGGGTGGCCCATTTATCGAGGAAGGTTAAAGGCTATATAACATCACGCTACGGCCAATAGGAGCTGAGCAGTGGCCAAATAAAGTACGACGGGATGGAAGTCCCGCCCGTCTTCTAGTATATTATACGAAATTTAGCTAATAAGGTTCAAAATTGCCTAGCCACGTTTCTCATCTAATAAATGTTTTCCACAGTCAATGCGCTATATAGAATAATAATAATATAATAACATTCACACAGCGCCATCTAGTCCCAAAGTAAGCAATTATATTTGCTTGTGTTATGGGTACTAAACAACTAATATACTACTTAAATACATTTTTTTTTAACACGGCGATGTAGTGGCGAGACGACCACCTTAACCACTGCGCCACGGTGACAGTAAAAAAAAAAAATCATAATTATTATTAATGCGCTATATAGAAACACAGTCTCACCTGTTTCTCTTCACCATCTTTAACATGATCTTCGAGTGCTCGGTTGATCCTGCCGATAGTCTCGTTGGCTTGTTCGAGACGTTGTTGCAGACGTATTATCTCTTCGTTCAACGTGTCCTTCTTACGTACCATCGCTGTCAGCTGAGAACTTAGTTCACCTCGCTCTCTGTGGACAAAGTTCACGTTATTTTATTGTCTATTAGCGTCATGAATCGTTGGTACACCTATATATACTAATATTTTAAAGCTGAAGAGCTTGTTTGTTTGTTTTATTGAACGCGCTTATCTCAGGAACTACTGGTCCAATTTGAAAATTTTAGCCCATTTATCGATGAAGGCTATAGAACATCAAGCTACGACCACATGGAGCTGAGTAGACAACTACTACTGCAAACAATGATCCATGGGAGCGAAGCCCTGGGCAACACCAACAACTAGTAATTTATTAAATTATTATAAAACGGGTCTACGTCACGTATTATATTATAAAGAATAGTAAATACCTTATTTATTTGCCCGACGTTTCGATCGAATTGCACCGATCGTCGGGTCAGCCCGTGACTACGATGTGTACAAGTCGCGATCAAAGAAAGTTAGTTTACTTGTATGTATTACTTATTTACTTGCTGACGTCAGAGTGACGTATTAAATTCTATACGTATGATGTTTTTTATAAAAGAGCGGGCAAACGAGCAAGCGGTTTACTTGATGGTAGGCTACCCATAGGTATCCGTAACACCAGGGGTCACAGAATCTTTACCGGCCTTTAAAAAAGACGTATATACAGGGTAGAATTTTGTAATGCCACCTTGAGGGAAAGTACTCTTAATACTAGAGATAGATAATTTTACTCAAAGGAAACATTCCTTTGTTTAGAAAAGAAACAAAACTGCATTCAAAATTTTTCGGAAATTCGCTTACCACACCCAGGAATTGAACCAGCTAAAATCCAAAATAATAACATTCTGTACTTTTATGGCATTGATCGATAGGGTCAACCATAAGGATCGAATCTTACTAACAAACATGGTTAATAAAATAAGAACAAAACCAAACGTTAAATGCAGTTCTGTTTCTTTTTAAAAATAAAGGAATGTTTCTATTTAATAAAATGATTTATCTCCAGTATTTAAAGTACTTTCCCTCCAGGGGCATTACAAAATTCTACCCTGTATATACGTCTTTTTCAAAGGCCGGTAACGATTCTGTGACCCCTGGTGTTACGGATACCTATGGATAGCCTACCATTAAGTAAACTCCTTGCTCGTTTGCCCGCTCTTTTATAAAAAAAAACATCATACGTATAGACTTTAATACGTCACTCATCTGACGTCAGCAAGTAAACAAGTTCGTTTCTTGAAGGTCCCAATCGATATGACATAATTTTAACCAACCTCAAAAAAAGGATGTTCTATATTCAACCCGTATTTATGTATGTATAATATGTTTGAATCTCCGCGATTTCTTAAATAATTGATGTGATTTGGATGAGGTTTTAATGGCAGGCTATTACTGATACCTGACAACTTGTCGCAACTCAAGTTCCACCTTCTCCCTGTCTCCCTCAAGGAACTTGATCTTCTCACACAGAGAAGCCTTGTCAGCCTCCAGCTCCATACGAGTCTGTTCAGCGGCTAACAACTCCTTGCGCATCGAGTTCAGATCACCCATCTGTTCCGATGACTGGTTCGACAGGCTTGACTTCTCGTCTTCAAGCTGGAAGTAATAAGATAAATAGCACATATCATCTTTTTTTTTTTATACCACTACGGTGGCAAACAGACGTACGGTCCGCCTGATGGTAAGCGGTTACCGTAGCCTATGGGCGCCTGCAACACCAGGGGCATCACGAGCGCGTTGCCGACCTTTAAGAAACCTATTCACTCCTTTTTTCCATTTTAGATTTTAACCCATAAAAACTTCCCACTGCTGGGCACGGGTCTCCTCCATAGAATGTGGAGGGAATTTAGCCTACTATATGACGACGCTGGCTAGAAGGGTTGGTATAAAGTTTAGTTTCAAATTTTCCTTTTCTCGCAGTGCTCTTGTCTGCATAAGGTTAACTCCCTTAGTCGCCTTTTAGTAGTGACATTACGTATTCTAAATCCATCACAACACGGATAAGCACATATAAATAATATATATATATATTAAATACATATATGACGCTCAACGTTTTTTTTCTCAGCACGTTGTGGTCACTGTAGACCAGCCACAACGCGAAGTTCGTGTTACGATACTTTAGAAATCTTTTATTATCAAAACCAAATGAACTGATGCCAAGCAACTTCTACAGTTCTTGAATATTATTTCGAAGTCACTTATAACAAGAAATATTATCTGAAACTGCCTCGGTGGCGCAGCGGGAAGTGTATACGACTGCTGTGCAAGAGGTCCGGGTTCGATTCCCGGGTCAGGTGAAAATGGTATTGGGTTTTTCTATAATGAAATTCCAGTATTAATATTATCCCGGAGTTTGGTAAACAAATGTTCCCAGTTTATGACAATAGGCTCGCCCCCTATTTCATGGGACCAAACATAGCTGGCAAAATGTGGGTGTGAAACACCTCTGCCTACCCCTTCGGGGAAAAAGGCGTGATGCTATGTTATTATCTGAAATGATAAATAAATGCTCACATGTTTGACGTCCTCCTGCAGTTTCTTCTTATCTCCCTCAAGGTTCCTCACGGCCGCCTCTAGTTTGTCCACTAGATCTTGTAGGTCACCTCTCTCTAGAAGGGTCCTCTCTAGTTCTATCTCGAGATCACCTGGCAAATACAACAATATTTACTATCGTAAGTGTCAGAGTCACATTTTTATTTACACGAATGTTTTATTTTTTTATAAAAAGACAACGCCTAACTACAAGCCCTGTATCGCGGGGGAATTTACAATTTACTTTTATGCTATTTTAGATTACTGGTATATACAATATGATACACTTTTTTTTCACCTTTCAGTAAAGTCGGAAACGCTAACTTTTATGGAGCCATTAAAAACAATAATTTTGTTAAGTTATTAAAAGTGACCTATTGCAAAAATAAATAAGAGCGTATTTTAAATGGTAATTTTGACATCTGAACGTCTGACATCTGACTTCACGGTCAAAATGTTATTGATTGTACCACAAATTTCTATAACCGTAAATATTCTTTAAACTAACTTCTATGTTTCTCCATCTGCGAGAGTATGGTGTCCGCTTCCAACTTCTGTTGGTCGAGCAGGTCCCGCGCTAGGGCTGTCTTGTTGAGTTCCTCCCTCGTTGACACCAGCTCCGAACGTAAGCGCGAAGAACGTTCTTCTTCCGCCCTGTATTTCCATTAAAACCCAAAAATATATAACTGGCTCTAAAGATGGGGGGGGGCTTGGTTTTGTATATGCTGCCAAGCAAGATGTTCTGAGTTCGTTTTTTGGGTCGGGCAAATATAGATATGTGTTTTTCTATCCTAAAATTCACAGTATCGGTCTGCAATTTTCTCGCCCGTCCGAGTCTAGAAATATGCTTTCCTAGTTCTTCGGGAAAAGAAGCGTGACTCTATGTTACGTACAAAAGTATGATTTAAAACTTTAAACACTTTTAATTAAGGTTGATAATACAGTACCTCAGCACTGCCTCTCTGCTGGCACCCTCGCGGTGCAACTGGTCGACTTCAGCAATAAGGTTTCTCTTCTCGGTCTCCAAAGCTTCTATTGTCTTCTCGAGACGAGAGTTTATCTTTTGCAGTTTCTCGTAGTCCGATGTTAGAGATTCCACCTAAAAGTATAATAACATGAGTAAGTTAGTTTATTGACTTGCCTTTATTGACTGAAAGATTAAAAAATATTTTATCAAATCTATAATGACGAAAAAACAATAATATTTACCATCGCATTAATTTCAACTCTGTTACGTTCTAAATGGTTCTTATCGATCCTGAGCGCCTCCAATGTCTTCTGCATAGACTCTTTCTCTTGTAAGAGTTGGTGAAGATCTGCGTTGGCTTGGTCCAGCTTACCTGTTGTGGACATATACATAGACATATTATGGCCTTCTATAATTTTTTTTTATATCACGGTCAAATTTTACAAAAATATTATATTCTAATAGTAATGTATTTTTCGAGAATTACTATACTTAATTTGGCGGTGTTATTGCGGCAAGAGACAACAAAAAATAAATTCCTACAAAATTCTTATTCTCTAGATCTTCTCTCTTTCTCTAGTTTCTGAGATGTCACCTTTATATTTATATTACTTTATACTACTAATAATTACTTTTGAAGAAAATCTATTACTTTATATTTTCAAAAACGATAAAGTGACGAACAGTCGACCTGAATCAATAACTCGTTTATTCTTGTTTTTGACGCTTGGTGCATTATTCTATAACGCCATCCAATTACTGACATTTTAGAATTCATCAAGCCACACAGTAAGCTTTATGAGGCCGTGCACACCGAATGTGTAAGCGTAGACGTGCACGTACCACTGAGTTGTAATGTATGGAACTGTATGTAACATGACACATAGCTTGTGTAACGTATACGTAATGCCCAGCCCCGTTCCCTCTACGTTTACGCATCCGGTGTGCCGGGTCCTTAAACCTAATGGTTTGATTACAGCAAAACACATCTGTTTTTCACAAATAAACACATATTTTTAATATAATTTTTAATAACTAATTACCTTGTAGATCTTGGACCTTGCTCTCAAGTGACGCGACCGAAATGTCAGCGGTCTCGCCATGTTTCCTACACGTCATCAACTGCTCTCTAGAGTTCTGCAGTTTCACCTATTCATTGAACAAGAAATTCACATACACACTTTATAAAAGGTATTCATATCATGTATATTTTTTCTATAAGATATTTTATACGGCATAAAAAGACAAAAAAATTATCGCATGTAGACGACATTATGTTGACACATAAAATTAGTGCTTTTAAAATGCATTAATGAAGTCGACGTCAACACAGACTCACTAAAATTGAACATAACGCGATTTTCAACTTTATAGACATTAATATAAAGTAGAAAATACTAAATATAAATAAACTTCTTTAACTGTTGAGCTTTGCTGTCAATGCTACGATAGCGCGATAGCGTCACCCCTATCGTAGTAAATATTGAATATTATTACCTGTAGTTCATGTATTTGTATCTGGTATTTATGCAGGGCTGCCTGCACCGCTGATATGGTACTCTCGGCGAAAGCTGTTGCGTTAGCGGACGAAGACACGCGTTTTGGTGATCTGTAATAATTAATTAATTAGCAACAATATTTCATTAACATAGCAGGTGGAAGAATATGATATAGCGCTGTAGGTGACCTGTCGTGCAGGTGTATGTGTGCGGAGTGTGTGGCGTGCGGCGGCGCGTCGGTGTCGGAGTCGTGTATGAGTGCGCGAGCTACTTCCTCCAGCGCGCCGCGCATCACCTGAGCCTCGTTACACGCCACCTCCGCCATCTCACAACGCTCTTCCTAGGATAGAATAAACAATTAACAGTATAAATTTCTTACTGAAGGTTGTTTCAATAGAGTTTTATTGTGACAGGGATATAGCAACACTACTTACAGTGACCTAAATTAATTTTTTTTAAAAACTATTTCATGACAACCCTAGTCAAAATTTATCATCACTTCAAGGGCTTGCAATATTTTTTTATAAATTCATTGCGTTTAGTTTGAAAAAAGTTTGTTAGTTACGACACTTAATCTATTTAGCAATTTTCACTTTACTCTAATCAAAATAAGACTGAAACTTGCATCTACGAATATCTACTGAAGATATGACAATACTCACGAGTCCTTGCAGTTCACCAAGCAGCCGTTGAATACGCGTGTCCCGTTCCCTCAGCTCAGTGAGCGCAGCGTCCCGTTGCGCAGTCATATCCCGCAGATCAATACGCATGCTCTCTACGTTAATGTTGCCAGATGCTGTGGTAGAGAGCCCAGTGGCTGCTGACTGCATATTGCAAGGTTGTTGACCTCCAGACTGGTAAGGCCCGGACTGGTATTGTTGCTGTCCGGATTGGTATTGCTGCGGCCCAGCTTGGTAATGACCAGCGCTCTGGTAGTCAGGTTGCTGTTGCTAGTAAAACATTAATTAAAATAACATATATACAATAATAACATTAAAAATAAAGTTATATGTAATTATTGCCACAATTTTGTGTGAAAATTTCAGTCTTATTGAAGCCTCACGCAACAGATTCAATATTATGACACTTTAAACGCTAACAAAATTGAAATAGTGCTTTAAATATCTTACCAATAGGCCACATTCTCATTAATTTTATGCTCAAAAAGCTAATAGAATCATACCTTACATACACCACTGGAGGCAGCAAACGCGTTGATAGAGTACCCACTAAGAGTGCCAACAAGCTCCCTGATGTTAGAGTCAAACTCGTTCTTGACTCGGTACAGATCACGCTCTGTGTTCGTCTGCAGTTCAGAGAAGTGACGTTTCACAGAAACTACCTCACGCCACAGGCTTAGTAGACGGTGGTGCTCGCTAGAGTAATAGTCGTTGAACGCCTGTTGATAGAAAAGAATTAGGAATATAAAACTCAGTAGATTTACATCATCACTCATTAACCTCATATATGCTCCCACATTGACCCCTGTTTAATATATCAACCAACCTGTTCCTCATCCTTCCACTCATCTTCTTTGATGGACATCTCATCGCGCAACTGCTCCCAGTCGTTAGTTAGCTTTTGTAGATCTGCAGTGAGCGCCTCATTCAGGTGGTGAGACTCCTCCAACTGGTCCCGCAGCAATGTGTTCTGCTGCGCCAACTTCTCACACCTGGCCAAACAGATGAAATGGCTGAAAAGGCCAGTGATTATCTAGATGATTGCTAAGTGATGAAATACATAAATACTCCGGTGTATGTGCAATGATGATATGAGAAAAATGTTAATTGTTCCATATATATATAAGCCATATATATAAGTCAAGCAAACATAAAGGGCAGTTATAGGTCTATTGAGTTTGCATCAGCATAGATAGAATAGTTTTATTTATACAGCACTACATAATTAAAGGCCACTACTGTGCAACACTTACTTGCGCTTCTCCTCATCCAGACGCCTGAGAGCGGTCTCCAGATCGTTAATCCTGGCATCGGCAGCAGCCACGGCGGACGACGAAGCCGAGATGGCAGGCGGCGGGAGGCCGATGCTACTCTTACCAGTCGGCGACCGGTAAGTAGACGGCTCGCTGCGTGGCGTGGTCTCCAGCATTTGGGTCTCCAGTTCCGAGCATCGCTGCTTATATTGAAGCACCTATTCAGAAAATTAAAACTATTTAGTGGACCCACACAAGCTGATGTTTTGAAAATTGACTCCTTTTCATTGAATATTATTACGTAGTGTTATATAAATGACATGAATTGCTTATTGCTAATGAAAACAAATTAATTATTTTTCGTGTCACGCAATTTTACCTTTCTTTATACATTTCAAATTCTCTATAATATTATAATTTAAAGCACGACGAATTGTTATGATTCTTAGTTCTTGACAGATAACTGACAGTTATTTGTTTACATTTATTTTCTTGACATAAATCAAATCGTTTAGAAATTTAAAAGTTAAGTATAATTAGGAATAAATTTTTTTTAATTGCTAGGAAACTTCCCATACGTATGAATATTAGAATTTCGTCAATTTAAATGTTTTCGTCTTACCTTTGCCTGAAGCCTAGAAACCAGCTGGGCTTGACCCTGCTGCGCTCGACGATAAGCGTCAAGTCTCCGCTTATGATCGGCAGCCTCACCCGCAAGACGAGCGCGGAGTTCCTCGTTTTGCCGCCGCAAATCACTACCGACGCTTCCCACTGGAGAATCCATTTCCGGTGGACTCTCCAAAGACTTCTACGTTTATAAAAGAAAAAACTCTCCATAAAATGTACAGGTAGGTACTTTCAAGTTGCGAACTGCTGCGTACACTATACCTACAAATAAATCATTTATTATTGCGTAAAGGTAAAGGTACTTCAGTATAGGTCATTGAGTTAGTAGTTTGGTACATATTTATTTATAGCTTAATTATTATTATTATCTACGTGTTAACAACATACCTCCTTCTTAAAACGTTGGTGAGGTAAGGTACTCGGTCGCCTACAAATTGGAGCCCGAGCGCTCCGAGGCGTACTCAGCCCTTCCCTTGTCGGCAACTGGGACAAACAAAAAAAATCGATGTTAGGTAGGTACGTATTTTCAACATAACACAAAATTCGTGAATCTATCATACACATAGTATAATTTACAACATTGACCTGAAACGTGACTTTCTTCTTCACTTTCCTTTGTTTCATTTCCAAATAAAAATGACGGGCAGACTTAAACTCGAAAGACATATTGCACAAACGCTCTATCAAAAAACAAATACTTAATCAGAAAAATAAAATGAAACCTCCATGAAAATGCTAGAAAACGGAAAGGAGGTCGGAATAAAAGGATAAAAAAAGCTACATTCTGAGGTGTGGTAACAGTGAAAATGCGGTTTGTACTGCAGAAATAAGTCGGGCGAGGTTTCCGTAGGGCGGGAAGAATGCTGGCTATCGCACTAGGCATCTAATTACCACCACCTACAATGCAGTTACTCACCAAGACCCCCATGTTAAGGTGAATAAACCTGTCCCCCTTTAGCACTAAATAAATTAATGTTATGTTCATAGTATGATTGCAATCAACCCCAATGATTCGGCAAGTCATTACTCATTATACTACTGTATTTCTGTGTCAAAATATATTTTTATAACTAGTTAAATTAGTGCGTATAATAAAATTGTGATAGGTATAGAAATGACTTAACATCACTTAACATCGTAAATTCAATTCTGGCACTAGTCTTGTTAAGTAATTTATATATGCTACGGTACCTATACAAGCGTTTTGAAATTTTGAATTTGTTGAGCTACTTTTGTTGCTGACCGTACCACGATGACTCCTCGGATTGCTTTCGGATTGTAAACTTTTTTGAATCTTAGAACGACGTATTTATCCGGCTTAAGTTATTTAATGTTAGAAAATAAGTTTTCATAAAGATACTCGTACCTATATAAACTGAATTAAAAGACATATTTTTTTACTGTCATTCATTTTATTAACAATTTAGGTAGGTACCTATCATTTTGTGTACGGAAAAGCTCGTAAAATAACTGACAGTGCGTCTTTTAGTAAGTAGGTAGAGCATTTTCCTTAGTTATTTTATTATTACATTCGTGCTTTTATTTCATTCAAATAACGTAAAACGACATGGATGTAAACGAGGCATAAAAAAAGAATGAAAGGCTTTCATAAAAACATCGTTCAAACGGTGCACACATGCAAGAACATTGTTCTTAATACATTAGGTATCTATCTAGGTACTATTTTAAGCTAGTAGGTCAGGTAATAGGTCAATTACCTTTGTGCTATCGTATGGCATTCACGAGTACGTTTAACCTTGTAGAACAAAGCATGTAAACAAACCATATCGTTCGGTAAACATAACACTTCATGTTTACTTCAAATGCAAGCAAAAATTGTTGTGAATTCTTACCTATTTAGTATAAGTTATGATGTCCATGATAGAAGGAAAATATGTATTAAAATTTATCACTTAAATTGATAATACAGTAGGTATCCTAGCAACGCAATCAACGCTGCCGTCAAATTTATTAATTTTAACATGACAACGTGACGTATTTAACAAATAATTAATTTAGGCTTTTCATCAATATTAAAGCTTACTTGCAATTTTTTTCCGTTTGTATAACGAACACTTGGATTAAAATATTTTACAGAACATTTAATTAAAATATAGAGTTGTTACACGTTCCATGATTTGTTTTATTGTAGTTGCCTGCATATTTAATTATAGCAATTTTCGTTCCTTTTAATTTGCACTAATTTTAACATTGAAATATTGTTATAACTTATACCTAGTAACTAAGCCATTTTGCTGTTTGGTCCTGTTTCACACGTGTTTTCACTAATACCGATTGGGGTGGACTGTTTAAAAATTTACGAATATTTATACGAGGGGCGAGCGATTCGCTTGAATGATCACCCCCACAAACTTAGGTTCAGGTGTACTTACCTACTTCACGTTATGATAATGATAACACATTTTTTATTTGGGTTCCCTACTCAGACAAAAACTGATAACAATAAAATGAAAGTTAGTGGTAGGTAGGTCCTGTACCTACATATGTAAAATGTAACCATTAGATAGCTTTACCTTAGCAACAATATTAATATTTGAAATATGAAATGGGAATTTATGAGATCATGCTGACATCAATGAGTGGTACTGCAGGTAGCAGTAGAATACATTTTGAGCTGAGATACCTAGTATCTAAAGAAGGTACCTGATCCGAACCTTTATAAAGCTAAGCTTTATGGACTTCATCTCAAGATCCTGGAACATCATCGATGTACCAGGCCCTGAGCTGTAGCCCCCTGGCTCAGAAAGAAGGGTTAAAAAAGATAGTAATAGGTCCACAATTACTTTAATTCTCCTGGGTGGTGGAATTTGACCTCCAGTCGTGCGGCTTTTATTTGATTGTGGCAATCTCTTTATTTATGTTTATTTAACATGGTTAATTATTATTTACGCCTTTTAAGAGAAAGAGTATACCTACGTTCTTTTATTTATTTTATGTACATACGGAACATCAAGTTCAAAGTTAAACTCGCAATTGACTGCAGTTCGTATCGATTTAAAAACTTTTACAAAATCTGAATCTCATTTTTGTAAGGGAGTGGTTGAGGGTACACAAGTGAGTAATGAATAGGTGCGCATTTTTTTTAAAATGAGTAAGTAGGTACATTAGTCTTGTAACTATAAAAAGAAGTTACTTTACTAAATTGGACGTTTTAAAATTGTACGCTAAGGCCTACTCTTGAATACCGTACGTAAGTATTATATCCATAAATGTAATCTCGAATAAGTACGTTACCTACAAATTTATCCAGACAAGTGAATATCTTCCTTATAACTAGTAATAGTAAAAATAATGAGTAAATTATAACTAGGTATATCTAATTACCGGGACCAGTAACTGCTATAACGGGACACACAGGTCTCATGAGCCCCTGTCCTTTTAGCAACTCCTAAAGTTGGGCAAAGTCATCGCCCCATGACTGCCACGACCTGAACCAACTAATATTATCGATATAATTTATACGAGCAACTATGAATCCTGCTTATTACCAATATTATAATATTCTACCACTTTCACACAGCACCATCTAGTCCCAAATTAAGTAATTTTATTTGCTTGTGTTATGGGTACTAAACAACTGTTAAACTACTTTAATACTTTTTTTTATAAATACATACATATTAAGTACAAGATAAATAACACCCAGACACAGAATAAACAATCATGCTTATCACACAAAGATTTGTCCTGGGTGGGAATCGAACCCACGACCTCCGGCTTAGCAGTCCGGGTCACTAACGCCAACAGGCCAGTCCTTATCTTATAGAGCTTTGACTATGTCTCCCTCCAAACCATTCTTCAGATCTTCATCTTTGCATATTTCTGACTCGTGCCAACCTATTCGCAAATATTTTCCTGGCTATACAGGAGGCATTAGGGATTTTACTATGTCATCAATACTACTTATAGGTATAGATAGTGAGACCTTTGGACTTTATCAGCATAATCAATTATATATAAATGAATAAGCTGCTGTCATCATCATCACGTTAAAGTAATCATTAAAGTCAATGTATCATGCGTACGTAATACATTATACAAGTCACAGACTAGAGATTATACTTATAAGTACCTACTTGTTTGTGTACTCTGTAGGCCAATATAGGGATTCGATTCAATGAATTATTGCATAGACACATCCGAACATTGATAAGAAATTCAAAATTTGTTGTTGTTCAAAATCAATCGTTTACTAATAAACTACTAATTAACTTTCCTGAGAAACTAAAAAATCTGTGTAATATTATATATGTAGCATTGTCCTGTAACAACTAAATAAAAACATTCTAAACATCTGCTAAGTACAAATCCTAAGCTTGGTACGTGCGTCACATCTTCGCTTGAGTTCAACGACCGATATTACAATCCGCGATAAGCATTAACATATTAGCTATTTCTCAAGATAGGAACTATCTACGTACCAATGATCTTTATATAAAAAGGAGCTACTTATTCACCCCACAATCGAACCCGTCATTCAGTTGCTCGTCAAAATGTAATAGGATTAATTCTAAACACAGATCCTAGTTAAAAACATATTTTAAAGAAAGTTGTTTTCTCATATTTAAATTTTATTGAATTTGATTTAGCATGTTGTTTTGGTTCAGTACCTTTCTGTGATATTTCAAACTATAACCTATTGAAATTGTAACTACTATGGCGATTAAAAAGAGTGGCCTGAGTTTCTTGCCAAGTGTTTCTCAGAGCACAACCTTGTCAGTGGCCGTAGGTAAATTTGCTGACACCTTTTATTTCGGCTTTGTATGACGTTCATAGGAATCATGTAGTGATCAAAATGAAATAAAAATATTTGACTTGGCAGAATAGAAAGTATTTTAACCCGACTACGGGAAAGGAGGGGATTTTTTTTTATTGATAGTCGTTTTTCGTTAAAGACCTTATTAATCTGAAAATGCCAAAGCCGTGCTCTTCAAAGACCGCTACTTACAAAAAGAAACCCAAATCTTTCAAGCTACTGAGAAGATGGATGTATATAGGTATGTACTAGAAAGTTTCGACCTACATTTATAGAGGTAAGTACCTAAATATATATAATATTATTTCATCATCATCAGTCTGTACTAGGCCACTGCTGGAGATTACTTGATTGCTGGAGACTAGGCCAATTGCACGCTACTGAACACGATTTGCAACTACTTTTATCCAGCACTTGCTAGCCACCCTACAAAATGGTCACAGCAGGTAACTCCACCTTCTTCTATCTGGGGACGTCCTACACTACATTTGCCGAAACGAGGTCTCCATTCTAAAACCTGGTATTTATTTGCCATAGGAAAATTCCAGAAATATTTTTTTTACTATTGAAAATTAGAATTTCATAAGTCTAGTTCAGCATGAAAACATAGAAGAAAAGAAAGAAATAGTTTATCTTACTAAAGTTCAATATGACTTTAAGCGCTCGGAGAACTTTCAAGAATCAGCTCTGTTAAGATTGTTAGTGAGATGAAACTTCTAAACAATACTCAATAGGGGGCGATTTCGACACAGTGGCAACTCGTGTTTCGTCAAAGTGGAATGAAATAAAATCTTTTTATTCATCTAGGTTACAAAGTAACTTTATGAAAGTCACAAGTTAAGAATGTAACAGGTTATCCGAAAAATTGTGTCACCAGATTTGCCCACGACCAGTTCGCTGACGGAGTGGATCTATCAGAAGAACTGGAGGTGACTAATTGGAAGATCTTTTAAAACAAAAAAGTTAAATTAGTCAATACCGTAAGGTCTTACGGTAAGGTTGACTAATTTACAATGATATTTTTAGACACATAATGTAATACTTATAGTTAGGAATTATACAATATCATTCATCGCCATTCAAGGTATAAAAATAAAAACAGTCGCAGTCGTAACTACATATTGATAGCTTATCAGAATGTTTACTTTATAAAACTGCATTCAATAACGATTGTTCTATAATAGTCCATAGCTTACGATTTCTTTTTCTTTACGATAGCTGTTGACCTCGAAATGTTATTAATGCAATTCAGTTTTATTGATAAACTCGCCAAATAATGTGCTTCGGCTTTTATTTCTATGGGTAGTGTCTCTGAAGCTTTCACCAATGATAAAATAAAAGCATACATACAATATTTTATACCTATTGTCCTCTGAAGACTTTCTAACATTCAATAGTTATACGGCATAGGCGTCCTGTTTAACTAAATTAAATAAGCTTCTATTGTAATATAAAAAGTATAAGTATATGTAATGAAACAATATTTTTAAGTGTTCATGCATGAAGGCCTGCCTTTATCGCTGTTAAATTATTGTGTATATAAAATTTCAGTGATACCTACAGACGTAAAATATGCTAGATAAAGAGAAAATAAACACCTTCGATTTATCGTAGAAATTAAGAGATTAATACGACTTTGTCATTGTTTTTCTGTCTGTCGGCAAGTATAGATTAGTCAAGTACTTAATCGTAATCCAAGGCTGACGATGCTTGTCGTGGAGTCTTAGTTCTAAAGGAAGCATGGAATATAGGCAGCGATTCTTCTAGAATAATTACTCGTCGAAGTGAACTGCCCGTACAGCAATTTAATTTGATATCAGTTGGGATTTTAGGGAGTCACGAGTCTGTTAGGCCAGGAAAATCCTGGCTTAGTATACTTTCGCGGACTATTTTTTGCGAGATAATTTATACTGTGACTCCTGTGAGTTAGGGTTAAGAATTATGAATTCCTTTTGCTCTATACACCAAGCTGTGACGCTCAGAAGTCTCATGAAAAGTCAAATGTTTTCGACCCATATTCAATAGTTGTTAACGTCCCAGATTTTAGTTTGCTAATTTAGAGCTTAGGTACGCCTCTCAATCAATTAATCTGTCAAATCCCTGGAAAATTCTGAAATTCAAGATGTGAAAGAGAATAGGACCTAATCTTCAATTTATATAAGTACCTACTTAATGGTGGCACACAAGTTAGCATTTGATTCTACAAGTCCTTCACAACCATGAATAACTAATTGCACCTGAGGTAGGTGCAATTAGGTGCCCATGAGGATTGGAGAGAGAACAGGTTTCATCATCCTGGTATTTCATGAACCGGCGTCCAAAGGCTACGGTAACTGTTTACAACCAAGCACCCGCAACATTGTTTGCCACCATAGCGGTATAAAAAAACCCGACTTTGATCATCTCTGCATCACCGTGGTTGTCAGGTAGAGAAAGCATGGCTTACTTGCCATTGTCCATGTGTATATACATTTTAATAAATAAATAACAGCGAAGCTAGACGCATATAGCGCAGCTTTCCCTTAGACTTCTTTAGCCTTGTCGAGTACCTTTTATTTCAAGAAAAGTGCCGGCAAATTATTAAAGCAAGTTATTTTGACGTAATTTCTAGTATTGGTGCAAAATAATAGGATTATCGTTATAATAATATCGTAATAGCATTATAATGGAAATAACCAATGTTAGATTAGATTTAGTGACTCTGTGTTAGGCTTAGGCACTTTGTTATGTTATTCTAGTTATATTTTGTGATAAGAGCCGGATTTTAGTAAACTATAAAAAAACTAAAGCATGTAGCTGGAAGATAAAGAAACATCCTAGAAACTACTGAAAACAGAAGACGACACGATTCGATTTATAAAATAGTATTATAGAAATAAAGATTGAAGAGCAGGAAGGAGAAGAGAGGAGGAGGTGGAGCGAGGAGGTGAGAAGAACACATTTGGAATAAATCAAGAAAAAGATAGCGGTCCTATCATTTCAGGAGATGAAAGGTGGTGGCAGCAAGAAGGTATTTGCGATTGAATACTACTTACACAAGAGCGCAGCTCTTGAATTAACACAGAGAGCAAAGAACTATACATTCTATGGGGTATAAAACTACAAAATTATATATTTGATCTTGTATTAATGTAATACTTTAAACATTTCGGGGGGGATTTGAACCCCCAACACGTTGGGTATTTTCCACCTTGGGCGTATATCAAAAAATAAATACGTAAAAACTGTTTTTTTTTTGGTTGAACGCGCTAGGGACAGGAACTACTAAACAGAATTGAAAATTATAAGATTATGCAACGACCAAAGGAATTGAGTGGTGGCCAAACAAAGAATGACGTATGTGTAGTCCCGGGCAACACCTAGTATATTAATATATAAAAGCTGTTAATCATTATCATTGTTATCATAAGTAAGTAACTAAGTTAAAAAGAATATGACGCAAATACAGTGTGGAATCGAAGAAGAGCAATCATTCGGCCATTGACACCCGATATCTTATCACACACCCCCTATATTATTGATTTCTAACTGAAAATATTATGACTTCATTATGAATTGTTTTGACATAAAAAAACGTCTGGAGTCAGTTAGTACCGCCAGTTATTGATGTTTGTTATACCTACAAATAAATATTATCTTGAAATAAAATCATTTAAAAATATTTATAACTACATGTTATTCTAAGTATAAAATATTTACAACATATACATATCTACTTACTATAAAATAATACAAACACCTAAACTATTTTATTTTTTTTAACAAAAGTGATATTCCAAAAATAGCATTTCCCTATACAAATAGATTATCTAATTGAGCTCGAGGAAAAGAAAAAAAAAAGTGCTGTGGGACATTTATGGGTTGAAATGATGTGAATAAAACTATATATCTAGCGGTCTCTGAGACCAAAATTCTATCACAATATTTTTGTTATCTTATAATATTGTGTTATTGTGTTGTGCACTTTCTGGAGATATGTCTGTATTAATATACTTAGTAGACTCACTAGTTACTTAAAATTATTTTATATTCTAGAGCCGAGCGTGAGCATAAACTATTAAAATGAAATAGACAGGTAAAGAATATAATAGGTAGAAGTTGAAGGAATTCTACAGAACTAAGCAGAGAACCATAAATAACTAGAGCGCTACAATAGATCAATTCTGGTCGAGGTAGTGTGTGTGGCCGCTGACGGCTACTAGCTCAATAAAAAAAAACAATTTTTACAAAACACTAATTGTACGTGCATAGTAGGTATTTAATATTGATCTTGTTATTTTAAAATATCACAAATACATTACGAAAATAATAAATTTGTTTTCGTTGTTATTATAATAATATTACACAATAACAACTGTTTATCTAAAGATTATTTTTTTTACGAAAACAATTTATGTGTTTTTAATGATCTATTTCATCATTATCAGCAGCATAAAGCGTGTTCACCTTTACCACCCTGTTTTCATCTTGAGGCATATGTAAATGGTCACATTTTATTGTATTATAGGTCATATTATACTGATCATGACTGAATATAAACTAAATTAAAGAAACAAAACGAATCTATACAACAGCAGTTGTATAGATTCGTTTTGTTTCAGCGCGATCAAAGATACGTAATCATGCGAACTTGAAGACTGAATTAGTCAAAGTTATATTGTGGTTGGTTCAGGAACAGGCTGTTTGTTTGTGTACCCTATGCGTGTCTGTTCGCTTGCTAACTGGGTCACAAATAAACGTTTACGACCAAAATGATAATCTCGGTAAATAATCGCGATGGGACCATTTTCAAAGGATGTAGAACATGTATTTTGTTGCTACGTCAACTTGCGAGGAGTAGAATTTACATGGTGAAATTAGAGCAATGCTATGGTTATGCTATTTGGATAATGGTTGGCAATTTGTCCAAAGAAATATTAAGGGATAGGCAAGAAGGAGTTTTCGGGTTCATACATAAATGGCACGAAGAAAGATTTGTAGTCTTGGCTGCGTTTGATCAAGAGAAATTTTGTCATGATTATTCTAAAGAGAAACTATGATTTACATCTGAAAATATTCTTAAAAAATTTCCTAACATCTTCATCTATTTGGGATTCTCTTCATTACCAAACATACAGTTACAGCACCTATTGGCAAATATAATATATTGGCTTCTTGCAATTCGTTACCCAATGTATAAAGATAAGATTATAAAAAATTGTTTTTGCACCTATTTCCTTTCCACTTTCACTGGTAATCGCTTTTTTATCAGACATAAACATTTTTTATCATTAGCCTTCAATTGAGCGTGTTCTAACGAGTGATTTGTATGTTTATATTCATACTAGTACATTTATGTCATTGGTTTAGTGTATGGTGCTTAGTTTTCCTTCCCCATAAACGGGACAGTTGCAATTATAATTTCAGTTTTATTGACAGCGCTCACTTTTATTGTCAATCAATCAAAGATTGAAAGTACGTTAATTCATATCCAGTATTCCGCATATTTTAATACCGGTAGAAACTTGATATTTTTGTAGCTAAATTAGAAAAATGTAAAGTTTCTCGTCTTTCGCCTATACCTTTTACATATAAGATTACCGAATCGGACGCTTGATCATCTAATCTGATTTAAAGTATAAGTATTAAGTATTTTATCTTTTAAATCGCTGAATTTAATGACCACCAACTTAAACTTTCGAACACAGATATTTTCAAAAACCGACCACCACTAAAAATACTGTACCTATTAGAATGCAAAAATGCGATGTTTCTTCCGTCAATATTATTCGCTCGCTCCCCTTTTTTCGCGTGGCCAAAACTTTACCTCATTAGTGTCAAACTTTTCGATAACGAACAGCTAACTGGTTATTAACAATAGCATCGACTATTATTATATCGTAGTCTAGCTCTTTAACTTTAAAACTATCCTTTATATTGTTCAGTTTAGCGCTTCAACTGTAAATGAAAGCATAGATATCGTTAACTGGCATTTCGTTGCAAACAACTGTTTATAGAACATCAACTAGACAATACTTGAGTCTATAACCACTGTTTTAATTAAGAAAATAACAAATTGAAGAACTAAATAGCTTTATTCAATTCCTAATTGCTATTGTTATTGATACTGGTTGTATTAAATAATTAGTTAGTTAGTAGTTATACCTACCTACTGTCTCGATTATGTCATTGTCTTTTTAACATTTTCAATATCCTTTCGATTTTTTGACGTTTTTACGGGATAAATAGGTACTACCTACTTGAAAAATACTAGTGGGTTTACTTTTCTAATACGACGAGATATTATAAGAAAGGTCATAGGTCAACCCGAATGGAGAATAGGTACCTACTCCATTATCATATTAACCATGTTAGCATCAATAGAATCTTATTTCACAATAGAATTATCGTATTTCTATTCAGGCTATCTGAGCTTAAACTTGAGGCATAAAGTGGTCTAGTTTACGCCCTAATTAACATGAAAATGCTTGTAAAATTACTGAATCTATGAAAGTACCCATTAAACGTTAGTACCATTTAACTATTTAAACGTCTTGTTATTGTAGCTCCATGCCAATTGCAATGGTAACAACAACTTGTGAATTGATTTCGACATGAAGCCGAACTGAACAGCTACTCAGGACATTTGCATGCTTTACCGTAACAATACCGTATAAGGAACATTCCTCAGGTTTCGACATGTCCCTTGTCAACCTTCCTGCTTCCATAAAACCGTCATGAATAGAAATCGTTCATTAAATCCGTATATCCGCGGTTCGTGACGTTCTCGCATGTCGCATCCCGACTTGCGAACTTCCCGCTCATAAATATCGTTTTATGTCATGTGTCAAAGCCGCCATCTTGGTTAACCGGTAAAATTCAACAAACATAAGTTTGCTGTTAGCATACTTCCATTTCTAATTTAGAATGCGTTACGCCCTTGACATAGAGTCCAAAATTTGGAGAGGTTTATTTTTTACTTTGGTATTTTTTGCTGCATATAAAAATGGGAGTGCTCGTCTTCCTATCGATTGTGCCAACTGGTGCTTACCGCCGATCTCGATTCGTCGACAATTGGCGGGCAATCGAGTAGATTACTCGAATTGTAGCCACTAGTGATGTTACGAGAGGTGTAAGTTTGGTCGTTTAGTAGTTTTGTTTGGGTAGAAACATGCGAGGCGAGGGTAATATTTTTGCAATTTTGCAGTTAATTACGGGCGTCATTTGCGACTTGCAAATGGCTGAGCTAGCTACCAACAATTGTTAGATGTCATGTCATGAAGTTGACATACATAATTATGTTCAAATGTTGTGAACATTTTGGCGTAAGCTTGTTGTGGATAAATGAGGTCTATAACCAGCGGGCTGATACAAAAATGATGAAGCTTTACACTGTTTTAACCTACTTTTTGTTCCAAATGGAAGAAATAAGCGAATTGTGGGTGCTATGCACCGTGCCTAACCCATCGGGAAAAAAGGCGTATTTATATGTGTGTGCAAGGGTTTTTAGATTGTCTGCCAATGTAAAAAGCAAAGTGTATAAACTGAATGAATTATTTCTAGGCAATTTACTCAAACGTTCTTTTTTTATATACAATGGGCATAAGGAAATTTATTTGAACCTACCAAATAACCCAAATTAGATTTTTGTTTGCACGCACATTACAACAACTTAGCAACAGTACTAAACATTGTTTCTCTTTCTAAAACTTATTTAATCAGTAAAAGTAATATTAGTTTAATATTAAAGACTGCGTGGGAAAAGTTGTGAAATATACGTGTATAATGTGTACCAAGATTTATTTTACTTTAACAAAAGTGATTGAGTATTGTAATTATATTCAACAGATTTTAACCATATTTTATTATGTATAAGATGTCTCAAATTCGGAATAAAATATTTTAAATTTTGAAAAAAAAAGTATTCGATATCTGAATCGGATTGAGTGCTGTAGGATTTTTAAAATGAAATTCCCAGGCCTTCCCGTCTCCTAAGTCTGTATCTGTAGTGACCAAAAAATTACGTACATTATTATATATATTTAACATTATCTTACTTTTTTATAGAAATAATAATAAAAAATAAAATAAATAACAAAAACAGACATTTAAAGTTAATCAAATGTTGTTATCGTTTACTCTACATTGATTTCGGCCCGAATATAGTCAGAGCAGTCTAGAGCGGCTTACCATTGTTGTGGGTTCAAATTCCACCCAAGGATTACATTGTTTTAACATTATATAGCACTAAAATACATAAACATACTTGCTTACCCCTAAAATACGTGATTTTATATTCAATGTTATCTTAGTTAAATAATCAAAGTTGGAAAAGTTTGTAGACTCTGGTCATTACGTACGAGTTACGTCGTTCTTATCTAGGTATAAGAGTACGTATTACAGATATTTGTTATTGATCTATACTATACAATGTCTCTGGAATTCTCGATAGAAGCAATTACAAATTAAAAATTGGTTCCTCACCTAAAACATGTTTGCAATAAAAAGTTAAGTAGGTATATGATCAAAGTTTCCACAATAGGGTTAGTTTTATTACCCCAATACTTATGTTTACATATCCCACGATCACGATCGAATCAGAAATGAAGAGATCCGCAAGAGAAGTAAAGTTGTCGACATAGCTCACCGATCGCATTGCTAAAGTGGCCGGGCATATAGCTCGTAGAACTGATGACCGATGGGAGAAAAAGTTTCTCGAGTGGCGGCTACGTATTGGAAGGCGCAGCGTGGGACGGCCCCGACCAGATAGACCGACGACATGGTCAGGGTTGCGGTGACTGTTGGTTGCAGGCGGCACAGGAACACTCGCAGTGGCGTAAATTATGTAAAAATTTCGATGATGATGATGATGATGATATATCCCACGATAAAGTAAGTGGATATAATATGAACTATGAAGTAAACAATTCGAATGCCATAAGGAAATATACCTTGGAAGTTGAACCCATAACTTGTTATCACTCGTCATAAAGTCTCTTCAAAACGATAAATTTTATATTATAATTGATCATGTTGCCGCTGCCAGTTACTGTTGAAAGATCAATTTATGACATGCTATATAATAAAATCATGAATTAAGTATATTTTCAACGAATTCTGTTTCGTTTTCGCTTGCAAGTAGGTCTTCCTACTTCGATCGTAGGTACTCCTTTTTTGTTGAGGGCGCGAGTCGCAACCTCTACAAATCACTTTCTACTTACTCGTTACGGTCTTTGACAGTGTGTTTAGCTTCGTGGATGTTTTTATTCATATTATCACGGATCTTATCAGTCTAGTGTATTATTATGTATTATTATTTTTTTTTTCTTAGCATGTAAGCATATATATATTTTTATTTCATTTTATTTTTTTTCTTAGTCATTTTATAATCACACTATATGAATATTGTCATTTAAAAAAAAATTAAAACAATGTTTAAATTAATATTTTATATTTGTATGCCTGATGGTAAAACATAGCGAGCTGTAATAAAAACAAATGTCAACATCTACATCACCACTACCTATGTTTAACATATAAATATATTCTTATTCTTATTCTTATAGTACATAGGATTCCATACTCTTGGTCGCTTTAAAAAAATTGGATCTGGAAAAGTGATAAGAAATATTTTTCTTATCAGTTTTCCAGATCCTCTTTTTTTTCTGGCTATGTGACCAAAGAAGTCATAGATTCTAGTGAAGCAGATTGTCGATATCCTCAGAGATTACCAATTTATACAGGATTGAGTTTATGGAGCATTAATTTTACCCCGACTATAGTCATTAGATATCCAATTTAGCCATTGTGCTGAGCTGACTGGTTTTCAAGTGTATCCCCTACTAGTGTAGCTTAAACTTTTGCTTGTCTAACATTAGGTAATCACATTCCTTTGAAAAATATAATATATCAGACAGAGATATGAAACTAGACATCCGGTAGAGTCTGGTTGCAAATAACGAAATTATCATATTACCCAATGTTTTTATCAGTTTTGTCATACTTATTCGTAAACACAAATATTACCGTTAGATATAATTGGTATAACATAATGTATCTGCGTATTATTTACAAAATAACTTTTAAAAAGGGCACTAAACTTACAAAAAGTGGGATATTTTGTTCTTATGCATTTTCTATAGACTGATTCACGATATTCTTGCAGAAAAAAAAGGCAAGTAAATAAGTACTTATTAATAATGTAGTGTATTTGGGCCGCATATATTCTAGTTGACCATCAAATTAAACTTTTTAAGCTACACATTTCAAGACAAATGGCGTGGTGAACAACGTATAAAAATGAAAGATTACTGCTGAAAAGTTTTGAGAATTACCGTCGAGAGCATAATATGTTAATTTTTTTACCCAACTGACCCAAAAGTAGGGTAATGTTTTATGTCAATCTTTACTTTTTAAACTTTAGTAGCTTGAGCGGCCCCTTACATTACAAGGAAACTAACATGTATTATGGGGCGACTGCAATTGAAAAAAAAATTCAAAACTGAAATTTTTCGAAACGTTTCTGCCAAGCACCTGTACAAAAAACATAGAGCTGGTAGGTACGATGCATATCTACATACCCCTCCGGGAAGAAGGCGTGATGCTGTTTTATGTAGGTACGTATTTCAAACTATATCCACTTATATTGCCACTTATATTAGGTTTAAAGATAGTTTATTCCTCAAAAGAACTACAGTTCGCTTAGATGAGATTTACATGATATTTACTTAAGTAAATTTAACAAATATTGGCATGCATTAGATATGTAAAGGTATTTAACTTAGTTACTAACAATACATAACAGTGTAAGTAGGTAGGTAGGTATTACAAATCTTTGAATGAAAATTATAGTCCAGGAGCAATTCGCCGAATCAGACACCGGGACTTAGTTTTGTAAAATGTGTTATGTGTTGTAAATATTTACAACAATCTTGACAGTTTGACACTGTTATTAACTAAAGATAACGTGCACGCCTCTCTTAACTTAGAGTTTAGACCCGTGGTTCTGACCGATGACTTCATCGTATACAAGTTATTATAGCAGATATAATCAGCAATATAATATTATCCGACAAATATTTATTTTGTAAATTCCCTGGGTTTTAGATCCTATGCAATGTGTATAATAAGAGAAAGAAAGACGTAAATTTAGATTATCTACTCTAGTGAGTACCAAATAAGATCTAAGATTAATTGAGATTTTTTAAATGCACTCCCTACTAACATTGACTTTATTTAATTTTTATTAATCTATTACCGTTATCATGTGACCTCCACACCGCATTAGTGAAATCCGGGTAGCGGGTACAATAGACGATCGCCTTATCATAGGTCAGTGCGAGACGGTGCGGAGGTCGGCTGATACCACAACACATGATTTTTACGCGTGAGGTGTTTGCAGATCCACTGCGCGTGCAGTTTACGTGGTCATTACATAATTCTTTCATCATCATCATTATAGACTTCGGACACAGGTCGGCCGAATGATTTTCCAACTTAGATTACAAGTGATACTCAAATGATGGCCCACCTAATCGTGCCCGAACTACTACACACAGAAGGAAGTGCTCCCAGTTTGACACGAAAAGAGGAAGATCATCAGTCTGTACTATTTCATGGTGAGCGCATTCAGTGATTATTGCTGCCTCCATGGTTTAGCGAGCATAGTAGCAGCGATAGCTGAACAGGAGTTTTTGGTAAAGGACCCCTCCAAGATTCTGAACTGAACTTGATATAATTTATGCCATAGATAATATTTTATGCCTATTGGAGCTGTTTCTTGAGTCCACCACTACGCAGCGCTGGCTGGCTACCTAGTTCTAAAATCGATACAAATAACACCTAGTCTAGAATTTACTATCTAGTATTGCACCAAGAAAGAAACCAGCGCTGAGCGCAATCACTTTAACTTCTAAACTCT
Organism: Laspeyria flexula; assembly: GCA_905147015.1. Taxonomy (NCBI): domain Eukaryota; kingdom Metazoa; phylum Arthropoda; class Insecta; order Lepidoptera; family Erebidae; genus Laspeyria; species Laspeyria flexula. The sequence goes on along the minus strand of LR989960.1, from coordinate 14,433,049 downwards.
ACATGCTGTCTACTGTAGCTTCTGTCTTGTGGAAGAACTTCCAACATAATATGTTCGACCAAAAATCTCGTTGAAACCTATCTCACTCTCGTTGCAACCTATCTCACTATAGAAACATGTGAATCTATTAATATAATATCACGATTCTCTCTGTTCGAGCAAATCAGTTCATCAGTCATCAGTTTGCATTTTCAGATTTGAAACCTACATTTTGTATAACTTTAGGATTGCTTATGGCAATTCCTACAATACACACTGCGTCTCAAATACTAGACTTTTAACACAGAAATACACAACGATTACAATCACAAGCAAAGTCTGTCTAACAAAACTAGTTCAATAAGAACAGAGACCTCTTCAATCAAAAACAGTCGCGATAATGCTGTTTATCCGACTGCGAGTTATCCACAAAGGTGGCATATCTGCTTGGCCTCATCACGATGCATCCGCGTGTCGTCTTGTGAACAATAAACTGCACTTAATTAGGAGGCTAATTAACTACCATTTACCTAGTTAGCTTATCAATTTGTAACTTGTTTAATTCAAAGATTTTTTTCTCGTTATTTAATAACGTCGGGTATTGTGAAATTAAATTCAGCAAAACATTTCATTCCACAGTCATTAATATCGTAGTAATAGGTGTGGGCCAGTTCGTGATAACAGAAAATTTGTGTGTGTGTTGTCTATCTTAATTTTTATTTTAAAATTTTTCAATATAGGTAAGACGTATCGTTTGTAGTATAAGCTTACGTCAGGTTAAAAGGTAAAATTTTACATAGATTAAACGATTTCTCTATGAGAAAATAATAAACAAAAATTTGTTCCAAGCCTATTGTAATTTATTTGTCCGGCTTCCATGGCCCAGGAATGAAGAAGACATGGGTTTTCTTTTATACCTACTTTTCTTTATCATAAGTGACCTTAATTCAAATTTACGTCGGTTTTTTAGCTGCCAGCGATTCTTACAAGCTTTTATGTGCGGATCAAATCTTTCAACTGAATTTAACCACAGGACTTTAGTTATCAAGCGATTGAGATAAAATTTTACATGTATTGGATGACAGTGCATTATTTTTATGATATGGAGCTGATCTGATGGTGAAATTGGAAGGTGGCCATGGGATCCATGGGGCCATCAATTAATTTAATTAACTTTTTGTTTATTGTATTTTTATCGGGAACCAATAAGGTCAAATTCGGCATTTTACGGGACAACCGCACCCTCATACCCAGAACTGCAAGTCCTGTCAGCCAGGATTAACAGCGATGAAGCTTTGCAAACACCGAACTATGACACATGGGAGTCCTAGGGAGTGCCTAGCCTAGTCCCTCAGAAACCGCAACTAAATTAAACGGAAGGGAGTTGAAAAGAAATTTAGTTTTTATAAAATCAGTTAAGTATATTGACCTCGTGGAATAAATAAAGCATTGATTTTAGGGCAACAACAAGACAAATCTAAAAATAATGTCCTGCATCCTCTGATAGCGGCTATATAGGAAATTCAGTTCATTGCATGCATTTGTGCACACTGACAAATACACTCGACATAAAATTTATTTATAGGATGTTAAGATTCATTATTCTTTGTTTTGTATTGTTTAGGAACGTGTGTTTCATTTGGGTTGTAAAAGAATATTCCTTTATCCGGCGCGTTGAACCTTAAATTGTGCGTGTTATAAATAAATAATTATATGCAATAATATTTTTTTGCTTTACATTTATAGAATCCATGTTTTGCTTATTTGAAAGTTTATTAATTCACAATACAGCTTTATTAAACCTCTGGTATAAGAGCTGCGCGCCTTTTGTTACATTCTATACTAATAGTAGTTTGTTTAGTTGTTTTGTTGAACACTAGGATCTCAGGAACTACCGGTCCTATTTGAAAAATTATTTTAGTGTTGGATAGCCCATTTATCAAGGAAGGCTATAGGCTATATAACATCACACTACGGCCAATAAGAGCTGAGCAGTGACCAAACAAAGAACGACAGGAGCGAGCGCCGGGCTTCGCTAAACAGATGCCAATATTAATTCGTTTAATAATCCATGACATAATATTTAAAATTAATATTTATAACTAAACAACATATCATCATCATATCAGCCCAATGACGTCTACTGAACATAGGCCTCACCTAAATTCCGCATATTTCTTTCCGTATTGGAAAGCGCAGTGTAGGGCGGCCCCCCGCCAAATGGACCGACGACCTGGTAAACCGGGTGGCCGTTGGATGCGGGCGGCACAAAATCGGTCGCTGTGGCGGAAATTAGGTGAGGCCTATGTTCAAACAACATATAAATAACCTAACAAACATACGATAAAAGAAAAATCGCATTTTCCCAAAAAGAAAAGACAATCACATAAAAATTGAATTACTACATTTTAAGTACCATCAATTTTTCATCTAAATCATGCGAGTCTTTATCGAAATACCTAGAGGGAATTTTCTATATACAGACTCTACACAAAAACGCAATAAACAATCACGTCTCACTACACGTTAATTAAAGAATTATCAAACATTTTTATCATTAAATGATATTTAAAACAAAAACAAACCGTTTCGGGAAAAACAAAAATATAGATCTACACTAGCCGTGTCCCACAGTTTTACTTGCGATGACCGCGTACACGAATCGCTCTTTAGTCTTTTATAGCTCCAAAGCGAAAATGAGACGAATGAGAATAGGAAGTCCCTTTCTTTAAGCTATAGTTTTATGAAGAGATATTTATGAATAACAATTATTTATAATATTTATGGGTGTGGGGAGCGGGGCGAGGGACCCGAAAAAATCTCGAGTGGAGACGCACCGGCAAGCGCAGCGTAGAACGTCCAACCACAAGTTGGACAGTCGATCGGATCCGAACAGTCGATTGGAAATCTCTTGAAGAGGCCTATGTCCAGCAGTGGACTTCCTCTGGCTGATATGATAATAATGATATTATTATTCGTATGGTTCAATAGGTATATTGTGTATGTTACTTTTGTATTTTTATTTTGTACTTTTTTTATCATTGTGCATCTCCTTTGCTCTACTCTGCATCACCCAAGGTAGACTAGTAGAATATGCCTACGGCATTAAGTAAAGTATGCTAGTTTAAATAAATAAGTAAAATCCTTATTAATATTATAAATGCTAAATAATTCTAAGTACTCAACCGGTTATTGTGAAATTTCAGATATAGTTTACAACATGAAATAAGACATAGGACACTTTTTATCGACATACCACGCAGCTGATGACGCACGGCAGCTCGTCCTACTTAATATTATAAATGCAAAACTAAGGCTGGATGGATGGATGTCTTCAACCATCTGTCTTATCTGCCTGCATGTTGGTTTTTCAATCAGACCAAAACGAGTGAAAGGATCTGTATGAAATTTAACACAGAGAGATTATAGTCTAGTATATCAGCTAGCTACTTTAATCGAGATAACACGCAGGCGGAGCCGTGGGCGATAGCTAGTGTTATATAAATTTTATATCAGTCTTTATAATATGCTTTACCACTCCTCTGTCTATGTTTATTTAAAAACACAATACATCTTCTTCTTTCTTATTTCGTCTACGCTTTAATGACAAACACGCTATCTAGAGCCATATACATACATTTATACATCGAATCAGTCGTTCCTGAGATTAACTGGTACAAACAAACAAACTGTTTTGGCTTTATAATATTCGTATAGATATCTAAAAAACGAATGTATCATGAAATCACCACGAGGTGACAAAGTCCAATATATTCACGTGTTTGTTTCAAGTTTCAGAGTTAATGTTACAATAGGTTAATGTTTCGTAAGAAATCAGGAAAGGGTAGATAGCTGTATCTCTTATGTTATTTAATAATATATTATGTACCTCTTTGTACTATTTTTTCTTTATTCAAAACAAATAAACTATTCTACGATTTTGGCTAATCTTGTGTAAATATAAACTAATTTTGGTTGCTGACAGAAACCTTCCCTTGTATAATTTTAAATCTTATTAGCATTAATAGTATGTAGAGTCAGCAAAGCAGATAAGTATGCAGGGCCACCCTATAAGGGTTGATGTTTTTCAGCAAGGTTTTGTATGGTTAAACAATTACACTCATATAATTACAATAGCAAATCTCATAAAAATATGTAGTTTTTTCTGAATAAAATCAATCCTTATAGGACAGCCAGAACACATTTATCTTTTTGCTGACCGTACCTACACTACGCTGGTACATAATATTTGAATTTAAATTTAAAATTCTAATTCAGTCATGCAGGGTAGTGTCTACGACTGCTGAGGAAGCTGCAAACGATCCTAACCGGGTTAAAACTTAAAGGTTATTGGATTTTCTGTCATGAAATTCATTTTATACTCCTAGTGTGGCATAAGACCTTGTTCGCTCCACAGAACAGAGATAGTTTGTGGTTTACTGCCTAGTACATGGTACTTAACATAGCAGTCGAAATGATATAATAAAAACAATGCATGATACGCAAAGACGCGACTCTTCGCTAAAAACAATGATTTTATGGAAGTATCTTTAAAAAAAAACTTTTATCAAAAAGTACCTTGTTATTAGTAGTATTGACATAGTAACTCAATGACTGAATGCCCGAATTTAGGCTTATTACATAATAATGACAATTGGCATATTATTATTGCTTCGATAATGCCACACGATAGTTTGTTTCCAACTAAACTGAAATAGAAATTGTAATAATTCTCTTATCTTAAGCATGCCATAATTCTAATAAATTGTCTATAAATAATTAGAATTGATTATTACTAACCTACACATAGTGAACTGTAATTTATGTATGTTTGAAAAATAATCATTATTTAGGTTAGAAAAATACATTCTCAGATTTCTCAGTCGTCATAGGCTACATAATTGAGCAATGTAAGCCGTCGAAACTATCATCAATTTGTAGCTTTTTGAACTTCAATAAATTTTTATGATTATAATGTTTCAAAGTTGTGGAGTATATCAGATTGAAAACCCAGTGGACTTTGAGACTTGAGAGGTAGGATTCGCGACATTACGTTCCACACCACCTGGAGACTTTTTTGAAGACCAAGTACTGGCCTCAGGGTGTCGTGTATAGACGTTTCTGAGGAAAGTAACTTGACACCACGCAACGAAACATGACGATGTCAACACTTGTTTAAATTCTGTTATCTAGTATAGTATCGCACAGGATCGCTCGCTGTGGCGTAAATTAAGTGAGGCCTTTGTCCAGCAGTGGACGTTGTTGGGCTGATATGATGATGATAATATTCATTATAGTCTTTAGGGTATACATTTATAATTAAATTGGTTCCTAATTTACCCAAGACGAAGGCTCTAGACTAGTTTGAGACCAAGAAAATCTCACTAGCATTTTATTGTATTTTAAGTTTATTTTATTTATTGGAATAAATAGTAAAAAGAATGAATATCTCTAAGACTACAAAGCGATTTTTGTGATTCACAGTCACGGCGTGATAACAGAGATACCAGAAATTTGTAGTTGTTTTCCATATTTAGAACAGCCACGAGAAAGAGTCCTCTCGTAAAGCACACGCAACTCGTGCGTAGAATGAATAGTGAAGTAAGGTTGTAGGAATGTTGCGCGTTTCGCAGGCCATTACGTGTTGTCTGAACATTAAACCGTTGCGAAACGTTGATATGAAGCCATTTCGCTCCACCACCTGCCCTATCATGTCCTACAGGAAATAATCACTATGCTTTTACGAGTGTAACGAAATTGGTCCATTAAAGTTTTATAGAACAGTTATGCAACAACTGGGACAGATATACGAGACCATACTCAATATAAAAATAAAAGAGGAATTATCACAACAGCAAAATGCCTTTTATCATCGAAAGTATAGGCAGATATTTATAATTTACCTATATAAGCACAAAATACACTTGTGACAATATAGCATGTATAGGCCAGTTTAGCTCAAATCATCATCATCATTTCAACCCATAAACGTCCCACAGCTCGTCACGGATCTCTTCCAAAGATTGTGAAGGGAATTTAGCCTACTGTACCACGGTGGCCAGACGGGTTGGTATAGGGTTTATTTCGAATTTTCCTTTTTTTCTGCTTACGGTTAACTCCCTTATTCGCCTTTTACGACACCCACGGGTAGAATTGGGGTAGTGGCATTATGTATTATTAATCTGTCACTACACGGATGACATAAGATTAGCTCAAATATAAGTTTTTTAATCGCTAACCCAAAAGATGAATGAGCAAACCCAGAGATGCATCACATTCATATTTTGGTAAAAGGAGACGTACGTATGACCAGTTCATCAGCATAATATCGCCGAATTACTGAGAATATCATCATGGAAAAATAGAATAATGTTAGGCCTGACTTGGGAATTCAATCAATTAGAATCTACTTTAGTTCTTCTTTGCTTACTACTACTTTCCTCTTCATGCAGGTCTGTGAAGTAAGATTAGAAAATTGTTTGACGTAAATAAAAACTATAAATATCACAAAATAATTATCAAGTTAACCTAGGAATACAAAAATATCACAGGCATTATCAGAAAACTATTTAGCTCACGCATAAGGGTAGGAAAATGCGCCTTATGTAAATTTTTATAAATGCAATTTTCCAATAGGCTATAATCTGTAGTTAAATCCTTCTTGGTGAGCACAGTAGAATGTCTCCAACACAGTCTGTTCACATTTTAGTTTGACGGCCAATTGATAAAAGGATAACATTAATATCCCATCATAATCACTGATAGATAATTGAGGCCATCAGATTATATGTACATATAATTGACGAGCAATCCGCGATTATGATAAAGAGGTGCGGTGTTACATGCAGGTACCGCATGCATTAAAGTTCTATACCTATTTATCCTGCTAAGTAAAAACAATACAAATGCTTGAGGTAATCATTTGATGGAAAACACATTTAACGATTGATTTATGAGACGTTTTCCTGAAACTAGTGCGATTAGTAAGCAGTGTAAATAAGTAGAGCGAACTCTATCATCATCATAATTATAGCCCAAAAACGTCCCACTGCTGGACACGGGTCTCCTCCAAACATTGTGGAGGGGATTTAGCTTACTATATCACGCGGACCAGACGGATGGTATAGGGTTTGTTTCGATATTTCCCTTTCTCGTAGTCATCATATCAGCCGCAGAAAGTCCACTACTGGACATAGGCCTCCTCAAGAGATTTCCAATAGGGCCGGTTGTATACGGCCTGCATCCAGCGCGATCCTGCAATTCAGATCAGATTGTCTGTCCACCTTGTGGGTGGGCGTCCTACGCTGCGCTTGCCGGTGCGTGGTGACCATTCGAGAACTTTTCGGCCCCATCGGCCATCAGTTCTGCGTGATATGTGCCCTGCCCATTGCCACTTCAGCTTGCTAATCCTCGTAGTGCTCTATCATAAACCAGAACTACACGTACCAACGAGCCGCTAAACTGGGTATAACCAGGAGGCTAAGTTTTCAGAGCCAATAACGACGATAGTGTGTGGTGGCTATTGCTGTATCTACCGAATCTTCCAAGCAGCGCAAATACAGTTTCTTATTTTGTGCCGTTTGGAGTCAAAACACCTGCAAGTGCTCACATTTTCTTTAGAGAATAATTAAAGCGTTTATTTGACAATTCACGTGACTAGTGTTAGCTATTTTTTTAAATAGAAAACGCATTTTCTTCCCACATCGCACAATACTAAATAAATAAATTTGAAGTTTGAAGTCTGCCACCCTGCTGGACACTCTTCCGGCGGACAACGGCAACAATCCGACAAAATATGCTATATTTTAATTTGTATTAGTTTTTTTTTCAAGTTGGTAGTAATTATGATATTTTGTTTGTTTATTAGTTTTTCAAATCGTATCGGTAAAAAGTACCTAGAACATTGTCTTACTTATATAAAAATTGCGTTCTTATCTTACAATAAATACATAGTTACGAATATATCCATATACAATCCAAAGTCACGATACTTAAATCTATCAAAACGTTTCTTACAGAACCTATCGCAATAAATCTATAAAGTCCGTGTTTATAAAAAGCCAGGGTAGATCCCTAGTCCCGATTAGTTCGTGATGGCATGACTGTCGGATATTCCCTACATCGCACACAGCTCTGTAAACGTTCACTACTTCAATAGCGAGCCGATAATGTCCTTACGTTTTATATATTCATTGAAATTTGTTCTACTGGAAATTGTACCTCGTAAAATTTAATAAAATCCAACACAGATACTATCAATTAATCTTCAATGTATCTTAATGATAAGTTATTTTAAAGAGACATGTGGTAATTAGATTGTTTATAAATAAGACCAAGTGTTAGTAAGTACACGTGCTGTAAAAGAAAATGTGGAACAAAAATATTAGTGTTTTGATAGTTTTAAAAAGTAGTTACATACCGGCATGTCGATCCTCGTTAGCCCGCGTAGTCCGTCCTCCGCGCCCGCCGCCCTACTGCCACGAGGAACAAGCCTCCACTGTGCCAGCTCACCACCTTGCCCCATCTGAAGCCTCCTCGCGTGACTGACATCCTCAAAACCCGCTCCACCAATTTCAACCTTACCACCCTCCAATTTAAAATCAAATTCCTCTTTACCCTCGCAATCACGATTTAAATTCGAATTTGATGTTTCTTCGACATTGTCTCCAGTTATTATAATCGTGGGTATTGCTTCAGTAATATCAGCCTTAACCGTATCAACAACAGAAGGTATATTGCTATACTGTCGTGTGACACCAAATTTTTCTTTCAGTGAATTAATAACGGCTTTCCTGGCATGTTCGTACCTTGCTTTTGCTTGGTCTTCCCTCCATTTTTTGAGTACTTTCGCTTTAGGATCAACATTTTTCATAGTTCTACCAATAAAGTTTCCGTACAGTTTAGAAGTTAATATTCTTTGTACTTTTAAAGTATTGACGTTGGTTGATTTATCATTAACTGTTGGTTCAGTATTTTCTATTGGAGATTCTATTGCTTCGTGTTGGGTGTAGTATTCTTCTTGTTCGTTATCTTCACTGCCGTATGTATCCCACCATCTTACTGCAGCTTGGTTGATAGGCGCTCTTGACCTTGCTGCATAAGGAGACTTTGTTATATCACTCATCTCTACTGAATCATTTAAACATATTTTCATAAAAAATACAGATTAAAGACTCGTATTACTTCTACTAAGGCCTAACGACTACTGAACATGATATGGTAACATGTAAAATGAACTGAAAATTGCAAGTCAGTCTTTGTCTGCACTATCATTTTCATCCGAAAATCCGTCTCTTTTTGGGTAAGAGAATGTGAAAGGGATGCAGGATAAATAATGTGGTTTCTGGCCGTATGTAGTCGAGCATGGTACAATGTATGTAAAGAAACAACAATAGCTTTTGTTACCCCTATTATTGAAAGTCTATTTTCGTGTTTGTAGGTCAGTGTGTAAGGCGTCGATTGCAAATCACTATTAGTTGTGTAACAGTGCAACAGAGTCGCTGAATTTGTGAATAAATTGTGAACCTATTCCGTGGTTACAAAGATGCTAGAAAAGACATTATATTGGCAATAAAAAGATAAGTATCTTGCTCCATTACACGCAACGTATTTACGGATACTCAATAGTATTTCCGCATTTACATATAGTTAGTATATAGGGATATACGGTGCTACATACAGAAGACATTCAGTAGAAAGAAGAAGTAAGGGAAGACATATTATGTAATGTAATTTTCTCCATTCAATGATTAAGATGTAATGTAATTTCATCATCAGTATCGCCTTAGCTGCTCCTCAACTTTAGTTTGCCTCAGTTTTCTTCAAATTTTAGCCTTCTTTACTGTTAACAAAAAATATAGAAGTAACACAAATCTTATTTTAGTATCCGTCATGGTTTTCAAATACTGGGGGCCCAACCGGTAAGCTGTCCAAAAAAGAATCGTTTTGCAAATCCGTCGTTAAATTTAGACTTAGCTTTATTGAATGATAATTATAATAATGAAAATAATTAAATTAAACATCTACTTACATAAAACTATATATACAGTTAAATACAAACAAAAAAAAGGAAACTAAAACGAAAACTTAAACAATAAAAAAAAAAAAAAAAAAATCAAATAACCCAAAGAAAACTTGTTTAGGCATCGTAATATTCGTCAGCATCACTGTCAACTGGAAACGTACCCAAAAGGCTGGCGGCATTGTCACGTTGAATGGCAATGCTAATTCTCTGAGCGAGAAACACACCAGCCCTCTGATCACGTGAAGCGTCGATAAGCCTTTTTGCCAGATCTTTAAACAAAGACCTAGCACTCGGACCCCACGTACCTAAAGTCTCGACCCCAAACGGCTCAAAAATATAATTACCAATTAAATTATGGTATTTTCGCCGTTTGAGGGTCTCTGCGGCTGCAGCAGCAGCGCCAGCACAACCCGCTGAGCTTGAAACATGGGATGGCGCAAGGGTGTCGACATATGTTGCGTCCCACACCAAAGGCCTACCCATCTTCCAGGGTAATAATGTCAAACCATCAGGTCTCTTCCCATCGTCACGTGCCAAGCCATTCGGTTCAAGAATAGCTGGAACGCCAGCGGTGACAAGAGCTCGGCGGATAAATTCATTTAAATGGGCATGCCGTGGTATACGACCTGCGCTCCTGCTGCAGGATAGGCCATGGTGACCGAGGCTATCGACGGCCTCCCCACAGTGACAATGATGCGGAGAAACACACGGTGCACCTAAACGAAGACAAGTGGCAAGACGAAATGTTGTATCGTCCAACATTGTGCCTATGTTGGGCGACGGGAGTGCTTGAAGCCATTGACCAGATTCCCATTCGCCCACAGCAAGCAAGCGCGCACGTTCAGCAGCAGTAGAAGCTGAAGAAATAAGATTATTTCTTCTCATACTGCTGAGCGGCCCGTCCCACAGCTTCTGGGAGAATAGGTTGGTCGGCAAATCAGTACCTGGACAAGCCATTTTCCAAGCGTTCACAGCCTCGGTCTTACACAGCACTTCAGAGTTAAACAGTGTAGGTTCTAAAATTTTCCTGACTAACTCATCGGTGCTGTGGACAGAAGACAGAAAAGCTGGTAGACTTACATCGGAAATTTTGCGAACGCCGAGCCCCCCAAATCGAATAGGGAGAGACGCCTGGAGCCAGACTCGGTCGTTCAAAGCCACATTTAAAACTTTGCTCAGAGTAAATTGGATAATTTTGTCCATTTTGTCTAATAGAGGTGTGTTTTGCCAAAACTGTGTTGATCTTAGGGCGTGAGTAAATTTTGGTACAAAAAGACAGTATCTAATAATGGTATAAGCCGAATGTGTGTTAATATTTAAAAGACGTTCAGAAACTTCATTAAAATTTTGAATTTTTTCTTCAACAAAAGAATTGTAAGATTGTTCAAGAACGGGGGACCCAAGGAGGCGGAAATTACTTTTTTCAATAATTTTGATGCCAGGTGCCAAACAATCAAATTTAGAAATTACCGAAAGTCTATCATTAACATTTTCATTTAAAAAAAAAAAATTTCACACTTGTTTGTGTTTAATTTTAATCCAATAGATTCAAATTTGGATTTTAAAAGGGCCAAATCTTGTAAAACTGTATCTACGTCACCTCCGAGAGTCCCGTCGTCTAGATACCAAATGTTAAATTTTGAATTTAGCTGCCGAATAATTGGATTTATAGCTAGACTAAAAATGACAGGTCCAAGAGGGTCACCTTGTTGACATCCCACTGCCGAATCCAACACGTTGTCCTTGTAAATTAATTTTGAAGTGTTCCTGTAACATTGCCAAAGGTATTTGTAAATTTTGGGAGTTTCTAATTTTACTTGTTCTAACAAGGTGTCCCTGTGTACTGAGTTGAAGGCATTCATCAAATAAAATAATAATAATAGCTTAAATTTTGATCCGAACAAACTACTTACTTAAGGTAATGCAAATTCAGAGCTCCAATTAGACATAACTCATCTGTGATTGAAGTCCAAACTCCACCACTATAATCCCGGACCTAAAGAATCGGCCAGCTCTTATCTTAATTCAATATTATTCGACCCCTGAACTTGTCCGCAATTATTTGTTGGTTATTTATTGCGTAAGTGCTTGTTCCCGTTAATTAAGATAGTTACACCTACGAGTGTCTATAATAAAATACCTATATTTTATTTTTGTAATAGCTACGAGGAGATATTATAAAATACAATTGAGAGAAACAATTGTAACCCTACCACTACGTGTTTTGGTCTTGCTTGGTTGTTAATAAATTGACGATCACTTTCTTGGATTTTTCAACACTCCAAAACAGATTTAATGGCGAAGTCGCCACATGTATCATTCGAAAACTCTTCACTTACATTAGGCCCTATGTAACAGGCGTAGAGAACCTTTTGAGCAGCCATCATATACACTCCATTGCACCACTGAAGCTGTTATATATGGCTCCTCTGTCAAACGTTATGCTGAAACGTCTAGTAGATTGTCGTAATTAGTTGATTGCTTGGGTACATACCTATAGACGTAATATCGGGAGTACTGCATGGTGATATTTTAAAATTGAATTTAATTGAATATTTGGTTTTTTCTACTCTTTTTACAATATTATTGTGGGAGTGTGTACGACTGCTGTAAGACCCGGGTTCGAGCCCCGAATTCAATTAATGGTATTTATCTACTCTCCTGAAATTCTCAATATCGGCTTGGAGTCTGGTAATGTGACGGTTGACGGCATATATATATCATCTACATATAGAAATAGTAAAATAGCGAAACGTGGGTGCTATGCAATGTGGCAGAGGTGGAAACAAATAAAAGTGTAATGATTTGTTACTTTTTTTTTAAGTTTCTACAATCATCCTGCACCATGCTTAATTAAACACGATTGGAAATCGCACCGACCTTTCTGTAGGCTATCAGAACAAAACTTTAATTAACGCATATATTGTATTGCCGTCTTCGATATTGTCGTTAATTTGATTGTAAGAAACATGTGACTACCTATCTGTAGCCAAATATAGATGACATTAAAAGCCACTGGGAACATTTCTGGTATTGTATGGACAAGTGGTTCACAAAAGGGTCATTGATGTTTCGTCCACGAAATTAAGAAAGAAGGTAATATTACCGCGCGGCGCCAGGTAAACATAATGTGAAATAGTAATTCTTCACACTAAATACCTACTTGCATAGCTATGTGCCTAATAAATTATATTATACTGTAATCCTTTTCTTATCCTCATAGTAATTTCTTTTCAAAACCGATCCGACCCGATTTTCGAATCCGACCTATAAATACATTGTGTAGGGTTGCGTGGAAAAAAAATGGTGAATGGCTGGTTAGACGACCAACTCAGTTACTGGATATTACTGATTGTATCGATTAAATACGCCCCATACCAGTAATCTAAATCAACGCTTGAATAATAACTTTATTGATGAAAAATAGTCTCATTACATCAGACACGGGATTGTTGTTTGTTTTGTATCTGTTTTTTTCTATATATTTGTTATTTAGTATGTCTTGTGTTTGTACCAAATAAATGTTTTCTATTTCTATTTCTATTTCTATCTTTGGTTTGTCTTAGATTTCGAAATCGTTTTTAAAAACGACACTATAAAGTGTTGAAAAGTTCAAAGATAAACTTTGACCATTTCTACACTTAGCAAAATACTGCTACGTAATGCTACGGCGTAGCAGCTACAGTAATATTATTGACATAGAAGTGTGCAAATTAAGCACTATGTTTATCTTGTAGCCTAGCCCTTGTTACACTTACAATTAGGTGCAAAGTGTGTTGTCTGCAATTACTTTGTTTATATAACGTTAATGTACTAACGAACAACGTTATCGTGAAGATTAACAGTAATTATTCGCAACTAGAACAGAGCGGCCTTAGATTATTGGGACATGTCAACAAGTAGCTGCAATTGGATTAACAAAACGATTGGACGTTTTTTTATTATTTTACTATATCCCTACTTTATTCTCTATTTTATAAATTGCGACCCATTTATGTCCGAATACTTTTACTTTTTTACTTTTTTTAGTTTTTTGACTGGCCTGTTGGTCTAGTGGCTAGTGACTCTGACTGCTAAGCTGGAGGTCGTGGGTTCGATCCCCACCCAGGACAAATCTTTGTGTGATGAGCATAAAGGTTTGTTCTGTGTCTGGGTGTAATTTATCTATAATATGTATACATTTACAAAAAAAAAATATATTTAAGTAGTATATCAGTTGTTTAGTACCCATAACACAAGCAAATATAATTGCTTACTTTGGGACTAGATGGCGCTGTGTGAATGTGGTAGAATATTATTATTATTATTACTACTGGGCACGGTCTATCTAAAGAGCTGAGAGGCCATAGTTCACACACGCTATATGCGATATATGGGTTTCCTCACAATGTCTTCCTTCACCTTTAGTAGATGGTAAGTCACATGACTAGTACATATAAACTCTACAAGGTGAAATCTACGTTGCATTGGTACAGCCGATCGGAATCGAAGTTGGCTCGCATGATTTCTATGCAGTTCACTTATCCATTCGGCCATCAAAATACCATATCAAGATGCATTAAGTAAAGAATAATTTGTTTCATAATATAATTCTATTAAACATTAATTCGTTTATTTTTTACAAAACAATTAAATAATAGTCAGTCACACCTTCAGAAAGGAAAAAAAATATGTGAACCAATACAATTTATTACTTACACAAACATCCTCAAATTTGCTTACAATTTTACATGTTTACGTAACAACAAGTGGGTCGCGTCGTCTGGGTGGACCGAACTTTGCACGTCTGGCGTCTGGGTGGCAATGCACTCACGCGCAGGAAAATTACCGACGACACACGTCGACCTGTGTCTGGCCGTCGACTACGGATAACCCGGTGCACCTTGTTGTAGAGTAAACTGCATTTTTCTAGAAAATATGTTATGAATTAAGTTAGTACTCACAAAAAAGAGATAGAGGACTTATTTCGCTTGTTATGTGGTAGAAATGATGTAACTAGGTATCAAGCCGTGGACGTCACTGGGCTGATACGTTGATGTAGTTAGATTTAATGGAAAACATGTCTGCTTCCACGTATTTCTTTAAAATTAACGCCCACACAAAAGAGTTGACTCTGTATCAATGTCAAAGAGGTTTACAAACATACAATAACCAAAGACCATCATCATAATATCAGCCAATCGACGGCCACTGTTGGACATTAGACCTCACTGAATTTATGCTGAGCAATCCTGTGACGCCTGCAAGCAACGGTCGCTCGCAATTTTGACCAGGTCAAGTTATTTAAGTAATATTAAGACAAATAAATCGAAAAAAAATTAAAAAGTTGTTTAATGTAGAAACAAAACTACGATACCATATATGGGCTCGTATGCACTTAGACAAAAACTCGCTTGGACATATATGGTATCGTATTTTTATTTTATTTTATTTTATTTATTAGGTACAGACACAGGATACAGATTAATACTTATAAATAGTAAAATGTGTTAAGATATACAATTTTGAATCTGAAGCCCAATTACGACTGTACACAACATCCTAAAAACTACATAGCTTCAGTGAGAGCTTATAAGTACTATAGGTTCTTAACATAGCTTAAGAATATATAAAAACAGAAATTAACAACACTAAACTTAACAACACTAAACTTACTTACTAAGGCAAATATGGCTTATTTATTATGTAAGTAGGTGCACTCATCTTCATTTATAATTACTCTCCTAAAGGCATTGAAATTATCGTAAAAGATGTCAACTTTGTGGCAAATTGTATTGTATTGGAGACACATACGTGAAATCGGATTATTATGAGAGACATTATTATTGCTGTTAGGAACAACAAACAGTTGCAGTCAAACATAAAAATAACAAAGTAGAAAAGGAACATTATCTGAGATAAACAGAAGTAATATTTATTAATTACTACAAAAAGGTCTACAAAAAGGGAAAAAAGTCTGATCCAAAAAATTACAGACCAATTTCGCTGTTGCCAGTTCTCTCAAAAATTTACGAAAATCTTATAAAAGATAGAATAATTTCACATCTCAATCTAAACTACATCCTAAATGAACGACAATTTGCCTATCAGTTGGGTCGGGGTACTGTCGATGCAGTAGAAACTTTAATAGAGGATGTCTTAGGTAACTTAAACAATAAAATGAGAGTTGGAGGTCTATTCTTAGACTTATCAGCGGCCTTTGATACTATTAATCATAATATACTGCTTGCAAAATTAGAATTTTATGGTATTAGGGGTAAGTGCTTGGGTCTTATTAGATCTTATCTGAATAATAGAAAACAATTTGTAGAAATTAAAAATGTGGTTAACGGAGTAGAAATTGTTACTAGATCTAAGCTATCTGCTATTACAGGTGGAGTTCCTCAGGGATCAATTCTAGGACCAATACTTTTTATCATCTTCCTGAATGATCTTGTAACCTTCATCACTAATAAAATACCGGATTCTAGACTAATAATATATGCGGATGACACTAACGTGATAGTTCCTGCTACTAGCTCACAGGAACTTGAGCTCAAAATTAATGATGCACTTGTAGCATTCAATGAATGGTTTAAGGTGAATGATCTAATGTTAAATAATAACAAAACCAGTTCCATCTTTTTCCGAACGACCGCTCGTAATAATGAAAATATCGACGTTCTAAGTAATGGAGTAGCGGTAAACAAATCCCATCATGTTAAATTTCTTGGGGTATATATTGATGAATTTCTGAATTGGAAACCTGAACTGGAATCGATTGATAACTCTATTAGCTCTGCTTGCTATGCCTTGAGAAACCTTAGGGATGAAGTGGGTATTGAACAACTCAAGACGGCATATTACGCTCTCGTAGAATCCAGATTCAGATATAGCATAAAATTTTGGGGAAACAGCTACAAGTACAACATTAATAGAGCATTTGTCTTGCAAAAGCGTGCCATTAGAACGATGGTCAGAATACCTCCGTGGGAATCGTGCAGAGAGCACTTTAAATGCCTAAAAATATTAACTCTGCCTGGTTTGTATATCTTAGTCGTTCTTATGGACATTATTCGACATCCTTTAAAATATGAGACACTGGAACAAAGAACGCTAAGATTGCAAACTAGAAGGAAAGATATGGAGGCCCCTCAGTGTTCACAGTTGGATGTTGTCAGGCATAGATGTCGATATCAGGCAATCAAGTTATTTAACGCCCTGCCAATGGACCTAAAAACTATAGAGAGTCCAAGTCTATTCATGGGTAAACTGAAAAAGCTTTTGTTGGAGAGGTGCCCCTATTCAATAGATGAATTTATGAGAATATAGAATTTATTAGTTTTAGATATACCATTAATAATTTCACCTACATTATACATTATTTTACTATTATTATTATTTTATGTGACATTTTCTATTTATTTATTATTATTTTTATTTTTCTAAATTAATTTATATATTCATTTCTATTTTATTTGGTCAACATTATATGATATACCTATGAATAATAATAATAATAATATAATAACATGATTTTTTTTTTTTTTTTTTATTATATATTTATATATTTGAATTGCATGATGTAATTTTAGAATTTGTGTACCTAGTTTTTAAGAATATTCAAATACAATTGTAATTGTTCACTGAATAAATAAATAAATAAATAAAATAAATAAATTAGTCGTGGAATGTAACGAGACAGTTTCTTTTATCATTGTAGCATAAAAAAAACTTTGCATTTTGAGCATTTAGTGTATGTCTTCATAGAACATACTATGCAATGTTGACGTTTTTTCTGCCACGTAGGCCAATGTCCAATGTCCAAATTCTGACACAGTTCAAAGGAATGTCTTGGCACCTCTCTGGCATTTTTTTCATCCTTTTAGAAGATACCGGGGTACCAGGATCAACAAAGGACTTCCTTGACTAATATGCAATGGCTTAATTGTTTGGAAATAAAACAACAATAAAATCGCCATACCATATATGGGCTCATATGCAGTAGAGGATAACACAGTTATTTCAATACGCAGCATAAAATTAATTGTAGTAATTGTTTTGCAAACGGGAAATTTATTTAACGCTAATCCAAGTTATCTTATAATAAAGTCGCGACAACTTCTACTACATACGTCCGCCGTGTAAAAACGTTCATACGAGTACAATAAATTTCCAGTATTTACCAGTTCCGTTTAGAATTTGTTTCTATTCATATCTAAGTATGTAATTATATATAGTTCAAGAGAGACTTACCTCATACACATAACTACAACTTTTGTAAGCCAAGAATAATAATAATAATAAGCATTTATTGATTCAAGAAACCTTTTACAATTGTCCTTAGAACTAGGGTACATATAGGTGAAGGTTATACAAATAGTTTAAAACCCCTAACTCCCAAACTAGGTATTCCTGTGACTTGGGAGTTAGTGTTCTGCCGTCACTATAGCTACAGTGATCATCGGTTGTAGGTATTAATACAATTGTATGTCTATAAAGGTTATGACCAATAAAGTAATTAAATTAAATTGATAATTGATAATAGTGATTAAAAATTATAACAAATTAGAATTCAATTTAAAATTAGATTTTTTTTTATTTGGCTGTATAATTAACGAATATGGGAAATATAGCAAAATGTAAAATATAATAACAGTGATGAGTCCATAGAAATATATCGGGACTAGAAGTCGCGTGGGGTTCGCTCCCATCTTTATTTGACCACTGCTCAGCTCCTATTGGTGATGTTATAAGCTTAATAACCTTCCACGATAAATGGGCTACCCAATACTAAAAGAATTTTTCAAATCGGACCAGCAGTTCCTGAGATCCCAGGATCTCAAACAAACAAACTATTCGGTTTTATAATATTAGGTATATAGTATAGATTAATCAGAAGCATAAATTCTCCTGCTTTCTAAAAAAATATTTTATGCATTTTCGCTTGACTCTTCGCTCTCGCTCGACTTGCATGTAGTTTATTAGTCTTTATTTATAAACATTACGTTGTAATTCTATGTGTTTATATTTATTATAATACTTATAAAATTAGACGTAATATTTTGTACCTTAATCATAGGTAATTAAAGCCTCTGTAAGGGCCGTTTAAAGATAAACAGACCGGAGGTAATTTTATCCTACTGATTAACATAAATCGAAAATCGATAACTATAACAGCGATATTTATCTGTATGTACTATGATTGCAAAAACATAGAATTCATAAGTAACTATTTTTAATTAATATTTTGCTCTCAGCTTCGCTCCTGTCGATCTTTGTTTGGCCCCTACTCAGCTCTTATTGGTGGTAGCGTGATGTTATATAGCCTATAGCCTTTTAAATTATTTTTTTAAACTAAGGACTTCAACGAATTACTTTGTACTCCTTAGTTAAAAATTTCCTTATAAGTTTTTGACAACAATTACATTGTATAGATAAACCGACACACTTGTATTAGTTGTATTACTGATAACGTCTAATCGGCGTCTACGCTGCGTCTGCGCAACGTGCGCTGCAGCCTTGGACATCAGACACTACGCCTTTTTATTTTTATCTTATATTATTTATGTTTAGGTACAAAGTTTGATCGGTACTGTAACGTATGGTAACCGGAAAATTATGTAGGACTGATAATGCCAATTACATAAAACATAATGACACAATTGGGGACTTTTTAAAGAAAGAACAGGTCAAGAGTACCCTAAACTGGTATGCATGCAAAAGGAAAAGATTGATGACTATTTAAGAAGCGACAAATATATGTCAGAATCATAGCAGGTGGAAGGAATTTGTCTGTGTCAACCCTTGTCTATATTATGTACTAGCTCTGTCCCGTGCTCCAGCCGTGTAGTTTGTCGGTTAAACAGTAGCTAATATTCTATTCTAGACTATAATTTATTAATTTTTTGTGCCTAATTTCATACATATCTATTAAACCCTTCTGACGTCACTGAGTAACAAACTTCCATCCATAACATAACATAGCATCACGCCTTTTTCCCCGAAGGGGTAGGCAGAGGTATTTCACACCCACATTTCGCCAGCTTTGGTCCCATGAAATAGGGCTAGAAAAATCTATCTCTGTTCTGTGGGGGCGAGCCTATTGTCATCAACCGGTAACATTTGTTTACCAAACTCCAGGAAAATCTCAATACTGGAATTTCATGTTAGAAAAGCCCAATACCATTTTCACCCGACCCGGGAATCGAACCCGGGACCTCTTGCACAGCAGTCGTATACACTTCCCGCGGCGCCACCGAGGCACTTCCATCCATCCATCTAAAATATCGCATTTATTTATATTAGTAATATTAAGTCTTTGAGCGCCATGGGGGTCACCAGTGATCCCCAAACAACAGATTTTCTATTGTGTCTGGAATTTCGGCGTTCAACGTGTTAACTGTAGACAGGTCTTTGTTTAGAAATACCCCAGAGTACTGTCGTTTTGATTATAATTATCATTTGTCCTGTATGTACTGTAGCCATTAAGAACCGGTAAAGCTGTAACAAACGACAGCCAACACTCCAACAGCACAATAATTTATTTTTATTTATTTTATTTAAAAACTGTATGCACATTATTTGTACAATGGTGGGCTTAATGCCAAAGGTATTGTCTACCTGCCAACCTTAGGGTGGTGCAGAGAAGAACATGGTAGGTGCAAAAATAAAAGAGAAATAGTGACTTGACTAAATACATAAATTAAATACAATATATAAGTATCATACAATTTATATATATATCACATGATATTTTTAATCTCTCAAGAAAAACATATATTTCATGGAAGTTTCGGTTTAGACTGCTTACTTTATTATGTACTTACATATCTTCGGTATTTGCATGGGTTGCCATTGTTAATCCGGGTTTACAGTAGTTATGACGGGTAAATGGGCAAAACTGTGGACCTAACATAGCTGTCCAATTAAAAATATGCTACACGTTTGCCTACCCCTTCGGGGTTAGGCGTGATAGCCAGTGATGTATGAATGATAAAAAAATAAGGTTGAATAATATTATCGACAAAACTGCGTCTTATTTATGTTATTGTGATTGCATTACAAAAGAAATTCAATATAATTTATTAGTTCGACTCGTTAAGTTCATGGAAATATATATATTTTTATCTATACAGAATAATTTAGTTCATAACTGTCGACTATAACGAACATTGAAGGTCTAATAGAACAGATAAATTAATGACCCCGGTGGAATATTTTAATATTATACAAATTAGCCAATTTTTTATCAGTCAATATTAACTATCCCACTGTCGAGCAAAAGCTCCATAATTTTCTCCTATCTCTCCTTAGCCCAATTCTACCATTACTTCGTTCTACTCGTCCTATGAAATACTTAACATAGACTCTTATGTCTGACTCTCGTTCTAAAACCACGAGATGAGTCCGTGGATGTCGACAAATCCATCAGCAGATGTCTGTAGCGTCACTACGAGCCGACCACATGTAGATCGTTCAGCGTGTGTTCATGCTTGACAGAAACAACTAGCACGCACGTAAAATGGATATAGAGACCTCCTAATGCATTTTTTAGTTGACATCTTCACGCTTCTACCAATATGTAGATCAGGCAGTTCAGTCACGTCATTTTCATCTGCAGGAAGAGGTGCACTACACCCACTTTTCTCCAGCTATGTTTGGTCATAAGGAATAGGGGACGAGAATTTCATCATAGGAAAAACCCAATAAGGGATGATTTATATTAGACCGGGCCGTGCACAACCGTGGTGTAGACGCGTCGTACGTAAACGGGCCCGGACGGGACACGGATCATACATTTTGTATTATAAACTGCTTCATACAAAATGTTTTAACGTTTCAAATCCGCCCCCCGCCCGGGCCACATATACAGCCCGGTCTAATAATATGTGCAGGTATAGTTCAGACGACCTGAATGTGAATCTGAAGGCAGGGTGCTAAGACAAATTTATATCCAGTAGCAAACTACTATAGACAAATGATAATGATGACCTAATATGGAATCAGAAAACGTTTAAAGAGAGAGAATCTTTAAAGCACAAAAAAAATGTGTAAGAGCAATTTGTCAAATAGATTTTATGGATAGCTGCAAACCATATTTTAAATCCCTCAAAATATTAACACTACCGAGCCTGTACATCTTCGAAGTATCAGTGTTTGTTTATAAACACTTCAATACTTTATTTGAAACTTTAAATAATAAACGCCACAATAAAAAAGTTCACATGAGATCGCATAAAACAGCACTATATACAAAAAATTTCTTAGGTATGGCACCAAGAATCTTCAATAAGTTACCAAGGAATATTAAAGTGGCCAATAGCTTAGGATTATTCAAAAAAATGCTCAAGGAATATTTAGTTAATAAAACATATTATTCAATCAATGAATTTCTGACGGAAAAAATGTGATGGCAAGCCTGTTCTCTTCGTTTTCTTTTTTGCTGTTGAGTAAAAAATTGTTATGTAAAATGTACCTATTTATTTTTCTAAATATTAAATTAATTATTATCAATCTTAATATTATGTTTTGTTCCAAATTGTATATTTTATGTTATAATACTAATTTCACAATTCTATTTTATTTATTTTTAATATAATTTATGTAATTAATATTGTATGCCTTTGAAGGCAAAACATAGTGACACTGAATTAATTTTTTATAATGTAATCCACAATACCTATGTTTTACAATGAATAAATTTGAAGTTTGAAGTTTCTAAGGAGCAAAAAACCAATATTTACAACAATTAATTATATCAATTTGAGTAATCAAGTTTCCAACAATGACACACGGATATTTCCTCGCTGATATGCGATTACGTGGAATAATTAAAGTAAATAGTTCGATATCGGGGCGGAGCTTTCATTGAGGCCAAATTTAAATACCAGTTACAACTAGATCGTGAGGAAACTCCCATACCGATTTAATACTGTTAAGTGATTCTCAAACTTAGTTGGAAGTCTGAACTTAGTCCCCCTTATTACAAAATACGGACTTAGCATAAACCAGGTTTAAATTGACAGCTTTGACACTAAAACAATGGCTTATGTTAATTTAAACCTGGTTTAATACTTAGTTCACATTTTGTAATAAGGGGGTTCATGTCCAATATTTTTTTTTCAAAACAAAATAGAAAGTAGAACACAAATAGTCCCCATTTTGTAGCAAAATTCAGAAATTACGGCTGGGAGTTCCCCATATCTTAGAGCCAAATTCATAGTCATGACTTGACTTTACAACATAGGCATCTTCACAAAGTAAACTTGAAAACACAACAAAAATATACAAATAAAAACAATAAACCCTTTAACCCACAAAAGATTGAGAAACATAACAATGACATGTGCTATCAGTCTAGACATAAAAATAAATATAATAATTAAGTAAGCACTTAATACACTTTGGACCGCGCACGACTTCGCTCGGTGCTCTGTAAATGACACACGGGCAGATAAATGCTTACGTGATGAAGGAAACGTACAGCAACCTTGGTATGAACCCCGAGGTTGTCCCGTTTGATAAAAAGATCCGTTACAGACTTACGGCGGAATTTCGTGTACGAATGTAGGCATGGTCGCCTTATCTACGATATATAGGTTGGCGTGTTACGTGTGCTACGTGATTGCGTAGTGTGATAGCTTGGGTTCGATTCACGGGTGAAATAGACTAGATTTTTGGGTAAATAATTTCGTAATAGCAGTCGAAAATTTGAAAGTAGGTGGTGTTAGGTTCATGCTTCGAAAAGCACGTATACAAAAGTTTTAGAGGACTTGCGTGTTATCTCGCCTCGGGTCTGACGTTTTGCCATCCTATCAATCTATGAGAATACGGACCAGTATATGTGTAGGTATAATCTATGGTACGGACTCTCATAGATCGACCTGATACCTAATCACTACACAGAGACTGCAGTATGGGATACAGTCTCTACACTCATTTTCTCATAGATCGATGCGAAATGCTAATTTAGATAAAACGACTGCAGTGCTATTTAATGGTTTTTGGTGCAACAGTACTGAAGTCGGTAAGATGAAACCAGTCTAAAATAATTACATTAATGGATTTAAAATTATATTTACCAATATTATACGTTCACACTACTTAATTGAATTTTAATTACATCCCAACAAAGTCCAAGATACTTAAATGGAATTCTCCTTTAGGCACACATAATTATCAATTATATATTTTGATTCACAAACTTCAATGTGTTTGATATTTATGCACTTGATAGACACGTATAGTTACATGTCAGTTACACCATTACATAATAATATGAAAATGTGGAGAATTAAATTTTAAGTCATGTCATGGTCTTTGTACCTACGTGGTTGTGGTATTAACCTGGCTCCTTGCCATAGCGCCCTTTCAACTCCCGTTAACCAGCTTTTCTTCAGATTTATCAAAGCTAACAAAAAGAAGACAAAAATACTTAAACATACTTAAATCTTAAATTTAGTTAAATATAAAATTTTGTATTCAGTTATTCCTACCAGTTACGAGCCTCTCACAAAGTTGTTTCTGACTGTAATATGTAGTAATAATGTAAGAAACCTTTGAGATGAGTAAATAAACAGTTTATGTATAATATCCTTATATACAATTTTTAAATATTCTCATCATTATTACCGTTTACGCAATAATTTTTACTGACTAAAACATGTAGGATGTCCCTCAAATCAATTAGTTTTATGAAGTCAATGATGATTAAATATTACACATGACAAACCAGAAAACCTAAATTACGGATATTTGAATTCAAACAAATCCATATCCGTTTATTAGTCATTAAATAAAACATTAAATGTGTAAGTAGGTAATATTTACGCGTGTACACATATATTTTGTCGTTTAGTAGATAATACACAAGTGTATTGTATCGCGTGTTAAACTCAATCACGTGAAACTCATATGGTGAACATTGAACGTTATTTTCAAAGTTCATGAGTTCCGTATCATATTATCGATGTCTGTTATCTATGGGCTCCGGCTTTCATATTATCTGTAGTTACTTTCTGTAGTATTGTTTGAAATTTTACTTGAAGTCGTAATTTAAACGTAGTGGTTATATTCTCTTGGGTCGTAACATCGACTGCTGATAAATCGTCGAAGTAAGTTATAACGCGTCTTTCAATTTTAGTAGGTACTTAATTATACTTATATGTACATGGTACTTTTCAATCAAGTAATATAAATAGCCATTTAGAACAACCAGGTATTTGTGGACCGCGCAAATACTACTAGTTATATGCTACTATTTGTCCCATGAGGGAAATGAAGGCGACCACGTGGCAGTCTTTAATATTGATGCTGACTTGGACAGAGATAATTCCCCAGGGTTCTTCTCAACCGTGGGACATTTCTCGCATTGGAAAATTAACGAATGTAAGATCGTGGCTAGTTACAAAATGACTTCGTCCGCGTGGAGTTTAACATAAGCAACATTACTTTTTTCAAAGTAGCCTAAGTTACTCCTTATTACATCAGCTATCTGCCAGTGAAAGTCCCGTCAAAATTCCTCCAGCTATTCCAGAGATAAGCCGGAACAAACAGACAAAAATTGTAAAAAATGTTATTTTGGTATATGTACCGTATATACATAATACATTCATATGCATGTAGTAAAAAGCGGTTATTTTAATATTACATGTGTGTACAAGTGTGACACTCCAATTTTTTTTACCTATTTGTATAGATTCTGACTATGCCTTCCTACTAAGGTCATTTATATTATAAGTATATCTATGTAACTTAAAATGAAACTCCTTTTTGGATGGAAACTTTCCTACAATAGCGAATAAGGACAATGTTATTCGCACACGCAGTACCTACATTTTGAGTCAGAAAGCACGCTGATATGAAAGAGTTATAAATTTCTAAATGCCATATCGTTCATCGCAATGCAACATTTGTAAGAAACCAAAATGAACATTGACCTGCATGAGTAAGCGTCCTACTTTCCGCATAAATAAACTTATCGTATTTTTAAATTTAGTGTTTATCCTCGTGTGATTCAGTCCTTGGACTTTGTCCCTATATTAAGACTTCCAAACGTTTGATATATTAAAAGCATACCTACCTACCTCCTTTCCCGACCGTTAAGACAGGTGAATAATTATTACATTTATCTATTACCTTATTCTTGTAATTAATTAATTTTATATCTACCTAAGTATTATTTTTTATATCTATTTTTTTTCTAATATTGGCATACTAACAAAAAGGTACCCTGTAAATGAAAATAATACCCTGTGGCTCCCAAATTTGCTTTTAGCGGATAGATTATTCGGGAGTCAGCCTTGCTTCAGTAACTTGTCAAATTTCTAGTACCTAGATAGTTCGGTACCTATGGGCAAAAATCGGGCAGAAAATTCATATGTTGGGGCTCTTTTGCCAGAAAATCAACCGAAATTCATCATCTACAATTAGCTTCAGCTGTTTGAGAGTTCAACACTTTCTGTCTCTAATTTTCCTTTTTGAAAAGTAGGAAGGTACCTACCTAATATTCTACATGCGTCCAATAATGCATGTAGGTCCCACCTAAAAATAATAAAAATCTATTTTATTACCTAAGTATTTACTAAAAAACACAGTATGTATAGTCTTACAGTTTTTTTTTTTTTTTTTTTTTAAAAGACAACGCCCGCACTAGGGAACATGCCCTGTGTCGCGGGGAGCTTTACAAACATGAAACTAACGGACACAAAGTACACCCAGACTAGAAACAAATGTCTATGAATCACACAAATATTTGTCTCGTGTGGGAATCGAACCCACGTCACCCAACACGGCGATGTAGTGGCGAGGCGACCACTTTAACCACTGCGCCACGGTGACAGTCAAAGTCAAAAAAAAAAAGTCAAGTTAAGGATCATAAGAATATCAGTGACAAACATTTTATGTTACGTTATATTATCAAGTATTTTTGTTACGAATATAATAATATACTTACCAATATAAACATCATACTATGTAAGTACCTATGTATATTTTAATAAGTCTATTATACATAAGTCCCTAGGTACATAAGTAAACATACGAGCAGATAAGTAGGTATGTAGTGAAGCGTGAGAGGATAAAGTTACCTATAGGACGCTAAAATGTAGCAAAAAGGATATAGGTACTACCTATATCCTTTTTGCTACATTTATTAGTCGTTATTCTAGTTGAAAATCAATAAAATTAGTAATATTCATGGCCGTAAGTTACGACCATGAAAATTACTAATTTTATGGACTACATTTTGATTATAGTTAAGGTACGTTACCAAGGTACATTGGTAATATACCAAATAGCAACCACCCTTCAACCAACATATGTAGAAAAGGTGTCCTAAAGATCACTTAGAAAAATATAGTTGGTTTATTTTTCACAGTGCTTTATTTTCTTAAAAAATATATAAAATATCAAAATCTAGCAAATAACCGAAAATATCTCTAACTACGATTATTACGAAAGTACGATTACGAAAGTAATTCTATAGGTCGATGGTTAGCATCGAGCTATAGAATTACTTTTTTTCTCCAGACTAGTTAAAAGATAGTTAAGTAACTCCCGCACTACGCAATAATACTGACGTCTCGAAGAAAAAAATCAACAATACAAATTACATTCAATCTAAATGAGATAGGAGCATGAATTTTCTAATAGGTAATAACAATAAATGATACATATTTGTACCACTTAAGATGGAACTCACAACATGCGGCGAAACGACTAGCTTACCGCCTGGGATCAACGAGTAAAGAATACAGCAATGACGTGCAGTCATACGTTTAGGTATATATTTTATTGAAATATCGCTAAACAAATGGAATATGGAAATATAATTGTCCATACTATAGTAGCCTATATAGACAACCGACATGGCAACAGCAAAACAGGGTTGCGTGTCAAAACAAGATGCAAAGGAAGCGATGTCCTTCGCTAAAAATATACAACGTTCGATCGTTGACTTCATTACCTCAACGTGTATTGAGAACGGGTCGAATAACTTTAACGACAAACTTGAGGTTGGTTAGTATTAAAACGCTACACTTGGAATAATCCATCGTACAGTCAGCCTCAAAAGTAGATGACCTTATCCAATATTTTTAACCCATGTATACTTACTGAAGAATCATAGTAGCTAGGTAGGTACTTAGATTGTATTGGAAAGACTAATGCCAGAGCACTTGGCTAGTCTTTTCTCCTTTCTCTTTTCTTTGCCGACTACGCTTAATGATGTCCAGATGATCTGTCCTATTAAGTAGATATATACTTAAAATTTAAACTAATTTTTACTTTGTTATTTTGTTTTCCAAAAAGCCATAAAAATACTTAGTTAATACGTGTACAAATGACACATATTATTCCATAGTTGTTTGTTAATTTGATATAAATGTCAATAGATCATAATAATAATATATATGTATAACGTCTAATTCCGCTTTAGTAAACAACTTAACAAATTGTATTTATATTGGTAGCATATGGAATAGATATGTATTTATAAGAAAACTAAATACCTACATTTAGTTATGATAGCTTATCCTAAGGCTCAATTTACACCGGCGCCGCGGAATGGACTGGAAGCGACTTTTTGCAACGAAATTGAAATTGTACATAGGTATCATATTTATTTTTTTTATACCCCGACTGTGGCAAACAGACGTACGGTCCGCCTGATGGTAAGCGGTTACCGTAGCCTATGGGCGCCTGCAACACCAGGGGCATCATCTTTGTTATTGTGTAAGATAGAAAGTTCAAATCGAATACTGAACATGGGAATGCTAGAGATTTCCCCGGAAGACAAGCGATCTTTTTTTGGCTCTTATTTAGTTTGTAAGTATTACTATTTTGATTATTAATCTCTCTTTAGAAGGATTTGTCGAGCCGTTAAATTGCAATGGTGCTTCTATTCGAAGCACCCCCCCCCCCCCCTACCCCGCCTCAAGCGTCATGGAAGTCAAAAGGTATTTTGCTATACGTTACTCCTCCTATTCTAGTATTTTTGGAATAAATCTTCAAGAATTTCTAGTGTAGCTAAACTGGATCTAGTCTTGCAGCCTTGCACCTGTTATCTATCAATAACAGGTGTTTTTACCTATAACATCTGCGAATTACTATTAACATTTTATTTACCGTACCTACACGTAGGTATTCAATACGAGAGAGTTATCCAACTTCTACCCATCCCAATCTTACTTCCTAAGGTGTTTATTCATTTAGGTATAGTAAGCAATAGCCGTCGGTATGTTGTTATGAATTGTAGTGCACTTGAAGTGATAGTAGCTATCTCGTCCGGGTCACAAGAGCGCCCGGCCACAGATCACACTTTTCTCTACCAGTGGTGTAGAAAAATAACATTCATCAACGTGACTGACACCTTGATAAAAAAAATTGTTTATAATTTACTGTCCATTACATCTATTGTCGCTGAGAATAATTAAGTTATTCTTGTAAATATATTCGATTAAAAAATAAAGAAATATACTGAGGCTATTTTTGTGTTAGTGTTTGATTTGTTTTGAAACTCATTTTATGATCTAAATATAAAACGTAAACAAGGTTGAGTAAGGTTGAGTGAATGAAAAAGAAACTGTTATAAGAAAATAGTCGACTTATTTTTATTCTTTATCCTAACAATATGTAGGTATAAACAAGGACATTTTGTACGTACAAAAACAACTTAAAATAGGTATCTACTTAGTAGTTACAATATGATATCATCCCTCGAACACTAGCTTGGTCTACAAGCGAGACGAGAAAACAAAACAGAGAGCGCGACTTAACTATGGCACACACTGAAAGAGAGCTTCCACTCATGCACTCTTCAGGTACTTGAGTGTCTATAATAAATAATTCCTATTTCCGTCACTACATTAAAGTTCAAAGAGGAACATTCGGCGGCGTCTTGCATGGCTCCGGGGGCGGCGGCCTTCTCTCCTCAGGCATACGAGACTGATAGTACGCGCAATAAGGCAACGGGTCCCAGAATGTGAAGAGCGCCTCGCGGGTGTCCAGCACAGTATCCAGCAGCTTGCCCATTGCTGCTGAGTGACCACAACGTGTCGAACTTTGGCACAAGTAGGGGAGAGACACACCCACTCGAGCTCCCATAGCCACCAATTTGTTATTGTGACCGTGTGTCGATTGCTCTTCACGAACAAGTCTGAACGATACATGGCCAGTCATGGGCCTCGCTGGTGCCAGGAATGATACAAATCGTTGTACCCAAGCATCTGCCTCTTCGTCTCTCTGTGGCACGAGTCCTTTCCTCGCAGAGTCCACACGACACGATACGTTATTGACCGCACGAGATTCCTTCAATGTAGTACATGTCACAATTCTCTCTCCTTTCGGCTCTCTTACAATCACCCACGGTTTCTCTGCACTGATTTCTCTTGGAAATCTAAATTGATTTTTATCTTCAGGCATGACGAAACGCAAGCGATCCCTGGCTCCGCGAGCACCAGCGCTTGCAATAAAATGGTGGCCTTCTTTAGCGGCTCCGCTGTCGTACCAAACACGAACATCTTCGTCGTTAGCAACAACCCAGAACTGTGGCGTTGCTAACCCAGCAGCGCGACACACCCTCATCAATTCCAGGGGATCGTCGAGTGTAACAACGTCGCGAGCGCACGGCACAAAGCACTGACATCCTATTACTTCCAAGTGAGACTTTGCCAGAGCGTCGTAGTACGCCGGAGTAGTAGAGCTAACTGGAACGTAAAACACCGCCGATTCTCTTTCCACTATTTCTCTCAAAGCTCGAGCATATGCCAGAGGGTCAGCCGGATTAGGTCGCGGTACTGTATAAAACCTATTTACCGCTGCAGAGTATTTCAACAGTGCAAACTGTCCTTCAATTTCAAAAGCGACAACTCTTGCGCCCGCTGAATGGAAGTTTCTCGCTAAATGTAAAGCTTGCACTGAACTACCTCCACTTATGAGCACAGTGCGAGGTTTCTTCTGGTTTTTGGAGCTGATGGCACGACCGATCATCTTGATCAGTCCGAGAGGATACTGTACACACTTCCAGAATATAAAGAGCGACGCGGCGATCCATAGCGTAGGTAAAACGACGAGGATTTGTCTCCAGGCGGGATGAGCGACCAGGCTCAGTAGGGCGAATAGCGGTTGAAGCATTAGCCGGGGAATCCATGTGAGTATTCTTACAAATCGAGGCAAAGACGGCGGGCGCTCTGGTGAGATGGCTCGCTCCTCAGGTATTAGCGAAAACGTTGAGGAGAAGGAGCGACGTAGTGCAGTGAATGGCGGCGGTTGATGCGAGCATCGTTTGACTCTTGGAGAGAACACAAGTTCTGTGTTGGAGCGCGCGAGGCGGCTGTATTCGGGCGCGCAAGCCGGCATGTTCGAGGGCGCTGTCGAGACTGGCGCGCGCGCGCATGCCCGCCGCATATAAACAGCCTCGTTATCAGAGCTGCGCCGGCGCCCCGCCACCGCTACACAGTGCCCATCATCTTTGTACCCAATTAACGCTTACCTAGTTAAAAAGTAAACAACCTGGGAAATACATCATTAGATGGGAACCGATAGCGCGGGAATTAGATCAATACATACAAGAGTGACTGTGATAGGTGTAACTTTAAAATAATACCAAACTTAATGAAATGAGATAATATTTTAATTAAATTTCCAACAATTGACTACTTGAGTAAATAACAATATTATCTACAAACAGATTAAAATTCTAAATAGGAATATATGGATATGGACTAGTAACATTGAGACAGTGGAAGCAAATGCACACTAGTATAGAAAGGAACTACAAAAATAAAACTTTGTTATACATTGTATCTATCTTACTGTGGTGCAATATACCTAATATATGCAGGAGTAAACTTGAGACATGAATAAAAAAAAATTCTCATTGTTTAGTCATCTTTACACATGTGGCTGAGTCACAATGTCTATTATAGAAGTTTGAATTGTATTAATTTAAACATAGCAGGACCAATATATTATTAGAAGCATAGGTAAGCCCAACCTGTGGTGTCATGATCTGTATCTGCCGTTTACTTCTGCAGAATAGGTATATATACATACATACTATTTAACGACTTTCTGAATTAACAAATAAATGCATGAAATACAGTGTAAACATTAAAATGTATGATCTAATTTACAAACATTACCTTGGCAGTAGTAGTGCAATAATTGCTATAGATGTAGATAATGATATTATAATGTTATAACAGATAGTTCAATTTACAATATTCTAAGAATGCCCCACATGGCTAAATTTATTGGCAAATATTGAATGTGTTAGTTTCATATTGTTCAATATTAGGTGGGATACATATGAATCATCGCTGGTATAGGAGAAAGAAAATGTGCAGATTGAGAATGATCTTTTGGAATACAGATGTAATTTGTTTACCAATGGGTAGTAACATGGACGTAGCCAAGGGGGAGGGGGTCTGCTGGTTCAAACCCCCCTCCCCCCCCCCCTCTAAATGTTAAAAGTATTACATTAATATAAGATAGTAGTTGTTTTATTTTTTTAAACCTTCCCCCCATGAAACTAATACTTGGCTACTCCTGTGGCCTAGCCAATAAACAAATATTGTGCCATAACATAGTGCCCGTTACCATAAACTATTGAGTCTATATTTAAACATTACAATATCATTGGTTACAGCATTTTCTAAAATTACATTAGTAATTACAAATATGATCATGTGATTAGAATTAATGATACTTCTAATTAATTATATTTTATGTTTCATGGAAGACACAACAATGATAATACATTGAGTAAACAACATTTAAAGAGGATTAATAAACATAATTATTTATTGCAGCAGTAACTCAATACACAAATAAATACTACTTGAAAAATGCATGTAAATGTAAACTTATTTATTAAATCATGAATATTGAGAAAATAATTAAACATTATGTGTACAAAATACATTAAAATGAATAATATTTCCTTCCTTAAAAAATGTAGTACACACTCTTCAGGCTGCAAGTATTACGTCAAATATCACCTACAATACAAGACATATTTAATACCAAATAAATGTTAACTAGATCATGAACGGGATGTCTGTCTCTTTCAAATCAATTGAGCCATTCTTACAAACTATATGCAATTCATGATTTGGTTCTTTTTCAAATCTAAACCTTTTTGGATGTGTATCATCCATAAACCTGCCTAGTTTCAGTATTTTATTGTCAACCGTAATTTTATCAGCTATCAAATTTGTTGCAGGCAAATTGTTCACTATATCCGGCATTAAAAGCTCTACTTTCCCTTTTTCATGTATAAAGATACTCGTTTTTTCAGTCAATTGTGATGCATGCATGAAAACATCTCCGCTTTTTAATGAAGCTTGTAAGTTTCCCGAAAATCCGGTGATGTGAAGATTACCTCTTTGAATAACATCTATTAAGACAGATCTGTGAAGACAGTCCAGGTTTATGTTGCCCATCAATGTAGTGAAGTGAGACTTGTCACTATAGCAAGACTTGACGACGATAGGACCAGCATGAGTAGTCACAGAAAACATATTTGACATTATGTTATGGCATGAGATACCGGAGCGAGAACCCGTTTTCAACTCAATGCAAGAGGCTTGTAAACGCCCCTCAGCTTTCACTTCTCCTTCTGAACTCTCCACTTTGATAGCCTGCCCTTTCAAATCTGCGACGTGCACCGATCCTTTTTGCGTTTTCACAATAAATTCTTGCCCTTCAATTTTTGACAAACTTACAGATGCATTCTCAGTAGCTGTGACCTGAACTTTCAGCTGATACGGCACCTGTATCAAACACAGATCGTTTTGGTCTGAAGGTGTCTTGTTAAACAGCTCCAGGCATTTCGACGACTGCTTCAATTGAAAATCTATGCTTTTAGTTCCTGCACTATACAATGTCATAATCAACTTGTTGTGTGCATTTATGTCGTTTACATCGATCGGTACCATCTTTACATGTATAGGACTCTCGATAAAAATACTCGTGTTACATTCTATAGTCTTTTCAACGGTCTTGACCGGTTTTAACTTAGTAATGTCGGGGTGGCTGCTAAAGTCTACAACAGTTAACCTCAAAATCTTGAGGCACTTATGTAAGACCCGCTGTCCCGGTAACATGAACATTTTGAAATGCTTTCACACTATTTATTCATGAAAACATTATTAAATCTAAGTTAATTCAATTATTTAATCGCATTCCGATTTCCATTCAATTTGACACTGACAGAAACCCCAATTAACACCTGACTTTGACAATTCCTCTTTTAAAATTGCAATGTTTTGATACACAATAGGTAATAATTTAAACAATTTGTCGACACAGGTGTCTTTGGCTATAAGATTAAGGGGCAATTTTTCCATCGTCAGATAACTTTTACCTTGTGAAAAAAATTTACGTTTGCCTAATTCTGTATAGAAAAACAAAAATTCAGATTTATTCCTCGGATAAAGTTATCTTGCGGTGGCAAAATCGACCCTAAGAAAACCACAAGGAAACAAATGCTTTGTTCACCAAAAGAACTTTTAACTAGTTCCCAACTAACAAAATACAACGTATACCCAAACCAAATATAAGTTCCAAACATGTACCAATAATAATATCAGTAAATTTACATTTTTCAAATAAATAAGTATGTGTATCTGATTATGTGATCCATGAAATGTACCTACAGCTTGGTAAATAACAAATAATTAAAAATATTTAATAACCCGACTGCAAAAAATCAACAGAGAGCAACGCGCTAAAAAGATTGTAAAATTATTGTAATATTATTATACCTGATTAAATTTAAATACATAACTTAAGTATATATTTGTAATCTCCATTTGATTCCCTTTATTTTGATAACCTACCCGATAGGTTTGGTTAAAAAAAAAATATAACTACTTACAATTTGGAACCATTCAATTATGTATAATCTCTTTTTGAATATATGTAATCTTCTTTTGTTCCTCGTTGTTCTGGACGGGATTATGCATCGCACACACAACAACAAGCGACGCGGTATAGAGTGGGGGATATCCAATGTCTTAGAAGACTTGGACTATGCCGATGATCTGTGCCTGCTGAGTCATACGCATCGCGACATGCAGTCCAAATTGAACGATCTCTGCAGGGAGGCGAGCATTACGGGACTCAAGATTAACACTCGGAAGACCCAAGAGATGCGATCTGGAGTGGGGAACAGCACGCCATTTCGGATTGGTGTAGAGGATGTGGAGCGCGTCCACAAATTTACATACCTCGGGAGTGTCGTGTCAGAATCTGGAGGTACTGAAGAGGACATCACTTCACGCATAGCCAAGGCCCGAGCGACCTTCGCACGACTTCGGCCTGTGTGGCAGTCACGGAAATTAACGCGTCGAGTCAAACTCAAGATATTCGGGTCTAACGTTAAATCCGTACTGCTATATGGGTGTGAGACGTGGAAGGTCACCAAAGTCATCTCGCGCCAGCTCCAGGTCTTCATCAACCGCTGTCTTCGCCGAATTCTCGGTATCTACTGGCCCGAGAAAATCTCCAACGAACAGCTTCTGGAGCGCTGCCATGAAACCCCAATCGCCCAACAGATAAAGCGTCGTAAGTGGAAGTGGATTGGCCACACCCTCCGAAGAGATTCCGATCACATTCCCAAGCAAGCGCTGGATTGGAATCCTCAAGGAAAGCGCAAGCGTGGCCGTCCCAAACAGACCTGGAGACGTACAGTGGCAGACGAGGCGAAGAATATCAGGAAGACCTGGAGTGAGATAAAACGTGAAGCCCAAGACCGTACGCGATGGAGGATCACTGTGGACGCCCTCTGCCCCAACCAGGGGACTTAGGATATTAAGTCAATCTTCTTTTGATTCTCTTTATTTTGATATCCAACTCGACAGGTTTGGTTAAAAAAAAAATTGAACTTCTTACAATTTGGCGTTAAAAGCCCGCCGTTTAAGTCTTTTTATTCCTAAAACCTATCTAAGGACACTTGGGTTTTTTAGACGAATCTAACTATACCCTAATTGTCAAAATCTATCCAGCCGTTTGGAAGATTCGTGGGAATAAAGAAATTTACAAACATACAAGATACGCTCGAAAAACAATACCCGTCCTGACTGTCGGGTAAAAACTCATATTATTTCAGTAAAATAATATAACATTACTAATAATAATAATAGTGCTATAAATAGAAATAAATGTTTTTTGTGTGTTATAAAGTAAATATGGAGACAAACACGGAACAGAAAAAACAAGGCTATGCAAGGAAGTAAGCGACGGAATATATTGGAAAAGTTACACAAATTGCCATAAAAAAAAAGTTATGTGTGGCTACTCGCTAGATAACCAAACTGATGTTGTTGCTGTTTGATTTTCACCATTGTGCGCTGTTAGCAGTGACGGTGAGATTTTGGTGAGAATTGAACTAAAATTAGTGATGTGCAAAACTTTCTAGATTTAACACGTACGGGGCAGCCAGTCCATACGTAGTATCCCTTATTAGCCAGTTCAGTGTTGAATCCGACCAATCCAGGCTGTGTTGCCAATGCCGCTTTACTTTATGTAAAAAAAATCCGTCATCCGTCAAATAAATTGTCAAATTATCCATTGTGACAAAATTGTGAAAATTGTTCTAAGTTCTTTACTTCTTTCTGAAATTGAAATGTTGAATTGCTGGTGAATGGATAATAATGGCAAATAATGGAAATTGAATCAATGTGAACTGTATTAAAAAAATATAGATCAACAACGTTCCACTGTTGACTTTATGCGCATAAGTTAAGAAGTATAATTAAATGCTATAATTTATATAGTTATGAGAAAGAAAATGAATGCCGATCTAAAAGAAGCTTTTTCGCGCATTAAACCTATTTGTGATGTGCTTATGGTGCGTCCAACATCGGAAAGTGTTAGTGCATATGTCTCTCGTGTATCTGATCTCAAGAAAGAAGTAGTGCAAGAGCTACAACAGTACTTGTTATTTCCGCTTATTGGACATTTAAAATCGGCTGAAACAGAGTAAGATATTTTACATTAATTATTATTTTTACACCGTAAAAAACTTAAACAATTGCATTATGAACTCATCAATAAATAACAAAAGTTGACCCCCTACCTGTAATACGAGTAAATTATAATTTGTAATAAAATTATGACATGACCCTAAGGTATGTCATTTTCTATCCTCTATCAAGGAGATTGACACAAGCCACATGCTGACTCACTGCAAGTAGGATCAGATATACCCAGATCAGATAGAGAGAATCAGATGCAGTTATTGATATAGAAA
This sequence comes from Laspeyria flexula, assembly GCA_905147015.1. NCBI lineage: Eukaryota > Metazoa > Arthropoda > Insecta > Lepidoptera > Erebidae > Laspeyria > Laspeyria flexula. Next base: position 14,395,808 of record LR989960.1, on the reverse strand, counting down.
AAACGGCATCTCCCCCTAGAAGCACAATCACCTACTATAGTCATGCTCAAAGCTGTCACCGATATATTATTTTTTTGTAAAATCAGTCGTATTTAATACACTTTACAGTAGCTTTTAAAAACATTGATGGGCCGTAATATTATATGTTTATTAAAATATGTCACATCATCATCATCTCAGCCTATTGCAGTCCATTGCTGAACATTGGCATCTCTTAAAACACGCTATAACACTCAGTCCTCTGCCTTCCGCATCCAGTCACACCAGGACCTTTTTTAAGTCATCGGTTCATCTAGTTGGAGGGCAAAATAAATATTTCACATACATCAGTAAAGTAACTTGCCATTAAATATTTAAACACAAATTATAGTATAGTTTCCAGTTTCAAAACATTGTAGTTCTAGATGGGTACCAATTACGATGGTTAGGACGTCCTCAGACAGATGAAATTCAGCTGAGGACTAATAGATGATGATATGTTTGATATTTCAGAAATAAAAATGAGCTTCAACGTAAGCTGGTGGATGCAATGCAGTTAGTACTTGGGAAGGTGACAGTGAACAGCTTTGACATGTGTATGAAGATTGAAATTGGGTTACTGAAAGTTGTGTTTGATAACACCAAGCCGGGCATGAGTAAGTAGCCCATTGTTGTATTTGTAAGTTTTTAACAGATACAATTATTTATAACATTTAGCATACAACAAACATTAGTCCATCCATGAAAAGATCTGCTTAGATATACAATAGAAAACTATTCCATTGATAGTGTACTTAGATTACTTTGGGACTAGGTGGCGCTGTGTGAATGTGGTAGAATATTGTCTCTTTTCTCACGGCTATACTTCTCTCTAAGGTGTACCCGGTCCTTTTTGAAGGCTTACGCGGGGACACAGGTCCAACACGCACGGGCTTTTAAAGAATTTTAATTTAGAATGGGATGAGACATTTACCGCTGCCATATCACAGCTGCGCTATTGTAGTATAGCTATGATTTGTCACTGGTAAGTGTAAAGCTATTGTATGATGTTATGGAGTCAAATAAAGTTGGGCTTTGGGTTTGAGTGTTCGGTGGAATGATGATATCTGGCATACGGGAACAACGTCGTCTGCTTGCCTCCTCCAGCGGTGAATATATGATGTTAAATGAGGATTGGGGCAGACGGTGACTCGCCTTACACTAGATGGGCCCCTTCCACAACCGACATGGGCCGAAGTCCACAGGTCTCAGGGCAACACCGTAGTGCGCGGCTAGGGGTGTCGAGCGGTGCGGCGCCGATTTCGCCATCGCGGGTCCCAAGCGGAGACCCGGAGCGGGTTTCCTCGTAGTTATGCCATTGAAAAATGACACTTCCACCCCCGAGCATATAGCTCTGGCGACCCCACTCTGGTCAGCTGGTTAAGGCAAGCCAGAGTTGAGAGTCCTGTGGTCGCTCTTGGAGATCCACTCCAGCCATCCAACAAAGACGTGCTGGAGACGAGGCCTAGACCGACTCTCAGGGGCATTCAGGACCGCAGTGTTGCCACTCACATTCAGCTCGCCACTAGCTGCCCTGCGGTTTGTGGGCTCTTCATTTAAACTTGCAGTACATTTTATTGTTTATATGGCAAGTGTTTGAAAAGCCACACTAATCTGCCCTCCAAGTTTGCGTTAATCTTATGAGAAGATAACGACTGCCCCAGAGGGGGTTCATTATTAATATTATTGATACAGTACATCTATACTAAGCGATGGTGGCTGAATGGATAAGGGTCTCGCAACTGGTAGATTCTCCAACGAGAATACCTGACATCGAGACCCATACGAGTTCTCTACTGGACCTTCTGCTGACAACGCATCCGGACGGATACACCATCACAGTGGAAGCACCCCTCGGTTCATCCGACCACTGTCTCGTCCGGACTCAAGTGCCACACGCACAGCCCGACCCACCCCGGCCAACTGCCTTGCGTCGCGTGTGGCAATACAAGTCAGCAGACTGGGATGGATTGCGTAATTTTTACGCATCGTACCCGTGGAGACAGCTCTGTTTCACGTCAGAAGATCCTGATCCCTGCGCAGCCGCTGTCGCTGAGACGATCCTGGTGGGTATGGAATGCTTCATTCCTAACTCACTAGTCGCTGCGGGGGCAAAGAAGCGACCGTGGTTTAATCGGCCCTGCAAGGAAGCTAGGCTCCTTAAACAAGCTGCATACAGGGCTTGGACCACGGCTCGTGCCAATAAGGATCCAAATCTATCTGACGTGAAGCGGAAATTTAATGCTGCCTCGAGATCCAGTAAGAGAACGATTGCCAGAGCTAAATTCGATTTCGTCGGCAGAATTGGTGAGCGGCTGGTGGCCTACCCCTCCGGGAGTCGTGCCTTTTGGTCGCTTGCCAAAGCTGCCGAGGGAAACTTTTGTCAGTCGTCCTTGCCACCACTGCGTAAAGCCGATGGCAACTTGGCCCATAGTGCTAAAGAGAAAGCCGACCTACTTGGCACACTCTTTGCCTCGAACTCGACCTTGGACGATGATGGTAGCACCGTACCACCTAACATCCCGTGGTGCGGAGTCTCTATGCCGGAAATCAAAATCTCACAACGAGAAGTCCGGCGAGAGTTACTCTGTCTCGATGTCCATAAGTCGAGTGGGCCAGACGGCATACCAGCAGTGGTCCTTAAGCAGTGTGCCCCCGAGTTTTGTCCCGTGCTGACGCGACTTTTCGCGCTTTCTTACCACAGTAGGCAAGTTCCGTCTTTGTGGAAGACCGCCCACGTGCACCCCGTGCCCAAAAAGGGCGATGGATCAGACCCATCGAATTACAGGCCTATAGCTATAACCTCCCTTCTCTCTAAGGTGATGGAGCGTGTAATTAACACCCAGCTCCTAAGATACCTAGAAGAACACGAACTTGTCAGCGACCGCCAATACGGCTTCCGCCATGCTCGCTCGACTGGTGATCTTCTAGTGTATCTCACACACCGTTGGGCTTCAGCCATTGAGAGTCAAGGTGAGGCATTGGCAGTCAGCCTAGATATAGCGAAGGCGTTCGATCGGGTCTGGCACCGTGGTCTTCTATCAAAGCTGCCATCTTACGGACTGCCCGAGGGATTGTGCAAATGGGTCGCCAGCTTTCTGTCCAGCAGACGCATAACAACCGTAGTCGACGGGAGCTGCTCCGATAGCATGGACATTAACGCCGGCGTCCCACAAGGCTGCGTACTGTCCCCGACACTGTTTTTGCTGCATATCAATGACATGCTGTCTATTGGCAGTATTCATTGCTATGCAGACGACAGTACGGGTGACGCGTTTTATACGGGCCGTGCAAACATCCCTCGTTCCATTGTGGAAGAAAGTCGCGAACAACTTGTGTCTGAAATCGAGAGTACTCTATCTAAAGTCTCCGATTGGGGCCGAGACAATTTAGTCCGATTTAACCCCACTAAGACACAAGTTTGTGCGTTCACCGCTAAGAAAACCCCATTCACTGTGGCCCCACAGTTCCAGGGTACAACCCTTACCATCTCACCTAGTATATGGATCCTAGGTGTCGACATCTCCAGCGACGTTCAGTTCCGACGTCATTTAGAGGATAAGGCCAAGTTGGCGTCCAAAAAGCTCGGTGTGCTCAACAGAGCAAGGCAGTACTTCACACCTGGGCAACGGCTGCTTTTGTATAAATCGCAAGTCCGGCCCCATATGGAGTACTGCTGTCACCTGTGGGCGGGAGCACCTGGATACCAGCTTGGGCCTTTTGACTCGGTTCAGAAGCGCGCTGTGAGAATCGTCGACGATCCTATACTAACAGGCGGTATCGAACCATTAAGTGCGAGGAGAGACTTTGCCTCCCTATGTGTGTTCTACCGCCTGTATAATGGGTTGTGCTCTGAAGAACTGTTTGAGATGATGCCCACGGCCACCTTCTACCATCGCACCGCTCGCCATCGGCAGGGAGTTCATCCCCACACCTTAGAACCGAAATGGTCTCGTACCGCGCGGTTCCAGAGGAATTTCCTCCCAAGAACCATCAGGTTGTGGAATGAACTCCCTAACGAGGTTTTCCCAAGGGACTACAGTATGGGGTTCTTCAAAAAAGGAGTGAATAGGTTTCTTAAGGGTCGGCAACGCGCTCGTGATACCCCTGGTGTTGCAGGCGCCCATAGGCTACGGTAACCGCTTACCATCAGGCGGACCGTACGTCTGTTTGCCACCGTCGTGGTATAAAAAAAAAAAAAAAAAAAAAAAAAAAAAAAAAAAAAGGGACCGGTGCACAGTAGTCCCGATTTTCAATTTAGTGGACTTAGGAACGAAATTGGTAATATCACTGAATAAAAAAGTTTCGTACAATATTTTTGATGCTGATTAATATTTATTACTACGATTTTTCAAAAAAATAAATAAAAAAATGTATGGGAGAAAATCTATTTTATTTTTTTTCTCCGTCCAGTATCAAAGTGTAGCAATCTAACCTCATATACCGGTGAGTGCCGGGTGCCCTTATCATGATGACATAAATATAGCTCATATATCCTTGCGGCCTTAGCGCCCTAGAAGCTTTGAATTTTGCAATTTTCAATATTAGAATATTCTACATATTTAACGGTTTTTTAATTGAAATTAGTTCTAAATAACTGGTTTTAGTACCAAAACAAATTCAAACATACGTAGTCACGCACCCGCCCTATATACGTTATATTTTACCACCTAATAATAATAAAAAATAAACCTCAAATTTGGGTATTCGAAGGCACATGATTGATTCGTTGACTCGTTCTATCTGACTAAGGCAACCCCTACACTATAATAGTCATCTACCCCCACCACCTGGGATACCGAGCACGCTGATTGGCTGTTGGACATTTTGAACTCATTAGGTTAATCACTAGTTGCGAGTGTTTCGTCTTTTCTTTTTTCACTCTCTTCTTCAAAATAAACCTGAAAAACTTTGGATAAATTCAAATTAGTACAATGTGGCCAATTTATATTCAATTGTAACCACTCAACATGTCTATTCAAGAAGGTTTTCTGATTTCTGGAAGCACTTACCCATCTGCGATTCAAATTATTGATGAAATTCTTAAAAAAGATTTGAATTTTTTCTAAATCCTCATTTGTCGTTTGTCATTTGATTAATACACAATTAGCTCTATTTTATCTGCATACAAATCTTGTAATTGTATGAATACCACCCACCTGCCAAGCGAATTCTCAATACTATAAGTAGACCTATTTTATATATATTACCAATTCACCAAGTTCATTGGTGAACAAAAGACTCATATCCTTGCGGTAAATAAAAAATTAAAGATAGTTAAGACACTCAAAGCCCATAAGTAGAGTGCTACCACAAACATCTGTTTGTTTGACTGGCTTGTTGGTCTAGTGGTGAGTGACTCTGACTGCTAAACCGGAGGTCGTGGGTTCAATCCCCACCCAGGACAAATCTTTGTGTGATGAGCATAAAGGTTTGTTCTGTGTCTGGGTGTAATTTATCTATAATATGTGTATTTACAAAAAAAAATATAAGTAGTATATCAGTTGTTTAGTACCCATAACACAAGCAAATATAATTGTTTAATTTGGGAGTAGATAGCGCTGTGTAAATGTGGTAGAATATTATATTATTATTATATCTTGTGGTGTAAAGTATTCAAGAGAGGAGTGTCTTGTATACAACTAACCATATATTATATTCAAATCGATACTTAAGCTGTTGATCATGTTAAATTTACTTATGCCTACATAGCTTATGCTGCATGTGAAATAACACAGATGCTAGATTAAACCGGGGCCTTATTACACAGATAGTTTACTGTATAATATTGGGAATACATATTACATGTACAATCGCGCCGCTTTACGATGTTCCACTTTGCAAGCGAAATCGTTTGAACTAGCTTTGATAAATTAACCCCGCCCTCATTTCGCCTTAGCCAATCAAAACATTTCGGCGAGAAGGATTATGTGTTGTTTTAAGTGTGAAGAGTTACACGGTATCACTACTCTGCTCTTTAGGGCAGAGCTTCACGTTGCACGCGTGCAAGCGATTCACGACCGATAAGTAGTACACCAGATATTTGGCTGATGGTACATAAGGTGTATCATTGAACTCAACGTGAAAGAGAGCCTATACAATGTATGCCCTTATCAGCCAGGCAATGTTTAAAAGTCAAATAAGGTTAATAGATTTGTTTAATTGTTGATTGTAACTTCCATATTTTATCTTTATTGCAATTGGAATAACAATATCCATACAAGTCTAACTAAGATCACTAATAATATAGTTAATGAAAGTAAATTAAGCAATTATATTTGCTTGTGTTATGGGTACTAAACAACTGATATACCTACTACATAAATACATTTTTTTTGTAAATACATTCATATTATAGATAAATTACACCCAGGCACAGAACAAACAATCATGCTCATCACACAAAGATTTGTCCTGGGTGGTGATCAAACCCACGACCTCCAGCTTAGCAGTCAGGGTCACAAACCACTAGACCAACAGGCCACTCGAATATATTGATAAGACAGGGACGTCCACCCGCGTAGCTCATTTGGTAGAGCACTGCACACGGAAAGGCAGGGTCGCGGGTTCAAGTCCCGTCGTGGATCTCAATTTTTCCATTACTTGTTTAGCATTTATATAAAATCTTAAAAGCAAAGCAAAGGAAATTGCTTAATATTTAATGTAAATATAATAATGATAGTGTTCGATTTGTGAAAAAAATATTGAATTTAAAAAGTGTCATTTGGGGCACTGTGGCCGAACATATTGTAGTCGAATCGTCAGCACCTGTTGTTGTTGTTAGCAGATGCATGCTGCATGTCATTTGATTAATACATATATGTATATTCCACACAATTATTATAGTACCTAATGTTATTACTTACATTTGTTTTAAGTTTCAGAAATATCCGAGGAACTAAAACTGAGCGTAATGCAATGTCTGACGGTACTGCTGCTGAACATCGACCCCAAGTATAGAGAAGTGATGATGAAGGCGCACGTCTCACTCATGGGCAAGGCTGTTTATGTCTGTGTACATATTGCTAAGTTCGAGAAACTACGCTCTTTGAGGTAAGGAATACATTTACTGGCCTGTTAGTCTAGTGGTCGTGGGTTCGATCCCCACCCAGGACAAATCTTTGTGTGATGAGCATAAAGGTTTGTTCTGTGTCTGGGTGTAATTTATCTATAATATGTATGTATTTACAAAAAAAAAAGTATTTAAGTAGTATATCAGTTGTTTAGTACCCATAACACAAGCAAATATAATTGCTTACTTTGGGACTAGATGGTTCTGTGTGAATGTAGTAGAATATTATTATTATTATTTAATAATCTTTATTTATAAAACCAGAAACATACTCGTAAATGAGTACATTTTGTAGTGTGTCGATAATAGCTACATTAGTTTATAATAAAACTGTGTCGTAGCCATTAATCCCCACCTCCAAGAAGTTGAGGGTGTCAGCATTCCAATTTTAGAAATATATTAATATCTAAGAGTTACATTTTTCTTATTCTCTATGTTAGTAGTATGTGAGTATGTGTGAGTGTGAGTGGTGTGTGTGTTTCTGTTATTGTATTTTCTATTTATATAATGGCAATGTGATAGTCTGTTAAATGCTCTGGCAATGAATAGTAGATACGTCAGGAGAAAGATTTTATCAAGTAGAGTGATGATTCTATAAAATATTTAACTATTTTTTTTCTCCTCATCCTAATATTCCTATTCCGACTTAAACAAATGTTAAAAATTTCCTAATTGGCCTAATGAGAGATTTGGGCTTAGCATTTAATCATTTATTTTTATAATATATAGATTTACTTAATATTTTTTTATGCTAAGATTATTGTATGCTTCTGTGGCGCAGCGGGAAGTGTATACGACTACTGTGCAGGAGGTCCCGGGTTCGATTCCAGGGTTGGTTGAAAATGGCATTGGGTTTTTCTGTCATGTAGATCCAATATTAAGATTTTCCCGGAGTTTGGAAAACAAAAGTTCACAGTTCAGACAATAAGCTCGCCCCCTATTTCAGTAAACTAAACATAGCTGATGAAATGTGGGTGTGATATATCTCTGCGTACCCCTTCGGGGAAAGGAGCGTGATGTTATCTATGTACGTAGTAGTTACAGTATATTCCACGTTACTTGTCATTACAGGTTAGCAGCTATCAACTGCGTGATGGCCCATACAGCAACCCACCCACATCTTACCACTGACTACTTCATAAGTTGCCCAACGCTGGCGAAGTTGGCCGTGGACCTGTTGTCACTCATTTTGCCGGGCGTGCTCGGCGCGTTGCAGGATGTCGCCACTAACGTTGAAAACCCGGGACATTTGCTTGTTGTTGTAAGTTGTGAATTACTGTAACCCATATCACATCATTTCAACCCATAAACGTCCTACTGCTGGGCATGGGTCTCCTCCAAAGAATGTAGAGAGAATTTAGCCTATTATACCACGCTGGGCAGACGGTAACCTATATATATTATTGTAAATCTAATAAAAAGCCTTGATCAACAAACACGGATGATGATAATACGTAGGACTGGCAATGTCGCAATTTGTCATAATATCTCGTGGTTTTCGATTTTTATTATTTACAAAGTAGTCGGCCCGTCGTTCATATCGTGTGTGTACAATTAATTTAATTTGATTTCAGACGGCTATCAATGCAATGCATCGAATATTATGTTTAGCAATGAACAACAAGTATATGTGTTCGCACAATGAATTAACCGCAGCAGACTTTGTCAATATGATCAGAGAGAAGGAAATCAAAGAAGTAAGCAGTAAGGGTAATAAGTAATTTTAGAGAATATAATTTGTAAAAACTACTAAATGTCAAATATCAGGGGTTCCCAAACTATGTGCCGGAGAAAGTAAGGGTACGACCACATCTAGCTGGACCAAACTGCACTTTCCCTATGCTTCTATCCTTTTCTGTCACTTAGAATCGTCGTTTATTAGAGAGCAGGGATTTAATGGACATGAAATTTCGTATCTGGATGTGGATACAAAATGTATTATATTGAAAATATTATACCGGTTTCGGTTACGATTACTGATATTAAATTATTTCGGATTATCCGATAGTTTAGGATAATTTTCGTTACGGATATTTGATTTTTTAAGAATTGTAAAACTAAAATATAAATTATTATTTAAAGGTCCATAGTTTATTCATTGCGATTCTTTACCAAGTTTGCGCCTCTATCCGAAACAATTATATCGGATTCGGTTTCGAATTCAGATAGATTTTTATTTCGGATATCCGATAGTTTCGGTTACGGTTACGGAGCTCCATAACATCCCAGCTAGAGAGCGAGATATTCCGCTGCGTACGCTCGCACTCCCGCTCTCGTTCTCTCTTTAATAAATGACTGTTCTAAGTGATAAAAAGGGATAAACGCATAGGGAAAGTACCGTTCTATGTGTGGCTAGATGCAGTCCATCCCTAAAGGATTGAGGCGTCAGCCAGAAACCTTTACTTAAAATATAAGTGCGCGATGGACTGAAAAATATTGGGAGCCTCTGGTCCATACCAAGGGTGGCCAACCTTATTGACTGGAGGGCCAATTTTATTTACATCAGGAGTATGAACAACGTATGATGGATCATAGTTGTGGTTATTCTATGTGTTACATAAAACTTTTGTTCAAAATAAGTGCAAATTCCGCAGGCCGCCCGTTGGTCACCAATGGTCTGTCTATATATTGTGAATAGTTTTGTTTAGAAATCGTTATACGGGGTGTCCAGACAAATGGGACAGATTTTCATATAGGTACAAGATTGTTTGTGATGAAAAAATCCTATCCAATATACTATATATATGAATTATGAATACCTAAAGTTTAAGGATTATCACCATAATTTGGCTAATTTAGATATTGTGTGTGTAATAATAAAATATTTTTATTTTAACTTTACACCTTTAGGTTATACCTGCCAACAATTTATTAAGATAATTAATAGAAACGTGAAAATTAAGATGTACGTTTCAAATATATTATATATTCCATTTGTCAGAACACCCTGTATAGCAGGCGCTGTAGTTATACCTACTTTTATTTTTTGTTTATTTATTGTAATGGTTGTACTACAATAAATAAATAAAAATAAATCTGCTAAATTTGATGCATTAATATGACCTTACTAGAAGCATCTTTAAAAAAAACTAAGTAAAAATTTTTATACATTTTTTATGATTGTTATATTATTTATATATCTGTATTGTCATTATTGATTACTCAGATATAAAGAAAAGTACTCTCAACAATTCCATTAAAAAATAAAAGTAAAAATGTGACCAAAAATTAAATTAAAAATTTAAAAAACCCCCGACACAAAAAGTAATTTCAAATGAAAAAAGTACGTTTAAAAAGTAAGAAATAATAAAAGAAATTCAATCTTAGAGTAAGTATCTTATCAATCAATAAAATATCAATCTTTAACTATATATAAATACTTAATTCTAAAAAAAATACGTCGCGTTGGGGGACCGCTCCAATACGCAATATTTTGAAGTAATTTGATAAAAGTTTTCTATTGTTAATTTTGTTTTTAAATTCATTTATGTTGCTTAGATAGGTTAGGTTAGACTATTTTTAATTTATTGTTAGGTTAGGAGCGGTCCCCCAACGCGACGTATTTTTTTTAGAATTAAGTATTTATATATAGTTAAAGATTGATATTTTATTGATTGATAAGATACTTACTCTAAGATTGAATTTCTTTTATTATTTCTTACTTTTTAAACGTACTTTTTTCATTTGAAATTACTTTTTGTGTCGGGGGTTTTTTAAATTTTTAATTTAATTTTTATTTTGTACTTTTTATAGGTACATACTTATTATAATGCAGATTTTTTAAGCTGTAAATATGCTTCTTGTCGATATTTTCAATTATATTAAGGTAAAGAATACATTTAAAGTCAAGCTTGTTCGCTTTTATTTGATATATTAATTACTATTTTTTTTCTATAAGTAATAATTGAGAACTAATATACTACTAAAATACATTTTTGTTTGTTTGTTTATACTTTATTGCACACAAAGAAAAGAAAACAGATACATATAAACTTACAATATAAACAAGTATGTACAAAGGCGAGCTTAACTCATATTTGAGTTCTCTGACAGCAAACCTTGGAGTGGTACAGGAAAGAAGTAAAAAATTGAGAGTATAAAAGAAGTGTAGGTACAACTAAACAACAAAAGAAAGAAATATTTAAAGTAATGTAATGTAGAATAGAGTAATGGGAGTAACTACATACATATTATATATAGAAACCACCCAAAACTCCGAAACGAACATTTGCATATCATACTTGTTCCGACCCGGGGATCGAACCCGAGACCTCTTGCGTAGCAGTCGTATACACATACCACTGCGCCACCGAGGCAGTCAAAAGGTTTAAAACGGCTTTTAATCAATTTTCACATCAAACGAAGCTAAGAACACTCTTTCATTTGGTACCCCATTATTATACACTAGCTTTTGCCCGCGACTTCGTCCGCGTAGATTTCGATATTATATAGATCTTTGTTTTAAGTGCAATTTATGAATTCCACAACATCCCATCACTGGAGTTGAATTTCATTTTACGTCAATATAGATAACATTTTCGTAATCAACGTCTCTGAAAACCTTGAAAACGACATCCATATCAATTTCTAATAATTTTCACACCTATTTCATCCCTTAGGGTAAGTTTTTCAAACACCAAAAACAACCCATCAACTCACTTCTTAACTGAAGTTCTAATTGCGTATTATCTGTCCATAAAAACCTAAAAAATAACGACTAAGTAAGACCAAACATATAACTTGAAAAACAAAGAACTATCTATTTAATATTTCTCCCCCTGAACTCATATCAAAAATATTAAAAACAACATTTTAAGTTCCTATCCCAATACTAATTTGCAAAACGTTAACTTCAAAACAAAGATCTTTTCATACAACGATTCATCCCCAATTTCACCCTTCCAAAGCCACCCTTGTCAAAAACATTTTAAGTTCCTATCTCAATACTAATTTGCAAAACGTTAACTTCAAAACAAAGATCTTTTCATACAACGATTCATCCCCAATTTCACCCTTCCAAAGCCACCCTTGTCAAAAATATTGATGAGGGTATTTTTTATTTTGATATTAGTACCCCAACACAAATTTTCAAATCTATAAGTTAAAAAACAAAGAAGTTTCATACAATCGTTTTTATCCCTTTTCACCCCCTTAGGGGTTGAATTTTAAAAATCCCTTTCTTAGTACACCTCTAGACATTAGGACAAATACACCCTCCAAATTTCAAGTCGCTACGACCAGCGGTTTAGGCTGTGCATTGTCTATATGTCAGTCAGTCAGTCAGGACAAAGCCTTTTATAATATGTATGGATTCACAGGCATTCTGTTTTCCATCCCTAATTTTGTAGCCCCATTAACTTTAAACGGCTTAACCGATTCTCTTATATATATTTATATATATATTATTAATATTGTAAAGTGCATGTGATGTTATTTCATTTCATTTCATTCATTATCATCATCATCATTTCAACCATACTTGGATATATTTGCTGACATTCGGATTTTCATTTCCATTTTTACCCCACATATATTTACAGACATTTGGCTGATGATGATGATGATGATGATGATATTATTTTTGGTAATGTGCACATGATGCGCTTTCATTTGAGACCCCACTCGAGTATATTCGCAGACATTCGGGTACTCTTCCCCACTTTCACCCCCATAACTTTTAAACGGCTCAACCGATTTTCATCAAACATGTCTAAGAACACTCGCACATATGTCACCTTTAATACAAAAAAAACTAAATTCAAATAACTTCATCCGTTCGGGTGCTATGATGCCACAGACAGACAGACAGACAAACAGACAGACACGTCAAACTTATAACACCCCTCTTTTTGCGTCGGGGGTTAAAAAGAACTAATTTGCTTATAGCGAACCCAACAATTAATATAGACAATTTCCCCTCCCGTGAAAAACTTAGAGCACCATTTAATAGCAATGTTTTTTTTAGAGCCCGTAGACCCAAAGACATTGCCAATTAGAGGACCAGAATGGTTCTCAGTGGCCGGTGAGAAGTTATGGTTGATTACAAAAAGTCTGGTATCTTTGAGGACACATGAACACTTCAAAGTGAGGAAAGAATTAGCCGTGTATTGTTCTAGATTAATGTTTGAATGTAATATGTGAGTATGTAGATAATAATATAATATATAATATCTTACGAAACTCAGGTATTTCTAGTCATATTAAAAACCCTGAATTCTCCCGTTTTGATAAGATACTCGTACATTCGCAACGAATTCTGTCCGACGCGACGGTCAACTGACGTATTTAAAAAAAGTATTATAAAACTGTTTTGCCGGACGGTCCTGAATTTGATTCCCACACACACTTTGTTTTGAGTCTGGGCTTTGTAAATTTCTTATTATTATTATATTCAAAACTGAAAAATCGTTGAAGAGAATATTAAAATTAACAATTGACTGTCACTGTGGCGTAGTGGTGGGTCAGTAGGGTGATCGCCGCGCCACTAATATCGCCGTGCAGAATGACGTGGGTTCGATACCCATACGAGACATATATTTGCGTGATACATAGCTATTTGTTTCGAGTCTGTGTTTACTTTGTCTTCTCCGTTAATGATTAATTTGTAGTCTCCCGAGGCAGAGCATGATCCCTAATGCGTTATTTGTTAAAAAATAAAAACCGAAATAAATAACATATTTTCCAGAGCTCTGGACTCTTCAATGCCGTTAGCACTAGACGCACTAATATCACTCACAAAGGACGACTACCCCGAAGTGTCGGAGTACTGCACGAACGCTATCAACACGTACTTCGCTAATGCTTCAGAGGACAGCAGAGCTAAGACTCTCGACGGGCTCTGTGAGAACTTCTTCGCGACGCTTACTAGTTTGCCGAGAGTTATGAATAATATTGGTAAGTGAGTTTTTTCTTTTCAGTAAGTAATAAAAAAGTTACTTAATCCCGGATGTAGGTCCTCTTTATTCTGCGCTCTTTTTATCCACTGTTTTGAAGTGTTTTGCTATCATCATACTTGCTTTTAAATAAGTTCATTTGAAAATACTAACAATATTTTAAAGTTTATATAAATGCATGCCTACAGCGTGCACACGTCATAATACCATTGACCAAAGACTAAATTGTAGTTAATAGTTAGTCGGTGGGCCGCTTTTAATTCGGTCGAGATTAAGATCTTCCCCAAAATTGTAAACTACATAGTTTAAAATATTAAAATAGTACGTATATATAATCTGACAGACTCGAGTCGCAAGCTGTCGTGCCTGAGCATGTTGCTGGGCTACGTGCAGGTGTTGATGAGCGAGGCGCGGCCGCAGCGCCTCACGTGCGCGCTCAGCGTGGCTGCGCATGCGCACGCCGCGTGCACGTCGCTGGCGCGCGCCGCCGCGCTGCAGCACCACCACGCACACGTCGCGCACCACGCTGTGCGAGGTATCATACTTATAATAAAGATACTGGCAGAAGCTTACTTACACATTCTATTATTTAATTCAGTAATACGAATAATTTTAAATATAATATGTGAATAAAATCATCAACAAAAAATACGTGTGGCACTCGGGGACTGCCGCGGTAAAGCTATTGCATAGCATTTTTTATCAACTTATGCAATTATAATATTGATGCAATATTTTTTTTTCATTAATAAATGCACTTTGTTTATTCATATTTAAAACACTTTATACACAAATTTTACACGTACAGCTATTCACTGTTGTACATAGATGATAGATACCTATACAACTATATACTTTCTCACAAACAGCTGCTTACGTATTCGTCCGATTTCGGAGCAGCTCGTCTCTTACCGTGCTCACTTCGTACAGTCTACACACATACGTCTAGTCGCACGCACACAAACACCGTGCCGAAGTCTGCCGAACTGAAACAACAACAGACGATGCACGGCTTTCAACGCCGCACCGCTGTGCTGGTTGAAGTGGGGTGTGTTAGGTTTATTTTCGTTACGGAATTTCTTGATTCGGTCGCCTCGCTCAAAGCCCGCGATAAAAGCTATGCAATAGCTTAATAAAAAAATAAAAAATTACAATCGTTTTTTCCAGATGTAACCTCATCACCTCCCACCAACTCGCCATGGTGTAAGTTCCGTCACTTGGACGATGAGGCGTGCGAGCGTCGCTTCCAAGACATCTGCCGACTGCTCGGGGACGCCGAGTGCGCCGACCTCGTCTTAGATAAACTCTTGGAGATGTTCCATCAGACGAGAGACGCGGAGCTTGTTTATATCATGAACTGGATGTGTACTGGTAAGTACATATACGCTTTTTAATCCCCGAAGGGCAGAAAATCAAACCCATTTTCCACCACCTATGTTTGGTCCATATAATAATGAGGAAGTGCTATTATTACGGATATGGCATGATTGTTTTTATTTATAACAACACGGCTTCGCATAACTTGTAGAACATTCTGCCCTTAAATAAGTAACACATTCATCATCATCATCATTTACGCCATCGCGAGCGATTCTGTGCCGCCTGCAACCAACACCCGCCCACAATCTCGCACATGGCTCGTAAAACTGAATACCGATGGGGGAAAACGGTTCTCGAGTAGCGGCCACGTACTGGACGGTAATGTGATGATAAAAGCCGCCATACCCATTATCCGTCTAAGGACAGGCCACTGAAATTATATATTTAGCGACTCACCCAGGGATGCGTATATTAAAAAACTACACTAACTTTTCTTATCTCTCTTCCAGCACCCAACTCAACAGAGCAGCTAATAGGACGTATACTGAACACATACATAGAGGAGGACGTGTGGTACTTACCACTAGAGGTGCGCCACAGTGAACCAGCGCTCACTGAACGTGACACTCTAGACGTCAGCGTGTACAACCCGCACTCTTGGCATAAAGATAGTGTACCTGGTAAGAGATAAGATACTTTAATTCTCTTCGCATATTACACAATTTTAAAAATGAGCTTTAAAACACGGGGTATAAAGTTAACATTTCAATGTTGCTGCTGTTGACTTGTCTTAAGTTCCATTGATCGCCGATTGTATCGAAAGTTGCTTAACATTCAATACTAAACAATAAAATCAGTTCAAAACTTTTGACTTGGACCACAACGTCGCGATTCATTAATTTTTTTCAAACTACCCACATCGGGTTGTTATATTATTTTTGTAATGTATATTTGTTTTCATGCAAGTGACATACTGTCTTATTGGGCAATAAACATCTTTTGACCACACCACCGTTCTTATTTCCAGATCTATACGAAGGCGCAGTAGAGACCCGGTACACAGACATCAGCTACTCGGCGCCGCGCGGCCGCGTGTTCGTAGATCCCGGCGCGTGCGCCACCTTGAGTGACGCACAACGTAACATGTTACTGTCCTGCTTACTCACCGAGGGAATCGGCGTGATGGCCGAGCGACTGCAGGATAAATACCAACCTTACTTGTTGAAGACGCTTTGTTTGGTGCTGGAAAGAGTTGGTAAGTAGGTAAACACTTGATTAGCAACTTCCCTACGATAACTCAGATAGCTGATAAGAATTTTTAATGATTACCAGATAGTTACAGTATTTATAATGTTCGTAGGTAGTAAATACGAGTTGCTACACCTGTCCGGTCTGAAGAGTATCCACTCGATAGCTCGCGCCTGCGGGCACTCGACCGTCACAGAACTGATCAAGTGTAACGCCGACTACTTCACCAACCAAGTCACCAACAGACTTAAAAAGGTAAGGAAATGGTACTACTGTTCATAACTCAGCAATATAGATCGGCATAGCTAGAGTTTTTTCTAATACTTGCGTCATAACGAAGATATTTTTATTTAAAAATTAATTTATTACGTTTTTTTCCGAAAACCGGAAATAAACGAAATCTATCTGGACATATCAATGTTATGCGAACATTACAAAAGCACATGAAAAAACTATTCCAATCTATGCTCATTAATGATATGGGGCTATTACTCTGCACAGGTCCTCAAAAAAACAACTGTAAACAACCAACAAAAACAACTCGACAAAATTTTTACCAGGACTAATTTGTGTCTAGCTGTCATTAGCTAATTGTTACCCCCATAAATTCCTTTTTTCAATTTCTTTTTGTTTATTTCAAGGCTTGGAACTGTCAGTCGGCGCTTCAGATATTGTCCGTAGTGATGGAGTACAGCGACTCCAATATACTGAATTATCTTTATGGCATCGTTCAAGATGTAAGTATTTTAAATTGGAAATAATTTTAGCTGAAATAACTAAACTGTGTTTTATGCAAGTTTTAAGCGTGTTTTATAAGAATGGCAAAAGTAAAAATATGTATAGGTATTTATAAAACTTAAAAACAATAATTCCAATTAATAATTTACTAATTAGAATTATTGTTTTTAACATTTATAAGCTGAATAATTTTTTTAGAAAATATAAATTTTATTTTTTTATATGTTCCTCACAGGTCCTAGTCCAAAGTTGTGATAAGTATTACGAGAAGGATTTATACGCGTATTTACAAGTATTCCTCACATTCGTCGAATGTATACGGAAATGGTACATGATAGCTCAGCGTGTACCTTCTAAGTGCCAAGAAGACAACATACTCGATGTACTAAGTGACACTAGAAAGTACATAGAGAATAAAGAAGTAGAAGAACGTCTGTTAAGTGACACAGAGTTTGAGAAAGAGACTGGTAAGAGTGTAGAGGAGATGTACAGAGAAGATGTTAAGAGAAAAGAGGATGATGACTTAGATTATGATGATACAGTTATAGGTGAGTTTTTGGTTTTTATTTTGTTGTTTAATGTTTGTATTTATTTTTGAAATAATTAATTTAGCCTTAACTGTAGGTATGCACCAATATCGAGGTAGGTGACTTCTAGCAATGTATCAGCAATCACCAGTCTTAGTTTCTGAGGAGAGGACTAAGGGATCACAACCCTCCCCTCCCCACTCTGACTCCTATTATTCGCGTCACAAAAAATATATGTATAGCCCGGGTAGAAAATAGTTCATCTTTATACATTTTTGAACCCCCTTATGAAAACTTACCAGCCATGTTTGTACCTTGTGCCAGATGTATGTATATACTAAAATACACAATTTGTCCACAGAAGAGCAACCCCCACCCCCACAGTACGTGACAGTCACAGTTACAATACTAAAACGCTGCCTGAACCACGTGGTGTCTTCCAATCGTGACAACTGCATACTTTCCCTCCAAATACTAAACACTGGCTTGCCTATACTGAGGGAGTTTGAAGACGATCTACTCCCGTTAGTGCATCAAACGTGGTCCCCGCTTGTCAATAAGTTTGGAGCGGAGCCCGCTATTGTGAGGCGGGCCTTCGACTTGTTGGTCACTATGGCTGAGTTGGCCAAAGATTTTATTAGAAGCCGTGCGGTTAAGTAAGTTGAAAAATTGATTTATACAGGGTGTATACGACGATACGACATTAAATGAAAAGGCAGCCAGTGTTAACCCTTATAAACATATTCTAATAAAAATTATTTAAAAAAAAAAGAAAAAAATTAAAAAAAAAAAAAAAAAAAAAACTACACATTATTGAAAGTCGAAAAATTTAAGAATATAAAACTACACATTATTTTTATATCATGACGTTTTCGACATGACGACGACAAAAGTGCGGAACAGAGTAAGAGATAAGATAATATGAAAGAGTCAGAGATAGTTAAATGAATTGAATGACATAATGACAACATACGACTAACGTAAATACCTACAGGTTGTTTAAAACTGTGAACAACTGTGACATAAAGAAAGTACATTTGCGTCTAAACTATTGCAAATTTCTGTTTAATTTTTTTGGTATAGCCTTCTAACATCACATGCTACACGTGGTTTAATTTAATGTCGTACCGTCGTATACACCCTATATACATTTGTTACTGAAATATTACATAACTTAAATGTATACAGCGAAACATTCTATTTATAGGTTTTTCTTAGCAATAAATTAATATCTAATTGAGCTCAATAAATTTAATAAATATAGTTCAAATTACTATTAAAATGATAATCTTATAAAATCTATGGGTCCCAGCACGATGCTGTGTAACCCACCTAATGCAAAACGATATTTTAAATTATGTATGTTCGAATATTTATGCCTATGTCCAGCAGTGGACTGCAATAGGCTGAGATGATGATGATGAATATTTCCTAAGAACAGCGTCCTGACAACCAAATAGCTTAGTGTTATTATTAACAAAAGAAACTAATAAATTTCTTTACCCCACAGAGAGGTACTCCCCCACATATACAAGTTCCTACACAACTCGTCCAAAGAGAGCTATCTAAAGGACGTAGGCTCGTGCTATCGCACCAGTCAAGCGTACAGCCTGCAGGTGACGGCGCTCAGCCGACTGGCGCAGTTAGTCACACAGATCATGTTGGAAGACGAGGCGCTGGAACAAGCTATGAATAGCGTCGACCCTTATCTGTCGAATAAACAACCTAAACCTTTACAGGTGAGGGAAAATTGTATATTATTATTATTATAGCTTAATACTACATAATATTTTGAATTAAATCTGCGGACTATGTATATACTCAAATATTGACGTAAACTCCGACCGGCGTTGTGGCTGAATGGATAAGTGATCGGCGTGCTAAACACGCGGTCCGAATTCGATTCCAACCAGCAGTACCAATGTGGATTCCACTTTGTGGAATTTATATGTACTAGTCATGTGACTTACCATCTGCTGACGGTGAAGGAAAACATCGTGAGGAAACCCACATACCCTAGAAGAAATTCTAAGTGTGTCTAATCTACCAACCCGCATTAGGCCAGCGTGAGTGGATTATGGCCTAAACCCTCTCAGCCCTCTAGATAGAGGAGAGGAGACTCGAGCCCAGCAGTGGGACATTAATGGGTCGCTGATGATAATGACGTAAACTCACCGTTTTGCAATCGGACAACTTCCTCAGTCGATCGATCGACGACTTGATCAGTTTTCAAACATTTGTTGTGTATTTCTGGACTGCTGAATCTTCTTGTTATTCGGACTGTGTTATTACTTGTGCTATGTTATTTGGACGCTTTACTGACGACTAGTGCGTGTTAAATTGACTTAAACTTTCACCATGAACATTAGCAGAAAATTGTCTGATACTACGTTTCATAAATTGTTTTGTTACCTATTTACTGTTACTAAAAGAAAAGCGATAAAAACACCACATTACTTCCATGATAGTATTATCTATTAAAGAGATTCAAGTGGACATAAAACTTCACAAAAATCTATCAAAATTTGAATAGAATAATGGAACTAATGAGACCATTTTTTTCTTGCCGAAACAGGATGCTAGTTCCATGGAACTACTGGAAGAAAAAAAATCCCATAATGGAACTAGAGAATGGAACTACTGGGATACGGGGAATTTAAGTGGGTAAAGTGATATTAATGCATAAATATTTGTGTTATTTCAGTCATCAGCGGTGGAGTTCTTCAAACGAATCCTGGACTATGACTACGGGGCGGCGTGGTATCACCTCCGCGAGCTATGTCGCAACGACGATGTGCTTCACCCACCCACGATACAGTTCATACAATTAGAACCTGTCGTAGGCACACCTTCTACACCAACTAATGCAGAATACGAAAATAATGTCAAATCAATATACAACTATATGGTGTCGTAATAAAGATCTCTTTATAATATACATTTCAACTAGTATTATTGACCCGATCTACATAATCCTACTGTAATAATTTTTTTTAACTAGAAACGCCGTGCTTGTGTGCCTTAACGCTGTGCCGAATTCGTGAACTTTTGCAATTTTTTTTTTTTTTATGCCACGACGGTGTCAAACAGACGTACGGTCCGCCTGATGGTAAGCGGTTCCCGTAGCCTATGGGCGCCTGCAACACCACATTGCCACCATTATTTTTAACCCCCGACGCAAAAAGAGGGGTGTTATAAGTTTGACGTGTCTGTCTGTTTGTCTGTCTGTCTGTCTGTGGCATCATAGCACCCGAACGGATGAAGTTATTTGAATTTAGTTTTTTTTGTATTAAAGGTGACATATGTGCGAGTGTTCTTAGACATGTTTGATGAAAATCGGTTGAGCCGTTTAAAAGTTATGGGGGTGAAAGTGGGGAAGAGTACCCGAATGTCTGCGAATATACTCGAGTGGGGTCTCAAATGAAAGCGCATCATGTGCACATTACCAAAAATAATATCATCATCATCATCATCATCATCAGCCAAATGTCTGTAAATATATGTGGGGTAAAAATGGAAATGAAAATCCGAATGTCAGCAAATATATCCAAGTATGGTTGAAATGATGATGATGATAATGAATGAAATGAAATGAAATAACATCACATGCACTTTACAATATTAATAATATATATATAAATATATATAAGAGAATCGGTTAAGCCGTTTAAAGTTAATGGGGCTACAAAATTAGGGATGGAAAACAGAATGCCTGTGAATCCATACATATTATAAAAGGCTTTGTCCTGACTGACTGACTGACATATAGACAATGCACAGCCTAAACCGCTGGTCGTAGCGACTTGAAATTTGGAGGGTGTATTTGTCCTAATGTCTAGAGGTGTACTAAGAAAGGGATTTTTAAAATTCAACCCCTAAGGGGGTGAAAAGGGATAAAAACGATTGTATGAAACTTCTTTGTTTTTTAACTTATAGATTTGAAAATTTGTGTTGGGGTACTAATATCAAAATAAAAAATACCCTCATCAATATTTTTGACAAGGGTGGCTTTGGAAGGGTGAAATTGGGGATGAATCGTTGTATGAAAAGATCTTTGTTTTGAAGTTAACGTTTTGCAAATTAGTATTGAGATAGGAACTTAAAATGTTTTTGACAAGGGTGGCTTTGGAAGGGTGAAATTGGGGATGAATCGTTGTATGAAAAGATCTTTGTTTTGAAGTTAACGTTTTGCAAATTAGTATTGGGATAGGAACTTAAAATGTTGTTTTTAATATTTTTGATATGAGTTCAGGGGGAGAAATATTAAATAGATAGTTCTTTGTTTTTCAAGTTATATGTTTGGTCTTACTTAGTCGTTATTTTTTAGGTTTTTATGGACAGATAATACGCAATTAGAACTTCAGTTAAGAAGTGAGTTGATGGGTTGTTTTTGGTGTTTGAAAAACTTACCCTAAGGGATGAAATAGGTGTGAAAATTATTAGAAATTGATATGGATGTCGTTTTCAAGGTTTTCAGAGACGTTGATTACGAAAATGTTATCTATATTGACGTAAAATGAAATTCAACTCCAGTGATGGGATGTTGTGGAATTCATAAATTGCACTTAAAACAAAGATCTATATAATATCGAAATCTACGCGGACGAAGTCGCGGGCAAAAGCTAGTGTATAATAATGGGGTACCAAATGAAAGAGTGTTCTTAGCTTCGTTTGATGTGAAAATTGATTAAAAGCCGTTTTAAACCTTTTGACTGCCTCGGTGGCGCAGTGGTATGTGTATACGACTGCTACGCAAGAGGTCTCGGGTTCGATCCCCGGGTCGGAACAAGTATGATATGCAAATGTTCGTTTCGGAGTTTTGGGTGGTTTCTATATATAATATGTATGTAGTTACTCCCATTACTCTATTCTACATTACATTACTTTAAATATTTCTTTCTTTTGTTGTTTAGTTGTACCTACACTTCTTTTATACTCTCAATTTTTTACTTCTTTCCTGTACCACTCCAAGGTTTGCTGTCAGAGAACTCAAATATGAGTTAAGCTCGCCTTTGTACATACTTGTTTATATTGTAAGTTTATATGTATCTGTTTTCTTTTCTTTGTGTGCAATAAAGTATAAACAAACAAACAAAAATGTATTTTAGTAGTATATTAGTTCTCAATTATTACTTATAGAAAAAAAATAGTAATTAATATATCAAATAAAAGCGAACAAGCTTGACTTTAAATGTATTCTTTACCTTAATATAATTGAAAATATCGACAAGAAGCATATTTACAGCTTAAAAAATCTGCATTATAATAAGTATGTACCTATAAAAAGTACAAAATAAAAATTAAATTAAAAATTTAAAAAACCCCCGACACAAAAAGTAATTTCAAATGAAAAAAGTACGTTTAAAAAGTAAGAAATAATAAAAGAAATTCAATCTTAGAGTAAGTATCTTATCAATCAATAAAATATCAATCTTTAACTATATATAAATACTTAATTCTAAAAAAAATACGTCGCGTTGGGGGACCGCTCCTAACCTAACAATAAATTAAAAATAGTCTAACCTAACCTATCTAAGCAACATAAATGAATTTAAAAACAAAATTAACAATAGAAAACTTTTATCAAATTACTTCAAAATATTGCGTATTGGAGCGGTCCCCCAACGCGACGTATTTTTTTTAGAATTAAGTATTTATATATAGTTAAAGATTGATATTTTATTGATTGATAAGATACTTACTCTAAGATTGAATTTCTTTTATTATTTCTTACTTTTTAAACGTACTTTTTTCATTTGAAATTACTTTTTGTGTCGGGGGTTTTTTAAATTTTTAATTTAATTTTTTTGTTGCTATCACCTCTAATGTCCATCCATGTAATGTCCACGACTTCATTGGTTCTTTTATTTAACCTTTTAAACGCCACGTAAACAAATCGGTATCGACGGGCCCTGTGCGCCAAGCTTTTAAAATACAGTAGGTACATTTTTGACGTGCCATGCCGTCATTGGCGTGGTGAGCACATTTTTATTTTACGTGTATATACGTCTCGGGCGTTCAAAGGGTTAAATATTTGTTGAGGTCCAAGGAAGTTTGTCTATCACTTTACATTAGGTGACCCGCTTGCTCGTTAACCTATAATAAAATAAAGATATAAGAAAAAAAAAATCAGTCTAAAAGTTTCTGTGGCCACTGAAATCGAAGTCTACTCGGACGAAGCCGCAGCAACAGCTAATTTTTAAATATCGAATTCAAAATCGAGGGCGCCATTTTAAATTCTCCGACTTCATATTCGATATCCAAGTAAATAAAACAAAAAGACTGGCAGTATGTAATTACTTCAACTTTATTTTTTACAAAACACATTGGTCAGAAAAACAAATACCCATTTAACATTACCGATTACAGTACATATTATATACTTATTGCAACCACTCTCGCATCTTATAACTCAGTCTAACTGTTCTGTTCAATATAATATTAGCCCAGAGAAAATATATAAATAATTCCACTCCAATATAAATGGTATTTATTGCGCCCTATGTGACGTCAATTAGCTTATAAACAAAAGCAACAGCAGAAGTCTACCTTTTTTTTAATGACGTATCGCATCATCAATCAGCGTATCATCATTGATCACGTGATCACATTTCGATAGTCGAGTCTCATACATTAATCACCAGCAGATAAGTCAATTTATCTGAAACTAATGAACTCTGTCACATATAATTTATCAGACACTTATCAGCCAGAGGTGAAGAAGGGCCTTAGTTTTTTTTTATAGTAGCTTAGCTTATTATAATGGCTTCTTTTCGCGTGAAGGAAAGCCAAAAGAAGAGCCCAGATTGCACTAGCAGATACTAATATTTTACACCATTCCTGTCCAAGTGCTTTAATTATATGACCTACCTATGTTGTTACTTCTGCAAGAACACACACAGTTATATAGCAGACTAGAACGCGGGCTTCGCTCCCTTCGTTCTTTATTTGACTACTACTCAGCTCCTATTGGCCGTAGCGTGATGTTAGCCTTCCTCGATAAATAGACTATTCAACACTTAAATAACTTTTCAAATCGGACCAGTAGTTCCTGAGATCCTAGCGTTGAACCAACTATACAAACTCTTCAGCTTTACAATGTTAGTATAGTTGGACACTATGGTCCCTACATCTACTTTATTAATGCTACTTTGAGTAAATTATACTGGTTTATGTAAATTTGTAATGATGACGTCACATTACTACAATCATTTTCATTGAGTTACAATAGATTATTGAGAAAAACACGACCTTTGACAATGCTTAGTGCCGTTAAGAAATTAAAATAGTTACATCTCTATTTCGCAAATTAAGATAATCGAGACTACTACTGATTATGATTTAATTCTGAATACAATATGTGGCCTGTAACTCACTTGATATAAATCTTTTGATTTGGACTTCTATTACCTTAACTTAAAGCACAAAATAAATTATTCTCTAGTTAAAAGCGTAGTCGGCTACTACGGCACGTAAACGAGTCTAGATGCATTATTTTGTGATCACAATAACTTAATTCCCAAACCTTACAATAAACCATCCACACCACTAAATGAAATGGTAACATTCCGATATAAATACGAAATAATGGAAATGATTATACTCGTTAAGTTAAAATACAGGATGTTTAACAATAATATTTTATAGTTTTTAATTAGAATTATAAAGCAATTTTGTCTTAATATAATTAACGCTTAATTATATACATTTGTACAACACAGATATATCGTTCCTGCACATGGACATCCCTCCCGCTCCCCGCGATACAATTACAATAAACTAAATTGCGTTTTTTCTACGTTCAATACTAACCCATGCGTTGACAGTTTACAGATTGAGTCGCCTTTTAAATTTTGCCTGCGTAATATAATGCGAGCGTAGAAAAACGTCAGTTTGTAAATGCTGTTATTAGTTTAGAGCGGCGATGTGACGTAGTGTACAGGGATAATGTGACCGTGTTATCTGTATGCAGTGGAAAATTTCTACACAAAAATCGCAAGTCGATTTTCAACCTTGTATCAACATGAGCAAGGTGAAAATTGTCTGAACGATGAATTTAGCTTTTTTTCTACAGAAACCGCGAAATATTCCTTTTGAAAACCATATATAGACATCAAATGATTGATAGACGGTGAAGACAATAGATACAAATAACAAAATAATGATAATTACAGGAGCGTGGTTGCAACGTTAGAATTCAAGACTAAATGTAATCTATTGCAACACTATAACAAAGTATATTTATAAAACAAATGTATTATAACAGAAAAATAAGTATTTAGGTTATATACGATGACCACTGTATAGACGTTCAGAGGTAGCAAACCATTTCATTTAATTATTCCTAATTATTGCGAAATAATATTGTTCAGTAAATTTTTCTTTGAACCCAAAATAAACCGGCCGAACCGGCTATAATTTATATCAGGATTTCAATACATAATTAATACAATAACACATTTAATACATAGGGTTTTCAATACACTTTTTAGAATTACGTGAACGTGCATTTAGGATCCGTAATGCTTAGTTATTTTACTAAAAGCCCTGCCTAAAAGTTCGTGTGTTATTTGCATATATACCTATAGAACTGTAAACGCAATGATTTCTTACCTTTTCACAGCTTTCACCAAATTCTAAAAAGTGTATTAAACGTATTTATAAAATATAGCTTCGAGTAATAATAATAATTGAAAACCAAGAAATATGACACTAAATTGCGACATTGCCGTTCATAAGTATAAACACTCTTAAGTGAAATTAGTTTACTATCCCTGTCTAACGTGAATCATTGCCGTACAAAATTAATTCACTGTTTCTCTCCTATAATATTGCCACAAACATATAAATGATACGGTAAAACTTTAACCTTAACTGCTAATTAACAACTCTTTGTGAGCAAATACTTTAAAAACAAAAAAATCCTCGCTTACGTTATAAATTGACCGAGTGTAAAAGACACTTCTGAAAACAGAAAACTTGTTATAGAAGACAAGGCCCCCTTAGGCAACAGTCCCTGTGTTACAAACAAACAATTAACGGGCATAGTACACCCAGACTCACACAAATATCTTGTGATTATCGAGTCCAAAACCTCGTGTATACTAAAACTAGAAAGGGTTATAAATGCCTATATTTTCTGTAATCACCAGAAACCGTTTTCGTTTTCAGGAGCATATCAATGACATTCAGTACAGTTACTGCGTGACCCAGAAAGACCATTATTGTCTTAACTCTTGTTATAATTGGGATATTGAGTTTGTTGTTACGCTTTCAATTTCAGTCTAAACGGATTTTAATAAAATTTAACACAATTAATAAGCAAAGAGAGAGTGTGAGAGTGTTGGGAGAGGCCTATGTCCAGCAGTGGACTGCAATAGGCTGAGATGTATGTATGTATGTATGTAATAAGCAAAAGCTAACAGGTATAAATTTACCGAAAATAAAAATATCAACCCTTTTTTTTAAACTAAATCACCGAAAACATTGTTGTTATTGGTATGTATTTTACTATTTTCATGCACTTTATAAATACTAAATAAAAGTTAAGTTTGATAATTATGTCGCTTCTGGGACACTGATATTTTTATCAGGCAACACCAAAAACGATGTTATCAGATCGACATGCATACATAAATGAAAGTATATAATTATACACATAAATAAAAGTAATAATTATATTATTTCTTATGTGTGTTATATAAGAGTACATACTTAATCTTGTTTAGGAAAAAAAATGGGAAATATTTTTAAGGGGGTAGACCCTCTAGACCAGGATTTCCCAACCAGGCGGGCAATGTCAGGGAAAATGAAAAAATGTAGAAAAATGTCAGGGGGGCGTAATAGGTTCGTTTACATTCCCGAAAACGTTATATATCGTATCTGTAGGTATTGTTCCTAACTGAAATCCAAGTAAAAAAATTGATAAAAAAATGTGTTTCTTAATTTTGTTGAAACTTAAGGGGGACTTTAAAATATTATTTTGGGTACTGGGAGGCTTAGTGAAGTAAAGGTTGGGAAACCCTGCTCAAGACAAGTGGCATACAGTCCGTGTCTGCATATTTTCATAGGTCACATCAATGCAAATTCAAACAAATATATTCATTTGGATGATGAATACGATTTCGACTTCGTACGATGTTTATTTTTTTTCACCGTCCGTGAGTCGTAAGTGAGAATCTGAAGTATTTCTCATGCAAAGCTAGATATGTCTCGTGTCGAGAGGGCTTAAGCATAGTCAAGAAACGTTTTCGTCGTCGCGTCGGTAGCAACTTCAAAAACACCTTATATCCTTCACGTACCGTCATTAGGCCCCCTATACCTGACTCACTTAGTATTATTGTGACAAATACATAGAGCTCATTATTGTAGATTACATGCCACTTGATCAAACGTACTACCTATTAACAAATGGAGATTACACAAAAAATATATATTAACTTTCGTATTCACAAACAAAACCTTCGCGTTTATGTAAAATATTATATTATATAATATATATTTGAATAAAGCATTAATTTTTTAAGTCTTGAATACGAAAGACAGCAATAGTCAACAATATTGACAGATGAAAACGTGTTTTACTAGTTTAGCAATTGAGTTCCTATTCATTTACCACCTATAGCAACTTTGGTAGTCAATAGATTTAATTTGCATGAGTAGCAGGCATGTTTGCGAATACTAGGTTACAGTTCATAAGACTACATAGTTTTTATTTTATAAAGTACCTTGCAGAACTACAGGAACAAATGCATATACTATTTATAATACCCTCAAAATAAAAAAGTCGTAAGCAACATGCATTACTTGGAAATTTACACCTAATATTAATCCGCATAAAATCAATATTTCCAAGCGACTTTATCTGTTAGCGACTTTTTTCTACCAAAGGTGCTGTATCTTATTAGTATTTTCAAGATATTAAATGCTAATAACTGTTTTTATCACCTCTATGTAATTATATACTTTATCAAGAAAATAAATTGACACCTTTAGGGCGCATTCACGCTAGCGTCGTTTTGCGAGAAAGAGCCAGAGATTATTTATTAAATTATTTGAATGCGACAACGATGCGTACACGCGGTAAAGACCTCATAAGGTTCAGTACACGTTGCCTTATACCGGCGTCTGCGCTGCGTATACAAAGTTAAGTTTACGCTGACAAAACGCTATTTACGAATTACGTACTAAGTCCTCCATCTTACTCTATGATTAAATTCGTTGTGGGTTTCAGGACAGAAGGTAAGGCTTTCCCTGGGACTCCTGAGTGTTATGGTTTGGTATTCGCAAGGGTTCATCATTGCTAATCCTGGCTTACGACTAGGTGACTCAGTAATGGGCGTGTAGATGAAGTGTCCCGTTTTGAGCAAACGCTAGTGTGAAAGCACCCTCACAATATTATCGATATCAATTAGGGTGACTAATCGTGGAATGGTTCTCATATATTTAAAATGAATAATCGTATAATTACAAACCACGCTTAAATAAATAATACATCTAAATTGCACTAGCTAAATTTTACAATAAAATTGTCTGTACAGTTCAATGTAAGACTTTGTCGATAAAATATGTAAATATTCACTTCTTATCGATTGCGCAGGCAGAGCCTGGTGATGGAATTTATCAAGTCACCTAGAAGGCTTCCAAATTGACATATCTACTACCACATTAAATGGTCGGGAGCGACCGTTTTACGTGCCTTGCGAAGCACGGAGACGCTCGAGATTTAGTGAATAAAAATGGCAACAACGGTTATCCTTCTATGGACTGACCTCACCGAACGTTACATAACCTCGAAGACCGTAACAGACATTTTAGTACTACAATGCTACGAGCACCTCCATAATTCACAATGACTTCTACCCAACCCACACACTCCTAAACAATGAATATATTCCTTTCAAATAATTCGCGAACACGATAGGCCCCCAGAGGAACAAATACACATGAGAAATGCCGATTAGTAATTTAAACCTTGTGCTTATTAACACAAGGTATAGATTACCTAATCATCGTCTCATGTTAATTATGTATTTTCTCCATCAAGAGTAAGATATGTGTAAGCGAGACAGCAATATGGGGGGGAGCAGTATGGGATTACGTCATATTTTTGCCGATTGATTTATTTGAAAGCCACTACTAAAATATGTTCTCATAAAATTAAATCTTAACAACACGATTGTTATAAAGCTCACATTAAACTGCACAGTCTACATATCTTTGAACAAATTTGATCTCTGAGTTGATCCAGAAACACCAGTTTTTTTTTTTTATAAATATAGTACGCTTAGTTGTGAAAATATATATTAAAACTAATTTGAAACCAGAAATTAGGTGAACAAGACGAATCTGTTTCTTAAATTTTAACAACACACATTGACTCTTATCTAAAGGTAATACGATAAAAATTCAAACGTTCTAAAACAAACAATATTTCAGTAAGGATACTCTTTGACGCTCCTGTTTGTTTCAGAGCTTTTAAATTTTATTAACAATTTAATAAGTGTGAATTTAGATTGGTTAATTTAAAATGTCCTGTCAAGCCGAATACCGATGTTCTTCATCATAAAATATTGTATTTTTTCTACAACTGAACGTACATAATTAATATATTACTTTATGTATATTTTACTGTGTAGGTATGTATCGTTTACTTGTTGTGAAAACTCACTATGCACGATTACGAAACTATTTTATTTATTATTATTTTTAAGTCCATTACATGAAGGAGTTTAGCCTGGGCCGGCGAAATTGGCAGTGAAATTTCAACTGTATTTATTTATATTTAGATCGTATTTTTCTTTAATACAATTTTAGATGATATGAAAGAGTTAGAAAGGAAATCTTATTGTATTTTATTAGAGACTAATATTACTTAAATGTTAGAATTTCTAAGGCATTTAAAAATGTTTGTAAATCTAATTTAGGCTTGTTAATATTAGCTCTACTAATAAATGTTGAACAACTAACTACATATTATCTCTTAATAATGCGAGGGACCGATTCCGTCGCCAATAGAAATTAAACTCTGCTTTAAAAACACAAGGTTGATATTCCAACGCTCTAAAAATTGTTCCTCTATTTCACACCACATTCTTCTTCCCAACATCTCCCTCCCTATCTATTATCATATAAGAGAAAACGAGACGCATATGCATCTTGTTTGTTTGTATATTCATATTATATTTTTCAACTTTTATTAGTAGAGTGCAAAATGCGTCTTATTGCTCGCACGACACAGTCGAAACTCCTTTGAACGTATTTGCTCATTAGCATCACTTCCACGCAAGTTTAAGCATTTTCCTCGAGGCGAAGTATTTGGTGCTGTATGTGGCTAGTATGAGGGCGGCTAGTACTACTGTGATCAAGTAGTAGTCAAAGTCCTCCTTTAGTAAGTCGAATGTTTTTGATGGTGCTACCCGCGTGTAGAATAGATCTGTGAAATAGATATTAATTATAAGTAAGCTGACCGACGCGGTGTGTAACTCATGCGGTCAGAGTTCGATTCCGATCGGTAGTACTAATGTGGATTTCACTTTGTGGGATTTATATGAACTAGTCACGTGACCATATGCTGACAGTGAAGGAAAACATCGTGAGGAAACCCACATACTCCAGAAGTAATTATTGTAAGTGTATGTGTGGGCGCTATAATAGATCAGGAAGTGGTCGACGTAGCAAAGAAGCCTCTCATGATATACATACATACATATAGGTCACGCTTCTATCCGAGGGGTAGGCAGAGACTATTTCCTTCCACTTGCTACGATTCTGACATACATCTTTCTCACACTTCTTCTTCACTCCTGATCTGTCCCTTCTTTAGAACGTCACCTATTTGGTCATGGTACGTTCTTCTCTCATAGCATCTAACTCAAAAATAATATAAACAAAATACCTAGTCCAGTGACGAGTACAAGACTGGTGGACTCGAGTCCGGCGGGCGCCGTGTGTATGTGCTTGGGGCGCGCGACGGTGCGGTTGTAGTTGAGCTGCGCCTCGCCCACTAGCGCCACGTCGGGCGCGGCGGGCGGCAGCACCACGCCGTCCTCGCCGCCCGCCACCGCCCCGCGCCGCCCCTCCAGGTACATCCACGGCACTTCCACTATCGCGCCTGATGTTAATGCCACTGTCAATAAAAAGTGTATATTTTATTTTGTAATAGAGATGGCTAACGAACTTGTGATCTCCGCTAAATAATAATAATAATAATCATTTATTTATAAGGCAACTGAGGCTCAATTACAGAAAAATGTACACACACATATACCAAAAAATAATACCAAATAAAATGTCATAATATAAATACATTAAGATCTCATAAAATTTACAAAAAATAATAGATGAGTACATTATAATATAATTCTAAATAGAAATAAAATAGAAAGCTAAAATTTAATGCAAAAAAAAATGGTTGTAAAAAAAAAATTTTAAGGTTCTATACGGTAGACTCTACTGTTCTCTAACATTAAATAACTTCAACAATTCAAGCAATCCGACGAGTTAGGATCACACCCTGGAGGTAGCAGACCATAAGATACTTTTTTTGAGTCAATACATAGTAAAAAACAAAGTCGCTGTCGCTGTCTGTCCGTCCCTATGTATGCTTAAATCTATAAAACTACGCAACGGATTTTGATGCGGTTTTTTTTAATAGATAGACTAATTCAAAAGGAAGGTTTATAGGTATAAAATACATACGACGCGGGCGAAGCAGCGGGCGGAAGTTGTCACATATCATAGGTTATACTTACGTAGTACATGCTTGTCAGTAAGCGATCGTTCAGTGGTAGTGGTGGCGGCGGCAGTGGGCAGCGCGGGCAGCACGTAGGCGTGGCGCGACACGCTGGGCGCGCGCCACGACTCCAGCGAACTGAACGCCGCGCCCGCCGCCAGCCAGCGTTGCTTACCCTCGTATAACTCCATTGTTGCTACAAAACAATTTTATTACATTAATTTACTTATTATCTGACGCGGCGATCTTCGTGCCGCCATATTTTATTTGTAGTGAACATTTCCTGAAAGACGTGTTTTAGTAATTATGCCCGCCTCGGCTTCACACGTTACATACTTAATCACAAAAAAATATACAAAATCTTCCGTTTACAATACGCCCATGTAATTAAATAAAATTACAATTCAATAATTCGACTATCAATATGAAGTTTTTATTTGTAAATATTAATTGTTTAAATTTAGTTTAATATTATAATTGTTAACATTACCTTGTATTAGTACAATATGCAATATCTACATTAACAGAAATAATTTAAACTTTTTTACTTATGCCTTGCCTTGTTGTCTGTTTGTAATTTCAAAATAACAGCTTTTTAGAGTAGGCATATGAAAGTATGTACCTACAAAAAATACTTCAAAATATTTATCTCTCTATCTATTTATTTGAGGTAAACTCTGAAACGACTGAACCAACATCGACAGGACTTTAAGACGGATAGCTAATATCACAAGGAATAACTTAGACTGTTCCGGTTTTGAAAAAAAAAATCAGAGTTCCGTGAAAAAAAAAAACAATTAATGCGGGACTAGTGTCCACGCGAACGAAGTCGCGGGCACAGCTAGTGTACAATAAAACAATAAATAACACGACAATAAGCCTCTAAACATACATCAAAACACACGAAACACCGTTATGCTGATGCTATATGAAAATGATGTTTTAAAAGTAGCACACTGCCATCTAGTAGTATAATAATTAACTATTATATTTTGACGATAGATGGCTTTGATTAACGGTACAAATTATTATTTGTTTTATACTATCCATGGATTTATGGAGGCTACTGTACAGAATGTACATACATCGATAACATTGAGCACAGCTTATGAGAAATGTTACGGACGACCTTTCATGTCGGAGTCGCAGAGGAGAAAGAAGAGCCGGCGCTGCATCGGTTCCGCTCTTTCCCTCTGCTGCCTGCGGAGCACGAGACTTGCGCGGGGGAGCGGGCGCAGAGGGGGGAGGGGCGACGCGTGGGTTGGCTGTGCACGGCGCGTAGCAACAAGGCCCGTATTGCATGGTCAATGTAGGGGCCCGTGTACACTCTCAATGTTCTAATTTTCCCTCATTACAATGAATTAATCTCAATTAATCCATCCTGTCCATAGTTAAAGTTCCTAAAATTGAATTATTGACCTTCAATTTCTGAGTATTGGAACTATATGTATCAAAGCAATTATTTTTAATTTCTATATTTTTGAAGAGATACAAAACATAAAATAAAATACAAAACATAACATAAAAAGTTAAAAATAAGATTTAAAAAATGGACTCCTCTGACACTCATGCAAGGTGTATCAAGATTTAGATTTATCTTCATCATTGGTCGATAAGTGCCTGAAAATTATTATTTGGAGCTGAAAGCCGATTAAAGATAATAAAAATATGCAAAAATATCAGTCAATTTTTCAGATAATTTATCAAACATTTATCGGGTAGTGGTAAAACAGTTCCTTATAATGTATATTTATTTTTACTAACTACTTTTACTACTTAAGTATTTTGTAACTAACAATCAATATGGACTTGGTCTGAAATAAATGATTATTATTATTATTATAATGTACAGAAGGCAACAATTACCGATCTCAGTGCGTCGGTGCTTGTCGTTGTAGTAGAGGTAGGCGACGTAGTGGTCGGTGTGCACGGCGAGCGGCAGCGCGCGCGCGCGCCGGTGCGCCTGCGCAGCCACCACCGCGCCCGACGCGCAGTCCACGCACGACGCCACCACCACATCTGGAACAGTTTCAGAGCTATATTGTATCTATACTAATATTATAAACTTAAAGAGTTTGTTTGTTTGATTGAACGTGCTAATCTCAGGAACTATTGGTCTGATTTAAAAATTGTTTAATGTTGGATAGCCCATTTATCGATGAAGGCTATATATTCCTCACTCTACGACTGATAGGAGCTGAGCAATGGTCAATTAAGGACCAAGGAAGCGAAGCTTTGTTTTTAATATCATATTTTTTATTTAAATAGATTTTTATTTTAAAATTATATTAATATAATGTTATTTATGAATTTTATAATAACAATTGGCAAAATAGTAGAAAGAATCGACTATAATATCCCATAAGTATTTACATGTATGTATGTATGTATATTTATGTGCATAAAATACTATTCAAATAATGAAGTAACCTTACCTTTATGCAAAGCATCAGGTCCTTCCGTAATGAACAGTACGAGGTTGGGGTTGATGTACTTGTAGAGCACGCTGCGGTCGGGCAGCACGCGGCCCGGGGAGTGCACGCGCTCGGCGGGCGCCTTGCGGGCCACCGTCACGATGCGGTGCCCCGACTCCGGCCCGCCGCCCAGGTGCGTCATCCATGTCTTTTGGGCTTGTAGTGTCTGGAACATTATCATCATTAGAACCCATATATATCTCACAGCTGGGAATGAGTCTATTCCTAATATTGTGGAGGGAATTTAGCTTACTATACCACGCAAGCCAGACGGGTTGGTATAGGGTTTTGTTTCAAATTTTCTTTTTTTCATAGTGCAGTGCTCTTGTCTGCTTAAGATTTACTCCCTTAGTCGCCTTTTACGACACCCACGGGTTGAGATGGGGAAATGACATTATGTATTCTTAATCCGTCACTACACGGAGGATTTGAACATTATTATAATTATAAATACTATAAGTCGCATGCGTTAGTTGCAACAGCTGCGATTTTTTTTTATACCACGACTGTGGCAAATAGACATACGGCCCGCCTGATGGTTCTTTATTCCCATGAATCTTCCAAATCACCGTTAGATTCGTCTAGAAAACCTTAGATAGGTTTTAAAAATAAAAAGACTTAAACGGTGGGCTGTTGACTCCAAATTGTAAGAAGTTCAATTTTTTTTTAACGAAACCTAACGATTTGGGGATCAAAATAAAGAGAATCAAAGGGAGATTACATATATTCAAATAGAGATTATACATAATTTAATGGTTCCAAATTGTAAGTAGTTCTATTTTTTTTTAGCCAAACCTGTGAGTAGAGTATCAAAATAAAGGGTATCAAATGGAGATTACAAATATATACATATGTTATGTATTTAAATTTAATCAGGTATAATAATATTACAATAATTTTACGGCCTTTTTAGTGCGTTGCTCTCTGTTGATTTTTTTCAGTCAGGCTATTAAATTTTTTTAATTATATTTAGGTACTTGTTATTGAACCTATTCACTCCAATTTAGAGGATTTTTTTAATAATTACTAATTACAGGTTTGTAGCCCAAGCGATTTATCAGACCTCTGGGAAAAATTAAAAAAAAAAAAAGTTCCGGTTAAATAAAAATCGAAAAAATTGCAACGTTGCCATTCCTACGTATGAACCCTCTTAATCTGCAGTAGTAAATTCATCATTCGAAACGATATTATAATTAAAAACCATATTACCTTTCCATCGTATAGTATAGCATATCCCTGCACTGTAGCTGTGTTCTTGTTAGCTACGAACATGAACATGTTCTCGACGAGTGGCGCCGCCGAGCCGGGTAAGATCTGTTATACAAAAATATGATTTGTCGATTGTCACGCTTGGGCATCGGAAGTGTAGAAATACTGCGCAAGTCATATCATCATTTCAACCTATAAACGTCCCACTGCTGGGCAAAGGTCTCCTCCAAAGGTTTTGGAGAGAATTTAGCCTACAATACCACGATAACCAGACGGGTTGGTATAGGGTTTGTTTCGAATTTTCCTTTTCTTGTAGTGCTCTTGTCTGCATACGGTCGTTAGTCACCTTTTACGACACCCACGGCTCGAGATGGAGTAATGACATTACATATTTTTAATCCATCACTACACAGATAATCTTTATAATTAAATGTATACTTTATTTCAAAGCCTATAAGAGTAAAATTTCCATTACTCCGTTACACTTCTGCAATCAACCAAACTATTATTTAACACAATATTACCTGCACATTCTCATCCTTATCTAATAATATAAGCGCGTGAAGTTTCTCATTGTCAGGTTTATGTAGTAGGGCGACTTGTAACAGCTGTCCGTCTAACTGAAGTAAGCGCTCGCCGATCAACAGACCTGTTATTGGGTTCAGACTGATGACCAAGCCGTTGCCTGTTTCCTGATAAAAATGTTTTTTTTTAATTCATATTAGTAATATAATTATTTAACTATAGTGGCATCGTAGTCTAGATTTTTTGTACGATGAATAAAAATAATCAGTTATATTTTATACTAGCTTCCGCCCGCTGCTTCACCCGCGTGGTATGTATTTTATACCTATAAACCTTCCTCTTGAATCAGTCTATCTATTAAAAAAAACCGCATCAAAATCCGTTGCGTAGTTTTAAAGATTTTAAGCATACATAGGGATATAGGGACAGAGAAAGCGACTTTTTTTTAAACTAAGTAGTGATTCTTGTTCCACGTAGGACTTTTTGTTGACGAGAACATATTTCTGTAGATTCATAACTTTTGTAGCACTAAATATTTGTTCCCTTCCAGGACAGTGATTACATAGGGTGACCCTTGGTGTATCTTTGTCCTCACCTCATGTTTCCCCACGATAGTGAGGTATGCGTCGTAGGGAGGGTGCCTCGCCGTCCGCCGAGTGAACACCACCGCGCCCTCTGTGTCCAAGTTGGACTCGTAGTACTTCCATAGTATAGCACCCGATAGATTGTCCATGCCGAATACCTGATAATGAATTTGGTTAAAAAACACAATTATATTTTTCAATTAATTATATTGCACGATTGGTCGACTTTTAGCTTTGCATATGCTTGTACAAATATTAAAATACATAAATTAATTTTAGTACTTATATCCTGCCTTCTCACAAATAATTAAGCGTTCGTATTTTGAAATATTAAGGACAGAAGTTATTACTTCTAGCAATATTCTTAATAAATAAACAGATCAAATATTGGTATCAATATACTTGATACTAATATTTAATCTGTTTCGTATTCAAACATAAGAAGAACAGTTGAATTGAAGGCGTAACATCCCTGTATTTTATATCAATAAGTCTATATTTAATTTCCAAGTAGATCGGAGAATAGCCGAGCGAAATGACATTTTGTTTGCAGCAGTTAAAAACATAATATGTATTATCACACCACTTCGCTCATCTCAACTATTTTTACTACAAATATAGTGTACCTTTCCAACTTCAGTAACCAGCACGATAATTTTGTGCAAACCGAAGTAGTCTCTAACAAGCGGTGAGGTGGCGTCTTCCTCCAAGCCCTCACCCTTCTGTATGGTCTGTATAAGCGTCTGTAGTTGTTGGAACTGAGTCTGCAGCCGGCGGGAGAACGCCGCCCATATCGAACCTGGTGCGTAGGTTTAATTAACAGTTTTGTATGAAGAATATGATTAGCATGCAAAAGAAAAGATTTAAATCGTTGGATGTAAGAAGACAAAGCCCGTAAATTTTAAAATCGTTGGATGTATAAAGACAACGCACGCAAATTTCATTCTTATCCGAGGTGCACTTTGTCTGTTAATTGTATATTTGTAAATGCAATTCAAGTCTTGTATACTAATTTGGGCCCTTTAATAAAAAGAAAATTTTGTTACCATGGTTTTTTTTCACACACATTAGAATATGTAATCATTAAATTTCATCTCATTCCAAATTGTCATCACTTATTCGTAATGTTATGTAAGCCCATCTCAGTATAGATAGTGTCTCTATTAAGTTGGACTTGGACAAACCTAACGATTTAAATCTTTGACTGGAGCAGTGTCTATCAAAGCAGACAAAAGTATTTAAACAATAGGGTTTTCTATAAACCTAAGGTTGAAAGCTTTTAAACAGGAAAAAAAAATCATAAATAGTCGAATGAAGACTAAAAACTATTGATACATTTAAATTACAGTCAAAACTCTTAACCAGTCAATAGTAGCTTTGACTGGCTATATCAGTCAAAACTCTAAAAGTAAAGAGGTTGGTACCAAACGAGTTTTCAAAACTGGTTGTGTTAGGTTAACTAAATAGTTAGTTCCGACCTCCTTACATTCTTAAGAGTTTTGACTGTAACATATACAAAGGGTATGATGCAATAATAATGCACAATCGATGTAAATAATATTGTTCAGATTTCGTTTATAGAATAATATAATAAAACCTCCGGAATACATTTTTAAAATAAAGAAAAAAGTCATAGACTTTAAAGTGTAGTAATAAGTGTTTAATTTTAATTTGAGTTCATTTCTATGTATTACGGTTTTATCATAATTATTTATTCAGAGTTCTAATTTATGACCCTGTCAAAAATACATATAATAAATTTGACGATGTGTCAAGTTAATAAATTACGTGTGCCATGTATTTTAAGCTGAACTGGAGCCTTTTTTGGTGACTTTAATAATATATAAACATGTTAATCTGTGTTCTGTTTGTGTATTGTGTTTTTGTTCACCAAATAAAATGTTTTTCTTTCTTCTTTCTTTCTTTCTAAAATAATTAGTTAGTTATTTGTCTAAAACCCTATACACGTCACGAATATTAATTGAAAAGCACAAAGTAACAATTGAAAAGCGCTCATATTATTTTCAATTGCCAGCTTTCGCGAACGCAACGTTCAAAACGTTACATAATAATATTTTTGACTTGGTCATAACAGAGGTTTGTTCACATTCCACTAACTGAAAAGGCACTATGCACACTAACTCAAACAGTTCCTATATTATAATAAGGATAAAATAACATTCATGTAGCATCACACAATCAAACCTAATACTTACTGTACATCTTCGCAGCTAGAAAACAAGAAATATATTTATATATAAATATTTATTAATATTGTAAAGCTGACGATCCTGCTACGTTCGTCCGCCAATAATTCGTGAAAGCTACACAAGTTGAGCCAAGTTAAGCCAATGTAAGCCACAGTATACATAAATGATGTTAAATTAAAAAAATATTAGCAATCCGTGTAAGCTTAATTTTGTATTGTGGATATTCTGTTGGCGATTTTGGCGCATATTGGGCCAACGTGTAGAGCCACATAATAAATAAAATAAAAACACGCCCTGCGACGTTGTGATGCGATAATTTCGTTTATGTTAGCCAAAGAGTACTAAATACATGAAAGTCAAGTTTAACAACAAATGTCGACGTTAAATATATAAAGACGAACGTACATTTAGACCCTTTGTCCACAAAGCTATGCCAATTTCCAACACTAATGAATAATACAAACAAATAAAATTACAGTGACAAGATTCCTGTGTATAAACTGTCGTCGGGCTATCAGAAATTGCAAAATTGTATTGACAAAATAACAACTACTCTTTTATATATCGAAACCCGGCCTAAAAAATAAATTAAAATTGATCAAAAATGTATTTTCTTTTTTAAACAAAACAATTTAAACTTTTACCTTCTTTTTGATCAAACTCCGATTCGATGGCGGCATCTAGGTCTGAAACAGGCAGCTCCACAAACTCGACTGCCACCACGTTAGCGAGAGCTTCCTCACGGGACCACACCACACGACCTGGAAAAGACATGTCTTGTAACTTTATGTACTTAATTGGTAAGTAAGCCGCTGTCTCTCATCAATCAGCTTGTGACCACGACTGGTACTGTTCCAGTGAATAAAACCTTTTCTCTGATATTTTAACGAACTATTTTTATTTGTTTAAGTCAGTACGACTTTATTTTAATCAACCTAAATTGATTGTATTAAAAAAATCGTTTATGTACAATAACTATTTGCTTCCGGTAGAATATGGAGAAACTATATACCTACCCAGAAATTTAAAACTTATTTGCGAAAATCGGTATAATAAATAAATTTTACATTTTATATTGGTTCAATAAGACATCTATTAATACTCTACAAATACAGTTAAATGACTCTTTATTGAGGATAATGTCTTTGTTAAGGATAATGTAATTTATAGGAAAATGTATTTAACAAACAGAATATTGTCATGTAGTTGCATTGTTTTTCTGTAGAAGGATTTGTATTTACCTTGTACATTAGATAATTTGATTCTTTTTGTCTATTTAAGTAACTATAACAACAATATAAATTAAGTTATTTGTAAGTATAGTAATAGTCTGGAAATGTGCCCTGTTCATGGCATTATATGCTCGCCGCCATTATATGGGACCTATGTACCGTGATGCTATGTATTTTTAACTTTGTTGCCACATTATCCAAAAGGATTTTTTTAACTTTGTTTTGAAAACTGCTTTGTCTACTAAATACTGTCTTTTATCAAGAAAAAAGAAAGGTTAATAAATAATCTAGGTACTTACTTTTGTTGTCATTCACCAAAACAGTTGTTAAAAAGAGGGGTACTGTTATAAATTTGACGTGTCTGTGTGTATGTCTGTGCCATCTTAAATGAATGAGCCGACTATGATGCAGCTTTTTTTTTTAATAAGTGAGAAACAAATTCTTACCCTCTTGCGTCAACAAATGCGTGGAATCATCAGCGGCAGTAACAAGTATTCTACAGACCAGCTGTTCTCTGGCCGACTTGGAGCAGGCAGCAGAAGACACCTCTGGCTCTGGCAACGTCACCTCGTTCGTCCAACGGAGCTCCTTCTCTTCAGCGCCCGTGGCTACTCTGTGAGCTACTACTGAGAAGCCCTGGAGTATAAAAAAAATGCTATGTCATTGAATCTTTTACGGCTTGAACTGTGATGCGATATCGCATAAAAAAATATGAGTGCAAATGCTATGCTGTAAATAGAAACATTTTTTCGTGAGTACAACTGCTGTGTGAGGTCAGAGTCAGGAATAATGATATTCGGTTTTTCTGTCTTGAAATTCTGAGTATCAGCCAAGAATTTGGAAATGTGTCTAGTTTTTGATAATAAGCTCCTCTTTAAAGAGTAAGAGAATTATAAAAATAACATTTTCCGGCGAGCTAGTGCGTGTATATAGTAGTGCGTATACACCTAACATTTTGTAAGCGACGGAAGTTTAGAGGTAAGTCAAAAGTTGAAATTGCACTCTATAAATCATTACAAAGTAAAATAAAACATAAACTTCTACTCACATTATCACTCCAAGCTTGCAACAGTAAAAGTCCGTTTACACTATCAATAATTGTAACACTGGCTGATGGATCAACAATGTCCGTTTTTAACAACTCAAACTGATTATTCCTTATAACCAGAACTTTCTTATTGTCTATAATGAAGCCGGGTATAACACTGCTGCCATCAAATGTGCTGAGACTGCCACCGGTTGAAGGTGATCCAATGTATTCTGATAGCGGTCGGTTTATAAGTTGCACGGCATCTGATGTAACGTCGAGGGATATGACCACGTTTTCGCTAGTGATGCAAGTGTAATATGGTGGAGATAGAACGCACCTGGAAAATAGAAAGTAATAATAATCAGATTAATGCAAATAATTGTTGATGACAAGTTGAGTTTATTAGACAAAATATTTACACAAGAACATGTTTAAAACTGTGTTTTCAGTTACTAACCACCAACACACATTTAATAGTTATAAGCAATCACTTTTTGGATATAGATAAATTTATTTAAAAAAAAACCAGTAAAGAGCATGACAGACCATGCTCAGTGTAGGATTCAGAAGTATGTATAGTTTATAATAAATGATTTAATACATTTTAAAGACACTTACGCATCATTAGTCCAAGGCGTCGGCAGTTCTGAAGATGAACCTTTGTTCCCACCGGTGACCAAGTTGTACATGGTGACCTCGATGTGAGAGCCAAACACTGGCACCATGTGTACAAGCAAGTTGCTCTGCACCCACCATTCTGAGAAGTCTATGTGGTCCTCGTTTTGTAGGGTCAGCGACCATTCCCATAGTAAGACACCTAAGCATAGGAATCAATTATAATAAAATTATTTAATGAAATGTATTTATTTCTGTGCAAACTTTGTTCTGAAACCATAAATTGTGGCCCAAGAAACTTACGAGCTTGTTTTCTACATTATTAAGTAGAGCCGTGTGATGATTCCATGTTTGTCTCTTATTGTAATACTAATATAATGCCTATCATACTAATATTACCTGTAGCTGAGTCCCATCCTCGTACAAGGTATGGGTTTGATCCGGAAACTGTCACCACTTTGTCTGTCACATGCAATAGCTGAATATTGCCTGTTGAGGCACTTTCGAACACATGCCGCCATACTACTTGACCTGAGGAGTATAATCAACAACTATATAGTGATACATTGATCTTTTTGTCTTTGTCAGACACGCTAAATAAAAATAAATCTGCAAGACA
This sequence comes from Laspeyria flexula, assembly GCA_905147015.1. Taxonomy (NCBI): domain Eukaryota; kingdom Metazoa; phylum Arthropoda; class Insecta; order Lepidoptera; family Erebidae; genus Laspeyria; species Laspeyria flexula. The sequence goes on along the minus strand of LR989960.1, from coordinate 14,352,760 downwards.
GCACGACAACTAATGGGCACAGAAAGATGTTTCTGTTATGCTTCTTCGTGCAAAATATGTATATTCTGTATATTCATAGAGTAACGTTAATAAATGCAATACAACATAGTTTTTTTAAGTGTGTATTTTCAAGAGCCCATACCATAGCTACCTTATTTTAGTAAAACATATTATTTGTAATAATATATCATCTTCATACAGATTGGGCTTGCAGCAAGTATATGGTGAATCTTTATTTATTTTAGTTTACTAACAAAATTATAATACTGCAATGTCTGTAGGGTATCTATATGTATCTGTTTCTTTTTTTTTCACAATAATGAACAACTATTGTCTATTTAAGTACTAGACTCTATAAGGTGTGGTCAGTAAAATGAATCTTAGGTCTACTATGGTAGAACCTCACTTAATGCATAATATTATATTGCAGATGTTTGGTGATTTCATTGGTAAAGTATTTATTGAGCTCAGTGCATGTAATACCGCTAAAGTTTTAGTAACACAGTTTCACAAAAACATTCCTCATTAAGATAAACAACTACCTTAAACAATACTATTGTTTGCATCATAAGAAGTATTTATTTAACATGTTATATGTATCCACTTAAAAGTGTTTGAGTATTGATATTATTTGCGGACCCAGGAAAGTCTGAATGTATGTATGAACCACATCATTAAATAACTAAAAGAACTATTTTATGAATCAAATATGAAATAAGTCTATAATATATGTTGAAATGGCCTTCAATCAATAATAATTTTATTATACACAGTCACAGTTGAACCATGAATTGCAGATTTAGTTCTGAATAAGAATGATGCTATATCTTATGAAATAGTAGAATCACATTACTTTGTCTTCATTTACAATATAATTAGCTTACTAAATTACGGTGTCGTGGGATAATATTACGGTTACGCCGGCTAGTCCAATTAATAACGGATATAGACAATAAAATTAATTTACCAGTCTTCAAGTTTAGTGCAGCCAAAACATTCTCTTCGGTAGCCACTATTATCTTCTTAGCGGTAGACACAGTATCGAACTGGGAAAATTTTATCCTTCCCACATATGTTTGACGCCTGGAAATTATAATTTCATTAAAAATTCAGTCAACTCAGGCTCTACAATGACATACAAGCACTATAACCTATAATATAGACTAACCAGTCGAATTTGCCTATCTGGTCCTCGTAAATACATACTGATAAGTTGATTAAACTAAAGAATACGATAAACCAATTTATACTGTTTAAACATTTTAATAAACCCAAAAAATTGGGTTTTAAACTATTTGACAGCACCCCCATTTCTGAGTGACTGAAAAACTAAGTGTTGCTATGTAATAAACCATTTTTGTTTTAGTGAAGAAGTATAATCAAATATTTGTTTGATCAGAGAAAAAATATCTCACATTTTTCGGGGTACAATTAATAAAGTTGTTTCTCTTATTTCTAATTAATGATTAATTTGAAGTCATTATTATTAGCTCTTTGAGTTGTTGATTCTTTAGAAGTTAAGATAAAAAATGGTAATGAAGCTATTACATTCTAAGAGTGACCTAAAACAATTAATCCAATTGAATAAAATAATCCTCAATATAAACGGTTTGTATAAAATTGTTATTTCTTTTTTATCATTTATTAACTTCCTTTTTAATTTTTAATATTTTGATTTCCAGTTTTCTTTATTTTGCTGGCAGTATTTTCCGCTATGTCAACGTTTCTTTATATGCAGATAAAAATATACTTACACTATGCTAAAAAAAATGTTTATTAAATCAAAATGATTCATAATCCATGATTTTTTTAAATACACTGTTATCTATATAAACTTTGGTCAAATTTCATTTAAAGAAGTCGGTTAAAAAGAAAATGACACTATATTTGACTGCTTCGGTGGCGTAGCGTTAGTCTATACGGTCGCGCGCGGTATCAGAGGTCTCGGATTCGATTCCCGGGCAGATTATGAGCTGTCGGAAAGTTTTCGGATGGAAATGACAGTTTATTTAAAGTTAAAATTATATTATTATAATGTTAGAAAATAGATAGTTGTAGAAAATCTAATAATAAATGATAAACTATTTTCTACCAATAAATAATATACCTATAACGTAAATAAACAGCGGCTTAGTTAGTTCAAGTTTACGATGAATTTCGGCGGCTCAGAATCAGGGGGCCGGATCGGGACAAATATTTGTATGATGATCTGCAATAAATGTTTGTTTCCGTGTTTGGCTGATTTTCTATGTACCTACCTACTTAAGCTCAGGTAATATGTAAGTAGATAAATAAAATATTTATTTAGAAATATATATAATTCATTGGACTGCAATAGGCAGAAATGATAATATATATAGTGTTTAAATATCTAGATCCCATAGCATGATTATTAGCTTAATTTGGGCTAGATGGCGCTGTGTAAAAATAGTGTCGTAATTTATAAACGGGATTATTTCTACACTTCTTTATTATTCCTACACTTTCACACTTCTTTCCCGAGAGGTCAAAACAAGCTAAAAGCTTCAATCCTGTTGTTGTTTTAATATTTTATTACATAAAGTTCAATTTGGACTTTTTGATACATTTATATCTGCCCCCCTGATTCTGAGCCGTCGGAATGCTCCCGCATCGTAAACTTTTTCGAATTATAGAACGAAGTTTACTAATTAACTAATATTTAATAGATTTTTGTCTACAACTATCTATTTTGTAATATGAAGCGCCTACAGATACAGTATATCTAGGTACAGAAAGTACAGTGAATTATATAATTTGCGTTAATATGTTTAGCTAGCTGAATAGTTATACAAAGTCGCTTAATGAAGCAAGTTATAATCAAAGCGCCAAGGGCTGCGTCGCTAGACGCTAGACTGGGCAGCTTTCACCGTTGCTTGCGTGCATAAACATTCCAGGTGCACTTGCCGCAGGGTTATGACGTGCACCCTACATTATATAATAATTCTGTAAAGAGATTTTCTTAGTTGATTTTAAATTTATCATCTAGATTACATAGATATTTAATAAACCAACTAGAAGTCGCGCTGTTATAGAACCTATAGTCTTCCTCGATAAATGGGCTATCCAACACTAAAATAATTTTTCAAATGGGACCAGTATTCCAGAGCGCCTAGCGTTCAAACAAACAACAAACTCTTTAGTTTTATAATATTTAGTATAGAAGTATAGATTCGTTTAGATTAATATTGTATCGATCGGCATGTTCCCACTTTTCTACTTACACAAGTAAAAAACGAAAACGTACATTATGTAGCTTTAGGTAAGGATGCTTTTAAATTAGCTGCAAAGCAGTTGTTTATTATCTTAGTACTTTGATGTGCCTTACAAAGAAAACTGCACTCACATAGATATCTAATTAAAAAACCCATTACTGAAATAGGTTCCTATTTTTTCGTATTTCTGTGTTCGTGTATCTTTTACACAGCTTCGAGATCTTTTGAAAGGGGATCCTACTTATATTAATGTAGAGTGGGAAAGCATGCGACAACGTTCATCATTTCAACCCATAAACGTCCTACTGCTGGGCACGGGTCTCCTCCATAGATCTTATCCATCTCCATCCACGCTGGCCAGACGGGTTGGTATAAGTAGGATTTGTTTCGAATTTTCTCGCATTCCTCTTGTCTGCATAAGGTTAGTCCCTTAATTGCCTTTTTCGATACCCACGGGTTGAGATGGGGGATACACAAATAGAGAGAGGCTATACCTAGTAGCAAATAATAATAGTAAAAAATGCCCAAATCTTCATTTAACATCATTATATTCACCGCTGGAGGAGGCAAGCAGGCGACGTTGTTCCCGTATGCCAGATATCACCATTCCACCGAACACCCAAACCCATAGCCCAACTTTATTTGAATAACAACATCAACATCATACAATAGCTTTACACTTACCGGTGACAAATCATAGCTGTAATACAATAGTGCAGCTGTGATATGGCAGCGGTAAGCGTCTCATCCCATTCTAATTTAAAATTCTTTAAGGGCCTCTGCGTATTGGACCTGTGTCCCACGTAAGCCTTCCAAAAGTACCGGGTATACTTTTACTTCTCACTATAGAGAGAAGTATAGCCGTAAGTATAGTCGATAATAATATTAAACCATTTATTTCGGGCTACTATGTCCCATAAATAAATACCTTAAAAACTAACATATTATATAAATTTATAACAATTTTGTTAGTACATAAATCTTAGAAACTATGTTAGTAACACTTCCTTAGCACTGTTAGGTACTAGTAGTACCTAAAGCATGCGACAACGCTAGTAGGTAGGTACCTACCTACCTATTGTAATCATAACACTTTTTAATAGTAGGTACAGTCGAGTTCATTAATATATTGGCACCATCAAGAATTCAAAATATTATGAGCGTTGAATAGCCCAATAAATATTATAGAACCTATGGATTAATATATGTCCTCGTGTGAATGGTTCAATAAAATATGCTGTACATTATACTTACAATAAATTGTAGTCACCCTTTTCAACAAAAATATCTAATGATGGTGCCAATATATTAATGAACTCGACTGTACTTATACAAGCCTGGGCCTTTGTAGCTAGGCGGCCCCATATATTTTATACCTACATACACCTTTAAAGGTTTAACCTTATCACTGTCACTACATAGTATAAAACAAAGTAGCTTTCTCTGTCCCTATATGGCAACGGATTTTGATGCGGTTTTTTTTAATAGATAGAGTTATTTAAGAGGAAGGTTTATAGGTAGGTATTAAATACATACCACGCGGGCGAAGCAGCGGGCGGAAGCTAGTATTCTATAAAAAATAACCAAACATTAACTACTTCGTCGTAATACTAATTCAAATAGTATATTTTCTATACAAGTTGGAGCAAGAAAACGAAGGTAGTAAAAGTGCTGTTATTTTAATTTAAATACAGTTTAAATTTTAATAACAAACAACAGTCAATAATTGCACCTACCCTGATGTTATGAGCGTGTTTAGAACTAATATGCCAATTATAATTTTATTTCGAAAGTAAATTTCTTCTATGGTTCATGCGAGCGACCCCTCGGCGTTTAATTTAATGTTAAAGGAACCACCCTCAGTCATGCAAACCGCTAGGTGCACGCCTCCATTACTGTGACAAGCGGAATCTAAGTTTATTATAAAAATACCTATATTAAAACAAGAAACATTCCGCCTGCCTATTACCGTTTGGACCGGCACGTCAAATCGGCATCTTCGTGCCCCCTGAAGCCTTGAAATCTGTTTTTAATAAGTATTTAGTAATAGAACACAGTTTTGTTAACTATAGCCGACATCGGCGCTCAGGACATGCTTGCGCTTGTCGATTATAGCCGGCGTTGACGTTCATAAGGTTAAAAACTTAACCCTTTGAACGCCAGAGACGTCTATACACGTAAAATGAAAATGTGCTCACCACGCCAATGACGGCATGGCACGTCAAAAATGTACCTACTGTATTTTAAAAGCTTGGCGCTCAAGGCACAGCGATACCGATTTGACGTGGCGGTCAAAAGGTTAAAAGAAAGAAACAAACGCAGAAGTCTATAAAATGTCTACTAGCCAACACAGCAGGCTAACTCAGGAACAGAGAACTAGAATTTTAAATTACCTTTAGGTTTTGGAACCACATGCAGATAGATAGGTAACTATGACAAATTTATATCTAGAAGTTTTGTGTATCACACTAATATTATAAAGGCGAAAGTTTGTGAGTGTTGATTAAAATTGTACTAGAGGTAGTTGACGCCTTTTTTTTTTTTTTTTACTTGGGGAAATGCCTGGCGCATACCCCTCAGTCTTGGGGAAAGAACCGAGGGGTTATGTGGGGCTCGCACCCATTAAAACCCCAAGGTGTTCCTCTCGTCGCGCTCTGCTGTGGTCACGGGAGCGTAGGAACATTAGTCCGCGACCACAGCGACGATGGCCCGCTACGGGCCCCCTCTCTGCCGGAGCTTGGCTCCGGCGGTGAGGTGCGGGAACACGCACACGCCACCAGAAGACGCTCGCGGTCGACTTTCCCTAAAGTCGACCGGTCCTGGCGTGGCGGACGCGCTCAGCCGGGCGCGTCCTCTTCTCGGGAGGTAGTTGACGCCCTGGATTAACACATAGACGGGTAAAGTGTAAGAATGTTTGTTTGAAAAGTCCTCTATGTTACACTCAATTGTCTCCGAGAAATATTGTACTAAGTAAATGAACATTACAGTAACACCACCATTTGCTAGACGGGGTTATCTATTTAAGCTCAGTTACAGTGTCTGCATATAATTTACAACAAAATCAATTGAAATATAAAACGAAGGGTTCAATTACAAGTAGCCTGACAACACTTCATATGTAAACTTGTTTTAAAAAGAAATTTTAGGAGATCGCAGTTCATAAAAGGGGACAGGATTACAGGAACCAATGAACAATAAACTCAATTCACTAAATTTATTTTTATTAAAAACTATGTGCAGATACTTGTTGCTATCTCTACTTTGCGGGTCAGTTTTGTCAGACAGACCTGTCTGTTGCTAAGCAGAGGTAGACTGTGGACCTGTTTCTACTGTCTATCTACTAGTTTCATGACCCACGGGGACACATTTATCGGAATTAATTATAGCCACTTTCTGGCTCTCCAATTATTGCTATACAAAAATCACGTTCGTCCATTGCAATGTTAAACAAGGATAACGCTGTTTCAGACTATGATCTATCTGTGTGCCATATTTCATACTTATCCTTTCAGCCGTTCTTGTGCGTCTGATTTATCATTCACAATAGGTATTAGTAGGATTCGTTTGGAGTTAAATTTGAATGCAGGAACAAGTCGACGTGGCTTGTACAAACCACAGACATATGGCGTCCCACATGCATAGCGCATGTGTTGTACTGTTGCCCCGACGCCGACGTACTAACTTTTAAGGCTTCTATTTTGTAGACAACTGTCCGCTTGCAGGAACTCTTTAATGTAATCGACTTTACAGAGTACACTCACTGCATTCTGAGTATACGGAATACCCTCTTATACAACAATACAATAGAAAATTATTCACATGTTTTTGCAATGATAAATCATTACACTATATGAGGCTTTACTCCGTTCATACTATTACAGATTGGGCCGACTCAACTATAAAGGTAATCAAAATAGGTTCCTACAGCAGTATAGCTGTCTAGATATAATACATCCAAGTTGATAGGCGCGGATTTCAGGACTGGAATTATATTAACCGGGTGCCTATAACTGAAAATAAAAGGACAACTACAAAAGAAATGTATCTTTAGATATATTATAGCCTATCCTATTTTAGGGTAGAAACTATTTTATACCTACTAATAATAAATGGCACCTTTTTATAATCACTTTGTTGGCCTCTGTCTGTCTGTCCGTCTATTAAGAGTCAAGACTCGTTAGCTGAAATTAATATCAAATACTCGGGTCTGCAATCCTTTTCAGATTCAGCTGTTTATGATCCGTTTTACAGCTTACCTACTTACTTCCCGTTGATCCTGAAATAGAGTCACAAAATTTGCTAAAACGCAATGTCAAGTAGCGGTTCGAATAGATAAGTCAAGAAAAAAAATCCGTACATCACTGAAATATATTAGAGGGGTTATAAAAAAATGATAGGTACGCGTTGTCTCGTAGCAAGAGTTTATTCCGGGCTGACGTTAGGTTAGTACCTACATAATGAATGTGCACCAACCTACATACTTAAATGTACATAAAGATTTATTGTAACTTATAGCTTTCCATTACCTACTAATATCTCAACTACATCACAACTGCATGCAACTAGACGTGGGCGGGCGCTAATTTGTATGAAAATTCACACGAAAAACGAAAACGCAACCGCAAGAAGCCGCAGCGATATTATACACCTGTACCTACCACAGCTTGGCCACCATTTTCGCGAAACGGTGCGCTGTGGAATGGTTGTGGTACGTGTGAAACAACCCTTATAATATTTCATTGACAAAACCAAAAAACACCACTACACAAACAATAAAAGCATTATTAGATCTTATCTGTAACAGAATGATAAGTTGTTAACAATTTATAAATCAATAGGTATAGGGATTACACACAATGTTTAAACACACACTTATAGAACTGATATATTGGCCATAGATAAAGCTGAACTAATTAGACACAAGGTTAAATAATATGCGCTACAAAGGACCCAGGTATTGTACCCGCGATGCCATGTCTCTATAAAACGCATACCTAGGTACCTAAATATTTATTGGAACAAGTTTCGCGACTTGGTATGTGTCTTACCGAGATATAACGACATAATATAATTAGCAATGTACCTACTTGTATCGCACGCTTCCAGTTAAAAGTTAAAACACATTACGTGTAAGTACATTTAACTGGTGCAGTAATTTGCAATCCCAACTAGGTCGAAAATCGATCGCGCATGCTATACCTTCCTTGGTAATGCTTGTAAGTACATACTATGAACATGCAAATATAATTATCTACATTATCTACACTGGATTTAAAGAACTGAGGCTTTACTATCATACGCTTTTAGAAAACGGCGGCATTGGAGCCCCATTCGTTCAGGAATCACTTTTTGTTTTCGGGAACGTTTCCAACGCGAATTGATTTATTGCGTGGAAGAAAATGGCTGGAAACAAAAACTGCAGCTAGTGCTCGCAATTATTGACTCAATGGGAGGGGTTACTGAACTCAGTGGTAGATGTTTAGCTGTGGGCACGATGGGGTGGCATAATTACAATTATGTATGTTAGATATAAATTTATTCATACTTCGTATAGTGAAGTTCTAAAATTGTACATTGATTATATCCGCAAATTTCAATGATTGCTAAGTTTTTTTAAAGTAGTTTCTATAGTTTTCGAATTCAAAAATGTTTTCCTTCAACCCAAATAGATTTACATAAATGAAAATGGCTAAAAACATAAACATCACATTTGTCACTTCAACAATAACGCGGGAAGCGAACTGCGCTAAAGCAGTACCTGAAAATTGATTATTTCGAACTACCCACTGCCGTGTTTACACGGAACGTAAGCAGCACTAGCTGTTGCCAACAATTTTAAAGCTATTACGCAATAGCTGCATTGCACCTTACTGTAAATATACTGGATAGAAATATGTTGCAGTAGAAGTCGCACTAGAGGATTTATGGAATAAAATGTACCTCTAATCTTGTTTAATGTATTGCATGCAAAATGGAAACATATAATTATATACTGACTGGCTTGTTGGCCTATTGCTTAGTGACCCTAACTGCTAAGCCGGAGGTCGTGAGTTCGATTCCCACCCAGAACAAAGCATGAGCTCATCACACAAAGATTTGTTACTATCATTAGTTTTTTCTGTGTCTGGGTGTAATTTATCTATAACATGTATGTAGTTACAACAAAAAAAATCTGTTGTTTAGTACCCATATCACAAGCAAAATAGAATTGCTTAATTTGGTACTAGATGGCGCTGTGCGAATGTGGTAAAATATTATATCTTTGGCATAAGGCGAGCCTTTCCCTCTGTACTCGAAATTCTGTCGAAAATATTATTTTGTTCACTAAGATCTAGTTGAAATTGTTTGAGAAAAAGTAAGCTTTCGGAAACGAAAACTAGGTAGGTTGTGTGTTCTGGCGACATTTTATGAAAGGCACTGAGTTACCGACTGCAGCAGTGCACTGTGCAAGCCTACATAGATACAGGCGCAGAATTGCGGGTGATTGACCTTTCAATAACAAAAGTGGGAGGCCTACGTTCTGCAGTGGACTGTGTCTGACGGCTGAGACGATGTTGATGATGATGAACTTTTATTGTTATTAATTTAATTTAATCACGATGATTGTAAGATAGTATGACATATTTTAGAGTTCAGTAATTAGAAATTTTACTAACAATTTTCTTTATATTAAAAGAGGCGGTAATGTTTGTGAGTTTCGACGTAAGGGGGTAATCTTCGAAACAACCCATCCGATTTAAAAAAAAATTCACAAGTAAAATGTTTCGTTATCACTAAGTGACATTATTTTACCAAGACACAAGACAGGTGAAGCTGCTTTGGAAGCTACTCCTTAATAAAAAAATTGTTGATTTGAGAACTCTGTCTTATTTCGTCACTACATAGCACTGCATAATTTTTGTCAGTTTTATCATCTTAGCGTAGATAGCTCTTGGTAATCACCAGGTCGCGAGTTCTATCTCAAGTCAAATTCAGATTGGAATATGCTATTCATCATCATCATTTCAGCCTATTGCAGTCCTCTGCTGGACATTATAATATTTATATTATACTAAAAGTGCATGACATTTCAAAGGTGTGCCGCGTTGTTTAATTACCCTCAAATCGGCAAGATCTTAAAGGTAGGCAGACTAGATGTTATCACTGCTATATGACAGTGACACACCGCAACCGGATACAAGATATATAAGTTCCTTGATACAGTGAAACTCAGTCATGTCTTCTAAGAAATAGTTTGCAAGCCTAACATTTTTTTTTTTGATGAATTGTTAGGCTGGTCGGGAATTCCCTTGTTAATTTGATGGCTATTCCTACGTGGGACTTTTATTGTTTGGTAAAATTATCTGATAAAATTTGTGTTAGGTATTAGTCGTTAGTTCAGTGTTAATTTTTTGTGTATTTTAATTAATATAATACTACTTAATTCATAGTTTGAGGGGATTCGGCGTAATTTTTTTCTAGCTTTAATATCTTCTGTGAAATTTTGGAATTTTCCGCCAAACAGGGCTATTCCATATCCTAAGAATTTTTATAAAATCCTTAGTTCACATGGTTTTTATAATGAACACGTGCATTAACAGTGACCATTCTTCATCCCCAATGTCCAACGTGCAGCCGAATGTAACAATTGAAGTGTATGCAGATGTTGATTGAAACCGGTAGCTAGACCCACATGCAGGTTAAATGTCTAGGAATGAGTCGACTGAGTGACGGGAAATAACAGCTGCTGCGATATAGGGGACTAGAGCTCAAACATATTGTTTAACTAGTTCCGTTAGGCGACAGTAAGTTACAGTACTAACCGTTTGTAAATTGAGTTTTGTAATGTACGTAGGTACGTAGTGTTCAGTTGCCACATTTTAACAAGGTATGTATAATATGGGAGTTTAAGACATGATCTCTTGTTTGTTTCTGTATCTTGAAAAGGATGATGGAGAGGAAACCCGAGCCCAGCAGTGAAACATTAAATAGGTTGCTGATGACGATGATGTTGAATAAAGGCCGAGAATTTGTAGTGTTAAGGACTTCATACACGGCAGTTATCTATACTTATATCTATACTAATATTATAAAGCTAAAGAGTTTGTTTGAACGCTAATTAGGATCTCAGGAACTACTGATCCGATTTGAAAAATTATTTTGTGTTGGATAGAAAGCGATGGTGGCTGAATGGATAACGGACCGGCGTGCAAATCCCGCGGTCCAAGTTCGATCCCGACCGGCATTACCAATGTGGATTCCACTTTGTGGAATTTATAAGTACTAGTCAAGTGACTTACCATCTGCTAACGGTGAAGTAAAACATCGTGAGGAAACCCACATACCCTAGAAGAAATTCTATGATAGATTCTAGATATGTCTGATCCACCAACCCGCACTAGGCCAGCGTGAGTGGATTATGGCCTAAACCCTCTCAGCTCTCTAGTTAGAGGAGATGAGACCCGAGCCCAGCAGTGGGACTTAATGGGTTGCTGATGATGATGATGTTGGATAGTTCATTTATCGAGGAAGGTTATAGGAGCTGAGCAGCGGCCAAATAAAGAACGACGGGAGCGCAGCCTCGATCAGCTTCTAGTACTTAAAAGTATATTAATGTACATTACATCCTGGGTTAATTAATTAATTAATTAATTAATTTAATCCTTAAGTAAATTATATTAAAGTATCAGACAAACATTACTACCAACTGCTAGTCTAGTTAGTGTAGCGTACACCTACGACGAATTGATAATTTTAAAGTTAAAAAAGTAAGGGATAAGCCAAAGGACGCAGTCTGCCCAGGATCGATCGGTTGGGAATCCTTTGCTATTTAGCAGATAATGGCCAATACGGAAACTTACCATCGCATTGGCTTTTCACAAGTTTTAGTTTTTTGCGCCTTACGCCTGATGGAGTTCATCAATTTTTTTGCCAAGTATGTTGATATCGACCTATTGGTGTAGTGGTTAGTGACCCTGACTGCTAAGTGTCGTGGGTTCGATTCCCACTCAGGACTCCTGTGACTGGGTGTAATTTAACTATATGTATGTATTTACTAAAAAAAAGTATATAAGTAGTATATCAGCAAGCATGATATGTAGCAAGTGGAAGGAAATAGTATTTGCCTACCTCTCTGTTGGGAAAGAGGCGTGATCTATATCTATAGATAACGCCTCTTTCCTGATTGATTATAAATTTATAGTTGTTTATAAGCACTGTGTATATAATAGTGTGGAATTAAGTAATATCGAAGTTTTTTTTTTTTCTTTTTTTTCAATTGGCTCAGATCCAAATAAGTTGGTTCCCTTGGAGCTTAATATATAACCCTAGACATGTAAAGCAATAACTGTCATACAGGGGTGTTACTTGTTACCTACAGTGGTTACATGCATCGCTCGATCTTGGTATACTTATGACATCATTCATGCCATAGCTATGGTTTCTGTGTAATTATTTCAATCAATATTCATAATAATCATTAATAATAATAATAATATTCTACCACATTCACACAGCGCCATTTAGTCCCATAGTAAGCAATTAGTCCCATAATAATAAATTATATTTGCTTGTGTTATAGGTACTAAACAACTGATATACTACTTAAATACATTTTTTTTTTGTAAATACATACATATTATAGATAAATTACACCCAGACACAGAACAAACCTTTATGCTCATCACACAAAGATTTGTCCTGGGTGGGGATCGAACCCACGACCTCTGGCTTAGCAGTCAGGGTCACTAACCACTAGACCAACAGGCCAGTCAATTTCATTAAAAAAAACATATGAATTTTTTTTACGGAGTAAATTATTATGTAAATATGTACCTATTTAAATATAGGATCGTACCATAAGGTAGAAAAGTCAATGGGTAATGCCCACCTTGACCTTGCACAAAGAAATGTTCATTTAACCTCTCGACCCCGTGACTTCAGCACCACCAACTGATTTAATATAACATTTAGAAGATATTTCTGATGGGAAGTATCTTCATACGTTCAATCTACATACCTATACCAAATACGCATCTGCTCATAGTCAGAAGGACTGATTGAATGAAAAACCACATATAAAAAAATTAAACCTACATGGTTGTCACTAGACAAGTGACAACCATGTAGGTTTAATTTTTTTTTTTTGTCCAGTAATCATTCATCATATCAGCTACAGGATGTCCTCTGTTGGACATAAAACTCCTTAAGGGATTTCTAGTTATCGTTGCACAAACAAATTTAAAGAGGTGTGCTGTTCTTCACTGCAACTGCTTCGTCGAATGTTCATCTTTTATAACCTTTTACCCTTTTTTAAAGTTTCTAGTTGGGATCAGCTACGTCATACAAATCATGAGTGTGAAAAATAAGCACACAAAAGCTATAGGTACAAGCAAAGCGAATAAAAAGTTAGTTATCAATAAAATAGCAACTGCACTAAATAAATAGATAATAGTTAATTAGAAGAGGATGCAACTGTAGACGAAAAGGAGGGTAGATGAAGAAAAAGAATAACTGAGATAGGTAGGTACTTATATTTCTAAATCATCCTTTGAGTGGGAATAATTAATTTCTCGAACATTTGCTTTATCTGTAAATAAAAAAGGTTAACTATTAAGTTACCATGCAGTAAAAGATTTAATAAAGAGTAGCTTTTTATTAATTAATCATATCCGTAATAAAAAGTGATAACAAGGGCTGGCCGTGTTCTGCAGTTGATTGCAGAACACTATACATTTTACGAAGAACAGTTTAGCTATAAAAGTATTCCAGGCTGTGATATTATATATTATATCTGTGTGCCAAATTTTATACAGATCCTTTTTTCCATTCTGGCGTGAATGAATAACAAACATTCTTTCATACATCCCCTCCATCCATCCTCATCAACTGTCGCTTTTATCATAGTAGGTACGATTTTGCATTAACATATTAGAAATTGACGTCGTCGTCTATGGGTATTGTAAAATGCGATGCATTGATTGATGGCATGCTGAGCAAGCGGTCCAGGGCTCGATTCCGCTTCGATAGTCGGGCAAAATCGGTATTGGGCATTCAATTCATTCAATTCTTAATATGAAGCATCAGCCCGGGGTCTTGCATGGGACCAAACATAGTTGGCGAAACATAAGTGTGTTTCATGTACCTCTGCCAAACCTTTCGAGGAAAAAAAACCGGTATAATATGTTATGAGATGCATTCAACGGAATTTCTAAATGCACTTGAATTACTCACAATGCCGTTTAACCTAAAAATCAAAAAAAATCCACAAAGAACTAAATTATTTGGAACATGATCGGATAAACCGTTTTTGAGTAATTGCCGAAAAACTGCGCTTCTCAACAAAAGGACGGATTTTCATGCGGTTTTCACCAATAGATGAAATTATTCATGAGAAAGGTTAAAATATAATATTATTTCCTACATAATATGACGCAGGCGAAGCTGCTAGTGAGTACTAGAGTACTAAAATTATTAGTTATACATATATAAGTAATCTGATTTTCTGATAATTTAACTTGTACTTGTACTTATTCAATTATATTATCTAATTCATTAAGTATTGGTTTTTCGCCGTAATACAGCCAACGGTTAGCTGTATTACATTTGTTTTATACGTAATAGGTACATAATATATATAATATACCTAATATAATATTCTACCACATTCACACAGCGCCATCTAGTCCCAAAGTAAGCAATTATATTTGCTTGTGTTATGGGTACTAAACAACTGATATACTACTTAAATACTTTTTTTTTGTAAATACATACATATTATAGATAAATTACACCCAGACACAGAACAAACCTTTATGCTCATCACACAAAGATTTGTCTTGGGTGGGGATCGAACCCACGACCTCCGGCTTAGCAGTCAGGGTCACTAACCACTAGATCAACAGGCCAGTCGCCAGTAATAGATATTAGATAAAATTAATACGTTTTTAAATCCAATAAAATTTAGCATACAGCGTTAATATGTCAACACAAATAACTGTTTATTAATTACAACTAATACCGGTAGCTAACTCGAAACGGCAACTTTAAAACATCAATAAAAAATATGCATCAGAAATAAAATCTCATATCAAACATTATGTACAGAAACTAGATTATAACAAAACGAACGAATGCAATCAAGCGTCTCGAGCCCGTTATTTGTTCTCACAGTTCTAGGCATTGAAGGAGACCAGCGTTAGCTATTGCGACATTATCGAAGTCTAGACTAGACTGGTGTGAAATTCGCACCGGCCATAGCTTTCGCGATTTCAATGGTTGAGATTGATCGAGAGAACCGGTCGAGGTAAGGTCTCTTGCTTTTTGGGTCACTTCGTATTTGGGAATCATTTTACTTTATCTCTATACACGAGCGCGATTTATGATCTTGAAATACATTTCTTGTAATAAGTCACCTTATTTCTTTATCGGTCTTTACTCTCTCTATCATTATAACCTACATTTATATCTTAAACACTTATTTTAGGTAGGTACAATCATAAAACAACATTTTGCTGATAAATTCGCACATGCATTAAAAATAATTTCAAAAACACTGTAACGTCTTGACCTTCATTTGCTTAGATATCCCCAATAAGACGTTTGTCTAAATTATAAACTTTTGTAGACATATTATGTTTTAAAATATTAAATAAGATGTCGCATACGGTGCGATGCGCGGTTTGCAGACGAGATGTATCAAACAGAGACAGAGCCGCGACGCGACGGCCGACACCGTCAGCCGGCCGCAAGGCGGCGAGGGGGCGCTCAGACCGGATCTCAGACCCTAAAATAAAAACATCTATCGAAATAATAATACGCACTGCTTACCCAGGACAAGTACGCGAAACGAATGGCGTTGACCCCCTGAGCATTCCCATGCTAAGTTGCGGGCCAACTGGATTTTTCTTAATGGTAGGGTGGTAGTACGCTTATAGAACTGAATAGGCCTTTCAAACGTGTGTTTGGACTTATTAGCTTTTATTTCTAAGACTAGCTTTCATGGGAGCTTCGTTGCGGTCGCTATCGAACATCGCACAAATTTATCAATGATGACATCTTAATACAGATGGTGACACTTGAATTTTTTTATGAAGACTTTATTTTAATGAGAAATTATAATGGATTAGGGATACTTCATTTGCGATATTGATTCTGTACAGTTTTGTATATAGCTTATGGGAGCTTAATAATAGAGCTTAATTTGACAAATAAGGGGAATAAGTTTATAAGAGATCTCATTATAAAATTTCTTTAACAAAATTACAATCCGAACTATCGATAATGGTAAGAGGGCCGTAGTCATAATAGGCAAATAGGTGAGGTCAAATTTTACAATGATATCAAGGCTTATGCCCCTTTCTGCCCTTAGTCTGGCTAGGTTCCTTTCGAACTTTCCATACATCCGTCCAGACCCGTCTTCAATTGTATAATTTAACCGTGCCGTCTTTTCTTCCATTCTACTTTTGTTCAAAGCAGACAAACCCGTTGCCGCAGCATAAAGAAATAAAAATTAATGGATGTCCGAACAATGGGGAGAAATTGTGATAGGTGAGAGTAATCTGCAGTAAAGAACCAGCGACAATTCGTGTTCTTTTATTTTCCTTCAAGAAACCCCAATTGTTAAAGTTAAATAGGGTCAGAATCATGCTACAATCTGGTCACAATTTTGAATTGTATTGTAAATCGTGTTTCGCGTAATCACTTGCATATATTCACACTTTAAGATTTGAAATAGATTTTATTGCAGTGACAGTGACCAATTAGAAAGGGTGTGTGAGTTAGATCTAAGTGTTTCATTTGTGTGGTCTAATAAGGATTCTGCATTGTTTTGCGTTTTTGACAAAAGGTAAGTTTGAATGCTCATTTTCTGTAAGGTCGGTATAGGATTAAATAAAGTGGTAGTTACTTGTCCGATATTTAATAAATAATTTTGGGACGTAATGTGGACATTATTTCGCGAATATTCTTAGTTTTTATTGATTATAAACCATCAGTAGTATTATTGACGAAGTGTTGTGTGTACAAATAAACTGTTTAGGTTAAGTACATAATTTAACAAAACACGTGGTTTGTGTGTAGATTGCCGAAAATAAAGTAACACTTGTTGCATAGGTGGCGAGTTAGGTACGAGTATATCAGATTTGGGGTTTAGCATTAGATGGGTTGTTTGTGTGATGTGGTATTGGCTATAAGTATTTTTATAGAATGACGCTAGTGACCCGCTCTTGCTTCTCTCGGATGCAATTTACAAGTATTCTCATATTATGTTTACTCGCTTGTTTGTTAAAAGCCTTATTCCATCAATTTATGTGTTATTACTTTGGTATTGTACTGACTAATCTGCCGGTCTTATAAAAATATCTTCTGGCGATAAACTAGGTGGCAATAGAAACTATTATTTTATAGGTGTACTGTGTTTGGATATATTTAAAGTATTGGTGCCAGTGTTAGATTGGTCCAATAGTATGTGTAACAAAAACTGCATAAATATGCCTCTAATTTTAAACATTACGAGAATTAGGACCGGAATATAAACAAACTCCCTTATTAAACATTTGCTATAAACTACAAGGTACTTACTCCGCTGATATGAGCCAGCACTGAGTGCTAATCATAGACAAAAAAGATTGGCAAAGTTCGCATTATTGTTAATATAACATGCGCGGGAAAGTCTGCATTTGAGTGCTTGCATAAACTTTTTCAGTGATCGCGATAGAAATAAAGATATTGCGTCAATAAATCCGTTCGACTGACAAGAAAATGCTCGTGTAATTTCGTTAAAGAATTTACAAATTGCATCGACCATTCTGCACCTGTTGATGTGAAGTTTTATCAAATTGCTTGCCCGCCCTGATTAGTGTCAATGCTGGACGGAAACGTTAAATTATTTTCACTTTTTGTTTACGGGTAAGTGTGGGTAGGTTAGTGATTTAAAATTCTTATAGAGTTAATTAGCTGATTTCATCTTGCCCTTTAGTATGAAAAAGAGATACTGAGTGTTTTTGTCTGACTAGGCGGGGTAATGAAAATGGTTAAAGGTGTTACCTCGCTACTGATATTATAAGTCTTTGAAAGCTTAGAACCCGAATGCAATATCTACATCGACATCACCTTTTAAAGTCGGTTTTGTTATTTTAATTATGAGAAATCCAAGAAGGTTGTAGGGTAAGGTAAATTCTATCGAGATTGTTGTCCTATAAAATTGATACAACAAAGTTTTATTTTCATTGACTACTGGGACATTGACAAAATACCCAGCGGTATACTTAATAGCCGTTCTACACGGTTCTAAACTTGCGTTCCAAGGTCCAACACAGTGACCTTTGTGGGAGCTTGGTTGCCATCCGCGTAGTTTGTATGAAATTTGGTTTACAACAGCCGGCTACACGGTTGAAAACCACCAACACCTCTGTGACAACTGTGGACACCTCTGTGGAAGGCAACAATTCCCTTGTCTTCCTAAAGATAGATATATATATATAATATTCTATATTCTACCACATATATATATATATATATATATATATATATCTAGAAACCGCTCTAAACGAATAGGCACAGGCGGCGCGGGCGTGAGGAATTTCGTACGCTATTAGGTATGTTGTATGCATAGTGGATATACGTCATTATTACGTTTAAATTGGCATACAAATCTAACCAACGTGTGTATCTACATTTTTTAAGAGGCCTGGCTCTGACGCTGGTATGAGAGAATTAGAAATGACGAACTTCATAATAATATTGATATACTTATAGATTCGGGGTACCTATGCGTGCGTGATACCGCATTATTGGAATTGCGTAATCTAATATCTATTACGAGATCTGTGACAGTAAAGTGATCTTGGCAACATGTTGTCAGAATGCGACGTTTCTGCATTGATTTTAAATTAAAATACCAAAATACGCGCGAATTTCAATACTAGGTAACCATTATAAGACAGTCTAAATGAAGAGTCATAAAGTAGAAATTACCAAACGAAGGTACCTATGTATCTACTTATTTGGTTCACTTACAAAGTCTTCAGTTTTTGAAACCCAGCAACAATTATGTACGTATATTTACAATTTAATTACATAATTATTATACTAACAACTAGCTTCCGCCTGCGGCTTCCACCATGTGGCCCCCGAAATCTCACTATCGTTATGAACGTCCAGTCTCCAGTCGAACTATACCTATGCAAAAATATATTCATCCGTTAGCAGGTAGGTACCTAATTGCAACAAATCATGTCATAAATAGGTTATTTTTATAAAACAGGCTCTATAGTATACCTAATTACAAAATCAATGTGCAAATTTTAAAAAAGCGCGCGATGTACCGCCATACATAACATTTTTATGATAGGCACATCTGTAGGACCGACCAAACGTGTCTATAGTAAAAAAAAAACAATTTGTGGTCTATTGAATATGCGACGCGTCGCGCATTTCGCAAAGGTCGAAAACCTCCGCGACAATGGACAAGATTCTTCCACGATTTAATTGCGCTATATAGCGTTTATAAAGTGTGCTCTTTTTGAAACTATGTTTAAACATTTGAGCCAATTTGAGAAATTAATTGAAAGAAGTAGGTGCTGCGAATTATTATACAAACTTAATAAATATTAGTGTAGTATCATCGCGACGCGTCGTTGATTACTCGTGCCGCGAAGACGCCCTTGAAATAACAAAAAAATAAACAAATAGCAATGACCTCGGCACACATGATAGACACAAATACTTACACTATTATTCAAACGGAGTCAGGTCAGATTAGGGCGGGCATTATAATTCATAGTACACGTTTGGTGAACACGTTATTATAAAATAGAACTAGATTCACCGGCTAGTTTAATTTGATAAGGTGACGTCATCGTCGTCTGGGCCCCCAATTTGACGTCAGCTAGTACAGTGACCCACAAATCTACAGACACAATAAATTCAGCAACGTACGATGCGAAACCGCGCGGGGGTCAATGAACTGTTGACGTATTTTAAATACGCACAAGTAGGTACCTTATCGCGAAATGTAGTACGCGGCGCGGCAAGCGGAGCGAGCTTGCTGTGCTATGTGTTTGCAAAATGGTTATTTATAGATGTGAGTGTCCGTGACGGATGGTTCGTGCTATTTCTAAGGTCCCGAGAATTGGTGAGCTATGGTGAGTAATAACATTTTATGATGTAAGTATTAATTAAACTACATGAATGTAAAAACATAACCAACCTTCACTTTCATAGTTTAATCAAATTCATCAAGTAGTTTTGTATATATCTAACACACTGGTTGATATTGTATTTTGAAAAACAAAACTATTCTTTATAAAATAAAAAGTGACAGATGTACATATTTATTGCAATTTGTCAAATGCCGAAAATAGTGATGGCCAGATATATTATTTTTACCGTAAAATAATCCGTACAGCTCCAATATCGGTTTTTATTATGCCTATGTTCTAAGCAACTTCACGGTATTTAAATTAAAGTTAACTTTTGAACAACATTTTTTTCTCAAGACTTTACAACACCGGAAACTTGGTGAGAGTTCACATTGCTTCTATACTTTTAATGCTATTGATATTAAGAAAATGTGAGAAAGGAAGTGTGTCTGTCGTGCTGCTACAAGACACACTACACCAGAATTCTTTCTTTGTAAAGAAAGGAAGAGTCTGCGTCAGGTGTTCGAACGATTTTCAACTTGATACATACTTCAATTAAGATTCATATTGGCAGTGAAAGCGTTGCACTGGAACCTTGTCCGTACAAAACGAGGCACCCGCAGTAGCCCTACCTACCTATCCACATAATGCGACGGATACAGATCCGAGTTTCTTACTTACACATACACGTGAAGTACGAAGGCCAGTTTTAAATATGTGTATGTGTCGCGAATACATACGGCTTCGATGATCAGCAGGTGTAAGCGAACTAAAGGCAAGGGGTTATTACGATTAACTCTTTTATCCCTTCGTTTCCATATGAAAGAGTAATGAACCTTGTTCTACTATTGGACAACGTCGATTAGTAACCGTGTGATTTTTATTTCGCACAAAAGCGGCATTATTTAGTACAGTAATTGTGTCTATTAACTATTGCTTGGATGTTTTTAGTTACTTTACAATGCATTATTAATTTCGTATTTACATTAAGTCCAATAAGTGTCAGTTTTAATTGTTTTGGTAATAAGTATATAATATCTAATTGGTATTTAATAAAATTAAATTCATAAACTCAGATTCCAATTAGATAAGTAAATATGTGAATTTGGTATTTAAAAAAATATGTAAATACCCACAATTTAAGTTTGTCTTAAAATATAAAAAAAAATGTTATTATGATTATTATTTTGCAAACTTAAAAATAAAGTAAGTAATTGTAACAACAAAGGCAAAACTGGCAGTGAATCGATTGCGAGTAACGAAGGTCATAGGGTTTGCAAGTGTGCGTATGTATGCAAGTATGCAGGCGAGCTCGGTGCGGCGTCGCTGCTGCACGCCTGCACCGGCGGTTGCAACACCCTCCCCCCTTCATTCTCGGCTTCTCGCTCGTCGCCGTCTTGCCGCTAGCCTGTCTCACCTCGCGGCCGGCAGCCTTGCGCGACGCGCCGCGCTCTTTCACGTTCAAAATTATTCGCAACCATTGCAAAAACTCTCTGTGCAATAAAATATTTTATATTTCGATGCGTTCACAATTAGTTTTAAATACAGAGAGGTTGTTAAAAGTTAACAAAGAAAATAAGTGCCTTTAAAACTTTGAATGCACTCCTCGTTGCATGTCCCGCGCGCGTCGTTATGTTATGAGAACCCCGTACCCGTACTGGCGGTCACGTTGACGTCGCGCGGTGCCGCCATATCTGTCTCGGCCACCAACTAGCAAAATTAATAGGTAATTATTTTCGTGTACAGTGTTTCTGATTGATATTGTCGCTCAGTGACTGTGTGTTAAAGTGTTTTCTATCTTTTGCCATCCATGGTGCTGATTCCTATCGGATTCTTTCTGGAAATTGAGGCGCGCGCCGGCCGGTTCTTATCGGGTGCAATGCAGTTGCACTCTCAACTTATTGCAGTTTTGCATTCACCAAAGTTTCATGCGCGGAAAGTTTCTAGTGTTTATTTATTAGTTCAAGAGGACTGTAAATGTGTTTTAAAGTGATTATTTGTTAAAAGTGATGTGTATAGTAGTTTCTAAAGAGCCGTCACAGTTTACTCTGCTGTGTTATTTCGGTCATTGACCGCCGGAATTCGCATCTCCTTTATATTAGAGCTGTTGTTAGATTTTTTGACATAATTCAGATTTTCGTTTTTTAGGCTCAAAATTGTGTCACGTCACTAGAAGAATGCAATGACCCGCGCATTCGCTTTTTGAAATTTCACCTTCACCCGGATGGAATGAGGACTGCACAATCCCATTGTTTCACAGTTTCATATGTTTGAACATCATTTGTTTTTTTGTTTTTCGGACGATTAGAGCGTTATCATTTTCTTCCAAAATTACAAAAATTACAAAATAAAGGTAAATATTATTTAAATAACCTGTAGTATTATAAATATACATTTTAAATTGTTCAAATAATATTTTGTTGCCATTGCTCACACGCGTGGCTTCCTTGAATCGCTGTTCAATGACATCATCTGTAGGCAAGCCAAGATAGGTCCCAATTTTTGTGTCCTAAGTAAAATAAAAATATATTCTACTGTTCCATTATACTCAAAAGTTTCAGTAAATTAAGTGTAGTGTGTGTAAAATGATGCAGAATGGCGGAGGGCAATGGAGAGATACCCATTGAAGAAGTATCTGGGAAGGACTCCGATGTTGGCCGGACACCAGATTACCGCAAACTCATTGACTATGGCTTGGATCCCAAGGTGAGCATTTTTAAAATTCAATTACACGTATATGTGCATATCACAGAAGCCCATCTTAGCTTAACCTAAAACAATATTGCATAAAAATAAATTTTAAGTGCAAAAAGTTTTTGCCGATGTGAAACTTAAGTTTGCTGGATTTTAACAGTTTGAGTACTCATATATATTCTTGATAGGTATGTTGTAGTCTAGTCCTAGTTAAAGAAAGTATTAGTTACCCTTACTATATTTTGAAATTAACTCTAGAGCTCCTAGATTCACGGTCCAACATGTGGGGCCGACGGATGCTTGAAATTTTTACTTGAGTAATATGTTTATAACTTTAAGACAAAGGCACATTATACCATATCTGGGATGTAGTAGAGGCCAAATGCTGTTAACCTTAGTATTATCAGTATTATATTAAAAAAAAGTCTTATTGGAATTAGCTTAAGAGCTATGGTACAGGTATTATATTATACCTTACTCTTATTAGAATCCATTATTGTCTATGGCTTGTCAGGTATACCTAAAAATCCTATTGGAAACTATTTTTTCAAAATTTAAATCTGTACCTAGGCCTTAGCACTACCTATGTACCTACATAATTGTGAATGTATGTATAACTAGTAATAGTTCCTAACCAGTTTGCCAGTTTGCAGTTACAATGTACTAGTATATTATGTAATGAAAAGGCTTCCTCAAGCCTCAGTCAATGCTCTTTACATGAATATTTTATCAGATTTCATTCAACATACATAATAATAAACAATAGGTATCGAATATCATGAAATTAAAATGACTGAAGTGTTGTGATAAACAGTATTTTTTCACAATGCCTAGTCTTTGTAAGAAGTAATATCTAGGTAATAAAACTGGCTTAATACTTGAAGTCTAGCTATGATTCACTAGTCTTATCATAGCATGGCAATTTTCTAAGAAACCCATGAGGGTACTTTATATTTCTTATGTTGCCACACCTAATAAAGTTAATGCTTGGAGAAAAAACTGTATGTTGGTAACAGTGTTTTGTCCTTTCTCTCTCTGATAATTTTGACCTTTGCCATTTGCTATCAGCCTACCTACAAACATGCAGGACTTGCATGTAGATAAAAAATGTGCAAATTTATTACGTTTTTGAACACTAAAAATCTTTTTATGGAAATATAATTATTTTAAAGAATAATCAGTAAGAACTTGTTCTGTATCTAGGCTAGATGAATAGCATAATTTTATCGCCTATAAATGTTCCGTAATCTTAGATTAAATATACCAGATTGAATAATACTGCAGTCGTTCGCGGCATTTTTTTTTTCGGTTCATGTTCTTATTGGAATCTAATAACTTCGCCAATTGAATTACATGTATTTTGTAGTACCTACCTATACAGATTGGTTGACAAATTTATCATTCCGAAATCCTTAAACGCGTGAGGTCAGTGTATGGTACGCGTCAAAGGGGTCTGGGGAAGCGGGCGAGGAGGCGGTAAGAGACACTGAGTAATTTTCCTCGTCACTGTCCTTACCGAGTTTCTGTAGGTACAAAATATATTCGCAATGTATCAAATTGCATATCTGCATACCTATGCATGTACTATCCATCCCCTTATCTTAATAATAATAGTTGGTTGCTGAGGCGAGTTGCGATGGTCAGTGCGCTGTTATAACGAGAGGATCGTCATGTGATACGATATCTATGTTTATATTTCAACGCACTATTAATTATATCTATTGCTACTGCACATAAAATAGTCAATATTAGACTATACGTAGATACTTACTAACATATTCATTTAAAAATGAAAATTTCATACTTTTTTGACCGCCGAAAGATCTTTCATATTTATGATGCAGGTCTTTTAAATATCTGAGTTGTCTTTGTTTTATTCGCCGAAAGAAATAAAGACAGCATGGGACAAAACTTTCTTCACGTATTTTTATACGGCGCTTTACTGTTGCTAATTGAATAGAGACAGCAGCAGCATTTTGTGACTTATCTTTTGAATATACTTTGGTTTCCTTAAAATTTATCATCAACATTATAAGCGAAGAGTATAATGTAAGAATATTTTAGGTTTCAGTACTGAAAATGTTGTATACTGCCATCTACTGTCTTTTTCACACACTATGTATGCCCATATGTTGAATCTCACGCGTTTCTATAACACTGAATATAAAACAATGATATGTTAGTGATTATGTTATTAGCAAATTGAAACCGTTTATGTCCAATTGCAGTGTTCAACCGACCTCATTTGAACATGAGATTGAGCGCAGGTGTCGGAATTCCCGTATCGCTATCGATTCATACTAAATGTATGGTTGCCAAAAGGTTTCGTCTTGGCAATGGTTTACTTCAATTTGACTATACTGGAGCTTTCTTATTGAAATAGTTCTTAATGTTGTCCGACGCAATCTCCACAAGATACTAGTAATGTATCTGATGAAGATTATATTTAATGGTAACTATTGTCCTTTCCAGGTAGCAGCCAAGCTCGACGACATTTATAAGACTGGAAAGCTAGCGCACGCTGAACTGGATGAGCGTGCGTTAGATGCCTTAAAAGAATTTCCATCCGACGGTGCTTTAAGTGTTCTTGGACAATTTTTAGATTCAAATCTCGAGCATGTATCTAATAAAAGTGCTTATTTATGTGGAGTCATGAAGACCTATAGGTGAGTACCCATACCCATGTATTACATCGCATGGCAACCCAATGAAAATATTGGATGATTGCCAAACTGCCTGGTATAACTAGGTCACAATCTTGAAAAATTGATTTGACATATTGTCAGTCGCGCTGCGGATGACCGTTGAATTTAAATCGCGTGGCCCTCTGCCTGAACAAAAACTAGGAAATATTGTGTTTTATATACTGTACCACGACCTTGTCGCTAAATGGCATTGCAGAAATTGACGCAGTATTTAAAAATAATATCTTTGTTGCACTGCGTCAAGCTTTCGGAAACCGATCACCGGTTAGGGACTTGTCGAACGAATCTCGTTTGTACAGTCTGCCGAATTAAATATTGTATCGACCTTTGTGGAAGAGGTCACCCGATAGTGATCATCAAATTGCAATAAAAATTATTGCTCGCGTCTGAAATACCCTCTTGATAGGCTAGACGTCAAGTTTCGTCATGCTACAATTTGTCCGTTTTCCATTAAAATCGGACTGAATGTAATTAGCAAAACTAGTATTATAATTATTCGTATTTAACGTACAGTTGCGACTGATAGTAATGCTTGAAACTGCGCTTTCGAATCGTTCCGTTAATAGGCATAATTGTTTGACATCTTTACGCACAAGCGAAAGGGGCTTTGTCTTACAACCTTGAAGTTTCTTATATGTCACGTAAAGAGGTGCCGCTGTTCGCTGCTTGCAAACTTCCTTAAATAACTTCAAGGTGTGCCAAATATATTATAGTCAGACGAGTTTCCTACCTTATAATAATATGTAAAGTACTATGGAACATATAGAAGCAAAAAGGGAGCCTCTACCCTAAAATGATCAAAGCATTATCGCCGTTAATTTCGTATAGCTACGGATGGTTTAATAAAGTCAATTATACTGTGTAGCTTGGGTAGAATTACGAGGAAATGATATGAGAAAGTACGCAGTTAATTGATACGTGTGACAAAGCCGTGCTCTGGAATGTATGTGACAGACTGACTGACGGATCATTTCGCTTGTCCTCGTGTATATTTGCGACGGCGCAAGATTAGATTACGGATGGTCATTAGCCCCTGTGCAGTCGTGATGCACAACCTGTTTGTGTTATTCAAATCTTAAAATGGTAATTGGAAATTGTCTTTGTAGCTTTTGTGCTGGTATTTTATTGGCTTTAAATACACTTTAACTTGAACTACCCTATGTCCCCATCTATAACAAAGATTAAAACCAGCGAAATTAAAAAACATGCTCTTCATTCTATTTTATTTTTGTTACAAATAGTTTTCGAAAAAAAAATGCCTGCATTTACTGTTTGCTCAAGAATGTAATTATCTTAACGCTTGTAGACTTTCTATAAAATATTTACGGTGTTTACACGTACGACACATAAGAATTAAACTAAGAACAAACTAAACGAAATTCCACAAATAGAAATTGCATTTATGTGTCTTTGGATGCAGACAATGTACCTAGGTGTGTCATCGCAATATTTTAGTTTGTATTTAAATTACAGCTTTTTAAATGAGGATCCAGGATCCTTTATTGGATCCTTTCTTAAAAAATATAAGTATTTGAATAAATAGGTTATAAAAAAAAAGCTTGGCCGATTTGCCTCTATTGAGAATAGCTTACTAAATTACGTCATGTGTTAATAAAACTACGGAAAAGCTCAAATTAATATCAAAATATTATTTTTCTTTTTCATTGAAGCAATGTTAATAATAGTTATGCTGTTGTATTTCAGACAGAAAAGCAGAGCGGGCGTGCAAGGCGCGCCCGCGCTGTCTTCCACTGTCCCGGTCAAGGGCCCCGATGAGGAGAAGATAAAACAAATATTGGCTCGGACCGGGTACACGTTAGATGTTACCACAGGTCAGTACAGCCCTATGTTGATATGAGTTTGTGTTTCAAATTGACGATAATTGTCATTGACAAGTGTCACGAAGAGCTGTCACGATAGTTTGGCCGGCCGCGATTCGTTCGTTTATATAATTGTCTTATTAATGCCCAAACGTCATTCGTTTACCTAACATTTAGCTGGTTTCGCCTTTAAAAATATTCTTGATGACCTAAAATATTTCTTTTGTATATTTCTTTTGTAAGGCGACAAAAGAATTAAATGTAGCTTTATTATACTAAATGAATAACAATAATAAATGTAGGTATAGACATACATAGATGATTTTTTAACAATCTCCCATGATTTGTAAATATGTACCTATTAAGTACCTAAAAGTAAATATTTTGTTCATGAAAAAAAAATATAAAACACGCTGTATATCTATATGTACGTAGATGTGTATCATGTTAGCGCTACACATGCACCGCAGCCATCTTCATTCCGAAGCCCCTCAGTTCACGTCAAGTTAGTATAGTTCATCGTCACTAGGTGGCGCTTCTACTCACCGCGATACAGAGTAGTGTTGCAAAATGGAAATTTGCAATTTGATGTGAAAATTTCCCAAGTTTTTTATAGCTTAAGTAAATGAGTTACTACTAGCTATGTAGCTATATGTTCTAAGAGCATTAAACTGTGCAGACATCCATTCATTAGTTGGTACATTGTAGGTTAATAGAATAGGCGGGAAAAAAGAAAATATGTAATTGGCAATAGAACTGTACAACATTCTTATTGGACTCCGATTATATATTAGTTTTCTTAATATCTATTGGCCAATTGGACTTCCTTGTCTATGGTTTACGGTACTGTTTATTTTCTTCTTATAATCTTGTATGATTGGTTCTGGCTGTTGTCAGACTATCTTATTTCTAACAAGATTCTTAAGGGTCAATTTCCAATTTAATAAAAGTACAGCTTTTTGGATAATCATGATAGGTGAGCTATGTATTATTTTCATCTAAAAATATCTAAAGATAAATAAAGTTGATTGGTGAGATGTAGTGTAGTTGGTGTGTTGGCGCAGGTCAACGTAAGTACGGCGGGCCGCCGCCCGGGTGGGAGGGCGGCACGCCGGGCGCCGGCTGCGAGGTGTTCTGCGGCAAGATCCCCAAGGACATGTACGAGGACGAGCTCATCCCGCTGTTCGAGCGCTGCGGCACCATCTGGGACCTGCGCCTCATGATGGACCCCATGACAGGCACCAACCGCGGCTACGCCTTCGTCACTTTCACCACGCGCGAGGCCACGCAGCGGGCCGTGCAGGAGGTGAGTGCGCCTCACATGCCCGAGTCAGGGGGAGCGGCCATTCTATGTGTTCTGTGTTGCTTCGACCTCCGCTTCGTTATTATTTTGGCTCTATTTTTAAATTTAAATGTCTGTTAAACCCCGCATCGAACCGATGAATGGAAATGCTCTCTCCCTCGAACGTTAGTGTACGTAAGCCGTAGAGTTGTTGAACGAACGTTCGCTACGAAGATTGGTGCCGAGTTGAGAGGCTGCGGTCCCCCGCGGCTTTGGTGAGTTTGCGAACGTTAGACAATGTGCGGCGAGCGAGGACCGCGGCACCTATCTTTGTGCGACAGATGGATGTTATCGAGCACATCTGTACCGATAGCCAACATCACAGCACACTGTGTTATCGCAAGACTAAAATAATGGTGCGATTGTTCATTATCAGCATATATCACGATTGGTAACACAAAATTGTGTCAAAACTCTAAAGCTTTACTGAGAATTTTTATATTGATTAAAGATTGGTGTTATTAATTTGATACAAAATTTATTCTAATTTGACGTCTACTTTCCAGGTGACTCGCCGAATGTTTAAGTATATTCCCTTGAAAGATTAACAGTATCACAGCACTTAGTTGCTGCGCGTTTGGAGACTAGTTTTGTGCGTCGCTGCCCTCCAGGCGAAACCATCACGTCCACTTTTGCGGCACTCGGTAGACTCTAGTACACTCAGTAGTAAACGATGATGCTCACAAGCTCCTGATGGTCTCTCCTTGCACAGAGCAAGTCTCCAAACCGCGGCCACACTTGCAAGACTACTAGTAGTCATCAGCCAGTAATTTTGCAAGGTCCCAATCATTTGCCTGTCGAATATATTCACAGTCACACTTGGGAGATTTAGATTTAAGCTTCTTCTATCATTTAAAAAGCATGTCATTAATATCCCGCTCACGGCGGCCACCTGCACCCATACACTGACTGAGTCCTATTCTGTACCTGTACTAATACAACGTAGATCGAACATTAGAGTGTCGAATGTGTGAGCAAGCTGCCGCCGTAATGAATATGTAATCACTGAATTTGTGTAAATGTGCAATATAACACCTGTATACTGATCTAGCCTCGCTTGTCCTGAGATATCATCCCGTTCTCTACTGTTGCACCTCGTTCAATTTTAAGTTGCTTAATTTTATTTTTTGTTACCATCACACGTACTCGCTTCTTTTTATTTTCACTTCATCAAACGGTCCACTTACAGGGTTAACTTTGAATTGGCTTCGAACAGTTCTCCAACTGAGAATTTAATATATCTCAGGCTCTCCTCTTTGCTCCGTACAACACTGTCGGCTTATCATCCAAATTCAGTTAACTCATCACGATTGGCTCTAACCGTCATCATGTCACGCGAGTGGCGGGCCGCCGCCGTCGGCTGTCTGGGCCCGGCCGGATACCCTAAGGATCCGAAGCGACGCCCTTTTTCAAAATTGTTCCCTTGTTATTTTTCCCACAGCTCGATAACCATGAAATTAAAGCAGGGAAGACTCTGAGAATTAAGATTAGCGTACCGAATCTGCGACTTTTCGTCGGCAACATTCCCAAGTCTAAAGGCAAAGAGGAGATACTGGAAGAGTTTGGTAAATTAACAGGTAAAGTGTCACTCTCGAATGAATTAAGGAGTTTATAGAGTTGTCGGGTTGAGTGCGTGGGGCTTGGTGTGGACCGCTGAGGGTGCCCCGCTTGCTCCCGCTTGCTCCCTGCGTCCCTTCCCGCCGCGTCTCTCCAGTCATTGGGCCCGGCAAGGCCGCCGCCATGCGACCCGGCCCTGGCCGTTGGCTATTCTCCCTCGAATTGTTCTTGCAGCTGAATGATTATGAAATTCGAAAGGGGAAAAAGATTGGCGTAACAGTTTCCTTTAACAATCACCGGTTATTCGTGGGGAATATCCCTAAGAATCGAGATCGGGACGATTTGTTTGAGGAGTTTACTAGGCACGCACGTAAGTCCTTGTCGAATTCATAATAAGTGCTACTCGGTTGTTTAATAGCGGCGTGCCGCGGGGCAACGTGACGGGATCGGCGGGCGCGGGCCGGGCCGCTCTGGCCCGGACCAGCCCGCCCAGGCCCGGACTGGCCCGGGCCGCAGCCTCTGTGAAGGCACCGTGTCACCGTGGCCCGCGGCGCGCCGGACCGACTTTACCTATTGGCCTCCGCCTCGAGAATGCTCACTGGTCATGACTGGAGAACCTTGCTGTTGTTCTCTAGAATAGACGTTGTTCAGTACCGTATATGTTCTCCTGGAATATCGTTTGATTTGCTTCATATTCTGTAGCGTTGAATGACTGAACTTGCGCGTCGGGCTCGAGGGAAGCTTTGTTATACCGTTAGCGAGCTTGCGCCCCGCTGCACGTCCCTTATCCATCTTGTATGATTGCAGCTGGGCTCGTCGAAGTTATTATATATAGTTCACCCGATGATAAGAAGAAAAATAGAGGATTTTGTTTTTTGGAATACGAGTCTCACAAAGCGGCGTCACTAGCTAAACGTAGACTGGGCACTGGTAGAATAAAGGTAAGCTTTGTAGCTTCGTTATAAACGTTTTGGACGTCTTTATCGGTTATTTCATATACATATATGCTTAATTTCCTCCACATTTAGAGGAGACCCGTGTCCAGCAGTGGGACGTTTATGGGTTGAAATGGTGATATCTTTGTGATGTTCCTACTTTGCTTTTTGCAATGGCGTTCAAAAAAGATAAAGTTAAAATGTTTTTACATAAAGATTTGGCTCAGTTGTACATGATGTCATGTCTTTGCGCAGGTATGGGGCTGTGATATAATAGTGGACTGGGCAGATCCTCAAGAGGAACCTGATGAGCAAACAATGAGCAAAGTGAGTATTCTGAAATGTAAGGGAAAGTCCCACTTTCCCTTAGATTTAAACCTTTACTGTAACAAACAACAAGACATTGTGTCTTATATAGTGATGATTTTCACGAAGGACGTCGTAGATTTTAAACGCCCGAATTCTTCTGAGATACATCACCACCACATTTATGTTTAAACATTTATATAAACAGAAATTTATTTATTACACCACATTTATATAAACAGAAATTTATGGGGCATAAAGAGCTTATTGACATTAATCGGGCAGGTTTCCAGTCTCCAGGTTTATACATATTGGGAAAATGTAGTCTGTACGTTCAGGGTGTTAATACTTTACTTAAAACGTCTGGTGTAGGTGAAGGTATTGTACGCGCGTAACCTGACACAAGAGATAACGGAAGACGCACTAAAGGAAGAATTTGAGCGCTACGGCACCGTGGAACGAGTTAAGAAGATTAAAGACTACGCGTTCGTGCATTTTGAGGACCGGGATTGTGCAGTAAAAGTAAGTGTTTTCTATATTACAAATTAATTTGTATCATGTGAAATTTAGAATAAGGCTTTAATTGCCAGTAAATCATTGATTTTTACGCCTTTTTTCTCATGATATTTGGATATGAGGACAAAAGTATTTTTTTTTTGCTGAATATTTAGATCTGGGTTTATATTCCTCACTTTAGTTTGCAGTTGATAAAACTGCCGCGCAAATTCAAACTATGATCTTTTATATTTTATTATCTCGTAATACAAACTTGACTTGATTAGAAATATTTGAAGCATCAAAAGAAAGATCATAAGTATGTAACCAGTTCATAAACACTTTGTTTGTTAAAGTCCTTCAATTTTTACACCGTCGCGTCGGTACATTCTTCGTCTTTTCGTTCAGCGAAATCAATGCTAAAGTCTGGTTTGTTTTACATGATCTCTAAAAAGCCGTGACTTTAAAAAGTAGGTATTAACAAATAGCATATGGTAGGCAATGCAAGAGTTAGACGGTAAGGAGATGGGTGGCGCGCGCCTGGAGGTGTCGCTAGCCAAGCCGCCCTCCGACAAGAAGAAGAAGGAAGAGATACTGCGCGCGCGCGAACGTCGTATGATGCAGATGATTCATGGACGTGGCGGGTAAGCACATTACAGTTCTACTACAGCCGCATACCAGACTAATAAACTTAAGCATTCACGTGTTACTTTGTTTTATAACACAAAAAACATAAACGAAACAGAAATTACAGAAAAATCGTTCTAGAGCCTTCTAAGGACAATAAATTTGCTCCGGAATTTTTGGCGGATCGGCAGCTTATGCGACCGTCAAGTTTGACATTATCCTGAAAAATATTTATTTTTATTTTGAATCGTATGTTCGTAACATCGTAGTGACGCGATATGCTTCACTCGGTTTGTTGTTGAGTTTGTTCC
Source organism: Laspeyria flexula (assembly GCA_905147015.1). Taxonomy (NCBI): domain Eukaryota; kingdom Metazoa; phylum Arthropoda; class Insecta; order Lepidoptera; family Erebidae; genus Laspeyria; species Laspeyria flexula. The sequence continues at coordinate 14,319,615 of LR989960.1, read as the reverse complement.
TTAATCGCCCCTCGTATATCTGTTTCAAAATATGTGGAGCCACTATTGTCACAATACAAAATAAATGTGTCTGGTGTGCAGGCCGCTTTACGATGGGACTTCACTTGCATCGTGTTGCTACGAGTATCTATTAGCTATTTGCGGTATAATCGCTCGAGATGCTTCGAATTTTAATTATTTTTTGTATTGCTGAAAGGATTGATGAATGTTGAAGAAGCGAAAGATGTAAGTCTGAATCCTATCAGGTGGAATCAAATTACTTTTTTCACGATAGAGGCTATCGTGAAAAAAGTTGCGGCGAGGGCTACAAGAAAGCAGAGGCTGTAATTATCAAAGCGCACGAATGTCATACGACGTTTTATAACATATAATTTTAGCAATAGTCATAGTCAACTTTTTACATATCTAAAGTATTGTTATACGCCATCAATTTAAATTCCCGATCCCCTTCAATTTCCGATAGGTTTCGTGTCATGTAACAAAACGTATTAATATTCGAGACCTCTCCTTTCAAAGCGCATTAGCAATCAGAAAATATTGCTTAACAAATAAAAAAAAATAAGGTCCGCCTATCTATGTATTTCCTATATATTTATGCACTATTCCAAATTCTAAATATGAGGTTGTCCCATAAGGACTCTTATACTTTGAATCTTCTTAAGTACGGAACCCTAAAAATAGTCATTGTTAAAAATTATGTACTGTAAATGGCGCTTTAATTGGGCTGTTATTCGCTACGGTAAATTGAAACATACCGTTCTGATAGCGTTTTTGTAACTGTCATTCGGTAATTTGTGTGCGCTTGTACCTTATCATGTCAAATCATAATGATAGTTTTCGAATAGGACAGGTTATTTCTTACATTTTCAATTAGTTCCGAATATAGACGCATGCCTAGTTGAATTATACGTTAATATCGAAACACGGTACTGTATTATACATTACTAGCTTCCGCCCGCTGCTCCGCCCGCGTGGTATGTATTTATACCTATAAACCTTCCTCTTGAATCAGTCTATCTATTAAAAAAAACCGCATCAAATACCGTTGCGTAGTTTTAAAGATTTAAGCATACTTAGGGATATATTTCTTAAGGGTCGGTAACGCGCTCGTGATGCCCCTGGTGTTGCAGGCGCCCATATGCTACGGTAACCGCTTACCATCAGGCGGACCGTACGTCTGTTTGCCACCATCGTGGTATAAAAAAATATATAAAAAAGTATAGGAACAGAGAAAGGGACTTTGTTTTATACTAAGTAGTGATAGCAATGACTGACATGTTACGCGTGAAATGCTATACATTATAACGATGCAACTGCGGTCCCAGACAATATATACTTACATAATTATATTATTATTTTTTAAGTTACTTAGTTTAGAGGAGATTGGGCAAATTGGTTACTGCTTTGAATGTTTCTTTGTAATAAAAAAACTATAGGTACCTTATTTTAGAATGAAATGGTTTTTAATTACAGGAGTCGTGTGAAAATGTTTTATTCCATTTTATACGGTGCTTTTATTCAAGCAAGCATTATTATCTTAACAGGTTTTACTATCATCGTCATCATCATTATTATTTCAGCCCATTGCAGTCCACTGTTGTTCCGGTTTTACTATAACAAATGAAAATATCTTATTTTGGATTTTTTTTTTTTGACCACATATTTTTTTTGTTGCTTGAATAAATGCTGGCTACATAAAGGCATCGATAGCCTGAATTGCCCTGAATAAACGGGTCAGCTGCTTTGATGTATAAGTAGTAACCATGATTGTGCCCTCTGTCCCCTTTACATTTTAATTTTTAGGGCCTGTTTCATCACTGGCAGAAAAGTTCTGATGACCTATCTGTTTAAGTGACAGCTTTTATATAAAAATATGTCAAAAATCTGTCCACTCGATAGGTTTTCAGACACTGCCAATGATGATACAAAGCCTAAAGTAGAAACAATTTTGACTGAAATTTTAAACTACCTACTTTTTATGTTTTAGTTATAAGATTTGGTTAAGAAACGATACTAAATTGTTTACGTGATCCTAATTCAATATTAAAACTATTTGCGAATTTTGGAAAATTAAAGATTCTTGATAATTAACTCCAGTAAACCAGCAAACCAGATTGTTGTTTTGGAATGTTTGAGCGTCTCCGCTCTCTGTAGTGGACGTTGTGAATGCTATGGAAGGGATTTTCTTTGTTTTGCGAGATTAGTATTAAATTGAGGGTGATTTTATTCCTTCTTTCCGAGCCATTTATTAATGCATAATATCAAGCAAATGTCTTGCTTTCCTTGTTACATCACTTTTGATGAGTCAATTAAAGCGTGACCTGCTTTATGCAAATGGTATTTGAGGAGTTGGAACCTGCTGTTTATTTTTAAACATCAGCGCCTAAGGGTTGTATACAGAAAATCACGTCCGAATGCCGTGACCACAGCTACAAATCCGGATGTAATTTTCGCCAATTAAGACGGTAGACAGCACAATTTAGCACTAATCTCCAATTATATTCAGTTTCTCTGGTTGTGAATGAAGTTTGTGAGTTTACTGGTGCTTACTAGGCACGTTCACAATGTCTGTAACGTGGTGTTAACTGTCAGATTCGATTGGTGCAGCTGCTCGCCGGTGATGCGCGGCCGCACGCCGCAGCCGCAGCCGCGCCCCCCGCAGGCGCGCGGCGACTACGGTTAGTACACACACATACACACACTCACACACACACGCGCCGCGGTGGGTGGACGCTCGGTGGTGGACTACTCGGCATATCATTTCATTTATCATTCGTTGTACAGATGGTCAGCTCTTTGTAAAGTAGGCTAATATACTTGACTGCCTCGGTGTGAACGATTGCTGCGAAAGAGTTCTCGGGTTGGACAAAAATGCTATGTTATTACGTTTTCGTCTTAAAATTCTCAGTATCAGTCCGGAAAGTCAGGGGTCTGAAAATGTGTGAGTTAACGGTTCGCCCCCTTTTACATGGGACCAAACATAGCTGACTTGTGTGATGCACCATGCCTACCCTTTCGCAGACATATGAGTGACGCTGTGTTATGATTCTAACAGGCAGCGACAATGTGTATGGGATGACAATATATTTAAGATGAAGGGGTTAAGTGGGGCGGTATCTGGCTTTGTTTTATAACCGGTGGGTATGACAGTGACGTAAGACAGATGTAGGCGTGAATAGTTGTAATTCTTAACGATACACAGTGTGAGACACTACTGATGTCACATCTGTGTGTCGACATAATGTGGTGAGGGCCGACGATTACATATTACAGTAACCTGCATTATAACTAATCACGTCTTACGTTTTACCTATATTGCGTTGTCATTCCTCTCTCCCCTTAATGGGGATGAAGCCTTTTTACATGATAAAAAGTACACACGCTTATATAGGTATTTATTATTGTTGTTTTACTTGGCTCTTTTTCCGTATCTATGTATTGTTGCCCTATATGTTTCAACTGAGATTGTAATATACGCTAACTGTACAGTCTTGATTTTGGTACTGCTTGAAGTTAATCCTAATTCGAAGAGTCTCATGAAGAGTTTCACACATGGTAAAATAAATTCGTCGTAATACGTCTCCATTAAACAAAACATCGATTAATTCAATATCATTCATCGCTAGTTAAACCTATTGCTATCATATTTGACATGTTATCAAGTTGAATATAGCTAGACAGTATTATTTGGCTGGAATTATCTGGAATCTTTGCGTCTGTACGTAAACGACAACCTTTGTTATTAGAGATTGCATATCCTTTGGCCAAAACTATGCCTAGAATTGTCACTGCTAATTTTCTCTCACTGAGGCTATGTCTGTTAGCTTGCTTTATATCGAAGTGGCATCTGTTAAATATAAAGACTGAATTATTTGTAAGGCTATGAGTTAGCTATGAGTATGTTGCATACGCCAGTCCCTGTATTGTAAGACTAACGTAGCACAGGTTTTGTCGGCCGATAGGTTTAAATATTATAGTTATGTTAAAATGTTACTACGTTATAAGAGCCTGAAGATCCGCCGAGCGTTTACCATACCTGTAAAACAGTACAACTACAGCACAGAGATAGGTGAAGGGAACTCATATTTAATCGGACGGTTAATACATAAATATTTTGAGTAGTACATTTATGTTTGTTGTCGACTCTCTCCCTCCGCCTCTCTCCCGTCCTTCACTCACACACAGACAGATGTGAACACGGTGTGGTCTCCACGCGCACACTCGCACATTCCGCTACTGTTCCTTACTAACAAGATGGCCGCTACTATACACTCTCCGCAAGGGACTTCCCCCGCCAGTGTTGCCAAACGTTTTCTAGTATTGCCAATGTAAAATAATTGTAGATGTTTGGGAGATTTTCGTAGTGTATCGTTAAGGCCTCAGTACATGTTTCATTAACGCTACTATCTAGGCTAGTTATTAATGACAGCTAGGAATAGGTTCGATGCATGGTTTCGGAACAGTTTTTGTATCAATGAAGAATAGTTGAGGGCTACTACACATCGTCCATTGAAATTGTAATAACAATATTAACAGACAATGCATGCTACAGAAGTGAATCATTAAGACTGGTCGGATGTCGCACAGCGCGACGTCTCGACAAGTCGACACGCTTAGGTAGGCTCTGGTGATGGGTCGTTAGCATTCAGTCAAAATTAATTGTAGCACCAGTGTAATTGAACAAGACATGGACATGAACAATTAGACATAATACTTCGATGCATGTTGTTTCCGTGTGTCGAAACTGTGAAGAGCTTCAGTCGGTCCGAGCCGAGGTGTGATCGCTGGAGGAGCAGAGGTGTTGGATGTAACCCGTGTGCTGTACCATACCATACCTGTACTGTGTACCCCGTGTAAAGTGACAACAGCATGTATTCACTTGTAATCTTTTCCCGGTACGAGTGTCGTGGAGGCTCGCAATCCGCAAGCCGACTAGATAGCTTGTAAGTTAGCGATAGTTTAGCTTAGCCTCTAAAAGGCCTGTGTTGTGTGTTTATAGATTATGATTACGACTATTACGGGTACGGTGATTACCGAGGTGGCTACAATGAGCCATTTTACCGGTACGATGAGTTCTATTTTGATTACGCGGGGCCACCGCAACCGTCCGCCGTCCGCCAGCCTACCAACAGACCGCAACCGGTGGGTCCCCACACACACTCACTAATGTATCACTCTTATTTACTAGTCACTAGTCGCTGTACTCATTATTGTTCTTTCGATTTTGATTTGCCAAATTTTATCATCTGTTTTTTATTTTTTTTATTTTGTTGTTTAATCCCATCCTCGAACGGAGTTAGTGACTCGGTAAAGACGGTAGTGTGTAGGCCTGACGGTGGTGATCGCACTGCGGCGGGCGTGCCTCGGACTTGTCACAGATTGCCGGGAAAAGTGTTAGTGGGCGCGCGGGGTGGCTGGTCGGCCGATCTCACCATCAGGTCTATATGACTGACGCCACTCCGACTAACATGCCCGTCTATCATCTGTACCTGTTGTTTTCATTTGTCATTAGCCAGTTCACCGCTTGAGTCATTCCGCCGCGCTTGTCATCCATGTAGTGCTTTGCTTCGCTTGATCACTAACAGATAACACGCTCTAGCTTTGCCACCCGCACACATTCCCGTAGGCGAGGAACGTAGCGCCCCCCCGAAGCTTGGAACGCCCGAGTAATGTTGTATAATTTGTCGTTGTTGTAACGAGGTAGAGAATATGTTGAGAAGACTTACTGACCCGCTTGGTAAATGCCTCACTCAGGACGACGAGCTCGGTCTCGGGCCCAACTCGCTTTACTACGATCTAACCGGAGGCATTCAGGTACCGCCGATGGGCGCTCACTTTATTCCAAATTTTTGTATTGATATTTAGTGAATGTCGTTTCGGTTTTAGATTACACAGATTCGACTGTTAGATTATCGTAGAATGGTTTACATGTTACATAAGTAATTATATCTAAAGTATTTAATATTTTGTAGGGTATTTATACATAATTATATAGTAAAGTCGTATCCCTATCCTAGAATGCGTTGATAAAATCGTTGGATGATTATTTAGATAGCTTCAGTAGGTACCTGACTGTTTCACTGTATGACTCTTATAACGAAACATTACTATTGGACATTAGATATAACTGGTATAGTGTGGCGTTCCACGGTAAAAGTGTCTTTTTTTTCGTAACAATGCTTGTGACGTTGCCACTAACCTTGATGTGAGCTCATCACATACTTTTATCTCGAAAGCCACAGATATGTCGATGTACTGTGCACTCGGGGACGTTGTTCAAATGCTTGCTCAAACAATCGCTGCAATTAAATTAAGTTTGAACACAGTCTCCGTGTGCTGTATTCATAGTGTAACTTTTGGTTGACAAAGTATTGCGATAGCGAATTTATTGCAGCATGACAGATACGTTTTCAACAATAACACACGAGATACTGCCAATTATAAAGCAGTTATTATTTAATTAATTTGGATGTGTTGTTGTTGGAATTAGTGTAATTTATGTACAGTACATACCTACCTACATTTTTGACCGAGTTCTGAGTTACGGAATCTTTTGACGCTGGGCGCATTTTAGATACTGAACCGTATTCCTCAGTTCTTATAGGCCAGTAAACAGTTGCATGAAGGTATTCAGCTTTAACATTAAGAACTGAGGCTACACAAGTTCACTCTTTAATGCGCTTAGATACATTTTGACTAATATTTTTAACACGACGTAATAAACATGACATAAACAGAAATCGGTCAGCTCTCGATGATCCTTAGTGTTGTCTCTTTCTTATGAATTGAATCTTATATTCTACACTCTTACAGTTTAAGACAGTGACAGTGTGAAAGAGATAGTACTACGGTAATATAAATATATATTATATAATTATATATATCGCCCCGCTCTGTTGCATCCCACTGATGGCAACAGGCGGGGCTTATTATCTTTGTTATGTTGGCCACAAGGATTACTTCTCTGTGGCTTCATTTAATGAATGCAGCAATGACGAATATTATTAAAACTTGAGAAGACACTGTTTGAAGGTTTGTGCATTGAATTTTCTCAAATATTACTTGCTTTGGTAAAATTACTCAAGTTGTAATAATATCTTTTTTGCTAGTCATTGGACAACAACCGTCAACATTGGTAGTATAGCTTCATTTGAATGGCGGTTGCTGTCAACTTATGCTGCCATTTTGCCGAATGAGAACCTTAAAGACGCATAGATCTATAGAATCTTAGTTAGATATTTTTTGGCATGAGACTCGGTGTATCATTATTTTTTTTTGTTTAATTCTCAATCGTGTTAGTTTGCAATAAGCGCGCCGCATCAATAGATTTGGTCTGTCTATTTGGTTCTAATTCGTCGAGTGTATAGCGGAGACTAGTCCTTGTTGGCTTGTCGTGGGCTGTAATGACGTATGTCCGTGGTGGTTCGGTTAGGCTGGGTCATGTGGGACGGGCGGTCGATGGGCGCGGCGCGCGGCGGCGGCGCCGGCGTCCGCGGCTGGGGCCCGTGGTGGTGCCCGCCGCGTCGCGCGTGGCCGCCGCACGCCCAGCGCCATGCGTGGCAATCCCCGCGCCAAGCCAAGTTTACCAGGTCAGTGAGCTCCATACACACGATACTTATAGTCTTAAAGAATCATACTTTTAAAACCCAACGGGAAAGAGATTCCTATGGTGTAAGATCGCGCCGCGTCGCATGGAATGTTCTGTTCATAGTATTAGTAGATTGTAGTCATAGAAAATATTAAGACCCATTTAGACTATGCAAGTTTGGCAATTCTCATGCCTTATCTGTTTTTCTCAAGACAAAGCGAGCACGAAAAGTGGCAAGGCATGCAAAACTTACACCGTCTAAATGAGCCTTTACAATTTAATTCGCTTCCACACGCGTCACGTGTATCAGTTCACTTTGGGGTTTAAAAGTATGTTTCCGCCTTCACACTACTTGCACATAACTACGAATAAATTTACTTGAAGGACTTGGTTTCAGTCAAGATATTTTAAGAGTTTGTAATCAGACCTTCTTTTGGACGAAAGCAAAACGGATGAAAAGAAATAAAATCAGAACCTTCCTCAATGATGTTTCTAGGATGTTGCATTCCTAGTCATCTTTACTGGAACCTTAACAAGTTGTAGGAATTATTTCTAGCGACAGTCACACACGTGCTTTAAGTGCTTTTAATTTATCTGCTGCTATCCTGGCGCATGGCCCCTGTGTGACTGGTGCTTAAGAAGACAATGTACGTGTACCTTGACTTAGTTTGGTAAAATTAGTTTCAACTTGGCATGGCTTTTCTGCGCAGGCTATACGTATATTGATACATAGTGAGACATTTTACACACATGTACAGATTGTAAAGGTAACCAAGAACATTGGTTTTTGGTTGCTACAGTACATATCTTATGTAAGCATTCGTCCTCTTACGTACTCGTATATTACACTTCGGTTGTGGTCACGTAACACAACCAAATGAAGATGTTTAAAACTCACTATACATGTTGTTGCCACTTTATTACCTATGTTATTGTTCCACTCACTGAGTATACCTACTTAGTAACACTATCTACCAGCTGTGTACTTCTTATAGTCTTAAGTGCAAAATTCAAAATTTCGATGTAATAACATTGGACTCTCTCTCGGTCGACCTCTCGTCCTCCAAGAATATGATCCTGAAACATTTTCCTTTTATTTCAGCGTGTTTGATGGTTTGCGTGTAATCTGGATTAATGCATTGTATATCGGTAACTATCCTACTCCTATGTCCTTAGTCAGAGGGCTACCACAAACTTGCAAAATTGTAGTAGAGCTCGATCGAGTGGCGAGTCCATTGTTTCCTGTTCGAAGTTTGTGGGAGACCCTTCGGTTCCTACTAGCGTAGTTAGACTGACCCAGAACATTTCCTAGTCCCACCTCTCGTAGTGAAACGTATAGGAGTGGTGAGCGATGGACTAAGCGCGGTGTGGTTGTGCGCAGGTAAACGTAAACACGACGGGGGCCACCAGAACGTCGGGGGGGAGTGCAAGCGGCGGGTGGGCGCGGGCGGGGCGGGCGCGGCGGGCTGGGGCGGCGGCGCGCTGGCGCAGCAGCCGCTGGGCAGCTAGCGCGGCGCGGCAGTGCGGCGCGGCTAGTGCCAGCGCGGCGCCGGGCCCGGGCGCCGAGTCGTGGCCGGCCCCCGCGCCGGAGAACTACAAGCTGCGCGGGGGGCCGACCGGCCGCGAGTGCGCGCGCCTGAGGGTACCGACACGTCCGGTCCTCGCTGCGTGCCGAGAGGATCGCTCTACTTTTTTCTATATATGTGTTTTTTTATTTGATTTTCGAGTTTTCGATTTTGTATCGCATCGATCCGTAAAAATCTTAAAGTAGGACGTTACGAAATGTTTCGATTGTAAGTTTCCCGTTATGCTTATGTTTTTCACTGTCGTATTAACCGTATATATTTAATATATACTTTATTTGAGGGGAGCGCGCGGCCGCGGTTGCCTGTTTGCGATCGCGCGCTCGGGTCGCGGACCCGTCGACTGTCTGTTTTTTTTTAATACATGTTATTCGATATATTTTATTCCTGTGAACGCATTTTGCGATGTGATGTGTATTTTAGCAGTAATTATTATATTGTAAGGAGTTTGACTGTTGTTTTTTGACATACTTACAACTTAGGATACTTGAATGAATAATCGGTTGAATTGACTCATGACGACTAGCGATTACGGCTATAAAAAACCACCCCTGTACTCGAACATTTCCCGACTGTGTTCCTGCTTTAGTTTTTTGCTTTATTTTTATTACATATTTCCCTTAAAATACATTAGTGTGAGGCAGTAGTATTGTAAAGTTCTGGATTTCTGTAATGTTTATTATTGCTGTACTAAACTTTTTTTTTGTATTCGACCACATAGCATGTCCATACTGTTAGAACTCTGACTTGTATCAATCTTGTATCAGTTTAATGTGGAATAAATTTGCAAAACTGTGTTTGCCTTATTATACATCTGGTTTCCTTTCTACCACACTCTTTTCCCCCCATATTTACTCTTAACCTCGCATCAGAGTCCTTTAGTCTCACATGCACATTTCAAACTACACACAAATCCTTAAACGACTTCAAAAAAGGAGGTTATATCTTCGACTGTATAAATTTTTAAGTATGTTCAACGATTTCTTGGAGATGCCTGAGCCGATTTAAAAAAACCTTATTTTGTTTGAAAGGGTAGGTATATTTCCGAATTGGCCCCTACCATGTTAAGTTCTGATGATGGAATCTCGGGGAAATCGAAGGCAACAGGGACACGTTACGTGTTTAATATACCTATTTTCTAAAGTTATTCAATTATTTACGTCTGATAGTCATCATCTCATGTTGATGGAAGGTACCTATAACTCTGGATCAAGCATTATAGGTAGGTACTTAAAACCAATAGGTGTATTCTTGTTGTAGGTTATTCAGGTGAGCTGTCACTGGCAGGTATCTAACCTTAACGGTTAGGAGTAAGAGGATTTCTTTAAATATCACATCAATGTATATTCTTTCAAGTGACTGAGATGGGAGCTTTTGATGGAAGATAAAGTTGCATGCCTTCATTGGAGGTGGCCACGTAGTTCGACCGCTTGGTTCGATCAAATTTTTAATCTTTCCCAAAAAACACGTACCTAAGTGTGTCTATGTGTAATATATGTCTGAAATCTCGCTCTATTTAATATGATATTATCATCGAAATTATAAGGGATCCCAAGGTTTTATAGTCCGTCAATAGTTATCAAAAAAACAAAAAAAATCTATATAGGATTCTTCTAGGATTAGAAAACAAATGACAATAGGTAAATCCCAACTCCATAAGATCCAATATCCGCCTTCGGGGTGCTTTTGGGTCTCCGGCGATTCTGTAGTGCATCAGGTATGTTCACGGACGAGAATACTGATAACTTTGAAGCTATCATGCGTAAGAGGACAGCTTCTCTGATGCTAAGAGTCCGCCGGAGTAACAACAGCATCGTGAAGTTAATTGGGGGTAGGCTTATTGTCCCTTCCTGTGGCACTGGACCCGTAAGCACAGCTGCGGTGTCGGTGCGCCAGGAAGATACATGAATTAAGAATAAATAACTAAATATAATAACTTTTAAATATAAACACAGGCAATACGAACTGTAATTTTTTACAATCGCTTTGGTAAAAACTTAAATAAATGTTGTGATAATTTGTAATTTTGTAATTAATATAATTGAATTTACTAACATAGTCTTAAGGAACTGTAACTAACAAAATATGGATGCTTTTTCCGAAATAAATGTTTATTATTATTATTGAACCAACAGGAAAAAAAAGTTCATGTACTCCGATCGATCGAACCATGCAGACGAACCACGTGACCACTCGAACTACGGGGTCCTATGATTTAGTAGTTCGCCTGATAACATAAAATCGAACCAACAGGAAAAAAAGTTCGTGTAGTCCGCCTGATCGAACTATGCGATCGAACCGCGTGTTCAGAGGGCCTTTATTACCCGTGGTCCACCTGGTAGTTCACCCAGGTGAACCACGGGTTTTTTTTTACCCGTAGTCCACCTGGTGTACCAAGGGAAATTGTATAGTATACCAGTCGCATTCTATAGGAAAAAATACATACAGTCGAACATATAACCTCCTCCTTTTTTGAAGTCGTTTAAAAAGAAAGACATAGGTACAAAGCTGAGACTTGGAATCTTCTATTCTGCAATGAGGTTGTGTTGTTAGAATTTTTGAATAGACGTTCCCTTCTATCGGAGATTCTTTATTTCGTTTTCCCGTCTTAGTTTGCCAGCCAGTATAACTAAAACGAAATACTACTTTTTATCTAGCTTAGATAAAATGTACACTAAAAATGGAAAAATAAACTATTTTTGATTATATGTATATTTATGATAACTAATCTGTTTGAAGTTGGTGCCAAGCCTAAAGAGTTTGTTAAGCTACGATTTAGTACCTACCTACGTACATCTGTTGCCGGTCGCTACATCACACCACCTCGCACTTGCGTGTGATCGTGCCTAGTGGACGGCTCGTAGTGAGTGATACAACCTCATTAGGCTGGCACCGACTTCAAACAGATTAGTAATAGGGTATTATAGGTACTATAAAAAGGTAGGTAGGTATTTTGTTCTTGAAATTAAAAATCAGTTTATTTTTCGGTTATTAGTACTGTTTTGAAGCCGATTTAATATTTTTTGTTAAAAATAGGCGTAGTTCCCATTTGTTCTATAGAACTGACGTCACCGGGACAAAATGAGAGAAAAATCATTCTCAATTGTTCCATAGAACATTTAGTATCTATTTTTCTCAAATTGTTCTATAGAACAGTATCTATATAGATATCAAGACTCCTTGATGATTATCCAACTGGATTATTATAACATGGCGTTTTCGCAAAAATCGTCAAAAATTCGTGACAAACATGGTATGGAACTGTTTTGGACAAAACGATTTCCCCCTTTTTTTGTCCCGCTGACGTCAGTTCTAAAAAGCAAATGGGAATAACCCAAAAATAGTTTATGATTCTTAAGGACCACTTTCCAAAATGCTCCCAAAATGTCAAACTTCTCAAAACCTGCATTTTCCCAGAGGACAGAATTTCCAATACGTCCACCTTTCAAAACATCCATTTGCTCCAGTAAAACCTGTGTATCCAACTAAAGTTTGTACACCAGTATTTATTGTTCTAAGGATTTACCACCATTTCGTTCGTTTATCTATAAATAAGTTTAATATTGGTTTGCATTTCTGTTTTCCAAAAACGGACATTTTGCGAATTGTCTTTTTGAGAAGTGGACTTTTTGGGAATGGCCCATTAGGGAGTTGTCCTTTGGGAAGTGGACGTTTTGGAAAGTGGAGATTTTGGGAATTGGAGTCAAAGGGACAAATACCTAAAGACTGACTCCTTTATTCTCAAAGGTTTTGATCGTTAAGTGCTTGGATAGCCTGTACCTACCCTCTTTCTTCAACTGTGCCTGTGGTATAGAGGGAGTGCTGTACAGCTACTGCGCACGAGGTTCTGGGCTTGATCCCTAGGTCGGGTCAATACAATATTGTTTTTTTTTGACAAGGAAAATCGCAGTTCCTATCAGCCCGGAGTTTATATTACAGGGAACCAAAACAGATTGTGAAATATGAGCAGTAATGCACCTCCAATAACCCCTTTGGCGATATGTGTGGTGCTATGCATGTATGTTATGGTGAGTTGAGGTTTGTAATAAGTACAATAAAATTTACTTTGCAATGAAACAATATTTGACAGATTTGACTTTATACCACAGTGATCACATTGAATATATCTGTAAAGATACGTCTTTCATTCTTGTGTGCTAGGCGACCAAACAAAAATTAATAAATTATTGTTTATTATAATTAATAAACAATGCAATTCTTTTTAATCATGGATTTTTAATTTTAGTAATTTTTTAGGATGGGTTATTTACCGAGGCACAAGGTTCGTGCTGCGCCATATCTCAAAAACGGTTGGGATTTTGGAAAAACTGTACAGCATGAATGTTGTAGACAATTTAATAAGCTTACTGGATTACTTATTAGGATTGGATAGACCACATCTAGCCGAACGTGAGTGGGAGTGCGACCGTACGCGGAGGAACCGAAGATGCGCTCAGCTCACACTCTATATATCGCTCTAGTAAAGACGGTTCTAACTTCTAAGTGACACTGACAGAAATGTATAGCAGCAAAGAAAAGTGCGGTTCTGTGTGGCTATATCTGGTGAAAACCCTAAAGGATTTGCTGCTACAGACAGCGGATCGCCACTAAGTAATTATGGAAGGAGTGATAAAAGATAAGTTTTCATGAATATATTTTTTTAGATAAAGTTTAGTAATTAAGCAGATATTTAGTAGTCTGGGAATATAAGTTGAGGAACAGTTAACTTGGAAACCACACCTAGAAGAAGCGTTTGAGTAAATCAGCCTATGCACTTTTCCAAATAAACAAAATAGGTAGTAAATAGAGACACACTGTTCACTGCATATCAGGGACCGTAACTTCAACTTAAATATTATGGTATTATATTAGGGGTTAAAGTATGAAATTGCCGATTTGTACTGAAAAATGGTTTTTTTTTTTTGTTTTTTTTTTTTTCACATATTCATTTAATCAAAATAATTACCATTATTATCTATACATTTCTGCCATCTAATAGATCTCTGGTGATCTAGATTCGTCAAACTGTGTGATAGCATTTTGTACTGCCTCCTGAGAAGAAAACTTTTTATCACGTAGAAAATTGTCCAAATCACGAAAAAAATGGTAGTCCGTTGGAGCAAGGTCTGGTGAATACGGAAGGTGACGAATGGTTTCTAATTGCAGTTCCTGTAGATTTAAAATGGTTTTTCGTGCTGTATGAGGTCTCGCGTTATCATGGAGCAATAATGGTGAAGATCGATTTATGAGTCAGGGCTGTTTCAGTGCTAGTTTTGCTATCATTGTTCGGCACAGTAGACATCTGCTGTTATTGCTTGACCAGATCGGAGAAAGCTAAGTGAATAACACCATGCTGAGACCACCAAACAGTTTCCATTAGGTACCTTTTTATTAGCTTTGCTTTAGGACACTGTTGCGGCGTTTGACCTGGGGTCAGCCATTGCATTTTTGGCTTACGGTGATCGTAAAGAATCCACTTTTTATCACTTGTCACAATTCGATCCAATATTCCTTCATTTCTGTATCGATTGAACAAGGCAGCACAAGTTTCAACACGCGTTTCTTTCTGCAGATAAGTCAAATCACCCATTTTAGGCACCCATTTTTCATATTGTTTTATTTTATTGATTATTATGATACCTAATATATGGTTATAAAAAAAACAACTGAAAGTCGATAATCGAGTCGAAAAACGTTTCACTCAAAAATTTCAAACCATGAAGGTTCTATGTCAATTCGAAGTATCTATTACAATAAAACGGCAATTTCATACTTTAACCTCTATTATATGTGTAGCTTAAAAACAGTTGAGAGCTTTGTTCCATATTTTAAATCTTTAAAATAGTAATTATAATATAATAATAATTTTCTACCACATTCACACAGCGCCATCTAGTCCCAAAGTAAGCAATTATATTTGCTTGTGTTATGGGTAGGTACTAAACAACTGATATAGTACTTAAATCTACTTACCTAAATACATTTTTTTTTTGTAAATACATACATATTATAGATAAATTACACCCAGACACAGAACAAACGTTTATGCTCATCACACAAAGATTTGTCCTGGGTGGGGATCGAACCCACGACCTCCGGTTTAGCAGTCAGGGTCACTAACCACTAGACCAACAGGCCAGTCAAGTCAGACCCGCAGTAATTAGGTACAGTCAACGTCAGTAATTAGGTAAGTAGTTTAACATTAGGAAACAAACTCGCATCTATTCTCCAAGTTTTTGAGGAACAGCAATGTTCTCGTCATGCCCTTGGTGTTTTTGGTGTAGCCTATGTCTAGGGTATGGTGACCGCTTCCTATCAGCTGCGTCGTACGCCTGTTTGCCACCGTTGTGGTTACCAATAGCTTTTTGATTTTGGAAATGCAATCCATTTCGTAATGTTTCTGACGACAATTGTTTTAATGTAAAAACGTAGGTAGTAATAAAATAAAACAAATGGTTACGTTAAAGTGGTGTAATCAAGTATGTGGTGGTGCTGGCTGGCCGGTACCGCGGTGCTGAGACGGCGCGAGGCGCGTCGTCATACGGTGTCGGGCGGCGGGGGCAGCGGGGGCGCAGCGAGGCGCGCGGCGGGGGCGCGGCGGGCGCGTGGCGGGGGGCGAGGGGGCGGCGGGGGCCGGCGCGCTCTCCTCGCCGCGCGGGAGCGCCGCGTGCGCCGAGCCCACCACGCGCCCAGCGCCGCCGCGCCGCTGCCCCCACCGCACACCGCCCACCACCACGCCGCGCTCCCGGACCCACCGCCCACGGCCACCGACCCGCCTATGGATACGTCACGCCTATAACCTGCGATGGTCACTACTGGACCTGGGACGATCGACTCCTTCACAATAATAAACTTATGAGGTATATTTAGGGATGCCATTCATAATATACCTACAAATTACCATTCGATTAACTAATTGCGGTCACAAATTTTCAAGAGTCTGAATTGAATTGTTAAAATTAACACAACGGTCGAAGTTAGAAGTTATCTGAAGTTTGCAAATGGCAGGCTTATTTTAAACTATCTTAACTCTTGAAGTTATTAGAATGTTTTAATGAAATGGAATCGACCTCCTGGTCCTTGTAATTGTCTGATAGTTTTACAATATTCAAAGACCACCAAGTAGTTTGAATTTTTATTATTTATATCATTAGACGTTCCTTCTATAATTCAAGTAGGTACACTAAGTATCATCAGTGAATATTGTAACACTATTTATGTTATTTTATTAAATTTATTAATACATAATTACAAAATTTAAAATAATTTTAAGGCAATTTTTTAAAATTGTATGTTTAGGTAGACGTGTTTACAACATGCAACACAAAGATTTAATAGAGAAGTTTTAGACAAAGAAAGCAGAGTTTGATGTGTGGTGAAGGAAGATAAGATATTAACTAATTGCCATAACTAGGTTTAACTGCAAGTTACTTGACACAATGCTTCTCTCTCAATGATATTATGTATGTTGGCCTTTATATATTCAATCAATATTTTTTTACTAAAATTCAAAGGCAATTAATCAATATATTTTAAAAAAATGACCAAGCATTGCAAGGCAGAAACTACACCCTGAAAGTTCAACAGGCTTCCTTTTTACAACAAATACTTTAGGAACGCAACACAAACACAACAAAACACAATCCTTTTACAAGCTGGATACTTGTTCACACAAATAACTATACAGGTACTAAAATATTTTACGTATTTTTCAGCTCCTACCCTGCAAATTTTCCTCAAAAGCAACATAGCAGAGTCAAAAACAGAGAGTAGGTTAATAACATTATAAAAAGACACTACAGGAGCATGTTCACTGTCGTTTGTCTCTTTCTATCTTCAGTTTCTTTTAACTTAGAAGACGGGTAAAATAATTTCTGACTATCTGTTTTTGCTGTATGACCGAAGCGATGGCGATGGTAAGACCAGGATAAGAAGGACGCATGCAAGTGGGACAAGAAGTCGAGGGGTCGAGGTCGGAAGGTCTGGCTGGTGGTAGTAGAGACTCACGTGCTATGCGCCCGGTCAGTGCGGGGCGGCGAGCACAAGCGAGAGCGCGACCAGAGCGGCGCGCGCCGCGGCCCGCGCCGACGCCGCGCCGCCTGCGCACACCGCCGCGTCAGACCCGCCTCGGGGAACATGCACTCACTCATGGAACACCTTCACTACACACTCTCCATCTCTGTTACGATTGACTCTAATCTAATCGTAGTGTGTGGTTCCATCAGATAGTGCATACTTAAAAACGGCCGATAAGGTTCCCCGGGCCCCATAGTGCGATGACTCAATGCAAGCTTTGACCCATTGGAGAAAGTACGACATTCAATTATTAACGTTAAAGTTACCGTTACTGAGCGCAAACGATTCAAAATACTTAAAAAAATTTAGACTTAGGACAGATCAGAGATGCAACTCTCCTGAGTCATCACAGTATTTGTAACGAACGATAAATAATAAAAATTTAAATGGAGTAAAATTTATGGATGCAACAATGACTTAAGATGAAAAAACATTTAAATTCAAATTATACTAAGGGGAGACTTGGTATGTAAAAGAAAAAGTCTGTAATCTTTGCAACATATTCAATATATTCTCCTAATTCACCAACAATAATATGATTTATCTTTTGAAACGTTTGTCTAATACCTACCTAAAGTCCTAGAGTACAAGTTACAATATCCTCAGAGACAAAGATTGCATTGAACCATCAGTGGTATACTGAGAAAGTACAGTGATCATAACATTATTCGTATTTGTTTAGAGTTATTAGTTAACAGTGCTACAGTGTTTAGAATACAATATTTTACAACGATTTAGAAGATAAAAGCAGGAGTAAGCAGCGAATGTACGACAAGCTCACGTTTCAGTATTCGTTTGTGTCGTTTTGTTCTTTAAAAGCATACAGGGTGTGGGTTATGCACCAGCGCAGATATTGATTGAATACCTACCTTAGTACCTTTATAATGTGTTTTAATTGTTTTGTTCCTACTACCTTTCGTTCTACCTATCTATGTTAGTAGATAATATTTTGGCTACAGAGTTGTGTGTAGGTATAAAATGAATAAAGAGTAAGTAGGTAATGACAATATTTTAAGTTTCTATGTCAGCTCTTACCTAAAAGCTAGTCATAAAGTTTAATACAAATCGAAGTGTGAACCTAATATTGTATATGGTAGGTAGGTATTCTAGCAATATCTGTGCTACATTCTGTATGCGTGTAAAGCAAAACAAAGTGTGTAAGCATTAGGGTCAGATAGCCAGTAGTCCACGTACTGCTTACTCCATGAATATTCTCAACAAGCTACATTATAAGTCATAATTTATATAGACTTTATTAGTTAACCCCTAGTATGCAACGACAAAATGCAACGGTGTAGATACATTTAATATCCAAGTGGAAATGCAAAGTGCGGTAAAGTGCCAATCGTAATATACAGTGTCTTCAAAATCAATTAAAAATTTGGAAAAAATTTAGCTTATCGTTTAATTAAGACTTAGACGTGATCTAAATTTTAACAGGAGATAAACAAATCGTCGTCCTAAGTTAGACCTACGAGAAAAATTTAACGTCTCGATATGTAGATATAGAACAGCTACTATGAAAATCCTCATAAAATTTCTTCTCATACAATCTCAAACGAGAACGTTCGAACGTGGTCATCGTAGCTTCGGTCGGTGAGCTTCGAGTAGACAGGATAGTCACGATCTATTGCAGCCCTTCGCTCATGAGTCGTAACCGTATGATCGTGTCGCATGCGGCATCAGTCGCGAATCTCATCATTGACGTTTTTGCGACATGTGACACGAAGACGGAAGTTATCATGGGGTCCGGGCTGGGTGAGCGCTAGAAGCTCATGCATACTAACAGTGTTCGGGCTTGCGCGGCGGCATGAGCGCGCAGTGCTGTAGGCCGGAGCAGGCGGCGCCAGGCGGCAAGCATGCGCCACCGCACTCCGCCGCGTCGTCCGCGCATGCGCCGCCCTCCGCCGACGACACCTCCGTCCACACCGCGCGCCACCCGCCCGCACCCACAGACTTGTCTGCTATTATAAATCTGTAACAATTTACAAAAAAGGATCGTATATACGCTTTCTTTCAAATACCTATATCAAGTTTCATTTCTCAGACTTATTACTATCAAATTTAATTGTATAGTAAACATAAATATTATTAATAAAACATAAAGTTAATTATAACTAGATATATTTAAGAAAAATTTGGCTATGTTGGTGATGTTTTAATTTTAGCCAAATATTGTGATTATTCTCCCTCATCTCTCTTTTAGACTGTACAATGCAATGCAATTGCAACCACTTTTTTATAAAAATGATTATAAACTTTTCCCTAAATTCATTATTATGTACTCACGAAAGTCTTATCGAGTTGGATGAAGAGAGGTACTGCCAACGGTCGGTGGGCGCCTTCTCGCCGCACAGCTCGAGCGGTGGGCCAGGACTCTCATACCATAAACGTAGAACTGCCGCTGGACATCCTCGCTCTACAATATAAATTCCATAAATGCAGGGACAACAAGGAATGTTACCAAAAGATAGTTGAACAATTAATTTATTAGAACTGCAGTTACTGGTAGCGTAACATTTAAAGTTAGGTTACCAGAAACCGACTTTAACAAATAAAAATGACTGAGTCCACGCAAAGAGCATGCACGCATCTGCCACTTTAGGCAATAAAAAAGAAAAAGAATCGTGTCTGTAAGACCTAAAACATCTCAATAGTCTTTTTTATTGATTGAGTATGGTAGGTACCTGCTGACCATATAGGCAGCTCAATTACAATAACCTGTTTAGAACTGCATTGACGCGTTCTAAACGACGTTGCAGTAACGCAGCTAGTACAGGCGTGTTAAATGCTACATTATTTTTTTCATTCTGCATTTTTAGTTTTTTATTACTACTTGTGGTATCTTCAAACTTACCAGTAAGATGTCCTTCGACAGCGAAATATTCGAAATTGAGCAAGATTCTCTTTCCGGGTCGTGCAGTGACGAACCAGTTGCAGACCCTAGACGCAGCGCCACGCAATGGTGGCTCGTACTGGAGCGGGTACCGCGGTGACGTGATCACGCCCCACTCTGCGCCAGACATGTTGCCACCGCAGTCGCCAAATATCGACTTTGCCGGCTGTAATTTAAAGTTGATTTTCAAATAATTCTAGAATGTAGTCTACAGCAACACAGATCACATTCACAGTGGAAAAGAGCTATAAAATGAAAATCTTCCCTGGAGACATAGAAGATGGAAATTTCTGAACAGCTAAATGTCGATGTACCTGATGTGATATGTTTAAGCACAACTATAAAAGTGCTTGCTTTATTCACTAAAATACACCTAAGTGAAACGAAACTACAGTAAAGTTACCTTCTTCATTTCACTTTTAGCATTACACCAAATCTAATGACTATGAGCGTGAGATCTAAGGGGGTGTAATTTACATTAATATATACCTCAAATACATATCTGGCTTTGAAACCAGAGGCGACGGCTTCCAGGTCTGTGTGCAGCGCTAGCACAAGACCACTGGCACCCCGCGGCGAGTGCAGGGGGCCTGGTGTCGCGAGCCCGCACCAGCGCCCCAGAGGAACCCGCGCTCCTTCCCGCCCAACCCACCACGCTTCCACCCAATCCTCGCTGCACGTTGTTCCTCTGGAAATTAACAGATTGTTATCAAAAATGATTCAATTAAATGTGTTAGTGTTATTTGGACATTGTTGGGCAGGGCAGGCCATGTATCTTTTGGACTTCGTCAAATAGACTATTATGTTAATATTTAGTATGATTTGAGATCCATTCAGCGTATTTCCCTTTGCAGGCCACCTGCTCACATTTCCAAACTCCATATAAGCAGCATCTCAAACAATTTTTATCATAATAAAACGAATTTCAATCCGTTACAAGTGAGGTGGTATAGTTACTACAAATAATTTTATATGTGTTAAATTATAACAATATGTTATACGAGTAATACTCGTAAGAATAATAACGCTGACACATTGATTTTAAGAATAATAATTCTGAATTTTTACTCTGTTTATTTGTTTGTTACGATTTAACACCTAAACCGATCTTTATGAAATTGTATAAAGAGATAATCTAAGATTTGGAAAAGAACATAGGAAAAGGATATTTTATTAAAGATTTACCGACATATACTTACCACCCGTTTTGTCGCGAATTAACGATTGTTATTACGAAGCTAGTTTATCAATAAATGACTATTACCATACACAGAACTTTCATTTCTCTCGTATAAGTTAAACAATCCAAACAATTTGTAACTCACCCATAAAGCCCAGCAGTAGCATTCCATGCGTCAGCCCTGACCTTGAAGTGGTCAAACACAACAGTGACTTGTTCGTTGGGCGTGGCAGCCAGCGTGTACGTGCAGTTCGTATGTGACGGGTAGTTGGAGGGGTAGCGCGGTGAATTTAACTCGCCGCGTTTCTTAGCCTCAGAGCGGTAGGTGAATGCACACTCACCGCCTGGCGCTGCTGTTCCTGGCACTCGATATTCTATAAAAAAGTTACAGATGTCAATAAACCACCTAATAGATAGTATTATCGCATAGGTATGTTTTTATTTCTGTCGTATACTTAGTTGTGGAAATAAAATTCAATGGGGAATTTACTAATTTAACCACTAGACCTATGAAGGTAGTAGTTACTACGTTTACTAGATGTTTAGCGTGTCTATTTGAAACAAAAAATGTGTTGTTTGTTTTCATTCAGTATTAGAACTAGTAACCTAACATAAACGATTAAGTAACTGGTTATTAGATTTTGTAGGTAACTGTTTTCTAAAAGACTAGGGAAGCTTTGTTGTATTATATATTAACAAAGCTGAATCATTACCATATCAGCCTAAAGACGTCCACTGCTGGGCATAGGCCTCATCTTATTTCCGCCACAGCGAACGCCTCTGTGCTGAAGCTGAATCATCATCAACATCATATCAGCCTAATAACGTCCACTGTTGAACATAGGCCTCACCTAATTTCCGCCACAGCGAGGGAAGCTGAATACTCCAAATTAATTAAATACCATTCACTCACCAGTCTCGAAAGTATATTTCGCCTTGAATCCTCTTCCCTGAAGCTCGCCTGAACTAAACACCATCACTAGCCTTGGTCCGTCCGACAGCAGCGGCGGTGGGAACGGTGGTGAGCCGCTCACACCTTCTCCGCATAACTCTGCATCGTGCTTGTCGTACGAGTCTGTAGCCTCCTGACCACGGAGGTACACCTTCAAGTATCCGTCTGGACATGAACTGGGGAACATATGAGATGGTAAGATTTAGAGCAGCGGCGTGGCATGGGTTCGGCCGCCCGGGGCGGAAGACAATTTTGCGGCCCTCTTTGGTATTTCAATTTAATTTAATTCTAGATAATTTTTACTGACTTTTTGAACTAGTTGCGATAAAAATATGAAATGGTTCAAATATTTTAATTACTTATTGTGAAATTTTTCCACCCCCTAACAAAATGCCGCCCCGGGAGGGTCGCCCCTGCCGTCCCCACTACACTACGCCACTGATTAAGAGGCCCGTACACGCGTAAGCATAGACGTCATCGTATCGTATCGTCATGTGCACACATAGTCAGAAAATTTCCTGCTCTAACAGTTTCCAAACTGGACTGCTGAATCTTCTTGTATAGACCTGCGCTGTGTTAAATGGACTTGAATTTTTATCATCATGAAAAAGTCATAGATTTGTTTGTAAAATAGTCGAGTAGGAAGTTGATAGTACCACTCAGTTGTATTGTATGAGATATGACACACTACTTGTGTACATGCAAGACTACACTGACATCTAAGCTTACGCATGTAAGTCAAAAGATTGAGATGGCTACGGGGAAACGTTTGAAAATAAGTAGGTAGTTATTATTATAGCACCGTATTAATGAGAAAAGCCGCATGAGCGTCGATTTAAGCCCACCAGTTTACAAAACAGTATAATTAGACTCAGATGTTGAAACTAAATTATTATAATAGCCAAAATTGACGACAAATTATGTATCTACCTATTAGTTAAATGGCTGATGTAAATATCTACAAAAAATGAACTCACTCTGGTTTTGGATTTTCTCCTTTTGGTATAGAAAAGTTCTGAAATTCTAATCGAACCCTTTCCAAATTTTGTGAATCTTGCATACCATATATAAAATATCTGAAATATACATGACAGATTAGTTTCCAAAAGTTTGATATATAAAATAATATGTTGCTAATGTAGGTATGCTGTAGGTATTGTTCACTCACCTACAAACAACTTTTTGTATATAGGGGAATGGATAATTTGGATGGTACACGAAACCCGTCGATTCCTTTTTACTAAGAATCTTCTGGTCGCACTCTGAGCCCCTAATGTGCTCGGCGTCGTGTTTACTTATAAAATCTGAAAAAAAATTGTTAATTTAATATACTTGCTTATACGTCTTGCTGCGAACTTAATAGCAGTAGGTATACTATTTCCTTTTCGGGAAAATCAACTAGGTCATAAAAATACCACGCATTTCTTACAGGTTCATATTATGAATAAAATATTTGGAATGAATACGAACGATTTATATAGAGTATTTGCACTTACCTAACTTAACAAAACTTTCCGAGAATTCGAAGATACCCTTAAAACCACGGTTTTGCGTGCTAGCCGCGCGCGGCAGAGTGTAGAAGGTGACTAATAGCCGCTCGTCGCTGGAGTAGAGCACCAGGTTGCGCTGCTGGCCGCAGTACGTGCCGATCACTGCCGACGAGTTGTCGGGCCCGTCGTACACGCGCACCCAGTCGAAAGGACAACTGAAACGAGCATCATCATTAACCTCATCTCCACTATAAACGATGTCGATGATCGGTATAGAATCTCAGCATAGTAGCTCTTCTTCACCTGGTGAAAAGTCAAAAGAGGAGCCCAGATCTTGCATTGGCAGATGACAGTATATCGGAATGCCATGCCAGTTGGCAATACACGTTGAAGGAAGGAGGAAAAACTTTCTCATCTTCACCATTAGTATCATCAAGATCTTTCAAAGGCACCAATAATCTTTTAATAGTAGGTGGTGTTGTGGTTGACTTAGTATCGTCTGCTAAAAACGTCTTTGATTCGTTTAGTCATTAGGCAGATATAATGCGCCTCACGACTTCTGGCCACCTCTTCCCGCTGACGGTCAATCTGCTGCAATTATTCAAGCAGTCGCCTACAGCACATAGCATTACTAAACAAAAAGGTCATAAAAATACTGCTTACTGTGGACCGCCGAAAAATAGATCGAAATCTCGGAACTCCAGTCGTATTCGTTGGCCTGGTTGTCCGCTGAACAGATAGTTGCACGTCATGTTCTTTGGATATATGCCCGGGTACGTCGGCGACAGCAGGAAGCCCGTCTTGCGCTTGCTCGCCTCTATCACGAACGAACACAATGTGTTCGGTACTGGGGTGCCCACTTCGAACTCCGCTACAAATACATAAAATTCATGTATTGATGCAGTCCACGTGTAATGGAAACAAAATGCGTATTCCTGATTAAATTTATGACAGTTATAAAATTATAATCTGACGAATCTAAATTAATTCAAGATAGATGGTGGATGGATAAAAGTTAACTACTCTCAGAATGAAACTTCTTCACAAGCACACAAATTGTGAAGTTAAATAACCACAGTTTAGTCTGCAGCGAAAACTAAACCATCTGCTTTAAACATAAGTATTTAAGTGGGTACTTTATTCATCTCTTACATGTCCACGCCTCTCAGCACTTCTGACAAAATAGTAAACAGTTATGCTCTCTGAATACAGACTGTTCTTGCAGCGCAAAACTTGTATCAAAATGTACGGTTATTTTCAAACAGCGCCGAACTAGACGGCATCGTTCGGCTATGCATAAGTTACGTGAACTTGGACAGCCAGTTTGACGGCCACTTCTGCCGTTACTGATCTAACAATATACGAATAAGTATGCTCGTGTTATGTTTTTAGCCTCCTGACCACGGAGATACACCTTCAAGTATCCGTCTGAACATGAACTGGGGAACATATGAGATGGTAAGATTTAGAGCAGCGACGTCGGTGTAACATGTTTCCATAAACAACAACCATGGCCTTAACATAATATTATGTTAAAATGTAACAGAATTTTACAAACAAAAATTTCATGATAAACATTCTACGAACATAATTTGATGTTTTCCTAAATTAAACTTTTTACATCCCTAAATACAGCTGTTTTGCTTTATTATTAGAAGCGGCCTTCTTGTTCTGGGTTTTCGCGCATGATTTGTTCATAAAAAGGAGCCTACTATATCATTCGGGTTTATTCGATGTACCTAAATGTTTAATGGATAGTGATAATAGATACATTTTAAATTATACCAGTTGGTTCTTGAAGTTAACGCATTAAGACACAATAATTACCTAACTTGCTAGCTTTGCAATATTGGTATTGTTTGCCTTGCCATAGTATTAGGAACTTAGCTTCTTATCACTTGGTACTACGATTACAAAAAACTAGTTTCTACGATTAGAGAAAAACGTGTGCATCGGCGGGTTGTAAAACTTACATGCATTGATGAAGCGGTAGATTCCTGTAAAGAGCGTTGGCGGCGTGTACGGCTTGTCTGTGTAGAAGGATAGTGCGACCGCTCGGTGTAACGAGACGCGGCGGCGCGGCGGGATGGGCCCACAGTAGCGCCCGCCAAACGCTGAGTTGACGAGCTCGCCTGCCTCCAGTGACGCGATCTCCGAGTATATGTCCATGTGCTCGTGCATGCATCTGTATCATAGCAAAGAGTAAAAACGGGGCCGCACCACCGTGTCGGTGATGACGCGACGGCAAGACGACGGGAAAAATAAATGGCCACACCGCTGAGGCGATAATCCAGCCAAGAAAAAAATATCAGTGATCAGGGTAGTTATAGTATATTTGATAATGTCGCAATATAATAAAATAAATTTCGCTGTAGCCGTAGCACTGGTGCGGCTAATAATGCCGTATTATTATTGATATCATTCAACCCTGATTTCTACATGCCTGAATCAATTTCCAATTTAATTTTACATAATTAAATAATATCAGAAATTATTTTTTATTTAAAAATTATTAATTTATTATTTTCTATTGCGGACATGTGTGAATCAGATAAAATTGGTTTTAGGAAACAACCCACATACCGACCACAAACAGCTGGACGAAGCTGATGGGTCAAGTTAAAATATAATTTCTAATTGAATCTCAACTTTTAGATATCAGGAATACCAATGCTATGAAACACTACTCTTCTCACCCTACCCTAAACAAACTCAAGGTCATCCTAAAGCTTTGATTATCCATGTAACAAGGCTACAACTAACTTTGGCCGTTTATCAATACTACTAACACAATTACTCAAAGGTTATTTCGTATTCCATCATGTCTAATCAGAAACAATCGTACTTCACTTTATATTAGATCACAAAACCATATACGAAACGAATTTTTCGACTCAAGCTGGAATACATTACGCTAACTTCTCCAAGTCAAGGTTCCCTTCCCGAAAAAGTTTGACCTAATTCTTAAGTCTGTACTCATGCACATAAATAATAGCATCGGTGGAAAACATGTTTGTGTCTCAACTTATAAGGGAGGTTAGAAAGGGATGGATATTTGGATACACTTACGCTGGAAGCTCTCCGACTGCGGCCCCACTGCAAAAAACAAACAAGACATATAAATATTATTTTCGATCAGAGGGCGTGAATTATTTCTGAACATATTTGTACAGCTTATTTGATTTGCTATGTTGTATTTATTGATGTAACGTAAATACGTCAATCTTGAGAACTTACATCTTCAATATACGAGTTAGTATCGGACTTATTGGAGATATGCGTTGTATTTATGCTGTTATATTTACTTTAAGAAAACTTGTAAATTGAACCTCATGTGTAAAACTATTACTGGTAACTAAAAGTTTACTTTCTAAAAGATTTTTTTTTGCCAGTCTATAAATTAAAAAGTTAGTAACTGAGTGATTTATTATGATCGAAAATAAGCTGTGCTAGTGGGTAACATGTCCAATTATGATAAACTATTTGGTCTATCCAATTTATTTTAAACTTCAAACTAGAACTTTTTGTCAAGGTTCAGGACTATGACTAAAAAAAAAATTTTTATACTTAATTTACTAGAAAGTTAGACGAGAAAACGTTTTGAAGTTATCTCTTTACTGCTACTTTGGTAAGAGGTACCAGGTTCGATCCCTGTGTTGGGCAACAATTTTCCGGTCTCAAAATTTTCAGTACAAACCCGGGGTATGGAAATATGTGGGTTTATGACAATATGTCCGTTAACTTGACTTCATATAAATATGGATGAGGCACCTCCGGCAAAGGGCGTCATGTTATTATGAACATATTTCATTGTTCTGTGCTATGATACTATGTCTTTTCAAATTACAAAAAACTTTTAGGGGAATTGTTTCTTACTCTGGTGGCTTTCCCCGTAGATCGAAGGTGTGGAACTCGACGAGGACCCGCTGCCCCGGCGCGGCCAGGAACGTGTAGAGGCATTGCCGACTGCGGTTGTTGGGGTTCACCAGCTCTGGCGCGTGGAAGGTGCCGTTGTTCGCGCCGCCTCGGCTCACGAAAGTGCGGTCGCACTCTGTGACAAACCATAAACACATTAGGCTCTTTGGGTTCATTGGCTCAGCAGGCTAACGCCCGCTATACAACTTCAAGTATTACGCAAGTATACAACAATACAAAATCGAAACTCTCCCCACACACGTTACGGTAAACTTAACTTATCTGAGCTTGTACAAGTATATTCGTACTTGAAGGTGTGTGGCAGACATAAAGCTTATCAAAGGTAGTCAGTTAGCAGCTCATCTTAGGAATATAGAGATCTTTTTCTTTACGTTAAATACGTTTTTCCGTCTTGAAACAAACTCGTACCTACTTAATTTTATTGGTATTGTTTATTGGTTAACGAATTAAAAAGTTAAAGCTAAATCTAGGATTTCAAATGGAGTTCCATTATTTAGTACCTACCTATCTTAAATCTAGCTTAGAAAGTAAATAACTAAGATGGCGAGAATAAGAATAAAAGCTTGTATTTAATTCCAGTATGACTACTTCTGTAAAAACCACTGTAAATATTTTTACAAATGTTTCAGACTTTTATTGTTGTTAAATTGTATTATGCAATTAGTTATCGCTTCAAACCCTCGTATAAACGCTGATTAAACACTTGCGCCAAAGCTGGTTTTACAAAATATTTGCGCGCTGTTTTTAGGGTACCGTACCTCAAAGGGAAGAAACGGAACCCTTATAGGATCACTCTGTTGTCCGTCTGACTGTCTGTCGGTCTGTCAAGAATTTTTTTCTCAAGAACGCGTACAGGTATAAATCTGAAATTAATATCATATACTCGGGTCTGGAAACCGTCGGCGTAAAAAATAAATCAAAATTCTAAATTAACGCAATCAAAAGATATAGCCGTTTTTGCCCCATTTTTGTCGATTATCTTGACGATCAAAAAAGTCAAAACCTATAAGTAGGGTACTTACCATTGACCTAGAATCATGAAATTTGGCAAGAAGTAATATCAAGTTGCACAAGTAAAGGAAAAATCCAAAAACCGATCTCGTATAGTTATATCACTGAATATTAGTACAATGATAAGCCTAAAAAATTTGAGTAGGAGTGAGAGTTTATTCGGGACTGACGTTACATAAACACCTTCTTACCTTATTTATTCTAACTTACAACTATCCCGTGCTCAGGATGTAGCCAAATTTTCATTATTTTTGCGATAGCACGCACCGTTTTCGAGATACGAGATAGGTTGAAATCTGCGCTAACGGCATGGGCAGTCGGGCTACGGCGATCAATGTACGATAGCTAAACTTAACACCCCCCGATTCAGAGCAACACGAATCGGACTGGTTAGGTTAGGCTTTTTTTTTTACCCAGAAGTATGAGGAGGAGCGACTTATGTGGGTCAGCTGAGCATACAAGTAAAAAAAAATTAAAAATATATTTAATTATAGTCGAAGATCCATACAAATACCGTCCCAAAAAATTTGTTTCCGTATTTTTTTTTGGATCCAATATTTTTCGTTATTTTAAGAGAAAAAAAAAGTGTAATTTTTAGTGCACCCCCTTTGTTACACCTTGACCTATCCCGTTACCTACTCATTTGTTACATTTTAAGTAAAAAAAAATGTATAAAAAAAATAGCTTAATCGTCCGGAACCCTCTTTGCGCAAATCCGACTCGCACTTTTTTTAAAAACGTATAATAAGTACGGTTAAAACATTTTTTCAAAAGATTACATAAATCACTTACAGAGAAAAATACAAAAATAAATACGAATTAGCGTAGGTAGCGTAAGGTGTGTGTAAGTGTACATTAAAAAAGTGAGAAAATTAACATCGGAATAGGTACATTCGGAACTAAAACTTACAACTGTGGCCATAATTTGTTAGAAATGTTCAGTATTGTACATTTAGAGTGAATAAACTTTTTCAAATAGGTACGTGTAAAGTGTTTGTCAGATCAATCATCATCAACATCATCATTATCAGCCCAACGACGTACACTGCTGGACATAAGACCCCGCCCTCATCTAATTTCTGAAACTACGAGCGACTTTGTGCCGCCTACATCCAACGACCGAGAGGAACCGACGACCTGGTAAAGCTTGCGGGTGCTCGTTGGTCAGTTCAATAAAGTAAGGCAAATACTACTAATGTGCATATTTCACATGAAGATTACCGTAATACAGCAGTTATTTTATTAATAATGAGTATTGACTCTCCTTGGATGCGGGCGGCACAAAATCGCTCGCTGTGGCGGAAATTAGGTGAGGTCTATGTTTAACAGTGGACGTCTTGGGCTGATATGATGAATGACTCTCCTTGTAAACTTTCATCTCATATTTATGTAAACAAACAAACCATATACGTAACACACAATATATTCTAAACACAAGAACTTCACAACAGATTACAATGCCTCAAAACCGTTATCAGTTTACAAGCTACTACGCAAAAAATACCCTGTCCTCATAGCTATAGCCATGTCACAAACAGAGTAACACAATTGTGTCTGTATTTGTAAACGAACGGCCCTGTCCCCGAAATGTCGCCATTGTTTAATTCCCTCCATTTCTGAAAAACCGCGATAATTCGGTGACGTCACAGGCTTTATACAAATGAGTTTGAAATAACATTGATAAAGTCCACGATGATTGTGTAACATTATTTTTTTTACTGATTATTTTTGTTTAATTGGACGGTGTTACACAAAAAGGATCCAACCCACAAAATGTGACTTTTGAGATATTGAAGTTTGAAGTTTAACTTGTATTTGCACATTGATGTACTATTATACCGTCTTTGTTTCTTTGGGTAATATGTGTATATATTTATATTAATTTTATAGTCTGAAGAATTAATTAGTATAAGCTTATTATTTTTTGAAATATTTCAATAAAGAGAGGATTGGATCCTTTTTGCTAAATGTAATTTTTAATTAATGTATGTTCATTTTTAATTTCACAAAAACGATCCAATATGGTATATTGATGTGAGATAATTGATTTAATTAATTATATATACATATATATAGCATAGGTGAGGCCTATGTTCAACAGTGGACGTCATTGGGCTGATATGATGATGATGATGATGATAATATATAGCATACAGCTGCGTTGGAAGATGTTTTTAAGCTTCTTGCCTGGGACGGATTTGGCATCAACATAAATAGCCAGTACATCACCAATTTTCGGTATGCTGACGATATCGTGGTCATGGCAGAATCACTGGAGGACCTAAGCACAATATGCTCGATAGCCTCAACACAGTTTCTCAACGGGTGGGCCTTAAAAAATGAACATGGATAAGACAAAAGTCATGTCTAATCGCTATGTAGTGCACGCCCATATCGCATGCATAAATGGCTAGTACATCACCCACTTTCAGTATGCTGACGATATCGTGGTCATGGCAGAATCACTAGAGGACCTAAGCATAATATGCTTGACAGCCTCAATAGAGCTTCTCAACGGGTGGGCCTTAAAATGACCATGGATAAGACGAAAGTTATGTCTAATCGCTATGTAGTGCACGCCCATATCGCATGCATAAGCAATATCTCAGCTTTAATCTCGAAGTTGTTGACGAATAGGACCTAGGACAAACGGTCCGGTTAGGTAGGTCCAACTTCGAAAAAGAGGTTAATCGCCAAATCCAAAACTCGGTTGGGCAGCGTTCGGTAAACTACGTACTGTATTCTCGTCCACAATACCCCAGTATTTAAAGACGAAGGTTTTCAACCAATGTGTGTTGCCAGTGATGACTTATGGCACAGAGACGTGGCCGCTAACTATGGGACTCATTAGAAAGCTCACTGTCACCCAGCGAGCCATGGAAAGAGTTGTGCTCGGAGTTTCCCTGTGGGATCGAATCCGAAATGAGGAGATCCGCAGGAGAACTAAAGTTGTCGACACGAGTTGCATCGCTGAAGTTTCAGTGGGCAGGACATATAGCTCGAAAAACCGATGGCCGATGGGGGAAAAATGTTCTCGAATGGCGGCCAATCGATCCCCCATAAAATGGACCGACGATCTGGTCAGGGTTGCGGGGGGTCGTTGGATGCAGGCGGCGCAAAGCCGATGAATGTGGCGGAAGTTGGGTGAGGCATAATGGTTTTTTTTTTTTACTGAAATAAAATGATTATTATTATTATATGTCCAGCATATATTTAATGAAGAATATCAATATATAACTATATATATATATAAATAAAAAATAAATCCATAAAAAAAATATTTTGGGTTTCTTAAAAAAAAAAAATTCTATTTTGTTATTTTAATACGTTGACATAAAATAACTTCTAAATTTATCAAAACTCATGTGGTTAGGATTATTTTTGTTATTTTAATTAGAACCTTATCAAAACAAAATCATTTAGCAAAAACGATCCAAACCGCTTGAACCCTTTGTATGATTTTGCAAATGCATTCTTTTTCATTTAAATATAATTTATCAAATACAATCCAAGTAAATTGGATCCTTATTCACATATTCATTGTAGACTAGTTTCTTTATTTGATAATTTCACTTCAATGATCCAAGGAGGTTGAATCGTTTTTGTGAAAACAAAACCGAAACCCGTCATAGATGTGGGTTGGTACCCCATGTCGATAAAAACGTTAATATTCGTATTTTGATCTGGTTGTTTTTGCTATATGAAAATATAGACCATAAAGACCACTTTGGCGTACTTAACTCATTTTCGACCATCATGTGGGTTGGATCCTTTTTGTGTAACACCGTCCAATTAGAGAAGCCAAAATATGATTTAGAATTAGGGCCAAAAAGCCTTTTTTTACGTGTAGAAATATAGGCAAAATTAGGATTTCCCTTGATCTAATAGGCATGAAAGAAAAAGAGCGCCCTTAGCTATACTGTTTAAACTGTTTTTAATCTTACCATCAAAGAAACCTTGACACCTTCGAAAGAAAGCTTTTACATCAAGTCGGAGAGAATAGCAAGATCTTTAGAGGTTTATGTAGGTACTAAAATAGCCGCCTTTAGCGAAGATGCTCTGGGCACTCTACAGAACTACTTTCACTTCAAAAATAGAGAATTTAAAAGCATGTTCACGGTGAAGTAAAGTGAGATGTGATGAGATGATACGATGTGAGGCAAAGATTAACATTGCGATGCGTTTATTATGTATTTAGTTGCTGTAATATTCTGAAGTTTTTGTTGAATGTAACGCAAATACATTTGTTTATTTGTGTTCAGTTTATAGTCTTTAATATTTCATGTCTTTAATTTAATGTTAATTTATTTAGTTACCAGAAAGAGTGCGCCCTACTTTACAAATCAGTAAATACTTGATGTATTTTAAGATTTTAGAGGCGTATTTTATATATATTTTCTACCTTTGCTGAATCATGGTCACTACACAATGGTTTACGTGAAATTACGCTCCGAGATTTACTCCTTTCGTTGCGGGCTGTTAACGGGCCCATTAAAAGTTTTCCGCCGTCCTGCCCCACCCTCACTCCTCTCGAGAGTCGATTAAGAACTTCATTACGAAGGATTTTTCTCATATTTTTAGAAATAGAACGAGGCCTATATTTTTGGGTGACATTGAATATTAAAAGAATTCCTTAGAGTCCTTCCTTAGAGTTCTTTTATTGCTCCATAATTTGGTGTTAATGTTTTACATTTGGTTCTTGATTTTGAGTGTAATACCGACTCACATAATAAGTGAAACCTTTAAATTCTGAGGGTTCAAAACTTACTTATATTTGATATTCTTTACACATACTTATAAAAAACCTCTTTACATCGAAGGTACACAAACTAATTTTTTATACACGAACATGCTGGTATGTTACAAAAAATCACAAAAAATACATCTAAAACAATGGAATCACATTCCATTTACAAATATCATTCGATTGGTGTTGACAGCAGAATGGGGGGTAAATAAAATGTGAAAATGTTCTTTATCGAAAATGGGATGGCTGCGATAGGATCTACATTGTGCCAGGGTGTTGCACCTATTGGAAATACGCCAGTTATAATGTTTTTTCCATTTACTTTCCACGCTTTTCATCAGTTTAATATTTGCTCTTACATTTTTTCCTGGTTTTTGTTATCGGTCGGATATGTTTCGCCCGTCGGCCATTTTGTGCGATTGCTTGTGTTGGGATATGTGCTGAACATCAATATATTTACGTGCAGTATTACCAACTGTGAGATAATCTATATGCCGCTAAAATAAGATCTCTTCATCGTTTGATAACTGGTGGTAACGCATTGTTTTACTTTATTTATAATTTATTGTTGAATGAAATGTTTTTGATTTATAAAATAGCCGAATTTGATGAGTGATGATGATTTGTTGTAATTTGAGATCTTATTGTAGCGAGTTTATTTATTTATGATTAGAAGACGTACTTGGAAGTTTAGTAGGCGTGGTCTCAGCGAGAGTGGCGCGGCTCGAGATCTCCGTGGTCTCTGCCGCGAGCACTGCACAGAAATAACATCTAGTTATTTGTAAGGGCCTACTTAGTATCACAATGTTCTAAAACATTCTGATAACTTTTCTAAGAAATTTTCTTATTATCCTTTCTTAGTTTGTCATAACATCAATATTCTGATACATACTTATAGGACGAATGAATATCTATGCCGCTATTATTCCATAACTAGTCGAGTTCAAGGTAAGTCGCCTTGTATGACACCCACGGCTTGAAATGGGGTAGAGACATTATGTATTCTTAATCCGTGACTACACGTACAATTTTTATACATATACCTAGATTTAATCGCGGAAGAACGTGTGAAAGTTATAAACTATCCGGCACCTCTTAGAGCGCGTGTAATTAATTCATGGCGGCGCTATGTTCTGCCTCTCCTCGACGGCTACTCCAGCTAACTTGATGAAGTATTCTCCAGTGAGTTATGAAGAATTCACAAATACGTAAGCATGTTAACTTACGCCCAACGCTCCACTTCTTGATGAAATTTTGTTAATACAATTAGGACAAAGTGTAGTTTGGAAGTTAATATGGCATATTTTCAATGTGGATATTGTCTTAGAATCGTATTCCTATGTACCATGTAACTGACAGCTCTACGTTCATCATTATATTGCTATTTATAACGTTATAGTAACACCAATGAATGTTCCGCTGTTAAAACATAAAAAAAAAACAATTGCAAATAATTACGATAATAAATTATGTACTAATGATTTATTTACAAATAGCAAAGGCCCTTGTCAAACTTAAGGCGAACGCTCACTTCTCCAATTTAAATGAACTTAATTATCAACTTAAATATATGAAACAGAGCTTATGGTTAACAGTTTAACAATGAATCACTCGGTAATATTTAAACGTAAGACAGATTGTCTGAGAACTGTCAAAGTTAAATAAAGATAATTGCTTGCTGTGTTCGTGTAGACAGAGGGCCCAATCGGAATCTACATTCGTCTTAGTCGATTTTGATATCGTTTTTAAATATTTGAAAAATTGAATCTGGTGATTATATCTAGCGAGAATCGAAATTTATTCAATAAAATATTTACACATTACTTAAAAATTATAGTGTGCGTTCCCATTGAGGGACCATACCCTATTTTTGAACTTTTAAATGTATCAACCTTTAGTAAAAGTTCTCAAACAATTGTAAATTCAGCCAAAAATTTGTAAAAGCTGGCACTCAAAAGTTACAGTCAGTTAAAGGTGGTCCCTCAGTCGTGCATGCCAGGAATCCATATCTCAGAATCTAGATAAAATTTAAAGCTGCTGTAAATGAAGACTTTTAGTAAAAGATTTGTTGAACTAATTTACAAAATATTAACTCTTCTTGTTCACTCAGTAAAAAGAAATAGCATGCAGAAGGTGGTCCCTCAATTGAACACCACTAGTTCACCGTTGGTGGAGACCAAAGTAAAATTCAGATATTTTGAATATGTCTAGCGTTAGTAAAAGTTCTAGAACAATTGTAAATTCAATGTCGAGTTTCTAAAAGAAGCCATTAAAAAGTTACAATCAGTTAAAGATGGTCCCTCAATTGAAACGCTTCTCAAAAGAAAAAGTCAATTTACGTAGCAGTCGCTAGTTATTTTGATGAAAAGTAAAGCTTAACCTTTAGTAAAAATTTTTACTAAAGACTACTTCAGAAAAAACTAAAAAAAAATGTTGGGTTTTGTTGTTATTAGTAATCGAATTACTGCGAAAAAAACTAAGAGCGAGGTGACCACACGTCTACAAGTTAAATGGATTAATCCTGTAATCTGTAAATCGGCGCTTATATTCGGGTGAAAATAAACATTATTACTATGATTATAGTGTAGTGACGGATTAAGAATACATAATGTCACTACCCCATCTCAACCCGTGGGTGTAAGGGTGTAAACCTTAAGCAGACAAGAGCACTGCACTATGAGAAAAGGGAGGAGGAGACCCGTGCCCAGCAGTAGGATATTTATGGGTTGTAATGATGATGATGACCATGATTATATATAAAAATTGGTAAGTTTGATTGTTGACATTAATTAAAAAAAAAAAAAGTTTTATTTGTGCCACATAAGCAACTTAACATAAAATAGAAATTATAATAATTCTTATGATACAATAACATTTTCCACTTTTAAGCAGCGCTCAAGAGCGTATGTTTATAACACTTACGTCCTTTTGTTGAGAAGCGCAGTTTTTTGGATACAATTTAATGGGCCTCTTGGGCTTTTATTATTATATTTTTCTTATAATTAGCGCTGCTTAAAAGTGGAAAATGTTATTGTATCATAAGAATTATTATAATTTCTATTTTATGTTAAGTTACTTATGTGGCATTAATAAAACTTTTTTTTTTTTAATTAATGTCAACAATCAAACTTACCAATTTTTATATATAATCATGGTCATCATCATCATTACAACCCATAAATATCCTACTGCTGGGCACGGGTCTCCTCCTCCCTTTTCTCATAGTGCAGTGCTCTTGTCTGCTTAAGGTTTACACCCTTACACCCACGGGTTGAGATGGGGTAGTGACATTATGTATTCTTAATCCGTCACTACACTATAATCATAGTAATAATGTTTATTTTCACCCGAATATAAGCGCCGATTTACAGATTACAGGATTAATCCATTTAACTTGTAGACGTGTGGTCACCTCGCTCTTAGTTTTTTTCGCAGTAATTCGATTACTAATAACAACAAAACCCAACATTTTTTTTTAGTTTTTTCTGAAGTAGTCTTTAGTAAAAATTTTTACTAAAGGTTAAGCTTTACTTTTCATCAAAATAACTAGCGACTGCTACGTAAATTGACTTTTTCTTTTGAGAAGCGTTTCAATTGAGGGACCATCTTTAACTGATTGTAACTTTTTAATGGCTTCTTTTAGAAACTCGACATTGAATTTACAATTGTTCTAGAGCTTTTACTAATGCTAGACATATTCAAAATATCTGAATTTTACTTTGGTCTCCACCAACGGTGAACTAGTGGTGTTCAATTGAGGGACCACCTTCTGCATGCTATTTCTTTTTACTGAGTGAACAAGAAGAGTTAATATTTTGTAAATTAGTTCAACAAATCTTTTACTAAAAGTCTTCATTTACAGCAGCTTTAAATTTTATCTAGATTCTGAGATATGGATTCCTGGCATGCACGACTGAGGGACCACCTTTAACTGACTGTAACTTTTGAGTGCCAGCTTTTACAAATTTTTGGTTGAATTTACAATTGTTTGAGAACTTTTACTAAAGGTTGATACATTTAAAAGTTCAAAAATAGGGTATGGTCCCTCAATGGGAACGCACATAAATTATACACAACTAACCTATTTCAAAAAAAGAACCAGATACTCCATTTACAGGAAATTTCTATAAATAGAATATCTGATTAGGATCAGATTCCTGACGAAACGTACCCACTAGCCACATTACCTCGTTGAATATTAAGGCTAATGCGTTGGTGTCTGTTATTTTCAAACATTTAAGAATGATCAATCGACTAGGTTGAATGTCGAGATTCCTTGTGTGCCTAGTATACATTTCACAAGTGACAACTAAAGCCATCCGTGTCCAGTTATAGGGGCCTGAATGATCAATATTCAGAAGTTTGATAAATTAGTCACGTGATCTCTTGCAAACTTTGTGAGAAATTAAACCTTTTACATGTTTTATTGTTCAAAAACCAACTATATTGTTACAAAGTTGTTTTGTTTTAGATATATATTGTTTCTTGTGTAAACAACGTACCCATGTACGCTTTATTAAGACGCTTTACGCTTTCCATTTTAGCAAAATAAAATTAAAATTTCAGTGCCGTTGTATTATGTACCTTTACTCATAAGCTATACTTTCGCTGGCTAAGTTCACGTAAACTTAATAATTAAAATTCTTTAGGTACGGCATTCGTCAACGATTTCCGAAAGTTTCCATGAAATATTATGGTACAGCCTGTATCATGTGTGTGTTTAGTCACAATTATGGTGTTTCCTAGGCCAGTTTAACTCTTTTGAAACATACATAATAAGTTAGATAACATAGTAGGTACTACTCCTCTGTCCCCGAAGGGGTAGGTAGAGGTGCATCACACATTCCTCCAGCTATGTTTGATCTCATGCCGAGTCTATTATCACTAACGGGATTCATTTTCAGACTCCGGAATGATACTGTGAATTTCCAAACAGAAAAACTCCATTTTTTACAATTTTTTTTTTGCTCGTCCCGTGTATTGAAACTGGTAGCTCTTGCAGCAGTCGTATACACATCTCACCTTCGAGGCAGTAAGACCAAAATAATAGATGAAACAATAATCAAAGCAACTCTCAACACTGAATTATTCCTACTATTATTAAAAATTACGATGGATGGATGGATGGCTATTTCTTAGTCAATCACGCCCAAACGGCCAAACATATCTGTATGAAATTTGGCACAAAGATAGACAGCTGACTGGAATAGCACTTAGGCTACTTTTTACCAACATTCCACAAGGTGGAGCCGCGGTCTGAAGCTAGTATAAGCGAATAAATATACACAAGGTTAACTAAGTGATAGATTTGTAAATTAATACTGTCTTCTTATTAATTCAGAAATGCTAACAATTAATGAATATTCAATGTATTCAATTGTAACGACCGCTTAGTGTTTGGGCCAAGCGTTCAAAGTAATTTATAGACGGTTTAGTATTCCAGATAATTTAGCACTTTAGCTTTGTATTCACTGATTTGAATTAAATATATTACTTTCTAGGCACCACTCTGGTTTGAATGTTGGTGTCTGGTGTGAATTTTTAACTATCTAAATTGGCCCATTTTGCTTTGATTAAAAAATTTATTTAACCCGTCTATTAATAGCATAACAACAAAATTGTCAATCGTTTTCAAACAATAATCTATACTTATCTATATTATATACTATCTATATATATATTTATACTATTATAAAGCTGTTTGTTTGTTTGAACGCTAGGATCTAAGTAACTACTGGTCCTAATATATAACATCATGCGACGGCCAATAGGAGTTGAGCAGTGGCCAAACAAACGCGACGGGAGCAAAGCCCCGCGTGACTTCTAGTAGTATTATAAAGCTGTAGAGTTTGTTTGGTTGTACGCTAGGATCTCAGGAACTACTAGTCCGATTTGAATTTGTGTTGGATAGCCCATTCATCTAGGAAGGCTATAAGCTATATGCCACGGCCAATAGGATTTGAGAAACCACAGCAACAGCTAGTTTTTAAAAATAATTTAATTTTTTTTTTTATTTTTTTTTTACAGTTGAAAGAAAGGCTTTCAATACCTATAGACTGAATAGAACTGATCGTAAATACTAGAATTGTTCTAGAATGTCTTAAAAAAATGAAAATGTTGCATTTTCCAACACTTCGAATACATCTATCATGGACAAAAATAGAACATACCTCGTTTTATTTACTTGAAAAAGAAAAACAGCCTGAAAAGATTTCAACGGAGCAAAGTTTCCGTGATGTTGAATGTTTACTAAACACAATTTAATTTAAACCCATTTCGAAATATGGACACATGAGCGTTAGGTAAATTTCTGCTATATAGATTTTCCTTTTCAGCCGTGAAATTGTCCCCACGGTTGTTTCACATGTCACTCTGTGTGTCCGGATGTAACAAACGATGCCGTCCCAGATTTTTCCTCGATGTTCTCATATTAATTGCTACGAACTATATTTTCCTGAAAAAGGCCCACCGGGTCTGACTGGATGCGGAAGGCGGAAGACCGAGTGCTATGGCGCGTGTTGGGAGAGACCCAGCAGTGGACTGCAATAGCCTGAGATGATGATGATGATATTTTCTTTGTTTTTTTGTGTTTTTTTACGTTTGTATTTTAGTTTGATTATTATACGGCCGTATTCATTTCGAGGAAATAGGTATAGTATGCTGCTGTTGTATGTATAATAACAATGACAACATGAATATTTAAGCATATGATATATGAATATTTCAACAAATGAGTTATAATATATAAAAACAAATCATCATCCTCTTAACAGTCCAATGACGTCCACTGCTCTGCCTTGATAAGAAAGAACGACGCATTTACATTAAACTGGTCACAGGAAAACGCACGTAAAGTAAATCGATCAAGATGTATTATTCTCTAAACTTCAGATGCAGTACTGGACATAGGCCTCACCTGATTTCCGCTACAGCTTACAGCGAGCGATATTTTGTGATAAAAACAAATACAGCAACGAAATTTCTTTTAAAACTTGTACAGCCCAAAGCTAAAAGCTATTTGATGAACTATACGAAAGTTGTTAGGTCTTAGATTTCTCCCGCTTGGTTGAGAGTTGTTCGATCGAAGTACCGAACGTTAGTTAGTGACACAAATAGAACGTCGATAGACATCGAGAGATGTCGTCCTAGATTCTACAAACTTATTACTCGGTCTCATACTAGTCACGTGACTCACATTGAGTGTTCTGTTGTGGTATGCCCGCATATTAGACGTAAATATTTATTTAAATAGGTAGTTAATATAAAATAATATAAAACTTGGATAAAAACACATTTTAAGTAATATTATGTCAGTAATAGATTAGAACGCACGTTTCAAATAATCTATTTTGCGATTAAAGCTTCGTTTATGTCTACTGAGACGGAACGTTTCAGACGCGTACCTTTTCCGACAAAATATATTTTTCGAAACAGTTAATTAAACCGGTTACCTCATTTCAAGTAGAATATTACGACCACTACACTAGACGATGGCAACGGTTATTATTAAATGAAAAAAATACATACAACATTCCCGTAATGCTGAAATAATCAAATTATCATACTATCATAATCTCCAATTTTATAGCACGAGTAACTCGCCGATAAAACTCTTGTTCAGAAACAGAAACATTTTGTTCAATTATAATACCTACCTGAAAAATGCATACGCGCATTCACCGTTAAACTTTTAAAATATAAAAAGGTAGGTAGGTTTGTATAGAGCACGTGTGCTATGACGTCGCTTCCTGCTTTGGATACAAGTAACTTTGTTGTCCGACGGCGACGTGCATCGACATTTCCGGGCAGAGCCTCCGCAGTATTGTGGTGGCTTTACAGACTCTGGTCAAATTCAATGCCTTGCATTGTTTCGTCGTCGTATAGGTTATTAGGGTTTCGCTTTGTAGTGCCACTTAATTCTATCAGTGGCATGAGAGTTCTTGAGATGGAATTTTGGATGAAGATGGACATGTCTCATTTCCAACTACTGAATGATTTTTGTTCTAATTTCATAGGTAGGCTTTAATAAAAATTCGACTGCTACACATAAAGTCTCCATTGCTCTGAGAGTGCGCTTACGTTTTATGACCCGTCTCGGGAATCGAACCGGGATTACATGTGAAAGGTACACAAGTTTACAATATTTAACAAATAAATAAGGTGCTAATTCACACGTATTTAGTACTTTTGAATAATGCCCTAATATGGCTAGATACGATTAAATTTACGTTGCTTAATTTAAAATACCCCTCCTAGCACCTTAATTCATCGATTGTAGAGATTAAATCGATACTTTGTGTACAGTTTATACTCGTCCTAATTTCGTCCTACCTACGTTAAATCATGCCAAGTAAAGTTCGCGATGAGATATGTAAGTTTGGAACTAATAGTCTATTACTGTCGTAGTACCGATGTAATTAGAGCTTAATTTTGATTGCTCCACATATCATTCTATATGACTTTGCTGACTTGATGTATTTTGGGACGTCTTGGTAGTTTGAACAAGGATTATTATAGATCCAATATTATGTTATTTGATTTGTTTACTGTGGTGTTTACACTATAAGGATTTATTTGCCTTTCTTTCATAAGAAGAATCAACAAGAAAAACGCACACTAATAAGATTTTTCAAATTATTTAGTAAACACAATAGTTTAGCTTTATGTTTGTTTTCTTCTTCTTCTTCTTATCGTGTCGACAGCAAATCGTCTTAAATTGTATCAGCCCAAAATTTAGCCACGGCCGGCTTTTTGTTTTGCTTAACTTTCATAAATTGAATGATATATGATATAAAATAATGAAGTAGGAGAATGAATCCTAATGTTGGCTTTCCTACTTTTATTACCTTAATATTAAAAAAATCAGTTCAAGTGTGAAAAAGATATTCGGCCGTAAAGTAAAGCATACTTATATTTTAAGGAATGGCAATATAATATAAAGTTATTTTATTGAAATGTTTTTAATACACTACTACTACATATATGACATGTATACCTTAGCCTGCCCCTACGATGTTTAAAAATATTCGATTCGATTTCGAACTTATGACGATCAGCAGACTGTAAAGGTTCTTATCTAAGCCCCTATATAGCTAGAGATCCGGGGATAAATTGACGTCACATCCTGTGAACCGAGTATGCACGTTAGTCTACTAGATAAGAACGTAAAACGATTCTTGAAAGATCATTGCGTACATATTCCGTTCAGCATAATATATTTTATGGAAACTATGTTTTAGAAAATTGTGAAAAGATAAGATAGCCCAAGAGAGTCCAAGGTCTGTAGTAAAATTATTTGCACTATAGTTGGCTGGTAGACATTCTTTTTGCATTAAGTAATGTATCAATGTACAAGAAATTGTACATTGATACATTACAATATAGTCATTAGTCATTACATTATCTGGCAAATTAACAATAAAATGTCATAAGAATTATTTTTAAAACCAAAACTGTAAAAGAAACCACCTGACTCGCAGAGTGAATGGTTGCATTTGGAAACCTCAGTTTCTATTTACGGTTCCGTTTTTCCCGTTTTCTTAATTATGATATGTAACATAATTTATATATCATGTATAAAATAAATTAATGTATAAACATTCAAAGCGATAGAGAGATCACAAACATCTGCGAGCGCGTATTCAAGCAAGCCTTAAGCCTCTTATGGGACATCAAAAAGCTTAGAGCATAACTCCCTTAAAAGCTAATGACATTATGTCTATATGAACGAATTTTCATTCATGTTATAATAAC
Organism: Laspeyria flexula; assembly: GCA_905147015.1. NCBI lineage: Eukaryota > Metazoa > Arthropoda > Insecta > Lepidoptera > Erebidae > Laspeyria > Laspeyria flexula. The sequence continues at coordinate 14,276,403 of LR989960.1, read as the reverse complement.
TCAAAGAAAATCTTATTAACTTGTATGGGGTAGTTATAAAGAGTTGCCTTCTCAATGTAAAACATTAAATTTGTGCTACGAACTCAAGTTATAAAACTACAGTGCTACAGAAGTGTAGAGTTTTGTAGCCTCGTAGCATTTTTGGAACGGTGATGCACTATGCGGCTACGTTTTTACATCGCGAAACTAGTGACTTTCGCGATGTACAAATACTTGCACATTATGGTGTATCACTGATTACAGTATCGCTGTGTGTAAGAGTGATATAGCGGACTGCCTGAGTTTGCTGTATCGCAGCTTCTTCTGGATTTAAACGCTGAACAAGCTCCTAGTACAATAAAATGATACAATTTTTACATTATTGCGTGTGCATTGAGCACACTTTTTATTAATCCCAACAAACCATCCTTATGTATTTACACAAATCAGTCTATTTTATCTTACACATAATCTAAACTTGTAATATGTGTTATGCAAACATCACTCTTGAAGACGCGAACATAAAAAAGAATAATCACATTGTAAATCTTTTCCCGTCGAGAGAACTGTCACACAAATAAATTTATGGCTAAGAAAATATAACACACTTTGTGACGACTTCTATTGTAATAAATACATGCCTAGTTTGGATATCGTTTATTATATTGGGCCGTAGCAGTGATATCGATATTCTATAACGTTGCACTAAGTGAAGTGTTGAATCACGAACATATCTGTATAACAATTTACAGTAATATCGCTATTAAAAAACGTTGTACTACCTAATTTTGAACGGTAAGAAAACGCTACGCCGCCTTTTACACTGTGACGTTCTCAAATGTTTCGCCATGTACAGCGATATGTAATCAAAAATTTGCCAAGTGTAATGTGTAATTACTCAATAAATTGGTTTGTGTCGCGTCCAAAAAAGCCTTTGGATTAAACAAGAATCGCTCGATGGCAAACAAGACGGCCTCTCAACATATAACAAAGGTCCTTGTAAAACTATAATGATGTAGTTTGATATTTCTAACTTTTGTATTCTCGTTTTTACTTGTGGAAAAATATTCAGTCAATTTTGTTTTGTCGGAGGAAACTGAAATCCGAGTTATTCTGAATTTCCCTCGTTAAAGTTCCGTACCAAAAAGGTACAAAAGGAACCTTTATGTCGCTCTGACCATCCGTGTATTACATTCAGTAAGTTGAAGCCCACTGCCACTTCAACTTTCTAATCTGTTAAAATTGTAATTATTCCAACTTAATAACTAGTAACTTAACATAGGTATTTATAGGAAATTCCTGTGAATAGAGTATCTGGTTCTTATTATTTAAATGGGTTAGAAGTGTATATTTTTTAGGTAGTCGATTTCTTTATTCGGTCAAACTATCATTTTCGGTCCTTCAGATGTTTTGTGAAATCAGCGAGATACGCGTCACCTGACTGACCAAATGTCCAAATGACCAAATGCCCTTAATCTACGTACTATTTCACAAACCATTCCAATATAGATAAAATGCCAGGTATTGACTTTTATAAAGTGATTCCCTTCTACCCGGTACGTATGTATGTACATTTAATGAAATCGGAAGCCTTCAATCTATTCAAATACATACACAGAATATTTCGTGAAAATATAAACTTTCATAATTAAGAGTTTAATTAAAACGAACGCTACAAAGGATTCGTCAATTAGAAATAAGATAATATCAAATTTTAATGTTATTATATGACTTTATAAGGCCGCGTTATTTCGTAATTTCTTGCTCAAAATTACTATAAGTAGCTCAAGTCATTAATAAAAACGAAGTATCATTTAAATAAAAATTTGCTGGTTTGGAAAGGGAATTAGCGCAGAGGTTTCTAGAATTAATTCAGGAACATTGTCAACCTATCTTCAACCAATTTCAATGTACAACGGAATTGTGTGGCGAGGAAATCCTACAAAAAGCTGTAAGCCGCCCAGTTTCACGTCTCCATATTTAGTTATTCAGTTCAGCATCGGTTGTTATACAAGTAACACTTACCTAATTTTCATGTGAGATTATGATTTTGTTTGTTGAACTGTTGCCATCTTGTTTACATGTTTCCAATTAAATTTATTTTTTTTCTTTTTTTTTTTTTAAAGACAACGCTTTAACGCTCTTAATGTGCAAAGAAAAAGTTTTTCCCTTTCATGAACCGTAATTTTAATATAGGAACATCACATTTAGGTCATGTAGACAGAAAACAATTCGATAATAATTAATATTATGACCAGAAACAAATCCTACTCAGACAATTATTCTGAATTACGAGACGATCAAACTAATTAACAGTCATGTATTGTCAGATTGCCAGTATAAAATAAAACATTTAAAGGTAACAGGTTAGAAATAAGAACTTAGTCTAATACCTGGGCACGTTAACAAGTACTCGAATACATTGCAAACGGCCATACTAAGGCAATATCCTTACAAATATTTATAAAGAAACTTATACAATAAAGTCCAAGTTGGATATTCTGACATAAAAAATAAGTACAGTGGCACTCGGATTCAAGCAGACATCATTAATGTTCGCTATTGTTGTCGGGAACTAATCTCGGGCCGTTGCTTGAGCCTCCATATTATACAAATATCCATAGTAATGTAACGACTCGTTCATATTGCGTTACTAGATTTTATCCGAGACTTCTCGCCGAGTTATTTTTTGCGTTAAGAATGATAGATGAGATTGCGACTTATCTAACATTATGTCGTAGCTATAAATTAATTTGTTGTGATTAACTTCACCGCCCCAATGTGACATAATGATCAGTTATATAGGTGAGGATTTCCACACATTCGTATTGCCTGTAATTGCCCGTTAAAGCACACTGTGGAGAGAAACTATTAGAGAAGAAATTAATTTTAATTTTTTAATTTTTTTTTTTTTAATTTAAAACAACAACGCTCGCACTAGGGAACAAGCCCTGTGTCGCGGGGAGCTTTACAAACATGCAACTAACGAACACAAAGTACACCCAGACTAGAAACAAATATCTATGAATCACACAAATATTTGTCTCGTGTGGGAATCGAACCCACGTCACCCAGCACGGCGATGTAGTGGCGAGGCGACCACCTTAACCACTGCGCCACGGTGACAGTCGAATTAAGTTTATTGATACAGAAAAGATACTTAATTATATTATAGCAATGAGCTTTCATATAAAAACTTAACATTCACGTCGTTGAAAACTGGTACCTAATATTAAATTAAATTTATATATGCGTTCCTCCCAGAACCTGCACGTTACTGTAACTGACTGTGACTATATGCCTTATAGTAAGGAGTTCTCCTTAAAAATACTTTGAATTGAGAATTTTTGACCTAGTCGAATAAGTCTTTCAAAAGATTGTTCTTTGCCAACACCAGGAAAAACTGAAGTGGAAAATGGTGTGTAGAGAAACATACGAGTATTATTATATCTATATATTTCGCAAAATTTACAAACAAAAACTTGTGCTACTAATATAACGCTCATTTAATTTTATACTCGAGGCAATACGAGTATATCGAGTAAGTTCAGAACTTGTATTTGATAAACTTCGCCTTTAAACAATATCTACAAGAAAATGCTCCGCGAGTTGTGAAAGTTTCGTTGTTATCATGTTACCAATAAACCTTAAAGAATATTGAACCTAATATCAAACGATCGAAGTGAATGAGTATTGCGTACTTTGCCATAAAGGTTGCTATTACCGTAAGAGCCTTTAGCGCCCTCGTAATGGTAGGTAGACACGCCCTGCGATCGCTTAAACGTATTTATATAAAGAGACACTTTGGATATAAGTTATGTCGATATTTTAAAAGCCAACAGGAAAATTTAATTAAAACTTTTTGTATCTTAATTGAAAATGTTGCTAAACGGTTTTTAATAAGAATTTTGTTGGTTATACTTTGACTTGTTGGTGTTATCTAATGGTTGTAATATGAGACTGTTGAACACGAAATGGTTATACCTCAACATAGGTAAACAAAAATTCAGCGTGTCCCGCCTAGATGTACTATCACGTAATAAAGTCACGTTCAAAACTGTTGCTGATATACTGTCAAATTATAATCACATTTTTCGATCATTTAGTTTTTGTAAAGCCAGTCTTATTTATTACATATTACAATTGCTTTTAAAAACATTACTTACTTTTAAAACAATAAAACTTTTTGACGTTCACATCATCTCATGACAGCGAACCAATTATGTCACAATTGAGCTCTCTTTTGAGCGCCATCTTGATTTTTTTATTAGTCAATGTTATACCCACTGAATTTACTTGAGAATAACTGTATTATGTTTATAATATTAACGCACTTCTTTGTCAACTTTATGTAGATAATATTAAAGTTTCTCTTGGCAAAAAGCCAGAGTAGCTAACAACAAAGTTTTAAATAGCGAAGTGTTTCTAAATTATGGAACAAAAGAGAAAACGTTTTACATTAAGGAAATGCATTTTTAAGTGGTTTTTATGCTATGTAGGCGGAACGCAAAGTTCACCTAAAATTTGAACAAAAGGCTATTACGAAACAAACTAACCTACACATCTAAACACAAATTCTTACGTATATATTTGTTGATTTTACGTAATAATGTAATAAGAGTAGGACTTACTCATAATACCTTAAATAATCATGACGATATCGAACCATGCAACGGCTGTATATTTAATGGCAAAGCAACTACTCCAAAAGAACATAATTTTCACTTCATTATTGTTAAAAAGTATAGTTAGCTAAAAAACGTGAAATTGAGTATTTTCTCTCATTGAAACAATTAATAATTAATTTATAATATAAATCGCCTGTTGTAATCTTATATGCTATGGATATTTCTTGAAATCCAAAACGTAACGACTTGCGAAGTTGTGACGTAAACAGAAAGGAATATCCAATCTCCGCAGGTACCCTTAATTATTATCCCAAAAACATTAAAAAAGCATCCCAAACAAATCCTTATAATGTAACAGTTAATTAGTTTGCTGCAAACAATTTGGTGTATATACGTGGGCAACATGGCTACCGGAAGCGCGGCCATCTTGATTGTGCTCACCGGATATTGAAGATCGACGCCCGGTTGTAATTGGCCTGATATTGCATGCACTTGTTTATCTATGCTCGTACTATGTCGGCTTATATTACCATCTATTTATCTGATATATTGTCGTGTGTTGGGAGTGATAAAGTTTGGGTGTTTTCTATGTAATATAATATTTTCACACATTCACACAGCGCCATTTAGTCCCAAATTAAACAATTATATTTGCTTGTGTTATGGGTACTACACAACTGATATACTACTTAAATATTTTTCTTTTTTTCTTTAAAGCCGAAAAAAAAAAATTACTTATTGTACCTACTGCATGTCACACCTGCGGGAATCTGGACTCTGCTCAGCATAATGCTGTGGCGCCAGCAACTAACAGCTGCTGGACACTCAGCAGCGCTGATTTTCAGCAGAGCCCCAGGGACAGGATGACGAGTCAAAGTAAAAAAAAAAAAAATTTTTAAATATAAATTGGACCCCAACACAGAACAAACAATCATGCACATCATACAAATAATATTATGTATAATATGTATGTATGAATTTAGAAATATGTATGTATGTTTATTAGTTGTCTAGATCCCAGAACACAAGCTTAAATTAGCTTACTTTGGGCTAGATGGCGCTGTGTAAAAAATGTCCCAAAATATTTATACAAAAATATCGAAATTGCAGGTGTGTTTATTAATCTATGTTCATATTTTTTTATAGAACTATGAATACTTAGAAGCTCATTAATAACATTTTAGTAAAACCCTGTAAATCTCGTATAATATACTACACACGGCGTCGTCTGTCTCTCGAAACTTGACTGGGAACGCGGCCGCGTTCCTTGATACAACGTGGATACAAGTTATTACTATATCTATGTTGGCAGGTTAATCCGGTGAACATATCGGCTTCGTAATGATGTTAAGGCTCCAGTAACCATATTGGCGGTAAGTGCGGTTAGCACCTCACACATTATATAACGAGTAAGCGATAATAAACCTTGTTTATCATTATAATTATGGAATTTTGTACATTTTCAATGGATTAAACATGTACTCTATGGATACCTCAATAATTTTAATTATCAATTTATAAACTAAAGAAAATTTTGACTTCAAAAAGGCAAGCTAAATTATCTTGGATCATAGTATCCTTCGACGAAGAAATTTGACCTCACTGTGAGGCAGGTATACCTACCGAAGTTAAAGTGAAGCAAAAAGTTTAAACTAATAACTCACCTGAATAAGCCATCAATCTTTCTTTTAGCACTGGCGACAAAACCTGACGAGTGCAGATAAAAAAATCAAACTACTACTTAAAATTCCAAATTTAAAAAGAAAAAGAACTGGTTTTTCGAATGTAAAAGTTATAAAACACTAAGGGAAGGCTCGGAGGGCTCATTTAATAGTTTAATCTTTATCTGAAACCGTTGAGGCGAGATAATTTAAGGTTGGGAGCAGAGATCGCGACCCATCACATCCCTCGATTACCCCAACAAAAGGTTCGCTCCCTACACTGTAGGAAAGTTTAATTTGATATTTCTTTTGTTTTATTTTCGTAACGTTGAAGAGGACGGACGACATTGCCAAACTGTTACAACAATCGTCCCTTTAAAGAGTAACTCTCTCTCTCTCATTTCTAAATTTAGTAAATTTTAGAATTATTCAAATTCAGTCAGCCGAATGTTATTTTAACCCGGTACCTGTAATATTTGCTTTAAAATATAGCCTTCAAAAGTTTATAAAGAAACGATAAATATAACAGTCTAGAGGCAAAAACCATTAATACAGGTTGGTAAGCGACGCGAACTTATCTTTCCGCAACACCTGAGCCGCAACAAGGGATGACCCCCATAATTCCTGTGTTCATTAATTTATTACTCACTGCGTGTGTCATTTCGTTCATAGTTTAGAATGGGCAAATTGGGAAATTCACGCTGGAGTGTTTTATACTAATGTGAATTATACTTAGTTAAAATTGCTTTCTTGCCTTTCAAATTAAAGTAGACAAGGGAATTTCATATTCCTTAAATATAATACGTGACGTAGACCCGTTATATAATCATTTAATATAGACAAGGAAATATTAGAAACAAGAAAGTTAATTTGGTATTACAGTTTATTAAAACTACAGAATTGATTGGTAGGTGTTATATGTTCTAACATGCATTCAATGCAACATTCTAGTATATTTTTAGTTTTATCAGAAACTTAGTAGAAGTGGTATTTAGTGATATAGGAAAGCCATTAAATTACTATTTAATTTTAGAGAAATAGTAGAAAAGTAATGGCTATACGAGCCATAACAGAAAGTAACCAATGCTGCAATGTTATCAAATAATTATTTCTCTTCTAAGTTCTACCCAATAAGAACTCTTACAAGTTACAATCCGTACTTAAGAAAGATTGCAGCAATAAAGTTAATGTTTAATCGCACTCTATAACTAAACCACTTCCCAAGGAAGCAATAGACAATTAAATCAGACTCGCGGCAGATTCAATTAATTGTAAAACCAATCAGATTGAACTACCAACTCGAACATTGATATTTACTCCAAGCCAGCTCCAAACGTGGGCCAACTTTAGCCAAAGTAACGTATAGATAATATATCTTTACTTAGTTTAACTACTGTCAATTTGTGTAAACTTATCATTGGAATTTTAATACACTGTGAACGGTATTGGCTCAACGTATTTAGACGGTGGCATTACAGATTCTTGTTTATCTAGTTATACTTAGTTAAAATGAGTTTCAGTACGTCATAAATATTCATATGATAGCCGACTAAGTGTCTTCATATTTTCTCAAAATTTGCGAGTGGATGCATAATGATGGTGTGCGCGAAAGGCCGCCATTTTATAATATGAGGTGAGAATTAAGATGGCGCCGTGGCTCTCATTAGTGCGCCAGTTGTACTAATTGCAACGCTACTCTGCAAAACTTGAAGCGTAAAAATATTTTTCTAGCATTCGAGCCTTCATTCGCGTGTATGTTAGTTAAATACTTGGAAAAGTATACATCTTGTCTAATTTGGAATGAGTTTGTGCAAAAACTAGAGACTTTAATTTGTGTCACATAGTGATGATGTGATGAAAGATTTATGAGTTAGCATAGACAAATGACAGTCTTCAGGATATTCTTTGCTCTGCATTGAATAACGAACATGAATTCCTCTAAAATTGAAACAAGAAGAGCGCAAAGGAGATGTGTATAAAATAATAAATACAGTTTCATTATTTATCCTTACAAATATTATAAATGCGAAAGTGACTCTGTCTGTTTGTTACCTTTTTACATTTAAAACGCTTAAATGATTTAGGTGAAAATTGTTGCGGAGATAATAGGATAGAATTTATGTAATGATAGCGGGAATAACAATATGGAACCCTCAAAAAAGGGGTGGCAATTTGTATGGAATCATATGATTTCTGTCTAATGGTCGTTTATAATATATGTATGTCTTCACGTTTCTTATTCTTACTTCTCTAACTTTTTCTAAAATTAAATACAAAATTAAGAAAATAAAAACTAACTTTTTGAATAATAAATTAACAAATCCGGATGTCAATAGTATGTCGATTGGTATACATTATTATTCATATCGTTATTCGTTTTCGTACCCAGAGCTCGAAATTCGGTTGACATCGTTATTAAAATTCTACGTACATTGATTCTGGAGTCAATTGCGTGCTTACCTGTAACAGAGAAATTACATTTTTAATATTATATTGCTAGAAATATTAAAATTAAAGTGACTTTATAATATTTTTATTCCATGACAATAGAGCGGTAGCGTGCGGATTCTAGGTCTATGACCATGACAGTTTCAAACAGGCCTGATGGTAATTGGTTACCGTAGCCTACGAACGCCTGTCTCACTAGGGCATCACGAGCGCGTTGCCGACCTTTAAAAAACCTATTCAATCTTTTAAAATCTTTCTATTTTTATTTAGACTCTAAATAATAAGTAGAAGGATTTTTTACCCTAGATTTTAGAGTATGGGCATAAAATTAGCTTATGTCCTTTTTCAGGTACTACACTTTATTCAGGTCAAATATCATCAACATCGGTTCAGTGGTTTATGCGTGTAACAAACCAATAAAGGAGTTAAGGCGAAATTAGTTGATTTCGATATAATTTCTTTTTTCTTTTTTAAAAAAGACAACGCCCGCACTAGGGAACAAGCCCTGTGTCGCGGGGAGCTTTACAAACATGAAACTAACGGACACAAAGTACACCCAGACTAGAAACAAATATCTACGAATCACACAAATATTTGTCTCGTGTGGGAATCGAACCCACGTCACCCAGCACGGCGATGTAGTGGCGAGGCGACCACCTTAACCACTGCGCCACGGTGACAGTCTAATCTAATTGTAAAATGTTTGAAAACTTTAACATGGTTATTGAAATTTTTAAATATTTTGTCATCGAAAATGTCGAAACTCCGCGTGTTGAATTTCAGTTATAAAAAAGTTGCTTCCATGCAAACCCGCGGGCAGAAGGTAGTATTATATCACAATTAAATCAAATAATCGTGACAATCCAAAAAATAATTATAGTTTTAAATTCTTATACTGTTTACGGGCAATGGAGAAATGTGATTTAATTGCAAGCGTTTCATTTAATAGCCGGTTCATGATATAAAATTTATCGGAATAAGTTCCCATAAAGTCCTAATTGAAATGATTAATTTAAGCGGATATGAGCGTGCATTAATTTTATTTGTAGATTCAGATAGTGCTTCTATAAATAAATTTGATCCCGTATTTTCGTTTTTATTGTTCTCTCATTAAAAATTTAATTTATTATTTTCAGTATCTTTAAACGTATTTTGACAGAAAAAATAAATCATATTATGCACATTAGGTGAATAAAAAGCCACGTCATTATGGCTGTTAAGAATATTTTATATCGTCGTTTAATAAAAAAACAAGGACTATGTACTTCTTTAATTGTTAATATTAGGAAACAGATGATATACAGAATTGCTCTATTATTTTATCTTAAGATCCTGATCAGGTTCATTCATAGAAATACTTTACACTGAATGAAATAGCATTATAGTAAAAGCTTCCATACAGAATAGTGTTCACTATTATTTATTACTTCACTTTCAATTTCCACCTCGACGCACACCATTGAGAAACTTTTTTATTATACTAAAATCTTCTTTATTCGTCCTTAAGAAGTATTTGGTATTGAATCGTCGGAATTGGGGGGAATAAGTTATTGAAATAGTCGTTTTATTCGCTCGTTCATCTTCCCTTCAATATACATCTATATATTGTGCGCACTCTACCTTTTTGTGTGACTTTTTATATTACATTAAGCGTAACCCTTTCAGGAAAGCGGTAGGCGGTTACCGAACCCAAAAATCTTGCACATTTTCACTCTATTTTAAATGAAATTGCTCTGCGTTGTGCTGCTGAAATACAAAACATTTATGAAAACCGCTAAGCTTTTCTTAAGAAGTCAGTGCCAGGTTACGGTTTTCAACAAGACCCACAGAAAATGAAGAAAATATTAAATTAGCCTCGCAATGAAAGCTAAGTAAACATAATAATATATGTACGAAAAGTATGTAGGCCGTCACAGATGTGCACAAACCTTAATTGTCGAGACCTTCGCCGATCTTATACGATGCTAAACTTTTTACGATTGTTCCAGCTGGTACTAAAAATGACGGGTATATATGAGGTTTTATGGTAGGGCGGTTTCATTCGCTTCAGTAATCGAGTCATTCACTCGGTGCGAGTATTGGCGAGTATTCGAGAACGCAGCAGCGAGTGGTGTACGTCGAGTGAACGGTAATCACTCCCCGATTGGAGAACCACTCACGTTGTTTCGAGTGCGCCATTCCGGTATTTTCTATTTTTGAAATTGTAATGAATCTGTTGCAGCTATTTTGAAAATAAAATACAAAACCATGATCTTTATTTTCTGACATCGTCGATAGAATTTATGCTCCATAAACATTGGTCATACCTGTCTCTAAGTTATTTCTTTAATAAAGGACCCCGCAGTTGTATCGAATATTTCTTGGTGGAAGTAAATCCTGAAGAACTAACTACTAAGTACACCCCTCAAAACAAAGTTCCGTTATTCCCTACCAAAAAAATCATAGATTTTTTTCTGAAATATAAACGTAGATAACCTTCCATAGCCTTCTAGACTGTTATTTCGGCATGGATAGGATATTCAAGCCACACAATTTTGTAACATAAAATTAGTTTGATTATTGTCTCATACTAACGTTAGTATGAGACAATAAACATAACTACATTTTTTATTCATACAATACGATACGACATGTTCAATGGAACATTACGCAAAGCTTCACAATAATATTACTGGAACAAAGTTCTCCATTCATTATAAAGTGGGTTTGCATACAAGCTCAGTTTCCGGGCGTCGCTCGGCACGACTTGACCCTGCTGACCCAAGGCCAGCTATTGTTGCGCGCCTTTTGTTCACCACACGTGCGATTTTACAGACTATGTTTATGGGTCAACCCACGCCGAGGTACTCAGTCCGGAAAGGGCATGTCATACCACTATGCTCATCTATAGTTTACGGAGTAAGTATTATAAATGGATAAGCTTTAAAGTACTTATTTTTTGCATCATTTTTATTTGAAATTTTTACATCAGAAATTGCAAAAAGAGTATATTATAGATTTCTTTGGTAGTCCTGTAATTACGGCAGTATAAATATGGCAATTTTAGCAATATTTGGAGGGTCACATTTTCTTTACTAATTAGTTGTTGAAAAAAAGGAAATGATAGGGACATGTCTACAGCTGACCTTGATTTTTCGAGATAAAAAAAATTGCTATATGGTCATTAATCAGGAAGAAAACAGGGGACTACATTTGTATTAAGAATAGCGTGATCCCTTTGTTTTCCAGCATATATTATATTATTATTCTAGAAGTCTGGAACACATTTCATATTCACTTCTGCACCTTGAACTGTGTGAGATAATTTCTTTTAACCCTTTGAAGTGTTATGTGGTTGTTACGAAAGAAGGGTTTATTATATGTAAATGTGACAAAGGTTCACTGAACGTTTGTATGGTGGAGGACTGTATAATGATATTTTTGGGATGTGCTTACTTTTGTGTTTGATATTTTGGGAAGTTCTTTAGTTTGTATAAGGTGAGAGTTTTTGAAATCGTAATATAAAAGGCTCCTATAAAAAACAACCTTCTTTGCTATATGTTATAGTATGTAATTGCTTGTCGTTCGTTATTAACGCATTTAATTAGCCTTGTCATTGAAAGCGGTAATGAAGCCAGTCTTTTAGATGACTTTCCTCAGGAATTAGAACTAAATAAGATATTCTATCTATAGGAAATTTCTATGAATATCCGTTTTTTTGTTAATATTTTAGCTACATATGAATGTAGATGTCTACAGTCTAAAAAAAAAATTACACCCAGAAACTCATTAACGTAATCACAGCATACACATGTTACACTCATTGATTGTATCTTAAGATAAATAATTATAATTCAGACGTATATTTTGCTGTACATTTTCAGCATATTCAGTTTGTAGTTTTCTCAGTTCATTCATCAGTTTCTCATTTATATCAAGAGTGAGAATTATGTTGATATATAAAAAACATTTTACGATACACACAATACGAAACTCCAAATCCCAATCCACGTGTTCCACAGTACCATCATGTTTGCTAATAACAGCACAAAAGAGTTACAGCGAATCGCGTTAAAGTTTTAACTGGCAGGAAGCTTAGTACGTGATTTAAATATAAAGTACTTCCACCGACAAAAAAGCCTAACGTAACTGAGCCGAGCCGACACAAAAAGTTATTAATACCCTCTCGTATACAAGCTTATAAATTAGGTATCATGTGTTCGACTCTAGAGTAAAGCTTAAACTTTTTTGAACTAAAGGATCTTTCACACAAAAATAAGTAGATGCTGGTACTAAACAATTGAAAAACAAAATTGAGAACTTTGAGAGTTTTATCACACAACAGAATAATATAGTTTTATAGTATAAATTATGTTTAATTATAAAAATCTGTTATGAATCTTCAGTAAACATTTTTTTTTTTGTGAACGTGCATCAATTTAATGTAAACGGTAACATTTTTACATTCACCCTGAATAATATACAGGGAGGAATTTTGTAATGCCACCCGGAGAGAAAGTACTTTAAATACTGGAGATAGATAATTTTATTCAAAAGAAACGTTCCTTTATTTTTAAAAAGAAACAGAACTGCATTCATGATTTGGATTTTAGCTGGTTCGATTCCCGGGTGTGGAAAGTGAATTTCCGAAAAAATTGTAATGCAGTTTTGTTTATTTTTAAAAACAAAGGAATGTTTCCTTTAAGTAAAGTTATCTATCTCTAGTCTTAAGAGTACTTTCCCTCCAGGTGGCATTACAAAATTCCACCTTGTATACCAAATTACCTAAATACATACATAGGTACTTGTAATTGGTTACAGATTTCTTCAATAATAGTCATTTTATCCCCTAATTAAATGAAAAGAAATCTGTAACATTTCAAGCTGTATCTAAAAAGTATCGCAAAGAAAGTGGGTCAGTGTAAAATATCGCGGCCACAGCAACTTGAATGAAGCTGAGAGTATCGACGACAGCGCATTGTACGTCATGTCCCTGGTTTTGTTTAGCACTTGAGTGTTGAGAGCCCTCCCCAACCGCCAAAGGAACGACCCGCCTTCTTTACCTACCAAATTAGATATTAAGGTAGGTACTAGGTTTAGATTGTCTCACTTCGAAATGTACTTCGATTGCAAAGAACGAATAATTAGCTAAATACCTACTGGCTTTTACACTATTGAAACATTCTTTTCAAAATTCTTTAAGAATGTTGTGCTATTAGAAGAGTATAATATATATCGTAGTTATTTATAATTTTATTAATATATGACAGAAGCCGTTTATCCGTGTAGTGACGGATTAAGAATACATAGTGTCACTACCCCATCTCAACCCACGGGTGTCGTAAAAGGTGACTAAGGGGATCACCTTATGCAGATAAAAGCGCTGCAAGAAAAGGAAAATTCGAAACAAACCTTATACCAACCCGTCTGGCCAGCGTGGTATAGTAGGCTAAATTCCCTCCACATTATTTGGAGGAGACCCCTGCCCAGCAGTGGGACGTTTATGGCTTGTAACGAATAAATAACGAATGACAGAATCATATAAAAATTAAAAAGATGCTATTAAATCCCAATAAGCTTGTAATTTTATATATTATTAGCATATTTGGTTACATTGGTGATGAGCTAACAGCTCATCTAATAGGCACCACCATCGTATGTGAAATGTATCGTATTTTTTACCTTAAGTTTATGACGATAAGATAAAATTTCGTGAACAGATGGTTTTTCATTCAACATTTTCCCTTCGAGAGTGCGTTATGAGCGAGGAGGTATGAGTTACTGATAATTTTATCTTTTTTGTCTCGATTCCGCTATAAAACTTTACAACCCTTTAAGTTAAATGGTTATTTGTTTTGCACATAAAACGTTTTATGTAATGATAAAAACAAATTGAATTATGTTATTTGTGCTAAATAACTACTTTCAAGGATAAATTTAAATACTGCCTTGGAAGATATATAAAAAAAATAACACATTTACCCGTGTTTTACATTGCGTTATTATTGAGGTTTGGGATCTTCAGTATTAAAAGTAAAAATTCTTGAGATATAATTTATTTATTAAATTCTCCATGTAGATAACACAGCGTTCATTGCAGAGTTCAAAAAGGAAGAGGAAGTGTCACGCAGGACTAGTGTAGTGCACAATAAACTAGTGTTGTGAATGTTACTAAAACATACATACTAATATAAGTTTAATATTTATAACTCAATAGTTATTTAGTTTGTATGTTTATAAAAATAATCCACAAAAAACACAATCCCTAAGTTGAATAAAAATTTCATATAATTTCTTTAAACAGACGTTAATACCCTAATCAAACCTTAAAAAGTCCTTAAAAATGGAAGGATGAAAACTTTACACTATACTTTGCAACTTATAAAACTGTAATAAGAATACCTAAATGAAGCAATTATAACCACCGAGGGTCTACTCGGAATGTCTGGTCTACTCAGTGCATTTCGGAATCGCTGTGAAATGGTTGAAATTTGAATATGGTTTTTATCATTTTCAAACATTTAACTAGAATATCAAAACCAACTAAATCGAATGTTGACATACCGAGTAAGCCATCAGAATACCATTAGCAGTGTGTTAACATCTACTATTGAACATTGCTTCATCCTAGCTAGAATAATGATGGAACCTGGGCAGCCTACAAGCCTAGACATAATAGCTACTTAAGTATATTATAAAACGATTTAAATTCCAATAACATATATCATCTCTTACGTCCTCTGTCCACTGACTGTTGAGCGTGATGAATGACGTGTCAGTACACACAGTTATGTCCACAATGATTGATGACGTGTCTTCTGTCTACAGCTCTCGTTACATTTTATTGCTACACGTTGTAACATCATTGTGATTTATTTTACTTTTATTGGTGTTTGGGAGATTTGAGACAACTGTTTTGAATTCGAATGAAAAAAAGAATTTATAAATTTTAACTATACTCTATCCAATATTTTCTTTTTAACAATTCGCGAATATCCAAATTAGTGATGCCCACACATATTACCGATTTGATTTAAAATAATAAACGATTTAATTCAAGAAAAACTATGAATCGATTCGATAAATCGAAATAATTTCAATCAGCCACTTAAACATAAATATATTTGAATTTTTTACTACATAAAAATAGTTTAGTTTAATGAAAATATGTAAGTTACATATTACTAGGTTAGCTGTCTAAAAGTTATCAAATGATTGGACAGAGTATATAGGTACTTTATTTTCTGTAAAACAATTTCAATTTACAATTTATTACAGTCCAGTTACAGTATTACAGTCAGTTTACACATGCTAGACAAAAGTATGTGTGAAAAACCCAACGCAAATCTAACTTCAAACGGGCGGTGCCATGGGCAACATCTAATACCTAGTAGTTTATAATCATATTATTTTAAGTGTTGTCAGAAAGAAAAAAAAATACATATTGGAATCGTTTTGTAGGCTATACTAATAATATAAGTACTCGTAGCTAATCTTCAAGATTACCGAATAACCGTCAGAAACAAAGCAAATTCCATTTATTACCGAAACTGAGAACATTGGAAATAATTGGGAACGAGCAAACATTAGCTCAGTAACACTGTAATAAAATAAAAGGGAGATGTGCCATTTCTTCGGGAGCTCTATTAAATTCCCATTGTTTCAAATCATTTGGAATAACGACAGTTAGTTGCTATTTAAGTTAAGTTTTCCTGATAATAGCTGGAATAAAGTGATTTTATACGTGTTTTTGGAGAATATTAATTACAGCAATAAAAAACAAAATATGGATGCTACTCGTACTTAAGACTATTATCTTATTGTTTCGATGTATTACATATTTTCAATTACTTATATTTTCTTTATAGCATCGGATTAACTAATTAAAACTATAAAATATTTAAAAAAAAACCTTTGTCTAATTAAATAATCCTATCGCTACTATTTGAGCAACAAGAAGTCAAATCTGAAATATAAAACGGCGAATAATATAAAAAACAGTATTCGAACTTTTATTGAATTAAAAAAAATAAAAATAAAATCAAGTAAGAGTTGCATTGCATATTCAGCTTTTTATTAACCAACGTGCAATATTTGCTGTTCCAAAATTAAATGGTATTGTAAACAAGCGCGCAGCGAATGCTTCAACAGATGTGGCATGCCGCTACGAGTGCTACGGTTTACCTACGAGCGTGCTACGACAAACCTCGTAGACTGAAATTAATGCGATACGTATTCTGCCCTACTAATGAAGAACAGTTCAACTGCATGTCCAAGTTTAGAGAAAAAATGTGTCTAAAATCATCAATCGTAGATACCATTTTTGCAAGACTTGTGCAATTCATTATGTCGTTCTTGTATAGCAAGATATATAAAATATTATATGAGGGACAATGATATTGTATGATGAGGGATCTTTTGTATTTCTGGTGAGTAAAGTGCTTTAGCGCAGCGTGGGAAGGCCCGCTCTAGTAAAGGTTGTGGGTGGCCGTTGTAGGTTGCAGGCAGCACAAAACCGCTCGCTGCCTGTGGGGAAAAGTAAGTACTGTAAGTGAAATGATGACGATGAAAGTTTCAAAGCTTTAGTATAAGCTGTTAAACGAGCGGTCCATATGATGGTAAGTGGTTACCGCTAAATGGAGGTAATACTGACAGAGCCAAAATAGAATGAATATACTGAAAGCCGAAGAGAGACAGTCTCTCTTTCTCTTTATGAGCTCGAGAGACAGCAACTCACCAAAAAAAATTAATTTAAGCGATAGACCCACTGTCCTCTCTTTTAAACTATAACTTTTAATGACACAATATTATATTCAACACACGCCAAATAAAACTCAATCATTTCATGTTAGAGTTTATGCACGAAATTATATTCGGTGTTGGAAACATTTCCTATTTGAATTCATATCGAGTCGTGCACATGAATAGTGTTCCACGCAAATAACTAGTGTAGCGAGTGTTTCGTAATAACGAGGTTGTATTCTAATACTATATTCAATGTTTTTCTAATGCACTGTTGACGAATTAATGATTTAAAAAAAATAATGATGATAATGGCACACTTATGAAAACCTTTGTTAATCTAATTTTAAGAAATTTATTTATTTATTTAAAACTTAATGCACACATGCCCAATGGCGGACTTAATGCTGCAGGCATTTTCTACCAGTCAACTACGGAGATGCAGATATGATCGAAATTTAAATAAATCATTTACAACAACATTACTTAATATAATAGTCATTACTATTAAAAATCATTTTATTTGTTTACTGTTGGTGTACCTAATTAACTAAATTAACAAAAAAAACCTATGCAATGGTTAAAACTAACATTTATACTAGTAACGAGGTAGTGTTCTGCTACGTCTTTGCGTGCTTTATTACAACTCACAAGATATTGTAACTATGTGGTGATTAAAGAGTGGCCTGCCTGGGTTTCGTGCTAATCTTTCTGCTGGCGCCACTCTCTTAGCTAAGTCGTTGACCATAGACAAACTGGTTTACAATTTTTTTTTGATTACTAGTAATCTACTTATGACTTTCATAAGAATTAATATTTATTTTACGTAAATAAACTACTTTTCATGTTGCCAAAACATAGATTCTCTAAAATCACCTCACTAATATTGACACAGGCTCGTACGAGTACACACATCACGCATCAGTGCTGTCACTCAGCGCAGTGATTGCATCCTTCTGTACAGTTGTTCTACTAATTTGTTCGCGTCGTGCACCTCTGTTATTAGCTTTATATAAAGCCTGTTACACACTTGTGTTACAAAATAACGCGACTTTTGTTATGTACTACTTTTTGCTTTAAAATGGGTGATGACATTACAACTTGCTTATATGACTCTAAATATTGGTACACTTATCATTGTTTAATAGAAGTCCTTGAAGAGCCCTAAAACCCTCAGAGAGGTCTACGAATTCATCGTTTTATTATTTATTACCATAGCTACACAGCTGGTGATCCATGATACGACAAAAAATAATCAAAATGCCTCTCAATTAAATTACTGTGCAAACGAAACATGTCCTTCTTCTGCCAAAACACCAAATGTCATCTTTAAATTTATATGGTTGCTGTAATTTTAATCAACTAAGTCGCATGGCGAGATTCTAAAATTCTGCATCAAATCTCTTTTCAAAGTTTTGTTTCCGGAACACAACGAGTAGTGTGAACTAATCTTTATAGCCATTAATGCCATACAATAATTTATAGCTAAGCAAATGTTGGTGGAATAGTGTTTACCTAACCAATTTTAGTGCTAGTTCAAATGCCAATACAATTATAAATAGACGTGTTTGGAATTCAGGCTTGCATCGCTTTTCAGAAATGTTATACATAGTCCTATGACATGAGGCTTGAATGCATTTGTTGACATAATTGTTTCTATTCTCTATAAGATCGTTTGATATATATGTTTGTTTATAGTTTCTACGTATCTGATGCAAATGAAAAATTTTGTTGATTTACGAGAGTTACACAAATCGAAGTGGAATAAAAGTGATTACAACCATCATGGGAAGGTACTAAACTACCATGATCAAAGATTACTATGCTTCGTAATTTCGTAACTATAACAATACCAATGTTTCGAACTAACACCAGTTGCAGTTGTCTTAAAATACATCGTGACTAGATCGATGCTGAAGACGGTCATACAAAAGCTGTGTTCAGTTTATGACAAACTAGCTTCCACCGCGGGAGAAAGTTACCAATGTGCTATTCCAGAGAGATATAATCTATCTGTGAGTCAAATTTCATACAGATTCTTTAAGCTGTTCTCGCGTGATTGAGTAACAAACATCCATACATAAACCCACCTAACTTTCACATTTATAATAATAATATTATATAATATTCTACCACATTGACACAACGCCATCTAGTCCCAAATTAAGCAATTATATTTGCTTGTGTTATGGGTACTAAACAACTGATATACTACTTAAAAATACTTTTTTAAATACATACACATTATATATAAATTACACCCAAACACAGAACAAACCTTCATGCTCATGACACAAAGATTTGTCCTGGGTGGGAATCGAACCCACGACCTCCAGCTTAGCAGTCAGGGTCACTAACCACTAGACCAACAGGCCAGTTATATATAATATTAGTAAGATTTCTGAATCTCCTTCGAGGTCTGCTGTCTGAAGGCTGGTACAAAATAGCTGTAAATTTATCCATGTCCCCACACTTCCTCAATGTCGAACACATCAATCTTATATACGTCCACCAAAACCTTTGTATCGTGTAAAAATATTATAATAAAGAATATTCTTCGCGCTTTATGAAATATCGTGGGTAATTTATGAACCTGATTACGTAAAGGTGTTCATACAATAAAGCTTTTATATTATTAAATATTATTACGGGTTATTTGTTATCATAAATATACGGTTAGGTTAAATTATCTGTCTCAGCATGTAGTCTTTTTAAAGGCAAAATGTAAGCTGATGATTATCTTAACTAGCATTAGCTTCTACCCTCATTACATGGGATTTGGTGTAGCTGGGGAAATATGGGTGTAATGCACCTCTACTAACAATAAGATTTTTTAATTGTGTGCAATTAAAAAAACTTATTGTTATCTTATTTTCTTATATCTAAAATTCCTAATTTTATTCAATAAAGCTAATGATATATTAATTATGTTTAGTTACATATAAAATATAAGGTGCAATGTATTGTGTGAAGGAAGTAATAGTATATTTTGTATGGCACCACGTATCTACAACCATTTACCATTAAATATACTAAATTGCCCCAATAAAGACAAACTCAAACATCTATAATATCTATATCAATAAAACAAATATTATACTGTAAGAGAGTATCTTGATGACAAATAGTTTTTAAAATATGACATTGATTGTTTTACTAAATATTATATAAATTACTATTTATTAATTACGCTTAATTTCCCTTGACCTTGACATACTCATTTTACTACTATTTTTACTATTAACAATGACATTGTATTTGATATAGGTATTTAAGTTTCTTTGTTTGACATTATATAATTCTTAGTTAAAATACTTTTATGTCTCTAATGTATTGCATGCTTAATAGCAGAATGTAGCTGAACCAAATATTTGTTCAATAACAAATATAAATGTAAACACCTGTTTATACCTTTGACTGGCCTGTTGGTCTAGTGGTTAGTGACCCTGACTGCTAAACCGGAGGTCGTGGGTTCGATCCCCACCCAGGACAAATCTTTGTGTGATGAGCATAAAGGTTTGTTCTGTGTCTGGGTGTAATTTATCTATAATATGTATGAATTTACAAAAAAAAAATGTATTTAGGTAGTATATCAGTTGTTTAGTACCCATAACACAAGCAAATATAATTGCTTACTTTGGGACTAGATGGCGCTGTGTGAATGTGGTAGAATATTATTATTATTATTCGCAATAAACGATTTGAAATTGAAAAAAAAAATTGAAGGGTCTCCTGAGATACAGATTTATTAATCTAGTTCAAGAGGCAGGGCTTCTAAGTTTATGTACTAAATTATGGTTGCAATAAAGAATTATTTATTATTATTATTTATTACCCGACTGCAAAAAAGGAGGGTAATGTTTTTTTTATAACTGTTTACTCTTAATATACACAAGCTTTATTCTTAACTTATTTTTATTTATAATCATTTTATGTATCGGCTATGTACCGTAACTAAATAAGTATGGAATAATAATAATTTATACAATTACAAAAATAATAGAAATATACATATTTGAAACTAAGTTAAAGAAAATCTTAAGATACGTGAATACCTACGTACCGTAAGCAATTTTCCATTTTTTACTATTAAAACTAGTGGTAATTACATCACTTGCATTGTTCACAACATATTTATTTTGTAACCTCACTATGTATAAAATGTGTAACTGTAATTTACTCACAATTAGAGTACATTATATAAATATATTAATCTCTGAAACAAATAAACCGACTCACAACAATGTTAAACAATAAAACACATACATACATAATTAACTGTCTATAATAACGATACGGTATCACACATCCATTTTACCCACCCATCCCTTGCAACAAAGGTAATGTTATTTTAGCTTCGTGTTGAAGACCGGTTTTGATTTTTGACCGCGGACATGTGCCGAATATTTTGTACCAAAAATGTTGAGGATTTTTTTGTGTACGGGTCAGTTATGTTTTATACATTGTAGGTGAATCAGCTCTTTTTATTTTATTTCTGAGGTGAAAAGCGACGGTATGGGTTAGTTAACTGGCAAGCAAAACATGCGATCCGAGTTCGTTATCAAGCGGCAATACCAATGTGGATTTTACTTCGAGGAATTTATATAGTAATTTGATTTACCATCTGCTAACGGTGACGGATAATATCGTGAGGAAATCAACGTGCGATAGAAGTAATTTTAATGGTATGTATGATCCACCAACTTGCACTAGGCCAGTGTGTGTTGATTGAGGCCTAAACCCTCTCAAGCTTTCTGTATAGAGGAGAGGAGAGCCGGCAGTGGAACATTGTTACTTTTGTTACTTTTTATGGTGTGGTAGAATATTATTATTCAAAGATGACCGACGAGCTTCCCATATAGTGATAAGTACTACAGCATATGGACATTACTAGAGCCAGAGACACAATCAAGCTGCAGCGATTCTTGAGGCAGTGCTATTACGGCTGCAATGTTTTGTCGTTGCAGGAACTTTCCCGTGCGCAATTTAAGCAGCAAACATCACCAAATCCTACACCTTTTAACAAGTTGAAGATGACAAGAAATTAGGACTCTTATCTATATCTCTATACTCTTCGGCCTATAGCTAAAGTTTGCAGTTAACCATAGTTATATTATGGTTAAATATAATATTTTATACATAAATCTAAAATTATGATGTGTACCCAAGAACATTAACTTCGTTGCCAACCTCTAATCTATTTTGTGGAAACATAATAATTAATCTTTTAGGACTAACCTTGGTTATTTAGATTTTTGGATATCTTGCTTTTTATGGCTCATGGCTCATTAGTGATTTACAAATTAACCCGGTTTTTTTAATGTCAATATTCTGATAGATATTTCCAAACAAAAGCTTATTTAATTGAAAGTGCCATTAATCCAACTCTTCATTTTAACTAAAGCCGTTCTAATAAAATACGCCCAGTCGAATACCAACACACAGGCAAGCTCGTAAAACTTAAGTGCAGTCCTTGTTCACTCCATATTTACTGAAGTATGAATATGCGGGAATCATTTGTACCATCGATCATTCGTATTGTTAATACTCGTATGTACGTTATTTTCCGTCTGGTCAAAGTAGCAATAGGCTAATAAACCTCCTTTTATAAGAATAGACCCGTACGAACAAAACATAAAAAATTGGGTAAATTATAACACTAACAAAGTAACAACTAACTAATTACTAAATTTATCAAAATTCCGATTAGACCATCAAAGAGAGATGTGTCATAAAAAACCACGCGTTTACTAAAATAAGTTCTCGCTTTTTTAAATGGCTTCTATTTTGTGCTTAAGAGAGAAAATGTTTCGTTAGGGAACTTAAATTTATTTCTATAGCACGTAGTGCAGCAAAACGCAGTTGCAAAAGTTAAGTTAAAGTACATGAAGTTGTTTGTGGCATTGCGCGGGCGGTTCACAAAAGTTGTGGGTGACGCCCACACGCTTTGTGTCTAAGTCACTGCAGCAAACTAAATAGAAATATCGAGTTTAGTTACTACAATTGTTTAGAGCACCAGAGGTTGCACTTGGAATCTGGACTTTCGACTTAGTGGATTTCGATATCGTTATCAAATATTTAATCTTACAGCGACGATAAACACACGTACCGTAAATCTTTATATGTACATATAATTCTTCTGCACGTGTGTTGAAAGTGAACTCCTACTAAACGGCTGAACCGATTTGAATGAATTTTTGTGTATGTGTTCAAGTGGATTAGAGGATGATTTAGATTCAAAAATAAAAAAAAAACGCAATCGATTGGTATATCATGCAGGACATTATAAAAATATCACTCCGTGTCTCCGCGCCACAAGTCACCGACGCTAAAGGTTTGAAGAATTGCTAGTCGTTAAGCTTTTGAAGCCTTTTGAATAACTAGCAAACTATGAACATAAAAGTTGGGACCAATCTTTAAAACACGTGGATGCATTCTATTCCAGCCAATATTTGTCTTGTCATTGTATTTTTAAGTTAGCTTTAAGGTCTAAGTCAAAACAAACCCTATACATTTATTCAATAACTATGAAATCAGTCTTATAGCGAAATTTTAAACTCATAAAAGTCACTCGAGTGAATTTCCCAACGTCTTCATATAATAAAGATAATATTTTTATTCCAACTCTTCAGGGAGCGAGTGCGCTCATCTGTAGAACAAAACGAATCAGTCAGCGGTCTGATTTGATTTTATATCGATGTTTATACAGCTACTCGTATCCTTCTTGTTAGAACTTGACAACTTAGTAAGAGCATTAAAATGCATAATAATTTGAAATGTTATTACTGCTTAGGGGCAAAATTCAAATATTGTGATTTTGCAATCAGAACTATCTAAGTACATGAAGAAGTTAGGGAAGTGGTTTAGTTTTATTTCATAGCAATAGAGCAGCGACTCACGTGAGACTAAGGTATTAAATTTAAAGTTGCCTCATTATATTATTACGTAACTCGAATATCAACGATTTCTACATCATTAGGTACAGGTATATAAATAAAAATGGCCATGATATTAAAAAAAAAAAAAAAATTTAGAACTTTAAAGACTACCTTCGTGTAATAGGTATTGACACCAAACGCATAAAAAGACGAAATTATTCTAAAGAAAGTAATAAAATAAAATCTGATGTCAGTACATAATATCAAGTTTATCTACAACGCTAATTCGATCGTTGGAAGTGCCTATCATAAAAACTGACGGTCCTTAGCTCAGTCACGATAAAGGCACCGATGCCTACTCACTAGGCTTGCCAGATAGTCGATATTGGCACAGAATTTTTCGTGTCTGTCCAGGAACATCGAAAAGAAAAAAATCAAAGTCACTGTATTGACTTTGGTTGACTTTTCAAACGCCTTCGATACCGTCAGTCACGATATCCTACTTGCCATCCTATCCTACGTCATGGTCTCTTCTGAAGCTCTGGAATGGTTTTCAACTTATCTTCGAGGTCGCCAGCAATCGGTTCGTTGTAATGAATCGTCATCCAAATGGTGTAACATTGATTCTGGTGTTCCTCAAGGCGGTATTCTATCTCCATTATTATTTTCAATTTTCATTAATCTCATTACTCAAAATCTTCAGTGTGCCTATCATCTATACGCCGATGACTTGCAGATATATTCTCAGGCAAGCATTGACTGTGTGTCGTCTGCGATTGATATGGTCAACAGGGATCTAGCATCTATCAAGGATTGGTCAGACAGGTTTGGCTTAAGCATAAACCCTTCAAAGTGCCAAGCAATCGTTGTGGGTAGCCAACGGCTCATGAGCAGGTTGGACACAGATTCCCTCCCTCCAATAGTTTTTGATGGTTCTGTAATAAAACTATCTCCAACCGTCAAGAACCTCGGCTTACTTATTGACTCCACCTTATGCTGGCAAGCACAAGTAACCAGTGTAAGCCAAAAAGTTACCGGTACCCTGCGTGCTCTATATCGCCTTAAAAACTTCCTTCCTTACAGAACCAAGGTAACGCTTGTGCAGACTTTAATTTTCCCTCAAATCGACTATGGTGATGTGTGTTATTTTGACCTGAATGCAGACCTTCTCAACAAACTCGACCGTCTTCTAAATAACTGCATTCGATTTATTTTTAATCTTCGCAAGTATGACCACGTGTCTGCCTGTCGCTCTCAATTGAAATGGTTGCCTATCGTTCATCGCCGTAATATGCGTGCTCTCACTACACTTTACTCTATCCTAACATCTCCCTCTCCACCTTCCTACTTAACCAAGTACTTCAACTATCTTTGCTCCGTTCATGACCGAAATCTTCGTTCTTCTTATAATCTCCTTCTTGTTTGTACTTCTCACACATCTGGTTTCATTCATTCTTCATTTCCTATCCAATCCGTACTTCTCTGGAACGCCCTCCCTCTTGAGATTAGGAAGTCCACCAGCCGTTATGTGTTTAAGAAGAAGTCCACGAACTATTTTTGACTAAATAGTGTGGCAGTATAATACTGAAATTCACTCATCTTTATATTATAATATAGCATAGTATGTATGTATTCACGTATGTATTCATATACTCTTTATATTTATTGTTATAATTAGTTTATAGTATTTATGTATTTTTATTCTATTTATAGGTATATAATTTTATCTATGTATATAAATATTATATAAATTTATATTATATAAATATTATGTATTATTAAATTTGCCTAATTCTATCGTTACGTTTATTTATGCACCTACTTCATTCATTTCTCTGCATCACCCTATGGTAGGTTGACTGGTAGAAAATGCCTAAAGGCATTAAGTCCGCCTGTACAAATTATTTTTGTATGAAGTTATAAATAAAATAAATAAATAAATAAAAGAGGTCCGAACGTATTGAATTTATTAGTTAGGCAAATATGAATAACAACATTTCATTAGCTAAATTGCACCCGAGAAGCCAGTCGCTTGAGTTTTATTTCTAATTATCTATAAGGTAAGTTTTTTTTTAATAAAGTAAAAAGAAAATATTGGTTTGAAATGTTTTTCTATCTGCTGACTAATTAATATCCACGTAAGGACACGATTTAAATGATAAATGGTATTAACTATTTTGTAATTTTAAGACCGTTTGGCTGCGTTACACCATAAGGGTTTTTTCACACAGACCGGCTCGGAGAGGAAAGCAGATTTATTATTTTTATTAATGAGATTCTTTTGTTATTGATTAATAAAAGAAGTGACATGTAAAATAAACCTTATTACAATGTTTCAAAACTCTGTTTTAAACGTAATAAAAATAGTAAATATACGTAATATAATAGTAATAAACCCTAATAGTAACTGGAAAAGTTAGCATGTATTTGACAGCCCTAACAAGAGTAACTGATCCATGCAAATAGGCGCAAAGCTACATAGATCAGAGATAAGCCCGCCAAATTCAAAAGCACACTAATCTCTTTCATTTTCACAACATTAATGTAATATTCTATTTAGAAGCGACGCTTTTCATCTTGGCTGTGTTGCTTTCATGTCGTTAAAGCTTTTGTTAATCTTGTGTTTATAGAATATTAGAATCAGATAATGTGTATATTATATGATGCAATTATACTAACTATTCAATTTTGAGAGAATGAATGAAGGAAGAGTGACAAACAAATATATGAGGCGAATGTGAAAGGAGACGTTGTAAGGGGAAAACCTAAAAGAACGTACCATGACCAAATAGGAGACATTCTAAAGAAGGGACAGATCAGGAGTACCCTCAACCGGCGAGAATGCATGAAAAGACTGATGAATGTTGAAGGAGCCAAAGATGTATATCAGAATCGTAGCAAGTGGAAGGAAATGGCCTACCCCACTGTTGGGAAAGAGGCGTGATCTATATGTATGTATACTATGTATGTATGTATTTAATTTTCTCAGAACTGGTATGACATGGACTAGTAAAAAAACTGAATCTCTGAATTATATTGTGAAAAAAAACGAAAAACATTTTACATGTTACTTCTATTTTCCGATTTTTGTAAGAGGACAGTCAGTAGAGGAAGCTGAGCGACGTCGCAATCCGGTATGACGTTTCGCTCCATTTCCGGAACACAAATGAGGGTAGCTCGCCGTGTGCGACGCGGGAACACTCAGGGAGGGAAGAGGAGGGGAGAGTTCCTAAACCGATTTTATTGCACCATCAACGAGTTGACAGCCAAGTAGATAAACGTTTAATCGTTTGAAAATCGAATTAGAGTTACGATTTATGAAAAATAAATTGAATGTGTAATCGTCAGCTTAATGTATGTTCGAAGGAATGTTATGCATATTTATGTAGCTAATAGCTTCGTCCGCCTGGTATATCTGTAAAACGCCTACATCCTTGGATTGGATTATCTCTATAATTATGTAATTTCATGAAGATCGATTAAGTGGTTAACGCGTGAAAGAGAGACAAACAAAGTTACTTTCACAATTATAGTATAAGTAAGGATATATTACTTTTAATTTTATTATAGCTTCCACTTATTGTTTAATGGTGACTCTAAACTCTCCGCATGGTGATACTAACTCGGAATCGAGAGCAGATGAGATTAGGTGAGAAGAGACAACGCGGGGATATAGTCTGGCCATCCGTTCTTTGCACAAGAAAAGAGCGGTAAATTCAAAAAAACAAGGGGTGACAACACCGACTATAGACTGAAAAAATGCGTTTGATACTATTATCTCAACTTAAGTAAATATCAACTTTCTAACTACGCCTTTGATAGCTTTCGGCATTATTTTTCAATAATTTCAAAAGAATATTGATTGAAAAACACTAAAAAGACAGTGACATGACAGTTCAAAAATATTGCCATGTATAGATTTTAAAAAACAGTCCAGTGCAGAGAACCGGTAGCCAGACTTTAGCATCTGATCTACATTCTTGCAATCGTCAAGCGTCGCGGTCCCTCGCGGTGAGTATACAGGCGTGGTAAGGGAATATTCATTCTTACTTCTACGTCTTATATTTGATTATATTCGTTAGAGTCTAAGACTTGGGTGGTTCCATGGGACGCGACGTCCTCAATTGTGTTTATAATTGTCTTAACAGAATCAATGTAGTGGAGTTGTAGAAATGATGTAGGTATTATTTTGGATAAATCAAATTACTGTAATATTTATATCAACTAACAATCCATCAATACTTATATTCTACTGTAACATTCCGTAGCAAATTGGAAACTTATCAACGAAATATTAATTAGAAGTATATTTCTGCATTATATCTTATCAACGATGCCCACACTCATTTTGCTAATTACAATATGTAGTATCGCAAATGATAAGCGTTCGAGATTGGAAGGTTAATTTATTTTTGCATTAAAAAAGGTAAATACTGCCTCTGTAGCACATCGGGCGTGTTTACATTTGCTGGACAAAAGGTCCTGGATTCGATTCCCGGACGGAAAAAAACGGTATCATCATTAGCATCATCATTACAACCCATAAATTATTGTCCCACTACTGGGGGGGTTCCAAACATTTTGGGAGGAATATACCCTACAAAACGGTATTATCATCATCTAAATAGTCAATAGATAAAGGCTGATACATATGTATATGTTCGGTGATGGCAATACGCTTACGCCTATTACGAGTACATGGAACTAACATGGTTGGCGAAATGTGGGTGTTGCACCTCTGCCTAATTCTTAGAGGAAAATAGCGTAATGTATTGTTATAAAAAAATGCCTATAAAGCGCATTTTTAATTGCCGGTCTGTTTCTTTATTTATATCTGTGGCATACGGAACGCAGCGACCTTGTTACCCTTTCTTTCCAAATATACCAGGACTTAGTATTTTTCATCAGTTAAGCTAGCAACTTTATCAGACATGTTTGTAACAAATGACAAAGATTACAACCCTAATTGTTCAAGTGGCCGCTTATCTTTGACTTAATTAGACCTAAGTTTCAAGTGATTAAACATTCAAACTAATACTGAAAGGTTTACAGACAGTAACCAAATAGGCTACATTAATATTTCATTGTTTAACAGATGAGCTGAATAAGTAAGTTGAAAATTAGACTATAAGAGCAGTGCAATAAGGTTCGGAAACCAAAGTTGAGACAAGAGGAGGAGAGAAGATGTGGAACAACACTAATACATAGTGATACTATATTCTAAATATATATTCATCTCTCTCAAGTCCTATATCTCCAAAAGGCAGAGGTGTGATGGGTGCCCACATTTCACCAGGTGTGGTCATCTCTACAACCCATAATTATCCCACTGCTGGGCACGGATCCTCTTCCAAACATTTTGGAGGGCATTTAGCCTACTATACCACGCTGGTGACGCAGGCCAGATGGGTTGGTATAGGGTTTTAAATCGAACTTTCCTTTACTCGCAGTGGGCTTCCTTAGTCGCCATGTACGACACCCACGGGTTGAAATGGTGTAGGATGTATGAATAGATGTTTATTACGCAAGAAAAGAATAGGGTAAATATCTAATGCATGACAGTGGAAATTCCGTTCCATAATTGAAATATCGTGCAACATAAAAGTTTTGAAGTAAAAGTAGCGTGTGTGCTTGGAACAAACAAACTTCCCACACATTAGTATATAATCCTAATCCCTTGTTTTATCGGTCTCAAAACAAATGTTAACCGAACCTTAATTAAATACCTTTGCTAACTCCTCGTTTATAATTAAAAACCTTCAATGTTCAATATATTATTGCGGTCGGAAACTAGTTTGTGCGGAAATCGCTGATATACGAGAAATTGAATAAGCGAAATTTGATGACGATTTTGTTGTGTTAGTGCTTGTAATATTTATTTTTGGAAAAGCAGTTATTTATTTGCTTAACTTTATTTAACTGAGTTACGAATAGGGTTAGAATTCAAACATAAATGATTAAAGCGAGATTGTGAGTGAGTTCTTTAGAACTAGAAGTAGGTAGAAAATGTAGGCGTTGCGCCTCGCGCGCGTCATCTCATTGTACAGAAATAGTATGTACACTAAAAAAAGTGGGACGAGTTGCAAAATGAAAATATTATTTATTTTCATTTTATGCAAGCCGTCCTAAATGGTTGAAATGAAATTTATTGAGTCAAATCAGTGGCTTATAGGTGTTGACTTTTTTGATCGTCAAGATATGCGACAAAATGGAGCATAAACAGCTGTATCTTTTGATTGCGCTTACTTAGAACTCTGATTTTTTATTTCGCTAAGGGATTGCAGGCCCGAATATTTGATATTAATTTCAGCAACAACGAAGTGCGAATACAGAATCCGTTTTTCCTTTTAAGGTAAGGAACCCTAAAAACTGTATCACCTTCAGCATAAAAAAATATTTTTACTATGATAGTCTCCATCTAAATATAAAACAGCTGTGTTTTTGTAAACCACAAAATAAGTAGATAATTATGTTCTCTAATTAGTATACTTTTAATAATTATTATGTACTTAACTAGATTTAACTTTAACACACAAGCATTACAACAGTCGTACAACAAACTTTATAATTCGAAACGAACTCATTTTTTATACTTTTTGCCATGTAAAGCCACAGAAGCGCCTCTGGAACTTCGAGAACTTTCCAAATAAACTAAACTTGTTCGTTATAATTTCAACATTATTCCATTCTGGTTCCTCAGAACTTGATAACTTCTAATCAATAAAAAGTGGGAGAGTTGGAAGCGTCATCATCTATTTAAATTTAGTCAGAATTTATGTTTATTGAGATAGTAACTTTGAGAGTAATGAGCTAACTTAATAAATATTTTATAATCCC
Source organism: Laspeyria flexula (assembly GCA_905147015.1). Taxonomy (NCBI): domain Eukaryota; kingdom Metazoa; phylum Arthropoda; class Insecta; order Lepidoptera; family Erebidae; genus Laspeyria; species Laspeyria flexula. The sequence continues at coordinate 14,245,251 of LR989960.1, read as the reverse complement.
GGTGAAATACCTTTATTTAATAAGACAACTGAGGCAATGAGATCAAGTCGATTTGAAGAATAGAATTCGTTGATAAGAAAAACATTTGGACTCTAACAACTATCGATCAACATAAACGAAAACTCAAGAACAGCTGAACCAATTCGACTAATTTTTGTTTTAGTATTTGTTGTTGTCCAACGAATGTTCTTATAAGGACAAAAAATTATTTTATTAATCCACTAATGTACAGAAAAACTATTCTGTAGTCACCGGAATCGATTTCCACGTGGGCGTAGCCACAGGTGACAGCTAGTTTGAATTTTTTAACTGATTTAAATGTGACAAATGAAACTGAAATCCTCAAAAAATAAATATAGAGGGGTAAGTTTTTTTTTTTTTTTTTTAAAGACAACGCCCGCACTAGGGAACAAGCCCTGTGTCGCGGGGAGCTTTACAAACATGAAACTAACGGACACAAAGTACACCCAGACTAGAAACAAATATCTATGAATCACACAAATATTTGTCTCGTGTGGGAATCGAACCCACGTCACCCAGTACGGCGATGTAGTGGCGAGGCGACCACCTTAACCACTGCGCCACGGTGACAGTCAAATTTTCTGACTGTTTATATTGAAACTGTACTAAAGCGAGAAAACCTAATGTTAGTACTATTGATAGATCGCTGTCCCAGATGGCTATCTAGATAGATCGTCTACTGAAGCCCTAAGATTTGAAAGATTGTACCAGTGCAAATAGGATATTGTGACGTCGACCTTTTCCGTCTTACTCTATACGTCTCTGTACATCTACTTATGTATTTGACCTACAAAAGCATTCAATATTGAAGGATTTACGCAGCCCCCGCATACCTGTGGCATGCCGCCATCTTTTAAAGAGGTTAACAAAAACGCCGCGAATTATGTTTTATTGCGTTCTAAGCTGGATAAATAAGTTGTTATGTGTTCAAATTTACATTCTTTTTAAAGACGGCGAGGGCACAGTATACATTTTGAACAGCTTTGCCGCAACAATTACAAACCTTTGTATTAGTGTTTTAACAATCAGAGTCTCTCTGAAAAAAAATCCAGTAGTCTTACTTCCAGAGCGAACCTGCGGTTCGGCAAAGATCATCTGTCCATCTTTTGAGTTGACAGACACTCGAGATCCCTTGGTCTCAAGGGGAGGTCTATGTTTAACAGTAGACGGTCTACGGCTGGTATGATGATGATGATGACCACGTTTCCAGTCTGGTTTCACATGAGACTTAACAAACATGCAAAAAACCATTCCGTAGTCAACATTCATTGAACAATAATATATTCCACAATGTTATTTCACAAAAAAAATATTTACAAAAATTATTTTTGACTGGCCTGTTGGTGCAGTGGTTAGTGACCCTGACTGCCGGAGGTCGTGGGTTCGATCCGCACCCAGGATCATCATCTTTGTGTGATCAGTATAGGTTTGTTCTGTGTCCGGGTGTAATTTATCTATAATATAGTACCCATATCACTAGCAAATATAATTGCTTACTTTGGGACTAGATGGCGCTGTGTGAATGTGGTAGAATATTATTATATTATATTATTATCTTCAGCTTGCTTTACGTCTGAGATAGTAAACAGATCATTGGTTTGATTACAGAGCTTGTTAGCGCCGTAGAGGTTGCATCACTCACAGGCTGCAGCCGAATCCTCTTTGTACCAACAGCTTGTTACTTTCACCTCACTGACGTCTGTGCAAGACAGCCACATTAGACTGGATACGACGTTCAATGATATTTTTGTGAAATAGGTATATTTTAAGAAATGGGGCAATAAATATAAAATTGATGTCGTATTTTTTGCTGCTCCATAATATTTGTGAATGCTATGCTAGCCATAGTATAAATAGTTATCAATAGCGAATAATGACAGGAGCAACATTTATAGATATGGTCTAAAAACATTCCAATTCCTTGGGTATGCTATATGACAATGACAATATTAAAAACAGATTTCCTACGGCTACCCGAATTGTATTTCTATGGAGGCTAATCATTTCATTCCGCAGAAACTATGGAAACTATGGAAGTGATGTCAATAAAACAGATAATATAATTGTATTTTTGTCACATATAAGGATCACAAATTGAAAAATTAACCACTTATCTCAGTTACAGAGATAGAATAAAATTGTAATGCACAATTTAAAAATAAAAAATAATATTATGTACTTACAATGTATGTGTATGAACATTCTAACAATAATAACATGATAAGTTTTAAATTTTTTTCCTAATGAAACCTGCAATCGTTGCTTTATTGAGGTCATGTTGGCCAATAGTATAAAACTAGGTATAATAGCCCTAGGCTAGCGCCTAGCTAGGTATAATCTTCTGTAAACAGCCAGCTAAAGTTCGCCGAACTTTGATTTAAAAGAAATGCTTACGCCTACCCACGCTGGTTTTATCTCATCTTTATTCATGAAATTAATGGTTTATGAATTGTTTTGAACAGTTAAAGGAGTTTGAATGGCTTGAACAATTTAATAACGCAAGATCATGTTTCTGTATATGTTTCAACATAAGGTGCGTTTGTATGTGAAAACATTTTAGATCTATTGAAATACATAGAGGTAGGTATATTATTGTACCTACCTATCTAACAACTATACGTAGGTATATTTATATTAAAAAAACACACTCCCGCATTTGTTTGTTTCCAATGAAATGTAATGTAAATTTAAAATAAATTTGATTTCTCACTAGTTGTTGTATGCTGCATGCTGCTTCTGCGCCGATACAGCATGAAATACGATGCCCACACAGAAAGTTTTCCCCTTTACATTATTTTTTTTTTTAATTTTCTCTCACAATTTTTTTTAATTGCTGTTAAGACCAGCTAGAATTTTGCACAAAACATGAAGTACATTTCCTAAAATACAGCTATTAATTTAATTTACCTCTCTTCCGCTAGGAGCCGCCTTTAACCTCCATGTTCTGTCCCACCACAATGATGAGTATGATGAAGACGAGTAGCAGCACCAGGATGCAGCAGATGGCGACGGCAAGCATGGCTGCGTGCTCGCCCAGCTTGGCGGCGCCCTGCGCGGCGCACGACCGCGCCGCGGTAAGCGTCGCCGCGACCACTCGCGCGCTTATCCTGACCGCTTACCACACCCCACCACAACTTTGAAGTGCTCGCGCTGACTTCACGTCACTGTACAGTTACGGCTGAACCTATTAGTGTTGCCGCGACCACACGCACGCTTATCCTGACCGCTTACCACACCCTACCACAACTTTGAAGATCACTCGCTGAAGTCACCACACCGTACAGTTCCAAATTCAAAACTTGTATTCCAATTATTTATTGTTTTTTTTTAAGTCACGTTTTTGGCACTTGGTAATGATTTGCCACATTCAATTTCAGGAGTTAATTTTGTTTCGTGTACCATAGATCACAAATTTTGAGCACTGTACTTTGTAAATTTTCTTCATAAATTACCTACTTAAACGAAAATTATAGTCAAATCTAATGAAACAAAATTACAAGTCGGAAGGTACGGTACTGCCTAACTGTGCGTGAAATTCATTCTAACTTGTTTATAAGTTTATTGCTGAGACGATATAAATTAAAATGCGTGGAGCACCTTCCAATTTCGCCTGCCATTACCCTGAGGGACGGTGTTTTGTATTCTCAACTCCAATTAGAGCTAAAAGTGCTAAAAGTAAAACTGCAAGCGCTGGAGGCACTCAGAAAAAATAACTAGATATAGATGTCTAGTAATATCTCAAAAATTAGTAAATGATTAATGAGAAAATATGTTATCCGATGATACGGTCATGTGAAAACGTTTTTTAACGTAATACGTACGTACGTACCTAATATTTTTCGCGCGTATGCTGTACGTATTTATGCATGTATATATGGGTATCAGATGAAAGCTACTCGTAATTAATAGCCTAATTCAATTATATATGGACTAACTATTGCCCGCGGCTCCACTTGTCTCTTGTTACCTAAATAGCTTGACCGATTTTAAAGTGCAAGGTGTTGTTATATTCATATTCATCACCGAATCTTTTTATCTAAGCCTATAGACCTTTTATCAGTGCGTTCTTCGAATTCATTGCTTTAATTTGACTGTTGAAGGCTTCTTAAGTCGTCGAAGGCTACTTTATAGGCAGTCGGGATTTTTAGTTTTTTAAATAAAATCTTGTTCAATAAGCTGGAAACGGGAGTCGGTTTTATTAATAAACATATTGGCATAAAAAGTCAAGTCATACAAGACTGACTCTACATACAATCAAAATTGAAATCCAATACGAGGGCCAAAGAAACCAATCGTACAAAAGGCTAGAGTTATACATTCACTCCTACTCCAGACCGTGATTACTTTACAGCCAGAAGCCTGACAATAACAATTGTACAACCTTTTTTCTCAACAAGGTCGTATCTCGCGTCCTTAGGGACCATTCACACAGTTGCATTTGATAAATGTGCTTCTAACGAAGAAGCACGACAACGTGATACATGTATTAAAAAATTAAAAATTGAAATCAGAGTTATGGTATTGGTTTGGGCACAATAAAATAAAGCAGCCCCGGATGTTTGTTTGTTGCTTAATCATGCTAAAACGACTGGAAGGATCTGAAATACATTTGGCACATAGATACCTAGATTATAAGCTACTTTTTATGGCGAAAAAATATATGGTGGAAAAACCCAGTAGTACGTATACAAATATCAAGACTTATAATTTGGCGCTTGTATGTCGCATTGTTGAAACCAAATAATCACTAGAACTTATAGGCGAATGCGCGAATATCTTAATAGAAGTTTTCTAAATTTTTAGCTCAGCAATCTAACAAGTTTGATTTTATGATATATAGTGTCCCTGTCGAGGTTCATTCATGAGCAGTGGTTAGCGCTTGCTTAGATTGGCTGCAGAAAAAAGCAAAAAAGATAACTAATACAATTTGAAATATACCCATCGCAACAAAAACGTTTAAATAATGCTTGTATAGTGTGAAGTGGATCTTATATAACTGGGAAGGCTTCATGGCAGTCCGGTAATGATTTGTGAAATGAAAAACAGAGAGCCGTGAGAAATCATCAGTTGGAGCCATCTTGCCTCTCATGGTTGACGGCGTTCAATCACGAACGACGGACAATTGCCGTTTTATTTGTGTGCCGTATTTTTTTATTAATTTCAGGTTTTCTTTGTGCCACGATTCAAGTGCCCCTTTATATTGTTTACTTTATATTTATATTAATTTATGTGACTGCTATGGCACAGACGTTCCTGAATTTAAATACCAGACGAATGTATTACTATAAAAAATCCTACTTCACAAAGGGTCTTACAGGCTCGTTGACTTCTATTTAAGAGCCAAATGGGTCTACAAACCAACAAACAGCAAGCCTCTTTTTCAACTTAAGCTGGCCTTGAATATTAAATTTTTTTTTTTTTTTTTTTTTGTTTCAGGACCAATAATAGGGTACTTCTTTAAAAACTAATCGTAACCTAAGGCCAGGATTGTACCAAAGTGGAGATAAAAATTAAATGATAAGATAGATATAAGAAACAACTAATAGACCTGTGTTTAATATTTAAATTCTATTGGTTATTTTCTCTCTTGACCTCGTCTCTGCTTTTGGTGGATTTCGAAACTTAATCTCATTATGAAAGTCCACAATCGAACGCTTTGTTTTCCTGGATCTGTCGGTAAGAATCAATAAATCGCCAGCTGCGTGTGACAAATCGGGGTAGACGGTCCAACTAAATCACGGCCCGTGAACCTTAATCTCTTAGACAAGGCCAAGGCGAAATAAGGGAAATCCAATAGTTAAATGAGCTCAGAACATTTTCTCCCTCATTTGTTTTAGTCGCAGCTTAATGAGTCTTGTCGGCTTTACAAAGATCGTCTAATGGTTTAAATGTGTGTCGGTATTTGTTTTAAAAATAAGTTGAAATTAGAATTTAAGAATAAACTTTATTAATAGCGTGCTAAATATAAAGAAAAAGATACCCTTTGACAATTAAAGTGGCCAGTCTTTGGACTCTTTCATCAGATATGCGACCTCATTCATATATTTTATTTAAAGGAACATAATTTACATAAATATATGTAGTTGATAGTGACAGTGAATAATAATTAAAATTGTATAATGTGCACAATTTCAGACGCAATATTCTGTATTCAATAAAACCGCCAATAGCGGCAGCCATTACATAAATTTTCGTCGAAAAACTACTAAGATAAGGTACCTAGATACGAACAGAATGGATGAGGTGGTTATTATCGAGTGAATAAAGGATGATTTACGAGTTGTTCACAAAAACATGCGGCTTTGACAAACGCGTGTTTTTGTTGGAAATGTGACGTCACCACGTGTAGTCCAATCATAGACACAGATACAAAACTGTAGAAGTAATTAGGAACTGATTCGTTAGGGCAGCGGTGATGTATATAGGTACAATTGCTGCGCTAGAGATTCAGGTTCAAACGGTGTTGGGTTTTAACTAAGAAATAATTTATTTATGTTTAACCAAGACATATACACATTTACTATGACATCCACACTAGGCATAGCCTGTATCGTGGATATCACTACACACGATACTAAACTTTAAATTATTGTACAATACCAAAATATAGAAATTATTAGAATTTGATACCTTTTAAAATAAAATAATATTATAATGGGTAATTTAAGGTTGCGGGTGGCCGTTGGAAGCGGGCGGCACAAAATCGCTCGCTGTGGCGGAAATTAGGTGAGGCCTATGTTCAACAGTGGACGTCATTGGGCTGATATGATGATGATGATGATGATGTCTTTAAGTTCGACACCCCAAGTAATAATGAGTTAGGAACAACTTCACCAGCTTCAATGTCTGCGAATTTTAATTTGATATGAACACGGAAAATATACTTTATTGCGAATTAAGGATAAGCATGTCACGTTTTCTCACAGCAAAACTAGGTCATGGTCTTGCCAAGGATTTTAATAAAACACATGCATTTAAAATTCCATGAACGAGCCCATCATGTCATGATGAAATTCTTCGTAACTTTGTGGAGCACAGCGCACAATAACGTATGAATCAGTCCTTGCAATTCTTAAAGCATCTACTCACTATACAGTAACTTATCTTTCTCGAGCAATGGGGTCAGGAGGCATAAGATTATTTATTATACGACATCTACTCTACATTGGCTTCCCTATCACTTGAACCTTCTCAGTGCTTCGTATGATCAGGTTAGCGATAACACTAACATTTACTTAACCATATAACACTACAACCATAAAAATGCACTAATTTTTGTTATCAGTTCACTACTCATACGACATTCGAAATCGAAATGGTGTTTGTGTGTGTACTAAATTTCCTCATAGTAATAAAAAGCCCATATATAAGTATTATATTAAAAATTACAAACTCAAAGCAGAAGAAAAACTTGTCCCTCTAGAATACCAACGCATTAAACACTTTGCTATCTGAAACCCTGCTCGAAGCTCCAATTTCTCCACCATTAGTTACTTGTTTACGTCAAAGAACCGTACATGCTTAAGGGCAATATTTTTAATAACGAAGGAAATGTTGTGAAGATCATCACTGTCAACAAGCGGTCACGTCCCACTGCTGGACATGACTCCCTTCACAAGAGAGGGATAAAAACAGCTACCACGCTGTTTAATGAAATAAAATCAATGAGATTTTATTTCATTTCAATTCATCAATATAAACTATAATAAACTAAGGTTATCACCTAACTTAAATTAAAAAGAAAAATAAACAATATTTACAACCTAACACAATAAAAAAAAACAAAATATTAAAAAGTGGTGAAATAATTAAAAAATGGCATCATAAAATACTTCGGCATCGCTGCCACTGTCTACCGGAAAAGTGCCCAGCAGGCTGGTTCGCTGGTCATACAACGTGGCAGCATTGCCATTGTATGCAATTCATCTATGTTACAAAGTAACTTTCATTAAAGTTATAAGTTAAGAATGTAACATAATAAAGTGAAGTAAGTGTGAATAATCAAAAAAAAGTATCAGCTCATAGTTTGCGACCAGTTTGCTGAGAGAGTAAGGCAAACCTTTCTAGACTATCCTCATATAGGTTGTTACAGAATTATAACTATTTCGAGTTTTTCTTTTCTTCCAAAAGTGTATTGTGATTAAATTTGTTGTTCAAGTCGCCCCTTGCGGCATCCTGCCTATAAAAAGAGTCGCAAAAGACACATTGTATTGTTACTCCGTCACTTCATTGACAAAAGTAGCAACTGAATATTAAAATTTTCATCAAATATTCAGATACTTGCCTTGCATTTTAGCTCGTCTGAAGTCAAGGAAAATTGCTTAATATTTTACAAGAAGTATGATACGTTATAGTGTACTCTGAGCTTTATACTTTAATCTCCATTTTAAGTAAAGTGAGTATACAGACAAGTCGATGTTACAAGTATGTAAAAGAGCATATAGTCGCATATTACATCTTAACATACTCACAGTGTAATGACTTAAAACTCTATTCTTGTGTGAATAAAAATATCATTTATCATCATCATTTATCATTTAAAAACACGAATGGCTTTATATTCCGGAAAATATTAAGAAATTGTGTTGTTATAATATATATATAAATAAAATAGTAGCAGTAGATAGCCCGTTTATCGAGGAAGATTATAGGCTATATAACAATACGCTACGGCCAATAGCAGCTGAGCAGTGGCCAAATAAAGAACGATGGGAGCGAAGCCCCTAGCGACTTCTAGTTATGTATAAAACGACAATACTTTACCTATCTACTATTTATCTTTATCGCAATGTTATTTAAAAATATACTCAGTTTTACCAAAAAGTCTCCTGAAATTACCAAATAATATCATGCCTCTAGAAATATCATCGTTACGAGAGTAAAAATAACAACGAAATGGTAACAGTAAGAAAGGCACGTAACAAGAATAAGCAAATAAATTGTCACCTAACCGGTAACAACCGGTAGAAAAAACACTGTTTATCATTGTCCCCACGTACTCATAATAACGTTTGAAAGAATTCGCAATGAATATTCACGTACTATTTTTATTTACTTCCTCTTTATATCTGATATGATATAATGTGGAGGGGATTTATAATATATAATATTATAAAATTCTACCACATTCACACAGCGCCATCTAGTCCCAAAGTAAGCAATTATATTTGCTTGTGTTATGGGTGGTGTGCTGGTGTTACTAAACAACTGATATACTACTTAAATATATTTTTTTTTTGTAAATACATACATATTATAGATAAATTACACCCAGACACAGAACAAACTTTCATGCTCATCACACAAAGATTTGTCCTGGGTGGGGATCGAACCCACGACCTCCAGCATAGCAGTCAGGGTCACTAACCACTAGACCAACAGGCCAGTCATTTCAGATTTAGCCTACTATACCGTGCTGGCCAAACGGATTTGTTTCGAAATTTACTTTTCTCACAGTGCTCTGGTCTGCAGAAGGTTTCTCCCTTAGTCGCTTATTACGACACCCATAGGTTGAGATGGGGTAGTGACATTATGTATTCTTAATCCGTCACTACACGGATTAAGAAGACCTGTGTAGGTATTCAGTGCATTATTTTAAATTAACTGCCTCTTCAGTCTATACTGATGATCAAGCCAATACCAAATTCCAGGATTTGTACCAAAATAGTCATAAACCAGAGGGTTTAGGCCATAATCCACTCACGCTGGCCTAGTGCGGGTTGGACATACTCATAGAATTTCTTCTAGGGTATGTGGGTTTCCTCGCGATGTTTTTCATTCATCGTTATCAGATGGTAAATCACTTGACTAGTACATATAAATTCCACAAAGTGGAATCCACATTGGTTCTGCCGGTCGGGATCGAACTCTGACCGCGTGATTAGCACGCCGGTTCCTTATCCATTCAGCCACCATCGCTTCTTAAATGTTAAATGCCTGGTTAATGACATAATAAGTCTTATTTAAGGATCAACACCTTAAGGACTACTTAATTCCTTCCTTTGCAGATTTTTTTAGATTAACTAGAGAGCTGAGAGCAGCTCTTTAGTTAGAGGAGAGGAGGCCCGAACCCAGCAGTGGGACTTAATGGGTTGCTGATGATAACATCTAAGATTTTCATAATTATAAGTACTTATCTGCATCTAAATTTCAGTGGTCATTTTTAATATCGATAAATAAATAATAAATATTTTTTTTTTTTATTTTTTTATCTGTACCTAAATTTCAGTGGTCATTTTTAACATTTTTAATATCGATATCTGATAGTATTTATACTCCATGACTCTCAATTCCTCAATTGCCTTTCTATTTATATTATTGTTTTTGTAGTACAAATCGCATGCCTAGTGGAAAATTGACTCATTAGTAGATAGCTCAGAATAAAGTTTCGTACAGAGACAGGCTTCTGTTGGCACCATCTACCGTCGTATACCTATCATACGTTCAAAATACAAGCATCCATGATTAATTAATTATCAGTATAATTTTATCCGCCAACAAGTAGGATGAGTCCTCAAAGCAAGATCTTCTTTTGCGAATCACCAAAACTTGCTTGTTTTTAGTTAAGTCAGTATTCCATTATACATGCGAAGTATATTACTATACAAATTTTACTAAATTTCCTTGAAAATATATACATATGTTCGTAAAACATGCGTGTAACGATAGTTTCCTAGTGTAACTATCTTAGCAAACTTATTCTCAACTTCACAAGTGCAGACCATTTTGTAGATGCAAAGATGGGGGTATACTTACTTTGTTAGATCAACTGTTTGAAATTTAAATAACAAGTTCGACTATTACAACTTAGTTTTGTTGATCTTTCATCTGAATATCGTTCAAACTAATAACATCAAGTTTGAAGCTCAATGGAGAATATTCTTTTTCATACTCAAATTGTACTCTGCGGTTATTCGAATCGCAATTCTGTAGAATAATAAATTGTGAAGAATGAACGAGACTTTTTCGAACTATCTCCAATAAACTCACCAGTTACCACTAATATCTTCCACTAACTCTTGCCCGCAACTTCGCTCCCGTCATTTTTAATTGGCCACTGCTCAGCTCCTATTGCCGGTAGCGTATACTCTATACTATTCCTCGATAAATGAGCTATCCAACACTAAAATAATTTTTCAAATCGGACAAGTAATCCTATCCCGTTGGTTTTGTATAACTGTACGGAACCCTCTATGCGCATGTCCGACTCGCACTTGGCCGGATTTGTCTTTTATTTATCACCCAAAAATATTTATTGGTAAACCGTGAACTTTCCCATAAGCCAAACTAGGGTGCTCCAGAAATAAGAAGGTACATTTCAAAAACTTATTTGGTGTATTGAATTCATGATCCTTTTCGTAACAACAAAAAGCATCTACTTTCAAAATACCAGAATATAAATAAGAAATACAAAGTGAAATAGTTTGTTATTGGAGAGATATATAATAAGAGGAGCAATATATCATGGCGTACAGGAGAAGTCTTCGACAGCATGAATGGATACACTTTCAGATGTTTGGTATTCAAGAAGGCGGTTTTGCTACGTAGTTTATAGTCGCAACGTGACGAGTGGTACGCAAAGGTATTACAGATAACACACTCTTATGAAGGAAAAGTATTTAAAGCATGATAACACATATTCCAATATATTTATCTGTTTTTCCATCAATATATTTCGTTTTTATCCGTGTAGTGACGGATTAAGAATACATAATGTCACTACCCCATCTCAACCCGTGGCCCCCGTGGGCGTCGTAAAAGGCAATCTTATGCAGACAAGAGCACTGCGAGAAAAGGAAAATTCGACACAAACCCTATACCAATCCCTCCGTCCAGCGTGGTATAGTAGGCTAAATTCCCTCCACATTCTTTGGAGGAGACCCGTGCCCAGCAGTGAGACGTTTATGTGTAGGAACGATGATATTTGTTTTACATCCTGTATTTTATGAAAAAAAAACCAAACCTGAACTTTTGATTTAAACCTTCGCAATTAGTACACATTTGTTTGTAAACAGCATTCGTCACGTATTGTATTACGTGACGGATGCCGTGTGTGTACAGTGCCCACCGGTAATGCATTCCTATTAAATTTATATGAATTTATAAACAGAAACAATATTTAATACGAGTAATAACATCGGTAGTCGTCTTATTTAAGACTTCTTTTTGTAATAAAATACCTTTGAATTCGCTTGACCCATTTAGCTGAGCTAAAATAAATATCAACGGGCTCATAAAACAAAGGTTTTCTAAAATACAACGTTACGTACACATAAGCGAAAAAAGACGAAACAAGAGATAATGTGTAATTGTTATTTACACATTATCATTCAACCATTCAAAAATTTTCTTCTTTTATTCGTCTTTTCTCGTCTCTGATTTAGTGTGCCTAAAACGGCCAAATGCCAAATAAATTATTAGCCTTCATAGTTCAAGATAGGAATTCTCACGTCAAATCGTAGCAACATTTCACCGAAGCACTGAACAATCATAAATAATTCTACCACCTACCGAAATAAAAATGTTATTGATCTGTAACTCGCTTCCGTTGGATATGAGCGGCGGACAAACAAGATTATGTAGAACCAATAATTGGCCTAATTTCTATACTTAACATCGTTATCGGATATATTCGGCAGCGAATCGATACTAAATAATTACTACTTTTAGTTATAACTATACAAAATATTTTAATAATATAAGAATACACGTTATTGGAATTGAATGTCATGGAAGTCTTCTGGGTTAAAACTGACTGGTTAAATACCAATCATATCAGCTGTAAGACGTCCAAGGCGAGACGTAAGCCTCCGCCGAGATTTCCGTAGAATTTCAATCCGAACCGCATAGGATCTCATTTGCATCCAGTGCGATCCTGAGGACCATATCATCTGTTCACCTTGTGGTTGGTTGTCTGTATCTATCAACAGTATGGATAATAAACAAATAATTGTAATAATAATAATAATTGTTTATTGAGACAAAAAACTAATTACATCCAGTTACATTTATCTCACTATAACACTTTATGTCATTCAAATATAAAAAATGGAGTAATACTTATTAAATACTTATTAATAATGAATATATATTAAATAAAAATATTAATATTAAGTTAATTTAGCAAATGTCATAAAATCATAATTAATTATACATGTCAAAGTTATTTGGCGAGTTATCATTGTTACAGTTACCCCATTGGTCAGTTCGATTTTCACAATACGTCAATTTTTTTTTTTGTTATAACAGTTTCCCAAATGTCACACAAAATATCAAAATCAGTGTTGGCTGCCGCGAGTGCATTCAAATGGCGACGCGCACGGATTAAGGGTGACATAGAACGGGCCACGGTACGACCCAGATCAACATGGAATAAGTCCGGTAGCCGACCACGTCTATTTACAGGAACTCCAGGCTCGTCAGGCACGAACAACATGCATAGTAGCTCATGCAGGCGTAGGCAGTCAACATTTCCATTAAGCACTTTACAACAGATAGCAAGTTGTTCAAGTGTCCTTCGCACTTCTAGGGAGTTGTAGCCAAGCTGTCCCAGAAGAAACTTGGTCGGGTACAGGAAGGGATAGTAGCCATAACATTTTTTATAATAAATTTTATAAAATGCAACAAAATTTCGGAATGTACCTACTTATGTCTGTCTCTGCAACACTTTAGGTTAACTATTAGAAAATCCTGTTTACCATTAAATTAGCCTGTGTACATCATTAGTTCTAAATAAATAAGTATCTCCGCTCTACAGCAGACCGCAACGATTTATTAGGACTACCTACGTAATGTTCTGTTTTTACTTGTGGGTAGTGATCCTACTGCTTATTAGGGAGAGAGATTATTTCTATAAGGGCAGTAAAGAGTATTTTGTCTTTTAGGTTTTGGCGACTTTCTTCTGCCGAAGCTCGCTTTAACACTTTTTTTCGCTCGCAGACAAGAGTTTAGGTATAGTCAAACCTTATATGCGAAATTAAAGCTCAATGGCTATTATAAGTCTCTATGGTGCAACAAAAGTATATACGACTGTTGTACAAGAAGTCCTAGATGCAATTCCTAGGTTGAGAAAAACCGGTATTGTAGCAGACCGGAGTTTGAAAAATATTATAATAGCAATAGGTTCGCCGCCTTGCATGGGCCCTAACATACTCAGTTGATGAAATATATATAGGTGTGATGCTCTTCGGCATACTTTTTCTAGGAAAAAGGCGTCGCACTGCGTTATGATGTTATTGGAAATGATACACAGAACGCTAAAATATTATAAAATTTAAAAAGTATCGAATTTTGATAATGTAGAGCAGTTTCAAAATTAAAAGGCAAATTACGTTAGAGAACGCGCAATAATTTCTTCAACAATATGTCAATAATGTACTACAATGTTTTGATAGTGGCACTCTGACTCATGCAACATGCTCATATATAATTCAGCGATGTAATTGAATTGCCGAGTTACTTGGAAACTAATATGTTGTGATAGGAAAGCTCTTATCACATTAGGAACATAACCGTCTCTGTGGGGGTCTTGTTAGTTGGTATTCTTGTCCAAATTCATGCTTTACCTACTATCAATACTTCGTCCCATTAGAAGTATAATGTCTTATCTTCAGATAAAACAAAAATGAAATTATTATAAATTTGGCATTTAAAAACCGTCAACTATCAATTGATCAAATTTGTATTTTGTAAAATACAGACTAAAGAATAAAATAAAAATTTGATCAATCGATAGTTTACGGTTTTAATGCCGAATTTTTAATAATTTTATTTTTGTTTTATGTGAAGATAAAAAATTATTCTTCTAATGGGACGACTTGTTTGTTTATAAAGTCTCTTCAAATACAAAACTTGTCTGTTAGTTTATTCTAGTTTATAGATTTATTTATTACTTTTATATTTGACAACGCGAACACTAGGGAATAATTTGGATGTCGGCACAAGTCATACATTTATGCAATAGATCAAGGAGAAGGCACAAGTCAAATCGTACCAAGAGGAAGGAAAGGATTGGCGGAAGCAAAAAGGAATTAGTTTGCTCCACCGAAAAGATCGCAGCTCTTTAGTTTAGGTAAAAGGGAACTTGATAAACAAACAATATATTGGACATCAAGTACACTTAAATTCAGCTCATCTATTTCCGAACTACACAAATATTGATCGTATCCTCTATCTGTTCATCGGCATTTTCAAGTACATTTTCTTTTCTTGGTTCCTGTCCATACAAATTAAATACATACGCCAAAAACAGAAAATTAAACTCCGTTTGGTCTAGGCGGGAAGCAATTATAATATTTTGTCCCTTATAAATTTGCTTGCCGTCAAGCAGAACTAAAAACTATAAATTTAGACTACAAACTTGGACAGAAGGAAGGGATTACTAGACGTCCAAATGTTGAATGCGTGAAACTCTGTAAAGATTTTAGCTTACCCACTATGTAGATAGGGAGAAGTATTAGAAACAAAAACTTTCGGTTCTTCCCCTATCGCCTTTTTCATCCTGTATTCACCATAAAAAAATCAAAAGTGACACCTAGTGCTAGAGTGAAAGTAAGTAAAGAATCCCTAGCAACACCAATGACAAACAACCAACTTACTATTAAAATACATTCATTATAAACCGGAAATACAGTGGAAATGATACGATAAACATCATATAACTTCTCAACAAACATTCGTAGACATAATATGACGTATAAACGGCGTATAAACCACAATGATATATTGATGCGTCCTCATACGTGACACGATTTAAACTAGACCAGGTATTGTTATACAGAATATGATTATCATCTGCTGACAGGTTAATACACGCTGAATAAAGTATTTGCATTGTTTAAAACTTGCCAATTATATGGAGCGTATCTATCTCGAAGGCGATGAACTGCAAGGAAATAATGCAAATACTTTTCTATTAGGCGCTAAATATATTTTTAACTTTTTCTAAACGTTTGTTTATTTCAAAGAATACACTTTTATAGGCAAATTTATATCTAAAATACATATCCTCATCGTACTCGTGTAAGACATTTCCGAGGTAGGTACAAGTATATAAAACTGTTCTTTAAATAGATTGAGATTGTAACGAAACTGGCAAGGCTACGTGTTGATAGTTGATAAACCATAAAAACAATACAGACAGAGAAACTATTGTCTAACATAAAATGGCAATGGTTCCGTTTTATGTTAAGACAACGAGACAAATTGTAATGCAATAATAGCAAGCATTGATGATATTATGATCAAATCATCTGATTAATCATGCTGTCAGCAGCAACACAATTACCAGATATCTATCTATCTCTATCTCTGTAAAGTGACGTTTTCCCAGAGCTAATTGTATCCGACTGGGTTGTTTTAGCGACTGGTATTCTTAAAATATTGGAATATAGTTCAAATCTCAAAAACTGCAAAATTTACTAGACGAATATTCTATTTTGTGACTACCAATGAATCAGTGAATTTCATTCTCAATTCTTGTTAACAAGCTATTCAAGCTAGTATTCATATCGGGAGAGCTTCAAAAGACACTTCCTACAAAACTGGAACTATTCACCAACGCGGTTAAGCCCTCAATTTGATTCAGAGGTTGCACGCGCCGCTGTTTGAGGTCATGATAATTTGCAATGCTCTCGATATGTGCACCGACGCTACTAAAATGTTTATTGAAAACCTAACTGTACGCATGGAGCTGAAACATAATATCGTTAAGGACAGTTTTGGTTATCGCCTTCAACGAATAAAATTCAAAATTGTAAAAATATTTGTCTTTTAGCTTAAAATAATATATTTTTAAACGAAGACGCTTAAAAAAGATAAAAGAATATTAAAAGGCTAACACAGCAGGCTTGCGATCTTAAAAGTATTGGCATTATTGTGAAAATTCTTAGTTAGTTTTGATTTTCTTGCCATAACGGTTGGGTAAATATGTTTAATGAAAACAGAGAGACTGTTTTCATAAAAACATATTTACCCAACCGTTAAATCATCCGTGGCCGTTCTACGTAGTCCAGAACTAATAGTCACCTCAGATTTTTTAATTGTTACTTGCCGGCACCATCGTGGCACGGTCAATTGGGCAGCGTGTGGGTTTCAGCGCCAGGTGGCAGAAATATGAACTAAATTTAAATGACTAGACTACTAGGCAAGTAATTGAACGTTGTCGATTCAAGTTACTTGCCTAGCTGTTTGATTGAATGAGAAATGTTATTCAGACTGCTAGTTGATCGACGCCGTTTGGTAAAAAGGCCACTACGTACTGCAAAAACGTGACTACAATAAAAATAACTGCAACCTTTTTAAAGAAAATTGTCGAAACAAAAACTCAGCACTGTTATGATAATCAAGGCATCAACATAAAGGCCAATTTAATTACGGCTAGTAAGTCTTAAGAGCTTTCTGAAAGCCTATTATTATGCTAAGCAAGAGCCGGCAACAGTTGAGAAAATCTACCCTTTGTACGCTAAATAAACGCTTGTAGCGTGATAGGGCTCCGTGTTCACTGTAAGCGTACCGGAGAATATACCTGTACAGAAACTCTTCCAATTCAGTCGCTTTTGTAAGATCTTCATGCATCTATCTTAAAAGTGTAGACAGACACGCATCACGCCCACATTTTGGGGCAAGCCAGTAATTAACTAGGCACACGTCCAAATACCAGACTGATTCTGAGAATTTCATGACAGAAAACTTTTTTGGGGTCCTAAATTTTAAAGGCTTTCTTAAATCCTTGTTCTGTCCACTTTAAAAACCGCAGACCTATAGTAAAGGTACCTACTTTCCGTCGAAATATGACGAAATATGTGAATTAGCTTAGGTAGTATATGGGTTTTGAACACCGGCCTAAATTGAAAAATGTCACTGCTAGAATTATACCTCTAAGGCTAAAATTGCACTAAGAAGCAAATTGCCTACATTGCGCTGGGACTATAAACAGTCAATGACTAAAAAGCAGAATGCTTAGTACTTACGTATAGTGAGCAATATATTAGTTTGTCTTTATTCAAGGTGGGCAACCTCCAACAATCTGCATTTTAGGAACTATGCTTAAAATGACAAAATATCTATGCCTAAACATTAATGCCACCATCTCTTCACTGACTTGAATGCAACAAACACAATTTCCAAATTTCACCGGGAAATTTCCACAAACACAAGTTCAAGTTTATAAAACGATATCAAGTTACTTTTACTTAGTAAAGGTAATGATCAAAGAGATTTGAATGTACCTAGCTGCTTACTTCCAACAGTAATTAAACTTGACATGGCCAAAGAATTACGTTTCTATTTAATACGTGTTATTTAACTTTGGGGATGAAAGTTTACGTTGAACATTCGTTTATAGGGTTTTGTAAAAAAATCCTAAGCGCCTGTGATAAAAAACTTAACTATTTTTGAAAATAAAACGTTCAGAAAGATATAAAGCAAGAAATAAAAATGACAGCGCACATAAAAAGGTTCCATTATAAACGTCACATTCAAAGAAATGTATGATGACGTCATAATCCATGATGAACCGAACGTTCCATTTATCATGACATTTGTCGTCACATAACTAAATAGGACGTACAAAGTGAAGTCTAATAAATTGTAGTGCCATACATAACTACTATTTTATTACGTTCAAAGTTTTTATATTATTAGATCACTTGCAGACTACACCACTACTCACCATCATACAGGGTTTTGTTTTTTATGTTCAGTCTGTTTAAGATTACTCCCTTAAGCGCCTTTTACGACACCTATGGGTTGAAATGGGGTAGTGACAATATGTATTCGTAATCCGTCACTACACGGAAGTGAAATCTATTTTAATTGCGTATATTCACTGTGACCTACACTAATTGTTCGTGTTCCATATACTCAAAACTGGTCAAAATAACACTCGTTGCCATTTTCAAAATAACAAATGAGTCTAGAAATACATTAACGTAATTAAACTTTTCCAACTCTTTCATCTTGGAGAGTAAAACCTTTTTCGTATTTGCACTCTTTTCTCAGAGCGTTCATTATGCGGGAAAGGAAGGGAATTGTGAAGTAAAAAGTTATTTTTATTGTCAATGGTTTCGTACATGAAGAGAGGATTAAATATGAGTACATGTCAATGGATTAATTTAATTGATAATTTTGTTATCTCTCATTGTTTTTATAATCTGCATTATAAATATTATTAAATACCTAGGTACCTAGGAGTCAGGACCCCTAGGACTTGTTTTAACAAAGTTAGTGCATAATTATTAAATTGAACTCGTAAAACAAAAAAATATACAAATTTCTGCATAAATATTCTCATTTTAAGTCATCATACTATGAAATCATATTTTCAAATAATAACTTGTTACAAAGTCATAATTTATTGGAACTCAGATATTATTCAAGTCATCTTTCAATGAGCAGACTACTTCCGAAGTGTAGCAGTATTGCAATCTCAGATAAGATTGTTTCGTTATGAATGAAACATGAATCCGAAGCAACCGGGAGTGAGAGACAAGGTAATGAAAATTTATTTAAGAGAACAAAAATTCGTACTTTTTAACTTAGATTTAGTTTAGATTTCAGGAAAGAGAAGCGAGACAAAAAGATAGAAGATGTATAACAATAATGTAATGCATACAATAATATTGAAACAATATTCGCAGAAAGATGTTTATGATAAATAAGGTTTTCGTAAACAAAAGAAAAGTTAAACCGGTGTATTTGATTAAAACATGCTGCTCATTGCGAAAGAATGGAAAGATACTTATCTATACTAATATTATAAAGCTAAAGAGTTTATTTGTTTGTTTGTTTAAACGCTAGAATCTCAGAAACTACTGATCCGATTTAAAAAATTATTTTAGTGTCAAATAGCCCATTTATCAAAGAAAGTAATAGGCTATATAACATCACGCTACGGCCAATAGGAGCTGGCAGTGGCCAAACAAAAGCGACGGGAGCAAAGTCCCACTCGACTTCTAGTTTAGAATAAGTGTTCTGCTAAATAATATCAGTTACTTTATTGTATTAACGGCCTTGGTAATCAGTGATACACGATTGTCAAGATACAGTTTTAATACTGTAACTATAATTGAAAAGCTTATATTTTTCAGGATGTTTTTTTAGAGCTTGTGTGACGCGTCTTTCTTCAGCATATCAGATTTGAACTTTTATATAAACCCGCAATTTTCATTTTAATAATCATACACAAATTATATCTTTCTCATAATAAACAATTTCTCACTAAGTCACTTTAACTATTTTTATGCTTATTGAAATATATATCTTGGAAACTTTCAATTAAGGTTCTAATTCGTATACTTTAGCTGTCTATTTTCCCAATGTCTCGGTGTCACGACCAACTGTTTACAAATGTCACTAACAGTCGCCGGAACTGCTTTGAAACCCGCATAGTCCTCTCAAGGAAAATAGAGGAAAGGCTCAAGTATACGAACATACATAGACATGAGACATAAGTGGCTTGAAGTTTCTTATAGCCTGAGAACACTTTATTGTATCCCAGAATAAAAATGTATAAAAGGTATACGCACGTTTTTGTAGGAACATTCTTTGGTTGATTTTAGTTATAAATTTCAGTCAATCAATCAATCAATGTCTATTTGTCAAACATAGGTGTAACATGTAAGATCTTAAAAACTTAGTAAATCTTGTGCGCTATGTCTTGTCAATTATGACATACAAATATTTGGTCCAGAAATAGGTAATTATATAATCATATTAATGGTAGTGTATTATAAGGTATTATCATTCAAAAAATCTTCAATTTTATAATAACATTTTTCTATTAATAATGAAGTCAGAGTCTTTTTAAACTGTCCTTATAGAATTAGTGTTATATTGTTTACATCAGCAACCCATTAAGTCTCACTGCTGGGCTCGGGTTTCCACTCCTCTATTTAGAGAACTGAGAGGGTTTAGGCCATAATCCACTCACGCAGGCCTAGTGCGGGTTGGTGGATCAGACATACTCATAAAATTTCTTCTAGGGTATGTGGGTTTCCTCACGATGTTTTCCTTCACCGTTAGCAGATGGTAAGTCACTTGACTAGTTCATATAAATTCCACAAAGTGGAATCCATATTGGTACTGCCGGTGGGGATCGAACTCGGACCGCGTAATTTGCACGGCGGTCCCTTATCCATTCAGCCAGCATAGTTTGTGATAATAAGTGTGATATTTAATGACAATTAAATAATTAGTATCACCATCATCATCATATCAGCCCAATGACGTCCACTGTTGAACACAGGCCTCACCAAAATTTTAACTTTCAGTTAACAATGTGTCAAATACTTTTTAAAATACTCAATCTTCTTCTTTAATTACTCAATCTTTAGTCATTGTTGGAAAAAAATAATTTGAGATTAATAACATCCTTCACAAACTCGCATAGGTATGTGCTATGCCAGTCTATTTATCACCAGCAGAGCTTGACTGTTTATTTATTATTTAGTTTGTAAACATTCATTATAACTCATTAATCTAACGGTGTGGTGCTCTGCTGCATCACTTTACACGCTACCCAAATTGTAAATTACAAAAGATTGTAACTATCCTTTTTTTTTTTAAAGAGTGGAGTAGTTTCTTGCCAGTTCTTCTCATAGCTCCACCCCGTCAGTGAACTTGTCGTAGGCAAATTTACTGACACTGCTTTTCGGATAACCTGTTACATTCTTAACTTGTGACTTTCATAAGTGTTACCTTTTAACCTAGATGAATAAACGATATTTGATATCTATCCGTGTACCAAATTTCATACATCATGACATTCTGCTGTGATTGAGTAACAAATAACCATCCATCCTTATTTTCGCATTTATAATAATAATAGGATAAGTCTTTTCCGTTTAGACCTATATTCAGCGTTATTTGAGTAAAATACTTAATTGTTGGTTTATATTGACTATGAAATTGAAAAATAATGCGTAGTATTTTTGTAATAGATATATTTATAATTCATGGTAACATAATGTTAAGTTCCATATAAATAATAACACAGTATTTTGACAATGGGCCAGATGCACAACTATCAACTTTATTTATTTTATGAGACACTGGAGTACAAACAAGCTCAAATTCCAAATAGCAGGCTTACCAAAAATATTTTTTTTAATTTTTCGGCTTTTTTGATTTTTCAGCTCTACCCGACTTATGACCGGTTTTTGAACCATCAACAAGTATTTATTTTAAAAACTAAAATACCCGACTGCCTAAAAGTAGCCTTCGATAGTCAATTTAAAGCAATGAATTCGAAGAATACACTGGTAAAAGGTCTATAGGTTAATATAGAGATATAGAATATAGAGATAATATATATATAGAGATTCGGTGATGAATACGAATATAACAACACCTTGTACTTCAAAATCGGTCAAGTTTTTTTTGTTTTTTTTTTTTTTTTTCATTTTTTTTTTAAATACAACGCCCGCACTAGGGAACAAGCCCTGTGTCGCGGGGAGCTTTACAAACATGAAACTAACGGACACAAAGTACACCCAGACTAGAAACAAATATCTATGAATCACACAAATATTTGTCTCGTGTGGGAATCGAACCCACGTCACCCAGCACGGCGATGTAGTGGCCAGGCGACCACCTTAACCACTGCGCCACGGTGACAGTCAAGACGGTCAAGTTACAGTTTAGTGAGTGCATATATAATTGAATTAGGCTATTAATTAGCTTTCATCTGATACCCATATTGCAATAGCGCTAGCACATTCCGTTTTAACAACGTCCACCATATTGGTTTTTTGTTGACGTCACATAGCCTATGACACTCGGGGGAAAAATTCAAATCTAATGACACCTCACACTTTAAAATCAAACAAGCCGTTTAGGCTACAGAAGGTCACAATGGAACAGACATGCCAACATACATACATACGCGCGAAAACTTTCCCCCCCTTTTTTGAAAGTCGGGTAAAAAGAGTTATTGCGTAAAACGCATCGAACAGGTTCGAATCGATGATTTATAACTAATTTGATTCTTAAATGGGAGAATATTACACTATTAGAATAAGATATTATTAATATACCCTATGGAAAATATATTATCCCTTTATGCATAACAATAACATTGTTATCAGTCACGATCTACACCAATATTTATCTTTATACACTAATGCTTCAGGCACAAAGTCCGTCAATAATGTGTGTGTATAGATACTCGTACTACACATAATGTATTATGAGAACGGCCAGTTGTGTTTAATTAAATATTAAACGTAATACAAAGCCCTATTATAGTAGGAAAGTGGAAAATATTTGGAAATCGATGACCATAACCTGCCAAAGAAACGTCTGATCTTCATTCGATAATCTTCGGCAATAATACAATTATATCTATTATATTAAAACTACATGCTATATTCGGGATTTGTGTCATTCTTCTTTCTTTCTTACCGAACGGACTTGAGGCACACCAGTGTTGGAATTTATCAAGTTACCTTCAAACTTGCGACTACCATATTAAGTGATAACCAGGACCAACGGCTTTACGTGCCTTCCAGCGCGAAGACGCTCAAGAAAAGACCACAAACGGTCACCCATCATTAACTGATCTTGCCGAACGTTGCATAACCTCAAAGATTGAAAATATTTCAGTACCACAAAGCTATAAGCGCCTCGTCATTAAATGAACAGTACCCATCCAGAATTTGGAACTGCTTCATTAATGTAATAACACAAAATATATAATTCATAGAGGTATTTAAACACATAAATTATTTATTATAATCATATTATTAATAACAATATGGAGATTTCAATAAAAGAACTAATTTAGCTGGCGAAATGTGGGTGTCATGTATGTCTACCTACGACTAAAGACATAAAAGGCGTGACGTGCGCAAACAGTTGTAAATATATAAGTACGTACCCTTTGAATTTCTGAATAAACGATTTAATTTTGATTTTTCTTTTTGATTTGTGATTTGATTTCATTTGATTTTTTTCAAATAAATGATTTTGACTTTGACTTTGATCCAAACATTTACTTTCATAATATTAGTGATGATTCTGACAAAATAATAATAAACAAAGACTCCGTCGATTTTCCCAAAATTGACAAAGGCCTCCTCCATTTCTTTCTATTTCGTTCTATTTAGCTGTTCTACTTTATGTTTTTCCAAGGCGTATATCCAAGTCTAAATATAAAAAATGTTTATCTCATTCATCCCTTTCAAGACAACTGTCCCTTGCCAAAGAACTTATTCGGATTCGGACAATATTTTGCACTAGTCGTTTAATAGTTTCGGGAGAACCTTGAGGAGGGTTGACATGGTGATCAAAGATGCGCGACAAAGTCCGTCGGTGCAGAAAATTAAAATCTAAGCCGTAAAGAAATGAAGCCGAGCTGTGGTTATTACAAGAGATAAAACTAACTCAACCAATCGTACTCCAACTAACTAATAAATAAATACGATAATAACTTAAATTATAATATTATTATAATAAATAATAAAAAAAAAAATAACTATTATAAATACGAAAATTAGGATGGATTGATGTAAACATAGATGTTTGTCACTCAATCACGTGAGAATAGCTGAACGGATTTGTATGATATTTGGCTCACAGACAGATTATAGTCTGAAATAGCACACAGGCTACTTTTTAAAGACACAACACGCGGGTGGAGTTGCGGGTTGAAGCTAGAATATATATAGGTCACGCCTCTTTTCCAAAAAAGGGTTAGGCAGAGACCATTTCCATTTACCTGTCAACATGACACCTAACAAATTACAATCCTGACATACATCTTTCGTTTTTTCAAAGTTCATCAATCTTTTCATACATGCTCACCGGTTTAGGGTATTCTTGACGCCCTTTCTTATTACGAATGTCAATGTAAAACTAAACAAAGAATTCGTTAAGTTAGCTGTCAAACTGTCTATAAAAAAGTAATCAGTTAAGTGGTACTTAGAAATTTTTAAAGCCTAAAAACTAGTGTTTTACTGTTTTTGTTTACTTTCAAAAATGAGAAGGTTAACTAATTTCATTCTATTACCACATTAAATAACTAAACTATTATAGGCAAAATACATAGTAACTAATTAATTAAAATATTTAGATCGTATCAACAATTAACAAACACTTTAAATTGCGAGCCACAAAATACAGCGACTGTAGAATTATTGCCTTTACAAAAAATATTTCATTTGAATTCAACCCCAGAATACTTCAGTAGTGAATAGTAGATATAAGCTCCTTCCTTTTGTCGTATTCCTCATAAAGCCACCTTATAAACGTTTAAGTCATTCATTGTAGTGTTGGGGTTGCAAAAAAAGACGACAGCCCTAGGCTGAGATCCCGCACAGTTGAATTTTTTTACCATTTATACAAGTACATTGCTCTAGGGAAGGATTAATTGTCTTCAGTTTTCTTCAATAATTACGATTTGAAATTTACTTTAACAAGCAGTTTATATCTTAAAATACTTATAACCAAACCTAAATAATTTACGGAATTTTCAGGATAAATATATATCGAAAACAAAAAAATTTAACGACACAAATACTCGACGTAGTCCTGATAAGTTATATAGGAAAAGTTCTAGATCCTACCAGTAAGTACTTTTGTTTTCCTTTTCTTCGGATAACTTTGATTAGTAAGTACTCAATACATGCAATACCTCTTGTAGTTGATATGTATTTTATTAAGGCATGTAGTAGTCGCCAACTTTAAACGAAGGTAAAACTAGAAGTTGTCGTCCATCGGTACGACGACGTACATATAATCATAAAAAAAAATTAAAATATTTTGTTCTCATAAAAATAACCTAAAGAGCATTTGTAATAAGATTTAATATGTAGAGTAATACAAAGTATACAAAACCAGTATCAAATATAAACTGAATAATATTTTTTTAATTTACGTTATTATTTTGCGTTAGCGTCGTTTCAATTTTGATTTGTTCACTTCATTTTGATGAATTTTCCATGTGAATGGACTCAATCAACTTTTCGTGAATACTTTATAAATCAGTTGTTTATTTCAATTATTTCGCTTATAATAATTGAATGCTGTTTTTCTCTTTCTAAAAATTCTACACAAACTTAAATTAAAATTCTGTCATTACCAAATTGTAGATGATTTAGTGCTATTCATAACCTTAATCTGATGGAATAAATGAAGAAAAATGTTAAACTCTTTCTTTAAAAAGAGGTGCAACTAGTTGAATCAAGTTAAGTTCAAATTTCAGGCGGATAAAATCGCCGACATGGCCTAGAATAATTCAATGATTGATTTATCACCAGAGTATTGGCAGGATTAGCGATATGTACCTTAAAATATCAATACACCACAATAAAAATATCCTAATAAATTTTCAAACATATACCTAAACACTACAAAACAGCTATATAAACATCGAATATACAACACAACACTACAACTTTTTAAAACATCTACAATAATATTTCTATCACTAAAATATAAGCACTATAATCACTGACGGTTATAATAATAATTGAAATATTTATGAAATATCTGAAAGTTTATTATTTATATCACGAATATTTTTATTAATATCGGGGTTATTTTTATTTGTAACGATATTTTAATTAATTTCGCGGGGTTATTATATTATTAATGTCGCAATTTTTGCGTCGCGTCGCGGGATGTTGCGTCGGCGAGACATGGACGCTTACTGACGCGTATACCCGAGTTGGGAGGGCGGGAGGCGCGGACCAATTCAATCACACCCGGACATCTGCCTCCAATCGCCCTCAGATTAGGAAAAACACCTCACAACAGAGTTTTAATGGGTAAAGATTAACACGTGGATGATTTGTGATAAGAAAGTTTTAATAGCCTGATTAGAGATAAGATCTGTATGGATTTATAATATCGGATCTTGAATTTATGATATGTATAGATACTTCTAAGTATCTATACATATCATGAATTCAAGATCCACACTAAACATTTCCACAATGAGCCGACTATCTATATAGGTGGCTCATATGTAATTATGTCTACTCCATACGCTGATGGCTTTTGGAGATTCCAATTTCGATTTTTCGTACGGAGATTCTTATAGAGTTGATATGACGTAATTGTCATCTAATTGCTCTTATTGCAACGAGTTTATACGATTCAGATAGATATTTGGGCAGCCGTCTGAGTGTACAAGTCATGAATCATTAATCTCCCGAGTCTTAGAATGAGTTGTCTGTTATAAAAATAAAGAAAAAATATAACTCCTTTTTTGGGCAGTCGTGTTAAATACTAGGTACTATTTGCCAACAAAGCTATGTTAATATGATCAATATTATGTTCAATTAAATATTTTATCTAAATAAATATAATTTACGAATTTAGGTAAAGTTACGTCCGGAAATATAAATTTGCTCTTAACTTTGCGTAAATTACACATCAAAGGTATATTACATCTTCAAATTGGCTGGTAGAAAACGCCTCGGGTGTCTGTTGGCCTTTATATATCAGTTTTGTTTATCCCTATTGATATTTAAATGCGAAAATTAGTATATTCATTTACGTTAGAACGAAGTTTTTTCATAGTATATAGGTATTATATTATTAAGTTATAGTTAAGGCCAAGACGTTACTTAAGTTGCAATTATTTATTCACATAAAACTATCTCATTGTTCATGCAGCTGAAGCCAAAAACATTACAACTAAAAAAGTGTTTCGCCGGAACGTATTATATCTTATCAACAGGACCACAATATAGTGAAGTATTTAGAAATAGAAATACACTTGCCCACTTACTCTGTACTTTATTCCCTATATCATACATAATACTTTGGAATAAATTATTGAATTCTAATATCATAAATCAGAACTCTGCAATGTAACCGGAAAGTGAAAAAATGTCAAGTCATTCGTATTTTTATCAAACGGTTAAGGCGAGGGTTTCTTCTGAACGCAATATTTTGTATTGGATCTATTTATACCCGTGCTAATTGAACCTTCAGCGGGAAGCCATATCTTAATTTCAAAACTTACCATTTTTAATTCTGTACTATAATTAGAATGGTGGCATTTTTTCGTGATATTAGGTAAACTATGTCGTAATTTTTAGCTATCTAAAAAATAAGTTTCAAATGTGTGACTGTGTGTAGTCTCTTCTTATTAACTTCAAATCATATTTTCACTGACGACAAACATTTTTTTGCCGATAATTGACACGAAAAATGATTTCAAATGACCGTTAATATCAAAACATAGGTAATTCGTTATTTTTCATACTTAAAAGACCATTTCATTAAGTAAGATTACTTTGCTAAAAATAGATAAGACCGCTTCCCATCTCTCAGTTGTCAGAGACCCTTTGGTCCGCTGTTACTAATAGAAACGATACGAGGGTTTACGAGACCTCTGGGAGGATTAACATCCCTAAATTGAATCCGCACCTGAGTTGTTATTGAACGGATATTGAGTCGCATCAAAAGGTCCAGATTAAGATGGGTGCCAATTGATAATGTGACACCTGTGTGAATCATAGTAGTCAGCAATTACTGAGGTAGTCTCTATGGGCTGTATAGCACATATAGAAAAATATAAAATTATCAACACATTGTTTGAATTTTCAGACAATGATAAATAATTGATTAAGTACCAATATCGTTGTTAAGTAATTTGAAATGAACATTTTTAGAATTATATTTATATCTTTCAAATTTCTGTCAGCGTATCGGAACTGGAAACTTGTTTTAGGTTAAGATAGTGACTGTTTAATGCGGTCTTTGTCTGAAATTTATGCGTTAACATACTTAGGTACATTCAAAAACAAACCCCAACAAACATACCTTTTCTCTTCAGATTAAATATAGACAATTGTACAGACAAACGACCCTCCAAACATTAACTTATTATTTACATCTTCAACCACAAGTGAAAAAAGAATTAAAAAGGTTCTGAAACCACACCGCAACCTTTACGAAGCCCTAACTTTTCGAGCTACATTTTGCGTTCCCTTACATTTGCGTACCACGGTAAGGATGTTTACTCTTCAGCTACCGTGCTCACTAATCCCCGCTAAAAGCTCGAAGTCCACAATTAATAAAACTTTCGTATCACGCCACACTCTATAGGGATTACCGTATTTTTCTCGTTGCGAGCTTACCCGTTACTTTTTGTATTAATCCCTAACTGAAGGATTTTTCATTTTGTTTGAGTTTTTACGTGATGTTTCGATGCTACTTATCACTATTTTCAATATCACCCTTACAGTATGGTTATTTAAATTCGAATTTGCTATACCTTAACTATTTATTTATTTATCAAGTATGTATTTACAAAAAAAAAATATTTAAGTAATATATCAGTTGTTTAGTACCCATAACACAAGCAAATATAATTGCTTAATTTGGGACTAGATGGCGCTGTGTGAATGTGGTAGCATATTATTATTATTCCTCTTTATTAAAATAGATTCACAAAAAATTACATTTTTAAATATATATATAAAAAATACATTTAAAAATATAAAAATTTGGAGACCCACCGGTATCGGGTACAGGGACCAAGCTACCGGTGGTTAGGGCTCCAGAGAGAGGAACCTCCTCACAATGCGTGCCGTGTCCAGAAGTAATGACTTCTGCATCTGGCCCACGACCTATCCACCTAACGCGAGTCTCTTCAGGTGTCGATGGAGGCTCTTGGCAATCAGTCCATTGACTGAGACGACTATCGGAACAATGATCGCCGAATCCACATCCCACATGTCGACAATCTCGTGAGCAAGGTCCAAATATTTTACTTCGAGCTTGTTTATCTTTTTCTGCTTTCACGTTATTATTATTATTATTATTTATGTACTTATGTAAAGTTTTCCCTGCCATAAGACCACCGTGTAGTGATGGATTAAGAATACATAATGTCACTACCCCATGTCAACCCGTGGGTGTCGTACAAGGCAAGTAATGGAATAATCTTATAAAGACAAGAGCACTTATACAGCAAGAAAAGGAGAATTCGAAACAAACCCTATACCAACCCGTCTGGCCAGCGCGGTATAGTAGGCTAAATTCCCTCCAAAAACTTTGGAGGATGATTCATTTCATTTCATTGCATTTCGAAGAACCGCTTCCTCATGATATATCTTAATTTTATACGAGGTCCAGTAACAATAGCGAGATTACCATTAAACTTCAAGCAAGACGTGTCATCAAAAAATTTACCCAATTTCCATAACACCAGCGTACTACTAACTCAGCTTTAATCCACATCGTAAACTTTACTGCAACATGAAATTTTGGACAAAACTGTGCTTGGTTTTATAAATTTTGTGTTCCATCGTATATTATAAGCGGGGTCTTTTAAAAAGCTGAAATGTGCTGAAAAATTCACGGTATTTTTGTACGAAACCGACATTTATTTACGTCAGCTTTAAACATTGTCAAATGTTGGGTGCTCACTGAAGTATTTATGATATTTCTGTGGGGAAGTTGCTCCTTATTATACTCGTATTTTGAGTGTTATTATGTTTTTTCTTTAACCATTTTAATATTCCCTATAATCTTAATATTACCGCATAAATGTATCGTTCTGTCTATTAGTACCGTATCATGAATTAAGCATATTTCATATTAAATAAATGTCAATATTTTATGTTTTCATTTATAATTCACATATTTATAAATAGTGATCTCACACCTTTTATCCTTGAAGATCCAGAGGTGCATCACAACAACCTCGGATGACCTAGTTGCCATTATATATATTTCTAGATTGCAGGCTGATTTTGAAAAGTTCAAGATAGATAAAATGCTTTTGCCCGACCAAGGATCGAACCCAGGACATCTAGTGCACCAGAAGTGCCTACACACAACCTTTGCGCCTCTGCCTGGATCAGGAAATTACTAGCAGATACGGCAAACGTTGTTCTGACTTATATTTTTTTAATCGCGATGAAAAATACTTTTGGAACTATTCTCATACCAAATATACAAAAAAAAATCATTAAAATCGGTCGAATTGTTTCGGAGGAGTGCAACCACAAACGTTGTGAAACCAGATTTTTATAGTAAAACAATTTAGCAATGCTGTTTCATTGAGAGTGTTCATAACTGTATAAATAGAAAGTTAGTCCCCTCTAACAATATAATTAAAGAGTAGCGGCAATATAAAACCTCACACAAACAGAGTCAAACACGAAGAAGGTATAAAACAATTTCCTTATGTACTGTCAGAACATTCTGTTGCAACTAACTTTGCTCACACCTGGTTAAAGTTATACAGCGATTTTTCTACCTTTTCCCTATTCATCTCAACCCATAAACGTCCCACTGCTGGGCACGGGTCTCCTCCAAAGAATGTGGAGGAAATTTAGCCTACTGTACCACGCTGGCCAGACGGGTTGGTATAGGGTTTGTTTCAAATTTTCCTTTTCTCGCAGTGCTCTTGTCTGTATAAGGTTACTCCCTTAGTCGCGTTTTACGACACCCACGGGTCGAGATGGGGTAGTGACATTATGTATTCTTAATCCGTCACTACGCGGATTAATTTTTCTTATTGAGATACGAATAATATTGTTTTAACAACAATGGTGCTTAAACCTATTATTAAAATGAACAGAGTAATTACTAGGGTATGCAAAGTGAAGATTATAAAGCGGACTAATTGGGATGTTTTACTAATTGGAATCAAGTCAAGTGATGTAAAAAAGTCAAGTAATCTAAAATAATGTGGCGCAGCGGTTTTTTTTAGCATTCATTGACCAAAAAACAGTAATTTACATTATCTGTGATATAGTAGCCACTAGAACTCGAGTAGTTAGAAGTAAGTAGTTGGTGAATGAATGAATAAGAGACCGGCGGCGTGCTAAACACTCGGTCCGAGTTCGATTCCGACCAGCAGTAGTACCATTGTGGATTTTACTTTGTGGAATTTATATGTACTAGTCATATGACTTACCATCTGATAACGGTGAAGGAAAACATCGTGAGGAAACCCACATACCCTAGAAGAAATTCTAATTCTATGTCTGATCCATCCATATTTTTCTCAAGTATGAGAAGCAAACATCAGTTTTTGCCAGAATGAACTAAAAAGAACTTTTTTTCAAATTTCTTCCTAGACTGTACTCCTATTTCTCTCATTCATAATTATCTTTCATTCGTGTTTCGTGTTTCGTGTTTTTTTATAGACAACGCCCGCACTAGGGAACAAGCCCTGTGTCGCGGGGAGCTTTACAAACATGAAACTAAC
This sequence comes from Laspeyria flexula, assembly GCA_905147015.1. NCBI lineage: Eukaryota > Metazoa > Arthropoda > Insecta > Lepidoptera > Erebidae > Laspeyria > Laspeyria flexula. The sequence goes on along the minus strand of LR989960.1, from coordinate 14,213,054 downwards.
GGACACAAAGTACACCCAGACTAGAAACAAATATCTATGAATCAAACAAATATTTGTCTCGTGTGGGAATCGAACCCACGTCACCCAACACGGCGATGTAGTGGCGAGGCGACCACTTTAACCACTGCGCCACGGTGACAGTCAATTTTTTTCAAGGTGACAGACATTCATAAGTCTACATCCCTCGAGAGTTAAGGAAATAATTGAAATTATATAAGACGTGTACAAAAATAATATTCCTTTACAATTTTTATTGCGAATATATTTTCATATAACTTAACGAAATTACCGACACAGCTGCGGTATGTCTTTACTCCCACACAAACCCGCGGGCCAACCTCTCATTATATAAAATGTTACTTGTTTCTTTTTTAATTATATTATTTTCCTTTGGCCTTTGCTTATTATCTAAAACTTTAATGTTGTTTATGGACGAAACCAAAAGAGTCTAATTTTGTGAGATAAGTAATTTATGTTGTATTCTGCTTTATGTAAAACCCATTATATGAAAGATGATGACTCAGTATGGGCTCAAAAAATAAATAACACTTCTAGAGCAGCTCTAGAAGATTTTAATTGTACACGTTTATGCCTGTTGTAGACGCTAGTTACGCCGTAGCAGTACGTAGCAATCGTCTACATCAGAAACTTATTTATATTTACTGATTTTTATTGATTGGCCTGTTGGTCTAGTGGTTAGTGATCCTGAATGCTGAACCGGAGGTTCGATTCTCACCCAGGTCAAATCTTTGTGTGATGAGTATGATTGTTTGTTCTGTGTTTGGGTGTAATTTATCTAATATATAATATATCATATTTATCTATATAATTTATCTATATATAATCCGTACGACTGTTTGCCACCGTCGTGGTATAAAAAAAAATCTATATAATGTATGTATTTACGAAAAAAAATGTATTTAAGTAGTATATTAGTTGTTTAGTATCCATAACACACTAAGCAATTATATTTGCTTGTGTTATTATGCTAATATAATTGCTTAATTTGGGACTAAATAGCGCTGTGTGAATGTGTGCAAATATAATATTATATCACACAGATTGATCCAGACTTTTATTAAACTATTTTATATACCTATCAAAATTACAACTATTTACATTCCTAATACATAGGTACACACAAAATTCAACCCACGTACAAACAGAATAGAAGTCAGAATCATTTGTAAGGTTACTAGGGCAGACATGACTGATGGAATATGATTTATCTAAGATCTTAGAGGAACTCGAGTAGAATTGCTAATGTTTTACATAAGCAATATTTACTCGGTTTATTGTGATCGTTTAAATGAGTAAACTCGATTAGTGTTCATTCGATCATATAATAAAGGTTATTTGGGTAGGTATTTTTAATGTTTTATTTTTGTAACGTAAATATTTATCTTCAATAAATAAAATCTTGAATAAATGAATTAAATTTTGTTTCATAGAAAAATGCTCCAAAAATTATATAATTGCAAACAATAAAACAAATAATCCTTTTTTATTCAAACTTATGTATAAAATTCTTGACCCGCGAAAAACTTGAAAGTTCAAGTAATAAAGGACTCCTTACATCTCGTACAAAGAAATGGTTCAGAAAACAGGAAAATTCCATTTGGTAAGTCACCGCAAAGTTGCCACAGTGCGCAGTGACGAATGATGCTCATTTACTCGAGATCTAATCGACTATTCGTTTTAATTTACTCGTTAATGTTGATTCAAACTATTAAGTGCGCGTACGGGTACACTCTATTTAAAACAACGCGTTATTTTAGTAATGTTTTCTTTTTTATTGTGACTGGCTAGTGAGAAACAGTTTTTGATCAGTTAGACAATAATATCGAGAGAGTAAGTCATCTATTGTTATGTGCTATTAGCTGGTTATGGTTTAATTGTTCTATTGTGTGTAGTCTCTAATAAGTCGCAGACAGTTGGCGAGGAAAGTGGGTAGCCTACTATACGCACGGTGTTTCGAATTTTAAAAATGTTGTTTTGTTTTTTTTTAAACGATAGTAATGTTTGTGTGATTCATATATATATTTTTTAGTCTGGATGTAATTTGTGTCCATTAATTGTTTATTTGTTAAATCCCTCGCAACACAGGGCTTGTTCCCAATGCCTTTTTAAAAAAATAACAAGAAAGAGAAACGTAATGATATAGCATTATTTATCTTTGAAAATATGATCAATACTCTTTATATATTCGTAATATTATAAAGTAGTTATGTAATAGGTATGTATTATGGTGGACTTATGATAATTAAAATAAAGACCAAAAGTTACATGATGATCTTTCTAAACAATAAGTTGACGACAGGTACCGATCTATATAATTGCATGGTCTTTGAATTGGTGAGCTATTAATTAAATTAAATGATGCAAAGATTTGACTGTCGAATATTACATGACCGTTTTTTTTTTAATCTACTGATGAAAGGAACAGTGAACTGCCAGTTTCAAAGAGGATTTTAATCCATCCAAGAAGGTTGACAGCAAATTTAAATCTCTGAGATCAAAAATGTCTTTTTGCTTTCAAACAAAGAGATATGACCCAGAATGCCTTCATTTTTCCTTTGCCTTTTAAAATTTCATTCGCTCAAAGAACGAATGAAATGTTTCAGGGGCTCGAGGCGTGTTTATGAGTGACGACGTAATTATGTTAATGACTTTCCCGCCAAGAAGATGTGAGAAAAATGCAAGAATAGTGTAGGAAAACAATAGGCGTCGACATCGGCATTGAAATATGTTCATAAGAAAACCGTTTTAGCCATCAAAAGCTACTAAAATATACGGTACATTTTATACAACAGAATAGAAAATTTTGTAGGATGTACACACAAGCAAGATGATAACTGGCATCACTGGGAAATATTATATACGTGCAAATATCAAATTAAAAACTTAAAAACGTTCAGTAAGCATCTATTATAATTATAACTGTGTTAGTTCTAATTAATTAACTCAGTTACAATAGATATGAATACAATGACGAAACAGGCTGCCGACATAATTAGCCTTTAACAACCAACTGACCTTTATTATCTAAACATTACCGATATAATTACAAACTTCTTAGGTTAAACATAATTACAAAACGTTCCTCTCTCGCCCAACGGCATCTTATTCGAATTTAGAATCCGATTCCTTATTGATCGTCTCCCTACGCCCTGTAGAAAAGAACGGGGTGTTCTCCGCCATATGTTAGAAAAGGAAAAACATATTTCTCTCAGCGCGGCCTTACCCCAGAGAGGATATCTATAGCTCGGGAACGCTGTAACAGGATTTTCGATCCTTGAAGCGGCTGGGGAATACAGAATTTTAATAGCTTTATGGTACTCATACTGAAGGTTGCTTTCAAATGTATTTTTACGCCTGAAGTTCAAATTTATCTAAAAAGCAAAGAAATTATATTAGGTATATTTTAAGGACTCAGAGATATTTATTACTTTACGTAATAAAGTGGAGAGTTGTATAAAACACAAATGCACTCATTGTTCTATAATGTCATGTATGAGGAGAATCCTTAAAAGCGACCATTAAAACAACTCTGCAAAATGTAATGCATTCATACATTTATGAAGTGAGAATTAATTGCGGCTGCTTTAAGATAATGCCACTTGTAATTATTTGCGTAGAGTGCAATTTTAAAACGACAAATTTTATTATTCATTCAGCTCATGTCTTGAATTATTTATTTATTCTTCTTTCATTTTTAATTAAGCTGAAATTAATATCAAATACTTGGATCTGCAATCCCTTGGCGCAAAAAGAAATAAGAGTTCTAAGTAAACGCAATCAAAAGATACAGCCGTTAATACTCAATTTTTTTCGAATATTTTGACGATCTAAAAAAGTCAAAACCTATAGGGTTCTTCCCATTGACAATCATGAAGTTTGGCAAGCAAAAATATCAATTTGCACAAGTAAAGGATATCCGAAAACCGTACTCGTGTAGTTCTATAACAGAATATTTAGTACTATAGTCGATGGGGTAAATAATGATAAGCCTAAAAAAATTGAGTAAGTGTGAGAATTTATTCCGGACTGACGTTACATGAAGACGGTGCACCTACCTACCTTTACGTGAATATTTATTCTAACTTATGACTATCACGTTACCTACAAAATATCTTACATTTAAATGACAAAAATTAATATAATAAAATTTCATAATCGTAAGGAACTCTAGGTGCGCGAGTCCGACTCGCACTTTGCCGGGTTTTTTAAGTATAAGTTGCATTTTCATTTACCTAAATCTAAAATGTTACTTGAAAGTATGATCCGGTGAGCGGCTGCTATGATCTCCTCAAAATCTGACTGTAACCGCACCTGGTAGTAGCCAGTAGTATGTAATAAAGTACCTACCGCTTGTGACTTGAAGAGTAGTTGCGAAGAGGCATAGCAGCGACAGCGACAGGTATTCCAGTGAATTGAGCCAATATGCCGCGGCCATACTGTATCCTAGAACAAAAGAATTCTATTATTTTTAGGAATATACTGGCTGGAGAGAGTCTTAGGAAGGCTCATAGAGGTAGCGCGCAGATCCTAGGTCTATGGGAAAGTTAACTACTAATTAATACCAAGAAGGTTGTAGATTCGGTAAAAAGAAGGCTGTAGATTCAGTAACACGGAGGTTGTAGGTTCGATACAAAGAAGGTTGTATTATTATGTATTACTTGAGTCAATGCTATGAGTGGTTTCTATGTTACGTCGATCAGTTAGGTAGGTAGTTATCTATTGTACCGCCCACACATAGAATTTCTTCTAGTGTATGTGGGTATCCTCACGATGTTTTTCTTCACCATCAGATGGTAAGTCACTTGACATACATATAAAGTCCACAAAGTGAAATCGGGAATGGAACGCGAACCGCATGATTTGCATGCCGGTCACTTATCCATTCGGCAACCACAAAGAAGGTTGCATATTTCCTACCGATAAGTTAGATTCGGTAAAAGAAGGTTATAGGTTTACAATAGTACCTACCATGTTTGAGGTTCTTCTTAAACACACTCACACAACGTAGGTATATTAAAAGCCGTGATGTTGCATACATATAACGAAATTAGCGCAATGAAATTAGTTTCATAACAATCATTTACAACAGTTATTATATAATGTAAATTCGCGTTTATTCTGCTCACATAAGCACTGCAAGCAACTTCTGATCAAGCAATTGTTTTTTTAAATAATTTTCTTTTAAAAAAAATAAGCTCAGCTATTATTTAGTAGTAGTATTATTGTTTTCATAGTGTTATGAGACTGAATGGATGGCTGTGGCTGAATGGATAAAGCACTGGCGTGCAAATCACGCGGTCCGAGTTCGATCTCGACCGGCAGTAACAATGTGGATTCCACTTTGTGGAATTTATATGTACTAGTCAAGTGACTTACCATCTGCTAACGGTGAAGGAAAACATCGTGAGGAAACCCACATACCGTAGAAGAAATTCTATGAGTAGGTATGTCTGATCCTCCAACCCACAGTAGGCCAGCGTGAGTATGGCCTAAGTCCTCTCAGCTCTCAGAGGAGAGGAGACCCGAGCCGAGCAGTGGGACTTAATGGGTTGCTGATGATGATGATGATGACAACGAGTTTCTCTGAATATACTATACTATTATAAGATAAACTTTTCCGTACTCCTCTATGATCTACCTAAAACACACAAAACACCACGCAAGTTGCTTTTAAAAACATTTAAAAACAAAACTCCCAGATTAACAAGAATCACAACAATCCAGTGACCTTTTTCGACCTATTTCACAATTAAAGGACCAAATTTATATAACAATGTTACAGTTTTTATTTTTTTAAAGTAGGTACTGGTTGGTATCGGTGAGTTATCTAAAATAACTGACGGAATAAACAACTGATAGAATATTTAAAACTGCTGCCTAACTTAAGACGCAGTGTCAATCGTCAGTAGTCGGTTTAAATATTCTGCAACATTACATTTGCATTGGTAAGCAAAAATTTAGCTCATCCATAGAATTGTAATATATAATCTACTTTTGTAAATACATAAATATAAAAGTTTTTTTTTTATCTTAATTATACCCAATTATAATAATAATTAAGTGTTTTTTATAAATAGTATTATATATAAATTAAACTAGAAATAGAAGAAAAGATAATAATAATAATTTTACATTTTCACTACATACAAGTTATAAATCCAATAATATGACCCTTTTTACTTCCATCAACGCCACCTATTGGGTGGAATAGGAACGATTTATAAGGGTAGCGAACAGCAGCCCTCTCGCGGCGTTCTAAAAACGATTTGTACAGACACTAATGTCAGTTAGTAGTACCGACTGTAATAGCTAGATGGCGCTAGTAAAAGGAAATTGGAACATTTTCTTACAAGGAATATTAAAATTTTCTTACTAGGAAAAATAAATATCGTGATATAAAATACTTTTTATTTCTTATTGACTAAAATGAGTCTACTACTCGACCAAAACAATTAGGCGCATGACAGCTAGATATTTTTATTTTTATAGAACTACCTAGGTAAACCAAAAATTGAAAAGCGCTAAAGTGATCACAATCGAAATCGAATACACGACTGCTGTCAGCAGTAGAACAACAAAAATTTGGTTAAGTTAATTTTAATAAAATTATCTTGCTATAACAGTTAGGTAATTTTTGTGGTCGAGTAGTACGTCACGTATAATATTAATATTTATCTATATTTTAGGCCTGTTGGTCTAGTGGTTGGTGACCCTGACTGCTAAGCCGGAGGTCGTGGGTTCGACCTCCACCCAGGATGAATCTTTGTGTGATGAGCATAAAGGTTTGTTCTGTGTCTGGGTGTAATTTATCTATAATATGTATGTATTTACAAAAAAAAATGTATTTAAGTAGTATGTCAGTTGTTTAGTACCCATAACACAAGCAAATGTAATTGCTTACTTTGGGACTAGATGGCGCTGCATGAATGTGGTAGAATATTATATTATTATTGCGTCAACATAAAGTAACGTAATATAGCCGTCACGCCTCTTTCCCTGAAGGGGTAGTAGCAGTGCAACATTACACCCACAAGTCGCGCGCTCTGTAGTTTTGTGTCCCATGTAACAGGGCATCAACCGGACACATTTCGTCCCATTAGAAGAATAATGTTTTATCTTCACATAAAACATAATGAAATAATTAAAAAATTAAGCATTAAAAACCGTAAACTATCGATTGATCAAATTTTTATTTTATTCTTCAGTCAGTGTAAAATACAAATTTGTTCAATTGATACATAATTTACGGTTTTTTTAATACCGAATTTATAATAATTTCATTTTTGTTTTATCTGAAGATAACACATTATTCTTCTAATGAAACAATTTGTTAAATGATACTGATTTAATGATACAATATTATAGATATGGAATACACTGCCCGTTCCCATTACGCCACCGTGGTACTTTTTTAATATATTTTTTCTTTTTACTTTTTTTAAACATGTCTACGTCACATATTAAAATATTAGGTACGTTGCGTTGACCCATTTTAAAACAATCACTAGTCGCGAAGACATAAAAGTTGATGTTTTATGATCGCATATTTTTTAAATAATTTTTGTTTACTCATGAGAAAAAGGCAGCATCTGTACCAGGTCTATAAATAACAGTTGTTTTTATGGCTAGAATGTATTTGGTAGATATTTTACAAAATATTACCATATCGTCAGCATGTGTGTTTGCGACGCGGCCGTCCGCCCACCACAATTCACCTGAAACAAGATATTAAGATAAATAAAGTATTTATAAAAAGAGGGAAGAATTTAAATATAAATATAATGTCATATGATAGCATTTGAAGTGCAGTAGCGCCCTTCATATGACGTCATTACTGCACAGAAAGCCGAGTCAGACTCTACCTAATGAAACACACTTATGTCTTTTCCTTCCCGCCCACCCTACCTGTCTTTGAAAGCACTGACCGTCTTCCAATTCACACTTAACACTAGATGGTGGATCTATATACTATACCTATGTATATAGGTTTTTCGGGTAACAGCCTAGAATCTCGTGAAAATAAATCGGGCCCCTATCTCATACCTGCAATAGAAATTAGTTCTTTGATAAATTGGCAATTAGTTTGATTAATTAGATAGGTTCCCAAGTAAGCAGTATTAGTTCGAAGACCCACAAATTCATCGTCCTCGGTCCGCCCCTGCTTAATAGCTGACCAGAACATAATTATAGTAGGTACCTACAACTTTATGTCTTAATCCATAAAAAATCCAATATTATTTCGTCACAAACCGCTCAAACAACACGAACCATTTCATCGTGAATATCAAATGAAAAATAAGCTTACAAATATTGGAACGCATGAAAATGAAACAAAAAACGAAGATACAATAAAATGTATTCAGCCAAATGATGTGAGAGACGGTGTTTGCTTCAGAAAAACACTCATACAAAATTATTGCGACGAAGTGCTTCGATAAATCGAAATAACGCTACGAATATTGCTTGAGCCTATTTAAATAAATTTCTGATTGCCGTGAATTGTTTTGTTTTGAGCCCCCGAAGTTGAAGCATGAGGGGTGTTTTTGTTTACCAAGTAGGTCATTTTGTAGCTTTATGGCTGTGATGTAGATGCACCGATTTATTTGTTTTCGTCAACTGTACCTAGTGAAGGTTTTACCTAAGGTGAGTAGAAGTGTAGGTTAACAGTCCAGAGAGCTTCGAAATTCGATTGGTCGTCTCTGATATCGCTGCAAATGTACGACGATAACGACGATATAAAATTTTACTTATAACTTCGAGATTACGGAAGGGTTGATATAATTAAGTACACCTTATGATGACATTTTAAATGTGGGGTCAAGAGGTTTTTTAGAGTGGTCATTACCTATCATTCTGTTTTTTTCCCAATACTTCACTTGAGAAAGGCTAAGACAAATCCATGCAGCCATTCTTGTAATTTCATTTCGTCAGTTCTGTTGTTGTATCTATCTATCTTAATCATCACCTAATTGAATTTATAAAAACGTTTAGGAATTTCTGATTGTGTGGAAGCTTCAATATATATCTCGTGTATGCCTCGTCTCCAGCACGTGTTTACTGGCCGACTAGAGTGTGTGGTTAGCCACTGTGTCATAACTCTCTTAACTCACTTCAAGACAACTGCCAAATAACCAATTAAACAGTTCAATAACAAAAGATCAAAAAGTAAATTAGTTAACAACCTAGTTCGCTACAACATAATAATTATATGTATACGTAAAGGATAGCAGTTCCATTAAGTTTTGAGGAGTTTTCTTTGAGCTGAGTCGGATTTAATTACATTTGGCGTTTGATTTAGAATGACTGAAGAGTTAATTGACAACGAATATTTATAGTTAAATTAGATATATGTGTGAGGAACAAAGTATTTTTATTTTCCTAGAAAGAAACACAACAAAGCTGTCAAACAGAGTCGCATCATATGGCCTGACTGTAGGTGGATTTCGTTGGATTTAATCTCCAGAAACGTAATAGAGACACATCTCCACTCGGAAGCGTAATAGAAAATAAGGTAAATAGTATTATTACCAAACTTTATTTACTACTAGAAGTCGCGCGAGGCTTCGCTCCCGTCGTTCTATATTTGGCCACTGCTCAGCTCTTATTGGCCTTAGTGAGCTGTTATATATATATTACCTGGCCTGCCTATGTTACTCAGTAACGGCAAAAGAATATTTGAAATCAGTCGCATAGTTTTTAAGTTTGTTCGTTAAGTACATACAAAAATACAAATCTTTCCTCTTTTTTTCTTTTCTTTTCTCTTTAAAATATTGGTGTAGATGTAGTTAACACAAATAACAAAGTACGGTTAAATTTAAAAAGTTGCCGATTTTCACAGGCAACCAAACAATTTCAACAATCTCGATAGATTTTCAGTAGAATCAACAACTTTCAACGGAATGGAAGTTACTCTCAACTTTAATTATTCACATGATAATGGATATATTATCCACTGCAGGTGGTAGATGCCAGTTTCGTCGGAGTTTCTATGCGTTCATTATTGTCTACGCTGATTCGAAAAGCCGCTTGTCATTTACGATTGTGATGCGAGAAATATATAATAGGATCAAAAGAACAGGTTAAGAGCATTTAGGACCATGTTCAATGTTGGAGGTCCGCAGCAAAAAGCATATCTTTAAGGCGTCCTTACGTCCTTTTGTTGAGAAGCGCAGTTTTTCGGTAATAGTCGGAGCATGCTTAATGTAGGGTACCGCAGCAAAAGAAAGTATCTTCATAGCGCTTACGTTGAGAAGTTTAGTAGTAGTAGTTTTTCGGTTAGTTAACTCAAAAACGGTACATCCTATTATGTTCCAAATAATTATAGTTGTAATTTATTTATTATGCGTTATTTTTGTGATTTTTTCAGATTTTGGGTTTTACGGTTTAGAAAATAGAATGGGAGGACACAATTTATGCTACGTTCATAGCGTTTATTTCCGAAAATATTCACATAATCAAAAGATTTATTAGAAACCTTATTTTAAAGTGTTTTTATGAGATCTGTCGAAGTATGTAACTCGTAAATGTTTGCTGAAAAAATATAATTTAGGTAATTATATGTCATGCAACTTACGTGGGGTTTTAATAAGGGGATCATGAAATAATTTAGCTTTAAATTTCTTATCGTTTTTACTAGGTGACATGTTACCGGTCAAAAGCTGTCTTAATGAGATCACAGTTGGTGTAACACTAATATCGGGGCAACTAGGGCCCCAATTTTGTAAAAATAATCTTTTAACAATTACTCAAGTGAAAAGGTTCAACAGACCAAACTAGCGAATTAATCTAATTCCCAAATAAAACTATCTACCAAAAATGTAACTAATTCTCTAAACAGTCTTCTCACAAAAGTTCCCAAGTCAAAAGTCAAATACGTCAATACTCAATTGGCTTCCTATTAAAATCAAATTCGGTAATGGTACTAAAGAAAACTTATCCCATAAAGGTACCTAAGCGAAAATCACCAACTTGAACCGGAAGGCGAACAAGAAAGAACCTCCCAAATTGGGTCAGTAAACGAGCCGCAACGGCCATCTTTATCCAGTTTAACATAGCGACCTCTAGTGAGACAACCTGAACATAAAGTTATTCGCGACTACCCTCTAAACTTTATGTCAAGAGCCGAACATCGATGAGTAAGTAAATATTTTAAGGTTGCCATATCTTTTTATGCGCTTTTTTTAAGGGTTTGGGGTGACAAACGTTCTGTTACGATCATATTCGATCTATTGTGAGGCACCTTTATATATTGCCGCCTCTCCGCTCGAGTCGAGAGATAAAACATAACATTCTTGAAGTTTTCCTTGAGCTTCCTTCATCGAAGGGTGCATATTTATCTTTGAAGAGTTATTGCTGTCAAAATAAGTAGTTTTGGTATAGCTTTAGTAAATTATGAATCGATAAAGGCTCTATAAAATACTGTGAATAGTTTCTGCTCGTGACTACGTGGCTCGATACAAAGTAAATGCCTCTCAAAAATAATGTAGAGTTCATATAAATACACTGAATCTAATTTAAATAAAATCTAGGAAACTCCCTGAAACTTATCATCCTGAATCTAGATATCGTAAGAACCTAAATTTGATTTTTATTTTTTTGATTGAATAGTATAAACTATTGAGAATTTCTTTAAAACATCCATTTACGACCAAAAAAAGGTGTTTCAAAGAAATTCTCAATAATTTATAACTTTTATTGAGAATTTCTCCATAACTCTCTGAATTTCTATAACTCATCGCTGCCGGGTTAAATGTTACATTTATAATTAATAAATTATGCATAAATATAATCATATTTTTAATGAACCCACAGCACATAAATAAATACACATAGGTACAAATTACAATCAAAACATTAACGCAGTGTACCCATTTCATATGGGTATTGAATTACCATATTTTAATTACAAGTTAGAAAGTTCATCATTCTAGTTATAATTGAAACGAACTGGTGCGTTAAGTCATTATAAACTCAGAAGTGGTTATTACGTATGCATATAATATGTGGGGACATATATATGGGGATATATCAGACACAAACTCTCAACGCTCTCAACGGGTGTGTCGATATTTATGGAAAGATAAAACGTAAACTCCGAGACAGTGCAGTGATACAGACATACCTGAGTCCGATACGATATTGTTCGCCTTTCAATTGTATTTAAATAAAAACTGGTTAAAAGCATGTCGGACCATGATCAAAGTAGGCTTCCGCTTCAAAAGAGCGTATATCAAGGCAACTTACAAATTAACTGTTAAGAAGAACAGTTTTTCAGCAATAATTCAAAAACGGTATATCCGACAATGAAAATAATTTCCGTTTGAATTATTTATTATACGTTACCTTTGTGATTTTAGGTTTTACGGTTTAGAAGATAGTGGAGGGAAACGAGCAATTATTTCCGATTTTTTTTTTAATTCAAAAGCCGGTTTTTTAACTCTAAGGTGTGTTTAAAAATCTGTACAAATATGTGCCAGTCATATTAAAAAAAAAGTATGGCCCCCTATATATGGCCTATACCCCCCCTCCTATACCCTGCCTCCCTACAATAATAATATTTTTTTATTTTAGACCATATAAATGACATTTGAACTTTTATTATACTTTCTTGTCAAATATTGTAACGAATACTTAGTTGCTAGATATATTTACATAAACAACTAAATTGTATACTTATCAATGATTTACTATAGATGAACAGACGAAATTTTCCTACGCCTATAAAATTAATTATCGAAGAATACGTAAGCATTTTTTCATTACAACAATAACAATTTCAAATTAATTATAATTTTAATAACATACAAATGTACGAAAGACACTAAGTAAGTATATTCACGACCAAAGCACCAAGAACTCACAACATTAACTTCATTGAACTGACTCCAAAACAACAGTCCTCCAATTACAAGTTACGTACGTTGATATTTCATTTGAACAGCGTCCAACGTACGAGGCCCAGCTTTGTGCTACTAATGATGATCAAGGTTGGACTCCAAGGACGGACAAAGTTTGCTTTCTATGCACGACTGGTCAAGGGTTCATTGGTTTCCTTTCATCAATCAGGATTGCTTGTTCATCGTGAATCAATTGGGTAAGAGAAAATTCTTAGTAATTTTTCTTTTCAGTTATTTTCTGTCCAAAAAAGGTATTTTTAAACGACTTCAAAAAAGGAGGAGGTTATATGTTCGACTGTATGTATTTTTTTTTTTTTTATGTATGTTCAACGATTACTCGGAGATGCCTGAACCGATTTAAAAAAATCTTTTTTTGTTTGAAAGGGTATACTTCCGAATTGGTCCCCTATTCATCACGTCAAGTTCTGATGATGGAATCTCAGGGAAATCGAAGGCAACCCTCAAATTTTATAGGCACATGTTACGTTTTTCATATATTTTTTAAAGTTATTCAAGTATTTACGTCTGATAGTCAACATCTCATGTTGATGAGCTGGTGATGGAAGGTATAACTCCTTAACTGTTAGGAGTTGGAGGATAATTCTTTCGACATTATAGGTTCTTATAAACCAATAGTTGTATTCTTGTAGGTTATTTAGGTGAGCTGATACTGGAAGGTATAACTCCTTAACTATTAGGAGTTGGAGGATAATTCTTTCAATATTAAAGGTACTTATAAACCTATAGTTGTATTCTTGTAGGTTATTCAGGTGAGCTGTCAGTGGAAGGTATAACTCCTTGACTCTTAGGAGTTGGAGGATAATTCTTTCGACATTATAGGTACTTATAAACCTATAGTTGTATTCTTGTAGGTTATTCAGGTGAGCTGTCACTGGAAGGTATAACTCCTTAACTTTTAGGAGTTGGAGGATAATTCTTTCAACATTATAAGTACTTATAAACCTATAGTTCTATTCTTGTAGGTTATTTAGGTGAGCTGTCACTGGAAGGGAAACTTCTTAATGTTTAGGAGTAAGAAGATGATTTCTTTAAATATCACATCCATGTATAAACCTTAAGTTGTGTTATTTCAAGTGTCTGAGGTGAGAGCTCTTGATGGAAGATAAAGTTGTATAATTCAAAGAAATTCTTAGATGATATTTTAAGTTTTCGATATAGTTAGTATCTAACCTGCATTGTATACCTATACTTGTTACCTGTCGCATTTAATAGGAAAAAAGAAAGACATAAAAAGCTGAGAGTTTTGAGATTCCTCTATTCTACAATCAGGTTGTGTTGTTAAAATATTTAAATAGACGTTCCCTTCTATCGAAGATTCTTTATTTCGGTTTTCCGTCTTAGTTTGCCAGCCAGTATTATTAAATCTGCTAGATAAAAAGTACACTAAAAATGGAAAAATAAACTATTTTTAACAAAAAAATATTAAAACGACTTCAAATCAGTACTAAAAAGCGAAAAATAAACTGAATTAGATATTTAATTCCAAGCTAAAAAATACCTACCTACCTGTTTAAAGTATAATACTCTATTACTAATCTGTTTGAAGTCGGTGCCAGCCTAATGAGGTTGTATCACTCAGTTTGAGCCGTCCACTAGGTACACGCCAGAGCGAGGTGGTGTGAAGTAGCGAGCGGTAACTGATGTACGTACTAAGTAGTACGTAGCTTAACAAACTCTTTAGGCTTGGCACCGACTTCAAACAGATTAGTAATAGGGTATTATACTTTAAACAGGTAGGTAGGTATTTTTTAGCTTGGAATTAAATATCTAATTCAGTTTATTTTTCGCTTTTTAGTACTGATTTGAAGTCGTTTTAATATTTTTTTGTTAAAAATAGTTTATATAGTGTAGAAAAACCAAAATTAGACACAATTTTATTAATTATTATTTTGTGTAAGATGAATAGTTAGTGTCTGTACTATGATTGGTATTAGGAGTGACATAATTCATCACCTCAACATTAATTTAATTTTCACAGTAAATTATAATAATATTTTATTCGTAGATAATATGCAATAAATAATTTATTGTGAAAACTATTATGTAACCTATCTATCAAAACATAAACTAATTCAGACATATCAATTATTAGGTACCTAATCGTGCTCGTATTAACACTGCTTTTCCAACACTAATAAGATTAAAAAAATTGAGATAATGTTTCTATTTTCTCTGCAAAAGCATTTACATATACAATTTAACAGTATCATTCAGCACATTTTCCGCCGTCTTCCACGTGACCTATCGTTTCCTGACTATCATATAATTCCCGAGCTATTGACTGACCTTTAGACCCTCACCTTTACATAACTAACGAGTCACACTTATCCTTGAATCAAAAGATTGTATGATAATAGTGTACTGGTGTAACTTTCAATGGGAAAATTATAGTAACATGTAAAAGGCGAAGTTTTATGGTTCTTATATGGCCTTTATTCTCGTTTAGCAAAGGTTTATCACATCCATGTTTCACCATTATATTTAAATGCTTTATAAGACAGCATGCATGTAATTGAAAGCTCCCAATCCCCGTCGTTCTCCTTTTCCAGCCTATTTCCCACTCTCTTATCGGTAGGCAACTTGGTTGTGTTTTCTTCGCAAAAAGAACACAGTAAGTGTATAATGTTCTGGCAGTAGTAATATTATTTTTATTAGTTTTAACTAATAAAAATAATATTACTACTTATACAATTAATAACTAGTACATTATTGTTATGAAAATAGCTACTTTTATATTTATATATATTATAGTTCATAATTGGGTCCATAATTATTGTAACCTACATTATACATACCACCTAATTGTACATTATGGAAGCAATAAATGATTGAGTATTAAGTAAATATAATTGTTTAATTTGGAACTAGATGGCGCTGTGTGAATGTGTGGAAATATTATTAAATATTATTATTATAATATTTTTTATTCGAACCAGTAGTTCCTAGATCCCTTTTATATTACTAGATTCCAAACAAACAAACTTTTCTGGTATATAATATTAAGAATAGATTAATGATACATATATGCAATAATCATAAATGAAACATTATCTGAATGTAATACCGAGAGTAGAAAACCACAATAGTATTGTGAAATTTCAGACGCTTGCCTGCGGCAATGCAATGCGACGAACGACAATGGGAATTGTATTCTTTTTGTGCACAATCTTGTAAACTAATATGATTAGTTTCATAAAGATGTTCATAATTGAATACTTTTTCACACGTTATTAATTAACTTGCAATGAATGTATGTCTGTTCCTTAAGTGCCATTGATCCCCTTATGGAACGTATGTGTATACGACCAACTTAGGTAATTCTCTAGGTACAGGCAAGGATACCTGCTGCGCCTTCATTGATAATATTTCGTATAATATTATTTAAATATCAGTATCTAATCTTATCTTTAGAATATCGCATCTTGTGCGAAACAAGACGCAACTCAGAGCTGTATTGGTTCGACGCTGATGGAACGTGGCCATAAATCAAAACTTGTTGGAACTTTCTTGTTCCTACGCATCTATTGATGTCCCAGTGGTATTGGAATAATCTGCAAGCTGATATTGTTACAACTTTGTTCTTCAAAAGGGTTATCGCATGAATTTAAAAGGTTAAAGTAAAAAGTCACGCCAGATAAAAGTTTGATAAGTTAGATAATCATAATGTTAACAGTAATGCTCGCAACAACTTAGAGACACTTCTGAAGTTTTAGTTGCAAAATATTTGGTCATCGTTGAGACCGGTTCAGCTACGAATATGTTATAAAGTAGGTACCAGTCAGTGACATATTATCTGTTTATAAAAATCACTGAAACAACTTTTTTCTATGTTTTTCATTCGGGCCCGGCCCGTAGCTTCTCCTGCGTAGTACGTCGTGAAAAGTTGTCACATTCTCTATCCCAGGAAAACTTCTGAATTTCTAGCGGCTAGCATGTAGTTTTTATTAGGTAATTATAGTTACGGCAATAGAGTCACTTTAAAGCAAAAATATAAATCCTGTTAATTCCCTATCCCGTAGGAATTTAAAAAAATCCTTTCTTAGTTCCACCTTATGCTACCTACATAAGAAATTTGTGTACAAAATTTCAGGTTTCTAGGTTTGATATATCAGTCATTATGTATCTGTCACTATACGATAGGTGTCGCTGAAAGGCTTAGAATTGCTATAAACTAGTAAATTAATGAATTATTATAAAAAAAAAAATTGCTGCAATTTAATGTTTCTTGTTCGTCGTAATATTATTAGCATAGCGCTTTCCTCAAACTTTGTAATTTAATAGGTAACAACATTCTACTAAATAGGAAGAAAAATAAGTGACCTACAAATGACCGAAATACAATCGCATTAGAATTAATAATATAGTCGTCGTAATATACCCTTTAAAATAATGTTAAAAATACACATCAACGGGAAAACCAGCCATTAGACGTTAAGTAAAACAAGCCATGATTAAATTTGGGCAACATAAGGAATGCTTTTATTGAGGGGAGAGAGATAATGAGATCTAACTTTGAGAAAAATGAATTAAATTTTCGAGGTGAAAAATTATTTCCCATTTTGTTGTTTTATTTAGTTTTTTCTGTACATTTATCATAAACTGGCTTCCGCCTGTAACTCTGGTCATGTCTTGGAAATTAATCATGATTAATGTATGTATTTTAATAACGGATATAGTTACTTATGTTTTTTTAAATTTCGTGAACAAATTTAATATTTTTTTTGAAACAGTAGGTTTCTACTTAAGGTTAAAGAAAAACAATAAATCCTTATGGTTCGGATTTCATAGAACTATACTTGAACTTTCACTAGTAATGAGCATTCTTTCGAATGTCATACCTATTACCTACATCAAAATAAACGGGTGCTTTTTAACGAGAATTATAGCAAAGCATTAATTCTACCGAGCCTTCAAATTTGCTTCGAGCTCTTTGCCGAGCCAGAAGCACATGCGACCGTCAAGTTTGACATTTTCGTGAAGAATATTTTATGGAGATCATTCACTAGAACGTTAGTAGCCTGACTACTGAGCCGGAGGTCGTGGGTTCGATTCCCACCCAGGACAAATCTTTGTGTAATGAGCATGATTGTTTGTTCTGTATCTGGGTGTAATTTATCTATAATATACTATGTAATTTATCGTTGGTTGCAGGCGGTACAGGACCACTCGCGGTGGTGTGAATTAGGTGAGGCCTATGTCCAGGAGAGGACGTCGTTGGGCTGATATGATAATGATGTTGATGAATGCGTGTAAATCAGTGATTGTTTAGGTTTATTCATGTTTAGTACTACACAGTTTAATACATAATATGTCTTATTTATTTTAGTTGTAGAGCTTTTTAGTTGAAAATATAAAGCAGAGATTCCAAAGATCAATAACCTCTAATATTCCGATCCAATTGTATGTTACGGCACTAGCGCACCACAGACAATCGAACTTCAAATTTCGAACTAGACTGCGCCAAAAAGATGGCGGCGGAATCCCGTCCTCTCCTCATTACACCTTGTAAAGTGAAGGCCTTCCGGACACGATTTACAGCTGCAATTTCCCCCGACGGATATCTAATCTTCTTGTTCTATTTAAAATTTTAGCTTGCACTCACGTTCTAACGTTCGCAAATGTCCGACCAACGCCATCGTATTAAAATTTCAAACAATTCTTTGCAATTTATGCGAGTAAACAAACCCGTTTGCATATAGACGTATGTGTAATCATGAATAAAATAATATATTATATGTCTTTAGAATGCGGTGTATCTCTGCGTGTTCTGTGCTTTAATGATAATAAGATAAATTGTTTAGTTACTCTTTATTTTAACTAACTGAGCGACTCACGGAGACGTGTTTTTATACGTATTTATTTTACATATAAGCTCGAAGCTTTGAGTAAACTTTATAAAATATATTTCATATAGAAAGTATCCAGCCAGGATTTTTCACAATATTTAACTCGATTCAAAGCAGATAAAGTAATCGGTACGGTGATCACCCGTTACTTCTGGGTAGCATTTCGCAGCCTTTAGTAGCATGTGCGTACCGTGATATGTGGCACCCTTATCTCTGTTCTCAGAGCATTACACACGTTACAAACTATTTTATAAACGTTGATCGCGCCTTTCCTTGTTACGTTTTCCCTAACCCATTTTTACTAAAGCTGGCTGTAATTTTGATCGTGGTTTAGAGATAAGGGACCAAAAAGTTTACTTATATATTAATTCAGTTTGAAATTTTGCTATTATTCGAAATATATTTTTTCCTAGATTTGTAGCGTAAAATATTTTAAATGTGTGTATGATAGCGTACAATATTTTGTAAACTGTGTAATGTAAGAATGAAATGCTCTTGCTATGGCTGTATATTTATTTACGAAGTATCAAGTACAACTTTAAGCAGTCAAGACGAGAAAAGGAACACTCGAAACAAAACCCTATACTAACCCGCTATAGTAGGCTAAATTCCCTCCAAAATCTTTGGAGGAGACCCATGCCCAGCTGTGGGATGTTTATGGGTTGAAATGATGAAAAATGATGAAGTACAAGTACCTATTTATAAGTATTGTTATGTAATATATTATATTTTATCTTAGAAAACAAGCCACTAGTAGTAACATAATTCTCTCTTTCTTTACAGACAACTGGAAATTCGAAAATCAAAATTGCGGATTCAAATAAAAAAATAAATGAAGTCGTAAATACGTCCGCTTTTCGAAAAATGAAAAACTATAAGGAAAATTTGAGAAATGAGTTTTTAATCCGAGACCATGACGAAAGAATTAATGAAAAATTGATATTGAATCTGAATTTGAAACCCTCGTGATCAGGTGTCGAACTGAAAACAATTTTAGGGAACATTCCTTTAAAATGACACTTCAGAACCTAGTCCTTTTACAAATTTATAAGTTTTAATAACATAGAGTAGGTTGTGGAATTGTGGCCAATAGTTTCACGTCAATTGTTTTATTATTCTCATAACCATACATCTGATCAAAATAATTTAACATCTACATTACTTTTCAAATAGCTATTATTTAAAAAACTACTCGATAGTGAAGGGTCTTATTAAGTGGAACAGAAGGCAGAAGACAGGAAAGAGTGGTAATACTCTTGAAGACTTATAGGAAAAAATAAATATTCCTTAGTTTATAAATCAGACTCAGTTTCTTATTACGCTATTATGAAACCTAATCTGATTTCAAATCTCTTTTATTTGTTACTCGCTGACCCCACATACCTACATCAATGCATTAATGTTGACAATTGTGTATGGAAATAAAATAGTGGTTTTTTACTATTTTCCTCGCAATTTTTCCATATTTTCGCACCGCTGAACTTGCAAAATTAATTTCAAAATTAAATTTAGAGATATCAGTCTCAGCTCTAGTTGTAGCGAAAGTTACAAACAGCAATTCACTTTTATATATCTTAGTATTATAGGTATATTAGTTAAAGAAACAAAACCTACAGCTTTTCATTTTAGAAAGATGAGTTTCATCTTTCATGTAAAATAAATAAATAATCAATAGTCCCCTTCAACATTATGCACTTATATATATATAATTTAATAGCATTTACGTTCCTCTAGCAGTGATTGAAGAGCTATAAAGCGGCATTGATGGTGATTGATGACAAACCTACTCGCACCCTTTGGCTGGAAAATAAGAATGTACATTTGCCAGATGAACATAGACCTAAAATAGCATTTTTTAATACTTAATTTTATGCTTACAGAACTTCATCGTTAATTATATATTTTTTTTATTTTTACATTTTTTTGGCTACTAAAATTAAAATATTACTTATTTTACAAAAAAGCTGTTTTCTGATCAAACTATTCCGATTCTGAAAGTAGGTAAGTAAATTGGATATTATGTAAATTCAACAACACTATGACATAAAAAACCTATACTACTAATACTTATTATAAGTGCTAAAGTTAAGACGGATGGATGTTTGATACGCAATCAAACAAATCAACAACACTATTGATAAACAATACATACATACATATTGATCACGCCTCTTTCCCAACAGAGGGGTAGGCAGAGACCATTTCCTTCCACTTGCTACGATTCTGACACACATCTTTCGCTTCTTCAACATTCATCAGTCTTTTCATGCATTTTCGCCGGTTGAGGGTACTCCTGATCTGTCCCTTCTTTAGAACGTCACCAATTTAGTCGTGGTACGTTCTTCTAAGTCTTGCCCTTCAGATGTTTCGCTTCACATTCGCCTCATATATTTGTTTTGTCACTCTTCCTTCATTCATTCTCTCGACATGTCCAAACCAGCTTTAAATTCCTTCCTCTATTCGTGTCACAACATTGATTGATAAACAAAATAACAAAAAAAACCATATGTATAAACTTATTTCAAACTAAAGAAAACATTCCAAGAAGTTTCTAAATCGATTCTAAACATGAACAGAAGTAAAAACTTTGTTAAGGTATCTTGGCCAATACCGTTTTCGGAATCCACAGTCCATTTAATATCCGGAAGACATGTCTTGGTCCCCAACGTTGGCCGCAAATTATCATATAAATGGAGAAGAAATCGGTGTAGTGTCCTTGTGGGAACGCCCTTGATAACGTGCCACACTGCGGCTTCAGATATTTATCTAGTGATTAACCTTTTCTTACTGTATTGAACAATGATACTTTACACTAGGTATGTCTTCATTTGTACGAGACACTTTTATGACAGTTTATAGAAATTATTTTTTAGAAATAGGTTACGTATTGTGTTAAGTTGCATATATTATGTTTTTAATATTTTATTTAATAAAAATAATAATATTTTTTTCACAGCGTCATCTAGCCCAAAATAAGCCAATATAAGCTTGTGTTATAGGATCTAGACATCGGATAAACATACATGTATATTTCTAAATACATACATAATATACATAGAAAGCACCCATACTCCGAAACAAACGTTTACAGATCATATAAATATTTGCTCCGACCCGGGGATTGAACCCGAGATCTCAGTAACTGCAACCGTACACTACCGCTGCATCACCAAGGCAATCAAATACGAAATAACTAGAAGTCGCGCGGGGCTTCGTTCCCGATGTTCTTTATTTGGCCACTGCTCAGCATTCATTGGCCGTAGCGTGATGATATATAGCTTATAATCTTTCTAGATAAATGGGCTAACCAATACTAAAATAATTTTTGAAATCGGACCAGCCCCCTGATTCTGACTCGTCGGATTGCTCTCGGATCGTAAACTTTTTCGAATCTTGGTACGACGTATTTTTATGGCTTAAGTTATTTAATGTTAGACAATAGTCTAACGGCTAACGTATAGAAAATTAAAAACTGATTAATTTAAGGTTTTTTCCTACAACCATTTATTTCATAAACAATATGTTTTTTAACTTTAATTACACTGACATTTCAGGCCGAAAATTTTCCGACAACTCAGAATCAGGGGGCAGTAGTTCTTGAGATCCTAGCGTTCAAGCAAACAAACAAACTCTTAAGCTTTATAATAGTACCTAATGAAAATATCACCCGCGTTCCTCTCTTTCCTTTGAAGACAACACGAATATTGCACCAAACTAAACGTTCTTCATCGTTCAAATTCCTTCCTAAGCTTCACTCAGTTTCGGAGATACACCTAAGGCATTGCTTCGGGCAACTAACTTCGTAGCTTCGTAGAGGTTCGTAGACGGCTCGTAGCGGCGCGAATATCCAGCATACCTTGTAGCTAACAATCCAAAGAATTTCTTTATGAAACTGAAACATTCCTGAATTGGTTTTAACGTATTTCTGAACAGGTGTACCTTGATGTTTAATTTGCAAGTATTTTGTGAGTTTTTTGCTATTGATATTTAATTTTCTAAACTAATTCTTAGAAGGTTGAAATAAAAATCTTATTAGAATTATTATATTTCAATGAATATTGCTTATAAGAATTCATGAATGTCAAAAATTAAGAATCATTAAGGAGGAAATGGAACGTACATGAATTTATACTTACAATCGTATTTAATGTTTTTTTTGTTAGTTAATGAAATTTTACTTACGAAAACTAAAAAAAATTACACTATAATATTGTAAAGAGGAAAAAATTGTATTTTTGGATGTTTGCAAGGAATAAACTCAAAAACTCTTTTACCAGAAATTAAAACTGAGTGACATAGACCACTTTTTATCGACATACGAAGCAAGTAGGTACAGTATATCTATATCCATACAAAAATATAAAATTGAAGCGTCTGTTTGTAATATCAAAATAAGAGCTTTTAAGAGTAGGCATATGAAAGTATTATTTACGTTACTTATTACAAAAACACATTTATAGTATCTTCTTTTCTTGCCGATCAAAAAAAAACTCATCTATTATTGTAAATGTCTCTATTATACAGCAATTACATTACGATTTTATTAGCCAAACGCTTTTAAACGCAACCTCTGTTTGAAAAGGACTTAAGTACATCCTTATGCAAACACCTTATTACAATTGTGTAAGGTTAACATTTGCCCAAAGATATCTGTCATTCTAGTCATAGGTCTTTATTCTATTGCATTACTCGTACACTAATATGTTAACTGCGGTAAGTTAGTATAAGTTATTCGTAGTTTTTTCAAAATTATATAGGTAATATAATTTCACTGTACACCGATTTATATTAGTCACACTTTCTACTATAATTCCACAGTTAAATTAAAAATTAGCTTAAACGTATCCCTTTCAATCATCGCAAAAGCATTATAAATATTACCTCATACTCTTAAGTAGATAGTACTAATTCTTAGAATTGCTGCATTAGGCAAATGCTACTTAGACCATATATATTATAGTTATATACTGAGTCTGTCGTGAGTGTCTGCAGTTAGCTGTATCGATAAGAGCTGCTTCGAAAAAAACATTGAGAGATTCTAAGTTATCTACGATGTTAAATAACGACAATAAGATTGAAAGCGTTTAAAAACTTAACCTTCGCTAACGGAAACTTGGAGCAACCCATTTAGCAAGGTTTTCAACATATCAACATGATTAATTGTACAATAAAATACTTTACTCCTACTAACAACTTGATAAAAGCTCGGCATCTAGTTTTTGAGTGTCAAGTTCCGCAGCTGAATGTTAAAGAGGCTGCGACAATATATCTAATTGTGTCTCAGGCTACTGTAGCGAGAGAGCCGCCGGAACGCGAAGCGAAAATCAATAGATACACGTCTTTGAGATGTCTCTCTGCTAGCACTCGTTTTATGGTCATTTATAAGTGTCCAATGTTATACAGAATGTAAAGGTTTGTTGACAGTGGGTGGGCTGCAACCTTATCAGACGGCGCGCTATCGCCAACACGCCGACTCAGTGCCCCCTCCCCACTCGGGGCCTTACCACGCCCTCAGGGATCCTCGCGGATGCTGCGTCATGGACCACTCATCATCATGACGAAGCATGAGGACGTTTTGTTATAATGATATGATTACGTAATGCACTTACCCGCGAGAGCGAGGTCCCGGTTTGGGCGCCATTTAGCGCGTGGTGAGAGCGCGGGAGGGACAGGTCGCGCGGAGGTGCGGACGCGGACACGGGCGGCGCGCGACTGCCGCGCCGCTCACACGCGCGTGCGTGGGCCGCGCGGCGCATGTGCACATCTACCCGCTATTTGTTTTGCTCTGCGACTCCGTATCGGGCTTTCGTTAAAAGCCGCAGAAAACGAGATTATTCTCTCGTATAGATACGGTACGCGTTGCGGAGCATTCCAATGAACGTCGTCGGCTAAAGTTCCCTGAGATATTGTCAGCTTTTATTCACGTCGCTTGACATGAATTGCAATGGACATCGTGCGGATTTAAAAGCCGGGTAAAACGTAAACAACCTCTTTGCGGACAATAGAGAAAAATGTTTAACAGGATTTTGTAGGAGTTAAAGGGATAAGTTAAATATAAATTAGATTTTTGATGAGTTCTTTCTGCTCTTTATTCTTAGGAAGACGACTGTAAGACAAGCAAGTTAATTGCGGGGCTTTGTTTTACCTCACATTGAGAGAGACGTACACAGAGGCGCTACTTAACATTCATCAATTAAAGAACACAGCGACTTTGTAATGTATTGCTCTTTATAGCCACTTTAAAGTAATTCACTTACAATAATAGACTTTTTGAATTGATATCGATCTAAGCACTTACTAGCTTGACAAGCTCTGTATTTTGTGGTAAGTGAAGTAGAAATAACCTTCGCTTTCTACGAAGTTTTACCCTCACATGGAAATCTTGAACACGTTGTAGGCTTTAAGGATATACTCGTACTCGGACTACTCGGCTGCCTTAGAGGGTTAGTGGAAGTGCGTACGGCTGATACAAAGGGTTCAAAACCCGGGTCAGACAAAAAGCGTCGGTTATGTTTGCGCAGAGCAGAGTATCTTATTTTTATGCCGTTATGTTATGAAGCGAGTACTAACTAGTTCCTGAGATCCCAGTGTTCAACCAAACAAACAAACAAATTCTTTAGTATTATATTTATAATATTGGCATAGATTCAATTTAGTTAATTTTAACTATAATGGTATAATATTGAAACTATAATGGTTTCGTTTTTTGCCATTTTGGCTACGGAACTCTAAAAACAACGTCCGCCGTGTGTCGCGAGGGACTTTACTAACATACCATTAACGAACATAA
Organism: Laspeyria flexula; assembly: GCA_905147015.1. NCBI lineage: Eukaryota > Metazoa > Arthropoda > Insecta > Lepidoptera > Erebidae > Laspeyria > Laspeyria flexula. Next base: position 14,187,480 of record LR989960.1, on the reverse strand, counting down.
AGTACACCCAGATATCATAGACAACTTCAAAAAAATCCGTTATGCAAAGAAGAGCTTACGCTTTGATCCGCGAAGCCAGCGTGATCCCTCTTCGATGGAGATTAGCTATGATGTTCGCTCAGGGCCCCGCTGTCGTTTATCGGCTGTGTACGTTGTAGGTACGTGGCAGTAGGTACAAGAATTATGTAACAGAGCTCATTATTCGCGAGATTATCGCGTACCATTAAATGACGTTTATTACCCCGCTACGTGAAATTCTTTACTTAAATTGTGATTGTAAATCATCTTAGTATCTTTGGTAAAAGATAAACCCAAATAAAACAGTTTTGCCTGACTGACTGACAGACAATGTACAGTCGAAACCGTTAGACTTAGAAACCTGAAATTTGGAGAATATATTCGTTACGTACCTAAGATGAGCACTAAGTAAGAATTTTTTTAATTCAATGACTAAAGTTGAGTAACAGGAGCTCAAAGTTTGTATGGAGAAATTCTTTTATTGGAAACAAAATATTGAGTAAGCAATCAGCAAAGTCCCCGCTCGACCAGTTTCCAAACATTTGCTGTGTATTTCTGAACTGCTGAATCTTCCTGTGTTGAGCTGTGTTATTCGGACTATTGATAGCTTTACTACTCGTGCGTGTTAAATGGACTTGAACTTTCATCATTTATTAAATATAATTCCGCGCTATTTTCGGTGTGGGTTGGTTTACCACGTTTACTTAGATATAAGATTAATTTTGTTAAATTTCAACTGTAATGTGTAATTGTTTTACGTTCGTATTAAGTAAAATAAAATCATCATGAACAAAAACATAGAAAAATGTTTGGAAACTGGTCGAGAAGGAAATTGTCTGACTGTACATACCTATAATATCATATATTGGGTGCAAGTAGGTCCGATTATCCGATCCGACAATGCCATTTCATCATCATCATAATTTCAGCCTATTGCAGTCCACTGCTGGACGTAGGCCTCTCCCTCTCCTAACACGCGCCATTTACGGGTAACAATTTCAATGCATTCCCAATTGATACTGCTAACACTAAGGGGTCATCCATAAATTACCTACGTCACACGAATATCATGATTTTTTTTCGCCTCCCCCCGCCCTTGTTACAGCTGGTCACATTTGTGAGACTGCCCCCTCCCTAGTGTGACGACACATACCATATTTTGCAAATTTACATTTAGAAATTAAAATAGTTTAAAGTTCGTGTTTTATCACTTAGATTATACTTAATAAATTTTGAAATGTGACGTCACGAAATTTAGGACCCGTCCTACCCCCTTATCACACAATGTCACTCTTCGTCGACCCCCTCCCTCCCCTTAACGTGTGACGTAGTTTATGGATGGCCACCAAGGATAAAGCCAACAATATTTTTTCTGGGGATCGAACCCTGATCCAGTAAGCAGTCTATCTACAAACGTAACTCGCGCTCCACCACCGAAGCAGTTAAAATAAAATAAAACTAAGTATTAAATTTCACGTAAATGTTTTGGATCTTATCGCCTTATCGGTCACCGTAACTCAATCAGATCCAAACCCTTATTTACGAATAGTTGAATAACCTATTTATTATGGGGCATCCCTAATTTTTCGAGTGGAAATATACAAGTGATACGGGGAAGTTATTTTAAGCACGGAGAACTTAGAGTCACGTAGAGTTACGAGTGCTTTTCCCAATTCCCGTAGAGGTCGTCCCGTCCGCGCACGAGTTGGGCACGTACCTTGGAGCATGTATCCACCCTTTTACTGACTCCTACGTGATAAATGTGAGAAATGTCAGCTCCTATTAGGGCTGCCCACTATTTATAAGTGAGAATCTTTCTAGAATAACATGAAGCCGCCACAAATATTGTGGATTCGACGATGAGACAAAATATAAGTTAAGTAAAAAGTTTAATAAGTTGCTTTTTTGTGTCGATGTATTTTATTATTTTATTTTATACGACTGCCTACCTAATTGTCCATGGCAAGCAAATGTTTGGAATAACCTTTACCTAATCGTTTGCTTATGGCATATAATAAAATTATAAACATTAAATTTTGTAAACTTATATTATTTTAAATTCCAGATATACCTGTAATTTATATTTAATTGGCAACCCTAGCTCCTTGCATGCACATAAATACCTACGCCATATATCTACAGTCATAGGTATTTCCGTTAGGGTGATTTTTTTATGGAAATCTGTGCGGATTATAACTGCTAATCTTAAATTGTTCTACGTGGCTTCGATCACGTAATGTCATTTGTGTGAACGCAAATGTCGAAAATCGTGTTAGAGGGTTGAAAAAGTGTGTCACATCACATACCTATTTAATCTTATCTTAGTTGGCCAGGGCAGGGTAGGTTATGTAGGTAGGTATTGTATACAAACAGGGTGTAACATTTACATTAGGAGTCAGTAAAATTTTTTCGTAAAAATTAGTTTCAATTGATCAATTTAACTTCAACTAAGTACTAGCATTTGACCTGGGATTAGGGTTGAACGTAGTACCACAAAGCGTTGCTTTCTATGTTTTTTTAAATTATAAATGATCCGTGTAGAGACGGATTAAGAATACATAATGTCACTACCCCATTTCAACCCGTGGGTATCGTAAGAGGCGACTAAGGGAGTAACCTTATGCAGACACAAAATAGTATAGCGGGGTTAAATCGGGCGACCTTGGGGGCCGTTTGTATGAAAAACAATGCATTTTATTAATTTTAGATATCTTGTTTCATAGTAACATTTACTGGTTTTGATTTACACAATCCATATCCAGATAAAAATGACGTACTTATGTACCTAATTTTTACATAAACTTCCGGACTCGATTCCGGAATGCGTATCCTTTTTTTTTAATCTATGAATGCAGTTTTTCTTCTCACTAAAATCGATGACATGGTTCCTAAGAACAGGATCTTTGTATGTCTTTCTCAGACTTGCCCATAGGTACTGACCGATCTAAATGTTACATCCTGTTTAAAGGTAGGAACGTTTCAAAGTATCTTGATACTCTTGTGTAACGCAAACTAGCTAAGTAAGTTCAATCTAATTATTTATTAAAAGATTTTTATGTACCTTATTTAGGTATCTTCGTCTTTTTAGGGTTCCGTACCTCAAAAGGAAAAGACGGACCCCTTATAGGATCACTCCGTTGTCCGTCTATCTGGTTCATCAAGTTGCACATGTTGCACACGCAAATATTCGGAAAACCGTACTCGTGTAGTTATATCACTGCATATTAGTACCTACTATGTATATTGGAAGGTGTATAAAATGATAAGCCTAAAAAAATTGAGTAAGAGTGAGAGTTTATGGGACTGACATTACATAAAGATACGTTAATTTACGTTAAGATACTTTACGTGAATAGTATTCTTACTTCCAGCTATTCCTTTACCTACCAATATAGTTTACATTTCAATCACAAAAAAAAATATAGTAAAATTACGTAATCGTACGGAACCCTCGGTGCGCGAGTCGGACTCGCACTTAGCCGATTTTTTTGCATGTAGCCCCGGTCAAAACAATTTTATCTTTGTAGATTTTGGCTCTTCACCTGTCCTTCACCCCTTTGGCCTTTGGTAGCTATAGGGACTTAGATACGCCCGAGTCTGTTATTGAATCATGTCACTAGATACTTATGTAGGTAGGTAAATATGTCACATAACCCGAAAATCAAATCCTAGTAGAACTTAACACTTGCATTTTTCTGACGTCCGACTTATTCTGGCACTACGTGACTTAATTTATTGCGATTGTTATCATCCATTGAGCCTTTATAAATTGTCGATCTACATACCTAATACATTTCAAAGCCCAATGAGCAGTTGAGCACCCATAATTCCTTTATAATCATCTGAAGTAAAAACACAAAGAATTTTTATATGACAAATACTCAATTATTTATTTTAATTACTTTTAAAAAAATGTAATGAATAAAATAAACGAAATAAAATTTAAATTCATTGGTCAAAAAATATTTTTAATTACTTTATTTCAATACTGGCAACAAAAATAAATTGTCATTTGTCATACGGTACCTAAAGTTGGCAACATTGCCAAGTCCTTCCAGAATTAAAAAGTGTGACGGGTGATTATTTTATGAATATTGTGTTAAATTTATATTAAAAATGTCGACACTTGCAGCACCTTTATCCGTAGCAGGGACCAGATCCTCAGGGGCTTCTGTCAGAACACAAAATGGTAATATTTATATGATAATTCGCACGAGGTTTTTGTACTCCGGTTGATCACATGCATCGGGACTTATGGTTACAATTTTGTAAATATCTCTGTAAAACGAAAAAATTGAGATAAAAACTTTATGAAATATGGTTTAATGTTGAATAAACAATTGAGTGAGCACTCTCTAGCGGTCAAACAGCAATTTTTTTATTAAATGAAAATAACCTAAGTATTCGTTTTTATGTGCGAGACAAGGAGTTGTCACGGTATAAAAATTATTCACAGTTATGGCAGCGGCTGCCATCTCCAACATAGTGAAAAGCTCACTGGGACCTGTGGGCTTGGACAAAATGTTGGTGGATGATATTGGAGATGTCACAGTCACAAATGATGGGGCTACCATTCTCAAGTAAGTAACTACCTATACTGACACTACTCTATAGTCTTTGCTAATCTGCTAAAAGGTGGAGTAATTCTTACAAGAAACATCCTAGTCAAAAATACTTAAGGTATACAAAACACCATGTAATATTAAGTAAATCCTTTTCCCTTTATGCACTATACATTATCAATGTTGCAAGTTGTGGCATATCAGAGATAGAGGTGCCACTATTGTTGAATATAATACTATTGAGACTGGTTCATCACAATGAATTATTCCAATGTAATATTAAATAAGACTCAATAAAAAATTATATTACTCTATCAACCATAGAATGTTGGAGGTGGAGCACCCTGCAGCTAGAGTATTAGTGGAGCTGGCACAACTACAAGATGAAGAGGTTGGAGATGGCACCACATCAGTTGTCATTATTGCTGCAGAGCTGCTAAAGGTTGGTGTTACCATGGAAACAAAGTAAACATAATTTTTTTTAACTCATTGATTTCCTGAGCACAGTTTCTATAATTATACTACAGGAAATGTACTGCAAATTGTTGTTTTGTTTTCTGTTGTTTTGTTGTGCCAAAACAAACTTAACTTTAATTTTCCACACTTAACTTCAGACAACTCAACTTCTAATAGACGGCGACCATTAAAAAAGGCTCATTAAATTATTCTTCTTACTTTAGAACGCGGATGACCTAGTGAAGAACAAGATACACCCAACTAGTATTATATCGGGCTACCGACTGGCATGTAAGGAAGCTGTCAAATACATTCAAGACAACCTCACAGTGACGGTGGAGTCCATTGGCAAATCATCCATCGTCAATGCAGCCAAGACCACAATGTCTTCCAAACTTATTGGAGCGTATCCTTTTTATGGCAGTCAATAGCTGTACAAAACTACTAACTGATGTTCGTTGTTTATTTAGTTTTGTTAAAATGATAAGGGGCTAAGACCAACAGCATGGTTTAAGTCCTTGGTTAAGCTGAGTATAGAGCTTTTATTTATTTATTTATTTATTAAAACTTCATACACAATAACAATGTATAGGCGGACTTAATGCCTAAGGCATTATCTACCAGTCTACCTTTGGGTGATGCAGAGATATGACAAAGTAGGTGCATGTATAGAAAGAGTAAGTATAAGTTCTTGCATTCTATGTAAGAATATGTGATGCGAGGGGCTACTGATGATGATGTTAAGAATAAAAAAGAATCTGCCAAACTATCCTTTGAACAACAGTTCAGGAACTTTTCTTTTCAAAGTTCTTTTTTTTTTATAATATGCACAGTTTAACAAGTCTAAGCCAATATTTAAACTGAATTCTCATTTTATTTGTTGAATAAATCTATTATATTATAACTCCATTATGTTATAATATAGAGAACATCTGGCGGGCGCCCACCCCCGTTGCGCTTTCCAATGCACAAAATAGCTCCCTGACAGAAATTAGTTAAGGCCTATGCCCAGCAGTGGACTTCATTGGTATCAGCCCAATGATAATGATGGTAGTGAACATAAAATGAACATCTACTACAACAGTAAAAAAAATACTTATAAACTATTATAATATGATTAATATCCTCAACAATAAAACCAGTGATGCAGATTTCTTCTCTGAAATGATAGTGGAAGCAGCCCTGGCCATAAAGATAACTGATTACAAAGGCAATGCGTCCTACCCTATCAAAGCGGTGAACATTCTCAAGGCCCACGGTCGCAGTGCTCGCGAGAGCGTGCTTGTCAAAGGCTATGCTCTTAACTGCACCATTGCTTCACAAGCCATGCCTAAGAAGATTGTGAATGCCAAGATCGCATGTCTTGACTTCAGTTTACAAAAGACTAAAATGAAGATGGGTGTTCAGGTAAGCTACCTTCCTCTCTTACATACTTAACTGAAATAATAGAAGCATCAAATTTTGTAGTCTGCATAGTGTAATTTACTTATTATCTTGGCCAACTCATTTTGCGTCGTTTACGGCAAATTCATTTTAACTTGGTGTGGTGGTAAATTATAAAAGATTGTAATTATCCATTTTTTTTTAAAAAGAGTGGCGTGAGTTTCTTGCCAGTTCTTCTCATAGCTCCACCCCGTCAGCGAACTGGTCGTAGGCAAATTTGCTGACACTACTATTCGGATAACCTGTTACATTCTTGTGACTTTCATAAGTGTTACCTTGTAACCTAGATGAATAAACGAGATTTCATTTCATTTCAAACTGAATTTTATGTAAAACTAAATGAAGCGTTAATGACGCAACTCATAACACACGGCTGAAAATTAACGCGTGTTTTGCTCTAAAACTAAAACCGATCCTATCATCAAATAAGCTATTTCAACTTATGGCGCACACAACGTTTTGTTTGGTCAAATAAATGTACTTGTTTGTGTACGTTCTGTGCTTATGTTAACACAAAGATAGGGATAATTATTTTATTGTGTTTATATGTCATTGTGTGTACATATAACGCGCGGTTTTAATTATTGGTCCCGAGTCAGGTGTTTTATTATAGGTCAAAAACTTAATTTTCTCAGGTACTTGTATCAGACCCTGAAAAGTTGGATGCTATCCGAGCCAGAGAACTGGACATTACCAAGGAACGCCTTCAGAAGATCTTATCAACGGGCGTGAACGTAATTCTTTGTACGGGCGGAATTGACGACCTCTGCTTGAAGTATTTCGTTGAGGCCGGTGCTATGGGCGTGCGACGGTGCAAGAAGGCTGATTTGAAGAGAATCGCCAAGGCCACTGGTGCCGCCTTCCTTACTTCCCTCACAAACATGGATGGTGAAGAAGTGTTTGATGCTAACATGATTGGTGAAGCCGCTGAGGTTGTACAGGAACAGATCTGTGATGATCAGTTGATTCTTATCAAAGGGTGAGTACTCAAATTGTAGAACTAGATATACTACTACGTTTTTAAATACCAAAGTAATTAAAACAAAAACCTTTAAAAAAATCCAATGTAAACACAAAACTGTGATCCAGAACTTTAACTACTATGCCATTGATATGTTATTTAAAATCAGTTTCTTTACATTTGATAACGCCTGTATTTGTCATGTTTTGTCATTGTAATTCTTACAATTTACTGTGTCTGTCACTGGCCTGTTCTTAGTCCAGCATACAGCTACATTGACGCCATATACTACCCATGCAGCATATGAGTGACTAATCATCTTCAGATGCTGATATTCGTCACAATTAAACATTGTAATAACATTAGAATCTATTGTCGTACTAGGCCGGCAGCACGTACAGCGGCGTCGATAATCCTGCGTGGTCCGACGGACGCGTACTGTGACGAGATGGAGCGCTCGGCTCACGACGCGCTGTGCGCCGTGCGCCGCGTGCTGGAGTCGGGCCGCCTCGTGCCGGGCGGCGGCGCCGTCGAGGCCGCACTCTCTATATATCTTGAAAACTTTGCCACTACACTTGTAAGTACACACATCATCCAATAAAGCCACGTTATTGATAAACATACAGTCACAGAATAAAATGATAATAATGACATTAGATTCTGATTGTGACTTTCAGCCCAAGGAAACGCATAATCAGATTGTATTTGTGCATTTTACCTTTCAAATAAAATGCTTCTATTGAATTTTAAACCAAGTTTTATATGATACTTACAGAGTGATACGTATTAATAACTTTTATCCAGTACTTGGAAAGATCTCGCATTTCACTTTAAAGTAATACATGCACTTCTCCTAATACAGAGTTCCCGCGAACAACTAGCTATTGCTGCATTCGCCCAGTCGCTGCTTGTGATCCCCAAGACCCTGGCAGTGAACGCGGCGAGAGACGCCACCGACCTGGTTGCTAAGCTTCGTGCATATCACAACTCATCACAGACAAAGGTCAGTCATCTATACGTTTTCTAAAAAATCACCTGACTCGCGGAGTCAGCTCAGTCAAAGGTCAAGGACTCACGATCACTTAAATGTCACTAATATTTCTTTTCCTATAGTAAATCAATCCTACCTACAGTACCTATAATTCAGAAGAATAGTTACAAAACTTGTCATGCCGAGAGCTATCACAGAAAGTAACTTCTAATGTTTTTTTTTACTTGACAGGTTGAACACGCTAACCTGAAATGGGTTGGTTTGGACCTAACAGAGGGCGTATTACGTGACAATCTCGCGGCTGGCGTTCTCGAACCTGCCATATCAAAGGTCAAATCACTCAAGTTTGCGACAGAGGCAGCGATCACCATCCTACGTATTGACGACATGATCAAACTGGACCCTGAACAGAAGGGAGGCAAAAGCTACGAAGACGCCTGCCATGCCGGCGAACTATAAGAACTTGATATAGTACATCCGCTTGCGTCTAACATAACAATATTGTAGAGAAATGGTAACGTGGTAGCTTCGGGGATGCGAGATGAATTTCGAACTCACACGGTCCTTAGTCATGACGTGCATGACGTCATTGCGTGATGATTACATACAACCAACTGCGTGCTTAGTTGTTGACGCGTGGGGATTGAACCACGTCTAGCCGCACGGAATCACACTTTCCTATGTTTCTGTCACTTAGAACAAGAGCGGGAATGCGACCCACGCGGCAACATCGACAGTCTCGCTCTAGTAAATTATGGTTCTAAAGGGTGCCACACACTATCAATTCGCCGGACGATGACGACCTGTCGGTAAAGCGTGGAAGGTCGCCTATTGGCTACTGCAACTCGGAATAGCCAATAGACGACCTTCCTCGCTTTTTCGACAGGCAGTCATCGTCCGGCAAACTGATAGTCTGTGGGGCCCTTTAGTGACAGAAAAGGATAGTAGCATATTATGAAAGTACAGTTCGGTGCTGCTAGGTATGATGCAACCCTAAGCCGCTGTGCATTTACTGAGCTTCATTATGATAATTACGTGTACCTAATGGATAGTATTGCGCCATCCAGTGGCCCTGATGGGATTTTAACTCGTCAGCCGTCCTTAAAGTTAAAACACTATCTTCAAAATAATATTTGTCATGTTAGCTGCAATTAGCGTAGCGGGCGATCTCAGTACTGCGCTAGACTGAAATTTACCACTCACAAACATGTTCTAACATTGTATTGTGGAGAATTTCTCGTGTACCGATATTTATGTATCGGTGCAGGCATGTTAGCACCAAGGTTCGCTTCAAGGTGTTTTCACGTAATGAGCATTCTCCCTTGTTAAAAGCAATGCTCATTTAGTTTTGGCAAAAGAATAGTATGTCTAAAATTTGCAATTAAAAGTTAAATTCTTCAGTACTTATAAACATAGCAACATATCGAAAACCTTGCGTAGCATAACCCTAAATAACAGTATTTTCGACACAATATGCTTACTGTGTGAACACACCTTAAATCTTTGTGGTGCTAATTCAATGTACTGTTATTCAAAAATGCAGTTAAATCACAAATAAAAGTATTTTATATATAAAACTTAGTATGTGCTGAGATCTATATTACAGAAAGCTTGAGGTGCCTGTTTTTTGTCTTTGTTTCGTACGTCCAAAACGTATAACTAACAAATTGACACTTTTGAAAATAAACATTTACTTGATGCCTTTATTATTCATAATTTTACTTGTAAGCTATAAAATAGTATTATTGTTATTTTATCTTCACTGCAGATGTGTAAACCAGTGATTTTTTGGTTCGACTAAAATGTTAAAATGCGAACCAAAGTTTGGTTTCCTTAGTATTCATAATATGATCATTTGATTGTATTTGACAGGTGAGAAATAGTTTGCGCAGGGTTCGTATCAATGGATGATTTATTTATTTAAATCCGTTGTCGCTTTTAACATTTAATGCTAGTTTATTTGCTAGGGCGTGTCTTTCGTCATACTGATAATAAAATTTTAATACAATTTATCTTTGTTTAATTTGTTAATTATTACAATTTGAATCATATAGACTCAAAATTTGTGTACAGTGTACATTATATATCTATCTATCTATGAACTAGAGCGTTTCTAATGAGAATTAGCAGTTCAGTTTCCGGGTATGCCTGGCCCAATGACTATTTTCTTTCGTTGCCAATGTTGTATCCACAGGACCACATAGTACATTTGTATAAAGCAGTACACAGGATTTTGTATGTAAGGTCCAGTAGTGGAATCATTAGCTTGTGTTATAGAAATACCCTTATTTTCTCGCGTGGCCCCATGATTTTGTAGCATTATGCTAACTTGAGATCTCTGACAACATACCCTCACGCCTGTTTCTCCAAAGTGATAGGCACAGGTATATCACACCCACATTGCGCCCAAAAATAATATAACCAATATGTTTATTTCGCCATCAACACATTTGTTTTCAAACTCTGGTATATATGTATATATATACTATGTATTAACCTACTGCGAATTTATGACGGACAAACTCAATAACACTTTTTCAAGTCTTCTTGTGTTGGATAGCCGAAGCCCCGGGCGACAGCTACTATGACGTATAGATTTAAATATAATGCAACAATCTGGAAAAATACTGACCTCTAATATGTTTTTTATTCTTTATTTTATATACCTACGTTTCTGATTTTGCTTCTACTTGAAACGAAACACTGCCTTTTGACCTTGTCTAGTCAATCAGTTGACAAGACAATTTTGACATTGATGACATCCCGCAGTTTTATTGCAATGCAATGTTTTTGTAGTATTTTTATTGATGGTTTGTAAATATTATAAAGATTAACGTGATAGATAACAATGTCTCATTGCGCTCCATAAGGCTACAGATTTTACTAGAATTGTAAAAGTACAACTCCAAAATGTTCAAATCAGTTAGAAATATAATTTCGCCGCTAAGTTATTTTAGCAAAAATGTTTGCCGGACTCTTTCAACTTCCACAGTATTGAAACAAAAGGTATGTAAGAGCCTACCTAAGTGATGTTTACTTTGATTACACGATATACAGCTACTTCGAGTGATAAATTATTTATCGGTCAGAGGATACGAAAGGGGGCACTATAGATAATTTTCACCCAATAACAACGCATAATGATACATTCGGGATCCGGTGGGATGTGGGAGGGTATAAGTGTTTTGTGGATGTGGGATTAATAGGGTGGGGGAACACCACGCGACACTCCTAATGGTAGTGACCTTAAGGTCAATAACCTTGACCTTGATTGCAACTCGTAGAAAAAATCTAAAAGTTAACTTTACTATACGATTTTATAGAGTTGCTAATAACTGATGACTTTTGTTTACATCAATCATCTGTACACACAGTTGTCAATACAAATTGCATGCACAGTCATTGGAAAGCCATTTAGCCATTATTCATACATGGAAATATGTTTTTTTTTCTTTTGAATTTTAGATTTAAAAATGTTTAAGATTTAAAATGTTTCAGGAAGAAATCATAAAAGTTCAAAATTGGAATATTAATTATCTTAAAGTTGGTAATGGACCACACATTGTACTATTTATGCCTGGTGCCTTGGGTACCATATGGACAGAAGCAAAACCTCAAATTGAAGGGTTTGATAGAAAGAAGTTTACTCTGATAGTTTGGGACCCACCAGGATATGGCAAAAGCAGACCACCGGAGAAAACATTTACAACTGATTTTTATGAAAAAGATTCTGCAATAGCCCGTGATTTTATGCTAGTAAGTTGTTGATTAGGCAGTAGATTGGACGTCATCGGTAAACCTTGCAATTGTGAGAACCGTAAGAGTTCAAATTTTTTATCCTCTCTCTATATGATGAAGTTGTTAATCAAACATTTCAGTTAAGCCATAACAATATTTAATATGGTATTTTTTAATTATTATTAGGTACTCTCTTCTTAGGACCGTTCGCAGTGGCGTAATTTAGGTGAGGCCTATGTTCAGCAGTGGACGTCATTGGGCTGATATGATGGTGATGATGATGACTCTCTTCTTGTTATAGTGATTGAGTAAAGTAATGTAAATAAAAAAGACAATGACTGCTATATAGATTTTAGTTTTAATTCCAGGGCAGGGCCAAATAAACTGCTACTGGGTTTTCTCAGTAAGAATTTCTTGATACTCAGTTCAGAATTGTTGTTAGCCTTGAACAAATGTAGAACTATTAATGCTTATCTATACTCAAACTAAGTAGGTACCTTAGAACAACAAAACGAATAAAAAATAAATTCTTAGATAAGCTAGTCTTTGTTATTTGTGTATAAATAATAGAAATAATGAATTCTACACTTGATCTTACTTGCAGATTAGCAAAAACTGTGTGTTACGATTGCTCTGCAAAGTTATCTAAACAGAAACTGCCACTTAAGGCAATTAAAAAAAAAAGTATTTGCCAAATTGATAATAATTACTTATTTTGTTATTTGTTTCAAGTCACTAGGTATTGACAAGTACTCAGTCATGGGATTTAGTGATGGTGGTATAACCGGTTTGATCCATGCTGCTAAATATTCTTACGCTATAACAAAGCTTGTGGTGTGGGGTGCAAATGCCTTTATAATGCCTAAGGAATTGGAAGTATTCATAAGTAAGTTTTAGTGGTCATTTTTTTTTTATAATGTTTGGACATTCACACACAGCACCAACACAGTCCCAACCTAAGCTAAAAATGTCAAAATAGGAGATATTAAATGCAAAATTAATATGGTATTTAATTTTTTATTATATTTTGTTCATTAAACATGTGCTACCGCGTGATAAGTCGGTTAAAAGTAGACTATGCACTATTCCAGACTGTTATCTATCTGTGTACCAAATTTCATACAGATCCGTTCAGCCGTTTTGGCGTGATTGAGTAACGAACAGCCATCCATACATTCATCCAAAAGCGCCATTTACCCGGAGCGAGTTTCTCTCCTCGAACGAACGATTATCGTAAGGATACTCGCCTTGTCATTGAATATTGGATTGGACGTCATCGTGTTTCTCGCATAAAGCGTGCGAGAAACTCTCCGTGTAAATGGTGTTTAATTTTCACATTTATTATTAGGATTATTCTATCTTTTATCTAAAATAAAAACTGTGGTTACTGATGATTATTATATTTTCCAGAAATCAAAGACACAAATGCATGGTCAAAGAAAATCCGAGATCCATTAGTTCAGGTCTATGGAGAAAAGCTTTTAGCTACATACTGGGCAAGCTGGGTAGAAGCAATGGCGGCAATATGTGAAGAGAAAAATGGAGATATTTGTTCAGACATGCTGCAGGATATTAAGTGTCCTACCTACATATTGTATGGAGAGTTAGACCCTTTAGTTGATAATGTGCATGCATCTCATTTGCATACAAATATTCAAGGAGCCAGGTAATTGAAAATATTGCACTGTCAATGTGAAATTTATAATAACTGACCATTTCATTCTTCTGCCTGTTAAAAGGGTGAAGTGCCATTTTCCATCTTAAAATGCTACTAGCTGAGTCAGCTGCTTTTGCCTTGGGTTGAATTGTTGATGGTATATCTTTTCTTCTAGTGCTTTCTCTAATAACAACTTGCTCTGCGATATAAACTTGTTGACTTCGAGTTGACATACTACAGGTATGCTCCTGAGGCAATTCTTGGAAATGGTCATGCCACATAGTACTCGGATCGGTGTATTATCACGGACAGGACTGTTGTAGCCAACAAGCCTGATATTGGATCTATCAAAACGTCTGGCAGTGATTGTTGATATCACGATCCCGCATGATGAGAATTTCGTGATGGCTGAGAAAGATAAACAAATCAATAAAGTATCTTGATTTGGCTCACGACATTGTCGACATTAGGGATGTGGACTCAGCAATCATAGTATCGATAGTCGTTACTGTTGATGGCCTAGTAGCAAATAGCCTCGACCAACATCTAAAGAGGCTCGAGTTAGGTGAGTAGGTAAGGGCCTGATACAGAAGGTAGTGCTTTTCGACACGGCACGTCCTGTTAGAAGATTCCTTTCTCTAGAGCCCTATTCGTCGGCAGCTTGGACTCTGATGTCCCCCGATTAGATATGCCCTCAGGATATTAGTCCTGTTTATCGACTATGACCTTCAGGATGCAATTAGTGCCGCCTTGCACTCAGTTTATCGATGACGTCAGCCTCTAACATATGATGACATGTTGTCAATTCTTGCTTCCGCAAACATGCCAGAGGCGCTCAAAAATCGAGATTGACAATATGCTCTGAATAAAGTGAGTTTGATTTGAGTACTACAACGCGCAAACTTGCTGGTCAGCATATTACTTCTGATCGACAATGCCCTGCGCTCCCTCTCTCTATATATATCAGCTTGGTCATCAAGGCTCTCGGTAATGTAATGCCTCATGTACTTGAACTGGTGTACCCGTTTAAGCTCTATGTCTATACCATTCAATTTGATTGCAGGCATATTTATAGAACACTTACCGGGGGACCTGAAGACAATCACTCCGCACTCCAGCTTGTATGCATCTTAGAAGCTGTCAGCCCGCCTGACATTGTTAGTCTGGTTAGCATACCAGAAATTAAAAAGTCATTGCAACTGCGTAGGCATGCCTGTCCTCTTAAGTTTGTCCTATAATACGTCATATGACACCAGGTCAAACGCCATTGACTGATCGAGGAAGCAAGCACACACAGGCGTCTTTCTTCAATACATGGGTACTAGATATAATAACATGTTTTTTGTTCTTTTCCAGATTAACACTATACCCAAAAGGCAAGCATCATATCCATTTAAAGTATGCCCAAGACTTCAACAAAAGGGTACAGGATTTCTTGTTGAATGCATAACATAAGATGCAATATTATTGATAAGCATAAGTTTTAACCTTCGTAGTAACTATTTTTATTGGTGTATTTGGACGCGAAAAACACAACTATGACTGGAAATACAAGATTTTAACACAGTGAATGCGGATTAAGGATATACAGTTAGTTAAAATTAATACAGGAGCCGACTACGGATATTTACGTGCGTAAAAAGTGTGAAGGGTAAGGGATGAGAGGTATGGCACGAATCGTATTTTAACCAACGACAACGTTCGAAATGTATGGATCGTAAAATTATGTAGTGCTTGTGGATCAATACTGTTGTTTTTTTTTTTTATTATTGGGTGCTATATTTTGATTAATGTATAGTATAGGTTCTTTTATTTCCTAATTGTTTAAATAAATATATCTATTTTATTATGTTGAATCTGTCGTTTTTAAGTATTACTAGCATAAATACGATTTCGCTCGTGTCTTATATTAAGCCTATGTTTTGTCTTTATTCACACTCATCGCGCACTTACACTTTGTCGTTAGCCCATAATGCACGAAAAACTTCGAGTTGGTACATACCCAAAATTAAAATGAAGAAATCATGACTAGATTCCTCGAAGACAGGCATTAAATATATCGACAATAAAATACGGGCTAACAATTTAACGAACAAGTATAAATTGGGCCTTCATTTTTGAGATAGGTAGGATACAGCGAGTCAGCCATATTCCTGATGAAGTACCTCCAGCGCCGGCCCTACAGAAGACTGTGGCTATAAATAAACTCATTGGAGAAGGTTTTGCAACGGGCTTGTTATTCCTCTTGTGTTGCAGGCGTTCATAGGCTACGGCGACCGCTCGTCAACAGGCAGGCCGTATAGCCATAGATTAGAATAAATAGCCACCGACACGACAAAAAAACAACACAGTCTTTTAACTTGCGCTATTTTCAAGCATCAAGGCATGCGCTGACGCATGTCTCTAAAGCTACAGTCGTTATTCTTGTGTGACCCAGACCAAATTAGTAGTTGCGCGCTATTGTCTTGCATATGCATATATGCCTCTGAAAAACTAGCGCATTTAACGCAAATTGAAAGCGCATATTCAAGAGCACGAATGTGGATATACTTTTTAATCAATTGCATCATTTTACTTTTGCTCTAACAAGTTTTTTCTTCATTTCTTTACTTTTGTTCCAAGGTTAAAAAAAATATAAACAAAAATTCCCATATTTTATTTTCATTCACTTATAAGCATGATTCATTTCAGAACAAAACAATTTACATTCAATAACACATAATTTAAGATTGAAGTGACTCATATTTTACTGTACAAGTAAAAAAGTTTGCGCTCTTATAACGACCACAAACAAGCAGATTTAACATAGTATGGCGGCGTAACGCCTTTTGTTCTCATCATATATTGTTTAATGTTATTTACTTTGCAACTATATACTTTTATATTGTTAGTTTAAGGATATTTACTATAACTTGCATATTTTAAACACAAAAATCGACTTAAAATGTGCTCTACCATATCAAAAATACAATTTGTTATCGAAGTGACACTTCGACGACAGTAAAAGTACGTTTCGACTTTAGTTAATAAATATGTATTGCACTCAGTACATAAGGTCGAGATATAAAACTTATCTACAATCTTGTAGTTTACAATCGACCACTGCTGTGACCACAAATTGGTCAAGATATAATTATTGTAAAAAGGTTAATATTGAATCTAAGGCACACATTATGAGCTAGTGTCCTGTAGACAATATGGAAGCACATTACGATTTCTTATATGCCAATGTTGGTATGACGTTAATGAATCATAAGTAAACGTTTTACATGTATATAAACAAACACACATAAGCGACCTACCTCGATAAATACATAAGAAAATATAGTGACAATCATTCGCTAATTCCAGTAAGCTTGTTCTTATCTCATAAATAATTTCTCTAGTTACAAAAAAAATAGTATACACTGAATGGACTTTACACTAGAGGGCGCGGCCAACAGCACCATAGTAAACCTATGCACTACTGTGATCCATCCGTTACATATATTACACTGAAATAAGATTACTCTTACAAATACATAACGATACAATTTTACAACATTATCACCGGGATTATTAACAATACGGCTTTTAATTAATTTTAAATACGTTTTATTCGTTACGTTTACAAAAAACTAATGTTTTAATATAGAGAGTCAAAGGCACACACTTTGTAAAGAAATCCTACAAGTTAGTCTCAGTGTCTCTTTATCACTGTCGAGTGTCGCGTTATACGTACACGGAGCCCTGGTTGTCGTTATCGTCGAGGTTTATTTTGTTCGTGTAACCGTCGTCGAAGAACCTCCGGAAGGTGAACTCGAAGAAGCCGTGGAACGTCTTGCCGTTGTCGAGTAGTTCACTGTCCGACTTGTTGGAGTCGGAACTGCCCGAATTGCGGAGTTTGTCGGGGTCGATGGGGTCAAAGTTGGACGTGTCGGTTGCGTACTCTATCCGCGGTATGTAAGGCGCCACCTGCCGCCGCAAGCCCTTGTCGAAGTCGATGCTCTTGAGGAACGGGTGGTTCTTCACCTCGTTGGCGTCCTTGCCCAGACGCGTGTCCTGCCCCGAGCAGAGCTGCAGGATTAGATCCTTGCTCTCCGGTGACAAGTTTGCGGCGTCCGGCACGTGCAGTGTACTCTCCCAATTTATAACCTGCATGAAAATTACAAAACATTCAATACTAATACATACATACAGCCGCACTCAGAGACGTCAATTAACAGTAATCTGTCATTAACACAATTTTTTCATTGAATAATCGTCTTTACGCGTATAGACTTAAGTATTACACGTTTTTACTAAATAAACTTTATAGTTAAGTAACGTCTCTGAGTACGGCAATTACTCTCAATTTTGTATAGTGATAGTGATACAAGAAGTCTGTAATAAACTGATACACCTAAATTTAATCCACTTTTCATTACATTTGTCCTATAGCAACTCGCACCGCTGTAAGTGATAACTTTACAATTTCTTCACATTTAGTGCAGTCATAGTTTTTCTGTGGAAATAAAGGAAGTTTTGATCTGGTGACCATTCTTAATGAGCACAGCAATTTATTTATGCATTATTACTCTTCTATCTTTATAAAGATTTATTGCTTTCTTTACTTAAGTTTCATTTCACTGAAACCATATTTAATAATTGAGGTTCATTGCAGTCGACAATTTTGAAATTCTGTCAGCCGTTTCTTCGTGTTTAGAAATACACCCATAAGTTCATGCAATTTAAAAGGTTAACGATTTATGATCTTGATCAGTATAGAATTTATAACAAAAATCGTGTCTCCACAAACCTTAAGTTGCGTTTCAGCCGGCGTAGCCGCGAGGAATGGCGGCGAGCCGACCAACATCTCATACAGTATAACTCCAACCGACCACCAGTCACAGAGCTGCGTGTACCCAGTGCGGGTCAGCACTTCGGGCGCGATGTAGTTGGGCGTGCCCACGAGCGAGTGCGCCAGGCACCGCTGGTGCTCGCGCTTGCGTCGCCTCTCCAGCGGCTTCAGCTGGTGACACCGGCACTCGCTCATAGCGCCCCACTCGCCGTCCACCGGGTCCATCGAGTCTTGTCTGCCGTGATCTGGAAATAGAACATCATACATACATAGCGCCTTTTCCCCGAAGGGGTAGGCAGAAGTTTCACACCCACATTTCACCAGCTATGTGCAACCGAGAACATTTGTTTTCCAAAATCTCAATACTGGAATTTCATGATAGAAAAACCCAATACAATTTCCACTCGCGTGACCCGGGTGTCGAACCCGGGTCACGCAACGTAGTCGTAAAAACGTCCCGCTGCGCCACCGAAGCAGTCTAGAACAGTATAGAACATAATCTTGACATTTTTTTGCATAAAGCACACCCAGATTGAAAACAAATATATATGAATCACACAAATATTTGACTCGTGCGAGATTTGAACCCACGTCACTCGGTGTTAGTGGCCTAGAGACCTTAACTGGGGGGACAAGTCTGCTAACACAATCGTAATTCGTAACCGATAGTCTCATTCGACAGCTGTGATTGGCTTACTAAGTCAATCGCGCCATATTGCCGGCCTGTGATTGCTCTATCGGTCTGCTATCGACGGCGACGTGTAAATTAGCATTATCATGTCGTTCGACTACCTGTTACGCTGCGCTGACAGTCAATGATCATATTCATAATCCTACTAACATTGTAAATGCGACAGTTAGGTTGGATGGATGTTTGTTACTCAGTAACGCTAGAACGGTTGAGAGGTATTTGGCGCAGTTTACACGTAAATTATAATCTGGAATAGCAGATAGATTATTTTTGACAGACACGCCCCGCGGGCGGATCCGTGGGGGCACATAGTCGCACATATTTAACGGTTCCAGTTATTCATATTAATAGCATGATGAAGTGTTTCTTGTTGTAAGAAAAGGTGTAAACACCGATTGAATGTCCCGCGCGGGGTTTCGCTCCCGTCGTTCTTTATTTGGCCACTGCTTGCTCCTATTGGCTGTAGTGTGATGTTATATAGCCTATAACCTTCCTCGATAAATGGGCTATTCAACACTAAAATAATTTTTCAAATCGGACTAGTATTTCCTGAGATCCTAGCATTCAACCAAACACTCTTTAGCTTTATAATAATAATATTAGTATAAATAATATGTCATAAATGTACTCACCATTTCTCTGATAGTATTTCGAGTTATGGGTCCACCTGAATCCCGTACATAGACCGAAGTCAGTCAGTTTTATGTGACCGTCCCGATCTATCAGAATATTATCAGGTTTAATGTCCCTGTGGATGAAGCCCATTTTATGAACACTCTCCACAGCACACGTCAACTCTGCTATATAAAATCTCGCGAGACTCTCCTCGAATATACCCAGCTTAATTAACAAAGACATCAGATCACCACCAGGTATATAGTCCATAACAAAATACAGGTTATCTTTATCTTGAAAACTGTAGTATAGTTTAACGACCCATTCATTGTCGGCCTCCGCCAATATGTCTCTCTCGGCCTTAACGTGGGCCACCTGGTTCCGCTTGAGCACGTCAGCTTTCCTCAGGGTCTTCATGGCATATAGATGACTAGTATCAATCTTTTTCACTAACGTCACTTCCCCGAACGCGCCCACACCGATCGGCTTTATTTTCGTGAACATCGACTTGTCCATCTTGGCTCTCTTTAGCCTGATGTAGTTGGATTCTTTCTGAGATAACATCTTCCTCATTTGACATTGCGCCTCCGCACTTAGACCTATTTTAGTCATTTCTTTCTCCAACTGCATACGTCTAAACGTTCTCTGTTTATAAGATTTCAAAATATTTTCAACATGTTGCTCCATAAAAAATTTGAATGCTTGAGGTGAGTAATTCCTAACTTTGCAGTCCCGCCGCTCGTCTTCCTTCTCTTTACTGATGTTCTTCCTCTCCGGTATCGGCGACTGGTGTCTAATCTTCTCCATTCCCTTCGGCCGACGCTCCGACGAACCGTTCGAACTTTTATCCGAGCTGGACGCCGCTACATTATCTTTTAGGAGGTTATTGGTGCAATTTTGATTGGAACACTTAATATCTACCTGTGACGATTCACCGTTATTCGAAAACTTCTTATGTAAGGGGGAGTGGTGAGAGTTAACCGTGGTCGTGTTGTCGGCCTGGTTGCCGTACGGCGGCGGAGGGACGGGGTGCATTCCTCGCTGTACCGCCAAGGCCTGCATAGTGATCGCATAGCTCGGCGGCTCCGTGGTGGGAACGGTGGGAGTTGTGGCCGTCGGTATGGCGGAAGGCGTCGGACACGGCGGCTTCGGCGCCAGCGGGTAGCTCGGCGGCGTCTGCGCCTGTTGCTTCTGCTGGATGGAGCTTGCGTACGACGGCGGAGGAGGCTGCGCGCCCGAGCTCGCCACCGGCGACGGCGCTACGGGCGCGATTGCCGTTTGGAGCACCGGTTTCTGGACCTGCGTACTCTTCACGGACTGCATAATGATAGGAGGCTGCACCGCTTGTCTCGCGGTCCACGCCTGAATAGGTGTGGGGCGAGTCATTCCCGAAGCCGAGCCGGTCGACTGCGTCACCGTTATGGGACTCGGCGAGCCGGCGGAGGTGCCGCCCGAGTAGATCCCCGACGACGGACTCTTTCTGTAGTCCTGCGACTGCGTCGGGCTCTGGCGGTTCTGCATCGAAACCGAATAGGAGGGTGGGGGCGGCACACCCGACATGGGGTATGGAGGAGGAAGCTCGGCGCCGCCCGCGCCCGTCTGGTAGATGCTGAGCGCCTGGAACTGCTGCGTGAGCTGCTGCTGCACCTGCGGCCCGTTCTGCACGATCATGGGAGTGCGCGCGGGCGGCGTGGGCGCGGCGGCCACGGGCGATGTGCCGCGCGCCGGCGGCAGCGGCGGCGCCGGCGACATGCGCTTCATCAGCTGCTGCACGGACGGCATCACGGGCGGCGTGGACGGACATCGCGGCGGCGGTGGGGGCGGTGGCTCCGAGAAACCGGACGGCGAGTACTGTCTGCTCAGTTTCTCATGAGGGAGAGGTGGAGCGTCCGACGGTCGCGGGCTGTCGGACCGAGAGCTTCCCGCGCCGGAGTCGAGTGCGGGGCTCCCTCGGTGAAGATTGATCTCACGCTCTAGACTAGGTTTTCTAATTAGCTTAGTGCTCAACGCGTTCAAGTTGCTAGATTTGAGGACTCCATTCAGAGTTTCTTGTTGCTTCGACAGGTAGTCGAGAGCCGCATCGAATCGTCCTCCAGCATATTTCAGCGCTCTCACAGCGGGATCCTGAAAAACGAGAACAATACTATCTCAGTAAAATTAGGTATTACATTTAACATTGTAACAAGAGATAAAATACAACAGTACACTCTATAAAATATTGCCTGCAGCTGTAATCAATGGACAATAGAAACAGATGGCAAATTCAATGGCACTGCTAATGACAGGACACCATATGACAGATACACCACAATGGGGATACATTATTGTCTAAACAAACTATTATTGTTAGACACATGTTTATAATTACAAAAACTTATTATTCCATACTATGATAGTGCAGTTTTAAATCATTTTAATTAAGTTCCATTGCATAAAATTTTATTTCTATAGTAATTAGGTACACAAATACAGAATATTTGAATAATATACAAACTATTCACAACAAAAACTTCAAGCAAGAAGGTCAAAAGGGTGTTACATGTTGTGCATTTAAATTTGTTTATAGTCTATTAAATTCCTTATTTCTAGACTTGATAACTACTGCTTATCAACAAGAATAAACATGCCACAAAATATAGCAATTTTATGTGAGCATAGGATGGGGTTAAGGGCTTTACTTATTTTTCTAACCTGCTCTTGGTTACTTTAGCTTAGAAGCAAACATTACAAAAGTTACTTTTGAAATATTGTAATGAACCAATAGTACAACATTTTCACTCTGGTCACAAAACCTGAAGGCTATTTTAGACTATGTAAGATTTTCCAGACAATTCACATGCCTACCCTGTTTTTCTCTACAAGTAAGACAAAGCGAGAACAAAGAGACATGCAAAAATTGCACTGTGTTAATAGGCCTTAATAATTGCTGTAAAACAGGGCCAACTAACTCTAACTTCTCTACAGATTAAAAACATGGTAATTTCTGCTGGTGCTACTCAATTATTACTTACTAATTTAGTGCCAATTAATTAATTGTTTTTGTCTTCAATGTCACTATAGCAGATAAATATTCCAATATGAAATAAGATAAAGAGAAGGAAATACAATGTTGATTGTGGGCACTATTATAACACAAAAGGGTGTTTGTTTATCTAGTTTATTATCACTTGTATGTTTTAATAACATTGCAGGACAACACCTTGACTTCTAACTTGTTATTAAAAAGATGTTTGATCCAGCTGCCTCATCCACAAGACCCATGATAATTAAAATTCAGGTTAAACAATATTGTATGTCTCTCTCTATTTTATAACATGAAGGGATAAATTAATATTTATATTTAGGCATTACAATATTAAGGACACAATCAAAGTGTTTATAAGAAACAACTATTTAGGATCTTACTAGACTGTCTAATGAACATTTTTTGTTAGATTGCTCTCAGAACTTTGGAACAATAGCCTACTTAGTGTACAAATGTATAATATAGATATTTGTAAATACAAAATGAATATCTTACCTCATCATATCCTAGAGCAATTAGTTGATTTAAAGACTGTGGCAACGCATTTAAGTCTTTATCAAGACCATTCCCTGATGATGAGCTAAAGCCGGAACTGACTCCCGAGCTGACTGTGCTCGCTGCTGAAGAGCCCGGGGGTTCCGAGTTGCCATTGTTAGCAAATGGGAGTAGTGAGTTGCGTATCTGGGCTAGTGCCTTCTGATGATAGCCGGAGCGAGCGGCCGCCTGGCGGGGCGCCGGCGGGTTCATCGCGCCCGCGCCCGCGCCCGAGCGCCTCACCTCTCACCCGACCCCTCCCATCACACGAGCACACACCACCTTCTAACCAGACTCATGGTCACTATTCACCATTCATTTAGTATACACTGTTTTATTTTACTACAACTTTAAGTCCAGATGTGTTCAAATTCGTTTGTTTATTTCCTTTCCACTGCCTGGTTTATATCACAATTTGTTGTCCAGAACTTTCAGTTTTGTTATTATGCTGAAAATAAAACAATATTATTTGTATTTCACTGATAATCTCTTGCATTTCATAATAATTAGTAATAATTTATTCAAAGACGAAACTTATACTGGATTGTTGTTCTATTTGACATGGACAGTTCTAATAACATGAATAACAACAATATCATTAGAACACTAACTATATCCAAAAATTATATGTAAACTTTGTAAAATCAAATAATTATTAGGTCCTGAATAAATATAGATCCAGTCGAAGCTTTAGGTTCAATTCAAGCCAAAAGAAGGTTCAACACGAATCAATCATGACATAGTACTGTGGAATGCCAAAATTAGAGTCAGCTTTGTTTCATGTATAATTTGCTACAGACACTGTTCTAAATTATATTTATAATAACAACTATTTACCAGAGTATTGCTCACTTTCTGCAAATCCAAATAGGAATCACAAACGTCATAATCACGTAAAATAAAAATTCTATCGGAGAGCTCTCACATTACCGATGACATCTTTCTTGGACACCACAAATTAGGATTACAATTGCAATGTTCATACTAAAACGACACAACTGAGGATTTGTATAAACTTTTCCTTAGATGTAATAATATCAAATGTATAACGAAAACAAAGAACTCTGAAACACAGACATGCAAGTTGGCAAACCATACAAAGCGACCATTTTGAAGAATTACCACATTCTTTTGTATGTTCCTAAAAGCTACGGCATAGTGACGTTTACAGATGCTCAGTATTTTATTTCGTTACTATCTTTGTTGTTTTTAATAATTTTACTTTTATTTGAATTTGGTTTAAAACACGAATGTTTTTAAAGTTTTTAAATATTGTGTATTATTATTTTAATATTTAGATTAATTATTGTCATTAAATTATTTACGTGTAAAGAATCTTGCGATTTGTGAATGGGAATATTTTGTCACAGTCGTCACAGACTATCATGAATAGTCAGCTTCGAGTTCCATTCCATATTATGTAGTCTATGGAAATTGGAATTAATGAAAATAGTAAATTGTCTATGGTGTAATTATTGATTTTCTTAGTTTTGTGTGAATCTGTCAAATCTTTAAAAAAAAATACAATTTGTTGTGAAGTTTTCATTGGTGGTTTTTCATGTGATTTTTTGTAAATATTCTAATACTAGAATGTATTATCTCTATTTATTCCGGCAGTGATCGCTAATCGCCTCAATTATAAAAAAATATAGCTACATAAATAGTACTATCCATCAATACTTCAAAATGTTTCGAAAAATAGGAATGTTTTATTTGCTATTTTTACCGTATTTCGTTGCATTGGAAGAAAGCTCGGTTTATGAGTATAATGCTAACAATTTTAAGTATCAAATCGAAGAAATGGACGGTAATTTTGTTATGTTTTATGCTCCATGGTAAGTGAAATTATTATCCCACTAAAGATAAATGTGTATTATTCCTATAAAAAAATCTATTTGTTCGAAGGTTTTCGAAGGAATTCGGGTAGTGGTGCAGTTAAAATCTACTTTTATTCACAGGTGCCGTCACTGTACAGAATTCCACCCGATTTGGGCAGAACTAGCAGAGCTTGTGAACACTAAAGATTCTAAATTTGCCATTGCTCAGGTTGACTGTACTATACATTACAAACTGTGTAATGAAAATGACATAACAGGTAAACATTGATAAAATTTTTACAGATAAATCTATTCTTATTAAGATAATATTGTTAAAAGATGAATACTAAAAACAATAATTATGTTTTGTGTTTTATTGGAACCACAAAACAGTCATAAATCTTTTGTCATATTGCTCATGAAATTGGAACGGGATGATAGTGATCTTTGAAAACATACTGAATATGTAACAACTTTAAATATGGATCTTCATTTAGAAAAAAATAGAGTTCCATAGGTATTAGCACCACTTATAAGACATAGGATATAACAAAATGTGTGTACTTACCTTAGAAGACAAAACATAACTCAGAAAATTATTCTTAAAAAAATAAATTATCGAAAGTAAGAAGCCCAGAAGAGAGTTATCATTTTTACACACAAACTCTGTTCCATGTTTTACTCAAACAAACCTATATTCTTGAACCTTGGTTTTCACATGATATTCACAAAATAATAATTTGTTTTTTAATGTTAGATGTTCATTTAAATAGATGGTTTGACAAGATTCAGACAATGATTTAATATATATTTTAATAATTCTAGGATATCCAACACTCCACTATTATCATAAGAACACATTTACACCTATAGAGTATAAGGGAACCAGGGATCTGCCATCCCTTACATTATTTTTAAGTGGTATATTCACATTGAAATCAGAGGTAAGTAGAATTGACCTCTAAATAATTACAATAAAATTTTATTAGGCAGAATAATACTAACAATTTATATTTGGGAAGAATGATTTTGTTGTTCTGTGTATAGAAATGAATATGTAGTAATAGCATACATCTTTACTTAACCTGAAACAAAAAGTTTTATTTTAATGTATAAACTACTTTTCAGGGTTTAAATACAGAAAAAGACTCAACTGAAGTAAAAATATATAGTGGCATGTCTTATTTGAATGACCACAATATTGAGAAGTTTGTATCTAAAGGACAGCACTTTGTCATGTTTTATGCTTCATGGTGTAAGGCATCACAGGTAAATATTATTGAAAAACCAAATGTTATATTTTTAAATAGCAGATCATCTTGAGGGCTACCTTATAGTAACAATGGCAATGCCTGAGACAGTGAAAACTCTCCTACTTTGCACATTCCTATTTTCCTAATTTCAACTTACCAGTAACCACTACTCACCATACAGAATCATAATACTATACAAGTGTTCGTAGTTGTGGTATTTTGAGAGCAGTATTGTGTATGTATACTCTATATCCCTATTCTGCAAAGAAACTTTTGCAATTTATGCCCAACAGTGTTTCCAAATGGATGGTAGAGTAGCAGATGGGGAGAAAAAGAAGAAGAAACAAGATAGGCTGACCCAGTGAAGAGGGCAGTGTGTTACCCACTGTGGGTAGCAACTATCATGTGGTCCACACAGCCTATCATCACTCTCAGATGATGAATGGGTATTATGTACTTGTGATCTTCAGCAATGAGGGTATAAGGAAAGAGAAGGAAGTCTATTAGATAAGCATTCGTAATAGATGTAACTTTTAATATTATGGCATGTGTTTTGTTTTCAGAAATTGGCTCCAATTTGGGCAGAGCTTGCAGTACAATTTGCCCACAATGAATACATACAAATTGGCAAAGTAAACTGTATGGACAATGAGATGACTTGTAAAACTTTTGATATCAAACAGTATCCTTACTTGATGTGGATTGTCAATGGTAGAATTGTAAGAACAATATGCATGTTTTATTATCTGCTCCCTAAAGCAATTAAGACTCTTCTCCACATGACTCGATGCCGAATCGGCTTCAGCCGAGTGGATATCTAAGCATTAAATGACAGCTGTCAACGAAATTAGTATAATTTATTAACGAGTCTATCTTTCGGCGCTGGCCATACCGTTACGAAAACACGATAGATAAATCGGCAAACGACCATCGACCACGTGACGGGTGACGACGTGTGAATCGAACCGATGAGAATAATAGCGCGAAAACTTAATTATTTCCATTCCCATCATTAGCCTCAATATAGCAAGTCAAAAGTCATTCAAGTTGACAACCCTGGCAATGAACTCATGCACAAAATATTAGAATTTATTTATTTAATTAGAAAATAGTAAAAACTTTGTTTAAACTTGTGTCGACAGATGGGTGTAGCAGAGGCTGATACTATTGAAGGATTAAAAGCATATGTCGAGAAAATGTTGCTGACTGAAAACCATGACCCTGAGAAGTTTATGAAGAAAAAGAAAGCCTTACCAGTCGCTAGAATATCTGAGGAGACCTTTGAAACATTTTTAGAAAAAGAATTTGTATTTATCAATTATTTTGCACCATGGTAAATATTTATCATTTAAAATTACTTGCTTTTGTATGTTTGTTGCCAAAAATTATTTTACATTTTGAATGCTACTGCTGTTAATAATATTCTACCACATTCACACAGCACCAGATAGTCCCAAATTAATTATATTTGCTTTTGTTATGGGTACTAACCAACTGTTAGACTACTTAAATACATTTTTTTTTGTAAACCCCACCCAGACACAGAACAAACCTCATGCTCATCATCTAGGCCAACAGGCCAGTCGTATGTAATAGCTGCCAATACAAAAATTGAAAATATGCTTTTTGGCAAAATAGGGCTGGGAAATGTGAATGTTGCCGATCCACGTTTCCCAGCCCTATTTTTCCATTAATACTTTTATAGACTTAAGTCATAGAAAAAAAAAAGACACTATATAATAAAATACCGTAACTTTTCAGGTGTGCACACTGCATGCAGTTGAGTCCACTGTGGTTGAAACTTGGTGAGAGATTTCAAAATGAAAGTCGCGTATTAATCGCTGACGTAGACTGCGTGCAGTCAAAACCAATATGTGAAACAGAAAAAGTAAGATAAACTGCTATTTTGTTTTTTGAATTGACATAAAAATATTTTGTAATTATAAAATCCATAAATAAAATTATTTTAGATCAACGGTCTACCCACCCTGATTCTTTATAAACAGAAGAAAATCGTTACTGTAGAACATGGAGGACGGCCATTAGAGAGCTTGATATCATTGGTGACAGAACATTTACAAGAGACAACAACTACATCACAAGAACAAAGTACTGCGAGTGATGACACAACTACAACCAAAGATGAATTATAATGATAGTAGGTAGATCAATAAACAAATTTTTAAAATATTATCTTGTAGTGTATTTTTCATTCAATTCCCATCGACACAGAAACATATCCCCTGTACATAGAGTTTTTTTGAATTCAAAGAACCTCTCTTGGACTTCAGCAAATATAAAAAAATAATAAGCTGCATTGTTCCAGCTATTTTGGAGTTTTGCACTAAGCAACACATTTAGTAATTAATAATTATTTTGTTTGTATAGAATAGATGAATTCTTTTATCCCCATTAAAAATATGAGTTAAGTTTTTGAAACTTTATAGTAGACTGTTCGAACGAAATTTTTAACGAAATTCTTTTGTCATTCTACTGTGGGGATAGAGTTGCCAGCAATTAACAAGATCCTTGAGGAAATTTACAAGACCTCGCCTGGCGAGTGCGTGGCCATAGACCTAGGAACCGCGCGCTACTGCGTGGCAATGAATATGCTATCATAATGTCAATTTTATGATAAGATACACTTTGCTATTTATTTTGCTTAGGCGTTTATTAAAATTAAAAGGTTATAAGTGGTAAATAATGTAAAGGTACAATTTCTTTCAATCACTTATTTGCCAAATGAGTTGGGGTTTACGGTACTGGAGAATTGCTCTATAGCAGCACTTAATTGAAAATTACCCTGTACTTGATAACCTACAACTCTGTACTTATTTTTTAAGTATGTAAGCAGAACTTCGGAAAACTTGTTGAATTTTTTAAATTATTTTTTTCTTTTGTGGTAATCTGCAGTAGTAGCTCTACTATAAGCAGGTGTGTTGACAACATTGGTTGAGCATCCTCCAGAGAGGGCTCAACCAATGTTGATATACAAATAAATCTTTCTCAAGAGATTTATAACATTCTTTCTCTTGAGGTGATTATAGACAGCAAAAATGATGGGGTTTCTGGGAAGCATG
The DNA here is from genome assembly GCA_905147015.1 of Laspeyria flexula. Classification (NCBI taxonomy): domain Eukaryota; kingdom Metazoa; phylum Arthropoda; class Insecta; order Lepidoptera; family Erebidae; genus Laspeyria; species Laspeyria flexula. The sequence goes on along the minus strand of LR989960.1, from coordinate 14,157,820 downwards.
ACTTCCTCAGATAAAAAAGTGTCACTCATAGCATTGTGGTTGACAGAATTTAACAATGTTTGTTACAATTACTTACAATCATATAAGTTAGCAACATTTGGCTAAGTCAGTCCATAAATGGGTGACTGTTTTTGGCACTTCTATTATCAAGATTCTCCATACATACATCACAAGGCAAGGTATTGGTCCCAGTTAGCACTTAATATAGTTGTTATAGTCAAGTTGAAAGCCCTTATGTCCTATGATAAAGAAAAACATTTTTCCAAGCAGGAGTTGCCCTCCCAATAAAGGTACATTTATTTAAACTTATAACATTGTAATTATATTTAACCTATGAAGAATAATGTAGATGAAAAATATCTTGAGGTGCACATGTGCGGCGGATCCATTGACTGCAAGTAGGAACTTTGTGAATGTAATGTAACAAAAACAAAAAACTAAAAATGCTTTATTTCCACAGTCTGTGACTGGAAGAATGCGCCATCAGCATTTGTAGCCTGTCTGTTTATTTGCTTGTGTCTATCTCTCGACACTATCTCCTCTAACACCTCCCCATCACCTTTTATTAACCTGAAAACAATACACAACTGAGGGGTGGTAATATTAACTCCATTAGGGTACACTTCCACCAGAGATGTGCCCGTTACGAACGAATAGAATTGCTGCTTCATCTTGTGCTTACTAAATGGCAGTAGGTTCTAAACTGCTACCAGGTTGTATTAAAACCATGCCATGCTGTATGATCAACAAGAAATATTTGTGTGACTCAGTAATCTTTTCTACAGTGTACCTGTAATTCTGTTGTGAATTGTTTTTTAGTTTCCTATCACAACAGGATTGGTGATTTCCTAGTTCTATTTTTTTTTTCATTACAATAAAAAATAAATAAGAATGATAGGATAACCTGTATCTTCCAGACTCCTCGTCTAATACTCTTCTAACAACACTCTGTTTCTTCTCCCATTCCTCTTTGGTCATAGGGGCCATGGCTTTTGATTTTTCCATAAGTTCTGTAGAAAAACAAAGGAAATTATTATTTTGTAATGAACAAGGACATGTGTTTTTGGGCTTTTCTTTCACAGAATTTATCACTATATCTGGAACTATTACTACTTAATTACTTAATTTAAAAACAATTTTAGTTGCCGATAAAATACCTAGGGGTATATCAGCCGAGGCGTTCTCTTCCTTTGCATTGCTATTATCTCGACTCTGACTTGAACTCTTACTTCTGTGCTTCTTTTTCAATTTTTTCTTTTCCTCTTTTAGCTTCTTTTTTAGTGCTTTCTCAGTCTTCTTTTGTTCTCTCTTAAGTTTTTTCTTTAATTTGCGGAGTTTCTTTTTTTCACGCGATGAATCAGAGCTACTTGAGCTCGAGCTATCAGAACTGGATCTTTTACATTTTTTAGATTTTTCTTTGCCCATTGTCGAGTTTTATTATCACATAATATTCAATCAAGATTATTTACATTCGTTTTACGATGTCGAGTTTTTGACGTTTCTGATTAATTCTGACAATGAGCCGTCCGGATTACGGAAGTTGACAAATGACAGACTTGAGAATATTATTGATAATTCCTTTTGTTTATTTCTAGAACAAAAAGCCTACATTTATAATATACATATATATTCAATTTTATAATAATCCAAAGAACTCTTATATTTTATTGAATAATTTATGATATTGTAGATTTATGTTATGTAGGCCTACCTATTTCCAAAAATCTATTATTGATAGTGTTGACTCGAGAATCAAATGCAGGACCTCAATCAGTACAATTACATAATGCTGTCACTTATTATGTATAATGCCTAAAGTACTCACACTCTAGACCAATTGCAATAGTAAAATAATTAGCAATCTAATTAAGATACTTAATTATTTTAATTGGCCGTAGGATGCACGCAGCGCAAAATCGCTCGCAATCGTAAATTAGGTGAGGCCTATGTTCAGCAGTGGACGTCGTTGGGCTGATATGATGATAATAAGAATTATTTAACTATCTTAAGTAACTACATTAATAAAATATTCACGTAGACTTACACAAACAAACCCGTAACTTTGCCTCAAAAAACTGTCGGAAAGTTCCGTTCGAGAATGAGGTTTGTCAGATAAAACTACATAGGTAGGTACGGGTTGTAATAAAATAATCTCATGAATCGCGTTTTTATATTTTCTAGCTCGAAAACCTAATAAACCAATAGACTTACACCGCAATGCACCTCGTTCCTGGGGTCGGAAACTTTTTGATGCAGGAACTTTCCAACACGGCTGAGATTAATGCAGCGCTTACACCTGGTGGAAGATTCTGTACGTATCGTACGTGTATCGTGTAATCACTTTATACGCGACGGATCTTCTGCCAGGTGTGAAGGCAGTTTAAGGACTGGACCCTGATTCTAAACTATCTATGTCGGAAAGTTTCCGTCCGAAAATATTGTTTTTTTACAGGTAAAGGTAAAGATACCTAGAAATTGCACCGCCAGCCAACAGCCGACACCAAAGTGCCAAGGTCAGCTGGCAACGCAATGTCATGCTAGCCTACAAGGTGCAATTGTCGTAGAAGCAAAGTGACTAAACAATGTAGACAAACTCCGGTTACATTTTTATGAGCAAGCCGAGTTCGTTCACTTGACAATGGGCATCATAATTCACACTTCGCTTGAAGGATCCCAAATACGAGCAGGCAGTGTGTCTCACATTTTGATGGTACAGTATCGTTTTGATGATACGAGTGTAAGGTATTTCGTCTAAAAATACTACCCTGATTGCACCTTTTACTTCCGCCCTTATAATGTTACGTTTCTATGGTCGAATAGGGTTTTTAGAGCTCCATTAAGTGGGTGAAAAAAAAATTGTGGCCACGGCTGTGGCATGTGGCAGATCCTTCTTCATAATTCTTTAGTTTTTGAATGCCAGATCAGATAAAAAGCATTTTTTAAGGTAGGTACCTATATATATATAATTATATATAAAAAAATCACTCGTGCTCATCGTATTTAGACGTACCTAAAAACCGCATTTTTTTAAATCGGCTAAAAAGCTATGTAAAACTTGAACTTGAATTAATAGTAAGTACCATACCAAGTTCGTGCTATTAGACAAAGTAATTTATGCATAGCTTGATTCATGATAGAGCGGTGGGTGACACGTTGTGGGAGTCCCAATGAATAATTGAGGCATTTTTACGCATGCGCGTTACGCCAGATAATGAGACGGCGCATCTCAGTACACCGATGCTAGCTCTATGAAGTAAAACAGTATTTTCGCAACGCTCCTCGTATGCTTCGCGTCGATTTTTTTATAAGAAATACCTACGTTGTAGATATAGTAATGTGCGAAGTCACGTCATTATAAGTACGTATAAATAGTGGATGTCACAAAGAGTTGTAGTTATAAAGAGCGCAGTGTGTACGATGCAAGCCGGGGGGCCGAATAGCGCGGCGGTCTCTGAGGCCCCCAGCAGCGGGAGTGAGGAGTCCGTCTACGAGCCGGTCCCGCAGCAAGCTGACGCAGATGCGGCTCTCACAGAGGAATGGGCACGGGAGCTATTATCTGGAGCGGGTGTGGTCGCACCTAATGAGGTTTACTTCTTCAATTTTATTACTCACTTGTTTGGAGATGGATTTATGCAATTGAAATTGAAATTATTTTAATAATCTAAGTAAACCCATGCACTTTCGTCACTATTACATTTTTGTTTATAATTAAATTTATAGGTAGTGTTTTGTCACGCTATCATACAGTATTTATGAATGTCTGGTTCTACGTGCGTGAACAAGAATCAATAAATATAAAATCAATAAATAAATCTTTTCATAATTACTTAAGTAAAAATTGTTACGTCTTGTTGTTGAAATGTTAGAAAACGTAATGAACTTAATTGTAATTGTGTGTAATTGACTGTAATTTTTATTTTTGTTTACAAGGTTTATGTGGAGTCTCGCGCCGGAATAGCAGGTGCTTTGAGCCGTGTTCTGGCTGTAACTGTGTGTTATGAAAATAATGGAGAGTTCAAGTCTTTACCACTCGTGGTCAAACTGCCTCCCCGCGACCCATTTGGCCGGCTGTTCGTGGCTGAGGCACAGTTTGACACTAGAGAAATCATGTTCTACACGCGGCTAGCACCTGCTTTAAACAAATTGGCTGAAGAAGCGCTCGGTCCCGGCTCAGGCTTACCTATACCGAGATGCGTAAAAGCTAAACTAGCAGGTGAGTATATAATATAAACCTACGCAAGCAGTATTTATTATTTACTCAGTCGTTCGTATGCATGCCCGTCGATTCCTCCGCCATTGACTTAAGCAATTTATTTTAGTATTTTCAAGGTCTTTTAGGATTCTATAGCGTCTGAAATACGCATAATATTATTATTTATCTACATAAAGACTGTCCATAGTCGTCGTAGAAGCAAAGTGACTAAACAATGTAGACAAACTCCGGTTACATTTTTATGAGCAAGCCGAGTTCGTTCACTTGACTTTTCACCTTTGCGCTTCATGTGTAGGTACAGCCGACCCCTTTCATCTCTCCCCTCACGCCAGTATGACCTGTTTTTAGGTTTCTTTTTGCAGTTTTTTAAAATAGGTCATGATTTTTCGTAGCTTTACCTATTGGTACTCCTACTACGTAGGTAATAAAGATGTACCTATTGATATTGATACAAACATATACCTACACCTATGTACAGTCAGCAATAAAAGTAGCTGAACTTAACCATAATTTCAAAACGCATTTATACCATAGCATACATAATAGTACATTATGATATAAGTGCGGTAAGTTGATAATTACAGCTGAGGCGATATTGCTAGCCGCAGGCGAGGGCTACAAGAAAGCAGAGGCTGTAATTATCAAAGCGCACGTATGTCATACGACGTTTTATAACATATTTGCGAGGAAAAAAATAAAACTCTTTCTTAGAAAACAACAATACAGCGAAAAGAAAAAGCGCGCGGAATAATTTTTACTTGTCAGTTTGTCACAAATTATCGATGCGCGCCGCGCGGGCTTCAGCGCTTTTTTTTAAGGCAAAGTCTCATAAACAGCCAGTATTACTAATGAAGTACTATAAATTAATATTTTTGTGTTTTATTACAGATAATATAAAATGTTGACCACTTTTCTGACTTAAAAACTCTTTGCTAAGATTCAAAAAAGTACCGTTCGTTTTAGACGGAGCATCTTGATTATTAGCCTGTGGTCTTGATAAACCGTGCATTTTTTACTTTACATTACCGCACAAGTGCGTAATGAGATACATTACGACACTGAAATTGATGAAATAAGAGAACCTTTACGAGCAAATGTGTTATAAATTACTTAACAAGACTAGTGCCAGAATTGAATTATTAGTAAGTTCAAGTCTGGCACTAGTCTTGATGTGTTTTATTGCTGAATGTACCTAGGTGTAGGTATATATTTGTATCAATATCAATACATCTTTATTACGTAGTAGGAGTACCAATAGGTAAAGCTACGAAAAATCATATTACCTATTTTACTTTTTATTACATTATAATTATATAAGTACATTAAGTACCTACATGCGTTTTGGAATTATGGATATGTTCAGCTACTTGTGTTCCTGACTGTACTTATTTATTTATTTGCTGTAGTATTGCATTGCAATCACTGTACAGAGATTGGTGCGGTATTAGGTTCGTATGGAATGTACCATATGACTGCCATCTGAGTTCTAAGTTTCTGGGTTAGTTAAATATACCTATCCGGGAAAGTATCTAGAATATTTTTTGGCAAAAATATGGCATACTTAACTAAAGCAAATTCTTTCTGATTGAAATACGTTTTAAACTTAGGAGTGATAAGTAGGTATTGGTAGAAATATTACTAAGTTTATCTAATAAAAATATCCCGTTTCAGACCAACTTGGCGGCGATAGCGAACTGGTTTTGGAAGATGTTACTTCAGTTGGCTATGAAGCTGCCATCTTCGCAGAGGGCTTGACTGAGGAGCGTGCCAGAGCGGCATTATACGCAGCAGCGAGAATACACGCCCTTTCTTTAGCACTTCGTGACAGAGAAGGGCCTTTGGACCAAAAATTCGATTTTTTGTTCCCATGTGAAAGAGCTGCAGCCGGATACCTTCGCCTAGTACGGCGAGGACTTCCAAAACTTGAAACATTTTTACGAGGACGTCCAGACTGCGTCGAAGAAGCTGCCGCAGTGTCTGCTTTGTGTGCTCGGGCGCCTGCAATACTTAGTACCTTGCTGAAACCAGCTGAACCAGCGCCGCTCGCTCATGCCGACTTTTGGAGTGGGAATCTTCTGTTTCGTGAAAAGGATGGTGTCAGCGAATGTATAGCTCTAGACTGGCAAATGGTATCTGTGGGAAGGCCAATGGATGATGTCGCACTGTTGTTACTATCATCATTGAATCCAGATCTGAGACGATCAGTTGGTGATGGTCTAATAGAAGAATACGGCGAACGTCTCGAGGCCGAATGTACTAGATTCGGTGTGGCTTCTGCAGGAGTCACTATCAAACGTGCTCTGAGGCCGGATTGGCCGAGGGCAGCATTGAGAGCATTGTTGTTATGTGCTGGAAGCGTTGATATAGCGTTAAGAGAACCTAGAGCCGAGAGGCGCCTGTTAGAGGCGGTTCGCGATCTTCATATGCAAGGTATTCTCAATCTGAGACCCGATAACGAAGCGTGAGTGTTGCAAAAACATTACGTGTGCCAAGAGCGTGCTGAATATTTGAAATCAACCATTCGTTAATTAACAATTCAGTCCAGTTTTATAGTGTATTTATTTGGGAATAAGTTAAGCACAAATTAATTTTATTTTTCGTGTAATGACATTATTGGGATCGGATTCGACGGAAACGCCCGCCGCCGCGCCGAGTCAGTGTAAAGCCTAAGCAAAGACTGAATTTACGTACCTATATCTACATCTTGTGTCTACGTACGTGTTGTATCGTACCTACAGTAGGTGTGCTCATCTTATCAAAAGCTAGACATTCATTGCGGTCTATTGACTATTATTTAAAACATTGAATAAATTATTGACAGTAAATTGATATGTTTTATTTTATTAAATATTTTTATTTTATTTAACATAAGTCAAGCTGTTGCCCGTAACTCTGTCCGCATGGAATTGGATTCAATACTTATAGACACGGAACAGAAAAACAAGCTTATAGACTATTTTACGCAGGGATAATGTAGCATTCTAATGGTAAAAGAATCTTTGAAATCGATTCCGTACTTAATTGAGTTCATTCGTTACAAACATACAAAAATTCTAATATTTTCCTTTTTAATAATATAGATAAATCTTCGAGCCCATATTTAACAGCATGACAACATACCTATCTCTAATAATAATTAGAATCTTTTTGGAGCCTACTTTCTCATAAACGCAAAGTATTTAATAAATAAGCCATTTATTAAGTAAGTACCTAATAGTTTTCTTTTACAAGCCGTAATGAGATTGAATGATTTGTATAAATACCGACAACATGTAGACACTATAAAAAATCACATCGTAGCGCACAATGCTGCAAGTGCTCCATAACCGGTGCTGCGGTGCTATCTAACGCCTATCCATCCACCCTACGTATAAAAAATATCTTAGACCAAGAAAAACAAAGAACATTAGTTAATAGGCATTAAAATATTCTGTACTCTAGGTGAATAAAAAATATATTTGAAATCCTTGAATATTCTACAAAATGCGATGTCTTCGATCTAAATATTATAAACGTTTGTTTTGCTCAAGCTTCATGATGAAAGCCAGAATAGAACTATCTATGTTACTCTCCACCGTATCTTGACAATCGAAACAATAATTGTTTCGATTTCTAAATTCTCTATCAGAGTGATACAGTATTATATTTTTCTGAACTAAGTATTATTTTAATTTTTAATCAGTACCGAATTTAAATTTTTTGACGAATGGTCAAACGTCACTCGCCAAATAAGCCAAATGTCAAAAGAGTTGACCTTCGTGCGATATGCTCCTAAATATTTGGAAATGATAATTTTTGCATCAAGATCTTATTTAGACTTGCTTTTATAGTTGATTGATTTATAGTGATGGCTCAACCAATTCAAGTGACAATAGATATCGAAGAAGTGGAACCAGCGGAGGTAACACCGCGTCATAATGCACTACACAGACTCGACTCAGTTTCCAGGGCAGCACCTCCAAATAGAAATAACCTAGGGCTCGGAGATCGTCTTAACAGTGTTTTTAGAGAGATCAGACCCCTCGTCGAACATGCACGTATGGTGAGTGACTAGTATTTAATGAAATACTTTATGTTGTGATGCAATAAATGATAACAAAAAAGTATAGCCTTGGATTTGTTTTCAAATTATTATGAACAGTTTGAGTGTACCTAATTCTAATACTTCCTATATCGTCTAAGTAACATATAAAACAAGTTCTAAAGTGTGATTTACTGTATTTTCAGGGAAATAATGCCAGACTTTCTCTTCCTACATGGTTGCCTAGGACTACGCCAGCAGCACATCAAATAGTAGAAGTTGGGTTACAAAGACCACAGAGTTCTATAGCACATGTGAATTTAGGGCCTACTGCTCAAACATACATAGTAACAGACAGAGGAACACCCCCCGCTCAGCGGGCACAGTCCACTAGTCATGGGATGAGCAACAGTGCTTCAAATGATTCTAACTTGTCAGAACAGGGACAAGAACTTGAGATCAATGTATCAGTGAATCCTGCCAACAACAACAATATTCATGACAATGCTGATAATGACAGTCAAAGTGAAGATGGTACCCAGCAGGTCAGTATCTATTATACTTTTTTTTTTCTTAGAAATTATTATAGAAGGTCTAAAATCATAACTCTGTTCTTTGACAAAATTCTGTTTTTAAATATTGTTGCTCATACTAAATTAATTATAATATAATTATTTACAGGTATTTAGAATATTTTTGAACTTGATATAATATGTCATTTTTGTATACTTTTGCAGTAAATAATTTTGAAACAAAGTATAGTTATAGCTTAAACATATGATTAATATACACATATTATACTATAATTTTCTGCAATAATGTGTATAAGTATTTCCAATTGATTTTTATAAATCTAACTGCTGTGGATAAACTAGAAAAAAACTTAGTAAAAAGAAGTGCAACACAATATGGCAATGATAAATTACATTTAGCAATTATAAACAGTAAAAAGAGCCTAATAAACCGGAGAATAAATTGCCAAAGACTTGTTTCATCTTGGGTTTATTTTTCACTGAAGATGTCAATATCATGTGTGTTTTCAAATAATCTGTTAGGGAAAACACACTTCTTAAATATGAACCATATTATTATATGTATATTAGTAGGACTATATATTACAATAAAAATACAATAATTATTTAGCTATTTCAAATGATTCATACATGGTAATATATTATAAGGTTAGACTGATGAGTAACTTTTATTAACATCTTTTAATTTCTTAGTTATGTTAAAGTTCTATGTTTATTATTTATTTATTTTAGGACAACTCAACAAATCCTGCGACAATACATTCAAAATCTTACATGATGTAGGTTTTATTAATTTGGAGCATCAAAAGAAGGATGGTTTAAAACTCTTCATAATATTTACAGCTGATTTATTTACAAATCAATATACCTGCACCTAAGAAAAAGAAGTACTTCTATTCTGGAGTGAATTTCAATATTTATAATAAGGAATAGAATCAAAAGTTTAAATGATTAAAAAAATATTATTTTGGGTACAGGCTTTTTTGAAGTTTAAGAACTCTTTTCAGATTTTTTTGTCAGAGATAAAGTTGTTTGCAAGAAGGTTGTATCATAGGATTGTTTGATAAGTTGATATGAAGTTTTCTGTCATAATCAAAGCAAAATAAAATGGTAATCATTGTATATAAATACCTATGATTGTTATAGTGTTTTTAAGGGACTTAACTTTAAACAGACAAGAACACTGCTAGAAAAGGAAAATTCGTAACAAAACCCTATACCAACCCGTCTGGCCAGCATGTTATAGTAGGCCTAATTCCCTCCAAAATCTTTGGAGGAAACCCTTTCCCAGCAGTGAGACTCTTATGGGTTAAGGTGATAATCATGATGATAGTGTTTTTATCATGTAAGACCATGTATGTGCAGTCAATCTATCACAGTTTTAATAACACTAAACTTTGGATAAAAACTTTTTAAGTGAACAAAAATCTTATTTCCGAATATAAAATACTTCTGTTTTTAACCAACTTATGCTTATTATTTATTTCATTTGTTAAGCTTTACTTTCTTTAGGTTTTGTCATGTTCATTTCTGCTACGGAGAGAGCTTCTGTGTTTTTAATGTTAGTTGAATGTAGATGACATGACCTTAGTGTAGCTGATACACTCAATTTAGGCTGTAATTATGCATACAGCACACAAACCACGATGTATTGTGGACGAAATTGTAGACTTATCCACACTGTGTTCCTAGATATCCTACAAAAATGATACCATAACATTCATGCCTACATTCTCCAGCTGAGTTAGACCTTTCACGCGCACCGCTACAAATCCAATGAATTCTATCGAGATATTAAATAAAATAATGCCTTTGTTTCTTTGACAAAAGACAGGAAAATTCCACTTTCCATGTGGACAAAGTCATAGTCATTGCATATAGTTTTATAGCCCCTAAACTAAAAACCGGATACATCAAGAAATAGTTTATAAAATGAAGAGTCTATGGTAGGAGTTGTTTCAGGTAGTGGACGTGAGGGCGACGCTGAACTTGCTGATAAGATACGCGCCGTTCTACTTTATTCTATTCATCAAATTCATGTACGACAGTCGGGAAGGAATCTTCACATTTTTCATACTGTTCTGTACATTCACGCACAGTAATAGTCTTGTAAGAAGGTTAGTACACTTTAAATAAGTAATACCTAATTGTATTTTTTCTATCATGTCGAAACCTATCTACTGAGCTATATATAGGCCAGACTGGCGAAAATAAGGAGCAATAAAGTCTGATATAATCTCTGGAACATGCTTATGTTTTGTATTGAATGTAAGTGTTATTATAATATTTTTTGGCCCGGAGCTGTGAAATAGGCTGTGGTAATCGTTTACCATCAGGCAAGCCATACGCCTCTAAGCCACCAGAACGGCGTCGTCGTGGTCTATAAAAAAAAAAATTGGATTCGGCGCTGGCTAGTAAACTGATATATAGTATCAGGTATTCCTTCTGTTCTTACTAATTTATTATATTTTTATTTTGAAGCAAGTTAGCCATCATAGATATCCGATCACATTCAAATCGGATACCTATCTGATGCACATTGAAAATGATATTTAATAGTTTAATTTCAAGACTGAAAATAAAACCGAATAAAGCATCGATTACGTAAATTTTTGTAAAACATTTTCAGGGAACATGGCAAACAAATGAACCGGAGTATAATAGCATTATTCTGCGAGTTCGTATTCACATCCAGTTGTATAATGATAGTGCACTTCTTGTTCGGCCACGACAAGCTTTTGCCCAACGTGGTGATGTTTCCGGGGTACACAGAGCTCGACGTGTGGGAACTGCTGTGGCTCGTGGTACTCACCGACCTTATAGTCAAGATCATCACTGTAGACGTCAAGATACTCGTCACTATGATGCCGGCGTTTATTCTGCCGTTTCAAAAACGGGTGAGTCTTATTCTATATGGCTCTAGCTTTTGTGACAGTTCAGTCATCATCATCGTCATCATCATCAGCCCTCATCGACCCACTGCTGGGTATAGGCCTCTTCTCTTCTCCACAGCGCCATTTCTCGCGGTCCTGTGCCTGACGCGTCCAGTAAGATCCTATGATCTTGAAGATATAGTCTGATCATCGGGCCGGTGGTCTACCCACTGTATGATAATGCTGAGTTATCCTCTGCAGTCGTTTTATTAGTGAAAGTAACCGTACCTATGCTCAATAACTACTACGAACAATACGTTGCCTATTGTTCTGACACACAAATTGATCGAAACCTTATAATCAGTATTCGCGAGCACGTTTGGAATACGGTGAAAGGTAACTTTGCATAATTTCCCATATGTTTTTGTGTGTAGTACTTATAATATATACAAGTGATTATATTATTATGAGTATTTTATTCGGATGTTTATGCCTGGACTATTTCATAATCATAACCTTTATTTGATTGGCAGTTTATTTAACTGACTGATTTGAAAAGGAAGAAATATCAAAATTTGTCACATAAGTTCCAGATAGGTTAACAGACACTTTGTCAGTAAGTGGTCAAACAGGGCCTCAGGGACATCTACCGATAAACCCAATACCGGTTTTGCCCAGCCCGTGGATGAAACTTGAGAACTTTTATATTTTTATTATTTTGACTGGCCTGTTGGCCTAGTGGTTTGTAACCCTGACTGCTAAGCCAGAGGTCGTGGGTTCGTTCCCCACCCAGGACAAATCTTTGTGTGATGAGCATGATTGTTTATTCTGTGTCTGGGACTCTGGGTGTAATTTATCTATAATATGTATGTAGTTATAAAAAACATGTATTTAAGTAGTATATCAGTTGTTTAGTACCCATAACACAAGCAAATATAATTGCTTAATTTGGTAATAGATGGAGCTGCTGTGTAAATGTGGTAGAATATTTATTTATTTATTTACCCAGCAGTCGTACACACGTCATCGTTTTCAAACCTTAGTCAAAGTCAAAAATTTTAACTCAGGCACTCTGTTTAACGGGCAAAAACTTACAATTATATTTTTTTCAATTATTTACAATTTGAAATTTAGAATGGCACAGAACAAAAGCATCATACTAAGTTAAATAAAAAAAAAGTACAATTCTTTTAAACATTCATTTATTTTCGTCGAACAGTATAATTATTATATAATTTACTAAATTCCATCTTCTCAATTTCCAGGGTAAAGTATACCTATTCACGGAGGCGGTGTCTCAATTATACCGGTCGCTACTAACGATCCAGCCGTGGATCTTCTACCTGATGCAGTCATACGAGGGCTCGGAGAAGATGGTGGGCATGTTCCTCACGTCCGTGTACGTGATCGCCAAGGTCATCGAGGTGCTGGTCAGACTGAGACTGTTCAAGAACGCCACGTGGACGCTGGTGCAGAGTGTGGTGAGTCTCATAATTTCGTTTTTATATCACAACGGTGGCAGACATGCGTCCGACACGCTTGATGGTCAGACATGCGTCCGACACGCTTGATGGTCAGACATGCGTCTGACACGCTTGATGGTCAGACATGCGTCCGACACGCTTGATGGTAAGCGGTTACCGTAGCCTCGCTTTTTTAGGGTTCCGTACCAAAAAGGTACAAAAGGTACCCCTATGGTATCGCTCTTTCCGTCTGTCACAGTGTTATATATCTCGAAATCTACTTGTGCTATCGGCATAAAATTTGGAATATTTTTAAAAACTTCTAATCCAATACTAATAAGATTTAAAAAATTTAGAAATATTTTTATTTTCTTTGCAAAAGCGGTCGAAATGCGGAGTTGGATTTTGAATTGAAATTGCGCCAATTACATTAAGTGGGGTGTCAATTGAAAGGGCTTTGTTGCCACATTCTAAAACCTATTTTTATTTATTTTTACGCCCCAGTTTTTGACTCATTTAAAAAAAATACCATTCCCTCCCTTATGTAATGAGAAAAAAATAAAACAGCGAAGTTTCTAACTAGCACACTTTTTATAATCTCCAAAAAAGCCCGACCTCTTAACTAAATTACTTTTGCTAAACATTATGTTTTTTTGCCCTCATACTACGGAACCCTCGGCTTGCTTCACTTGACCGGTTTTTTCGACATTATTTCCTATACTTGGCAAACTTTTCCCAATATGTCATTAAGTTTTGTTTTATTTTGCAGAATATAATGTGCAAAATTAAATTTTGAAAAAAGATGATTTATGTCCATTTTAACTATTAGATCTGCCTATTATTATTTCGAACATTGAAACGGTTACTGCCATTTTGCTGAATATAATCGAAATTATATGTCTTAATATGCACCATCATCATCATATTAGCCCAATGATGTCCACTGTTGAACATAGGCCTCACCTAATTTCCGCCACAGCGAGCGATAATAGTAATATGCATACGTCTACATAAATACCTCTATTTGGCATTATTCTATAATATAGATATATGTTTTTAACAGAACCTGGGCACGAAACCAACTTGCGAGCAACTGTTATCAGCCGGCGATTCATGTCCAATATGTCACGACGACTACACAACGCCGGTACGACTTGGCTGTAGCCACATTTTCTGTGAGTTGTGTATCTCAGCGTGGTTGGACCGCGAACATACATGCCCTCTGTGCCGCGCTAAAGTCGCCGACGAACCCACCTGGCGGGACGGCTCTACTACCTACGACTTTCAACTCTATTAGCCTCGCATTTTGGTTTAAAATGTTTTGATATATTACAGTTCGTTCAAGCTGCCATATCCGACAAATAAAAATATACATTATACTTAAATAATAGACTTCAATTTCATTTGTCAATTTGGTGGCTTCTTTGGTATGAAGACAATGAACGTGATGTACGAGTTGTGTGAAAAAACTGCTTTTTCTTTATTGCCATCTGATTCTCTATATCGGTGTGCGTTATTTATGCATGCACATATTTGAATTACTCAATAAGCCGATAGAGTCCATATATAAATTTTAGATGAAATTCTCATAGATATATCTGTCTCTTTTTCACTCATTGATATAATTATTTTTTGGTGAAACACATGTCAGTAAATTATGCAAGGCAAGTCATATTTTGTCTTTGATTCCTTGCCAAATAAGGTACTGATAGGATGAAAATTTTTGGCATTCCATACTCGCTCCGTCCTCCTTGCTTCAGATAAGTATGAAAGAGATGTATATAATATGTATTCTACTCTACTGAATGAAATCTTTCATTCCACTAATGCTCTGTTTTACCATTAGCAGATAAGTACCTGATAAACTATCTGAGACTAAAGTACTTTATTAATATATTATACCAAAAATCTGTCAAGTAAGTCCCAGACAGGTAGACATTTATCAACCAGTGGTGAATAAGGGCCTAAGTCTCATTTAGAAGACCGCGTACTTTTGTTCTGTCTCATCTTAATCGCTTAGAGAAACAGAGACAGAATACGATTTGCTTTGTGCATGCTTTTATGATGTCGCTATAAGATTTGAATATTTCGAAATAGGCTCAGCTAATATATAAAGCATAAGCAGTATAATATATTTTATCAGCATTAGTCTTGCGCACATAAAGTTTGTACAAGTAGGTAGGTAACTCTGGGAAACGGAAACTGGTGGCTATTAGGGCGAACCCTTACAGTGTTTCACAATGTGTACATGTCTGTGGTCTTTACAAAAAAGTTATTAACTTTATAGTTCTAAGTAATTCATCAATAAATATTCGTTTAAATAATACACATCAAGTACACTTGTGAAGCTGCGCTTTTTGCTTGTAAATACAATGCGCTGGGTCACTGACCTTAGTGGCGCATCAAGTAAACTCAGGTGCTTAGTTGAGGGTTGTACTCTTGGGTATAACGGATTAATTTCAAGCTTAGCATCTAATTTGACGGAACTCCCTTGAAGAAAGGATTCCTTTTCTTTCGGAGGTTTTTTAATGAAATAGTACATTGACACCAGCATAGCCACCAATTTTCACATCCGATAGTGTTCGCCTTCCAACCAATTTACGAAGTTACATAATTATACTTCATTCGATCGAATTTGTAGTAACTGCTAACTATAGTTAATTTTATTTATTACTATAGTAATTTCATAAAATTCTATTTATATAACAAATTCCATTTTTATTGTCAATTTTTCATAAATTAAATTTTAATATGTATTTTTAATTTTGTAAATATTTGTTGTTTTATTATTTGTATGTTACATTATATGTTTGGACCGGTTGTTTTGTATGGTTCTTGATTGTTCGGGCCTAAGGATTGAGGTGTCATTATTGGGATTACGGTGCGTATCTTCTACGAAAGATACAATATTTCGTCTCTATTCTTCCCGTATGGTAAGAGTAAGTGTTGCGTGAATTTTTTGTGCGTGAATTGAGCTTATTGCCCGCCACACACCTTCAAGTATACTTGCACAAACTCAGACTTGCGCAAGTTTACTGTTACACTATTGCTCAAGCTCTCCCCACTCAAGTTATATACTAATAGTGGTATACTTGCACAAATCTGAGTTTATGCAAGTATACTTGATAGATGTGCGGTGGGCATATAGTGTTTGCACGTGGTTCATTTTTACATTGTATGGAGAGTATACGCACCGTTCACGATAATTTGACAACCTTATTTTAATCGTCCTTTAAAATTGTACATACTGTAAGTACATGTATAATCAGTAAATCCGAATTATATTTTGTTAAAAAAAAAATAGTGAAAATGTAAATAAAATATTTAAAAAAAATATTGTACACGTAAAATTTTAAATCATGATGATAGCTGTATTTTTAATCTCAATGCTAAATAAATACAAATATTAAGAAAATATTTATTGTAATGTAAGGAATACGTCGTAAAGGTTATCTATCGTAGCAAGAAAAATACGGAGGGTGTTAGAACCCATTATCCTTCTTGATTAAATTCAACACTGACCCCCTTATTACAAAAAAAGGACTAAGTATTATTGTTTTAGTCTCAAAGTTGTCAATCTAAACCGGTTTAATGCTTAGCCCGTATTTTGTAATAAAGGGGTGAAAATTTCGAAAATATAAAAACATTATTACGGTGACACATTTTTTTATTTTTTCGCACATAATTAAGTTTGTAAATGGAACAAAAATTTTAACGGAATTTAAAAAAAAAATTGTATTTTCCATATCGATAATTTAATTATTTTGGCATCATTGCGTCCACTGCATATTTTTTTATTTTATCTACAAACTATATTTAAATATCAGGATCAATCGGTTGAATTTCAATACTTTAAAGTTAAAAAGTTTATATTTATTTTTATTTTTGATAGCTAAAATATTTCCTGTATGGACTAGTGCCTATTCATAGGTAATTTGACAATATTTATAATTATTTTAGCGGCGTTTTTCTTGGTCTACGCTAGTTAACCTTTGCCTCTAAATCTAACTGACTAGAAAAATAAAAAATAATGTACTGCGTTATAGTAGCCAACAGTTTCTTTCGTTAGTAAAAATACACCATCATTACTTGCATGTCTGTTAATCATAGATAATAAATAACATGAGATCTTTGAATGACAACTAACTTGTTTGTTTTAATAATATGCTTGCAATACAACTGTACAACAACATTATTTTTATGGCAATATTATTCTTAATGTTAATTCGCCAAAACCATTAAAATATCCAATGTTTTGTCATTTCTGTTTACTAAATACACGTAAAAATATTAATAACGGAGCATTTGGAGTTGTATGTTCCAAATTTAGAGTTTATTTCTGGGGGTAGTAAGGGTTCCTTTTTTTTATTTTTTTAGTCAGATAAAGTATTTTTGGGCTGACAATACTTAGATAGTCGTCCGTAAGTATTTAAATAGATAACATTGTTGAAAGACATTAAATTATGATAGTAAAATAAATTGTATTGGTGCCGAATTTGTTATACAATACTCTGAACTAAACTAATTTAATTACATCTCTCTCTAGCCTAGGACTTAGGAAAAAGACAAAAGATATTTAGTTAGTACACAAATTAGTTCAGTAGTGGCGGAAACTACACGAATATTGCTTTTAGCTAAAACACATGCTTTTAATATATGCATTAGGAGTAAGTGAGCCAAATAGCATAGTATATAACTATTATATAAATATTCCATACAAATAATTATGTAAATAAAAATATTATTGTTATGTAAGTTATATAGATAAGCATAATGTGATAAATTAAACCAGCCACTGAAGGTGTGAATGATAATTTGTATACTTTTTGCATCTCTTATAAAGTGGAGGTTGCCTTCTTTCATCCTGAGATCTTAAGGTTGATTTGCACTGTGCAAGTTTTGCATGCCAGTTTTCGTGCTCACTTTGTCTTACTTGTTGATAAAAACAGAGACGGCGTGAGAATTGTCTGGCAAAACTTGCTAAGTCCTAATGGACCTTTATTCTGATCAATATAATTCTCGGTACCTTTAACTCGGAATAGTTTTAGAGATCCTTAACAAAATGCGTAGAGTTACCGACAACATAAGTGCATACCTACAGTTCTACAGACGCGCGAAATAGCTGAATATAAAATAATGCTGAATGAAAAAGCTTATTAAAAAGAAGAAAATTAAATTAAGATATTTCTCATTTTTGCACAGTGACAGCACTTTTGAATAATTATTCTAAATACCTATATTTTGTATTGTATTTTTTGTGCAATTGTATCTGGTATCAGTTGCAATATTACTAGTTTTCCGTACCAAATATGATCGAACACTCAGTATTATTACTGCATATATTTTGCAGAGAGTACAAGTTGATGTGAGGCATGAGGGCATAAGTTGAATATAACCCTACTGGAACAGTTCTTGCAATCTTAATTTTGTGTCTTATTCACCATGTTATACTAATAGGCTCCATTTAGACGGCAGTAATATTAGTGAGCCCCGTTTAAGCGGCACGTAGATGACAAAACTCCCTGACCTGTATAATATAACAATTAAATCCGATTTATAGTCAGACTATTAGTACGATAACGTAGACAGTGGCGCCATGTTTCATCATCATCATCTCAGCCGAAGGACGCCCACTGTAGGACATTAGGCCTCCTGAAGAGATTTTCAAGTTCGGAAATCGAGGCGCCACCTTTATGGGCCTTAAATATTACGCATGTTCAGAGAGACAAACAGGCCCGAACCAGGGATTGATTTACAGATTAATAGTTCGTTTTTGACGTATCTTTTTAAGAAAATAAGTTAAAATGCAACTTTTAATATCTATAAAAAAAATATAAAATCGCTTAATCTGTGTGTATAATCAACACACAGACAAAACTAAAGTCTAGAAAACTGAAATTTGGAACATTGAATTTCAGAAATTTCTAACTTTGGGAATGGGAATGGGGTTAGGGACCTTGTAACTTTTTTTACGCGACTGAAACTGCGAGGCGCACAACCTACTGTCATTGAGTGAGCAGAGTACAATAAATTAGAGCTGTTTTAAAAAAGGGGAGATAAACCAATGTTTAGGTGAAGTGACAATATAGGGATAAAATTACGAGAACTACTGTATAGCCTACTGTTGCTAAATGCAACATCACTTCATTGAATTAAAAAAAAATTGAGCTACCTACACATCCTATTGCCATTTAGCTTTATGCACTTCTACACTTAAACTATACATTTACTCCTTGCACGCAATAATCTTAAAAAGAGATCCAAATATTTTCCTTAAAGCTGTTTCATTTTTTTTTAAATGTATCGACATTCCACTTTAAGTGTTATTGAAATAATTGTAATGTAATGTAATATTTGAAATAAAGATTATGTCAAATAAATGTATAATAAAAATTTGAGGCGTTTGTGTCACTTTTTGTTGTGGTGTACAGTCTGCTCGTCTGCTCCTGCCAGTTTCTAAACATTTTTCTATATATAGGTATTTGTTTATGATCAGGAAAGCGTTCAATAGTCCGAATAACACAGCACATGTTTAACCTCTAGAGTTCTGTGAAGAGTAGTGACTTCTGAAAATAATTATTTTTGTAAAACTTGACTAAAGGTAAAAAAAGCTAATTATAGAAAAAATAGTAAAATTTTTATTTTATTTTCCAAGGGCATTTTTCCTAATGTTTTCATATGAGCACAAGCGGACTCAATCCTCGCTTGATACACTGACGCCCCTAAATCTTAAGTCAGATTGTAATTATGTAAATCTTTTTATTAATTAAAATTGTTATCACAATTACAGTCTTCATAGTAAAATTAACCTTTTGAACGCCATAACAGCATCTCCGTGCTCTGTACGCCAAGCCATAAAATTCAGTTTTTAAGTTGTAGCAAGTCAGTGTCGGCCAGGGAGCGGCTGCCGGCAGCGGGCCCACTTCACAGTCTTTCATTGCATCAGTGCTGACTAAGTATGGAACTTTTGGCCTATTATGATGCCATAAGGATGACGACAACATAAAAAAAATAATTATATAAATCGATATCAAGACGCTATTTAAAATAATATTTTATTGGCCAACAGGTAATTGACTAAGTTTGGCCTTAGCCGGGCAATTGTAGTGGGGGACAAAAAATATTCCTGTTTGACCCCAGTAGGGCTGAAGTCGAAGAGCTGGGCGACAATAGGAATAACCCATCCTTTTTACTTTGTAAGAAAATATAAGTTCATCTTAGTTCTGGAGGTGGGTTTGTCAACACTGATCAAACGCCTTGAATAAAACGGAGACGGGGGTTCAGAGCTACGATCATGTTATTAATAAAATATGATGTGCTTATTTGAATGCTCTTTAGATAAATAATTATTTTGTGAATATTACGTTGTATTTCAAATGAAGTTAGATGTATAATTTTGTCTTAAAAGGCAGCATTTTGTATAAATTTTATGTATTGCAAAATATTTATGTACAAAAATATCTATATACATTAAATGATGTACCTAACTACTGTGTGACAATCTCGTTTGAAACATGTTGTTTTTATGTTATTAAATAAAGAGAGTGCCTACAGATAATGGTAGGGACATAATGTTACAGTAGGATTGATGAATTAATAAATTATTGAACAAATATCTTAGTGTTATTGCAAACAATACCATTTTAAAATTCATTTGTTAGTCAGGCGTTTGGAGTTGGTTAAAAAAAATAAAGAATGAATCTTCAACTTGCAAGAATTAATTAAATTGAAACAAGAAGTAAATTTAAATCACATTTTATTCATAGTTTACACTTTATAGATTCATATAACATAATTATTATCGCTTAAGTTTACTTTTTGCCTACAAACGTGAAAAATTAAATAATTTAGATCATTAATAGTAATTATTATTCAAAGTATCACAAATATCGGATAGAGTAACACTGCTCTGAAAGCGCGAAGCATCTATCGCATATGTAGGACTGCCACCCTCCCTGGGTGGGCTCGCGGACACCGGTCGATACAAGTCGATACAAAACTCGCTACATTATCAAATAATTAAATCACAGAGTCGCTTCAAAGTACTAGATAATCACACGCGATTGGCACAAATCGTTAAATCAAAGGAGGCGGAGGCCTCTCGACGGGACGGACGAGCGCGGGCGAGTGCGCGCCGGACCTACGCGCCAGTAAACATTCCAAAATATATAGTCGCGCCGGCCCCGGGGACCCGGCCACTGACCAGTACAGTGGGCCGCGTCACGGAGCCCGGCGTTACGAGGCGCTGCCCACCAGTGGCGACGCCGACCGCGTCTCGCACGACGCGCTCAGCTCGGCGGGGGGCCCCGCGGGGCCCGGGGGGCCCGCCGCGCACGACGTGCCCGCCTCCACGTCGGCGGGCGGCACGGCCGAGCCGTACAGGAACAGGCTGCGCAGCTTGGCCGAACGCGACGTCGACGTGGACGGTTCGTCGGGCCAGCTCGCGGCGCTCGTGTTGTCTGACGCCGCCACGTCCGCCGTCACCTCGACGCGCGTGGCGGCCGGCGACGGCGCCTCCTGCCCGCCCAGCGACCCCGCCAGCGCCGCCAGTGACGGCGCCCGCACCTCCGCCACGTGCGACCCCGCCGACAGCGACGCGTCTCCTGACACCAACGTAAGTTTAGTTTTTATTAATATAATTTCACAATATATAATCTTTCATATCTTGTAATTTAATATTCCTTGTCTTCAAAAGGAATATTTTTGGTCCTCACCTATGCTAGGTTCGAGACGTCTGGACGCGGCGTCTTGATCGGGCGCGTGGTCGCGTTCGTCGTCGAAGTGCGGCGCCGAGCTCGGCGGCGGTCCGCCCGCGCAGCCCCCCGCGCGGCACAGCGACACCGGCACCACGCCGTACACGTAGAACAGCAGGATGGGCACGCCGATGCCGACGGCGAGCCCCGCGACCAGCGGCGACACCAGCAGCGCGGCGGCCACCGCGGCGGCCACGGCGGCGCGGCGGCGCGGGGCGGGCGCGCGGCGCAGGCGGCGGTGCGCGCGCCGCCCGGCCCACAGCGGCAGGCCCACGAGCAGCGCGGGCAGCGCCACGCCCGCCACCACGGCGATGCCGAGCGGCGCGCCCGCTAGCGTGCCCAGTTGCCATAACAGTTTCTTCTTGCGTGACCACGGCTTCTTGCCCCAGAACGTGCACCCGCTCGGGCTGGAACGAACGAATAAAGCGTAAATTTTTGATACTATCACGTTCTAGTATTATATTGGAAGCCGGTAGTCGGCCTGGCGGATTACCTAATTCGGTCAAAGAATCCTCCATTTCTGTTCGAGGATGACAAGCATCCCTTCATATAAAACAAAAAACAAACATTAGCAACAGGATTAGTCGATGTAGAGATACAGAACCGTTCGACAGACTCACCTCAGATAGTGTAGGTCCGACACCTCCTTCATACAAAGCCAGCAGAACTCTGCGCCGCAGACACAGCACACCATGTGGTTGCAAGAACCGTCTTCCACTTTCACTATCAGTACTGAACATCGCGGGCATGGCTTCACCTCACCTATAATATAAGGTAAAATACATTATTCTCAGACTTAACCGACCGAGGTCATCTTTCGGGAATTTCTTGCTTTATTTAGATTAGACTTAGTATTTGACTCAGTTTATTATAATTATTATTTTATATCGTGTATTTATGCTGTTTCATGATATCCTGCATTGATTTTACTTTGTACCTAATACTTATTCACCATAAAGTTTTCTAGCAACGAGCATGGTTTTGTATTGTCCGATGAGAGACATAGTCGTACCGTGGTCGATGTCGGCGTGCGGCGCCTGCTGGGCGCGCGGCGGCGCGGGCTGGCGCGAGCGGCGCGCCGCGTCGCACGTCTGCGTGGGGTGCCACGGCGCCTTGCAGTGGTAGCAGAACGACGCGCCGCACCCCGGCGCCAGGCACGTCAGCTTGGGACACGACGCGCAGCCTGACGCCACCACGGCGAAACTGGACAACAACGAATATATTCAGTACTCGAGATATCATGTGGATCATGCCTAGTTAATAAACGTTCCTTGAAAGCTGGTTATAATGTGTTTAAACTTTAAGAAGGACATTGCATTAATTTAAAATTACTTTTCTGTTTTATAAACTAGGTACAATGTCAATCTAGATTTGGAGGCAATTAAAGCTCCTTTAGTTAGAGTTCTAAACAAAAAATTCATATTACTCTTTTAGAGATGAGACAGATATCTAACAATTTGTGTAAACCCTCATTATTCTGGTAGTGTAACAAATTCAAACCTTTTACGATAATACTACACTGTTATGGATGAATACTTTAAACATGTTGATGTAGTACAAGTACTAACCTACAGTCGGGCGCCGGACACCACCTAGTGTCGGGGTCAGCGGCGAGCGCACGTCTCACGCTGAACTCCTCGTATTTGTCGTACAGCACTGGGTTGTCTACGATGCGACGGACATCTGAAAAGACATATCAAACTATTAATTAACTCTCAAATCCTTCAATAATTATCTTTTTTAAATTTGACCTATAGTTAAATTAGCAAGACAGGTTAGATATGTCTAGTTACCTAAATATAATGCGAAATAGTATTTACCACATAATTATGATATGGTAAAACATTCTATTACAAGAATATGGGCCCACTGACACTGGTATTTTAAGTAGAGGATTTATTACGGATTATCCTTCTTTTACTCAAATATTGAAATATTTTCCTCGAATGGCTTTTGACGAAAGCCTGGGTGTAGAAAAGAGTGACGACATAAGACACATTGTGGTGCAGTGGACTTGAATTACATATTTCATATTGATTAATTCAATTAATAAAATACTCGAGAATTTCTGATGGAAAACATAGCAAGCATCCCATCTGCGCAGCACCGGCACCAGAAGAAGTGTCTTGAATTATTGCTTTATTATATAAATAAATCTATTATATTTAAAGTAATATAGCTGAAGTTTGACGTATAATGAAATTAAAAAGGATACACAATGATTGCGCGACCTGACATTCTTCAATAAATTCTACAAACGGCCTAAACCCTCTCAGCTCTCTAGATAGAGTAGAGGAGACCTGTGCCCAGCAGTGGGACATTAATGAGTTACTGATGATTGCATACTTTAACTACGTAATGTAGGCTCCACCGGTAATCAGTAAAGTAAATAAATTTATCAGTGCTATGTAGGTAAGTATACTGACGATAATATAGTTTAAAGCCTGCGATAATTGCCTACCAATCTGACAATAACAGTTCTAATGTGCTACTTTTTTAATATAAAAAATGTACGCGATTAAAATAACACCAAGTAATCGCAATCCTATTAATAAGTGTTGAACTTTCGTTTAACGGTACCCGAATACAGTTGGAAAAACAACCTTGTCTTCAAAGTAAGTGGGGTAACATAACAATTCAATGACCGCAAAAATTAAATTATTAGTGCTTTTTATAAAAGTTTCGTGACAAGATACGGAACGATAAAGTACTGAAGAAACATTAAAGACGAAAATGTCTCTAACATGCATAAAAGTATAATGCTTAGAAATGAAATTGAGGCAAGTGTTCAGTAAATTACGTAAACAACACAAACTTTTCCGTTAATCTCTCCATTTTTAGACACAATTGAAATCGATCCGTTACAGAGTAGGCAAGTCGGGAATATGTAAACAAGTACTTATTCTTCTTCTTCCAAGTGTTTGGTGCGATATCGAATATCTCTTTTGTGTTTTATATATGATAGCAATATTATTCATACATAGCGCTATACCCAGATTTCAGATAGATATGATTGATCTAATTTTAAATTTATATCACCTAAAATAATAGTAAATATCATCAAATTTCGTTTCCAATTAAGGTAAAAAATAGCAATTCATGATTGTCCTACAGCTGATGTATCCAGCAGAGGGCCATTGTGGGTCTCTTACCCTATGAAAAGAGCTCACATAGTTTAGACCAAAATCGACATATCTGGAATATTGCAAGTTGGTGGATCAGAAAATATATTTAGAATTTGCTTCTAGGGTAGGTATATGGCATTTTCCTTCACCACCGCTAGCATCACCAGTAGATTTAAATTCCACAAAGTGTGATTAAATTAAGGTTTACGATTATTATTTAAATAATAATAATCGTTAAATTTTTTTTGTTGTTTGTTTGATCGCAACCCTATGGTTGTTTTCAACTCTGTACAGTGAAAATAAGCGGTATAATTTGGTATAATATTATGTTTTTCAGGCAATGAAATCATTATTATAATGGTCGTTTTCGTTGGAGGATCGCTTTAAGCGAAAACGGATAGGAAATGAACAAGTAACAGTTAAACCGAGCCAGCATTAAACATTGTGCAATTATATACATAAACGTTATTGCAACACTCTCACTTGACACAAATCTCTTTACGACTTGTCAGCTTTTGCTGTTCATGATAATTATATTTCATTAATCATTCTTCTTCGAACTGCATCGTTATATTGAATTCGTATGACACACACATCCGTTAGCTATCTTTATAGTTTAAGGAAAAATAGTTGTATTGCTATGCAAACCAATAAGTAGGTAATAATAATTTGGTGTAAAAATCATGAATAATATGGTGCTTTTTAGGCTAGTAGGCTTTTTAATTGGTATAGTCATACAAATGGCAATATTCGAATCTAAATCATCTTTATTGCTATCAATCAGGCTATAACTATCCTTTGCTGGACATGTCTCCCTAGTCCTTAAAACATCAATCGCGTGCCGTCCTCGTCTTGAAATATCTATCTACCCGTAACCGTCACAGGTCAACTCCTGAGTGAGATTATTATAATACTACATCACGAGGCCCGCTTGGAATTCGATTCCAGTGACCACAGAAACTTTATCTTTTTTCGTTACTTTTGCATTTATCTCTTCTTATAAAAGCTTTCCTCGGTCGTGAACATCACAATAATAATCAGAAATGGTTGAGCAGTGTTCGATATTAATGCTTAGCAACATATTTTTACTATGTGGAGATGTATGTAGTCTTTAAACCAGTTCCCAAATTGCTACAATTTTAGATTGAATAAGTAAGATCTCTCACGCTTCAAAGTAAAGACTAAAATCGGTTTATTTAATTTGAGAAGTTTGTTTAGAGTTTTTGGTGAGCCAGTTTCACAACTATTCCAATTAGCGGTGTTTACTGAGACAAGTAGTGCGGATTTGTGGGGAGCAAATAGTTGAACCGCTAAACAGTGTTAGCAACTACCTAAAATACAATAATTTACAGTTAAAAAGACTTTGCTATGATTTATACATTTCAAACTCATACTAAAATAGGATAAAAATACTAAAAGACACAATCGTGCCTATTAACTTTAATGCATTTACATTATATTTTTCAAATTGTATTTTATTTTTATTAAAGGTGATTTAATTATGAAGATGACACTAAGCCGGTTTAAAAGCAATTACTTTTTAGTTTTTAAATATTTATATCTTAATCTTATTATTCTAGTCAGGTTATTACTATTAATATTGAGCTTTTGGGAAATAAAACTAAAAATCTAATTTGCATGTGATACATGTATACCTAATATAGTGGATGGCACACAGAGAATTCATTGCGCAATCTGTCTCTATAACGCGGTCAAATAATATTTCGAGAGACCGGCTTTTAAGAGGAAGTTAACCTACTATTATGCAGACATTAAAATTTCACAAACAAGACGCTAGTGGCAGCTACATAAATGTTGTAAATAAATACCTCCCAGTCGTTAAAAAGTTATTGATAGTGAAAAAATGATATACCTACTTTAATTGGATTATATCCCACTTTATAATCTGAATGTGAAAGTTTGCAATGCACTTAATTACGCGTTACAAATTCGAGTAAATATTATGACCATGAGAGACCATGCTGGATTTGATATAATACTTTTACTTTTGCTGGATACACATATGAAAAACATTACCCTCCCTTTTGGCAGTCGGGTAAAAAGATTTAAATTGCTAAGTGGACAGTTGTACTGTGATATTATTCTATTGAAAGTGCGTATGTTTATCTCATAATTTCCACCTATAAACGACCCAGTGCTAGGCAGGGTCTTCTTTAAAGAATGTGGAGGAAATTTAGACTACTATACCTCGCTGGCCAGACAGGTTGGTATAGGGTTTGTTTCGAATTTTCCTCTTCTCGCAATACTCTTGTCTGCATAGGTTAATCCCTTAGTGGCCCCTTTTACAACACCCACGGGTTGAGATGGGGTAGTGACATTATGTATTCTTTTGTTAATCCGTGGACTAGACGGAGATGTTTATCTAATGAGTTATATTTATGTTACCTGACGGGTGCATATTCTCGTGGCACACTGGACAGTTGACGGGCACTCTCGCCTCGAATATCTCGATGGCAAGGTATTGTCGTAGGCAGGACTCGCAGCAGCGGTGCGCGCACCACGCCAGCCGCACCATGACGCTCGTGTTTACCATCGACAGGCATAGCGGACACTCCAACACTTCGCCCTGGAAACAAACATGTTTATATTAATTACGAATATTAGGAACATTTAACGTCAATTGTAGAGCTGAAGTGTTTATTTGTTTGGAACGCGCTAATATCAGGAACTACTGAACCGAATTGAAAAAATAAAATATAAATAATCGACATGTTTTTGTTTATTTGGTATTTTATTTTTGTTATATTTTGTACCTTACAATATATATTACTGGAATGTTCTGTAAAGGCATTGTAAATGTGTTTGAATACTAAAAAATAATAGATAATAAATAATAATAACTATATTGTTAACAAAACAAATAACATAATTCGAGCTTGCTTTGTCAAGTTGGAGATAATGACAGAAGTTGCCTTCATCATCATTATCATATCAACCCAACGACCTCCACTACTGGACATAGGCCAAAGAAGTTGCTTTACAAGCAAATTATACTTCATACTTCCTTCGGAGGAATTGTATGAAACTAAATATTTCAAACGCATCCCATGCTTTCTACTAACTAATCATTATTCTGGACTCTCTCCAAGTTTGTTGCGGTTACCAGACTAACAAGATACAGCTGATTTACGCGAAACTATCGACGTATCTACTACATACTCGTACTACATACCTACATAATAATATCTTAAAAACCCGATCAAGTGCGAGTCGGATCGCACACGGAGGGTTCCTTACAACCGATTATGCAATATATATTCAGAATAAACTTTCACGATGAGGTACACCATCTTCATTCTTCATGTAACGTTAGTCCAATTATGCATCCATTAACGAGTATATTTTTTAAGGTACCTATATCACTTTATAACCCTTCCAAATAATTAGTAATAATGTTCAGGGATATATCTATACGAGTACGGCTTTTTTTCCTTTACTTGTGCAACTTGATAGTGCTTCTTGCCAAAGTCAACGGGAAGTAGGTACCCTTATAGGTTTTGATGTTTCTCAGTTTCGATTGTCTTAGTGCGTTTAGATAAACATTGGCCTATTCGATCGATTCGAATACAAGTGTTGTAAACAGTTGAATTCGAATGACGCATACGCAATCGCCAATCCTTTCTTACTTCCGTCAATCCTTTCACCTCCCGGTACGAATCGACCTTAAATTTTCCTTGATCTGATCCATAAATGTCCTCATCGGTCTACTTCTTCCTCTCTTCCCTTAAATCTTTCGTACTTTTAATGTTCATACGAATGTGTAAGCGCAATACCAATACGAGAGCTGAAAACACGCAAATCTGTAAGGCTGTCGAATGAACGATTAAGTGTATGCGCCCTTCTGAGTCGGTACTTAACATAATTCCAAACTGTCACCGGTTGTAATGACGTCAATACACAACAATAACACTTATACGGGCAGGTTATGTATGCGTCACTGATCGACTATTCTCTTACTCATCTCATGTAACCTTGGAATACTGGCCATATTTTTTATAAAATTAGTAATAATAATACCTTTATCTAATTATGGCAAATATTAATAAGATGTCATAATATGACGAAACATTAAAATTAGCAGTCCCGACTAGCAAAGTAGTCCCTTGGAGAAAATGTGTGATACAAGTTATTATAACTTTCTTACAGACAATAATATATTTTTATTATCATATTAAGTTATAATAAATTCATATGTAGATAAGTAGAAAAATAAAATATTTTTCGGTGAAGACATCTAAGATGAGACACTTATCTTTAATTTAAATAACAACAAAAT
The DNA here is from genome assembly GCA_905147015.1 of Laspeyria flexula. Lineage (NCBI taxonomy): Eukaryota > Metazoa > Arthropoda > Insecta > Lepidoptera > Erebidae > Laspeyria > Laspeyria flexula. Next base: position 14,128,542 of record LR989960.1, on the reverse strand, counting down.
CGCCAAGACATTCTTTTTGTATTTTTATATAGCATTATACACCAATTCGTATGCTAAATATGCGCATTTAAGGTGGTATAGAGCGTAAATATTTTTTTATTCATTTTCCTCATGGCTTTACTAGTGTCGACGTCGGTAATACCCAGTGAGTGTAAAAACGTTATAAACAAACATATCCTTGTTATACTGCGCGTAATCCGCCATAACTGGGACTGAGGACCACACATGCACTAACAATGACAATATAAAAAAAGCTGCTTACTTTAAGACGGTATTAAATAATTTTGACATTAAATTGCATACATTATACTTATTTAGATTTTTTTTTTACATTTCTTGACTAATATTTTTCTATTATTTTATATTTTTGACATTTTAGTTATAAATTAGACAAATAATATGCAATCAATTATGTAAATTCAATATAGGTATAATTTGAATAATTACTGATTAAATTTCACCAATATATTTTGTACCTACCTGGTCTACGTCTTATTGATAAAACATAGCGTACTTAATGTTAAATCTAAGATCTTTATAAAAAATGTAAACCTATGTTTAACAAAAAAAAATGATTATTATTATTATTAAAGCTCAGGCTGCATCAATGCGAAAGCGAGGAGATGTGTCTGAATTCAACAAACGATAAATGTGCGTTCACCTTAAGGTTGTTTTTCAACCAGGGATGTGCGAGTTAGCTGACCGGTGCGAAGATGTGGAGATGAGCGAGGATGGCTGAGAAACGGTGTGAGCGTTTCCATCAGAGATGGGCTAGGTCGCTGAACTGTGCAAGATGAATCGCGAGGGTGTGAAGCAGCGCGCAGAAAGGTGTGCAGACTAATCATAAAGATTCATTTTCTAACAAGGTTTTATATTATAACACATCCCTCGCAACATTCGCAGCCATCCCTCGCTGGCTTTGTTTGTATATACGTGTAAAAATTTCGCTCTGCAAAGGTGTTTCCACAGGAACTGCGCTGAGCGTCACTAGGATTTACCTAGTGACGCTCAGCACAGTACCTGTGGAAACAAAGAAAAGAAAGAAGAGCCGATTCTATTTGTTTGTAATAAACACATTCCTCGCTACACATCCTCCCTGGTTTAAACGCAGCCTAAATAACATTGTCTTGAACAATTCTATTGGTTGCTGAAACATACGAGTACATCCTCTCGTCTACACTTTAACGGTGTAATAATAATAATAATAATAACTTGCATGCCGAATTCGGCTACGACGACTGCTACTACGTCTTAGTTAATAATTGAGCGTAGTTGACATGCCCTTATGTGACTAATACCTATAGTCAATTTTGCGCATATAGCGTGCACAGTGTACTGCATACGTCAGGATATCATTCGTATTGTACGATAATTTTAGTTACATTTTGAAAACGTGCGATAGAACTAGGTAAAAGTATAACATACATTTCGCCCACAGGAACATATGAAAGACGTGACATTCCCTACGAAATTAATTTATTTTATAGATACGCAAATCATACACTCGTTAGGGAGAAATAAGGCGGTCTAGATTTTCAATCGTCACCATGTTGTTCGCTATGTTTCACTTATGAATTAAATATATGTTTATCGAATCTTGAAACTATTTCACACGGCGATGGTATTCAATATTGCATAACATAATTCTAGGCCTTTCGGAGTGTTTATTTATTGTTAGTTTTTATACGCAAGTGCTTTTTTGTTTTATTCACAAGGCAAGGCGGCATTATGAAATCTCATGCTTGATGTTAGTATTGTATGCTAATCGTTTATTTTTTAATCAGAGGGAATGTAGGCAGTATTATATAAGCTTGATACACATAAAAACAAGTAATTTGATAGTTAATTAATTTATCTTATTTTAATATTGTTTTTCTTGAAATATTAATTTGTATGTTCTATCTTCTATACATCCTGGTTGCAGGCGGCACAGGACCGTTCGCAGTGGCGTAAATTAGAGGAGACCTATGTTCAGCAGTGGACTATGCCTTAGGTTATTTAAGTCTCTCATACATATGCCTAACATATATGTAGGAATGAAACGTTATGATTGACAGATGAGTGGAATGAAACGTTAAGAGGAATGACTGAAGTGAAGTATGTTATCTGTGGAGTGAGTGATGAATGATGACAGACGGAAGGAAGGATGAGGAAGGACACACAAAAGACGAACGACAGAACGAAAGGACGCATATAAGAGTTAATATATTATTAATGTTACGAAGAATAAAATTTAATCAGAAGTTATTTCACACATCGAGGTTTTCTTTACAATATCTTCCTAGAATCCCACATATATAAACAATACTACGCAATCAAATCACAAATATAACCACATTGTGACAGAATATATTAACGAATAACCAAAACTTTAACGATAAACATCATAGAGCATTCAAATTGTGTCCGAATTTATGAATACAGTTAAGCCAAACTTTAGATAGAACGTAAAGCCGACTTTATCAATCCCTATATATACTATACTTCGAGTTCTGATCCCTTTGAAAATTATACTACAACGAAATATTTCTATCTCCCTCGAACTATACGCGAACATAGTTAAGAGTAACAGAGATCAACATCGTCAAATCGAAAAGCACACCAAGTTAAGGGCACTTTGATAATGTTAAGGTTATTCACACCTCTAGCTTGCCCCTTACCGAATAAATTACGATTTATGCTTCAATTTATTATGTATAGCAATCTAGATTATGTAAATACACCGCGAACTATGAATTATTGTGAACACCTGAGCATTAATTTATTATGGTATTTCGTGTAATGGTGTACTACATTCCATTTGATTCAAATTAAAGTTTAATTGGAGCGTGGCATAAGTATGTTTTACTTTCTTTATAAAGGCGGTGCCTTACCTTTGCGTGTTTATAAATTAACGCAATTGATGTAAGCTGTTATCGATAAGGATTTATGTATTAGTTAGATGAATTGGTGACATAATGCTGGGCCCCCAGTTTATTAATTTACAAATGGATCAATTCAATCGTAATTGGATCTCAATAGCAGTTTTAAACATTTATGCTATTCTGCTACTAATTTAAAACCAATATATGAATGAAATATAAAAATTTAAAATACTTATATGACAGAAAATTGCTATTGATCCAATTAAGATTCAATTGATTCATTCGTAAATTAGTAGACTTGGGACCTGACGACGAAACTATTCGTTTCAGAAATGCAAAATTTTCTAGGAGATGTTTTAATTACCTTATTTACACTCTATGAACCACACCTAGCCACACTAAACCACACGTGCGTCCTATGCTGCTATCTATCCTATTCTGTCACTTAGAACCGTCAGAGCGAGATAGAGAGTGAGAGGCGAGAGCATCAGTGACAAAAAGGAGTAGAAACATAGGATAGTGCGATTCCGTGCGACCAGATGTAGTCCAACCCCATTTCGTTAGAGATAACAACAAATTATTTTGTCAATCAGATTACAGAGCCTTACGTTGGTATGGATCTGCAGTCATTAAAATACATTTATGACATGTCGGTACGTTTTAACCACTTGTTGAGTTTAAAAAGGTGAAAAATATAGTCAAGCAATCGTTTGACTGAAATCTGAGGTAAGTATCCTATTTAATACATCAAGGGATTATATTCCACTTTTGGTGCAACCGAGAACATGGCTCCAGTCTAATCTAAAGAGTCAGGTTTAATCTAAAGAGGAGAAAATTAGGTTACCAATTCTTTCTCCTCCAGATGACTGTTGTCTTCTAGGCTAAAACTATAAAGGGGTAATGTTTGTGAGCTTAGATTAGGGTAATCTTCGAAATTACAGAACCGATTTTCATAAAATTTCACATTTTCAAATCTATGAGCTGTAGAAGGCCATGGGAAGGTACTTTTAACCTATATATTTCTTTATGTTCTTTATACCACGCGAGCGAAGCCATTTATAATTCTATACTACATATAGCTAAAGAGTTTATTTGTTTGGTTAAACGCGCTAATCTCAGGAACTACTAAACCGAATTGAAAATTTCTTTTATTGTAAATTTTTTTTTTTTTGACTGTCCTGTTGGGCTAGTGGTTAGTGACCCTAACTGCTAAGCCAGAGGTCGTGGGTTCGATCCCCACCCAGGACAAATCTTTGTGTTATGAGCATAAAGGTTTGTTCTGTGTCTGGGTGTAATTCATCTATAATATGTATGTATTTACAAAAAAAAGTATTTAAGTAGTATATCCCTTGTTTAGTACCCATAACACAAGCAAATATAATTGCTTACTGTGGGACTAGATGGCGCTGTGTGTCTAAATGTGGTAGAATATATTTAGGAAGGATAAGGCATTATTTGGTTGCAGGCGGCACAGGACCGTTCCGACCGTTGATGACGATGATGATGATGATGATGATGATGATGAAGACCAAAAACCATGGGAGTGAAGCCCCGCGCTAGAGCTAATATTTTATAAAGAAAGACATTCAATACGTTTTTGATAACATTTAAGTGTAATAAATTATATCCACGACTCAAAAGTATGAACGTGGATAATATGTAGTATTAATTAAGAGTACGAGAATGATACGGACTCAATTACTTTATGGTCTGAGCACGGGGGAATTGGATCGAATCAATTGTAACGCTTTGTAATAACAATAATAATTAATCAAACGCGTTTGTTACCAGTTCGTTACCCGGTCACGACGATCAATGCACTTTTTATCGTCTAGTTGGAAACACACACAGTCTTGTTTAGAAATGAGCTGTTTTATGTTAATATACTATCCTAAAAATTTTTGACTTTGACTTTATTTTACTGACTAAATCCTGTTTAGGTTTATTATAAAAACAATAATTTGTTTCTCCACAGAAATTTACATCACACATATTTGAGAGGTTGTGTATTTTAACTTTCAAAATAAAATAATACAAAGTTTTCGTATTTATCCGTCCGACACGCATTTATTCTACGAATATCTGTGGTTAATGTCCCACTGCTGGGCTCGGGTCTGGGACATTAATGGGTTGCTGATGATGATCTGTGGTTCTCAAGGGTTTGGATTATTCCTAAACCATTAATTCAACGCGTTTTAGACCGTGCGCTTCGGCAACCATCGCTTTTCGACCATGCCCCATGTGTAATCAGTATCGCAAACATTTCCCATTTTGTTCATACCTTTTATTAGCATTGTTAGACTTAGCTTGTAGTGATAGTAGTGATAGTATTCTTTATTGTGGATCATAGGTAGGTACATAATACAGATGTTACAGTTTAATGATTATCATAAGAACAGCTGTGTCCCGCCCTTTGGGCATACAATATTTAAAATTTGATACTGAATATTATATTACAAGCATTTGAATAAAAGGTTAATTTAGTATGTAGTGTCAAATATCAGTGTATGTCACAGTAATTATAAATAGGCACAAAAATAATAAAATGTAGAATTATTGAATACTGAACACATCATGACTGAGCTTGCAATATATTGTCAGTATACAGTGTATCATCATCATCAGTCATCATATCAGCCCAATGACGTCCACTGTTGAACATAGGCCTCACCCAATTTCCGCCACAGCGAGCGACTCCGTGCCGCCCGCATCCAACGGCCACCCGCAACCTTATACACTGTATACTGACAATATATTGCAAGCTCAGTCATGATGTGTTCAGTATTCAATAATTCTACATTTTATTATTTTTGCGCCTATTTATAATTACTGTGACATACACTGATATTTGACACTACATACTGATATTTGACATTTGACACTGATATTTGACACTAAATTTAATAAATATTTAACTAATACTTGAAACACCAAACGTGTGCAGTCGACGTAAAATCAATAAGTTGTTAATAAATCGTTCGATGTTCCTATTTAAGTTTATTGAGCTAACTTTTATGTCAATTTAATGTACCACGGCAAATGTTATTGGCTAAATTGAGGGGAATGGTGCCGGGGCTGATGATTGGAGCTAGATGACTTGATTTTTGTAGGACATATTGATATAATGACGAGCTGATAAAAGTGTTTTATTGACTACAATGACATTTCATTACCATATCTGCCGCAGCACGTTTACGTTTCATGGGCCTCCTCAGGAGATTTCCAATAGGACCGGATTTATGCGGCTTATATCCAGAGCGATCCTGCTATTCGAATCAGGTCATATGTCCACGTAGTGGTTATTCATCATCATCATATCAGCCCAACGACGTCCACTGCTGAACATAATGGTTATTATATAAAGATATTTAAAGAAGATATTATAGTTATAACGTTCTATACTGAATAAATAGTAAATGAAATTACTTAATGTTTTTAGTTGCAGGCGGCACAAAATCCCTCACTGTGGCGGATATTATGATGATGATGAAGTTCTATCAACAAAACAACTTTATGCTCGACCAACTTCCAAACATTTTTCTTGGCTTTGTTCATTTTGATGAAAGTTTCAGTCCATAATAAGACGCACGAGTTGACAGTAAAGTTCAATTTCGTTCAATAGTCAACACAGAACATGTCTATATAAGAAGGTTCAACAGTCCAGTAATACACAGACAATGTTTGGAAACTGGTCGAACAGGTAATTGTCTGATTGTGCATGCATTAATTCTTCATAGAAACGGACATAATAATAACAATGCCGCGGAGGTGGTGGTAAAATTGTGAATGTCTGGCAACAACCCAAAAAGAAGTGGTTTCTTTCTGCTTTTTTCTCCGTAGGGGTAAGCAGAAGTGTAGGTATTATATTTGCTATGCGATAGTGGGAGTGCCTATTGCCATTTTACACATACATTCATAAATGCTTCATTTAAAATCGTATAAAAGGGACTTAGCAGAGCGAAGCTTTGTCTAATTAGTAATTTACAGGCTGTTGACATCATGTTCGGCTGGAACAATGGAGGTCAGTGACCCGGTCTGAGACGCGAGCAAACTTGACAGATAGAATTGCGTCTATTCAACGTAAATTGTTCTAGTTATTTACCTACAAGGATTTAACAAGCTATAACTTATAAAATAAAAATAAAATGTTTTTATTTCGTACATAATCTATATAAATAACCACAAAATTATATTAAGAGTAAGTATTCTAAACTATAAAAGTATTCTTCCGCTTCTTATCGAATTGGCTTGAGGGAGACCCTGGTGTTGGAATTTTTCAAGTAACCCGGAAGGTTTCTAACTTGACTTAACGACTACTACATTAAGCGGGAAGTGGTAACCAGGATCAACGGCTTTACATGACCTCCGAAGTATGATGACGCTCGAAAATAAAAACGCCAAAAACGGTCACCCATCTACGGACTGACCTTGCCGAGGTTGTTTAACCTCGATGATTGTAACTAACATCTCACTTTCACAACGCTCCGAGTGCCTCAAAGGTTTTGATGCTTTTGTAACGTGTAAATGACTGTATGAATAACATTATACGTAATTACTATTTTTCCCTAAAACACTGAATAAACTTCTTATGAGCAGGCAAGTTTAATTCAATTTAACACATTCTATTATACCTAAGGTATGTTTCTAGAAGGTAGATTAAATATCAACATAAAACAAATTTGAATGTATGCTATATACCTGAAATGTGTTCTAAAACGTGGTAATTAAGATGTAAAATAAGACAACTCGACCTAATGAAAGTTATAAAATAAATAAGCTAAATAAGCTCAGCCTGTTTAATTATACATCTATACAAATAAATAAAATTGGTGTGTCTGTTTGTAATAATAAAAAACCGCTATTTATTATATGAATGTGTATACGGTACATATACCAAAATAGCATTTTTTTTTACAATTTTTGTCTGTCTGTTTGTTCCAGCTAATCTCTGGAACGGCTGGCACGATTTTGATGAAACTTACACTGGAATATAGCTGATGTAATAAGGAGTAACTTAGGCCTTTATTTTAGAAAAATTGTGAAATTATTATAAAAAAGTAATGTTGCTTTTGTTAAATTCCACGCGGACGAAGTCGCGGGAACAGCTAGTATTTTATAAATTGTCGCGCGAGGATTCACTCCCTTGGATCTTTGGCTCCTACTCTGCTCCTATTGGCGGTAGTTTAATGTTATATCGCCTACAACCTTTTTAGATAAATGGGCTAACAAACTCAAAAAGAATTATATAGAAGATTGATAATAAAGTTGTTATTCGTTGTGTGAAGATGATCTTTACATTCATTACATGTGGTAGAATATTATATTATTATTATTATATTATTATTAAAGAATTATGATATAGGCCATCCTGACAATACTTATAAACCACGATTACAACGTCAATTAACCAATCAGCCTGTTGCTGACCAATGAACAGGATGTATCTGTGGACTGTGGTAGCAACAGGTGTCTCCAGCTCCCAAATTTAATTTATCCGAAATACCTTCGTCGATCTGTACTCCCATAGGTGATGTTCGCATTATTTGGTTTAATTAGGATTGGTTGCTGGTCCTTTTTTACCCGACTGACAGGAAGGGTATTGTTTTTCGCGCGTATCTTGTATGTTTGTAAATTTCTTTATTCCCACGTTTCTTCCAAACGATAGATATAGATTCTTCTTAAAAACCCAAGTGTCCTTAGATAGGTATTATAAAAAAAAAGACAAATCGGCGGACTTTTGGCGCCAAATTGTAAGAAGTTAATATTTTTTTTTAACCAAACGTATCGAGTAGGTTTTCAAAATAAAGGGAATCAAAAGGAGATTACATATATTCAAGAAGAAATTGTACATAATTTAATGGTATCAAATTGTAGGTAAGTATGTAGTTACATTTTTTTTTTAACCAAACCTATCGAATAGAGTACCTATCAAAATAAAGGGAATCAAAATAAATGGAGATTACAAATATATACATTATGTTAGGTATTTAAATTTGATCAGGAATAATAATTACAACAATTTTTCGGTCTTTTTAGGGCGTTGCTTATCTGTTATTTTTTGCAGTCGGGTTATTTGAATTTTTTAATTATATTTACTTAATAACAATTACAAACATTATGAACACTTTTTTTAAGAAAAAGTTTAGTCAAAAATGGACATGGAAGTCTCCTGACCAGGAAACCATGAATGAAATAGATTATATACTCACAAATTTTCCAAACCGATTCCAAGATGTACATGTATTAAATAACATCATGTTTTCATCAGACCACAGAATGGTTAGATCAAAAATATCATTTACAAAATTGAAAAAGAGTCGTCTAAATTATAAACCTTCTACCTATACACTGAAAACCCAAAATGAAGCAAATCTTTACCTAAACAAGCTAGAAGAAAATATACAAACCATAGATATCACAGAAATTTATACGAGCCAAATTTTATACAATAAACTAGAGAAATGTCTATTAACAAGTATAGAAATAGATAAAGACACAAGAAAACGCAAAACAAATAAAGTTCTCACCGAGGAAACACTTAGTCTGATAAAACAACGCCACAAACTACAAACTCTTAAACCTAAAAGTCGCGAAGATAAGAAAAATCTCAGTTATATATATAAAATAACAAACAAAAATATAAGAAAAGACTATAAGAACCACAGAATAAAAATAATAGAGAAACATTTAGAAACTAGCGGCAGCTGTAAACGCGCCTTAAAGGAACTCCGTACACACAAAACATGGATACCAACCCTGTCAGAAAACTCTATCCCATCAACTAACAGACAATGTATTTTGAAAATAGCTACAAATTTTTATACAAACCTGTACGACTATAAAGACCATGGATGTTTCACAAAAACAACCTTATTTCACTCTAAGAATAAAACAAACACCGATTGGAACGAATTAGAGATAGACCGAGAAATAAAGAGGCTAAAGTCCAACAAGAGCCCCGGACCAGACGGTATCCCAAATGAGGCATTAAAACTAGCAAGAACTCTGCTCACACCAATAATAACCTTGTTGTTTAATATTATAAACAAAGAGCAGAGAGTCCCTGAACAATGGACCAGATCGAATATTATCTTACTCTACAAAAAGGGTGACCCAAAAGACATTGCTAACTATCGACCCATCAGCCTACTGCCTAGTCTCTACAAATTATTTTCTCAATGCATTCTAAGTCGAATATCTGCAAGGATTGACGAAGGACAACCGGTCGAACAAGCAGGATTTCGAAGAGGGTATTCAACCGTAGATCACATTCAAACTTTGGAGAGCGTAATAGAGAAATATAAGGAATACCAAAGGCCTCTCTATTTAGCCTTTATTGACTATCAAAAAGCATTCGACTCTATCTCACACAGCTCGATATGGGAGGCACTTAAAACGAACAACATACATGAAACCTACTGTAATATTATAAAAAATATCTACGACAGAAGCACAAGTAGAGTCAGCTTGGAAACAACTGGTCCAGAAATAAAAATAAAAAGAGGTGTAAAGCAGGGCGACCCGTTATCCCCCAAACTCTTTATAGCCGTACTAGATACAATTTTCAAAAACCGGCCAAGAGCGTGTCGGGCCACGCTCAGTGTAGGGTTCCGTAGTTTCCCGTCCGTCACAATAAGTGTTCCCACTTATGAGTTTAAAGGTGGGTATCCATACTATCCATTATGTTCGCGATCCAGCAGCGCTCCGCGCTCCTGCAACAGCTCCCGGTAGTGGGTACGTGCGCGAACACGGAGCGTGCAATATTGCACGCTCCGCGGCAGTCGTTCCGACTCGTGACGGTTTTTAGCGCGAACACAAAGGGGAGCGCAGTGTGTCAAAGGGGAGCGCATGTAAAGGGCGCGCGACAGATCCATTGGATCAGATCGAAAGAGACAACAGACAGCCATTCCAAGAATGCTGAAAATGCGTCTGTTGGTCATTGTCTGTTGGTTATACTTTAAGTAGCACCCTTACAATTTCTTTTTAAATATTTTCGATTTACTAAAACCATTTCTACCTTTTGCTATCACAACTTTTAAAAGTTATCTTGTGAAGGCATTTATTAATAAGTACCAAGTACCATATTCCTTTGATAGATGTCGTTGCATGTCTCATTCTTGATCATAATGATAAAGTTCTTGAAAACTATAAATTCATGAATTGGGTTACTAATTAATACATAGACGTGCCAGAAGTTTTCGATGGTAATTTTGAATTGCGAGAACCTATTTTAATAATTATTTTTTTGTTTGAAAAAAGATACGTTCAGGATAATAAAATATTATGTAAACGAAGTTAAAAAAAAAATACGGGCAAATGAAACTTGACCTCTGGATTGTGTATAGGCGCTCATACGATTCAGGGACCAAATTATATTGGTTAACTGCAGTTTCCATCTGTTGTTTCCATCCAAGTTCAAAATAATTTTCCTAGAAAGTCCTTATAAAGTTCTACTTTTCAGATTTTTTTCGTATTTTCTAAACTTATGGTTCAAAAGTTAGAGGGGGGGGGGACGCTTTGTTTTTTACTTTTGGAGCGATTATTTCCGAAATTATTGACATTATCAAAAAATGATTTTAGTAAACCCCTATTCATTTTTAAATACCTTTCCAACAATATATCACACATTAGGGTTAAAATTAAAAAAAAAAACACTTCCCACTTTACATATAGGGGGGCTACTCTAATAAAACATTTTTTTCCAATTTTTATTTTAGCACTTTGTCGGCGTGATTGATACACATATTGGTCCCAAATTTCAGCTTTCTAGTGCTAACGGTCACAGAGATTAAGCGAGGACGGACAGACGGACAGACAGACAGACATGGCGAAACTATAAGGGTTCCTAGTTGACTACGGAACCCTAAAAACTAGAATGGAAAGATCTTGGTATCCAAATAGAACAAAACTATCTCAGCCACCTGTGCTTTGCTGACGACATAGTCTTATTTTCGCAGTCAAGCTCACAACTAGAACAAATGATACATAATTTACAAACAGAAAGTGCCTATGTGGGACTAGAAATGAACTTACAAAAAACGAAACTCATGACCAATTCTTCTAGATCATCAATAAAGATAGGAAACGAAAACTTAGAGTATGTAGATACTTATATATACCTCGGAAAACAAGTATCATTTCATCGAAACAACAACTTAGAAGAAATCATTAGAAGAATAAATATATCATGGCAAAAATATTGGGCATACAGAGAAATAATGAAAGGCGATATGCCGCTTTCAGTAAAAAAGAAAATCATGGATTGTGGCATCCTTCCCTGCTTATCATACGGCTCACAAACTTGGACATACACAAAGAAGGTGAAAGAAAAGATTAGAATATGCCAAGCCGCTATGGAAAGATCTATTCTGGGAATTCGTAGAAAAGACAAAGTACGTCACACTAAGATAAGAGAAAGAACTAAACATATAGATTTTTTACATCATTCTATGAAATTAAAGTGGAAATGGGCAGGACACCTAGCTAGACTGGAAGACGGCAGATGGACAAATCGTGTTGTTTTATGGAAAGGCCCTAAAGGAAAGAGAAAACGAGGAAGACCGTCAAGAAGGTGGGTTGATGACATTAAAGATATAGCAGGAGACAAATGGCAGATAAGTGCGAGAGACAGAAAACAATGGATAAAAATGGAGGAGGCCTTTACCCTACAGAGGGGTTCTCACTCAAAAATTATACAAGATATTACTAAATAAAAAAAAAAAAAAAAATAAAAAAAAATATATAAGAAATACACGATACAAATATATTAGCTAAACGGAAATATAAATAAAATTATGTTCTTAAGAAACTGTAACCAATTTAATATCGTATTCTGAATAAAAAAAAAAAAAAAAAAAAAAAAAAAAAAAATTATATATTAATAAATATTAGTATAAATATATAAATAAACACTAATATTGTCATAAAAATAAAAAATGTAATTAATAACACTCATGCATGTGAAAAAAAAAAAAAAAAAAAATTGTAAAAGTGGAGTTGAGAAACAAATCAATGGCTTTTTATTTATTATTATTATTATAACAATTACAAACACATCAAAACAGTTTTAATTAGTCACATAAATACAGCCGTTCTGAAGTGATGCTCTCACAAACATGATTTTTATTTTTATAGATTTCATTCAAAAGTGTATTCTCTCGTTATAGAGATCATATTTATATGTGTACCTAAATTAGATATTATCTCGAAATTGGAATACATTCGCTTTGCATCTGTCATTATTACAAATATTCGTGTCCGGCCCTCCAGTAACCTAGGGAGTTCAACAATAATTTGGCGGACCTTCCTTCAAATACCACACCGAATTCCCTTCTCTTTTTTTCCCTTTTACGAATCACTTATAAAAAGGATCGTACGTAATTATAATTGTTTGCAAATAATTTTAACATACCGGTAGGTATGTATTTATGTAAATAAGAGTTTATGTTATTTATAATAACACTGTACCTACATGTTTATTGATTCAGTTAAAAAAATGAACATAACAAAATCACACTCATTATAAAATGCTTATTAAGATAACCAAGTTTACTGTTTACAAACAGGATAAACATTAAAATTAATAAGGTAAATGTGAAATCATGATTCGTTAACTAAATTATGCACATACATGTTGGTTAACAGGGCGTAATTAAAATTGCAAATCCGACCCTGCGCCACAAATCCGGGTCGTATGAACAAAAAATACTCGATGCGTTTTATACTAACCGTATGACGTGCACTTACGTATCCAATCATAATTCTTTTTCATACATACATAATCCGTAGGTCATGTATGTATGAAAAGATTGATGAATGTCGAAGAATCGAAAAAGTTGTTGAGCGAAACAATTGTTCTGTAGTTTCTGTCTACCCCAAGGGAATTCAGTCATGATGATTATGCACTAGTAAGTTAGTAACCCATTAATCAATTACTGTTAGGCAAGGGTTTCCTCTTCTCTATCTAGCTGATATTTTGGGCATAATTCACACACGCTGGCCCAATGATGGCATTATGATAATGTATACTTGCGATGGTGGCTGAATGGACAAGGGACCGGCGTGCAAATCACGCCGTCCGAGTTCGATCCCGACCGGCAGTACCAATGTGGATTCCAATATTTAAAATTTATATGTACTCACTACTAATCATGTGACTTACCATCTGCTAACGGTGAAGGAAAACATCGCGAGGAAACCCACATATTCAAGGAGAAATTCTATGAGTATGTCGGATCCACCAACCCGCACTAGACCAGCGTGAGTGGATCGTGGCCTAAAAAACCCTCTCAGCTCTCTAGATAGAGGAGAGGAGACCCCGAGCCCAGCAGTGGGACTTAATGGGTTGCTGATAATGATGATACTTACGTATGTATCAGAACAGTTTCTGAGCCATAGGTAAGGGGATATTTCGATGTGTTGAGAGAATTTTCCTTTCACGTATGATTAGGGTGTGGTATGAACTCATCGTGGAGATTTTCCAACGAGATAATTAGCATAGCGTATGTTACATAGTTTTATGGGCTAGGGCTAACAGGTTATCATCAAACCGTGTTATTTTTCACAATAATTATATTGAAGAGCTACATCATTATTACAAATACCGATTATTATCGATATTTTTTGTTTGTCGTATTACGAGTTATCAGGATGACTAGACAATGATTAACTCCATACGTTAATATTCTATCTATCTAATACTAACGATTACTTACCATCAAGTTATAAACACTAATATTATTAAGAGTAAAGATTTGTATTTTTATATGTGTAACGAATAAACTACTGGACCGTTTTCAAAAATTCTATTGCCATTATCACTGACTACCATAGGCTATATTAGCTATATAACACCACGCTACGGCAAATAGGAGCTGAGCAGTTGCCAAATAAAGAACGACTGGAGCGAAGCCACGCGCGACTTCTAGTATAAAGTACACTGGTATCACTGAAACGGTTTAATCGGTTGGAATCGATTCTTTTGATTATGTGTTGATTTAAGTTCAACTGTAGGTATAGCTGGAGTTTCCTTGGTTAAATAAATGAGATACGAATTAAGCATATTTATTACTCAGCATTTCGTTGAATATCAGGGTAATTGCTCGAGTAAGGTCACCTGTTGAGCAAAACTCGTGCTCCTACATATTTTCACTAAAAATTAGAACTCATTTTGATAGTACGCTGTCGTAAAACAAATATTTTACCCAAACATTTGGTTTATTATCTTTCTATTCTGGACAAAAATGAAGATTTTTTTTTTTTAAAAAGACAACGCCCTCACTTGGGAACAAGCCCTGTGTCGCGGGGAGCTTTACAAACATGAAACTAACGGACACAAAGTACACCCAGACTAGAAACAAATATCTATGAATCACACAAATATTTGTCTCGTGTGGGAATCGAACCCACGTCACCCAACACGGCGATGTAGTGGCGAGGCGACCACTTTAACCACTGCGCCACGGTGACAGTCGATTATCTAACCGTTAATGTTTGTTCGAACAGACCTTGGGCAAGTTAGTCACTTCATTGTCTAGAACATCTTCCGAACTTTAACAGATTTAAAGACAAATCTCTTTGAACATTGTTCTTGTACACTTCAATTTACTTGCTCCTCCTGTTTGCCAAGTTATTTAAAACTTGTCAAATAAATATGCCAAGTTCTTAAAGACTGTAACTTTGTACATAATTTCTACAAACAAGTTTAATTTTATAAGAATTGAAAATAAATAGACTCGTCCTCCAAAGTTCTGGAATATGTTTGTTTGTACAAAAAAGTTTATGTTATTAAAGACTAGTTTAAAAAGATAATACTAAATTAACACAACTGAATGTAGACCACGGTCAACTTTCATTGAAGCCAAGGGTATTAAATACGGCTAACTTTAATACCAGAGAGACGTAATTAATAAAAAAAGGTTACAAGACTTTTACTTACTATGCATCGTTAAAAACTATTTATATTTTACCTGTTTAATAAATTTATTAATTTTATGCCAATGACAAAATACCTAAAATAAAACCTAAAAATAGTCTTAAAATAGAAACTCGTATTTAATTAACTAAGTACAAAGTTGTATCTATAAATAAAACGAGATGATTAAGATACCTATTCTAATGTCAAGCCATCACAATACAACCAAAAATAGTATTAGGTTTTTCTGTCTCGTTCTTTTTTTGGCAATAGGCTCTCCCACTATTACATGGAACAAACATGTAATAATTTACCCTGTGTGAGAGAGATATAAAAGGCTATAGCATAGCACCATCGGAAAAAAAGGCGTGTTGAAAAACATACTTTCAACTTTTTTACTCTATATAAAATGGAGGTGTCTGTTTGTAATATCAAAACAGCTTTTTAAAATAGGCATATAAAAGTATGTACGTTACTAATAATATATACAATAACACACTTTGTAAAATTTTAGTCTGTCTATTTCTTTGATGTCCGCAAACAATCAAACCGATTCCGACTGGACCTAGCTAATGTCACAAGGAGGAAGGAATAGGTTATTTGATACTGAATGAAACAGTCGACGACAGAGTCGCAAATGACTTGTATTATACATGGCATGTGGAATAATATCTATAGTGTTCGTGAAAATGAAACGCTATGCGTGACAGAACACGCGATTCTTTACTGTCATTCGTATAAAACATGAAACATCTATCTCAATCATGTTTCAGACTAATAAAAAAAATAAAGGCGTGATTTACAGAAAGTAAAAGTAATTTCTTTGAATATACTGTGGATTACGTAAACATTTCTTTGTGTTGTGTCGATACAAGTGATACTGGGTGTGTTAATGTCGTTTGAACCACGTACGGCGACAACGTGATGTATTGACAGGTTGTTAGCCTCTTCTAGTCTTGGTAAAACAATATTATTATGATCGTTTTCACATGAAATATGCACGCGAAACACCGTCACGATTATTTTTTACCCTACTGAGATAACTACATCCACTCATTCCTTTTCACGCATCTTGTGAAAGGGATTCATTATCATATCGTATCATAATCAATTAATCATCATCAGCAACCCATTAATACCCCACTGTTGGGCTCGGGTCTCCTCTCCTCTAGAGAGCTGAGAGGGATTTGGCCCCAATCCACACACGCTGGCCCATTGCGGGTTGGTGGATCAGACACACCGTAATACCTACACTTAGAATTACTTCTAAGATACATATGTGGGTTTCGTCACGGTGTTTTCCTTCACCGCAAACAGATGGTAAGTCACTTGACTAGTACATATAAATTCCACAGAGTGAAATCCACATCAGTACTGCCAGTCGGGATCGAACTCGGACCGTATGATTCTCATATGATGAGTAGCGTAATCATAATGAAATGGAATAGAAGAGTAGTTCAAGAAAAACTTACGAGAGCAGGTCTCGACCCTCAGGAATGATGACACGACGTACAAAGAATGAAAGAACATCATAATCATTCAAGATTTACTTGCAGCAATTTACGAGCATATCCTATTTAAATTGTACTTGATAAGTAACATTCATTATATCTTATAGATTGCTATAAGATAACTAACATTGGTTAGGGACAACGTCAAATCGCTTTTCTACTTGCAACGATTGACCACGTAGTAGGGTCGAGCTAGCTGCTGCGAATAATTATAATTCAATCGATTCAAGAGAAATGAGATGCGGTATCGATAAAATTGTAATCGTCAATCGTGGCTAATAATCTCCCATGTGCTATTAGTGTTAATCTAGAGAATGGACATAATTACAGTGGCATCACATCTAGATTATCGACACAACACGCACATACTCGTAAATGAACATTCCAACATAAACACACACGCAGACAACTTTTTGTTACTAATAATAATACCTACTGAACAAAGAATAATAAACTATAAAAACCTTGTCATCTGTCGTCGTATGTCATGTTTTGTAAAGAAGATATGGCTGGGATATAAAACTATATGTCCAAGAAAAAATGCTTGTTTAACAAGCCGATATTTTCTTTGTTGTCTGTCTGAAACTTGTAAGGAACGTACTCGTAATAGCGTCTAAGGTCGATGATACTCAAAGCGCTATATTGACCCCCAATAGGTACGACATCATAAAGAAAAGTCAATAGCACTACACGAACTGTAAAAACATTGAAGCAGACCAACTCGCTTAAAAATGCATATTCCTCGCATTTATAAATCCGAAAAAGTACTGATTGAATCTTAATAAAATTAGACATACACATAAGGAATCTTCTGGGTCTACCATGCGAGTGTAGCAAAGAACAGACTTAAATATAAAATTATATTAAAAATTAAAATTATATAAAGTTAAACAAACAAACATAAATTTGAGAACCTCTGGTCTAGATTGGCGACAAGTCGTCAGTCGACGCTGATACAGGTCAGGTTAAGTCTAGCAGCTGAGAGAAAGGTGATTATATTAACGTGTTACGAAACATATAGCCAGTTCTATTCCATACGACATCATTATTCAAGAAGTGTTATAAAATCAATAACATTAACTTACTTTTGAGTTACGTATAGATTTAAATTATAATATTAAAAACTAATTTAATCGTCACGATGGCGTCCGCATTTGGGACAATATTGTATTGGAATAAATTTTATACTCTGATTACCTCACACCTTCACTCTAACAAATAAGACGTATATAATATAATAATATCATCTATATACTAAAACTTTTTTAAATATGACAATTAATAATTTTGCTTTTGCAAGTGTCGCAACTTCATGTTTCTGCATGAACTTTCACATCACATTATCTAAATATGTTTAAAAATACCCTACTCACTCACTGGAAACAAATAAGAAATCTCAATCTTACGACGCTAATCCATCAACTTACGACCACAATTCATCAAGTCCATCGGAGGTCCACTCTAACCACTTAATAAAAAATAAATTGCTTCAAGTCTTCCACATTTCCAGTATTATATAATACTTAAAATGATATCATTTCCTTCACTGTCTTCATGACGTGTTTTTTATTCTTTATTATTAGTTACTTGACTTTATAGCCCTATCTCTATAAGCCGCCACCGGCTTTTTCGCTACCAGGATTGATCTGTTATAGCGCCCTTGTTATTTATTTATAGTTATCTGCTTAGTCTTGTAGAAACTAGGAACTTCCATATTTTCTGAGTGATTCTGAACCTTATCAGATTGCACGCATGACTTGTTACCAATAAATGTAAGCTAGCAGCCAGCTCTTTAATTTCTTCACTCGAAGAACG
The DNA here is from genome assembly GCA_905147015.1 of Laspeyria flexula. Classification (NCBI taxonomy): domain Eukaryota; kingdom Metazoa; phylum Arthropoda; class Insecta; order Lepidoptera; family Erebidae; genus Laspeyria; species Laspeyria flexula. The sequence goes on along the minus strand of LR989960.1, from coordinate 14,109,439 downwards.
TCTTTGTATAGTCTGATTTGAAGTTAACATGTACGAGATAATTTTTGAAACTAATAGCTATCAGTTTCTTAGTACTATTTAAGGTAATATTGATCTCTATAAAGCATTCATGAACCGCTCGATACCAAGGTTATGCAACAATTTAAAAAATCACTGGGTAAGAATAATTTAGTAGTGTTACACTAGTTATGAGTACGTTAACAGAATGGTACATGACTGTTAATATTTGATACCTTGCGGTGGGTGTCGGTTATGTTTAGAGGTTTTTTCTACCTGGTATGTACGCGTAACGGTCATGGCTCGGTTTGATACGGTGTTGTGGGCAGAATCCTTTATGACTCATTCATTATTTTAGTTCAGTAACTAGGCTAGCTTTAAGAGAGATCATAGTGTTGTGTGCTTATGAAAAGGGTTGGAAGTAGTTCCAGCGATCACTGATGTCAGTGGTGCGTAGGTACTTAGTACAAAAACGAGGCTTTTTGAATGCTGATTTTGCTCGAAGTATCGCTATTTGAAGAAAGAAAAAGTGTTTAGGACCATTCGGTATGTATCTCATCACTTCTCACAAAATTACTTCCCTCTGTTGGGCACGGAAGTTTCCTTATATGAGAAGAATCTCAGTCTAATTATACTTGGCTGACGCTACGGATAATTTTTTACCGTCTTTTGTTTATTATGATTAATCGTTTCCTATGGCGTTATGACATCGTAGAGATGAAATGGTGACATAAATATGATGTATTTTCACTTCGTCGCCAACTCACCACAGGGACCAGAAATATTTTTCTGAATAAGTTCCGACATTGGATAACGTTTTATGAATGCCATTGGATAATAACTAACCAGTATTAACACAACTTTACTTTTCAAAGAGGATTCCTATTACTCAATATTTATAATATATGTTACATAATATTATGATTAGTAGGGCTGTTTGGTAGAAATATCTAAATAGAGGATGTTGAGATGTTTCACTTGTATAGGCATAGTTATTATATATAGGTATAGTTTTTAATTACGTATTTCCTTTGTTTTCTGAAAATACAACAGTATTGTTTTTTAATTGTAATTAAGTAATTATTTATACAAAGCCAAATATATGAATGGTAATTGTTAAAAACTACGATTATGTAATAAGTGTATTATTTTTTTGTTGAAGTTTAAATCGTCATGTTTTAACTAAAAAATGTCTCGTGATGAATTATAAACATTCCGATGTTATTAGAAATGTTGATTGGATATGAAAATTCTTGAATATTTTGTTTTATCGATCACGAGACAACATCATAAGAGAATCATAACTCATCATAAATTACAAAGTGTCCATCCCAATTCCTGCGCAAATATAAATAACCCCCTATTGAAAGAGACCTTTAGAACTTCTAGGAGAGAATCGTATGTAGATAGTGGCCACACACACTGTGACATCATGTATAAAGTGTACTGTAGTAGTACTGTAGGTATAGCTGTTACCTCTGCTTTCATGCAAACCCTACCTACACAGGAGGCTGTTCCCTCTTCCCTGTTTGATCCAAATTTATTAAGGAATAACTCAGATTGTCCTGTTGATTGATATATTACTATCTAATCACTGAACAATGTTTCGTATAAGATAAACAGCATTTCAATTTGATTTGTTCTCTGCAAAATATATCGCGAATCGGCCTTGACTTTTTCGTTTTAGGTGTCAACGTTTTATGTGCAACATATTTTAAATGCTAAATGATGTATTACAGTGTTTTGAGACGATACTTAAAAATTAAACACTTGTAAAGTTAAGTGTAAATTTTTAGATAAATAATCTAGTTGACCACCTGATGATGAATGGTAACTAACGGACAATAATATTGATATTGGCAGAACCGACGGGGAAGGCTCGCTCGTAACGAAACGGCTGTTGACGGTTGTCTAAGAGACAGACAATGTTCCTTCTACGGCCAGATCAGCGATTCTCCTTGAATTTATTATTCACGTTATTGTTCTTATAAAAAATCTCACAACGCGTTATGGTAATCACAGAAGCACCGCATAGCAAAACTCATGTTTTGGCTATCATGATATATACCTATGACCAGAACCTATTGCGGCGAAGAAGAAAGGCTATGACGCGTTCTAAACACTGTTTTCAGTCTTTGAGCGTGAGACATACCAATAAATACCAATTCTAAACGAGTGATCAGCAGATTCACAACAATGCTGAGGTTATGTTATTACAACTCCTGTCTTCCGTGGAAGAACTTTTTTCCAGTCTGCTCGGCAATTCTGAAATTGAGCGAAAACTCTCAAAGCGCCGGGCGTATATTAAAATTACACACAATTTATCGTAACTTTATGTTCCGACAACATAACATAAGGATTTATTAGTGTTTTTCTCGCTCCAAATATACAGAGTTTTCCTTTATTGCCATCTCAAAGGCTAAACCATTTACAACGTGAGAACAAAAAGGGATTTTTTGAGGAAAAACGTACAACAAAATAGTACGGCCAAGGTCATAAATCATTGAACATTTGTCTTTTCAAATTTACCGTATAACTAAATCTATTGAGAAACGAATGGTTTAACTCTCATATTATTTGACCTGGATATTTTTTTAACTGGCAGGAAGATACTGGAGTTACAAAATACTGGCAACGAAACTTTGGAGAAGAAATTGTATTGTCATTTCTGTATCCCTGGCATTCCTGTTATCTATTGATGTTTCCGTTGGATACCATTTACTATATCATCACCGGTTGTGCTGTTAACTCGTGTATTTTGTCTATTTTAAAATGCGTAGCTATTTTTGAATGCTAATGTATTTGTGCTACAGTAGTCATGTAGGATAATGTGCCTCACAGTTCATAATAAATCATCGCTAGATGCATCTCCCGGACAGCAAGTCTGCGACATACATTAAGCTAATTAAATTCTCGCAACTCCATTCACTCGTATTGTTATACGGATTATGGAAGGCTACATAACAATGCTAGTTTTTTATATAATTGAGGTAGCAGCAAGAACGCGGCCCGCTTCATGTTAAAGTCTATAAACAAAGAATTATGTCACTGCATGTTAACTTTGGGGAAAAATGCGTCTCACAGTTTTTTTAATTTCTCCATTCTTTATTGGCAAAGCAAAGCAAGTGTAGGTACTCTGAACGTTGGCAGTATTAAATAAACCAACCATCATATCAGCCGTAAGACGTCCACACTTGGACACAATTGCTCCCAAGAGATTTCCAATGGAACCGACAAGAAATTAAATAAATAAAGATCCTTCTTTGCAGATTATTTCAAAAATCTGCAAGAAGGATCTTCTGTATAGTTACCATCCTAACGAACACTGTCCAATTAGCCTGTATAAAAAGAATTGTTTTATTGTCTATGATAGCTCTTTCGGGCATATAAAAGGATTTTGAGGCAGCATAAAGGGCTCATATTAATTATGTATGTGTGAGAATACAGCCCACTCCGCTCTTCGACGAAAGTGTTTTGTGTGAATTTATATACACTTATACACCTTCAACGTTCCTCTAAAAGTGTTTATATACTTCAGCGGAAGCTAAGCTTTTAGGTTACCATAAGGCTGGGATTATATACCTACACAAATACAAATTGCTTTTAAAAAAAAAAAAACAAATTTACATAGAGCACACGTCAATATTTAACTATTAGGAGGGAAAACGATTCGTTTGTACTATTATCGCAAAACGCGTAACTGAATGTAAGCGTATGTGAAAAATACAAAGACATAACCGCTTCAAATAGTAGGCAGTGGATCATACGCACATTACACACCACAACTATGCCACATCACAAGTTGCTTACCGCACACTATTTTGTTACTGTTACACGTTTCATCTTCCCTAAATTGTCCAATAGGATTTTCCTAGTATCGGGGCCAATATTTTATGAATTTGAGCACAAACATGTAATATTATAATAATGTGTTAGGCAATGTGTCAATGTAGAACTTCTATTTGCTAAATAAATTATTTTTATTACGTCAGCTCCGTGTAGTGACGGATTAAGAATACATAATGTCACTACCCCATCTCAACCCATGGGTGTCGTAAAAGGCGACTAAAGGAGTAACCTTATGCAGACGACTCTTTCGAATTTTCCTTTTCTTGAAGACCTCTTGTCTTCATAAAGTTACTCCCTAAGTTGCCTTTTACGACACCTATGGGTTGTGATGGTGTAGTGACATTATGTATTCTTAATCCGTCACTATACGAATTGCCACACATATACAGGTATGCCACAAATTGCATAATGTTCATTTAGCCTTTACGTTTTATATTGCATCATAGTCGACGGCGACCTTAGCTGCTATAATATTAATAAAATATGTTTTATTACGTTATGAATATTTATTAATTTATTACAAATGACAATGGTTACGGCTTACGTTTAAACAGCCTTCCCAAGAAAAAACGACTTAATTACATTATACTAAGCAGAGAAAAAGACTTGAAGAGTCTTTTATCGATATTTATGTTTTTCTGCAATATTCTTGTATAGTTTAAATTATAATAAAACAAAATAAATTAATAAATTTATTTTAACTCATAAACGGCTCTAACGATACGGATAAAATGTTGTACTTTGATAAAATATTACATTTAAAAATTATCTGTTTAATTCTTCCTTGGAAAATTTTCGCAATTTTTCACTAAACCTGTTTGGCGCCATCTCATAGAATTCCGCGGAATTAAAAAAAAATATATTTCCAAAATGAAAAAGGTACCCCTAATAAAAACCTACTTTAATCTGCATGTCCATGGTCCATGGTCACCAGGTTACAAAAACAATAAATTTCTGAAAGCTTGGCATTTAAAGTGATAAGTGTCGTGACATATTATGGAGTTCTTACTAAATACTTCCCATAGAAAGCGCTATAAGAACTTTAGCTTGTTACTTGTGTGGAGGGAAATTTGTACTTACTAATATGGCGCGAAATTCTCAGACTTGTCGCTAGGCTAAGGAAAACGTTATACACGATGTGCATAACGTACATACGATGTGCGTGTTGAAGGTGCAAAGGTCTAAGCTGTGGCGGCTACTCACTTTAAAATTAAATTACTGCCGGCAGCATGAGGGGTAAATTTCCTTATTATTATTCTAATCTTCTTAATTGAATTTAATAATAGATCCGCCCAGTAGAGAATAGGACTTAAATAACAAACCTAACCTAAGACACCGTGCACTTTTATTCGTCTTGAAACTTTGTCTAGGTCATAGAAAACAGATACAGAATACATCTGGCCATAATAAAAAAGCTATGGTGGCCGAATGGATGTTCTTTGCCACACATTACACAGTAAGATTCCGGGCCATCATGGTGTCAACTTGGGCTATATTTAGATTGAAGTTAATCTCAATTCGTCATCTCATCTCCAACAACATCTTCCCCGTATAAATTTAAATAATAACAGCTCTATTGTACCATTTGCAGTTCCGCTTCTTTGTAACATAACCCTAATTACGACAATAATTGTTTAAGGACACAAACATTATCAGGTACTTAATAACATACTGTAACATAGTAACACTTCTTCAATATACATAGATTACATAATGTAATACGAACGTGCTTACATTGGTGATATAGAAAGTGTTTATCGTCAGTTTCACCTTCCAGTAGCTATCAGCTATTAGAATATTCACCATGTTCAATACTAAATACTAATACAGGGAAAGCATGTTTGGTAAGTGTGCTACTGTTATTCTGTAATCGTATTATTGATAATTATATGTAAAAAAGTACTTGGTTTACATGGAAGATGAGACATACACAAATACACCCATTGGTGTATAGGTCATAGGTGTAAGAAGTTGGGCCAGATTTTTCTGTGGATATGTAGATTATTTTACAGGAACAGACATGCTTTTAGGATGGATATAAAGAGCCCAACCCACTTTATTTTTAATTGAAAATATTCTTTTTTGAAAATTTTACAATTAGTTTAATTAAGTCTGATCGTAATTGATCGTAATCGTAGCAAGTGGAAGGAAATGGTCTCTGCCTACCCCTCTGTTGGGAAAGAGGCGTGATCTATATGTATGTATGTAATTCTGAAGATTCTAATAGTGTTACCCAAAAACCTCTAAGCTTACATTATCATCATAATATTAAGATAGAATTACACCAATATTGTACAATACAATCCCCACAACACGACAAAAAATAAATATTTCCGTACGTTAGAAGAACATGACATATCGTCTCAATATCGAAGCGTGCTCAACATCATATTCTCTCATAAATAATCCAATACCCAGTTCTAGTGAAACAGCTTCCCGATTCGATACGGTATCAAGATTAAAGTAAGCTTCTGTAGCCAACACTTAGGTCAGTACAAGAAAACAACATTTTTATCTTATATAAACAAGTCGGTGGGTAGTTGGCAAACAGCCTGATATCTTGGTACTTTCCTAAAGTCAATATTTACGGAGGTAATAACAGTTTCTCAACTTTATGCTTTCCTGTGTGTAATTGTTTTGAAGACCGCTTTGTTTTGGAATAACTACTTTATTGTAATTACTCTATTTATTTATTTATAAACCTACATTATTGTTTAAAATTCCGTAATACTAATAGATAATTATGAACTAATCATATTATTTATTCTAAATAAAATGTCAAAAGTAAGCTAAATTACAAGTTTATCATATTTCATCCATCATTTCTTTATCCGTCACTACTCAGATTATTTCATACAGATTGCATGTTATTTATTATATTGAGTTATATATAAGTTATATCTATATTAACTGGTGTATGTCTATATTAATTGGTGTCAAAACCGTGTTAAAATAATAAATAAATGAAAATAAAATCGGTAAGAAATGAAATTATTGTATGACTATGTAGTGTACGACTGATGTGCAAAAGGTCCCAGATTCGATTCCCGGGTCGGGTGAAAATGGTATAGGGATTATCATAAATTCCAGTATATCATATCATCAAATTCCATTATTGAGATTTGCCCGGAGTTTGGTATACAAACGTTTCCGGTTGATGACAATAGGCTCGTCCTTATTTCATGGGACCAAACATAGCTGGCGAAATGTGGGTGTGATACACTTCTGCCTAGCCCTTAGGGGAAAAATGCGTAATGCTATGTACCTATATAGTCGGCCGACCGTCATAATTTTCAATTAAAATTATCAGTATTAACATTGACACAAAAGGTTTGAAATATTCGTTTTAAAGATCAATAATTTTTAACGACGCACGGATCCTTCTATTGGTTAATCACGCTCTGCTTACTCTTATTATTATATTATGTACAACTGAATGAGATATCAAACAACTTTTGTATAGTTGCCAATAGCGAACGTTTTATTACAGTGTTGTTTATTTATCCAACCCACTTTTGTTTCCTGAAATAAACATTCAGTCAGTTACAAATCAGTCAAACGAAAAATTGTGAGAAATAAATCGTGGATGCGTAATGAAGATGAATAATGGTTGAGCTTAGGATACTTTGTGTGGTATATTTTAAATTATAATTCTCCATGATGCAGCTTTTTCCCCCTTATTATTGATTTGTAAGTTGTGAGTAAACTATGATCCGTATGACCAGTGAATACTACTATCTGACTCATTTTATTGTCTGCTCCTTGAGTAGTACTTGATGAAATCGATTCGTTATTAGCAGTAAAATAACAAACAATTGCACAGTCTTATAGTAAACAAGTACGCGTTGAAGCGCAAAGAAATATTTAATGGAAAATGTGACTTTCACCATCATTATTGATCGCAATCATTTGCTCTTTAGTGTCAATTTCATTATTTTTTAATAGTGAAACGGAGGCTATAAAGTTTCTCTCGAGATTCCTGTTTTTAAACATAAACATAGGCCCCTTATTACAAATTACGGACTAAGCATTAAACCAGGTTTAAATTGACAACTTTGACACTAAAACAATGGCTTAAGTCAAATTTACACTAAAGACCAAATGATTGCGATCAATAATGTTGGTGAAAGTCACATTTTCCATTAAATATTTCTTTGCGCTTCAACGCGTACTTGTTTACTATAAGACAGTGCAATTGTTTGTTATTTTACTGCAAATAACGAATCGATTTCATCAAATACTACTCAAGGAGCAGACAATAAAATGAGTCAGATAGTAGTATTCACTACAATTGCCACGCGAACGTACAATATTACGTGTATAGTAAATCGAGTAAAAGAGTAGAATAATAATATAAACAACTATGTTTATGTTTATTTAACAAATGCAGTCCTCTGAAGTCATACCAGTAATATGCTAAAAGGTCTTCACAAAGTTTATGTCAGTGTATGTATGCTTCTTTCAGCTCTCTAGATAGGGGAGAAGAGACTCGAGCCTAGAAGTGGGACTAAATGCGTTGCTGATGATGCTTCTTTCACATCAGTTAAGTAGTATTAGTATAGTAGATTAAAGAAAACTATGTAGGAACGCTGGATGTATCGAATGACCCATCGAACAATGACATTAAAGGAATAGCAACTATATTTTCAGTCACAAACATTTAAATTTGTCACTAAACTTAAAATAAACTTAAATTAAGTTTAGTGACAAATTGAAATTTTGATGGCCCTATATAATATATCTATTCCCAGGAAATATATTTGTCACTATATTAATCAAAACAATTTCTAAGTATCTATCGACAAATGAATGTAGATATTTATCTTAAAAAATGTGTTCGTACCCAAAATAGTAGATCTGTCACCAAACAATGTTTTTGAGGCAGATCTGAAATGGATAAGTTAAGTTAGAAGGCTCCTGTCTCAGTCATGGTAGTTGTTTGTTTTTTCAGCCTTGAAATACTTTCTACGCCGAATTCGACATGGATTTAGTCAGGAAAAGGCTAGGATAAATAAATTGTTAATTGATATTATTTTCCAGGCATAATAAATACTTACGTAAATTTCTTTACCTACATTATTCGATGATTGAATTTTGGTGATACTTCTATTGTTTTGGAACCCAATACATTTCTGATATTTCCAAGTGATTCTGAATTGATATTTTGTTGACCGTTTTGATATTATTTGGTAATTCAATTTTGGTGACAGATTTATTATTTTAGGCACAAATATTATTTATTAGGTCGATTAAATCATACCCTAAAGGAATTAATTTCTGAGATTGAGTCATATTCATTCTTTCAAAGAAAATGCCAAGAATATTTCCATCAGGAATTTAAATAATCTTTATTGACTATACTCCTTCAATAAAACGCCGTATTTAAAAGAAAATGGCGTCGAATTGGCTTACAGGAAAATTATTTAGGTAAAAGGCGACGTGATCTTCAGATTAAATAAGGTAGACAGACGACCATTGTGTCTAAACGTGTGCCACGTACGTCTTTATTCCTCGAGCTTTCTGAACCTGTCCCTGAATACTAAGAACTCGGTTTTGTTTGCACGTACACCGAAAACAGAGGTGTTTATTATGCCACGAGAAGTTGAGACGAGTTTGAATAAGCCGTAGTATGTCGTAACACTCGTCACTTGAAACGAGTCGAGTCATATCATACAGCTAGTCGCTCGAGTAGAAAGTGTTTTTGTTCGGTACATGCAAGGCACGGATTAAGGCATCTGAGACGTGACCCGGTGCAGCCTTGCCCCGCAACGTTTGCACAATTTGGTTTTGTCGCTCAGTGAACATTAGTGACGCTATATCAAGGCTGCGTCAAGCGCTACGGATTAATCGTTTCGACCAATTCAATGTGAATGTAATACTCTCCACTTGCGTTTGTTGTTTAGACGTGTTGGGAAACACGACACGTAATCTTTTAGAATAGTTATTTTGTTATTCGTTTTGCTATTCTGACGCCACAATCATAAAGAAATTGAAAGAATATCAATAATTACATAACAAAATGAATTTCATACGGAAATAATTTAAAAAAAACCAATACAAATAAAAAGCAGAGACAAAGAAAAACCTACAATTAGCTTTTTTATCTTGTCTTCAATTGTAACCTCTAGAAGTCTAGATGAAACGAATACAATAAAGTTTCAAGAATCTGGCAGTGAGCTAACCCGATGTGGTGATATATTGGCAAAAGATCTCTAAGCGCCAAGAAGATATCTTGTCGGATCATTTAAAAGTTAAGTCAATGGGGCGAATTAAATGGTCGACGTCTGAGCACTGAGGATAAAAATAATTTGAACGTCTCGTAAGTTTCCCTGCGACTATGTCCCACCAGAGTTCACAAGACTAAATAACATTAACAGCCAATTCCACCAAAGTGGGAATAAACCACACGACACAAGGCTAGACACATCGATTACTTTCTCGCTCGTGTTTTCATTATCGTGACCATTTAGCACGACGATGCCTCACCCGCCCTTTGTCTTGTCAAAAAAAAAGAAAAAGTTTTTATAAAATTTGGTATTTATTTTACCTAACTAATGTATTAACTATTTGTCATATTTACTAGTTAGTACAATGTCCAATGTATTATCGACTAATATTTGAATAAAGTTTTATTCATCATCATTCATCTTTATTATTATTATTAAATGTCAAATTAGTCCTTTCGTTCATTTAAAAGGAAGAAAGTAGGTATAAAAAAATATATATATCTATAGATGTGGTAATCGATACTAATCCTTAATTACTCATAGACTTTGAGTCGGCTAAGTATGTAATTAGATCTTATAGTTTTCTCCCATTTTAAGTTTATAAGCCCATCATTATTGTACTTAGAGTAATTCTAAATAATTATTTATTTCTTGCGCTTTTTTTTGGCGTACATAATATCTAAATTATCTGTGAAATTTGCAGATAAATTCAAATTTCAAAACTGGATAACATTTTCGATACTCTTAGTAAAAAAATAAATAAAATAATAGTATTTACCTCTTCATCTTCAGCTATTAATTCTACTGTGGTTTGTTGTCTACTATGCGACTGTTCCGCTGTGTTTAGTTTCACAGGCCGCGGGTCTCCTTGATCCAATACTGAAACAAAAAAGAAAACTGTTAGTCACGTAAGAAATACATTTGTTACCATTGGTATTCCCTTATTTCATGGAATGCTCCATTACTCGTACTAAAGCAAAATCGTTTTGTACGAAAATATTTTAGATTTTTACTTTATTGAGTTTGCTTGCCTTCCGTGTTTTTAAGCCATAATATTTTAAAACCCAGAGCTTGACGAAATCAGAATTTAAAAACTAAAGGCTGTCTATATTAACATAACACCATGAAACAAAATTCAATATTATACGTGAAATTAGTAGTAAGTATCTTATTGAATATATTATATTGCCAACGACGGCACGAATGTATTTCATGGAACAAAATGCATGAAGTTGTCGGCCGAAAAATGAAAATTGAGTTTTGTGGTAAGTCAATTGATACGAAACTATGTAATTTATTTAATAGCAGGCCTTCAGTTGATTAATCGCTTTTGAGCTTTGTAATGTATGTAAATATATTATTAAAATCCTTGATAAATCGCTGTGCTGACAACGAAGTAGGCTTTTTTCTTGGAAAGCCAACGAAGCGGTTTTATTTTACAAACATTAGCAAAACGTAAATCATACTCCTGGTCAATATATATCTTTCAGCTGCGGTATAAAAATGCCCAAAAAGATTCTTATGGCAGTTTGCCAATTTAGTGGCATAACGAGTTTATATATTTCTTAGAAAAGGTATTAGATTTTATCTGTTAAAGCAGAGGACCAAAAGCTGCTTAGAGTATTTATGGAGGGAGAGCCTTTCGAAAACTTTCGTATCAAAATTAACTTTGTTTTTCATTTACGTCCCGTCCCGCCCACCTGTGAACCGATTATTTATAAATTTTAAAGAAATACATTAAGTTGAGTGAAAATTTAAAGCAGGTTTCGATATTAGAAAGAATCACGCGGTAATCATCATACCAGCTACGTGTTCTGCGGTGCCAAATACTAACGCAAACATATCAAACAAGAATTCTAAGTAAGTGGATAAACGTGCCACGATTTAAACATTACAAGTTATTTGTTCAAGCAATCCCAACCTCTTTGTTTATAATACAATCAAAACAATTATATATAGGAAGAACAAATTCCAGACAGATACACTTTGTATACTTCTAGAATACTAATATGTAAGGAACCGCAATAAAATAGTATAAAACAAGATTATTATAAGCCAAGACAGCGAGTCCTGCTAGTAATCTCCGTTTAAATCCATCACGTCCCGGCATTCTTTCAACAAAATGTTATCTCTGAATTAATTAGATTTTGTTCTCGGAAGACGGCCAAAGTTTAACAAGAGATTTCCCACAGACATTTCCTGTATAGACACACAGTTCGTGAATTACTGTTTTAGAGCTTTTTAGCCTGAATATAATTTTCTTTATTCAAATACGGGCCCTGGAGGATAGACCGAGGGTATGAATTCATTGACCCAAACGGGCCGGCGCGGCGGCTAAACTGCTGCCTCAGCCAACAATATGTTATTGTTTATTTTTGAAGTGCCCCTTTCACCCATCCAGACAGAGTTCGTCATAACCATAACGAACTTCGTCTGGGAAGACGAGACATTGGCAACGTCGAATATGCGAAAGTTCCCTGAAATATACCAGCAACCTGCTAAAGAGCGGCAATATAATCAAGACATTCGAGTCGCCTCGGTGATTTCTTCAATCATTTCCAATCATAATAATTTTTTCAATAAAATCAATGAATGTTTTCAATACCACAGCGTTAATGCATACCACTATCATCCTTAGATCTTGGCAGATATTATTCAATTATCAGCCTGAAGTCTGGCACTGAGCCAATAATAAGAGACCTGACAATACGAATTTTATATACATTACTACCAATAACTAATTCAAAGAGTGAGAAGAATAAGAATGATCTGCATGGAAAAAACAATATTATAGCTTCACATGGTATTACTCGTTTTAAATCAATTTCGGACGAAAATCAGTCGTGTATGGGGTAAGCAAATTTAGATATGGTCGCTGTCACTTTCAAACATTTGACAGCGACATCAAAACCGAATAAGCCGAATTTCGAAATTCTGAGTAAGCCCCCATTGCACAAAATAAACAGGAAAAAGGAATAATAGGCACATTATATTATCGCATTGGATAAACAGACGTTGGGCGTCAGCATTCGCCCAGTCGGCACCTGATACACGTTTAGATAAAATCCATTAGGCATTGGCTGTGTTACCTACACCTGGGAAGTGTTTGGATGAATCATAACAGGAAACGCTAATATACAAACACCGACTGATTAGAAAAGCACACAACCATACATTTTAACTGGATATCAAATCAGTATTTTATCCACGTTCCTAGTAATGCGTTAAGCACTTAGCGTCTAAACGATAAACACGCTAACTCATTCGTTAAGTCGTTTGAAAAATGGTGTTTAAGTAAATTAAAATTGCAACATTTCGTACTTAATAACATTTGTGTACTTATTTACGTTTACGTTTCATTTAATAGAGAAGTTTATTTAGTTTTGTTTTATTTAATTTTTTAGACACGTTGCAACAAATGTTGGAAATAGATATTCCTCCTAAATGCTTGAATCGCTTCGCTTCCACTCTCGTAATTCGTAAAGTGAAGACCTGAATCTGTGTTGCCTAATTGGCTAAATAACCAACTGACCCAATAATGCGAATCTTGTGTACGCGAGTGAATAAACGTCTTCTAGCTATGTAGCCTCACTAGTAAGTATAAAATCTTAGCTGGTGGAAGTTAGGCAATATGAATAATATGATTTCATCGATATTTTTGACTAAATTTACAATTCGATTTCGTTTTTACTTCTGTGAAGAATCATTGATTAATCGGACCAATGCACAATGTACCTAGTAGGTTGATTTCGGAAATAAAACCTAAAAAAATTGCAATCCACAGCTATTTGTTAGGAAACGGTTTTATAGTACACAAATCTTCGATATAATCGAAGATTTTCTTTAATAAATCGAAAAGGCAGAGGTAATTATTAATCGTGGATCAATGTTACATGGCAAGTCCCGATAGAGACAGATATAAGACCTAACGTGAGGTTTGTTTAAAAATAGTTCGACCCCGGTATTTGTGTCATTATCTTGATACAATATAATAGAGAATGAAATATGGTTGATGTAGAATGTAAATCGTTGATACAAAGATGTTACGCCTGTATTACTTTGCACTCTAAACGACGAATCTATTGAACGTAATTCTATTTATTCCGGGAAAGCCCGTGCGTGGTTAGATCGTCAAAAATAATTAGCATAACGTGAATAATTTATGCTGCAAACAGTTTCATTTTATATTAGTGATATTCCATTGAGTCTCAAAATATTTTTTTTTACATAAATATGTAAGAGGGCTGTAGGAATCTTGGGAAATCCTTAAGTATGTACGACCGCTTCCTTAATATAAGCTATACAAATATGAACTAAATGAGGAAACAAACAAAAACCATACCATCACTTCCTTTAGGTAAACGGTAGTAATTTAGTAAACCAATAAATTGCAACAAAAAGCAATAAAACTAAGGAAAAAAATTATTGCAAGAAGTTCTATAAATTGGTGTCTATCGTTATAACCGCTTATTACCCTCGATTCGGCACCCACTAAGTACGGACTACGGAGGAATGCGATAACTACGCGTATAAACTTTTTTCATTTGTACCGATTCTTCGTCAAGGTTTTGTTGAAATTGACCACGAATTTGATCAGGTCCAATTACCTCAAAGAAAGTCTCTTAAACTCTCCTCTAATTATTACAAATGAAAAAAATAACAATTTACTTTTCTATAGAAGTTATGTTATAAACTAAACAACAATATTTTTCGAACAGAAGACAGCTGAAAGATTGGTTATAGACATAAGCTGCGTTTTATCAACCAAACACGTGAGTTCTAACTTAACACTAATCAGAATAAGTTTTCCGAACAATGAGATCGATAAAGGTAGCTAGTTTCGTAAAAGCGACTAAAAAAAAGTTATTTTTAGTTACCTGTCTTATCCCTGTTTTCAGAGAATAACACCAACATAGTTCGAAGACCGGACCAAATTGTTGAACGTACCATGAAATCGCTGCAATTTAAAATTCTTAGTAATACTACCCAGTGAAGAAGGCATAACAGTGAAGTGTGTTGGCAGAACAGTGGACTTTCCCGATGACGGATCAGGAACATGAAAATGCATAGGGTTTATCCTTGTTTAGACTATAAGCCTAATAAGTTTAGTAACGAGTTAAGATTAAGAAACAAGGAAATTTTGTCACATTCCTAATAATTTAACCTGCTGTGTGTAATACAGGAAGTAGAGCACCAGATTATTTTTGGTATACTTAATTTATAATTTATCTACACTAATATTATAAAGCTGAAAAATTTGTTTGTTTGTTTGAACGCGCTAGTCTCAGGAACTACTGGTTCGAATTATAAAAATATTTTTGTGTTAGATAGTCCATTTATTGAGGAGGCTTTAGGCTGTATAACATCACGCTACGGCCAATAGGAGGTGAGCAGTGGCCAAATAGAGGGCGACGAGAGCGTAGCCCCGCGCTACTTCAAGTTAATTATAATATATTTTCATATAATTACGATGTATGCGTATATATACGCATACATCGTAATTGACTTTTTGACTGGCCTGTTGGTCTAGTGGTTAGTGACCCTGACTGCTAAGCCGGAGGTCGTGGGTTCGATCCCCACCCAGGACAAATCTTTGTGTGATGAGCATAAAGGTTTGTTCTGTGTCTGGGTGTAATTTATCTATAATATGTATGTATTTACAAAAAAAAAATGTATTTAAGTAGTATATCAGTTGTTTAGTACCCATAACACAAGCAAATATAATTGCTTACTTTGGGACTAGATGGCGCTGTGTGAATGTGATACACCGTAATTATATGAAAAAGAAATACCAGCAATCTAGACAACGCTTACATAAATCCAATGAACGTATGCGCATAATAACAAATTTATGATAACAGCATTCAATTAACATGTTAGTTAGATAAACATAAGTCCGTTCATTATCATTGGCAGTGTCAACGTATGCACTTGGCTCCTATACTACATCCCATCAACAGCTCTCGAGTAGCTATTACACTCACAAGGCCGGAGCTAACACGATCAAAATATTGGGCAACATTTTATAGAGCCATATAAATTAATGATGCGCATAAAAATAAATGTTGTTGATGTTTTCCAATTAGACTCTTGTTAAAATTTGCGCACATTTAAAATGAATTGCTAGAATAATGCTGACATTACTCCGCCTGGAAAGTCAATCTCAAAGTAAGCTGAGAAATTTTAACCAGAGAAATATTGGCAACTCTTTCACCATTTCTGCGGTGGAAAGCCAACAAGATAGCGGCACAATACCAAATTATAGTCGTAAAACTCTGAGACTGTTGTGAATTTCTTGATAATAAAAGGAAGCAACAACAATTTCGACCCGGTCTGACATTGAACCCAAATACTTGACTAACGAGGCAAATGCTATATTTAGCGTATAGCAGTAATATTACTGTTAACTACGATCTCGACAGCTAGTCGATGATACGACTTCACAACACCTTCACCACTTAACGAACTATTGGTACTACTATTTTGCTCATTTTTGAACATGACAAGATACGATGAGTCTATTTAAAAAATAATGGCGTCATACCGGACTCTGCAAAAGGCAGTGTTCGCTATGATAATTATCTTGTCTTGACCTACAAACATTTTTTTGGAAGAGATAGCTTGTCTGTACACAAAACAGAGATACGTGTAATTTTTCCCGTATTATGAAATCTTCAAATTTTAAACCATTTGTGGCAAAGCCATAAGTTTTTTTACGGTTTAAATTTAAATCTAATATTAAATCAATCTAAGATAACTCTTTCATAAAATATCAAACTTGATTTATATACCAAACAATTTAATTCTGTTGATCGGGTATATTAATTCGAATCAAAATTATAATACGGCAATATTTTGGCATTATCGATAGCATGCAAATCGACCTTGCAAAACTTGTTCATAAACATAAAAACGATGTTTAATTAATAACAAGTAGAAGAGTATTTTCGTACCATCTATTTTGACCACTAGAGACAAAAACAGCTTACGAGACACCAAAATGAGTATGACTATTTAAATTTGTCATTAAAGTTAAAGGAATTTAAATTAATAACACTACAGGATAAAATACGTCGGCGGTATCACGATAATAACTTTGAAATACAATTTTGTGCAAATGCCACGACCACAATTTGCTATAGAAACAATAAGTAAATTCACATGTATGTATAGTCCTAGTAATTATAATAGAATGGTAACAGGTTTCTTTCGACCTTTTGCTATATTCGAAAGGGAACGAGGACATATCACATTGGTGTAGCTTATACATCGAACAAGCCATTACAAGTAATATAACAGATAAATTCTTGCAGCTGATCACACTTGGTGTAATTGCGTATATATTTACCACATTGGGTCGATAGGAATTCAACCTGAGGATAATTTGGTCTAGTCACGCGAATGTGTGAGTTAGGTGAATGATCGAAGAATGGCGTAGCAGTCTGGGCCATTTTAAATCTATATAAAAATTTACATTCAATTGACAGAAAAAACCATATATTTTATCTTACCTACTTAAAAATATCAAATACTGCATTTTGTTATACAAGTTTATAATGAATATTTATAAAACACTAAATTGTGAGAATTGCGATCTGATGCAACCAATTCGAAGCAGTTGTAACTAGGTGGACATTAAATGAGTCATTTTAAACTGGAAATAAATTTGTAATAGACGCCTGTCAATCGGCCATTAGAACCAATAAAGACACATACGATAAATAACGTAAATAAATTAATAAAATGACGACGGACACACGTATTGGAGACGGCAATGATCTTTCATTACCAACTCCGCAACTCGTTTAAAGATGGTTGGACGTAAATAAATAGTTATAAAGAATTAAATACATCTGAGCAATGTCACGCGTTCGTCACATTTACTGGTCCTGAAATCTATTGGAGTGTGAAATCAATTCCGGTGTTGAGTTCTATTGTTCAGTTTCAATTTGTGTATCGTGTTCCTATTAGTAAAGCCGCTAATCTTTGTAGTTAAGACAAGACTAGGCTACTCTGCCAAATGATTTTCTAATAGCATCACTGATAAACAACTCAACCTGCGGTAAGAACTATAGGTATATCTTAATCTAAATAACGTAACTGCCACGTAAATTAGAATGAAGTTTTACCAATCTACTGTAATATTATACAGAGGTATAGTTGAGTTTGTGAATTAAGATGTAAAGGATAATCTTCAAAACTTCTCAACCGATATTCACGAAATTTCACATAGTGATAGTCGAAAACCTGGATAAGGACTTAGTAATACTTAGCGGAAGCTAGTTACTAATATCTACATATATGCAATCAACAGGTTAACTCTAATTTTACGACAGATTACCAAAAATCTATTACCTATGGAAGGCTCTAAAAGCAATTTCAGTCTTTCTTCAAGAAGAAGTAATTTTATACCTCTGACGTAATCGTCTATTGAAATAAGTGGTTTTTACAAAAACTAACCTCTTTCACGACAGTATGTTACTAAATGAATGAATGCTATACCCGACATCCTCGCCGTTTCTTGCCGGGTATCGATAAAACCTTTTAACAGGCAGCGCCTACATGCAAGAATTTTATTGACTTAAAGTTTTGGCCGTTGATATTCAGTCCATATAGATAGCAAGACTAAAAGCAACACCCATACTTAAAACAGATAATAATATATTAGTAAAACAAGCAAATATTTGCGCCATGCCAGAATCAAGGTGACCACTTAATGATCTCTAGTTAGTTATAGTGTACCTGATGTTATCTTGGTCGATCGCTATTCGAGGACCGTGGACGGCGTGGTCGCCTAAGGCAAAAGTTGGATGCTGACGTCATGCAAAACCAGTCGAGTAATTTCCAAAGTAGCATAATGTGGATAACGGTATACATACAAAAGAAAATTTGCGAACTTTATTATGATCGCTTTCAGATTTTAAGGATATGTAGAATCGACAGATTTTTAGAATTTTGAATAGAAAAATAAATCAAATGTAGTAGCCCGTTCTCATGTTAAATATGGATTTAAAATAATTGGCTGCATATCTTGACAAAAATGGTTAATAATGACTTGAATTCCAAAAGTTCAAAGACTAATCTAAAAGATCGACTTTGTTGCCTTTATCTACCACAAAATGGACAGCCTTTTCGCTGCGATCTTGAAATTCAACTAAAATTTTTTTTTTTTCAAATAGTATTAATACATTTGCAATAACATTATTATGTCACAAATTAAAAATATATAAATTAGGTCCCATTTACGGATAAAAAATTAAATTAGACAGCAGAGTCAAGAACGACAAACACGACGCGAACCCATATGGGAATATGAGCTCGCGTCGTGTTGTAATTTATCAAATAACATTTCTGCTTTCATTACATACAGATACTGCCTTCTTTTCAACACAACGTCTATCATCAGACATGAATACATGTTTTTGATACTGAATCACATTATACTGTAACAAACAAGACACCTAATGCTAATACAAGAGTACACCAGACTGAATACAATTTTCATTCGATATTCAGTTTTGTCCTCAGACAACCACGATGTTGCTTACAATCAGAACGTGATCGGGGAATATTTCAATGTTAAGTGCACTGCGTCTGAAATGCTTTACCATGCTACGAAATTTCTTTCATAAGATTTACTACAGGATTTTTTTTACCAAATTCACTTACTTGAGACAGTTTATAGTTTTAATAAAAAAGAGTTTAGTTTGAGAAGGAGTTACTCGTTCAAACCGAGCTCTTTTACAAGATAGGAATTAACTTATTAGCGCCAAGACACTTTACAGATTCATGAGATCTACTTGCAGGCGTATAGACAGTTTGCATTTCGAAAAGGTGAAATACCTTCTTTGCACATACATTCATTAAAACTAGTTTTACGTATCTTGAGGTCAATTCGATATATTCATATTTTATTTATATTTCTGGCAATGACACTATTTGCAAATTGAGGCCATGAAGAAGAAAACGTTGCTTTTATAAATAAATGAATGTCATGTCATGTTTCTTATCTATATTGTATTTAACGTAAGTATGAGAAAATAGTGAAGGCGATGATGCGTCTAAATTTTGATCAATCAAAGAATTGGGGACACGTTTGACTTAAATTATGGATCACCATTAAAATTGTTTTGGCTTTTCAGATTAATAATAATTATAAGAGAAGTATGCGATAGGTTCAGAAAACGCCTGATGCTGTTTGCAAGTACATGCTGGTGTTAGTTTTGAAGAGGGACCTGAGGTAAATGTGGAGAAATGAGAGAGATCTTTGCTCAGATGCAACAGGGAAAATAACAGACTTGTACTTGGAAAAAGCAAGTTCGACCACAAGTTTATGATATTTAGACCGAACGTCTTTTTCTTGAAACTCATTGACTTACGCCTTATATAGCATACGTTCATCTTAAAAAGAAATTTACTTAAAGTAATTTTACCTCGGTGGCGCAAGGGAGTAGACTCTCCCTTGCGCCACACACACAATTGTTGCCCAAGAGAGAGAGAGGTCCCTGATTCCATTCCCGGTTTTCTTTTTTGAAATTCTCTGTATCAGCTCCGAGACTGGAAATACGGCAGTTAATAGCAATACACTCACCCCTATTACATGGGAACAAACATAGCAAAATGTGATACATCTCTGACGAGGCCTTCGGGGACTAAGGAATGATGCTATTATATATTATAAATGCGAAATTTAGAATGGATGGATAGATGTTTGATACTCAATTACGCCAGAACGACAGAAAGCATTGATATGAAATTTGACACACATGTAGATTATAGTCTGGAGTAATAATAATAACCGTAGGTACGTCTGGTTGCCACCGTCGTGGTATAAAAAAAAATTTTTGTTTTACATTTTGTGTACACCCCATAGTAGCGAAGCGATGGTGGCTGAATGCATAAGGGACCGGCGTGCAAATCACGCGGTCCGAGTTCGATTCCGACCGCCAGTACCAATGTGGATTTCACTTTGCGGAATTTATATGTACTAGTCAAGTGACTAACCATCTGCTAACGGTGAAGGAAAACATCGTGAGAAAACCCACATACCCTAGAAGAAATTCTATGAGTATGTCTGATCCACCAACCCGCACTAGGCCAGCGTGAGTGGATTATAGCCTTAATCCTCTCAGCTCTGGCAGTGGCAGCAGTGGGACTAAATGGTTTGCTGATGTACACACCATAACACAAAGGACATAATTACAGTAAAGTTCACATAAAATAAGCTGCCTGCAACGATTTCTTCCAAACAACAAATAGCACTTGAACTACTTTTAACTAGGTAATATGCGAGCGACGACGTCACAAGCGGAAGCTCGATTTATTATATAACAATCGGTGAAAAAGTTCACACGTAAAAAGTAACATCTACTTGTCTATTTATAAGTTTATATAATATAGGAGTTAATGCATAATGCATGAGAATAACCTGTCCTTATTGAAACACGTCCTCGTCGGAACGGTCAGTGGCGATCGCGAAAAACAGATTATCTATTGTACGTGTCAGACAGGAAACTAAAACACATTCAATTAATGTTATGGTAGCACTTCTGTTGACGTAACTATGAATATTTACTTTTATGGATTAAATAAAACAATCCTTACTTAACATACCTCTAACATAAATCATTTGGTCTCAGAAGGTACTTAATATGAATAGAAGCTGGAGGTAGAGTGTTTGAACGATTTAATTCATTCAAATGCATTAATTTCACAATTACAAAGGTACACATTATTACATAATAGCCTAAACTACAATAATATAATAGTAGTAGTAATAGTCAATAGAAATATGTTATAAGGGATTATTAAATTTTCTTAGGTTGTTTATCATAATATTTCAAAAGAAATAACATAAGGGACATATCAGGAGTACCCTCAACCGGCGAGAATTCATGAAAAGACTGATGAATGTTGAAAATGCCCAAGATTTATGTTAGAATCGTAGCAAGTAGAAATCAAATGAAATGAAATAATATATTTCGTATAAACATGGTACATAATTGTGTTTTTAATGTTAGATTGGACCAGCATGTTTGGCCACCAGTGGCATACGAAAATTTTTACAATATTCATATTAATAAATTACATAATAAAAATAAAAAGGAAATAGTCTACATATATATAGATAACCCCTCTGTTGGGAAAGAGGCGTGATTTACCTATATACATGTATGTATGTATATGAATACGAAGTATAAGTATCACTAAGAGCAAATAAATTAATCTATATAGGTACTGATATTCGTTACTTTGATTAAGAGTTTGTTTGGTTCAAGGCACTAATCTCAGGAACATAATCTGAATTGAAAAATTATTTTAGTGAAAGTTTAGCCCATTTCTCTAAGAAGGATATTCAACGTCACGATACGACCAATAAGAACAGAGAAGAGGCCAAACAAAGATCCATGGGAGCGAAGCTCAGGGCAACAGGTATATATTATATGCGTATATGTAGATATATATTTTAAATTTGATTAAATTTTGTATCTGAAATGTTTCTAAATTTCTCTAATAATATTCTTTGAGCTGAGGGATTTTATTACGTGAAGTTAAACACTCCTACACATAGGTGTGCGGGAACCTTTAAAAAATAATAATTAATTAACGAGTTAATTGCCATCATTAGCTAATACTATAGCTAGCATTGAGCATAATACTATAATGACGTAAAAAATTTAAAAAAATTACATAACATGACCTATGAATCCCACGTATTAATGATATTATTAATATTAATTATACAACGTCTTAATTAAAACCTGTGTGGTTATCATACAAATTTGCTACAAGATGTTTAAAAATTACAGACAATTCAATTTAATTACCGACATTTTTATAAAAAAACAAACAAACGAATGAAATTTTACTGACAGGACGAAAATAGACAAGACATAAAGCTAAGTTTTTGCCTCCAAATAGTTATTGTTATTATTATGATAAACCGTGTAAAATGTTTCCAGTTTTAAAACAAATATTTAGAACGAAATTAATCAGAGGTAAATTAAATTAAACCTAATGACATTCACTGCTGGACAATAGGCGTCACCTAATTACCGCCACAGCGAGCGAATTTGTGCCTTTATGCAACTGCAACCAACGAACCTTCTTTATGCTGTTATGATAATATCAAGGAGTATGATTATCCTTTTCCCTTCATAGCAAAAAGGTTACAATCGACAAGCGACAAATAATAAACCTACCGACACAACCAAGCCAGTTACACCTATGCATGATATATTTCACCACAAAATCAGCGTGCCCTCGATCAGGAATACCGGAGCAGGGCGGCACGCGCGACCGGTTTCACGGACACACCTAGGTACACAATAAACGCTTACTATCTAAGTGCACTATATGCCACACGCCCTTGCTACTAAAATCTCTAACGTAATATTCTTCTAAGTAAAAACAAAATATTATGAAAGAAAGAAAAAACATTTATTCCACACAGTCAATGTGACATTAGCAGGAACAATTTACATAAGATTTAAAGGAAAAAAAAGAAAAAAGATATAACTAATAATTTTATTGTACCTACTGCATGTACTAATAATTATTGTAGGTACCTACTGCATGTTTTGATTATAATAATAAAAATAAAACAGAACAAAAAAAAGCATTTATACTTCAGCAATTTATACTGAATGCGTATCATCATATCAACCGTAGGACGTCCACTGTTGAGCATAGATCTCCTCAATATTTTTTTTAGAGACCCGGCGTTTCAATATGTTCATATTTGTATTTAGAATCACGCTTGCTCATTCGGTTTATTAAATCTCTTGAAAAAAAAACAGACTAAAGACCCAAACGCCGAATTAATGTTAAACTTAACCGTTTTATTGTCGGGCTTCTGCTTTTCAAATTTTATTTGACTACGTTTGTTTAAATAAGCTTAATTTAAGTCACAGCTGAGAAACTAAATTTAGGGTAAATAAAATCAAATTTGTTATTGGATGGTATTTTCTATTTAACTCGATATTATTGATATTTGGACAAGCGACTCCAAAATGTGGGTTGAATGTTTGTAAGAAAGCCAATGCTGTATGCAAAATAAAAATATTTAAAATACCTGTCACTTTACAGCAGACACATCAACGAAGGTAAGTAATTCTTTCCGCTTTCCCAAATAACTAATGAAAATTCTTGCCAAAGAATGCGGAGCCTCTTTTTATTTGTAAGGCTGAGAATGCATTGCTAATTAACATGTGAATCTCCCGGTGAACACTGTGTCGTCTGTGGCATATCGTTCGTAAACACGTAGATGATACGATGAACTTTATTATTATTATATTACCTACAACAAAATTTCCATTTAGGTACTGCATGGATGGTTCGCACGGCACGACATTTTCACGAGATATTTTCCCCTATCTTAATCTGAACAGGGTCGTTCTGATTTTATTTAAATATAAACCACTACATATCAGTTATTTGATCATATTATAGAATTTACAGTATGACCTAAGATTTTAGATATTTTTCACGACTTTGCAAAACATATATTCAGCTTGTTCCACGCCCGTTTATCGTTGTCGGTAATGCAAATAATAAAATCTAAAACGACTATAAGCCACGTTTGACGCGTAAATAAATACCATTTCGAACGAATCGAACGACCGTAGTTAACAAAGAACTGGTTAGAACTTGGACAACGGTTCCAATAACACATATATTACCACAATCGTAAATCATATCAATCAGATTGAAATACGCTTTGCATACATGCAACAAGTATACTTACTACGAAGACATAGGTTGTTGTGCCAGCTCCAAACGTCGACAAACATACGCCAACTCCGTCCACAGTATATCCACGTGACAAAAATAAGCTTACACAAATTGACAGTAGTACAATCATGATAAAAATAATTTCAGTTTACTGTAGCTTACATTGGATTAAGTTGGACCAACGTGTGTAGCTGAGCTGACCAACTGTGTTCCAACGACTTCGAGGTCAAGATTTACGATAAAGTCCACGTATTTCATTACTCACTACGAAAATGTAACCGCGGCGCTGTTCTAATTTTTATTTATCGTTTGTAATGAATGCATCTTCGTCCTTGAGTGATTTCCTCATTTCTTCAATTTTGCATTTTTATATTTAAGTAATAAAATGCAAAATTGATGGGTATTATAAAATAAACGTCAGGTCTCTAAGTGTTAACATTTTGCGCGGCACATCGTAATCACTGTAAAAGGCAAAAGAAAATAAAGGCCACTATTAAAATAATAAGACCGTATCTTCAATTTACGGTTTTAAGCACACAATATCCATTGGACATTGGCGCACACAAAAAAAACTTTCTTTAATACAGAAAGTTTTCTATTATCGTACATCTCGATAATTTTAGGATAGAGCTTTAAACGGTTGAATTATTATTAAGAATTTCAGTGTGCTAAAATGCAAATGAAACTACCTACTCAACAGTACGTAGGGCTTCCAAAATTACGGAAATGTCAATTACGTAACTAATTACGCACCTTTTTTCTCCAATTCCGTAATTCCGTAATTACGTAATTTTTCCTATTTTTGATACAAAACTTATTTTTTATAGGAAATAAGTACCTATTTTATGTTTTAATCAGTGTTCTTAATTAATATACAATTTGGGAACCTAGATATTCTATAATCTAATCGGAATAAATACATCTTAAGAAAATGTTTTATTTAGAAATTATTTTGTATGAACTATGCATGCTCCACGGTCCACGGGGTTTTTAATGCCCTTTTAATATTAAATATACTAATTAAGGCTTTGTTTTAAGTACTTACATCTTTCAAGAGATTATCCACACATTCAAAGTCACCCACGATGAAAATACAATTGCTACAAATTGTTAATATTTGCGCGCATTTACCACCAACTTTTAATTAAGTAATCAAATCAAGTGTCAACTGTGTCGAGAGTCTAGCGATGGGAACTGAACAACCGACAATTGAGCAATGAAACTACTTTATTTTTAGTTAAGAAAGTGAAGAGCATAGTAATTCTCCTAAGTTCCCCGTGGACTCGTAGGGACTTTTCGTTAGGGACTCCCCGGCCATGCCCACTCGCCAACTTGATATATTTTGAGCTCTATTCTGTACGTCATCATTTCAACCCATAAACGTCCCACTGCTGGGAACGGGTCTCCTCCGAAGAACATGGAGGGAATTTAGTCGCCATTTACGACACCCACGGGTTGAGAGGGGGTAGTGACATTATGTATTCTTAGTCCGTCTCTACACGGACAATTCTGTACGTCTTACAACTATTTTTTGCAAGATTTAACAAACGATAAAATAAACTTCGCGGAATACCCTGTATGTACAGTTTCGATGTAGTTATATCGTATAGTGTTGCCACATTATAAATGTGTACGTATAATGCTTTTTTATTGGTTGACTATTTTGATTGATTGATGATACCAAATCACCAATAATTACGTAAGTACGGAATTGACATCTTCAGTTACGGAATTGAAAATACTTTAAAATGAGTTCGTAATTACGTAATTGCGCAATTACGTAATTACGTAATGGAAGCCCTAACAGTACGTGATCGCTTTTAACTGTCAACAGATATTTTCGCAACATAATCGTTGCAATAACAGCAAACAGTGTTTATGCAAATATGCAAAAAGGCCGCAACTTGCAAATGAAGTCGCGAACACTGCAATCACTTAAACTGTGTACTATTTTCTTTTAGTTTTTAATTCAAATGATAAGATTTCTAGGTCAACTGCGGAGTTTTTTAGTCGATCTTTTTAAATATTTAAATTACATAATATTGTTTAGTGTTTTTAATTGTACACAAATTATTTAGATTAGCTATGTTGATTATTATTAACTAGTATTAAATATTTACACACTTTTATGTTTAAATAACTGATAATTGAGTAATTATTTATTTATAGATATTAAAAAACCCATTATGTAATTTCGGTATTGTTAAAGTTAGAGACCAAATTCTATAAATGGCTTCTAATCCGTTCAAAACATCAACTCTTTGTGTCTCTTCAAACCTAGTACTACTAAGTACTAAGTATATATTTTCTTGACATATTATGTCAATAACACTTGATGTTCAAAGTTGTACAAAGGAGAAAACCAAGTCTATTGATTCCCTACGAAGCTCTTCAGCGGTCATGACATTCGCATCGATGGTCATCTTCCTTTTACGTATATTTTGAGCTTCAGGTTTTTATGATCAATATAAGGCAAACTATACACTTACTTGAGTCGACAGATATATTACAACAAAGCCTACTGCCATGCAATACCAAGAACTATTTAAACAAACGCCGCCGTTAGCAATAAGGCTCACTGCATAAATATGCAACTCAGCTGAAAGGCTCCGTCATATTTTTGGAAAAGAGGCACGGTATCTCTTTGTCTTGGATAACCAAGCTCAAAGATCACAATAAAAATAAAAATTTGAACTGTTTATTTAAGCTGAGAATTTACCGGTCTTCTATACCGATTAATGTCGAAATGCCGAGCTGCCACAGTGTGTATCGCACTTTATATTTGTCATTGGTCAGTTGGAGGACAAGTCCAATAATCCCTAGAATTCATCGCTTCAATGTGAAAATAATTATACATGACATTGCGATACTAAATAATCTATTATTAGCATGTTGTACTTACGGTGCCTACAATATGACGCATAGTACTAATTAGGGTTTAAAGCTTAGTGGTTAGTGGTCCGTGGCTATTAAATTCTTTAATGTATGGAGAGGTATGTTTTTCGCTTGTAACATCTGCGGAAATAGGTATCTTTTTTTAATTAAAGTAGATAGACGAGGCGCTCGTAGCTTTTTAATACTGAAATGTTAGTTACGATCATCGAGATTAAGAGCGTATTTACAAACAGAGTCGCAACGTCGCAATTTAGTGTTAATTCGTGGTTTTCAATTTTTATTATTATATCGGAGCTATATTTTAAAAATATGTTTGCTACACTTTTTTGAACTACGTGAAATTGTATTAAAAAGTAACTATCCGAAATACTTGTGTTGCAGTAATTGTAGCGATGCCCTGCAAGTTCCAAAGTTTTTCACCGAATTCTAAAAAGTGAAGCAAAAATATTTAAAAAAAATACTAGGTTATACTACTACAACCCACTAGTGTCACGTTAGGTACTTAATAAATAAGTAGTAGCATAAACACAGCTATTATTATGACAAAACATAAACCGTTCCATTAAGTGTCACTGTCATCCTATACGTCATTATTGGACAAAAACAGCAGACGTATGAAGTTATTTAAATAGACAAGTTTCTATTATATATTATATAGTTTAAGAAGTCGTTGGAAACAATGCATCAATCATGAGAGTGGTAATATTTATAAAACTCTGGTAAAAGCGAACTTGTAACAATATTTATGTATAAGAAGATGAATCCATAATAATAGAAGATAAGAAGGTATGCAAGCACCTTGAACATTTGGCCTCTACAGCCCCCATGACAGGCAAATGAAAGTGAGTCTTATGAAAAAAAAAAAACCAAAATACATTTTAAATTTTCTGTTTGACTGCCACTGACATCTATGACGTTTTTAAAGTTCTCTCTTTTATTTAAGAGCCTCGCTCTTGTCGATGAAGCAATCGCCATTCTTGTCTATTTTCTGCTTCTATTTTCACTTCTTGGTAGGACACAACTTCCACTAGAGATGTTATATTAGGGTCAATTTCGCATAATCCTAATATAGGATATATTAGTTTCGTCATATTCTAATACCATACCTATTACTCGATATTAGTCAGATAATAGGGTAAGGAGTGAACGTTTTAGTATTATGCTCTATATCTAGTATTCGTTCGCGTAGTCTCTGGCTAATACTTGACTAATATCGAGTAACCTAATAGATGACATTCCTATAACCTAATATGAATACGGGTCGCTCGTATTATAATATGCATACCTAATATGAGTATATTCGTTTCATCTCTAACTTCCACTTTTTCCTTCACTTGCGGGATGAAACTTCTTCTAAGTCTACTCCTACTTCTCCTTCCTTCTATTTTTCCTTCAATTATTGTTTTAAAGAAGTGTCGTATCAAGTTACCAATTAATTTTCCCCTTCTCTTAACTTAACCAATTAACTTTCTCATTTATGGTTAAAGGTGCGTTAATTTTGCCGATGCGTCAGTATCACGTGCAGCTCGTCAATGAAAATATGATTGTTCTGAACAACAGACTCAATCACCAACGGAAACGCACCTTTAGACAAGGAATAAACAAACAACAGCTGGGTCACGATTTGAGTAGGCGTTAGTTTGTCAACTTGTACAATTAGCCTAAATACATAATTACAGAGCACTCTGAGCTCGTACCTGAATTCGTGCGGCATTTATCTATTCAAATTTTACAGGATTACATTGTCGTATTATTTAATTTTAACCGTACATTTTTTAGCATTTGTTTGGTGAGTAGTATAAATAAATGCGTCACCACTTATCATGCTTAGAATGTTAGCAGGACCCGCTTGATGGAAAGAAGTTTCCGTAACTTGTGACCCCAGCAACCAACAATAGAAGCAGAAAAAAATATTTATATCGCTGTTCATCAATCAACTTTTGCATTAACCTCGGTAATTGGTAGTGGCAAAGAATAAGATTTCCTATTGTGTCTGCTGCAAAGCGTTTAACGTGATAAGGTAGGTTTTGCTTCAAAAACATTTGGTTGTTATACAAGTCGATAGTAACTGTTTGGATTACATTCCTGTGTCTGCATTTTGAATTATTAGTCATAGTCATAATCTTTATTTCATTTGGATCAAATACATGATACTTGTCTTATGTATCATGTATTTTAATAACCATAATAGTAACAATTTCAATTGGTTACAGTTTGCGCATAATGATAACCAAAACAAAAAAAAATAATGCAATAAAATTTAAGAAAAGTATGTACCTATAGGTATATTATAATTGTAATAATAATTTATTTCTATCAAACTTTAATTTGTTTTCGTCAAACAGTGTATGTATGTGAAAGTTTCTGAAAAAAGCCGAGAATTACTATTTATTACGATTGGATTTGCAAATTTTTATAACATCGTGTTATAATCTATAAATACCAAAAGTACCTTGTCGCTTTCACGGCTAAACTAAAGAAAAACTGGGATTTAGAGAAGGATACTGCGTTTTATCAATTTATTATTTACTTCAATCAAGCAAAGAAGAGGACAGTATTTGCCAGTTTCGGGCCAATTCTCCTAATATTATCTAGCTTTAACCCTGTCAGAGAACTAAATGTAGACAAATTGGCTGAATCCTGCTCCTGACGAGCACGTGGATATTTATAAATTTTAATATTAAATTCGGATTATGATTCACTTCATTAACAAGTTTAATTAAAGTTTTTGAAGCTAATTTTCCATATGTAAGTCCCGCCTCATGCTCAATCAATGTGTGGGAGATACAAGACAATACAGCAAAAAAGTACCAAATATATTCCGATCAAATTTATGTATAAGTAGGTACCTATAGTTAAATAGCAAGTTCCTGGCGCTCCTGTCGGTCCACGTGCCGATCACATAACTTTCTCCTACACAGAGTACGAGAGGTTAATTTTAAACAAGTTGCCCCTAACACCCGCTTAGAACAATAAATCGTTGTTAAGACTTAATCGAGAGACAATGTGTTTTAGTTACAGCAGACTAACTAATAAATTGAACGGGGAATTTACCAACAACCTTTTGCGAACAATTTGTTTAATCAAACACCTAAACTAATAAATTAAAAGTGCTTCTTTCAGCAGACCTCAGTGACATGGCACCATGACACTCATTGCCAACATGGCGTACTAAAACTTCAAAAAGTTTTAAAGATCATAACAGCGTGTAAGCCCGATGTGATAACTTTTAACTGATCCAAGCTACACCAATCACACAACTCAAATTTTACCACCACACAACGCCAGCCAACCCGCTATCACCAGTTGTACGTATCTAAGTAATTAATACAAACGATTAAACTAATTCTATCGATATAATCAACCGCTACTTTAATAGACATCGAGATTAACTCAATGTCAAATGCGTTTATGAAAAATAACTTCTTTCGACTCACTGGTAGGTAGGTATACACAACAAACTGGGCATACTGACAAGATTCAATTAAGATTCAAAATTGAAAAGCAAAAACATTTCAAGAAAACAAAACTGCATATAAACATACCGGTATCTAAGTCCACCTGTCACCGACATTTTACCTTCCTTGTGAGCAAATTGTCAGCACGTGGTGCGTTATTGTTAGCACGGCAGCTGCTATACCGATGTCCAAGTGTATATTACAATCAATGCATTTGCACTTATATATAAAGTCAAACATTGATTAATTAAATGTGTAAGTACAAAAAGTTCCAATCACAAGTACCTAGTAATGTTGTAGGCAGTGCAAGAATGCGCTGATTATAATTATGTTAATAGATATTATAAAAACTTAATTATATATTAAATAAAAAAATAACATGCCTTTATGGCTTACAGCTAAGGTCTATTACACCCACACGTTACGTGTGTAAAGTCTCCTGAGCGTACAGGAATTGAAATTAAAAAATACCTCGACTTCAGACGTTCAACGTGCCTTGAGAAGCAGTACCTAGTTGTTATGAATAAATTCAAAGTATTAGCATGCCACAAGACAAGATACGTCGCGACAGCCTTGTCTCATATTTATCACATCACAGGTAAGGCATAAAATATTTGTTCTATAAATAAAATGTGTGATTAATATTCCGTGCATTCAATTTCCTCGTCTCGATACGTGAATACATCGAGTTTGTAACGCTCATGTGTGCGCACCAACTATTAGTTCATTCCGGTTTGATTGTACGCCAAATTGTAAATCAGAGTCCGCCCACAATCTGCCTACAATTCCTTAATGAGCCAGATATTCCAGTTTTGTTGACGAAGTTTATATCTAGGTGACGTATTCGCGATAAAGAAAGATAATACTTGAATGTGTATTATCAAGTATATGCATGATTTTAGTTCAGCCAGCTACATAACTAGAGACAAGTTCTTAGATTGAGTGATAGAGTGATGAGTCGCTCGGCTCAAATATTCACCAAATTTTATGCTTTTAACTGGAGCTTAAATGAAATACGTAATAGATAATCATATTCAACTAAAAATGTGAGAACAATATCAGTAGATGCCTCTTGTTTGCTGCACAACATGTTGCTTGAGTTCAAATATCTTCAAAGCACTTCAAGTAGTATATTTTTACAACTTTAGGTAGCAACTTCACTTTCAGTACCTGACAGTTTGTGATTGGCAGCACCAACCAGAAATTAATAAAGCGATCCGCGCTTTTAGTAACTCGTAGGATTCGACAATAATACAAAATACATTAATTTATATCTTCTGAGTGCTTCATCTTCGTGTTATGTCGATAAAGATGGTATTGTTCTTCTCCAGAGCCTACGGCCTTGACTACAAATCTTTATGTAACTTCTAGGTTAACTTCTAAATTTTCGCGTTGCACGATGATGAGATATAAAATGGAAGTTCACCCAATAATGCTTTACGTACGTACCTATTAACTTACAAATTAAATTTTGCATGACGTTTCAACCATGCACCATGCATGCGTGCACATATCGACCAAGTTGCACCGAGAGCGCTCATAAGGTGTGTCACTAGCTGATTGGAAGCAAAATAAGGTATGCAAATAACTTATGCGTGATCACGTGATTTCACTGGTAAGTCGTTCAGACACAAACGTAATAAACAAGCTAACATTCGCATTTATAATATTAATCAGGATAGTGTGTCTGTTTAAATACTGCCTTGTAGCGCCATTTCAAGCCTTTTACTTCATACTACGCTTAATGCTCGAGAATACTCACAATTTATCAACAATATACGTAAACAATAATGTAATAAGTGTTAATGTAAATACAAAGTAAATATCGGTTAAGTGGAAACACACGATCGCAGTGCGATACCGAACCGTTATCAGGAGTCGAGCAAGCAGAGATTTGCAATCCGGAACATTTAGATAACGATAGTTCATTAACTTATGAACTCATTGTGTTTGTATACAATAAGAATATTATAACGTTTCACCTTTCGTAGGTCAAATATATTCATAAATAGTTTTTGCATTGTATCGTCAACAACCCATTAAGCAGTGGGACTGCAGCTGGGCTCGGGTGGCTCTCCCACTTTTGCATTGTGCGACATATTAATATTTGCGTCGCTGTATGTCTGTCTGTGGCATCGTATTCAATTTCAAGTTAAACAGTTGTACTAGTGAGAATGAGCGTATCTATTCAAAGTTTGATTTCTTTATTTGTTTACAAACATTCTCGTACAATTTAGTTCACCGATCTAAATAGCAATCACGACTCACGATAGTATTAGTAGAGTAGTAGACTAAACGTATAATCATTTGAACAGAAATATCAATCACAATACAAGAAGCAAGCAAGAACGCCTTCAATCGACAGATTGATTAATAATTTCGGCATTGAATAAATAACAACATAAATTGGAGTTATTAATTTAATTGTTTATTTTGTTTTGCGTGAACAATGCCTAATCGTGACTGAGATATACAAAAAAACTCAAAGAATATCCTCTTAACAATCGTTACATAACGCAACATTCAAATGCGCACACACACACACGCTAATACACAACATTCAAAAACGACCATGTCTCATCACCCATCATAGACCAATCAATGACTTTCATAAAACAACAATGGGCTAATTAATTTGAAGAATGAAAAAATAATAATATTGAATCTTATACTCGTAATAAACTCTATGGTTATGAGAAAATGTTAGATGTCGCTGATTCTGTATCATTTATCAGGTAATTTTTCAGACAAACAATAGTGGGAAATAATGTAGTAATACATGCGTTAAGATTTAGAGGTAGACAAGCAGATGTGTGTAAGTGACTAAGTGAGGCGCAACCAGGTCACTGCGAGATCATTTATTCTGTGGTGTCAGTTAGAAAGTATGTTACAACGTTATTGTTTTAAATTTCGTCATAACATAAGTTCTGCAAATCAGCAAAAAAAAATCAACAATGAAAATGAAAATTTTATGAATTTCGTTGAACATAGGCCTCACCTAATTTCGTTAATTTATAAATGTACGCAAACAAAAAACGACGGAAGCGAAGCCAAGAAGAGCTAGTAAGTAATAAACCCTCTTTATACAATTCCCACTTTCCACCATCTTTGTAACTAATGAAGAATGTTAACCAAAATAGTTGTGTTCGCAGCGCCTAAATAACAGAGTATTTAGGCGATTCTTATTTGAGGCACGCTAGTTATTTAGTATTTATTAGAGTAAATATCTCGGTCTGGACTCCAGGCTATCCTCGACACAAATTCCAGTAAATAGGTAGTTAGCCGGTTTGTGGCATAACAACTTTTATAATATACTGTTTAGAGTTTAAATTCACAAAATCGAGATCATGACATGCTCTTATTTTACACCCCTTTTACCCCAGATTCCACCGCTACTGGTGGGTCCACGAGATTATTTATTTTATAGAAAACCAGAGACCGAACTTATGATTAAAATTTACCCATGGGATTATCATTACGAAAATTAGTAACTTTTTATTTAATTTTAAAGTAATAATAATAGTGACATAATGTAGGTTAGCCTAAAACTTTTCGCATAAGTATACTTAAAACGAAATGTGAGCGACATTTGCACGAATATTCCAGCCCGCATTAGCATTCGCACATAGATTTGTACAAAGTTATTTAGAAATTTTGACGGCATCGAGTAGTTAGTAAGTTTATGGAGAACCGTCCGTCGATTTAGTTCTGTGCATGACGTTCAATCCTTCCAATAATAAGATATCACTAATAGAGCGAGTTTTCTGAGTTTTCCATGCAAAAACTCTCACTTAAATATGCACATTGATTGCATCGTAAGTATTCAATGTACATGCGTCATAGAATACCTCTTTACGTAAGTAATAAGAGATCACTAATCACGTATAAATAATTCATAATGCATAAGATTTCACAAACGTCTTGGCCTTGTAATAGTCAAGATTTAAGACATGCTTTGCTTGTCGTACAAACATCGCTATTGTTTATTCAAAATTTTATTGAAGTTGGTTTATGATCGTGACATCACCGTATTTGTCCGTTCACGAGAAAATTGTTGAAACTTCCAACGACAGTTAGCGTTCACAAACTATAATAGCATGCATAAAAAGATAAAAAGGTAAGTCACGGCCGAGACCTTTCATTCAAATTGAGAAGTCTGACTGGATATATATAATAATGCTAGAAAAAATTGCAGTTATAATCTCTCTCTTTTTTCTGAAGGTCGCGATCTGCTCTCATGAGGTTTTTTTGGGCTAGATTTTTTCCGACAGAGGGTACAAGTAAACCTCTTTACACTGAACATTTACTGCTGCCTGCACTCATCAAAACTGGTTGTCTTTTAAACAAAATTAACACATATTTTATTTAAGATATTAAATAAGATAATTTTATTTTAATTAAGTAGTTAGGTCATCAGTTATTTATATACGTTTTATAAAGTTACGTATTAAAGTATTTATTAATCTGTGTTTCTAGACTGTTACGATGTTTTTGAATAAATAAGGTTATTATCAATTACAAGTAATAGATAGTGACCTGTATAGATAGTTAATCTTATCATATTAAAGATAGAAAATATACAGTTTGGAATATAATATATATTACGGTTTATAACATAGCATCACGCCTTTTCCCCGAAGAGATAAGCAGAGATGTATCACACCCACATTTTTCTAACTATGTTGGGTCCCATGAAATAGCGGGCGAGCCTATTTCACATTTTGCAAGACTGATACG
Source organism: Laspeyria flexula (assembly GCA_905147015.1). NCBI lineage: Eukaryota > Metazoa > Arthropoda > Insecta > Lepidoptera > Erebidae > Laspeyria > Laspeyria flexula. The sequence continues at coordinate 14,073,543 of LR989960.1, read as the reverse complement.
TAAAATTTTGAAACAGTTGAACCCAATATCGTTTTGGCCTAATCAGGGTATTCTTTACAAGAGATCTCTTGCGCAACAGTTGTACACAATGCCGATGCACTACTGAGGCATTTTAGTATAATTATTTACAAAAAGAAATAAGCAATAAATATGTTGCATAAGACATACTAGATTTAGGTTTTTTATGGACTAAATGCTATGAACGGCTTCTTTTGCTGCGTCGACCAGTAACTAATGTATTATAAAATATCTTGTAGAGTATGTGGATTTCCTTACAATGTTTTCGTCAGCAGATGGTAATTTACTTGACTAGTACATATACATAAATTCCACATTGGTACTGACAGTCGGAATCGAACTCAGATCACATGATTTTCATGCCTATCACTTATTCATTCTGCAACCATCGTTTCTTACAAGGTAGGTAGGTTATCAGATACTAACGTACAGATACTCCGCTTATGTGCTGAACTCCGGAAAAGCGGACTAACGGAAAGAGAGATGTTATTTAAACATTATCGCTCATTGAATTTCAAGAGTTTTACTCATTTAGACAGCTTCACTAGTGTAGTGACGGATTAAGAATACATAATGTCACTACCCCATCTCAACCCGTGGATGTTACAAAAGGCGACTAAGGGAGTAACCTTATGCAGACAAGAGGACTGCGAGAAAAGGAAAATTCGAAACAAACCCTATACCAATCCTTGTGGTCAGCGTGGTGTAGCAGGCTAAATTCCCTCCATAATCTTTGTAGGAGATCCGTGCCTAGCAGTGGGACGTTTATGGGTTCAATTGATGACGTTGAGAATGCTTTACACATTTTATTATTGACTCATGTAGTAGACTTTGTAAGCGTATAACTATGGTAACTTTACCATCAGACGGCCCGCTGAATTTATAAGTCAATTTCGATATTAAAAAGGTGCGAGCCATGACCCTGAAAACATACCTGTGTGCATTGTTTAAAGAATTAATATTCAGAAATAAAACTGTGAAAACAGTGCGCAGCTGTTCACTGAAGTAAACATTGCGATATTATGTGGATTACGTAGGTAATTCCAACCATCGGCTCGTTATCATAGAAACACAATTCGATACTATATTTTCAGCTGAACATCGCAAACAGACGGGTGCGGCGTCAACACCGGTATCGATGCGACTCGATGTCGTTACTCGATACTTGCCTATAACTGGAACAGACAGATGCACATTCAGGTCGATCCGAATCGTTCTTCGTTATCCATGTGACATTTTTCTTTTCATCTGATTATGGCTCGGGGTTTTACCGTTTCACTTGCTTAAAATATGATTAACTAGAAGTCGTGCGGGGCTTCACTCCCGTCGTTCTTTATTTGGCCACTGCTCGGCTCCTTTTGAGTGTAGCGTGATGATATATAGCAAATAATCTTTCTAGATATATGAGCTATCCAACACTAAAATAATTTTGACAATCGGTTCAGTAGATCCCGAGATTACCCCCTACAATGTCACAAACTTTACCTCTTTATAATATTAGTATTATAAGTAGATTAATGTACAATGAATTTGTAACCAGATGCACATATTTACCAGGTTCATTGATTATTTTTAAGCTTAAAATCTTCTTGAATATTTAGTGTAAAGCAATATTTCTAGATCGAACTATTTGTTTCCAAGATGAATACGGTCAATTTGTCATAAACGCGACAATTTCTGAGGATGTATGGATGTTGATTAAACTTGGAATAAAAATAAACTATGTCTTGGAATGGAACAATGCGACACTTTTGATCCCGGTAATGTGGTGTTGATGGTCGTGGTCAAGCCCGCGAAGTAGCATGCAATAATAGTCCTAACTAATATTATAAATGGGTAAAGTAAGTTTGTTTGTTGCCTACGCTTTCATGGCTTAACCATAAAGCGGATCATTAATTAACATTGATAGAGAGACAGTCGAGGTAGTGGAAAATGACATATTCTACTTTATATCGATATACCAGAAGCTGATATTTGTATGTCTACTTCATGATTGTGGAAAAAAAAGGTAAAGTTTTATTATTATTTGAGATTCTCGTAGCCGTAGCTGGTTGTATCAAGCGATACGATGATTGTTTAATGTTTAAAACAAGAATAGTGGAACAGAACCTTCGCGCTGAATCAACAGTCATTGTAATCAGCTTTATTTGTTTTTATGCGCTCTCGGAAGTGGGAAAATCTTACTTATGTAAGACCACAGAACAGGGATACGTTTTTTTAGGACCATTAATAATTATACTATTAATAGTGGGGACGTATAGCCCCCTTTATAAGCCCGTAGCAATAATACATAACTATGTTGTCTTCCTGCTGGTGAGTTGCAGAGAGTGTCCAAAGCTCATTGGGCAGGTAATGGGTTTAAAGGTTTTGCAACGCAATTGTGATGCCTCTGGTGACGCAGGCCTCTAAAGGCCGCGGTAGTCACTTACCATCTGATGGTTCAGCGACTGTTTGCCACCGCCGTGGTTTAAAAAATTGGTCAAGTGAAAGAAGTCGAACTCGCCCACCGAGAACCGTACGATTATGCATTTTTTTATACTTTTTTGTGATTGAAATGTTTAACTATTGTGATTGATTAAATATTCACGTAAATGTAGGTAGCTACGCCTTCCATCCATTTGTAACGTCAGTGAAGAATAAATTCTCACTCTTACTTAAGTTTTTTAAGCTTATCTATCACCTCTATCACCTCTTTATATTTTTAAATATCCTCAGAGAGACCGACAACGAGTGATTCTATAAAGGTTCCGTTTTTTGCCGTTTGAGGTACGGAAACCTAAAAATATTCTGAACCATTCCAAAAACAATGTCTAATAACGATGTTTACCATCCGGTCATTTAAATTTTCATCTATTTTCATAGAAGAACTACTTAATCATCGTTGCCTATTGAAATTTACCATAATGGTCGGCATACACGTAAGGTTATGTATGAAGGTTTTGACCTAACAGGCACAACCGTCATGTAAACCGTAGCGTGTATGGCGTAAAACTGTTCAGTTATGCATTGTTAGGTCAAAACCTTCATGCATAACCTTACGTGTATACCCACCATTAGATTAAAAGAAGTAGAGCATAATTTTAGCCTAAATTTGACAAGCTGAGTGATTTTCGAAAAAACATCTTCATAATAAACGAACTCAAAACCGTAAGATGAATTTCTTCATAATATGATGAGCATGTAAATAGAACCTGTTTAGTGTAGTGTGTCAGTAACAAGACGTCACGAAGAATGACGTCATCCTAAAGTCAACTAAATCAGCCTAATAGGCTCATAACAATTACTTTCGTGACGCTGAACAAACATTGATCTGGGGGCATAGTGCGAGTTTTCGCAAGTGGCTAAACTCGTTCGATCGTGACAATTTTACGTTTTTTTATATGGAGAAATTGCATAGCTATATATTGTCACTAGATGGCGTCATTCTTACTTCATACAAATTTTAGTTTACGTTGTAGTTCTAGTTAACGTAGGTATCTCTCGTAAAAACTCGCACTACACTCTGTCACACAGTCTCTGAACAATTTTGTATGCAACTTGACGTGTCACTGTCGTATCATCAATAATTAAAATAGGTATCTGTATTTAAATTCGCCGAATACTCTTAACAGGTATGAATTTTCTTGTGATATATATATGAATATATTTTATTATGAAATATAATAGTAAGTAGTATATTTAATATTATTAATTTGACCTACATACTCGTAATGTCTTATTTTAACTAGGTATTGTAGGCTTCTAATTAAGGCAATTAAAACAAAATCTTAGATAGGTACCCTAAGCTATTTTGATAGCATGTAAATTAAAAAAAATATTTCTCAATAGTTTCGGTGGAGGCAACTTATTAGGTTCTTAAACCTTATTTTTACACCATAACGAAGAAGTACTTGCTCTTTAATTTGGAGTAAAAATATTCAGTTCACAGAGGACAATGTGCTCCAAAGACAATTGCATTTCAAGTTTAAACAATCAAGGCTCAGCGAGTTGATTAGATCAGCTTTGAATGTCAACACAAGTCCAACGTTGCAGTATTTACACAAGGTTACCATGTCCTTAAGGGCCTTCCCTCGGTTTTGCACCAAAAACGGCTTTTTTCTGAAGCCTACTCCTCCTAAACGACTTGTTCGAAAAATTTGAAAAAAATATATTTTGATAATTGATCTATCTACTACATTTTCAACATATGAAATTTTCGTACGACTAATACTTTTGCCTCAAAAAATATTTTAAGTTGAGATATATTTTATCTTAAAATCCCTAAAACTTTAAAACGGCTTTATAGTTTGAAATTATTTTTACACTGATAAATTGGTGGTAAAATTTACTTTAATCTGAACATAGCATATGTAAATCGATCAATATTTTCTTAAGAAAATAGGCCATAATACGATTTCTGTACGTTAGAAATTCAAAGGTGCTCTGCGCGGGCGCGGGCGGCAGACAGGCGTTAGCCTTCAGACGGGAAGGCTGTGTCGCTCGTTGCTCCATTTTTACTATCGACTGAATATAGTGCTTACAGGTATAATATACACACAAACAGCGAGCGCGGCGGGACGAGTAAATAAATCTAAGGTGTCACGCAGAGCCGTCACGTCTTTCTCGCTGTGTGCCGAAACCTTTTGTGCAAATATTTATGAACTTTAATATTTTTTTTTGAATTTTCTGACGACTACTCCTCCTAACCGTTTAGAAGGAGTAATCTTTTTGCCCCATCGGCCATCAGTTCTGCGAGCTATATTCTCAAACAAAATATTTCAAATGATCCAATAAAATGGTTTACAATTTATAATAGTAGTTTATAACGTAATTACAAAGTAAGTGTTGTAAACAAAACATTAAATTCATCAATGAAAATAGGTAAATATTTTTTTTAATACAAAAGTAAGTTAAAATAGTTATTTATTTAATAATAATTTACTAGATAAAATAATTATCTTCGATACTAATAATAAATAAGTACCAATAAAACTATGTAAGTACTTACATAAATACCGAAAGCAAAACATTGAAATTAAAAAAATCTCAATACATAAAAATATTGGCAAACAAATAATTGTGTACACGAGTCCTTTAAACTCTCTATACAAAATAAAATACCAATTTTAAAACTGTTATTCCGGAATCGTAGGTAAAAATGCCGAGCTAGAAGCGCATGTCTGCGTTTACGCTTATTCTGTGACCATTGTATTATAGTGTGCGCGAGTTGGTAAAGGAGCGGGGATATGCAGTGAAATAAGCTAAGCTCCACCCATACTCTCAAGGTCATTGGCGACTAGTTACGCCTTAACGACGAACAACTTACTTAACTAACCTCCACGCCTACATACTTAAGCAACGTAAACAAACAAATTCATGTACAAAAACCATACAGACAAGAGACGAAATATGTAAGTTGGTACAAGGAATCGTATTTGAAAGAAAAAATACTTCTCTATCTATTTAATAATCTGAAGCCTACTAATGGCTCATACGTCACACTCAATCGGTAGTAAAAGATAAAAATCTTTAGCAACGATTAAATGCAAGTTAAAAAAGAGAGTTTCGCCATTTTCACGATATATCACCGAAACGAATTTCCTAATCACTTGAGTACAGACCACACACGCTATCGGAATGTAAACGAAATGCAATTGATCGTATCACTCGTATCGTTTAAAACAAAAAGTTACCTAATTAGCTCGCAAACTATAAGTTCCGAATGTCGAGAAACAATTGGTAAACAAATATGCAACGAGACGCATATTGCCAAAAATTCGAACAAGCTGACCTAAATTTATTTGGAAAGCTTACAAACAAATAAATTCAGACAATATTGCGTTGTGTAAATATGTTACTGTTCATTAAAAAAAAATGCATCTTCAAATTTCGGTTTTAAAAAGGTTTTCAAGGTTTCTATAGGTACTCAAATCTTCATTAACTCTCGGAAGATTTTGTATTAGGATATAACGTAGGTACTTTCTTCCACATAATACCATGATTACTCATGATACGTCGTTTATGAACTATATATAGGACATTATGACATAATTATACATTTAAACTTGGTTGGTTTGTGAGACTAATAACTGAACTAGAAAGATCTTGTCAGACAGATTGATTACCAAGCTCTCTATATACATCAAAACATGGATGTCAGATAGTATAGAGATATAATATAAAAGTACGAGTACTTCAACTATAACCAAATTCATTGCACTGCGTTCAAAGAATCTTGCAACTTCTTTAACTTGTTCTTAATGTGCATTAGGGTCAAATGTAATGTGTTTACAAAATGTCTTGATCTTGGGCTCAGCTGATGAAGATACTGTATATACTGTTACTGTACGAAACAAGATGTACCCAATTTGATCTAAAAAGACACTTTACCGACTCTCTCCACAAGACACAATAGAAAAAGTTAATGTTTTAGAATTAAGTGGCTGTCTCGAGTCATGACAAATAACTCATGACGCCAATTGAGGTTACCCAGTTGAGACTTGCTTCGTACAAAATATTATTTTGAATTGTTCGCATCACTTTCACCAACATCCCACTTAAACGCGTCTGCGACGTGATTAAATATGAAACAGCGCTGTTGAGCCATCAACACCTATTACTGACGTAACAGAACAAAAACATGGACAATGAAGAAGCACTGTAAAATTTAATTTACTCAACGTTTTCTGTGTTTACCTTTAAACAAGACATTGTTGCAACATTGTAAGCTAACGTAATGATTATTTTGCTAATATTACCTAGTAATGTCTGTATTTTATAGCAGTTTAGTGACATACTTTCAGTTTAGGTATTTTTTACCTTCAGTTTATTGTAATCAACGCTCTCTAACCCACAATTGGTAATGGCAATGGCCGACAAATTTACACACACAAAGTTATATCGCAGTTAGGTTAGTCGATTACTTGAAAAAGCAAAATACAAGCGAGATAATCTACGAGGAGATAACGGACCAAAGAGCCGAGGAACAACAAAATAGTTGTGTATTATTCAGCATGTAATAACATGTTCTGCGGAGGAAATAATTGGATAGGTCGTGGCGAGAAATCCCATATCCATCAGATTCAATTGACCTAGAGCCGACTCTCGGAATCACGGATCCACATATAGAGTTGTAATAACAGAGCTTGTCGGCTTGTGAAAAGGCCTCTATCGCACTTATCGCAATCAAAATGGGCCGCGAGTGGGTGGTTTTTAGCGAGATTTGTTTTACTCGTAACGCAATGCACTCGTAAACTTAACGACATATATTATAACTCTCAAAATGTGTCCGAGTTATATATTTAAATGATGACTTATCTTTTTAAAGGGTTAAATGATACATCCCTTTTATCTACATCTTTCTACTTCAATATTTTGTCTGAAAACAATGTGAAGAAACTTTTTATTTAAATAGTTGTTTCGCCAGTACCTTTAACTTTGTTGGCGAGAAACTCTTTGGAACATGTTCCAAAATGGTGTCGAGAGCATACATACTTATTTTATTATCTTCCAGTACTCGAATCATCTACAGATTATAAACATTCAAAGTACCTAAACCGAAAAAGGTTTAATAATCATGAAGGGGGGGTTCATTTAGTCGATTACTACCGTTACTTGTTACATAAACGGTATCTTAAAGAGCCTCGCCAGCAAACTTCCCGCTGTAGAGGATGTGATGTAAATTTACTGACGTTGACGGCTAAGAGCCTTGCTCGCTTCCTTAAATAACGGGCGAACCAAATGCGTGAAGGTTTCCAAATTGTTAAATATAATCCTTGAATGTAAACATTGCCTGTGATGTACCAATTTGAAAGAAACTGCTATTCAAAAGGTCGTAATTAAAGATCCTAAGAATTTCCTGTCGCTGTTGCAACTACCATTTTTTATTGCTTTCTTGATGATTTGGCGTTTCCAGCTTAGAATATCTACTTATATTACAAAGCTATAATATGTTACACATTAAAAACAGACAAGCGACACGGGAAATATAACTTAGGAGTTAGCAACGATATTATTTAATCTGCAGTCATAAATGAGAATGGCGATTAAAAAGAGTGGCTGGACTTTCTTGCCAGCTCTTCTCAAAGCTTTACCCTGCGAATTGGCCTTAGGAAAATGTGCTGACACCTTTTTCGCTTGTATAATATATTGACTAACCGGGTGTTCTGTTATATGGTCATATGATTCTTTAGAAAGTCATCATTCTATCAGAATGAATCTCTAAGATTGCAGTGATTTAAAATTACGTATTAAATTGATTTCAGTAGGCCTGGTAATGTAACATCAAGCTTGTTCTTACTAAACATAATGTGTAGGAATGAAGTTTTGAGTTAGTTTTGCGTGAATAATTAATTGACTATGTACTAGTGTGTACGTACATATCAGTATGGTTAAGGTGCGTTTATGTAACATCAACCTAATTACAATGAAGCTGTCGTGACCAATGCTATCGTATAATTACCCATACGGTAATTTGTGCAACTACATAATTATATTACTGCAAAGCGATAAGTACCAGCAAATTAATTAAAAATAGTTGAAATTGTTCCTATTTTAGTGTATCACGAAAAGCATGAATATGTTAATAATTAATTTGGTTTCTAAAGTATAAACTGAAAGAGCAAACAAATTTATTCTCCCGTATAGAAAATGAAAAATTATCTGTTGGTTACTGAATTCTTTTATTTTATGTCTAGTGAGTGTAACGAACGAGGTTTTTAGGAACCTTCTACCTTCTTGGTTGGTGTGACTGTGTAAACATTTTAACCTGCTTAGGTACGCGAGTTTCAGTTTGTTTGCGCTGAAAGTTCAAAATAAGAGCTATGACGTAAAACTACTATCTACTACACTGATTCAAAAACTACAGGAGTAAAATGTGTTGGCAAATGGCAGTTCTGATGGATTTTTAAAAATGGACATTGGATTAGATCATAGTTATACAACTCCAATTAATAATAGTCAGCGATCTAATAATATTTAGCGTACATAGTGAGTAGTCTATTGTTCATATAAGTGGTTAGAGTAACAATAAGGTTCTGGACACTCATAATAACGTTTGACTACAGTGAACTATGAAGAAGAGACGATTATAAATGCGTTGTCACGAGCCGAAGGTTATTCCATATCTAGAAGACGCCTTCTCTATTAACTTTATTGTTCAGCAAAAAAAACTGTTTATTGAACTATTCATGTCGGTTTTATCAACAGCGATGTTACAAAAAATATCGGCAGTAGGAAGTTTAAGATGTTAGTCACAGAAAATCGGTTTTAGGATGTTGAGAATCAATTTTTCTTTTACATTTAGACTAATACATAGTTATTAAATTAATAAAAAGAAAAACAATAATTATCCACAATAATCTCCCAATCTGATCCGTAATAACTAAGGTGTAAACTGTATAAAGTATCATGATTCATGAAAGATTCGTGACTAACGTAATATACCTACTGTCAATCTATACAGAACACCAAGTGGTTTACACTGCACAACGTGCCTCCGTATAAGGCAAACTTAGAACAAATAAGGTTCTGATCCCATTACGTCTCCTTTTACTGACAAGTGAATAAAACAAGATAGGAACATTATCGAAGCAAGATTACCGTACATAGCAAACCTCCGGTCAGATTTCACCAATTCCGTTAGTCCATACCTACTTAGCAATTGTACGAATATGTAAATTGATACTATTGTTTGGAGAGCGACCACCAACATGCAATAAGATATCGTACTGTCATTTAGCTATTAAGAAATATTTGCGGTTTCGTAAATCAATCGGTCGATAACAATTCGGAGTCCCTTTCCCAATAATATTATAGATGCGCGGTTTATAAAATGTGTGATCTTAGATGTTTTTAAATCTAGTAGTATCTCTAATAGATTAGTATTTTAGTAGTGAGGAGACATTTGATAAATCTATTATCTTGTTACCACTTTTGTTTTTATTTATTTTATTTATTTATCTTTATTGGCTCAACAACAACAATTGTTTGAACTCATACAAGTACATAATACAACAACAAAAGAAAGAAAACCTAGTGTAACAATTACTTAAAGTTAAGCACCACATTCATTTAAATAATGTTAGACGTTCTTACCATATCGTCATGTATGTGTGACATGACGATATGGTAAGAACGAGAACGTGAAACCAAACAAATAACAGCAAAAAAAAAAAGAAGAAAACAAACAACAGTGCAAATAGAAGATTGACAAGATAAAAAAAAAGAAAAATAAAGAAAAGAAGAGAAAAAAATCTTTTGACTTTAATTCTGGCAGCCAAATTTGTGGTCGCTTCAAGGACCACTTTTGGTGTCTTCCGAGACCATCTGTTGACTGTGAACCATAGGTAAAGAATCACTGGTTCAGACCTTTATAAACATAAAATATGATAAGAATAATTAAAGATATTAAACGTGTGTGATCTTTTACGTCTACTACAGAAGATGTTTTATGGTGAAAAACTGAAAGATATGTTTCGAATCAAAGGGAAAGAAACAGGCAACATCAAACAGGACAAATACATTAGTTCAGGTCATATTTTGTATAATTATTATAGAATATTTTCTTGTTTATTTAATGTTGTATTAATTGTTGTATTGTTATTCACCGATTACACTATGATATATTTATAAATTTCTTGAATTAATCATATTCATTACACTATGATTTATATTTATGAATTACTTGAATTAATCATAATGAGTATACACTATATGTGTATTATTTATAAATTTCTGTGTGTGTGTGTGTGTGCTCGTATTTATAAATTTCTTGAATTAATCATAATCCGCCATCCCTGCTGATTAATTATAATTACTGGTTGATTACACGTAAGTTTGCTGGCGTAAACATTTTTGAGAAATTGTAGAACTCGTAAAACTTGTGCTGGTTCTGGGGTCAACTTCCTACAGCGATGTTTCTTGAGCGCTATGACATGTCCTTACTCCTAACGAGGTTTAAAGAGAGCAAACCTCTCTAGGGATCGTCCATTAATCACGTGAGGCTCGAAAGGGGGGAGGGGGTTCGGAATAATCACGAAATATCACTCATTGAACGGGTTCAAAGAAGGCCGGCCTACATTCAATACGTAGGTAAGTACCAGTATTGAAAGGTGATTTTCTGAAAATATTTAAGGATATTCTGTACAAAAAAAAATACACGTAAAATTGCGTAGGGGGAGGGAGGTTTATTTAAAACCCCACCTACTACTACTACTCTCCAGGGGGGAGGGGAGAGTGTAAAAAGCTCCTAAAAAAGATTACGTGATTAAGGAACGTCCCCCTAGGTAGGCAGCGGCTTGGATATGCCTCCCACAATGTCAATGTTGCTGCAAAACTATCAGGTAGTCCGCTAGTTTCCCAAGTTTCTGTAATGGCAGACCATTACAGGCATTAAAAAAAAAACTTAAAACATAATAACATGCCTTTTTCCTCGAAGGGATAGGCAGAGGTGCATTACACCCAAATTTCGCCAATACCGATATAGACCTACTAAGTACAATCTTTTTATTGCATATTATAATATGGAAGGGGAAGACCTAGAAGAACGTACCATGACCAAACAGGTGACGTTCTAAAGAAGGGACAGATCAGGACTACCCTCAACCGGCGAGAATGCATGAAAAGACTGATGAATGTTGAAGAAGCCAAAGATGTATGTCAGAATCGTAGCAAGTGGAAGGAAATGGTCTCTGCCTACCCCTCTGTTGGGAAATGTATGTATGTATGGTAGCATACTAGCCCGTGGCCCATTTCTCTAATTATGAGATTTGTAAAATAATGAAAAATGCCTCGAAAAATTATAAGTAATTTTAAATGATTTTGCTTTTGCGCGAGAATACTACAGGTAAGTGATAATGATAACTACAACTCATTGAAATGTATTGAAGCTGTTTGCCATCTCGAAGATAGTGTTTTTTAAATTTATTATCAAAACGAAATCTTATATCCATCTTATCAATGTTAGCTACCTACCTATTTTAAGAAATATAGTTCAATCGAATCTAAATGAACTGAGTGAACAAGTATAGTATACCGACCCCACCTAAATACACTCAGTTCACATTCGATCATGTGGATTTACGACGTTTATGTATCAGAGGCCGACATGTACATATGTGGCGTAACAAAACTCGTTCAAACTCAGATGACCTGGTACCTATAAACAAGTAAAATGGCTACAGACACTATTAAGACAAAGATATCACTCAAATGACAGCTTATTTCTATTCTTTTGTCCATACGACGTTCGAACTGTTTCTTTGAATCTGAAAATTTTGTATGAAAAATTCATTAGCGTACGTACGCACTGAACAGTTAGGATACAGCAGCGCCGCGGCGGTTAGACTGCGGAAACAGGCTCTCGTCGAGCAGAAAATACTTCACGAGAGCCGAAATACTGGACATTTTGGCGTAAAACCAAATTAATTTAAAACATCTAGGTATTCCTTTTATAAATCAGAAAAGTCCAGCCATAACGGTCTACTGCTAGAAGTAGACCTTACTTAGCCCGCACCATAACCATAGAAAAAACTCATCGAATTTGGATCTAGTATAGATTGCAGTTCATATTCAAAAAGTATGTAAAATAAATTAATTTCGTCATTGGACTCATTGGTACAGTTGTAGCAGAGCTCACTCTGAACCTTACTATTCTCTCTGCTAGTATCAGCCCGCGGCTTGTATGACCTATGTCTTTCTGCAAATCCTAGTCTATCTATCTAAATATCATCAAAATCAGTTCAGTAGTTAAGGCGTGAAAGCGAAATAAAGAAATAGTGTTACTTACTCATGAATGTAATTAAGGTACCTATATCATTATTAAAGTAGCCGTGCCGTAGCGTATGACAGCGACAGTTTGAGCGCCTAGTGCGAATAAAAACGGTCAACAGCCGTATGTAATGTATTTCAGAAGTAGATCGTGTTCATACAAATGTTACGAGGTAAACGTCCCCAAGTTGGTACAATACGTCGAATAATGCGAACAACGAATTAAGTTATTACGTTTAGAACGATTCTATACTTTCCAGTCATGGGTCTTGCGTCGATAGGTATCTGTTAAGCAAGCAAGTTCTAGGACATTTTAAGATACAAAAAAAAAATTCGTAATTCAGGTCAAATTAGTGAATGTGATTTTTATTGTAGGTACATGCATTACTTTTCGGAGCAATTTAGTGAATAAGCTGGGACACAGTATTTGGGAAGGTGTATTTTGAGGCGGTAAATGATGAATTCTAGAGTCCAACTTGAAGCATTGTTCAAGGTATGAACTATTCATGTTTTTCTTAAATACAGATAAATTGCCCAATAAAAATGGTCTGTCCAGTGCTCTAAAGGAACCTGTTTAAATATTAAATTATTATAAAACGGGACTACCTACGTCACGTATTATATTATAAGAAATAGTAAAAACCTTATTTATTTGCCCGACGTTTCGATCGAATTGCACCGATCGTGGTCTGTGGTCACGGGCTTTACTTGTTTAAATGTTTAGTTACTTACTTAGTACTTCATTATGTAGACTAATACTACATTACGAATAACTAATATTAGTCTATATCATGTGATTTACAGCATATTTCTGCAGCTTTGTATCGAAAATAGCTATGCTAAAAAATCATAACATAACATATTAAGATAATATTGTTATTTTTAACATACCTACATTTTATACAAATTATTACGTCAATAATCTAATCATACGTAATACTGAGAATCGTCGACCTTAAAGATTATAACGCATAGACAATATCGAGAAGGAGCAATACTGAATTTGTTTACTAAAAGCAGACACAATAGAAAATTGTGTTGTATAAATGCAGTCCGACATGGCGCTGGCGTTCAAAGACTTAATCTATAATGACAAACCTATTAATATTATAAAGTTGAAGTGTTTGTTTGTTTTGTTGAATGCGCTAATCTCAGAAACTTCTGCTCCTATTTGAAAAATTCTTTTAGTGTTGAGTGTGTTGACATACCTACTGGCTAGCATTTTCTTCTCAACTTGCATAAAGTATGAATATATTTTTATTAAATATCATCATATTTCATCAAGTTGCTCATTACCAGCAGGTCAAATCAGATGACAGCTATCAGTTTATATTTGAATTCATCAACACAGTTTTGAGACATTGTTATATTATTTTATTAATATTTAAACTAGTGAAGAAAAACATTCTGCTTCCTCAGTGAATATTTTGTTAATGTTGTTAAAACAATAGTAGTGTCTGTTAATGTAGTATTATTTTATTGTTTGACTTGATTGAAACAACAAAAATATCTTACTCTCCCATCTAAGTACATCCTACTTTATTCAAGCAGATCTTTCATCATTCATAATGTTTAATTTTAAAAAAAAAGTATTATGTAGTGTCCACACAGGTACTATTGCTAATCAATTGAGTCAATTGACCCTATGTTTATGTTAATCAAAATTTCAGTCAGTAGGACAAATCAATTGCTTCACATATGAATAAATAATATCCTCATTAATCTCAAGACATATTTGGACTAATGAAAAATTATAAAAAAAGGTTGCATATTATATATGCATTTTTCATTAAGAAGTGCACCTTCTTGCAACCTCTAGTAATAGAATATATCAACTCGCCCAGAAGGCTTTCAATTTGACTTAAGACAACCACAACATTAAGCGATAACCGGGATCAACGGCTTAAGTGACTTCCGAAGCATGGAGAGGCTCGAGAATGAAATAGCCATTAATGGTCATCTATCACTGATCATCATAGACTGACCTTGTTGAATGTTGCTTAACCTGGATGATCATTAAATAAACATCTCAACAATCTATGAGCGAAATCTAGTTGAAGAAGCCAGGGATAATCCAAATATTGAGATGATTGAATTTTGATTAATTGAATAATAGAATAATTATGACACTTGGAATGAAATTTTCTATACTGTAAACAAATAACTATGTTTGTATAATGGTATATATATACATCTATTATACACATACTTAAATGTTAAATATAATTAACTTAAGGTTAACTGAACTGACAATCTAGAGTATCTCATTATGAAACAGTCATTAGTTGGATGATTCATTTTACTGTATTTAAGATACTAAAGTATTGGTGACAATATATTATGTATAAATATTTGTGTAAAACTATTTGTAATTAATTAAACAAAACATATATGTAATTATACAGCAAAAGGACTCCGATTAAAAAAAAAATACTAAAAAATAATTTGAGAAATTGTATTATTCTCAATGAAAAAAGCATCATAAAAATTATATATTTTATTTACATATGCCTGGTCTTAATATTATCAAAATAGTTTTGAAAAAGTTTAGAAGAATCACATCACAGCAGAAGCATCAAATGGGAAGATGTAGAGATCAATACAAAAATATGATTAGGGAGCAGACAATGAGTTGAGCCAAAGAAACGCCAGAGTGGAGACCTCATTCCAACACTAAATGGACACCAGGTAGACCGCAAATACAAAGATTAGCCCCCTTATTACAAAATCATACTAAGCATTAAACCAGGCTTAAATTGACAACTTGGACATTAAAACAATAGCTTATGTCAAGTTAAACTTAAGTTTAATACTTAGTCCACATTTTTTAAAAAGGGGTAGTGGTTTAAAAAAATTGTCCCACAGTTGAAAAGAATAGCAAGAGACAAGAAGAAATGGAAACAACTAGAGGAGGCATTTCTACTACAAACTATTTGATGCAAACTTATGCAATAAGGTCACACTACTAACAAATGTAACATTGACCCATATGATTGGGAACCTAAATTCCTAAATTGGTCACATAAAAAATTAATGAGCTTGATTCACTGACTATACAAGCATTTTATTTTTATTGATGTTTGTTTATTGTAGTTGTTAGTTTAAACAATAGTAATGGTTAATTTATATTGTAATTATAAATGTTATGTAGTATACATAACATAATTATAAACAGTGATGAGCATGAAAGTCATGTCATAAGATAAATAGAATCATAATATAGAGATTTCATTTGACTTGGGATGAGAGATAAATATGGCAATCATGTATCAATTTATTTAATTCTAACTCTATGAAAAATCTACTTTTATTGACAAATCTTATAGTAAGTACCTACCTATTTTTTTTATACCATGATGGTGGCAAACAGACGTACGGTCCGCCTGATGCCTGATCCTTAGCCTATGGGCGCCTGCAACACCAGGGGCATCACGAGCGCGTTGCTGACCCTTACCTTCTTTCCTTCTACCTATTCACTCCTTTTTTGAAGAACCCCATACTTTAGTCCCTACCTACTGTAAAATTGGTCAATTTGATAAGTTTTATTAAGATATTTTTGAGTACCTAATATTTCATAGATAGTTTAGGAGTGAAATTTTTCCCCCACAGTTGGATGCCATGGATCAACTTTGATAAAAACAAATTACTACCGCTGTCCTACAAGTCAGTTGGTGAATAACTTGAAAATATGATCTTGTTTCTTAGACAATAAGATGCATTTTAATTTTCCAGCTATGGTAAATTTGGAGGTTAATACAAGGCTAGTTATTTAATCATATGACAATATAAATAGTAACTGACCCACATAAAACACTAGAACCTCTCTATATTCAAATATTCTCAAGGTAAACCAAAACAATAGTAGTAGAATTAATTCTATATTGTAATTAGGTCTTAGTTTACAGCATATATTACATACTGTTTTAGTTAAAAAAGTGCTAATAGATTTAAGATGAAACATACAAAACTTTTATTAGGGCTCATTCTTAGTCTTTTTTGAATAGTGGCACAGTTGAATAAATCATATAAACAGAAAACAAAAAGTTTGGTGTAGGCATTAAAACTTTTTGAAGAATATTTCAAAGACATGCCAACTCGATAATGCTATGTTACCTGTATGTGCAAGTCTCCTGCCAACAAGCGGGCTATCGAGGAGCAGCCGGCGCAACGACCAGCGGCCCAGCATGCCGCCGCCCCAACCACAACCACCGCCACTACCTCGCCGCATACCGTCCCGTTCCACCATCACAATAAACGAATACACATAACACACAAAACACTATCGATACTACAGTCTTCGCTTCACACGAGCGGCATCAGCCTCGCCAGATTATGGACTACCGTTATGAAATAACGACATTTACTCGCGATCTAGTCTTTGCACAACGCGTATTGAGTAACCGACTCGCAACGTATCAGCGAGAGAAAGTGCCGATGGCCAGCCGGATCGCATGAGCTCGCCGACGCGTTACAGATGCTGTCTCAGGTGGGGAACACTCGCTGTTACTGACTTCCCACTGTGCTGACTGAGCTAACTTACGTATATGGAATAACATCAAAAATCACAACGTTTAATAAATTAATGTCTTGTAAAATTCTATCAATATGTACGGACGACGAGAAGTAAGAATGTTAAACAAACTATGTATGCCATTTCTTAAAAATAAAGTGAACAGAATCGAGCGACTACACCAGAAGGAAACGACGAATAATAGATAGGTACCTACACACACAAAACCACAACTGTCAAAAAGTACAATGGTACGACAGTTACTACTATAAGTTTGAAATTCACGTTTGTCGTGCCACTCACTATCTCACAATTTTCTCGCTTTAATAACACCAAAAAGTTACACTTTTACTTTGTGAAGAAGAAATCGAGTATCAAGTACACAGTACACTACTCGAGTGTTGAGTGAGTGAGAAGTTACTATGTATCCATGTAGTTTATGTAAGATTTTTTTTTTCTATTGCAGTCATAAATATTGACCTCCATTATACAAGGCAAGTGTAAAGCCGCATGAGTATGAGTGGAGAAGAGACCACGACTTGGCAAACGTAGAGTAGAACGCCATTCGGCTATAGATTGTCAAAAAAGTCACGATTTCACGCAACCTGAAACCACTGACCACCTGTAATTATTCAATTCATCATGAAACGGAACTAATTTTTTACCGACTGGCAACAAATCAAATCAAATTTAGGTATTATCTGCTTAAAGGACTTGTATCCATGGCCGTTGAAAAATTAAAAAAAAAAAAAGGTATTATCTATGGTTGACGATGACATTTTATGTAAACAAACAACAAACGTGAACGTGTAATAAACATAGGCATTTATATTTATTTTAGTTTTCAACATTCTAATTGTATTTTGTAGAAAGTGATCACAACATTCACAACTAGGAGGTCCGGCACTTTCAACATGGAAATAAAATATGTAAAAAAAAAATATGGAAATGAATAACAAAACGTAAAGCTTATGACGGCTATTATGACTGACATTGACATCTATCACCATCACAAAAACTTAACGCAAATTGTGCCGGCTGACACAGAGTATATAACCACTACGTTTTATCGACTGACTCGGCATTTCACTTGTTGCGGCAATTATTTTTGAAAATGAATTTATATTCTCAAAATATACTCGTGTGTTTTTTATTATTTGCTAGTGTTGCATATTGTGAGAACAAATATTCTCGGTCGGCGAACGAGAAAAAAGTTAAAGATGAAGTAGATTTTCGAACCTTGGATAAACCATTTCGGATGAATAAACTGAATTTGTTGTGGACAAAGGCTCGGCAGGTAAGAATTTAAGTATAATTACTATGTAGGTATTATTTTTAATGAATTTAATGAAATTTGCGATTTAAGCATACTTTTTCTATTTATTTTACAGCGGTTAACAGAACCTAAACTGAAGTCTTTGTACAGTGATTTAATGATACAAGACAAAGAGGAATTAATACAGAAAAGAGTTAAAAGTGAGGGTGGAGATAAGGAGGGATTAAAAGAGGCCGAACTGCGACGAAAACTTAGTAACATAATGTCAGCCTATGGCTTGTTACACCATTTTGAACCAGGTGCTCCCCAGCAAAAAGAACATGCGGTAAGTATAGAAACTCCAAATTCTAAAGTCCTGCAGCAGCAAGGTCTTTTAAAAGTGAATTATTATGTGCAGGATAAATAAAAATCTGGACCTGCTCAGTTCCTTAGAATCAAACATTAAATTCATAATGACTAGAAGAAACTAAGTCATGCAGGCTTCACTCTCGTTGTTATTTATTTGGCCGGTGCTCAGCTCTTATTGGCAGTAGCATGATGTTATGTACCTTACTGGAAAAACAGGCTATTCAACACTAAAATAATTTTGAAAATTGGTTCAGGAGATCCCGAGATTACCCACTTATACGTCATAAACTTTACCTCTTTATTTATAATATTAGTATATGGGATATCAGCACTTGCGTTATTTAAATTTTTTTTAAACTACAAAAATAAATTTTAAAGCAAGTACTTATAACAAAAAATAAATACCTAATCAAAGTAATATCATACTTCTCATTCATCATACATTATGAGTATTATGACTTACGACAATCACAATAATGGTATATTTAAATTTTGATTTACAATCTAGATTAGAATTCAGGTGCCATTCAAAGTTATGTTCAATCAATTTATAAAAATTGACATTCAGTTTTAAACACAGAGTACTTGTTTTGAATTCATGCCTGATAAAGTCATTGAGATAAAACAAATTGTTTTAACAGAGTGTTGACCCATTTGTGTTTGGATGTTATTCACATTAATACAGAAAATATTTATGATAAATATACAAAACTATATAAATAAGCATTTTTAACGTATTTAGAACCTAGAATTAGTTATGTGACTCATAAATATCTAGCTGACAAGAATGCTACAGGCATAATCTACTTGTTCTTTGTCCGTTCATGTTGCATCCAATCATCTTGGTTTTTAGTATAAAAATTGTTGAGAAGAATGCCATATAGTATAATTTGTTTTATCCCGTAAAGAGTTCGCATAACAAGGTCTGTACTAGTAAAATAGTATCTATAAAAACTAGGAAATAAAAAGAAGCATGAACTTTAATGCTAAATAATAAAATAAAGTGTGCAATATCAGTTTCTTTTATTTATTTCAACTTTTAATCAGAAACAGCATTGTGATAATTTTTTGAAATTATGGCCCATTTAGGCAATGCAAGTTTTGAGAGGTAATTCTTGTATCTTCTTTATTTGCCTCCATGAGTATGAGAGTATGACTAGTATGAGTGATATGAGTAAGACAATGCAAGCATGAAAAGTGTCATGGAAAACCTAAATAGTGTAAATGGGCATTTACTTTTATGTTTCTCCATCCAGGCTTATAACTCAGCAACAGATGATTATATAAACAAGAGTATATTCAAGGACAAAAAGTTGAACTACTTGTGGTCGAAGGCAGAGACATCTGGCTTTACTCATGAAGAATTGTTAGCCTTGAGAGAAGAGTTTTCTCATCATCAGGAGAAAATAGATCAGTATTATGATCTGTTTAGTGATGATAGTGGGAAAGAAGATGCCTTCAAAAGTATGTATTCTTTATCCTTACTCATATTATAAAAATAAACACTCAATAGTACATCATGAAATTTCCTCTCGAATTCCTCTTCTTCGATGCTCCGTCCGACAACCATCATCATAGCGTCAGTCCCTCCAGCTGACGCCCGACCCTGAGCTGTGTACCCTACATCTGGAGGTTCATCAAGTATTAAAAATTATAATAAGTATTAAAAAAGATATTCTGAAAAATTAAAATCACCATAACTCCAGTTCTATGTTGACTTGAAAATGAGTCCTACTATTGCATTTGGCAAAATTTTAACTAATTAATAGAGCATTTAAAAGGGCATGTCCGTTTTTGTAGTCAATTTATAATGTAATGCGTATCAGGAGCGTGTTACCGACTGAAATGAAATGAAATCTCGTTTATTCATCTAGGTTACAAGGTAACACTTATGAAAGTCACAAGAATGTAACAGGTTATCCGAAATGTTGTGTCAGCAAATTTGCCTACGACCACAGAACTGACTCTTAAGAAAACTATTCACTCTTTTTTGAAAAACCGTACAAGGTACATTTCACAACCTGATAGTTCTTGGGAGAAAATTCCTTTGAATCCGTGCAGTGCGAGACAATTTCGGTTAAATGTCAATTTGTGACCGCATTAAACAAACTTAAGTTAAGCACTCATACATGGCTTGTTATGTTGTTACAATAGATATAATCTGTGTTGTTAGATATGATTTATTGACCTTTTGATAGATAGTGTGCGCGTCTTTAGTCTTTAAAAAATATAATGAATGATAACCATTTGCACTATCTACTTTAAATTTTTTTATAAAAAGAGTGGCGTGAGTTTCTTGCCAGTTCTTCTCATAGCTCCACCCCGTCAGTGAACTGGTTGTAGGCAAATTTGCTGACACTACTTTTCGGATAAACTGTTAGATGAATAAAAGAGATTTCATTTCATTACAAATTTAGTTGAAGATATTTATAGTAAACTAAAATAACTTGAATTGAAATGGGTATTCTATTTATCTATACCTATTTTGTTTGTATTTCTGTTTCAGATGTTATAAATGAAGACGAATTGGATAAGTTCAATGAAATCCGTGAACATACAAATGATATGACAAAAGATTATTTAGATAAGGCCAATCTTATCAGAGACAAGAATAGAGATCTCAGGGATGGCTATGATAAATTGCAGAGGGTCATTTCAAAAGGTAAAAAATAAAAAGATAAATTAGTTGCTAGTAACCCTTACTTACAGAATTTAGCTCAACATTTGGCTGTAACTTTGTAACAACTTGATTGTTTTCAATATGAGCTGGGAATCCGCTGGACATGAGCTTTTATGCTGAGCTGACATGAAATGTTAGTTAAAACTATATAATGTTAATATTTTGTAAAAAAGTAGATAGCTGTACAAAAAAGTCTAATAGAGTCTGGCCATCCGTTCTTTGCACAAGAAAAGAGCGGTAAATTCAAAAAAACAAGGGGTGACAACACCGACTATAGACTGAAAAAATGCGTTTGATACTATTATCTCAACTTAAGTAAATATCAACTTTCTAACTACGCCTTTGATAGCTTTCGGCATTATTTTTCAATAATTTCAAAAGAATATTGATCGAAAAACACTAAAAAGACAGTGACATGACAGTTCAAAAATATTGCCATGTATAGATTTTAAAAAACAGTCCAGTGCAGAGAACCAGAGGTAGCCAGACTATATTAATCAGTTTTTAATTTCCTATATGATAACCTATTTTTTACCAGTAAATAACTTAAAACTAAGATTCGAAAAAGTTTACGATGCTGGAGCATTCCGACGACTCAGAATCAGAGAGTTAGCGCATGTGGAAAGTACATGAATGGACACATCTGTTACACTATAATTGCCTTTGCCTGAAGTTTACTTATGTGTTACAGGTCCTAACAACCAAGAATTCATAGAGCCCAAAGTACAAGGGTTGTGGAAGTTGGCTGTGGCTGGCAATTTTACTGTGGAAGAACTTACTTCATTGAAGGTATTTTCTGTTATAATATAGTCAAGTCCGTACAATTACATAATGTTGAAATTTTCGTAGTGATGCTCTTAAGCATTATTCAACGCCAGGTCATGCATTTATTAAAATATTGCAACATTAAAAAATTGGCGTGATAAAAAATCTCTTTTGAACTGGGCACGAGTCTCAAATGTACTTTAGAAGCTAGATCAAAGTTTTTATACTATACCTGAAAACTTGAACTCCTTATACCTATCTTTTAAACTAAGACCCCAATAAGAAATCTGATATTTGGTAATAAATTTCGACTAATTAGCGATTAAATTTTTTTACAATATCATTGCGTAATAACAACTATTGATCAGAATGACAAGATCTTTCGATAGGTATTTTTTTAAGTGGATTTTGTAAAAAAGAATCCTATGTCCCTTTTATAGCATCGACCCACTGTGCGCCGTGGCCGGGCTAGGTCGTAACACACATTTACAGGTCAGTGTGGCCAAGCCAGTGTCGGCCACACAATTTCTTACTGTTTATTTATTTATTTTTATTGTTCAGGTTAACAACAGCCACTTAAAGTTAAAAATACTAAACTATATTACATACATATTTGGCCAATTATAGTTAACCACAAAATTACAATCCAAACTTGAGAGTGTTTTAAGTACAAGATTTACTGAAATGTGTATTTTATTAATGTTTATGCTATAAAGTACTAGTCATATACAAATACCTATTATAGGCAGCAGATATATATGATATTACAGTTCAACAATTTTGCGTATACATAAAAAACGTGATGTGAATCTCTTTACATGACCCAATAATAAATGTCATAACTGGTTAACGGTTATGTCTATGCTAACATTATAGAAACGATCGGTTTGAATGTGAACAAAAAAAAAACTATACATTTATACTTGCTTCTAAATTTAGTCAACCATACTAACCCTAAGCAATTTCAGTGTAAAATGTGATGTAATAAAATAAATATTATTATCCTGTGTTAATTAATAAATAGCAATGAATGAAAATATGTGATGACTTGTACCTGTTTATGGGTGTGTGAATGTCCATGTGTATAACTGTGTGTGCGTATGTGTGTGTGTGTGTGTTTGTATCTGTGATGAGTTATACTTACTGTGTTTTATACTTACGTGTATGATGTTACCAGGTGGAGTTGCAGCACTACGAGTCGCGTCTGCTGAAACTTCGCCATTTACGAGCGGATCATGTAAGCAATCGTGAAAAGCACAAGAGCAAGGTTATTTTTGTTTCTTTTTTGTTATTTTTTATAAGGATAAGTGCGCACTACGGATTTGTTTTTTTTATTTGCGTAATAAAGTCGGGGTTGGACCATTTATCATGTTTCTATCCCGTTCTCGTTCTCACTTACAACAGTCTTTTACTAGATCGAGAATGAGAGCGGTCGCCCGCGGCGTAATCGACAATACGTTCGGCTATCACTCTATCTCGTTCTAATAAATGACAGTTCTAAGCGACAGAAAAGGATAGAACCATAGGAAAGTGCTTGTCTGTGCTGCGAGCTACAAAATATAGGTACGTATGATTTCAATTTTAAATTGTATTAAGATTGTAGTGTTTTTCCATTGTTTCAGAATTGCGAATTTGATCGTAGTGCGTGCTTAGCCTTTGGAACAGTTCCCCACCCTAGCTAGTGGTAGACGCGTGCTATCTATTCTATCGTCTACATATCAAATTAAAAGATCAATGCCTTACCGTCGGTTTGCGTTAACGAATCATTCACCACATAAAAACATGTTTAAAACTGTGCTATCTGTTTCTTAATGTAAACCCACGGTTAAGTTAGTAGATAAGGTAATAAGGTGAAATGTAGACAAAAAGAATAGATACGAATCGTTGACCAAATGACTAGAGTTACTGTTTATCTTGTTTTATACTTACGTTTTTATTTATCAATTTGTAAATCAGGGCGCATACAGACATACACTTTTGTATTACGGTAATAGTGGCTCCACATTAATATCCCCTGTATATCAATCTGCAAGCAAGGACATCAAGAAAACATTTGTGGCATATGCAGTCAGTGGCGTTTAAGGGTTAGACTAGATATGACCGCACCGATTCGCACTTTTCTATGTTTCTGACAAAACAGATAGAAAAAGGCGATTGGGTTGCGGTTCTTAGAACCGTCGTCGACCTCACACGGCGGAATCTACTAAGTGCTCGGCTACCACACTCTAGTAAATGGCGGTTTTAACTGAGAACCGCCATTTCTGTCACTTAGAACTTCTAACTGCCGTACTCAGAGACGTTACTTGACTTTAAAGTTTATTTACTAAAAACGTGTTATACTTAAGTATATACGCCTAAGGACGATTATTCAATGAAAAATTATGTTAATGACAGATTACTGCTAATTGACGTCTTGAGTGCGGCAGTAAGTGACAGAAAAGGATAGTAGCACAGGAAAGTGCGATTCAGTGTGCCAGATTTGGTCCAACCCTTCGAACGCCAGAGACGTCTATACACGTAAAATGAAAATGTGCTCACCACGCCAATGACGGTATGGCACGTCAAAAATGTACTGTATTTTAAAAGCTTGGCGCTCAAAGCACGGCGATACCGATTTCATGTGGCGGTCAAACGGTTAACTGTAGCGTCACTATTGTTTTAATACAATAATGTATGCCTGGTGCCGTCTGGATTTGCAAATTATAATTATATTGTACTTTGTTGTACAGGTTGCAGGTGCTAACGAGAAAATCAACCATTTTGAAGACCAGGAACAGATGATCAAGAAACATTCTAGAAAGGTCGAGAAGATGCACGAGAGCATTGAAGGCAAGATACTAGGGCGCCATTCGGAGCTCTAATGTCCTTATAACATATCATGTGCCAAAGTTATATCATAACATGCAAGTTCAATTGCATTTAGAACAATTTTTTATGATTACTGCTGTTTATTAAAATAATATTACTTTGTTATTCCATCATTGGGTAAAACTACTTTTTTTATGTGATTCAAATATTTCTGGGCTATAACTGACAAAATAATGAAATTAGTTCTATTTTTCTTTATATTTACTTCTGTGTAATAAAAATAAGGAATTATAATAGTACATACTGTAAAATATAACGTAATTAATAATTGATTAACTAATTAAATATTAAATAAAAGGAAAATAATGTAAATATTTATGAATCTCAGTAAATCTATGTTTCTAATAAAAATGAACACTTCAAAATCATGTGTTGTTGTCATTTATATATTCGAACTTTTATTTCAGTCATTATTAGGCCCTATTCAAAAACACACGCAAGATATTTTGACAACGGTTTATTTGCCTTGAACTTACCGCATATCCTGCTTTTAATCTTATTCAAGACAAAATAAGCCCTCAATAATAATTTACTTATAAGTATACACATTACCCAAATAAACCTATTAAAAGAATTTATTGAAAAACAGGTGGTATTATTAAAAACACCAGTGGATACAGTGCATCAATATATCGATATTTAATCTTCATGTACAAGCAAATTTATTAATACATGTTTTATATTCCGTCTCGGTTTGCGAGCGTACCAATCATCAAAATTAATATCGCATTATGCCATAATATAGTGTAAAATATGTATCATAGACGGCGGCGGGCGCACATCGCCCGCGCAACGCAACTAAACACTCAGCGGCACTTCGGAATCACATTCCAAGCTACCTACTATTACATTCGTTTACGCGTATATCTACATCTGATGAAAACGGCGACGCCGACTATAACATAACTATAATTCGTCTAAACGTAACGTCGCGATCGGCGAGCGGCAGTAACAAATAAAACTACATCCGACTCCCCTCACGAGTTTCATTATAATGAATCGTTTAATGCTCACTTCAGTCGATCGTACAGTATAAGTAGTTCTCTTCTCGATAGGACATCTTCTCTATTATGTATATAGATAATCTGTATAATATAATTCTTTCTCACTAATATCTACACCGTTTCCAAGGGTTACAATTATATATAATCCTCGTCGGCTGGGGCGAGACGGAGGCGCGGCGCCGCGCTCTAGTGAGTCCACTTGCTCCATGCCTGGCGACAAACAGCGGCGCGTTAGTCAGTCGCTGGTGGGAAGCGTGCGCGGGGCGCGGGGGACACACGCACCTGCTTGTCGGCGGCGTGGTGCTTAGGCTGGTCCCAGTGCTGGTGGTGGTCGGGCGCGGGCGCGGCGGCCGGCACGCCGGGCAGGTAGTGCAGCGGCAGCGCGTGCATCAGCGACAGCGCCGCCGCCGTGGCGCCGCCCGCGCCGCCCACGCCGCCCACCGCGCCGTACGCGCCCTCCAGCCCGTGCCCCACGTGCGCGTGCGTCATGCCGCTCACCGTCTGCAACACACCACACGTTACACCACGGTCACCAGTGTATCAAGCTGATAATAACGATTAAATTACTGCAACACATAAAGATGGTACAGCTCTTAAGTTTAAAAAAAAATTTAATGTAAAATAACGTAACTAAATGGCGGTCAAAATAGCAGTCCTACTTGTAAAACTACTAGATCTACTTAATACACCAACATAATTAAACGTTAATAACAAGTTGGTTAGAATCGTTAAATAACTAGGTTCGTGCAGGGTACGTGCCTGGTATCTGTCGTGGTCGGGCAGGTGCGGGTGGTGGGGCATGTGCGCGTGGCTCCAGTCGTCGCCGCCGGTCAGTTTCCAGGCGCGCTCGGTGCCGATGGGCCGCGGCTTGCGCTCCTCCTCCTCGCCCCAGCCGCCGCCGCCGCTGTTGCTACCTACGGCGCCGACGCCGCTGTTCACGCCTACTCCCACGCCGCGTTCTAGTAGAGACTGGAATATAAACAGAATAATTACAATAAGTTGATACAATACTCTTTACTTCTTTTAGACTGTAATAGATTTGTAACAGCAAATGGGAAAGAGAAAATAATTATTTCGTACCTGATAACTATGATGTGTTTGCGGCGTATGTTGCATAGGTTTGGGTGACTGGTTCATAGGTTGCTGCTGGTAGGACATTAGCAGCGCGCTCAGGTTGCCAGCGTTACTTGCGCCCGCAAATAACTGCAGATAAACATTATTTTAATTAAGTCTCATATTTTATTTTCAGGTCTTTCGAAGACTACACGGTAGACAGGTTGGAAGTTCAACCTATCTACAATGTTTTGAACATTAAATATTTTAATTATACCAGATAAATTCCTACATAACTGACCTATGAAGTTATGTTAGCGATAGTTTATAAATAAAAAGTTACCTGTGCATTGTGTTTCTGCTGCATGAGCGGATGTCTCTGCGCGAAGTCAGGCGCGCGCGGGTTGAGGCGCGACACTGTCTCGACGCCCACGTAGCCCAGCCCCAGCGCTGTGCCGCTCATGTTCACACCGCTCGAGATCGATACCTGTTGCTGTAAAACACAATATTCTTTAGAAACAATTTGAGAGTGTTGTTTGATTATTGTATAATTTACTTTTAACTGCCAGACTTATGAAGTGTATTAAATATAACATAATATAAACATTGAATGTATTTAATTATTTTTATGGAATGTAGCGTAAATAACTAAAGCAGATTAAACGAGCGACGACGAAATAAGAGATTGGCCGTAAATATACGACTCTATAGATGTGACGTAAGCGGTTAATTCTCTTGAGTTGTTTTTCGTGATGCGACATAGTTATAATACTTATAATAGTAATTATTGGAAAGGCATTAATCATGTTCATTAAAACATGTCCTCGGGTGAGGCATAATTGTGTATATTTAAAAACATGTTTATGCTTTACTAATGTTGTATTTACCATCATATTGTGTCCATTGCGGGAGTTATCTTGATAGATAGGTCCATTTCGGGAAAGGCCGCTCATGTCCATCGAGTTCACATTGTTACCTGAACAAACAAATATCTCCATATTAGTTTAAAGGTTGTAGGTTTAGGAACTGAAACGGAAAACTTTGGGTTGACTGTCCAATAGTAGAGTGAAAATAATACAAAGATTAGGGATGCTGACTAGTCTCTTGAGGATGTTACAAGTAAGTTACTCACCGATGGGCATAGGTTGGTGGTAGTTGGGCTGCTGGTGTATAGCGGGCGCGTAGGCAGGCGGCGGGGTGGAGCCGTGCGACGACGTGCGGCTGCAGGGCGAGCAGCCGCCGCCCGCACCGCCGGGGCCCCCCGCGCCGCCCGCAGCTCCGGAGCCTCCCGCGCCGCGGTAGCCCGGCGCCTTGCTGGCGTCCACCTGCGATACCAACTGCACACACACACACATATTTAACATAATGCCCATATCTGTATAAAATTACATTTGGTAACGAATCAGTGGCAAAACAAAAGTCTGGCTGCGGAGCATGACATGATTGTTGTAAAATCCAAATATTTACAAGAGTTTCAATATAAATTAGAGATCCTATCCTGACAGAGTACATATTATTATGTAATGTTAAGAGGCACGTGCCTGTGGCGGCGGCTCGACGCCGTGGTGCGCGTCGCCGGCGGCGCCCCAGACGCCGGGCGCGGTGGCGGCCGACAGGTCGTTGAACAGGGAGTACTCCTGCGCACCACCGCTGCCCGCGCTCGACTGACAAACAAAATGAAAATTAGAAAAAAAATTGTTATCTATACACTAGTGTAGGCTTAAGCAAACCCACTGTTGCCAGTGAAACAACTTCAGCAGGTCTTTACACTTGCAATTTTTTCATTTACTAATAATTATTTTTAATGTCAGTATAGAAATATAATTTACACTACGTTTACGAGTATCTATGTTTTCCAACTAAACATATCAACTGTCAAGAGTCAATAATAAATAAGACAGTAGAAACTTACTTGAGGCGTAGTGTTAATATGTAAAGCTGATGATGTATTAGGCGTGTTTTCTTCACTGGCACTCCATGAACTGGGATTGTCTGGACTCAGCTGTGAATAAAAATATTCAAATTTTATAATCGACTGCTGAAAATAGGTGTCACCTAGTTTCTGCCACAGCGAGCGATTTTGTGCCACCCGCAACCTTTACTAGCTCTTCGGAGTTACAAGCCTTTTCTAGAGCATCTTATTATCTAATTTAAATTAATATAATATCTCGTTTGACGTGAACTGGCCAGTTAAGTATGTAAAAAGGTCTATAGAATGTAGAGTGATGTATCTCACCTGCATAGTACGTTCGGGCAAGCGGTGCGGTTTAACATCGCTATCTTCTATCTTGAGCGGGGCCTGAGGTGTGGGGGGCGGCGGCGGCGATGGCTCGCGCGCGCCCTTCAGCGGGGACACCGCGCCCGGGCTAGCGCCGCCAGCTCCACCCTGACAACGTAATATGAACGTTATATACTTAACTATAAAGCACATTTTTAGCTTTTAATACTGTTGCTGCGGAAAATGTTAAAGAAAAGTGAACTATAAATAATATATCTTATATTTCTTGCACATATCATAATTATTTCGTTCATAGACTACATTATGTGCATACAATATAAGAGAGCAAACTATATTAAAGCTCCTGTTTATACATCCCGTTTGATACTTTTGATAGTAAAGAGTGTACTTTGAGAGTGTGTACTTGCTGAAAGTACTACATGAATAGTCAGATATTTGAAACAACATTCAATCTTGGCATAATTTTTTAATTTTAAAATTATAAAAACATGCTTTGATGACCGTTTTACACGTTATTAATCTATTTCTATTTATGGGACTAGTATTGACATTTTTAAACCTAAAAACAGCCACCAATATTGTTTACTAATCAAGACACTTATGAATACACAGTGTAAGTATAATGTACAACATTAGTATTGCAGGCTTCTCACCTGGTGTTGTGTGCGCGGTTTAGCGGTGTCGGCGGGTGAGGGCGCGGGCGTGGGCGTGGGCCCCGCGGTGAGCTTGGCGGCGAACGTGTGCGGGCGCGCGCCCACGATGACGCCCGTGTACGACAGCGCGCCCGTCGTCTTGGACGCGCTCGACGACGACGCCGCCGTCGTTATACTTGTCGAACTAGGCACGCGCTTCTCCGTCGTAGACGCTACAATATTGTATTATAAAACTTTATTGTTATGATTAAGTGACTTAATTATTAATTCGCTATGACGCGACTTTGTCAATAATTACACCATAAAAACAATTGTTTATAATCAGCCGGGTTCACACTGGACGATCCATTTTAGAGCGGCGC
Source organism: Laspeyria flexula (assembly GCA_905147015.1). Lineage (NCBI taxonomy): Eukaryota > Metazoa > Arthropoda > Insecta > Lepidoptera > Erebidae > Laspeyria > Laspeyria flexula. The sequence continues at coordinate 14,043,020 of LR989960.1, read as the reverse complement.
TACGTGATCCATGATTGAGGATGACACGCTCCAATTCGTTCGTCCTGATCACAAGAGACGTCTACTCCGAGCGCGGTCCAGCCAGGTGCGGCCTGAGCACGGATCGTCCGATGTGGAGCGGGCTATTGGTGATTAAACTTTAAGTACCTATAGTATACTGACTGTGCGTTTGCAGACGTGGCGGTGCTGGGCGGGCAGTGGTCACGTGCTGTTTGGTGGGCGCCCGCGCCGTGGGCGTCGTACGACTGCTCGCTGAACTACTACTGCTGCTACTCGCACCGGCCTGGAATTCATTATAATAATATAACATCGTACAATACCCCAAGTTTTATAATATGTTCCAATTTTTAACGTGTACGTAATTTATGGGACTAACATTGTTGTGAAGGAGTGACAATTACATTCATAAATACTATGGAATTAGATTTTTAACAACTGCTCATATTAAATGATCAATAGTTCATTTAAACATGATTGTTTAAAAATACGAGTACATAATATGAGACTGTACAAAAGTGTATGACAGTGATGGTTTTTTTTTATAGTAGCACAGCTGCTCTTGATTTAGAACTAAAAGGGGGGTCCATATTGCACTTCTGACAGGACACCATAGTGCCATGGGTGGTAATGTAACATACCTTGGGAGGCGGCTGCTTCGGTGGTTTGGGCTGCAGCGGTAGTGGCTGCGGCGGCGGCTTGGTGACGGCGCGCGGGAGCAGCTGCACGATGTCGGCCTCGGGGTCGCGGATCATCGCCGCGATCAACATGCCCGCTTGCTTCGTCGCCTCCGCTGAACCCCTGTATACATAACGTTGCTTTAGAAACTTATAAACAGCAACATAAAACGTTATCACTGAATCTCTAAATATGGTAAAACCCCTCGTAAATATCCGGATAGTAGTAGTCCCTCGTAAATTTTACTATTTCACGACACAAATAAATTCCTTTCCTCATGAATTTCAAGACCTAAATATTTTTTGTCTGCTATGACTATACATCTTATTTTTAATAATAGATCTTTTTCTTTTATATAATACAGCGTTTTTATTTTCAGAAAAAACAGGACTGTTTGACAACTACCTTCGACAACTATGACATGTGGGAAATAAAATAGATAAGGAGTGTCTGTGACTGTTGAGAACTCACTTGATGGTGATGATGCGCTCGCCCTGTCCCTTGCTCTGCTTGTCGACCTCGATGTGCGCGCCGGTGGCGGAGCGGATGGCGTTGATGTTGGTCCCGGCGCGGCCGATCACGCGCGAGATAGCATGCGACGCTACTGACACTTTCTTACAACTGTCAACAAAGTTTATGAGCTTAATAAATATTTGTTTTAACAAAACTTGTTGATGTTAAGAAAGTTCAATTCTAAACAACTGCCCGTAATTTTCTACGTACTTAAAGATACTATTCTGAAAATTTGTTAGAGAGGAGCAGAGGGTTAAAAAGTTGCTAAAAACACACCCAGGTTCGACGGTGGAGAGAGTCTGCACGCTGGACTTACGGACGACTTCTTTCCAGCCTTCCTCGCGTCGACCGCCCACGCATCCTCCTTTAGGAGACGTGCTCTTGCCTTCCATCTCCCATCTACAAAAGCAATACGATCTTTAACATCAAATTATTTCAATTACTTATACTCGCCACCTATCACATGGTATCTAATATAGTTAGCGTATTGTGGGTTTAATGCACCTCTGCCTTCTTCTTTTGCGGATATAAAGTGATGTTTCAATAATAATAATTAATTCAGTGCAAATATGTAACTAGGAACATATCGATAATTCAGTGGAAAAATGGCGCATGATGAGATAATGTTGGTTATTTGTTTTATATTAACTTTAGGTTAAAACGTGACAAAAGTTTGCAGTTTGTATTGTTACTCTAATTGAGTAGACTGAAAGTACATTACTATACATGTATAAACAATAGAGATCGCAATAGAACGTTCTGAATAGTACTTAGGTTTTATCGAAGGGAAGACATTGGAATTGGCAAGATGATTTTGTCTCTCAAAGTGTTAGCAGGCATTTCTATTTATATGATTAGATAAGTGGTCTTCCAGATATTTTAGCTGAACAAGTGATCTTTTAGAGATATAAAGAATCCATAACCTCTGAACAGAAGTTCAGCCGAGTTCCTGTGGCCTAAATAGGATAGATATCCTATTTAGGCCACAGGAATTCGGCCATTTTATGAAAACAAAATTTTATCTGTCAACTAAATAATATTTTTTCTTTGTTTTACGCCTTTTTCAAACTGAAAATACGATTGTGCTTAGGTCCAGACTCCATCAAAGTAGCGACAAGACGAAAAGAGATAGTGTTATAAACAACAACAAGCGTAATATTAATATTAAATTGACTGTTTACACATCTCCTCTTACGTGTTGTCTAGGGTAAGAAAACATTTGGATACTAATTAATAATAATAATATTCTACCACATTTACACAGCGCCATCTAGTCCCAAAAGATACTAATTGTGTATTACATTATAATAAGTGAAAATTTCAGTGCCAAGGATTTAGCGTAATTTTGCAATGTAATCGCTGCATCAATTTGGACTAATTGCATAAATAACTCAGATAAGTCAATACAATACATTATGTATTCATATATATTGCGTTTGTCCCTACTGTAAGTTTATAAATATAAGAATAGTAATTACTTCAGCATACATTGAATTACAATTATGTAAGAATTAATGTAATTATAATTAGAACATTATTACCAAATTGTATTTTGAACTAAATAAATTTTTATTATTATTATATTCTATACTTTTAAATTGATAATAAATTACCAACACACATAAGCTTTGAGACCGACATTCCTAGTTAGCTAACGTTGACACGCGCTGCGTATAAATTGTAGTCAGTAATAACATCACGTTAGAGTAAGTTAGCGACGGAGGGTCAACGTTGGAACAAATGATGGTCTTATGATATCCAAACACACTATGTACAGTTTCCCGGGCAAACACCATATGAAGAAAATTGTGTGCATTCCATGTGTAAAAGCTAAGTTGTTGCCTTGCCAATCTGAGGTGAAGTGCACACTATTCTCGCCTTAATTAACTGGCAGTGTTACTATGTAAACATACTTTACCTTTACAATAAATCCCAACACAAATAAGCAACAAATGATAAGTAATAAAAAAAATCAATGTCAATGTGAGGTCATGCACAAACAAAACAAATATTAGCATATTACAGTTGGAGAGCATGCAAGTACTATATACAGTAGATACAAAAACTGTGTTGCTTTGGTTTGGCTGGGGTATCAGAATCGACATATAAATTAAACAAGACTCATTTTCTTGCAGCGCTCGTTTCTTAAGGTACCTTAGTCGTCTTGTATGACACCCACGGGTTGAAATGGGGTAGTGACATTAAGTATTCTTAATCCATCACTACACATATAGATAATAGAATAAATCTTAATAATATAAAGATAAATAGTTTCAATATCGATTCTAATAACCCTGTCAAGAGCAATACCAGTTTTGTACTTTAGCATACAAGATGAAATTAAAATCAATGGCAATAATATTTTAGATCAAAAAGTTAATCATCTCTTTGAGTGGGTTATCAAAGTCAAACCCCCAGAGCTCTTGGTTACTTTCCACACAAATAAATATAGCCAATGATATAAATTCCAGCGTGTACAGCTAGCTACATTCGCATCTATCGGACGGTGAGGACAAAACAACTTCGACACTGATTTTATGTTTATCACGATTATGATACCGCGTGACATTTACATGATGATCGAACTTACTGATGCGTGTGTTGTGTCTTTTTTATTTTATCGCTTGTGTCAACATCATCTTTATCCACATTGTGCCTAGTGGATTCGAATACTTGACTCTTTCTAGAGTTATTCCCATATTTGTTAACATTCTGTACTGTAATGCTCTTAGGGTTATCCTCTTCGGGTTTTCTGCAAGAACAACATTTTATCTTTAACCCCCCTATTTATTCATCTAATTTGCCACCTGCCATCAAGTAACAACTAGTAATAAAACAAAAATTATCAAGCCATATTACTCAATCAAACATTAAAAAGCATGCACCTAACTGTGTGGACATGTTGAAATGAATGTTTCATAATTTGGTTGACAATTCTTAAATTATATAACTAACAGCCGACATTATAAATCAATTTCACGAAATGTTTAGCTAAAAGAACGCATATTTATGTATTCAGTGCAACAAAAATGCAGTCTATTTTCAAATGTATGATTATGACTTCATTTTCTGTTGAATGTTGGTTTATAACTAAGGAAATGAATTAAATGAGCAAAAAATTCAACACAGCACAGATTTCAAAATACGCTATTTAGTCGTGGTGTCAAATGTAATACAAATTTGACTGAGATGTAGTAGTCGGGCCAAAAACATTTAACGTATATTGTGGCACTAAACCGCACATTCGTCAGGCTGCCTGCATAAATAGCGCAAGACTTATACCTGAAATGGTTTCTAAATATCGGCTGTAAGTATAACAAATCCTTCCAATTATAATAGCTACTGTTACTGTATAAATGAGTAAGACTTTCTTCAGTTTTATATTCATTCAACAGTCCACACATATACACAAGTACTACGGCCGTTGTCGGCGACTCACTTGTCTTTCTTCTCGACCGGTCGTCGTTCCGGCTGCGGCGGAGGCTTGACGGGAGTCGCGGGCGGTGAGCTCGGCGCTACATTCTCTTTCTCTTGTTTCTTGTCGGGCTTAGGAGTACTCTCCTTCTCTGGTTTTGTCTCTATTTTGGTTGGTTTGCTCTGAGGTTGAGGAAAAGAACATAATAAATAATTGTATATAATGTAAAAATCAATCCCACACCATACAATAGCTGGACAAATTCAGCTAATTGTTATTTTTAAATATTCGTTGGAGGTTCTTATGAGGAGAAAAATTGGTAAGAAAACCTGGTCCCGAAAATCGAATTCTACACGGGCGGAACTGCGGGCAACAGCAAGTTGAATATGACAATGCACAAACAAAGATCAAACTAACAAATACTGAAACCTATGGATTCAAAAATACCTATGTTTATTTCAAGCTATCGTGTATCTTACCTTGTCCGGTTGTTTCTTAGCGACGGGCGCAGGGGGAGGGGGTGTCACCTTTTCCTCTTTCTTCTTTTTCTTCGTCTTCGTACTCTGAACGGGAGGTGCTTTCACGTCGGAGGATGAACAGGAGCCCTACACAAAATACAATAAAAATTACTTATCTTCTATTGTAAATTTTCTAAATACATGCAAAATATTATATATTTTTTGCGAGTCACCTATCGTAAAAGAGAATAAGAGCACGTTTTCACTGTACGGATTTGTTGGCTATAAGATGACTATGCCTTTAAAAGGTAAAGTATAAATGACCTCATAAAAATTTGATTATTATTAGTACCTAAATATTACTTAGATACAAACTGACCTGTGAGTTGGCATCGATGCCGGAGTCGCCCTCTTCTTTGGGCACAGGTTCGTCATCAGGTTCGCCGCCCTCTGAGCACTCGCCCAGCGCCTTCTCACAGTATATCGAGTTCTTATCGTTCTCGGCTTGAAGCTTGCGTCGCTCCTCCTGTCACACAATTATATGCTACTATTAGTCTGATGATATATATAATTTCTATTATGTACAACAAGCTTTTTGTCTGGGGTTTCGTCGATGTAAAAAGAAGCCTTATGTCAAATGTCATTAAGATTCTTTCAGTGGTTTAGCAGTGAAAGCGTCAGGCGGCGTTTTCACCAGAAATGCGAGAAATGAGCTAGGAATTCTTAATAACCAATAGAACCGCTTCATTTAACTAGCATAGCGACGACGAAGCGAGCAACCTCGCACATCCCTGGTGAGAACGAAGCCTAACAGACAAACAAATGATCTAGTTACTTATAATTATTTTTGATGTCTGCGTCTATGTACAAACTGGATGAACTCATCATCATCATATCAGCCCAATGACGCCCACTGCTGGACACAGCCTATGTTAATGTAACAAATTATGTATGATGTTATCTTAATGTGAATTTGCTGAGTCCAACTAAACAAGTGTGAATGAGCACGTACCTTTTTCTCCATCTTCTTCTTCTTCTTCCGCTCGCGGCGGCGCGCGGCGGCCTGGCGGCGCGACTCCTCGCGGCAGCGCTCGGCGTCGAGCTCCTCGAGCAGGATGGTGGCGTTCTGGTTGGCGCGCGCCGCCTGCGTCTCCTTGGCCGCGCGGATCACCCGCACACACTCCTGGCACTTGTCTAGCAGCTCCTTGTCCGAGATCGTGCAGATGTACCTGGGACAACACACATTCATAGCGTTTATTCAAACACTAAATGTTACTAATATTTATTGCTGACGACGACTCTAGCGACACTAATTTATCTGAATATTAATACGTCGCAAACTTCTGTCCTGATCAAAATGTATGATTTTCCATCACTAACGTTTAAATACAACGTAACTAGCAATTTTCTAAATTAAATAATTAATTACAGACGACTTTCAGCCTTAAAAATAATTAATAAAACCCTTGTATTAATTACCTTGTCATCTCTTGATCTGATGGGAACTGCGTCACTACTCCAACCATCCATTTGACCACTTTAGTGTGACCTTTACGGAAGGCTGCCATCAGACAAGATACCTACAAACAAAACAATCATTACTATAAAGAATCTATATAAATTACCCTTTCTGCAAATACTTTTGAAATTATAATTGTAGTATAGCAACAATGTGTGTAGTACGGGCTTACTTTTCTATTGTCTTGTGAGTCGATGTCGGCTCCGGCCGCGTACAACATCTCGACCACCGCGAGGTGGCCGCCGTTGGCCGCCAGCCACAGAGGTGAGTTGCCTTTTTTGTTCTTCACTTCCACTGCTGCCCGCCTATAATCATTATTGTAACGTGAGAATAGTCATTGTCTATCTACTCTTATACCACACAATTCCATAAGAAGACAAAACTAAATTTTAGGGATATGATTAGACGTAAGATTTTTGATGCTCGGTACATACCTTTGTAGTAGCAATTCGACGAACTTGGTATGTCCTTTATCAGCGGCAATAGTAAGGGCGGTGTCTCGCGACGAAGGAACGGGCGGAGCATTAACGTCCGCTCCTTTATCGAGGAGTACCCTTCCGACCTCAACGTACCCGCCACTGGCGGCCTCCATGAGGGGAGTCAACCCTGTCTTCGCTCGGTGTTCAACATTCGCCTTACGGTCTAACAGTAAACTGACGACCTCGTGTCTGCCTTGAAAGCACGCGAGGGTTAAGGCGGTGTTGCGGTTGGTTTCGATTTGCGCGTTAATGTCGGAGCCGCAGTCTAGGAGTAGTCTGACGGCTGCCGTGTGACCGTTCATAGCTGCTAACATTAGGGGGGAGATGCCCAGCTTTGAACCAGTGCGGGAGTTGATTTCAGCCTGTCGATTGAACGTTCGGTTAGTATAGTAGGAACTTAACAATACAACATCGACATTTTGTACATTACTCTGTAGGTACCTGATGCGTGAGCAGTAGCCTGATGATATTGACGTAGCCACCGGAGGCGGCGAGGGAGAGGGGCGTGTAGTCGGACACGTTGCGGTGCTCCTTGTTGGCGCCGCGACTGAGGATGAGCTCCACCACCTCGTAGCGGCCGCCGCTGCACGCTAGCGAGAGGGGGGTGTCTTTCGTACGTTCCGACTGCGCTTCGATATCGGCGCCGTGGTTTAATAGGATCTCTACTATCTTCTCGTGGCCCGCCGTCGCCGCTAAAATTAGCGGAGTGAAACCCTGCGAACGAAAAATTTGTAATTAACAAACAATTGCAAACAATTCAGAAAATTCAGGACAAATCTTGATATAAACTTCTTCCAAAAATGACATAGAGCTGCATACACAACACAACATGCATTTTAACAATTCAATTACAAGGGCATTATGCCATCATCATCATTATTTCAATCCATAAACGTCCCACTGCTGGGCACTGGTCTCCTCCCATCCAAAGGTTTATTATAATTAAGTTTATTTATTTATTATTCGTGGTTTTTTATAATTATGCCATAATTATAAAAATTCATGTTGTAATTAATAATTAACAGTAACAGTATGTGTACCTTCTTATCCCGGTGCTCGATGTCAGCGCCGCGCGAGAGCAGCAACTCCACGAGGTCCTCGTGTCCGCCGGCGCAGGCCAGCGTGAGCGCGGTGTCGTGGTTGGAGTCGGTCTCGCCGTCCACGTCCATGGCGCAGTAGGCGGCCGGCGCCGGCTGCGGCGGCGTCGCCGTGCCGTATGCTTCGCCCGACCGGCAGCCGCGACCCGACCCGGAGAACCGACCCTAATACAATACGATTGTGAAAACATATTGGATATACAAATATAAAAAGCTAAGTATTGAATCGTTTTAATAGGGAAACAATCGGTAGTGAAGCGAAAAGATGCGTTAGATAGTTAATAAGGAGGGGGTTAACACAAACCTTTACCTTCTTCTTAGCTGCGACGGCGGCGTTGGTGTGGTGGTGGGGCGCATCACGCTTGGCGTGGGGCGGGTGGGGCGCGTGGGGGGCGAGTGGGGGCGCTGGGGCCGCGCTCGACGCCGCGCTTGCCGCCATGCCCGTCGCGTACGAGTACCTACAAGTGTCACGTTTATTATAACTATAATTTTCTTAGATGATAAATTAACTTCAGATGCGGATACAACGTATTGAATACGTAAGAAACGTACTTGATCTAGTTCGTTAATATGTTTTATCGCTCGTTACTAGATGGAAACTGCAAGGTACAGGCAGCCAGTTGATATTGTCACCGTGGATGAAAGTTTCTAATATATAAAAATAAATATTTACCTATAGCTTTCACACATCAGGTTGAGATCGGGTTGTTGTTGCGGGTGCGTGGCGGGCGCGGGCGCGGGCGGGGAGGGCTCGTCGTCGGCGCGCGGCAGCGTGGCCGCACTGTCCAGCGCGCCCGCCGGGGATGACGGCCGCACTCGGTACTGGCAACCATTGCCGGCTTGCTGCACATGATAATATCAATATTATGTTCTAGAATAAAGAATTCCTCCTTGCAACGATTTCCTCATTTCTGAGGGTCGTAACAATACAAATTAGTGTCACTGCATTAGATGTTGAAATCTCTGCGAACTCAGATTTATTACTTTTACTAACTTTAATATTTTTATTGTACTAGTATAAAAAAATAGTATAATACCGGTAGTTCGTGGTGGTGGTGATGATGGTGGTGGTGGTGGTCTTGGCGCGGCCAGTCGGCAGTGAGCGCCTCCTCGAGCAGGCGGCGCGCCTGGCGCTCGTGGCCCTCGCCCTCGACCTCCACCTCCGGCTCCTCCACGCACTTCGACGATAGGATCTCGTGAGACTTCTGTTGCATCACCTAACGATATAACATGTCTCTCAGTAAAGAAGAGTCCTTTAGATTAAAAAAGTATTTATTTTAAAAAACAAAGTCTTATAAATACATACCTTACATACTACAAACATAACATATAACGTATTATAATAACAATTTAGTTAATATAAAAATCCTAAAAATTATATTAGTAATACTTTCCCGGGACTACTGATAAAAAATAGTGAGTGACAGATTTTCTAACTAATCTATAACTCATTATTTTAAAGACTGGTATGTTTTGTATTATGCAGACGCATCTTGAAGAAGTCAGTCGCTACATACCTGCAGCACGAGCGAGCGCAGTTCGTTGGGCGGCAGCGCCACGAGCGAGGGCACCTCGCGCTGCAGGTAGGCGAGCACGGCGCCGAGCTCGCGCGCCTCGACGCCGCCGCCCAGCGTGGCCGCGCCCGCGCTCTCCTCCACCACGCCCACGCTCTGGTGCCCACAATCCTGCTTAATAATCGCTTGTTAAACTAACAATCAGACTCTCTCTATTACCCTTTCCGGTAGGCAAAGGCTTAGAGAACTCAGTCATGTCCATGGGCTGTGGTTATCACTTAGCATGAAGTTGTTCCGATACGCCTCCTCCATACATGTTACTGGCGCTATTGTCTCTGAACATAGACACTTTTTTACATAGAACAATATATTTTATTTATTTTCTACAATTGATCCCGCGAATTGACAGTCAATAAAAGATGTCTTTTTTATCCTATAATATTTCAATCATATAGAATTTACAATAAACACGTCCGCTGTATAATGGGCCCAAACATAGCTGGCGAAAAATGACTGTGATACACCTCTGCCTACCCCTTCGGGGAAAGAGACGTGATGCTATGCTACAATTTACAGAAAAATGAATATAATCTCACCTGAGCCACATAACCTTCGGGCCTCTGCTGCAACTCTTGTACATATTGCTGTTGTTGTTGTTGCTGCTGTTTCTTCTGTTGTTGTTGCACTTGTTGTTGTTGCTGTACTTGTTGCTGCTGCTGTTGTTGTTGTTGTTGTACTGCTAGCTGCTGATATTGCGCTTGTTGCAATTCTTGCAGTTGGTGCTGTAAGTTTTATTTTAATTTTATATATTTAGTGATCGTCTATTACATGATTTATATACTATGATTATACAGTATATAATTATAATAAGGACAATGGATATTAAAGTAAAGGAACAAAATAAATTGCATTAGTTCTGAACAAATTTGTAAGAAGTTTTAAATATTTTTTTTAAGTCTGGTCGTAATCTGTTTTCTATAAAGGTAAATATGGAACTATATAATGAAATTAAAGTGAGTGTACCTACTTATAATAATCACAAATGAAATATACTGCTAAAGTTGGTATACTATGTACATATAATTCATTACAAATACAGTGGAATGCACCACATCTATGATCTATCGGAAAATACATAATATGAAACTTTTAACTAGATTAACAACATCTCTCGTAAAACATCTGCTAATTTTTTGAAGGACATTTAGAACTTGCCTAAAACGAAAGAGTAATATATAAGTATATTTTGTATATAAAATATTTTTGTATATCAATTATTTTAAATTTTATTTGGGTGTGACTGACAAAAAATTCTTTCTTTTCAATTTCACATGGGCAGAGGAAAACATAATTAAGGCATATTATGTTAATAATTCTTATACTTCAAATAGAAGACTTAAGAAAGGTTAGTCTTTGAGTAGTTATCCTATATCGTATTTCGTAGTATTGTGTTCTTGTAATACTTGTTGATTTTGTGTTGACACGACATATCTACATAAAACACATTAAACATATTTTTTCTGCTTGTTATATTATATATAATATGTTATATCGTCTGCCCGTGTGTGTGTTCACTTGTCAATGATATGCTAAAGAACATAGCTACCTCCTGTTTTTCATGAGATAAGTTCGTGCACTGATAAATGTTTAGCAGTAACTATTGTTGTATGGCTCTACACAGCAAAAGTCTTCGGTCTGCCAACACAGCCCTAATGCTCGCCATACACGCAAGGTTATGCATGAAATTTACCTGTAAAACTGATGTCTGTAACATCTAAACCATCATGCATAATCTAACGTGTATGCCCACCATTAGACACAATCAGGCAGCATTATTTATGAGAATGATGCGGATTACTCGTTCCACCAATGGGTGTGGCTGACATCTGTTGGTGGGTCAGCTTTGCTGTGTAGAACTCTTCAGACAAATGTTCTAAAAATCTTTTAAAAGATTAAAGCAGATATTTTCAAAGATGTATATATAAGATGAAATGATCGTATCGCGAATATTACCGCGACGGCATCCACTTCACTAATGTGCTGGCCGAGCCTCTGCAACGCGTCCAGCAGTAGGAACTTGCATCCAAACTTGGAGCATTTACGAGATACCTTCGCGCGGGGACGATCTTGGATCGAGGTGTTCTATAACCGTTCAGTGGTTAAGACAACTATGGGCTGTTCGTGAAAGAACCAGGTAATAATCAACATGGATGGGTCATGATCCTGATTATAATTATATTCATAGTCATTCTGTAATGTAAGACTAAAGACAGATACTTTTTTGTGCTTGAACACAAAAAAGAATACTTTGAATATTCAATGTTTTATTATGAATATTAAAACAATAACAAATAATATAGACCATAATTATGTAATATAAGTTATAAACTAACCTGATTAAGATTAGTTGCTAATTGCTGCACTGGGAACAATTGTTGTGGCGGCGGGTATGGGGGTGTTGTAGGGGACTGGTGTACGGTGGTCACTCCTAAAATGGAAAACAAAATATTATGTACAAAGTTGAACAGTATGACATGATCCCTTATAGACAAGTGGCAAATGATCCTACTCAAAGTCAAAGTCAAATCTTTTATTTCATTTTGATCACATACATAATACTTATGAACGTCATACAAAGCCAAAAGAAAGGTGTCAGCAAATTTGCCTACGGCCAGTTCACTGACAAGGTTGAGCTCTGAGAAGAACTTGACAAGAAACTCAAGCCACTCTTTTTAATCGCCATAGTAGTTACGATTTCAATTGGTTACTCATTTATTGATTCTACATATCACTTCAATACATGACTTTTCGAAGTTTTATATCAACTAACATTATTATCAACGCCCGTATCAGAGAAGGATATAATACGGAATGTCACCACTCGTTTTTATCCCCTGTATGTCGTGAAAAGTGACAAGGAGAACCAATTTATAATACATCTCTGTAATAAAAGGAAAACTTGAAATAAAATAAGCTCGTCTCCTTAGACTAATAACCAGATGTCGGAGTAGGTAGAATGATTTAGAGTTAATGATTTCAAACGTATATAATACTACAGTTTGTAATAACTCTGGTGTTGAAGGCGCTAATAGACTACGATGACCGCTTAACATCTGGTGGGCCGTACGTCAGTTTGCCACCGTCGTGATACAAAAAAAAATCAATTCCGATAAAAAAACGTAATGTTCCGAAGCTATATGTATAAGTACACAAAACCAATCTACCTACTCCGACCTCTGCTAATAACACACTCGTCACATATAAATAATAGCAGATTATTTGCCACTTATCTAAGGACACAGACCATGCTGCCGTAACAACAAACATCGAAATGATTTATATTTTCGAGTCAGATGTATGAATGTTCTAATCAGGATTAAGGTTCTGTTTCACCACTTTTATTCAATTTGCAGCTTAGAGTCCTTTTCACAACTGACAGAAGAATCATACAAAAACATTTGAACTTTCACACTTGACCGATGATCCGTCATCGCATCCCCCATACAAAAATAATTACGCCCGACGCGACGTATCTTCCGTCAGGTGTGAAAGGACCTTAAGTGACAGAGTTTTGACTCATTTAATTCTATATAAAATACGTTAAAAATCTGCCAATTAAAGAGTGTTGGTGAAACAGACCCTAATTGTAACTATAAAACAAATGTGATATTACCGGGCAAAGCTTGTTACAAGTTGTACACATACAGGCCGTCATTAGCAACACACACATATATAAGTTGATAGCATGACTTCGAGAGTACATTAAGAATGCAGTAATGTTAATTGCGTGGAACAAATGAAGCTGAAAACATAAATACTACTACTCAGCCAAATAGAGAACAGTCTACGTACCCTCTAAATATTACATTAGGTATAATAAACATTTATGATAAAAGTATCGCACAAATTTTTGACAGACAAATGATATGCGGTCAGTAATTAAAGTACTAAAGTACTACTGCGGGTTAGGCGAATATCGAATAAATCAATACTTTTTAATACTGTCCCAATTTTCTCCTTTAATCGAAATTGCGATTTGTTGAGTGCAATATTCTTAGACAGAGGTCTTAAAACTGTTAAGCACAAATGCTAATACGCTCAATACAAAAGTTCTCTTCATTGGTGAGCAGTAGGTATAGCTAAAGATAGTTCAACTTAATTCCATCAGCATTTTATTGTAAAGTACTACATAAACAGTTTTCTTTTTCATTTTTGGACTGTTAATCGTGTTGAATTGATATATTGAATATCTAACACACTGAAAACACTACACTTCAGCTATGATATGCTGTAGTATGAGTTAAAATTTGAAAGAAAATCCTAAAGTAGCTTCGAGGTATCTATACTTCCAAACGATTACTCTTTTCTCATTATAAACACTGATAATAAAACATGTAATGTAATATTCTTCCCTTCTTCTCTGACTATATAATTAAGTAGCGTCCCAATCAACTAGCTGAGTACAAAGTTGAACTATCTGTATATGACCAAAGGTGACGTCATGTGTGAACTTGCCTTGAGCGCAGAACTGTAGGTCCAAGGCGTGCAGCGCCGACGTGGCGAGCGTCGGCGGACCTTTACAACAACGTCATTGTTTAGCAATACTCACTTATTTTCATCGACAAATATTTTTTCCCTATGTGTATTATTTTTTTATGGATCATTCATTGATGAAGAAGCTTGACTTTTATGCCATTTATACTTAGTATTGTCCAGTGGTAAATGTGTGATATTTCTTCAGTATATTCGTGTAGTTGAACAAAAGTTCTCAGTATTATCGTGTACCGAGAGATTCACGTACTATTAAATGTAATGATCCATACTCTCAAAACTTATTAGGGACACCGCAGCCGGTCTGCGGGATGGCAAAGAAATTTAATTTTTTACACTGAAACTTCAAACTTAACTAGTAGGAATACTATATAAATTGTAATGCTATAAATACATCACGGTAGCATTAAAGGAATTTTTGACATAGCATCGAAGATTTCACTGCGGTTTGCAACGGCGCCGCGGAGAGATCTTCCATGCCATGTCAAGAAATCCTTATGATGCCACGGGACTTCTGATAGCCGTTGTAGTGCCATGGCATTTAAGCGGCTAATGTGCACTGACCGATGGCAAAATACTTTGCCGTCCCGTCCCGGTGTGCGTCGACGTTAAGTTTATTAGTAGTATATATTCACCTGCGGGGTCGGGCAAGTCGAGCAGAGTGCGGTCGGCGTCGGGCAGGCAGTCGGCGCGCGGGTCCCTCTGCAAGCACAGCGCGGTTACACGTGGACAGGCGCACACACACTAGCACAACTCTACGCTACCCACGAGACCTTCACTACGTTCCCCGCTATGTAATACACTCGCATCGTTTCATTGTCAAACTAATTTGGGAATATTTTATGTATTTTTTAATAGACAATATGTATTTTGCTTCCCTACAGAAAGAACTTGGATTCGTTGTAAAAAAAATCATTTATAATTATACCTACATACTTTTTACTATTATACCCCTGCTCTATTAATTTTATGGAATCCAATCTCTTAGATTAGAGCTCAATGATAAATTATGGATTTTTCATCACACTGGAGGCTAAATATTTGGCAGCTTTATACTATAAGTGGTTCAACAATTAACGTTTGCGAGCGTATCACCTGCTTCATGATGCTGATTCAATTTTAAAGGGACAGAAATTGTCTTCTATTCTTCTTAGGGCAGTGTCTTTAGACATTAACAATTATTATAGAACATGATAGAAAATAAATATTTTAGATTCGTCGTCGTTTGTTCGTAATTCTGTCCGAATAAACGCAAATCCGCATCCGACTGTGACAATTCCCGAGTTAGCTAGTGACCCAGGTGTGCAACACCTCTACACAAACTTACATGACAGAAATGTTAGTGAATGTAATTGATTTGAAGAACTCACGTTGCATTTATTTTTAATGTGGCATTTAATTTTAACTTTCTTGTTAACATCCTTCCACGTAAACC
Organism: Laspeyria flexula; assembly: GCA_905147015.1. Taxonomy (NCBI): domain Eukaryota; kingdom Metazoa; phylum Arthropoda; class Insecta; order Lepidoptera; family Erebidae; genus Laspeyria; species Laspeyria flexula. The sequence continues at coordinate 14,027,364 of LR989960.1, read as the reverse complement.
CCGGCGGGAGTGATACCTTAGCCATGGCGTGGTGACATATCTACACCGTGGGGAGCAAGCAAAGAGATATGAAACATGATAGTATTGTGATATAAGCCAGTCGTACAAGGTGTACATCAGGATAGACTTGTTAGTATGAAGTGTTAGTGAAGAGCAATGTATGTGTAAGCTTTGCATGTATATAAGAAGCTTACTGTATCTATACTATTCTTATATAGCTGAAGAGTTTGTTTCTTTGAATACTAGGATCTTAGAAACTACTGGTCCTATTTGAAAAATTCTTTTAGTGTTGGATAGTCGCTCTATCGAAGAAGGCAATAGGCTATATAACGTTACGCTACGGCCAATAGGAGCTGAGCAGTGGTCAAATAAATAACGAACCCCGCACGACTTCTAGTTCAAGATAAATGGATACACAGAAATATCGATTTATACAATACTCTGCTTTAACCAACATAAAGAGATTTTAAAACTATCTTATTCTTTCACTGTTATTTGGATTTATTAAACAAAAAAAAAGATCAGTAAACTTCTTAATGTTCATTGGCACAGGACATCAGGTGGTCGATTCTGCTAATTTACACAAGTCAATGGCAGATCGATGGACCAATCACAGGCCGGCAATATGGCGCGATTGACTTAGTAAGCCGATAACTGTCAAATGAGACCATCGGCTTATGATTGTGTTAGCAGATTTGGCCCCTTTCAGGCAATTACGGGTGTTTTAGGGTTGCCACCCAATATATAATACATTTACAATAGTTTTAATCAGTTCTATGTCTTTGGAGAATTTAAAAGTTATGTGTAATGTATGGTGGCAGCCCTAATTAGCCTAGGTATATATTTAGATTGTGGCATGATTTAGTTTAAAAGCTGGTTCTGCATGATCACGTGGGCTGATGTAAGTAAGTAAGGAAAGAAGGAAAGCTTGGTCGATATTGTGTACTCGGGCCAAAATCAATGTAGAATATTTGTAAACAAATCACTGTCAAATAGGATTTTAAATTTAAATATATTTCCTCATGAAGTTATCAGTGGCATTAAGCTGTAACTTTTTAATAAACATTTCAAAATAATCCAAAAGTTGTTATTATTAATTTAATTGAACAGACATCAAAGGATAGTCAAATGTTGTTATTGTTTATTCTACATTGATTTCGGCCCGAGTATAGCTAATCGTGTCTTTCCAATTTCAAATAATTTGGAGATCATGGGCGAATGCGAAAGACAGTGATGTTGATAATCCATTATTTCAAAATAATCGATGATATAGTGTGACAATAATTGAAATACGAACATAATAATATAAATCGAATTCACAATTCAATTATTTTCCAAATTTAATTGTTATTAAAATCATTTATTTCGTAAGTAATCTATTATCACCATCAAAAGAAATAACATCAAAGTTTATGGGGAAGAGGGGGGAGGGTGGAGGGGGAGAATATAAGTTCATACGTCAAGTATGATGTGATGTTATGAGGTCACGATATAGAGGAAAGCTTGTGTGTGTGCGTAGATTGTGTAGTATGTCTGACATTCACAAAAATATAGATGTATGAATGTAAAATACAGGATTAAAATTTTTGTGAATAATTTTAATTTGTATGGGCGAACTATAAACCTATTGTTGAGTTGTGTGCAGTGTGTTGAGCCACGATTAGGAAGAAGACTAAAAAAACTGATCTGCTCCGTGAAAGTTGGTTGATGATGAGGACGGTGAGGTCACTATCAACGGACGTTCACGGAAGAGAGAGATTAGTAGTAAACTGATTAGCTTTGAACGAAAAGGGCTGCGGCCTACACGATTACATAACCAGGTCAGAGGATACCCCCTTTTCGTTCGAGGTATGTGATTGTATCCTCGCAAGTATTAGATAGATGTATGTATGTACACGTACGTTGTCGTCGAGTATGTCGGGCGGCGGCGGCAGGTGGTGGTCGGAGTGCGGGGGCGCGGCGCGCTGCTTGCGCGCGCACTTGTACTTGGCGCCGTCCGCCGCGCCGCACGCCGCCGGCGCCGCGCCACCCGCCGCGCCGCCGCCCGCACCACCCGCCTTCTTGCGACCCGCCACGCCACGCTCTGGAAACACGATATAATGACAACATCGCATGGATTTCTTTCAATTTATAGTTGTAGTAGGTAAGAATTTAATGAGCAAATCTCTTTATTTTAAAAGCCAACGCACGTATTAACAACTTGCGTCGCGGGATACTTTCTTAACATATAGTTTACGGATACAAAATAGACACAGGCTTGCAACAAAAAAACAGAATCTATGAATCACAACTACACGCGTAATGGCGCGGCGATGTTAGTGGCATTGCGACCACCTTAAACGCTACGCAGTAGTGACAGTCATAAAAAAAAGAAAATAGAATAGTTACAGAGATACCACACAGTCGATGCCAAAACGCTGAGTTGACGTTATTCTGTGATTACAACGAACCGTCCAGCAGTAGATGATGAAGAAGTAAATGATAGGGTATACTAACCGTCCAAGTACACCTTGGAGAACTTGGTAGGCAGGTCGTTGGCAGGGTGGTGGTGGGGAGGGTGGTGCAGGGCGGGGTGCGGGTGTGCGTGCGCGGGCAGTAGCGCGCGAGGCGCCGCCGCGGACGGAGCCGCCGCGCCAGCTGGTGCCGCGCCCGGCGCCGCCGCGTGGCTCAGCCCCAGGGCTGCCGCCTGCGCCGCGCTTAGTCCTGAACTATCCTCGGCGGTTGCGTTGCCTGCGAAATAATATAATTGCATTACATTAAGCGTTCGAACAAACAAATTTCTAATACGGACGTTTATGTGACAAATTAATACAAATAAATTTTAACAACAGAAATAAATATAAACTTGTCCATTTTACATTGATGTTGCGATAGTGTAGTACGTACCTCTAGGCAGCATAACCGAATGGGGAAAGTCGAGCAGTAACTGCACGACCGCGGTGTGACCGCCCTTAGCAGCCTCGATGAGCATAGTGGAGTTGTCCTTCAGCTTACGGAACGGGTCCGCCTCGCAAGCCAGAAGGAACTTGACCACGTCCACATGGCCACCGGCACAAGCCAGAGAGAGGGGAGTGTGATCGCCCAGGGCGGTCATACGGTTCACATCGGCACCCTAAAACGATTACATAAATTAATTTTCATCATATAAAACATTTTGTTTTATAATTAACAATTTCAATTACCTATAAATGTTAGTAAAAAGGCAAAAGATACATAGATGTATTTCAGCGGAATATTATAAATAATGATAACACCTTGGAGCCAATGGAGCTGTCTCTTACACCAATTAAAAAAGATCTTGGATATTTTTCTATTGTAATAGTTGGAGTGGGTAATCTGAGGGTGTCTGGCGGGTTTTTCTCTCACCAATTATATAAAAATGGATTTCCAAAAAATAACGAGTACTTCAATCATCATAAGTACCTTCCCGACGAGGAACTGCACGGTGCAGACGTGTCCCGCGCGGCACGCCTTCATGAGCGGCGTGCGGCCGCCCTCGCTCTCGTGCTCGAGCTCGGCGCCGGCGCGCAGCAGCAGGTCGGCCACGTCGGTGTGTCCGTTCTCGCACGCGTACGTCAGCGCCGTGTCGCCCGTCTGCGTCTGCGCATTCACGTCTGCGCCCGCGTTCAGCAGGTACCTGCGCGGAACACACGATACGAACGTTTACTTAACATAATACACAAATCTAATTATAGGTACTTGATTGTTACTTATACATGGGGATTGTTAACTTTAAGTTGATAAATAAAAATAATAGTGACGTAACAAAGGCGTAGCGATTGTGTTTGATGGTGGTGATGACAATGTATTTATTTACAGAGAATTCTGCAACAGTATCTTGCATCGTCGGACCATCTAGCTGGAGGGAAGAAAAAAGGAAGGAGCTAAAAAAGGTCGCTGGGTCTGACTGGATGCGGAAGGCGGAAGACAGAGTGTTATGGCGCGTGTTAGGAGAGTTCTACGTCCAGCAGTGGACTGCAATAGGCTGAAATGATGATGATGATCTTGCATCGCAACTTCTAATTGTCAATGAAATAAAGGAAAATACTGTCTAAAATTTTTTGTATCTAATATAACTTAAAGTGTGTTTGTTTAGAAATATTTTCCTATAAATCAACTTCAAATCACATAGATTTTTCTTCTTTGTATGTCTCGTAATTTAAATATAAAGCATGGTAAACAAATACAATACTAACCGTACGAGTTCAAGGTGTCCTTCCTGCGACGCTTCCATCAAGGGTGTGGAAGCGCCGAGCTCGGCGTCGGCTCCCGCCTTGATGAGGAAGTCAGCGACCTCGAGGAAGCCGCCGCAGCACGCCAGCGTCAGCGCCGTCTCCTGCGTTTCCTCCGTCTGAGCGTTGATCGACGCACCTTGCCCCAGTAGCAGCGCCACCATTTCTTCGTGACCTTTATAACATGTATTACGTTATAGTGGGAGAATATTATTATTAAATTTACTGTCGTATAGTTATATGCAATTAGTGCCGTGCGTACGCACATCACTAATTGCAATCAACGGATATCCGAGGTAAAAGAAAGATCTGTATCCGTTACTTTTTGGCGGATATTTCAACTTATTGAATTTCAATATATAAGAGGTATATAAAATTCTATATAATTATAAGTGCTTAGGCAGCAATGAAAAATGTACTTATTAAAAAACTCTATTAATTATAAAATTCCATTCTGACACTATTTTAGGATAATTTTTTACATTCTTAACTTGTGACTTTCATAAAAGTTACTTTGTAACTTAGATGAATAAACGAGATTTAATTTAATAAATCTAAATCTAGGTTAAACACGGTACCTTCTCTGGCAGCCTCCATGAGCGGCGTGTACCCCTCGTCGTTGACCTCCTCGATGTTAGCACCGCGCTCCAGCAGCAGCATCGCCAGCTCCACGTGACCGCCACACGCCGCCAGCGTCAGCGGGGACTCGAAACTGTCCGTTGGCATGTTCACCTGTAAACATATTTTCATGTAGTTACATTATATTCGTTTTTATACTTTCTAGAAAAACATGGTCGTAGGTAAATTTGCTGATACTATTTATCGGATAACCTGTTACATTCTTAACTTGTGACTTTCACAAGAGTTACTTTGTAACCTAGATGAGACGACGATAAACGAGATTTTATTTCAAATCAAATATTTGCCGAAACCGCGCGTCGTCTCAATCCACTTCATTTACCTTCTCATATTTTCCTTTTCCTTGCTTTCTACCAAAAAGGAAAAAGGCTTGGTTGTGTCTTCTTCGCATTGTTTAGTAAATGCTAGAACACTGTCATGTTCATGAGCGGCGATTACCATTTGCTCGTCTATTAAGGCAATAAAAAAAAGAATATCCTAAAAAAATCTCCAAGACTTATATACCTGTGCGCCGGAGTCTAACAGCAGCCGAGCAACTTCCACATGTCCATCCATACTGGCTTCCATGAGGGCGGTGTGCATTTCATCGGTCTTGTGTTCCCGGTCGGCGCCGGCGGCCAGTAGAAACCGCACCATGTCGAGGTGACCTTTGTAGCAAGCGAGCGTCAACGCCGACTCTTTGAATTCGTTCGAGTGCGTGTTTATGCCTGCACCGTGTTCTAGAAGGATCTTCGCTACACCCACATGGCCTGCTGAAGCCGCCTGTTAACACAAATTGTTGAGTTAAACTATGCAATTGTAACTAACAATCATTGTAGGTAAATATATAAAAGAACGAAAAAAATGTCTTCTTTAGTAAATATTGTCATTGTATTCTAATGTTTAAACGTAATGTGAATTACAATGCTTTTAAACATATACGTAATAAATACATAAGGGTTATACCTAATACGTACGTTTATGTGATTTTTTTAGTAATATAAATTCCAAATTTCATGATTTTTTCCCGATATAACACCCTAAAGTTCTAAACGTCAGGTATTAGGTACCAGTGTTTTACTTATTTTGTGCAGGAAGTTTAATAAAAAAAAACTTAGCATCGCACCTCCTTGAATGAAAGAGATCGTGTGATCACGCATCGTAATGTCTGTGTTTCACAATTACAATTGTGCTTCAACTACTTCTAATTAACTTATGATCCGAATTTACATATAAAACAAATTAAAGCTATGATTCATTGAATGGATGTGATATAGGTTACCATGTAAGTTATCTCAATTCGCCCATAGCACGTTATCTATTGCGAGTGTGTATATAGAGAATGGCGAGGAACAGTGTTACCCTTACTATATATGTATGTATGGTGTATTATCATTACATACACACATTACAACCCGTGAATTAATGTCCCACTGCTGGGCACTGGTCTCCCCCAAATATTATTTAAGAGAATTTAGCTTACTGTACCATGCTGGCTAGACGGATTGGTATATGGATTTATTTAGAATTTTCCTTTTCTCGCTGTGCTCTTTTTGCTTAACGTTAGTCCCTTAGTTGCCTTTTACGACACCCACGGGATGAAATGAGGTAGTGACATTATGTATTCTTATTCTGTCATTACACGGACATACGGGTATGGCGTATAACTCTGCTAAAAGACTAGAGGCTATCACATACTTGCAGTGAAAAGGATCGGATTCTCCTAATAATCTCGGCGATTTTAGCCCGCGGTCGTTTGACCGTCAGTTACTTATTTCAAATTGTTCAGCATGTAGATTGGTTATTTTTCGCAATGAAGAGTTTAGTGTAACGTTTGAATGAAGTGCTAAGTAGAATGTAGTACCTCCATGAGCGGCGTGTGTCCGTTCTCGTTGTGGTCCTCGACGTTGGCGCCGTTGTCGAGCAGCGCGCGCACGCAGTCCTCGTGCCCGCCGGCGCACGCGTACATGAGCGGCGTGTTGCCCGAGCCCGACACCGCGTTGACGTCGGCGCCGTGCGCCACCAGCAGCCGCACGATGTCCACGTGGCCCGCGCTCGCCGCCTCCATCAGCGGGGTGCAGTCGCCCTGCACATATCACATTATGTATTCATATCTAAAATTACTAGCTGAATTTTTTGTAACTTCATTTCAATATTTTATTCATCGCTCTACTAAGTACATATAGATAAATTGTAAAATATAACATTTTGATGTGATTGAACTTACAAAAATAATAAATTGGATGAAAAAAATCAACAAATATCAGAAGTAGTGAAGTTTTAATTCTGGTTTTAATAAACATTTTTATTGTAAATAGACACGCGTTTGAACACCTAATCTACTAAACGAAAACACCTCGAAAATATCCATAATTACTCATCAGGCAACAGAGACGGTGAATTTCAATTTGTTGTGATATAAATGTAATAACTAAACCGGAACTATGATTTCTATTTTCAATTTTGTCAACAACATGTGTACCTTTATGCCTCTGTCTTCGACACTGGCGTGCATGGCGAGTAGCACCTGCGCGAGCTCGTAGTAGCCGGCGGAGCAGGCGAGCGATAGCAGGGACTCGCCCTCCTCCGTGGTCTCGTGCACCGAGCGACCTTCCGTCAGCAGCTTGCGCACGGTGCCCACGTCACCGTCGGAGCACGCCTCGGCCAGCGACGGCGCCCCGTCCGCGCCCACCGGCGCCGCCGCCGCGCCCGTCGTGCCCGTCGCCGACGACCCGCATTGTTGACTGCCACACACATCAATAAAACTTCAAACATACTCTAAATCAATAAAAAGTAAACGAGCTAACGAAATAATCAGATAAGATCAAAGCTTTACGAATCACGGGCTGTTCACGAGGCGGTCTCAATCGAGCCGACGAGAGAATCTATGCGACCACGTCATCGACGACCCGAGAGGCTTCCCGATCTCGTGCATACAGACTCAAGTCTCGGTATATCATCATTAATAACAAAGCTGTCATATAATTAAGCACAAGCTGAAATCATTAGCAATATTTTAGTGGGGCGAAAGTACTACGCACAGTAAACAACCTTCACTCCTGAGTTTTCCGTTCGGTAATCAGTTGACTAGATTCGTATGAAGGAGATTAACATTGTTCCGCATTACTCATAACCATTTTGATAGCGTTTACTTTGTAATATTTTTAGTACTTTCACCGTCTAAAACTTTGCCAATTATTTATAATACACCTGGTATAGCAACAACAAATTTGTTTTTGCCAAACTATTGCACCATATCTTTTAGAATTTCTATGAAATAGCAACTAAGGGACATGTGGCTCTATCATTCAGCCGTTGATCATAATTCTGTTTATATTTACGTTAAATCGATGTTGACGCATAAAACCTATCAGACGATAGTGATTAGTTACAAGTACTAAACGTAAGATAAGCAGGTTTATTAAAATATACTATGAAGTAAAAGAGCGCATGATTAACTGAGGTATATTTAAAAAATAAGAAACAAACTGACCAAAGAATACATTGATAACAGTATTGCGATAAATATAAACAAATAGATGGTGTTTTCCAAACGGTATGACAATTATATCCGTCGTTGTAGGAAAAGCGATTAACTATGCAAATTAAACAGGAAAAACTACTGACATGATTCTATGAATGAAGTGAGAACATAGAGAAAGGTGAGGAAATTACGTAATATTTATTTTTTTAAGATCAACAAACGCTGAGTTTATAAAGTGATACTGTGTAGTGAATGTGATATTGAGTATGAGATAGATGCTTCTAATTAGAAATAAAGGGCAATTAAAAGAATTTTATGTGGTATTGAGAGAGACTATGATTATTTAGTTTGTATTATTAAATTAGTTAGGTCAAGCAGGAACAGCTTTATGTTAACTGAAAATCGATCCCTAATCAAATTGAATAAACGATTTGGAATAAGTTATTTCAAACGTTTGTGGGATGCATACATTTGCTAATAGTTCTTACAGTATTCATTCAATGAGCTTTGTGGGTAACACATAAGGGTCAATATTGTGCAATTTGTAAAAAAAAACACTTTTTACCAAATGAATTGACATGGTTTTCAAATTGAAATTAAATATTATTTTTCGGATATTTACCTATTGTAATTACTGTTAACATGTATAACAATAGCATTATGCCTTTTTCCCTGAGGGATAGGCAGAGGTGCAATTTCATGATAGAAAACCCCAATACCATTTTCACCCGACCCGGGGAATCAAACCCGGGACCTCTAGCACAGCAGTCGCATACACTTGCCGCTGAGCCACCGCGGCAGTTATACCCGTATTCTATTTAGTAAATATTATATAAAATGTAATTAGTAGGTATGATGTAAAAACTAATAAATATTTTTAGATTAGTCACAGAAACGATATTTAAACCATGAAAACTTATAATAAAAACAAAATAAGTGACTGAAGCATGTGTTTTGCAGCAATTGGATACTTTTTACTAGTTTACGAGAAGCGCCTGTTTCACTAGCTTTAAATAAGTGCTAGATAGCATATTATATAATATAACTAACTTTACAGATTTTTGACGTATTTTTTATATAAAATCAGTCAAAAAAGTCTCAGGTAGTTTATTATAGACACTTATTTGAAGGTGGCGTAATAGGTTCTTATTACGATTTCTCATAGATTCTGCTGATAGAAACAACATAGTTTTTGTTACTTACTCGAGATGCTAAGAAAAGATTTAACTTTCAGATAACATTGATATTGAGACGTTTAGATAAAGAATTGATTGAAGTTATATTTGATAGTATAAAGATAATAATGTGGAATGTATTAACTAATCAATACTTATTATCATTGTTTTTAAGTCTTAAAAACAAAGATTTATCAATGAAAATTTGAATACAGATTAGAAGCTAAAGAGATTTTCAGTATGACGTAAACCCTTTCTAGAATTTTCTAGATATCTTTATTTTTTCTTGTAGTTACAAAGGTTAATTATTATTAGTCTGCCTAGTATTGGAATTTATAAGAAGCCTTTGAACTTGACTTAACGACTATCACATTAAGTGGTGACCAGGACCAACGGCTCTACGTGCCTTCTGAAGCAGAGACGCTCGAGAATGAAAATGACACCAACGGTCACCCATCTATGGATTACGTTGCTTAACCTCGATGATGTAACGAACATGTCAGTACCACAATACCTAGTATAGTGTCTAAATACTTCAAACGTAATAGATTTCCAAAAATTTAATTGATTCTCAAAGGGAGATGAATGTTTGTCGATGTAACTTTGACTTAGCTTTAATTTTAGTTACGACGACCAACAAAAGACCAATAAAAAAGACAAAAAATATACTATAGAGAAGTAAAAGTTTTTAAAAAGACCCACTCAAAATTCACTTCCGATGAACTAGTGGGTCGCTACCCACTAGTGGAACCCATACCTCTGGGAAATGCTGTATTACAGTCTAATGGCCGATTTCAATAATCTATCTATCTATGGATTTGGCTTATTAAAGTTAGAATTTTGACTTAAAGCTCGATACAAAATGTGTCAAAATTCTAACTTTAGTAGCCAGATCCATAGATAGATAGATTATTGAAATCGGCCGTAAGAGGCTAATACTTGAGATAAACGTAATAGATGCAATAAATAAATAAGTTGTCGAAGTAACTGGGTAGATATTTTACTTTTTGTCCTGGTGATGGTGTCGGTGGTGCGGTGGTGGTTGGTCGCTGCGCATGCGCGTGAGTGCAGCGGCCGCCTCGTCGAGCGCGCACGACACTGACGACGTCAGCCGTCGCAGCACCTCCGGATCGGCGAGGTGCTTGCCCTCGCCCGATAGTTTGCCGATGCCTGACAACAAAAACTTTCTGTCATAAATACATACTATAACATTATTACTATAATAATCAGTTCAAATTCAGGTTCCGTTGGTTGCAGGTTGCAGGCGGCAAAAAAATTGCTCGCTGTCGTGAAAATAAGGTGAGGCCTAAATCCAAAAGTGGACGTCATTTTGGCTAATATGACGATAATGAATCTATACATATATTAAAGAGGCAATCTTTGTCAGTTTGTGTGTTGTGTTCAGAGTGTTATTATCCGAAACTACTATTAACTTTTACATAGAGATAGTCAAAGGACATAAGACTACTTTTTACCACCAGACAACGCGGGCGGAAGTTAGTAACGTATCCATAAATAAATGTATATGGTATATTAAAGTCTTCGTCAGTAACTTGTAGAATATCAGCTCTAAGTTATTCGACCTCAAATTAGCTTTCGCGAATAGTCGATAGTCGAACTTAGTACGGCCTTGCCCCGACACAAAAAAAAAGCTTTCGACGGCGTAACTAGCGCTATGTATCTTGAGTTCAATAGAGATGGCACATATTGTAGTGTAACCGGTTCTTAAGATCAATTTAAACGTATAGGTACTTTTGTGCATTATTTTTAAAACCGATTACGCAAAACGGTTATAAAACCAACAAACTGTATATCATAGTAATACAAAGTCACATAGAGACGTCTATAAGAACTGCTATGTAAGAGAAATTGTAAAATGACTACGATTACCATTAAAGGAACATGATGCCGCAGATTGCAATGCAATCAATGTTCTCACCACGATAGACGCTTAAGTTCATAAGAATTGCTTTAGTATACAAGTGAAAATATATCGTGACGTACCAAACGTACAATGCAATCCAATAATTTTAAGCTCAAAGTTCATTAACATTTATTCGACCTACCAATAGTCTGGCAAATTTAATCAAAGATAATACAAGTGTTGCGAATGATGAGAGGAGAACAAATAACATCTAAAGACTGGTGGAGAGAGATAGATAGATAACAACAGCGAAAGCAAGAAAGTAGCCATAGCGAGAGACAAAACTAAGATTTGTCGCTTATTTTTATTTTAACTGCACTTCCATGAAGAGGAAGTTATGGAAGCACTTAACGCGGAATTCATCGCTTGCATCAAATACATGTTTTGTATTATATACATAGCACATAAGCATACAGCCAACCTTGATGCGCGTTCACAATCATTTGTGTGAATGTTTGTAATAGCCAAAAGCATTGCTGGCTTTTTGCTAAACTTCAGGAATACTAACTAATACAGTTTTGTTTGATACGCTTTTACGGCTAATCCACGGAACTGATTCAACATACCAGTAAATAACTGGTAGTACAATTACTTCATGTATCAACTTGGTGCACGGTCCGTGAGAGTAAAATTTTATGTCAAAAATATTGATGCCGCCGGGCTCATTGATCTCGTCTAATATGGGACACACTAGCCTAAAAGATACCTTCCGTTCGCGACTTAAGAAACATACATTGTACTTATTCGTCAGGACACAGTCGTTTCCCCGACAAAAAAAGTAATTTGTGGTTTGTGCGTCGTCTATGCAGGGCCTAAATGACAGGAGCCGCGCTTCTGCGGCCAGGAAAAGTGGCGCGTGTTCATTCCGATAAAACTTTATTGAGTTGAACTGTATTGTGGTTAATGTATACGATCCTAACACACACGAAACCGCACTATTGTAAAACATTCAAAAATCGCGAAGCTAGTACGGCGGATATGTTAATTTTATTGGCTATGATAGTGATGGGTTAACTGGGGCCAAAATTCTTGTAGTAAAAGTAAGGTCGTTCATGTCGCTCTTGTAACACGCTCGTAAGTCAGTATGTGTTCGATTGTGAAACCATACATGCCTCTGAATGAATGTGTATTTTTCGTTTAATATCTTTTGTTGGGTTTTAGTAAAGATATGCATGCTTTGTTGGTAAAATTGTAGTTACATCCTTTATAATTCTATGTTATTTTTATTCATTTATTCGCAGGCACAATTATTAGCTATCTGTGGAAATATAAATCTATTTTGAGATAGAAATGACTTTGTATATTTTTTAAAGACAACGCCCGCTCTAGGGAACAATCCCTGTGTCGCGGGGAGCTTTACAAACATGGAACTAACGGACACAAAGTACACCCAGACTAGAAACAAATATCCATGAATCACACAAATATTTGTCTCGTGTGGGAATCGAACCCACGTCACCCAGCACGGCGATGTAGTGGCGAGGCGACCACCTTAACCACTGCGCCACGGTGACAGTCAATATAATCGTTGTATAACGTTTTATAAGCATACCGATGTTATCATTGATTTTGCGATACACAGATTTCAAAGAAAACAATGTGGGTAGGCTTGCTATCAGTTTATGTACAAGACCTATTTTTTTTAAATCAAGATCACGCCTCTTTCCCAACAAAGGGGAAGGCAGAGAGCATTTCCTTCCACCTGCTTACTTTTACATTCTGTCATAAATCTTTCGCTTCTTCAACATGAAGTAATCTTTCCCGATTTGTTCACGGAATTTCCCTTCTAATATACTTACCTTTTATAATATATAAAAGTAAATCTGACATTGTTAATAAAGCTATTAAATAGGTAACTGACTTGTATGTATTCGTCTTCACATGTAATGTTTATAATAAGCTATGCCATCAGATTCCATTCAATTATGCTGCATGTGGGTATATTATGTGAGTATACTTATACATTAACATGTAATTGTATTAAAGCGATTTTATATTTAGTCAGGATGTTTTTTGCATATAAGGTGATGTCACAGATTAACAACGTCTCAATGTTATGATATTTTTATAAAACTGTGATACCTATGAAGAATTCAATTCATATGACAAGCAAGTACTTACTAAAAACTAATTCGCAATGATTCCAGAAACAATAATTGTATTAGATACTACATATTGTGGCTATTTTATTCACACAAATCTAAATACAGAGACACAAACTTAACAGATAGTAAATAAAAACAAGCTTTATAACATTCGCGAATAATTTAATTATAATGAATAACATTAGCGTAATAAAACTCATACAGCGATGTTGTAATATTAATGTTACTCAGAACATGTACCTACTTTGAAACTTTAGTGCAACATGGCAAATGTATTACCAACTTCAGTATTACAACATAAAGAAGTCAAAGTGCTGAAGATAGCGTCTTCAAATTTTATTCGAAGATCATTGATAAATACAAAGTGGAATAATGGACGAACATAAGACGTAGAAACAGAATGAAAATACAATAGACTCTAGGGCGTGAGTTCAAACAATTAATTCAGAATATCAATAGTGCGTTTCACAGCTCATATTGTGATTTAAATTAATCAATTAAATGGTGTTATTGTACGCATACCACAAGTTTTCTTCACGGTTATCGAGTCACGAAATATTTTTACGTACGTATACCGTTATCAGACGGCGCAATCCCTTATTTAAAGTGTCTGAACAGTCAAATGTTTGTTTTGAAACAAATACATAATGAGCGGAAGCTATCGTAACAGATTATTAATTAGCTTTTGGAAGTGAACCTAGTTAATTTTTGCACCTCGACAGAAATTAACCGTAACAAAATTGTTTTAATCTGTATCATACATTTTCAATAATAGTAAAGGCTGTAGCGGTAAGTAGGCACTAAGACAAAACCGATTTATCATCGTACAGACCCTAGATTACTAGAAATTATGTAATGGCAGTACACAAGGTTTATTTATTTTATTTATACTTTATTGCACACAAAGAAAATACATGAAAAAATTTGACAATATACATAAAAAATAAAAAGCATTCAAAGGCGAGCTTAACTCAGAATTGAGTTAACTGACAGCAAACCCAGAAGTGTAGAGGAAATAAGTTGAAGTAAGAGAGCAAGACTGAAGTGTACAACCATACAAAGAAAAAAGGTGAGAGTAGAATAGAAAAAGGGAGAACAAAAGAGAGAAAAGAAGAGAATAATATTTATGTAAATTAATACATAATGAATTAATTGTAGTACGTGTACCACTTAAATACTAAATAGACATACATAAACAATATACATAAATATGTTTATCATATATACCATAAAATACATACCTACAATATATATATAATAGATTTAGGTTTAGAATATTTTCCTCTGAACTTGCAATGTAACCTGGGTATTTTTTTAGTATTATTCGAAATGTCTATTTCGTACTGGCCAAGTCGTCGAACATAAACAGATACGTGGAAGTTTTTTTTTTAAATAAATCGTAAATTATACATAAATCATACTAACACATCTAACTTTTTCTAAGAGTTTTCAAGGAATTCAATGGAAAACAAAAACATACAATGGTGGCAGAAGGAATGTAGTATATTTCATTCATTATCTACTGCACAAGTTTCTCGCCGATTTCCAATTCTTACAAGGTATGTTTGAATAACTTTAAATGAAGATGAGCGCCTCTGGAGCCAATACTAGAAAATAGTGATTGTACATAACAAAACATAACATAGCATCACGCCTTTTTCCCCGAAGGGGTAGGCAGAGGTGTTTTACAACCACATTTCGCCATCTATGTTTGGTCCCATGAAATAGGGGGCGAGCCTATTGTCATCAACCGGGAACATTTGTCTACATAACAGTTTCAAAAGTTTAGGATCATTTTTAAAATTAGCAAAAAGGATATGTTTTTATATACATATTTTACTCTACTATTTCAAAAGCGAATGTAAATTGGCTCGAGCATTACACAAAAAACTCTTGATTGATTTATTATGAAATAAAATTAATTTACTAATATAAATTTATGAAATCGGCTTTTATAATTGGTTAATACCAGGCCAGTGACTTACGATATAAATGTTAAATTTATTGTTACTTGCTACAGAAGCACTTCATTTGACTCGTATGATACAAGCTGTTCATTAGCCTCAACAGCTTAGAACCTCCGCAACTAAATATCAGCGTCAGGTGGTTTCTTTATATTTGAGGGATAAAGGCCGAACGTGATTTTATGTGTAGAGATAGTGGACGGGACATAAAATGACATTGGCCACTTGTTAAGATAATCTGCGGGCGGAAGCTTATAGTTACCTAAAAGAACTAAATCGTCTATTCCGCTTAGATACGGGTCTATTTTAGATTACTAAAATGATTTTTTAATACGGGAATATAATTCGGGGAAATTTTATAAGTGTAAATATCATGAGGGATGAATCACGATCTTTTAAGAGAGAAGAAGGTTTATAAATAGCAGCTCTACAGACCGGCTGTAAAATCACCTGAATGAACTCAGACTGGTCGGCAGTGAACATCTCATAATAATTTGCTGTCAATCTACACCTACTACGCTTGCATTTAGAGAATTGCAGACTATATGTAAATTATATAAAATATTATAAATGGAGGCATTCTGTTATGTAGGTACACCACATTTATGAAACTAAAACTTTTTTTTTAAATATTATTCGAGTTCCTAAATTTATTGACATGCATCACGGTCATTCACGGTCCAACCCTTGTCAACACAATGACCGTTGACAAATTGACAGACTTCGTTTTTCAGAATTTCCTCTTACATTCTCAACATAAAAGTTACATTGGCACCTTGTATGAATAAATGAGCTCGGAGTTTAACAGGTCAACAACTTTTTATCGCACGGTAAGTAATAATCATGATAAATATTTGAAGCCGTATTTGAGATGTCTTAAACCATGATACATATTCGGATAAATATTTGAAGTTCGAGCTCAAAATTAGAAATTATGTCAATGAGCCTTTAAAAAATCCAGCCAAGTTTCGGTAAAACGATATGGAAATTCAGTAAGAGTTTCAACTCAACACACAACCACACTGTTGGTCTACGTCATAATTGTAGTCTCCCATATTGTTGATGTTTATGGGCTGAAATTCCTATTTACCATCAGATGAGCCGTAAACTCGTTTCTCTTAATCGACAAAAAAAACCTAATTCAGCGTTTCATCGCATTGAAGAGTTCACAGTTGGATGCAGTTAAAATTAGTGATATTTCATTATAACGACGTTACAAAAACAGGTCGCCAGACTCCATGACGAATGTGACGTACCTACACAATTCTTTTGAGACAATTGACGAAACTCAGTATCTTTTCTAGACTTTTAAAAGGCTTTTGTTTGATACGATTGCTATGTACCTACATATATCACCTATAGTATATGTAGAATAAAATAATGTTTGAGACTTTGATATATTAAGCTGGAGAGTTAGTTCGAAGGTATTTTAGGAACTTAGATCTAAGGAAATTCTAAAGGTCTTGATCAATCCGTAAAACATCATGCTGTCCATTAAAGCGGTATAGTAACTATAAACAAATCTGGCTGATAATGAGATGAAATTAGTTACATATCTCATCACATATAAACTGTGCGTGGGTGTGTTCGACACAAGTCAAACCGCGACGTTATCGATAAAAATATAAGAAGAGTGGGCTTTAAGCTGTTGTATAAAGCTCAGGGAAGCCTTTTAATAGCGATCGATTACACGAACCTTCGTAGGACTCGAGTCCCCAATCAAAAGAAACGTTTCATTGGAATACATCTACCGTACGTAGGTACGTAAAGTATAAATTAAAAAAAAATCATTGTCAAATAAGGAGGAGGACAGAGACACTCGCTCTGGAACATCACCAGGAACAGAACACTGAGACGTTTCTGCATCAGGGCGAAGACGAAAGATGTGTTTAAATATAACCAATAGAATTTAAAAATGGACAATATCGATTAATACACACTTCGCGCCGCTCTCGTACGAAACTTTAATAGAGTCTGGGCTTTATTATTGCTAAGGTCTTCAATTATATTTTTTTTATAATAATTTTAATTACGTTATATATACTAATATTTATATAGGGATGAGAAACTTCACGAACTGCAATAGGGTCAATTAATTTATGACCCCGTGTAGAAAAGGAACGTTTCAATGAATCTTCAGAGGTATATTTCCGTGGACGAAGGGCATTAGGGAGATATTTTTCTGTAGCGGGGATTTGTGCCTAGTTACGTCACGAGTCGCAATACTCGGTGCGACGCGGGCGGGTGATCGCCCGAGTTTCTGTTACTATAATGATATGCTAAAGTCTTCGCACTAACAACAATGTAGTTACTGAACTTTACTATAGCCTAGATACATTCTAAATAAATAAAGTATGTATCATTATTAGCACCAAAGTTTTGTTACACGATCTAAAATATGTGTACAGCCAACGAAACAGTTTTGGGTCGCATTGTAAACTCGGAACGTCCACATTTTCTTGTTTTGTATAAGAAAGCGTGTCTGACGTATGCCTTGTTATTGTTATGCTGACTTTAGATTTGATATTAATTTATAATAACAAGTCCATATGGTTGATCTACTTGATCTTTCATAATTTGGGAGACATGCTATTTTTATAATAGTAGAGTCTAGGAATAACGGATCGATCCGATGTTCCTAGGCTGCAACTGCTGCAAGACATGTAGTGAATGTACTAGATCGAACCCATAACAAGTAAATTGCAATCTAACCACTGAAGCCACCGATCCTTGTACCCACAAATAGTCATTGTCTTGTTAGGACCTTCAGCAATTGAATAAAATGACCCATTATTCTTAACTAGGTGTAATTTATTGTAGTGCGGCGTGCAAAGAATTTTTTTACAAACAACGGACACAAAATATACCCAAACTCCGAACAAATTAATAGACCGCATTGATTTAGTATTATTAGTCCAGATTATTTTGAGGAGACCCGTGCCTTTCAAAATAATCGTTTATGGGTAGAAAAGAATTGATTTAGTCCTAGGTATTAGGGATGCTGACAAAGAGCCTAAGCCGCCATTATAATCGACGTTTCTGTACCAACGTTTAATAATTATCGTTTAAAGTATTTTTCTCTTAAGTTACACCATGGAAAAGGCCACTTAAAATCTTCATTATGAAGAATAGATTAAACTTGCTAAGATATTTTGTATCGTCGGCGTATAGCAGAACAATTAAGACAGAATAGTCTTATTATATACTCTTTATGGCTAGTTTAAAGCTTTATCTAAAGGTGTGGGTAGGTTAATGGGCAGGTCTGTGATTTTTTGCGTATAAATTCTTTTGGCGACAGTGTAGGTGAAACAAGGACATAATCGGGTAATTATTGAGTCTATCTACCGGTTCTAGTTGATCTCGTCGTTCTTTTTTTGGACACTGCTCTGCTCCTATTGACCGTGGCGTGATCTTATATAGCCTATAGCCTTCCTTGACTAATGGGCTATCCAACACTAAGAGATTTTTTCAAATCAGACGAGTAGATTCTAGCGTTTAACCAAATAAAGTATAAAAGTATAGATATTACGTCATCAAATCAATAAAGTTCATCAATGATGGGGAAATGAAAGTGTATATTATTATGATTACCGAGTGTACTGATATAAGCATTGGGTTTTTCTATACAGTAATGTTCAGTGTCAGTTTCATACAATATTGAGCATTTCTCGATAAACAAAGCTCAGTAATTCTAAATGCCAATAGACTCATCACCTATTACTGCTCTTTGGTTAACTGATCCACGAAACCAGTTGAATACAGAGCCTAACATGGGTCCTGGCGAATTGTGGGTGTGATGCATCTCTACCTTCCTCTTCGGGGATAAAAGGTGAAACGCTATGTAGTAATTATAACTCTACTTAACTTGCAAGATTGGAGACGGGTACTCGGTACTATAACAATCCATTTGCAATAGCAAGATTTTTCTTCTGACGTACAAGAACTATGATTACACATACGTAACGTATACCTACGTAATAGTTATGCAAAATGAAAACACAAAATTGTTATAAATATAATATTAGAAATGCTATGTACGTGTGTAGATTGCAGACAACGAAAGTTGAGTTTATCGATTTGTTAAATACGTACCCTAGACATAACAGCGAATGCAGCTATGTGTGCGAAGAGGTCAAGGCAGGTTATTCTTTATTTTACTAACGTTGGCGAACATCGTTTATATTTTGTGTTAATATTACCTTTTGTTACTCAATGGACTATGTACTAGAGACACGCCTTGACTTCGCATAAAAACATTCATTTTATCAACTCTAAATATAAACAAGTATGATTATGGGATATGTGGGTGGGACTGTGATGCACCCCTGCCTACCCCTTCAGTGAAAAAAGACGTGACGCATTTATGTATGACAAAAAATATACCAGTTTATGTGCGGAGAGGTTATTAAAAAAATTTGAGCACTACTCTGATATCTTAAATACTAGGTACCTACTTACCTACTTTTCATGTTTAGTGGTTCTATGGTAACATGGAAGTCCAGGAACAAATTAAATGATAGCGAAAACTGCTGTGATACAGTTTAGTTTTTTTATTTCATTACTTACTACCTACATGATATATCATGACATGCACAAACAGACAAAATCTTTTTTTCATATAATATTTCACAAGGCGCCATCTAGTCCCAAATTAAGCAATTATTTGCTTGTGTTACGGGTACTAGAAAAAAATTATTCATTCTAATCTCACAAAGATTTGTCTTGGGTGGGAATCGAACCTCCGGCTTAGCAGTCAGGGACACTAACCACTACGCCAACAGGCCAGTATAAATATGAACTATGATGAGAAGCAAAAATATTTTACATAACATAACATTTATAGGTAATATCGTGACTTTCTTCGAAGTACAGAACAGTAGTGCATAATATCAACATTTCATCAATTGGGGAAAGCCTATTGCGAGATACGGGGTATAATAATTCTAGTATCCGGACCGATATTGAGATTTCTCGATAGAAAAACCCAGTACTCGATTCGTATAATACTACGAGAGAGCCTCAGCACGATAGTCTCGTAATAGACACACTATGCACATGTTTCTGTTTTAGAGTTCCGTAGAATATCGTATATAGTATGTATATATATATATATATATATCCGTAAAATGGCAAAAACAGAATTTATTTACGTCTACGACGTACTGTTTGTACATCGATAACGGGGCTTTCCTAAAATGTAATCCAAGTTATCTCTTCCACAAATAATAACAAATAACCAAACGGTGTCTGCTGATAGGCCATTAATGAATTCAAAATAAGTATTGTCACTGAAATTGATTACTAAATTAGGTACCTAGACAATATCCAGCACCGAAGGCGACGAAACGCGGCACCTACCTTGAAATCGAAATCATTGCCACAACAACTATGTTCATTGTTTTCATAAATTAATTGTACATAATTTACAAGGAAATACTCCGTGAATATTTTGTATATGAAAACTAGTTTGAACGGTTTGTTTAGTAAATAAATATAATGCGTGAGATCGTTAACATCTGGTTGGCACGACCGCGTTATGTAGCGTTACTCGAGAGTCGAGAATATAATGTGGACGTCCGAAGCTTATCAATTGCTATGGGGCACTGAGCGCTTGGTACGAGTGAACGGAGCTAGCGGCACTATGACGTCATCACACCTGCGTATAACATACGAGATCTAAAATCTAACATTTTTATACGAACAATATCAATTGTTCTTTATATTATTACGCAGTAACCCTGAACTACGTCAAAGGTCGTGAATTGAATACACATTATGTTCATAACAATAATAAGAGTGAAAGAAAAATCAAAGACAAATTAATTACCCAAGGCCAAAAGAATTACTTTGTAAAGGTGAAATAAACATAGGGCTCACCACATTAGTGTTTGATTCTTTCTTGGAAGGCCTGTGTCTGTTGAGAAGTGCTAACTATTCAGGCAATTTATCATCATCATAATCATCAATACCTCTTCACGTCTTAAATTGCTGTTACTACGCTGAATTAGTAGTAATAACAAGGTCTATTTTTCGCATTTAACATCAGTTTTCACCGCAAGCAAGTCGCTGTCGCTATTACATTAGTCCATATCTGACATAGCGTCGGCGCGTAGTAGAGTGGCGCGACTTAGTAGTGACGTTGCACATTTCGGGAGTCAAGTCAACGTGCACGAAAGACGAAGGTATTCGTGTCCGACTGCGATTCATGCAAATATCAGCTGTATTGTCGACGGCAAGAACGCGCGTTTTACTCGATTGATATTCAAAAATATTATCATAATTAATGGTATCGTGTACGCTACAATAAACACTGGGATACTACTTTTGAATGCAATAGCAACCAATATTGTAAAGAGGAAAACGTTTTGTTTAAACCAATCTAAATAAATCTATATACTAACCTAAGATTAATCTTTACTAATACAACTTTAACACTAAAACAATGGCTTATGTCAATTTAAACCTGGTTTAATGGTTAGTCCGTATTTTGTATTAAGGGGGAAAGAGTTTGTTTTGGTAGAACGCGCTAATCTTAGGAACTACTGATCCAAATTGAACAATTATATTAGGTTTGGATAGCCCGTTTATCAAGGAAGGTTATAGGGTATATAACATCACGCTAAGACCAAAAGGAGCTGAGTAGTGACCAAACAAAGATCCACGAGAGTGACGCTATTGGCAACAGCTAGTATCGTGATAATATGATCAAAATTAAAAGAAGAATATCCTCTGATCACTATTTATAGTACAAAAAGTATTACACGGATTTGGATTTTGACCATAAAAAAAACAACGCCTGATTGTTACGACTATGGTCTTCTATAGAGGTACTTCAAATTAAATAAGTTTTTCAGCCTTAAAACGAACCTAATATATGTTAAACGACGTATTAAAGAACACGTTATGTAGAAAAACAAACGTCCAAAGTCCATATAACACGAAAGTTTTGATGTATGACACACAAAGTAATCCATCACGACCGCGCACTCACTATAAAATTTCCTATGAGAAGTTATCACAATGAATTTTTAATTCACGCAATATTTATATAAGATGCTGTGAACGTCAAATGTACAAAAACAAAAACCACGACGCCAGATAGTGAGAATTTTGTACAATAATAAACCCAGGTTCATATGTCAAAAGCCCTAATTAGTTTCTTCTGATTCTTGTGCCTGATAATAACCATTTTAGATATATATTTAATACATATTACGAGTATATACGCATATTATGTTTTTATTCTATCTTCCGAGTAAGAACTGCCTTGGAGTCATCATCATTACAACCCATAAACGTCCTACTGCTGTGCCCGGGTCTCCTCCAAAGAATGTTGTGGGATTTTAGCCTACTATACCACGCTGAGCCGACGGGCTGGTATAGGGTTTGTTTCAAATTTTCCTTTTCTTGCAGTGTTCTTGTCTGCATAAGGTTACTCCCTTAGTCGTCAACCCATGGGTTTAGATGGGGAAGTGACATAATGTATTCTTAATTCGTCTCTACACGGGTTCGATCTCCGGGTAAGGCAAAAATTGTATGTACTTTTATCTTGGAATGTTCAGTATAAGAGTTTCAGAACGAACAGTAATAGGCTCGCCCTCTATTACATGGTGATGCATATCTGCCAACCCGTTTAGGGAGAAAGTCCTGTATCGCGGAGACTTTACAAACATACAAATATCGGACACAAAGTACACCCAGACACGAAACAAATACCTATGAGTCACACAAATATTAGTCTAGTGTGGGAATCGAACGCACAACACTCGGCACGGCTATGTTAGTAGCAAGGCGTAACCTTAACCGCTACGCCACAGTGACAGTGAAGTACGGGTATATTCAGTTAATTAAAGTAACCGCTCCTATCTTTAATGGAGTTTTTTCGATCGATTATAAAGGATGTTACGCATGTAAGCGGGACTGTTAGGGGTCATGATCGATGACAAATGATAAATCAGAGGCTGAGTGTGTTGGCGCTGTGTGGGTGATAGTGATAACCTGTCCATAATAGCCCGTTGTTAAGGGGCCACATCATACGTCATATGCATTTGAACACATAGATGGAAAAACACTACAAACTCATACACAATTAATATGAACTTTTTACCCCAAAAATATACGCATTCTTTTTTTATAGTAGCGTAGCTATAAAAGAGAAGTCCAGATTGCACTGCCAGCTGACAGAACACCAAAGTGTCATATCAGCTGGTAAATTGATGCTGGCCCGCAAGTGCTTCTTCACTTTCATTTGAAGGATCCCGTATTGTAGGAAAGAGAAAAGAAAGTGAGTTTCAGTAATTTGATGGTACGCATAGATGCATCACACCCACATATCATAAGAGAGAACAAATCTATTCCCATAAACCGAAAACATTTTCAGACTCCGCGCTGATATTAACAATTTCAAGAGAAACCCAATACCATTTTTAAAAGATCCGGGAAATCGAAGGCCTCCTGCTGAGCAGTCGTACATATTCATACATTCACGTGAAATCATCCATGGAAGACCAATACAAACTAAGCTGGTTGTATTAAAGCTAGCCTCACCGAACTAAGCTTCTTCTGTCACTTAGAACCTTTATACCAATCTTTTACTAGGGAGAGAAAGAGAGCGAGGGTGTGACTGTACGCGGCGTAGTCGTCAATACGCAGAAAGAAACAAAGGAAATTGCGATTCCCTGTGGCTAGATGAAGTCCAACCCTAATACACAATTATTAAACTACAAAAAAATAACGCGGTATTCATGCTCTATTATAACAGAGAATTTAAAAATCACATTAAAGATCACAAAACACGTTTTATCCATAACATATGCTAATTCTAGTGTAAAACTAAGTCGCGCTCATTTTCAGATGTTGACTCATTGCTACGTCACACATATGTCAATAGTAAACAGCTGCACATTGATAAGTTTAAGTACTATCTGCATATTATTCAAACCGGTAATGTCAAATGACCGAACTAACTTCCTGACTACGCGTATATGCATAATTTAGCTATGATGAAGCAACCGTATAAGGAAAATTCCATTTTCTTGTTTAACTTTGTACAAACATTTAAGTTCAATAAATTCTTAAGATTGTAAACGTGATTATTAAAGCGAAATGATTCCCAACTTTTAGTATTTCTAGGAAGTATTCGTTCGTATTAGTATCTTTTAATGTCGTGTTTTTTTTTTACAATTGCAATTTAAATTAATATTGATAAATATAATCTTTTTTTGTTACTAAGTAAATTATAGTAACAAAGTTTTTTAGAGTAATTACTATTTACAATTTATTTTCGTTTGAACTGCTTAGATACAGTGTTACTATGCTAATTTATTTAGTAACAAAAAAGACATGAAAAGAAAACCTGACAAAGATCCCTTCTCCACCTTCAATAGTCCATTGAACATATTATTTCATTTATTCAATGTTTACTAGTAGGTTACTCTTAAAATAAAAATTTTGTAGAACTATCATTGATATAGCAGGATTTGGTTAAAAATATATTGACTGAAATGAAGTTAACACCCTTAAAATTAAATACAGTGCCCCCAGAATCAGGTTAATCTATTTGTCTTATGCACATAGATTCCTCTCAGCTCTCTAGATAGAGGAGAGACAAACCCGAGCCCAGCAGTGGGACTTAATAGGTTGCTGATGATGATGATGCTCATAAAAGAACAAAACGTCTTATTGCAATACACTAACAAGGATGTGTAGACAGTTTAATGATAAGTGTTAACGTTGAGTTACAAATATTAATTTTTAATTTAAAACATTTTTTCATGAAAAATTGTTTTCAACATAACATAGCATCACGCCTTTTCCGCGTAGGGGTAGGCAGAGGTGTAAATACACCCACATTTCGCCAGCTATGTTTGGTCCGATGAAATAGGGGGCGAGCCTATTGTCATCAACCGGGAACATTTGTTTGCCAAACTCCGGGAAAATCGAAATACTGTAATTTCCTGATAGAAAAACCCATTACCATCTTTATTCGACCCGGGAATCGAACCCGGGACCTCTTGCACAGTAGACGTATACGCTTCCCGCTGTGCCACCGAGGCAGTTGTTTTCAAACCAGTTCATATATGCAAGTATTAGTTAATGATACATTTATATTTTATTTGTAATGTGTATTGTGAGCCTAAATAAATAAATAAAGTAAAATAAAAATCTTGAATCGGGTTACCAGTTAAAAATAATAAATAAACTGACAACTTTATGAGTGAGCTACATGAACCCTTTCGAGGTCACTTTCTAGTAGTAGGTGTCAATGATTGGAATGTTTTATATAACTGCTTATTGAAACTAACTCCTAACTCTTGTACAAAATGCATATGGAATTTTTTGAATACCAACACTACATTGCTATGAGAACAAAATAATTATATTGTGTCCGTCTTAGCCAAGTATATAGCAATACACTTTCCAGTTAAAACAATTTCGTCCATGTGGTATGCAGCTAATGAAGTTATATAACTAATCTATACATATCTGTTCTAATATTATAAAGCTGAAGAGTTTGTTTGTTTGAACTTGTTAATCTCAATAACTACTAAACCGAATTGAACTATTATTTTACTAGCCATATTTTTTTTTTTTTTTTACATGAGCCCCCCACTAATTGGATCTGGATAAAATTATATAACTAAATCTTTTCTCATGAATCACTCTATTTATGAAGACCACATCAAAATCCGTTGCATTTGAATATCTAAGTGTCTGTAACAGATATGTCGCTCACTGTGACGGTAATTAGGTGAGGCCTATGTCCAGGAATGGACGTCATTTGTCTGATATGATGATGAAGGGTATATACAGAGTGAAGCAAATTTATTTTATACTAGCTGTGTCCGCGTGGAGTTTAACAAAAGAAACATTACTTGTTTCAAAGTAGCCTAAGTTACTCCTTATTACATCTGCCAGTGAAAGTCTCGGCAAAATCCATCCAGCCATTCCAGTGATAAGCCGGAACAAACAGACAGACAAAAATTGTAAAATATGTTATTTTAATATTACAAACAGACACTCCAATTTTATTTATTTGTATAGATAGCTTCCGGCCAAAGCTACACTTTCGTTGTATGTCAGGCAAAAAGTAGCCTATGTACTATTTTTTTTAATATTTCATACAGATCCTTTCAGCTATTCTGGGATAATTGAGTAAACAAACAATAGTAGGACTATGTAAGGATAAAAGAGCAATAGGTGGTCTATTGTTGAAAGAAGGTTGGTGTTGCTCTGCCAACCTTTGCCGAAGAGACCATTTAGTACAAGCATTAGCAATTATTTAAGTGTATATTATGACCAGAAAATTATCAAATATTTACTAAATTGAACCATAAGGAATTAACATAGCTATAAAAACTCACTATGCGTTAATCAGAATGGGCCATATCAAATAGCCTACTTAGAACTATCAAAGCCTATCTATATCTAAGCTTGCCAAATTATTGATTTTATTACATCTAATATCTACAATTTATGTAGAGAAATCTACTGTACAGGAAATAATGCTGTCTAAAACCTTGTAATAGTTGTTTATTTATTTATATACCACCTATAATCATATTTAATCAGCTACAATTATAGGAAAGTGAGTTATTTAGCATAGTACATGCTAATGATATTAGAAGCAATCAAGGGATTACATATCCTACATTATGCCCATATACCAGCCGCAGCAAGGTCTATTAGAAATGGGGGTGAGGTCATTGACCTATACTACACAAGTCACCATCCATAAATTGGATTGCATGCTACTCTGGTAAGGTCATTATGCATGTTTCTCACTTTAGCGGATAAGATATTATATCTGTGAAAACAAAATGTTACTAGACAAATATTTTGTCTAAAGAGTACACAATTACCTTGTATGCCCTCTACAAGCTATAGATATTTCATAAACCAAACATACATAGCACAACAGTGTACAAAGTGCATCAATTTAAGAAACTGGTTTAATTGTTTATATTACGCTTACAGGCAGAAGATGTTCATTGAGCTAAAAAACAGTTTACAACTTACACGGTGGTAACTGTATAAAATCCACTAGAGAAATTTTATGGCTCTTGTGAAAAAATGTCATACCACAAAGTTTTTTGACCATGAAGAAAGCCATGATGCATATTGTAACAGTGACTTGCGATATGGGTATTCAAATTTTTTATTATGTATGGTTTATATATATAATACCATACATACCTGTAAAAACCTGTTATAACTAGTAAATTTAGATATAACCTATGATAAAACTAACTTTTTCAAAGTGGTAGTTAGGGTGCTATGCAATTTTTGCTTTTGGTTTTATAGTTTTTATTTTTCCATTACTTTTGTAATAAGAAACGCATACTGTAAGACTGAAACTAATAAACTTATTCTATTCTTCTTCTTCTATCTATGGGAATACAGCTGTTGCCCAGTGCTTCACTTCCGTGAATCTTTGTTTGGCCACTACTTAGCTTCTATTGGTTGTAGTGTGATCAGTGATGTTACATACCCATAGCTTTCCACAATAAACGGGTGAATTTGGTTCAGTAGTTCCTGACATTAGCGCGTTACATAAAAAAAAACTAAATAAACCAATAAACTCTTCAACTTTATAATATTATCATAAATTTCACCAGCTACACTATATCATGTACTAGAAACAAAAAGTAATATGGAGTCTACAAGGGATCAAACTAGACCTTATAGCAGTTGTACGCTCTACTACTGTGACACTGAACAAATTAATAGATCTCATAGAGCGTCAAGGTGTTTCACGAGACACTAAAAGACGTCTAATAGCACTCGCGTGATAATTCACAATTGTTAGAACAGCTGAGAATGTAGAGAGGATAATATTTTTTGACTTGAACTCACTGACACTTCACCAGGCATACAATTTTTAGTCATTTCTTGGCCACTAAACTATAATGCAATATGTATTGAAGTCAAGTCAAAGGCTAATGTTTTTTTCCATCTTTCATTTTAATCCTGCTACGCAGTTTAGATTTGAACAAATCAAAATATGTGTGAATAATCAAAATTTGAAATAGTTTGAATATGAAACTATTTTGGTATGATACCATTTAGTGACATTATTGTTTGTTTACATATACTGTTAAGCTAACTTGCCAAGTTCATTCAACTCTGATTGGAGCAACTAGTCAATAAAATTGATAATGATAAATTTGGGATAGCAATCATCCTATGTACTAGAACTATGAAAAGAATAAATTAGTTTTTTTTTTAATCTGTAAGGTCATTGACCAATGGTGACATAAAACAAAACACCTACCTTTTAACTTTTTCAAAATATGCAGTATTAGTATAAAACTATGGGCCAATAAATGCTAAAGATAAGTATATTGTTCTGATAAAACTGTATTTTTTAGTTATAACTGTAACTGCGAATAATATTTATGCATTAAGTGTATCTTTTCATCAACATTCAGTTATACAAATACATATAGCTACAGGAGATATTCGTTTTTGAGTGAGTATCATTAGCAAGTTTCATTTTTTGTCATCATCATCCTCAAGATGTCCGCATGATAAAGTCTCAATTTTAATGAACTATAATTTTATTGTCCCCATATTAGCTTTTCTATTTTGTTACCCTGACCTTAAACAGTTCTCTTTAATTCTTAACCCTATATATTGAACCAGGTATTAGTTTTATTATTTTATTGTTATCTTTTAGAATAGTAGTATTTTTTGTTTTTTTAAGTAAAAGTGAACAACTAACTTTCTATTATACCACAGAATTTATGAGTTCTAAGAAGCTGTATCTATAAATGTGACTAATAATAAATAAAATATGTTTAAATTTAACTACTTCTTAATAATAAATAAAATATGTTAAAATTTAACTGCTTCTGGCCAAACAAGTCTTTTTCACAAAAATTATTTCAAATCATCATCATCATCAGCCCACATCCACCCACTGCTGAGTATAGGCCTCTTCTCTACAACACCACTTCTCACGGTCCTGTGCTAGCCGCATCCAATAAGATCCTATGATCTTGACGATATCGTCTGACCATCGGGCTGGTATATATAAATAATATTACCAAATAAATTTAACACTAATTTATTAAAGCTTTTAATTGCACAGATTAATGTTTCAGTGAGAGGTTACTTCAATATAAATTGTTACTAAAAAAAAATTAATAGAAATCAATGAATATGTTAATAAGGTTAAACTATAAGTACTGTATATTTCATTTCATGATTCTAATACTGTAGCTATTGTATCAGCTAATAACAGCAGAAATCTGAAAACCTATCTCATTTGGTCAACAAATCTTATAAGAAATATCTGAAGGCATACATTATGGATATAACTTCTTAAATTGATATATTATATACTACCTATTGAACTTAGTAAAATCAGTCATATGCACACTAATAACAATAATATACCTACTCATGCGTTTGTAAATAATTGTTTGTTGTAACCACTTGACATTATTCTCAACATTTGACTAAGTCCAATTTGATATTGTTGTCAATATTTTAAAAATTATAGTAATTAATTGTTTTGAACATTTGACAAAAATACCTAAATACAATGTTTAGATTCTTAGAAAGGCCTTCTGTACAGCATGTTATATATGCATAGCAAAAACTAACCATGAAATATGAGTTTACCTTGACTTTATTATTTGTGATATAGGGCACACCAACAATGTTATTCTATGGCATTGCAAAGGTTAGGTTTGATATTTTTAATTATTTTGGATTGAAGTAGTCCTGCTTCAGGTAATTTGTTTGTTATTATATATGTATTTTCATTGCAAAGGTTAGGTTTGATATTTTTAATTATTTTGGATTGAAGTAGTCCTGCTTCAGGTAATTTGTTTGTTATTAGTATGTTTTGTTTGTAAAAGAAAATAAATGTGTAACTGACCGGCTGCTTCAAGCAAAGCTTCAAGCCGTGCTTGCATCTCCGGGTCGACGGCTCGATCTGCATCCTCATGTGTCAGGAGGAACTTGGATGGCTCTGCACTACCACCTTCTTCTTCCATCTCCGCCTGTCATACAATTAAGAAACCATTAAAGATTTTATTACAATCACCAGGTATGATTATTCAAGTTAATATTTTCATCAAATTGGGGGATTCAATTTAGATATTTATTTACTATAACAATAGGTACAAATAAGGGTTGATTTTACTTTTATAGTGTAAATCAATCTCATCAATTTGAAAAGCTTACTTTATACTGTTATTGTTATAAAAATGTTATCATTATTATGTGTTATGTTGCTTAGTCATATTTTTTAGGTTATAATTTAGCAATACATTTGTTATGATACAGTGGTAGTTTCACAACACCAAAAGCAATAAAGGGTTAGTTATCATATTAAAATTGGACATTCCACTTCAATCTACATAGTACTGGTTTATCATTACACACAATAAGGTTAAAGATTAGTAATGTTAACATAATTGAAATGTTGAAACTCAAAAGTATGTTAGAATCACAAGGACCATTCAACATAAAGAAAACAAATATGTGGTATCTGTCCATAGCACACACATTATGCAGGTTAGCGGTAAGAGTCACTCAAACTGCAACAGCTATTGTTGTTGGTGAAGCTCTGGCCACTCAGTAATGTTGTCTTCGACTTACCAACAGGTCTGGCCTGCTAAGGCACAAACAAGCCAGCAAGATCTATAACACCAACGAGAAACATGTGAGATGTACTGACAATGTGGTGCATAAGGACGAGTCTACAGCTAATCATTACTGTCAATGGTCCTTGCAATTCACCAATAATCCTAGTTTTTGCGCGAATATCACTAAACGTCGAGCACGGCTTATCCGTTTGTGACGACACTAAACATTCCATCACCGACAACATTTGTGACGAATCCCATCCTAAATTATATAATTCGCACATTCGTAGTAAAATAACGTCATGAAAATCCATTATTCAGAGATTTACATCGACTGAATGCATGTGATCTGAGAAACATGGCCACCGCACATCAATCCTTATCCAAAACACAAATAGACAATGAAAACCATCTTACGGCGAATTAGGCCCTAAACATCGTAGAATTACAAAGAATCAATTGAATACTGTCTAGGAGCGGCTGGCATAAATAATTTCATGCATTACTCAGTAGTACGTATGTACTTATGACTTTCTGACGTTTTACGGAATATTTGGCAAGCGACGTACTATATTCAGAATGTAAAATAGATTAGTCCGTTTCAGCGTGCTACGCTCGATTTCAAGCAAATGTTGCTGATGGTAGAGTAGTTTCGGTAATAGAAGAAACTGTACGGTTAGAGCAGACATGTACAAGATGTCCCTTGCAGTATTTAGAGCGGTACAGATAATCACATTCCCTCACTGCCACCGCCTCTGCCGAAAACAAAACACGTTTTACCTCGGACACAGAGTCATCCTCGCTTTCCGAAGAGTCCGTCATGTATTTGGCAGGCGCTCCTGAATACGTTTCGGTTTCAGATTTGGCCGGACTCGAAGCCGAACTTTGAGGAGTGGACGATTTTACCACATCAAGTTGCACATTCACCTTATCGATATTTCGGTTTTCAGACTGTCCGACATTCTGCATCTTTGTCCTAATCCAATATAACTTAATTAGTCTTTTAGTATCAACACTTTTTCTACGAAATTAACACGATCTTATATTAGCAAACAAAATTTATTTCGTCATTTAGCCAGGTTGATACCCGCCATGTCTACTACTATGGCGAGGTTCCCGGATGCTTCAAGTAGGCTAACCAATTATCTCCCTCTGGTGATGATATTCTGAACTTTTCAAGACGCCATCTACCACCAAAAATGTGAAGTTGAATCATAAATAATAAATGTTACTTTTTTTTTTAATAGGAAAAATACAGTCTGCCAATATAATTTACAAAAATATTTATTACTTTGGATTAGCAATAATATAAAAGTACCTACGTATTTATTTCTATTACATTGATTTTTATAATTTGACCATTTCCATATAGAAAAACTTCAAACAAAGATTTCTTCAAGGCTTCAAACAAATTCTTTATCAAAAGATGGTAAGTACCTATTTAAATAAATAATTAATTAATTTAAAAGGCATTATTTTTTCTTGGTTTCATTAAAGTGTTTTGTCAGTATGTTGTTAATTTTTTTTTTTTTACCTTCAGAGATTTATTAGGAATAATGTTATTAGATATTTAAAACTAACTAAAAACTATCTACTTACATATCTACAACTTCTACAAGTACTTTTTACAATACTATAAATAAAAGTAGGTCCTAAGTTTGTACATATTTAAAACTACATAAAAATAAAAACTATATATTTACAAAATTACAATTAGTACTATTTACAAAAATTTTTTTTAACTGCGAAATAGTGTATTGTGGTCTGCGGTAGCGCGCGGATTCTAGGTCTATGATTGTGGAAATACGTTTTATTACATAATACTTTCCGATCTTACTGGAGACTGAAACTTAAAACATTGTTCGCATAAATTTGTAGAAAAGAATTTTTCCCCTTTTCAAACCCAATCCAACTCTTTTTTTTTAACTAAGACGACTGATGATATTCGAGTATATGACTGAGATTTTCGAGCGCATTTTTTTGTAATAAAAATTTTCCGCCCTCCTTCGCGGATTCGCTAACAAGTGTCCATAAGCAAGCAGACCATGATGACTATGGATTCAAGTAATGGACCAATCATTCATCTGAAAATATTTTCCTTAGCCAATAGAATTTATAGATTATTTTGACAGAAGTGGGTGTTGCCATATGGCATACCTCTCGTGTTTTACATTTGACTGATTAGATTTTTAAAAGTTTGGAACACAGACTCGTATGATTTCGACGTGTATCGTGTAATTCGTGTATGATTATTAACTTCTTGATTTGGAATCTGTGCAACTTCTGTTTATGATCTGTTCTCTCCGTATAGTGTATAATCTATGATGATCTGTTATCTGTTAGTTATTAGTGTTGCCAAGTGAACGAATTTCTGAAAATCTTTAAAAACAAGAAAAATGAATAATAATTTAAAAATATTATTTTAGGAATAACCATTACATAGAAATTAATATAAATTCAATTTACCTTTTTTAGTGTTCAATATAACCAAATAATAATTATGTGTACGTGAAATATAAGTGTCTGTTTATAATAAGTATAGTATCCGTAAGTGGCGATAATGTTTTTCATGTTCACGTAAGAAAATGAGTGAAATTGTATAAAATCGTGCGAAAAATGGTTGTGGAGAAGTCAAATAATGTGTAGGTAAGGAATAGTTCAGCGCAATGGCACGGGACGGTGATTTGCCTACAATTTTTAATCCAAAGCGCGTTCGTGCTCCCTCTGTGATAATAACGAGTGAAGAAGTGGTGGAGACTGAGAGAAACGTCGGTGACGGTGACCGGGACCGGCCGAATGGTCCTCCGACACCGTTGAGTCCTCGGGCTCCACTCACGCCACAAGCTTCAGTATGCTCAGCGCCGCCGTTGACCACCCAGCCCTCACTGCAGCAGGCTTACAGCGAGTCAGCTGCAAGCAGCCAGGATGAGGAGCGCCAGCTGCGAGATAAAAAATGCCCACGATCTTGTTGCTCAAAATTCGCTAAAAAGGTAAAAAGTTCTATAACCTTACATAATATAATTTTTTCATAAAACTTTCTCTCTCTTCAAAAAAAATCTGTTTAGAATTTTATTCGTGTAGTTTATTTCTTTACTTTTATCAGACATTTGCATATTAAACTGTAAGTAACTGATATGAGCATTATATTTTCAAAGTATAATTTTAGTATTTTCAGATTTTTTAAATATTTGTTTCTTCCAATAATCTTTTTTAATTTGGTGATGGACACCTATGAAACTTACTATGTGGAAGGCTAAATCTCGACTTCTCTTATTTTATTTGAAATAAGAAGTTACAGTTTAATGCCACTGATATAAGAAAAAATAATTTAAGTTAAATGTTAAAATCCAATATAACAGTGATTTGTTTACAAACATTCTATATTTATTTTTGTCCGAGTAAAGTTGAAACTAGCTAAATAGCACTACCAATATGGAATAATATTTATTTTAATTCTTTTTTTTATATATTATTATCCTTGTTTCAGATATATTATGGCATATGTGTGACAGTAGTGCTCACAGTGAGTTGGGTGACTTCAACGCACTGTATAAAGCATATGTATTTGGAGGAGTACCCCCCAGTAGTAAATGGTTTAGTATACAGCACTGAATCTTCATCTCTTGTCAATAACTACACATCAAGAATGCACACAAATGTGAGTTTTATTACATTCACAATATTATCCAAGATTTATTTCATTAATATCCAATAGCTTCCCTCCTGTTTTTTTTATGTCTGGCCACTACTCAGGTCTGTTGCATTATAGTGTGATATTGATAAATAGCTTATAGCCTTCCTTGATAAATAGGCTATAGCACATTCAACCAAACTAACAAACAAATTTTTCAGCTTTATAATATATGTAGGTATTAAGTATACATTTTAAGTATATTAGTAAGTATAGTGGTATGTCTTGAATCAGTACTTATTATTTATTATAGACATAATTGAATCTAGGGTAGGTTAGGGGCTAACCAGGGGAGGTGGGGAGGGGCTACCAGTGCACTGTTTAATGGGGGTGTGCTTTGATCTGAATTACTATATTTATTGTGCTACATTATAATATATACATTACTGTGTACGAGAAAAGAAAGCATTACATGATTGTCTGTGCTCCTGTGTAATCATGTGTTTCCTTTCAGCAGCTGTATAATGCACCATTCTTCACAGCATGGTTCTGTACCAATTGGCTCATACTGTTCTACCCACTCTACCTGATTGTAATGCTCATACACAACAAGTGCAAGTCGGCCAATGACATTGTGTTTGATGCTTTTACTGACTTCAAAGAAAAGGGTTTCACTTTTGGTAAGATTTTGGCAGAGAGAATAATCTTATTTATTGTACTTCTATTATTATGCTATTTTTCAATGAATTTTGATGAAGCTTAAACAACACAGGATACTTTTGACTCAAGCCTTTAGTTTGGGGTATGGGGGTTTTGTGGGTTTCATGGGCTACGCAGGCTAGGCCAGATTAACTAGGAAGTCTAAGCTATAGATAGGGCAGACAATAGTTGTTTCATAAATAAGTCTCCCAAGTTTATAGTCATCAGATGTGAGTGAAATACAGATGCCAAAGTTAGTTTACTTTTGTAGGTATATTTATATACCCATGTCAAAAAAATAAAGTATTTTTTTTTAAATCTTGTATTCATAAAATAGATAATGTTTATAATAAAATCTAGTAATAATAGTGATAATAGTGTAATGACATTCACATTTAGAAACTATGGATCAATACTTTTTACTTTAAACCTACATAGTTTTAAAATGAGACCATTGATCCATCAGCTTCTAAATGTGAATGTCATTAATTATTGATATTATTGATTTTAAAACTACCCTGACATGAAAGTGACATTTAAGTTAGTTTCTAAGTAGTTATTACTTATGCGAAAATCAATACTTCATTGCCATTATGCTCAAGATATTTATAGATTAATCAATACAACATGGACCTTGTTCTGAATCTGGGTGTAAGTTTTTTCCATGAGTCACTTACTTCTAACCCTCTGCTATATGGCTTGGGGAGTAGCACAGAAAGGAGGCAGGGACATAGTGTTGCAACACTACTCGTCTAGCCGCACGTCATGCTCCTCCTCATGTCTATCGCTACCTCCTTTGTCAGTTTTTGGGAGCGAGTCATAGAAATGCCACAAAGTCATAGAAATGGCACAAAAGACCATGATTAATTGCCCAACTAAAGCAATGTGAGGGCAGAGAAGGCAATTCGGCGACTGCGTGAGCAGTGTGACAGAACCATAAACTAACTCTGCATATAGGATGCAGAGTTAGTTCCCTGTCCAAGAATATGTTGACTAAAAATAAATTCTCATTTTTCCCTATGAGACAATAAGTACTTAGCGGAAAAATAGTTTATATTTATTAAAATATCAGCTTGTTCACAATTTTATTCAGTGTGCTATTTGTGGCACGCGTGCCAATGCCTGCTCTAGATATTATAATCTGAGTTAGGTATATTAGGTGTATAATAAGGCCTTAGGGCAAATCCGCCACTGATGTACATTCGATGTGATAATTAGGTATATTTGGTTTGCAGCTCGATTCATAAGCCGCTGTGGACTCTTCTGTCTACTATGGGTAGTCACCATCTACATGTACACATACGCTTTGAAGATATTACTGTCCACTGATGTGATGGCGCTGTTTGCTACCAATGTCTCTTGTATCTACCTTCTGTCGTGGGTTATACTTCATGAACAGTTTGTTGGCGTTAGGGTAAGTGACTTATTATATGCAGTAGTTAACTGTTTAACAAATTGAACAATTTAATATGCATTTTATAAGCATATCACTGTGATCAACTTCTTTTATATGAACCCATAATGTGATAATGTCATCTCTCTAGACTTGACCATATATTCATACTCATTTTAGGCTGTAATCCAAAGCAGAGACGAGAGGAATTGTGTTAAAACAACCAATATTCAATATATCATTTAATGGCACCGCTTTACACTGCTTTGCTGGTCACTGCATGCCTATTCGTTGTAAAAATATCTCCTCTCGTCTCCGCTTTGGTGGAATCTGGCCCTAAGACAAAGCCTTTGGAACCATTTTCGTAATTAGCTATAAAACCAACTGAGTTACCTACACATTATTTACTAGATTTCAATTATAACGGCTAATTATTTATCAATGCTTGATCCATTTCTTTAAACCCGACTAATCTTAATTATCAGCCCAACTATATCCACTGCTGGACATAGGACATGCTAATCTTAATACATTATAATATTTTAGATTGTAGCGGCAATACTGTGTGATACAGGAATAGCTCTCCTCGCATACATGGATGGTATAACAGGGAGCTCGACTCTCGGTGGCGTGGTATTTGCCGCTTGTGCTGCTGCAGGATTCGCTATCTTCAAGGTATGATTAAAGTAACTGATAACAAAAATTTAAATACAATAACTTTTACTTACAGGAAATTTACTATTGCGTGCCTGTAACGTCGGCCGTGACCTAGCCTTATCCAAAAATATAATTATATTTAACATAAGTATTATTATGTAACGTAAACCTTAAGCAACATAGTATATTTATTTCTAACAATTTACTTGGTTTACCCTTGTTAAAATAATACGGGCGTATCCAAGTTGTATCCATAATCTTTTTATTAAAATTGTCATTCTCAATAAGGGGGAATTTGAACTCCCAAAACCACCCCTAGGACTATGCCCGTGTACCAATGATTATAATTATGTTTATAATAATACCTCAAACGGAAGTTTGGATCTTATTTTAGGGATATTGCAGACAGAACTGAGATTTTGATCAATAAAGTTAACATAGAAATGAAAAAAAAAGAATTATTATCCACCATAGTCCGCTAGTATTTTATTATATAAATTGGTTTAGTTTAGATATCGGTGGCCGTAGGACATCTCCATGCAGTCCATCAAGCGGGTCGTACGACTATTTGCTGCCGTCTCGGTGGTATAAAAGAAACCTAGGAACATATATAAAAAAAAGATACAGTCAAAATCTAAATCAAATAACTATTTATTCAGAATTTAAAATAGTACATATTGTCAATAGTCTTATAAAATTATACAAAAAGTCTAGAATCAGAAATCGACTGACCTGTTGGTCTAGTGGTTAGTGACCCTGACTGCTAAGCCGGAGGTCGTGGGTTCAATCCCCACCCAGGACAAATATTTGTGTGATGAGCATAAAGATTTGTTCTGTGTCTGGGTGTAATTTATCTATAATATGTATGTATTTACAAAAAAAAAATGTATTTAAGTAGTATATCAGTTGTTTAGTTCCCATAACACAAGCAAATATAATTGCTTACTTTGGGACTAGATGGCGCTGTGTGAATGTGGTAGAATATTATTATTATTAATCTAAGATGCCTGTACTAGGAAAAATCCTGTGTTACAGGTGAGGTGTCGAACATAATAAGCTCCTCTCTTTTTTTTAGGTTTTATGTACTATACATAAAACTATAAAAATATTGTATATATTGATAGAACCCCCTTTTTTCCAGGTATTGTTCAGGAAAGTGATGGGTGAAGTGAACTCAGGTCAACGTGCGTTGTTCTTCTCAATCTTGGGCATAGTGAACGCGTCTTTGTTGTGGCCGTTGTGCCTCGCTCTGTATCTCACCGGATCGGAGATGCTGCCCTCACATCGTATGCCGTGGATATATCTGCTGGTCGCCAGTATTGCGTTGCTCAGTGAGTTTTATTGTTTCTTACTTACCTACATTAGGAGGATGACCGAATGAGTTCTTATACTGTAATTTGTCTTTTTATCATTGAGGGTATTTTATGCGTATTTTTTTGTACAATAAATATTTTTTTATTCACCAAAAAGA
This sequence comes from Laspeyria flexula, assembly GCA_905147015.1. Classification (NCBI taxonomy): domain Eukaryota; kingdom Metazoa; phylum Arthropoda; class Insecta; order Lepidoptera; family Erebidae; genus Laspeyria; species Laspeyria flexula. The sequence continues at coordinate 13,988,412 of LR989960.1, read as the reverse complement.
TTACAAAAATTCCAAAATTGTAATATGAATCATGGCCCGAAATTGCTATTTTGAGTTACATAGTTGCTATTAGCAGTAGTTATTCTCAACGGATTTACTATACAACGATACAACGGAAAGCGATGGTGGCTTAATGGATAAGGAACCGGCGTGCAAATCACGCGGTCCGAGTTCGATCCCGACCAGACATTGGTACTGACAATGTGGATTCCACTTTGGGGGATTTATATGTACTAGTCAAGTGATTTACCATCTGCTAACGGTGAAGGAAAACATCGTGAGGAAACCCACTCCAGAAGAAATTCTATGAGTATGTCTGATCTACCAACCCGCACTAGGCCAGCGTGAGTGGATTATGGCCTAAAACCCTCTCAGCTCTCTAGTTATAGGAGAGGAGACCCGAGCCCAGCAGTGGGACTTAATGGGTTGCTGATGATACAACGGATAACCGGACACCACCAAATTCAACACTAATCAGTTTTCAACAACAATTTCTATTCAGAAAAAGCTAATAACTGTTTTTATCAATCAAAGTCAGAAACTTGCACGGTAGCAGTTTTCTACTATTCCCATGTTAGTGTCTTACATTAGCAGATTTACACATTTATGTATTTTTTTATTTATACATACTAACTATACTTTTTCTTCCAGTTTTCCACCTAGTGTTTCAATTTGGGAACGTCATTACCTACAATATATTCGTCTCACTCGCACTTATTACTGCCGTTCCTGTCTCAGGAGGTGAGTGTGTGTAAATGACGATCATTTGTGTGAATATTTACGTAACTTTCATTTCCGTGTTCAAAGAGAGCCGCTTTTAATTTTCAACTTTATGCTACTAAGCTCAGATGTTTCTGAACCAATGCAGATACTTGATAATGGGACTTTATCTTTTACGGTTTTTTAGGTTAATATTTAAAGAACTAACAAATATAATTGGGTGAAATTTCTTTCATATAATGTACCTACATGCTCCTTAAATCTTGGGCGGATTGGCATTAAATTTATTATTAATTGAAATGCCATTGAATAAATGTTTGTATTCTGATTCCATAGCTATTGTCTTTGTAATAAAGTCATTTGTTGCTTACAGCGTTGGACGTGGTATTGTATGGCGTACAATTTGAGGGTATGAACTTGGCCGGTCTGATCCTTATCGGCGTTGGATTCTTCCTGGTCATGTTTCCAGACAATTGGCCCGATTACATCATGAGACTTTTGAGGTTTGTCAAATGATAATATTCTCTATTGTTAAAGCTATAAGTGCATGTTTTTGTTTTACATCGTGCGCATAACCGCATTATATTGTTAAAAAAATAGTATAGCATTAAAGATAGTACACCTAAGGCTTTTATTACTCTGATGCGGGCGTTGATTTTATAACCAAACTATGACCACTTACCATCAGCTAGGCTACTTTAATCAGATGTTACTTGCACTAAAAAATAATTTATCCTCTTTGGATAATCACGATTTTTAAACAAATATTGAGAGTGTAAGAAGAGAGTAAGAATTCATATATTGAAGAATGTAAATAGTGTAATCTTGACGAAACATGTTATATAAACGGTAATAGAAGACTAATTACAAATTAAAAATAAAGCTTACTGAGAGCAATAACTGTTTTTTTGAACACCACAACGGTGGCAACAGACGTACGGTCCGCCTGATGGTAAGCGGTTACCGTAGCCTATGGGCGCCTGCAACACCAGAGGCTACACGAGTGCGTTGCCGATCTTTAAGAAACCTATTCACTCCTCTTTCGAAGAACCCCATACTGTAGTTCCTTGGGAATACCTCGTTAGGGAGTTCATTAATGTTTACCAATCTCGTTCTGATACATAATATTTGTGGTGTTAGATAGTGCTCAACTGTATAGTATAATGTACAGATGGAGCCGCAGCCGGCAGCGCGGCAACAACGGCACGGGGCGGCGCGGCGACGCCATGGACTACCGCACCGGCTACATACGCTCGCACCTGCGCTCGCCCTCGGGCCGCGTCAGGTGACCGCCCGAGCCCGAGCCCGACAACTAGCTAACACTCAACTACGAGCTGCTGTGGCCCGACGCCCACGCACTCGTCGCCACTAGGAAGTCCGTCTGATTTACGGCACGTATCATTCATCACCTTCCTTTGTCCATCTGCGGTTGCGTTTCCAACAGAATAGTGCGAAGATGCGTTTGTTGAAAACTAATAGAATCGCTTCGTTTACCTAGTTCAGTCTGATATTAGTTCTCATCAAACACATCCCTCGTAAAACTCTCGTGGAAAAGCAGCCTTACTCCCGCCTGCCATAGCCTAGAGATAACAGCTAGTTCATTTCATATAGTGCTAACACCGATATTTACGATAAACTACTTAACTCTAAATTCTTATTATAAATCTATCGTGTTCGTACATCAATCAATACAATAGTTTTTGTAGGTACCTACATCAAATGTCAGTTGTGGAGACATCTAATTTCAGTATGCCACCGTCTTGGTATAAAAACACGTGTCACGAAAATCAGGAAGCAGTATTTCACTTTATTTTTCTGTATACAAATCTTTGTTTTTTTTTCTGAAAATAGGACGAGGACAGAAATTACTTTCTGTACAAATCACGAGCGATAGATGAATGGAATGAACTAACTGTTTGGACCTAGGCTATGTATGTTCCTAACAGCCAAAAGTAATCCAGCTTATATGGAAAGGTGTGAACGCGAGTTACTCCTCAAATCTTATAGTTGACCCATTAGGTTCAGTGTGACGTCACGCAAGAATTAGTGTTTCAAAAATACGTAGGAATATGTGATGGAAACGTTTGCGCTTAGTGGTTATTGACAATTAGAACTGATATTAGACATTCGGTAGTGTAGTGTTTGTGAAGTTAACAATTGAACTTCAATTGTCAGTGCACCTTTTGCATACATGAGCGTACCGTTTACGTTAAAGACGTATACCTTACGTTGCGTATAGGTGTCGGACGTATACGTTACAGACATACGTGTCGGTCGTATACGTTACAGACAAGCGTTATGGATATATATGTCACGGATATATGCGTTATGGATATATACCTATGTTACAGACATAACGTAACGGAATTACATGACATATAAGTTACGGGTGTGCGTTTAATTTATTAAACGCCTTTCTATCGTGTATGAGGTCTGGCATTCAATGTGTATGGTAATGGTACGTAATGTATACGTCACGGACGTGCGTTTATACGTTCGTACACATTACAGACGTATTCATTATGTATGTATATAAATTACGGATGTAAACGTTACGTATGTATAAGGTACGTACGTATACGGGACGTGCGTATACGTACGTACCTTGCACTCATTCGTTTGTATGTATATCTCTGTTATTCTCAATTGTAAATAGAGATATAAGGAAATTTTAGTACTGTTCATCCAAGTTAAAATTTGTTAAATAGTATAAAAAATATCTAAATTATTGTAACTCTTTCTTCTCATTCAATCGAAATTCTTATATTTTCTGTTCTCACTGGTGCTAAAAATGTGTTTTTAAGCGCAAACTTCTACCTGATAATTATTCCAATATATGAACCTGGGACCTAAGCGTACTGTCCAACATGTCCATTATATTGCCACTATATCAAATATAATTATAAGATTTCACGACTTCTGTTGATATTGACGAATTGATGACTTAATATAACAAAAGACACAAAATTGCACAAGCGGCGCTACTCATTTTCCCCTGCCGTTGTCATTTAAGAGCCTACTGAAACAACATTATAGAACAATTTCGCATTTACGTGAAGCCTTCGATAATGTGAATGTCTGTTATTGGTCTATTCACCGAGGATACCTAAGAATCGCGCGTGAATTTGGCGGCTTTTATTTAAAAAAAAATCCAATAGAACTTGACGCGCTGGTTACCTGATTACTTCACATACACACCAATTCCTCCGTTCTACAATAAATTAAGCTGCATAATCAAGTTCGTCAAAGTCAATACCAACATTACTATAACACACAATAAAATATAATAAAATGTAACTTCGCACTCGAGTTCATAGCAATATATAATTTAGTACACTCCATCACAATTCACACGGCACTCGTAATTATCCTTATTAACATTAAAGGTACTTGCATACTTATCTCGGTGTTGTGATACCCACCCGTAGACATTTAGAGTAGGTATTGGTTCATATAAAGGTATGAACGTGAAACTATCATATCATTATCATCATATTAGCCCAATGACGTCCACTGCTGGACATAGGCCACACCTAACCTCCGCCACAGCGAACGAATTTGTGCCGCCTGCATCCAACGACCACCCACAACTTTTACCAGGTCGTTGGTCCATCTCGTCCTACACTGGGCTTTCCAATACGAGGCCGCCACTCGATAATCCTTTTTCCCCATTGCCCATCAGTTCTGCGAGCTATGTTGCTTGCCCACTGCCACTTTAGCGATGCGATTCTGTGAGCTATGTCGGCAACTTTAGTTCGCCTGCGGATCTCATCATGTTACGAACTGAGTTTGAGCGCATACAATTTTAATGCGCATACATTTTAGTTTTTTTGAGTCGTCTATTAGACACGTATTCGACGTCCAATTATGTTTGTTTTAAAAAACTTGCATTTCATAGTTGAAGTTCATACCTTTAATGGTCCTAATGGATGGCTTCCGAATTTGTAATTTATTACTCGATCTCAAAGAATCTAGTCAAATATTATAGTCAGGGTAACTTTATTATATTAGAAGTAATAATAATTTTGTAATACTTTGAAGCGAGCACATGGAAATACAACCCGAAATGTTAAATCGCTTTTGGGTAACGCATTGCTAATAGTCGTACGTAGAGAACAGTATAGTCGACAATAAAATTGCAGTACCACCCTTAGAGTATATGTCGTTTGAATATCACAAAACAATAAAGTCTATTATTGCTTGCAAGTGACATCAGTTCAGTGACAGTTGTCATTAATAATGAGACTTATTATTATATTCATTATTATATACTCACTATTTAATTTAAATTTTGATGGAAGTTTTTGTCAAAAGTCGTAAAGCAAATATATGGTCGACTATACATTCAGTCGAACACAATAATAATATGAATTAGGTACCTATTATTGAAATAAAGTTATAATTATGGTGCAGATTTATGTTACATATTATTATACGACTAAGAATTATAAAGCTGGGGCTACACCTACTTAATGTTATGTTCGTAATCCACTAATATGATATGGATTGGTTTGGTTTACGCGTTATCAGCATTGACGAATTCGTATTTTAAATAAATCAGATTAGTAACAAAAATATTTCGTCCATTGTGAAATTTACAATAATTTTGATTAGAAAGAAACACATTGCTTTGTAAAAAATGCGTGTTTTCAAAACGTTATATATCTGAACAATTTTGTCGATACATCCCAATTCACCGCAGTGTGCGTTACTGAGGTGAACTGGGATGTGCTACAAAAATGTGTTATTAACACTTACGACTACGTTCGACTGAAATACGTATTTCGTGTTACGCGAGCACCTAACATTAAGCAAATGTGGCCCCAGTATAAAAACTTCTTTAACTAAATTCATGTAATCTCACTTCTCTTCAAATATATATTTATCACTATTCCTTGTTAACTAAGTATTACAACCGCCCCAATGTAGATAATTCATATCGTAGTGCCAATGAAAAACGGATGTAACTTGAGATTTGTCTGTCCGATTTTCATCTTATGCCACTAAAAATAAGATTCAAAATTGCCCAGCGGCGTTTCTCATTTTATAACGTTTTTCCACTGTGCCTGCGATATTTGTAGCACTTTAATATTTATCATGTTTAATGAATTAAATAGTAGTGTAGTAGTTAAAGTATCACTTTGTCCGTATTCGGATGTTTTACAGCGAAATTGTTACGACAATTTGTATCGGTATAAGTTGAGCTTAGTTGAGAGAACAACATACAATATCAGTTGTTTGTTGTAGTGTTCTTGCATTTGTATGGAAATACTGGCAGTCCAGATTAAATTTTATATAAAAATTTTAAACATGGAATTTAAAATAAATCGATTTTGAAAATATATCTCGCGTTGTATTTAAAGCGAGTGCACGTAGCACCGGCGATCGGCGATTTAATGGCTAAATGCAGCGACAGAATCTCCAAAACACGCGATTTTAATACTGCGATGGAACGCAGAGAGTCACCAAAACGCGATGCAGCATCAATTCATTCACAAAATCGCCGACGCTAACTGCAGCGGTTTTTATTTGTCCTGAAAATATTCGTTCTGGGTGCGATAAAGAAATAATTCCCGACAAATTCGCCCTTTATTGACGTACTATAGATCAGTGGTTCCTAACCTTTTGATGAGGGACTAATATACTGTTTAACCATGGACCACTAAAAAGTTCGTAAGTAATTATAGTTATTCCCGACAGCCCAGTCTGTGTGTTCGATTCGCGGACCACTTTTGCTGCCCTCAGGGACCGCCAAGGATCCGCGGACTATAGGTTAAGGCTCACTGCTATAGATATAATATAAATACGAAACTTCGCTCAAACAATAAAAATGCTCATAATGATCTTGACAGCCAGTATTTTCTACGTGCTGCAAGACCAATGGGGTGCAGAGACAGGAATATCGATTGCGATATCGTTCACATGTTACACACAAATAAGTAGTTTATATTAATTTATTCCTAGTTACTGCGTGCTACTGCCGACAATCAAACATGTATATTTATAATTTATTGTATCGCTGCAAGTAAGGGCACAGGCCATTGTTTCTCAAACTTGATTATTTGATGATCATGAAGATGATATAAACGAATTAGCAGTTTTTTTATTGTTTATAAAATTAATACTTAAATTATAAGAATGTATCAATAAAACATAATTGTTAAATGACATCAAATAAACGATGTTGGTGTATGTTCTTCTATGTGCCAAGTTAATTTTGAACCATAAGCGATTGATATCTAAAAATGTTGAGAAACAATGGTTTTGTCTGGTTCAAATAATGCGAAAAATTAAGAATGAATCTTAAAAGAGCTGCGCATTTATTTACCCGCAACCATAACAGGTAAAGAATCGATTTCAATATAAAGACAATGTCCTATTTAGAATTGCATAAAAAATCATTAAATCATAAAAAATAAAACAATAACAATATAACAAAAGATGTTAACCATTGTTTTGAATGGTTTGTTTATAGTTCGTGCCTTTACCATGTTGATATGTACAATACGGTCGCAATATCTCTGCACCTAGGGGCCTCCGATCTCCCGCGTTCGTTTCATAGCGTCGAACGGTGAACTTAGGCTAAGTGCGCACTAGTGACGTTATTGTCACCGTGAATTTTTTGCCACTTTTGTAGAATGTATGGAAATAACGATCGCAATTATGTCAAAAATAGTCGTAAAATGAACGCGTTTTCATATACATTCATTAACATAGCTACGTGTTCGTCCTTAGTGACCGCGCAGGCGGAAAGATCAGCCATTTGAAATGTTTGGCACGTTTGAACTTTTTTGGAGTGCCAGCAGGCGCGCACAGGTATCGTAGTGTAAATCTGCTCCGCAATCCTCCATACGCGTTACGCCGTCATACAGGACGCACACATAGACCTGGGGGCCAAGTCTGCGAACACAATCGAAAGCCGATGGTCTCATTCGACAGCTGTGATTGGCTTACTAAGTCAATCGCGCCATATTGCTGGTCTGTGATTGGTCTATCGGACTGCTATCGACCACCTGATAGAGTGTCAGACACGGCGACAAATTTCACTAGTCCTCTTAGCCTAATTGTTCGTGAGCGCCTTTGTGTACAAAGACAATGCGACCATGTTACACGTACTTTTGTTAGTTGTTGATATTTGTTAGTGTATATTCATTATGTTAAGGCTGAACGCACATTGGTTACTATCGTTATAGCGATTGGTATTGCTTTAATTGCTATTGTATGCTAAGCGAGATGTTTAAGTGTCGGTGCAACAAAAATCAAAACCATATGACAGATTGGACATAAATTTGATTATATTTCCTTTAAATCAGGACTTTCCAACCAGGGGGGCACGGCCCCCTTGGGGGCGTAATAGATACGTTTACATTTCCGAAAACATTAAATATCGGTAACTTAAGGGGGGTCATGAAAATATTATTATGGGTTCGGGGAGGCACAGCGAAGTAAAGGTTGGGAAACCCTGCTTTAAATGGTACTTTGGAATATGAAAGCAATCTGAAGCTGATATTACAATACTTTACCATTATCAATGTGGAGATCGAGCCGCTGCGACGAAGCGATAGTAACCAGTACGTTGTCAGCCTATAATCAAGATCCCAAAAATCTCAATCGTCGTATACTGTGTTGTATTGTACGTGTAGTTAAATGATTATGTACTAATTTTAGTTCTCTATATATTGTAACTTTATTTATTGTAGTATTATTATTATATTATATTGTAAGATTACTCTTTCGACTCTCACTTTGTTTAACTTGTAAACGAGTAAGACTTTAGACTATGTTATATAGTATATATACATATTCGAGGCGCAGCGAAGGTCGCTCTCAGACACACGTATTTCGTGAAATGCCTGAGTTATTTTTTATGTGTGCTTTCCTTTGTGGAAAGAGGTCGATGCTAAGTAAGTTTATTTACATTAAAACTATAACTTTGCGTCAATGTGCCTCGAGCCTATTTGTCTTGATTTGTATGTGGTAAATTCCATTAACCCTTTGAACGCCAGAGACGTTTATACACGTAAAATGAAAATGTGCTCACCACGCCAATGACGGCATGGCACGTCAAAAATGTACTGTATTTTAAAAGCTTGGCGCTCAAGGCACGGCGATACCGATTTGACGTGGCGGTCAAAAGGTTAAAATGTGTACCAAAATTGTAAAATAAAAAAATATTTTTAACTTATATGACAATCGCTTATACAACAATACCGCGCAAGTCAATTTTGACTGGTTTTCAGGAGACACAAATAACTATTTATATTTTATTCAATACATCGTTAATCTTTAATGAATGCAAAAATATTTTTTTGTCTTTAACAAATAATTTAAATCTATTTTTGCATTCATTAAACATTAATGTATTTAATAAGATATAAACAGTTATTTGTGTCTCCTGAAAACCAGTCAAAATTGACTTGCGCGGTATTGTTGTATAAGCGACGTAAAGTCCTTCTTGGTAGAAAAAGTGTAATGCGGATAAAAACTGTATAACATAGTCTAAAGAGATCTATTACAATTTACTTCGTGATTTAAGTATTTAAGGACGTCTGTATAATGTATTTAAGTTTGATTGGCGTGTGTGACTGTATTTCTTATCGTCATAGCTCAATGTCTCCGTTGTGACTGATGTTTTGTACCTTATGTACTGTAGATACAAATCATTTTTGTATTCTCTTTTTCTTTTATATATTTGTAGTGTATAACAACGTTTTAATGGAATTTGAGTGGCTGAAGTTAATAATCAATCTATAGGTGGATGATTAATAAATACCTTATTTACTTATTTGCCTGACGGCGACGTTTCGATCGAAATTGTATCGATCGTGGTCACGGGAAGACTTCGGTACAATACGATCGAAACGTCGGGTAAATAAATAAATACTTATTTATTTATTCTTTAAAATATGACATAATAATTTTTCGAAAGAATTCAATGTTTACTAGTTTAGTAAAATTTTGATGATGTCATGATATTGTATACTTCGTTTTAAGTTATAATATGTTATGTAGATATCGATATGATTTCGAAGGATATCCTTTGTGTAGAGACATATGTTGCGAGTAAGGTGTACTAAGTGTGAAGAGATTTGGTTTCCTAGGTGGCGCTACTAACTACTCAGTGTTAAAAAAAGATGTTAACACCTCCACTCGTTTGGCCAACTGATTCCAATATAGGCCACATCCTGAACTTATGATGATTGAAATATGGGTACCGTATGGACGTACGGTACGTATGGAGGCGGCATAATACATTACTGAACAACACATACATGTGACAAATTGAAAGGGGACATCCTTTAATCACGTGATGTTTTTTTTTGAAATATTTAAACCATTCTTCCTGGTGAAGTTATAGACTCTGCCTCTACTCAAAATCACGTGATGTTTTTGTACAAAACATCATACTAAATTTTCAGAATATTAAAAACATGACCCTCCGTTTCCATAGTACGGTACGTGTTATTATTATCCTTGCTACATCCCTTCTCCCCTTGTGATATTTCGGGATCTTTTTCTGTTCCCTTTTCAATCTTCCTTTCTAGCTTCACGTGATTAATGGACACGCCCGAAGTGGCTCATCTGGAATGTGTGGGTGTCATTAGCTTTGTCAAATGGGTGTTCTATAAATAGATTGATTATTAATTTCGGCTAAAAATGAGATAGGCACATAAAACACTTTTGTAACACGATCAAATTTTGTACATCGGTTATTGTTTCTAAATAATTTATTGATCGTTTAATAGAAAAAATTTAAAGACTGAATTTAAATGGATGTTGACTAAAATTCAATTATGCAGTCATGGATGTTAGTCTAGTATTAGTTGATAGGTTTAAACGATTTTATTCGTTACGTAGCAGACGTAGAGTCGTATTTGTCGGTGTCTAGATCGTAGGATGTATCGGATAACTTGTACATTAGGACTCACGTGGTTACGAGTAGTAGCAACCTTGTGTGTTTATCGTTTAACAGCGAGTAGTGAACACGAGATAACACCTTCGCCCCCTGTGATTCATTTTGTTAATAGTAGGTAATTTGTTGGTCATTAAATAAATTTGTCATAATAACATATGTTTTTTTATCCTTTTGAATAATAATACACATATTATATTGACTAAGGCAGTCTTGTTTTATTGTGATCATCACATTGTATGAAAAATATTTCATTTATACTAAAAAGTCGCAATACAAATCCATAGAATAAGTCTATTTTATTTTACGTTATTTATTGCAATTCATGAACTTTTAGAAGCTTATGTGTGTAAGTATTATGTTACAATAATACAAATTAAATCTATAGAATAAAGAAGTATAAGACACTCTTGGAAATATTTTTGCAAGCCACAGAATGAATATTCACCTCAATAGTGGCGTAAGTATGGCTTAAATCATTAAAAAAACATGTAGGTATTATATTACGAAAATACTAAATAAAAAAAAATCTATTATCTCTAGCAGTTGCACACACATAAGCTTTACCTCCTACTAACATACAAAACCATGTACACAGACAAAATTAAACTAAAACAAGTGTCACACCTCATGAGATTGCAGTAACAATAATAACAGTTGTGTGGACACAATACTCCCTGAGATTCGGCTACAATTAGTTGCCGTTAGCGACGCGGTCCCATCGCCAAACTGTACCATCATCGCAGCAAGTTAGTAGAATCTTGCCGTTGCGAGATAATGTTACCTGCAAATAATTTAGGAAAGAACGGTTAATCATGACTGCGCCTCTGAGGTGGAAGATGCAAGACTTATGAGATTTTTGATATATATATGATTATGACATGAGAAAAATTAGCCAAATAAAAAAAAATTCACATGAGAACGGCTCGACCAGCCGTTCTCATGTGAATTCATCACATACTTTTTCGTAGTTATCTTTCCCTAATCTTGTTTTAAAAATTGAATTGCTGACAGCATTACAATTTCTTTCTTGTAATTATTATAATAACGTTCCAATTCAGTTTGACTCAGTGTTTTCTGTCTCATCATACCAGCCATAGGATGTAGGTCTCCCCAAGATTCAAAACAATTGTTATTGCAAATATTGGGAGTCTAATCCAGATATAAAGTTTAGGTTTATGATAAGTTACAATACTCGTTTACCTGTCTAACGGCGGCGACACACCGCGGATGCACTAGCTGCGACACCCTGGAGCCGCCTGCCACGTTGCCCAGCTCCCACACCATCGTCTTACCGCACTGGTTACCTAATGCTATCACCTGTTAAACAAAATATTTAGATAAGCTTTTGCTTGCAAAAGTCAGCTTATTGAAAGAATGGGCGCGCATGTGATGCTCCTTGTTTTGCAAGGGTCCTTATATTACGGTAGCCGTTTACAATTAGTGAGTTCGTTTGCAATATCGTGCTATTAAAAAAAAAATATATATAGCAAAACTGACGTAATGAAAAGACACTACTGTAGCAACTAAAGAAAAGTTCGGTACTACTCACTCTCTGGCTATAATCAACAGCGAATCGTATGAACCATATTTCACACTCCTTATAGTCAAACCTGTGTACAGGTGTGACAAAACTGTCTCCAGGACGAATCTCCGTGTCTTCTAAGCGTCCTGGCTTCCAGCAGATAATTGCGTTCTCGCATGACTGGAAAATATAATAATTACGTTGCACAATTAGGACCGAGTGTTACGGTGCATGTTAGGACAGGCCTATGTCCCGCAGTGGACTGCAATAGGCTGAAATGACGATTATTATACAAGTGAAAAAAAAATTGTTCAAAAACACTTACTTTGGATAAAATGAGATCACCCATCCATCTAACACAGTCAACATAGTTCCTATGAATATCTCTAGTAGAAAAGTCTGGGAAATGTTCTTTCAGCGAGTTAAATGGCCTCAAAGCTCTATGAGGATTGAAGTTATAACTCTGCTTGATAGCTTCATGCATCGACGGCTTGTCTAACCGCCAGAGTTTGAGCGAGTGGTCCATTCCGCAGGACATGATCCTTTCCCCTTTGAGATCAAAATCGGCACTAAGGACTTCGTCCCTATGCCCCTCTACTCCTCCAAAGATAGCTATACAAACATCGGTCATGATATTCCATAGTCTTAACGCGTGGTCCTTGCTAGCTGATAGCAGTAAGTTAGGGTCTCTTGGGTGGAACTTCACTTCATTAATGGCATGTCCATGGCCTATGTAGTGCTTGATACAAGTTTGTGTGGCCGGCGCGAATATGCGGACGATACCTCGCGAACCTGCGACCGCTAGTAATGGCAGCCCTGTATCTTCTTCGTAAGACCAGGCGCAGGTGTAGAATGTTTCATCAACCTATAAGATTTGTTTAATGAATAATAGTTTTCTAGGTGTGAAACCTCAGTTTTATATGGATGCCGCTAATAAAATAAACAGAATTGCCTTAAGGTGTATGTTCTGATACGTTTTTACCCGACTGCCAAAAAGGAGAGTAATGTTTTTTCCATACATTTTACTAGCAATATTATCTTCGAACATAGACACTTTTTTACATAGAACAATCAAAATCACCTTTTGATCTAGACATGGGCTAAATTCTTTCAGCTCTCTAGATAGTCAAGAGGAGATTCTTGCCCAGCAGTGGGACATTCATTGGTTAATATTATATTACTACTCATTAGCAGCAACAGACTATAACTAAAAGCCTTCAGTTTAGTATAGTTTAATAATACAAATATTAAAAAACTTACATCGGGATCAGCATAACATTGAAGAAACTTAAAGCCCCCGCCTTCTGGGCACTCATAGATAGATACTCTATTACTGCCAACAACAGCAAACACTTGTGGTTCACCCTCCCCTAAGTGGTGATTGAATTGACACCCAAATAACGGCAGCCCATGGTCTTCTTTGGCACTACAACTGTAGAAGATAGAGAATATAATAATGGTGTAAAGATAGCAATGATATATTCGAATGGCATTGGAAGTAGCTAGTTGTATACCATGGTCCTCCAGTAAACAGGAGTACAGCCTGATGGTAAGCAGTTACCATAGCCTATGGACACCTACAACAGCATTATAAGAGACCATTGACTACCCTTAAAACTCCTTTCCTCTGGAATATTAATATATTATATTATAAACTAAAATTCTTCAAGGACCTCTGCGTGTTGGACCTGTGTTCTAAAAGGACCGGGTATACTACTCACCTTAGAGTGAAGTATAGCCTATATATATGAGTAAAAGAGACATAATAATATTTTTACACATTCACACAGCACCATCTAGTCCCAAATTAAGCAATTATGGGTGTGTGTATTTTTGTGTACAACAATAACAACAATACACACCAGCAGGAACACAAAACTAGTGTTATTATGGCTGCAGCCTTCTGTAGGACCGACTTACCCAGACAGAAGGCTCAGATTGAGTGGGAGTAACCTGTTATCATGCCTATTGATTACTGTTATAGGGTGACTCAAAGTACTGTTTAAAGTAACTTAATTATAAATATCAACATTAAGAGGTACAGAGAGTTTAATCCATGTACACTAGCTGAAAAATTCTACTGCTACATGCTACAAACATTATTATAATATTATAATGATATACAAATTCTCTGTATTCTCTTCATATGCACTTTTTTCTGCAACCACCTAACCAATTTCAATAAAATTTTGTGAAGTTGTGTACTTGTTTCTTGTTAGAAGAATAGGGTAGTTTTTGACTCGATAGGTGTCGCTGCTGCTAGGACAATGTCTGCCAAGCACACAAGTACCTATATAATAAAATGTAGACTTACTTGAATTTGTATGGAGGTTTGACTTGCTTAGCAACTGTTTTTTTTTTTGCCTCTGCGTCGTTTCTTAAAACGGGTGTTTGTTGGAGTTTCACTTCGGGATGTATTGTCAGTGTTTGAGGTGCTTTCAACACTCGAAGTTTCATCCTAACCAACATGGATTAAAACTATGTTAACAACAATGTTTTTTAAATTGAACTCGCCTTAGACATCATGTCCTTAGTGCCAACACAGATTCACTTCATTCATTGCTATAGATATTATACTTAATATGTAAATATGTAAGAGAACAAAGCAAAGATTGAATGATTACAGGTCACATTGTTGAGTCATAAAACACCAGATTGTAAAGGTCAAACTTACGTTCTCATTGTCCGAGAAGTTCATACTAACTACTTGCTACGGTTAGAGAGGATTTATAACACTAATTTCATTTAATCAAACAGCAAAATTAACTAAACTTAATAAAATTATTCAGTCTGAATTCGTTATCAGCTGACAGTAGCGTCATAAACGTCAAATGTCGAATTTTCGCGGTTAATGTTATTTTTGTTGCCAGTTACTAAGAAAACTGTAGAATATTATGTTTGTGTATATTGAGGTCAATAGTAGACAACATTATTTTTTATTTTTATTTTGAAGAGTAGTTATTTGTGACGTGCTGGATCGTTAAAAATGCATATCCGAGAAAACGGCTTCATATATATAACGGCTCCGTATATCCATATTTGGTGTCAAGATCCACGGACACCGATGTGGATCTCAACTTTCTTAGGTAAAAGATCCACCAGAAAGTAACGGATATAGGTTCGGATCTTTTTTCTACCTCGTATACGCAAACGGATACGGATATACAGTACATCGGCGCGAGTAGGGATATAGCAGCATGTTTTGTGTTATAAACATAAAATTAATATACACATATAATATATACATAATAACTACAATGCTACTGGGACGTTTATGGGTTGAAGATGATGATGATGATTCATTTTATGTTTTAACAAATTAAAGAACAAGAATAAAATTTTTCTATCTCTCTTATTTTTGACTCATAAGAACGGCGCCTTTGAACTAGCAGCCTGAGTGATGTTTGCTACACGTTTTAGAATTAGGTGAAAAGTGTGTATCTAAAGGTAAAAAATATAGTAAAACGGCTAGGCTGTTAATGGTTAATTAGGCTAGTTGACTGCAACAGGCGATTTAGTCAATTTCAGAAGTTAAATGCAGCTACTGAATCTCTAAAACAAGTGTTTTTATGGTTTTTAACACCCAATGGAACGCAGAGATACCAAAACGCGATGCAGTCGTAAAATCGCCGATCGCCGCAAGTATATGATGTAAAGTAGCGTGTTTGCTATGGTTTTAAAAGAAGAAGAATAAAATAAAAGACAAAATGTTTATATTTGAAGCAGTTTTAATAACTAGGTACCTATATATAAGCACCTATCTTTACATTTCTATATTGTGTGGAGTGGGATAATTTAATTTATTGTGCGCAATAATATTATACAATTTATTATCTACAGTCTTATAAATAATTATAATCACAGCCTTCACTTCATACGGTTAAAGACATTTATTTTTCTCAAAAGATTAACAATAATCACTTACAGAGAAAAATACAATAATGAATACAAATATAATAACCAACTTAGAGTAATGTTAGTATGTAGGTAGTTGTAATATTAGTTAAGTTAAAAATATGTTATAGTTAAGTTAACAAATCTCGTGCAGTATTTGTTTACTAAGGCCTATGACTTAGTGACATGTAACCATAAAATGACTAAGATGAAATTTCGAAGTTTTAGTATCAGGAATATCAGTATATGGCAGTAATTTATTATATATATTATATTGTATGTTTAAGTTTTATGTATGTATTATATTACATCTATAGTTTAGTGATTTTATACAAACAAAATGCGAATAAACATTATAGTTAGAAGCTATATTGTACATACACACATCATCATTTATACATGATAGAATAGGTAGGTTTTATTTTGATTTTTTTTTTTTTTTTTTTTTTTTTTTTTTTTTTTTTAATATATTATTTTATGATGAATATATATAATTAGGTTAAGGGTGGTAAATTTTATTCTTTTATATTTATAGTTTTATAACAGTTATTTGTATTAATCAAACTAGTTAATTAATGAAAAATCCCTTAAAATATGGCTTTTTAATAGCTTTTTAAATGTTAATAATGTTTTAGCTTCTTTGATATCTTTAGGTAACTTATTGTATCTTTGGGCCCCTTCAAACAGAATGCTCTTTTTTCCGTAATTTGTTCTGGGTGGTCTCAGACAAATATTATTGGCCTGCCTAGTTGAACGTTTGTAGCAGTCTACTCTTTTAGTGAACGTCAGTTGCGAATGGATATCTTTTGTTAAGATCTTTCTAATTAATATACAAGTATAATATTTATATGTTTGAGCAAGATTCATAAGTCCAGTTTCCTTGTAAATTTTTAGAGTAGGTGTTAAATAATCGTATCGAAATAATGTTTTAATTAATTTGTTCTGTGAGATTTGTAATAGTTTTAAATTAGTTTTAGCTGCTGATCCCCAGACTTCAATTAGGTATTCAATGTGTGATTTAACCAAAGAATTGTATATAGTGTATTTTATATTTCTTGGTAGACTTCGGACTATGGGTCGTAAAGCACCTGACAATGAAATTAATTTATTACGTATTTTTTCAATGTGGGGCTTCCATGTAAGTTGATGATCCAATACTAGACCTAGGTATTTTTCCTGGCAAACTCTGCTAATTTTCTCGCCATTAATGCTCAAAGGATTGTAGTCGTCAACGTTTTTATTTTTTGATGAAAATATGATATATTTGGTTTTCGAAGTATTGATGGTTAACAAGTTTGCTTGTAACCAGGTGTGCAAGATATTCAGATCATGTTGGGCTTGCTTTGTTAGTTCATGTGCCGAGTAACCTGAATAAAATAAACTGGTGTCGTCAGCGTATAAGGTGATGTCTCCTTTAAGACCAATCTCATGTATACTATTAATATAAACTAAGAAAAGTAATGGACCTAGAATTGATCCCTGCGGAACGCCACAGGTGATTGGGCGTGGTTCACTTTGATGCTTATCAATTTTTACAATTTGAGATCTATTTGAGAGATATGATTTGAAAATATCATAAACTTTATCCACAACACCAATGTCTCTTAATTTTGACAAAAGTATTTCATGACTAACGGTGTCAAACGCCTTTTTAAGGTCAATGAATATTCCTAAAGTTATTTTTTTTTCATCAATGTTCAGTCTTATATTTGTTACTAGGTCGACAGTGGCGGAAACAGTGTTGGACTTTGGTCTGAAGCCATATTGTTTCTTAGATAGAAAATCAATGGATGTTAAGAATTGATTTAGACGATCATGTAGAATTCTTTCAAAAACTTTAGAAAGCACAGGTAAGACAGATATTGGCCTATAGTTATTGGGATCCATCTTATTTCCTGATTTAAATATGGGGCTAACTTTCGCAATTTTAAGAGAGTCAGGAAAGAAGCCTTCCTCTAAACATTTATTAATACAATTTGTAAGGCTACCTGCTATCAGATCTTTAGCACATTTGACAACTTTCGTGTTAATTCCATCCACACCTGAGCTAGTATTCGATTTGAGATTAGTTAATATTTTAGAAATTTCAGATTGAGTGGTTGGTTTTAAAGATGATAATTGATTATAATTTATGTGTATTTTAGATGGGTCTTGCAGATGCTGGGTATGGAAGTTTTGGGGTATCTTACTGGCTAGTTCACTGCCTATTGTAGAAAAAAAGAGATTGAAACATTCACAGATAGATTTGTTGTCTGTAACTAGCCCTGAATTTGTCATAACTTTAAGTGGCCTATTATTAGTTTTGTTATTGTTGTTTGATAGTCTATTAATAAGTTGCCACATTTTCAAAGGATTTTTCTTACACTTTTTGAACGCATCATTGTAATACTGATTCTTTGCACTTTGTATACATTTGAAGGTAGTGTTTCTTTTTTCTCTGAATTCATTTCTTAGTTGGTCATCATCCGGTTTTATTTTTAAGTTTTGCCATAGTTGGTTTCTCTCATCAATTAATGTAATGAGGTTATTATTTATCCATTCTTTGCGTGGTGGGTTCAGAACTTTGGTTTTTGTCGTTTTGTTTTTAGATAATGAGGTAAGTAATAAGGTTTCCAGGTCTGCGTATTCCCATATCTCCTTTGTTTCAATAGTATCCCTTATAGTCTTATGCAGGTTAGTATAGTTTATTGATTCATAATGTCTTCTTTGTTTGCGGGCAGGTTTGGTCCTTTCTATCTCGAAAAATATTTGTTTATGGTCTGAGAGAGAAGAATCTATAATAGACATTTGAAACGTATTATCTTGTAAGTTTGTAATCACATGATCTAGAATTGTTTTTGTAGAAGATGTTTCACGCGTACAATACTCCAAACTAATTTTGTTTAATATTTTCATATTATTCTCTCGCAGCATTCCTTTATACTCTTTTACAGAGTTTTCTGTACTAAGTAGGTTTATATTGAGGTCCCCGAATATAATAGTTCGTTTTCTTTTAGAAAGATGTTGGTTATAGTGCTCTAGGAAATTGCTCATGTTTGACATAGGTTGTTTATATATGGCTCCAATGTCCAGCGAAAGGGTGTCCAAGCGTACAAATAAGAAGTGGTTACCATCTTCACATTGTTCCTCCAAAATTTCATGTTTCAAATGTTTGTGAATGTATATAGAAACTCCTCCACCACGCGATTTTTTTCTATAGTTATAGTAGTGTATATAGTTTGGTAATTTTAACCTGTGGGCTTCTTCTTCATCTTTAATCCATGTCTCTGTGAACACTATTACATGAATGGTAGTTCCAAAAGATTCCATGACACATCTTATTTCGTCTATTTTGCCTGGTTTTACTATACTTCGTATATTTGCATATAGGAATTTGAGTGACTTGTTATTAAATGTTAATTGATTGTATTTATTACAGACTTTATGGGTTATAAAATTATTTTCCCTTACTAAATTTACTGTATTTTCTTTATTATCTAGTTTTTTGGCTGTTGTTTTGTTATTTTAGGTATTCCTTTTTGATATTTTATAGTTAAGTCCTTTTCGCCATTCTCTGTACGTTGCCGTAGCTCTTCACGTAGTTTTAGCATAGCTTGTCGCTCGTTCGGTGTCCGATCGGAATAGATTCTAATAGTTTTATCGTTGACCTTAGATCTGCTTTTCAGTATGTTCAGAGCTGTTTCTTGAGACGCAAAAGAGATTTTAATAGAACGTGTTTTATTCTCATCATATTTTCCTATACGTATAACCTTTACTGGTTGAGGACAGGTTGGATATACAGCTGCTAGTATATTTTTAACTTCATTTCTGTCTACTTCTCGCCTCTGCTCCATATTATCCGTGTGTGGTTCAATAATGCCCGTTATAATTATGTTCTTGCTACGTTCTGTGCGTTGTTGGACTTCCGCTATTATTTCGTCATAGGTACTTACTGCCGTGGGGTTTTCTAGTGTCCCTGATTTTAAGTTTACATTAGATTGTAAGACATGGACATCATTCTCCAAACACTTAATTTTATCCTGAGTATAGTTAACAACCGTGCTTAGGCTTTCGACTTTGGTATTTAAGTTAGTATTCTCAGCAATCAGTCTCTCTGTTGTAGTTTTGATCTCATTCAACTGTTCCTTTATAGTAGACACATCTTGCTTAATAGTATTGAAACCATCGGTCTGGAACTTTCCAAATTCTTTAAACATCCCAAGTATTTCATTTTTGAATTGATTGAATTGTTGTGAAAAATCATCATCGTCAGGTGCCTTGCGTTTCCTCAACGATATATTTTTTGACTCAAATTCGGTGATTGCATATTTTGATAGGTCAGGTTGAGAAACACTGGCTCCAGCGGCACTAGTAGGTGATCGTAAGACGTTCATTTTATACTTGATAAACCTCTTCGGTATTAAAAAATATCTAATTATATTACCCGCTCCGCTTGACGCTCCGCTTGTATAGTATGTGCGCTGCCCTAGTGATGCGTACACACACTGCTATTGATCAATGTGGTTGTTCTGCGCCAGCGCCTCTCACACTACATGCACTTGCTGTTATTCAAATGTAAGCTGTGTTACCTATGATATTAAGTTTAAACTAAGTTAATACTGTTGACTATTTTGTTATATTAAATGTAAACACGTCCGCTCACTACGCTAGTTGGTCGGTCTATCACATTATTAAATTAAAATAAATATATTTTATTATGATAATTTTAATACTGATCTGGATGCAGATTACTTTCTAATAAATTATTTACTAAGAATCTATATATCTACTTACCTAGTTAAAAAACTTAAAAACTTAAGTTTAAATATTACCTACGTGATATAATAAAATAAATTATTTTATAGGTACTGAACAATGAACCCACGTTTTCCTACAGGACTGGTTTTAAAAGTTAATTTTAAACCTACCAAATAAAATGTGATTTTAGAGGCCAGTGAAATGACGATCGACTACTGACAAATTCTTAAAGAACAAGTCTTAACTGATAGTTTACTGGCCATTGTACCTATTAACTTAAAATAACGATTGATATTTCTCTTGTATTTTATGTTTCATTCATATTTAACCGAAGTGCGGAGGTTGGCAAGTGCAGGCATGACGCAGTGCCACACGGAGCCACGGCAAGAATTGGTCAACACGTGTGTATACTCCTGGATAACGTTGTCTTGCACAGCCTCGGCCCCATGACACGATACCTGGAATATAAAAGTAATAATTATGAAATTTTAAGTAGAAAACTGCCTGAATTCAATTCCCGAGTCAGGCAATTAGAGTATTAAGTTTTTCTATTATTACCTATTGCTCATCTGCTACGTCAGACAATAAACAAAAGAATCTCTCAGAATCGACCTTATAATTGGAAACATTATGATGGATAAATGTAGTCGAGTGTTTTAGTTAAGTCGAGTGTTTTAGTTTACTCACCAACAATAGTGAAGTGCGGTTGTGAGACTAATAGAGGGCCACCAGAGTCTCCAGTACAGGCATCACGGTCAGGTGCATTGGCACACAACATGCGAGGGGTCACTTTTCTGCGGCCGTAGCCTGCGCCCGAACATTCCTCTTGGGCCCAGATTTGTACGTCAGCCTGACAAAGTTTAATAACAGTTGTTTAGTAAAGTTTTTAATAGTAAAGAAAAAAGATTTTTCTTGCAGATTTTTTAAGGGTAGAGAATAATGCTACATATTTATATAATAAACAAAAATATAGATGATTTATACCTTCATGGGTACGTTGGAAGCAGGTCCCTTCTCGACTGTGCTTCCCCAACCAGAAACTATAGCGTCCTCGCCTTCAAGACCGTTGTAGTCATCAGCATCTGAAGATAATACGATATTTTGATCTCATCAAATACTCATATTAAAAAAATATAATATAAATTAATGCTTTTAATTTTAATTTTATTTATTTTGGGGAATCAATTTCGCAACCATAATTTTTTTTTATCAATGTTGTCTTCGTACCAGGTATGCAGGCTGGTCTGTACAATCTATCTGGTAGAGGTTCTGCTAGCCTCAACACGGCAATGTCGTTGTCAAAAGTGAATTTGTTGAAGTCTGGATGCTGCACCACGTGGATCACCTCGTAGCCATCAGATCTTGAGGAGTTCACGTCATATTCGCCGACGAGAACAGATAGACGTGATGCCTCTATTCTGTAAAATAAAATATGCATAAAATAAATAAAATAAAATAATGCAGGTAAAATTACGTTTCGGACACTTTATTTTGTTTTTATTTTATCCAAACTTAATAAAGATTTGTTTTACTTATTTTTTTATGACATTGCATGAGGCAGAAACAGTTATATAACATTATAAGGGCAATATTTATTTTCCAAAAAAAAGTAAAGCACAAGACATTTAATATCCGATAAATAAACATTGACCGCACAAAATTTAATTTGAGCTTGTGAACACGTTTTGTTTAAATAACATTCAATGTCAGTGAAGTATCGATTAAAATTCAGTACACATATTTTAACGAAGCGAAGTAATTGATTCGCGTCGTTTAACTACGTGGCTATTGGTTTGAGAGGACAAAAGGATCGGATCGACGCATCCGTTGCGACCTTAACCTCATTGGAGTGATGTAACACCGTGGCTGTATAGTTCATTTTCCTAGTCAAACATTTGCACATAAGAAAGGTAAAAAATTGTAACTTAATACACAACTACAGACTACAGAGAGGTAGGCAGAAACTATTTTCTACCATCTCCTAGGATTCTGAAATACATCATTCGCTTCTTCAACATTTATTAATCTTTTCAAATAAGCTCGCCAGTTTAGCCTACTCATGACCTGAATAACGAAGACTAGATACTCGTTTAAGTAAAATGGCCCAGTTGTTACAATATTTTCCCAGTCCAAATTATGTTAAAAACTCGTCTCGTGTCGGTGAAGGCGATCACCTATTCTCTGATGTCACTGTGACGAGAGTCGTGGGTTCCATACAAAATATTTTTTTATGTATCTTAGATATTTGTTTCGAATCTCGGTCTTATTTTTTATCATAAATTGTATGTTTATAAAAGTCAGCGCAGCATAGAATTTATTGCTTTTAAAAAAAATCTACAGACATTAAATTTAAATAGTGGGTTTAGTTCCGACTATTCCGATCCGACACAGTTCACACAAGGATATTAAATAATGCCGAGCTCATGAATAAAGACCTCGGTAGAGTTCGAAACTAATCGGACACTTCCAAGTTGAACTGTTTAAGTAATAATAATATACATACAACTCATGATAATCACGTTTTGTCCGTGAGTTTTGTGGAATGCTTAAATATGTATGCATTTTCAATCTCAGATACCCTGACTAAAGGAGCCTTGAACGTATGTTGTAAGAGAAATAGATAAGCTAGTACTGATGTAGATCGTAATATATCTTATATTGAATGAGTTTTTCTTTTTCACCACGGTGGCAAACAGGCGTACGACCCGTCTCATGGTAAGCCGTTACCGTAGCCTCGAGACCAGGGACATCAGGAGCAAGTTGCCAACTCTTCAAATCTCCCTTCCTCTAAAGCTTATTAGCTTTGAACACCATGTCCCCCTAGCATGAACACAACACTAGTATTACTATAGCTTCTGTAGGGTGGAGGTACCTACTTCCCCAGGTGGGGGGCTCCATTGTGCTAGAAGCTATCCATCGTTCCCTACCTCTTTAAAATAGTTTTATAGACTAACTAGAATACGCGCGTGCCTTCGCTCCCTTTGTTTTTATTTGCCCACTGCTCAGCTCCTATTGGCCGTAGCGTGATGTTATATAGCCTTCCTCGATTAACGGGCTATCGAGGTGGCTGAATGGATAAGTGACCGACGCCGGCGGCGTGCTAAACACACGGTCCGAGTTCGATGCCGACCAGCAATACCAACGTGTATTTCACTTTGTGGAAAACATCCTGAGGAAACCCACACACACTAGAAGAAATTCTAAGTGTATGTCTGATCCACCAACCCGCATTAGGCCAGCGTGTGTGGATTATGGCTTAAGCCCTCTTAGCTCTCTAGATAGAGGAGAGGAGACCCGATCCCAGCAGTGGGACATTAATGGGTTGCTGATGATATATAAGTATTTATAATTAGTATAACTATATTCAGTTACGCTCAAAGACTAAGCGAGAGAGAACCCATTTCCATGATTGCCACAACGCAACGTGTCATGAGCGTTTTCATAAAAGCCATAACACGAATTTCGCGATGCGGATGTTTTTCACTAACACAACACATTGTAAACTATTTTTTCGCTCAATGAGCATTTACGGTCTTTCAGCGTAACATAATAATGTACAACATATTAACAACGAAGAGTTTCTGACGCATTATGGAAAGTTTGTATGTGTTTATAATGCCACGTGAAAAGTCAAGGATATTTAAATGACATGATTTGTTAATGTTGTTTGTTTAGTTGATTTATTTGAATAAGATAATCGTACCAGCTGACATAGATTATAATAAACACGCACTGCTAGGTTTCTCGTGTATAATCTGCAGTCCAATTGGAGAAATATTTTTTAAATATTTATTCAGGAGTTAATTTTTTTAAATATTTTACTTTTTTACTACTTTTAAAATTTATTAGGAGTTTGGTAAAAAGGAGCACGTTTATGTCTTTATTAGGCCAATATTATTTTTGTGGGTAACTTAGCTAGAACTTAGTGGGCACTTAATTCATATCAGAATTTTAAATTACATTTAGTTATACTTATTCAGTGGGACTACTTGCAATCTTGACACTCGATTTGTTATCGTTCGATATCGATGAAATTTGAAAAGGATAAACCACAGAACAGAGATAGGTTTTTAAACGATCAAATTAAAAGTTTGACAACGATATTGATGGGGTCACAGGTGTATTTTTCTTGAATCGGCTTTGTTTCTGATATTAAACACATGTTTATATTAAAATTTGTGACCGTATATAATTATCTTAGTAATATTATAACATAAATGCGAAAGCGTGGATGAATATATCTAGGTATAGCACATCTATACATATATCCATCTTAACTTTCGTATTGTATGGATGTGATGTGTATGGGTGGATATTTGTTCATAAAAAATAATCACACCAGAACGGCTCAAGGGATCTGTATGAAACTTGACATCATCATTTCAACCCATAAACGTCCAACTACTGGGAGCGGGTCTTCTTCAAAGAATTTAGCCTATTATACCACGCTATCCGGTTAGTATAAATGGTCTCGTGGCGTAACGGCTGAAGGCGTCGGCTGGCAGTACAAGTGGTCGACGGATCGAACCCTAGAAAAAAAAAGATTCGACTTTTTGTCGCGGACGAATGTTCCTGCGCTCCCGTGACCACAGCAGAGCGCGACGAGAGGAACACCTTGGGGTTTTAGTGGGTGCGAGTCCCACATAACCCCTCGGTTCTTCCCCCAAGACCGAGGGGTATGCGTCAGGCATTTCCCCAAGTAAAAAAAAAAAAAAATAATGATGATGAAACTTGGCATATAGATAGATTTTAGTCTGGAATGCCACTATTTACCGACATGCGTACTACGCGGGTGGCTAGTGTTCGTAATATATTTTTACGATATACAATAAATACGTATGCAATATTGACACACATTTCTTTATTAAATACCAACTTCTTTTAACCTCTTAACCTCTTTTCGTAAATACGCAATTTAAGGATATTTTACAAACTGTTTCTTTTTCAATGGCAACTCAAATATTTTGCAAAAAGGGTCCTTATATAATTTACGAAAGTGTGTCGGAATAAAATTCGCAATTGTTTTGGGACCTTATTGATATATAATTTTATTTTGTGCGCACTCGTTATGTAAATTAGGCAATACATCGGTGAAATGTAACCGATCCTTTATGACGTAAGATTTCTTGTAAAATATAAGCTTTTGATGCTAATATTCGTACCGATTGAAAACATGAGAATTCGCGAACTGTACTGTGACAATCGATCCTCGGTCATTGGAAATTGTATGTCGGTGTTGGATTACCAAATTTGTCAGATTGTAAGCTATGCAATTACTATAACCGACC
Organism: Laspeyria flexula; assembly: GCA_905147015.1. NCBI lineage: Eukaryota > Metazoa > Arthropoda > Insecta > Lepidoptera > Erebidae > Laspeyria > Laspeyria flexula. Next base: position 13,962,335 of record LR989960.1, on the reverse strand, counting down.
ACTTGTAATTCGGCATATCTGAATTGAAAAAAATGGGAGAAGTATACCTTGTAATCCGTCTAATTATGTATAAAATCATGAATAAAGAAAATTTGCAAGCATTAAATTTCGTAATTATATAGGTCATTGAGAACATTTTTTGAAAACCCTTGTAGAATCAGCCTAAATATAAGCTCTTTCCATGTAGTGATGGATTAAGAATACGTAATGTCACTACCCCATCTTAACCCATGGATGTCGTAAAAGGCGACTAAGGGAGTTTTGAGAGGGGAGGGACCTTATGCAGACAAGAGCACTGAGAGAAAAGGAAAATTCTATCAAACCCTATACCGACCCGTCTGGCAATCGTGGTATAGTAGGCCAAATTCCCTCCACATTTCTGGAGGAGACCCGTGCGCAGCAGTGGGACGTGTATGGGTTGAAATGATGAAATATAAGCTTCTTCTTCATACTGATGATTGATACATACACTATAATATCCTTTATAATGCTTTGATGGGCTCTTTCTTATGATAGATTTCACATTATCTTGGTAATGTCTTGACTTCTAGAGTGAATCAGCGGTCACTACGAATATATGAATAAAAATTACAACCGTGCATGTGTTGATCAATAAATAAAATATGCGATAGCTGACACGGCAGACACACCCACCTGACGAGAACACCTAATAGTTATTTTAAGATTGACGAAAATCGAATAATATTATCTTTTGAGAAAAGAAAGTAAGCTGCAACTTTGCCAATAAAATACATCATAACATAAAAAACAACTTTTTTAATTCCCGACGCAAGAAGAGGGCTGTTATAAGTTTGACGTGTCTGTGTGTTTGTCTGTGGCATTGTATCTCTTAAACGAATAGCCTGATTTTGATGCGTTTTTTTTTGTTTGAAAACTGACAAAATCGTGATGGTGCTTAGACATGTCTTATTAAAATTGGTGCAGCCGTTTTCCCCGAAAAGGTAGGCAGAAGTGCATCATACGCATATTCCGGCATGTTAGGACCTATTGCCATTAATTATTTTCAAGCTCCAGGCTGATACAAAGAATTTTATAACAGAAAGACCTAATACTGTTTGTATCCGATCCGAGAATCGAACTCGCACTAACACTCACACAGCTCCACCGAGGCAGCTAAATACTCGAAAAAAAATTGGAAGATATAAATATATTGATGCAATAATATTTTATATGTTTGAGAACAAATTTAGGGTCAGACGCGAGGTAATAAAACACCCTACAAGGAAGCAAGGTAACACACACACATGTTAATTGCACGTACGTGTTTAACACATACGAAAGCACAGTTATCTGATGTTAACAGTTATCTCCTTGCATCGAATTAATTACAACATTACTTAAACCAAAGCTGTGGAAAGGTTTTGCTAATTTGTATCGATTTTGATGTAACTGTACTTTTCATTTACAAAAAGATTGAAGAGCTTATTACGTTACAGATATTCAGGGTCACTTTAAGGCATCTCCTGAACACCATGTAGTATATCTATTAATCTATTCACCATTTCAACCCATTAACGTCCCACCGCTGGGCACGGGTCTCCTTCAAAGAATGTGGAGGGAATTAATCTATACTAATATTATAAAGTTGAAGAGTTTGTTTGTTTGTTTGAACGCTAGGATGTCAGGAATTACTAGTCCAAATTGAAAAAAACAAGAAAGTAATGGAAAAATACAAACCCACGACGGGACTTGAACCCGTGATCCTGCCATTCCGTGGGCAGTGCTCTTCCATCTGAGCTACGCGGGTGGACGTCCCTGAGATCGAATTTATCCATTAACTGTTAACATGATTACGTCATGACAACGCTCAGATGGAAGAGCACTGCACACGGAATGGCAGGGTCGCGGGTTCAAGTCCTGTCGTGGGTTTGAATTTTTCCATTACTTGTTTAGCATTTATATATAATAATATAGTAGTATATTTTCCCAAAAACATTAATCAAACCTTTCTTAAATAAATTTGATTAACAATAACAACGATCAAATTACAAACAAAACAGTTTTATGACTTGAGAATTAATGAAGGCGATTTGTAATCCGAGAACTGACGTCGATATTGTCCGTTATACTCCTTACGGTACCCTCTGGAGGCAATGTCGCCCTTGTACCGGTTTTTGTCAAAATTCGCCAACAGGACTCGTTACTACTTGCATCTGGCCAAATTAAGCAATGCGCGTAATTATGCCACCCAGTCCCGCTACCAAATTACGTTTAACATCCTTTTGGAATCCAATAAGGAAATATTTTGATGACCATGCAGTGGAATATTAAATTGTGTTTATTTTGAAGATGATTATTATTAATATTATAAATGCGAACGTGTGTCAACTTGTTTGTTTGTTAAATTATATACCCACTTCTTTTTCATTACAGTAGAGCAAAGAATCAAAATAGGAATATTTAGATAGCTCGTCACTACTCATTAGTTAATTAACCATTAACCCGTTAACAAGAACCCATAGGTCACTCGGATGCAGCCACAAGCAAAAGCTAGTATATTGCAATTATAATGTCGGTCAAATTTGTTAAATTTCGGTCACAGACTCACAGTGACTAATCTTAAAAGAAGCCAACTGCGCAGTAAATAATAATATATAAACTAATATTTCTGACTTCCTATGTAGTAAACAAACACTTGTAACGCTGGTGCATTAATAAGTCCTTTGGAGCATCAATTAGATACGATTGACGAGACACCAAGCTTTTGTGACAGCGGCAACTTTTAAGCTTCGGGCTTTAAAAACTTTACGTGTAATGCCAAGTCCATGACACAGGATCCCCCTTTACGAACATTAGACAAATGGAATAGATCCATGATCCAAAAGTTGAGTAATCGTTTGAAGCTACCAATTAAACAGAATTAACACATCTCTCTAAACCACTGCTAGATTTATAAGTAAAAGTTAGGTATTACTATTTTTTAATACCTAAGTATCTACGAGTGTATACTCATAGTATTCGCGAGATCATCTCGCTAAATAAATGAATTTAGACGTTGCATTCTTACCTAGATGGAATCTAATAAACTCATTTAGGCAATGAAAGTAGCTTTTATATCTTTATATAGTTTAATTACTTTAATGATTAGCTACAGCCGTCCGTCTTTTTATTTAGAAGGATTTGAAAATACTGTGTAAGTACATTTCGATCTAGTTTTTTAATGTTAATAGTCAATTTTTTTTAATTTTATTTGGATCACATACACGATACGACTGGTGAAATAAAGAACATAGTATACGTTTTTTAAACGTGTATGTGTGTTTATTTCTTCTTCTTTCTTAAGTTCTGTTGCCTAAATGGTTTGATAAATAGGGCTCTTTTACACCATAACATAATTAGAATATATATCAAAAGGACCGTATGACTTCTGTACTGAAACTATTGGGCACAAAATAATATTGTTTATTAGGTACGTTTCATTTAGAAGGCTGCATAGATACCTAATTTAAAGGTACCTCAACGGATAACAAAGCATGGAAAATTATTAATGTTGACCTCTTGAATGAATGGAACCAAGAAGCATTCATAAAGATTTCCGTCAAATGTCAAACACGCATTTGACCATTAATTCTTTGATGACATGACTTGCTGAAGCCAATGTCAATATACTTTCACCAATTAACGTTCACCTAGTTATTCTATTGTTTGCTGATGTACAAACCAACGGAACATCAATTTAATCATTATTAGCGTATAAAATATGCATTTCAATTGTGTTTGTAATAGTTTGATTTGCACGTGTTGAAGAAAGGAATGTAAATAAATCATTGAAGGAGGCGTAGTTGAATACAGAGAAGATACTTGAAAGTTTTATCTACGGTTAGATAGACCGTTTAATGAGTAACCGACTGGCCTTTGACCCAGTTTATGTATAAAGAAATGGAGGCAAGATATAAAAAATAGGAACAGTAAATGTATCACAAACATTAAGATTTTAATAACTATTGTGGTCACAGGTTAATTATTAATGTTCTCAGCAATCAGCCGAAATTAGTTTTATGATGTTATAATGAGATATTAAAATTCAGAAAGCTTAATTAATTTAATACCTACTGCGAAGGCAGCTTTAGCTTCTGAATGAAATGGATTTAGAATTTTGACATCACGATGTAAATGCTGAGAGAATAACATTGTAGTCGAAATATTATTTTTAATATAGGTAATGGGAACACAAATACGCATATATATTATCATATCATATCATAACTGAAATGAATTATTGTGGTCTGTAATATTAATTAAGTACTTGTAAAATATTTATTAACGTACATATATATAACTTTTAAATTACGCTTAACTATAGTTTGTTAAAAGATTATTTTGCTGAAACAGATTCGAATGTGATTGTTTGAAAAATAGAATGGTTTGAAGTGCTGAGAATTGGCCAGCACTACTACCTAAATCATTATTATCTTTTTAACCTAATGCAGTCAACTACTACACTACATAGGCTTCTAGATAAATAAGATTTATAAAAAGCCAAGACACTTAACAAAGTACAGTTTTTTCCTTAACAATACAGGACAAAAAGAAATTGACATGGAATTGCAACTCGTTAAAATAGTAGGTGACTTTAATAAAATCCTTACGATTCATTTTACAGTTTCGACTTTCGATTTCTTCTTTCGGAGTGCTATGTTACAACCAAAAATGGAGCTGATTCAACGGTATCTGGTTTTATCAAATCTTAAAGCAATTTTGGAAAGTGTGAAATTTTACAAATATGCACTTTACCATACTTGGTAATAATCGTTAAAAATATAGATTAACATCAGATTAGGCTAATAGGCTTCCGTGTGTGTCACTTGAAATAATCTGAAAATTTCTTCTGTGTGTGTCATAATATCAAATCATGCCTTGTTTTCATGTGACATATCGTTCAGGTTATATGCTGCACTACAATTTTATCAAGAGTTTCGATAGCTCCAATAGATCTGAGTGATGTGATATTATTCAAGTCTATTAGAGTTAAGTGTGAGGTAGGTCGCTAACTCTACATTTAAAAATAGTCGAAGGATAGCTATGACACAGCACCTTCATTTAAATCACAACTTGTTTTTATCAGAAACCTGCACTTTGTAAGGAGTTAGTTATGTAATTGAATGTACCTATTTTAATTTTTACTAATTACTTTCCTCCCGTAACGTTTATTTAGTCCAAAGATATTTTATAGCCACAAACGAGCGGGATAATTCATGACCCTCTTTTTATTTTAGACCAACTGTGTGAGACTGGCGTGCGATTTCATAGTTTTTTTTTTATTTATTCATGGATTCAGAACTTTTTTCTGTTATTTTGATATTACAATCAGACATTCCAATTTTAGTTATTTGTATAGATGAATAGATTTTACTTAACAAATTTGGGTGACTGAAATATACTGCAAGCTGGCACACAGAAAGACGTTTGCGAAAAAAAAATACAAAATAAAGAACGACGAAATATTTACACCCGTTCCTATTACATGTATAAATCTTTGGGTATGACGTCAGTGTATACATGGGTTTAATTGATATGTATAGTTGATAGTCATATCTACGCTAACGGTCGTCCCCAAACGTTTGAACGATAAGTCACGTGTAACCATTTTGTTACGAGGTCAAAGTCATAGTTGCCGACCAAGGTTACAAACGGAACTTTACCTGATAAGGTGATTTGCAAAACTGAAGTGTTATCCTGTCAAAATGTATAGAGCTCAAGTGTTGATTCGGATCCATTATGGAAATAAAGTAAAAATAAAACAGACATTTTTTACCCGACTGTCAGGACGGGTATTGCTTTTCGCGCGTATCTTGTTGTAATATGTGCCTAATCCGACACTGAGTTCAAGTATTAATTTTAGAACAGTGTGAATTTGGGGGCCAGTATTTCACCATAATTGTAATTTAGGTTTTACGAATATTATAAATATTTCTTTTATTTTTGTTTAGGGCATCATACTTCAAAGATAATAGATGCATTTTTTGGTTGACTCATTTTTTAGTTTATGTTTTATAAACTTACAAATTTTATTTAAAGCATTTTTCCTGTTATAAATACTTATACAAATAATATCCGGAAAAGGCAAGCCAATTGATCCTTAGTTCTTAATAAAAATACGTCATAAACGTAAGTCACATGTATGTGCGAAAACTTAATGCATAATATTTCATCAATATATAAATCAAGATTAGAGTGTGAATGACTAACGATATAGCTTTAAATACCATTCAGTGCTTTCCTTTTCATCGAAGAATGAATTTTGAAGTTTAATTTCTCATTTATAATCTTTTATCGAAGAAATCGCAGCTTTGATGTAAGCTTATTAATTTATATTTATTACGAATGTTTATTTATTGATAATTTGTTTTTTATTTGCTTTTATATGGTTATATGTTTATTATGTTTACCACCCACGTAAACGAAGATGGGATTAGAATTGAGTTTACTATACATGGGTTCTAGACTAAACGATCTAGGGGAGGCGGGAGCTTAATCAAGAAATTTCTTTGTAATTTTCTATTTTATACTTATGAAAAATGTCGGTATACAGTTATGTAAAATATTTAAATATTTTAGACATTACAGACTTTACTACATAAATTCTTGCATCACTTTTGTTGGAGAATCAATCATTAAGCGTTTCTATTGTTTGTGAAGGCATCTTTATAAAAAAAACGTCTCCAACTTTCTCTATCATTAAAACTTTTATTGCTATCATTGTATTCAAAACTGTTCTGTGTTTTGACTAATACTTACTTATTATAGTAATGCGAAAGTATGTAAATTTAATTGTTATTTTTATCATTACTACGGAGTAACGCATTCAGCCCCCTGATTCTGAGCGGACGGAAAATTTTCGGCCGAAAATGTCAGTTTAATTGTTATTAAAGTTAAAAAACATAATGTTAAAGAAATAGATGGTTGTAGGAAAAAATCTTAAATTAATCAGTTTTTAATTTTCTATACGGTAGACTACTTATTTTCGACCATTAAATAACTTAAGCCGTAAAAATACGTCATACGTATAATCGAAAAAGTTCACGATCCGGGAGCAATCCGACAAGTCAGAATCAGTTGGATTTTTGCGTCGGAATAGTTGAAGGCTGGGTTGATTTGTCCCATTGACGTGTTTATATGGGTTAGAAAATAGGAATAAATGCCTACATTAACAACGAAAGTCACATCTTTTCGTTGGTAGTGTTAACACAGAATGACCTTTATATCAATTTCAATCTTCTACATTCATGTTTATTCAGTACTTACCCATGCACGCAATGTGTAGCGGTGATCAGGTGGTCTGGAGCAACGACAGTGGCACCACAGATGACCTTTCCATCCCGTTTGAGCGCTGCAAGCCAAGGGAACTCGCCAGGTGTCACTGCTGCTCCTCCAACAACCCGGGCACCGCGAGCCACCCCGCATGCTGGAATATTGGGTCATTTTAACAAGTACCAAGGAGGTAACAGCTTAGTAATTGAAAATCCGATGGAATCGACGGCTTTGCAAAAGTTATGGGAAAAATGTACCAATAATGCTGGTTTAATCATCTATTATAATATATTATTATTATAGTCTTAATTATAGAAGGAAAGAATCTTCCACAAAGAAAATACGCATATTCTCATATTGAATAACAAAAATGACCTCTAAAGATACAAACTTTTTGTTCGATTCAACTGTCTGAATCACATCTCAATAAATTAAAATGAAAACGAAATTGTTTTCGGAGCTTATCCTATAAAGCTTATTTTTTGTAATAAAAATTAAAGTTATTTAGACATAGTTATTTACATAGATAAGCAAAATGATTAATTAGAATCTGCTTGATAAAAATAACGCGTAGTTTCGGAAAGAAATGAATTCATTGAAACTTGTTGGGTAAATAGCTTTATTGGGTATCTAAAGGTCTTCACTTCTTCTTCTAAAGGTCACAGCTACCTAGTTTTTGAGAAGTGGGTCAACTCCTTTTAGCAAGCTATCATGACTATCATTTATTTCAGCGATTGTTGCATATCACGAGACTTCATACGATTAAGAGTATATCTGATATTGACCTCATGACATGCATTACAATAAAATGAATTAAATTCCACGGAGTGTTTTACGAAATGTTTTACGGAATCTAGACCTCTTAAATCCGGTTAGAACTTTAAAACGAAAATTATATAAAGTTAAATGCCTATTTTTTGCTCCGAATATTCTTTGCAAGCGCGCGTCCTTATTATATGTTACTAAGGAGATTTTAGTTTAAGGTTACTACTTAATAATTATAAAAAATAATTATAATAATATTCTTGTAAATAATACTTGTAATTATGTAAATAGATAGTTTTTATTTTTATTTAGTTTTAAATAAGTAGCTTAATTTTATTTTAAAATATTGTACATAAGACTGTTTAGTTATAATAAATTGCGACTTAAAAAAATCTTGTTCCCGTTGTCCACTATATAAATATTATTATATTTATATTAGTATTATCTCGAGCTAAATACAATGAAATACTTGCATAAGACTTTTAATTGTATGTAGGTAACACAAATGTTTATTGCGGGCCACAAATGCCTGATGCAATAATTTACGAATCTACATAAGAGAAATTTCTCATTGAAATAGATATCGATCGAGAATATTTAATTATATATACTACTACGCAGTCTACAAATGAGAACAATTTGCATAGTTGTGAACGCTATGTTTGTAAACAAATTTACGCGCCAAAATCATTGCACTGTTGAAAATAAATCTGTCATTCATAGATAACGTATATGATGCTTATTTTACTTTTATAAGTTTTATAATTAAAACCAAAGATTAAACTTGCTATTATCACTCGATAAATAACAATATCTTGCCCCTTTCACATCCATTACAACGGTAGGTACGCGCCAAAATGCCGACGGTTTTATCACAAACTTGCGGATATGTAATTGTTAATCGGGTGTTTCAGATAATAAATTCAACATTTCGAAAACATTCTTTACACATCCGGGGCACTTAACATACTTGTGAAAATATCTCAGCGGTTTTATTGCAACGAGCTTACGTACGACTAAGCATCGTCTGTAAGTGGAAACTCTCTAAAAGTACTTCAAACTATTAGCACTAATTTTATGACATAACCAAAACTAAAGTAATGCCTATTGACTATGAGATTAGGAATTAAAATTAGTGTAAATGACTTGTCACTACAAATACTTAAATGAGAGCCAATGGTGATAATCAATGCATAAAATCACTATCGCAGTAAATTAGTTGTATTAATTATACTTACCGCATGTGATGGAAATAAAAAAATAAACACAAATTTTCCTAAATTTTCTTACCACCATAAATTAGATTTTTTAAAATTTAGAATCACTTCACAAGTGAGCACTATTTTTGTAGAAACTGCTGAAACATTTCTGAAATAATCGTAGTCACTCACTGCAGGGTTTGCAGGCGTTGGCTGCGGCAAGAGCCGCGAGGAAGCAGAGGACGCGAAACATGTCTGGCGGAGTCAGAACCCACTCTATAGTCAGGGGGAGACGCCGGCCCAGCTATTATAGGCCGTGGGCGGCGCCTCCGATAAGGCCTCGGGGCCAGTGTGACGGCACCAGATCAGGCCAAGTTCACGGCAACGCGGCGACTGAGCGAGTGACGATGGTAGAAGCGCTGCGTCACCCCACTGCGCGCGCTCTTCGGGGATTGTGGAAGGATGGAGGATTAGATAATGACCTTGACGTGGAGGAGCTTATGGGCCAACTTACTGACGCAACGACCTGATTGATTTGTGCTCTACTTTCTTATGTGCATTCGATGCGTTGCACATACGGTTTTCTTGCCTTCAAACTGCAACTTACGTAATTCAATTTTCAAAAGGCGAAATTAAAGTTTGTTGAATAAAAATTAAGCTGTTGTCGATAATAGTGAGGTCAATTTATCTCATAGGTAGGGTAGGGTATCTAACGAACGTAAATTTTATTGCTGTAACAATTTGTGTCACTTAAAGAGCATAAATAAAAATAATATACCTTAATGATAAATACTTTTTACGTAGATACCTTTGAGAATACAATAAAAAGTCTAAATGATCTAAGTGATGCTTTTGGTATATAGAAATAGACACCTAATTACTTAAATTCCTTTTTATTTAAATATCCCTCGGAGTTGGCGCACTTTTGATCCCTGCACAGGCAAACTGTAAATTGCTCGGTCTCGTATAATTACTTTAATTTAAAAGTATCTTAATTAGAATCTCAATCTTCAATGAGTATCTCTTGCATACGATCAGTTTAGTTAACGAATGCAATACAATATTTACTGCAAATAAATGCGGTGTCGTTACTATGGTAATCACATCAGTTCCCTAACTGCCAAGCCTCCTTTTTAATATACATAAATGAAATACTACGGAAAGCTGACCATTCATGTGCGACCAAGTCCGGTAATTAGTTGCGTCATATAATTTGGGCGAGCTTTTTGTCATTAATTAATGAGGACATACTCTTAAAAGGGCACCACGTCCTGGTATATGCCATAAAAGAGTGCAATGTTAATCAATGAGATCATTTTGAGTTCAATTATTTTTAACTGTTTCAAGTTTTCTCATTACGTTTTAGCGATGTAGATTTTTTGAGAAATGTATTAAATTTGGATAAGCATGTGTTACTATTGCCATGGTTTGTTTAACAGAAAGTTTAAGTACCTAAAATTTTCTTTTTGCCATAGGATTCACACCTCAATCTTCGTGATAACCATGACTTTTGTAAATATTGTTTACAACGTCAAATCTCGGTATATGAGTTAGTGGCACGTAGAAAGGTCGCCGCGATCAAATGATGGTATTGAGTGGCTCGCCTGTTGTAGTTCGCGTATCCTTGCAGAAAGTCGAGCTTGTGTGTTACGCAATCTGCATTTAATTTCACCAACTGACGGATGCCACGAACTGTTCAATTTAATTCTTTTTTTATTTGGACAATCTTACTCAATTTTTTACGTAATGCCAGGATTAAAATTCTGTTTTTTAACGTTTTGCAATTTATGATATTTCGGACCAAACATTATTTGCAGTGTGTGAAGTCGCAACGACCGTCAAAATGTTCACGGCGCCATTCCACTTTCTTGTTTATGAGTACGACCTATACCATGGAATAATACTGTAATTTATTTTATGATTTATTGTGTGCGTAAAAACAGCATGAGTAAATACCGTTGTGTTATAATTTATTTTTCCAATGTTATTAAGTGTCGCATGGCAAATAAAAGTTTAACATAAGGCACGTTTCAAAACAGAATTAATGTAGAGATAAATATTTTGAGGAAGGTTGTCCTGATTACCATTGAGCCTGTAAAGGTTGATATTATATCTCGATATGTGTTATCATTTCCTGCTTTTACGAAATATTTATCAAAGGGTTTTCTTACCAAGTTCGTCTAGACAAACATTGGTAACCTTGTGACTGTTTTTGAAGGTGAATTTCATGGAAAAGTCGCGTGGAGGCAGAAGATTCGTGCAACGGTGCCAAGGCGACGGTGCCACCCGTATACAGATAACGATGCAACCTGCCTATATATAACTATTGTCATATAATTCACTTTTAACTCGATAATGATTGAAACTATTCTCACTAAAGAATATAAAAACTTTTGGTTTTATTTTAGGAATTCGTAAAAATAGCTGAGCTAAGTAGGTTTTTCTTAATTTTCTTTAAATTGACTGAAAAAAAATTTATTATAGATAGGTGTACCTAACCTATCTGTAATAATTTTTTTTTCAGTCAATTTAGTTGCGTCACTTTGCATACTACTACCACAGTAACCACTAGTTGCAACTCAGACTTTCGTTTCGATAACTAAAAAAGGTTACCCATACTGACTTTTGTGGTAGTTCTTGTAATTGCTCTCCATATTAACTAACAGTTAGACTTCTTAAATCAAAATTGATTTTGCCAGGGAGCATGACATCATTTTTATAGCTTTTTTATTCAAGCAGTCAAGGAAAACGAAATAGCTGAAGAAAAGCTAAATTAGTATAATATTTTATAGGATGGCTTCCATCGATAGCATGTGAGTGATATCGTGGCATCACTAAGGTAGCGATAACTTCTTCAACTTTAGATGGTAAGTTTTTAAAAAAGGTGTTTTTATTGCATTCATGGCATAGTAAAAACACCTCTTTTACATATCTATTGCTTTAAAAACCGATTTCAAATCCCGCCACCTAACTTGTTTTTGCTGTATATGTACCTAAAACTGCAATGTATAAGTATGTGACATAGTTTTGCAAGTTTACCTTATATTTAGGAATTTTTACGTTTAACATTTTACGGTGAAGTCGTGTTATACTTCGTCGTAAAAAAAGTAGATTATATTTTCATATAGGCACTATTACTACTATTAGCTTGTACCTATTTAGATCTCCTACTTATTTTTGGTCAAAAGAAAGTAAAATCACTTTCTTGTCTAATCTTGTAGATGTCGTTATTTTTTAGTCTTATTCATTTATCCATTTACTCGCTTTCACTATTTTTTCTTTGTTTATCGTACGATACAATACCTATCTTTATTCCGTATCAAAAGATTTTTTTTCATAAATTTGAATGTTTCTTTTCACAAAAGATATAGGATTTACTTAGACCGAGTCTTGCATGGGTAGGGTATTTTGTGACATTGAGCTCTACAAAAAACAAAAAATAGAAGAGTTTTGTATTCTAAGGTTCATCTAAAATGCTACTTTAGCATTGGCTATTTTGCGACTGCATTGATGCTGCACCGCGTTTAGGCGACTCTCTGTGTTCCATCGCAGTATGCAATTTAGATATTCTATAACTGCATTTAGCTTTTAAATAGCGACTAAATCGTCAATTGCGGATGCTAATAGTAGCTTTTGTATTGTGGCCTTAAATTTCATAAATACCACATAGACCCACTATTGGTGTAAGGGTTAAGTTATTGTGAATCATAAAATATTATTTCTTCCTATTTATTTAAGCGCAAGATATTATTATGCGACCAAGCGTGCAAATTAAGCATTCTATGTTTTGATTTCAAGGGTATTGTGGTCACCGAGATGCATGAGACTAATAAGACATAAGGAAAATCTCTAAATAGGTAATGCGTATGTCAAGGATTGTATGTTAATTATTTAAATTTTCTAGTTATTGGCTTCTTACTTTTTATTTGTTATTTATTATTCGATTTGGAAAAAGCGATGGTGGCTGAATGGATAAGTGACCGGGGCGTGCAAATCACGCGGTCCGAGTTCGATCCCGACCAGCAGTACCAATGTGGATTTCACTTTGTGGAACTTATATGTACTAGTCAAGTGACTTACCGTCTGCTAACGGTGAAGGAAAAACATCGTGAGGAAATCCACTTACCCTAGAAGAAATTCTATGAGTATGTCTCCACCATCCGCACTAGGCCGGCGTGAGTGGATTATGGCCTAAAACCCTCTCAGCTCTCTAGTTAGAGGAGAGAAGACCTGAGCCCACCAGTGGGACTTAACGGGTTGCTGATGATGAATCGATTTGGCAGTAGGCTAAGATGATGATCATGATGATCTTTAGGTATCTTATTCTGGATGTGTTCATCTTGTGTTGGTTCATATTTAACTTCCATTTCTTTGTACGTCTGCAAAAATTTGGCACCTTTTTTCTAAAGAAAGTGCGTGATATTATTTTGAACTCGAAATACTCGAATACAATCTGCATTTAATCGAGTTGAGTGTGACATGAGTTAATTAAAAACAATAGTAGCATTTTTTATCATATTTATTGTTACATTTATGAGTAAATCCTATGCACCGTTGACACACATATCGAAGCCGTGGCCCAACTTGGACCTGCATACCACTTTGACCATGTAACGTTCTACTTTTACAATGAAATCTCTCTGAATTGATTACGACATGCAAATTAAAGGGTGTGTATTATGTTTCAAGTGTGTTATTATGTACAAATATGCAGGAGTGGCGGTTTGTACATCGGTAACTTTATAGTCCCTAGTATGTGTCCACTGTTCATTGATGTGTCATACTGGATAATAAGTAAGTAAGTAGGTAGAGGAAAAATCGGTCACGGGAGGTAGGTCTTTTATTAAGAAAGTTATGCCCGCTTTAAGAGTCAAGACCCCAACTTGCAATTTAAATTATCAAACTTCGTGGTTTCGAGTAGGCTCTCCTATATCGTGGGGGACCTAACAGAGTCTGATATAACAAACAGTACATACTCAGAACAACTATTTCTGGACCATCTAAATATCTGTCTATCTATCTATGTGACGATCGCACCCACAATATATATTATATTATATTAGACTAGCTTTTGCCCGCGGCTTCGCTCGCGTGGATTTAGTTTTATAGTTAGACGCTATTGGCAGGGCAGAGCTTCTTCGTCTTTCAGATCTTCGTCCGATAATAATTTTAACCAACGAGCGAAATATAAACTCCAAGTAAGTAATTGCCTTTCACTGTAGTAGGTAATAATAAAAAAAAAATAATGTTTCATTTCCATATAGCACCGCTATAGGCATCCCTGTCAATAATATTTAATACAGAATGTTTCATTTTGGTTAAAGCATCAAAATATATTTTTTCTTATCTATAACTTGAAAAAACAAAGAACTGTCTATTTAATATTTCACCCCTTGAACCCATCCCTATCAAAAATATTAAAAACAACATTTTAAGTTCCTATCCCAATACTAATTTGCAAAACGTTAACTTCAAAACAAAGATCTTTTCATACAACGTTTCATCCCCAATTTCACCCTTCCAAAGCCATCGTTGTCAAAAATATTGATGAGGGTATTTTTTATTTTGATAGGAGTACCCCAAAACAAATTTTCAAATCTATAAGTTAAATCACAAAGAAGTTTCATACAATCTTTTTTTTCCCTTTTCACCCCCTTAGGGGTTGAATTTAAAACACCTCTAGACATTAGGATAAACACACCCTCCAAATTTCAAGTCGCTACGACAAGCGCACAGTGTTTGATATGACCCAAAAAATTTCCCTCTACTGTTTATGGTAGTAATCGATCTAGGGATGCATTTAAAATGCAAGAGTAAAACACCGACGTGTCTAATTCAAATAACTTTTTTTATAAAAAATAATGAACTTTACGTGACCTTGTCGTAAAAAAAATTAAAATAAATTCTGAAAACGTAACTGTCCAAGATATTTATGTTAGATAAATATAGTCTAATAAAGCATCTTAGGGCGCATATTTTCCCGTTTTTATTTTTTTTAAATCGCTTCTGGATACCGAGTAATTTATTTTTTCAGATTTTCGTTTTTATTTTTTTTCTCGCAAAAAACTCAAAAGTGTAATTTGTGACTAGCACAGAAAGATTGCTCTTAATAAGGCCTATCGCTGATAAAAAAACCACGTTCCACTATCGAGGCCTTTAGGAGGAATTAATTTTTTTTAAATAGTAATAATAATAATATAATAATAATATTCTACCACATTCACACAGCGCCATCTAGTCCCAAAGTAAGCAATTATATTTGCTTGTGTTATGGGTACTAAACAACTGATATACTACTTAAATACATTTTTTTTTTGTAAATACATACATATTATAGATAAATTACACCCAGACACAGAACAAACCTTTATGCTCATCACACAAAGATTTGTCCTGGGTGGGGATCGAACCCACGACCTCCGGCTTAGCAGTCAGGGTCACTAACCACTAGACCAACAGGCCAGTCAATAGTGTTAGGGTTGTCACTTTATTTGCCCTTAATTTATTTATTTTGTTTTGAAGTATATTTTATTCTATACTACAATAACTTACTACATTTAGAAATAAAATCTAATTACATGCTCGGCAGACCTTTTGTTTTAGGTTTTTTTCGATGGTGGTGTTTGTATGATGGTGGGATGATGGGTGGTGGGTTTGTTTAGGTGAAATATTGGAAGCTGAATTAGTCACTTCCTAATAATTCGATGGTTGTTAAATAATTGTTAAATATATGGAAATGGAAAATTTATTCAGGGCAACAATGTACATTTAAAGGCAAAATTACACAATTTATTAATTTTATCTGTTTATGTTTCTCGGACAACGATGTCCGACATGGCGTTTAAAGACTTAAATAAAGTTTCATAAGTATGAAAACAAAAAACATGTTTGACCTTTAGTGGCAACCCTATGTTGTATCACTTGACCCTAGAACAAAATGGTTTATATCTCCTAAAGGCCTCCATAGTGGAACGTGGTTTTTTTATCAGCGATAGGCCTTATTAAGAGCAATCTTTCTGTGCTAGTCACAAATTACACTTTTGAGTTTTTTGCGAGAAAAAAAATAAAAACGACAATCTGAAAAAAAATAATTACTCGGTATCCAGAAGCGATTCAAAAAAATTAAAAACTGGAAAATATGTGCCCTAAGATGCTTTATTAGACTATATTTATCTAACATAAATATCTTGGACAGTTACGTTTTAACAAATTTTTTTATTTTTTTTTACGACAAGGTCACGTAAAGTTCATTATTTTTTATAAAAAAAAGTTATTTGAATGAGACACGTCGGTGTTTTACTCTTGCATTTTAAATGCATCCCTAGATCGATTACTACCATAAACAGCAGAGGGAAATTTTTTGGGTCATATCAAACACTGTGAAGCGGTTTAGGATGTACGTTGTCTGTCTGTCAGTCAGGACAAAGCCTTTTATATATGTATGGATTAAATTGTTGGTTCTTCGTATTTTATAAAATAAAATAAATCAAGGAGTTCATCGGATGACTTTCCATAGAACAAACGATAGAGCACATAGAGTGACTCAAAGTCTGTCCGTTGCTCACTAAGTAAAAACTATCCACAGAAGTAAAGTTCTACGGGAATTAATACAGTTCACGATTCTATCTTTACCAAAAGTACTTGTGAACCAGATCCGAACGATGTCGTCCAGCGTTATCTTTGACAAAACACGTGTCCAAAGTACGTAATGTGTTGATAATAGGAAGGTTGTTATCCGTGTACGTAATATGTAATCTATGTTTTGGTTTGTTTAAGTTTGTATACCTACCTTGTAAAGTTTTGATGTCATTGTCACTGTCGACAGGTAAGGTAACTGTGATTATTGGACACGATTCAAGGTAGCTTCTATGACTAAAGTTAATAATAATAATGTATTTATTTATCTCCACAAATTACATTTAAGATTTTACATTTTCTTAATACAGTAACAGTTTGGTGATACGAGTATACATTAACAGTAATTTGTGGGAGATCGGGTGTCCGGAGTTAAGTTGTCCTTAATTAGGCGAAATGTAATATTAAGGTTTACAGAATTGATGTTAGATTTTTTTATTAATAGAGATAGACTCATAGAGTGAGCTACGCTCTAATTAGAAATGAAGAGATCCGAGAGAAATCGAAAGTTACCAACAAAGAGGTATCAAGTTGAAATTAATATCAAATAGGTACTGGGTCTATTAACCCGTTGTCAAATGTCAATCCCTTGGAGCAGTAAAAAAATCAGAGTTCTAAGTAAAAACAATCAAAAGATAGTCATTTATGCTCCATATTGTCGCATATTTTGATGATCGTAAGGGTCAAAACCTATAGAGGATACTTCCTGTTGACCTAGTATCATGAAATTTGGCAAGAATCAATATCAAGTTGCACAAGTACTTAAAGGAAAAATCCGAAAACCATACTTATGTCGTTATGTCACTGAAATATACTTGAGGGATTATCTATCGACGTTTATATAAAGATTTTGCACCTACGTACCTATACGTGAATATTTGTTTTTACTTATAGCTATCCCAAAGAAAATTAAGACATTAGAAGGCAATCACAAAAAAAAATATTGCACGTTCGTACGTAACGTAACCCACAGTGCGCGAGTCCATACCGCACCTGACCGGTTTTTTACCGATGATAAATTTACTGAATGAAAAATTACAATTTATTATTTAGGTACCTACTTAGTTCAAAATATTCTAATTGTTTTGAACTTGTAGGCTAAATTAGTTATGCACCGTTAGCGGTACATGTATTATGCGGGTATTAATTATTCTCATACTAAGTACTAAGTAATCGATTGTTTTATCTATGTCGTGGATCAATCGTTGAAATGGGCAAATTAAAATATGTCTCTGGACAGGTCGTGATACGCCAGCGTTTTGTGATTTGGTCGATTATTTCAGATTAAGCAAAATAAAAAGTTGGGAAAATTGATGATTGCAACCTGTTTGTCGATTTTTCCAGGCACTTGGCCACTTCACGATATGCCTGGATGCATCGTAATTCGTAATGTTTTTCCGTTTCACGACGCTTTGTTGGCTGTGTTTTTATGGAATCTGTAGGATGATTGAAATTCTAGCAAACAAAAATAATTATTAAGATACTACATCGAGTATAATTATGGAGCGTCGAGTATCTAGGAACGTTTAGTATATAAGAAGCGTCGAATATATGGAGTGTCGTGTATTTAAAAAGCGTCGAATATATAAAGAGCGTCGAGTATATAACGAGCGTCGAGTATATAAGGAGCGTCTAGTATATAAGAAGCGTATAGAATATAAGGAGCGTCTACTATATAAGTACGTCTAGTATATAAGCACGTCTAGTATATAAGAAGCGTCGAATATATAAGTACGTCTAGTATATAAGATGCGTCGAATATAATAAAGAGCGTCGAGTATAATAGAAGAAGCGTCGAGTATATAAGGAGCTTTTAGTATATAAGGAGCGTCGAGTTTATAAGGAGCTTCGAGTATATTTCGGACCCTTTTTACACAGAGTCATCTAGCCCAAAGTAAGATAATATAAGCTTGTGTAATACATCTTAAATATATATACTTACAGACTAGTTTATTCTTAATTTAATTTCTTTTGAAAAGAGTAAGAAAGGTACTGCAAAATTACAAAAAAATTGCGTAAGGATATTTTATATTTTTATAACATCAAAATGTACTTATGTAACAACGAGCACAAACGTTGTATGCAGAGTAAAGTACCTTGTTCAAACAATAATCGTATTTATTTTTATTTTGGCGTAATACTTGAGTCGTGGAATATCGCTTGCATTGCTTGCCCAGAGATTTGACCTAGTTGCAATATTGTGAGACCAGCGACAATGTTGCCAGATCCGCTAAAATGCTCTTTGGGACTAAACTAAAAGAATTGGGATTTGTCTTTATTTTAGGGATATATTTACATACTTTTTTTTACAAAAAATATCCGTTAAAGGGTTCAAATCGATGCCATTTGAGTTGCTGCAAGCAATCACTCATTTTGCAAGTACACTTCTAGGATCTTTGAATTGTATGGAATGTATAGGTACATTCCATACAATTCAAAATATATATATATAAACATACAATTCTAAACTGTACTGTGAATTGTGACTGCTCATTTAATATAACAAACATTGAATTTTTCTAAGCCTTCTTCAAACTAGGTTTAAAGAGAGCTGTCCTCTCAAAGTAGGCAGCGGCTTGGCTATGCTCCTAATATTGCCAACGTCCATCAGCGGCAGGTGGCCCACTGGCTCATCTCGGTCGGCACCTACACCCAGCTACTTGGGGGCACTAACTCCAAACGACAAATTCTGAAATGTATTTATTTACTTTAGATCAGTGGTTAACGGACCACTGGTGGTGTGGTCCGTGAGGTTAACAAAAGTTTTATGTGTTTAGTGGCCCATGACAAGACAGAAGGTATATAAGTCAAAAATCCCTCACTTCTAAATGGGTAAGAACCACTGCTTGAGATAAAGAAAACGGCTGTAGCAAACCGATTACGGATTTTCACTTTCACTCTGTTGTCGGCAATATCTATGAAGTTGGTAACCATTATTCATGTTGCACAGCTGTAATTTCCATAATACACCTAGCTGTATTCACGGTACGAAGATCACATATTTATTTAGCAGTCACCGTATTCTTTTAGACCGGACGGTGATGATGGAATCGCTGGCGGAAAAAATGACGAAGGACCAAAATACCCACTAAAAGTCCAAATCGCCCCCCGTGCAGTGTGCACCAACGCACTTCGCTGAAAGGCTGCGTTTTGACTACAGATGTGCGAGGATAATATGTAGTGAGGGATGTGTTTGTTAAGACTTATAGAAACAATAGAATCCCGCACATGTGATGGAAACACAACCTAACGGTAGCCACCGGAACTTTGTACGACGTCAGCGACTCGCTACACGATACTAGACTAACATAACGAGGCAGCCATTTCGTCAAAGTATTTAGGATTTGCATTGTAAAGCTTTTTTGGCTTTTCAGGCATTATCTATTCATCAAGTCATCATTACGTAATAGTTAAAGCAAATTAAAAATATGAATATATTTACGAAGCAGTGAGTGACTTTTTTGTTTACATAACAATGAATGCTCAAATGAATGTGAGGATTTTATTATTTAAAAAATAGGTACTCAAGTGGGTGAAAGGTAGTTTCATCAGTGCCAAATTAGCTTTTGAGTTTTTGAGCATACTGTGTGCACACTTATCATTAGTTTTTATTAATGTTATAACCGGGAAATCAAGCTTTCTCCGGCAGTAGGCGGTACTCATGCAACAGCAACCAATTAATGTCTCATTGCTGGTCCCGTGTCTCCTCTATCTGATGAGATCTGAGAGGGTCTAGGCCTGCTAAGCACGCTCTTCTATGCGGGTTAGTAAATCAGACATGCGTTACGCCTTGTATTCAAAGCGTAAGTTAACATTCATTGCCGATACGCAACAAGAAATGAGTGGACGGTTAAATGAGCCACTGAGTGTATTTAATCACTACATAGTATAAAACAAAGTCGCTGTCGCTGTCTGTCCGTCCCTATGTAGGCTTAAATCTTTAAAACTACGCGAAGGATTTTGATGCGGTTTTTTAAATAGATAGACTGATTCAAGAGGAAGGTTTATAGGTATAAAATACATGACACGCGGGCGAAGCAGCGGGCGGAAGATAGTAATACATAAACCTTTATTTTCTGCTCACTATCACCAGTCAATACCCTTTTTTGCCCATGGTTCTACTGTGTGGTTCTACTGGTCGATCCATGGGCAATTTTTTTGTCCGTGGTTCTATCAATCGAACCACCGTTCTACTAATATTAAATGGAATTGGTACTGGACCTACTGAATGAGTAGGACCACGATAAATAATTTTCCTATGGTACGACGGTACATAAGGCTGCTTTCGAGGAGTAATGGCCAATACAGTATTATTTTACATCAACAATAGGTAATTATTATCATTTAAACAGAAATTGTGAGAGGACTACCATGGTGTCGGAATTAAACGTTAGCCTATTAATAGCCCAGATCACCAGGCACTTCCCTGCGAAATGTATAATTTTCTTTTCTAAATCTATATCTTTTGCACAAAACAATAGGTATCATAAATAAATAACTAGGTAGATATTTTAACGTGTATTATCTTTGTCCGAAACTGTTTAACCTTAGTCTTGAAGCAAATGAATATTAAAATAAATACAAAACATCCAAATGTACAATTGTCTCACTGTTTCCCTTGACAGAGAACTAAGTTTATCTCGTTGCAACATCTATTGTTTCATAGTGACATTCATGTTCAACATTGGGAGCCGCCATTGCCTTCGTAATCTATTTGTTTGTTGAAGACTTTGAGGATAAAAACACGTGCTACAGCACGTGTATTACTCTTTATTAGTTAAATGTTAAGATTTAATGTTAAGTTTATTTAGAGATCAACATTGTTTACAGACTATTAATGTCACAAAATAATGGGTTAACTTTGTGTTTAATAATTGTATTTATTACAAACGTTAAGTCCCCCGCGACACAGGCGTTATTCCCTAGTGCGGGAGTAGCAAAGAAGCCCTTTAAAAGAATAAAAATATTATTTGTTACTGAAATGGAATCATAGTCATAATCGTAGGCCGTTGGTTTATCGTGTAGACAAGGTGCATATTGCATGCACAGTGGAAAAGAGATAAGTTAAGAAACGCTAGCAATTAAGGACCTATGAATAATAGTGCATATTTTTAATAAGGCAAGAAAAATTATGAATGTCTCAATCTATATCAGTTTTCAATTGATGAAGGAGGCATACAAGACAAGCGCCTGCAATATAACATACTGCAATATCACCAATATCATATCGGACTGAGAAAAATGTTTCAAAAGCGCCTGATAATATCTTCTCTATTTGAAAATGCGACTATTCATTAAACGCATAATTTAGGCGTTAGTGTGTAGTAAAAGTGGTAGTTTTCATTTTCACTTTGATGATTAGTGGTATATCTATAGTAGGTACCAATAAACGTTAATTGATAAGTTCTGTAAGTTGATATTATACAATTAATTTTTAGGGATAAATTTAATCTGAAATCAAGGATGTGAGTGGGTACTAAGTATCTCATTAAAATAATACTAATTTAATAAGTTTAAACATAGACATTGCGGAAGATAGGTTTAAAGTTTATTAGAATAGCGCATCATCGGCAACCCATTAATGTCTCACTGCTGGGCGTGTCTTCTCTCCTTTACCTAGAGAGCTGAGCTGGTTTAGGCCATAATCCACACACGATGACGTTTTTTTTTCTGTTATGGCCGGTTTCACTAATCGGAATAACTAATCTTTATGTCCAATCTCTCTATATGTGGCTTGTCTGTATTTGTTCTCTTTCTCATCGTGCTGAGTGTCAAGGGTTTGATTCCCACACGAGACAAATATATATGTATGGGTTCATATATTTGTTTCGAGTCTGGATGTGATTCCGTTAATTGTATGTTAATTTGTTAAGTCTCACAGGACTTGACCCAAGATGCGGAATTTGCCTTAAAAAATGCTTACCCTCCGTCTATTTTAGATTTTACATTACGAATAAACCACTGGATGTAACATACTGAAATTTGACAAACCTAAAATAATCAAGGAGCTGCAGAAGAATATACGCTACTTTTTATTGACATTCCCCCCACTTGAACGTACCGGGCAGAAGTTATTCATCATTATGGAAATGGTCAGTTTCATCTCACAGCCTCTAGGTACATAACGAGGCATCATTAAACCATAATACCTAAATGCCTATTGCAATCATGTAACAGAAGTAACTGGGTTGTATAATCAAGTAAATAATCACGTAGGCATTAGGATCCCCCATGATACGCAAATCAGTTCTAATTACCTAATAACTAGGTAATAATTTAGCAGTAAATAATGTACTTAATGGTATTTATGACAATGTGTTTTAGCTGTTTATATAGTGATGTGCGGGTGTAGGACTCTCAAACGTTGGTCAGGACTAAGTGGGCCGTAGAGAAAGTGTTTGGTAGCCGAGTTCTGCCTGTCTGTAGTGTGTTAACGGCCAAGATAGTCGTCGGCCACTGAGCTCGTCCTCCGATATACCCTGTGAGTTCTAGATATAGCTTTGCTAATTATAGTGTGTGGTGCATTTTGTAACGGTCCGTTTTATTTTGAATTTCGGTGGGTATCTGATGCAAAATTTTGGACAAAGATTGAAAGTGGAGTTAGAATTAGGTACGTGTGCGTACATTCAAAAAAAAAAATAATAGGTAGGTATGAGGTAAGTGTTTGTTATTTTTGGACGTGCGAGGAAATTATATTTTTTTTAATAATTTATTGTGGTGTTTTATATAAGAAAACTATATAAGTTAAATTGATTGATCTATCACATTTCATAGATAATAGTACCTAATAAAAATACTAGTCAGGATACTAATTAACAAACAATGTTTATAAACTAATTTTGCGCTACGTTTAAGAACGGTAAATGTTCACACTAAGTGAATCTATACTTATCATTAGTGACTAAAACAATCAGCCCATTATACTTCATTGTTGGATATTAGGATGCACGACTAATTTAGTGATTTGATAAACCTTACCATTGAAACCGCATGAGCGTGTTACAAATTCAATCCACATGGTACAAGTGAATTGTTTGATTCAAGTCTGGGTGTACCGACTATGTGTTTGTAATTTATATGTTGTTAAAGCGTGATGGGTTATAAGAATAGTTTTATAATTTCCAATAGGAAAGTAGGTAGGTATTCCTATTTAAATCATCTCTAAAAATACAGATATTTTCCAATTTTCTTGCTTTCGCACCCTTCTTCCGTCTTTCGCCAGCTTACAATAATAGCTGATTATTACCTAATAATTAGCTAGCTATAGGTACCCACGGAACAGAGGTAGGTACCTATAATTAATTATGAACGGGAAAATCAACTTAAATATGGTGCACAACTTTCATTTCCGACAAAATGTTGGGGTACGGGAAAACGGTCAGCTCTCTACTGTCTGTTGTGGTAGAGGGACCAGCCGTGGCAACACACCACGCATACCAAGCGGGAAATTACAAATGTATTCCGGCACTCACTTTGATCACATTATTTATAGTTGAATGTACTTAAGGCGATTTCTACGACACCTATTAAGTAGATATTATTATATGAGCATATGAATATCTCGGTACTGCGAGAGTATAAAAGGTGCCAAGTCCAGCTTCTATACTTACCCGGGTATTTAACGATATGGGTGAAATTCTCAATATCATCCCGCTTTGGAACAGCTCGCCCCCTTGCAAAAATGTGGATGTGATACACTTCTGCCTCCCCCTTAGGGGTAAGGCGTAATGCTATGTATAAATTTGGGGGTTCAAACCCTCCGAAACCCCCGAACTCCCCCCCAAACCAAAACTTTGCTGCGCCCGTGCAAATTGGCTTGCTGAAGATCTACTTATTTTCTCAGGTAAGAAAAGTGATGTTTAAGTTGCCAGTTTAATAGCCTGAGCTTAAGGGGCTTGCTTTAAGGGGCCTAGTGAGTCATCCCGGCCTTCAACTTTCCCCTATCGTATTGCCTTTTGGACTACTTGACTCTTAGACTAAAGGAACTCTTTGATTTCAACAATTTATCTTCTGGAGCTATTGGTCAAAATATATTCATATGGATCTTATTCAGTTCAAGTTCGAAATCGATCTATTAACCTACTCAAAATATTTTTAAACAACTTTGCGTAATATCATATTTGTGCTCAAAATAAAAATCCATAGCTTAACCTCAAAAATATATTCAAACTTTCTTTTATAACGATAAAATTAAGTCGATCACCTTTGACTCCAAGGCTTCTAGCGAGGTCAAACCACGTCCTACCGAATTTTTTAAGAAAATATTAGTTATATTCCTACATAAAGATTTACTGACATCAATTCACAACATTATTTATTTTCATTATTTTTCATTTTCATTATTATTGAAGTAGAAAATTTCGAAGTACATAGGTTTATTGTACTGCCAATTTTGCGTCACTAAAGGGTAGGTCGATTCTCCGTGAAAAATGTCATTCGCCCAACCCAGACTTGTAACACCTAAATAGCAGGAGGATAAGAAGTATTCTGGGCCCGCTTGCAATCCCGACATTCGATTGTTCGATTTCAAGCTCGCTGTCACCAGATAAAAACTAGAGTCATCATTTATGCACTCTAAATAAACTAATAGATTTAATAACTCAGTTTCTCTTTGCGGACGGCAGATAGGTATATAAATGAATTTTCCTTCTCAAAAAAGTCCCTTTGCGGAACTGCTTGTATTTTTTTTGTCTTTCTTCAACAATGCAAATAACGATATGTAATTAGACTGTTTGACAATAATCGATTACGTATCTACTAGGCGCGCGAAGCTGCAGACGGAAGCTTTGTAAATAATTCAATACGATGTTGATAAAAGTGATCTTGAGTTAGCGGTACATCGGCGAGCGATGGGAGCAGCGGGTTTTTTGACCCGGTTACACTGTGTCCTTGATTCTACGTTAAAATTTATCAGCAATGCGATCTCAGCCAAAACTTGATTGGTAGTAAAACGACACCCGTTTGTTTTTGTGATTTTAAAATATTATTGTAATATACCTTAATTCTGTTAGTCATGATAAAAAGGTAAATGAGGGCCGACTATCTAACTAAAGTCAAAAGTGTAGCAAGTGTAAAGAGCAGGTGCCCCAGTACAGATCAACTGCGTGTCGCAGCTTGTAAGGGACGTTACGAGAATAATATGCTGGAGAATTCACATTAACTGTACAGGTCTATTCTAATATATACTCCGGTTTAATTACTGTACATACAGGTACTGTAAACCGTAACGTGTATGGCTCGCATAAGGCAGTCTCTGCCTATTTCTAAGGCAGAAGGTGTAATTACCCGACTGTCAGGACGGGTATTGTTTTTCGCGCGTATCTTGTATGTTTGTAATTTTATACATGTACCTACTAGCCTCCATCGGCGTTGTATGGTATTAAAAAGTATCCTATGTCTCACTCCAGGTCTTAAATGATATCTATGTGAAATTTAATGTACATCAGTAGAGTAGTTTCGAAGCTTATTCCTTACATCCAAAATTACAAACATTTATCTCATAACCTACCTAAAATCTTAGATGAAACAAACTTGATCTAAGTCTACCGTCCTGCTTCGTTATCGCTATTTATTTCTGTGCAGCAAAAAATGAACTGGTCGTTATTGGTGCTGTGCTTGTGGCTCGCATGCTGCCAAGCCGCGAAGATCGACGCTAGTCCTCAAGCGAACATTGTGCAAACGGAACAAAAGGAGAAGGGCTTCATAGAGTGGATCAGTAATTTGCTCGGCGGCAGTAGTACTACGACCAGTCCTATCATCGTTGACCCGCCTTCTTCGCCGAAGGATTGTTCTCCTTGTCGTAAGTATCATTACCTAGATCAACGTCAAAATGTTATTAAAGTCGCTCGAAGCATTGTGGCAGTGAGAAGTTCGTTAAATACGATCATCTTGATAAAAACAAGGTTCGGAAAAGTCATCCATAGGTGATCGTTTGTGGAATTTTCACTCTGCAACCTCTCCGTGCTTCGGTAGGTACCGAGCGTCGTTGGTCCCAGTTAGAAGGTTTCTGGTCGACTTAAAAAGTTCAATGTTAGGATCTGCTACTTACAAACCAATCACCAAGAAACTTTATGTACCTAACTGAATGTTAGTTACATTGTGGATTAAAAAGGGAATTCTGATAAAATAAGAATAGACGTGAGTAGGAGCTGTCGTCAGACTTCAACGTCAGACGTCAGACGTGCATTTATTAGTATTTATAGAGACTTAACTAATTGTTGCAGAATGCGGTATTCCATGGACTAAACGACGAATAGTAGGTGGACACGAGACGAAAGAAAACAAGTATCCCTGGATAGCCGTTCTTTTGTACAATGGAAATATATTCTGCGGTGGTTCGCTTATAAACGACTATTACATAATGACTGCAGCTCACTGCACTGGGTATGTAGACAGTTTATAAAGTTTAACTAGAGAAAAATCAGGCGTAGGATCAACGGTTTACAAGCTTCCTGAGGCACGCGGGTAAAAATACCACCAACTTCCGAACTTCGGGTTGTTATAAAGAATTGCTTACTAACAGCACAAAGTATGCAAGTTGGTGCTGAAAAATCTAATAACTCCAAAGAATAAATTAGATTACATAGTGGTAAATAATGCATGTTATTTATGGTTTATATAAAAATAAATAAATCAAAGCTATAGTGGCCGAATAGGAAAGTGCAAGTCATGCAAAACGAGCGGTCCGAGTTCCATTCCGATCGGCAGTACCAATGCACAATGTGGAATTTATAGGTACACCTATACCTACTTAGTCTTAGTTTAAACGTTCACGTTTTAACGGTGAAGGAAAATATTGTGAGTTTGTGAGAAAAGCCGACGTACCATAAAATAAATTCTAACGGTAGGTACCTATCTGATCCCATTAGGCCAGCCTGTGTGGATTGTGGTCTAATCTAAACCCTCTAAACAGAGGAGATTAATGTACGATACGTAGTGGTTATATTTTCTTTGCCTTTGCTAGGCAAGGTTTTCCTGTCCACCCTTTTACGTAGTAACTCTGTGGTCTTATCTGCGCCCTTGCCTAACAGCGGGACATTACTTATTACTACTAGGAAATCTTCATTCTTGGATCATTGGAATGAAAATATTCTCGCTTCGTAGCGCCAAGTTAGTTTTAATTTGTAAGACAATTTTGTTTATTATTATACTCCAAGGAGTGCCACTTGCCAGGTATATTATTCGTGATCACAGTAGAGATCCGATCGGTACCATGTGCCAAATTGCAGCTTACATACGCAATGTGACAATCATTTTATTACCTAACGGAGTATGTAGAATGAAATGAGATGGAAATGTGGTTTTGTTGGCTTTGCGCCATGCACTGTTTCAATCGGATTACTTCTATTAAATATAGAGTTGGAAATTTTTTATCATTTTAACCCATAAACGTCTCACTGCTGGGCACGGGTCTCCTCCGAAGAATGTGGAGGAAATTTAGCCTACTATACCACGCTGGCCAGACGGGTTGGTATAGGGTTTGTTAAATTTTTTTCTTTTCTCGCAGTACTCTTGTTTGCATAAGATTTAGTTAGTCGCTTTTTACGATCCCCACAGGTTGAGATGAGGTAGTAACATTATGTATGAATTAATCCGTCCCTACACGGAAGTTTTAGAATTTGAAATTGAGGAAAAGTTATGTATTTCAATTTAGTAGGTACATTTTTATACCACGAGGATGGTGGTAAGCAAGCTTAGGATCTGCCTGATGGTAAGCGTAGTCTATGGACAACTGTAACATCAGGATTCAGGAGTAAAGTAACACATGATTATAATAAGTCTGAATAGTGATACTGTTCGGCTATGGATCATCGTTATTATAGTACTCTCTTTTTGTTTTTTGCAGTTTTCGCAAAGACCGCATTACAGTTCGGCTGCTGGAACACGATCTCAAAGGAAAAGGAAGGAACAATGAGACTAAAACGATAGACAGGAAAGTGGCACAAATCATTCGTCACCAAAGATACAACCCTGGCACTTATGACAATGACATTGCACTGCTCAAGCTTAATGAAAGGGTAACTATCTTTTTAGGAAATTTTTCCTTTTCTTTTTAAGAATGAGGTAGAAAACGAAAAACACAATATAATTAAGGGCACCAGGGTGTCAATATTATGCCAATGCCATGTTCTGCTACCAAAAGAGCGACGGAATTGCTTCACTTCCTTTGTTTGCTCGTAGCAACATCTAACATTTATTTTCATAACGCCTCTTAAAATCTTTAAAGCAAAAAAATATAATGCATATATCGATGCAGACTATTAACTATCAATAAATTCATCAGCTTTATCGTTGGATTGTTTTCGATGGTTATCTCGTTTTAAATCGCGATTTATAGCTAGTTGCGTGACAGAAAACTACGTTTAAAAGAAAACACTTTCTCGTGTTTGGATTGTTTCGCTTCATATAACTATTTATAGCT
Source organism: Laspeyria flexula (assembly GCA_905147015.1). Lineage (NCBI taxonomy): Eukaryota > Metazoa > Arthropoda > Insecta > Lepidoptera > Erebidae > Laspeyria > Laspeyria flexula. The sequence goes on along the minus strand of LR989960.1, from coordinate 13,933,043 downwards.
AACAAATTTCTTTCACTGTCAATATCTAAGGATGAATGAATTTATACGAAGTGCATATAAAATTTTTAGCTGTCTCATGATACGGTACCTGTCCTAGTCTATCAAAGTTTTTGTTCATAAACCATGTAAAACTAGGTAAATCCCCAGGTATAATATTCTGCTAACGTAATTTATTACATTTCAAATTCCAGATAGACTTAAGTCATGCGATCAAAAAGCGTTCACGCGACACTGAAGACACAACTACTGAAGCTGCTAAACCCGAAACGACTACAGAGTCAGAAGTAGCTACGACTACACCGGCCACTGAAGAGGACGACGTAAGAGTACGACCCGTCTGTCTACCCTCCGCAGGTCTATCCTTCACCAGAGAATGTGGTGTAGTCATAGGCTGGGGCGTTACAGAACAAGGAGGTTCTGTTTCTGATAAATTACAAGAGGTGAGAGAAAAAGAATTCAATAATAATTAAACCGCGATTATTCAAACAGACGTTCGTACAACGTATTTTTTGCTTCGACGATTCTCGTTCATATTTTTTGTTACGGAATTAAACGGAAAACAATCGTTATGACTGTTATAATCTAGCTAGGTTGCCAGAGAACTTAACTGATATAGGTAGGTACTACATAAATACATTTTTTTTTGGTAAATATGGTGGGAACCGAACCCACAACCTCCGGCCTAGCAGTCAGGGTCACTAACCACTACGCCAACAGGCCATTATCTATTTTCAATTGTTATTCCAATCTGCAGGTAAAAGTCCCAATAGTTTCCAACAAGGAGTGTCGGGACAGGTCTTACGGCAGACGGATAACGGAGAACATGCTATGTGCGGGCGTGCCAGAAGGAGGGCGTGATGCATGTCAAGGAGACTCTGGTGGTCCCCTTCATGTGTTCAATGAGACCAGCGGGAAGTACCAGGAAGTCGGTGAGTGAACTTTGCTTGAGAATCTTCTCAATCTCTCAAGAATCAAGTGTAATCCAGAAGTGATTTTTCACACCACGGCGCGGCGGCGCCTAATGTAAATATAGATTATAGAGAATACTAGAAGGGGCGTCGCTTCCGTCGTTCTTTATTTGGTCACTGCTCAGGTACTATTGGCCGTAGCGTGATTTTATATATCCTATGTAACTCTGTGATAATGTAGCTTTCTAAGGGCTAAAGAATATTTGGAATCGGTCCAGTATTTTTAATTTTATTCGTTACAAAAAGAAACAAATCTTTCCTCTTTATAACATTAGTTAGGTATAGAAGTATAAATATTATCTTGCCAGAACCTATCAATCTATAAACCAGCTAAATAGGTAAATCCCCAGGTATTTCTAATTCTAACATTACTTGGTGTAGGTATAGCACAATTTCGGGAACATGAAGAAAGTTTTTAACTTTCGAGAGTCTGCTGTGGTTTGGATTTAGTTTTTGGTGAGATTCTTTCTAACACTCAGACCAACAAATCTAATATAGCGAAATGGGGCTGTGACAGAATAAGCCTAATACTTCAGAAACTATTTGTTATACTATCATGTAAAATACATACAATAATATTTCTGATTATTTCAGGCGTGGTGTCATGGGGTGAGGGCTGTGCTCAACCTGACAAGTACGGAGTATATTCTAGGGTGAACCGTTACCTCACATGGATAAAAAGCAACACGGCGGACGCATGCTACTGCGACTGAACATTTACTCATTGATACATAACTCACAAAAGTTATAAAACAAATAATTATATTAAACCCAACTTATCTATAAGATAAAGCTATTTGGACACGCTAGAAAAAAGCTATAACTGTATTTGTAAAATAAGGTAAGAGTGATAATACAATAAAAGCAAAAATAATAGATATAATTCGAATTTATTTCGAAACTTGGTTACTCCGCTTGTCTGAGTCGAACTTCTTGGGATGGGTTTCACAAAATTTAAGATACATTATAAGTCTTTACCTAGAATTATTTATAGTCTATTGTTAAGTAAATAAGTTTATTCTGGGTGAGGGCTCGTTCAGAAAGACCCAAATTAAAACATGTGGGAATATATTGTATAGTTCTACATACTAAATAGGAATGCAAGCCTCTTAACTGGGTTTGAGATGAGTGTAATCCGTCCTTAAAGTTAACGAGTTTAAAAAGTAACTATGTAGGTATAGAATATAATTATTTTGTCATATTACTTTTGTTTGAGTATTTAGGCTTTCTACTTATGAATAGTATTTATGAAATAAATAATAAGTTAATTTATTTTGTTTCTTTTTATATTAAAAATTATCAACCAACAAGAAATATTTTCACAAACAACATGGCTTGATTTATTTTTAAACAAAAGGTGTCATACCTTTCAAATTGAAGTTACTAAGTCCAGAATTATTAACTAGACGCTAAATATGTTCAGCCGCTACTTTAAAGTATAATCCGTATTGGCAATTCTTAAAGTTTATTCTTTGGGTTTTGATCATCAGTGTTCTGCAAAATAGTTATAAGTATCATTAATAGGCCTTTCAAATGACAAAACAGATTTTAGTAGCTACATTCTTTTAAACTGTGATAGCTTGGATGACACTACAGTGTGTTAATACTTTGCCGATATTATATTAATAAAGTGTCATTTGAGGCACAACATTTTTAAAGGCATTATTTGTAAGGCCAAATGTATAAAGTTATAAACAGGTTATATAAAGTATCTAACAAAAACAGATTCTATGTGTTTATTTTAATATAAAATGACACAATATTTCCATTGCATTCCAAGGTCAACAATGTCATTTACTTTTTGTATTTACTAGACTAAGTTAAAAATAAAACTACAATTTTATTTTTAAGGATATATTAAATAGAATGATAAAATTCCAAATTGATGAATTACTAATACAATATTAGTTAATAAGATGAATCTCTACTTTATTACTAAAGACATACAATTTAGGTACATTATTTATGACCGGAATAAGTTCTAAAAAGTATGAATTACAACAATATCAAATTTGAATGAACAATGAGCAAAATTTTGTCTGTATTTAGTAGAATCAGAAATATATTCACATTGCAAAATTTTGGTAGCCCTATGCAGCTAAGGGATACATCAATATACAATATCTTATTCTAATCACAAAAAAATCTGTCTAAAGTAATATATTTCTATAACATTATTATGTTAATATTAATGATAATTTCCAAACAGAGATGAGAGTTCTGACATGACGTGATTATAAATAAATCCTGTACTGGATAATTGATCCAAACCTGGTGTTCCTCGGGGATCCGGTGTAATGGTAGAAGTTGTGGTCTCCTCAATCACCTCATTATTTTTTTTTATAATCCTCTTTGTTTCTATGGTACCGTCGGGTTTAGTTATACTGGTTGTGATGACAGTCTGGCAAAATGACCGACCTGGTACCAAGTCACTGTTAAATGGAATCACAGACTTATTGCGAGAATTCTTTTTATTTTTCAGCATTCCAGATATTTCATTAGATGAAATTTTGCCATCCAAATCAATATCCTCTTTAGGTTGCTCTTGGCCATTACTGTGGTAACCAGGCTTCAGATAGTAATCTCGGATGCTCCCGCCAGGGCTCACAGCGTAATTTTCCGAATCAGGATCGTCTAGATTCGACATGGAAGTGAAAGCATCGATGTGATCTTCATTGAATATAGTTTTAAACTCGCCAAAGAGCGATCCGAAAGTTTTAAACATATCGTGCATTTGTTTTCTGAATTCATGTTGTACGTCCAGCGCATTTTCAAATGCATCTATCTGCTGTCTGGTGTATAGTTCGTCTCCGTCATCTTCATCGTCCGAACTCCAAATTGGATTTCGAAAATCATTTACTGGCGGCGCAGCAAATCCAAAGAATGTCCGAATACTGTCCATAAAACTGTTAGTAGTCATAATTAGAAATATTTATGATTTTTTTGGATGATGTTCAGAGGTGAGAGTGTTAATTTATTTTGGCAAGTGAAATGTGATTATTATAATAATTGCGCAACAAACAAAAAACACATACAGCTGTTTCCAATCCAGTAACGTTATCGATTATCTTTAGCATGACAGTTGTGCATCATCTCATTCATCTCGCAGTTCCAGGTTTCATGCTCACAAAACAAGGCAAAATAATGTTAAAAATATTGTGTTTTTCAAAGATCAGCTTTAGATGTGGAAGTCTGGAACGTGCCACAAACAGTTTGTCGTGCCATTTCATTCTTTCCTTGACAAGTGTCTTGTCGTTTGTCGTCTATAATAAACTCGTAGAAAGTACTAGAATACCATGCTGAATAAGATAAACTTATACATTTACATTGTGTACCTACTTTGTTTTACCATAATTATCCTAAAATGTATACCTAGCTCCAATATGGCATGCTGTGGTTTTTTATAATTAGGAAAGCACAAGGCCAAAAAGTGTGTTTCTACCAATGTGAAGTGTATTTTCTGCTAAAGATCCTAAAATAAATAAATAAATGGTAGCTCAATTTCAAAAAAAAAAACAAAATTTTATTTTAGTTTATAAATTTTCTAATTTATGACTAAGTTGTCGATTATAGTGTACCCACTGACCTGAATATTGTACCTAATATAATATTTTTATTACTTACATTTAAAAGAACTTAGAAATATTCTGTTTAAACAGTTAAATAAATTGGTTTTATTTCATGATAATAAATTAATTCTATGTAAAATTTAACATAATATGAACAGTCTTATGTACACTATTTTAAACTAAAATTAAGCTACTTATATATCTACAACTTCTATTTACAATACTATAAATAAATAACAATACAAATGGTAATGTGGGCATAATATAATATTGAGTTTTAATATGTATGAGATGCTAGGTACCAGTCACGAGTGCTAAAATTTTGTTATAATAATAATAGGTAATAATAATAATATGCATTTATTTCGGACAACATCCATATGCTTAGTGTAATACAACTTTCTTATATTATAAATCTAATGTTAGTATATGTATAATATTACAAGGAACTTTATAGGGAGACTATTATCTAATGTTAGTATATTTTATAACATATTACAAGGAACTTTATAGGGAGACTATTATCTAATGTTAGTATAAATTATTACATATTACAAGGAACTTTATAGGGAGACTATTATCTAATGTTAGTGTATATTATTACAAGGAACATTTATAGGGAGACTAGATTGGCAGCAGGTTGTTGGGCACTCACCCACTTTCCCCACATAGGACTACAATTAAAACCCTCCGCTATCACAATCAGAAGACTATTGGAGCTGTCCCTCCCTTCGTGGTTATTGTTTTAGATGTTTTCACCATTCTCTATTTTACAAATTTTTGTTTTGGTGATCGTTTCTATGTCCAGCAGTGGAGTACAATAGGCTGAGATGATGATGATTGTTTAACTTTTTTTGGGTTGCAATTGTATTTTTTGGGTGCCTATGCCTATCAATTTTACTAAATTTGGTACGCAGTTAAATAATAGCCCTTTTTTTAACTTGTCGTAAGCAAGTAAGGGTCGGAACGATCTGGGTCCTGATTCTGATTCGAATCTTAGAACGAAGTATTTTTACAGTTTATGTTATTTCTAAGAAAATAGTTTGTAGTGAGAGAAATAAATATATTAGTATCTGCTTCTCTTTTTTGGATAAGTACTAATCAGTAATCAAGGAACTTATCTGCCGTTCTCAGAGACGATACATAACTTTGTATTACTATTTGCCTAAAGACGGTTATGCAATGAAAAAATTGTAATTGACGTTTCTGAGTGCGGCAGTAAATCTCCTAACTAGCATGAGATACATATAAGTTCCCTGGTACTAGTAAATATAGCACAGACAGAGCGAGCAGACATAGGTCTTTATATACAGGATCGAATTTTGTAATGCCACCTGTAAGGAAAGTACTTTAAATACTGGAGATAAATCATTTTATTCAAAAGAAACATTCCTTTATTTTTAAAATGAAACAATGAAACAACATTAAGCCATTTGCAGGAATTTGCAAATTAACATTCGGTACAAAAAATAAACTAAAATGTTGCACCGTGTCGCCGCCGCCGCTGCGCCCGCCGCGTCGAAGGTCGTGAAACACCATAAACAACAGCAACTGAGGGTTTTACCCACTGACCTGTATTATTGTTTTACCTTAACGTGTCTTGAACGCCATTGCACTCGTGAGCGCGCTTTGGGATGAGCGTTTATGAACGCAACCCTGTCTGTTGTCGAACTGTGCAACCCTGTCTGACTGACAGCTGACTGTAGGTGACACTGACATTACTGTACAGAAATGACATTTGAGTAGTCCGTAGCTACCTTGTTAATGAATTTCAGTTAATAATAAATTCGCTTAAATCTAATTATTTTGAAAGATTATTGATGTTAAGATGATACATATTATGTTTATCAGATTTATATGATACATACTCACTCATTTGGATAAATATGATATCGTGATATTGGATTATTAGCTACACGAGTTTGGCTCGCACCGTAATTTGAGGTACGTTTAATTTATTTTTTATTTAAAATTCAACATTTCCTGTCGTGTTTTTTACGGTTGGACCACTTTTGTTATATCATTTTCAATGATTTAGTGAGTGAAAACTACGTTATTTATATAAAAAATAAAACTATACTTGCGAAGTCGTGCAACCGTACAGTTTTAAAGTATAAATTATAATGATTGTTCACACATTATGTGACGATTCGAATCGCTTCATCTGGTTTCAATATTATAATGATTTAATACACATATGATGCCTTAAATTGATTTCAAGGCTTGTTTGGTCCATGTACAATAAGATCTAACTTTAGTGATATTTTTAGCGACATAATGTACAGTCGTTAGCAGTGTTTACTCACTGCTTTCATTTCCGCGCGCGTATTAGCTAAATGAAAACATGGAAATCGAGAACTCACTGGCACTTCTTAGGAATAATGGTTTGTTAACTATCTTTGCTAAATTAAAACACAAAAATTTTTGTTTCTATCAATTTTTGTATAATAATCTATATTTGAATTCAGATGTTTGACAAAATACACTACTTATATGGAAATATTCCTTAAATTAATAAACATCAACTGACATTAATTTATTTATTATTATGCAAGACAAATGTAATATGATTACATGAAAACAATTGCCTGTGATTTACTCAACTTTATTAGTGGAAATTACCAAGTCACTTATCAGTAGGTATTACCATAATATGTACTTTCCTAGTTTAAACACAGTTGATATTAATTTAGACATTATTCATCAAAATATTCATACTCAATGAAATATTGAATACCTTAATTCCCTGTAGTTGAAGTCTATGTTGAGCAGCACTATGTATCTATGTAGAAATGAGTAAAAATAATAAATAATTTTGCAAAAGAATATTGGTCAACAACATAGTGTTTGTTCAGTGCGTGTGCAACCACTTTACAAGCAGTTGTGGGTTATTTTCCCCCAATATTAATCATTTTTACACCTCACAAATATTTGTCATCACAATATTTGGCTATGTGGTTAAATTATATGCAGTTCAAGTGGGAGTGAGAGGTATACCAGTGAAATCTCTCTACAAGCTACTAAAATACCTTGGCCTTTCAAGAACTTCCAGTAAGTTTGTTACTGGAAAGATTTTCCAAAGCCGATTATGTAGGCTTTTATCATGTTTAGCTAGATCGAGACAGGACATGGATAGTTGGCATAGTATACACAGGAAGGGATCCCTTAATCATACTCCTGGTATTGTAAGTCCCAGGCAATGCCTGTTTTTCTTGCTCTACTACACAATGGATCCCGCATGGTGAATCCATGGAATGTTAAGATATTCGTCCCTCTGTGTACACTTTGAATCACATTTGAATTTGAATTTGAATAGTTCTTTCCCTAGTGCAGCCATTATATTAGAAAAGAAAAATGTATCTGCAGAACTACTTACATCCAATTTAGGTATATAAAATAATGATGCCTAGATATTGACAAAGCATAAGATCATATCCAATCACATATTTATGTCAATGAATCAAAGACTTATTGGGAACTGAAATTTGACGATTAGTCCGCCATTTTTCATTATCTCAATGTAATTTGTACCTAAATGGCGGTAAATAAATAACAATAAATAAATAGTTTATTTTCAAAAATTACACATATTTGAATTACATGGTACTAAAATAAAATGGCGATGTACAAGTATGGTTTTCTTGAAGGATAATAGTGATGAACCAGTGACCCCTAAACTAGGTAACAAATAAATATGTTACCTGATTCTGTTTGTTGTACAATTAATGATAACAATCTTAAAGATAAATTAAAACAACACTTTCTTTCACAGTTGTAACAATAAAATACTAGTGTTTTTAAATGCAAATATAGTAATGTGGGTAGATGTAATTATTGTTAAGTAAGGAAGAGGTCGAAACATTGTGTCACACACAAATCATACAGGTTTAAGTGGCAATTTTTGTGTAAATATATTGTAAATTCTTTTTATTTTGGTAATAAAAAAAAAAAAAAAGTTAATAAATACCTGTATCTTAGGAGTCCTAAGGTAAAAAGTAATGGTAGGTATAATAAAATTATTTCATCCTATCTACGTATATCTAGGTATAGGTATCAAAATTATTTCATAATACTTAGGTACGTACGTAACATCGCTTACAATAGTCAATTTATCAACACCCTTCAGAAGACTGACAGCGTAATAGAACTATAAATTGTATTTTTGCTACCTAGCAAAAACACAATTACCATAAACCAAAAATTTAGATTACTTAGATATTCTAAAATTTTGGTCTTTAAATAAGGAAGAATTCTAAAATTATTAAAAAAGAACGATGCTAAGTATTGCAATAAGCAGTTCACCGAAAAAACCGAATGTAGGTAGGTACCTAGGTAAAATTTTGCAATTTATACTGAACGATCCATAAGCTACAAAAACTGGCAGTAGGTATATTTACGCCATAAAGAAATCAATGACAATTGACAACATACCGATATATAGTACTTAGATCAACTTTTAGATAAAGTAATTTAATTTGACCTGTAATCTCGGGGGCCTTTCAGGTCAACTCAATCAGGCATTTTATTGTCTCGATCGCAAATAAAATGGGTCGCACCTCGCAGTAGATATCGAAGGAATTTATTGGAATTTCTGCACACTTGGTGGCTATACACTTGCCTAGGTTGGTTTCTATTGAGCATTCGTGACTTTCGATTAGAATTATGGCTTCGGTAAAGAAAACCGTAAAATGGTTGTGGTTTGATTTTATTATGAAATAAACAAATAATGTTCTTTGTTTATCTAAGTAGATACCTAGTGACCTAAATAGGCAAAACTCATCTCCATTTATGGATATCGCAGATGGATTATACCTATATATATCCATAACAGTTGAGTTGTTTTACAAAACCACCAGGAACTTTACAAAACAGCTAAATATTTTACAAATCCATTAGCTATTTTACAAAATAGCTGGACAAGAAACTGTATTGTCATTGCTATACGTTATACAAAATGCTATAATGCGAACGAATCAGACCTCGTATTTAGCAGCTGGATTGCACTAAATTATCGCAGTAATTAAAATTTTACTAATAACACGTACTTAAATTGTTGTAATCATAGGTTTGTGAAACTATCAACAAGTTTAAATTATGTGTAACACAATATCGCATCGTGATTTACATTCATAACATATGGAAAGCACTTTTCGCACATACATGTAATTTTTCCGCCGCGTTTTCTACTATAATCCTGATTCTAGTACCTAATCGCCCTAGTATTTATATCCTTGACTAGAAGTCGCACGGGGCTTCGCTCCCGTCGCTTTTGTTTGGCCACTGCTCAGCTCATTTTGGCCGTAGCGTGATGTTATATAGTTTATAACCTTCCTCGATAAATGCACTATCTGAATCTAAAAGAACTTTTCAAATCGGATCAGTAGTTCCTGAGATCCTAGCGTTCAATCAAACAAACTCTTTAGCTTTATAATATTAGTATAGATAAGCTTGACGTTCTAGTACCGGTTCTTGAAAAGCTCTTATCTTTAAATTGATTCTGTCATACATCTTTCTCTTCTTCAACATTCATGAATCTTCACCTTTTCAATGCTCACTTATTTAGGAATCTGTCCATTTTTTAGAAGATCCCTGTTTTAATCATAAAACGTTCTTCTACGCCTTCTAGGGATTCCGATGAGTATGGGGAGTATGAATATACTCCCCTTATATAAGTAATTGTATTGTGTTCTTTCATTCATTGTCACCATGCATAAGAACAGCTTAACATTTATTTTCTATTCGCGTCACAACATCTTTTGTGTCACAACGTTCCCTTATCACACTATTCATTATCTTATCACTCAAATTTATACCATGCGTACTATACACACAGCTTTTATTCTGCTTTCATGCTTCTTCTACCAAACTTAGCTTTCACCTCTGTTACTAATATTGGGCAGAATTATGTTAGCTTAGAAATTTAATAGATCGCAGCTGTTACGGTTTGGTAGGAAAACAATACCTAATCTCTTTTTCTCGTAGTCACGTGAAAAGACATTTTTGCATAACTTTGGTAAATACTTAATTGTATTGTGTACTATCGTTGTATATTGGCATCTATTTAGTCGCCATTACTAAACGTTAATTACTTTAGTCGAGTAATTTATTAACTGATAAGTTTGTAGTTTCTTTTTGAAGTAATCGAATATCGTACCTAGTGAAATGTTCTTTTTTCGATATTTCTAAATATCGAAAAAAGAACATTTTTTTTAGTTTTAATTCTAGTAAAAGAAATTTTCAATTAAGTGGTTTTTTTTAAGTACATAAACAAATCATAGATAGTCAATTTAGTCTTTTTATTATAATTGTAATTATTATAATGTAAATCGAAATACTCCATTCACATCTAAAACGAATCATCATCATTGACTACGTAAATTTATATGTATACTTGGGTCAAACTAGCCTCAACAACTATGGAAATAGAAAAACGTATAAACGTTTACGCTATCATCATCATCATCATCAGCAACCCATTAAGTCCCACTGCTGGGCTCGGGACACATAATCATACTCGTATCGAAATATAGGTTTACGTAAGACTAGTTGTTTTTTATTAGGTATTGCCTTCAGTTTTTCAGTTTTGGTAGGGTTAATGTTATTTGTATAAAAATCACAATCTCAATTCATAGATCTTATCGTCACACACGTCACACGCTTTGTCTTAGTTTATGCCTCAGAAAGAGCAAAGCTATTGTTAAAATTGTCAATTCTGCTAAAAGCAAACTGACGCACATCAAATCGGGTATAAAGAGTAAATAACACTTGACAATATAAAGCCCCGAGCACATGAGTGCAGGAAGGACCATAACGCGTAGTATCGTGTTGTTGTGGTCCAGTCGTCAAATGCGATGTCAATCGCCCTTGGATATAATCTAAGCGGCGCTTTCTGTCGTGCTTGTATACTATATTAAAAATATTGGTAAATAAGTTAGTAGTTTTTTCGTCATCATTATTAGCTATAGAGCGTCCACTGTCGGACATAAGCCTCAAAGATTTACAGTAAGTAGTGTAAGTACTTTCTTACACAGATGAAATAAAAAGTATAAAAGTACTCAGTAATCTAACTTGCTTTTTTTAACTTAAAAACTGCCACGCGCCCGCATTCGTCTCTGCCAGTTGTTGTACCTCTGAAATAAGTTGCTTCATCATAATCGCACGTGTATGAAGGAAAAGGAGCTGAAATCTAATTCTTATATAATTTAGTGTCGAACCGTGTGTTGCTTCTTGTGGAACAAACTGTTTGAAATTGTCTTCCGTATTCTTGCTCTATGTGTGCACTATTGTAATTTAATTACACGTTTCTTCGTCTGCAATCGAGTGCACTGACGTACCACATTCAATCCTTAATAATATTGTAAATATGCGAAAGAATTCTGTTTATTTGATATGTAAATAACTGGTACTTTTCTAAATTGCTGTTCGTGTTCATAATGAGATTCTGATAATTTAATTGTACACTCGTTTATTACGAGGGATGCTCTGATCAGGTTGACAGAAGATAACTAAGTAGCTTCTAAGAAACTTTGCTTCTTATATATCTTCGTTTAATCTCTAAATCAATATGTTAGTTTAAGCAAGTTTTTTGTTAATCAGAATATAGATCACGCATCAAGTTTATTTTTGCAGATGTTAGGCTCTGATACCGCTCACATACATAATACGTTGGAAACATTATAACTTGAAATCAATAGCAATTACTAACTGATTATCCGTGATAGTCCGCTTAGTATGTAATACAATTTTTACATGCTTTTATGATAATTGATTACTAACAGTGTGATCTAATCTTTGAAGTCACTATTATTTTGATTCTAATTGTCATTCAGAAATGTTAAAATGTAATGAATGTTTTTTTTAAAGCGGAAAACTTGATATTTAAATAAAACAAAAGTGTTTTGAATATCAATAGCAATTGGTTTGATAATTTTATGACTAATGTTAAAAGTGATTTTGATGTGGCAGCGACTGGTGCGTACTGGCGTAATCTGCTCACGCTACCATTAATTTTAAATAAGTTGTGGCCCAATACGATGCGTATTGGTACGTGGTTTTGTGCACTTCGCGTGACTAAAGGAAAGCGATCACAAAGGCGCCTAATACTAGGCGCTTTGACGTCATTAGATCGGAGCCATCACATTCCAAGACGCGACGACGTGGACGGAATGAGAGCCTCGCAGCAGGCGACTGACTATGTTATATGAGATTTTCTATTGCTTTCGACTTAGATGAATACGTCCCTGTTATTATATTATGATTAACTTGGTTTAATTGAATAGTCTATGGGCGGTTGGTGGTACCAGTGAATGCCTGCCTGCCCTTTAATGCCTTGAAATATAAAAATAATTGAATGCATATAAAACCTTTGTTTTGAATAAAAGTAATGGTATTCTACGTACTTCGACATATTATGTCTTCAGAATGCACGTTAAGCTGTTGTTGATCTAAGTTACCACTTAAAGTGGAAGTCGTTAAGTGAAGTTAGAAGCTTTCTGGGTGACTTGAAAATGGCATTAGGATCTGCAAAAAGGCAGCGATTGATGAAAATGTTCGGTTGGTTTCGCTCCCTAACCTGAACAAATAATAGTTAATATAATCGGGAAAGAAAATATATATCGACTGCAATAGGCTGAGATGATGATGATGATGATAATCGGGAAAGAAAATTATTATCAATTGAGGTCTCAACTAACCTCAATGGTAAATTTATGGTCATCATTCAGTTTCATTACATTATCCAAACAAAATATACTTAGGGAGAAATTTACCATCGACGGATACGAATCTAGGATATTATGTTGATTACACTACTCAACAAATTTCAAACTTTTAAAATTATCTGAGGTCTAACTATGTGTTTCTTATATCTTACACCAAATATGACAGGATTGCATAAATAAAAGTTTTCGGTCACATCTCAGTTTTCGGTCACATCTCAGTTTTCAGATATAATGGCAGGTCAAAAATAACAATTTTTGTAGGGACTGAACTAATCTTATCAATATTTTGTACGGAAAGGCGAAGTTTTTTGGGACTGGCTGGCTTTTCTCTTGTAGTGCGATTCAGGGGTATCTCGGATGAGGCCCCAACAGTAATCTGCTAGCATATCGGGCTCCCATCTTCCTTGGTAACGTTTTTCTATCGCTGCAACATCTTGATGAAAACGTTCACCTTGTTCATCGCTAACTGAACCCATATTTTCAGGAAAAAAGCTAAAATGTGAGTGAAGGAAATGTATTTTGAGCGACATATTGCATCCCATTCTATGGTAACAGTCCAACATTAATTTTATTATATCACGAAAGTCGGGAGATTTGTTGTTACCAAGAAAATTTTTGGTCACTTCTACAAAAGCTTTCCATGCTTCTTTTTCGACTGGAGTAAGTGTAGATATAAAAGATGGATCTTCAATCATTTTCTTTATATCCGGACCTACAAATATGCCTTCTTTAACTTTTGCTTCACTAAGCTTGGGAAACTTTTGCTTAAGAAACTGAAAAGCTACACTTCCGTGATTTAAACGTTTCACGAAGTTCTTAATGAGTCCCAATTTTATGTGTAGAGGCGGTAAAATGATTTTATTGGCTTCCACTAAAGGCTCATTCTTAACATTTTTTTGTCCAGGTACAAAAGAATGATGTAATGGCCAATGTTCTTTTACAAAATGTTCTAATCGCGCTTGACTATCCCACTCACAAAGAAAGCAGCAATATTTTGTATAACCCGACTGCAATCCAGTTAAGAAAGAAACCACTTTAAGATCTGCACAAATTGATTACGCACCCACGATTTATTGATATTTATAACTTCCTGGTCGTAATAAGCTTTGTAACAATTTTTAATTAAGTCCGAAAGTGGTTTTTTTCTGCAATTTTGGCGTAAACTCGCCGCAAATATAACAGAAAAGATCTGGATTGTTTACACACACGCGTGACATCATAAAGAATAGCTATCAAACTAACAAATAGTAACGATTGTGTTAGCAATCGGTCATAATTTCGATCTAACCTCAGTCTAAAAATAATAAAGAGATGAAAACTAAAAATATTAAATTTCTCTTTTTTAGATGTGACAGAAAGTTTTTATTAATGGTGATATTTTTTATTAGTCATCCTGATTATGAAATAGTACAAGCCGAATCAGATATTTTTTTATCGTTGAGTAGTGTTACATATCGACATTGTACAGGTATATCGAAATTGAGAGTAAGCCTTTGGGGTTGTGAACTTGTGTACGGAAAAAGATTGATTGATTAAAATTTTAACTTAATTGTTATTCGCGTTGGACCTCTTTCAAATGACAGCGGAGTAACAATATTTTTCTTTTTAATCGGCTACAGTAAAATTATATTGGTTCTAATGGAAATAAATTAGGTATATATCGTGAAGTTTACTCGTATTTTAGCTCCAATACTTATTGGTTATTAATTTAAGAAAATGCTTAGGAAATTTATAAAAAAACTGCGTGACGAAAACTCGTAGTTTATACAGTTTATTTGGGTTTGAGTCCGTATTAAGTTTTGACACGCTCACACGCGTTTGTGGGGAAAACCAAAGGGAAACCATGTTTCCAAGGGGTACATACAAATTATATGTTTATTGACCTATTCCTGCTGTCTGCATGAAATAATATATTCAACGTTTATTATTCATTCTGGTATATAGGTAAGTATATGCTATGCAAGCCTGTTCAAAATTAGGGTTGCCAAATTTCAAAACTGGATTCGCTTTCGTGATCCACAGGCCCATATGTTATTTAGATGATTGAGCTAAATTACTGTATTTTTTTGCTTAAAAGAATGACAAACATCCATTCAGTTTGTAAAATTTAATATATTAAAGTAAAAATCCATGTCACTCGGATTGTATAATAATATATAGCGTAATAGCAATGCCTGCGGTTGCTAATCATTGCAGAGATCACAAACAAAATTGTTTTTTGTGACAGCCCTATATGCGCCCTCTCCTATGTGCACGTGATGAACCATTTACGAGGTAATGTTTCGTAGTGTCGGCGATTATTGTGGGCAATTTGTTGTGGTTGAAAACAAATCGCGCGATCATTGTGTTTAGGATTTCTTGTTACTGACGACACAATGCAAAAAGAATTTTTACCATTGTCGTTAGTGACTTACATAGGTACTTTGTTTTTTCAATATCGCGGTCTTTGACCTCACGCAATACAACTGTTGATGTTGGTTCAAATTCTATTTAATTTTAACAACACTTTTCCCCTTTTCCGATATTGTGGACTCTTGTTTAGTTCTACTTACAGTTTTCGTCTCTATAGCATCGAGTTACATTTTTAAAGAGAAGTTTTTAGTGCAGACAGTTAGACAGAAGATACAGTGATTAACCCAGGGACAAATTTTGGGACTCTATGCTAACACTGCGTTATTCTTGGCTTGTATAAGGTTCTAATTCTTTAGGGTTTTACCGCACTTAGTTGCTTGCTTGGAACTTCGTACGTGGTAGTGTGGCTACTTCAGCAACTCCAACGTGTTTCTGAAAGCCTACGGCAACCGTATTAAATCGCTATTGGCTTAAAAAAGTGATAAAACAGGTATCGCGATTAATTTGAAAATAGGCGTCATAAAATTATTTACAAAATCATACATGGAAACCTCAATGAGACTACAATGAGTAATATTGAAATTAAATATAGTATGTGAATGAATTCGTGAACAATTTATGAGATAATAACATTGTACTGTATGTCTTAGCGTTGAAAACGTCTTCAATCTTCATAAACATTGCCCATATTTACATACCTAACACTCTTATCAGAGTTACATTCTTTTACTGCGGATGTTAATTTAAAAATAAAATGTGTCATGTGGGTTTTTCTATTCATTAGAATTTGTTGTGTATTTTGAGACACAAAGTGAGTCAGCTAACGTACATTAAAAAAAAAAAATGATTTAAAAATCCAATAAGTAGATTAGTAAGTTCCCATCTTCATCTTATCGTGTGGGCTTGAGGCAGACCCTGGTGTTGGAATTTATTAAGTCGCCCAAGGCTTCCAACTTGACTTAACGACTACCACATTAAGTGGTAACCGGGACCAACGGCTTTACGTGCCTTCCGAAGCACGGAGACGCTCAAGAATGAAATTGCCACAAACGGTCACCCATCATGGACTGACCTTGCTGAGTTTTGCTTAACCTCGATGATCGTGAAGAACATCTCAGTACCACAATGCTACGAGCGCCTTATACGCTTTATACGAGCGCCATAGTTCCTATGGAGGAGGCATATCTATTTAGTTGAGATTTCTGTCCCTTATAGCTGCTAGTATAGCTCCTATTATTGTAGACATAGTGCTCGCAAATATTTTCTTATGATACTAGGTCGACATACGCTGTCGATTGACGATTTTATCTTTTTAATCATGCTTATGAATTATGGTATAGTAACTAATCAAATATGGTAAATAGGTAATAATGGCAAAACAAAAATGGTAAAATTTATCACCATCTTACGGAAAAACTAACTGCCGATTCCCCAAAGTCTGTCACTTTTTAAGTTGAGTATAATAAGAATAACTGAACACTACATAATAAATATCATAATGAGTATTTTGTAATAATAAATCGACTAAATACGTACTTACTTATTTACTGTTATACTTATACGTCTTATTTTTTCCTTCTCTATGTGTCATGAATAGCTTTAATAACACGCAATCAGAACGTGTGACGTCAATGTATAAGCTGGTTTTATGTGCTGAATTACTCAGTATAGAAAAAGTCTCTTAATTTTATCATATTGTATATTGCGCCTGCGGTGCAAAATCGCAAATTGTGTTTATAGCAACAATTTGTACAAATTTATTTACTTTAAAAGAACTTTAAAAGAATTTTAGGTAATGCTTACGACAATATCTACCAGTTTACCTTTTGTGTTTCATTAATTTTAGGTGTTATATTCATTCTAGGTTCATAAAAAACCATATTGTCTGCTTGATGGTACATCATTGGATGCATGACGCATATTCATTTATTTTGCCTAAAATAACCCTAATTGAGTTGAAAGGCTATACGATGACTCGAAAATATATTATAATTTTCGGCCCTATTCATTGATCTGATTAGAACCTAGTTGTTATACCTATATCCACCTAGTCTCCGTAGTCACCTAGTCTACGTAGGTACAAATATATATCTATAAATATATAATTCTTCTGTACGTGTGTTGACAGTGAACTCCTCCTAAACGGCTGAACCAATTTGAATGAATTTTTGTGTATGTGTTCAAGTGGATTCGAGGATGGTTTAGATTCACAAAAAAAATGCAATCGATTGGTATATCATGCAGGACAACTTCTGTCGGGTCCGCTAGTAGAATATACAAATATGCATCTGGATGAACACAATTTCATACTAGTCTTATAATCTGAAAATCTCATTATCTAAGAGCTTCACTCAAATGATGAATGAATACACTAAATTCAGTTAAGTAGGTAATGTTAACCGCGATTTTTCTTGTAAATATATGATTAGATGATTACATTAGCTGTTCTAACTACACGGAAACCGCAATACGTGTTTACCTGTCTCGTGTCGATAGTGATCTTGTATCATGCAATTAAGTCTCTTATAACTTTGTTATTATAATAGTTTTGTTGTATTTGTGTCGATGTTTCTAGAAACCCATGTAGTAGTCAGAGTATTTTAGCACATACATCAAGTACCTAATATCTTCAGTGAATTTCTCTCTAGGCAAGTTATTTATAGACCTTTCGTGTCACTATTACTTGGTTCATTTTGGGGAAATTACATTTTATTATATTTAACATAACCTGAACTTATTTCCCCGAAAGAGGAGGAGGTTATCTCGAAGCAGGCTGTCAATTCCTCCTCTATGTGTAAGATACAGATTGAATTGATAACCTCTTTTTGCAGCTCATTAAAAATTTATTCCCGCGCTCGCTCATTCATACAAGTAACCTATAACATCCGTGATTATAAACTTGCAAAACAAAACACATTGTCTATTTTAATCCTATGCTAAACCTGTTTTGTAATTATTATGTACCTATATAATGGGTTATGTAATTTACACGTATTGCTCCTTTTTCCATTCTATAGGCAGTTTTCATTCGCCAACTAAGAAGGTTATTACCTTGATCACCCTGACCTTCAATTTGCCTAAGTACATACTGTTGACAATATTGTTATTTAAATTGAAATCACAATGCTGGTAAATAGAGAAGACTGTCTCTATAGCATGCTGTCAACGGCTTACATAATTATCTTCTCCAGTATTTGATTACCGATGTCGGTTATAGCTAGTGTGGCAATTAGACAATTATTAAGACCTTTTTTTATCCTTTGGAAACCCCGACGCTAAAAGAAGGGTGATATAAGTTTGACATATCTGTGTGTCTGTGAATCTGTGTGTCTGTGAATCTGTGTGTCTGTGATTTGGATGCGTTTTATTTTTGTTTGAAAGCTGTCATGATCGTGATGTTTCTAAGGCATGTATTATCAATATTGGTGCAGTCGTTTCAAAGCCATCAGCTCTGGACTTAAAATTTTCAATTTTGCGTAACCTTCCTATTGCAGGGTTTTATCCATATTGTCGGTAATACACTTAAATATAATACATGTTTTTAAACTACCTAATTACTAAGCCTCGTTTATATTTAATTTAATGACTGTTTTACCGCTCATTATACAGTAATGATAAGTATAATATAATGTGTTTATTAAGTCTTAAAGATTTTGATCGTGAACATAAAAATAAGGGGAGGATTTGCCATAGTTATCTGGCTCTCTAAAATATGTTAAAAATCGTTTTTATATTTTATAATAAATTAAATATAATAAATGATTTATTATTAAAATAAACAAACGTGTAAAAAAGTTTAATTGGTTTGACTTTAATCGAATTGACCCACTGAATCGCTAGAAAAAATTAGAATTATGAATTTTGAATAATTAGAATGGCAAACGGAGAAGTGGTAAAAAATGTAGGGCTTAAAATAACATTAAATGTTAACGTAAATTAATTATAAAAACTTTTAATTAGATATCCCTCGAATGATTAATCATCGCCGAGTTTCAAAGTCTTTGACAGACAACCGCAGCGGGCATTTATGGTCTATTGATTAGGATTAACGTTATCGTACAAAAGGATTGCTTATTAATCAGCTAATCAGTTGATAAGAAACTAATTGACTAGGTTTTATCATTAACTATTTTATGATTGATGCGATATTTGTAACTAGGTTTGAAGTAGGAACACAGTACACATGGCCAGTTGCGTTTCAATGCGTTTATTATCACTTGC
Organism: Laspeyria flexula; assembly: GCA_905147015.1. Lineage (NCBI taxonomy): Eukaryota > Metazoa > Arthropoda > Insecta > Lepidoptera > Erebidae > Laspeyria > Laspeyria flexula. The sequence goes on along the minus strand of LR989960.1, from coordinate 13,913,213 downwards.
CTTTTATGATTCAAACTTGTGAGTGGTGACAATGTAGAAGAATACCTTGAAACGACTTGTTTATGGAAATATTTGTAGGTAATATTCTTGCATGGATGTGTGATATCTGCTAGAGGCAGATCTTAGCAAGGTTGTTATTTTATTTGTTAGTTTATATCTTCTTAATGTTATAAAGGTGAAGAGTTTGATTGGTTGATGTTATTGCTTGGATCTCAGGAACTACTGGTCCGATTTGAAAATTCTTTCAGTGTTGGATAGGCCATTTAGCGATGAAGGCTATAGGCTATATAAAATCACGCTACGGCTATAGTTGAGTGAGTGGCCAAATAAGGATTGACGGGAGCGTAGCCCCACGAGACTTCCTTACAAAAACATTCTCAACTATCCCGTAAACATATTATGTAATAAAAACCGTGTCATCAAAGGGCTCACTCGCAGTCTTGCCATTTGATTGGTCGATGTCGTTGTCAAATGCATGAAAATTTTAGTTTGTCTACGTAATTTTCAAACATTTGACATCGGAATCTATCAACTGAGTATTGAAATTGCGAATAGGCCCTTTTATTACGAAGAAATTAAAAGAAAACAGTTAAATTCGATCAATTTAACTGTTTTCTTTCAGAAAAAGAAAGGAATATGGACCAAAGCGGAGATGTGACGAAAATTTAAAGAAGAGAGAAATTATCTTTTTCAATATATATAAATCTAAAGGAAATCGCGGATAGAAGTTAGTATGACTTATGTATAATAAACTTTGAATGATTACTGTTTGCTACTTATCCCATTCTTTCAAACAAAACATTGTACTTACACTGAATTATTGCCAAGCAATAAAATTGTGTACGATGCCATGGTCATAATGAGACAAAGAGATTAATGACGGTAATCACATTGTAATTAAGGTACTACTTAAGGTACCTATTAAAGAGGTTTACTGTAAGTGGATGGTATTATGTTATTTCGGCTCAAACACTAAACATTATGGTGCTTGTATATTATCCAACTGAATCGTCACTCGTATATTCACCAAATAATCTCTAACACACTTGAAAATCCAGATACGCTTGTATAAATATAACGGGATTAGAGTTTTCTAACCTCATATATTATGTTAGGTCTCGCATTACTATTTTAAAAGTCTTCAAATCGTGTTTAATTGGAGCAGAATCAAGTGAGCTAATATTTGGTTGTGCCACAGATCACGATTGAAATTGAGAACCATCAGAAATTGCAAGAATCCCAGGCTTCTTGTTAAAATCCAGCAAAATAAAATTACACGAACCCTCAAAATGGGTATGAAATCATCATACGAAGTAAAAATAACGAATCGAAAAAGAACTTACTACCTACTACGTCATAAACTATAATACGTGACGTAGACTTGTTACTAAATTAATAATTATGACTGTGTTTGCTAAAGTTTAAAAGTTAATAATCTTCTAATCTTTCTAATAAAATCAATGTAGTCTGCAGGCTCCTTTTGAATGCAACAGTTGATCAGGTTGTAGTGTTCCAAGCTTTACTTGACACTACTCTCTCGTGAGACTTGCGAGCGACCTTGTCTGCACTCAGTGCGTTTCACTCCGTGGCCTCAGACACACTGTTTTTACTACCATTGAATAAACAACGCGTTTTCTACTTAGTAATGTGTATATCTGTGTTTGGTGCTTGATTTCACGTATTTTATTGGATTTTTCTATTTTTAGGTAAGTTGTTATTGATGTAATATGTATGAGCAACCGGTTTTCGATGTAAAGGTCCTTGTAATCTTGATACTTGTTTTTTCGGTACGTAAAGATAAAATGTAAGTGTCTCAAGTGAAATAGTGTTCGTATAGTAATTAGTTTAATGATATTTTAACGAATGTTTTGGTTCTATTAAATATAGTATAAATATTGCAGGTGAATTATTTTGTTATTTTTTTAAATTATTTTGTTTTGTGTTGCAGTGTGGTCAACATGTTTTGTTAAATTAGTTAAACTGCGGGTCTATATTAAATGTATTGATAATGTTGTTTACCAAAATTCTTTACCCTAATGGTCTAACTATTGGCTAAATGGTTCAAACGATTGTCTAAAATTGTTGTGCAATATAATCGGAAATATTTTTTTGAGCATTAAATGTATTAATTTTTAAATAGAACTCCATTATAGTTTAAACGTTCGGTTCGATGAAAGTTGATTATGTATTTTTACTTTCACCTTATAGTTTATTTACAGTGATTTCTTCGGCCTTCTAGAAACAAATGAATCTGCTTAGGTCAGTACTTTAGCGACTATTGTGCTTTAATAGTTGTTAATTTGTCACGCCAAACTGTTCGTTTAAGATATTCATGTACTAAAGAACTTAGTTTTGTAATGCCTCTGTGTTGAGTTGACTAAACTATCGATCGTTCAAAAAGAATTCAATGTGTAACCATGTGGATTTCACTTTGTGCAATTTATAATACTAGTCAAGTGACTTACCATCTGTTAACGGTGAAGGAAAAACACCGTGAGGAAACCCACATACCCTAAAAAAAATTCTTAATGTATGTGTGGGCGCTACAATAGATCAGTAACTGGTTGATGTTGCAAAGAAGAGGTCTCATGGCATCTAACTTAAAAATAATAATAAATTAATCAAGTGAAAAGATGATTGTGTCTTTCCTCTTTAGGTCTTAATAGTTTGTTAATAGGTACTATTCTTGTTTATTTTATTAAATTAGCCGGTATAAACCGATGGCGCGAGCTTTTTTTCTGGTTCTTATTGGGATTCTTTTACCAATTAGAAAGCCGGCTAATTATTATAGCGAAATATAAAAAATAAGCATTGTTTGATACTTCAAGGACGTAAAAATTACCTATTGTATTCCATCAGGAAAAACAGTTTTATTGTGATACGAGTAGATTACCTATTACAATCATTTTAGTACGCATACGCTTTGGATGATGGAAACTCGATTTTAGATCGTAGAAGCAAGTTAATTAGTATTTACATAGAAAAACAGGGCAAGAATAAATTATTGTAACAAACCGAATAAGGCAACGGGAAATTAATTTTGTAAGATTGCGATTGGTTTGAAAGGTTTTATGAATTCGAAAAATGGAAATTTTGCTACCATCCTATAAAAATATCAAGTGAAAATACATCTCGTCTTTTATTGCAACTTTATTTTTTGTAAAATAAAATAAAACTATACCTCCTTGAGTTGTGCAGCATGATTTCACAACCAAAGGAGGCATGGTTTTATTTTATTTTACAAAAAATAAAGTCTTTAGTGCAAGTTATGTATTACTGAAAGTTTTGAGCAGAATTCCTTCAATTAATGTCGAATACCTCAAAATTACTACAATCATTAATTTGCACTAGATAATATTTTGAACTTTGACTGGCAGAAATTAGGTAAGTAATGGGATTGTTTTCCTTCTTTTTTTTTGAGTTATTAACACATTAGATGTAACAACATTATTTTGTGTTAGTTTACTAAATATCGTAACATAAGTAAGTATTTATTAATTAGTGGTTTAACCGACAAAGCAAATAAATATTCATCGTCATAAACTCACATTTATAAAGCATTAGAATAATTAATAAATAATAGTTCTAAAATGGAGTAGGTAGTTCCATATTTTACCGTATGATCTTTAGCGGCAAATACTTGTCTTTAAATTGTCACTTGGAACTAATTCTTTAGTCTCTGTCTAGTTTTTCTGTTTTGTTTTGTGTTTAAATTTGCAACATTTAAGTGTTTTTCGTCAACATTGCAAATATTTCTTTTGTCTGTTGATTGAGTGCAACTCAGTTGCATTTTCACGGGCTGTTTCTTGTAATTTTGTCATAAATCCGTGAGCTGTTTGGTTGAGTTGTAACGGAAAGGTTTTAAATATTATAATGTATTTTATTATGTATAATGTATAATGTATTGTAATTTAATGCTTTTAGCATTAAGCCCGCCTTTTGTACTTATTTTGTGCAATAAAGTTTTATAAATAAAATAAATAAGTATTTTAACTTAAATCCAAGTTGGATCAAACAAAACGACGCGTACAAGTGACGCGTGGTTTATTAAAATATTCGTTAGTCAATTTTTATCAGCATCAAATGAACCTTTGACACGTATGGTAAATAATACGTCTTTGTTACCGCTATCGACTATTGTAGTTAGCCCAGTAGAACTGTTTCTTCGACTATCAGCACAGTTATTTAATTTTATGTGTTTCTGGTATTACCAATGTTTATAAGCGGCAGTTACCACTTATCTTCACATCGGATGAGCCGGTAACTCATCCATAGACTGATATCGTCCGGCGAACTGTTAATCTGTGGGGCTCTTAAGGATTAATACCTACGGAGACCTGTTTTAAATTAGGACTATTTTCAAATGTCGCTAACTAAAAAAGTATTTTCCCTTTACACCCACCATTACAATTGCCAGGACATGATTTTTATAAATGCAAATAATAAGAAAATCCATAGTAAAATGTCAGTTTGTTTCCATGCGTCCTGCACCTGGGTAGGTCTTCAAAAGTCTTTTCATTTATTCTTTCATCATAGCTTTGTAATAAATACGTTTGTGAACGAAAAATATTGTTTATTTTGATGAATCATTTAACCTTGCTTTTAATCACGTGATACGCGAGCACCTTAATAAAATAATATTTATACGTTTGTAGGAAAATAATCACATTCGAATATCCTATTGTTTGCGTGTTGATAATGATTCATAGTTACGTGCGTCTTCACTTTATATCGAAACCGCAATGTAGATGTCGCATAAAGGAATACAGGAGTAGCACATGCGTGAAACAGTTTGCGACTTACCTTGAGTGGCATAAGGCCAATAATTGCAAATGCAAATTTTCCCCCGTAGCATCCGGGAAAATTTGCAAATTTAACCTTTTATTGCATTGTTCACAGTAGGTTATAATTATAGAACAAATTTACTAAGGATTTGTATAGCTCTTTTTACCTTTACTCTGTAATCCCATTTTACACTAAGCCATCTGTGGCCGTCTTCGGTGTGCCAAACGCCCCGGCTGAAGAAGTAGTTAGATAGAAGCGATTGCCACCAAGCTTTAGTATTACTCGATCGATTTCCTCTGTCCGAATTCGTGCTCTCGATCAATGGTGATAGACTATCTTCTAACCATAGATTCGCTCTCGTTGTGTCATTGAAAAGTACTTCTACTTTTCTTCCTTCTCCAAGTCCTAGACTGTCAGATCTCCATGTCAAATTTCATTAGGGCTCCCGCAGACTAGCTACTTTAACCGTCAGCAATCAGCTCATCAGTAGCTTTTTAGAAGCTGAATCAGCGACAGAATCTTTAAAACATGCGATTTTAATACAGCGATGAAACGCAGAGAATCGCCAAAGCACGATGCAGTAGCATCAATACAGTTGCAACGCTCTCGCCAATGCTAAAAGTAGCCTGTGTGCTATGGCCGTTATTCTCCCTCTAGTGGTTTACGCGTCGAAAATCATAATTGCATAAAAAACAGACTTACTTTCGCGTTTATAATATTTGAATGTTAGGATTGTCAGTCAAAACCAAGTGCAAATCTATTAGATCTGAACGAATATCAAGACATGAACACAGCAAGATTATTCCAATATTATTGTAGTGTTTTAGATACGTACAGATTTTCGATTGGTTATCACATTCAGAGATCAGATTTGCTATCTGAAGTTCAAGATAAAGACAGCTCTTTTGGTTATTGAATTTACTACAACTATTCAGTTTTTCGAATCGAATGGAGAAGTCTCCTAAAATGGAAGCTCCTGGTGAGTTTGTAATGATTTGGTATATTTTAATACTTTGTGAATAAATGACGTAAGGTCACAAATTGACACAGGAATTTGAATCAAATGTAAATTATTATAAAACAAATTACCAGCAACACTTACATGTGAACTGATAATATAGTGCGGAGACACGGGTAGCTATGTGTAGTTTGTTGGTACGTGCATAGGTTCAGCTGACACGTGGCCTTGACCTCGCGATCACATCTCTTTAACCTTGCGCCTTTTGGTATTAGGGGAGTTTACGTCATCATTAATGGCATAATATGATATGGAAAAGCTACATATAACTATTTTATTATTTATTTTTATTGCCTGAAATGGCAGACGAGCAGGCGTCCCAAGTCCCACCTGATGGTAAGTGATGACCACCGCTCACGGACGTTGGCAATGTTAACACAGGGGCAAAGTCAAATCGCTGCCTACTTTGAAAGGATACCTCACTTTAAACTTCGTTTGAAGAAGTACATGTCATAGCGCAGTAGAAACACCGCTATTGAAGTGCTGCTAAAATATATTCAGAGCATTATTGTACATGGTTTTCGTTCTGCATGGATTGTATCAGCGTAGTTAATTCTTTATATTGTTCCATCGTATTAACAAACACGTTTATTTGCTCGTTATTATATTAAAAGTCGATATGTATTGAAGACGAATGAAGGTCGAAGCTGGTTTAGGTAATGATCTTTCTAGAACGATTACGTTTCTTTACAAATATAGACTAGTTGTCGCTGGCTCCACTCATGCGTAATTCAATTCCTGTGATCTCTGGTTGTTTAAAAATAATTAAAAAAATTTTAAGGTCTCCCTAACGATTTACATATAATATTTGGTCCATTCTGGCCCATTCCTTTATTGGCCATGTCAATATATTTGCTGAGGTCTGCATGATGTCGATTAAAATTAGAGACTTCAATAAAAAGACCGGTCAAGTGCGAGTCAGATTCGCTTCGATTCGTTCCATATTAGGGATAATAACAAAGTATTATTAGGGCAAAAAAAAAAATTGTCAAACATACCTACATAACAAGTTAAGCGATCGGTTTTACCTATTATCCTAACCTATTATCTGGAATTATCTCATATTTTTCTCATCACAAACTTTATATTTATTTAATACTTAATATCTATTCGATTTTTGATCGTTTCTCAAAAACTGTGGGGCGTAAAAATAAGTGAAAATAGGTTATGGATGGAATGTTAAAACAATGCCGTTTCATTTGATACCTCACTTGATCTAATAGTGTCAATTTAAAATTTCAACCACCTATTTGGGGCCACTAACTAATTAGACTAGTTTATGAAAAGGGCGCGACTTATGTTTGTCTAGCTGATTTCTGGCTGTTAGATTGCCTGATTTGCATCTTCACCCTTTTGCCCAAAACATATTTGATTCATAACGTCTCCTACATTTCCTTAACTATTGTACACTGATTATGTTTTTACTCTCGTTTCAGGGTTAACAAAACCGATCATGTCGGGCGGTGGGGTAACAGGTGCGTTGATGTACGCAGTGAGTGCGGCGGTGCTTGGCATGCTGCAGTTCGGCTTCAACACCGGCGTCATCAACTCGCCACGTGACTTCATCGAACTGTTTATTTCGCAGCAGTACAAAAATGCCGATGCTAAGCTCATATTCGGCTGGATCGTCAGTATATTCGCAATAGGCGGTATGATCGGATGCCCCCTCGCCAGCTGGATGTTGGAAAAATACGGCCGTAAAAAATCTCTTCTCTTCAATGCTGCTTTCGGAATAATTGGCGCTGTTTTTATGGGATTCAGCAAAATGGCGGGATCCGTCGAAATGATTATCATCGGCAGGTTTTTGATTGGCATCAATTGTGGTTTTGCCACTACCGCTTCGCCGACCTACGTATCAGAGGTGGCGCCTGTGAATCTTCGAGGAGCATTCGGCACTGTTAACCAGCTGGCTGTCGCATTCGGATTGGTCGGGGGACAGATTTTGGGTATTGAAAAGATATTGGGCAGCCATGATGGTTGGGCATGGCTGCTAGGACTTGCAGTTGTACCGTCAGCTCTTCAGTTCGTCATGTTAATTTTTGTATCTGAAAGTCCAAGGTATTTGTTGCTCGTTGTTGGTGATGAGGAACAATCTAGATTCGTATTAACTAAAATCCGAGGAACTATGGAAGTGGATGACGAAATTAATGACATGCATATTGAGGATCGCGCTGCAAGGCAAGAGGAGAAATTCACAATTCGGGATCTGTTTATGATCAAGTCTTTAAGGCAACCTCTTATAATTGGTGTAGTGATGCACTTGTCACAACAATTGGGAGGCATAAACGCTGTCTTGTATTATTCAACGACAATATTCATGAATGCTGGTCTGACGAAGGAAAGTGCTAGTTTGGCTTCGATAGGCGTTGGCAGTGTACTGTTTATAATGGCTCTGGTGTCAATACCGTTAATGGATCGGTTGGGCCGACGTACATTGCAACTGAGTGGATTGGCCGGTATGGCTGTTTTCTCAGTTCTAATGACTGTTGCTTTCTTCACGTATAATCAGAATGCGACAATGAGTATATTTGCAGTCATCTTCACGTGCTTGTACGTGGCGTTCTTTGGCGTGGGACCTAGTTCGATTCCTTGGATGTTACTGTCTGAGTTGTTCGGACAGGGTGCGAGGAGCGCGGCCGTGAGCGTCGGTGCTCTTGTCAACTGGCTGGCTAACTTCATCGTTGGATTAACCTTCATTCCGATGGTTGAAGCTCTCGGCAACTACGTGTTCTTACCTTACACTCTCCTTCTGTTACTATTCTTTACGTTCACTTACCTGAAACTGCCAGAAACTAAGAACAGGACGATCGACGAGGTAACAGCTCTCTTTAAGAAGTAACGACGATTAGACTTAATGACAACATTCCTTAGATATAAGCGTATCCAGTTGCATTACTGCAATAAGTGAACACAGTATATTGTGATAGAAACTGTATTTAAATCGATATTTTATAGTATAATAGAGCTGAGTGAGTGGACTATGCCCTTTCTACCGGATTTGTAAAGACTGAACATCTCACAGACAAATGAAGATGTGTGAGTACTCTTCATGGCCAGGAAAATAAAAAAATGTAGCGGAAATATCCAGACAAGTGACAATCTTTCTTTTTTCAAAATTCTACTATTTATTCCCTTTACGTATTTTTTTATACAAAGGTGGCTATCAGACTTATAAACCGTTTAATGAACCTTTTTGACCTCATACTGTATTCGGGCATTTTAATCCATTTGTGGAGGACGTCTGTCACTTGTCTCAAGCCCCAGCTAATGTTATATGGAACAAAAACAAAACTCTAGCGAAAGTATTTTTATTTTCTTGGTAAGTCTCGATTTTAATTATTAAAGTACTTACTAAACAATAAAATTTATAACGTATGAACATCCTAGAAGACTATCTCGATTTACGACGACTGTTAAGCAGTTATAAAGTAAACGATACACCTATTTAGTATACAATTGAAGTTTATTGGTAATCTCTCACTTTTAATAGTTATTGTATGATATTGAATCTTTTTCATACTGACACAACAACACAATTTACTACACTTTATATTTTGTGTTATGTACATTTAAATAAGGTTTATATTTGATTATTTCCAAAGGTTTGAGGACCAAATGGTTTGTTTTTTATTAGAATTATTTTTACATTAAGATTATAGCATTTTTTTACACTTTGTTTTATTATTTCTATTTATCTATTCTAGTGCCTTAGCTTTATTTATTTATTTTATATTTTTCAAGTGTAGAGAAATAGCAAATGTACAATTTGGGACTTGTAGAAGTATCGTACGTATAGTACGTTGGGCCAAGTTATGCCAATATATAGACCACAATATAGTCAAACTATCATTAGAATGTTGGACTAATGCCACTTGGCTATAGCCAACATGTTGGGCCAACGTATGAAATGGGCATGATCTATATAGCTTTAGTACATTCTACGCACGTACATAATATTAAAATTAAATATTTACACTTTCCACTATAATATTTGTAGTTAATTAGATACGCCTTACGAAATTAGAACGGCGGGTTTCTATGGAATTGTTGTTGGTTCATTGTTCACTATGTAGTTGGTTCACTGTACACCATTTGGTTACCCTTTATCTATAAAGCATGCTGTATGTGGCAACTGAAGAACAACTTGATCATGTTATACCTGCTCAAATCGTCAGGTGTTCACGGTGGAATGCGCTAGGCGCGGCGATTTATTGAACCAATCACAGACATTTATACGATCAAAGGGCTGTTTTCATTGGTTGATTAATGTATCCATTGTGAATTGATGATTTGTCATTGGTTTATTGATTGCATATGCGCACGAAACGTGAATGTTCAAGATGTTTGCCGGATATTAAAGCAATTTTAAAATAGTTGTATAATGTAGTGAGCGTATTCTACCCTTACATAGACATATTCGCTGTAGCAAGTACGTGTATGATTGGCCAACCTTAGCGATTCATAAACATGTAAGGCTGCAGTGTAATTAAGATCTAATGACAAGAGGGTAGAATTGAATTTGGCTCGACAGTTTATTTTTAGTTGATATTGTACTTAGGAAAACTCCTGGAATTGCACTGATAATAATTATTTTTTGTTATTAATACAACTATTTTAAAATTGTTTCATGTGACATACAGCATACAAATTAAAATTTGTCCTATTGTTTAAGGCATACGATCATATTTTGAATTAAAGAATGTAGCATTCGATAGATATAAACATTAGTCCATCCATACGATTCATATAATATATATGCCTAATTACCTATTCTATAAAAGTTTAAGCTATGTAAAACATTCACATACTTCTAGAATTATATCGAAATATATTTTAGTGCATAGTATTTATATAATAACTAAGATGATAATTTATTATATTTCATTAAACATTATTAATATCGTCATCACAATGTTAATTAATTTAACATCTTAATCATTAGAAATCGAAACATATTCTCTAGTAACTACATAACACATTTACAAAATTACATTTGTATTATTAATTTTCACATAAAATAATATATTTATGAAAGTTTGTTTCAAATTTTATAGACACGTTTAGGGTTGACAGATATTAAAATACAATACATTCATTGATAAGTAAGCAAAATAGAAATTTCTGGTGTTCGATATATTTAAAGCATTTAAAATAAAATGGAAAGTGAAATTCACACGTATTTAGTGGTACTAAGGTATAAATTTAAACATCTAAAATAATACTTACTGCAAAGAGAAATCGCTTTGATCCTTTGTTTGTTTCATAATTCACATTTGTTTCTTATCACCATTAGATAAGTTTGAATTTACATTGGCAATTATAAAATGCCATATATTGTCATGTCTAAGTTTGCTACCATTTATAGAAAACACTGTTTCCAACATGTTTTTATTGAAGCTTTAGTTTAAAGATCGCCGAATTGTAGAAACCCGAAAGACTCAGTGGGTAGGTTAACCGTCCTTCTGTATCCTAGTGCCAACTGTATATAACTGTATTCTACTGTTAGTTAAAACCTTTCTAATGTTTAACATCATTTGATTGACAATTATTCGAATACAAATTAAGTTACGGCTTTAAGTAACGAGCCAATTTAAACTTTATTAGTGTTGATGTAAGGTTGAAAATTAATAATCCACATCTACCATTGTCTTTAAGATAAGTACGCAATTCAACTTTATGTTTGTAGCAATAAGGTTTAAAGTTATGGTTGTTTTATATTTCTGTTCTGATAATAGTGTAAATAAATTGTCAATGATTTACATTCGAATGTTTGATTTAGGAGAGCCGAAATTAAATAAGAAGAAAATAAATTAAACTATACAAATCTAAATCAAATAAATGACTGAAAATAAAAATAGGTTTTCAAAATAGTGTCCTATTTTTGGCGGAATATTACATTACATCACTTATTACTAATGCTATCTCCCTCTTGTATCATTATCAAATTAAAAAGAAAACCACATTACTTTTGAATAAAATGCAACCTGCTCTGTTTAAGAAATAATGCCGCTTCGTAAAAATGGTACTTATGTTTTTGGCGTTATATGTATTTTACCATACTTATTAATGCCCTCTTTTTCGTTACCAGGGCAGCAACTTCATTTGCACCTATGATAGAATTTATAATATATGGTATCTACTTAATTATAAGTATAATAATCATGTATTTGTTCTTATAGATCTTTTATTAGATCAGTAGGTACTCACAAGCTCAATATTTACAGTATTTTAACAATTAGGTCTTTGAGAGATTTTCCTTAACTTAAAAAGCTACTCATAGATGGCGGTAAAAAACTATAGTCGATCGATAATCATTTCATTGAATACCTCGAATAAGTGCCATCTAGGCTACCAATGAATGAAACATTAAAAAAAAAACTCGTGTAAAGAAATTAGACTATGTGTAAACAATGTTTTCATGTATAGATTATGCGTACATTGAATGCATATGTAAACAGGCTTAAGATTTTTCGAGGGCTTTCTAAACACTAATGATTTTTGCAATAAAAATTATTCATTTTCAAAAAAAGATGGCGGTGCTCAATTTTTTTGCATGTATTAGCAATACTTTATTTTCATTTATATCACTTATATTATGAATGTCATACAGAGCCAAAAAAGGTATTTGTAGATTTCCTAAGATTTTAATTCTTATTCGAGAAATTATTAAACTTTTCATCTATATAAAGAAAAGTGTATACCTACTTGAATTATATTATCGTTAATTCATTTTGGCATTAAATTGTGGTTGTGGCGTTGAAATCTAAGTTGCCTTATAATATTTATTTTTAAACATTCACTCTCATTGTTCGTTGTCAAAACCGTAACAGTGACTTCATAGTTGAATGCAAAATGTAATAAAATTCAAAGTATAGCGTAAAATCCTTTCACTATTGTTTTATCGTAGTAAATCAGAAATTGCATAGTAATAAAATCTAGCAATAAATATATTGTAAATGTTGAATTATTTAGCTTTTTTCTATACTATTTTCGCTTTTTCTTATTTATTTTATTCACTATGTTACCAGACATGCCGTCTAGTTTACGGACCCATTTTTTTTTAAGCGCAACAATTTTGTATGTTTTTTGTTTAAAGTTTTTTTATTATTATAAAATTTTGTTAAAATGTATATTTCTATTGTAATTGTTAGTGATACGACACAATATTGTACCTAATTTAATCAAAGTGTAAAAAAAAAACAAAAAAAAATACGAATTTAATTCGTCTGTTGATATTAAATTATTGATATTTAAGAAATCTCTTCAATTTTCTTTTATTTTTCCATGTTCTCACCAAAGCCTTTCTAATCGGAGATCAAATGCAAGTGATTATAACCCAATGATTTTTTTTTAAATTATAAATCAACTGGCATCGTTGCTGTAGGTACAATTGGCAAAACTTTAAGGAGAAAAATGATAATTAATTTACAAAATATAATATATGTGTCTATGTAAAGATACTATTATTAATTTTCTTACACGCATCAAAACAATCGATTCGTTAACATTATGCACTTAACACAATGTTTGTTGGGCACTGACTGGCCCGTTGGTCTAGTGGTTAGTGACCCTGACTGCTAAGCCGGAGGTCGTGGGTTCGATCCCCACCCAGGACAAATCTTTGTGTGATTAGCGTGAAGATTTGTTCTGTGTCTGGGTTTAATTTATCTATAATATGTATGTATTTACAAAAAAAAAACTGTTTAAGTAGTATATCAGTTGTTTAGTACCCATAACACAAGCAAATATAATTGCTTACTGTGGGACTAGATGGCGCTGTGTGAATGTGGTAAATTATTATTATTATTATATTACTGCCGCTATACTAAGTTGCTGTGTGCACATAATAAAATTAGTTATGTACTTAAGTAAGTACTAATTATCGCCACATAGTGCTGAGAACAGTTGCAATGCTTCATTTTGTTCTTCTTCTTCTATTTCTCCTTCCAGCCAAAATGTTTCCATCGTTCCTTTACCCTACAAAAGAGAAAAAATAAGTACCTAACAACTAAGTTATCTTAGTTACCTACTCCTAGAGTCCTAGAACATCATGAGAAAACCCAAGGAGGAATTCTATAGCCGTATTTCAACACTGGCTCTTATGTGTCTGAGAGACAAATTTTTTGGTATAGGTTAATTTTTCATATAAAATATGTCACTTAAGCTACCTATATTATAAGAATCGCGGGTGGGAAGTCATGAAATCGAATGAAACTTGCTCTATTATTTTATAGTGTTTTAGTAGTATTTAGTAGCTAAGCAAAAATATTTAGTAGTATTACCAATACGATATGAAACGAAAAACAAAATCCGCCGCCAAGTTGATGTCTGGTTGGCGGGTGGTAATTAAACGGCGTGAAATGCTTTAGTTTTTTATATGTCAGATTTTAATAGTCAATTGGTAGGTAAATAAAATAACATTAAATCTTATCTACGTGATACAGTTAACAAATCAAAGGCATCACACTACATCGGGTACGCCTACGCATATTATCACAGCAATGTTACTTATGAGTGTCATTGCTATTAGTCTGGAGGAGTACTTTTATATTGTATGTTATCGTTGTTATATACTAATATAAAACATTGAATATATTAAATCATATAATAATATTAAAAAGAAATAGTACAATAAATGAACGAGCTTATAAATGGATTTAATTTTATTGTAAAATGAAAGAGCCGTATGAGGTATCAAAAAGTTCAATAATTATGAGGGTAGTAGTATTTTTTTTTATCATCGCAAATTTTCGAAACCGTCAATAATAATTTACTTAGCAGGTTTATAATAGAGTTCAAATTGTAAGCTCGTTCATTCATTGTACTATTTCTTATTATCTATTAAAGTATGAAAAGGTATAAAAGGTACCTATTTATAGAATACTTCATAATTCTATTGATATAGCGGAGGAGACCTGTGTCCAGCAAGGGTTTGCTAATGAAAATAATGTAGGTATTTACCTTGACTTTGATAAGTCCTCTTGGACGTAACATGAATCTACCAGCTGGGAGTTGAGCTGCAGCCAAAGCCGATATCTGGATACGTCCCGGCTGGAACGGAGAACACCTATTTTAATTTGGTTAAAAAATGCCTTTGCGTGGTTAGCTTATATATAATAATAATATTCTATAATAATATTCTACCACATTTACACAGCGCCATCTAGTCCCAAATTAAGCAATTATATTTGCTTGTGTTACGGGTACTAAACAACTGATAAACTACTTAAATACATTTTTTATTGTAAATACATATTTATTATAGATAAATTACACCCAGACACAGAACAAACCTTTATGCTCATCACAAAAAGATTTGTCGTGGGTGGGGATCGAACCCACGACCTCCGGTTTAACAGTCAGGGTCACTAACCACTAGACCAATTACAGGCCAGTCAGATAGAGACATATATTGTATCTTAGTGTATTTCCATGTTATAAAAATATACTCGTTGTCATACCTATTGCATTTTTAACGGATAGGCAAATGTAGATATTTAGTTACTTACCTCAGAAGTTGTTTGCATCCTACTGGCAGTGTTTACTGTGTCTCCCACGAGACAGTAGCGGGGCAGACGTAAACCCAGCACTCCCGCCACTACTGGACCAGTGTGAATACCTGTTGACAATACACAATACCTATGTTATCTCTAAATCTAATCATCTATTGTCTAATAAAATCTGTAAATATAATTATTTTACGTATATGTAAATTTACCAATTTGAAATACCCCACAACAAATGAATAAATCTGCGGGTACTTTTTTATATTTCGAGGCTAATATTGAGAATTTAAAGTTTTGTTAAACCCAATCCCGTTTTTTCCCGACCTGGGTATCGAAGGACTTCTTACGTAGCTGTCGCATACATTACTGCCATATAATATAATAATAATATTCTACCACATTCACACAGCGCCATCTAGTCCCAAAGTAAGCAATTATATTTGCTTGTGTTATGGGTACTAAACAACTGATATACTACTTAAATACATTTTTTTTTGTAAATACATACATATTATAGATAAATTACACCCAGACACAGAACAAACCTTTATGCTCATCACACAAAGATTTGTCCTGGGTGGGGATCAAACCCACGACCTCCGGCTTAGCAGTCAGGGTCACTAACCACTAGACCAACAGGCCAGTCCAAATAATAGCGAGGGCAGCAAGAGTTTAAAAATGTGTTACAATATTATCAGTCATATTCTTAGTAGCAAAATTTATGGCCTACCTATCTATTAATTTTGGTGCAGCAGATCGCGACAGGTCAAAGTCTCATAGTTGTTTCGTTCATAATTCATATCTTACCGATAGTGAGTACGGGTATAGCCTGTGAGATAGCTAGTGCAGCGCTTGCAGCAGCTGCAGCATGGGCCCGACTACGTTCAGGGGCTCCTGAAACCAGCATGTACACCGTACCGACGGTCTCCACCTGTAAGTTAGTTATTTGTGGCTTCAGAAGAAGGTCGAAACAAAATTAGCCCTTGGATGAAGGTAAAAGAGATATAGGAACAGGTTTATCTTGCCCGTAGTATAACTAATTATGGAGGCTTACAGGATTAACAGCGATGACTACTTACTTATAGGTACTATAGGTAGGTAGATTACCTTACTCTTAACTCTGGCATCCAGGAGTCTTAGGAAAGTTTTGGTCTGTATAGATTTTCAAATTAATTCCTCTGCTTAAAATAAGCTCTTAAATCCACCAGCAGTACAAGACTAACCAAGTAGGTTTAAGTTGTAGTAACCGAGTTGTCGCGACAGTCCACAGACAAGATGGCGAGATTTGGACAAGTACTACAAAGACTGGTTGCATTGGCGGTGGACTGAAATGTATGGTAGTCATAGAGGGAGATCTTTGCCTACTAGTGGGATGACACAGGGTAACGGTAACTATCCTAGAACTTAGTGAAAATGTAGGTTTTATAGAACAGATATCTTTACCTTATAAACTCGATGAGTATCCAACAGCCTGTCGATCCTGGAGTACACGTCGTTCATGTAGTCAACTGTCTGCATGACGTCAGCGCGAGTGTCTGCTTGCACCAGTTGCACTCCGCAGAATATTATTGTTACGTTATCAAACGCCTGCAATACTCAATACCTACTGTTATTTTGCTTACCTACTTACGAACTTACAGCACAATCTATAACAAAATAAAAATTACCTGACAAGCAGACATTGAATCTTTTCCTGCTCTCAAATGATCTGCGATAGCTTTTGGTATCATCGAATACAAAAGCAGGTCTCCTCTCTTCTTCCACTGATCAAGCAGTCTGCAAGACTTCTCTAGAGAGAGACTCCTGCTTTCTGCCTTCTCAAACAGCAGTTCTAACTTGGAGAGATGCTGCCAACCTTGTAGGAGCATCTCTTTAGAGAGACCGTGACCATTCAAGTCGGCGAGGTATAAACCCGCCTGACGCAATTCTTCTAGATCGTTGAAACTGAAATAAGTAGTGGATACATTTTTATTGTCTCACTAACGTATTTATTATCGTTTTGTCATCATTAGGCCTTGTAAAGTCATTGTATTATTTTTTGGAACGCATAGGTAGATTTAATGTGACTACTTGTAATGGCAGTCCGTTTGGGTTATGAGTTTTATGTATTTTAGTAGCAACATTACTTATCAAACTGAAATTGATTGCATACCGAGGTATAGTTACCGTCGTCGTCTTAGGCTATATCTATATAAAAGCTCATGAAGGAAGAATTAATTGAAGGAGTGGTTAAGGTGTTAAAGCGTAACAAAAAAGTTATGACAGATCCAATATAATTAGTTTGTGATGGGTTCAAAATAATTTGTTAGTTTCTAGCGATTAAAGTACCGTGAGGTCTACTTTATAAAAGTGATACATACATTGGGCTACATAAGAAGATAAGTGCGTCTATCTCTTCAAGCAAATAGATTGGTCCTCTTAACAGAATGGATCTGGCACCATGTGAACCCCGCCTTGCTTCTGCTGCACCACGCGCCTTGAATCGCAGCAGCTCTAAGTCGAAGATCATTGTCTGCATACACACCACCTGAAAAGTACATTACTAAAAAGTCATCATTTCAGTTTCGGTGTACCATCAGTTCTTGTTGTTGGCTCAGATGTGTTTCAACAATTAATAGACATGCGGTAACCATCGTGTGCATTGTTGATATTGAAACTCTATTGGTTGTTGAAACACATCTCTTCTTGTCTCCGTTTTGGTGAAGATCGGGCCGAAGTCGTGTGTATGGTACCTTATCCCATGTGAATGACACTTTCGGTTTTCTCAAGCGCAAAATTTCAGCGATGGGTGATTTTTCTATTCGGTTGTATGGTCCTCCCCATGCGGCTACAAGCTGAAAATAAAACAACAAGATGAAAAAAAAAAAAACAGTGTTTCACGCCGAGTACGCATCATTACACGCACAAGATAGTAATAGTAATAAAAGAAAGATTTTTGAGGTTTCTTATTTCTATTTCCATCTTGTACTTGTGATAACCAAATCTTCCAGATTTGGTTATCACAAATCTCTCCACTCCATTTCATAAGATTTGCATAAATTTTTCGCTATAGCTTTACCTTTTCCCCAGCCATAAGGATCTTCATTCTCCTATCCAGAAGTACTCCAAATGGGAAGAGCTGCAGCAGTAATGAGGCGGGAACCGCTGGTAATAGACACGGAAGACTCTTCCGAAGCGTTAATGACTGAACCTGTAATAGAGTAAAGTAATATCGTAAGTTTTTTTTTCATACCACCATGGTGACAACCAGACAAATGACCCGCCTAATTAGCGGTTACTGCTATGGACGCCTCCAACACCAGGAGCAGGAGCAGAGTTCACGAGCGCTTTGCCATTTTCATTTCATAAAGACAAATTAATGTCCCGCCTTCGGTTACGTATTCAATTAGTTTGTGTGCATTTGTAAATTAGTGTAATGCTGCAAAGACCTGCTCTTCTCTGCTCCAGTGATTTATCACAAGAGCAGATCTTTATAACCAATGTTATTGCAAAACAAACTCCACTTGTTAAGCTTAACGTTACAAGCTTAGTTTTTTTCAGTCCCTCTCCACTTGTATGGAGAAATAAAAATGTATGAATCGAACCATAACAGGTCACGCAGTCCCAACGAAATAACGACTTTAACTACTATGTCATCTCATTTCGGTGTATTAATTCTTTAATTTACAACGTCCGTAAACCGATTAAATCGTTTAACTTAAATCTGCAGCTACCGCCACGTCCCCGATTAAGAACAATCATCACAATGTTATATACTCCGTTCTTCGGATCAATGATCGCAATTCATTTGTTAAAGTGTTGGCGCCAATTTGTGAAGGAATGTGTTTGCAAATTAGGCGATACAGTCGCTGTTGTACTGATTGAATAATGTTCGGATTCAAAGAGGTAGGTATATCTAGTAGAGGTACTCTAGGAAATTAAATTTGGTGGGAGTGCTGTGCCTTTTCTCCATTTAAAGACCAATCCTGCAGAACCATGTCTTTAGAGAGGCCACGCTTTACATTTACTGATAAAGAAATAGATTTATTTATTGTGTAACTGTTTGCAAATTGGTGATTCATCATTACTTCCAAGAACTGGTCATATGGTTCTTCTCTATTTTATTAAGAAAAATGAGAAAAAAATTCAAACACTCGAATCTAGAGAATGGTACACGGAGCCTTATATAGTAAGTACCTAATCGAAAATGCAAAATGAAATTTTGGATATGTATGTTGTAGGACAATTTCATTCATCTAAAAACAAAACATGGAAAATGGAAATAAAAACATCTAAAACAACGAACCACGAAAACAGAGGCGAGCTTCACTTCACTCCCGGTCAACTTTCTAACCTAACTTATCCATATCGGATTCGCCCTAAAAAGCGAAAATCCTATCTTTTATCAGCAATACTTTAGGATGTTTTCACCATTGTCTAATTATTATCAGTATTTTCGCAAAATCCCTAAGGAATTTCGCGTAAATTTTCTTACGCACGACATGTACCTATAAAACTTTTTTATTTAGGCTGTGTACATTTACAATAAATATTACGAAGTAATGTCCATCTAATAGGTGTAGTATGTTCATGTTCTAATGCACGATAGTCACGTATTTACGTCACTTGGATTATACCAAAACACACACTTCATATCAAATTCAAGGCCTTTGTTTAATTCCGCAAAGTAAACAGTCCTTGGGGATGTTGTGAGAAAATTATGTGTTGTGTTGACATGTTTACCAAATATATATATAATATTAATAAGTATTTATATATTTATCTTTCACAAACATTATGTTAACAAAGCAAAAAATAAGTTCCTTTGTGAGAAACTGGTGTCTGTAGCTGTGGTAGGTCAGCCGCAGCCTCCTAACTCTGAGCAGTCGGAATGCTCTCGAATATACGAAGTTTATTAACATTTTAAGTTATTTAATAGTAGAAAATAGAAAAAAACGATAGGAAATTGATTTTTTCTACAACTATCTATTTTGTAAAATTATGTATTTTAACTATAAATAAAATGACATATCGGGCCGAAAACTTTCCGACAGCTCAGAATCAGGGCCCGGAATTACTAAATCACAAGGCGCCCACTTTCAGACCTGATTATAGCTAGTAAGACTTACAACAACCAGATTTATATCTACCAGAAGTACTACAGTTTAATTTAAAATTCATCAGCAACCCATTTCGTCCCACTGCTGGGCTCGGGTCTCCTCTCCTCTAACTAGAGAGCTGAGAGGGTTTAGGCCATAATCCACTCACGCTAGCCTAGTGCGGGTTTGTGGATCAGACATACTCATAAAATTTCTTCTAGGGTATGTGGATTTACTCACGATATTTTCCTTCACCGTTAGCAGATGGTAAGTGACATATAAATTCTACAAAGTAGAATCCACATTGGTACTGCCGATCGGGATCGAACTCAGACCGCATGATTTGCACGCCAGTCCCTTATCCATTCAGCCACCATCGCTTTAATTTTAAATGTATTTGATTCATTTCGTTACTATCCGAAGATGTAGGCCTACCCTATGACTCCTGATTGTCATAGCTCTCTGCGGGCAAGAGTTTGTCAACGCTGAATCGTTGTACTCGTACATTATGTATGGCGATCATTATCATTTATGTTCGTTGTGGCGGAAATTTGGTTAGGCCTATGTCCAGCAGTAGATGTCATTGAGGTTGATATGATGATAATGATTATGAATATTGTATGCTGTACGATTACTACCACCTCGATTGAGCTGCCCCCTGATTCTGACTCGTTAGATTGCTCCCGGATCGTAAACTTTTACGAATCTTAGTACGACGAATTTTTACGGCTTAAGTTATTTAATGTTAGAAAATGGTCTACCGTATAGAAAATTAAAATCTGATTAATTTAAGGTTTTTTCCTACAACCATTTATTTCTTTAACATTCTGTTTTTTAACTTAAATTACACTGACATTTCGTACGGAAAATTTTCCGGCTTAGAATCAGGGGGTCAGTGACCCTGTCACTTAACAGGTATTGTCGACCAAATTTTTACTACTTTTGACAAAATTTAAATTCAATAAGACTTGGAGACAATATTGATGACAACTGTCACTGTACTGATGTCACTTGCAAGCAAAAATAGATATTGTTTTGTGATATGTAAACGATATTCACTCTAAGGGTGGTAAAGCAATTTTATTGTCGACTATAGTCGTTAAGTATACTTAAATTTAATTCCCAAAATAGTAATGTTCTGTTTTTCTTATATCATAAAAAATAGTTTTTTTGTTTTCATGTTTTATTGTTAGGTGTGTGGTACTAGTCCGTAGTGCCTAAAAGTATTATACTAGATGGCCTGTTTGTTAGCTCTACTAATACTGGCTGGGTAGTACTCGAGACGAGGCGAAAATATATTGTATATATATGGGCGGTAATTGGATGCATTAGAATAAATTTGTAATATCTATTGAAATGTTATTGATTGTTTACAATAACAACACATCTCTCTCTTCGCATCGTCTTCGCTTTGGTGAGGTAAGAAGATTAGTTACTTTAATATTACAGTGGCTTGTGTGTGTGTTTTTACCGTATATATATACATTGTATATTAAAGGTGAGCTGAGGTCAAACGAGAGAAAATTGTTTTGGTAAACATTTTTGTAAATCAGAGCTTAGGTTTATTGTCCGCGTTATGAAAAAAGTTAGTATTAAAGTTGGTCTACACAGTTATATTGTATTGGTGTAGCTAAAGTTTTTTCATAGAGAGACAAATATCCAGTTTGTTTATCGAGATCATAAATGACGCCTAGTGACAATACTGTCGATTTTGTTAGGGTAAAAACATCTTAGCCTATTTTTCGTTACGTCACTAAACAGGATTTTAAAGTGAATTTTGGGTGAGAGATTTTTGTAATACCTAATATTACAAAAAAATCTCTCACCCTACACGTATTGATATACCTACCTAAAAAATTTCATGATACCTATATTGCCGTGATTTTTGTGTGGCAATTTGATATTTGTTAAACCTTATTCCTTGACTGTTTATGGCTTCTATAATTATAACTGAAGCGATTATGTCTGTCTTTTAAAGGAGTTCTATAACTATCAATGCTTTTCGAACCAAATCTATCACATTGACTGTCTATTGTCGCCATTGTCAGTGCCATTGTTTTAAAGACCTTGTACTTAATGGTCATGTTATTGTATAATGTATGTACTGTCAACGAAATAGACGATCAATTGAAGCGATGCATTTTATTTATTTTTTATTTTAAAAAGCAGCGCCTTTTCTAATTCAGCTGTGTGTTGTGGGGGTACTTTTAAACATACAATTATCGAACACAAAGTACACCCGACTAAGAACTATTATGTTGGGATCGAACCCCAGTAGTCGGTCACATATTACGACTATTACGCCAACGACGAAGCAGAGTATTCGAATTTCCTAGTAATTGGACAGATAGTTACCTATAGGGACCGCTATTCGCTGAAATTCTTTGTCCAAATCCCTGGTCTAACGCTTTAGCTAATCCCGGGAGTGTCTCTCCAATTTTATTACGTGCGTTGTTATCTGTAGATACAAATAAAATTCCAAACAGGAGAACGGTTCGAGTGCTTGATTTTTTTTTTTGGTTGGATTTTGTATCGTCAGAATTTTTTTAAGAAGTCGTAATAATGTGGTACTTTAATAATGTGTAACTTTTAAGTACTTGTTTTATCAGTGTTTTAGATTTCGCAATGCAATTTCTCCAATTATTCTCCAAGAAAACCTTTTATAGGCTACAAAGAAAAAATATTAGCAAAATTGGTTCACTGTTCTCGAGTTTTGGTGACTGCAATAGGTTTAGTAGTAGTATTCATTTTGATTTATTTAAGATAGTATCATCTATTTATTCGTAGTGCATGAACACAACCGTTTGGCAAAAGCAACTCAAACAATATATTTCAATAACGTTCTCTTACTGCTATTTATAGACGTAATACCTAATACCTATTATGAATAATCAACTAGCAGAAGAGCAGAATTGGGGACATTGCTTCATTACAAATGGTATTGTTTTATTAGCTTTTTATAGAGCATTCAATCTCATCTGTTTTGAAAACGTACCCAGTTATTGAATTTGATTTCAATTTAAGACTAGTCTTTCAGTATTTAGCCCAAAGACCAATAGAAATAGCTCTAGAAATCGCTTGAGAATTAATTGCTTGTAATGCGACGACCTGGTAAGGGTTGCGGGTGGCCGTTGGATGCGGGCGGCACAAAATCGCTCGTTGTGGCGGAAATTAGGTGAGGCCTATGTTCAGCAGTGGACGTCATTGGGCTGATATGATGATGATGATGAATGTAGTTGTAACAGTAAGAATAGTTTCTTACTGTTGCTGCATAAACTTTGCATATGGACAGCCATGTGCAAAGTTTCATCCAAATCTATTTCGTTGCTTGCGTGAAAGAATAACAAAGATCCAAACTGCTGAATTTCCAAACATCCATGCTCATATCACATCATCATCATCATCATCATAACCATAACCCATTGGAAGATAGGTCAGAATTGAGATACGTTCAGAAACAGGGTTCTGATAGCGCCATCTACCATCGTATAAGTACCCATACGTTAAAAATACAAGCATCCATGATTCATTATTAGTATTAGTTATGCAATCGTCGATTAAAGAACGGCATAAGGCGTAGTAGGTCATTTTGAATGTTGTTTTATCGGCGGGATATCGGAGTATTTTAAATATATATATAAGTTTACGAAGTCTGGGAACTAGGGTCTGTATGTGCGGTTTGAAGGAAAGATGTAGATCGATAATTATGCCACCTTTCGAGTCCTTTCGAGGGTATGACAATTACAGTTGTTGTTACTATGAACATAACAAGAATACTTACTTATACCTGGATCATATTTACATGTTAATAAGAATGTATTTTAATAATCCTTATTGACAACAAGTAAACGATCTTTAAATACTTTTTTATTTTTGACATTGTTTTATCTATATTGTACTTTATGACGTGTTTAATAAATCATTAAAAGCCTTCTGGGCTGTTGCACCCTCAATGTTGAGAAACATTGTGTAAAGAGAAGTACATACATACATATATTCGTTGCTCACAACAAGTCCCATTAATAATCAAGGTTTCAATTTAGTTGAAACGTGCAGCGATAGGCGGTTCCTACAGGTCAATAGCAATTTTGGGTGCCGTGAAAGGATTTTATTTATTCAAAAGCTCTGGGTATTTGTTAATATACGAAGACGAGATTTGGTTATCAGATATGCATTTCTATAAATATTTTCACTGGTATTCTTATGTGATTTTATTTATATGCCTATACTTAATATAATAATAATAATAATAATATTATACCACATTCACTCAGCGCCATCTAGTCCCAAAGTAAGCAATTATATTTGCTTGTGTTATGGGTACTAAACAACTGATATACTACTTAAATATATATTTTTTTTTTGTAAATACATACATATTATAGATAAATTACACCCAGACACAGAACAAACCTTTATGCTCATCACACAAAGATTTGTCCTGGGTGGGGATCGAACCCACGACCTCCGGCTTAGCAGTCAGGGTCACTATAACCACTAGACCAACAGGCCAGTCATAATATACTTATAAACGTAACCTTGTTTGCTACAAGAGCACTGCGAAATGAAATGAAATGAAATGAAATGAAATGAAATGAAATCTCGTTTATTCATCTAGGTTACAAGGTAACACTTATGAAAGTCACAAGAATGTAACAGGTTATCCGAAATGTTGTGTCAGCAAATTTGCCTACGACCAGTTCGCTGACGGGGTGGAGCTATGAGAAGAACTGGCAAGAAACTCACGCCACTCTTTTTAAAAAAATGGATAGTTACAATCTTTTGTAATTTACAATTTGGGTAGCGTGTAAAGTGATGCA
Source organism: Laspeyria flexula (assembly GCA_905147015.1). NCBI lineage: Eukaryota > Metazoa > Arthropoda > Insecta > Lepidoptera > Erebidae > Laspeyria > Laspeyria flexula. The sequence continues at coordinate 13,888,006 of LR989960.1, read as the reverse complement.
GCAGAGCACTAAAAAACAGAAAAAAGGATATCTCGATACCAGACCCTATACCAACGCATCTGGCCAACGTGGTAAGTCGGCTAAATTCCCTTCAAAATGTTTGGAGGATATCCGTACCCAGCAGTGGGACATTTATGTAATGATGAAACGTTCAGTCAGCATACCAACGTTTTGATTTCGATACAAAGCACGGTTTAAGAAACTAGAACTACAAAATTATATATTCAATTAATGTTATACTTTAAACATTTCGGGGGAGATGGAACTCCTACAAAACTTCCCCCTGGCTACGCCCATTATAGGTAGGAAAAAAGCTTATTTATATTTTTTTACAATATTGCTAAGTTCAGAATGGTATTGATACTAGTAAATATAGTAAAATATATTTAAACAGTTGCAGTGGTAAACCATTTTTTTCTGTGTTATAGATAGCTCGCCTGCAAAGTGACTATAATAATTATTATTCTCTGAGCAAGGACACTGTTATTATGTAACTGTAGTTATGTAAGTAATCTACACGCTATCATATATCACAAATGATTGCCCCTAATGATGTGGGAAACTTGGAACTATATACTGGCGCCAAAAATACGACTGTACTATATAAAGACCATTCTATTATTAAACTTTAATAAACCAATCTTTAGATGAAGCTATCTACATGTTGATTCATTAAGTGTAGACTGAACAAAATGAAGTCTTCTCCTCAAGTAAACACGGTTTAAAATTGACCATTAAAGCAGTCATGGATTTCGATAAAACTCGCACAGCACTGTAGCATACTGTTGAGGTCCACTAACCGGCTCCCTGAGTATACGCGGATACTGGTAGCTAAGCTAATGATGATAAATGAATTATGAATAAAGAAAAACTTACATAGTCACTGTTGTCGAACTCGAGCCTCAGTACGGCTACGTAATAGTTCCCTTCCATGCTCTCCTTGACGACGGACACCTTCAACTTTAAGGAGAATATATCCTCGGCTATTTCGTACAGCTGACCTGTCACACGGAAGAGTCACATGTAGCAAAGTTATTTGAACTAGCAAGAATCAGGTGATTGGAAAAGTAAAATCTGCAAACATTTAAGAAGTGATAAAATTCCAACAAAGTTTTGAGGTAATGATATTATTTTTGAAAAGAAATAGTACCTTCATCATCATCGTCATCGAATAACATAGGTATCATAGGCCTCATCTAATTTTCGCCACAGCGAGTGAGTTTGTGCCGCCAACCAATGCATGGCGTAGAGTCATCTTACGGTCCACTTATTACCTAATATTTTGTAAAAGGTCTCATGAAAAGCGGTACCACGCGGACCATGTAATAGTATCATATTGAAAGTCAAGTCACTACCTACATTAAATTGAAATCACTGTGCTGACTGTCTAAGATACAAATCGTCCTGTCTACGATGGACTTGGTTTCTTAATGCAGTTTTTCTCTGTTTTATTCGAGAGTTATAGAGTCCTTGCAGCAGCAAAAACACAAAATCATAGTCTAAATCGATACTAACCCATCAGGTAATGCGTGAAGCCAGTTCTGGTGCTGCTATAGACCAGTTCAGCTCCATGACGGTGTGCGCGCGTTAGTTGCATGCTAGGAGAACGCATGCGAGGGAACGTGAACCGCATGCGTTGGTGAATGTTGTCAACTGATTGAAGAAACGTGCAGAAGTACCGGCCGGTGGCACGGATCATTGTGTCGTAGCTGTTATGCAAAAAAAAGTTCATGTGATGACACTTGTTTCCTCAAGGGAATAGATAGAGGCAAATATTGTAGACAGAGTATTTCTTTGTCGTCAATAAGTAATATTACAAGATGTTTTTTTAAAGACTACGCCCGCAGTCTGGAACTTTACAAACAACAAAATTACAGAAATATTTGTCTCGGGTGGAATCGAACCCACGTCATTCGGCACGGCGATTTTAGTGGCGAGGCGACCACTGCTACGCCACGGTGTCAGTCACCGGTGACTTACTATGGCTGCGGTCTTCTCAATGATACATACAGTTAGTACCTTTTTAAAACTCACATTACGAATTGGGTACATAGACGTCATGTTTATTTCCAAACTGAGACTTACGATAAAGTGTTATCAAAAATAATTAATAATAAGGCTACATAGAACAGCGATAGGATTTTTTCATGTGTTCCGTTATAGGCTATATCATAGCCTTCCAGCCTTCCAACTATTATAATCACATCGATACGTTACTCTATAGCAAACGTTTTTGTACGACACGGTTTAGATGTAAGGTTAGGTAGCAAACACGATCCGACTTAGGTTTGACTTTATTTGACGCGTAATCCGCAAATAATTTGAGTGACAGCAGGGTTATTGGCAATTTGGTGAAGTTTGAGATAAGATTGCCTTTGTGTTGATCTTTAGTAACGAACAAGATCCCGATGGCAACGTTTGACACAAAGAATTTTTGTAACCCTAACCGAGCGATAAAAAAGGTCAGGTCTAGTTTCCCACAAAGTTATTTCTTTTATCTTTCGTCATTTGTAGGGTTATCTCAAACTTAATATTAGGTACCTTAGATATTATATTCAGCAAATACTGAAAATGTAGGAAAAAGGAATTTTATATTTCACAAGTTATATACTAACGCATTATGTTGATTTTATTAATATTAGTGAGCACTTTGCTCAAAATACTCATGTAGAATAAATATAATTTAACATGGAGGAACCACGAGAGTTCAAATGTTATTTGAAATTTGCCGCTATTAATTGGATTAATTAGAGGCTACTTTAATTTTGTCCATGTACCGCGACCTATGATTAACGTTTTAAAGTCATGGAAGATGTTGGGTTCCTTTAATTATTATGTAACGAGCTAATACATACCCATAATTACTGAAGAACTTCACGAAACATCTGCCGAAGAAATGCATGACCTTTTCAGGAGTTGCGAATTTCTCCCTCAAGAAGATCAGCTTGTCACCGCTTACGAGACTGAGGCTGTTCAACCGTTGTCGAGTTGGGATCATAGAGCCTCGCCGTTTGTATACGTCTATAGCAACAGTACAACTCATTTTGCGAGCCACTGGCTTCCGAATCGATCCTCTTTTCCCACATTCAGATTCTGGCGATATAGGCTCGGAAATAGGACCTTCAACTGATGCCGTCTCAGGTATTGGTTCCTCAGTCGTTTCCTTCACTTTCTGACCTTCGTATTTAATTCCCAAACTTCTTCTTTGAAGTTCTCTGCACACTACCTCCATTTCCTCATTAATCCTGCTGGTGGAAGCCGTGACAGTCGGTCTGATCTCTTCTGAAGAATTATAGGCTTCAATTTCTTTCTTAGTGGCGGATTTCAATGCGTTGGTGGCAGTAAAAGGACATTTGTAGCTCTGTGTTCTGTTGTCTGTGTGTACAGAGGCACTTCGCCAGCTCGGTTTGGATTTTAGTGAAAGTTTGCGAGGTGCAGGACTGCTGGGCCGTGATGCTGCTGGACTGTTTGGATCTTTAGTCAATAGTCGAGCGAGAGCACTTGCGAGCCGCAGCATGAGCGCATCGGGATATTGCTAAAAAGAAGGTTAATGTATGAATATATACCAAGTACTGCACTATCTTTGTTATTTTATAGGTTATTGATCCGCCTCAGGTTACAAATAAATGGAGAAAGCAGATAAGAAGAAGGGTATTATCTCATAACGACAGAATAACCAGATAGAAATTTCTTTCATTATAAATATTTCAAAACCCTCTCAGCCCTCTAGATAGAGGAGAGGAAACCCGAGCCCAGCAGTGGGACTAAATGTTGCTGATGATGATGATGATGATGATAAATATTTTCCTGACAAAGTGTTGGCACTTTTTCTGGATAATATTACTTACATTAAAAATATTATAGTAATTTACTACTTTAATATACTACCTGTGTAGCACTAAAGATAGTATTCCTTGCACCTGATTCTCGCAGAATTGTCTCCCATATTTCTTCTCCACATTCTTGCTGCAAAAAAAAAAGATTTTTTTTATGCAATTAGAAAGTTTGGAAGGCCACACTGTCAAAATAGAAATCAAATTAAATAATGAAACAATTTATGAGTTAAGTTTGAAGATAGTAGAACAGTAGCAAGACTGTTTAGTATTCTATATGCGATGTTCAATAGACTACCCAATATTGATTTCGTAATTTATTTTACTGTGATGCATATATCAAGTAGTGTAGGCTGACTATATGAATAAATATAGTTTATATGGTAAGTGCCTAGTTCTTGATGACACGGGAGGGACGTCATGATCACAGAGCCTGGTGATCTTTAAATTTCTGTCTTAGTGTTGAGGCCATCAAGGCGAGACTGGAATATAAGCGTTATAAAAATAAACTACTAGTAGAGCATGCCGTGAGCAAATATTTTAGATAATTAAATTCTATTGATTGTTTATAACATCTCCCTTCTCGTCCTCGCTTTGGTTAAGTCTGGGTCTTAAAGTTAACGCCCCTAATCCCCTTCTTTACCCACGGGATTAATTATTATAGTTACTTTAGGGATTTCATTATAATACTGTCACGTGTTGGTAAGGCTTTTCGTCATTTATCTCCGACCGGCACGTGGTTTACTGTACTTAATTAGAAACACTAAGAGCACTTTAAATACTTTTAAGTTGTTTGAAATAAGCAATTTGGATTCTGTGTCATTCATACTTTTTCTTCAAGAACATTATGAGTTTTCTTTTTTTTAAACGAACAATGCTAGCAATATAGAGCAAGCCCCCTGTCGCGTCGTGGGGAATTTTTACAATGCACACGGAATCCTACAAATTGTATTAAGCTTAGCGCGGAGCTCGCCACTAAACATAGCAGGCGAATTAATAAGAGCGTAATGCCCAACAGTGGGACGTTTATGGTGGTATATTTATAACTCTTCCTATTCCTCGGGGGAAAAGTTTTATGATAATTGAGTTTATTTACATATGTATATGTGTTTGTTGTTTAAGTTGTTAAACCTTACAATACAAATGCATTTAGTACAAGCGTTTGTTTTCCACACCATTGCGCATTGGTCGTTATCTGCTACGAGTTTAACAATTCGTATGGAGATAGTGAACATTCTAGTATGCATACACAATGTTCTACATTTTTAGGGTTCCGTACCACTAAAGGAAAAAACGGAACCCATATATAATCACTCCGTTGTCCGACTGTCTGTGATCTGTTATGAATATTTTTCTCAAGAACGGGTAGAGGTATCAAGCTGAAATGAATATCAAATACTCGTGTCTACAATCCCTTGGCGCAATAAAATAAATTAAAATAGATTCGGGGCAACACAACCCCAGGTGCCGTTTTTAAGAGCTGAAATGACGAATAAGAACCATATTAGCACAATGTCGTCCACTGAGCCCTATAGGCTCACCTAATCACCGACTTTGCTGCTTTTATCTAAACACCACTCGCAACCTTTACCCGAAACACAACGATATTTCGACAGCTATATAATGATTATGTACCAAGTAATAAGAGGCGAGTCAACTAATGAACGGAAACGTTTTCAGACATTTCGAGCTGAGAATTTCATGAAAACACTGATGCAAAATTATCAATAACATTTTGTATCTTTGAATAGGTATGGTAGAGAAAAATAGCTTTTAAACTTACCACAATAAAGTGCTGAACACTTTCTAATAACCATCCATACATTTTGGAGACGGTTCTTTTCAAATATTCAAATAACTAAAAAAACTTTATAACTTTTTTATTAACAATTTAATTCACGAACCCTAAACGAAAACGATCCATCAAAATTACAGGTATAAGTAATTTTTTATTTGCTTATCATACAACGTTCAGCAGTAACTGTTTTTCCGAAGCAATTAAATTAATTAATGAAACCTCTTCAATAACTTGTTTGTCTCAAGACAGGGCTGCGTTAACCCAGTAAGGCTTTCGCGCGACAACTGAACGTATAAGGGGCGAAAACTTGCTTTGTATTCCGTTGACAACAACCCTCTGAGACCGATATGGTACGAAGTCTTGACTAATATTAGTGTATGTATTAGTTGTTGCAGAATTGACTGGCAAGGAAGGTTAAGCAACCTTTTAGTGGTTAGATAATGGATGGGCTTTTTAAGGAATCTTTAGTTTTTAATTATTCAGTTTATACACATTAATCATGTAATAAATAAACAAAAAATAAATCATCATAATGTCAACCATTAAACGTCCCATCCCACTACTAGGGACTGGTCTCCTCCAAATAATGTGAAGGGAATTTATTACCATACCACGCTGCGCTGGCCAGACGGGTTGGTCATGACATATTGGCTGTAGCAAAATTTACTGGTAAGAAAGGGTAAGCAATCTTTTTATGGTCAGTTAATGGATGGATTACGATATTTACGCAGTTTACTGATTAAGAACAATTATTGTCTATTTTGTCGAGGTGATTACTAACATAATTCAAAGGGTTTTAAAAAATACAGTTTATTACCATTAACCCCCAGGTACTCCTGTCCCGCCAATGAATAAAGAAAACCTCTGCCTACTCCTTAGGACAAAAAGCGTGAAGTAAATAACACATTTAAAATAAAAAAATAATTTATTCAAAGGATAAGAAGAAAAAGGATATAAATTGTTAGTTATCTGAGAAGGTAATTCGTTTTTACGATCCCAAATTAAAGTAAATTTATCACTGGATTAAATAGGAGTGTTTAATTACACGAATTTGCACAACGATCTACTCCCCCACCATTTCCCCCTAGACATTTATTAGACCCTTTAATATAAGCTACAACCTTTTGCCTCCAAGTTACGTTTTTTTGTCTGAAGATCGTTTAATTAAATAACATACATACAGCGATGGTGGTCAAATTGATAAAGTGCATGCAAATCATGCGGTCCGAGTTCGATTGCGACTGGCAGTACCAGTGTGAGTTTGTGAAATTTTATATATATTAATCATGTGGCTTACCATCTGCTAACGGTGAAGGAAAACATCGTGAGGAAACCCATGCCCAAAAAGAAATTCACTCACATTCATTCATGATCCACCAACCCGCACTAGCCAGCCACCGTGTGAATTATGGCCTGAAACTTCTCAGCTCTCTTAATATGAGCCCCGAGCCAAGCAGTTTGGTCTTATCTCAAAATATTTCTTATCATCTTATATATATATATATATATATATATATATATATATATATATATATATATAACTCGGTGAAAAAAAAGAAACGGTGTGCCGCCAAGACAGTTAATGCAGTTAATTTGAATGACCATTCAGTGATGACGTCAACACGCTTGATCAATCAAATGCTTGGTAGTGAACTAAATTGGTTCAGTGAAACGCATTCAGGTCAATTATTTGTTTCGACGCCCTTTGAAGGACGCGTTCCTGATACTGGTCTGTTGCCATTTATCTCACTTGATTAGCGTAATATTATTGATATGATTGCGCATGAACAGTCAGCACCGCACTGATCTGTACCTTGATGTGAACAGGGAATTTGATATTTGAAATTTCGTTACGAAAAGATATACATATTTTGAAACCTTTTGTTTAGCATTGACATGCTTTAAAAATGATAACAGATTTTTTTCAGTAGATGATCTATGCTTTACAGGATATTTATATAGGATATATAAATATTGGGTTTAAGAAAAATAAAAAAACTTTAAATTCATATATTGCCTTGCCTGTTGGTCTAGTGGTTAGTGACCCTGACTGTTAAGCTGGAGGTCGTGGGTTCAATCCCCACCCAGGACAAATCTTTGTGTGATGAGCATAAAGGTTTGTTCTGTGTCTGGGTGTAATTTATCTATGATATGTACGTATTTACAAAAAAAAAAGTATTTAAGTAAGTAGTATATCTGTTGTTTAGTACCACAAGTCCACGGGTCTCAGGGCAACACCGTACTGCGCGGCTAGGGGTGTCGAGCGGTGTGGCGCCGATTTCGCCATCGCGGGTCCCAAGCGGAGACCCGGAGCGGGTTTCCTCGTTTATTATTAATATTATTTGTGTGGTTTCGACTGTGATCACTTTAACGCTTTTAAATTTTTGATTTACTTAGTTTTATAAAAATAAAAATGTGGCTGTTATTAGCCTAATTGTTTTACTCGAGTAATTTTCTTTTTACATTTATTAACCAAAAATATTGTCGTACATATTTGATGCATACCACCCAAACCATCATCATATTTGTATAACTTTCTTTGCACCTTACTTTATAATATACACGTTGTTGCCAATATAATGGCGCTTAGCAATAAAAACTGGCTCGTGCGTCGTTTGACCCGAACAATTAAAAAGTGCTCGGATTCCTTTTAGGCACGATACGTTGGCGACTACAATAAACTAAACACATTACTTCGCGGCCTACTTACTGACTGAAAATAGATGCGCTCAACTGTTGGGATAAATTATAATTCCTGCATTATTTTATTGCAAGTTTTGGCCACCAAGTGGGTATGGTGCCCTTTGAACTGTTTACGGATAAAACCGATTGACGTGTAAATTGTAGAAACACTGCACGGTTAATCCGTGTTATCATCACATCAGCACAATGAAGCCCACTATTGGACATAGACTTCACCGGTTGCGACGCCCGCCTCCATGTTATTTAAATATTAATCTATAGGTTATTTTTAGTTCATTAATTTGTATTATAGCTTTCTTTCATTCTAAAAAAAATGCTAAAGGTAATTTAAGTAGTTTTTCCGGCCAGTTCGTGTTGATCTAGTGTTCTCAAGTGATCGGTACCAACAGTTGTGTGTCCCTGTGTTCATAGATCTCAGTTCTAGGAGGTCATGCGTACACGCATATTTATTGGTATCCCGATGGGAGGCTGCGCATTCGTCGCGGGCGGGCGGGCCGCGCAACCCCCAACACTAACTCCCAAATATAGGTATGTTATAACTATTTTATATTGATTTGTGTTAGGGTGTCATATAATTTTAATATTTGTTGTAAAGAAACAGGTGATATAACAGTAAAATACAAAGGCAAGTTTATTCAACAAAATAACCTCTCTTACAACACTATCTGTGCATGCCCCCTAGGGTCCATATTTGATACCTTAAGGATGTGATTATGAACTAGGTATATAAAATGTTTTATTAAAAAAAATGATGAATAACACCCCCTCGTTTATGCATCGAGGTTAAAAATGAGAGTCAAGAACATTAGCTCCCTTCTAGCATATTAATAATCACTCCAAGTGATTATAATACTTTTGTATTGATTGACAGTTGTGCCTCGGTGGCGCAGTGGGTGTGTATACGACTGCTGCGCAAGAGGTCTCGGGTTCGATTCCCGGGTCAAACAAAAATTTATATGAACTATAAATGTTTGTTTCAGAGTTAGGGTGTTTTCTATGTATATTATGTATGTATTTAAAAATATATAATTATGTATGTTTGTCAGTTGTCTAGATCCCATGACACAAGCTTATATTAGCTTATTTTGGACTAGATGGCGCTGTGTAAAAAATATGTCGCAAAATATTTATACAAAAAAAAATGTTAAATATTTAAATATCTAATTTTTATTTATTTTGTGATGAGTGTCCAACTGTTCTGCTGAGGTATTCAGTAATTTTCTGCGGAGTCGGTGCGGTCTTGTGAAGTTTGTTATTATGACAAGGATTTTGACATCACCCAAGAGTTAAAAAATATATAAACACTTCGTCACACGTTTAAGTTTGAATTTGGATTAGAGCTGCTAAATATGTTAATACTCTCTGCTGTTAATACTTCAATGCTAATACTTTCTGGGAAAAGACATAATAATTATTTAAAACTTAACTGAGTTAAGTTTTAGTTTAAATAACTAACAGAAGTACCTACTAAGCATTTGAAGATTGCATTTTAAAAATAGATCTACATCCCCTAAAGAAAATGAAATTGATACATCATTACAAACTATAAAAGTCCCACTGCTGGACACGAGTCATGACGAGTCTCCTTCAAACATTGTGAAGGGAATTTAGCCTACTATACCACGCTGTCCAGACGGGCTGGTATAGGGTTTTATTTTGATTTTTCCTTTTCTCGCATTTTTCTTTTCTGCTTTTGTCTGCTTAAGGTTAGATTGGACGTGGATGTCGTAAAAAGCGACTAAGGGAGAAATCAAATCCATAGATTCTGATCACACCATGTCACATAATTACTTCTGAAGTCACCATTTTTTAAAAAAGTTACAAAATTACGACATTTATAATAACAGCTACCACGAATATGAGTATGTCATAATTGTTTGCGAAACTACATATTCCAACAATCAACTTCAATTCAGGGACTACCGAAATACAAATAGGCGAAAGTGGAATCATAGACTATAACGTTCAATAAACAAATTGGTTCATTCACACGGCGGACGATCGCGATCGCTAAAATTAATTGTTACGACAATTGGGAGTTGTCGTCTACATATAGACAGATGTGTTTGTTTAAGTCGGTATAGATAAGGTTAGTGGTGCGTGGCCTGAGAATCGTTCACATCTTTAGTTGATACCTACTAGCAGCTGTTGCCAACGAGTTTGTCTACTGACCGCGGAAGTAAGAGAACAAAAAAAAAAGTCTGTTCTAGACATCTGCATAGTGCCACCTATTAAATATGTCGGTACCTAAATTTAAAAAAAGGATTTAGTTATTTCTTGTTTTGACAAAATACTAAATCCTATTGAGACAGAGCTATATTTCTGCCTTACAGAAGAGAGCACCAGTCCCTCCAAGTCCGCAGTTAGACAAGTAGAATTATGGAAAGTCTTCAGAATTATACTTTTTATTAGAATACATAAACCTTTAGATATTTTACTTCAGTATGGTAATTTCATATTATAACACATTTCGTTTCTTCGTCCTTTTTTCTTGACTATCACTTTTCAAAATTCAATAAACAACCATCAGTTTAGCGTGAGTTCAGCAATAAAACGAGGAGACGACGTCAGCCTTCTTGCGTTTTCGATTGACAGTAAGAATTACAACACCTAAACATCTTTTTTAGGGTTTTAAAAAGTTAATTTTATTTTTAAATAGATTTAGTTTTAATAGTTATTTTGTTAATTTTAATATATAAATTAAGTAAAAAAAAAACAGACAGACATCGCACACTGATATTAGACAGTTGAAGAGTAGGAACGGTGTCCACGTCCCGGTTTAATAGCCTTGGGCGGTCTCATAACACTAACGTATGAACAACATTGATTTATGTTCGTTAGTTGCGCCTGAAGCTGATGACGTACTTGATAGGCATTTGAACATTCTATGATGGTGTATCAATTAGGGAGTTTGTGTTCGGGTTACCATTTGAACTATTTCTTTTTGCAATTTTGAAAATATTCGATCAAATTATCTGCTTATATGCTTATGCAATAAATATTTGTGTGATGTTCAAGTCTAGGATTACTTTTTGTTCATCAATTGTATGTTTGCAACATGCGATAGTTTTTATTATTTTTATTAAAGTTGGTCGCAATTCTAAATATGGTTGTATAAGGATTTCCATATATTCCTCAGGCCATAATGCGGTGGATGTGGCAAGCCACCAGCGTGGCGCTGCTGGTCGTAGCGACAGCTGCCAAGGAGCTCTCCGAGGGTCCCCTTCGAGAGGCGGTCATACCAGAGGTGCCGTCTCAAGTGAGCAATCTCCAACAAGACTCACAGGATCCAGACCTACTTAGCTACGATGATTATAGTCCGTTTGATGATAATGGTATGTAGTTGTGTAGCTTCTGCAGTGTGTAGCCTTCTTTGATCTCGTTATTAACATAACTGACACCAACATTTTGAATTTAACATAACGTCTTTTCCTCGGATGCGCAGATGGATGTGTATTACGCCTACATTCTATCAACTATGTTAGGACCGATTTTATATGCTTATTGCCATTAACAGAACCCATTTCTAAACTTTGGTACTGAGAATTTCTTGACAGAAAACCTGAATTCAGACAATAAAAATCTTATTCACTCCTTTTAGGAAGAACTTCATACTGCTGTAGTTTCTAAGGTAAAACTTCGTAAGGAACAAAGAGGCCGCTGTATCATAGTACACCTGTGGAGTTTTACTTTTAGGCAGTTGTCCCACCACCGGCGATTAAACGAGTAACTATCGGCTTTTTCTCGTTCGAGTAACGTACAATAACATTCCGATTAAACAAAAATATATATTTATTATATATATTTAGACTGTCACCGTGGCGCAGTGGTTAAGGTGGTCGCCTCGCCACTACATCGCCGTGCTGGGTGACGTGGGTTAGATTCCCACACGAGACAAATATTTGTGTGATTCATAGATATTTGTTTCTAGTCTGGGTGTACTTTGTGTCCATTAGTTTCATGTTTGTAAAGCTCCCCGCGACACAGGGCTTGTTCCCTAGTGCGGGCGTTGTCTTTAAAAAAAAAAAAAAAAATTATAGTTCATCGCTGACTGTTCATACTGCCGATGCCGGTGAGGACGGGCTCCACTAGTTTGTGACCTGCGACAAGAGCTATCAAAGATAATTCTCGCTCAGCGGTGCTCGCTTGGCAGTCAGAATTCACGCCGAGAGACCAACTAGCAATCATTTCTCTTTAAAAGTACACGTATTGTTGTAGCCAAGCGACAAAACTATCGGAACTACACACTCGCTTCCCGCTGCTCGCCAACTCGTTTCTACATGCAAGTTTTACTCGTTACTCGCTCATCGTCGGAGGTCGGACAAGTGCCTAAGTTGCCTTATAAACTTTCTCTAGGTTATAAGATATCATCATCATTTATCATCTAGCGATAATGATCACAATTGTCTTGTTTAACTGGCCTGTTGGTCTAGTGGTTAGTGACCCTGACTGCTAAACCGGAGGTCGTGGGTTCGGAATTGTGTGATGAGCATAAAGGTTTGTTCTGTGTCTGGGTGTAATTTGGGTGTAAAACATATAATTTATATGTATTTACAAAAAAAAAATGTATTTAAGTAGTATATCAGTTGTTTAGTACCCATAAGCATAAGCAAATATAATTGATTAATTTGGGCCTAGATGGCGCTGTGTAATTGTGGTAGAATATATTATTATTAGAATATTAATTGACTGTCACCGGGGCGCAGCCGTTATGGTGGTCACTTCGCCACTAACATCGCCGCACCGAGTGACGAGGGGTTCAATTCTGACACGAGGAAAATATTATGTGTGATTCATAGATCTTTGTTTCGAATCTGGGTGTACTTTGTGTCCCTTAATTAAATGTTATGCTCTTGTCTGCACAAGGTTAACTTTTTACATTATGTATTCTTAATCCGCCACTACAGGGATATGGGTAATTAAATGATCATTTATTTGCTATTATTATAGCGGTGCTTGCTGGAAGGGACTATGCAGCAGCTCAATCAAGCACTAGTAGTAAGTGTATTTTGTATTCTATATTTAAAATACTTCCGCTATGATGTAGTGGGAATGTATGCGACAGCTGCCCTAGAGGTCTGGAGTTCGATTTCTGGAAAACACGGTATTGAGTTTTTCTATCTTGAAATTCTCCGTATTATCTTGGAGCTTGGAAATATGCTCGTTGTGTAACTAAATAGGATCTAAAAGTAGTGATGGTATATTATATTCTTACCACATAAAACATAACATCACGCCTTTTTCCCCGAAGGGGTAGGCAGAGGTGTATAACACCCACATTTCACTAGCTATGTTTGGTCCCATGAAACAGGTGGCGAGCCTATTGTCATCAACAGGGAACATTTGTTTACCAAACTCGGGGAAAATCTAAATACTGGCATTTCCTGATAGAAAAACCCAGAACCATTTTTACCCGACCCGGGAATTGAACCCGGGACCTCTTGCAAAGCAGTCGTATACACTTCCCGCTGCGCCAGCGAGGTAGTTTTGGGCCACCATTTTCAAAGGCCTATATTTCGTCTTTAACAGACGTTTTCAACAGTCTCCACTCCATCCGGGTCTCCACAAGATACACTATTTCACATGGCTGTGTAAGCCGATTTTAGCCTATGCAAGAGCGGCAATTTGACACGCTCTGCAGATAAAAGTTGCAGCTTAAGTTATGCAATGTTTTTATTTCTCTTGGCCCTCCTATCATCTAACCAAAAAATGTCGTTAAATTTTTTGACTCAACACTAAAAAAGTCACTATAAGTATAGCCACTCATGGAATAAAATACCCTTGCGGACTTGTGGTTACCACACATAGACCTCATCTAATTTCCGCCACAGCGGGCGATTGTGTGCCGCCTGCAACCAACGTCCATCCACAACCTTTATGTTTATGACCGATATATTATGATGATTTTAATATTAACCATTTAATGTTAATATTCTTGTTTATAACAGGTACACCTACGTTCAGGCCACCAAGAGGTATGTACAAATTCTACAATAAATCATTTGCGTTAAATATTTTTCAATCAAATGTTAACAACATAACTTGAAAGAGTATAAACTATTAAAAAACCTGGCTGCTCTGTTCATAGGAATTTCCTATAAATAGAATACCTATGTAATTGGTCTTCTTCATAAGTAAAAGTATCAGAAAGGCTAGCCATATTACCACGTTGCCTCAAGTAAAGGTCAGCATTCAGATAATGTGATACTTCAGTAACACGTTTACAAATTTCACGATAAATTTTGTGAGCACATGGTGCCAAGATTTATTTTAATATTGTTCTCGTAATTTATCAATGACTGGATTATCGTAGCTGACAAAGTATTGCTCCATTATATAGTGAGTGACGTTCGTCGCTTCGTTTAGCGTCGTATTCGATCAACATTGAATAAATATTTCCAGGGTACCACCACATATTGGAATTCATCATCAGCAACCCACTAATGTCCCACTGCTGGACTCGGGTCTCCTGTCCTCTATCTAGAGAGCTGAGAGGGTTTATATAGGAATTATGCTGTCTTAAAATTGTACATAATCTTTTTCATTAACAGTGAATGCAGCTCCCAAGTGTGTGGATATCGGCCGCACGTGGTCTGATGGTGACACTTGGAAACGAGATAACTGTACTCTATGTCAGTGCTTTGCCAGCAGAGTCAACTGCTCTATACTACCTGAGTGCCTTACAGGTATTGTTATCTAAGATTCACTTAATATGTTCTTATTTAATTATTAAATGATATATTCTTTGCATTCGCTCTGGCATTACGCTGATCTGGAACCTATTTGGGCTACCGTGACGCACTTCTTTATGCAAGCCTAAATGTATGTTTATATATTTTTTTGTTTAGTATCTTACCTGAGCTGTTACTTATCATTTATGTGTATGTCATTGTATTGTGTCTCTTAGTGTAGTACAAATAAATATTTTTTCTATCTTTCTTCTTTCTTTACTGAAGTTGTTGTATTAATTTCAAAAGTTAGTTATTTTAAATCTTGTGAGTTTAAAGTCTGGTCTATTTATGTGAAAAAAGACTGATTATACCACATAATAGGCTTCATAATTCTAAATAATACTATGTAAATTTGTTTCATAGGTTCAGCAGCCCGCAATGTATTCATACCAACTGGTACAGTTCGTGGCTCGCCTGGTAACCAAGGGGACGACGGCCCGCCCGGACCGCCTGGCTCTCCCGGCGTCAACGGAATTCCGGGAGCCCCCGGCATACCCGGTCCGACAGGCGCTATTCCTGACGTGAGTTGCAGCGTCTCTTTTCTTTTTTTCATTTATTTTTAACAGTATTTAATACTATCACGTGGTTGGTGATACGATTATATCAACATTTCTTTTGATGTAGGTCAATGCTTACTTGGCACAAATGGCAGCCTCTGCTGGAGGTGATAAAGGTCCACCGTTCGATCCATACCAGTACATGCAAGCTTCAGTTGGTGCTCCAGGCATTAGAGGCGTAACAGGTAAGAATTAATTTACGCTTTTGTTAGGTCAGTTTCTGTCAGAAGGACGCCACATTTTTTAATGTAAAGAGATACAACCAGGCTTATTGTGCATGCTAACTTGTCGTTATTCTTTAATGACGCGAATTATACTCCCAAAGCAATGTAAGGAGATTGTATTTTTGATAACAGCGCCATCTCTTGTCAAATATAATAAGTAATTTAAATATAATATAAAATTTTTATATGTATTCACTTATTCTGTAATGTTGCAATTGGTCAGATAAAAGGTGCTATACGAGTATCTGCAAAATATAGGTTGAATTTTGTAATTACTCTCAATCAGGTCCACAAGGTCCACCTGGACCACAAGGTTTCCAAGGGCCTAGAGGTGAACCAGGCGAGCCAGGTCTACCTGGACATTTAGGACCACCGGGTGAAAGAGGACCACAAGGACTGCCAGGAAAAGATGTAAGAATGTGCAAAACATATTGAATTATTTCAATTAAAATCAAGTATCTTTAGATATTCAAACGTCTATCTGGCGATAAGGAACGATAGTCTTTTGTAAGGCCTCTTTTTTTGGTGTTACTTTAACACATCTGTAAATTCCAAATAAATTTCTAAATATTTTCTCTATCTAGGGAGCTCCAGGTGAAGATGGTGAGCCAGGTCCACCAGGCGCTTTAGGACAACCCGGAAGTCGTGGTACGCCAGGTGTGCCTGGTATACAAGGTCTAAAAGGTCACAGAGGTTTTGATGGCAAGGATGGCTCTAAAGGCGAGCAAGGTTTACCTGGAGACAAAGGCCCTAGTGGTCTGCCTGGACCTATGGGACCACCTGGACCAGCAGTAAGCAAACATTTTCTATTAAAAATTATATTAATTATAATTATTATTATTTACGATGCCTGCGTTCCTCATCAAGGTAACCCAAGAAATTAAAAGTTTTAATTCAGCCTTTCTTTACACTGCATGTGCTTGATCTTTCTTTATAATTTCTCTGATATTTTTTGCCCTAAGTATATGTTTCTTTTGTTCTATCTTCACTCTGAAATATAATAATTTATTCTAACTTTTAGGGTCCTGTCGGTGGTAGAGGAGAGAGAGGAAGAGAGGGTCCCCCTGGTCCTCCTGGTACGCGCGGAGCTGATGGAGCTACCGGACCACCTGGTATAATGGTAATAATAATAGTGACAGTTATTCTAACGAGTATCTATAGGAGAAAGTGCTGTGTATCTCTGTTTATTAATTATGGCGTGTCAAATTATTTTGTTTCCTTCTCTCAGGGTAATGTTGGAAAATCTGGATCGCCGGGTTTCCCAGGTGCCCCAGGTTTGAAAGGAGAGCAAGGGTTACTTGGACCAAAAGGAAGTCAAGGAATACAAGGACCGCGAGGAGAAGCAGGTCGGCCTGGCCAACCTGGTGAAGTTGGCGCTTCAGGTATACCTGGACGTGACGGTATTCCCGGAGAGAAGGGTGTTCAAGGTCAACCTGGAACTTCTGGCCCGCAAGGTTTCCCGGGACCGAGGGGTTTACCTGGAGTAGCTGGTGATCCAGGCATAGCTGGCATGAAAGGAATGCCGGTACGTTGTTTTTTATAGAAATAAATATATATAATATAAAATGTTTTATAAAATAACTCGTTGAATCTATATAATTAAAATTATATGAAATATACCAATAACAAAAAAAAAATCTGTTACAGGGTCAACTAGGTGAAAGGGGTCAAAAAGGTGACTCTGGAGTACGAGGAGAGCCTGGCGGTCCAGGACCCCGTGGTCTCCCTGGTAGTATCGGTCCTGAGGGAAAACGTGGTAAAAGAGGTCTTAGGGGACCTGCTGGTAACGTAGGTCCTCAAGGTGACAGAGGTTTGCCTGGTGTCAGAGGTTTACCTGGCGCAGATGGTCCACTAGGTGCCAAAGGTCAATCTGGGGAAAGGGGAGGCGTTGGATTACCTGGACCAAAAGGAAGTTCAGGAGATCCTGGCAGACCTGGCCCACAAGGTTTACAAGGACCTAGAGGATCCGTGGGACGTCCTGGTATGCCTGGCAAAACTGGACCTCAGGGAGAAAGAGGAATACCTGGAGCTGACGGCAGACCAGGTGAACAAGGATCTCAAGGAATTCAAGGTCCACCAGGCCTCATGGGTAGCCCCGGAGAGAGAGGCTTACAAGTTAGTATTTTTATATATTAATGATAAAAATAGAACTTTATTTCGGACACTGCAATAATCCATGATATTAGTAAAACATAAAATAATAATTTCATAAAACTGTGTAGTTTTATGAAATTATTATTTAATGTTAAAAAGTATAATCTTTTAAATATAAAAAAAATAGCAATATAAAAAATCTTATAACCTCCCTTGGACGATAGCCAAATGTTGCATGTCCAAGGAAACTATATGACAACTCCTTCATCTCACTTCTGTTTACTTTCATAGCTAGATCGCAAAAATAGATTAGGCTGTCCTGCCCCCCTAGATAAGTGGCAAATTCACTTATTATTTTCAAAATTTTTAAATGTCACATACATAAGCTCGTGCACGCACGTCGCACGTGATCAATATTTTAATCTGACATTTCGTCAGGATAGATAGTTCGAATATTTTGCCACTTGGTTATCCCCCAGGTTTTTGAGTTATGACTCAATAATCTATGAGTTCGTATTTCGTGCTCTCAGAAACCCCAGTGACATGGCCATTCTACAGACTATCACTGATGCGTGTTATTTTAAGGTTAAGGGGATATTTTAATATTTCATTGATTTAATTTAAAAATTGTAGGGTGAGCCTGGAAAAGATGGGGAGCCAGGTCAACCTGGCCCTCATGGGCCAAAAGGTGATGCTGGTCGAGATGGTAGTCCTGGTATTCAGGGACCTCAGGGTGTCTCGGGACCACCTGGAGAAAGAGGGCCCAGTGGACCAGCAGGACCAACAGGTTTCCCTGTAAGTTTACCAATATAGTACACATAGTCTAATATTTTATTTTTGTAGGGATTTATAAGTCATGCTTTTATTATTATTTTCAATCAAGGGCATGCCTGGTGCAGCTGGTTTACCTGGTTCACCAGGTAAAGAAGGTGAACCGGGTTTGGCTGGACCTGCAGGACCTCCTGGGCAGGCAGGTCCTCGTGGAGAAAGAGGCTTTACTGGTGAACGCGGACAACCTGGTCAGCCTGGAACACCAGGTGAAAAAGGAGAAGCTGGTTCTCAAGGCGCTGATGGTCCCCCGGTAAGAAAAATTGAAACCAGAATTATGCAGAAGATTTAAAAATATTTCTATACTATTAATATATTTTTATTTTCAAAAGGGTCCTGAGGGTCCTAGGGGTGCTAAAGGTCACCCAGGTCCATTGGGAGCTATGGGCATGCCTGGACCACGAGGTTTAACTGGTGCATTTGGTGAAAAGGGTGAAAGAGGTGCTGTTGGACCACAAGGAAACGATGGACCTCCAGGTAAACTGTGAATTATTCTTGAACATACAACACTCTTAAATTAAATATATTCATTCCCCGCCAGATGAACCGACGACCAATTAAAGGTTGCGGGTGGCCGTTGTTTGCAGACGGCACAAAATCAGTCGTTTTGGCCGATAATACAATGAATCTAAATTAAATTGTAGCATGCAGTATATTATGCGTTGTGCTTCGATAACAGTTGATCTCGATCATCTAACCTTTTTCCAAAGGTTTTAAACAATTGTACTTAAAATAGTTAATGCACATTTCCAGGTCGTCAAGGTGAACAAGGTCCTCAAGGCCCAACGGGCCCAGTTGGTCCAGCTGGAGAACCAGCAGAGAGAGGAGAACCAGGCACTCCTGGTGTACCAGGCGAGCCAGGAGCTAATGGATCACCTGGAGAGCGAGGGCAACCTGGTTCTCAGGGAACGCCTGGTCTACCTGGACCACCTGGTTTAACAGGCATGCCTGGATTAAAAGGTGACAGAGGTTATGCCGGAGCTAAAGGACAGCAAGGATCCCCTGGAAGTCCAGGTAATAACCATACTTCTCTGTAAGTAACTTTTTGATTATATTTCTAATTAAAAAAAAATACAATTGGAGATGAAAGAAATATTATAGGTGAATATCACACATAGACTTCAATCTTTAATTATTTGTCAGGTGTTCCCGGTGAGACAGGACCGCGAGGTCTACCAGGTTTAACCGGATCTAAAGGTCCTCGAGGTGAACAAGGAGCCAAGGGTGAGTCAGGTCATGCAGGTTTACCTGGAAGACCCGGAGATTTGGGACCATCGGTAATGTTTTTACAAATAATGTAACTAGTCTAGAATCCAAAAATAACTATCATGTCAGTCATTACACAATGTATTTGTGTGAATTCTTTTAGGGTCCACAAGGTAGCACAGGCCCAGCGGGACAACCGGGTATCCCAGGTGCTAAAGGTGCAACTGGTGACTCTGGTAGACCTGGTGCTCCTGGACAACAAGGTTTGACTGGACCTCAAGGCCTTGAAGGACCTAAAGGTGAAAGAGGTAGCGAAGGAGAACAAGGTCCACAAGGTCCTAGTGGCCCTGCTGGGCCGGCTGGTGAAAGAGGCCCCATAGGATTATCTGGCATTTCTGGACCACCTGGACCTCAGGGACTTCGTGGACCACAGGTAAAGGCACAATACTTTACCATTTTGAATGTTTTCTATATTTATAATAAATCTCAATAAATACATGTGTTTATAAATACCTAAATAATAAAGTTCGATCTCAGTCTTATTAATCTATTGTTCACAATGTTTTTTTTTGTGTACCTAAATCTTGGAACTTGGAATTCATGTATTCTTAATGGCTGTAGGGTGAAAGTGGTGCTCCAGGCAAGCCCGGATCAGATGGCGCTCCCGGACAGTCTGGAACTCCAGGCCTTCAAGGACCACCAGGTCCTATGGGTGAACCAGGCCCAGAAGGAAGACCTGGTAAACAAGGACAACCGGGTATTTCAGGACGACCTGGAGACAAGGGTCCGATTGGACCACCGGGAGTTTCAGGCCCAGCAGGCCCACCAGGATTACAGGTAATTTGAAATTAAACATACACTTTTTTTCTAAATAAAGCATTACGATTTTTTCTCTGTATAGGTTCCATTTCGCCAGTAACATTAGGTTTTATGTGGTATAAGATATTTATTAGCAACGCATTAGCCTTGCTATCCAACGCGGTAATGTGGCTAGCCTTTTGGGTACGTTTCCTCAGGAATCTGATCTTAATCAGATATTCTATTTATAGGAATTCCCTGTAAATAGAGTATCTGGTTCTTTTTTCTTTTAATAGGTTAGCTGTGTATGTTTTTAAGTTATGTGTAAATATTTTATTTAATAGATATTTATATAATAATATACCTTATATTGCCACTTTTAGAATAATATGGAGAAAGTTAATTTCTGTTTATCTAATAGAGTCATCGAATCCATAACCTATTACATCAGTGATATATTATATACTATCACTGCGATATCTAGGCATTCATTATTTTATATCCATTTTGCATTTCATAGGGTCCATCAGGTCCCTCTGGGCCTTCGGGTCCAGCAGGTGAAAGAGGACCTAGAGGCGAAAGCG
This sequence comes from Laspeyria flexula, assembly GCA_905147015.1. Lineage (NCBI taxonomy): Eukaryota > Metazoa > Arthropoda > Insecta > Lepidoptera > Erebidae > Laspeyria > Laspeyria flexula. The sequence continues at coordinate 13,866,650 of LR989960.1, read as the reverse complement.
GACCGCCTGGAGTTGATGGTCCCCAAGGACCTCCTGGAAAATCTGGCCCACCTGGCCTCGACGGAATAAAGGGAGAAAGGGGTGAAGCAGGTTCTGATGGATCTAAAGGTCATGCAGGCTTACCTGGACTACCAGGAATGATGGGTGCTCCGGGCAGAACTGGGGAAAGAGGTTTGCCTGGACCAATGGGTCCTCCTGGAAAGGATGGAGATGTTGGATCTAGAGGTAAATATTTATTGTATTTAATATCTGAAACTGATTGAGTGGTTATAAAATTGATTGTATAATTAATTGTATAATCGGACGCATTTAATATACAATCAATTTTACATATTGTCACTATTATTTGTTCTGTTTCTGGGTGTAATGTATCTATAATATGTATGTATTTACGAAAAAAAAAAAGTTATTTAAGTATTATATCAGTTGTCTAGTATCCATATTACAAGCATTAGCTTAGTTTGGAACTAGATGGCGCTGTGTTTGAATGTCCAAACATTATTATTATTAATTAGCCCATTATATGACGTCGTATTTACTTAAAATAAATTTTAATTGCGTCATTAATTACGTCATCATTATCATCGGCCTGAAGATGTCTGAAACACTAATTAAATATAAACATATATTATTTATTAATTATCAGTCATAGCATAAACAATACCTTAATATAATATAAAATACTTTTAAAGGTTTGCCTGGACGTGACGGGAGCCCTGGCCCACAAGGTCCTGCAGGCCCGGTGGGAGGTCGTGGTCCACCTGGTGAGCCGGGCAGGCATGGATCCCCTGGACCCTCTGGGCCTCCGGGACCACCTGGTCCAGCAGGTGAAGGCCTGGCTTATGATGCTGCTGCTATTGCTGCTATGCTCCAACAAGGTATTGAATTCAATATTACTTAACTGTTTAAAACTTATTTATTATATGTCTACTCAGCCGATAAGTTATTAAGTTCACAAAGCATTTCTCTGAGAATATAAATCATAAGAGATAGAAATACTCTTAGCTCTATAATAGCTTAGCAATATATATAAAATATTTTTTTAATATATAGATCTGGTCAATATAGTAATTACGAAATTACTATATTGACCAGTCTCATTTCCAGTTTTCGGACCAGTTTCACTGGTAATTTCATGGAGGATATTTAAATACCATTTTTGCCTGACCCACACTCCCGCTGCGCAATCAAGGTAGTTTAAATTCTTAAAGTTAGTAATCACTGATATCTTCTTGCTTTAAAAGGTTCAGTCAAAGGTCCAGAACTACTTGGAGATGATCCTCATTCATTACCTGCTCGATTCTTCAAAGACGACATGAGCCCATCCGAACGCAAAGAGATTGTAATGAAAGCATACGAACGACTCAAGGTATCATTGGACAAGTTCCTAAAACCAGATGGTTCTAAAGAAGCTCCAGCGAAGACCTGTGCAGATATCAAGTATCACCATCCAAACTTTGAAAGTGGTAAGAGAATTATGTTGTTCAAGTATTCATTTCTACTTCATGAGATTTTCGGAGACTGTCGTCGCAGATGAAATGGTATAGCTGCTTAGCTTTTAATTAACTAAATTAAGTAAAACAAAAGGTATAACCTTGCTGAGAGATGCGTGAGCGAGTCAGACGACGTGCGAGTCAGAAACCTAATTACCACTTCTTGCAAATCCAACCAAAAATGCTTTAAATAATCCGCGTGTGCCTAAAAACTGCCTTAATTCACCATTTTTTGTTATCATTTATTATATTGTGTCACCAGATTCTGAACATCTTGATTGATTACTAATTTAAATTTGCTTTTTAGGTCAATATTGGATCGATCCCAATGCCGGAGATGTTAATGATGCTATCGTGGTCCACTGCGATATGGAGACAGGCAGCAGCTGTATATTCCCTAAGCCGATGCAGTCAAAGGATATCACTTATTCAGGCAAGGAACACGAGCCGTGGCTCAGTGAAATGGATGACGGGTTTACGGTGAGTGTACTATTTTACTACATCCTCTACAAGTGTCGTGAATATTTTCACAATAATATTAACCAAAAGTCATATCAGAGACACTAGTCAGATAATAGATTTCGACATAAGAATACGTACATATGTAGTTCTTAGCTCGTATTGTTTTCGGGCATCGTTTGAGACATCATTTTCCTGGACATAATATTACCAAGGTTGGTCTAGAAGTCTTAGCATAAACACCGGATTCGACAAAGTAAGGATGTTTTGTATAGACACAGACGCAGTATGTAACAATCTGGCCAGTTGGTGCAATGTGTATCAAGCGATGCTCTGTGACAATCTAAAGGGAGACATCGTTCATCTACTTCTTCTTATTATGAGGCGCTCATAGCATTGTGGTACTGAGATGTTCGTTACGATCATCGAGGTTAAGCAACACTCGGCAAGGTCAGTCCATGATGGGTGACCGTTTGTGGCAATTTCATTCTCGAGCGTCTTCGTGCTTAGGAAGGCACGTAAAGCCGTTGGTCCCAGTTATCACTTAATGTGGTAGCCCTTAAGTCAAGTTGGAAGCCTTCTGGGCAACTTAATAAATTCCAACACCAGGGTCTGTCTCAAGCCCACACGATAAGATGTTCATATCTACTGATGTTCCAAGATCTACGCATAGGAGGATTAGCTTGTGGTTGCCACATATATATCATGGGTTCACGTTGTGAATTTCAACAATATAATAGCAGTAAGCATTGAAACGTTAAAAAAGGAGTAGAAGACTTTAGCTACTAAAAAGGCCTTACTTGTTGTGCTCTCTCAATCCTTCACTCACTATTTCAGGTGACATACAAAGCAGAGCATTCTCAGCTAACGTATCTTCAGCTGATGTCAACTAAAGCGATACAGAACGTGACTTTACACTGTCGCAATACAGTCGGGTACTATGACCCAGTGAGTAATAACTACCGAAATGGACTCAAGTTGCTTGCCTACAACGATGCTGAGATTCTGCCTAAAGCCAACAACAGGCTCAGATATAAGGCCTTGCTGGATGAGTGCCAGGTATTTAAAATTTACAAAACTTTAACTTTTTTGTTATTGCCTGAAGTGGCAGACGAGCAGGCGGCCTACCTCATGGTAAGCCGTTACCGTTGCTTATGGACGTTGCCAATGCCAGGGGCACAGCTAAGCCGCTGCCTACCTAGAGAGGATAGTTCCCTTTAAACCTCGTTTATTTTTCATAAATTTTGACGTTGCATTTCAATCTTCAAATTCAGTCATTCATCTAGGTAACAGTACCTACCTAATAGTTCTTTTGAATTGTAACGTTTTAATTTAAAAACGGTTTTTTTTTAATTAATTTTTACTATTTCATTAGGAATAAGCAAGGAATTCTCAAATTACTTTTCTTTCTCAATATATTTTTTTAAATAGGATCTTGTCAGGATAAACGGTTTTTCCAAATGGATACGATGATGAAACAATTTTATAATAATTAATTCACGAAGACTACTTCTCAACAATTTATAATTATGTTGAACAATTGATGATTAATTTATAATTTCTCATTTCTTTATAGCACAAGAGTCAAGACTGGGCGAAAACAATTGTGGAATATGAAACGGACAAGCCAGGGCGTCTTCCTCTCCTCGACGTGGCAGTGCGTGATGTTGGAAAACCAAAACAGATGTTCAGGATCGAACTTGGACTGGCATGCTTTACTTAACTCAATCGAACCCAACCGTTACGTACTTACTTATACCTAAATTAAGACAATGAAATCACTATATGTGAAATTTGTTTCAGAAGTATTTTTATACTTCTTGTATGAAACGACATAACGCATGCCTATAGAAACATACGTAAAGTATTTCATAAAACCAAAACATTTAACTTCAATTTTAATGCCTATATCTTGCTTTTTAATTTTATTTAATACAAATTTCAGACAATTTTTTTTTTAAATCCGCATGTAAAATTTTTAAAATAGCATATAATTTACTTTGACGAAAAATTAAGTACGTTTTTATACAGACATTAAGTGACTTTAACAGTTTGAACTATTTTTATTAAGATAATTGCATTTATGTACTCTTATTAGAATATAACCAACTCTCTATTTTAGAAATGGAATAAAATATAGGATCTCAAAATATCCATTGGCTGGAACAATAACTTTAAAAAGGCTAATGTACGTGGTGCAAGGTTTGCACGCCAAATTAGCAAATATCGCATGCCAAATTAAATGCTCGTTTTGTTTTACTTGTCATAAAATAGAGAAGGCATGATGAGATTTATATTCGCCTTCAAACGTCATTTGAAATTAGCGATTTTGTTCTACAATACCGATGGATACCGATTACGTAATAAAAATTACACAATGGCATTCTCATTCCCAGTCTGGAATCGAGTTGTAAAATCACTGCCATACCTACATGCTGAAATCTGCAGCATGCAGCATGCAAAAACCGATTTGTTTTAACGTGCAATGTAGTAAATTGAAGAGCACTGCCAATAATAAGCATTTATTTTTAATAAGAAAATAAACAATAATAAAATACTAAACATTTATTTAAGTACTATAATGTTTATAAATATAATTATAACCATTCCTATTTTAATATGTGATTCATTATTAATAAGAAATACTTTTCTATAATTATAATTAAGTACTTAATTTGTAAGTGTATTAACTAAGTCGTCACAACATAATTTAAATAAAGTATATAAGTTAATAATTTACAAAGGTCCAAATAAGGCTGTGAAGCTTTTAAAATGTACATAATGTAAATAACCTTATTTAAGTGAAATGTCATGTGTGATTCCTATAATCGTAAATAATTTTAGGTTACATGTAAAGTTTAATATAAATACATTAATTAATAAATTTAACAGTACTTATTCAAATTATATAATAATAAAATGTATAATTCAACAGAGAGACAGAGTTCTTTTTTCTCAAATTGCATATTAAACATGCTTTCAAATAGACAAAAAGAAAGGTTTGAACCCTAAATAATTATCAGTCCAATGAAAATTCATTGTCGACTCCGACTTAGAGCGTTTTCGTACTGGCGTTTTTTATACGATTGTTTTTATCACGCATGCACTGCCTTTATGTAGGTATATGCATACTTATAGAAAGTGCATGTTTGTCTTACGTATTAAAATTGAATTACGCATGTAATAAGATAAAAAGGCTTACTATCAAATGAATAGCATGCGTAAAAAAATTGCATTTGTTTACTAACGCCAGTATGAAAAAACTAGGAGCTGTTACATATTAAGCGTTTAAAATCCCTGTACATTCGGTAGAATCTTAAGAAGCAATCATACCGAATAAACATACCTACGAGCCTATTTTAAACACCGCATGCCTGGTTTCTGAGCCCTCGAGTCGATTAAAATTTAACCTGACTGAATATAAAAGTAAAACAATAGAACTAGTTCATACAACTGTCTTTTTTTATTTGTTTATGTTATATTTTATCCTATCAATAATCGCCGTTTGAAGCCTCAGAAACCAGGCATTAGTCTTTCCACCGTTTATGAGTCGCAAGAGTTTTGTCTTACACAATTGACGAAAGGTGGCACATTGCACGTGCACTTGGTGCAAGTGTCTTTTACTGTCACCTCATCTCCAATAGTCAGCGTCATGTTTCCGAACGTGCATTGAGCGGTCAAATTCTTGATGTTTAAACTCCGAATCACTTTGGTGGTTGGAGTCGCTGAAAATATAGGTACATATTTGTTAGAACCTGGCTTGTTGGTGTAATAGTTTCTAAACGATTAAATCAATTAAGATATGTATGTAGTTAATACACGTATTTATCTAAATTATTTAAATCGTTTTGTTAAATTTCTTGTTAAATGTGGGTATGAAACACCTCTGCCTACCCCTTCGGGGAAAAAGGCGTGATCTATGTTACTTATGTTAAATTTCTTTGAGCTGACCAAGCGAAGATGGTTAGATAAAAAAAGTTATATTAAATGTTTATGAGACAAATTTCTATGAGATGATCTCAAAAGAGCGTAGAGGTTTAAGTAACTATGAAGGCGTTGCGTTGTCCTAAGAGAATTCGAATACACGATTACACGATCAACGCACGAATAAGCGATGCGATCATCGTTCATTCGCGTGGAAGGGAAAATCGATTACCTAATCATAATAAAACGCGAACACGGCGAACAAGTAAGAGAAGTGTCTTCAACAATCATAGTGTTATTCACAAAGAGGTTCGACAATTTTAGAATGATAACAGAAACCCGCACGAAACTAGGGTGTGAGTTTTTTTACGCTAATACCTAATAATACTTACGACATTCAAAGCCAATGGGACAACTGCGTATATTGCCGGCGAAGACAGGCGCGCAGTTCTGCAGTAATTGTTCTTGGAAGTGAATCTCAATTCCGCAGTCAATATCTCGGCAATACAGGGGATTGTCGATCGTTCCATTCCACTCGGCAGTACAGATGCAGGTCTTCTGAGTGTTTAGCGGCTCAAACATTTGTCCTTCGCGGTACATTTTACCATCAACTTCGCAAGTCTTCAAATTAGCGATAGCATCTTTACCTGAAGATATTAATAAATATATCAGCTAATTAATCTGATGGCAAGAAAGTATATCTTATTCAAGATTTCAATTAACGGATAGCAATCGACTTCTGAATATTGGCCTCGTCTTAAAAGCCTCAGCTTAACACCATTACTACACTACTGCAATTACTATTGCCCACTTTTACTATTGATATCCCTATTTTCATAAAACTCCTAGGAATTTTACAAAAATTCTAATTTTGAAATCATCCTACGACATTAAAATGTATCTCAATTTTAATTAAATATTTAATCATAATTTAAAAACTGCTAGAACAATTCAATAATATTCGTTGAAGTCCTTCAAAGAGGAAAAAAATTAAACAAAAAAAACTGAACACAGGAATCAAATTCCACGCGTGTGGGTGGAGCCGCGGGCAACAAATAGTATGTTACAAAATTTTGTTATTACGTCCCTATTTTGCCCGCTCTCACTCTATCGTCAACGACACTGCTCGATAAGTTCCCACAGGTCACGCGGATGATTCGTAGTCAGAATACACACATCATATTAAACACCTGCGCCTCTGTCGATGACAAAACGATTGCTTGTAATAAATTAGTGTTTAAATATATATAACACGTATTAGAGACATCATTATCAAAACACAATAGATCGTTCATAAATTAATTCTTCATTGCGACTATGTTTGTAGTTTGAACAGTTCCTGATAAGGAAGCACTATTGTATTGCTTCCTACAGTCGCTATTACAACGATATTGTGTCATCTAAAAATACGCTTGACCTAACTATTCATTAGTTTCTTTAAATTGTTTTTTGCTTTGTTTTTTCCATTTCTGGTCTAGTGGTATAATGGTATCTAAGTTCTATCCCAGCCTAATAACTTTGTCGATAATATTTGAATCAGAAATAAATTTTAAATTTTTTGTGTCCCGCCGACATTTGTTCAGATTACAGACACAAATCACACCCAGGATTTGTGTTGACCAAATTTTCGGTGATACCTAATACTTTGATGGTTGCTACATTATAACCATTCCTTCGTTTACCGCTGAAATACATAGTTGAATGTCAGTGTTGAAGCCCGAGCCTTGTGGTTACTACACTAACTGAACCAGCGACGTTCTCTAAAATCTCTCGTTTACCTACTATTCTCAGTGAATGTTAGATTTTTGTTAACATTTCTTGACACTCATTAACTTTCTAATTTTATTATAAGATAGCATCCTTAAGCTCTTACCACAAGTACTGCCAGTGCTGCAACACGAGTCAAGTTCATAAGTTAATATACATTGCTGGGTCAGATCGGTGTCGAAGGTTTCGAAGCAGTCGACGGCCGCGCATTGGAACTGTGGCTGCCCCTTGTATACACTGCAGCTGCAAGCTTGTGAACACGGGTTACTGACGAGGTTCTGTGGTATTGAGGCCTTGTCTTCGTAGGATACGCCCCTGGAATCGAGAATAGCGATGATGTTCGTGAGAAAATTTGATAGAACTTTCTGGAATAATTTACAACCATTGCTGTTTATTGGTCGACTGCCTTTGTGCATCGGGAGTGCTAAATGGTACGACTAAGTAAATGTCAGAAGCGATGATGGCCAAACGGATACATGACCGGCATGCAAAACATGCAGTCCGAAGTTCGATTCCGACCGGCCGCGGCCGCTAACATGGATTTCATTTTGTGGAATTTATAAGTAACTTACCATATGCTAACGATAAAGGAAAGCATCGCAAGCAAACCTATTTACCTAAAAGAAATTCTAAGGATATGTCTGATGCACCGATCCGCACTAAGCCAGCGTGTGTAGATTATAGCCTAAACCCTCTCAGCTCTCTAAATAGAGAAGAGGAGACCCAGAACGAAGCAGTGATACATTAATGGAATGCTGAAGTAAAAATGACAGTAAAAGATAACGATACCGTACAAACTGTCTTAATTCCTGTCTCTCCAATTAAGTGGGCCCTTACATAGCTGTTAAGGTCTACTGTTTAACTTCTCTACATTTATAGGGCAGTAGACTAGAGCATTACTGGTCTACTAGCCACTACCGTACATACAAAATGTACGAACTCTTTTGTTTTCAAAAGAGCCAATAAGAAAGTGTTTGCCGCTCAACAACGCAACTTTAAATGAGGTCGTGCAAACTGCCGAATGCGTTGGTTGGACACACCAAAAACAGTTTATCCACTGACATGAATAAATTTCTTTTTAGTTTTACTAAGAAATATCACTTAAATAACCATAAAATGTAAAGTTGTGTTAAAAGCAAATAGGTGTCATTTCCTTTGTGAGTGATTTTATGGAGGTCATAATTTAAAACCTTTAGATAACACGGCGATAAATCAAAAGTTACGATAGTTTATGGAACATCAATGAGCATGGAACGACTATTCGAGTTTTTATAATTTTATTATATCTTCTTTACTTTTATTATACCTTCATGGAAACACTTGATTTGATAGACCATGCACCCTGCATTCGTGCCATGTGTTTATTTTCGAAGTTATTTGGAACTTGATAAAATGTATGTTTTTTTCTGGGGATTTGTCTTGTTTTTTCCATATTATATTATCTATCTCTAACGGTAGAACAACCTTGAGGGCAGAGAAAATTTAAATAGTAGGTCACTACCTACCATATATTACGTTCACATTGTATTTTAAAGCTAAGGACTAATAATTATATAAATATATTGGGACATGTTTTACACAGTGCCATCTAGCTAATATAAACTTGTGGTATGGTACTTAGACAACAAAACAACTGGTCTATTTTTAAGTTTAACAAGTATTTTTATAGAAAACTCATAAAAATATGTGAAACTAAAAAGTAGACAGTAATTCAATGCCCTAAAGTTTAATGTTATATATTATGTATATGTTTAAAAAATTTGCTCCTGTCCCCGTGTCGACATGTGGACGAACCTTCATTGAGTTGAATAAATTATAGAACTTAACCTAGATTATAAATGATATTTCATTTCATTTCACTAGCATATTAAGAGTTGCTTTTATTTTGTATCGATCTCCATTTATAATATCTGCTTTGTTATCATATAAGGTCGCGGTATTCCCCGACGGTCACGTCGTGAGGTCACAATATGTTTTTGTTGGTCATTCTATGAAGTCATTTCTGGTATTGCACGAGGTCGGCAGTGGGCAGTCTTGTCTTGGTCTTTTATTGTGTAAAGCAACATTGATAAAGACTTTTTAGGCGCATCTATATAGTTTTATATACATTTTATAGTTTACATTTCTAACTTCATATTCATATATCAAAGCGGTGGCAAATATGCGTATGACCCACGTCATGGTTCCCGTAGGTTACGCACGTCTGCCGCACCAGAGGCATCAAGAGCGCGTTACCAACGCAACCCTTCAAACTACCCTCCCTCAGCTCTGGACACCACTACTCATCCCCCCAGTGCCTCAGTTGATGCGGAGATTCCTCAGAAATATACTCCTTTTAGCCAGGATGTACAATGATAAACACTAACTTACCGGGCCATTACACTTGGGCGTCTAGTCTTGGAACTAGCAACGAATGTCAGAAGTTAGATGAAGTTCTTAGAAAGACTACATTTCCCTCCATAGTAATGCTGGAGCCAAAACACTTACCTATAGTAGCACATGGTAGGGTCAGGATGCAGAGGCGGACATTTGAAGGTCTCTGGACAGGGGCCGTTAGTATCCGGTACTGGTGTACAGCCCAGCTCTAAATAGAACCCAGCCATGTCACACTCTCCTGCCATATCTGTTAGCACGCTGTCTAACGCTGTAATGAAACAAAATCTCCTAAGTAAGTGCTTAAGAGGGAACATGACATGTAGATTGTCATACAAAAGTATTCCCCAGTTTTCTTCCTGACTAAATTTAATGCCTCTGCAATAATTTGTGTGAATATTTTTCTCAAGAACGCGTCAGTACGACTCGCACTTGGCCGGTTTTTATTTAAAAAATTTACCGTTTATCTAATACAGTGGATTTCTTTTATTACGACCTTGGTTGTACCAACCATTTGTCTAAAACGACGTTAAGTCCTTTGAATTTAAAGCAAACCTACTTTAGTACAAAAATATCGCTATAGCGACTTTCGATGTAACGCCAAGTTCGGGTGTACCGACTGTTTTTATACCAATAACCAAATAATTTGTAACAAATTCTCAGAAATACCATGCAGATGTTGGAGTCGGCGCCAAAGACAACAAGAAGCTTTCTTATCTTTTGTTTACATCCACACAGATGGTCAGCAACTGTGGTGACCATACTTTTTGTTTATAGATGTTAGCTAAGTTATTAGGTGTACGTTCGGAGTTAAAATGGTTCAGTTATAACTTCATATTCCGAGTAGCAACTGTTTTTAGAAAACTTTGAATAAGAAGGTATGGCTTCTAGACGCACATTCACTATTAAAGAAAGGGCGGAAATAATTGCAAAATTGAAAAATGAAGCAAGCAAGAAAGCAAGAAAAACCGCAAGCCGACCCTCTCAGCTCGCCAGATAGAGGATAGGAGACCAGAGCTCAGCAAAGGGACTTAATGGGTTGCTGACGACAACGCCGACGCATCGAGATGTGTTCTTGCCCTTCCAGTGTGTACTAGACCAGTACACACTGGAAGGGCAAGGTATACGATATAACTGATATAACGTCGAAATTACAGTGGTCCCTTTATCGTCCTTATACCCGAAATCCCCTGTATCTTATTTTCATAACTTTACTGTCTCGATGGCGTAGTAAAAGGTTCGATTCCCGAATCAGGTGGAATGGGATTGGGTTTTCAATCATTAAATTTTCCCTGAGATTGGAAAATAAATCCCGGTTTATGACAATAGGCTTGTGTGGGTGTGTGTTATATTTTTATGTGCTCATTTTCATTAGAGCTATTATCTACAACGTAGATTCAAAACCGCACATATCATATTTAATTGTTACTCTATACGTTTGTGGTTTGTTCGTAGGAATAGGTCACGTAAGTAGGAAAATAAGTACCTACGTACCTATGTAGTGCATAAATCTGCTTTTTTTTTTACTGAAGGTACTGAATAACGAAAATTAATATTTTAATAATAATAATAGATGACATATATACCTATGCTTCATCATCATTATCAGCCCAACGAGGTCCACTGCTGTACTTACATAGGCCTCATTTTATTTACTCCACAGCGAGCGATCCTGTGCCACCCGCAACCTTGACCAGGTCGTCGGTCCTTCTGGTGAGGAGTCGTCGTAGGTTAGGCCGCCCTTCGAGAACCTTTTTCCCCCATCGGCCATAAGTTCTACAAGATATGTGCCCTGCCACTTTCCCTTGATCCTGACACATTATTGCATATTCACTGAGATTTGATAAATTTAATTTTTTATTTACTTAATTGTATAGTTTTCGTTTACTATTTATTAATACTTAAATTGCATGCTTAAATGGCAGAATATGGCTGCACAAAACGTTTGCTACAATATTCGCGATAAATGTTTTGAATCTTTGCACAGACACATTAGGCCATATTAAACATAACCTGCAAAAACACAGCAAGTTTATAAGTAGACATTATAGGATAATGTTCTATATTATTAAACAATATTGATCGTATCTCATCACTATTTATACACCGGATTATCAAATTTACTGTCTTGTCTCGAAACCAATCTTGAATTTCTTTTAATGTTTACATATAGGTACGTATTCTTATAGTATAATACTGTCCATTGATTCAATAATAGCGTTTGGGAATGTTTATAATGTCTTAGTAAGATATTATTGCTACATTGTTAATTGAATAAAGCCATTGCATCATCAATTTATCTAATACGACTTCGTCCGCATGCTATGAGAACCATGCTCGGGATCTCTTGCTGCACCGTATACATTGCCATTAAATAAATTTGCCACGACCTCATAAATGCAGGAACTGAAGCGGTTTTCCCTCGCAATTATGATGTTGTCACATAATTTCTTCCGTGTGAGTTAATAATCGCAGATTAGTTTCATTGACAATCTCGTGGTCACCGATTTCATTATCAGCCCAATGACGTCCACTGCTGAACATAGGCCTCACCTAATTTCCGCCACAGCGAGCGATCTTGTGCCGTCACTTGAGAACTTTTTGACTGATGATAAATAGAGCAAAAAATAAACAGTAGCCTGGAAATATAGTGTGCGAAGAGTTTGATGAGCGTAAGAGTAGAGAACGATAGGTATGTCTCATTGGTACCTAACCAGTCAACCTAACCCAATTTGTAACTATGGTAATAATGCTTGTAATATGTAGCAATTACACGGCACAGCTATGAAGAAACACTTGAACTATATCACGAATAATGACTGTATGATGTAATTTAATGATCCGTTAAAAGTCTTTTTTTTAATATTTAAAACATTAGTGACTAAAATTAATGCAAACCTAAAATATTAAGGCTCGTTACAAAATTTTTATTAATATACGATGCTATATAATTATATTTAATTATAGCAAGCCACGGCAGTTATAAGTACTAAAATATATATATATTTTTGCCCTCATACCTAATAAAGGGCGTCGCCTTCGTCGGTCGGGAAAGTATATCTTAATATGCCTTTGTATACCAAAATATATAATATCTATTAATTTGATGTGTTGCTACATGTTTCCTTATATTTTGGATGTTGTAATAGAAATGTATTCTAGCTACCTGTGGGGTTATTACTCTGAAAGGATTCTCTGGAGGCCAACGATTGAATCTTATGGAACTTAAAGTTTGAATTTACACTTTGAACTGTCCCACTAGCGCAGCGAGTGACTGCTGAGCGGCAGACCCTGGATTTTAAGTCGGGTAAAACGGTATTAGATTTTTTCTGTGATGCCTATGCACTGACAGTTCTTTTAGTACTAAATAAAAAAAGACCAAAGTGAGGGTAGTGGCAGAAACCTGCACGCATCGAGGGCGACGCTCGGCAGCCACCTCGCCCGTGACCATGGTCTGTGTAATTCGATCGAAACATCGGGCAAATAAATAAGGTAAATTAAATTTCTTAAAATATAATACAAGACATAGACCCCTTCACAATAATTTAATATGCCTAGGCAGCCCAAAGTTCTGCATTTATTGGTATGTTGTTCCCAAGTGTCAGTGCATACATTGGTTTGCCAATGACACTTTGGAGCATCAAAAACATCTTTTGATGGTGGTTTTGTAGTGGTCTACTGTAATAGCTTGCCGTGAAGCGAATTACACACTGGTTTTTCACTTTAATAATGATATAAATTTATGTTCTGAAACGTTTCAGTCAATTAAATTATGGTCGGTCAATCGGTTAAACTATGCTCGGAATTATTTAAAAAAGAAAATCTAAGAAAACCTGTAGTATTTTATTTTATATATTTTTTTTTTAACGAAGTTAGTTATGTTCCCTTTCGTGAGACTATACCAAGCGAGACAACACTTGAGTGAAGTCTACATACATATATTAAACTTCACATTTTCGATGTAGGTCTAGGCCTGAATTTTCCTATTTCCTTATAGATCGCTGCACTCTACGGAACGTAAACTAATCATAAATCAAGGACAATTTCTTACATTAAAATAGATAAAGGAACTTAAGAAACTTACTGAACATCACAAGACCGATGACAACCTTCACGCTTGATAACATCGTAGTACAAAAACTATAAAAACGGCACTATGTTTACGTCGTATTGCGAGGTAAGGGCACGTCCGTCTCCGTGCGATGTTATGATCACAATGAATGCAAATGAATGATCGTGGCTGGAAATCCGACGTGCGCGCATTGTTTGACTCAATATTCTAATTCTGCCGGTATGGTATCGAGTAAGGCTGTATACACAATACACTGCTCAAGTTTTATTAAGAGTTATCACACTGTCATATTTTTAAGAATGTTAACATGCATAGTCCGATTAATAGTCATAAGTTTGGTTTATAGGGTACAAATTTCGCAAAAATTAGACAAAACAAAAATGGACACATCTTCAATACAATTATTCAATAGTAAAGTAAAATACAAGCAAGTTGTAGATTTCTATTTTTATCTCAGGTTTGAACAAAATGTCAACATAGAAATCACTCGTAGACTTTTGTTTATTAATGCTAAATTATTTAACTCTATTGCTGTATGTTTGGGGTCTGGGGTGATTGGATATTGTTCAACAGTGGACATCATACACCGGAGTGAAACTAAAAACAAACAAAGACATTTATGTTTTAAAAAAAAATTTAAAATCTAAGATTCTTATTTTTTCCCGTCTATAACTAGCCTTAAGTGATCTTGAAAAATACCATCTGTGCAAGGCAAGCCACTATGGGTAAGATAATTTGTATAACTTTATACATAAACTTATTCCATACATTGGTTTAATAAATATTAATTTTTGTTGACTTTAGGTCTGACTCTTGACCTCCAATGAGCCGTGAGTCCGTGACGTAAGAAAAAAAGGTCAAAGGAGGTTTATCATAAGTTGCCGACGAGTAAGCTTTTACTTTTTGACTTTATACTGATCAACAATTTCGAGGGGCTGGTATAGGTACCAGGTAGGGTGTGGTATTGAGGTATTCGCTTCGATCATCAAGGTTTAGCCACCTTCGGCTAGATCAGTCTATAGATGGGTATGCGTAACCGTTTGTGGAGGACTACAGTATGGGGTTCTTCAAAAAAGGAATGAATAGGTCGGCAACGTTCTCGTGATACCCCTTGTTTTGCAGGCGCCCATAGGCTACGGTAACCGTTACCATCAGGCGGACCGTACGTCTGTTTGCCACTGACTTGGTCTAAAAAAAAAAATTTCACTCTATCGAGGCATTTGGTTCCAGTTTTCAGTCATTAAGAGCGTTTATATAAACAGAGTATCGAAATTTGGTGTCATAATTATACATTCTGCGGAATTAGATTTTAAATTTCTGAGTATTTAAAAAAAATCAAAACACAGTTCACAAAATTTATTTCAACTCCATTGAAAGAAAAATACAAAACGTATTTAAAAGTAGCTAAGTACAATATTCGCTTACACTAAAAGCTAAATGTATACGACAATTAAGTACTTATGACTGTATGAATATGAGCGTCTGTGTGACTATTAAGGATAAATTTATCCTAAATCTTGGAATAAAACAAGAAAAAAATTACTTACTAAAAAAATAACAGAAAAAAGAAATATCTATATTGCATCAGTGATTAAATATTATTGTTAATGAAGACAGTAACTAAAACCAGCGACCAACCCGCATTAAACCAGTGTGTGTGGATTATGATTGAAACCCTCTCAGCTGTCTAGATAGAGGAGAGGAAATCCGAGCCTAGCAGTGGGGCATTAATGGGTTGCTATAACTTAACTTTCAATGACCAAAGTTAAAAAAAAAACTATGTAATTTTATACATAAGTTTATAATGTACTTATCTAAAATATTCCAACATTAGCGCGCGTATTTGGAACGAGCGCTATATATTTTTGGTCTAAAAAAATAAAATTCGGCATATTATTGACTTACATATATTGAAATGATTTACGTTATTAATGTCTGACAAGGTTTAGAATAGTACAAGGACTTCGTATTCTGTTGAGGCTTTCTCTTCGCCGTCAAAAGGATAGTAGCAAGAGCCGTGGCTTGGCTGAACCTGGAAATAAAAAGCAAAATGTTAAATTACAATTTTTATACAGCACTCCCTTCTCTTAGTCTCTTGGGAGACCTTCCTTGATAGAAATGGAGAAAAAATATTGTAGAATTTAATAAAACTGTTTATTAAATTCAATGTCAATGAGTGAGTTGTGATCGAAAATAAAAAATTAGATAACTCAATTGTGAGTTAAGCTCGCCTTTGTATGCTTTTTTATGTATATTGTAAAATTAATTTTTATGTAAGTATTTTCTTTGTGTGCAATAAAGTATAAATAAAGAAAATTACCTACATTACACTATCACAGAGATTTTCTGTTTTTTGTCTTAGTAATTCTTTAATCTCAATATAGTACATTATTTTTATGTAGTACCTTTAGTTTTTGTTCTTCAAAGTATACATATATAACAGGTAACTCCAGCCTAAACAATCACTGGTGATAGAAATCCAATTGGACCTTATCCATGCAATGTTTGGTAGCTAAGCGTGTGCTGTATTATCTGGTCTATCTTCTGTTTATATATCTACCACTTTTTGTGTATGATAGTAATGTTGTATTTTAATATCTATATCGTTCTCACCTTGCCCGGTGTAGTGCACCCGTCGTGGGTGACTCTGCCAAAGTACAGCTTCTCACCATCAGCCGTGATACCTGCCTCCACAGCGCCGGGGGGAACTGCGCCATTTGTGGAGAACTGCCACGAGAACATAGCGGGGACCAGGACCTATATGGTGACAAGATTTGTTAATAATATGATATCACTAATCCTGTACCAAACAGAAACAATATGGTTTCCGTAATCTGCGCTACGCCAGTTGAAAACCTATCATCATCATCGTTTCAAACCTTAGACGTCCCACTACTGGACACGGGTCTCCTCCAAACAATGTGGAGGGAATTTAGCCTACTATACCACGCTGGCCAGACAGGTTAGTATAGGGTTTGTTTCGAATTTTCCTTTTCTTGCAGTGCTCTTCCCTGCATAAGGTCCTTCTTCTGTTCTTCCTTGGTCACTTTTTACGACACCCACGGGTTGAGATGGGGTAGTGACATTATGTATTCTTAATCCGTCACTACACGGATAAAACCTATTTCCTCCAAGTTTATGACTGTATTAATGTGATTACTATTATAATAATAACTGAAGGTCGGTTAGGTGGTTAAGGCCTGTTGGTCTAGTGGTTAGTGACCCTGACTGCTAAGCCGGAGGTCGTGGGTTCGATCCCCACCCAGGACAAATCTGTGTGTGATGAGCATAAAGGTTTGTTCTGTGTCTGGGTGTAATTTACCTATAATATGTATGTTTTTACAAAAAAAAATGTATTTAACTACATAGTATATCAGTTGTTTAGTACCTATAACACAAGCAAATACAATAGCTTACTTTGGGACTAGATGGGGCTGTGTGAATGTGGTAGAATATTATATTATATTAAGGCGTACAAACTGACTCACTCACGCATTTTTATTATTTAGTACGGACAGTAAGGATACACCACTGCCTTTAGTTTCTAAGCAATATTCATATCTTTTAAATTCATAACCACTAAGACAATTTGACATATTTAAGGGCTTGATTCTGTTTGAATATAATGGTGTAGTGTGTATAAATCACAAGAGGTATCATCACTGCGGCCAAGAGTTTTGGCTAACGAACTTTAATATGATGAAATGCTTTATAAAATGTTTGAGAGTAAACGTACCTCAAACTGATCCTTGGCTATTTCTTCACCATTATAGGCGATGTAGCAGACGTTCTTAGCGGGGATGACCTTCGCGGGGAGGATATCGCCTTCATGGTGAGCGCGACCAGCGTAGATCTCCTCACCAGCCTCATCAGTACCCACCCGCAGGGCGCCTGGGGGAATACTGCGCTGGCTCAAGCAAGCGGGGACCCAACGGTATGTACCTGAAAAATAATCCTTTCAATTAACTACGTGTGCATACATTTTGATTCTAAGTAGGTATAACGCTTCAGTTTCATAGCGAATCCGATCACGATCGGTGCAATTCGATCGGAATGTCGGGCAAATAAATAATATGTATTTACGATTCCTTTTTTTTTAATATCATCACATCACATTCACACACGGCGCCATCTAGTCCCAAAGTAAGCAATTATATTTGCTTGTGTTAAAATAAAGTAAGGATGATCATCATCATCATCATCAAAATAAAGTACGTGATGTGAACTTGTTACTTAATAATTAAATATGTTGACCTACTAAATGCGAAAGTTTAAAATGTTTAAAAGGAAGAAGAATATTAGATGGTTAGAAGAAGGAAGCAAGAAGTGTAATTGCTGATGCACACTTTTGAAATATATAATAGATTTTATGAAAGAAAACTACTATTAGATGATTAAAAGAAGAAAGCAAACTGCGTAATTAGTAACAGATATATCAACGGTTTCGATGCAACAGTAAGTTGATGTCTCTTTCAAACGAATTTCATTTGCGAACCTTTTAAGAAGGATAGCAATAACTCGTTGGAACGAAATCATTGATTCTGCAAAGGGAACCGACTAAATAGAACATGACAAAAGGAGTTAAGTATAAACAGTTAGAACACATAAAATGACATTGCTACGGCCAAAACTCTATATGGAAAGACTTGCAATTATGAAGAGAGATAACGACGCAAAATAAGTAAGTCTGGATTGGAAAGTCACCTTATAGAGGATTGGCCCAACATTGGCGTACGACACAAACATATTGTAACCATGAGATAACACCTTTACTGCCAACACATCTATCGTTTTAAAAGGAACATTATCGACCTGACAACGAAGCCAACTTTATCAAACATTTTAACCAGATTTGCTTCAAATGAGTCCAACTATTATCACCTGTATTTTATTGATAATACAGTCTTGGATTAGATTAATATTATTGATGTTGTATAACCAAAATGGTTATTACCTAGAATATTTGCAATCAAATATAACTTTATCTAGAATTTAATGTAATAAAGTATTTATGGAAATGATTAAAGTAGCTAACTTAATGATAAGTTGTTCAAAAATGTTGGGTCCCAATCAAAAATAGCTCGTATATGGTAGTATAAAAGGCGCTATCTCCGAAAACCCAATCCAGACTTACTCCAGGGTAATTCAACAGTTTCTCCAGGCAACTCGGGTACGCTTTCCTCATTGTTATCAACGACGGTTACTGCTCCACCGTCACCAACTGGAGGTGGATGTGCAGGGTAGGGGTAGAAGTAGGCGGGGTGCACGGGGTAAAACATGACCCCAGGGCCAGCTGGTGGTGGATACATGTGTGGGAGACCCCCTCCAGATCCGGGCGGGCCAGGTGGATAACCATGCGGAGGGGGGGGACCACCATAACCGTAATATGGCCGACCTGGACAGTTAAAGCTGTTTAAAATATGCTCAGAAATAAATACTATGTCGAGTTTTTTTTCAAGAGTTAATTACAAATGGGGTTATGATGGCTTTCTACATCCAATTAACGAACTGTTTTTCCTAACGAATTTTACTCCTGTAAAATTAAGACATGTAATAATAATATACTCATTACACTCCTTGTGCAGTCAAGTAAAAGAATCTCTAATTTTTACGATTCCTTAGAAAAACTGGACGTTTTTGAATATTGAAATCTAGCGTAAGTGTATAATTAAACAATTGTGATGTAGTTAGTTCTAATCTCAATGTCATGGTGCCACCTAACATAGAACATGTGAAACACAAGGATGGTATCATTAATATCATTAAGACGAAAAGAACATAATAATTATCAAGTATAGGTTAAGACTAAGAAGGCAAAGAATATTGAGAGAAGAGCATACTTAGTAGGTGCAAAAATGTAAGAAAACTGTGGCTTGAAATTATTATATAACACATTATATATTATAGGCCACAGTTTTCTTACATTTTTGCACCTACCATGCTCTTCTCTGCATCACCCTAAGGTTGGCTTTGTACCATTGTGCATAGTTTTAAAATAAAATAAATATTATGGATAAATATTAGAACGTATTACTATGTGCTTTTTAAAAGTAAATTGAATTAGAATAGTGTATTTGGTTCAAATTCCTATAAATATGTAATGAAAATACCTACCTAGTTCTTATTCTAGCAGTGTTTCATAAGTAATCTATTAAGTATTATTTGTTATCTGTTGTTCAAAGTATCGTAATTACTGTAGTCTAAACGATAGCGTAACGATCAATTACGCTAAATTAATTGTTATATAACGACTAAGTATTTAAAAGTGATTTTATAGCTGTTTAAATTATATTAACTACTAATTGGTTGGTATATTATCGAATACAGGTATATACTAATAGTTACTTAGAACATCGATATCGTCATGATCAACAACGCTTAACGACCTGTTTGGACGTACAATATTCTTTTTTTTAAATAGTAGCACAGCAGGCTCCTCTTCGCCTGGTGGAAAGCTAGAAAAGGAGCGGCCGGGCCGTTCAATGTGCTTCTTCACGCTTCACTCAAAGGATCCCATATTTTTATATCTTATTAGCATACTATTACCAAACTGGTCAAACAGCCATAATATTGTGTATAGGTAGATCCTAACCTTAACATATTTTTAGCAAACTCCGGTGAGTCCTTGCTAAAACTAAATCATTTAGTTTTCTTGGTTTCCCTACCTTCGCGAAGCCGTCTTTATGCTCTCACTGTGTTTTATTGTGAAATAAGAAGTTAGACATTTTTGCTAATTTACACGCGTCGATAGCAGACCGATGGACCAATCACAGGCCGGAAATATGGCGCGATTGACTTAGTAAGCCAATCACAGCTGTCGAATGAGACCATCGGCTTAAGATTGTGTTAGCAGACTTGGCCACCTAGTATGTTTGTTAATTTAAGAGTCTACTAAATATATTTTTAAGTACTTGTTTATCAGAGCACAGGGTTTTTTTTAGATTATAACACAAGTTATCTTCTAATCAAGCAAAGTTATTGATTATTTTGCACTTCAACGTAATAAGCATTTATTATTTTAAACATTATCGAGTAATGATATGAGTTGAGTAATCCTTAAGTATAGATTAGATGTCACAGCTAAGATTGTGAGTAACATTCTATTTCATACTATCGAAGCCATACCTTTTATTTACACAATTTGAAAAACAACACTAAAATAGGTTATTCCGCAAAGATGATTTTATCGCTAAAGAAACAAAAACTTATAATCGCAATTTTTACATTCGACTATTTTAAAACTTTGTCAAAAACTGTGTTTAGAAATTTAATACAATAAACAATTCCGTGTAATGACGGATTAAGAATACAAAATGTCACTACACCATCTCAACCCGTGGATGTCGTAATAGGCGACTGCGAGAAAAGGAAAATTCGAAACAAACCCTATACCAACCCGTCTCGCCAGTATGGTATAGTAGGCTAAATTCCCTACATTCTTTGGAAGAGACCCGTGCCCAGCAGTGGGACGTTTATGGGTTGAAATGTGTTGAAATTAACTTCATATATTCAGCTATATTCAGCGTCATATATGAAGCTGACTGTAGTCCTTTGTTCATAATAAAACGTCAGGGATGCACGTGAGTTAATTTGCATCACAATACGCACTTCAATAACTAGAGTACCTACATAGTTGTTTTCTAGATCATACAGATTCTAAGTATTTCAACTATATTTGAATTATTTTATTATACTTATTAGTAAATTCAGAACGTGAAACGATTGCAACATACAAACGTGTATAAATTTCGGAAACAATAATACAATTAATTTAGAACAGCTTAAGTGTACAATTAAAGATCGTTAAACCTTTACCTTTAAAAGCATGTAATAAATTTAAATAGGTACGTTATTCTTAAAAAAAAATTGCGAAGTCGCGTCATTCCTAGTTAACAAGGTTAGATCAAAGAAAATTATTTTCTAAAAAAATTATAAAATATTATATAAGAAAATGATTGCATGATTATATTGCTTATAAATTCACTGCTAATAAGACATTGCACATTGATTTTAAATATCTAAATTCGAAATCTAATTTAAAAAGTGTTTCGTTTAATTTCAATTAGATGTGCTGCACAAAAAATCGGCAAAATGGCGGGGAAAAATGACGCAAAATCAATCATAAAATATGAAACACCTAGATTTTTCTATGAACCATCACATTGTTACACGTATGCCGGTGTTATCACTATCTTATCGTTATCACTAACCTGCCATGTCGACTGTGCTGCTATCCGAGAGAGACTAACTCAGAACTCTACTAGAGTTTGTAATATAAAAGAAATGATCTGACTCATTTAGCTTGACTTACAGATAATGAACAGCGACATTAGATATCATTAGACGTAATACTTCACTAATAATAATTTGGTTTGTCATCAGAAAAACCTGTAGTCATTAATAAATGACAATATTTCGTCAATAGTTGCGTATAATGTAGTTAATTATAAATGTTGTAATTGTGTTAATCATCGGAAGTATCTATTCATGTATTTCATAGAATCTGTAACTAATATTATAAAGCTGAAGAATTTGTTTGTTTGTTTAATTGAACGCTAGGATCTCAGGAACTATTGGTCCGATTTGAAAAATTCTTTAACTTTTGGATAGTCTATTTATCGAGAAAGGCTACATGCTATATAATATCACGTTACGGCCAATAGGAGCTGAGCAGTGGCCAAATAAAGAACGACAGGGACAGGAGTGAAGTCCCGCGTGACTTCTAGTGTTTAGATAATCTACATTTTTGCTATCATTTTTGTCGAAATTACTTTTTGTACACGAAAGTGATTACGGATATCCTGGTCACTATCATGGCTAAGGCAAACGAATTTTAAACAAATTTATCCCAGTAAGTTCCAAAGGTTAAGATCATCAGCCTTTTAAAATCCACTGTAGAGCATAAGTTTTCTCATTTTTATGGCATTGTGCATGTGGGCGTTGAGAGACCACATACTTTACCATCACTACATAGTATAAAACAAAGTCGCTGTCGCTGTCTGTCCGTCCCTATGTATGCTTAAATCTTTAAAACTACGCAACGGATGTTGATGCGGTTTTTTTTAATAGATAGACTGATTCAAGAGGAAGGTTTATAGGTATAAAATACATACCACGCGTGCAAAGCAGCGGGCGGAAGCTAGTTGATAATAATATACTTAAATTTGGCGACATGGCAAAAGCGAAAATTTGGTAGAAGGCTGCTAACACTGCAATTTATTTTTGTACATACATTCATACATAGCACCATGCCTGTTGCCCTGAAGGTGTAGGCAGAAGTCTATCACCATATTAGACCAGCTATGTTAGATAATAGTGCGTGATGTATAGTGTATACCAAGTATTGCTGAAGTCTTTGTACAGTGAATATCAACTACCAAACCAACGTACTGTTGGCAATAGGCCTCACAAAGAGATGTCTAATTGGACCGGTTGTATGCGGCTTGCATGCACTAGTACATGGCTGCAATAAAAAAATACAAGTCGTGTTTGTTTTATTTAAGAAAAACCAAATTGTATAAGCATCATAAAGACAGAGGTCCAGTAGACCTGTGCGTGTAGAATAAGGTAATTACATTAATTAAGTTTTAAGAAAAAAGCCTCTAAAGTCAGTTGCCTCAGATACTTTTTCCTGTGGCTTCTTTAATGTTCTTACTTTATTTCGATCCGATAATGTTGAGATTAAACGTTTAATTTCCGCAAGATTTTAGCGTCTGCTTTACGATTTCCGACACATTCCTATATTCTCTAACTATAACGTCGGTATTGATTCTTCTCGATTCATCCACTGAGGCGTATGAGGTCACCAATTCGCGAAGAAGCATAATTGTAATATCTTCTATTTTTTTATGAACGGGCCTTGCATTAGCCTCCTGTGCAACGACCAAGGAAGCAATGACCTAAAAACACAAATCCATAAATTAGGATTGTAAAATTATTTCTTTCTGATAAAATAAGTATTAAAAAATGGGGACTGTCACCTAATTATGCAACTGATTTTATATTAAAATGTGACAGCACCAAGGAAGCTCGGTGATCTGTCCTAAGCTGTCTATCTGCTGTGAAACCTTAAGAGACCCTCCTATAAAACTCCTGGCATTTAATTCACTCAGGATATGGATATATACAAACTCGTGGGTATTCTAAGTACAATCAGCGTCTCTGTGCTTACTGACGTATCGTTGTAAATGTTGTTACCACAAAAATATAGTTTTTTTTATATCACGACACGGTGGCAACGGTGGCAAACAGACGTAGCCTGATGGTAAACGGTTACCGTAGTCTATGGGCGCCTGCAACACCAGGGGCATCACAAGCGCGTTGCCGACCCTTAAGAAACCTATTCACTTCTTTTGAAGTATATAGTATAGTATATAGTTACCTTAGTCCTCCATTTTTCAAGTGCCTCGCCCAACATGGTACCTCTTACTGACAGGCCGATATTCTTCAAATTATTACGTAGCACGAGCAAATGGTGTGATCGACACACTTCTGTGAAGAATAATATTATTTGCATGTTTAGCAAAGAAGTACCTACATTTTATTTATAAAAGATTTTGTGTAGCTGTCAATGAAATATGACCGTAATTGTGGTTTGATTTTAAAAGTGCCACGTAGCAAAACTTAACACAGAGATGCGTGTTTATTTCGAATCGTTCTTCAGTACATTTGTTCCATTATTATCATCATCATATCAGCTCAATGACGTGTCCACTGTTGAACATAGGCCTCACCTAATTTCCGCCACAGCTCTTAATTAAAATGGTATACGATTATTGGTTGTACCTATAGTATTATCTTTTGTTATTTACAAGTAATAAGCCTTGTGTCAGGAGCCATCCCATGCCACAATCAGTATTAAATTTTATCTACATACCTTTGCTACAATTCTTCTCATCTTCATTATTCAAACAGTCTTTTTTCCCGTTGCAAACTGATTTCAAATGCACAGTCGAATTGTCGCTACATACAAATTTAGTAAGCAAAGGTTCTATCTGACACGTTACTGTACATTTCTTGGAACATCGTATAATAGCACATGTACCGTTATGGCAGTAACAACCCACTGGTGACAAATGATTTTTATTCCCCGAATGCGAAAGCTTCAACGCACCAATCATTTTCTGATTTAACATTAGAAGAAAGTCGTATGCATGATCTAATTCATTTCGATGCGAAGTTTGAATCAAATCAACATAGATTTGTACGAGTAATTTGAAAAAATCGTTTCTGAGCGCCCTTACAGAATGGATATCAACATCTTGTTTTGTAGTTAGCTTCTGTAACTGACGTACTATTGCTAACTGCGAGGCTATCTTGTTCCGACTGGGTCCATACTCCATAGATAAAGATTTCAACGACAATAAATCGAGTAATTCTTTGTACAAATTATTCGCTTCATATTTAGTGTAGGATGAAACTAAAAACATAAATAATGAGTGATTAATCAGACAATTATTATTAAAACAAGAAGATCTAAATAATTATTTACCTAATTAGAAATATAATCCTAAAATAAATAACAAAAGAAATGTAGCTTAGCAACCGGGTGAATTGCACAAGCAAAAAAAATACACGGCAATCCTGAGAAAGATAGTGCAGGTTTTATGATTCTGATAATTATTCATAGTAGAATAGGTCCTTCTCTACCATGGCAAAAAAAAATATTGAGTTATGTACTCTATTACATAAAAAAAAAATTACAAAGTGTCATTTTATCATTACGGTGACCTGTTCTGAAGCTAATTCCGCTCCTAAAATTTATTATTTGGACAGTTTAGGCAGTTGCATTTATTATTTGGACTAAAATCGACTTTTGTATCAATAAATTATAATAAAATGGCGAAATGTGGGTGTGAAACACCTCTGCCTACCGCTTCGGGGAAAAAGGCGTGATGCTATGTTATGTTATGTTAAATTATAATATAACCTATATAAAAAATCTAATTTTGTTTGTTTATCTTATTTATTATACATTTTATAAGCAGTCAACTTTTGTCCTGAAAAAGTTATCATTTTGGTGGATACTAAGTTTTAGTAGAGTAGCTTCGTCAATATTGCGTTCATGCGCCCCCCGTGCCTCACTTCGAATCAGCCCGCCTCTTTTCATCGGAGCGCACGCACGCACGCGTCACACACAACATCCGTGGATTCCCGCCAAAAACTAAGTATATAATAATATCATTTCAGTGATATGGGGACAAAAATATTTTTTTAATTTCGGTGGCCGTTATAACTCGTGTTAGGTGCATTTTAATTTATTTCAAAATTGTGTTTTAAATTCGCCGTAAGATATGCTTTGTTGCAGTAGTGTTGACATTTTAGTAATAATTCAAATTTCGAAGTTAAATGTAAAACTTACTTCTTTTTATCATCCCGGTGTTATCATTTCAGCGGATTCAGTGGACTGTAATACCGATAACAGTCCACCTGAATGAAATGTAACTTCGAAATGATAAACCCATAAGTTTTAGAGATCCTTGAGTCCAATCACAAAAATCTGTCTCTGTTCTGTGAGTCCAATATTGAATCATTTCAATTTGGTGATATAATTCTAGATATTGTAGGTTCGATATTTGGGATTGATTTGTTGTGTAAAAAAGAACTAATTTTGTTTGTTCCGATGTTTTTTATTTATTTATTTATACAATATAATAAGAAGGAACAGTTTAAGATATCTAGTTGGAAAATGTATAATTGGTGTACTTACTTCTAGATAATGTGTGTTTTCAACGATAATGTGATGAATGAGTCAGGGAGTCTCCTCGTCCACTTATTTTTATATTACATTGTAACTGTCACAGAACAGAGACAGGTTTTTTTAGAGGATAGAAAGGCCATCAAGAGACTTTTGTACTAAAAACGCTGTCGCCAGTTGCACACACTATTGGTCAAGTTTGCACGATACTCTCAACAATTAAAAACTAACCTTGAGTCATGTCAATAAGACCTTTTTGGATAATTTTGTGACAATTTGTTGAATCGTGCAGTTACACTATTATTATTAGGTACCAGTAAAACACTATTCTCGTTCCGCAAACAATTTAACTTAATTATATCTAACATTTTTCTCTAAGTTAGTTTAGTCTAGTTTGATCTTATATTTAATAAAAATCACAAATACAGTCCAGTGATATCACTATATTATATTTAGATTCGACAATCTACGGAATCCTCCTATAAATAAATGATGTCCTTGGCCGTATCATTTCAAGGGGCTAATTTCATTCCTGTGCACAGTTTAGTCATTTTGGTGGACGATTTATCATTCCAATGGACACTTTTCATTTCAGTGGACTCCAAAAAATTCAAATTAAATATTTCAGTAAGTTTTGATGTTACTTGATGTCCACTTACGCATATGTTACAAATAAGGTTAAAGTTTCGTTTTGTTACGAAATATATGTAAAAAGCATTGTTATAAAAAATCTCACCGAAATTATACAAAAAAATCATTGTTGAAAATCACCCAACTATTCGTCAGCATTAGAGGAAACGTAGTGGCATTGACACGTGGAATGGCAATGATAATTTTCTGAGCGAGAAACACGTTAGCCCCCTAGGCAAGCGAAGCATTGACCAACCTTTTTATTATTTTTTACGTCGTTGCTAAGCAATTTCGTGTAGGAGCGACAAAAATAAATAATAATTTTATAAACTATTTAAGATCTAAAAAAAGGAAAATAATACATATCGACGCTTGAAAGGCAAAAGTTACCAAGCGACATTTTGGGCGATATTGAGTTATATATATCATTGAAATCAGCGAATTTTTCCGCGTCGAATGGTCATACTCTCATACCGCTAGGCTGACTTTTGTTGTCGCTTGGTAATTTAAAAAACGTCACATTTTAGCAGTTTTCGGCGACTAAGCGACAGAAAATTTACCGATTTATGTAAAACTTTCACTTGGTAGGGTATTTGATTTTAACTTTTAGATTTAGTCATTTTTGCCTTGACTTGAATAAATGCATTTATAAATAAAGTATTTATTGCCTTACGGTATCTAGATTATAAATATTGCTTAAGAATTTTTACCCGTTTATTATTATATCTTTTTTGCCATTTAAGATTTTTTGACTCACCTTAATTATGTACTTATTTTCATTTAGTATTTTTTTCCTAAATGCAAAGTACTTTAAAATGTTATATAGTAAGATTTGACCTGCCTAAAAAGAATATAATATTGTCGTTTGGTCATATTTTACCTACCGTTTTTTTATTGTTTTCGTGACTTGGTTAACTATTTCTGATATAAAATTTGTATAAAAACGAGCTGATCCCTGTTGCATTTATTTTGTTTTGTCGCTTATGCGCGCCTTAAAAAGATTTTTATTGGCGGTTGGTAAGAAAAATTTTGATTTGTGTTCATGAAACTGTCGCATAGATAACCCGCGTGCTCCCGCGCACTGCACAAAGTGCCCTTCGTCGCGAAAAATTTGCTCTAGAGTAGCGTGATGGAGTATGCTCCGATTCGTCCCTCATCAGATGAAGGTCCACAATCGTTAAGTGGTTGAGTGTATATTACTGCAAGGACTGGTATGAGTTGGTCATAATCATATCAGCCTATTGGAGTCCATTGCTGGACATAGGCCTCTCACAATACGCGCCATAACACTCGGTCCTCCGCCTTCCTCATCCAGTCAGACCCAGCGACCTTTTTTATGTCATCAGTCCCCTAGCTGGGAGCCGTCCTACACTACGCTTGTATGTACTTCATCGTGTATCGGTCCTCCTGCAGATATGACCAGCCCATTGCCTCTTCAGCTTGTTTATTCTACGAGCTATGTGTGTATGTGTTCTTTGTCGGATTGCCTCGTTCCGAATTTTATCACACACGTCAAGTCAAGGGGCTCCATCTAGGCTGCCCAGCATTTCGCTGAACCGTTCCAGTGACTCTGCCACGATGACGATATCGTCGGCAAACCGAAAGCGTGAGATGTATTCGCCATTACTGTTAATGCCCCGTCCAGTCCAGTTCAGCGTCTTCAAGACGTCTTTGATCGCGTAGATGAAGAGCTTATTACATCCCCCTGTCTCACCCCTCGATGCAACTCGATGAAGTTGGTATTTTGCTCAGGTTCTGAACAGTCATAGTGACGCTTTCATAGAGGCACCTCTGCACCTCGATATAGCACCAATCGATACGACATCGCTGCAAAGTACCCAGAACCACCCAGGTTTCGATGTAGTCGAAGACTTTCTCCTAGTCCACGAAAGCTATACACAGCGGTTGATTGTACGCTTTGGAACAATCTGCCGAACAGTATAGGTGTGGTCTACGGTGCTGTAGCCTTTTCGTTACCAGACTTTTTCTGGTGGCTGAAACTCGTTGAGTCTTCTGGCGAGGCGATTTGTGAACACTCTCGAGAATAACTTGTAGATGTGGCAGGAGTGAGATGGGTCTGTAGTTCTTCAGCAAGGTTTTGTCGCCTTTTTTGAAGAACAAAACCAGCGTGGGAGTGCGCTGGTTTTCCCGCTCTCCGGATGACGGAATTAAACAGACTTGCTAGCTCGTTCAGGATTGGAGCCCCGGGTGCTTTAAGGTGCTCTGTCGTAATTCCTGTCATATGTATCATCTCCTGGAAACTTATTGTTCTTAAGTTGCTCGAGAGCAACTTTGACCTCGCCCTGTTTGACATCACGGATGTCTTTCGTGTAATTACGCGTGAGTGGGGCTCTGTGTTCAACATCGCTGGGTCTCATAGGGTTGGTCGTCCCTGATGCGTAAAGACGTTTATAGAAACCCTCATTTCTTCGACAATCTGTTCAATCACAGCCGCAATGGCGCGGGTTTTGAAGTGAGAGTTTAGGTTGCCTTTTTACGCTTTTACCGGTTATAAACACCCTTCTAGACTCCTCTTAGAGTAAACTTAACCACACTTCAGAGCCGAAAGCCGGCCTTTCCGCTCTAAAGTCTATATTTAAAACGCCTCAGACAAGTCAGTGATCACTACTGTTATAAACCTATAGATCACCCAGACGTCTCTCAGTATATGCCTTCTGTCAGACAAGGTAAAGTCTATTTCGCGTTCACCGTCACGGTATCGGGGATTCACCAGGTCCACTGTCTATAAGTAAGAATAAGAATAATTTATTTGCAATAACTAAAGTACAATATTACACAAGTTCTTGAAGTCACCTTTTAAGCAAATATATACCTGCTGCTAGGTGCTATGCTATGTGAACTTCGCTTTTTCGGAAATCATTACATACTTATTATTACAAGTCTTTTTTGACAACATTTTTGCTTCTACATGTGGGTATATATGTACTACGTACGTTGGTAACGTTGAATTACTTAGGTGTTACTGTGAAAGAGATTTTCAATATCGTCATAGGTCTTCATCCTGAGTCACTCTGTAAGAGACTTTTTGCATTCTCTATATGTCAGATGGTAAATATTTACATCGTTGTTAATTTTATTATATAATACAGCCGATTGGTAGACATATTGTCTTTTTGCATATGTGGATTTTATATGAACTGTTGGTGCAACACAATATTTTCTTCTCTTTTGGGGACGATGAGGATCATAGGGAATGGTTTTATGTAGCTTGAGTACGGCATGGAGGATGTATAACTTCCTCTTCTGTAAGGAGGCCGCATTGACAGTAAGGTCTTGAGTTGGAAATCTAAATGGTTTAAAGTACATCACCTTCAGAAGTCCTCTTTGTGTGCGCTCCAGTTCGAGAAGTTTTATTTTCGTAGCACCACCCCACACGGTTATACAATAAATCAAGATTGATTGAGCCAATGAGATGTATATTTGGTTTAATAGAGACACCGGAGTGACATGTCTCAATGTCTTGAATAACCAGATGAGTTTTCTAGTTCGATGCCAAGACAATCGCTGGTCTACCATAAGATAAGTCTTCTTCTCTAAAGGAAGAATTAATTAAGAAGAGCCACTGTGACTCCAAAAAGTTGATCAGCATCTGCCCCCAGTGATTTCGGCGCCCCGCAATATAGTATCCAATTTTCATTTTGCCGCGTTTTTGTACCTCCCACTTTGGCATTGAAATCCCCCATAACAACGTTATTGTGAGCCTTGATGGTATCATTAAGTGCATGTCTTCATACATGGCTTCGAGGTAGGTCATACCTATACCACCTTCAGGGAGTACCTGTCGGTGATTTTTAGTATGAGGTACACTACTCTTGTTTCTTCTTTTGTTCTCCAGAAAACCGACATCACCCTGAAGGGCCCGAACACCTTGCCGAAAGTAGAACAGGTGACCTGACTCAAGGATAATCGTGTCCTCTCCCTGTCTACGGACTTTAGATAACCCAATATGTGCCAGTTTATGCGACCTAGTTCTACCTCGAGTTCGGTGTCATGTTGGTCCAGCCCTAGAGAGCGTCCGTTATACGTAGCCAGGGTCACTTTTGGTAGCCATTTCCCGTAGCCTGGAGATTCTTCTCATCCCCTATCCCGCTGTTACCGCTACCTGGACTCCCGCTGTTAACGCTGGGAATGGGGGGCATATTCTGTGGTTTATGGTTCATGGGAGGTAATCTGGCCTTTATACCACGCTGGCCAGACAGTTGGTATAGGGTTTGTGTCGAGTTTTCCTTCTCTAGCCCAGTTGCTATGGTGCGATTTATCTCTTAGTCGCCTCTCGCGACATCCCGAGAATGACAGGGAGTGGTGGCATTATAAATTATTTATTTCTGTTACCACACGGAGAAGGATGATGTTGATAATGATGATATCCATCGAAAACCTTTGTTCGAAAGTTTTTGATTTTGCGTACTAAAATCTACATTCGTTGTTACTTGTTCGAAAAAATCCTACACGAACCGTATTTAATTTGTAGTATAACTAAAACTGCCTAGTTGAAAAGTGTTTGTGTTTTCTATTTAAATAATTTTACCTAAATGACAAACGTGTATTACTTCTGGATGCGTTATTTTGCTTCAAACTCAATAATAAAATAAATAGATTTAGCTAAATTTACTTGTTAGATCTTAATATTTTGCTGTCGGTAAGTAATTTTTACTTGTTTGAGTTTTTGTTAAAATTTTAACCAACCGACACTATTTCCTAAACTATTGAGAAAATTCATAATCTTTAAATGCCAGTTGATAAAGCCTTCAAATAGCATTAAAAATTCGTTAGAATCAAGTAGTTATTATTAATAGGCGATTTTCTATGAATTTTTTTCTTCAAAAAAAAACTTTAAACTGCTCTGGTGTAAAGTTACCAAAATGTCGCTTGGTCACTTTTGCCTTTCAAGCGTCGATATAACTCGAGGCCTGAGGCCCGACTCTCAATCTCAACATTCGACTTAAAACGATTAATATCGTTGTCAAATGTTTGAAAATGATTGTGACCTCTTCGAGCAAGCCATCGACGTCGATCAGTAGTTTGAAATATTGCTATATCTTTTTATGTAGGTGCAACAAGGAACTAATAGTAGGTATGTACGTGAATATTATTATAATATATGGTAAAAATAGCAAATAATAATAATTAAGTACCTGTAGTACATGATGTCTCATCAGTTTCATCAAAACAGTCTAGTTTACCATCACATATCAAATCCAAATGTATTGTAGTATCACCACCAATTCCTTCACATTCCCAATGATTCAGACTATATTTTTGGTAGCACACACGTTCGCAACGGGGATCACAATTATCCATTTTACAATACTGATGTTTACATGAGCATACTTTTGGTGACCAGTCTTTTTCACTAGCATTTAATAAATCATTTCGAATAGCGTCAAAGCTTAGAAACCTCCTAGTGTCACTAAACAAATTTTCTTCTTGTGAGGTGTGATGTGACGCGCAAAGGTTGGCTTCTAATGTATGTGATAGTGTTGTTATTGCCATACGTACATCACTAATCGAAGTTTTTCTAAACAACATATCAAAATGGTCATCTACAGGCAATTGTTTAGTATTAGGTGGCGTATATCTGTCAATGTAACGTAATTGAGTCTCCAACATGGTCCGTAATTCTTGATGATGATATGACAAAATGGGCCGTTCTGCTTTATGTATACATTTCTCTGGTATTACCTCATCTATCTCCATCATAAGGGATATAGCTGTTTTAACTTTACTAATAGCTGTAAAAGAATAAGTATATAATATATCAATGGTGGCTGAATGGATAAGGGACCGGCGTGCAAATCACGCAGTCCGAGTTTGATCCCGACCGGCAGTACCAATGTAGATTCCACTTTGTGGAATTTATATGTACTAGTCATGTGACTTACCATCTGCTAACGGTGAAGGAAAACATCGAGAGGAAACCCACATACCCTAGAAGAAATTCAATGAGTATATCTGATCCACCAACCCGCACTGCTACATAACCTAGCAGTGCAAATTACATTATTTATTTTCGGTGTACATAGAATTTACAATAAAGTAAATGCTATGTACACTGAAATTGTCATACATATCAAATGTAATATTATTATAAAATGTATAATATGTATTGGGGTTGTGCTATGATATATAAATAAATAGAAAATGTATCATCTTAATTATCTAGATTGGACGTAGACGAGCCAACGATGGAAGCACACCAACAGGAGATGGTAGCCCCTTATCATGAAATAACTAAAAAGCAACCTAACCATAGGTACCTTTCTATTTTATAATGGCTGTGGACACCACTGCTATTATATTATAGGGTAAATTTTTTGGTGAGAGTCAGGATGGCTGGACCAAGAGAGATTTTAGAAGTTTGAGCAATACCAAGTTATAGTACCCATTTGATACTATTTGATACCTGACATAAAATATTTGGTACCTCGCTACAGAGGGAAAACTATTAAAAGGAAAGTGGCCAGCCATTCTGACGTCAGAATGGCTGGACCAAACCGATTTCACCTAGTTGTAGGCGTTATAATAAGTTTATCTTTTCATTAACATATAACACCTATTTAATACCTCCACATATGTTTTTCTTAGATTTTTTCGAGAAGCCAAAAAAAAGTTACACCTAGAAGGAATTTTGTCTAGTTATAGGCGTTATAATTAGTTATGTTTTATTTATATATAATATATATTTTATATATGGTGACAGCCTCCATGATGTAGCGGTAGTGAACTCGACTGCTGTGCAAGAGGTCGTGGGTTCGAATCCCACCCAGGACAAATCTTTGGGTGATGAGCATGATGATTTATTGTGTGTCTGGGGTGTAATTTATCTATAATAAGTATGTATTAAAAATAAAGTATTTAAGTATGTACTGGGTGGCGCAAAAGTAGTGGCACTAAAGAAAATGCTTTTTTTTTTTTTATTATACATTTTCTGTCATTCTGTTGTTGAAAATTGTGTAGTGAACAAATGTAAAATACACTGAAAATAAACAAGGACCGTTTTACTCCCCAAGAACGTGGAATATCAGTGATAAGAACACAACGTGAATTTCGTCGACGATTTCCCCACCGTCCGGCACCGATTGGTCGCACAATTCGACGCTTTGCCACACACCCACTAAAAGTTACTGTATGGTGTGGCATCTGTGTTGACAGAGTGATCGGACCCTATTTTTTCGAAGACGCTGGAGGCAATGCGATAACTGTCACTGGAGAACGCTACAGAACCATGTTACGTGAGTTTTTGATACCCAGTTTGGACGAATTGGGGCTGGAGCACATCTGGTTTCAACAAGACGGCGCTACGGCACACACAGCGCGCGACACTATGGACTTAGTGAGGGACGCTTTTCCAGGCCGAGTTATCTCTCGTTTTGGCGATTTGCCTTGGCCTGCAAGATCACCCGATCTGACCAGTCCAGACTTTTTTCTTTGGGGTTTTTTGAAATCTCGGGTGTATGTGAACAAGCCACAGACTCTCGCAGCTCTAAAAGAAAACATTCGTCAAGAAATAACGAACATATCGCAGGAAGTGTTACGGCAAGTTATGCAAAATGTCATAAATAGGGCTCAAATGTGTATCAACTCTGGAGGTCACCATTTAAAAGACATCATCTTTAAATCCTAATGGTACGAAATTTAATGGCACAAATATACATTTAAAAAAATCTAAATCTAGTTTTCTAATTTAGAAAAAATGTTATAGCTGAACCAAATAGGGTCTTTACTTTTGCGCCACCCGTTATATCCGTGTTCTAGAACCCATAGTACAAGCTCGGATCTTCTTAGTTTGGGTCTAGATAGCGTAGTGTAACATTGTAGTAATATTGTATAATATAAATGCAAAATACATCTCGAAAGGTATTTCAAATAAAATACAAAATGGTTTTTACTAAAAGGCATTTAAATGCCTAATACAAAATAGGTATTTTGCATTTTAAATAGAAGTATTTCAAATAAATCGCATCTCTGATAGTAGGCTATATTCCCTCCACATTCTTTGGAGGATTTTTGACTGTCACCGTGGCGCAGTGGTTAAGGTGGTCGCCTCGCCACTACATCGCCGTGCTGGGTGACGTGGGTTCGATTCCCACACTCGTGTGGGAATCGAACCAAATATTTGTGTGATTCATAGATATTTGTTTCTAGTCTGGGTGTACTTTGTGTCCGTTAGTTTCATGTTTGTAAAGCTCCCCGCGACACAGGGCTTGTTCCCTAGTGCGGGCGTTGTCTTTTATAAAATAAAAAAATAAAATAATAAATAAGGAGACCCGCGCCCAGCAGTGGGACGTTTGTGAGTTGTAATGATGATGATGATGATTTACTGTTGCTTTCTCTTTCTTTTACTGCTAAACCTATGCTATATTTTAAAGACAATAAATTATTAACTACAGTACCTTGATCAGTGCAGTTTATTTCGTCACCTTCATTCCAACAATCAGATACACCATCGCAAAGCTTTAGTAAAGATACGGCTTGCCCATCACCACAATTTATTTTATGCAATGACCCTAACCGTAGACAAATTTCTGCAGTTGTTTCCTCACAACCAGGATTAACAAAGGTATCATTCCAAATTTCACTAAAAATTGTTTTATATTGATTAATATGTTCAACTATGGTTTTACCGTCGACTGTAGCATTTTCAACATTGGTAAGTATTGGACTGTCATCAACTATGATTGGTACATCAGCTGCATCGTCCTTTCGTCGGATCTTTGTATTTAAAAGCCTAATCATTGATAATTCAAAACCTTTTGCAATAAGGTCAGAATAAGCTTTCAACTCGTTGTGTTCATTATGAATCTGCATATGTTTTCTTTTAGATGTTTCTATAATTTTGTCTCTTATTTTCTGTAATATCTTCTCTTTTTGATCCAATGTCTGAGACCTTCTTAAGTATCCTTTAGCTACTGCTTCAATCTTTTGTGCTATGTCATTAATCAGACGTTCTTTTGTTTGACTGTCAAATATTTTACGAGGTACCACATCATCTAGTTTTTCTACAACTGGTATATCCACATAGCTCTTACTATTTCTGAAAATATTTGTCATATTATTTTGATTATCTATTTTTGCAGACATTTCGTTTTCTTGAGTTACCTCCACCTCCTTAGTAAATGCTT
Organism: Laspeyria flexula; assembly: GCA_905147015.1. Classification (NCBI taxonomy): domain Eukaryota; kingdom Metazoa; phylum Arthropoda; class Insecta; order Lepidoptera; family Erebidae; genus Laspeyria; species Laspeyria flexula. The sequence goes on along the minus strand of LR989960.1, from coordinate 13,830,092 downwards.
TGTTTCTAAATTCATCCATAATAAAGTGGACATACTTCTCTCCATTTGGTAAAGCTTCAGCAGTTTTTAACAACTTACGTTCAATTTTATCTAATACTACTACTTTTTTATCATCTGGTACTTTAGATAACGAGTTTAACGTAATGTTTGATACTTTTTTCATAATTTCACGTGCTATCATGGTTTTAATTGAATCGGTCTTTTCTTCTGCTAAAATAAGTAATTATTTATATTTAAGACAAAATATAGCTACAAGAAACTTAATTATGAAATTCTTACTGTAATAAAAATCTGTTGATTCGGACGTACGTAATAGTAGGCGATAATATTACCATTAGTTCTACATTGCTCGATAGAAAAGCACTAAAACTGTACCTTCAGAATAACAAAGACACCGTCGTACACATTAATCATGCAGGACCAACAAGCCAACCACAGATATATATGGATATTAATGAATTATTCCATATATATCTGTGAAGCCAACCTTAGCCTGATTTACCAAAAACGATGTCCAATATGTTTAGCGTATCTTTGAGTTTTGTGAGATGAAATGTACTGTATGTGAGATGAAATATATGTGTAATATATTTACCATAGCTGTAGTACGCAGAAGAGAAAATAACTGCAATAAGAAAATATAGTTTCATTAAATGTTCTTTGTACAAACACATCGATTCGGCACAATGGTATTCAAAATGTGTAATTACCGCCACCATTTATCGAAACGGTACGATCGTTAAAGAACTCATAACTATGGTTTATGATACGAATTTAATTAATATAAGCAACGATAACAAAAACAATAAATATCAGTTCCATTTCGACGGTATCATTGTGTTATGCGGCATCATGATCATCACAGTCCAATTCTATTAGTGGAAAGAACAGATTTATCTATGGCAACGGGTGTTTCTGTATAGGTATATTCAAGTTACCTAGCTTCTGGTTTCTTAAATTCGAAATAAAGATATCAATTATTTATCGATTAGCTATTTCGGAAATCGATTTTGAATTCAGCGCTATTATTTAAACAATAACAAAGGATTTTTTTATAAAAACTAAAAATCACACATAAAAATACACGAATTTCGCGTTGGCGTGCTTAAGCAATAAACTGGATTTAAGTATAATTTTATGGTAAAACTATTAAATAAAAAATAAATCGATAAAAAATAGAGATTACATTAGCTATTATTCCTACTTTGTTCTTGATAATACAATCTACACTATATTACTTACTATATATATCGACGCCGTCGGAGCAAAGAAAAAACTTTTAAAGCGCCATTTCGGCCGAATTGAGTTATATATTATCGTTGGATAGGATTTTATTTTTCTGCGTTGACTGGTACTTTCATAGCGATCCGAGCATATTTTTGGCGTTTAGAAGTTTTTCCTTACCATCACCAGTAGGTACGGGCAGCATCTAATTTCAGCCTCTTAAATAACGTGTTTCTGCGGATTTTGGGATATAAGTCGGTTAAAAGTCTAATTTTAGAGCCATATTTTTCGGTATTACTTACTAACTTTTAAATTATTATTTCTTAAAAGCCAACTATCCTTACTCAACTTTACTCTATCGCAAGTTACTTCGTCTTAAACGCCAACTATCTTGCGATACTTTTTCTTAATCGCCGACTGTCTTGCGGTAGAGTAAAGTTAGGTACCTACCTGCTTTATATTCGATAATTTAGATTATATTTTAAACATATTTATCCTCCAAAGACGCCAACAACTTCCAATCAAAAATAAAAAGTAAGTAGGTAATGATATTTTTTCTAAATAAAAAAACTTTAAACCTCTTTTCCCACACTTTGCCATTAGGCGCTTTAGAAGTTTTTCCTTTCCACCGTCGATATTATACATTTATATTAATGTAACATTACAGCCAATAGGAGCTGCGCAGTGGCCAAATAAAGAACGACGGGAGCGAAGCCCTGTGCAACTACTAGAGATAAGTTTAACCGAAGCAAACGTCAAGCACGAGCAAAAGTTTGACACTATGCTCGATAGATGGCGTTGTGCCATCCGGCTGAATCGCGATATGGTTTCATTCACACTCGGAGTATAAATACCCCGGCCGAAAACTTGTCAACTAACTATGGTTTCTCTCCAAAACGCTTAATCTTTCGCCTTACACTAAAGATTTCCGTGGAGTGGAGAGGAACCACAGAGTACATTATATATTATAAGGGATTTGGGAACCAAAAACCACCTTTAAAACATATTTTTGAATGTCCTGCTTCGGCGGGGTCGAAAACCTTTGGTCATTGGTTGGATACACAGAACAAAAACCTATCTCTGTTCTGTGGTTGGATATATTTATTTAGTCGTAATGGACAGTGGCGACATCTATATCATCCATATTTAACAAATTTTGATCTAGGATAGTGGTGTATGTAAATTACATACAACGTAACGTCACGCCTCTTGCCCCCGAGGGGTAGACACTAAGACAGAGTTGCATCCCACCCACATTTTCTAAGCTATGAGCAGCTGACGTTACATAAAGATTTAGCAACTACCGCGCGAAGTCTTTAAAAAAAACTAAGTAAGTATAGTATACATAATTGTTTATTACTACAACTTAATAACAGGTAAATACCCAATTATCCTTCCTTATATTCATAAATATTTCTTATAACAAGTAATATAATTACATAATTATTATTCTATTGTATGCATTGCAGTGGCGTAAATTAGGTGAGGCCTATGTTCAGCAGTGGACGTCGTTGGGCTGATATGATGATGATGATGATGATGCATTGCTAATTGGTTTTCAGCACAACAGGAAACTATGCTAAAATATTTAAACACGGATAGGTATGCTCCTTAAATTTATCAGTTAATACTTAGCCACTTGGCGAATCATGAAGTCGAACATCGCAGTTTTCACGCTGTCTGCACTCCAGGCGATAAGTAGACCACGCTACCCTAAGCTACCGCGATAAGTATCTCATATTCGGTAGCTTTTTTCTCTTCTCCATTGAATGGGTAGTAGAGAGCGCCATGACTCAGCTGAACCTGCAATTAAGGAGTGTCTTTAGTGATACAGCGCGCAACATTAGATATAAGTTTATAATATAAATACCAGTCAAATGTAAAAAGAATTAACACTGCCATCCAACGTAGCTGTGTTGTTAGCCTATAACTGGGGACTTACTCTGAATTTCGACATTCGATTAGTCGGTTTTGATGTCGCTGTCAAATGTAAGGAAATTTAGATAATATGGTTCAAGCATCCTGGATACTTTTTCTAGACAACGGCTGCAATACGGAAGAATTTTATTAGAATTCCAGTTCTATGTTTCTTTTTGTAGTTTACAAGTATTCTATATATTCTAAAGTACCTAGTTAATAAGGTACCTAGTTTTTAAGTAGGTACCTAATTTAGTTGTGTGGTAGAATATTATTATATTATTAAAATTGTCAGAAATATTCAGTTATTGCTTATTGGTTATTATATTATTGAAAATATTAATGACCAAAACCCCCGTTGTCGTAGTTGTATCGTGCTATAAGAGGGAACGCGGCGCACGATTCTTCATACAAACGTACTCCCCTGTTTTCTCCCTCTCTCTCTATTAATAAAGAAAATATGAGCCTCCAAATATTGCTAAAATTGCCGTATTTTTAATGTCGTAATTAGAGGACTACCAGAGGAATTCTATTAGTTATTTCCATAAAAAAAAATGATAGGAACCTAGTCATACTCTTTCTGGAATTTTTCATGTAAAAAAGGATTGAATCCGCTCAGTTTTCGAGGAGAAAACAGGGGAATACGAAACGTCCATTTCGTCAAAATTTTTGTCTTAAAATCTTTCTGAGCTGTAGCTGTCTTTATCGCACTCTTCGGGGGTGACTTGAGGTAAGGGGGGTCACTTACATGTATATGACTAGGAAAGTGGTATCTGTCGATATTTTTTTTATCGATACTGTAGTGATGTCCATCAATGTCGATGTTGACGATTTACTGTTTTTATTTATTAAATTGTGAAACTGTAAGGTTAATTTCCGACTTTTTTATTAAGTTAATAATATTATCAGATCAGGTCACAACGATTTGATTTAGCTGCTCTAAAAGTAAGACTAGTCTTATCAAGTATATTCATATACACGCATTATAATGGATGCAAGAGAGGTGTAGGTTGTGGGTATTTTATTTAATATAGCTGGCAAAATGCGAGTTAGATTCGCGCACCGAGGGTTCCGTACGATTATACATTTTTTTTATTATTTGTGATTAAAATGTAAGATATTAGAAGGTAACGGGATAGCTATATATATAAGTTACAATAAACATTCACGTAAAGTTCACATCAGTCCGGAATAAACTCGATACGATTACGGTTTTCGGACTTTTTGCTTTACTTGTGCAACTTAATATTGCTTTTTGCCAAATTTCGTGATTCTAGGTCAAGGGGAAGTACCCTATAGGTTTTGACTTTTTTGATCGTCAAGATATGCAGCAAAAATGGAGCATAAACGGCTGTATCTTTTCATATCTTGCATTTACTTAGAACTCTGATATTTTACGCATTCTTGAGAAAAATATTCTTGACAGACAGACGGATAACGGAGCGATCCTATTATGATTCGTTTTTTTTTCCTTTTGTATAGATTATGGAACCCTAAAAAGAATTTAAAACAATAAATAGGTAATTTATTCTATCGTCATTTCCGTCTTTTCGCTTACGGGTAAATTGTGTGAACCCGTCAATTATTTCAAGCAAAGGCCATTCGTGAAAAGAAATATCTAGTTTAGATAAGTTCGATCATCATCAGCAACCCATTAAGTCCCACTGCTGGTCTCGGTTCAATATTTTGCCAAAATAAGACATATTTTTTTAGTTTCTATTCCATTTTCTGGAGTTTTTCAGAAATTTTATACCGATATTTTATTTGTATATTTATTGAGCCATAATATTTTACAAGTTCATCAAGACTTGCAGCTTATAAACTTTTATTGTTGTTGACGAATAACCAAGTTGACGGACAATCTAGTTTCTTCTGAAAATTGTTTTCATGCTACCTCTTCTTTTACCATAATTATTCTCTTGCTGTATTAGGAGTGCCTTTGATTTACGAATACAACAATGATCTTAATTACCATTACAATGATATTAATAAAAACTAAAATGATATTATAATTCGAACAGATGACAATAGACTCGCCCCCTATTTCATGGGACCAAACATAGCTGGCGAAATGTGGGTGTGATACACCTCTGCCTACCCCTTCGGGGAAAAGGCGTGATGCTATGTATGTATGTATAATTCGAACAGAACCCTCAGGACATTTTATTCATATGTATATATATATGCATATATATGCTACTACGCATGTGGACCATCCACTCACACATTTAAATCTCAGGCTCAACGCGACAGCAATAGCTACTTCAAACACCTACTTATCAAATTTCTCGCAGACCGTAAGGCGACGTCACAAGATACAATGTCACGTCGCGTCGAGAAAATTAATAGCATTATTTTTTAAATGCAAATCCAAGTCCAAGTTAGTTCCCTAAGTTGTCGGGATCTGGAGCACACTAATTATAACCTTATTGAATTGAATTGCATCAAACAGAATGTTTGCTAAAAATACGAAGCCAGAAACCAGACACTGAAAGTCTACGTTTGCGTCTCACTTTAATGTGACCTGACCTTGCCTGGTGTGACATGTCCATCACCGTGGACTCTACCAATGTATAAAGCCTCGCCATCAACCGTCCAACCTCCTGAAATAGCTTCGCTAGGAAGGCCATTTCTTGAATGTACCCATGCAAATTTCGAAGAACCAGTGCAAAGTATCTGAAATAGCAGAAGAAAAAACATCTGAGTAATTCTAAACTTTAAAAAAAAAATACAGGTAATAATATACTTAATTTTAAAATAGAAGTACAAAACCATTTATTTAGTTGAAACTTCTAAATCTTACTATGGATGCCTAAAACATATAGATAAAAATGTCGTACAGATAAAATAGTGTGATATATGTAATGGCTTTGTAATTTGGCCTATTTCTTCGGCCTTTCCTCAGGAGTCAGACTAAACATTCAATTATTAGACATAACTTGGTACTTGGTAGTATTTACATAATAAAAAGAGTGACAAAATTCACTTATACCATCATGTGCTTCAGGAAAAAGACAAGAATAATCAATAAATGCCAATTAGGAAATAACGCGGCGAGCACGTACCACGGAGGCACATGTATCTAAGCTATATCCTGGCTCGGTGTCGTTTTTTAGGGTTCCGTAGTTCTAACTAGGAACCCTTATAGTTTCGTTATGTTCGTCTGTCTGTCTGTCTGTCCGAGGTTTTGCTAAGAGACCGTTAGTACTAGAAAGCTGTAATTTTGTAGGAGTATGTATAGCAATTACGTCGACAAAGTGGTAAAATAAAATTTTGGTAAATATTTTTTTTTAGGGTAGCTCCCATACATGTGAAGTTGCGATGAATATTTTTTTTGTCGTCTACCCCATCGTGTGGGGTATCGTTGAATAGGTCTTCTAAAATGACTTGGGGGTTAGTAACATTATTTTTCGATTTAATCGTCCATTTACGAAATATTAAACTTTAAAGAGCAAATTTTTGTTCCAGTAGGGCGTCCCCCCCCCCCCCTCTAAAAGCTAAACTGCTGGCTTGAAAAATCTGGAAAAATTCATGGTGATAGTGCGTTTCATGAACTTTAAATGAAAACTATAGCGGTTAAGATAACTGTATTAGTTTAGCAGTAATAGTCATTGAACTTGGGTGTTGGATAATTTTGTACCAAATACAAAATCCTTAGCATTAATCCTCTATAATGACTAAGATAAAGTAGTTGCTTGGTTATAACGGGTAAAGACTTGCATTTAAAAACAAAATATCAAGTAAATAATCCATATCCATACATATTATAAAAGGTTTTGTCCTGACTGACAGACAACGCACAGCCTAAACCGCTGGTCGTGCCGACTTGAAATTTGGAGGGTGTGTTTGTCCTAATATCTAGAGGTGTACTAAGAAAGGGTTTTTTTAAATTCAACCCCTAAGGGGGTGAAAAGGGATAACAACGATTGTATGAAACTTCTTTATTTTTGAACTTTTAGATTTGAAAATTTGTTTTGGGGTACTCTATCAAAATAAAAAATACCCTCATCAATATTTTTGACAAGGGTGGCATTGGAAGGGTGAAATTGGGGATGAAACGTTGTATGAAAAGATCTTTGTTTTGAAGTTAACGTTTTGCAAATTAGTATTGGGATAGGAACTTAAAATGTTGTTTTTAATATTTATGATAGGGATGGGTTCAGGGAGTGAAATATATATATAAATAGACAGTTCTTTGTTTTTCAAGGGCAAACTTTAAAATACGCTGGTGTGGACTTGTTTCTCGCATGGTCAATTATATGTTGCTTGCTCCTGAGTATGTACACCATCTTCTTTAATTATTTTAGCTGCCCCAGATAAAAAATCAAAAAACATCGTTTACAAAGAAGTGCTGTGAACAGCTCTGCCCTACCAATAGCGTCTAACTATAAAACTATATCCACGCGAGCGAAGCCGCGGGCAAAAGCTAGTATTATAATATATAAATTTGCTTACTCAGCAATTGAAAAATTTACTTATCTAAATTTTTTTTAAAATGACAGCCTGTACTTTTATGGCATAGATCTATAGGTTCAATCATAAGGATTGAATTATCTAACAAATGTGTTGCAATAAATAAGAACAAAACCAAAATTCCACTCTGTATGTGGTCGTTATCCTACCAACAGCGCCACCTATCTCTCTCGAAATGATCCAATCTTTCAAGCTGATGAAATTTCATTAAAATCGGTTGGATTATTTTCAAATACGTATATGAACATCGTAGCTCTTTTGCTGCGGAACCCTACATTGAGCATGATCCGACATGCTCTTAACCGGTTTTTATAATTAGGAAATTGAAAGACCCTAGAACCATTTTTATTTTTGACTTATCATCATCAGCAACCCATTCATGTCCCACTGCTGCCACTGCAAATTAGTGTGGAATGTTTTATTTATCAATAAATAGGACTGTCTTACTAAGAAAGAAAAAAGCGCAATTGCATTAGATATGCTACGGGAAAATGCATCTAAAGTAACTAACTATCTTTAGATACAATTTCCCTTGCGTATGACATGCAGTTATGCCGGTCTTTTTTGGTAGGTCAGAGAACATCCCACATTAAAGCACTGTCAACTTTATAACAAGTAAGTACCAACCTGATATTCGTCTTTACGTATTTCTTTGCCATCATAACAAACGTAGCACTCGTTCTTAGAACGGATTAACTTAGCGGGCAAGAGGTCCTCTTCATGATATGCATTACCGACGTATAAAGCTTGGCCGTCAACGTCTGTCCCCGCACGAAATGCGTCGTCAGGGAAACCATATTGGCTGGGGGCCCAGTGGAATCCTGCAATTCACAAAACTATTACCTGTGTCATAGTCATGAGTTAAAAAGCGTCTTTACATCGTTACCTTTCGTTCTTTTTATTTTTTACTTAATTGGTAAATTAGTATTTCATTCAAAATTTCTCTCTCTTCTTCTTCTTTTTTTATTGTAGGTATATGATGTAAATTAGCGAAATCAAGTTGATAATATAATTCATAAACTTCAGATACTATTAATTTAATAACAGACACGCTTTTCTATGAGTACTAATAGTATTATATTCTTATCCGGACACTCATAGCCGCATTCGACAATTTTCTGTCTTATTAAAAAAAAACTAAATAAAACTCGGTTTAGTACCGTACTAGAAAGTCTGGGTTTGTTACGGTACTAACTTTAGTACGAGTATTAAACCAATATCTTATTACAAATAATAAAATGAAAGAATACTTGCTAGTACACAGTTTAGTCTCTAGTTTTTGACATTTTAACACAAAGAATGATATTAAATTATCATTCATTCAATCTGTTAAGGGCATCACACACGGTGAAGATACTATAATATTAATTTATCTTAAGATACCTGGATATAAAATATTATAGTATCTTACACACACGGTTAAGTTACGATAATTTATCCGCTCGAATCATTCTCTCTTGACAAGTGGAAGATTTACACGGACATTTCTCCACTAAATCTATATAGATGGTGATCTAATATGAACGGCCGTACTATTAGTTTTATTAGAAAGCTCATCAGATGATAATTCTGACTTCGAATGTGACTTAAAAAAACTGTAAAAATAAATATTATAATTATTATCTCGCCATGTGTGACGCCCTTAATCGTTCGATTACGACAATTCGTTTCTATGGTACTACAAAATTAAATACGGTTTTTTTATTCGAGTAATTTTTCTTGAAAACGTTGAACAAAATAGCTTATGAACAATAATTAGCAATGTTTTAAGTCATGTTAATTTATTGGCAATAAAAATAAATACTAGAAGAGAAGGTACTGAACACGTTCGTATAAAAAATACTTACATACTTATTGTTATTTACTGATAAAACTTTTGTAACGGAATGAGCTTAAAACAGCCAATTCTTTGGTCTGAACAGCCAATATGTGGATAGGTTATAAATTTAACCAGTTTTAACTATTTTAGGAAATATTAAGAAGTTTCTACTACGTCAAGTTGACAATAGACTGTTGAGATTGTTGAGTTGAACTAGGGCACGGAACTGAAAAAACAAACTAGGGTCCCCAGTGGGTTATCTTTAGTACCATAAATAGACCATGGTTTATCGTTAAACTACTTTTTGTAATAAGAATTATTTTAATACTAGTTTTATGTATGGTTTAAAACTAGTTTTAACGTTAGTCTTATTTTTGTAATACGGACGGAAGTTCAACCTTGACAAATGAATGGAAAAATATTTTGGAACAATTATTTTGTTTATTAGCAACAATTAGCAAAAGATTTGTGTTTATTGTTCATTGATTAAAACTTAGACCCACACTAACACAAATGCCAATATTTTATAATAGTTCAATTTCACATTTGCCAAAAGTGTCACACAATATTGCTTTTTATAATTTTAGTACTTACTTGACATAGTGTATGTTGCTTGAGAGGAACTGAACAATTCTGCACAAGACGTTGTCTTATATACTTAGTCATACTCATAAATAGCTAACATGGTGTAGTGCAGATTGACCTAATAATAAACTGAGATGTCATAAGGTCCATTCTGTAAATTAATCCATTTGCTTTTTTAAGTGTGTATACTATACACTTCAAAAATAACAGCTTTTATTATCAAAATAACAGCTTTTTGAGGACGCATATAAAAGTATGTACGTTACTAATGACAAAAACACACTCGTCAAATATTTTGGCTTTGGCTGTCTATTTTTTTGAAGTAAACTCCAAAACGACAGACAGAAGAGAACCGGTTTCGCCGGGAATTTTACTGACGGATAGCTGATGTCACAAGAATTATCTTAGTCATTAGTCTATTTTTATTTTAGAAATATTAGTGTTTCGCGAAAATATATTAGGGCTCAGTGATAATAGAATGCGAGATTAGTTCACCGTGCATTAGTGCACAACTAGTAGATAAAATAAAGACATGGCATGTAATTGTGAGGCGGGATGTGAGTTGCACATTTCATGGAACAAAGAATGTGGAATGGGCGATAGATCGATTTATTGCATACCTACATGTAATTAGCCCTTCGATACCTTATAAATTAATTAGTCTTACGATCTAGTCTCGAGGTCCTGCGTAAAATAATATGATACTTAGGTATATGACTACAATGATGATTTTCAATAGCCTTTCATTAAAACTGTAAGTAAAACCACAGAACAGAGAAGTTTTTTCGAGGAGTAAAACTGTATAATAAATAAAAAATAAAAAGTAATAGTTTTATGATCATTGCTTATTAATTTAGAACCGTCTATTTTTTCTTTAAGGAAATCTTTGCGATTTAATTCTACTTTAGGTCACGTATCTATTCTTTTCCTGAAGCATAGAGCTTTGAGTCTAAATATAGATCAGTCGACAATACTACCCTGCATTTTTTAGCATCAGTAACTGAAGAAATAACAACACATTTGACAGATGCCGCCAAAACAACATGGCCGCCACAAACTGTCAACATCGACCCGTCCTTGTTGAAAGACCATATATTAAAAGGAGAAGCTGATTGACTGACTGATATATCAACGCATAGCCCAAAATCTGAGTCTCAAAGCTTGAAATACGCTTAAGTATACGTATTAGTAATAGTTTTATGATCATTGCTTGTTAATTTAGAATCGTCTATTTTATCATTAAGGAAATCTTAGCGATTTAATTCTACATAAGGTCACGTATCTTCTTTTTCTGTAGCAAAGAACTTAGAGTCTGAATATAGACCAGTCGACAATACTACCCTGCATTTTGTGTAATGTGAAACCTCACATAATATTGGCAACAACCCTCTTCAGCAGTACCGTGAATATAATATATTCTTTTGCTGAATAAGGTAGGTAAACACCATCTTCTGTTTGGATCTTCATTAAGACTATGTGTAATCTATCTGCGTGTCAAATTTCATACACATGACCTTCGGCCGTTCTCGCATCATTAACTACCAAACATCCATCCATCCTAACTTTTGTCTTTTAATAAATAGTGAGATGAGTGAGCCTGCTGATAAAAATTTCACGCGCCCCACCCCCTTTTTTGGCTTTGTTTACCAACCAAAGCGAAGATCCGATTCCTGCAGCAGTTTACCTGCAAAGAGAGCTGCTGATGGAGTAAGTGATGAACTTCCCACCCCCAAACGTACAGCCACTATTGGGAAAAACCTAGATAAGTACGACAGGACCCGTGAGTTACCTACACATAATAGGTTCGATGTACTCCCTGTGGATGATGAGTCATCTCTTTCCTGTAAGTCATTCCAGGACGCCACTACAACAGTTAAAAAGGCAGGCCACATACCACCAATAATCATGGTTCTTAAGCCAGACTGGACTCACGCAATGCTGAACGAGGTCGTATCAAAGTATTCGAAGCGATACCATCTGCAATACCGTAACGGTAAAAAAGTAGCAGTCATTTGTTACTCTGCTGAGGATCACCAGGCTGTTAAAAACGGTTTACTGAAAGAGGATGCTCCTTTCCTGACGTACACCCGCAAGGACGAAAAATCACCGAAAGTTGTTATTAAAGGACTACCCCATTACGCCAAAGACTTACTCCCTGAAGAACTTGAACAACTAGGCTTTGGGGGCTCGTCAGTAACCCTGTTGAAATCTGCCAACAGTGATTCAAATACTTGTCCCTTATTTATGATACAACTTCCTGTCGGAACAGACGTAACAAGTTTTAGAAAAATCAAGTACCTGCTTAACTGTGTGGTAACGATGCGTAAGTACAAACCCAAACAAAACAACTGTACACAATGCTTCCGATGCCAAGGTTTCGGACACTCCTCCAGAAATTGTAACCTGCCTCCAAGATGTGTTAAATGTACTGGATCACATCACACCTCGACATGTTCCAAGAAAGATCGCATCGAACCAGCTCAGTGCTGTAACTGTAAGGAACATCATTCAGCTAACCATAGACAATGTAGTGTTCGCATTCAGTATCTGGAACGAATCCAGCAGAAAAAAGCAAAGGTGGAGAAGCAATGGAGAAAGGGAGATATACCCCATCGTTCACGTACAGATCTGCCAAAGACAGCAGTTGCCCAAGACAGGCAAGATTCCATCCCAAATTTAGTGCCATGGACCAGAACAGCCGCTCAAGTCGTGAAAAATCAGAAACCGGATTCGTTTGAACCCAAATTAACTTCCGAAGGTTCATGCACCAATGATAGAACTACCTCTGAAATTCTAGACATACTAGGAGCAATAAGAAAAATTAAAGACCAATTCATGCAATGTTCAACACCTATTGATAAAGTAATGCTTGTCCTAACACAGTTAGGTCATTATCTCTCCTAAGTCAAAGGTGTTAAGATTCCTGTCATGGAATTCCGATGGAATCCGAAATAAAATTGATGAGCTTCTTGAACTTGCGGTAAGTGCCTTATCAGTGGACGTGATTGCGATATCTGAAACCAAATTGCCTATAAATTCTAGATTATCAACGCCGGGTTATACTACTTATCGTCAAGATAAACATCTCAATGGGAAGGGTCAGGGCGTAGCAATTATGGTCCGTAGTGACATACCTTGTTCTATTGTTCAAATCAATGGTACTAAACATATTGAAGCCATTGGTATTAAAATAAGTATATCTGGGCAGGACCACATAGTTGCATCTACATATCAATCACCTAACTTGCCTTTATTGCATGATGACTTAGACGTCTTGCTGAACTTGGGTCCCCGTGTTATTATTATGGGTGATTTTAATGCTAATCACGACTATTGGCGAAGCAGCTATACTAACACCCGCGGCAGGAGCTTGTTTCGTCATATGCTCTTGAATGACTATAATATACTTGCACCTGATAGACCGAGCCAAGTAAACTACCGCGATGATCTTAATCCCTCTAAACCAGATTTAGTCCTAGTCAACAATATCAAACACGTCTCTGAAGTTCGTACTCTCTGCGCCCTATCCTCAAACCACTTGCCGTTATTCTTTGAAGTCAGTGGCACTGTTACACGCAAATGTACCAAAATGTTCCTTTATCATCGTGCTGACTGGAGTGGTTTTCGTGCTTACTTAAACAAAAACACTGCCCTGACAACGCAAACCTTCAAATCCACTAACGACATTGACGAAACTATTGTTGTCTTGAGCAATAACATCTTAAAAGCTCGCGAAGCTCACGTACCGGTGGGCGATGTGAGAAAAGGTAAGCATAAACTTCCTCATTACATATTGAAGTTAATTAGACGCAAGAATTACTTGCGCCGCGTAATGCAAACTCCACTTGACTGCGACAGCAAAAAGATTATTCGTTCAGAAATTAACTATTTACAAACCCTAATAAAAACTGAAATTCGTAAACACCATGACATGTTGTGGAATGTTAAGCTTGCCAATGTTGATAACCCTAGGTCTGACATCTGGCGCGTGATCAAATCTCTTAAATCGAGTGAAACTGTCATACCTCCACTTAAATTGAGTGATGCAACCACCACTACCACTCTTGAACAGCAGTGCAATATTCTAGCCACAACTTTTCGCAATAATATGAGCCTTACCGCCAATTGGTCCAGTCCTCTACTCGCCAATGTAGTCAAAACATCTTTAGTAACTCTAAACGATTACACCCTGGCCGAGTTAAAAAACCCTACTCGACCAGCAGAAATAATACAGTGTATTCGTAAAAGCAAACACCGTAAATCGCCAGGTGAAGACAATATCAGTAACTTATTACTTAAAAATCTTCCACATAAAATAATCATCCTTATCACCAAATTATTCAACGGCTGTCTGTATCTCAGCTATTTTCCCTCCGCTTGGAAAACTGCTAAAGTGATACCTATAAAAAAGGCTGGTAAAGATGACAAACTAGCGAACAGTTATCGACCCATTAGCTTGCTTTCTTCTCTTGCCAAACTGCTGGAAAAAATCATCTACACCAGATTATTGGCAGCTACTAGACACCTGTTAATTGATGAACAGTTTGGTTTTCGTGACTCCCATTCTACTGTACATCAATTAGCTCGAGTATCTGAACATATCTCCCACCACCTTAACCTCAAACAGTCAACAGGTATGTTCTTATTGGACATAGAAAAGGCCTTTGACACCGTGTGGCACGAGGGCCTTTTACACAAGCTTATGACCTACAATGTGCCTTTGCACTTAGTTAAACTTATACAGTCCTACCTGAGTGATCGCAAGTTTTCTGTTCACATTGGAGATACGAAATCCACTCTTCAGTCGGTACCAGCCGGTGTGCCCCAGGGCTCTATCCTCGGTCCCTATTTATTCATTTTATACCTAAACGACTTACCCGTCCAGCCTCGTACTAGCCTTGCTTGTTTTGCTGACGATACCGCCTCATATACGTCATCTAATGATATCGACTTAATCATTAGCCGTCTTCAGTTGTCCCTAGACTTACTTCATTCCTATTTTACCAAATGGAAGCTAAAACTGAATGCTGCAAAAACCGATGCGATAATCTTTACTGGTCAGCGTCACTTGCCTAAAAGGAACCTGAATATATCGGGCCGAACGATTCCGTGGCGTAACACTGTTCGATATCTGGGTGTTACGATGGACACTAGGCTAAATTGGACGAAACACGTCTCCAAATTACGCGTCAGTGCTGCTCAAGCCCTTGGCGCTTTGGGTCCAGTGCTGAACCGTAGAAGCAGCCTCAGTCCCCACACAAAACTCAATATCTACAACACACTGGTCCGACCTTGTCTTACTTACGCGTGCCCTGTGTGGAGTGGTACCTGTGAAACCAATTACGGCATCCTACAAACTGTCCAAAACAAAGCAGTAAAAATAGCCTACAATACACCCTACAAAACTAATCTGACAAAATTGCAAAATCATGAAAACATTCCTATGTTAAAAAAAATTCATACTAAAATTATCATTTAAATTCTATAATAGTACTAAACTTCATAATAACATTTTGATTTCAAATATCTGCATAAAGTCACCTCTCGATTTACCATACATCGATAGATACGGCACTTACCGCTTACCGCATCACTATTATTTATTCCCACCTACTGACGTAGCCCCACTCGCCGCACGTGCCACGCGCCGGAGTGTTCACTCAAACGACCCGCCGAGTGAAGCACAAAGTCCCCGGACTGGTCCGCGCGCAATCGGCGGGTGGGAGGCGAGGTAGTTCTCTCGCTACTCAATAACTGGTTTTACGCTCATTGCTAATAATGATTGTCAGCTGTGTTAATTTTTGCATTCATTTTTATTGTACCCACTAGGAGCATACTTTTTTATTTCTTCTTCGTACTTACTTATAAGTCTATAACTTAATCTTAACCATCATGTAACAAGCGAAACTATCACTATAGCTCGCATCATAGCACTTATTTTAATTACTGCCACTCTGGTATGTAGTATTAACTTGTTATTGATAAAAAAAAAAAAAAAAAAAAAAAAAAAACCATTTTAGTTAAGCTTTCAAAGGTGTTTAAATTTAGCCTGTATAAAGTTCCTATAGTTTTAATGATTGTAACTGCATCTAAGCCAACTTACACTGTATTGTTTACTTTTATGAAATAAAGACATTTTAAACAGAACCAACCAAAGCAAGAGTTGAATAAGCGCAAAAGTTTGATCCCAAGCTCGATAGATGGCGTTATGCCTTTAGGCTGAATCACGATATGGTTTCGTTCACACTCTCAGAATAAATACCCCGGCCGAACATTTAACAACTAACTCTGGTTTCCCTTCAAAACGCATAAATCTTTCGCCTTTTACTAAAGATTTCCGTGGAGGGGAACACTCAAATGAGTCTTTCATATTTTTGAATGCCCCGCTTCGGCGGGGTCGACAAACATTGATCATTGAATGAATATTTTTATTAGATTTAATAGACAGTGGCGACATCTATATCTCTTTAATTTAACAATTTTTGATCTAGGATAGTGATGTATGTAAATTATATACAACATAACTTCACGCCTCTTGCCCCCGAGGGGTAGACACTTAGACAGAGTTGCATCCCACCCACATTTTCTAAAGCAGTTGCTACGTACGTTACATAAAGATTTAGCAAATACTGCGCGACGTCTTTAAAAAAAACTAGGTAAGTATAGTATACTAATTTCACAATTCTATTTTATTTACTTTTAATATAATTTATGTAATTAATATTGTATGCCTTTGAAGGCAAAACATAGTGATACTGAATTATTTTTTTATAATGTAATCCACAATACCTATGTTTTACAATGAATAAATTTGAAGTTTGAAGTTAATACATAACTGTTTATTACTACAGCTAAATAACAGGTAAATACCCAATTATCCTTTCTTATTTCCAGAAATATTTGTCATAACAAGTAATATAATTACATAATCATTATTCTATGGTATGCATCGCTAATTGGTTTTCAGCACAACAGGAAAGTATGAGTACCTAATAGGTATTCTTAGTTAAAATATTTAAACACGGATAAGTATGCTCCTTAAATTTATCAGTTACTACATAACCACTTGGCCAATGATGAAGTCTGCATCGCAGTTTCTCTCGTTGAATTATTTTTTGATTTCACGCTGTCTGCACTCCAGGCGATAAGTAGACCACGCTACCCTAAGCTACCGCGATAAGTATCTCATATTCGGTAGCTTTTTTCTCTTCTCCATTGAATGGGTAGTAGAGAGCGCCATGACTCAGCTGAACCTGCAATTAAGGAGTGTCTTTAGTGATACAGCGCGCAACATTAGATATAAGTTTATAATATAAATACCAGTCAAATGTAAAAAGAATTAACACTGCCATCCAACGTAGCTATGTTGTTAGCCTATAACTGGGGACTTACTCTGAATTTCGACATTCGATTAGTCGGTTTTGATGTCGCTGTCAAATGTAAGGAAATTTAGATAATATGGTTCAAGCATCCTGGATACTTTTTCTAGACAACGGCTGCAATACGGAAGAATTTTATTAGAACTCCAGTTCTATGTTTCTTTCTGTAGTTCTAAGGTAGTTTCTAAGTAGGTACCTAATTTAGTTTGTATATGAACTTTTTGTTTTCGCACAATTAAAATTGTCAGAAATATTCAGTTATTGCTTATTGGTTATTATATTATTGAAAATATTAATGACCAAAACCCACGTTGTCGTACACATAGTTGTATCGTGCTATAAGGCGACGTCACAAGATACAATGTCATGTCGCGTCGAGAAAATTAATAGCATCATTTTTTAAATGCATATCCAAGTCGTAGTTCCTTAAGTTGTCGGGATCTGGAGCACACTAATTATAACCTTATTCAATTGAATTGCATCAGACAGAATGTTTGCTAAAAATATGAAGCCAGAAACCAGACACTGAAAGTCTACGTTTACGCTGCACTTTAATGTGACCTGACCTTGCCTGGTGTGACATGTCCATCACCGTGGACTCTACCAATGTATAACGTCTCGCCATCAACCGTCCAACCTCCTGAAATAGCTTCGCTAGGAAAGCCATTATTTGAATGTACCCATGCTAATTTCGAAGAACCAGTGCAAAGTATCTGAAACAGCAGAATATATTTATAATAAATCTAAACTTTAAAATACATGTATAAAATCATTTATTTAGTTGAAACACCTAAATTTTATTATGGTTGCCTAAAAAAGTATAGATAAAAATACCGTACAGATAAAATAGTGTGATATATGTAATGGCTTTGTAATTTGGCCTATTTCTTCGGCCTTTCCTCAGAAGTCAGACTAAACATTCAATAATCATCTTAACTTGGTACTTGGTAGTATTTACATAATAAAAAGTGTGATAAAATTCACTTATACCATTATGTGCTTCAGGAAAAAGACAAGAATAATAATCAATAAATGCCAATTTGGAAATAACGCGGCGAGCGCGTGCCACGGAGGCACATGTATCTAAGCTATATCCTGGCTCGGTGTCGTTTTTTATAATTGGGAAATTGCAAGGCTTTTTATTTTTGACTTATCATCATCAGCAATCCATTCATGTCCCACTGCTGGGTTCCGGGTCTCCTCTCCTCTATCTAGAAACTCTGTAAATTAGTGTGGAATGTTTTATTTATCAATAAATAGGACTGTCTTACTAAGAAAAAAAAAGCGCAATTGCATTAGATATGCTACGGGAAAATGCATGTAAAGTAACTAACTATCTTTAGATACAATTTCCCTTGCGTATGACTAGCAGTTATGCCGGTCTTTTTTGGGTAGGGCAGAGAACATCATAACAAGTAAGTATCTACCTGATATTCGTCTTTAAGTATTTCTTTGCCATCATAACAAACGTAGCACTCGTTCTTAGAACGGATTATCTTGGCGGGCAAGAGATCGTTTTCATGTAATGCTTTACCGACGTATAAAGCTTGTCCGTCAACGTCTGTCCCCGCATGAAATGCGTCTTCAGGGAAATCTTCTTGGCTGGGCGCCCAGTAGAATCCTGCAATTCACAAAACTATTACCTGTGTCATGAGTTCAAAAGCGTCTTTACATCGTTACCTTTGGTTATTTATATTTTTTACTAAATTGGTTAATTGGCATTTTCATTCAAAATCTTTTTTTATTAAAGGCAGATGTAAATTGATAATATAAACTTCAGATAGTATTAATTAACTAACAGACACAATTTTCTAAATATCTTTGAATACTAATAGTATTATGTTCTAGGTGTCCCACTTATCCGGACACTCATAGCCGTATTCGACAATTTCTGTCTTATTACAACAAAATAAATAAAACTCGGTTTAGTACCGTACTAGAAAGTCTAGGTTTGTTACGGTACTAACTTTAGTACGAGTATTAAACCAACATCTTATTACAAATAATAAAATGACAGAAGACTTGCTAGTACACAGTTTAGTCTCTAGTTTTTGTCATTTTAACACAAAGAATGATATCATTCATTCAATCTGTTAAGGGCGTCATACATACGTCATGCGTGAAGATACTATTATATTCATTTATCTTAAGATACCTGGATATAAAATATTATAGTATCTTACACACATGGTTAAGTTACGATAATATATCCGCTCGAATCATTCTCTCTTGACAAGTGGAATATTTACACGGACATTTCTCCACTAAAGCTATATAGATGGTGATCTAATATGAACGGCCGTACTATTAGTTTTATTAGAAAGCTCAACGGATGATAATTCGGACTTCGAATGTGACTAAAAAAAATTGTAAAAATTAATATTATAGTTATTATCTCGCCGTGTGTGACGCCCTTAATCGTTCGATTACGACAATTCGTTTCTATGGTACTACAAATACAGTTTTTTTATTCGAGTAATTTTTCTTGAAAACGTTGAACAAAATAGCTTATGAACAATAATTAGCCATGTTTTAAGTCATGTTAATTTATTGGCAATAGAAATAAATACTTGAAGGTACTAAACACGTTCGTACAAAAAATACATACTTATTGTTATTTACTGATAAAACTTTTGTAACGGAATGAGCTTAAAACAGCCAATTCTTTGGTCTGAACAGCCAATATGTGGATAGGTTATAAATTTAACCAGTTTTAACTATTTTAGGAAATATTAAGAAGTTTCTACTACGTCAAGTTGATAATAGACTGTTGAGATTGTTGAGTTGAACTAGGGCACGGAACAGAAAAAACAAACTAGGGTCCCCAGTGGGTTATCTTTAGTACCATAAATAGACCGTGGTTTATCGTTAAACTACTTTTTGTAATAAGAATTATTTTAATACTAGTTTTATGTATGGTTTAAAACTAGTTTTAACGTTAGTCTTATTTTTGTAATACAGACGGAAGTTCAACTTGACAAATGAATGGAAAAATATTTTGGAATAATTATTTTGTTTATTAGGAAAAGATTTTTGTTTATTGTTCATTGATTAAAACTTAGACCCACACTAATACAAATGCCAATATTTTATAATAATTCAATTTCACATTTGCCAAAAATGTCACACAATATTGCTTTTTTAATTTTAGTACTTACCTGGCATAGTGTATGTTGCTCGAGAGGAACTGAACAATTCAGCACAAAACGTTGTCGTATATACTTAGTCATACTCATAAATAGCTAACATGGTGTAGTGCAGATTGACCTAATAATAAACTGAGATGTCATAAGGTCCATTCAGTAAATTAATCCATTTGCTTTTTTAAGTGCTACTGTACTATAACTAAGTATACTATATATATATAGTATACACACTTAAAAAAGCAAATGCATATATATTATTAAAAACCGTAAACTATCGATTGATAAATTTTTATTTTATTCTTTAGTCAGTATTTTACAAAATATAAATTTAATCAATTGATAGTTTACGGTTTTTAATGCCAAATTTATAATAATTTCATTTTTGTTTTATCTGAAGATAAGACATTATTCTTCTAATGGAACGACATACACTACAAAAATAACAGCTTTTATTATCAAAATAACAGCTTTTTAGAGCACGCCTATGAAAGTATATACGTTACTTATAACAAAAACACACTCGTCAAATATTTTGGCTCTGTCTGTCTATTTTTGGAACTCCAAACCGACAGAACCGGTTTCTGAATTTTACTGATGGATAGCTGATGTCACAAGAATTACCTTAGTCATTAGTCTATTGCACAGCTTTTATCGCGGGTTTTCGCAAATCAAGAAATTCCGTAACGAAAAAAAAACCTAACACCCCACTCCGGCCGGCACAGCCAGCGGTGCGGCGTTAAAAGCCGTGCATCGTCTATTTTATTTTAGGAATATTAGCGTTTCGCGAAAATATATTAGGGCTCAGAGATAATAGAATGCAAGATTAGTTCACCACGTAGCTAAACTACGCGAACGAAGTCCCTCAACCCTCTTCAGCAGTACCGTGAATATATTATTATTCTTGTGCTGAATAAGGTAGGTAAACACCATCTTCAGTTTGAATCTTCATTAATATATTATATAATTATATAATCTATCTGCGTGTCAAATTTCATACACATGACCTTCGGTCGTTCTCGCATCATTAAGTACCAAACATCCATCCATCCTAACTTTTGCATTTTTAATAAATAGTATCATGAGTGAGCCTGCTGATAAAAATTTCACGCACCCCACCCCCTTTTTTCGCTTTGTTTACCAACCAAAGCAAGCGTTGAGTACGCACAAAAGTTTGACCCCAAGCTCGATAGATGGCGATGTGCCGTCCGGCTGAATCGCGATATGGTTTCGTTCACACTCTGAGTATAAATACCCCGGTCGAACATTTAACAACTAACTCTGGTTTCCCTTCAAAACGCATAAATCTTTCGCCTTTTACTAAAGATTTCCGTGGAGGGGAACATTCAAATGAGTCTTTTGTATTTTTGAATGCCCTGCTTCGGCGGGGTCGATAAACGTTGTTTGGTTAATATTGGATAATAATAATTATTATTAATGCTATCGTATCGATAGGGTAGGCCGTAAGCCCAATGCTATTGAGTTTGAGTGAACCAGCAGCTGTGTTAGCCATTAGCCAACCCTACATTTAAAACACGTATATCTGTAGATCTATAGTTTTTTGGAAATTCTCTCAGTTGTTAGTTTAGGCCTCAAAATCTACATTTTCTAATTTTAAGATACTAGCATCTATTTTATTTGCTACGTAGTCAGTACCTACCTACACTAATCAGCTTCAGTAAAACCTCCAAACACCAAGCAAACTGTACAAAATATAACACGTGTCGTGTAAAAAATACAAAAGCTGCCGCACGGCGCACAGTGCTGCTAAGGTAGAGCACTTGTTTTCGAGCATCAATGTTAAGAAAACGGAACTAAGAAATAAACTTTCTAAGACCACAATAAATAATACCATGCACACAAAGTCAGAAATTAAAAATTGTTTCGATTTCAAACTGACAACGATCATTTCAAAAAATTTAATTAAAAATATTACAAATAACCACTTTAAGCGGGCAATTTTGCTGTGCAATAAACAGGAAATTAACACGTTTAAATAAAATAAGTAGTCATCTCAATAGTCCCAATACATTTTGTCCTTCCTTATTTGTGAAAATTAGTGTCATGACAGATTTATTAATAGTTCTATATAATGCTCTTGCATACATATTTCAGGGAAGTATAGGGTGGTAGTATCCTTAGTAAAACACAAGTTATACTTCTCACATTTATCAGTTTCTAGTAATAAGTATCTCGTATTCTGTAGCTTTTTTCTCTTCTCCATTAAAGGGATAGTAGAGGGCGCCGTGACTCGGCTGAACCTGCAACAAAGAAGTAACGACATCAGACACTCCTGCTGTTATTACTTGACATCTTCACAGAAGATAATCGTATTTACTGTGTTTGGTAATAAAAATCTGACACCGAATGAATGAAAGTATCGAGTCGTTTCGGCATCCAAAATTTAATAGGTACGTTTGCTGCAACTTATTTTGATCTGACCTTGCCAGGTGTGATATGTCCATCCCCAAGGACTCTGCCAATGTATAAGGTCTCGCCATCAGCTGTCCAACCAGCTGAAATAGCGTTGCCAGGTATTTGACCGTCCCTTGAATGTATCCAAGCAAGGTCTGACACACCAGTGCAAAGTATCTGAAACAGCAAAGGAAATAGACATTTAGGTAACTCAGATTTCAATTTCCAGTCAGGCAGGTAAAAAATAAATATATTTTATTAAAATTTGATTCGAAATGAATCGCATGATATTTAAATAATTTTGACATATTATGTAGCTTTGCGAAAATAAGGTAAGGCTTATGTTCAGCAATGGACGTCGTTGGGCTGATATGATGATGATGATGTAGCTTCGCAGCAACATAAGAAACAATAATAACAGTGATCTGATTTACGCATAGGTACCTAAACGCTCGGAAATATCGCCAGCAAGCGCTAGCCACGCACAAAAATGTAAATGATCCTATATCAATAAATTAAACCATCTTACATTAACAGTAGTTAGGTTGTACCAGTTCTAGCTCACTATCCAGAATCCGTCTGGCTCACTAGCTCACTATTCTCGAGTCGACAAAAACTAAAAAAAAAAAAAAAAAAAAAAAAAAAAAAAAAAAAAAAAAAAAAAAGGTTTTGGCATGCTCTGATCACGAATCTGCGGTCCGTTTTTGTCTAGGATGTGTGGTTTCAGAGATGTGGAAATCAATTAAGAAGAGTATCTAATCGATATCTAATCCCGCACCCTCATTAACGTTTCTTTTGTTCTCCTATTTCCTATTATCTATTGTTTCTGGTAGACCCTCATTAGCATTCTTATCTATTACTCATTGTAAGCCCTTATTATCACTGCTATTGTTTAAGAACTTCCATGCTATTCTGAATCATCAATAAAACACATTCCTTCATTTCTACATTTTTATTGCTTATTAAAATATGAATGAAACATCTGATCCACTAAAATATCATTGTTTACTGTGTTCTCTTTTTGAAGTGGAACCTAAAATAAAGAGGAAGAAGCTGTTGTCGTCAACCGTGGCACGAGCCACTAGAGGTGGTGTATCATACATTTCTACAAATTCTGACGACGGAAACCAAGCGACGCATCTCATAAAAATAGAAGTGTACGATGTGAAAAAGCTATGCAAGGTTCCAACTACTGATCATTGGAAACATGCTACCACGAGGATTAAATATTATGTTGGGAATAATAAGGATAGCATCTACGACAACACAAACGCCCTCGTATACAATATTACAAAGACAATAGCAGAAAGTGAAAAAGTGAAAAAATACTTTTTCAACAATGACAGTCATTAGCTGATCATTACTGAATGTGATTCTGATAACATAAATTACTTTTGTGTACTCATTAGATTCAAGGATTGCGTCTTGCGATACTGGGAGAAACACGAGAGCAGAAGGAAGAGATGAGTGTGGTATACGTGAACAGAACTTGTCATTGAATAGCAAAACTACAACACTGAGTGGAGAAGAAAAAGAGAAGAATATGCAGTATCCAAGAGCTGAATATCCATTCTTCAGTTCAAAAGCTAGACGATTGCTCAGTTTCGAACACTGGCCTCTCCTTTTGTGACAGAAGCCTGAAGATCTCGCAGAAGCTGGTTTCTTTTATACCGGCCATGGAGACAGGACCAAATGTTTCCATTGTGGTGGTGGTTTAAAAAATTGGGAAGATGATGATGATCCTTGACAGCAACATATTCAGTGGTTTAGTCAGTGCGCTTATGTAAAGTTTAAATTTCAACAGCGTTTTGTGTAAGATGAAAGGTGTATAAAGAAATAAAAAATAGTATATTTGATACAATTTGTTTTATTTAATTTAATAATGTTTTCCCATAGTTACATAGGTACACATTTAAACATGCATTACACATAAATCTAATACACAACACACATTATAACCTTAACTACTGTAATCTACAGTAATATTTCTGTTTTTATCTATTTCAAATTTTCCTCGAAGAAATGTTGTGATGAAAGATATAGATGATCTCTGGCAAGCAGATTTAATTGACATGCAGTCTGTTTCTCAAGAAAATAAGAAAATGAAATATATTCTTACAATTATTGACTCATTTTCAAAATATGGATGGGCTTTTCCTATCAAGAATAAAAGTCAAGATTTTATATGTGACACTTTCAAAACCTTGTTTGTTAAGGGACGTATACCTAAAAATTTACAAACTGATAATGGTACAGAGTTTTACAACAATAAATTCAAAAAGCTAATGAAATTTTATAATATCAACCATTATTCGACATTTTCGATAAAAAAAGCTTCAATAGTTGAACGATTTATCAGAACATTAAAATCAAATTTATATAAAACATTTAGTTTAAAAGGCAACTACAAGTGGATAGATAATACCCTCAATGATATTATTAATAAATATAATCATACACACCACCGAGCCATTAATGAAATGCCAGCAAAAGTAAATAATAACAATAAAACAAACATATTAGAAAGATATAATAATATTAAATCAGAAAATAAGGGTACTCTTACAAGAAAGTTTAATGTTGGTGATTTTGTCCGTATTAGTAAATATAAAGGAACATTTGAAAAAGGATACACCCCTAACTGGTCAACCGAAATATTCAAAATCAGTCAAATACAAAATACAATACCTGTAACTTATTTAATACAAGATACAATCAGAGGCCAGCCTATTTTAGGAGCATTTTATGTGCAAGAACTTCAAAAGACTAAACATCCTAACGTTTATCTTTAACTTATTCATACTGAATGTTAAAAAAAAAAAAAAAAAAAAAAAAAAAAAAAAAAAAAAAAAATATTGTGTCAATACGCAGCGCAAACATAAAACTCAAAAAGAGTAATAAAAATAATCAACGAGTAAAGCGGATGTGGTAAATGAAATTCATAAAAATGTTAGTCAATTTTCCTCGAAGAAATGTTGTGATGAAAGATATAGATGATCTCTGGCAAGCAGATTTAATTGACATGCAGTCTGTTTCTCAAGAAAATAAGAAAATGAAATATATTCTTACAATTATTGACTCATTTTCAAAATATGGATGGGCTTTTCCTATCAAGAATAAAAGTCAAGATTTTATATGTGACACTTTCAAAACCTTGTTTGTTAAGGGACGTATACCTAAAAATTTACAAACTGATAATGGTACAGAGTTTTACAACAATAAATTCAAAAAGCTAATGAAATTTTATAATATCAACCATTATTCGACATTTTCGATAAAAAAAGCTTCAATAGTTGAACGATTTATCAGAACATTAAAATCAAATTTATATAAAACATTTAGTTTAAAAGGCAACTACAAGTGGATAGATAATACCCTCAATGATATTATTAATAAATATAATCATACACACCACCGAGCCATTAATGAAATGCCAGCAAAAGTAAATAATAACAATAAAACAAACATATTAGAAAGATATAATAATATTACATCAGAAAATAAGGGTACTCTTACAAGAAAGTTTAATGTTGGTGATTTTGTCCGTATTAGTAAATATAAAGGAACATTTGAAAAAGGATACACCCCTAACTGGTCAACCAAAATATTCAAAATCAGTAAAATACAAAATACAATACCTGTAACTTATTTAATACAAGATATAATCAGAGGCCAGCCTATTTTAGGAGCATTTTATGTGCAAGAACTTCAAAAGACTAAACATCCTAACGTTTATCTCGTTGAAAAGATCCTAAGAAGAAAAGGAAATATGATTTTAGTAAAATGGTTAGGTTTACCTTCCAATGAAAACAGCTGGATACATAAATTTTATTACATTCATCAAACCGAAAAGGTTTAAAAAAGAAATTAAAACATGTTGTTAGTAAAACAAAAAAAACTTGTGACAAAATTAAAACCTAAATTCAAGAAAAATGCTATACAGTTAGCTATTGCTGCCTCTAAAGAGTTATGTAAAGATGAATCTATAAACATTCCTCGAGTTATTCCTATTCCGAAAACTGGTGGAGTATTGCCTTTGATCCCCATTTTTGCGGGATTATCAGCAGCAGGAGCCATAGCAGGTGGTGCGGCTGGTATTGCAAAAACGATAAATGAATTTAAGATGGCTAAAAAGCTGTACGAAGAATCAAAGAGACATAATGAAAAAATGGAATCTCTCTGTATAGGAAAGGGGCTACATCTAAAACCTCATAAAAATGGACTCGGTATTTTCATATCTCGAGAAAAAAAAAAAACTAAAGTATCGGCTACCCAAACGAGTCTTAACTAATATAGACATTTTGAAGTATGGAAACAGTATTCCCTATTTTAGAGGTGTCTATATGAGAGATGAATCCCTAAGCGACCTTTTAAAAAAGAATGTGGAGTGATTAATTTAGATAGTTCCAAAAATCCTGGCTCACATTGGGTGGCCTATGTAAAATTTAATGACTATGTTGAGTATTTTGACAGTTATGGAAATCTTAAGCCCCCCCACAAGAATTTATAAAATACCTTGGTTCTAAAGTACACTATAATTATGATAATATACAACTATCTGTGCAATGCACTACGCATTACGAAAGAATGCGAGATAAGTTTGTTAGTTCAAATTTACTATCGGTTGCACTGAGGAAATGCTTTAGATAAGATAGAACTATATAAGACCGAGTGGAGGCAGAGCCATCAGTCATGTATTAGTTTTCAAGTGCACTCGTTATTGCTTTATAATTAATGATCGACTTGTGGAATATAAACCTTTGAGTAATATAGTACGAAGATTATCATGACTTCCATCGTAGATGTCCAAGGATTTAAAACAGAAGAAAATGAGTTCATAGTAAAAGAAATAGCTATCCTATATGAAAATAAATTGCAGATATTTTTGATAAAACCACCATTTCCATTTCATGAATTGACTGAACGGGAAAAGAAACAGGTGAACTGGATTGAACGTAATAGAAAGATATATTGGAGTGAAGGATTTATAACATATTCAAAGTGTCAGTGTTTGATAACAGATATATTAAAAGATAAATGTATATATGCTAAAGGTTTAGAAAAAGTGTCGTGGATGAAATGTATTTTGAAAAATAATAATATAATTAATATAGAAGACAAAGGTTGTCCAAGTTTGTTAAGTCTGTATAATCAGTATAAATATTCTAAAGATGTGTATAATTGTATTTATCATGATTCTGTTTGTGCTTTGAAAAATATTTTATGTTTAAATAAATGGTTCTTAAATTACAATAAACAATTTTATCAGTATAAGTTGTTTTATTCTTAACAAAATAAAAATATTATTTCCCCTCCCAAACACCTACTATTATTACTAAACGTTTATATGTAACTAACAACACTTATTACTCTTCATTACACTTTCATAAATATTTGCATCTAGTACCTTGGAAACAAGCTTCAAACATTGAAAATGCATCAAAACAAATACGAACCTCATTATGAAATGTATCATACCAATAAGATGCGTTTATTTTCATTTAACTTTTATTGGGTTACCGCTAATTCACATAAAATATTAATAACAGAAATGGCTGACGCTGGATTTTTTTATTGTGGAAATTCAAAACAAATACGAACCTCATTATGAAATGTATCATACCAATAAGATGCGTTTATTTTCATTTAACTTTTATTGGGTTACCGCTAATTCACATAAAATATTAATAACAGAAATGGCTGACGCTGGATTTTTTTATTGTGGAAATGGAATAAATGATGAAACTGCATGTTTTTCTTGTGGAGGAATTATTAAAGATTGGGAGATTTATAACGATCCTTGGATGCAACATGCTATTCATTATCCCAAATGTATTTTTTTGAATGCCGTAAAAGGAACGAATTACGTGTTGAATGTCTCTATGAAAACTAAAAATTTAAAAATCTGTTGACAGCTGTAGTCTAACCAGTGTTATTTGTGTTAGACAGAATCACCCCGCTTAAACAGATCCTAGCAGTATTGGGGACGCCTGCATTGCGAACCGAGCGAAGCGAGGTGAGTGAGAGATTTTTAAATTTTTAGTTTTCATAGAGACATTCAACACGTAATTCGTTCCTTTTACGGCATTCAAAAAAATACATTTGGGATAATGAATAGCATGTTGCATCCAAGGATCGTTATAAATCTCCCAATCTTTAATAATTCCTCCACAAGAAAAACATGCAGTTTCATCATTTATTCCATTTCCACAATAAAAAAATCCAGCGTCAGCCATTTCTGTTATTAATATTTTATGTGAATTAGCGGTAACCCAATAAAAGTTAAATGAAAATAAACGCATCTTATTGGTATGATACATTTCATAATGAGGTTCGTATTTGTTTTGAATTTCCACAATAAAAAAATCCAGCGTCAGCCATTTCTGTTATTAATATTTTATGTGAATTAGCGGTAACCCAATAAAAGTTAAATGAAAATAAACGCATCTTATTGGTATGATACATTTCATAATGAGGTTCGTATTTGTTTTGATGCATTTTCAATGTTTGAAGCTTGTTTCCAAGGTACTAGATGCAAATATTTATGAAAGTGTAATGAAGAGTAATAAGTGTTGTTAGTTACATATAAACGTTTAGTAATAATAGTAGGTGTTTGGGAGGGGAAATAATATTTTTATTTTGTTAAGAATAAAACAACTTATACTGATAAAATTGTTTATTGTAATTTAAGAACCATTTATTTAAACATAAAATATTTTTCAAAGCACAAACAGAATCATGATAAATACAATTATACACATCTTTAGAATATTTATACTGATTATACAGACTTAACAAACTTGGACAACCTTTGTCTTCTATATTAATTATATTATTATTTTTCAAAATACATTTCATCCACGACACTTTTTCTAAACCTTTAGCATATATACATTTATCTTTTAATATATCTGTTATCAAACACTGACACTTTGAATATGTTATAAATCCTTCACTCCAATATATCTTTCTATTACGTTCAATCCAGTTCACCTGTTTCTTTTCCCGTTCAGTCAATTCATGAAATGGAAATGGTGGTTTTATCAAAAATATCTGCAATTTATTTTCATATAGGATAGCTATTTCTTTTACTATGAACTCATTTTCTTCTGTTTTAAATCCTTGGACATCTACGATGGAAGTCATGATAATCTTCGTACTATATTACTCAAAGGTTTATATTCCACAAGTCGATCATTAATTATAAAGCAATAACGAGTGCACTTGAAAACTAATACATGACTGATGGCTCTGCCTCCACTCGGTCTTATATAGTTCTATCTTATCTAAAGCATTTCCTCAGTGCAACCGATAGTAAATTTGAACTAACAAACTTATCTCGCATTCTTTCGTAATGCGTAGTGCATTGCACAGATAGTTGTATATTATCATAATTATAGTGTACTTTAGAACCAAGGTATTTTATAAATTCTTGTGGGGGGGCTTAAGATTTCCATAACTGTCAAAATACTCAACATAGTCATTAAATTTTACATAGGCCACCCAATGTGAGCCAGGATTTTTGGAACTATCTAAATTAATCACTCCACATTCTTTTTTAAAAGGTCGCTTAGGGATTCATCTCTCATATAGACACCTCTAAAATAGGGAATACTGTTTCCATACTTCAAAATGTCTATATTAGTTAAGACTCGTTTGGGTAGCCGATACTTTAGTTTTTTTTTTTTCTCGAGATATGAAAATACCGAGTCCATTTTTATGAGGTTTTAGATGTAGCCCCTTTCCTATACAGAGAGATTCCATTTTTTCATTATGTCTCTTTGATTCTTCGTACAGCTTTTTAGCCATCTTAAATTCATTTATCGTTTTTGCAATACCAGCCGCACCACCTGCTATGGCTCCTGCTGCTGATAATCCCGCAAAAATGGGGATCAAAGGCAATACTCCACCAGTTTTCGGAATAGGAATAACTCGAGGAATGTTTATAGATTCATCTTTACATAACTCTTTAGAGGCAGCAATAGCTAACTGTATAGCATTTTTCTTGAATTTAGGTTTTAATTTTGTCACAAGTTTTTTTTGTTTTACTAACAACATGTTTTAATTTCTTTTTTAAACCTTTTCGGTTTGATGAATGTAATAAAATTTATGTATCCAGCTGTTTTCATTGGAAGGTAAACCTAACCATTTTACTAAAATCATATTTCCTTTTCTTCTTAGGATCTTTTCAACGAGATAAACGTTAGGATGTTTAGTCTTTTGAAGTTCTTGCACATAAAATGCTCCTAAAATAGGCTGGCCTCTGATTATATCTTGTATTAAATAAGTTACAGGTATTGTATTTTGTATTTTACTGATTTTGAATATTTTGGTTGACCAGTTAGGGGTGTATCCTTTTTCAAATGTTCCTTTATATTTACTAATACGGACAAAATCACCAACATTAAACTTTCTTGTAAGAGTACCCTTATTTTCTGATGTAATATTATTATATCTTTCTAATATGTTTGTTTTATTGTTATTATTTACTTTTGCTGGCATTTCATTAATGGCTCGGTGGTGTGTATGATTATATTTATTAATAATATCATTGAGGGTATTATCTATCCACTTGTAGTTGCCTTTTAAACTAAATGTTTTATATAAATTTGATTTTAATGTTCTGATAAATCGTTCAACTATTGAAGCTTTTTTTATCGAAAATGTCGAATAATGGTTGATATTATAAAATTTCATTAGCTTTTTGAATTTATTGTTGTAAAACTCTGTACCATTATCAGTTTGTAAATTTTTAGGTATACGTCCCTTAACAAACAAGGTTTTGAAAGTGTCACAT
This sequence comes from Laspeyria flexula, assembly GCA_905147015.1. Taxonomy (NCBI): domain Eukaryota; kingdom Metazoa; phylum Arthropoda; class Insecta; order Lepidoptera; family Erebidae; genus Laspeyria; species Laspeyria flexula. The sequence continues at coordinate 13,798,340 of LR989960.1, read as the reverse complement.
ATAAAATCTTGACTTTTATTCTTGATAGGAAAAGCCCATCCATATTTTGAAAATGAGTCAATAATTGTAAGAATATATTTCATTTTCTTATTTTCTTGAGAAACAGACTGCATGTCAATTAAATCTGCTTGCCAGAGATCATCTATATCTTTCATCACAACATTTCTTCGAGGAAAATTGACTCTAACATTTTTATGAATTTCATTTACCACATCCGCTTTAGTCATGTTGATTATTTTTATTACTCTTTTTGAGTTTTATGTTTGCGCTGCGTATTGACACAATATTTTTTTTTTTTTTTTTTTTTTTTTTTTTTTTTTTTTTTTTTTTTTTAACATTCAGTATGAATAAGTTAAAGATAAACGTTAGGATGTTTAGTCTTTTGAAGTTCTTGCACATAAAATGCTCCTAAAATAGGCTGGCCTATGATTGTATCTTGTATTAAATAAGTTACAGGTATTGTATTTTGTATTTTACTGATTTTGAATATTTCGGTTGACCAGTTAGGGGTGTATCCTTTTTCAAATGTTCCTTTATATTTACTAATACGGACAAAATCACCAACATTAAACTTTCTTGTAAGAGTACCCTTATTTTCTGATTTAATATTATTATATCTTTCTAATATGTTTGTTTTATTGTTATTATTTACTTTTGCTGGCATTTCATTAATGGTTCGGTGGTATGTATGATTATATTTATTAATAATATCATTGAGGGTATTATCTATCCACTTGTAGTTGCCTTTTAAACTAAATGTTTTATATAAATTTGATTTTAATGTTCTGATAAATCGTTCAACTATTGAAGCTTTTTTTATCGAAAATGTCGAATAATGGTTGATATTATAAAATTTCATTAGCTTTTTGAATTTATTGTTGTAAAACTCTGTACCATTATCAGTTTGTAAATTTTTAGGTATACGTCCCTTAACAAAGAAGGTTTTGAAAGTGTCACATATAAAATCTTGACTTTTATTCTTGATAGGAAAAGCCCATCCATATTTTGAAAATGTGTCAATAATTGTAAGAATATATTTCATTTTCTTATTTTCTTGAGAAACAGACTGCATGTCAATTAAATCTGCTTGCCAGAGATCATCTATACACCACCTCTAGTGGCTCGTGCCACGGTTGACGACAACAGCTTCTTCCTCTTTATTTTAGGTTCCACTTCAAAAAGAGAACACAGTAAACAATGATATTTTAGTGGATCAGATGTTTCATTCATATTTTAATAAGCAATAAAAATGTAGAAATGAAGGAATGTGTTTTATTGATGATTCAGAATAGCATGGAAGTTCTTAAACAATAGCAGTGATAATAAGGGCTTACAATGAGTAATAGATAAGAATGCTAATGAGGGTCTACCAGAAACAATAGATAATAGGAAATAGGAGAACAAAAGAAACGTTAATGAGGGTGCGGGATTAGATATCGATTAGATACTCTTCTTAATTGATTTCCACATCTCTGAAACCACACATCCTAGACAAAAACGGACCGCAGATTCGTGATCAGAGCATGCCAAAACCTTTTTTTTTTTTTTTTTTTTTTTTTTTTTTTTTTTTTTTTTAGTTTTTGTCGACTCGAGAATAGTGAGCTAGTGAGCCAGACGGATTCTGGATAGTGAGCTAGAACTGGTACAACCTAACTACTATTAACTACGATACATAAGTACATAACACAATAAGTACCTACCTGATACTCGTCTTTACGAATTTCTTTGCCATCATAACAAACGTAGCACTCGTTCTTAGAAGGGATTATCTTGGCGGGCAAGAAGTCATTTTCATGATATGCATTACCGACGTAAATAGCCTGACCGTCAACGTCTGTCCCCGCACGAAATGCGTCGTCAGGAAGACCATCTTTGTTTGATTCCCAGCGGTAGTAGAATCCTGTATATTATAAGTATACTTGTAGTGTATATACACCGTATATTAGTTGTGTATAAGCTGTTACGGGACAATCCCACCCACATTCCGATCACTGTGACTCTTATAAGGCAGGATTGCGAACACCAAACTATGGTTTGGTTTGCCTTATAAACACCACATACACACGGGAGGGAGTCCCAGGGGCAGCCTAATTCGTTGCGTTAAAGACAGTAGTCTTGGAACTCGCAACGAATTAAATCAGAAATAAGATGGAAGAATTAGAAAGAATGTTTCCATTTCCGTCCATAGAAAAACGTGTTAATTTGCCTCGTTGCGCTGTTTCATTGTAATACGTCTGTCCTGTATAGACAGACATACCTACAGTAAGAACAAAGTCATAATCTGATAGTAACTTTCTCAAGTTTGACAAAAGTGTTAAAGTGGTTGGTAGAGGTCATCACCATCGCGGGTCTCAGACGGAAACCCTGAAAAATGAGCAACATAAACCCTCGAGCAAATTAATATTGTAAATATTGTTATTATTTCATGTCATTGTTCCTAAAACGTCGCATAAGTTTTCATTTATATTAACACTAACCTGACATATTGTATGTTGCTTGAGATGAACTAAATAATAACAGGTTACACGTCGTCTTTTATACCAACAGTAGTTAATAACATCAATCTAAAATTAGACTGGAATGTCATAATGGTCTATTCTGTAAAATAAACCATTTGGCGTTTTAAAGTTATTAAGTAAGTAGTGTAGTGTTTTCAAAAATTGGGAGCCGAGACTATTTTGTATACTTCGTGCATGCAAGTCTAGTGTGATTCAATGACAAACGAAGTTTTTATAGAAATTTCACAACTCCACCCGATATTATAAGTACACTGAAATTATACTTATCTTATCTCTTCAAACATAGAACGATTTTTGTGATAAAAACTTTGAGACCTACATTGCTTCACTTAAAAAAAGATTGACATCTGATTTTTCAATTCTCCAACCACGTTATTACCAAATGTGAATTTCTTGTTCGTATGTGCAACACGGAAATTCCCGCGAGATGTATCAGGCATTTACCTTATTTTTCCAGTCAGCTTGAAGCGACTACTAATGCCACCTGGTAGAATCGTCAATCCAAATATGGTAAAATACCTAAGCATGATGGCATGAATTCCCGTTCGTCTAAATTTAAATAAATGCATATTTTATTGTAAACGAATGTGCAATTCTAATTGAGATTTATCGAGCTAGCTGCATTAATTATTTGCGGCTCTAGAAAAAGGAAATATACTTAGGTATCATTTACATCAGATGTTCATAAATTCTTAGTCCACTACCATCTACGAGAAAGTATACAAATTTGAATGACATTTAAACTAAATTATTATTATTAAGAATCATAATCGCATAAGATTGCATTTTTTAATTTTAATAGTTACCTACACCAGAATGTCTCTTGAGAGAAATTACACCATTTTGCGCTAGATGTTGTCTTATAAAGGGTAACCCAGTGTCTGGCAAATTAGTTTAATTGAACTGGCTGATTAATAGACTAGGTGCAATAGTATATACGGCCAGGCCACTCTTTAAAAACACATTCGCACTTCTGAATATACTAGTTCCCAGAAATATATATCATGGGAGGAGGGGTCACTAATTAATCTAGGGGCAGATAGTGCTGTTTTTATATACCTACTTGTAAAATTTAATAAAAAAAATTGACATTTGGGGGCATTCCCCTGTAACCTCTTTCCCTCGGACCACGCCTACATTGTCACTATGTTTGTAAAGGTATTCATAAATATGATCAATAAAACAAACGCAACATTTTAAATGATTTTATTTTAATTTTATGTACAATAATGTGTACAATATACGGTTACATCATCTTATCAGCCCGATGACGGCTACTACTGGATATAGACCTAACCTAATTGCCGCCACAGCGAGTGAATTTGTGCCGCTCACAACCAACGGCAACCCGCCTCCTTATGGCAGTGCGTTTTCACACTGTCTATATCACCGTAGTTCTTGAACGGGTAAACCGATTTGAATGCTGTTTTTTTTTAAGTATTTGAAAGCAGGTTTTCTAACGATGGTTCTTAGACGTGTTATCAAAATCGGGTCAGCCGTTTCAAGGATTCGTTTCTTAGACGCTTCCATTAAGCGTCTTATTTACTTTATTTTAAAATATATCATACCCATATCGGGAAAAGGCATATAGCAATTTCCATCTTGTACTTATAGCATCAAGGAATTAATTTATATATGCGATATGTTCACTTTTCTATAAACAGACTAAGAATTCGCCTGCGAGCTACACGACAATAACCCTCGCTGCTACGTCGCTGGAACACATACCAATATCTCGTAGGTATTCGACTTTACCTCTTCCCCATTAAATGAGTAGTACAGGACTCTGTGAGTGCAAAAATAACACACACACAAAAAATTGTTTAGGCTTGCCTTCTCTTACGCTGACGTCGCACAGTGTAACGAATGTATGGGAGAAACATTAAAAAATCATAAGTTCAATGTAAAGGCATATTATAATTTGTAAACTATAAAAGTCTTTTCTATAACTATTCCCCTCTTCCCAGTTACAAACTAAGAAAAAAAAATCAAACCATTTTAAAATAAAAATAAAACAAAAGTCATTCACTGTCTAATGAAGAAGTTTCTTCGTTCGATGAACTGCCTGACAGCGAAATATCGTGGTTTTCGTCAGTTTCGAAGTAAGACTCGAATCTTTACTAAATTTCCTGTTATTAGATGATATTTTCCGTTACTTAGCAATACCCGGATCAGATGTTAGTAAGAGTGCCATCATGATATCCTTGTTGGTATTTAATCGTGAAGTTTTTCGAGTGTGATGTTCACGGATACGCCTAAAATCTTTATGTCTGCACTCCAAAGCCTCTTCTGATAAAATGCCGATTGGCACGAAAAAAGATGTAATGATAGCAGGGCCATGAATAAGTATTATATGTAAACTCACAGGCATATAATACCAATTATAATTTTCAAGGTATATTTTCTTAGTTTCTTTATCAGGTCTTCCTCTTTGCCGACATGTACCGCTTGTCCCAGGTCTTGGTTCCAACATATATTGAAGAAATGAATCTTCCAACGTCACTTTAGTCTCTAACCAACCACTATATTTACTTAAAAATTGTTCTTTGTTCGGTGACATTCATTCCACTTTTTGCTGATTTTCATTAAAATAAATCGGGCAGATTTGAGTAGACTGGTTTTTACATGATCGGGGATAGCATACAAACCATAAACATCTTGTACATGATTGGTAATCACGTCTACTTTTCCATTTTTGCCGACATTTTCAGTGATTTCAAAACAAGATTTAAAAGTTACTTGCGGTATACTCGCAAAAAAAAAAAATATAACTACTATATCGGCAAGATTCGGCAAATATAACTAATGTAATATCAATGTACGATAGTATTCCTACACGTTAAAAAAAATATAGAAAGGTATAATGAGGTGTTTTTTTTTAAACCTTCGATAAAGTTATAAATTCTTTTATTTTTAGCCTACATTTATTAATGATTCATACTCACCCGTGGTAACAGATTTTTTAACAAATAACTAGGTTAAAACACTGAACAATAGATAAATATTGTTAATAAAATGCGATACTCGTTATATGTAAACACAAGAATGCACAGTAAGACACATTCAACAGCGAATTTATTTTGATGTCTAGTGAATGATACCAAAGTTGATATTTTGAAATAATATTGTAAACACCTAGCTTAAAAATTTTATGATTTGGTGTTGCCATTACGTAGTTTGGTATCTGTCTAATGATATACCATACCCCACACATGTGTAATAAATACTGTATTTTTATATTTTTGTATATGGGGCGGCACACTGTGCGTCGGCGCTGTCGCTCGGCCCTGGGCACAGACGGCACGCTCGACCGACGTGGTCGAGCCATGGACCTCAGCGTCGCTGTGCGGTGTCTTATAGAACATTGTGTTATATGTACGCTCGACCAATGTTCGCGACCGATGTCAGTGTAGGAGAATCTCAAGCCTTAGGCAAGAGAGATTTCGATTCCCGAAAAAATGGCAAATAATAAAATTCTTACTATCAGTCTAGAGCTTGCAAACAATTGTGCCCGGTTAATGGAAATATGCTCACCTGTGATGGGATCTAATAATATAGCTGGATATATGGATGTGATGAACCTACCTACCCTTCGGGGGAAAAGGCGTGAGGCTATGTTTAAGGCGTAACTAGTCGCCAATGACCTTGAGAGTATGGGTGGAGCTTAGCTTATTTCACTGCATATCCCCGCTCCTTTGCCAACTCGCGCACACTATAATACAATGGTCACAGAATAAGCGTAAACGCAGACATGCGCTTCTAGCTCGGCATTTTTACCTACGATTCCGGAATAACAGTTTTAAAATTGGTATTTTATTTTGTATAGAGAGTTTAAAGGACTCGTGTACACAATTATTTGTTTGCCAATATTTTTATGTATTGAGATTTTTTTAATTTCAATGTTTTGCTTTCGGTATTTATGTAAGTACTTACATAGTTTTATTGGTACTTATTTATTATTAGTATCGAAGATAATTATTTTATCTTGTAAATTATAATTAAATAAATAACTATTTTAACTTACTTTTGTATTAAAAAAAATATTTACCTATTTTCATTGATGAATTTAATGTTTTGTTTACAACACTTACTTTGTAATTACGCTATAAACTACTATTATAAATTGTAAACCATTTTATTGGATCATTTGAAATATTTTGTTTGAGAATATAGCTCGCAGAACTGATGGCCGATGGGGCAAAAAGATTACTCCTTCTAAACGGTTAGGAGGAGTAGTCGTCAGAAAATTCAAAAAAAAATATTAAAGTTCATAAATATTTGCACAAAAGGTTTCGGCACACAGCGAGAAAGACGTGCCGGCTCTGCGTGACACCTTAGATTTATTTACTCGTCCCGCCGCGCTCGCTGTTTGTGTGTATATTATACCTGTAAGCACTATATTCAGTCGACAGTAAAAATGGAGCAACGAGCGACACAGCCTTCCCGTCTGAAGGCTAACGCCTGTCTGCCGCCCGCGCCCGCGCAGAGCACCTTTGAATTTCTAACGTACAGAAATCGTATTATGGCCTATTTTCTTAAGAAAATATTGATCGATTTACATATGCTATGTTCAGATTAAAGTAAATTTTACCACCAATTTATCAGTGAAAAAATAATTTTAAACTATAAAGCCGTTTTAAAGTTTTAGGGATTTTAAGATAAAATATATCTCAACTTAAAATATTTTTTGAGGCAAAAGTATTAGTCGTACGAAAATTTCATATGTTGAAAATGTAGTAGATAGATCAATTATCAAAATATATTTTTTTCAAATTTTTCGAACAAGTCGTTTAGGAGGAGTAGGCTTCAGAAAAAAGCCGTTTTTGGTGCAAAACCGAGGGAAGGCCCTTAAGATTTATAAGGTGAAATGACCTTGTCCGGTGTGACGTGTCCATCGCCATACATCCTGCCAATGTATAAGGGCTCGTTGGTATCCATTTCTCCCCCTACAATAGAGCCGTCAGGGATGTAACCATCTTTCGCTTTTACCCATTCAAGTTTTGAATCGCCTCTACATAGTATCTGAAACAAAAATTGAGCTGGGCTCTGATTCTGACTCGTCGGATAGCTCCCGGAGCGTAAACTATTTTGAGTTTTAGAATGTCAGAAAATATTTTAGGTACTGTAGAACGGGGTGACGAGGCAAATGAAAGTCGTCGCTTGTTGTTACTGCTTTACTGCAAGACACTTAACTACTACGGACTATTTCCTCGTTCCTATGAGACCTAACTAGGTAGATGCTCATTAGGGGGGCGAGAGGATTTTTACTAGAGTGAGACACTAGTTTTGTTCGGTCTAAGCAACCGAACACCTGCTATCTCAGCAGTAAACAATGAGATACTTGTTCCTGCGTGACAAGTTTAATACAGAACATCAGTGCTATACCAAACCTCAAACGGACCGGGTGCATTCACTAACATTTTAACATTAACATTTTAACATTAACATTTAAACATAATTTTAGAACTTTTATATTAAACATTATTATTAGTATTAAGAACAGTATAAATAAAACTTTTGTAGTAACAAATCCAAACAGTGCTTTAATATTACCGCCGACCTTGCACCCCGCACATATTGGTCCTTCGAGCCGGATCGCGCGCGTTTCCTAAAGTAATCGCGAGTATTACGGATAAAACAGTGTGGTGTGTGTGGACTAAAGTGGTAGTATCCTAGACTGGTTGGTGGCTGCACTGCGCTCCTGATCCAGGCAGATCAACAAAGGGAGTATCAACAAATCAAGTAAGATCTTTCCATTACTTCTACAATTTGGGAGATTTTAACTTCATAAACAACGTAAAAAATGGCTGAGCTTTACGACCATCAATTGGCGCTCGCCATTAACATAGAAAAAATTGGAGTTAATTTAAAGAAAACCAGTGTTCAAAAACGAACCTTCCAGTACTTGAAAAATTGTTCAGATAATTTAGAAGCGTACTGGAAGGAGTACCAATTTAACAACGATCGCCTTACAACCGAAGTAACTTCGACGCATGAGTACTTCATAAAAAAGGAGTTCGAGAAAGCAAGTAAGTCGTACCTTGCTGTGAAAACAATAATAAACCAAATGCATCAACAACTTCTGGAAGCTCCGCTGAAAGAATCCGAGACCGAACAGGAGTCAACGGAAGAAAAGCAGCTGGTAAAAGAAGGTCAACCTTCGGAGTTGGGTCAAAAAGCTAGTCGTGCTTGGATGGTAAATCAGGGTAAAAACAGTAAACTCGACGAAATGCTTCGCAAGCAGGCAGCTAATTTCAAGGCTTTCCGAAGAACAGTCTCTAACATTAACTTGGAACTTATTTCCGACAAATGGGAATTTGAAGACGTCCTTAAAACATTGCAATCAAGGTGGATAGCAATCGATACTCTACATTGGGAAATCGATTCTGAATTAAACGAAGAAAATGGAGAGTATGAAAAACAATTCTTGAGTCATGAAAAACAATACAGCAGTCTAAAGAAGGCGATTAATACAAAAATGTGGTCCGTGGCTCATAGAGTAAAAACTACACCTACACTAGAAATACCTATTTTTAGTGGAAACTATAACCAGTGGACATGCTTCAAAGATTTGTTTCAAGAAGCTATACATAACAATCCTTCACTTTCGAGTGCCCAAAAAATGCAGTTTTTAAAAGCAAAAGTTAAAGGGGAGGCAGAACGGCTCATCCAACATTTACCTATCAGTGCAGATAACTATTCTATATGCTGGGATATTCTGCAACATCGATTCAACAACAAAAGGGCTATATTCTCTTCTCACATGAACATTCTTCTAGGACTGCCCAACATACAACAGCAGTCCTTACAACAAATTAAAAAACTGCATGACACAACATTAGAATGTCTGAATGCTATCCGTAATTTAGACATTGATACAACAACGTGGGACCCTATGGTGGTACACATCCTATCCCAAAAACTAGACTCTGACACGTATGCTGATTACATAGAGTCGCTAAAAAACCCGCGGGAGCTACCAGTACTTCAAGAATTTTTAGATTTCCTGGAAACGAAATTCATCAGTTTGGAGTCGGCTCGTCGCAAACAAGATAACCCCCAACAAAAAGGGTCTAACAACCAACAACATTCCTCAACAAGTTTCCATAAATATAGCAGTGGGAATAATGGAACTTTGAAAAAGACATTACACATATCGAAGTTCAAATGTCCACATTGCGGTGGCGAACATGGGCTCTACAATTGCAAAACTTTCTTGGAATTATCCGCTGAACAAAAGCTTACAGTTACGCAAAAGCTGCAGGTGTGCCTCAATTGTTTATTTAGCCACAACGGCCAACAGTGTATGTCAGCAAAACGATGCCGCAAGTGTAAAGCTTATCATAACACGATATTACATGACGCCTTTGTGAAACCGACGGGGCCTCAAGTTTCTAAACAAACCGATCCCGCGATAAAAGTCTCTAATGCGTCACAGGATAATAATACAGAGATTTTGCTTACAACTGCTCTCGTCAATGTTATGGCAGCCGACGGGACTTATCACGAAATGCGTGCTCTTATCGATCAGGGCTCTCAAATATCTTTAATAACTGAAAGGGCCGCTCAGTTGTTAAAGATTAAACGACAAAAGTGCAATGGAATTGTTCTTGGCGTAGGCGCCAAGGAGAACAACTGTAAAGGGTTAGTTATCATAACATGCAAGTCTATATACAGTGACTACTCTTTTACAACAGAGGCCATGATTATGAACAATTTACTAAAAAATCTCCCCAACCAAACATTAACGAAGCCCTCATGGTCATTCACAGAAAACATTTCTTTGGCCGATCCGGAATATTACATTAGTAGGCCTGTTGACTTACTACTCGGAGCCGAAGTTTACGCCAACATTATCATGGAGGGAGTCATCAAGGGGACTAACAAAACACAACCTATCGCTCAACAAACCCACCTGGGATGGATACTATGCGGAGGCTCAACAAAAACATACCAATGTAATGTAGTTCTGCACAACATGGAAGACATACATAAATTCTGGGAAGTAGAGGAGATAACGGAACAACCCAGTATTTCTGTCCAGGATCAGGAATGCATTACGTTTTACTTAAATACCACAACTAGAAAACCGAACGGGCGCTACGAAGTCAGGCTACCGTTAAAGGATAACATAGAAAACAAGCTGGGTTCCTCCAAACAAATGGCTTTAGCTCAATTTCGAAATTTGGAGCGCAAGTTTCAGAAAAACGAGTCGCAAGCCCTACATTACAAAATGTTCATGGATGAATATCTACAATTAAAACATATGAAACTAGCTTTACAAAGTAACTTGACACCGGAATGTTACTTACCACACCACGGTGTCTTACGAGAGGAATCTACTACAACAAAATACAGGGTTGTATTTAATGCATCGGCAAAGACATCTTCAGGACTTAGTCTTAACGATTTGATGCATAAAGGACCCAACCTTCAACAAGATCTGCAAATATTATTGCTAAAATGGAGGCAATACAAATACGCTTTCACAGCAGACATCGAAAAGATGTACCGGCAGATACAAGTACATGAATTGGATCAACCACTGCAAAAAATAATTTGGCGCAACAATACTCAATGTCCTCTTCAGTCTTATCAACTCACAACAGTAACATATGGAACCAAAGCGGCTCCATTTTTAGCTCTAATGACCTTGAAAAAATTAGCATCAGATGAGCAGATAAATTATCCTGAAGCAGCTCAGTTGTTAGACAAAGCATTTTTCATAGATGACCTTGTCCATGGCTCTCATTTCATTGAGTCGGGAAAGAAACTAATAACAGATTTGATGGCCTTACTACAATCAGGAGGCTTCAACTTACGTAAATGGGCCTCCAATGAACCAACATTAATTGATCATATACCGGGTCATCAAAATCCTGACACAAACATTATATTCAACTCGAAATCTGAGTCAACATCGAAAACATTGGGTCTCTGTTGGAACACAATCACAGATAATTTTTACTTTCGTTTTGAATTTTCTAAACAAACTTCAAGGCCAACAAAACGCAACCTACTATCGGAAATATCAAAATTATTCGATCCGTTAGGTTGGTTAACACCATTATCTACTAAACTAAAATTACTATTCCAAAAACTATGGGAAAATAATCTACAATGGGATGAGGAAGTGTCCGATGACATTTTCAACGATTGGTCCAGTATAAAGGCAGATCTACACAACATACACAGCTGCGAGGTACCAAGGTGGTTAAAAAACAACAGTGATGACGTCATCGAAATTCATGGGTTCTGTGATGCATCCATGAAGGCCTATGCATGCGTAGTTTATGCACGCATAAAACATCAATCGGATGTAATACTCATCGCCGCAAAATCTAAACTTGTGCCACATAAGAAATCCCTTACGTTGCCAAAACTGGAACTTAGTGGCGCATACTTACTCTCTAAACTAATAAATAAAATACAACAATCCTTAAAAAATAAACTAGAAATATTTGGATGGACAGATTCGAAGGTAGCACTCAGTTGGATACAGGGTGAGCCTAACCGTTGGAAAGCGTTCGTTGCAAATAGGGTTGCCAAACTCATAAAAACAATGCCTCCTGACTGCTGGCGTTATGTAAAATCTACGGAAAATCCAGCGGATTGTGCCAGCCGTGGAATGCTAGCGTCGCAGTTAGTACAACATACATTGTGGTGGCAAGGCCCCCAATGGCTAAAAACATGGACTTCGGAAGGTGAAACTGAACAACAAATATGTATCACCAACGAGGAAATTAAAACAGTCAAAAAACAAGTCAACGTCGTGAACGATTGCCCAAATATCATTGATAACTTTTTAGAAAAATACAACAGTACAAAGAAAATATCACATATATTGTCATGGATATATCGGGCGATTACACCTGCGCGTTATCGTAAACATTTGCCGAACTATCTCACATTACAAGAGCTGCGCAAAACTAAAACAATTATTATAAAACATGTACAAAATAAAGAATTTCCGATGGAAATAGAAAAACTGCGTAAACATGGTAGTGTTGGCTCAAAAAGTCCATTATTAAATTTAAATCCCTATATTGATGAAAACGGATTATTACGTGTTGGTGGACGATTAAAAAATGCAAACATGTCTGAGGACATGCGACACCCGATAATTATACCACATAAATGTCGATTGGCGGAGATTCTCATAGACGAAGCACATCAACTAACATTTCACGGTGGACCACGTGTAACTCTCGCCAAACTACGTAATTACTATTGGATAACGAGTGGGAACAACGCTACCAAGAAACAGATACGAAAATGCGTGATTTGTCGAAAACATGAATCGGGAAGACAGTATCAACTAATGGGCGATCTTCCCGAGGAGCGATGCAATCCCGCCCCAACTTTCTATCACACAGGCGTCGATTACACGGGCTTTGTGGAAATTAAAACAAACAAAAAACAGAAGAAAATCAAACAGAAAACAAGCTAGAACAGAGAACAATTACAAGAAAACGTACATCACCGGTCAGACTGGGCCATGTCAACTTCATTTCTTTGGCCCTGGCATTAACTTTATTTATGTCAATCGCAATAAATACGGCGCATGGCATGTTGTATTAACATTAAACAATAATAAGTCCTTATACTTTTATCTTGTGGCCAAAAGGAATCTCATCTACTCATCTACTACATACTACGATATATCACCCTACTGGGAGGGCTCGATAGCACTTGAAGAAACTGTAAACTCATTTATATACGAGTAACACCTGTACTAATCTAAACAGCGGCGTTTGTAACATGATAGCGCCGCAACTACAACACGACCACCTCGAACTAAAATACTACAACACACTTTTGATGAAACAACAAATTCATAGTACACTTCACAAAGCGTCGCCGTCGTGGTCTTATCAATGGATTAGGTTACGCGTGTACGAGTAACTGTATCATCTATTACAAATAAAAGCATGGATCACTGATAAATATTTAAATAACATTCCATTAATCAGCAGAGATCTATACAAACTATACATAATGATACCAATTCCCAAACAATTTGGTAAGAATATGACAAGCATTCTGCCAAAAGCAGCATACATTGCCGTGAATCTGAAAAATGACTCTCACATACGATAAACCACCTGTTTACCATCTAGGCAATGACTACACTTACTGCTATCTCAATCATCAAACCAAACGGAAAACGAATTAGACGACGATTTGAATTAATTCAAAAACAAATTTATTAATTTGTTTTTGAATTAATTCAAATCGTCGTTGGTCATCTTATTAGATGACCAACAGCGACGTAAAGCTTAATGAGATGTGATCACCTCACGACATTCATCATCACTATTCACTACGTGGTACCTAAGCTACACCCTCGTGCTGGGGGCGGCTGTGGGCGCGGCCGTGCCCCTGTGGCGCTGGCGAGGACGCCGCATGCGACGCGTGCTCATCTCCCAGACATCAAGCTACAAAGTGTTAACGACGCGAGTGCTAGTGCTTGTGCGCGAAAATTTAACAAGGCTGACGTCAGCCCAGTGCAGTGCAAGTGTGCGTAGTTAAAAAACCAAAACAAAGTGTCATCCCCAATCTTTAACAAACCTAGAGACATTAAGATTATCTAACATTACTTCAATTTTGTATCTTATTATCTAAAGAATCATCACTAACATTTTAACTAACACATAATTGTATTATCACCAACTCATCTTTACTACATTTTAGCCGCCCCGGAATATGTTCGGTCTAAGCAACCGAACACCTGCTATCTCAGCAGTAAACAATGAGATACTTGTTCCTGCGTGACAAGTTTAATACAGAACATCAGTGCTATACCAAACCTCAAACGGACCGGGTGCATTCACTAACATTTTAACATTAACATTTAAACATAATTTTAGAACTTTTATATTAAACATTATTATTAGTATTAAGAACAGTATAAATAAAACTTTTGTAGTAACAAATCCAAACAGTGCTTTAATATTACCGCCGACCTTGCACCCCGCACAAGTTTGCTCAAGCAGTGGTTGTTTCGAGTCATATAGCGTGCAGATATCGAGCTCCTACCTATTCACACAGAAACCGTATAGTGTATAATCTATGCAGAAACCTTAGCCGGCTGTTGATGTCATTCACTCGCGGAGAATCTTAACACCGACTTCTAATTTTTCTACTAGCGCCATCTGTTAGATAATAGTTATACTACTGTTACAGTACTTACCGCATTGAAAATATTTTTTTAACATTTTCTGACACCTCAGAATCAGGGGGCTGCTGGTTCCTATTGTTTTTTCCTGTCTGGACAAGTTTTATATGCCTTCAGGGTATCAAATACTGAGTATCTAACCGGAATAACTCCAAAAATTAACTCGCCTAAAATTTATGATTAAATAAAATTAATTTGAAGATGTGCATCATCTCAACCCATAAAATTTAATATCCCACTGTTGGGCACGGGTCTCCTCCAAAGAATGTGGAAGATGTGCATGTTCGAGTATAAATAATCAACAAACGAAAATAAAGGCAATCGAAAATTGTTCCAGTCGATAACTAGCAAATATTCAATATCCTAGAAAAAATAATAATGCCAGCCAACTACCTAAGTATATTGAAGGAAATCTGAAACCTCTGCTTATCAGCATAGAATACCTCAAAATCTTCTTTTTCTATTTCCTTGCCACCGAAAGTGACGTAGCACTGGTTCCTGGCAGGGACAAACTTGGCGACCAAGATCTCGTCTCCATGGCGAGCTCGACCCACATATATGGGCTCACCAGTAATGTCTGTTCCACCACGAACTGCGTCACGTCGCATGTCCTCGCTTCTTGAATATTTGACCCAGTGGTAATCTGCACGTAGGAAATTGAAATTAATTTATCTGCGTCCAGTATATGTTTTAAAAGGTTTGTTACTTTATATTAGGTATGTAGGTAGTTGCTGTACTCCTTGTGCGTCGTCGCCGCAGACGATTTGATTTTTATTCCTGTAGCTATATGGCTACAGTTAAAAAAAACGATGGTAACTGAAATTCGCTGACTGTGAAGAAAAACATCTTGAGGAAAAACATCATTCACTAACCCGGTCGATCCCGCATTAGGCCAGCGTGTGTGGATTATGGTCGCTCAGCTCTCAGAGAGGAGAGACCCGAGACCGGCAATGGGAAGTGTGGTAGAAATGGGTTGCTGATGATGCTGATGCGAATAGCTCATTAGAAACAACAAACATCCACCTTTATCCGAGGTCTAGCTGTCGCCCACGCCTACGCTCTCACGTGGTTCAATAAACACGGATAATTTACCACAACTACTAACTACCGTATGATACACAATTCCTGGAGTAGGTAGGTATACAATTGTCGTTTATCTCGCATGAACCGTGCATTTTTTCGGGATAAAAAGTAAGTAGCCTCAAACGGCTGGACCAAATCAAATAAAATTTACTCGTACTAAACGTACTAAACTAGATACTCATCTATGCAGATAAATAAAATTGGAATGTCTGTTTGTAATAATTTATTAAAATAACCGCTTTTTACTACATGCATATGAATGTATATACGGTACATAATGTACATTATTATACATACTTATACCAAAATAACTCTTTTTTAAATTTTTGTCTGTCTGTCTGTTTGTACCGGCTTATTTCTGGAACGACTGGACGGATTTTGACGAGACTTTCACTGGCAGATAGCTGATGTAATCCATCAATCAATCAATCAGTCATTTATTGTGGAACATAGGTAATTTACAAAAGATATTACAGACAAGAATATAGAGAGCACTATGTCCTACCATTTAAGGTGTACAAATATATATAATAATAAAGGTTAAATTAAAATTTAGAATCACATTAATTGAAATGTCAAAAATGTTAACTAACAATAAGTATGTCAAAATAATAACAATGCAAATTTTTAAATAATAACGTTAAAAATTAAAATTAAACACAATGTAAATTTTTTTTTTTAAATAATGCCGAAATTAAATACAATGTCAAGATGTAATAAGGACTAACTTAGGCTACTTTAAAAAAAGTAATGTTGCTTTTGTTAAATTCCACGCGGACGAAGTCTCGGGCACAGCTAGTACTAAATAATAATTATTAAATTCTGAATTAATTATTATTTATCGCTATTTTTTACACTCACCTCTCATTTTGCGGGCTGCTTGAGTACACGTATTCCTGTTCTAGCCATCGTCTTTTATACAAAGTACCAATAACAACGTAACCGATATGCTATGACTGCAATGTAATGACATTATCGAAGGGTCATTCTTTAAATGAAATTACTTAATAGGTAGAAATCTGAACAAATGCAATGTAGTTTTGTAAATATTAATTCGTAGATAAAATTGAAATTACGTAACTTTACTTCTCCTTTGTTTTCACAAAGACAGCCAACTTTGCTTTAAAGCCGTGCTATATGGTTGGAAACTTGCCTTCCACAGAAGTGCCTTTGGTGGATTCCAACCGTGTAGCCGGCTGTTGTAAACCAAATTTCATACAAACTGGCAACCAAGCTCCCACCAAGGTCACTCTGTTAGAACGCAAGTTTATAACCATGTAGAACGGCTATTAAAGAAAATCTGAATACATACCTACCTACAGCCTACAGTACTGCCTTGCTAAGAAAGAACGACGCATTCATTAAACTGGTCACAGAAAAACGCACGTAAAGTAAATCAATCAAGATCTATTATTCTCTGAACTTCAGAAGCAGTCATACCGTTTTTTATAAAATAAAATAAATAAAATAAAATAAAATTCGTTTATTTCGAACCGGAATTCATAGTGTTAGTAACAATGACCTTAAACAACTATGTTAGTAAAATAATTTTCTAAATAAGTACATACACATGGACACATACAAAGGATACCACTATTACACATACCGGTTATATGTAATTGTGGTATCCTTGGTTATATGGACGCGTGTCCAGTGCTTCATAATGGCACTGTCTACATCAAGCCTGTTGGCCACAGTCTTCAGGAGGCTGTTGGAACTGCCACGGACCCGCTGTAGCAGGGACGCGATTCGGGTTCTAATGATAGCCGAAAAGCTATCAACCCCAGCTATGGCCAACATCCCCGAGGCACTACAGTGTCGTCGCAACCCCAACAGCGCCCTGAAGGCATTATTATATTGGGTACGCAGGGTCCTGTATGCTCTTGGAGTATAATTCATCCATAGGCCGCACGTGTACAAAGAGTGACAATACGCTTTGAAAAGCGTAATTTTAGCTTGTTTAGAACAGCGTGCAAACCTGCGGGAAAGCATATTAGCTCGAATGCACAGGGCCCTGCGCTCCCGTTCCATGTCCATGTCATCCTTCAGCGACTCCGTGACCCAATGCCCCAGGTACTTAAAGCTGGTAACTTGTGCCAACGGGATCCCATTGAGCTTTACTGGAGGTACTTTGTAAGACTTATTACCAGCCTTGAACACAAGAAGTACACTTTTAGTTGTGTTATACCTTAGACCATGAGTCACAGCGTATCGCTCACAGATGCCCAAAAGTTTATCGAGAGCACTTATTGATGGGCACAGCAGCACCATATCGTCAGCGTAACTTATGTTGTTGACAAAGGTACCGTCAACAGAACAACCAACTCCAGCGCTGCTGAGCTCATCAATCAACCCATTGACATATAGATTAAAAAGGGTAGGCGAGGTAATTCCCCCCTGCCTTACTCCACATTCTAAGCTGTACGAGCCTGTAATACCTCCAGACCATTTCACATAATTATTCTGATGTGCATACCAGTATTTTAATAAAGAAATAAACTCGTGTGGCGTGTTTGTGTCCTCATAGAGCTTTTTCCAAAGAATATTGTATTGAACCAAATCAAAGGCTTTGGACAGGTCTAGAAATACAGCATAAACAGGTGTATTCCTAGCTGTATAGTACTGGACAGTCTGCTTGAGACACAAGACAGCGGCTTCAGTAGACAGACCCGGTCTGAAACCAAACTGTCCATCGTGAAGCTTAACATGAGAGCGCAGCTGCAGGTCCAGCAGTCTGTCCAGCACCTTAGCCACTATGGTTGCCAATGATATTGGTCTGTAATTGGATTTGTCACTAACATCACCAGTCTTATTTTTGACTATAGGAACAACTAATGTTTTTAACATACTATATGGCAGGTAGCCGTGATTCAAGCAAAGGGAAAAAAGTAAGGCTAGTACTCGTGGCAGGTGTACGCCAGCATGTTGCAGATGTTCTATACTTAGGTGACATCATGACCAGGAGACTTCCCCCTAGTCATTTTTCTCAACACAGATCTTATATCCTTTGCTGTAACCACAGCTGGTTTTCCACTAGTGCATTGTATGCCAGAGAAGCCAGTATTTCTACTATCAGTTACGCCCAATGGTGGCTGAACCTTAAAATGATCCTTGAACATTTCGGCTATGAGCGAGGGATCACTTAGCCCATCCACGTTTGCAGGAATACTAGGTTTAGTTAGGTTTTATAAGCAAGGCAGAGTAGTTTGCTTATATTTCTTTAGTAGGTAGGTACCTACTTATCTTTTTAATTGACCATGCCATAGCGTTTTAATAGCTTTGGCCTTCTTTTACACATTGGGGTCTATCTAACCCAGGTCTAAAATTAGATACCTATTTCAATTAAATAAATTGGTTTAAATGGCGGAATGAATCGGTAGGAGCTCATTTTTAGTTGAAACCTTTATTTTAGCAACCTTTATTTTACCTAATAGTAGCCTAGTTAGATGGTAGCCTCTCTGAAACAGTTGACAGAACATTGACGGATTTTTTATATATTTAAAATCTGTTAGATTGTTTACAAGACACATAATTATTATTAGTGAAACAAGGCTTTATTATGAGACTTGGAAATATTACACTATACGGTAATCAGGGTTCCTTTTCTTTAATCGGGTGTTGTTCTAGGACAAAAGGTCCAAAAATGTGGGTAAGGCAATGTGAGTGCTTTTCAAAATCTGAAAAAACCTTGTTCATCATTTACATAACGAATGTTATCCTGAAAGTACCTTAGATACTTGCGAGTGTAGGAAATGGATTTTCGATGACATATTGCATCCTTATTTGTGATAAGCATCCAGCATCAGTTATTGTTTCATGGAGATCTAGTGATTTGTGATTACCGAGGAAACGTCTACGAAAGTTGTAATGAGTCTTGCTGAATTTTTTTTAGTCTCTGACATGTTTATTTAGTATTGATTAGCATATCAAATGTGGTTCTGTAATTGTTTGATCTCGAAGTACTCTCCACTATGGCACTATTAGAAGGTTCTGTTTTATTGTCTACTTCCGTAGTAAAAGAACAAAATGGAAAATCTTTCAGGTACAAGAAAGTGTACAAGTGTGTACAAGTATAAGAAAGTTTGTGAAGAATTTGGTAACTAACAGCATTGACACTAATGAGAATGGATGACACATTTAGCAAACTACATAAAATTGGGTCCGATTTGAAAACGGTTTTTCCTTTTGGTTAGGTGATGTTGGCCAGCCGGTTTTTAGAATGGCAACACCTGAGAGATTTGTTCTTGGATTCAACTAGTTAGGTTTAATTTGAAACTCCACTATCCGGAACTTTTAGGGTCTGACATAATCATTGCTAACATATTCATTTTCAACGTTGAAAGTTTTCCTAACTAAATTGTTATCCGTTTTGCGTCGTTTTCCTGGTCTTTGCGTAGCCCATTTCATTTATTTGAATTTGCATTTTTTTATAGTATAAAAGTTTTTATATTTATATTTTTCATACCTTGAAATTTTTATGTGGGTACTATACCTACAGCTTTAAGGTAAGCAACCATAATTTTATTATACCTAAGTACCTACCTAAACCTATCTACCTACCTACCAAATCTGTAAAACAATAACAACAAGTTGCATATTGCTCTTCATTGTAAGAGAGGGCCCACAGGCAGGGTGCGGGAATTTACTGTTTATACATCGCATAGGATCTTTATGGAATACCCGCATGCACACGGAACAGAAAAAACAATTCAATTATTCTACACGACTATTACGACTAAGCACTTTCATTAATCTGTATTCGGCTACTCCCTGTATCTATGTATTAGGTCATTTAGGCTTAAGCTTTACGAATTTGCTTCTAAGGATGTTCAGGTCATCATTTTATGAAGAATGAGCGAAGTGTGTCTTTCTTTAATTCCTAGGTAGGTACACTACAGAACTTCTGTGAATTTCTACGTTTATAAAAATGACCTCGACGGCAGCGTTAAATGCATTCCTCAACAAGGTAATTTAGAATCATGTCAAGTGCTCCCACTAATCTAAGCTTTAAATGGTTCCTGTTACTTTGTTTAAACTAGTCCAGACAACAAATGAGGCCAAGGTCCGTATTTATAAACTGATCCCAAGCTAGAGATAAGTACTTACATAAATATATACCCACTTAGCGCCGGTAGCGCCATACTTGATCTGCCACATACCTACAACCGTTATAAAAAATATAATGTAATAATAACAAATTATTATTATAAAAAAATCACAGATGTTTCATACACAACTTCAATATTAAAACAAGAACATTATGTTTCCAGACATAACAATGTAAGTCAGAATCAAAATCTCAGAAAATATTGTCAAAGTGACATTTGATTTGATAACATAACCTAACTTTATCTCAATTTTGATTTCTTGTTGGTTAATTAGTAATTGTTTGCATAATAACAAACAAATGGTCATGAATACTTCTATGATAAAATTAGCACAGGTAAATTAGTATTTTGAAATCAAATATAAAGTGGCAAATAATTTGTTTTATTCACGTTTTCTTAATATTTACAGAGTACGAGTATCATAGCACAATGCTCACCAGTATTGGCATCACAGTTACACACCTCGGCTCCTCTATGCAGGGTAGTGTCAGGAAAGTACAGGATCACAAAGAAACGAGACCGACCGCTCACTTACGAAATGGCGAACCCACCACATTTTATTGCTCACCGTAAATCGTGGAACTCTTGGAATACTTGTGAGTTAAAATTATTATACTATGACTTGCCCCTGATGTATGTTGGATTACATTCAATGCAGAAGCTATTCTTGACCTCACTATATAATGTATTTGTTAAATACCAAGCATTAGAATCATGTCTTCACTTAGTGTTCAATATCAACACCATAGTGGCCAAGATCAAAATTAAGACCTATACTGCCGCACTCAGATACGTCAATTAGCAGTAATCTGTCATTAACACAATTTTTTCATTGAATAATCTTCTTTAGGCATATCGACTTAAGTATTACAAGTTTTTACTAAATAAACTTAATTAAGTTAAGTAATGTCTCTGAGTATGGCAGTTAGTTTTTTCTGAACCTCTGTACCTTGCTCTAGTAGTTGCAAAGTTTCTTTTCACTCATAATAAGGGTCTCTATTTTAGCTAACTTGAAGGATGGTCTCCGTCGTTCAGAAACAGCTATAGAAGATGAGTTCATTAGGCGATTTATGAATGGCACATGGCATGGACTTGTCTGTAGCGAGGTAAGTAAAATTTTTTCACTTTTTTAATAGCTATACATATTTATTAATCAGGTTAAAATTTATTATATATATACTTGCTGCTCGCATGAACATGTTTTATTCTTACCTTTATTATAAAATCACTTGTCCCAAAATTTGACACATTTCAAATTTGATCACCCTGGGGCCTAGAACAGGTACATGCAATAAAAGGCGAATAAAAATTTTATGTTATTTTACACAAAATGGCCTCAGTAGTAATTTAATGATTCAGCAGATTAAATCCTAGTCAGATATATACTGATAGACCTTGTAATGTATTCCAGGTGATCATCAAACGCCAGTTCAACCACATACGCGTGGCAGCAATCATCAGACGTGCTGTGTCTCCTATCAAAATGTACTTCCTCTTGGGCTATACAGAGGAACTACTGGGTAACTGGCTTCAATGTCCAGTCACTTTAGAACTCCAGACAGTAGACAGTTTCAAAGATGTAGTGTTTAAATATATCTAATTTTCTAACTATTGTGTAGTGTATTGTTAGCTTTAATAAAATATGTATATAGTCCTATCTGTTTTTGTCTCTGATGCTACTGGAGTTGTTGGTGCAATCCTTGTTAGAATCTATAGATAGATGTGGTGGGCCTGGGGATTAATTTTGGAGTTATCCATTCCCTGAGTAATGAACTAATATGAAGCAGGCAGATAAGTGTCGGATAAACTATCTGTGACATAAGTGACAAATTTTATATGAAAATTACGTCACAAGTCTGTCAACTATGTTTCAGAAAGGCTATCAGCCAATTATCAAACAGGATTAAAAGAGATTCAAAATAAAAGTCGAGCAATAAAATTCATCTTATAATTTTTGATTCCTTCAAATATACATAATGTATCAACAAACAGAACAGCGAGACGCAGGCCGCGCGGCCGCACATACACAACAACTGCCACAGCCGGCACACTAACACACACATGCGTACATGACCGCTCCAACACTATCGAGCCGCGACCGAACTTCTGCACATACGCTTTGTACTTTTATAGATCTTTTTACATTTACACGATTCAAACACCGATTGATTTTGGGATTTCAATATTTTAGTCAGTTGAATCAAGTTGGTGAGTCAAAATCAGGTTTAACATAGTAGTACAGTCGCAAAGCCAAGCGGTGTTCGTTTCAAAAACTGAGAGTACATGCAACATTCCATTTCCTTAAGACAATTTCTCTAAATTTTTCATAAATGCCTATGGTGTCTCTCTCAGGTAAATTTGTATTGTCTATCACAGTGTCGTAAAGCATTTGTCCTTACATACTAGTGAGTTACACATTGCGATCTTATCATTAAATCACCATAAAACACATTTTGTAAACTTGTTAAGGTGCTTCAGAAAATATTTTTTTCATTATCATGATATTTCTTTTTAAAGTCTCAAACAGTCTTTCATATTGAGCTAATTCGGTGCTTGTGGAATGTCGAGAATCGAGATACACCTCGCTATTGTATTGTTTGATTGTATACTAACTGACTGTTCCGTGGCTGTGTCTGTTGGTTCTCAGTGTGCGCAGAAGTCCAAACGGCTGACAATATGCGACGGCTCGCTCGTTGTTTAGCATTAATTGTTATCGAAATTACATATTTACAAATTAAATATACACACAACATGAAGGCTTCTCGTGGTTAATTCGAATCACTATCCAAAACTTTTAGCAGCATCGTTGAAGCTCCCGACCCGCCGCGAGCGTACTACACAATTATTTCAACACAGAAGCCTGAGTATTTACATAATGGAGTATGGAAATATTATAACACATATGTACAAATTAACATGATTTCAAAAAGAATAAACATTAGAGTGATATTGAATTATTAAAAAAAGATGATTCAGTCAAGTGCTGGGAGGTTTCAACGACGCAAACAGAAAGTGATTTACAATTTTGGATGGCATCAGTTATTTTTGTCAATTAATAAATATACCTACAGTGTAATATAACAAATGTAATGTGCGATATAAATTCCTATTCCAACGCTACGCACTGCTAAAACTATTAAGTAAAATGTCCATCAAAATTCTATTAAAAATAAAGAGATCATATATGTTCTACAAATAAGATAAACTTGTTGCAATAAAGCTCTAGATTATTCATAAGCGATACTTACGCATCTTGGTCGTGTTCTGTTCGCTTCAATACTGTATAATTTGTGAGACCAACATGTACGTACTAATGCGTGCACGCACAAAGGCGTGCACGTACTTATTCGTGCACGTACTAATGCGTGCACGTACTTATTCGTGCACGTACTAATGCGTACACGTACTTATTCGTGCACGTCAGTACGTCACCAACGACGTATTAAACACGTAAGTATTACTTACTATTATGAATCATGTAAAGCCAAATCTTAGTAGTTAATTGTTGCCTATTGTTATATTGCTATTATTCCGAGGTCGACTGATTGTAGCTATATAATATTATGCATCATAAGATATTGTATTACTGATAACAAGGTAAATGCAAAAATACTCACTACTATTTTAAACATCTATACGTGATATTTTTGAGATGGAAACATTGGATCGATTCAAATACTCATGCCAACTTAAATTTAACATATGAAATTGTAGAGTGCGATGAAAAAACGGATAATAGACGCTGAAATTGTTCCTTGGCAAGTGTAAATAGATATAATGTAGTGTACAGTTAGGTAACCAATCTCCGTATTTGTGCTTGGCGCCCGGACCAGCCTCAACGCCACTTCGGCTCACAACACTCTTACATACATATCTACATTAAATAACACGAGTACTAGAAGATCAACATGATATGATTTTAAAATCTACTGTACTTAGAAAAATTATACAGCGTCAGTAGTAAAATTTGATTCGTATAAAACTTCATTTTAACTCCATTTATCCTAAAAGTAATAATTCAATATACCCTTTTTTATGATTTGGCTTAATTTTTCTTCACAATACTTCAGATAGATTACAAGAGAGACGTATCCCTATCACAATCACATTAGTAACATTAAAAATTAAATACAACAGCACCTGTCGTTTGATATACATAATCATAATATAATATACTGAATAAAAATATTCAAAATCAATTATTCGATATAAATAATTCCGATGGAGATGACAAAATTACAAAAATAAGCGTAGATACAACTATGCAGTGGTCCAAATAGTATTTCCTTTACAATATATAAGTGATTTGATTTGTTGTAAATATCACTACTTATTCCGATGAAACAACTAACGCTTCACAACGAGAACAGCGCTCGCTAAGTGGCTACTACCAAGTTATCGACACTCACACGAACATTTGTACTACGCCAGTATGCTATACCCGCTACTACTACACGTACATACACGTGCCGTCGGACGCCTCCGGAACATCAATTAAAAAACTTACTAAAACTAAAAAATAAAATGCATCTAACATCGTTTCGCAAATTTAGATCGGACCTCTCGTGACAACTACGCAAATACTGAACCGTTTCGACAGAACCAAATCGAACCTAAGAGCTAAACATAAGTATTTTGTGAATTGCAATAATGATACTTTATATGTGGAGGAGGGTCTCGATCATCACATAATATAACCTACTTACAGCTAATGGGGGCGTCCGGTGGCAACAGACCGCTGAAAGAGACCATTCGTAAATAAACTCAAAGACTTACACTAAGCTAAACAACTCTCCACTTACATACGCAGACAGACGTCTAATAAACTCACGAGTGATAGGGGAGGAGGGGGGATATACTTGTCTCGCTGATGAGTTTGTTGGTACACTCGATGCCAAATTAACCTAACACCGACCAACCGCCGGCTTTTGTTCAACGCCGACACCGCACGACCTTACCGCGACAACTGAACCGAACGTCATCGAATCTACTACACCGTTAGAAACGCCGTCTAATACCTATACCACATTTTAACATTTATCGATCAGTGAGACAGCCTTCACGACCAAGAAGTTTACGTAACACTATATATGTAGGTTACACAAATTATATAGACAACCAAAGTACTAAAATACTGTTACCAACAGTCGACTAAGTAATTATTTGTGTAGAGCACCTTAGACAAGTTTTGAGACTTCAAAACTAAATAAAAAAACCAGTTTAGATTAAATTAGGAAGCTACACAGAAGATCTATAGATTTGCTAGTGTTTAGATAATTCTCTTGCTGTCCGTACCGTCTTATTACGAAGAAATATAGGACATGACCAGAAACCCTATTCAAACAGATATAGATAGGTAGGTATGATGGATAGATAGGCATTTCCGCTGAGACGAGCTCGGCACCTGTTGGCGAAGGCACTCAATAGACACTTCCGACACTAGCAATACACCTTTATATAACTTAACCTGCCCTACTAAAAAAACAACCGTATGAAATGTGCTACAGGAAAAACATCTGCAAACATTTACTAATAAGTGCATTTTTATCGAACTTAAAGCGGTTACATTTGCAGGAACTGTATGATATAAGCCACTAAAAACACCTCTAAATAAATAGCTATAGATGCGTCTTTCCCGTACTAATATCAAACGGTTACGTCTTTAGGCAGTTACTATAAATACTTCAGCAGTTTTACACCAAACTTCTTGTTACGACTGTGTATTAGGCAACGACTTACATATGACAAATTTAACAAAGGAGAACGAACAGGACCTAAACATCACAATGTGTACATTATTCCTGTAGGTAGAAGCGCGACCGACTTAGACTCGTAATAAATTATGATAACACCCTATCTTCATAACATATATTATCACTATAGCTCGAATATACGGCGATTATTAAGCTTTGCTATTCAATACGAAAGAGTTATATGGATATGCCTTTGATTATATAATTGCTAGTAAGAACAACAAATCAACTCTTAAAGATTTAGAGGAGATCAAGAGTCGAGAGAGCGGTTTACATACTCTAACCTAATAGGGGTTAATATATCAGAAATTAACTGAAAAAATTACCTAGCAAATTAGGGAACATTTTAGTTCGATGTTGTCCTCCCGTAAAATAGAAAGTATGTCAACAAACGTAAAATTAATATCACTGACTCAGTTACTTTTAGACCTCAGTAACTTATTATTTAAATTAAAGATTAACCTAATTACAGTGTGTCTACTAATTTTATATGTATTATATTGCATTTTCGAACAATTGATTAAAAAACGAACACAGTAATATGTTTAAAAGCGACGGGCACATCGACGCTCACTTTGCATCTAAGTAAGTACAACAACTATTTTGATTTATACATGTTTGTTACGATTATTTGAGAAGCATATCCATATTACATTTTCGTGTACAGTTTATATAAATAATCGCCTAACAACCCGAAACCTTATCACTTATGATATTAATATTTATTTATTGCACACATGTGATGTCACTTCATAGGCAGTGTTAGATTCAACAATGGTCTCTCTATAAAAATTTATAATAGTAATTAAGTATCAAAAATAATTCAAATATTCTATTACAATATTAAAGATTTACGATAGCTATGTTACAAACCCGGCCGCGTATAGTACAAAGTCGCGCTGTAAATATAACGAGAAGGCTGAACATCGGTACAACTTCATATACTACGTACATACATATTGCACTCGTAGTGGAAAAAAGTTATAACATGAGAAACACCGTTGGGCAATTCCAAATCTTATAATTATTACCAACAGAGGGTAATTTGCTAAAAAGGACTTGATATCTGTTTTCGCAACAGAGAGAGACGTTGTAATGTACTGAAATGTATCGGAGATGTCACACAGCGGACGCGAGCTCGGTGCATGCGATACATTACAATTATTTACACCCCACCGTTAGCTGACAGTTCCAGTGATGTTAAAAAGGAGAGACACGTATCCAACCATCACTGACTTTTATATAAACATTTTATACAAATTGTACCGATGATCAATATGAAGAAGAACGGCGAACACCGTTCATGTGAATGCCAAAGTATTGGCACAAAAATAAACATAATATTAAGTATAAGCGAAGTCTAAACACATCGTCTCACTGATCCCAGTACGTTTACAACGAGTCTAGACGACCGATCGACCGACCAGTCTATCGATCACCTCGACTCGACACCACAATCACGAACATTGCATAATTATCCCAGATAAAATATCATCTAAATAATATACAGTGGAGGAATTTAGATTCATTAATTGGTAAATGGACGTTTGAAACACACCGAATGAAGGCGTTCATGTTTCTTTAATAAACATGAAATGCGAAAAAAGATTGTAATAGCATGTTAGAAGTAACTTTTTTCAATAACTTGCGTCATGTGGTTGATCTGTTTTAAATTCGTAAGTTTAGCAAGACGAGTAAGATATCATATTTATAATATGAACGTCAATAGTAAGAAAAAATAAAACATGTCGCCCTCAATCATTACAATTAGCAAGATTAAAGTCGACAACATTTCATTCAAACATTTCATTGAAATATATTTGTGCCAAACTATTTCTCAAGATATGGTGCTTCACAATTTTAAACCTAACACCAATAAACACAGGGTAAGAATTACAAAAAAGACAATCTTAAAGTATGTTTTACTGAATATGTGATACTTGCTAACAGTGTTGCTCATATAATTTTCACTACAGACATCAATGTACTTTATATTGTATTCCTCAACTGTATAATACCTATATTACATCAAAAAACTAAGCGTAAAATTGTTGTCATAACGACTGAAAAAATATTTATCTTTATGTATCTATTACAATTTTATTGACACAATAAGCGTAGGTCTCAATTTAGTTCATTGAATCGATATTTTAAAAATCACTACATTATTTTAATCAGATTCGTTATAAACAATTGCACTCACATCACGCACTAACTAACATACATAATCACTGCCAGAACAATTTTTTACTATAAAGTTAAACTTTCATGCATTTAACTAGTATAATACTACATTACGGCCCGTTATCTGTTCACTGAAACAAACTTCGACTATGAAACTATAATGAAAGTGCGGAACACTGTTGTTCGCGAATGTACCGCTTTACGTACAACTAAACTCGCACATACAAAGCTGTATAGTCACTCAAATCAAAAATATTTGACCTAAATTTAGTCAAATATTACTGTGCTGTCACATTGGGCTTTAAATAGGCTCTAATTTGTCAAAAGACTGTATACTACGCTGTCTTTTGATAAATACGAGCTAGACTCCAGTCAGAAAATAATATTAATTTTGAAAGAGAAGGCGAGGATGAAATATGTGCAAAGACAAATTAATATATGTACGTATATTACGCAAAAAAGATAGACAAATATACTGGTTTATATATTTTTTATGAATACGTCATAATATATTTAGCAGCACCAATAACCCGCGCCGTATGCTGCGATATTTTTTGTTTTCATATTCTAAGGGGCTAGTCGGGACCTCAAAAAGCCCCGTTATATACACACATAACTAAACTATTTGTTATTTGACATAGACGCTTCACTGTAATTATGCTCGAAGCTGACAGTTACGTACACCAACGTATACACAATTGGTATACGCATCCATAACAAGCGGGACAAGTCCAATTTCCATATGCGAGCTTAAAACGGCATTGAAATAACAATAAACCAACCAATTCCGCGCTTTCATTCAAACTTTTGCATAATCTAATGATTTATCTAACAAACAAGCTTTATGTAGTTTACATTATTGAGCATAACAAAATGTACATTATCGGTCGATAGAAATATTGTACTAAGTATTTAAATAGTCCAGTGAAAAGAGAACGACGTTCGGTGCCAATTATCAACGGTATTAAAATACTATCAACTAAATAGTCGACTTAAGAGACGGATTGTGTCCATTAAACAACAAAAAAAAGAACATTCTATGAGATGGATTTAAGTAAGTACTTAAAACTAAGTTATTTGTACATAAACGATTCATAAGCTAGTTACTGATATTTGTATATTGTTGGTGTTCATATATTTAGACTATTGATTTGTTACTTATACACTGCCCTGCTATTTAAGAAACGACCTAATAGTATTACACAAGCCATAGAAAAATACGCCTTAAGCTCATTATTTTAAGTACGTTTCATTGGCTAGAGTAATATAATTAAAAGCTTTTATTAGCAAGGCAGAACAGTCTGGTACAGCACTTCTATAAGAAACTATACAAGACTAAACATTCTGTACTAAAGTTAGAACCGTCTGAGTAAACATATCATGGGATACGATATATCTTAATCTCGGTGCAATCAAGAGAAAGGTCACTCGGTAATTTGAACCTTATGTCAATTCACTTATGATTCAAATTACCTAAGATCTATTTTTACTGTAAGTTCTGTTATTTAGAACATTTACACGATGCTTATTTCAAGATACCTTTGTAAGGCAACTTGATTTTTTGCATAATTGGCATTGTATAAAAGATGTTTTGAATTAAGATCCCAATTAGGAGCACGGTATAAAACGTTGCATATATTTCATTTAGCTGAAATATATGTGCAGGTAGATGAGTACAAATCTTAATTTTCAAATTAAGGCGATTTGAATTCGCTTATGAAACCATGAGACACAAAATGGAATATTTATACGAACCCAAATCGACAAAATAATTAAAATAAATCGTTCCCAATAGTGTATACCAATTGTTAGCACATTTGTAAACAGTATAAACACTATTAAGATAGATTCAGAAATATATTAGACTAACGAGACAAAAAAAGAAGTAGAGTAACATTTATATGATACCAGTTTCATGTTATCGCTTTAAAATAACATTAAACTGGCTTTATATAAATTGGCAATCTGTAGAATTGGTTTTAAAAATACTTACGTAGGAATCAAATCCATAATTGTTTCAGTGTAAAATACAGTTAACAATTTGTGCTAGCATTTGGCTTTGCTGCTTATTCAAAAGCAATTAAAGAAAAAAAAACAACCTCTGAATGTCTGTGGACTACGCCAAGGGTGGTGACGTCACAACCTTTTTTATGCAGCCAAAAAATTAAACACAAATCTTTAGATGTTTTAAAAATGACAGTAACAGAGTAGGGCCGGATTGTTTTAGGCGTTTTAAAAAAGAGTGAAGTATACTGTTAATTAAAAAACGTATTACAGAAGTATAATCTACTCAGACTAGGTTACAGATCGAGATTAGACTAGGTTACATTCAAAACAAGTCATGTTTTTAAATTTTACACGATACTTATTAAAAAAAAGAAATAGCCAATCGTATCACATGTTTAAGATCTTACTCCATATAAAATTTAGGTTATAATATAATCAAACTTGTGAAACACGTTTGTAAACACGCGAAAAACTGGCTTATTGTAAATATGTACTGATTCCGGCCCTGCATACTGTGACGTCATTAATTAGTCTGCAGACGTTTTGTAACAGGTTGAGAGTGAACATTTCACACTCACAATAGAAAACAGTCATAAAATTAAACGTTGCTGGGCAATTTTGAACTTTATATTAATACAGAGATAAAAATTGGCAGGCAGACAGATCTCAACTTATATCTGTTTTGTATTGAGAGTGCATAATGAGAGTCCCCCGGGTGAGACACAATCCGCTCGGTCACTAGTGCTTGTGTGCGGGGTGTGTGTGTGTGTGTGTGTGGTGTGTGTGTGTGTGCGTGTGCGCGGGGTCGCGGTGCCTGCGCGGGCGCGGCTCGTGCTACCTGCGCCCGATCAGACCGTTCGAGTTGCCGCTCGCTGTCGGCGACATCTCCAACTCTACCAGGAGAGGGAAGTGATCTGCAATACATCATATTAAAAAAGTTTTAGATATTATTCATAAGGTTTATAAGAATAGTTATGCCATTCATATACACTACAGTTTAGCAGAGAGGATGCCTGCGGAGGCAGACTGAATCCTGTTTAGACCTGTTCAGTTTCTTTTACCTACAGAGGCGACCAAAAAGAAATCTTAAATCCATTTTTCGTGTGACACGGACGCGGTTGACTTACGCAGGCATATCTCTCCGGTAAACTGGATCGTGTGTGGCCAACTAAAGGTTCGAAATATAACAACCTAACAATATATGTAATCAAACATCAGCTGACAGAAATAAAATCACCTGAAGGTACGTGAGGGTGTGGACAGCCGACAACCTTATGTTCTCGGAACCAGTCTTGCGACAACGGCCCCAATAGACCGAGCGGCGTCATCGACTGTTTGCTGTAGAATATGTAGTCGATTATGCCTTTGAAATCAAACCTGAAAATAATAAAAAGTTACATTAATATTATTACTTATTTTAAGAATTTAATAACTCACGGTTTCGGTCAATGACGTGTTCTATGTATTTGAAAGACGAAAAAATTGTGACATCTGACAATCGAATCTAAGTCGCTGACTCTTGAATAAAATCTGCAAATAAATTATTTGTGCTTGGATGCGATGGTGGCCAAATGGGAAAGAGACCGGCTTGCATAACATTGTGGGTTTCAATTTATAGAATTTATAATATGTACTAGTTTAGTTTTGCGAGTTACCATCTGCTATCATTGAAGAAAAAAATCGTGAGGAAACCCACGTACCCTAGAAGAAATTTTCAGGTTATGTGTGATCTACCAACCGCATGAGACTGTGTGTATTATGGCCTAAACCCTCTGAGCTCTCCAGATAAAGGATATCTTTGTCCGGCATAATAGGTTGCTATTGTACTATTTATAGTTGTATATTTGTATCCTTGTTAGCGCACAGAATCGCACTTTCCTATGCTTCTATTCTTTTCTCTCACTTAGAACAATTTTATTTATTACAGTGAGATGAGAGTGCTAGCCGATCGTATCGTCGATTCCACCGCGTGCGGTCGCATTCCCGCTCTCACTTTCGCTCTAATAATGACGGTTCTAAGGTCTAAGTTGGTTAAGGTTGCGAGTAGCCTTTTGAGGAGAGGCCTATATCCAGCAGTGGGCTTATATGATGATGACAATGATTGTACCAAGGAAAAATACCAAGGAAAGGAAAAATCACAAAGGCTAGAAGAAAATGTGCAAGCGGAACCAATGGATGCGAATTGTTCAAGATAGGTTAATTGGAGTAATCAATGTAAAGTACTTACGTATAATTAGTGTAGGGCATGATGTCTTCGCTGTACGCGGAGGCAAGTTTGAAGTTATGCGTGAACTCGTGCTCGGATCCCGGCATACGCCGCAGTGACGCCGCATACCCGAGCTCCTTGAAGTCGCGGTGTTCAGCCGACACACGACCGGCTGATAAGAACTCCACCACACCTGGAAAATTATCCAATGTACATATATTATTATTAACACTTTCAACGCCAAGCTAACAGATTATCGAAAGTATATTGTTTCGGGGACACCGGTGACCACCTTGGTGTTCAAAAACTTAACTATCTACAGACTAAGTGAGTACTTTTCTTTTTTAAACCACGACGGGTTGCAAACAGTCGTACGGCCCGCCTGATGGTAAGCGGCCTGCAAAATTAGAGACATTACGAGCGCGTTGCCAACTATTCAAACCTCTTCCCTCCTCATTGAGATCGGGAAATAAACAAAAACCTTTTAAGCTTTTCATTATCAGTTCGGAGTCTGTAAATTTGCCCAGTTAATTGCAATATGCAGGCTTCCTATTACATGGGAGGTTATGTGGGTGTGGGGATGCTATGTTTTTTGAATATATTTTACATAAAAGCAGCCTAGACTTTTTTAGAATCGACATAAAAGAAATCGGAAGAAATTTGGGACCGGCAATAAACACTTGCTACCTTAGACCATGATTGATTCAAAAATCTTCTCGTAAATTTTACTATGTAACGGTTTAAGTAATAATTAAGTAATAATCAAATTCAAAAATTTTTATCATATCTTTCCGCGCATTATAAATTTAAAAGCAATAAAATTTATGTGAAACTACCAAAACATTTACTTTTAATTCTTAGGATTATCTTGAAATGCTTTTATAATCGCCATTTTTAACGATAAACCGGCTTCATTCCCATAAAATTAACCAAACATTTTAGTCTATTTCGTAATCGCGTTCTCGCCGATATCGTAAAGCCCATTTTGGGACCATCATTGTCTCAGGTCTATCGTAAATGACAAAAAGATAGCAATAAAATAGATAATTTACAAGCGCAAGTACGAAAACAGAAAGATAAATGCGCTTAGTTGATTGCCGATTTTTAACGTTAAGTTGAGCAATAACTTGTTATAGTTCGACTTGAACGGTCATTTAATAGCAATAAATTTTGGTGAAACGCCGTTTGTTTCACAAGTCATGTCATTTGTAAACTGACTTATCTTACGGTGGAACAAAGTATGAAACTTAAACACATATTCACAAATCGTAATTGTTTGACAAGTTTGACAATCTACAAGCGAGCATTTTGAAATATTATTGCAATTATGAAAGAAAACCTTCCTAGAGACTAAAATATAATTTCTTTTAAATCAATAGTCAAGTGCTCATTAGAGTATATACAAGAAAAATGTAGATAGAAACGACACATATAATACTGACCACTATCAGGCAATGAGTTGAAGTCTCCACACAGCAACAGTTGCACATTATCCCGTTGTCCTGAGAGGCGCAGCGTCCGCGCCGAGTCGTCCAGTATAGTCCGCAGTTCATTGCTCAACATCATCGTCTGAATAAGCTTTACGTCGCAAAATTCAGGGTCCCAGTGAATGTGCGCGGTACATACTAAGATTGGCTGGCCTAACATCCCTGAGTCCGTTGGTAGTCCTGTAAGTAATGACAGTTGTGTTATAAAGAACCCGATATCTATAAAAGTTTGGAATGCACGCAAACTGCTGAAGCCAAATGGACTCGAGCTGATCTTGATCTATTGCGAGCAGTTTTCAAACAGTTTAGTCACCAAGAATAAGCATTCTCATCCAACGTGGCAATGTGGCCAATCTGCTGGGCAAGTTTTCGACTGACAGCGGCATAGATGCGAGCGAATAATATGACGTTTCTTAATTTAGTTATTTATTTCATACAAAGTTTATATATTTTGACTGGCCAGTTGGTCTAGTGGTTAGTGACCCTGACTGCTAAGCCGGAGGTCGTGGGTTCGATCCCCACCCAGGACAAATCTTTGTGTGATGAGCATAAAGGTTTGTTCTGTGTCTGGGTGTAATTTATCTATAATATGTATGTATTTACAAAAAAAAAAATGTATTTAAGTAGTATATCAGTTGTTTAGTACCCATAACACAAGCAAATATAATTGCTTACTTTGGGACTAGATGGCGCTGTGTGAATGTGGTAGAATATTATTATTATTATTATTATATATTAGGCTCTGCTAATATTATTTTCTTGTAAATTTGTAGTGAAATGAAAATGAGAAATTTACAACAAACATTTGAAGCTTGCCACAACGTGACATGTTGACACAAATCAAATTGTAATATTTTGTATGACCAGAATCACTTTTTGAGTACCTCAGATACGATGCGGTGCGCCTTATCAATTAACGTCTTCTCGAATAGGGATTTAAAAGTATATTTTCGTCTTTAACCTCAATAAGTCCGGAATGACGAAAAGTGCCGAGAGTTTTATAATCTTACTGCACAATCACATACCGTTCACAATCTCAAAACAAAATAAACATAAGATTGCGTTAAACAAGTGCTAAAGACACACTTAACACATTCCTCGGAGCTATAGAACATGTGTGCCACAGCTACTTGATATGTTAATGATTATGTAATTGTCAGCATGCTT
The DNA here is from genome assembly GCA_905147015.1 of Laspeyria flexula. Lineage (NCBI taxonomy): Eukaryota > Metazoa > Arthropoda > Insecta > Lepidoptera > Erebidae > Laspeyria > Laspeyria flexula. The sequence continues at coordinate 13,762,648 of LR989960.1, read as the reverse complement.
CAAATGTTAAGATTAATTGATTGGTTAAGACTAAACAAAAACAATTACATGTTTGTCTTACTGCATATATTCGCACAATAGTGGAAAAGAGGATTAAGATGAAAACTGGCACTGAGCAAATTTTAACATTATAGCAATAGGATGAAGATTAAAATTGCCGGACAAATAAATTTCGTCTTATACATATACACTGACCGTGCTGTATATTAATCGTGCTAACCAGCTTTACGCAGTTGTATGGTGAACAAGCCGCTAAAAGCGGCTTATAGGAGTTCATAGAACTATTGTTTTGGTACTATATTGGCTTTATTATAATTATGATAACTATGTGTGTTACTCATGCTTCATATATCATACTGAAAGATCTAGTAAATAGTTATTTTACCAAATCATTTTTAAAAATATAAAATTTATTTATATAAATTCCTAAACATATTTGGGAATACTCTCATGTAGACAAGAGAGGAGTTGCACTCAATTTCGTTCGACAAAGTACACTAAAAGTTGAAACACTATCGATTCCCGGGGTCGATGAAAATATTAAGATTTTGTGTCAGTCAAAAAAATCTTATATTTATTATAAAGAGAATACATATTTTTTGACAGAATAATTCCGCGTACAGAGAAAGTCTCAAGACATCGATTGTAGTTTTTGGGTTAATAGACACCCAGTAATTACGAGACAAGCTGAAAAAAGCCGACACGCTTTTTATTGAATACTTTTAACATTCGCTTCGGTCACTGCTTATATAAATGTTTTTAGGACTAAATTATGCATCGAAGTTTTTTAAGGCGTGGTCAAACAATGAAAGCCGTGGGTCGGTGGCATGATAACGTTATAATGTACTGAAATGTATCGGAGATGTCACCGCGTAGCAATCAGTGCTTGCAGTCCAATACAACGACTCTGCTAACACATTTTGGTGTGGCTTTAAGGTGGCTTATATGCCAATAATCTATCATTTGTTCTTTAACATTAATGTGTCAGTCAGTCACTATGCGATTTTCTGAACGTAAATAAATTCAGTTCCATTACAATTTTACTTCATACTCGTCATAATTATACAGATGGTACCAGCATTTAAACATTATTCATTTCCACATTACATATTATCTTATTCTGTACTTTTGGTTATTATTGCAAATTCTTTTCAAAACTTAAGGAACCATCAATCATGATACATAAATATCCGTCCTTTTTATCATAAGACCATTGAATAAAAAGCCTAAGAGCCTTCTTAGGCTTTGAGCCGAAGATAGAAATGAGAAAGGTTGTCAGAAAACGTAAGTAATGCAATGACGTTCGTATTTTAGACGACCCAAATTTGCTTGAGGTACTGCGGTGATATAAAATGAAGATGAGTCGCAAAAGAAGAACTATTCAAATTTGAATTAAATGTTTCTTTTTCGCCATTGTATATTTATATGTGTTAAATAAATAAATTATATTAATTTATTCATTTAGTTTAGCCAAAAATAGATTTTTAAAACATAAAATACTTACCATTTTCCCATGCAGCCTCTTTAGTTTTGATTAAAGCAGCTAACCCAATGTTGTCCTTCGGCATGACGCGATTTAACATGTTATCTGATCCCTCGCTGTTGGCCATCGCAAGTTGGTTGAACTCTATAAGATGCTCTTTTACTAACGCGAACCTGTAAACACATAACGTTGGTATAAGGGAAATGGAGTAACTTTATGCTTTTTTAACTGTTCATATGGTGGGTACTTTGTATACCAACAATTCATAGACCATGAAGAATCTATTCTATCGGATCGAAGTAGATTCCACTCGATTGCGAAGCTAGTGATAGTGCTGGCAACATCTCGTACGATGCCACAAAAAAAATGGGTTGTACTTGTTGGTTAGACTTCCATAATTTTATTACCACCACCACATCAAAGCTTTTATTTATATATACAAATTCATTCCCAGGATATCCAAGAAATATGCAGTACAGTCAACATGAACAATGTTTTTATGATTGAAATGATAAAACGCAAAGATAATTTTTAACAATATACTATTATAGATTTACTAAGAATAGGAAGCTTATCTTTCTGACCATACTTAAAAACTCTCCATGTATGGATATCTTGGGAAAGAAAATAATATTTGAATTTTAAATTTAAATAGTCGCAAGTAGAGGTTTGGGGAAATAATATATGAAAGTTTATTTTTTTGTGGATGTCTGCGAACAACCCAAAATATGCAATGAAAAATTAAGGTAATTAAAATGATTCTAATCACAATGCGTCAGGTCATAGAGCACAATAGTGCATACCTAAAGAGCTACAGGCACGCAAAGTTAGGGTTATTGATATTCCAACTTACGAACGGTAAGGAAGAACATTGAACAAAGATTTCATTTTATTAACAAGTTTATACATGATTTTACAGCACTCTTTTATTAATTCTAAATACCTACATTTTCTATTGCATTTTTAGTGCCATTGTATCGGGTATTGGCAGGACTATCACCAGTATGCTTTAAAAGCCGAGTGTAAATGTACCTACGAATAAACAGTACCTATGCCCGCTTAACGATCTTAGTGTAACCCAACATCAACATCTCGCACCGAATCGATGTAAGCAACAAATAAAATTTTATAGCATACTTTAGAAGCGTGGAATGAAGTCATAAGCTTATAATATTTTTCACTCGCGACAGTAAAGAGTATGTTGACTTTTTAACCTATACGTATAATAGGCGATTTATTATGAGGGGCGTATTAACAACTCTTGCATAATACAGATAAATCTTAAGTTGTTAGAAATTATTTTTGTAATGGTTCAAGTTTCAAAGTCAAAGTAATTGCTTTTTTTATATATGCCGTTTGATCGAAAGATGTATTTTTTAATGCGATAATGTAAAAAACAAGTTTACGGCCTGCCTAATGGTAGGTGTTTACAGGGAACTATGGACGTTTGCAAGTGAAGCTAGTAAATTGAAATCTTTCTACTATTAACTAGAAAGAAAGAAAAAATCATTTATTTGGTGCATCACACAAACAGACAATGATCAAATAAATTAAAAAGTAAACATTATGCCTTTAAACTACAAGTACCACGCAGTTGCACCAAACGGGTGTCCAATAAAACAATTAGCTACAAAAATTGTTTCTATATCGATTCTTTATGGTTATCAGGTATCATCAAATATTATGTAACATTTTCTTTCTTTCTATCCAGTATAAAATAGGTAGAAGATTTTTTTACCCATAAATCTTAGAGTAAACCCTTGCGGGGTTTTAAAATTGCCCGTATAAAATAAATCGCACTCTGGCACGATTACGTCCGGTCCGGATTCAAACCCGGGACCTGGTGTGACGCGTAATTTGTATTTATGATAACACAGCTTTCTTGTGTATTACATTGTTGCTCTTGCGATATTGTGGCTGGTAAACAAAACGTACAATATGAAGGAAAAGTTGTTGATACACTTGAAGATAAATACAAGACCATTATTTTTTATGGAACTTGTATTCATTTACAACTCACTTGTACAAAAAGAAGGATTTTTAATTGGTGGTATTTATTTTGTAATACGGGCTTATTTTGTAATCAAGTTAAGGTTGGAAGCCTTTTGAGCGGAACGATGAGTTAGAATATTAGGGTACAAGCCTACACGATAAGAATATTGTCAAAGTATGAATTCAAAGATAGATAAAATAATTGAAGACGTTATTGGAAACTAGCTTTCATCCGCGGCCGCCCCTGTCCCTTCTCCAGGTCTTAGGGCCACCATAGACGGACTGCTTTAGAGCAGTCGGAGCAAACCGCTTCAAGAGGTCTTATTGAGAACATCAGTTTGTATTGAAACAGCAGATCACTTAACAGCGACCGCTTGAAGCTCTCGGCACCAATTACGTTAAGCTGTCCGTATATGGCCAGGCTTAGGCTATCTCAAAATTGGAAAGTCAGTTATTCGAATTGTATTTTTGTATGAAAACATCAAGAAATCATACCCGTGTAAAGCCGGTGTAGGTCGCTAGTTTACAATAAATTATAATGAACATATCTGTCACCACACAGCTAGATTTCAGTTGTTTATAACACACGTTTCTTCTAGTGTGCCTTATATTGGGTACCTTATACATCATCATTTCACGCCGTAAACGTGCCACTGCTGGGTACTGGTCTCCTCGAAAGAATGTGGGGGGAATTTAGCCTACAATACCACGCTATTGGTATAGGATTTGTTTTGAATTTTCCTTTTCTCGCAGTGCTCTTGTCTGCATAAGTTTACTCCCTTAGTCGCCTTTTACGACACCCACGGGTTGAGATGGGGTAGTAATATTGTATTCTTAATCTACATGGATGAATATAATATATAATATGACCTTACACATGCATACATATTATTACATAGAGAGAAGAGAAGATTGCACCTGTCGGATCCCTACTAAGTTATTATAAAGAGTACTTACTTGGCAGATCTAAAGAAGATGGCGCATCCGTCGACGTACTTTCTTTCCGACTCAGACATTGTTTTCGCCCGTGACTTGGGCGAGAAGATGCCGTCGTATCCGTCCCCTTTCAGTTCCGGGAGGAAAAAGTTGTAGAACTGGTCCGTTTCTACTTCCTGGAGAAGAAAACGTGGTTTATACGAACCGTTAAGGAATTGTTATGCAGAATTAGTAAGTACTCTTAGTTTCAAAAGTATTTGTTGAAGGGTAAAACTCTTCTCCCGTATAATAATGTGTATGCTACCGGCAATTATACCTAATTAAAACATTCGAAATACGTCTAAATAAGTTAAATACTTAAGTTATTTAGGAGTGCATTAAGTAGTGTAAGTAATCTACTGCTCTCTTGGTTAACGAAATTATCTCTGTGTTTGTTACGCATCTTAATTAAAATTGATTGTCTGATAACAAAAAATGTCATTCAGACATTTATCTGCCAGTGTGTGTTTAATTTAGAATGTGTAACTTTTGACTAAATAGCTGCTATAATAGAACAGCGTAGAGACACGTCTGTCTGGCATTACAGTAGGTCTTGCTAGCCGCTTTGTACTTTATAGTTCTAGATATCCCCGAATAAGGCCATTAACAGATATATTTTTTATTTAGACTGTGTCTTCAGGAAAGTAACAAAAATATGAAAGGAAATTTCCGTTCTAAAAACGAAAAGATTACGAAGTAATTAATATAATAACCTCAAAAACGTTTAGATCTTAAAATTGAAGAAATAGGTAAAGATTTTCCGATAACGACGTTATATCCTAATTCTGTCTGAGGGCGGCTACGTCATAATTTACTGGTTCGGTTCAAGTTCAGACACATAAATCAGGTTTGTGAGGTAAAAATACGTTTATATCTATGTAACTAGACGTGTATAGACTTAAGAACCTTTTATTATATAGACTTATTTGCAGTTGATTTCATGTAAAACCTGGAACCTGCAAAAATGCCTATTTCCCTGTATGTATACATCACACCAAAATTTCACCAGCTATGCAATGATTTGTACACCGTGCACTCTCAGTTGTCTTACAAACTTTGTCTAGTCTAGATCATAGTAATCGGATATAGAATACATCATATATTGATGAAATTTGGATAACAGGTGTCGTGTGCGCCGTTTATTTTTTTTTCTTTATTTCCCCTTTCTGTAGTCAACAAAATAATTTCATTTATAAATATTGTGACTTAGAAATAACATTTGTTGAGTCAGCTTGTGATCCCGGCCAGTGTAAACTGTACGAAATATCAATCAAAATAAGGTAAATAAATAATTAATACATGATCGCATCAATTCTTTTCGAATATATAATTATAAACTACCTTCTGCCCGTGGCTGTTGTCGATCAAAAATAGCCTACAACATTCTCCAGGTCGTATTCCTATGTGAAATTTCATTATAATCCGTTCAAGCAAATAAAATTCACTTTTGAATTATGTAATATAGGATAGTGAAAGTTTAAAAGAAAATATTAATAACTGACCTGTAAACTAATAATGTCAGCTGAATAATGTCTGATTTCGTCCAAGATTCCCTTCTTTCTGTAGTCCCACTCGAGCGCCCAGCTAGGGCAGTAGCCGTACATCTGTCTTGTCGCGTACTTGTCACACAGCACGTTGTAACACATCACTGTGAATATACCTGCGAAACGAAAATAATAACATGAACTGATGATGGAATAAGAACACAATGTATTGTATATATTATTATTATATTACTTTTCCTAGTTTTTAATTGTCGGGTTGGGAAGAGTGAGTTCCCAACCCGACAATTTAAAGTAGGAATCCGGCCCGGCAATTATGCGCTTTTATTGTACAAAGAAACTTTTTTTTATTCTTATTATCTGGCCCCAGTGCTGACCAGTACTAACAAAAAGTGTTAAAAATTAATAGGTTACCTACATATTAACTGTAACTCGTGTCTGACAATGTTGGGGCGGATATTACGTAAATTGTTTGTGAGCTTTGACGTTTCAAGGTCACATAAATGGAGTGTACACTGTACACAAATAAATTATTCATATAGGTCACACCATCACACTTATGCGGGTCAATGAAAAATGTCAAATGAGATGACAGCTCATTTGCCTTCTACGAGGTTCGCTGATTGAACAAACAGGGACAGAGTCACGAGGAAAGGGTCTATAGCAGAATGAGCTTTGGGTACTTTGAGCCAATGCTCAAAGTAGCTGATATTATCAGCTGACATCATAGTAACTATGATGACAGTAATTGTTTAAACAATCTTGAGATAAGAAAAGATAATATTATTAAAACTACAAGTCGGGACTGCCAACCGGGTTTGAGGATGGTTCTCCAACGGAACTGAAACCCGGTCGGCGGCAGTCCCAAGTTCCCACCTCCCTAAATATTATATTTTCTACATTGGAATGCGCAGTGTGGGTTTTACAGGGTGTTTTTGTCATAACGTAGGTACGTCATATGCCTACTATAAAAAGCTATTATTTTAATATTACAAACAGATACTTCAATGTTATCCCTTTGTATAGTTAAAGATATTTATAAGCTATTTTCTAAGGTTTATGAAATTGATTGTATTTTTTTTACTAGATATTTAAGAAAGTTTGAAGAGAGTAATTCGTTTTATCTTGAACACATATAAAGTAGAATCAGAGTGTGAATAAAGGTCTAAGTACTAAAAGCTAAAAAAGAAGCTTATTTCACTGCAGGCGCACATGTAAACACTATCCTCCAACATTTTCTGAACAAGACAACCTTTAAGTGTGTTCAAAGCTGCACTGGTGACTTATTGCTCGGCTGACACATAAACCGACACTGATCTGGATAAAGTAAGGAATAAAGTTGTAATTCTCACAACACGAGCGTCGCAGTTTATCTCACGACACCGTGCTGGGTGAGCATCACCCGCCAATTAGCTGGTGACGCTTTGTAAGCATCGGTCGACAACTCGCGTGACGGATAAAAAATGTTCCAATTAAAATGAGACTCGTATTACACTCTACATGCGATAGGCACGCGACACAATGCCTTCGCTTTTTCTAATGCAGACGTGAGCAGAGGAAGCGCAATTAGCGGCGCTCAGAAAAATGTATGAACTAAAGAAGTTTTAAGATACATTAACTATTAGGGATAATAATACGATAACTAACAACAGATGCAGTTACAAATGTCAGATTAGTAAATGGTCTAAATTTAGGTTTAACGAGGGAATATGCAACAATCATTGTAAGGAGCGTGGACCGACGGATTCATTTCAACGTATATTCACGTTATTACGTAAACTAACGTAGCACGACTGTACTCTCTCACGCTCCACACCATTATCTCAGATTTATGCGGACGCGGCGCGCTCGCACCCGTCTCATTACGCGAATCAAAAGGCGCGCTGCGCAGGAGGATGAGTGCCGCTCGTCTAAATGTCAACTTCGTGGAAGACCTTGCCGATGCAATTATCTAGATTTAATCGAGCCGGTCCCAGTCAATCAACGGACAAAGAACCGGGAGTGGAGGTTGTAAGACAAAGCGTCGCTGACGGCCCCATGACAGCTGGAAGGACAAGACAATGCGTAGAGATCGGCCGCGGAGCCTTACTCCGGACAAATTGATAACGATCGGGCGGTGCGCTCGCGCTCATGCTAATCGACGCCGAGTCAAGTCAGCTGGCGACACTCGGCGACGATCAATACAGCCGCAGCACGTGCTACAAATACGTCCATTGTATGCCCGATGCGAGCAGCCGCCAGCCGCGACGCGGCGCACATGCCAAATGTCGCGAAACAATACACGCATCGATTATCGCTAGTTGTATAAGGAACTGCGGGCGAAGCGAAAGCTCAACACCACTCGGAATATGACTGTGGACGCGTCTTCATTTCAAATAAATCGACGACGATGATGAAATAGTACGTGTACAAAGCACAAACAATGGGGGAAGGTGACACTAACTGGTTGTGGTTACAATATTTCTGATAGCTACGACCATTGTGTGCTGTACGTTATGGTTTTAACGCCGAAGCGTGGGCACATCGAAGATGTCCTACACACGCATTTGTATTGTAAACTTAGTAGTGCGTGTAGTAAAATATAAAAGCAAAAAGGAAAAGGCGTGGCGACGGATGTCGGTCGACTAGCGAGGCATGTCACGACGATACACCTGGTATCCGCACCGCTCGTGTAAGATCACCCGTGCACTTTTGAGCATTTTGGTACTACTAACTAACCAGCAACATAGCTCATGTAGCACAGGCAAGTCTACAATACAAAAGTAGCTAAGTATTTGTCTTATTAGCTAACTTGTTTGAAGAATTAGACGTCTAATCTAGTTGATGTTGGCTGTTATTGTAGTCAGTTACCGTCACGTAATGATTTCTAATATAAATACGATTCAAAACATACCTTTTTTGCTATGAATCCAGCTCATTAAAATCGACTTAAGTATGCAAAATTTTCCTTTTGATTGGCGTTGTAAAGAACTCATTAGATCGGTTCGGTCGGAGCCCAGTGTGTTCGACAATATGACGTAAGGAGTCTCAATAGGTGCTAACAAGACGTTGTTAGTGGGTGCAGACGTAACATCGGTACACTCGCTGACAACTAAGTCGCTCTATGAATTTCACCTTCGTCTAATGGGGGCGAATTACTTTGCTCAAATACTAATTAAACTTTCTGAACCAGTTGAACGACTACTTTATAGGTACCTAATGAGTTCAGCTATGTATGTTTTGGCGATGATTTGAGATGTGTTGATAGCAGTTGCATTATATAGGAAGTAATAATGTACCACAGAGGCTGGATATCACTAGCACGAAAAGTATGGAAATCATGGTGGTGGTGCTTTTATCTAGCGATAGAATGACTAATACCCGGTTTCAGAGCCTTCAAATGGCGGTTATTTAAAAGTTACAGTTGTATAAATAAACTAGTATAATATTGTTTCACTTTCTTATTCAGTCAGGTTATACTTTAATCGAAGAATAATTATTCTGAGGGCTCAGAAACCGGGCTGTAGACAAGGAGCTATAAAATGTTTCTAACTAAGAGGCATATAACATTATTGAAATTATGTTATCATAAATGTGGTCTTCTGTAGAATCTACCCTAGTCCGGTTACTCAATTTCAATTTAAACATCTTGTGGTGCTTTACCTATCTTAGAGATATAATATCCTATCCTACTTAGCTCTCAATAAGACAATGTCCTTTAAAGTGGCATCTTATTTGAAAATGGTAATAAAAACTGTTTTATTATAATCAAGTGACAATGCCACACATAAAAGGCAGGCAACGTCAAGTATTGAATATGAAAGTACCAACATATGGCGTCGGTTGCATGGGATCGTTCGACTGCTTACAATGTTATAAAGGGAAATGCAATACCTGACAGTCAGTTACTGAAGCATTTAATGCATTTATTCCTTTTCATTTAAGAGCGTATTTACAAACAGAGTGGCAACGTCCCAATTTCGTGTCATATTTCGTGGTTTTCTATTATATATTATTTTATCGGAATTTATTTTATTTACAAATATGTTTGCTAAACTTTCTGTGGATCAGACATACATTTAAAATTCTAGGGTAAGTGGCTTTCCTCACGATGTTTTCCTTCACCGTTAGCAGATGGTAAGTCACTTGACTAGTAAGTACATATTAATTCCACAAAGTGAAATAAACCTTGGTAATGCCGGTCGGAATCGAACTCGGACTGCGTGTTTAGCACACCGGTCACTTATTCATTCGGCCATTATCGCTTTCCTATAGTTTACTATTGCACATAAATGCGATATTAAGTTATAAAATAAATATTTCCTTATGAGAGACATAACATCCTATTCTTGGCGAGACACATCTAGCATTTGCCCGCAGTCTTTCGTACCTATTATTATTATTACACATAGGCTATGTAGAGTTCACTTACCAAACATACATACATGCTATACCGAGGATGTCAACATTACGAGACAATAATTGTATACACGATTGATTGACATACGGAACCAAAGACGTCATCTTACCCAGAATGTCAGCATATTAACAAGAAGGTAAACCACACATTCTATGCAAAAGACAACAATCATTATCGTCACTATTACCGTAATTCGAAAGAAAGTAAACAATAACGATCTTATTGTATACTTTCTTTCGAAATAATATTATCATCTAATGTTCTTTAAAATTTTACTTTTATTTTCTTTAAAACACTTCATGTTATTCTGTTTATATGCCGTGACCAACGTTGTGGGTTGCACATTTGTATAATGTATTTATATTATAATTTAGCTCATAAGATCTAATGTCTAACTGTTTGTTGATCCTTAATAAATAAATAAATAAATCTTGCCATAACACGGAATACACGAAGTTTATTCGTACCTGTGTTAGTCAAAAAGACAAATTACGTTAAGGTCCCGGAGTTGAAATACACGTTATGAATCAAATCAAATGTGTTTGAGTCGGAGGTTTCTCTTAGATATGCTGACAGGCGTAGAGAGCAAAGATGCATTCGCTAAATCATGAGCATTAATCAACTAGTAAGGGTAACGGGTGTCGTACGTAATATTTGCAAAACGTGTATCTATATGATTTAGGAAGGAGACGTGTGAACAGTTATTACGTTGCAAGATTGTGTCGATCAGAACATCTCACTCAATGTTTATCTCGAGAATAAAAAAGAAATAAACCAGTTGAGTGGTATAGCATCTCATCTGAATATAATGGGGGGAGGCGCACAGCCGTCTGTTTATTGGCGATGCCATTACGTGGGCATTTTGTATCACAACAGACATGAGAATTATTTATTCAAGTGTTGAAAACTCTATTGTTTGATTAACTTTTACATAAATTGACTTAGAAAGGTCACCTATATGACGATGGAGAAAATATGAATGTAATCCACGATTATAAAGAAACGCATAAACATAATGGTGACTTATAATGAATAGATCGTTTGGAAGACGTATTATTTACTGAAATAGGTATCATGCCTTTAGTAAAGAAATGAATAACAGCAACAGTCAACCTACAATTAAGTACTAACCCTAAATAAAACCAGCTTAACATTAAATAACCATTTATCTACGTGCCGTATACCGGTGCTAGTCTGTTAACGAAGACAAAAACAGTTCGTCGGATCCAACTGCGAAATTATAGGTAGTTGTCATTCAGTTTTTAAACAGAGCGGTCAGACCCCTGCTGTGAGATTACAAGAAACTGTTCGTAACGCATTATGTCCGCGCAAACAACTGCAGGAGAGGACCAGGTGGGGAGGGCAATGAGAGAAATTGCCGCTGTGACAGTGGCTTCCAAAAATTTCTGAATTATATAAGCCCTATGAACCGTAGTTATACACTGTCACACCTCTTCTCTCAAGTGGAATATTTTAGTTACTCTTAAATGAGTTTATCAGACGAGTTGCTTCAGGATTTTATTTCGAATTCTTCAATATGTGTAGTGTTCACCACTCTTGATAGTCTTACAGCATCCTGATAACGAAAATAGTATAGTAACACGTTGTACTAATTTTATTTGATTTCTTACTGACTAATACGATCATTGGGGTATCGTTTTGTTTGCAGTAGCAGCCCTACCGAAATATTACATGAATCTCGAAAATCGAATCGAATCTCGAAATCTTGCTCATTGTTTTAGAAACTCACAACTTCGTACTTTCATTGATTGATAGTTTTATCGGAAGGGCAAATACAATCAATTAAAGACGCAATCGTAAATCGGCTTACTTTAAAGGACAGTTTATAGGATTTGCAGGTTCACGGATGCCTTGAGGTCGCAGCCAATGTTTCTCATTGTGCATTGTTCATCCGCGAATGGCGAGACGAAGGGCATTTCCTCTCTTCTCTCATCTGACCATGAGGGCGACTAAACGCAATCGACTGTATCGTTTCTATGTTTATTGTAGATCACTTCCTATTCACGCTCGATTGATTCTTAGCCAAACGTACAGGAGGATGAATAAATAGTTATATAAGGGATGAAATAACTCATAAATATATTATTATAATTGTTTTCATACGCAATAATTTGCCCCATGAGCTCGATCGACACGTTTTTGTGCAATATGCAAGTTTTGGCGTAATCACAGAACGTCGTTTAGTAGAAATTTTTTTTTTTTCGTATTTGCGAAAACAATGGCTCTTCTTATGTAATAAAGCCATCGACTTTTTTACAATTTCACCCTGTATCAATAACAGTCATGTAACTACGCCGCGTAATGTCGTTGTATAAGTGTCCAGCTCTATGGATGGCTGACCCGTTTTACGCAACGACCAACTTAGATGTTGCAAGTATTTTAACAAATCAGGAATGTTGAATGTGCAATGATATTAATTATTTGCCAATAGGTGTAAAATCTTGGTGAGGCTGGCACGCTCAACCGTCCGCTTTGATTTATGTAAATTGGGTACGCGCTTCGTGCGTCGGGAAGCGACCGGGGTGCCGGCCAGAGCGCGTGACGGGATCTAAACTACGACTCGGAATACGATACACGATTAGCTTGGAACTCAATACTAAAATAAATTTCAGACCAGTTATATAAGGTGTATGTGAGAAAGAAAATTTAACTTTAAGATATAAAGTAGTAGTGCCCCGCGGTGTCGACCGCGTCCAATTTAATTTACATGCCCGTTTCATATCCATGATTTGTATCTGTTCTACCGGTTTCGCGTGATATTTTATTGCCTGAAGCCTTCCTTAGAGCCTATCTCTAAGGCTTTTAACTATTTTTAGATCGCACTGGTAGCATAGTTAGTGAGACTGCCACTGCCACTTTATTATGCCCGAATGGGAACGCCGAAGTGCTTCACTATTACATTTTGCGTACCATGTTGGTCTGTCCAACCTTTTGCCATTACGGGTCGTAGAGCCATAGTACACATATCAACGTAATCATACAAACGAAACGGATCGTAACCGTATCAACTCGAGCTGTTCAGTATTCTTTGTATTAAATTCCCTCGGAATCGTAACGTAAGCGACTCTCTTCGACTAACTCACGAACCTTGTGGTGAACCGGCGGGCGGTCCCCGCACCTGCTCTTCTCCGTCCGCGTCGAGCGTTGCCACGCTTGCGACTCTTGTCACTTCACGTTCAGATTGAACTGACCTTGTGCCAGCCAGGTCAAGCAGCGGTCTTCGAGCCGTAAGCGCGCGTGGCCGAGTCGACGTATTGGAGCTGATCCGCTTTGGTTACGTGCTTACGTTAGGTTGACGCCTGTTTGACGGCGAGGCGAAAGGCGATACGGTGACGATCCCTTTCCGAATTGACCTAAATCAGGCACGTTTCCAGACTCCAGTGAGTTACTAAGAATTTCAAAACAGAAAAATCTAATAACGTTTTTGCGCAAGCCGAGAATTGAACTCTGGGGTTGCGCAGCAAAGGCATTGAATGATACTTATATCAACTGCCTATACTCGTCCACTATTGGCTTTGTAATATTAGTATAGTTTAAAAAGTAACATTGAATATCCCACAATATAATCTACTGTCGATATAATTTCATTGCGATGATGTTGTCAGACCGGTGGCAATAGACGGTAATGATAAGGCAATGGCTTTTATTGAGAGAGTACCTACGCGTTTAGTTTTAGAACTCATTTCCAGTTAATAGGTAATTTTATACTTAGTGTTATTATTTTATATACCAAGAAATTTTTAGTTACCCCTTAAATTATGGGAGACATCTGCTATATTCCCCATAATCATTACAATAGCTTTTATTTATGTTTTATCCTGACAAGGTATATAAGGAAAATTATTTTATAATATATGCATTTGTGGAAATTGGTTTGTATTGATTTTCACAAATTAAACAATACTAGTACATAAATTATGTCGCAATATAATTCGGAATACTTACTAATTTTGGAAAACTATTGCTACCAAACTAGAGACGTTCTTGTTTATTGAGGCCCACGTTCTTAACAGTTTATGGCCGCTATATTCATTTTATGCCCCCCCGGCATATAACGTATAGCACTCCCTCAATTACCACGAATCTGACGACACTTTATTACGATCCATCAAGATGGCTGACAATTACGTCTAAGATCCGGGCTTCTGACATACCTACGTACAATATATATCTAAAAATATAACTTTAAAATGGCTATATGTTTAGCTACCTAGTCCGTTTTTATTTATTTATTTTTATTAACGAGAGACCCAACGCCTGCACTATTTAACAAGCCCTGTGTCGCAGAACAGAAAGAACGTAACAGACAGCACAAAGTATAATCACACATGAAACAATGCATATAAATTACACAGATATTTGTTTTGATTAGGTATTGAACCCACGACACTCAGCACGGCGATTTACACCATAACCGCTATGCTACAGTGACAGTCAAAACTGCAATATAAAATATATGTGCAACGAAGTACCTAGTTGTAGGTCGTAAATTAGCTGAATTATTAAGATAAATCTATGTCGCAACTAGGAAGCTCCACCTCTTCAAATTATTCAAATGTCAAAGAACCTTAACTATGTAACGGTATCAGATGAAAGCGTACAAGTCTGTGAGGGGACCAGGACTAAACTAGTATCCCTAAGGTCTACCATGGGTGGAAACATTACCGTTGCAGTGGTAGGGCGTTCTCTACCTTGATTATTTATGACACGGGCCGCGTGCGCCGCGCCCATACGTGCCACCATGACACTTTATTAATGACAAACTCGTTGGTGAGCTTTTTGTTATCACTATTAAAGAATCTTGTGCAGTCCTAGCTTGTGAATCAACTTAGAAAAACTTACTTAAAGATGGTATCATTTAAATTTATGTTTAAAGGAGAAATATTTACGTATAATCTGTGTAGGTCGTCTCATGTTTGATAAAAGAAAGTAAATCAAGCAGATATTGTACTTACAAGTAGGACGAGTCCTGTTTGGTCGGGTCAAAGGTATCCAAGGCCTCTGTGGTGGTAGAGTGGCGGAAACTGTAACAAAAGAATAGAATCATTATTATCGGCAAAGTGAATGTTTCCATTTCGAATACAATTTCACATTGATTTGTCAAACAGAAAAACTTAAAAGATAGTGAATACAATAAATAATATATTTGTTTGATTGAAATAGAACTTGTATATATTTCAAATGTAAGTCGTGCATAAATATATTATATTCGTGCTTGAAAGCAATCAATTGCGTCGGAATTCTAATATTTCGATAGTGAGAACAAAAAGTTCCCACTTCATTTGTATCGCTGGTCAAAATCTCCTACACTGGTGTACAAACAAAGACATCTAAAAAACTATTCCATTGTTCTGTTCGGTATACGCAACGAAACATCAATTCGAGCGAAAAATCAACATCAGACCAACAAGCGTGCGGTGGTCTACACCACAACGGTATCAGAACCGCATTTGCAAATACTGCTTACAGCAAAAACTTAATGACTTGCCTCGGAAAATCAAGAAAAAAAAGGAAAGACGACTAAATCTATGATATAGAACAAGCAACGGCATTTCGTAACATTATGAAGTCAGACTTGAATAAATGGAAAATGTCTTATACGTAATTAAATTATCAAAGAACATTTTAGAGTAATTTAGGTACTGTTATTGATACAAAATTAAATTGTCACTGAAACCGGTTTAGTAATTTCATTAGCATACTGATATTGTTGAAATAAATTGATCAGCCGCTCAGTCTTGTCAAATAACTTGTCCAGATGATCGAAGTATTTCAAGCCGTTCAATAAAGATTAATAAAACATACTTTTGTATGTCCATCACTCATCATGTGACAACACTTTGTTATAAAAAAAACCATCGATTTACATAAGTTAATGTAAGTATAGGCGTACTAAGGCAGCATAAATTGTTCTCAGACGGGTGATGCTTATCATGGTTTGTTTTTGATTAATTGTTCAATGGAATATTGATGACAATTTGTTCACGACACACATTATGCAAAATGTTTATTCGCAAAAAAATATAATGCATCAACACTGTAAAGTGTTGTCAAACATTTGATTGCGAAAATTAAATAGGATAGTTTGTGTTTTTGTTACTTTTGTCGTGCCCGTAGCAACTGTCAGACTGAGTCCACTCGTGCGTGAATCAGAATATGAACGTCCGTTCTCTGTGTAATTATGTAATGGGTTACCTCTATGACTGTGTTCGATTTTTGATGCTCAGATAAGCACGTATTGAGAGTCGTAATGAAAATATTATTAATATGAACACGGTGTCCGTGTTCTTGTAACTTGCTATTTAGATTCGATTTACGATTAGATTGTGATGTGCTTATTTGTTTTAGAGTTCGTAAGATCTTTGATTGTATGTTATATTTGATTCATTAAGTATATATGTAAGTATGTTCAAAATACCTGTATGAATTTCGATCACAATTTCTTCAATACTCTTTATTGTTTTATAGAGCATTGAATGTTGTTATTAATTTAAGTTGGTTGAGAAATATTAAAAAAAACAAATAAGTATATCCCAGCTCTTGCCTTTAACAGTAAAATTAACATTAACATTGTATTTTACAGAGGTATTATAAAATAATATTATTTTTTGCAACCGCAAAAAGTTAAGAATAAATTTATATGCGCTGCAAGAAATAGTAATAATACTGCAGAAGAATAATAGGTACTATTTAATTTTTTTTAGAAGAATTACATATCGTATATGATTAAGTTTATGCATAAAACGGTATAGTTTCTTCAACAAGTTATGTTTATTGTGAGGTTCTAGTTATCGGCGGGCGGACGCGAGCGCGGGCGTCGGCGTCGTCGCCTCATTACACTTTGTAATTAGGCCTGTCGCCCGTGGGCCGCGTACGCGCCGCGGCACTGCACTAAATCACGACACACCGCTTTAACATGCGCGACCGACGTCGGCGGCGTCTCCCCAACACCCATAATCCATACCGACACAATGGACGTTTATGGATGTGTTATTGAATATTAAACGCTAAAAAAGCTGTACCGTCCGTTCCAGGAGTTAAGTATTTTACATATTTTGAGGTAAACAATGTTGTATCTTCGAGTCGTTCACACGTATCACGCGATTTGTGCGATGTACAATGTTTCGTGATGAAACGGTGTTTGCACGAAGTCATTGATTCTCCTCAGCACGTCACATTTCCTGATGGCCGACAGTGCTAACAAGACAAGCCGGGTATAAACAAAGTGGTGTTAGAACTGGCGGCGAGTGAAAGTCTACAGCACTTCAGCCACTAGATAAGGCTGACTGTGATAAGCATCGACACGCTCTTCACATTGTTCGCGCTCCGATACATGAGATAAGGCTTTCTCTGTTCTCCTCTCGAGAGCTACCGTGAGAACACCTCTTGAATCATCTGACTTGACATTTGCAAAACAGGAGCACCTTTTATCTGATTACATATTAACATACAAATTGTTATAGTTTATATCAGCAGGTACGAATGCAGAATGTTATTGCGCAGGTCATGGATGGCCATAAACGGTTGTTTCCTAGTGCATTTACAGAGCTGCATCATTTAACTGTGCATTGGCAATAACAAATAAGAAAAAATATAAAATACTTAACGTAAAGACGCATAAATAATTAATAAATAAAACACTTATTATAAAAGACACATAAAGTTGTAATAAAAAGATAAGAATATCAAACGTACCGAGGCCATAGGGTTAATCAATTCATGCAAAACATTTTCAGTCCATTGACTATGGTATCTTCGCTAGACGACGGGGAGCCGTTCGAGCAAAAACCGGTACAGAGACTGTTGCATCACATTCTAGAGTAAATATAATATTGAAGCTTGTTTCTTTCGTTTTACACAACGTTGTCTTCGCATTAACTTTTATACGTTCAGGTTGCTACATATAAAACGGGTGCTAGCACTTCATGCATTATTAAATTTAGGGTTTCCAGTTATACGGTTGTTAAGATAGCAATTGTTTATTCGGACCAACACGCCCTTATGCATCAGGTAGCCGTACAGTGCGATTATCTCAGAGTCGTCTAGGCAACAGCAATTAGGGGTGTAGAACGTTTTTAGTGCAATTAAATACAAATAAATCAAGCTATATTTGTAAATTATCATTTACTTTTTACGATATTACTCTTCTGTTCTTAATATACCTACTGCAATATACAGAAGAGTAATTATTTAAACAAATTAATTATTAAATATTTTTTTGTCTTTGTGGTTCATCTAGCTATACTTACCAATAAACATTTTTCTGAGAATACCCACTTAACTACTAGCTACGTACGCTAACGTTGTTCATAATGTATAACTATTTTTTCGATTAAATAAATTTACGATCTATTCTCATACCCACCATATATAAAAAAAAAATTATATCTATCAAGCTGTTTTGGAGGAGTACGACCACAAACACCGTGACAGAAGTTTTTATATATTAGCAGATAGTTGGGCTAAAATACTCAGGTATATATAAAATTTAAAATCATATTCAATACTCAGACCAACAAAAAAGTAAAGACAGAGCATCACGAACAATTGCAGTGAAGTCAACTTGACCAAGACATTCCAAATAAACACACAACCTCACGCACACACCTACACTAAAACCGAGATAATTTCTTTTAGTACGTCACGAGTCGTCGCCGCGTCGTAAACAAATAACTAAAATAAAAAAAAGTGATAATGCCTACCTGTGTTGTGAAAGGTTGCAAAAACAACAGTAATATACAACAGAAATCCCATGGAATCACTTATCACTTGTAAATACTTGAATTTACATCATTTCTTAATTAATGAAACTGTAAATTTAAGGTTACTTTTAGGTTAGTTGGTACCAATACTGCCAACAAAACAAAAATAATAATGTGGCCATAACTATGATTTGATATTTCCCCATTTATTAAACCACAGATTATACTCTGTCGATTTGTTTTCTTTTGTGAAATTTGTAATGACATTACAAATTCATGATTCGATTTAAAATAATTAAAAAAATAAGATATTAAATAAATAATTAATTAATTTTAAATTTACGAATTTTTAGAATATTTTTTTAAACGATTCAGAACACATAAATCGAAATAATTTAAATTAGTCTCTAATAAATAGTATTCATTGCAAATAAAACGATTTATACTTAGATATAAAAAATAATTTATTTTGACAACAATACTACCTACAGCGTTGTGTCTACAAGGGTAAAAATAGGAAATTTTTTTTTTTCAAAATCAGTGATTTTATTTTATTTTACAAACATCCATCCATACATATTATAAGACTTTGTCCTGACTGACTGACAGACAACGCACAGCCTAAACCGCTGGTCGTAGCGACTTGAAATTTAGAGGGTGTGTTTGTCTTAATGTCTAGAAGTGTACAAGGAAAGGGTTCTTTAAAATTCAACCCCTAAGGGGGTGAAAAGGGATAAAAACGATTGTATGAAACTTCTTTGTTTTTTAACTTATAGGTTTGAAAATTTGTTTTGCGGTACTACTATCAAAATATAAAATACCCTCATCAATGTTTTTTACAAGGGTGGCTTTGGAAGGGTGAAATTGGGCATGAAACGTAATAAAATTGAGAAATTATCTTAATATTTATATGTAACAGGCTGATGTCTGTACATTATAGATCTTAAAGAAAAAGTATAGGTCTTTTTAGGGCAACAGGAGCCAAAATTGTCTGTCTGCCTATCCGTCTGTATAAATGTACGGCATGTACGCGTATAATTTCACCTATGATTGATGACCCACAATTTATAAATTATAAATAAATTTCATCAATGTGTTGCTAGAGGTCTGATTTAATACAGGCCTGTGGTAAAATATCTGTGAATGTTAAATATGTTATTCCTAATGTTTTATGCGAACCGAATTATGAATGTATGAAGTTTTTATACGCAATAGAAGTCATTCTAAACAATTGAGATACAATACATACACAACAATATCTTACTCGTGCAATATACATACTTATCCCACACACATAAAATATGATTTCCCAAATTATAGGGAAAATGTTTAACAAGTGGCAACCCTGCCAACAAACACATAGACAAACAGGTGGCTTCATTTTGATGTTCGTAATGCTCCGTCTTTACTTTTTTGTTGGTCTGAGATTCAATATTAGATACACGCTTCGAGTAAGGGAGCTCGTAAGTACATACGTGATCGAAGGAACACTGCTCATCGGCATTGTCCCTTCGCATTACTTTATAAGCAAAAATGCTCTGTCCCCGAGAATATCATGTCCTTCGTGACCTGACTTCACAACTCCGGTAAATACTGTCTTTGTAGACATTTATATGATGTTGATGCATTTATCCATTTTCGTAATGTGACAGTAATGAATGGTATGTTTTACGAATTCAATAGACGCGCGACACTAAATTTAATGCAGTAAAATTTACTTCACAATCAATCGAGTTGTTTGCAATGCATATTTTACGATCACAATGTCATTTTGAGGCAAATAAACTTTTGTAAGTAGAATAAAAATGTTCAGAATGCTATCAAATGTGGATTCGATTCGCACCCTAGGGTGCCGTACCGTTAACTTGGGTCAACAATCATTTGATCAACCGATCATGCTTAGAAGAAATAGTGCAAAAAGTTTTGACGTAACCAAATTCGTTTGCCTGTAAATAGATTGCTATTTACACGTTTTATTAGAAATATTTTTTATACTGAGATATAGCTTTTTCACAATATTTTAGAACTATTTGTATTTATTTATTGTCTTTTCATTTTGTAAATAAACACACACCGTGAAGCATAGTTACACCAATCTTAAGTGATGTTTTAAATAAATTATAACAAAAACCCAGCTCTATATCAAATTGACTATCACAATGCGGAATTCGTCTACGGCCCATGCTTTATAACAATTGATATAAACGTAATACTAAAGAAGTACTAAAGACCACCAACCCGCATTAGGCCAGCGTGTGTGGAGTATAGCCTAAACCCTCTCAGCTCTAGCTCTAGATAGAGGAAAGGAGACCCGAGGCCAACAGTGGGATATTAATGGGTTGCTGATGAATACTAAAGACATACACTATAATATTCACTTAATATCTAAATTCTAATTTCCACCACAGCGAGCGATTTTGTGCCGCCCGCATCCAACAGCCACCCGCAACCTTTACTAGGTCGTCGGTCCATCTGGCGGGGGGCCGCCCCCGCTGCGCGTCGTCGGAAATTAGGTGAGGCCTATGTTCAACAGTGGACGTCATTGGGCTGATATGATGATGATGATGATGATCTAAATTCTAATACATGGAGAAATACGTAGAGTAAAATGTGCACTGGCTCGTTACCACCAGCGGCGGTGGTAGATAATCGAGACTAGGCGATATGTGGCGTAAATTAGGTGAGGCCTATGTTCAGCAGTGGACGTCATTGGGCTGATATGATGATGATGATATATAAAGATTCTCATTTCTATTTAAAATTCCTAGAACATAATATACGATACGATGTTCAGGAAAATCATCGAGTAATTACGAGCTAGTCACGAAAATACCTCACACGTTCAATTTTCTCGTGAACGTCGAAGTATCATTGTTTTAAATCGGTGCGGTGAGCTCTGTCGGTGATGCTATCACAAAGACAACATTGTAACTGATATATTTTCGCGAAAGGCTCACGATGCAATATTAAAATCATTTTGACGTACAGTGGCGGTCATAAGCGCATGAACATCTTATGGGTACTACTTTCAAACGCGAGATGTATTTTACTCCGACCCTCAATATAGTGTCGTCCGTAATTCCGAGTACATTAGGACATACACATTACATTACACTTTATTAGATTGACTATGTATTCGTCGAAAATTAAACATAATTGTATTTTAATTGGTTCCATGGAACGGGAAACTGTGCAATTTTTCTGAAAGATATTGTTGTTAGTGGTTATAGTTGGACGTTGGACGGTGATTGTACAGTAAAATTTGATGAAGATAAACAACATAACGACTACAAGGGAGACATAAAATACCTTTATATGGAAACGTGTGTATTGTACAAATCAGCTGCAGTTCAAAGGGCTTGCAGTGCGTGTACGAAATAGCTGTTGCATTGCACATCCCAAGAAATATTTCGCCCGCGGCTTCTTTTGCGCGAACTCAGCAACATAGTAAAACACTTCATTAAATTTAGCTTATGTTGCGTAGTTTATTGCAGCTAATGTGGAGTCATGCTAAACGACCAAAATTACTGCAGCCTGAATCCAAATGCAACGCCCTAGGTCCTAATATTAACAAATGAACATTTTTTATCACATTTTGCGAAGCTCCCGTAGAAAGGAAGGGAAATTATTTAGCATAAAGCTTCATAATAATTTTGTCAACGTAGGTTTCGCAATGATATAATGCCTCAAATTTGTAATATTTTTATAAATCACTGCCGTAAATCAAGGAAAAAAAATACAGTGCTTTAGATCTCTCATTTTATTAGTGATCAGGTTTGAATCACTTTTTTGTTTCGTTAAAACTAACGTTCTTTTCCATAAACGCGTATCTCAAGAGTTATTTTAAAAAAATATTAACGAGTTTAAGCGCTTCAACGAAGTGTTTGTTTGAGAGATCGCCATCTGCAATGATGTATAGGTTTAACTCTCGTAATGGCATCACATCATTTCAAGGAACACTGGTTATTTTATGGAAGCATTTAATGTGGTGGGTATTTTATCAGATTTTTTTAAATTTATTATTATTTCTTGCAAAAGATAGTAGTGCAAGGCTAGTTAATGCTAAAAGCATTCTGTACCAACCAACACCTTGGCAGACATAACAAATTGGAAACAAAAACAATTGTAAATATAACAAATTAGATTCCACCCGCAGTTTCATCCGTCGTTAAAACCGACCTTTCATGTTATTCCAGACTGTAATCTATCTGTGAGTCAAATTTCATACAGAATTGTTAAGAGATTCCAGCGTGACCGAGTTACAGACATACAACCATCCAAACTTTACTAGAAGTATATTTGCGGTAAGGTTGATTATAAGATTCGATTACACAAACATTTGATACAATGCGCTAATGCCAATATAACGATTGATATGTTAGTTGTACGCTATAATAGCCTATGAGGGTGCAGAGGTATGTATTACGCAAGTCTAGAGTTGAATGTATGTTTATGAGCACGCCAACGGATGTGCTATCATGGATTAGGTCGACTGGCGCACGCTCGACACCGGTGGGCAGTCTTAACAACCCACCTATTGTTGAATTGACCCAAATGGACAGTGGCCGACACACTGTTCTCATGTATCAGTTGATTGTATGTTTTAATAGCCTTCAATAGATGTCGTTAATTCACAAGGCATGTATTATTGTTTTAAACTGTAATAAATTGTGCAAGAAGAGTAATAAGGTTAATGGTAAAGGTGAGTAGGTCAATCAAATTGTACTGTCTGTCATTGAAATCGAGACCCATCCCACTTTTTCTGTCTATCTCACTGCACTGTTATCATGCTGGCTACACGAGCTGATATAAGGTTTTATTTCTAGTTTTCCTTCTTTTGAATAATTTGCTAACAAATATAATT
Source organism: Laspeyria flexula (assembly GCA_905147015.1). Classification (NCBI taxonomy): domain Eukaryota; kingdom Metazoa; phylum Arthropoda; class Insecta; order Lepidoptera; family Erebidae; genus Laspeyria; species Laspeyria flexula. The sequence continues at coordinate 13,738,710 of LR989960.1, read as the reverse complement.
CTGACTGGCCTGTTGGTCTAGTGGTTAGTGACCCTGACTGCTAAGCCGGAGGTCGTGGGTTTGATCCCCACCCAGGACAAATCTTTGTGTGATGAGCATAAAGGTTTGTTCTGTGTCTGGGTGTAATTTATCTATAATATGTATATATCTACAAAAAAAAAGTATTTAAGTAGTATATCAGTTGTTTAGTACCCATAACACAAGCAAATATAATTGCTTACTTTGGGACTAGATGGCGCTGTGTGAATGTTCTAGAATATTATTATTATTATTATTAAATTTGTTAAAGGTCATCGAATACTTTTAGTGCCAAATAGATCGTGCACATATCCGTACCACACGCATTAGCCGTAGCAATAGTTTATAGAATTATTTGAGTGGTTAATCATACAATTGTGTTCACTCATCCGCACTAAATGGACCGCACTCATAGGGACGTCGATAATTTATGACGTCAAACTAGTTTGTGGCTATAATATAGTTCAGTCATCCACAATTCGGAATCTAATCTAATTATTTTGTCTGTGATGCGATGCGTAATATGCTAAAATGTTGACAGATATCATTAATATGAAAGGATGATTGACTTATAAATATCTCTCTTAACAAATATGTCATCATCAATTACAAATTTCAATGTTTAAATCTCAGACTTAATATAAAATGTTAACCACGTTCCTTATAAAACCATATATCACATGTCACACGTTGTTTGTTGTAGGTGTAATCAATCATATGCTAACATACACAGCGGGAGATAGAGCCAATGTTTTTGTTATTGTTCTTGATACCACGGATTTTTCTAACGTCGAATGCGTTTATTTACCAATAAAACTAACTAAAAACAAAAAGTATAAGCATTTTATTATTCTAACTACATTTAAAGATGTTGTACTTAATTTAATATTACTTGATTTTTTTGTGATGTCGAATAAACATTTCGTGGTATGGACACAATAAGTTTTTTTGCTAAGGTGATTCAAAATTATGCGGTGCGCTGTATAGCCACCGTATTTGCCCACGCGCAAGTGTCCTCCTGCGCGACCGTTCACGGCCAAGGCCAAACAGATAATAAACGCGTAATGACGAACGACGTGCTACCGAGGCAAAAAAAACAACACGCGCACATGCCCACGTGGGGAATCTTTATGAATCTCACACAAGCTTTAATGACTCGGAAAATTACAACGTAGCTAATAATTATGTTACAAATGAAAACTATTGCGTGATACTTGCTTATTGTCTTAAAAATGTAGATTTCCTGCAACTAATGATATTATTAAGTGGCACGCCAGTTACGTTCTTTGATTTATACATTTAAAAAATTCTTTATACTCCAAGAGTTGTTAACAAAATAAATACACAACTCTTCTTATTTCTAACAAATAATGCCTGAATTGGTCATTTTCAAGCAAACTAAAATAATCGAGCAAACGAAAAATTCAATCAATAAAAGGCTATGCAGTTAACATACTATCTACCTTAGCATTCAAATCTTTACCAGGTTAATGTTGTAGCGAAGCGGAAAACGCAGCTACTGTTCAAGTTTCATTTAGAGGTACATGAAGCCATCAAGGAGTGCGATGCCCATCATAAATCACTGCGCGCTACAACTCTTTCTCTAATGGATTCCTGTCAACTAGACAATCGTACATGGAAATTGTTAAGTAAATTGAACACTGACCGTCATTGTCAGTACTTGCACTAAAGCTAGAATAATTATAAATTATTATCTAACTCGCTCTTCACTGTGGCTTGGTGTGATAGGTACTTAAAATTTAAGAATTTATCTAGGTAATTTCATATTTATTTCAAAAGGCCACAGATAAATAATATTTATTGGTTAAAGTTAAGTGTGAAACGTATCGAGCTATTATTTTAAATGTCTAGAAATAAAGACAAAAACATGAACAGTTATAAAGCAAGATTAAAAGGACGTAGCATCGGAACAACGTAACGTCGGTATCAGACTGGTGCAGTGGCGGTACGTTCATACAAGCCCAAAAGCCCGGCTTGCCCTACTAAAATGCTCGATCAAAAATATCTAATTCAAACCATTATCTATTTTAAAATTCGCGCGCTTATTTCCAAGCACGAGCGAGAGCAGTGACTCGGTGCACAGAGTACATTTGACTCGGTGACTGATGAAGCATCAAGCGAGAACGAGAGTTAGAGAGGCGCGCGCTGAGCGCAACAACTTTTTTTTCTATCTCGCTCACCCGCACTGGCTTGTTATGAGGCTTTTGACCACCGTCGGATCTCTCTTTCTAACCTATAGAGAAACTGTTGATTATTGAAATATAACTAGGTTAATTTATATATCAATCAGTATGAAATTATAAGCCGGGCTTTATGTATGAAGTTGTCGACTATGGAAGTGAAATGCCGCGGCCGCGCATGCGTACTCGCGTCTACTAACTTCACTCAGTTCATTTGTTTGACAGGACGAAAAGTTTTGGTTTTAATGTTTACTTACTTTAAAAATTGTTAATTGTAAGATTTTAAAGTGATTCTTTTGTATTTAGTGACATACAACAATGCAAGTAATAATTATTGTTCCTTGTGAGGATTAAAATGTGTTCAACTTTTGATGGGCGAAGAAAAGGTAAAATTTTTGAACTTTGTTCTTTGTTTATATTTGATTTTATTAATGAGAATAACCTCGAAGTTGCCTTGCCCGAGTTTATAAAGTTAACATATCTTGTTGTAACTATTACGGCTATGTAGTTCTTCGCTGAACGCGCATTTTTATCTCTTTAAACGTACCTATTCATACTTATCTAAGAAATAATATCAATGATAGCTATTGAAAAGCAGTTGTTGGCAGAATTAAAACGTTTACCAACATTTTATTCTTACGTAATTAAGTCATTTCTCAAGAAAGACAGACGAGTCAATTTAGAATATAAATAATAGGTAGTCTTATAGGTAGGTAGGTACCTTTCTTATAGTCAGGCAAGGGTCAACTACCTACTTACTTAGCTAACTTCATTTACTCAAGGAAACCAAAGGGCTTTTTTCAAAGCCACCGAAGGTATGCATGTATGCAATGCTGATTGTTTATTAGGTATATTCAATCAAGCACTAGCATAGGTACCTTCAATGAGCTTTGGCGGGGCGGCGCGGCGCGCGGCGCGACCCTCTATCAACATGTAAGAGAAATTGAACAAAATCCATAAAAAAAACATTACACCCATCGCCTTTCCAGCGCAGTCAGGTTTGTTTACTTTTCATTTTATTATATTTAAGTACAAAAATAGCCTTTTGCCTATTCTGGAGTAGTCGGGTAAAAAGCATAGGTAGGTAGGTATAACGGGCTTGCCTTATCCTTAAACCCTAGGCACGCCACTGGACTGGTGGTACAAAACAAACAAAATAACCTATAATTAAGATCTGGTATCTGCACCAGATTACTGCCAGTATCGGATGAAGAAGGTCTAATATAAAAATCAATCAATCCAGGCGAGTTAAGAGTTTTCGCTCTATATCGTAGTTAGACGGCCCGCTGTGAATACTTTGTTACAAAAGTGATTACACAGGCTTGTTATGAGAAAATTCAATTTGCTCGGACCGTTTCACAAGGGTGTAGCGGGTATAGAACAAGGAGGTTTTTACGTAAAGATAAAATCTACACTAAACGGATAATAATCATTGGTGTATTCGCATCACGCGCTCTCATTCCTCCAACCTAGTGCATCGTACTTGGAAATGTGCATAATAGTGCGTGTGTGGGTCGCAACCGACGCTAAAATAATGCACGCTTAGGCCTTGAAAGGCGAGGTGAACGAACCGACTGACTAATAGGTGAACATTATGTTGATTGATTACCAAATACAAGTAATGGTGTTGGTGAAGTGAAAAGTTGCTTTGTTAACGTGAGGAGTTCATTTATCTGCGATCATTCCGTTTTGAACGCTTCATTTGCTATTCCATTCGTAGAAACAATACAGAGCGGAGTCATGACCGAAACGGTGCGTACTTAAGATGAACGCACAGGATAAGTCGAACAAATACACAGTTTCTAGTAGGTGGGTATAGACGTACGTGTGTAAACAGAACAATCTACCATCAAATGTCACAAATGGCGACGTCAATGTATCCACGGCTGTAGGGCTAGCTCGGAAACGGCTCCGTCATGTCATTTCAGCTGTGACGGTGCGGTGCTTGTAGTGTGTATTACCCACCGTACCGGACTTACGTAGAGCTAGGAATCTACTTGCCTACTATATTTTATCTCATTTAATGCAAATATAATACTATCGTATAACTTATTAAAAGTAGCAAGGATGATAACAGAATAACGAGACTCTTATAAACTTCAAAAATATAATAATCATAAAGAATAAAATGTAAAACATAACATCAGTCTTTGTACATGACCCGAGATATTTTAACCGTAAACGATAAAAATTACGAAAGTGCACGACCTTAATTATAATAAGGTTAACGATGGACACTGAAGGAAAGAGGCAGCGTAAATCGCAATTAACGTAGTCAACTTCAAGTGGAGAACGATTTTCATATATTAGCGACAGATGGAGTTGTTATCGTAATATCAGCACGGTCCTCGGGAGCGGTCAGGTGTCGCGTATAAAATAAATCGTCAGAAACAAATTGCCGCCTCCAATCCGGCTGGTATCAACAGAAGGTTGTATCGGTGCGTAGCGGCACGACAAACAAGGCAATTGCTTGGTCGCTCAGTCTGATCGCTATCGCACACGCCACGGCGAACAGCCGACGACCAAACATCGCCTGCGTACCTCACGTTATCTGGGGGCCAATATGTCCACGTTCAAACCATCCATTCACTTTATATACTCTTATTTGCATATCGCTACACATTTAAAACTAAATATATTCATGCTGGGAGCTCACTTAATCTATTATGGTCATACCAAAGAAAATTTAATATAATGCTTTTATGAGCAAATCCTCTGCAGTTTCTGCTATATCTTTTGATGGAGATTCCTTTTTACCACCAACTGCTTATGTGTATGGCTTATCAATAGAATGTACAAAGAGTATAACGCTAAGATGATGACGATTTACTCTCAAATGGAATACAGCAATGACCCACGCAGTAGCCTACGAGCCTTCGGTCCAAATGACGATGAAGGTGAGATATTCCCATACACATCAATGTCCAAGTCTACATACTTCAAAGTAAAGTACGATAAATACTCCCTTTAAATGTCGTTTGAAGAACATGAAAAAAATACGTTAAACATTTGAATCAGTATAAGCATCTTGACCTATCTAGCTCAAAATGACGTTATTATGATAATCCTTAAAAGTTAAAATCTTAAAGCTACGTAAAATTACACGCATACAAAGTATGATACTCCGAACATGTGGGCCATGACATTTAAAATGCAATAGAATAAGTAATGACACATAAAAATGCAATAAAACCGTGACCACCATAAGGAATTAAGTTCAACGGTTGAAACTGAAAACTGGCACAGTAGTACTAAAACTTGCATTATAACGAACATTAACGTACTTACATATAAAATTATATCTGGTAAACACGCACTTACACTAATGTCTTAGTAAAGTACACAAAAGTATGTACAACTTATAAAATCTGAAAGCAAATATAGAAACAATTATCTTGTCGTTTATTGTTCGTAACTAGCTAGTGCCATTTATGTTTCGACCTCCAATCACACTATATGTCGACAATAAGTTAGAACATCACTGTGGAAAGTAACAATGGGGCATTAGTATGCATTTGCAACTTTTACTTCATCAAGCCTCGTTACCTATTGTTGTAATATTGTATGAATGGCAATAAAATGAGATGTAAATGACAGCTTGAATAATGATGACGGATAGAAAGCGTCGTGAATAGTTGCCTAGAGATACGCGTAATTGTTTTTATGCATATTGATTGTACTGCCTAGAACTAACGGGTTTTTGTATCTAGGTAGGACACGAACAAACAGTATGTAACATTTTGTGGGAAAATGGCGTAATATTGAGAACTGCCACTTGGAAATTTAAACTTTATGATGAATATCAAAAGATGAGAAATGCTGATTCAAACTTCACTTATTTAAAAGGGATCCTCATTTGAATTTGATGCTGTTAATATAAGTAGGTTGTAATATAAAAACGTAAAACGATAGTTAATCTAAGAATAAAGTTAGAGATTTAAAGTAAAAGATTGTCGTGGAAGATTAGATACGTTGATTAGTGAAATCATTTACTATTAACTACTATTAAAGGAACAGGTACTAAAGGATCGCGCTGGATGCAAGCCGCACACAACCGATTCTATCGGAAGGCTCTTAAGCCTATGTGCAACACTGGACGTCTTACGGCTGATATGATCATGATGATGGTGAACCACTACTACTTATAGAAAGCTTATTCTCACGAATCTCATGAAAGGTGCATGATTTGTATTATATTATTGTTAGCTGATTTCGCAACAAATTACATCACGAAAGCTTTTATAAACGATAGCCTACAAGGCATGCTGTATGTGTGGGAACAATAATGTCATAAACTCTGCACACAGCACAATCGCCACTCTCAAATATTAGATACAATCAATGATAAAAAGTATTTGCGACAATATATTTGCTTTCAATGCCAAGAATATTAGTTAAATGTTGCCTCAACTTAAGGAAAAGAAACTCTGCTGCTAGGACAGGGGTTTCCTAATGCAATAAAAGCATTAATAAATGATGCGTGAAGATTGAAAACGATTAGCAATAAAATCGCTGATCAATGTTACGGCCTATTTAATTAAAACACAAGACTTTCCATTTGTCTTGTTATTGAGCTGGCTTTATTACCATTTTACTATATTTTTGGATAAAAAGGCTTATGATTATTATTCTGAACCAATCGAGTAATCGCATACTGTCTAATTTATTCCTAAAACTTTGAAAGCAGTAAGTAAGCTCCATAATATTGTTTAGAACTTTTTCCCTAGTAATAAGTAACCCATTTAATATTGTTACGTGCTAGGGTTTTTCAGGTACAGTAAACACACTCGGGACGATCATTTCTAAGAAGGGGACAGTGTCTCGGATTAACAGAAACGTTGCGTTCGGAAAAAGAACACTTTCTAAAACTCGTGGCGCAATACAAATAAATAATACGTTATAACGACATTCAACTTAAACTGAACCTTCTGTCTATGCACTTAAGATTAGCTTGTTTTTTGCTTGTTAGCACCCATTAAAAAGCACCAAAAATAAGGTGTTGGTTTGTTTCAAGAATGTGTACGTATGGACCAAGATCAGTCGAGAATGTTCTAGAAAAATAGTTTTTGCATATAAACACCGCAACGTACACCTTCTTTCAGTATGAGCTATCAGTGCAATAACTTCTCAGCGAAGAGAGCAATTTATGAAGGAATTATATTATGTAGTTTATTTCTCTCGTAGCGTAGATAATTTTCTTCGCTGACAAGTTATCGCACTGGTAGCTCAAACTGGACTGAGGTATGCGTCGCTGTCGGCCGTATTTATATGCAACATATATACTTCCAGAACATTCACTGCCGATGTGGGTCAATAAGTAAACATTCGCGAACAAAACAGCACCCTATTTTGTTAAACAATTTGTTTACGTTAAAAGCGTGACAACCTAATTTTATCCTTAACTGCATAGTCACAAGGTTCAGTTTACGTTGAATGTTTTATGACGTAAAGTTTATTTGTTATTGCGCTTCGAGGTTATCGAGTGTTCCTTTTCCCGAACGTTCCTGTTAATCCGCAACAGTATGTATTCGCTATCTCTGGTACTAAAACCAGAATAACAATGTAAATATACCATTGCAAAGTGAATCAAATAAAGTGAGAGTAGTTGTAGTGATAATATTTATATAAAGGTCAATTGTAAACTTTCCCGTATCGGCTGAATACCGGTGGCCGGGGTTCTGTGATAATCGTGAACTATGGCCGGTCGTGACCACGAAAGGCGAAAGTGAATAAGCGAGGCGTATTGTACCTATCTATGAGCTAATGTGATCATACTACGTGAAAGTGTGTATCGATTCTCTATTCGCGAATAGCATAAACATTTATGAACGTGCATTCGTCATCATTAGAATTCTGTTTCTAACGATTAATGATATCACTGAATACAAAGTGGCATTTGAAAGTTTAAGCAAATTGTTATAGTCATGCATAATTTACAATAATCATATCAGCCCAATGACGTCCACTGCTGGACATAGGGCTCACCTAATTGCTGCACAGCGAACAATTTTGTACCGCCCGCATCCAACGGCCTACCGCAACCTTTACCAGGTCGTCGGTCCACCTGGCTGGGGGCCGCCCAACGCTGCTCTTTCCGAAAAAGGCTAGGAACTCTAATTCCAGATTTGCCAAGTCCAATTCTGCACCGATGTGCAGCGGGAAATCCATTTAGGCAAAAATGATGTTTGTACATTGGTATTTCACCCTGCACATCGGTGCAGAGTTCGGTCAATATAAATAAAGAAGAGAGAAAAATGAAGTAAAATAAAGATATATATATATAAAATGCATATACTAAATAGATTTTTAAAATTGGCAAACCCCCTAAAATAAATATATAAATTTAAATAAATAAAAACCCCAAAAAAGGTCTTGGATCATGTCTAAGGATCCCTACGTGGAGGACACAGAATGTGTACTCCCTAAAAAAAAAAAAAAAAAAAAAAAAAAACGCTGCTCTTTCCAATGCGTGGCCGCCACTCGAGAACTTTTTTGCCCCATCGGCCATCAGTTCTGCAGGCTATGAGGCCTATGTTCAACAGTGGACGTCATTGGGCTGATATGATGATGACTATATAATAATGTGTGTGTAATGTGGTGACGTATGTGTTGTTCCACATAAGACAAGATTGTTGTTAAGCAGGAATCTATTTAAAAAACGGCGGCTTTGACATGTGAGCCGCTTATGTAGTTTTTACCTCATAAAACATATCAGCAAGCGCTATCTCGATTTGCAGTTGTCCTGTTTTTTCTACCTAGTTAGAGCGATAATGGCGACGGAAGCTCGCTTAACACATTACTGAGATGTTTATTGGCTGCTACCGGCGCTCTTATTTCTACAAGCTTTTAACTTAATTGCAGTTTAGTTGATAAACACGCTCGACATGGCCGTGTTGCCAATCGATTTGTAACTTTATTTAAATAATTAAAATATAAATAGTTATCGCGAGCGATTTTACTAATATAATAAACGTAGACTCGTTTTGAGATCGCCGTGCCTCTCACAAAGTGAATTTATTGATATGGAGGTTCGTTGGATAAGTCCAATTACCTATTTCAAATAGGTAGGTATAGCAAGATGTGAACTGTGTTCGATTAATTCAGAAGTCTATACCACCATCATATCGTCATATCAGCCCAATGACGTCCACTTCTGAAAATAGGCCTCACCAAACTTCCGCCACAGTGAGCGACTTTGCCACCTGCATCCAATGACCACCCGCAACGCTTACAAGAGGGCAGGCCACATAGCTCGACGCCGACGGCCAATGGGGGAAAATAGTTATCAATTGGCTTATCAAGAGGCGGCCACATATTGAAAAGTGCACTGTTTCAACTATTTTATGTACAGTTACCGTTTCTTTTAACCAAAGATCCTATACGTGCAGATTGAAAGTGACTTTTGAAAACAACTTAATTGTTACAACGGCTCATCCCACTAATAACCATGTAATCAGAGATCTTCAACACAGGAAGCTTGTTCGGAAACGACTTTACAAACGAGTAAACACAGAGAGGTGACAACAATGAACGTGAACTCTACTGTAACCTGTAACCTATCACTCGGCGGGTGACGCTTAATCAACTGAACATGCCACGAGCGCCCACTGTTACAAATTGGAGCATGTATTAAGACTTCGTCACACTGAACGAAGAATGGGAATGTGTAAACGTCATCCTACGGAGACATTATACCAGCAATTTGATGGGATGAATTATTTATACATGATTACTGATTCGTTCTTAGATTCTCAAATCTGAGATGGTTAATGAAGACCAAAGCAATGGTGGGTCAAATGAATTTGATAATCATGATGAAATCTGAGGATTTTAGGCTCATGTTAAAAAAAACTGTACAACATAATTAGTCTGTTTGTTAGAAATGGCTCGTTGTTAGCAGTGAAAGCATCGTCAGCGTCCACGCTTGAGAATTCCACAATCTCGAAGATTTGTTAAATCCGTTCTAATTGAGGGCCTAGCAGCGTAAGTCGGCTAAAATTTCAACCAGTTGATTTACATAAAAAGGAAAGAGCCCCAAGCAGAACGCGTAAATAAAAACAGGGCTGATTTGATTTTGTTTTTTGTGTTACAATTCGTGCGGGTCTGTCCACGTGCCGGTTAATTTCCACGTTCGGTGTGACGGATTCTTTACACGGTAACGAACACCATTCCCGGTTGCCTTTTTGTGACATACGACTACACGCGAGATAAAGAGTTAAAACGACGGGAGCGGATTTTTTCTCCAACATGTCATTACTTAATTACTGCGTCAGACTGGCACGATGATACACTAGTAGGCGTCTAACAAAACCTACTAACATATATGTGTAGGTATACCATCATCTAGCAGACGAGACGATTCAATAACAAGCCAATTTTGGCAAGCAAAGGAGTATTTTTTGTATCAGTTGATAAACAAAAGATAGGTTATTGTTGAAACAATCAGACTCATCTGCAATTGGCCAAATTATGTAAGCCTTGAAGAATTTATCTCTAATGGGGCATAGCCGTATTCAGATCCACTTAACTCGATTGCAAAAACATGTTTCACCTTAGCCTTAATCTACACTACAATAAGTAAATGCATTTTTTACCCACGACGGAACGGAGACGGTATATGCGTTTGGGGTGAGAGGCTGTGTGTTTGTGTGTTTGTGTGTTTGTGTTTGTGTGTTCCAACATAATGCCTTATAACACGGAAACGGTTTGACCGATTTAGATGCGGTTTTCTGTAAAGTGTGTGCGGCTCTGGGGGACAGGTTATTAGATAGGTGTTATGTTAATAGCTCGCCAGGGGGCGCTACAATACACTGATTTCGTTGAATCCTTTGTGCCCTCCTATCTTTAAAACGATTAGACTGATTTCGATACGGTTTTCTGTAATGTATTTGTGATTTATCGAGGATTGTTTTTGGATTCAAGATTTTGTATTTTTTTGCCAGGGGGCGCTGCAATAGACTAGGCAAACCTATGTTGATTTCGTTGAAACCTTTGTGCCCTCCTATCTTTAAAACGATTAAAGCGATTTCGATACGGTTTTCTGTAATGTATTTGTGATTTATCGAGGATGACTTTTGGATACACGATATTGTATTTTTTCGCCAGGGGGCGCTGCAATAGACTAAGCAAACTTATGTTTACAGTAATCTGTAAAATAATTAGACCTCTTACTGTATAGGGACACGTAGCATTGTAGTACTGAGATATTGATTACACTCATGAGGTTAAGCAACTTCGGATAAGGTCAGTTCATAGATGGGTGACCGTTTATGCAATTTTAGGGTTCTGTACCTCAAAAGAAAAAAACGGAACCCTTATAGGATCACTCCGTTGTATGTCTCTCTGTCTGTCTGTCTGTCCGTCTGTCTAGAATATTTTTCTCAAGAACGCATAGAGGTATAAAGCTGAAATTAATATCATATACTTGGGTCTGCAAACCCTCGGCGTAAAATAAAAATCAAAATTCTAAGTTAACGCAATCAAAAGATACAGCTGTTTATGCTCCATTTTTGATGATTTATCTTGACGATCATAATCTAATAGGGAACTTACCGTTGACCTAGAATCATGAAATTTGGCCAGAAGCAATAACAAGTTGCACAAGTAAAGGAAAAAATCCGAAAACCGATCTCGTGTTGTTATATCACTGAATATTAGTACTGAGGTATACAATGATAAGCCTAAAAAAAATTAGCAAGAGTTTATTGACTGACGTTATATAAACACCTACCTACCTTATTTATTCTAACTTATAGGTATCCCGTGCTCGGGGTGTAACCAAATTTTCATCATTTTTGCGATAGCACGCACCGTTTTCGAGATACAAGCTATTATAGGTGGAAATCTGCGCTAACGCCGAAGGCAGTCCGGCTACGGCAATCAATGTGCGATAGCTAAACTTAACACCCCCCGATTCAGAGCAATCCGAATCGGACTGGTTAGGTTAGGGTTATCTTTTTTTTCAAACCACCCAGAAGTAGGAGCCCCGCGAAGCGGGGCTCCGGCGACCTTTGTGCGACGGATGAGCACACAAGTCAACAAAAAATAAAATATATAGGTATAATATAGTCGAAGCTCCATGCAAATTCCATTCATTCTAGAGCTTACATGGTAAGATAAGGCGCTCATTAAAAAGTTTAAAATAAGAAAATTAAAATGATAATTTCAAGTTATAAGACTTACTGCAACAGTAAATTAAAAAAAAATGTGTTTGTGCTATAACTTAGTATAAAACTTTTATTTATCTGTCAAGGTTCTTAAAATTTTATACGAGTTACTTACAGTTAGTAAGATAGGGCGCTCTTTAAAAATATTTAAAATAAAAAACAAAATTAAAAATTTTGAAAAAACCCACGACGATAACATCTATACAAAATAAGAAACGTAACATATAAAAAGGTTTAAATAACTTTATTTTAAATCCCCGACGAAAAGATAATAAGTAGCGTAAAAACAATCCCAAAAAAATTCGTCGGGGGCTGCCAATATCATTACTGTTTCTAGTATTAAATATATATTGTAAACTAAATATTGTTAATAGGTAGGTATCAAATACATAAAACTGCAATACTTTTGTTCATTTCAAGTCAGGGTATGGCAGCCCCCGACGGATTTTCTTGGGATTGTTTTTACGCTACTTATTATCTTTTCGTCGGGGATTTAAAATAAAGTTATTTAAACCTTTTTATATGTTACGTTTCTTATTTTGTATAGATGTTATCGTCGTGGGTTTTTTCAAAATTTTTAATTTTGTTTTTTATTGTGAAGAAGCACCTATTGTCATTTTATGTGAATAAAGCTAATGGAAGAAACGTATCGCGGACTGCTTGAGAGAAAGAAATCGCATTCAGCAACTTTTTATCAATTTGTTCTGTGAATATTGATCAATACAAAGTAATAAATTAATATCGAAAACGGAACAGTTAGCACTAGGCAACAATTCAATGGAAATAAATATGTATATAGGCATTTGACATTATTTCTGTATTAGTTCATAGATGAAGAATAGCAATGATGACCTACACAAATTTCTCTATCCAATTAAGTGACCGAACTGAAGATCGTAGCTAAGAGTTCCAGTTGGCAAGTAGGTTAACTAATGCCAACCTGAGAATGAAGAAGAAAACCTGTTTGATATTATGAATACATGGGTCCTTGCGCACTACGATACTTCTTTATCAATCGAGTCGTAAATCGTTTTAAAAATACAAATTTATACTGATCATAATATATTTCAAATTTGTACAGGTTGTTAGAAAGCTAGACACAAGTCATAAAATCATTGCAATTACAAGGCATAGATAAGGTTAGTAGTTAGTACATTGAACTTATCGTGAAAGGTTCATAGAATATGTTCGTATATTCCGCAGGGCAAGAGTTCACGAGTCGAGCCACAAAGGTCTCAGTTGCGTCGGGAAAACATCAGCATAGGTACCTGTCATTTGGTCCTGATTACATAATTTATGTAACAAATATAATAATGGTGATAATATGTAATACCTAATATTGAATTCTGATATTAAAATAAACTTTCGTATTTACCAGATATAAACTTTCTATTATCTATTTCTATATTCTATTATCATATAGTATTCGAGAGTTGAAAATTATGCCGGTTTCAAGACTTTTAAATTTTAATATGGCATGGCAACCTACCTACAGTTGACAGTTTCAGGTAGAAGGCTCTCAACCACATCTATACTTGTCTAAGAGCACTCCCTAAGTATATTTAGGGCGTTGTTGGGAACTAGGATCGACCCGCGATGACTAAGTGACGTCGGTATTTCTTTTTTATTTAACACCCTGTAGCGGGAATAGAACCGTCGACGGTTATGTTGTAGTGTGTATCACTATTTTTGTGATGTAACTGGAGAAGTGTGACGTAATCGTATGGCTCCCTCAGAGCGGTCTCGTGTGTAATCCCGGACAGAATTGAACATAACAAAAAGCAAACACTCCATACACATTTGTCATATGAAATTCGCAAAAACACAAAATTTAATTTGTAAAACAAAATCCAAATTAACAGAGGGTGGAGTTCTATATTTTGTGAGAAATTCATTAAACAATCAAGACATAGTATCAAATACCTACCTATTTTATAACCTATAAGTATTTTCTAATAAATCAGACTTAAGGAAAAAGGTAAAATAATCTAAATTACTTAAAAAAGGAAGGCAAATAAACTTATTTTATAAAAAAACAAACATTTTTACTTAAAAATACGCCTGTTAAATTTCAATTCGTCAATACTCCAATACTTATATTATATAACATTGGTATTATAATCCACTGAGTCGCATTTTATCGAAGACGATCCCCTATAGACTAGAATCTAGACAAACGTGAATAGTCTCCGCCTTAACAGCTTTTCTAGGTCGGATCGATTCTATTATCCCTTCTCTATTTCCGAATGGATATTTTTTTATTCTGGAAGAAAATTGAGGCTACTGCTGAGCGAGAATCTTGTAGACTAATACTAAGGGTATTATTAAACTTATTGAAATTGTAGGTCAAATCGAATACATAAGTTCTGCATTCTAATTGCGTATAGTAACTGTTTTAGATGTATGGCAACCTTCTATTAGTTTAACTACATAATTATGATACGTATACTTACTTTAGAGTAGGTAAATGCAAATAATTTACATAATGATTATTGGATAATTCGCAAATTATATCGATAGTGATATGCGAGTGCCACATGGTTGTAATCTTGGTTCTAACAGAGGTTCCTCGAATGCAATCATGAGATGCAATCCAGCCGTCAGATATAAACCAAATTTCATTCAAACTACGTGGATGACATCCAAGTGCTCACCAAGGTTACCTCTGTTGGAAAGCAAGATTAAAACCGTGTGGCAAGTCTTGTTTGGGTGCTCCTTGGGCTTTATTTTAGATTTCCTGATCTTCTCAGCCCTAAACACGACTACGTCTTCAACTTTTGGGGATAACGTATATGTATATCCGTTTAATATATCATGCATAAAAGCTACCATTGAGGCATTTAACCGAAGATGAATTCGCAATTCAAATTCAATCATAAACGCCATGCGCCAGTGTGAAAACGCTCTTAAGGCGACAAATAGTACACGTCTGGCCCAAGCCCTATAAAAACTCTCTGTAATAATGGCAAAGAAAATCAGATTTGCATTAAATTGATTATTTTAATGGGTTTATGGAGTAAACGTTGCGCATTAACGGTAAAAATCAATAATCATGTTTCGATTACAATTTGATTAGACGGAAGATGAGAAATCAATTTTGTATGATATTCATGCAATAATTATTGGATTTCGATTGTCCTACTAACATTGAATTGCGATTCGTGAGAAAAGATGGATTTCTGAATGTTACTCTTTCATGCTAAAATGGAATTTGATTATTTTTGGCAAATAGATGACTGTGTCTTACATAGGATACTTTTTGTTGTGTCATGGGTCACACTAGTGTAATGTAAAAGAAACTGTTCGATATAATGCTGACTACACACACGTGAGCGCTCCGGTCCAACTGAAAAATATCTTCTGTGATAGTTTCCTAGCAGAAGTAACAGAGATGGGAATAGAGTGGCACTTTAACGCACTCGCGTGGCCAAGTGCGGGAGGCTTGTGGGAGCGAGCAGTGAGAAGTCTTAAACATCACTTGAAACGCGTAGTGGGTAACCAAAAGCTAACATTTGAGGAATATTCGACTTTATTAGCACAGTTAAAAGCATGCCTAAATTCACACCCATTATGCGCCTTAACAGAAAACACTTCGAAAATCCTGGGATTGGGCTGGAACCCAACAAATGATATGTTTACCTTACATAATCTTACAATTACCCTACATAATCATCATCATCGCGAGCGATTAGAAATGAGGAGATCCGCAGGAGAACTAAAGTTGCCGACATAGCTGACCGAATCGCATCGCCGAAGTGGCGATGAGCAGGCCACAAAGCTCGCACAACTGATGGCCGATGGGGCAAAAAAGTTCTCGAGTGGCGGCCACGTATTAGAAAGCGCAGCGTGGGGCTGCCCCCCGCCAGATGGACCGACGATCTGGTAAAGATTGCGGGTGGCCGTTGGATGCGGGCGGCACAAAATCTACATAATGTTACTACCCAATTATAAAACAATCTCAAAATAACACTAATATACACAATTAAACAAGTCTGCGAAGTTATCTACCAACTTAATTCTCTTTGATATGCTAATTTTATATATGATACCCATCTGCCTAACTAATGACGCCACAAACTGCTTGAGTGAGGCGGTAATCAAATTCATAACAGCGTTCTACGTGTTGGGAGTTTATAATTCTTGTCACTTAGGATATGGTTTCATTAAGTAAACTGTTGCTTAATGATACGCATAAACAATATAAATTTTATAAAATAATATATTTTTACTAAGCAATGATATTTTAGGACGTTAATTAATTTGTCCTATGGTAGTTGTAATAATTATTATTGATATAAATTAATTTTATCACTATTCTACAATAAATAATCCCGCGTATTGACTTTTTGATCATAACTTGTACTTGTAACATAAATTACCTACACGTCAAAGTTGCCTTGACTGTAAGAAGCATTTTCAAATTGAAGCAATTTTATTAGTTCGGTTTATTATATATCGTACCCTAATTCAAATCTACCATTTAGTATGTCTATATAGCATAGAGTAATTAATACGCCGAATATAGAATCCGTGTCTATTGTATTCGGGCGACCCACGTGATTCAATTATTATTATAACAAGATAAAGCGGATAATCGCTTGTAAACAATGCAGGAGCAATAACCTTTTAATAATATCTACCTACTACCAAAGTAGCACTCGTTATTTAACTAGACGATATATAGTTTCAACCGCTTCAACGTTTCGTGCCAACATCGAAGTGATACATTACACAGGTTTAAAATAACATAGCGCTTACATTGTAATGGATTAAAAATATATATTTTAAATAGCTTTTGTACCACGGCTTCGACTGCGTGATCCAAGAAAATACATTCATCATATGTCCAGCAGTGGGACTTTTATGGGTTGAAATGATGATGATGAGTCTTAAGCTAGAAATGCAGAGATACAGAGGCAAAACCTTCGATTGAAGCGCAAAACGGACAAATATAGCTGAAAATTAAAAAGATACCTGAAGCATAAATTAAGGAATAAGTGACGTAAATAAAATTAATAGAGTCAATGATATTCTAATTACGCAAAAGTTCCGTTAATATATATCTGAGTCATGTTCGAAAAAGAATGTTGGCATAGAAACAACATTATTCATTGCCCAAATACATAGGTAATAGAGTAATAATCTGAATTCAGCAAAGAAATTCAGTTGACCTATAACCGTACATATCCATTTTATACGCAATATCTATTCAGAAAGCGTAGAGGAATTTACAAGCTTGAATATATTGTAAGAAAATGCTATAGATAGGCGAGATAACAAACAATAAAATACTGAGTCCCTAGATATAGAGTAAATACGTACGCAATGTATTTTTTAAGCGTGACAGTCGAGATTGATAGTTTGCTAGTGAAAGTGAACTTCGTGCGGCGACTGTAAATACGCGATAGGCTTTTGAACAAATCCGGGGTCGGTGGCGTCCTCGGTGCTAAGCCCAACCATTTTGTCAGAATACTTTATATTTGAGTCGAGACTATGTCAGTTTAGAACTTTGAAAGCCTGAATTTGTTATTCAAACGACTGTCCATATTGTTTTTCGTGTTGTATTCAAAAAGATGTTTATTTGCTCGCCTTTTCATTCAGAAAGATCGTTGACCGTGTTTTATTGAATTATGGAGATTTCGTTCACTAATATTTCACAGTAAAGATTTTACGCTCCCAAAAATGATGATGGTAACCGACTTATCCTGTTAACGTCAACAAAATATCTAAACCGTTTCTTAAGAATAGTTAAACGTGCAATATTGATATTGAAACATTTAATAATATTAGAGCCAATAAGACATACTGTTTTAAATTGGTTAGCTCGTGATAGTTTTCTTGTTGGAGGGGTGAACTCTGCGTGCAATGGTCTGATATAAAATAACCCAAACATTAATTACTCGGACGCCACAGCAGACGTGAAATATTTAGAAAACGTCCTCCTACGTCCAATTTGCGTGAGAAAGTCGGTAAAGAGCGACGCTAAATTAACTTCGCAATTAATGTGGATATTCGAGATTACTTTGTATCAATTGTGACGTAGGCGTTTGGTGTGAAACCACTTTTAATTAAATCTAAAATAAAAACTAGGTAATTCCAATGCCCAGGTATATTATGTATTTTTAGGATGTTCTAATGGGGCCCGTAATTTATTTCGAGTACAGGTATACAGAACAGTTCACACATTTGTAACTTTGATCTTGTTCCGCCACATCGTTCGTTTTGACTCGTAGGTACCAATCATCATTTATAACAATTGTCATGCGGTTTTCTTGTCTTATAAGTCTACAATTACTAACAGGGGTCTGCCATTATCAGTGAGATCAGAACCACATCATGTCCTAGCGATAAATCTCCTACTTTGAATATTTAAACCGAGCGGAGGGAGTTTGCCAACAAACGCCTTAACCGTTGAGCGTGTATCAACATTTTGAACTCGTAAATATATCAGGAACATTTACAAGGCGATAGTTCGCGAACTGTATGTGTACTTTGTACTTTTGGCTATCAAATTAGGCGAGCGTAGAATACACACATTGTATTTTGTCATGCGATGCTCCAACTAGTACAATGAGCCTCGAGGAAGGTGAATAACCTAAAGTTCTCGTTATCTCCACAAGTAGAGACACTACATTAGACATGTGACATCATTATTGTGACAGCGCGGCAAACATTAGTCCTGTTAGTTGTGTACTCTGTTTATCAGTTTGGACACAACATAATCTTGTCGTTGCCCTTTAGGTCTTAATGTATTTTACATCATATGACGGTATAATATGATTGTAGAGTCAGCAACAAAAGTATGCATACACATATGCATAATTTCAAAACGTATGCACATCGTAGCATACATATACTACATAACAAGACTAGTACCGGAATTGAATTTACGACGATAATTCAACTACTATGCGCTACGATGTACATGCGTTTTGAAATTATGCATATATTCAACTACTTTTGCTGACCCTACAAGGTGATGAAGGATGTTCTCGTGCTGAAGCAACAAATATAAAGTTTAAAACAATCCATTATAAACGCTATATCAATATATAAACTCATTGCGTCAGAGCTGAACCGTCTTAGATCATTAGCCACTCAGGTCCAACTCCCCAAATGTGGAATGTTTTTGATTCTACGGTTAGTAGACGGTTGATAGTGTTATTTCTCATAAGTCGTTGTGCTATCTGACGGTTGATAGTGTTATTTCTCATAAGTCGTTGTGCTTTAATTTATTTTTACGGATTTTTTTGGATAAATAACCCAAACTGTCAATAAAAAAGTATATTACGTAAAATGTAAGTATGATATGAAAACAAGCCATCAGGAGCTCAAAGTCAATAGACCAATCTACATAAAGCGCTGATCTCTTTAAGAAACGTAGTATAATAAACAAAATGTCTTACTCACCACTCATTAAGAAACAATTGAGAGGCCAAGCCTCTCTTGCTAATCGTAATGAAGTTGTGGAGGGATTTGGCAAACGATCTTCAGTACTGGCAGTAAAGACGTCGGTATTACCAAGGTTCATTTTGTTCATTGTCGTACGATAGCCGCCACTCCAAGTTCTACAGTGCGTTGACATGACGAGATCGTCTGAATGTTCATTTCTATTAACATCGGAGTTCATTGCTTAGATTTTAACTTTGATCTCAGTGAAAAGTTATTTAAGAGAATAGGTGTTCAAGGTTGGAAACGTTCACATTTAAATGATATGTGGATGAAAAAAAAAACAAGGAGTTTAAAAATAGAATTGCTACCTAGCAACCTCCTTAATAAATACATCCTAATATTAAATAGCGTCCACTAGGCACTTAAAAGTAAATTACTATCACACTGATATGACAAATTAAGCTCTGAAAAATTATTCCATTATCTATCAAGCTTTTTAAATTACTTTATTATTGTAATTATAGGGGCTGAATATTGTGAGTTTGTGACACAAATTGAGAGAGGCAAATATTATGTTCAATCAATGTTTGGTTTCTAGCCTAATAAATTAAAGTCGGTCGAAGGCGTTGCAAAAGTCAGGACGTTGTATAAATAAATCAGGCATTTGATTACTACTTTCCAATTGCTAACCCTATTCCCAGGCTGTATTTCAATTGGTTTGCCTAGACTCCACAATTCGAAATGCATGTATTCGGAAATCGATCTTAAGGACTTTTATCGACAAAAAATAATCTATTGAGGAAGCTAAGCCGACGTTTTTGTGGCTCGCTATTAATCGTGAAGCAATGATTGCGAACGACGACGCGTCGACTGGCGAGGAATGGCTATCGCCGCAGGTGTAGCCCAGGAAATAACACCATTTATGGGTAAGTCAGCCCGCTTTTGAAAAAAAAACTAAGCCGGTACGCATAGGTTAAACTCGTGATGAGAGAAAAACTGATAGTAATAGTGGAGGAAAAAAACAACAACATTAAAGATGCAAAATCGCTGGCAATTCAGATTGAAAGGTGAGTTGAAAGCTTATGATTAAATAAAATTTTAAGCGAGCACCGTGAACGGTGTATGTTTTTGTGATATAACAAAAAACGTGATGACCACAATCTATAAACGTAAGCATTGTATTAAAAAAACTTGCGGGCAGTTTCTTTGGAAGATTTACTCATGGGTTCTGATGATTTTAATTATTATGCGAAGTTTTTTATAGCAGTTTATTATAATCTACTACCTGTTATATAATCTGTGATGTTGATAAGTTTTGAAAGCTTAGCAACAGACTACCTGTTAAGAGTAGTTAAATAATTCGTAGATGTTATGAAAAAAACATTGTTTTCACACGATACAAATTCACAGCATTTGTGTTTGTTTTTTAAACAGATTAGATATATTATAATGATGTATCTTATAACATAGAGTATATTTTAAATCCAGTTTACTGAAAAATAGTGACTGATTTAAGTTTACTATTACGCTGAACTTGACTTCTTGCTTTTTTTGATTCAAGCAGATCAAAACCACGATATCTTATGGATGCAAAAGATCACAATAGGTATGAAAAAGCGACGACTTCTGATTTAAATGATGGTATATTTTATTTTAATATATGTGTTTAAAATGAACACAGGTTACATCAGTATTATCTGGAAACCATTCAAATAATTACAAATATTTGGCAGCACAGAGAACTCTAGGACCACGAAATTATTCATAGTGGTTTAACTACTACAGGGTAAAATTAAATTAGACAATATAGTGTTACCAGCAGTTGTAATCTTGTAACTGACATCAAACAAATGTTCCCTATTCGTCAAACAGGCTCCCGTCCCACCGCTACAGAATTCTAAAACAATTGATATACTTATACAACTCTAGTATATTAAAATCGTGTACGTATCCACTTATCATTGCGAGTGTAAGCTCTTAATTTTGGCAACCGCACACATCCAAATGACTGTAATCACCGCGAGAGTCGTCTCGTAAATCTTCAGCTAAATTACAGGTTACCATTTCACGTCACGACCGAGACTTCGTTACCGATGACTCACCATCTAAGCCTGTTACAACTTACCTATACGAATTAATTAACTCAAACACTTTTTGAAATTAAACCACAAAATAACATTATATGAAGTGTATGTACAAAAAATTATACGACTTGCCAGTTAGTGTTACTTAAAAGTTTACTAAACTGTTGGATATAGCTATAATGCTGGATAACTGGTTATTTTTTCTACATATGTTTTTGTAGCTCTTTGAATCAACGCATTCATCTCATTACGATTAACTGTTGTCAGTCTAACTTTTTTATCTTCATTAGACCGACTAGGAGATTTGATCACGTAGTGATAATGCCATTTCTCAGCTACCTGCACCTATCATAACATGTACTTACAATGTATTATAATATAATATCTGATATTATAATATAATATCTGATTACTAATATTTGTTATAGCAACGTTAATTTAATAAACTGTAACAGCATTATACGTATGTATATTATGAAAATGACATATAAGAGTAAATATTATGCATTAATTTGTTGGAATAGTCTTACTAGCAGGGATAGTGCACACACGTCATACACGTAGGATGTACGGAGCATTGCAGCTAAATAACAACTAAATCGGATAGTTGCATTCTAAATCATGAGAAGCATCTCCAGAGTGACTTGAAGCTTTGAAGTACCGCGTGGTAGGCAGCAGGTGGCCTTATCATCAATTCTGCTGTCTTTACAAAGAGTTCCATATCTTACAGTAAGTACAAGTGATTGCTTACAATAGCATTGTAAGCACTTGTTTACCCTCTAGCAAACATTTGCCTGGTTACCACCTGAGTGGTAAGACCTCCATGATTGTATTAAATATGTACATTATTGCATTTATACTTTATCGTGACATGCATAACGGACTCGGAGACATGTACATTGTACGTGTACAAGTACCACTACAAGTAGCGAGTTCCATTTCATGTCTATATAATAGACTCATCAAGACAGAATGTAATTTTACAACGAACAGCGGTATTGTGCCGAATGCCAGATTATACGTACCTTTCCAGCCGCTTTGTTATCTAGGTCTTAAGTAACGGGTGAGGAGTTGAATTCGCTAATATTATAATGAATGTTGTACAGCTTATGGCAGATTTCAGATCGAGAATGTAGACGGTTGGAATTTCAATGAGACTAAATGTTTGTCAGATTCTTATCTTAAGACATAAAAACAGTTGTTATTTAAGTATTACAAAATTGTAAATGTTTTGACAAATTTAAAAACGAAAAAGTATATTGAAATACTCACATTGATATCTTTAAGAGTTATGTATGTTGGTGGATAATATAAAATATTATTACAAAATACTCGTACTTTTTCATTTACTGAAGACTTTTTTGTGCTAAGCACTCCAGACAACACAAAGCTCCAAAATAGATGAAAAAAATGTCAACAAAGCCATTAATAAATAAATTATCTTAAAAGATATCTAATATTCTATTTCTAAGACTATACATTTCTCTCATAGGGCAAATATTAGGTTTTAGAAGTTTTTAAAATGTAGTTTTCGGAATACCTAATGTCTTATAAACATTAATTAATGTCATAAACTAAAATGCGTGTATAATTCGACATGACCTCCTTTGTTGGAGAAATGTAAGCAAGTAGTTAAACTTCACTTTATTAAGTAAACTTAAGTTAATTAGTGTGTCAAACCTGACGGTGGCGGATTCGTCGCGGATGTGGGCACAGAACAAGTAAACGAGGCTTTGCTGACTTCATAGCTAATTTTTCATGACGTTGTTATAAGTTATAAATTTAATATGTTCGAGATAAGTACAGATTAATTCGTTGCTATTTCGTGATTAAATCATCCACGCACACACGATATCTATTTCGGAAGTGGTGACATAAACAAAACAGCTCAGTGGGTGGTTCCACAGATAGGTCGTCGACCCACAACATGTTTGTATCGAAAATATCATCCAAGAATAGTTGACGTGCATCAGGCATCACATACTCATTGCCTACTTTCGAGACAGCAGTTACGGGCCAGACGTGCCGTCGAGCAGCCAGCCAGGCGATGGAAGATAATTAACAACGAAATTGTCCGGAGACAGCTAGGCGCCTTACTTCTGTGGCCCGCGTTGCATTACGCTCCGCAATAATAACATACCACACAACCGACACAAGGCAATTAAAAAAAGTTGGAACGCCCATTTCCCACACATTACTGGGTGAACGTTGCGATGTATTGCAATATGAACACTCAATGCTATAGGGCACAGCAGGATAAGGCGAATTCAGACGCGGGAGAAATTGTTTTAATAGAGGTGAAAGGTATCGCGGTGGATCCGACAATTACGGGATAGTAATGAGTACAATACCAACAATAATGCAGCGACAGAGTGCAGCCGTCTGCGAAACGAGGCGTTGATTAGGTAGTTTCCAAACAATTTTATTGTCAGTTTAGGTGCCGGCATGCTACGAGGCTCACGCTCTGATTTGCATATCGCCAACGAAAGTGTAGGATTGAGGTAGACCGACCCACATAGTAACACAGGGGCACGCGCCGGTAGCTACTGTAAATTTGTACGATCCGTATATTAAAAGTGTGTAAGTAGAGTATCTAAGATTTTAAATACTGTATATTACAAGGTTTAGTTTATAAATGAACTAGAAAACCAGAAGTACATGCAGAACGGCGGCAAGACAAGCAACAGGTATACGATGTTCTAAAACCGGTCCATTTGTATATTAGTCGCTCTAGTTGTCTCGTTGCGCTCCCGATTGTCGTGCGAAAAGATTGCATGAATTCCCGTCGCGAATCAACAGCTCTCTAATAGACCCTCGAGACAGCGTGTAAATCAACTTTTATGGACAAACGCGTTACTAATCGGTAGCAAACAAATTATAGATTGGTAAATTCAACAGCGCGCAGTGGGGTAAAGTGGAACGGTGAAAAAGTGAAGTTTCGTCAAATGCACCACTTACCCAATTCACGAGAGCGGAACCGAAGCAGTCGGAAGCATTGTGTCGGAGCGTTCATTCCGCTGATCCATTGTGGGAAGTGTATTAGATAATGTGTTCGCGAGAGCGCGCACGAAACAATGACAACGATTTCGTTCGAAATCTAAGAGTGAGAGCGATTTCTCGGTACATAAACAGTGCTACAATTAGAATAACCAGACACGGGTCAGATCATACCGCATGCTTGTTATTGTCATGATATTCTCCATTAGACACGTAGAGATCAATGATTAGCCGCGCAACACGCAGTTGGATAATATCAAGAGCGCGTGAGACCGATACATCGCTGGTACTACGAGATCTACTCAAGACTATTTCGTTGTTCACACGCTCTTGAAACTTTGTGTTTTGTCACACACCTACGCAACATTGATCATGAATCATGCTCCGGAATGCCTTCAAAACAAGTAATTTTCAAGCATACACACATTGCAGTGCGAGCAAAATTGTGTCATAGTAATCGTTTGATGTTACAGCTCATAGGTAATCCTGTCAGTGGTCCATTAGGTGCCCTCGCAGGGCTCGGCGTGGGTGCCACAATGCCACTAACGAGAGCCCGATATTATCTGACAGACAGGGGACATTAGTTAATGCTCGAGAACCAACACAAAGCGGGATAGATAAGAAAAACCGTACAAAAAGTTCAACTGTGGTCTACAATGAAAGAATGATGAGCTCTGCCGTGGCATATACAAAAGATTGTGAAACGTCATGCGGAGCACAATAGAGAGAGCGACACGAAGAGCGAGCATCATGCATTACTAATCATGGTAGCATGCGTCTCATAACAATCTGAGACAGCTTCAATGCACCGAGCGTACGATCAGTGCCAAACAACATTATGGACGTCCATGGCTATAATTTGTCTATCAGACAACCATTTATAGCAAATCATTCGTACTGAGACGTAATTATTACCAACGCTCGCTTTAATAACTCTTACAACACACGTTGAGGCAATCCAATCTATTGCACTCAATGAGTTTCATTCATTAGCATAGTTATGTGGAACAGGAATTTGGTTCACAAAGCCTAGTCTTGTACATTCTGGGTTCTACATTAACTTAGGCACGGTTAAACCTTAATTGGAATTGTTGACGTAGACAGATAGCGACGATGGAATTTTAATTGAAATCATCTCCAGCTTTATTTTATTATATTTCTGTCATAAATGAAACATATTATCGGCAAAAGCAGTACCATTAAATATAGTATAACTCGGTAACGCGCTTGTTAACGACTGATGACTCTGGCGTTACAGGCGATCATAGGCTACAGTACCACTTACTATCAGGCGGGCCGCACGCCTTTTTGCCCTTATTTTGGAAAAAAAAAAAGTACTTATTTACCGATAAATGGGCACAAAAAGTAAAGCTTGTAAACGACTTGGTCAACGATAATCGTATTCAAATGAAATCAAATGGCGTATTGTCAAGAGTAGGGATGGCAAAATGCAATTTGTTTCAACATTCATATTCATGAAGTAATACGAACAAGATATTATGAATACAGGCTGAAAATGATAGCACAGACATGAGCGCTTTGTACCGTCTGTAACGACACGTTTCTTCGCTTTTAGGATAATACAATGTCTAATGTACAACAGAGCGGTTCTGAATTGTCTTGATGGAGCGTTGGCTCTACGAGATTGCTCTCGGCATGTAATTTTATTCCAAAGCAGTGTCTTTGCCTTGTGTAAATTCCAGAATAGTTTTATTTTTTGCTTCGTTTTAATAATAATTTCATTAATATTCTGTATGTGATTTAATTTAACGATTTTATGTATAATATAGAACAGCGTTTTATAAACAAATAACTTGAATTGTATCCCTTAAAAATATACTAATCTAAAACCGCATTATCACACTTTTTCCCTTAGTAGGTATTACACCATAAAATATTATTATTCTATAAACTTACATTGATGCCAAATAGATGGTGCTCATATAATAACGGGCGAGCGCATTACCATCATGAACTTAAACTATCATTTATTTTATAATGGAGGGATTGTGTCGCGATGGAGATTAAAGCCATATTGAA
The DNA here is from genome assembly GCA_905147015.1 of Laspeyria flexula. Taxonomy (NCBI): domain Eukaryota; kingdom Metazoa; phylum Arthropoda; class Insecta; order Lepidoptera; family Erebidae; genus Laspeyria; species Laspeyria flexula. The sequence goes on along the minus strand of LR989960.1, from coordinate 13,711,812 downwards.
CGTGCGACGATTAGCGAAGCTACAAGATTATCTCTTTCGCCATACTACAACGCGAAGGATGGTTTACTGTTATAGAGGTCGCATCGCAACACATCGATCGCAGCACAATTACATGAGTCGACGGCGACGCAGCAATCATTTGCTGTCATTATTCTTCTATCTATATATTTTTAAGTCACATACATTGCGAAAGCTGGGGCACAGAAACAATCTAAAGCTTTAAAGCAATCTAGATACAATATATTTATATTGGTATTACCAATTCCGCCATAATGATTAAGTGCTATCAGCGTCCGAATCCTTAATAGTTTTAGGACCACCAAAGTTAGCGAGTGCCCTAAAACCGGTACGTAAATTTTATTGAACTCAATTAAAATTCTTTAATCACAAAGTAGATGGGAAAACGACACACCGAGAATTAACTAATACCTAGTAAATTTTATTCTAAAATGCTTAGAAGTTTACAAAAATTAATGCAAAGTAAGTAAAAAAGAATAATTACGATATCATTAAGCTAATGAACGGGTTGAAGTAAATAATGTTGCATATCATATGAAACAGCTTCAGAAGTCGTAAGATATCGAATATATGCATAAAAAACAATTTAGTTGTCTCGTTAAAAGTGACAGAGATAATAAATATGCTGAATTTAATACGGAGCCAATTAATGAGAGAAAAAACCGCTACAGAGCGCATTCAACGCACGTCTAATTCATTTATATGTATAGAGCGCAGGTAATATTAGAAGCGTTGGTGTACGGAAACAACTAGCAGGCTGCGGTCCACCACCACGCTCTAGATACAACATTTACAAAACCAACAGTTTGCGTATTCTACTTTAACTCCTACTTTTTTTGCAGTCAAGTTTATAACATCAAGTGGAAATTTGCAACACCCTTTAGCAAAACAAATTTCAACATCAACCGACACTTAAAACAAGTAATAGAATGCAGACATTGCAAAAACTTTAAACAAATCCGCATAAACTAATCGGTGAAAATGAATTTTAATGATTTATTAGACAGCGGTATCAATTGTGAATAGTAAAGTCAATTATTAAAAAAAAATTAAGTTAGCTTAATAACTGGGTAATAAATCTAAAAAGCGCAATATATGGTTCGTTTTATAGACGGTGTTCCTAGTGGCGGCGGTGCGCAAGCGCATTCGCCTCACTTTCACACTTTCACTGGGGCGACGCCCTCGCAGCCGCATGCGCACGCCTCACCAACAATGCGACTGAATGTTGCAAAACTGATTAGTTAACACACATACGTATATAGATCAAGCCTCTTTCCCAACAGAGGTCTTGGTTGAGACTATTTCCTTCCACCTGCTAAGATTCTGCATCTTTCGCTTCTTTAACATTCATCATAAAAACCGGCCAAGTGTGAGTCGGACTCGCGCACCGAGGGTTTCGTACGATTATACATTTTTTTTAAACTTTTTTTGTGATTGAAATGTATAACAAGTTAGAATTCACGTAAAGGTAGTAAGTGTCTTTATGTAACGTCAGTCCGGAATAAACTCTCACTCTTACTCAATTTTTTTAGGCTTATCACTTTTACCCCTTCCGCTAGAGTACAAATATTTAGTGACAAGAGTTGTTTTGAATTTTTTCCTTTACGTGTGCAACTTGATATTGTTTCTTCCCCAATTTCATGATTCTGGGTCAACGGGAATTACCCTATAGGTTTTGACTATTTTGATCGTCAAGATATGCTACAAAATTGGAGCATAAACGACTTTATCTTTTGATTACGTTTTTATGGCGCCAAGGGATTGTAGATTGTAGATCTGTACGCGTTTTTGAGAAAATATTCTTGACAGACAGACGTCTGTCCGTCTTTACGTGTGTGTTAAGACACACGTAAACAAATATCAACAAATGGGAACGCATTTGCAAATATATTATGTAGTAACTGTTATTTTTCCGCATTACGCACCCGGATCTTCTTTCTACTGCACATTTTATTCGTGAGCCACATTCTGACAAACATGATATGAAATTGTGAAATCGATAAGCTGAGTCACGACCTTTCTAACGAGAGTAAATAAGACTATAATCCAATTTAGATAACTGCAGATTGAATTTTTGGAGATACTCTAAATGCTCACAGAAAATAAATATTGCGACCGAATTATTGTCGACTTGTATCTGTTTGATATAACAGTACATGTTCGTGATGGCCGAGATAGGCATCATTTGGGATTACACAAAAACAAAGACGTCGATAAAAGGTACAAAGCTAGGAACATACAATAAGGTTTGCAGTGAATGGTACCATTGAGCAATCAACGGTAAAAATAGTCGAGTAACGCTACGAAAAACGGATTAAACGGTAACAGCAGCGTAGCAAAAAATATGAATCCTTTGTCTTAATGCATCTTAAGCGCAAGCAACATGCATATGGTGATAATTACATTGAAAAACGAACCATACTATAATGTAATTAAACACGGTATTTACAGAACCACACACATGTACACATCGCACCGGTTTAAAACACATGGTGTTCTTATTGCAGATAAATGCGATGCATTCAAGTGAATGTCGAATCACTCCGCTCTGAATCGTAGCCTCAGTACATTTAACCTTGTTTAGTTCAGGCTTTTGGTGTACCTATTTATTTTGACTGCATATCGGCTGCGATCGGTCGGTGCGACGTCGCTTCAAGGCCCACTTGTCCCTTCAGTTCTGAATACGGACCCGGTTTACCTCCAAAGATACAAGTTTTTCGACGTACCGCAGTAGCTTTTTGAGCTTCATTATTCGAAAAAAAAAAAGAATGACATGAGGAAGGGCGCGCAATTTGTATATAATAAGTTGGATATTGTTACTCGATTTAAAATTTTTAGCTCGTTATATTCGTATGACTTACAAGGTTACAACGACTTAGGTTTTGTATTTTTTTTTTGAATTATGTAATAAAGCTGTTAAAACGAACTAATTTATTAGATTGTCACTTCTGTAAACAAGCAAAAAGAATATTTAATTACTGAAGAAATACGGTGTTAAGAGGATACCAGTACACATTTTTTTATCAGATGCCTGGTTGATTTCTTTCATTCTTTTAACAAGATTACATTTCGATCAACCATCTTTTTGTCTGTTAAGAACTAGTCTAAGAACTAACTAAGAACCAGTAATAGTAGTAGTTATGGTATTTTGTTTTATTTATTTATATATTTAATTGTTTGTACCTTTTACTTTTTCTGTGTATCTTTTACATCATTTCCTTGTATTTTTACTCTGTCTCTGTGCTGTACCAATAAATGTTTCTTTTCTTTTCTTTCTTTTCTAGTCGTAACACGTTAAATAAGTATACTTTCACGCAAATCACTTGCTAATAGAGCTCTTCAAAGTTTTTTACTATAAGCTCAGAATTGCTGATAGTTTAAAGGAACTAAGAAGATTTTTCACGGTCATTTATACTGTATAGAAATCAGATTAGTACTGGGAAGTGTTAATTAATGGAGAAAAAAAAAAACAAAATTTCAGTAGAAATAAGAAACATTTAGAAAGTCTTACGACTATTATATTATCTAAACTTGTGTTACGCGCAGTAAACGCTTTCGTTGCACCTGAATTTGAAATCGACTTTCAATTACTACGTAAATTGATGTTGCCTCTTAGACTTTCCACTTTTTCGTATTATAAAAAAAATATATTTATAATGACTTTATAATGCACTGATTATCAGTATTTAGTAAGTTTATAAGATTAATTAATTAATGTGACCTCTTAGAATCAATTCACAACATTATACCTAATTGAAAAGGTTGTATATAGGTAATTTTGTAGGTTCCGTGGGCACTTTTCAGAAATTGATCTACTACTTTCTATAAAAGTATTACATTCAAACAGCAACTCGTAATAATCCACTGTGCGACGGTCTTCTTTCCTTCTACATATAAAGAACAAACATGTTCAACACTAACTTGTTATGTTAGGCTCATGAAATAAATGATATCTTTCTTGGATCAAATTCGTTCTATTTTTACTGCGATGTACATGATTTATACGTTATCCATTCTCTCATGATCAACCTTTTGTTCTGCATATCGATCGTCCTAGTTAAAACTGCCCATCTACCACATGTTATTTTCCCGCCATAAGTTCCTTGCATTGTTACACATAATATGCATCCGTATGTTTGAAAATACATGGTACATTTCGATCTTAATTAGATGGTGCAAGATAAGAACATTATGCAAACTGTTCTTTTGTATACAGTCGTGGCACAAGGACAATAGTGCTATGGATTGGTTAAATACAGATCATTGTGCTGGCACCGGCATCAAAAGGATCTCTTTGTATACGGAAAACAATAACACACGTCTGTTTTAGACTATATGAATGGTAAACAGATGGCTTTAATATATAATCTTAAGAGTTCATCGCATACAGAATTTTAGAACATATTATCGGAGTGATCAGTGTTCGCTTCGGTTTCTATTGTAATTCGTATTAACATGACATTAGGCATAGGCTACAGTAACTAGTTTGTTTTGCAAGTTTAATACTTGTGGTGTGGGGCATTTGTCAATAGTTTGAACATGCAATGGTCTTGACTTTAGAAAAATAAAGAAAATTTCTTCATTTGGACAGCCGCAACATTGTCCGTAACACAAAAAAGAACACATTTTATTATAAAATTAATTTGAAGATTAAATTGAAGATACATCGTTTCAACTCATAAAAACCCCTCTTCTGGGCACGAGTCTCCACTACTATACCACGCTGACCAGACGGGTTGGTATAGGGTTTGTTTCGAATTTTCCTTTTCTCGCAGCACCTACTCTTGTCTGCACGAGGTTCCCTTAGTCGCCCTTTACGACACCCATGGGTTGAGAGGGGGGTGGTGACATTATGTATTCTTAATCCGTCACTACACGGATACGGATAAAGATACATGATCTGATCAAATTTGGGACCTAATACACTGGACCTAATGCATTGGACCAAAAGGGCTTTAATATAAGTGAATGAGTAAGCCAGCGAAAAGTTTGCAGAAAGTATTTAGCTGGCAATTTACAAAAGTTTTTAGCTGGATATGCCGAAGATTGCCGTAAAGCAGAGTCCGAAAAGAGTATATTCGTTTAAACAATTGGATGTGCCTGTTCACTTAATGGTTTAGCTGGACGATGCTAATTGCGTAAGAGGCGTATATAACGAGGTCTTAATTGGAATGCGCCCCAATTAATGTGGACTACGTTCGTTCAGCGCGAGTCCATTTTGGAAATTGGAACGTGTGTTTACGCGCTGGTTCCCGGGTGAACGGCCGGCCGGTGAAAGTCGGGACGCGGATATGGGTCAGGTGGTCATTTACCCTCAGGTAACAGGCGATGTCGCGTCTCTTTTATAAATACCCCACTCAAATCGTAGAATGGTGTCAAATTATAACCGCCCTCTTCTTTTAACGCGGAATTTTTCTTCAACATTTGACGTTATGTGGACGTCTGGAGAAATTTCACGTTATGTAGGTAATGACGCTTTTACAAAAAACAATCGTAATGTTATTTTCCTTATTAAAATATGCTTGGATAGCTAAGGTTTCCTAACCCTTTTTAAAACTGGTAAAACCAGATATACCTACAATTAGATACAAATAGCATTGGTGTTTACTTGCATTTAGTGCGACTTTACGGACCGTGTCGTCCGCTCGCACGGGAAAGCTTGATACATAAATAACAGTTTAAACCGATCGTAACGGTAGACTATATTTCCATTTATTTGATTTTCAAAATTCGACATAATATATTAGGCAAATCATCCTTACTTGACAAGGTGTCCACTCGTTGGCGCTACAATTATGTCGAACGACCGCGAAACAAGCGATTTTACTGTACTTTATCTAATTACACAACATTTCTGAGCATCATGCGGTGTCAGGCGCCCCGTGTAATTTATTAATTGAACGTTATATAAACCAGTTGGGAAATAACTATTTGATAGGTGGCTTCGAATTTCGTGTGCAGCTCTAAACATTCTGGGTCTCATGCGGCGTCGTTAAAAGAATTGATTAACATAAAAGTGGTGGTAATTATTCTTTCTGTCCATTTTTGGATTCGTCGACCATGAAGGTGTATGTAAGGCAAGACCTTGGTGCAAGGCATACGCTTAAAGTAATTATACTGTTTTTATTCTTGTATCGTAAAAACAGCTGCTTTTCTTTAAAGAATAGGTATTTTTAAAATATTTATGCTATTCTTTCTAATAAGAGTGCGTGAAAAAAATACTATTGAAACGATTGTCGCACCAAGTTTCTAGCTTACGAAGGGACTTCAAGGACAAGTCGACTTTCACCTCCCACGGTGCAAGAGAAAGCCCATTTTTTCGAGCGAGGTTTTTTATCCTATGACCTCTTTCACAAGGTGCGTACGAACCGGCGCGTCAAGGACGCTCACACACAAAAGAAGTAAATTATAAAGCAAGTTACAAAATTATGTTATCGCGGGATCGTTTTAAATAGAAACACCAAATAAAACAAATAGTAGCTTACCTTTGAATACCAAATGATCAAAGGATAGATAAAAAGCGAATTCCGCGTGAAGGATCGAAAGGATTGAAACTACTCGTGCGTGCGATCGCCGTATATCTCGATAAGGATATATTGAATACATTGAATGATGGTTATCGCATAGACGTAGCCTTCTAATGAGCAACGATGACTGATAGTAAAAAATCTGGTCTCGTAGTTACCGATTCGTTTGTTCCAAACAAAGGAATTAAATACATAGAATTGTTTCAAGGTCGTCGCCAAACTAAGCGGCATTAAATATGGACGCTTCATTTGACCCGTTTATTTTAGTGCAGATTGCTACCGTTTTTGGAAGTCAAAGGTCTTCCTTATTGTAGTCACGTATTGCGATGACGACGCAAACATAGGGTCAATGTTAATATAGTTTCCTGTTGTATATATATTTCTACCTTTAAGATTATTAAGCCATATTGTTTAAAATGAAGAAAAAACACAACGTTTTGTATAATAAGGAAGAGCGCAAATGAACTATATATATGCAGCTATTTGTAGTTTGTGGTTAGAACTGGACAGTTATGATAATAAAAATATGGCTTTAAAAATAAAAATGATTCGCTTTGCAAAATAAACAAAAATTCGCTTAAATTGATAATACAAATCTGAAACTTGTAGGGAGTGCAGGTAAAAGGTTAAAACCATATTGTAATCGATAAAGAACAGAAATGTAAATGCAACTCATGCACAAAAGCAGAAAATCATTTCCTAGGAAAAGCTGAAGTGCAGTAGCTACATAATACAACTTGGAAAATCGATTCAAGACTCGCTTGAAACGAACAAACGGCACAATTTGTTGGAAAGTTAATAGTAAATAATCGACTGTTTGGCGCCAACTCTAGAAAGCGTGGCTTAAACCGCAGACGTTGGGATGTAATTCCTTGGGAATTTAACAGCGTATAATACATTAAGCAATAAAAACTATCTTCATTTAAGAAATTCAATAGAAAATTAGGTATGTACCTATGTTAATGTTTGTTAATCGATATGATGGTTTGTTGTTACAAACACATTTATAAGACTTACGTAAATTAAAATAAATAAATAATAGTATAATTATTGCAGCATTATTTTTTTCAGTAGGTAATTGGTTTCAATAGTCTGAAAAAACTCATACACAACTATACGATCAAATTCAAAAGTGATATTCTTGGAATGTCCAAGTTGGATACAATGGGAGCCAAAAAAAAAATAACTGCCTATACTACTATAAAGCATGGCGCCTCGTTTTGTAGAAAATGATAGCTTTGTACAAAAGCACGCTTACCGAATCCACAGGGAAGCGCCGAAAGCTTGCTCGGCTTACCTGCAACAAAAGTAAATAAGGATTATGTAGTAAAATGTATAATAGCTTAGAGCTGTGAATGGATACAGATATACTCAATAGATAAGGAGTTTTGTGGAAATAATAGGTATAGTATCGAAGTCGTGTTGAATGTATAAGGCTAAGTGATCGTTTCCCACGATTGAATGTAACTTTTATATTTATAAATAACATATTCTTGTTAAATTGAGCAAATATAACGGGAACAGGGTTACAGAAGATTAGATAGAGCTTTTATTGCATGGCCCGTATAGATGGTTATCCCTGCAGTATCAGATATTGAGCTGCAATTGCAAAATATAAAACAGGTACAGTAACTAATAATATAAAGAGATTAGTCTATGTAAAGGGCCCCACAGATTAACAGCAACGGACGCAAAAGGGTTTAGGATTTGGTAATCTTTAACGTTTAACTGACAGACTGATATCGATCGGCGAAGTGTCGTGTGTGGCATTTTATGGGTGCAGTACTTTTTTACATAATGGGTTTTTTAAATGATTTTACGGACTATGTATGAGTATAGTTTTTTTTTTTCAATAAGCAATTGTTAGAACAAGTATCAGTGTCTGTCTACGTGGTTAATAAAATATTCTCCGAAATAAAACAACATGGCTGAGTCAACATATGACCATGGCCAGTACAAGTTGGTCGAAGTTGCACTATCAAGCAATCAAACATGCATTCCCATGTCTCGTTTACGTATATCATGCTGCGAGAAAGTATAAAAGAGGAATAAAATACTACATCGCATAATCAATAATCATATTCTATTATTTTGTATTGAAGTTATTAATTGTGAGAAATATACGACTATTCAAAAAAAATATATTACAAGTAGATAATAGGTATAGCATGATGATAATGTTGGTAAATAAAGAAGTAGTAACATTTAACGATGTAGATATTTGTATTGAAATGGTGAACACACTTAGATTGTTTTTGAGATTTAAACTTAGGCGTTCGGTCAGTATGTCAAAAGGATACGACCACAACTATTGAAATTATATTTTGCAAATATTTATGGCCGTATTTCGTTGTTGCTTATGTGAATGGATACAGAATGTAATCTACCTATTATGTATGCATCTGTGTCAACTTTAGGAGATAAATAAATGACAAATAATAAAATTAATGTAAGTATTCTGGTTTTAGGATGGCGCGCGCCGATCGTAAATATAGCATTTATATTTATTTTAACTTAGCTTACTTTCAGGTTTACCTACTCACTCGTGCTTATTAAAAATGAAAATATCAAAAGTTAATTGAAAAATGATACGCCTACTTATTTATTTAAAATACATGTGTAAAAAAATACACCAAAAATCTAATATCATTAAAAAAATTATCACTTATTCATAAAACTTCTTTATTTAATTGCTAATTTATAAATAAATACTTCATCATATTCGTTGTACACAGCACAATATAATTCATAATAGCGGCATTCGATCGTACATTATAATATGTTGGTCAACATCGCCAACGTCCGCGTCCGGAAGACTTTTGCTTAAATCAACATGACCGCGGACAAGAATAACGGCTGCCATTAACTTTCATCACTTCACACGCGCAGATATTTCAATAAAACCGGATTCACTGACAATACTTGAAATATATTGAACGTTAGAACATATTTTATTTTGGTCTCAGGATAATGGTATAAAAAAGTTATTAAATATTATAAGAAGCGTCAAATTTAATAATAGTAATTATTATTTAAAATAAATAGATATTATACGCTGTGTAATGGTGGACGCTTGTTTGATCGTTGGTACCAATGTGGATTTCACTTTGAGACTCACATACCCTAGAAGTAATTCTAAGTGTACGTCTGATTCACCAACCCGCACGAAGCCATCGTGTGTGGATTATGGGCTAAATCCTCTCGACTCTCTAGATAGAGGAGAGGAGGCCCCTGCGCTCAGGTATCCTCTCCTCAATCTAGTGGGACATTAATGGGTTGCTGATGATGATGATACTCTATTTTGGATACCTCACAATATGCAATTAAAAAAATGCCTGCTAGTTTTATCTAAAGCTTAAAATTTACTATACCCAGTGAGTTGTATTAAACTAATAATGTTCGAAAAAAACGAATTATGATGTGGGCATCGGTATAATTTTTGCCTTACAACAATTACAATTTTGTTCGTCATAGTTTTCGGAACAGATTTTTTTTATTACTAAATCGAATGTATTTATTTATTTATAGGTTTATGTACACTTTTCCTGCAGCAAAACGGGGTCGTTATTTTAAGTTTGATTTTAGCCATACATTGGTGAAACTATACCTACCTATACATATTTTTTTTGCGTAAAGCACGTTCAGACTATAAAATTCCAAAAGTTGTTGTTTAAACTTTTGTAGCTCTAAAAAGCCCTCCAAATTATTTTTTCTCCAGCATCTATCATGTAAAGACATCGTGACAATTTTATGTACTCATATAATATGCATGTATAGATGAGTACGTACGGCTGTGGCATAATTACTAAGGCAGCAGAAGCTTGCAGGATAGTATGTATTCTTTATTATCGTATTTTTAGAGCAATTAAAGTGGCCACTCAGATAAGAAGCCTGCAACATAGTGACGATGCTCAGGTAGCTAGAATATGAACGCCTAGAGTTAAAATGTCATCACTGGACTCCACCTCTAATCACGTCACATCTCAGGGAAGTGTTCTAATGTATTAAAATGACACGTGAATATTTAGAATAGAACCAGCGTATTTGGCACATGTCTAGGTGGGCTGAGCACCTATCACACGACATTTTGTAGAGTAATGTTAATTAGATAGTTGGGCAGTGCCGTGTTGTATCTTGTGGAAGGGACAATTCATAATTTCCAATGCCACCCTGGGATTCTATGTCTAATAATTATAATGCACAATACGTACTACTTTTAGAATGCAATATAATTTATAGAACAGACCTACACGATAGTGAATTAATAATGTTCTGTTTCTGAGAAGGAGGACATTGATGGAATATTATATAATAGGGTACAAGTTTATATAAAAAACTTTTCAGTTTATGACATATGGTTACTACGACTTGTCTTACGGGAAATCTCAAGCAATGTAAAGAATAAGTTATATGAAGTTAATAGTTATAATACCTGCCAGTAAATTGTACTAAAATTTTCTGCAAGACTGACTTTTTTGGGATGACATCACAAAAAAGTTTTTAAGTGTCTGAAGATGACTTATTAAACGAAAGGCAAGCTTGTGTAAACAAATAAAATATGTAGAGAAGAATAATTGCTTTATAATATAAAGTGTAGAAAATTGTTCGAACGGCCGTGGTAATTTAAAAAAAATAACGCCGTGAGCCAATTGAATGAATATTCATGAAACGGCACCATTTGCATGAGTAATTGATAGAAGTAAAACATTACGTGACAGGTTAATCGTACTAATTGAGCCGGGTGACATTATCTCTGTTAAAGAATATGTTGAATGCGTGCATAACGTTAAATGGAAATGTATAACGGTATCATAATGTCTCATTTATCAGACGCCCGACATTTTTTTAATTAATGCCTAAGTGGAACCTAAGCGAATTAACAATACTTATTTTCAAACTAAGTTGATGGAAAACGGAAACTGCTAAATAAATTATTGCCTTATCAAAAATGTTTTTTTATACTCGTTCAAATTGTAAAAAATTTGATTTTTTTTTTTTTTTTTTTTATACCACGACGGTGGCAAACAGACGTACGGTCCGTATATTCTAGTTATTAAAAAACAAAATGCCGCACTCATCCACTTCTACAACAAAGCGTCTTCTTTTTGTGTTCATTTATAAGAACACCTAGTAAGTGGCTACTGCGATGACGTAAATTGTTATAATTCCATGAAGTGTATATACACGAGCAGAACGCGCGATTTTAATCTGATGTGAGCTTAGATTTACTACACCCACACCCGTCACTACACCATCAGTCTTATAATTAAGTCGTTAATGTCATTCATACTTAAAAGGTGCATATTACTTACACACACACTGCTTGTACGGGTTGGACACCACACGTGAGGCACAGATTAGATAAACATATTGACGATAGATTGTAGTTAGTGCCAGTCAGTAAATAGGTACAACAAGAAAGCAAGCATAGAAATAATATATTTAAATTACTCCAATGCAGGCAAAGATTTCCTCCCACTTTTGAGAAACATGAATTTGGATTTTGCTCCGCTTCCGTTGATTTTTGTTGGCCCCTACCCGGTTCCTATTGGTCGTAGCCTGAATATATTTTTTTCATTTGATTTAGTAGTTACTTAGATTAGCACGTTTAACCAACCTAACAAACAAACTCTTCAGATTTATATTATTTATATAGACGTAATGAGCGTAATAAATGAATTTAACATTTCGTAAGTGCCGACATTGACCATTTACTTTACACTTGTGTGTATGTAAGATAAATGGTCTTAAACTAAGCTTCCGGGAAATTAGCTATGATGCGATGTAGCATTACAGCTTAGGTATTTCCCCAGAGATTTTTGCCTGGTACCATGTAATAGGAGCCGGCTTTTACCAATAACCGTAGTCTGAGGACAGAGTCTGAACCTACGCCTTGAGAATTGCCGACAAAAACCCAAAGCCTCTTCCTGAGATGCAGAACCCTAGGACCTCTCGTCTTACCCAGTAGTAGAACAAAGTCCCGCTACATCACCGAGGTGTTTTTTACTAGAAACCTACAAATGCTTTGTATACTGCAACAAAGTCGTAACTACACATTGTTACTTGGCAACCGCGGTACATAATAGATACAACTAACAAGGCTACCTACCTTGTTATATAAGACGCATGGTGGCATGTTGTCGGCTATTATCTTTCGTACATCTGCGTCCGACGCGTGTGAACGACAACATAGGAGTGCATCGCATGACTAATCTGTCCCCTTAGCATTCACACAATGAACTGAACTTTACCGATAACATGAATCGTATGCATCGCGGTGGAAATGACAGGCCAGCGGTTTGCTCTGTCTAAGAGGAGACTACTGTCTGAATTTAGGCTTATTCACACGGTAAAATTTTTGAAAGGACAGTGGTTTATTTTATGAGATTTTATGGAGAGAATTACTTGCCTTGTAAAGAGCCTTTACTGCCCAATCTAAAATGTTTTGTAATCAATGGAGGTCTGTCTACTTTGTAATTGTAATTATTTATTATATATTTTTAATTAATAAATATTAATTATTTATTTATTAATTATCATTGTGCATACTAATGTACACCTCGTTTTGCAACGATTATAGATCACGTAAATATATTTTTGTTCAATGTGTGGTTCGCATTCACATCAGTCTCCCCAGTGTTAGTAGTAGGGAGGAATCTTAAACACAATAACAAAAACCAAATCTATAATAGCAACGTTAAGTTGATAATAAGCGTAAGTACCTATTTACTGGTAACGCTAAGGTTTTCTAAAAATTGGTTCTAAAATCTGACCTAGACGGCACATTGAAAGTGACATTTTTATGAGTTGTAGTAAAGTGCTGGCCTCGCACGAACTATTTAGTAGGTAGTTAGGTACCTGCCTACGCAAATAAACACGGCTGATAGAACAGCAATATACATGCACCGCTCTCAAGCTACGACTTCCTTATCGTACCTACCTGAATTTTATAATTTGTAATGAACGTGGTTTGGTTCAACTAAATCTGGTTGTAATTCAAACAGCGGGAAGTTATGGTGTTTGTTGTGGATGTATGTTAGATAAATCTGGTTTGTTTGAACGGATATTTGTTATGTTCAGAATTAAGATGTAAGCAATGTACTCGTAACATTCAAAAGAAGTAAGTATGGTAGCTTTGTGAAATAAACAAACATCCGTCACGTCAATAATGCACGTCACGCAAATAGCGAGCTATTCACCGAGCGACAATACAAGCTTCATCGAATCGTACACATGTACACTCACAAACACACTTACACATGTCCGATACAGTAACAGTACGATGACCGATCGAATAAAATATGATAAACACAACGATAACTACTTCCCACTCGCTCGCACGATTTGATGATTTCACGCTGCGTGAAAGAGATAGACATAGTTACTTAATTATTGTTACTGCAACGTCTCGCCGTCGCTGTGGGTCGACAACGTGTTTGGGGCCGCCATTTTGTGGGCAGTGTAGCGTTCGCCCGAACTTGAAACGACGCGTGTTTTGTTGCACGTTGAGAAATATGGCTACGGCTTCATTAGACGACTGGACTGAAGAAAAATGCTTGCAGTTGATTCGTGAATACAGAGCAAGGCCAATATTGTGGGACACAAAAGACCCGTTCTTTTTTAAAAAGACTATGAAACCGGCATCGTGGCAAGAGATAGGCGCAGCTATCAATATTTGCCCGGACCAATGCAAACATAAAATGATTATATTAATGTCATCATTTCGAAGAGAGAAGGCTAAGATAATGCATAGTTTAAAGAACTTCACAGGTGATATAGGTAAGTGTTACACGGATATAAAATATTTTTGCCTCACTAAGACTAGTTGTGTTATTTTAATTAAATTTGTTTTGTATTGTTTACAGATCCGTCGCAAATATATAAAAGTACATGGTTTGCTTTTAAGGAGATGGCATTTTTGTTGGACAGAGATTCAGAAAGAAAGCGTCAACAAAATAATGTAAGTGTATTCACAACTATTAGTCAATATCTTTTGTTAGTTTATTTTTTTATCATTTAAACTGACTGCATGTATGGCCCAGTAGCTAAAGTCACACCGGTTTGGTGCCCAATACATTACCAAGACCCGTAACTATCTGTATTGTATGCCTCTTCCCCCTCCAGTCTCTGAGTCTGAGTGTAATTTTAGTCCGTAAAGTATATGTATAGCTTAGCAAGTACTTACTTAAATCATTTTAATGTTTATATTGCAGGATTCTGATGAAATAGAAGAAGAAGATGCATGTGCTTCAAATACGCGTATTAAGTTAACATTACTGAATCATCATCTTGACACACCTGTACAAGCGAGAAAAAAACATAAATCTAACGCATCTGTCAGAAGAGAGTCATCACAAAAAGAGGCCTCGAAAGAACGAGAAGAGACTATTGTCCCGAAAATTCTGCAGCATCAACCAATGCCTGGTCCGAGTCAAACTCCAGCAGAAAGAGATGAAGAAATAAAATCATTCACGTCATTCATAGGGAACAAAATGAAGAAATACTCAGACACCACCAAAAATGCAGTACAACAAGCTATATGTGAAATAATATTTAAAGCTGATCAAAATTTCTACGACAATATTTATGAGAAATTTACAATAATAGATGATGAACCTGACCCTCTAAATAAACATATTTACGAAGATAAAACAATCATTAAAATACAAAATGATTCGGACAGTGACTAGTTAGTGTTGTGCTATATTAAATAGACCGTATGTTTAACAGTAATAAAGTACATTATTCTTACAAAATTTGAAGTTTATTTATCTCCCTTATTCAACCAAGAATAGTAATACAGCAATTCTTATAACACAACAAGTTATTTTGCACAAATTGATTAACCCCGTTGGTGAAGAACATCCATCCTGATGTCTGTCCAAGATGCAATTCAAATAATAATTATTCCATTATATTTTCTTTTATTATTAAATAGGCTTTCAGTGTTGAAAAAATTTGTTTGTATTTTTGGGTATCTAGATTCTTCCAAGATTCTGTTAATTTGCTATAAATTTTAGGAGCCAGTTGTATCTGTTGTGTAAATGTTTATGTTATTGACATGAATATTAGGATCTGTTGCCGGTAGTATACGTTGTCTGAAATGCATTTAATATTAAAATGAGTATAAGCCATTTTAATTACAGATGACAGAGTATTATTAATGTCATGTTCGTATGTATCCTTATCCTTGCAAGCAATGGTCTAAGGGCTGTTATCAGCAAACAGTGTCATTGGGTTATTTATCATCATTGGCAAATCATTGATATAATTATATATTTATATCAGAAGAACACTATCTATCTTGGAAATTCAAGTAAGATTGGAATGTCATCGTCTGTAGTCAGTATATCGTGCTAAGTATTGATATTAGGTCATTATATCATTAGGATTTAACAAAGAAAAGATTACAAATAATAAAAATACTATTGATGTTCTTGAACTAATTCAATTATTTACTAAAATGTTTTCTTTAAACATGATTGACGAAAGAATTCAGAGTACTATATAGATAGAGAGCATGCAATGGATCTATAATTATTGTTTACAATGAATAAAAAATTTTTCTAATTCAATTATTTATGATTAAATTGTAAACAATAAAGGCCATTCAAGTAATTCAATATTCAATGAAGCGGATGTCCCATGAATAATATCAATACGATTATATTATCTGCCGCTCATCGACAATATATGTATACAATATGGTAGTATTAATTGTAATTGATATGAAATTCAAATAATAAATACTAAAGTACGTGAGGGTATTCAATGTTACTATTAGAATACTCATTATAGATTTATATCTGCATATAACCTTTGTTATATTGTAATTACTGGACCTTCTAAATTCCGTATCTCAGTTTTCTTCGCAATATGTTCCAATTTTACCAGTAAATATAAATCGTGCGCAGCAGTGGGGCGTTTATGGGTTGTAATGATGAAAATGGTGTAAAATACATAATTAAATAATACATAAACAAGTTTAAAGCCTAACTACACGACTATATTAATAAATAACTCAATCTGAATGCATTCACAAAATAGTCATCTCCAAAAATCTTTAATATTTTGTTTCATACTTTGAAGGTTTCTGAAAAAGTATAGCTATCACATCGGCTGTTCGGCCTTTCGTTAATCCGTTTATCTACGTCATAATATTGAGAGCTCAGATAAGACTGGATGGTCGCAGTTTCATGAGAACGAAATGGGAAAGACCCTAGTATGATATGAACGGTTAAATAAATAGCCGTCCCGTCTGTAATCTGTAGAAGGGGTTCTTTGAAGGGCTTGGCGGATGTGTTATAAACGCATAAAGTACCCACAGTTACTAAATGACGTCATTATTAGCACCCGGGGTGATAGGGGCTGTTTCATAACATAGAAATGTATGCGTTCTTTTGAACTAGAACATTTTTTAAATTTATTATTTCAATTATATTAAAAGATGCTCTGTGAGCCGTCATTCATTTAAACATGATATGGCTCTCTAGCCTGTTTGTCACAGTGCTTGTTGCAGCTATCACGCACTCGACTCATCAGGGAGGCAGTTACTGAATCAAGAAATATTAGTAAGTAACTGATACCTGCAGTAGTTTACTGCCTCAAAATTTAAACTCTCATAAAACATTTGGGTATAAATGTAAGTAGGTTTTTATACAGGGGTGGACTGTGAACTTGTGGGGCCCTGGGCTAGTACTACTCGGAGGTCCCAAATTATCAGCTAACTGCCATTTAAACAAAAACCGCCCAAGTGCGAGTCAGACTCGCGCACCGAGGGTCCCGTACTTTTTTTATTTAATTTTTTTTGTAATTATAATGTAAAGTTTAAAATTAAATAAATATTTTATACTTAACCATAGGTATGATGTTTTTTATTTCACAACGTCTTTTATTGGGGCTGGGGGCCCCTATAGCCCCTACATAGATCCGCCCCTGTTTTTATAATAAGCTTTTTGAACAACCAGTAGTTAGAGAATAACTTATGATTTACATTTTATTACCTATTGCATTATTTTGTAAGGATAATCGATAGCCGTCTAATATTATCCTATACAATTAGTTCTGAGAATCAAGAAGTATGGTTATGTTTATATTCTATAACTGCAATAGATTAAATAAAGTATACATTAACGATTACAAGGAACCATACTCGATACGACAATCGACTATATAATTTGATGAGGCACATACATATTGCGCATTTTGCATTGTTAATTAGACGTAATTGTGAACCTTAAACCATGAGAAATACGATCGATATTGAGTCTAATAGTAGCAATTTTATGAGGTACACCTTATGTTCTGCTTGTGACATCATGTTTAAAATGGTTATTAAAAGGTCATTTAGTAATTAGTTTCACTAAGGTGATGCTATATGAGATGATATTGTATGCAGACCCATGAACTATGAGTTAAAGTTCTGTATAATTATGTACAATTTAGGTTTGTGAAGGGGATAAAGCATTAGTGTTTCATACATTCCAGTCACACAAATCAACAGAAATATACTTGAATGTCATTCTAAGAAATTGTTTGTCATTTTATAACCATGTATAATACCTCTTTATCTGTACCATCAATACATAAGTGCGCCTACATAATTACAAAGTAAAATGCAATTCATGCAAGACAAATGATATTTATCATAATAATATACGAAACTTTAAGAATGTTAATTTACTTACTTAATTAGTTGAAGAATGAACGTGCGATTACGAAATTACGGTTAAATATCGTAACTTCGATCGAATCAACACAAAAATAAACAAATTCCAAAATGTTGCAACACGTTTAATGTGAAATACTCTCTTAATTCTTTTAGTATCTTTTTTACAATGTAAGTTATAACTCGAGCCTCGATTTTGAGCACCGTGAAAACAAATACAAACACTGACGCAAACATGATACATTAAATTGTACTCGTACATACTTTGACATCCCGTCCAATGACAATATGTCGCTCCCGAAGTATTCTGTTTCGCTCTCTGTTAGCTTTCTTAGAATCGACAGCACTCGTGGATACAAACATTTCTTCAAATTCGATCTATATAATGCGGACGTTGCATGGACGCCGATGAAACCCTAGGTCATGAAATAATAGAGTGTAAGACAGTGGAAAACAACAAAGCGGTAATTTACAAATATGGCCAGGCTGTGAAAACCTAAACCGTCTTCTAGTCCGCGGGAATAAGCTAAGATGGTAGAACTAAGTACATTTCTAACGAATAATAGCCCACTTAATAGCTTTTGTATGGAAAATGCCCCGATAAACTAAGTAACTAAGTCAGCCGTCACTTTCATCTTGTATATGTAGGTACTTATAAGGCAATGAATAGACTATATTATACAGCTACTGCTTCTGTGAAGCTTTTGTTGTTAGTAACGGAAGTAGAACATCGAATCGAAAGTCCTGTAGCGAGCCAGTTGGGAGTGTTCAGCTCCCCTCATTACTTAGTCCCGCATTCAAGTTACGCGGGTCATTAAACAATTTCAATAGGACTTTGAAACGCGGTTTCTCACAGATCTAATGTTCCTGGATGGGGCACAGAGCGGCCGTTATATTTATGTAAGCACAGTTTGAAATGTTACATTTGCTTTAGTTTACGAAGATTGATTTTATGTTGATGTTAGTTTTAAAGTTAGATAAAGATGATAAAAGATTTTATGATAACTCACGGCAGATTAATTAAATCATTAAATTGTGGTAACTAGTAAATTGAAAAGGGCGTATCAGTATTAGAGTAGCTTTTAAATACAGCCTGCGATATTCTCTTCGTATTTACGAAGATTAAAATTACTGAAGCTTCCTAATAATTCCTAATTTACGAGAATACTGCCTGTATTTAGCACATTTTAATATTCCTCAGGGCAGTGCAGCAGAGCAGCAGTGGGCAGGCCACATAGCCCGCAGACGGATGGCCGATGGGGCAAAAAAGTTCTCGAGTGGCGGCCACGTATTGGAAAGCGCAGCGTGGGACGGCCCCCCGCCAGATGGACCGACGACCTAGTAAAGGTTGCGGGTGGCCGTTGGATGCGGGCGGCACAAAATCGCTCGCTGTGGCGGAAATTAGGTGAGGCCTATGTTCAACAGTGGACGTCATTGGGCTGATATGATGATGATGATGAATATTCCTCAAGAGGGATTCTCCTGAAGAGTTTGTATGTTCATCCAAAAATTATTTTCGTGTTGGATAGCCAATTTATTGAGGCAGTTATATAACAGGCTATAACTAATAGGAACTGAATAGGAGCCAAACGTAGATCAAAGTGACCGAAGCCCAAGGCAACAGCTAGTATTAATATATTTAGGGTTCATACACCGGACGTTATCTAGACACGCGCTTCGGATTGTTTAAACTAGAATATGCAGAGTACTTCTAGAGAAATATAGTCTATATACAGAATGACATTTTATCTTATTGAACTCTGTGAAAAGGCCCTGTTAGATAAAAGGAAACGCTCCACAAACCGAGTACTTGAACCAGTATATAAAAGTGACGTCACAACAGATTTATGAAAGACTTTGCTCTCGTTATTATATCTTGAAAGGGCACAAAAATGTCAAGGTTTTTTATTCATTCGAAAA
Organism: Laspeyria flexula; assembly: GCA_905147015.1. Taxonomy (NCBI): domain Eukaryota; kingdom Metazoa; phylum Arthropoda; class Insecta; order Lepidoptera; family Erebidae; genus Laspeyria; species Laspeyria flexula. The sequence goes on along the minus strand of LR989960.1, from coordinate 13,691,679 downwards.
CATAAAATGAGACTCTATAAATAGGTTTGTTTGAGATGTAAATACGTAAATATTTCAAACATCTATAAACATTATAATTTATAAGATCTCACATTAATTCCCGTGGTGCTCTGAAAAACTATTTCATCATCATCATCATCATATCAGCCCAATGACGTCCACTGCTGGACATCCTCTCACCTAATTTCGAAAAACGATTTGACTACAGTATATTATAAGGTTCATTTTCGTACGTATTGGTTTGAACATCTCTGTCTGTGTTGCTCTGTTTTTAAATACAACACTCGTACCAGGAGACCCTGGGTCGTCGCGGGGGCTTCACAATCATGCAATTAACGGACACTAAGCACTACTAGAGCCTAAACAAATGTTAGTGGCGAAGTCACCATCTTAATTAATGTGACAGTGACAGGAATGACAGGAGCATCATTCGAGAGGTGTTGGCTATTTTTAGTCGCATCGTAAATTTCATCAAACTTTATAGTAAACTGCCCTCCTATGCCATTGCGTTACATAACTATGGCATTTTCAGAGAAAGTCTTCATTACTGGATTACAATTATGGATACAGGATTACAGGCAATATGTTCTATGTACCATCTAAGTACAGAGAAAAGGCGTAATACCATGCTATGTAAGTTATAAACAATAATATATTCTGAGATGAGAGACAAGACGCCCTTCACATGTGCCATACCCATAACATATGGAGAGCCATCTTGTGCTTGTTCGAGAAACGAGGTTACATTTTATTTTTGGTTCATGACTTCTTGACTATAAACAGAAACCTGCGGGCTACGACTTGTGAATCAATTATACGATTTATCCAACAAAATATTTATTTATTTTTAGCGAGTTAACGAGGTACACCTGTTGGTGACCATTGCACCACATCGCCAAGACAACCTTACAAATTCCGCGGGCTATATACTTATTACTTAATGATGAAATAATTTGTCAGTCTATTAGTGGTAGAATATGACCTCTGAATATAACCAGATTATAAGCAACAACTAAATAATTAATCCTAATGATATAACAATACTATAAGTTTGTTATTAAGCCCAATTTGCTATCATTATTCTGTTATCTACAGACAGTATGAGAATGTAATAGGCTATTACTTTAGCGAAATAAGACCAATTACGAACTAATAAAGAGAATTACCTCGACACAGAAAATTCCTTTTAAATGTCAGAGCGTTCAGGTCGGCGGCGTTATATTTCCGCAGGGAGTCCTATCTCGTCAAAAATCAACAACAATCCAGTTATTGTCAGGACACGCCTAGTCTCGAATACGTAGAGGCGTGCACGATCTTCATTACACGCACAAATGACCCTTAGTCGTAAAGGTCACGAAGTGAACGAGTAATGAAAACAGTCTTGAGATCTAACGAATGTGGCTTATCGTGACATCACCCACGCATCATAGCTTCGCGCTACGACAATGGCTGGAGGAATTGGGAGTTCGGGGACACGTATTTCACTAACAAACAAATTGTGTTTTGTGTTTTTATCTAACGTAATTATCTCAACTGTGATGAGATCTTGTAAACTATTTGAATAGTAATTATGTTATTAAAATAAATTGTATATTAGGGTCTAAGTACCTAAAGATGTTCAATTTGTACAGTTTTTTTATATCATTAAAGAGGCCTAAATAAACAGAACTTATTTGGGTATTACTCAGCTTAAAACCCATTATGAACAATACCATGCGATCACGCAAGTGTGGTAGGACTCAATCTGCCATGGTTGGTGATAAATGTGATAGTCAAGTGCGATCACCATCACGGCAGTGATGGTATTCCGAATACCAAGCACTATTAAGCTTCTGTAAGGTGGAATTACTTTCCCAGAATATCTATTCAATTGATGCTCAAAATCTGCCATATCGCATTGGAAAAGGAAAATCAATTTATCAAACTTTGTATACATATCAACGTAAAAACGATCCATGTATACTTGTATAGCAATGTAGGCGTTGAATAGTCTAAGCCAGGGGTTCCCAATCTATTTCAGCCCGCGGCTCACTTACAAGTTTAGTATTTTGTCACGGTGCCTTGCCCGAGTTAGCTATTTGAAATCGATACAGTCGAAAGAAATGGGTACCTACCTACAATAATGTTACTGATACGAGCGCTCAAAATAGGTATTGTTGCTTTATTATATATATTTCGGATAATGATACAGAATCGACTCACGGCGCCCCTTTTTACTTTCTACGGCGCACCAGGGCGCCGCGGCGCACACTTTGGGAACCCCTGGTCTAAGCTAAGAAGTCGTGATCAAATAAATCAATACCATTTCACCATTATGTCATAGACTGATATAGCATTAGTGTTACACGTCAAGTTTAATAATGGTATAATTTGTCGTTATTATTTTACGACGCGGTATCAAGGGCGGAGCATCGTCGGTCATCTATCATAATTTATGACTCAGCAAAACAATGCACGAACTGTTTATATAATGTTGGACAGTAAGCAATAACTATTGTCTGTTGCGCGCCTTGACGACGTATTTATCGCACGCTTTTATTTCTAGTGAATCAATAAGTCATACTTGATGATTCAGTGATACTCAATTAAGTGACGAATCTAACCAACATTTGTACTCTATAGTTTGAGGAGATTAGCTGGGGTATACTCAACGTAGAAAGATTGTTAGAAAATGAGTTTGCCGACGCAGAATTAAGGTCCAAGTGGGATTACGTTAACGAGCTCATAATAGGATTACGTACTTCGATGTGTCCCAGTTTGAAACGCGCACCGTTACCAGTCAGCCCACACCCGTCGGCAGTCTGTGACAATATAATGATTGTGTATTTATCGGTGCACCGTATGTTGAGTGCAATGCATCTATTGGCACTACTCAAACTTCCATATAGCCACTCAATAAATTCTGGTACGTGCTCGTTGTATACTTGCTGTAAGTATATTATTTATGTTCATTCATCATAGTCTCACTGTCCCGACGCCGCAGGTTCATTGAACTTGATATCATAAAATGTACTGTATCACGTACGTTTTATGGCTCTATTTTCAATGAAAAGTTCGAAGCGGTAGGTAGAAAGCAGGATGAACAATATTTTTTCGGGACAACTGTTTGGCGGTTAGGACTGGAATTTAGGTAAATTTCATGATTAGGTACTGCTGGTACGACTACTGACAAAAAACTGAATATCATACTCAACAAACATTGGAGTAATGAGGCCGCGGATTGAATTCCACAATACAAATAATACAATGCGCACCATTTCTATTCTACGGGTATTTGGTAAGACACTTTTTATTTTGTAAGTCTATCATACCACTGATTCGATGCGATGATGGGTATGCTTGCATTGGTCGTGACTTTATCTCGATCGTATTGTAAACATTATTGTGTCGTTAGACTGTCAATATTTTGATAGAAGGTGAAAGCTCGTGAATCAGTTACGAGCCGACGACAAATTTGACTCTAAGTGTAATAATTTTCAATTCACATCACGTAGCGTAATTGAATGAACTGGCGGCGCGATCATGGCCCGCGTGCCATTTCACTCGGCCGTGACTCACGAATTAGAACTAAGTCGAGATCGTAATTATGCTGGAGTTATTTCGTGCACACCCACTCACCCAGACATGGCTAGATAACAGACGCATCACAAAACTTGGTAATTTAATCGGACCTCAAATTAAGGTCAATAACAAAGCAAACAATGTTTCAGAGTCGAAAGTCCGTGATTTTGCAGTGCACGTACCTGATGCTGCGAAATGCATTTATTGTTTACAAATTGTATGACATTTCCGTACATTCGATAGGTTTAAATTAGCAAACATCAACAACATGCGGTGAGCACGTGTGTTGTACTCGTTTGCGGATTTATACTTTGAATCTCTAGATAACTCTTTTTTTTAATAAAAATTCATATTAAATACGAGATTAGTTTATGACACTCGGCATGAGTTACGGCGGCACAGAAGTAGTTGGTTAGACGAGAGATAAACATTAATCTAAATATGAGTGCCAATCAAAAGGCACTTTAAGCATTCATACAATATGACACGGCTTAAGCTTTAGAGGCTTATAAGCTCGGTCCCTACGTCATTAAAACTAGATATGAAGTAGAGATTAGTTTAGAAAGTGTCGTGTCTTGAACAATGGGTAGAAGTGGAGCAGACAGCGACAGTGTTGCTCTCCAATTAACAAGATAAAGCGAATTGAGAGAAACAGCAGCCGAGCACAAAGATCAAAGTAATAATGAGGTGTTAGAAAGGCAACAATCGCTCGATGCCATCTATGATATGTGACGCGTAGGATGATCCGGCCAGGCCTTAAACACCGTGAGCTGCGCTTACGATCGCTATAATATCAGATAATTCATAGATTCATAGGTTTAAATAAAATAGAAGTGTGGGTGGCAAATTTATCTTTGTGAGAATATCGACATTTAGAAGAATTATATTTTGTATTATTGTCCAAGACATTTGTTAGTAAAATGGCAAGATATACCGTAAAAAGTCGGCAAATATGGTAAGAAAACAATTATTTGTCTAATATAATTTCTTTATTACCACCATAAATTTACTTATATTACTAAAAAATAAACGTAAAATGTCAAGAATCATGCAAGAGTGCAATTTTATATGACCATAAAATCTGGACACAATTTTGATCAATATTATTTGACAAACATTCCACGTGAACTGCAGAGCCTGGGGCGTGGAAATAATGTTCGTTATCAATTAGTGTAGGTACTACAAAGCCAACATCAAACTGAACGTTAAAATAATTAACATATAATTATAATTTGTTTGTCGTTATCGGGTAATGCACTCGGTAACAACATATTGTTATACAGTTGGTTGACGGTTGCTCGTTTGCGCATTCGATTCGAGGTGCGCCAACGCTGTCTGCCTGACAGTCAATCGGCTCGTTGCACCGCCCTAATAATTATTTTCGGCGCATGACAGCACATGACTTTGAACGTCCCACCCTGTATTGTGTCTGACCCGGTGCTTGCACTGACGTTTACATTTGTTATACTTAGCGATATGATACACATACACAGGGTACTCGACCGCTTTATAAGCCTTTAACTTGCTAAATATTTCTACATGAATTAAAGTATGGAATTTGTTGTTAGGTATTCTGTTATTTTTTTTAATTCAGATATGGCATCGTCGCATGCGAGCATAAGCTTCTCTTTATTACAGACATAAAAATATTACCCACACAATATAAATTGACTTTTGTTCCGAAACATAAAAAGTTAACAAGATCTTATTCTGGCCGGAAATCATTATCAATTCGAAAACATAAAATAAAAGAGTAGTTATTTTTTGAAGACGTTACCTCATTTAAATAGGTTACTGAACTAGTTTGACAAGCTATTTCAAAGATCATCAAAAACTTACTACCTACGCATTTTGACTGACAAACAATTTGGAAGCCGAAGAGAAGTGTAATCCTAATAAGAATCAGTAATTAACTGACATATTGAATATTATCTCTTGGCATCACGCCACTTTTAAGAGCGACTGTTTTATAAATTTTATACAATGCTTAAACGAACGACGTAACAAAAATTTATGATAATTGATCACGTATTTACCAAGTTCGAATTTATTGATTTTTTTAAAACTTGTCATCATAACCACATTTTGTCAGCCTTAACAATACTTTAGAATGATCCATTTAGGAACTAGGCCGCAATAATTGAATTTTGAAAAGGGAACGTTTTTTCTAACACCTAAAACGAACTTCACTGATGTGGAGGACCCACAACATTGTAATGTTGATGTCAAACGCAATTTATAACGAGTCCCGCTGCGGTCACGCCCTTCTAAAAACCTTTACACAACCATGAAAATTTAATAATATAATCTGTGTTAATCAAATTCAGAATTCATTCGACGATGTGAAAAACACATAATTTTTCATCATAAAGTCAGTGAGGACGGCAGGTACGAGACTAAAATTCGTTCGGAGCCGGAGAGTAAACGGAAATTAATCAATCTGCTTTCGGTGCAAATGCCAGCAGTCACCCAGACGTGAGGAGAAAATTTATTAGTTATGGGATACCGGCGAGGACAAACGATAAATAAAATGCTATCACCAATTATGGAAAGTGGCTACACCCTAAAATGTGTGGATGCGTATTCGTCTCTTGGATGCGCAGTTAGAGCGTAATAGTAACGTGAATGCATTTAAGTTATGTGGACGGGAATGTCACAGGATATGCGCTCCGTTGCGTCTGCTTCATCAGATGGCCCCTTTAAAAGTCCAACTACACGAATACCAATTTCACCGCTACCAGCAGCTGGAGCGCACTACAAAATGCTACGAATATGCTTCAAAGGATGAATCGTTCGATAAAACGTGACGTGAGTTGATGATTCCTCGCACGACAGACACTAAGCGCTCAAATGTTTCATAAGCGCCGAACACTTTCACTATGCGGCTTCATAAATCCAACAAGTTGAGGCGGCTAGGCAAAAACCTTATGGCGCATTGAGAGGCTTAGGAAATCGAGCGCGTCTGAAACTGGTTGGGTAATCGTGCCCCTGTGAACAAGCACACGGCCCGGCTCAGCACATCGGGTTGCACAATGTGAACGATGATACAGAGACAGAAGCTTTGTCACGAATCGTGACACAAACACTGTGAAATATAATACAAGTGGGTTATTTAGAACGTGACCGCACCGCGATACATTACCTGCCATGCTGTGTGGCTATGCACCCATTTTAGGATAGAAATGGACGTAGAAATAAATACATGGGCATTAAATGCCCCTTGCTCTCACATTTTGATATTCATAGAAGGGTACTGTAGCGTAATAAAATCACTTCAGTTTGAATAAGTCGATTAAATTCTGAATAATATAATTTTAAACAGGATTCGTCTTCGGATAAGCGCGTTAAGGTACCTACTAAGGTGCTTCTGATTTTACGATGCAGACCACATTACGTGGAGATGTAAACTGTTTTGATAGTTGTTTATTTAACGTTTGAGTATAAACAAGATGGACTCATATAAAACGTATCGTTTGAAGATTTTATTGCACGTCTTTGATTAAATGTGTTATGTAATCTTCCGATACGTGTATTTACTTTATGCTTAGCCGATGTCATAATTTATATTTTTGACAGCAGAGTTTTAGATCATTATTTACCAATTCGTGTAATAAGCATTTGACCGTGTTTCGGAGTGTAATTTGTTACAGTAAAATTATTATTTATAAGCGTATTTGCATCTTGAATTAATTTCTTAAAATTAACTTTCGAGGTGTCATCTAAACAATAAGTTTTTATAGAGTTATTTCGGATTGAAACACATTTGAAGTATGATTTTTATAAATTTATAACCTCTATAATGAATCTTTGGAAAAAAAGAGACTTGCTTCCTGTTTTTTTTTTTGAAAAATGATTATAAATTTTATGATCGTTATAACGATCGGTAGTAATTTGGGGATGCATTTAGATTTCGTATCAAGACCACTGTCTCTAAACGAAATCATTTATGAAATGGAATAATTAGATTATGTAATCCAATTTTCCAAGAAATATAACTATTTTACCCCTTGATAACGTGAATGCTGAATATCACAAATGATGATTCTGTGAGGAAATTGTAATTTTGATCAATTTTTCAGGTTTGATACACATTTCATGGGTGTGTAAGTATTGAGGTTTTTAGCTAAGGGCTCTTACAGAGATAGAATACATGTCGTTCGACAATGATGACGACAGTGGACCTTTCTCTTCTTTAGCAAAAAGGAGACGAACTAACGAAGACCCTCCTATTGAGGAAAATATCCAACCTGAGCCATCTAGTTCTATTCTAGTTATTGATAGGACGTAATTGTTCTTTTTGTTGATTCTACCGTAACAATCAATCAAAGCATACTTGGAGAAATAGCCAAAATTCATCAGACAGGATCGGTCTGATAAATTTTGGCGACTTCTCCAAGTGTCTAATGACAAGAAAATGAAAGGCGATATCTTCAAATACCCTGCATACCTAATAAATTAATTATAAGGTCAATGATGGTGTTCCCTAAAAACTACAGGGAAATTGCATGCTAAGACAGAATTGACTATCTAGTAGAAGTACTAGAGTACAATTATTCTCAGCTTTGTTGTGTTTTTTACAAAAAGAACTCTTTGTCAAAACATACGAACTTCACTCTTTTGAAGTGCAAAGCTCATTTACACCCTAAACCGTGCTTTGTGACTTACAATACTCTTACATAAATAGACCAATTACTTAATTAATTTTTTTCAGATAAGGAATAAAGCCTTTTTTTTGCAAAAATAGATATTGTGTCTCTCTAACGAAATAATAGTACTAGCATGAGTGAACCTACCCGTCTATTACTACCGATCGTTATAACGATCCACATTTTCCGAGATTTCCCGATAACCCTGATTTTTTTTTCTATTTTTACACATTTACTATAGGCATGAAGGTAACAATATCTGAAAATTAGAAAGATACGAGCCAAAAATTTGTTTCAGTAACAACTGGGTTAAGGCGTTTAAAGATGGCAGTAATTCATCGCGATATGAGGTAGGATTATACATAATAAGTGCTCTGACATCGGTCTCACCTTGACTATTCAATGAACAAAAAATATATTTTCATTGACCATTCATATAGACTGTCAATTTCCGATGCTGTCAGGGGATATTGATAGGCAGCGTGTAACGTCAATACCTACAACTTATGAAAATACAATATTGGATTAAATTCTATTAAAAAGTGAGCTGTTGCGTCAAAAAGATAGGAAATTAAATTGTCATCATCGATATTTTAAATTGCATATCAGAAAATGTTCATGGTGTTTTCGTTTTGAGCTTTTTACAATTTCAATATTGTTGTAAGAATCATTATGAATTTAATAAATCATTTTTTTTTATAAAGCATGTAAAAGATTATCTCTACCTAAAGCTATTAAAACCGCCGAACGGCCGAAGACAGAATCACATGGTAGAGCATGATATACTGAAAGAAAGAAGCTTTTATTTATAACACGTCCCCCCTCTCTCGTCGGCGTCGCCTTGTCTTTACTTGGACTCCAGACCATAAGTATGAAATTATTTCGTTTGTTTATCGCATAAACGTAGTCCTTGTAGCAACTAATAGAAATAACATGTAAATACAATAGAAGGTGTACAATAAGTATCTTCGTGATCTTTTAACAATGAAGTTTTAAAACAACGTGGTGCGTGTATATTAGAAACAGTTAATAGCACAATGAATGAACCTCAACTATGAACAGAAATATATCAAAGAATGTACTTGTATAAAGGACTAAATAGTATTGAATAGCACGTCACGTGTTTTATCTTTGAAGAGGCAGGTAGAGGTACACGACATTTACGTTTCGCTAACTACGTTAGCGATTGACACGTTTTCAAACTTCGGACCAGAATATCTAAACACAGAGTTTTATACAATATGATGAAAGAGATTATTGAAACTTTATTAGCCCTTAAATAAAAGAACAATTAAACATACGATTACCATTAACGCGCATATAGTACTTGTATTAATAATTATTACCGCCTAAATATTCGTATTCAAAGCCCACGAAAACCAGTGGAATGTTACTCAACGTCCCTTCTCTAACGATATCCTTGGCCAGATCGACCCGGCCCATGCCCTACAAATGTATTAGCATATACCCACAAATGCGCCACAGTGGCATACATTACTTAATGTCACGTATTATGCAACATAATGACCTCAGTTTTTATTGTAAATACATAAAGTATCACAGTTTAGTCGCAGAACTAGTTATATTTAATTTTATACCTTTACTTAGGCAGCAGGATGACAAGGGATTAAAGGTATTTTCGATATTGTAATCATCACTAGTATGTTTCTCTATTAATACTACGCAAATAAATTAAACGAATTGTGTAACCACCACAGAATATAATCAAGTATGTAGTATCTAATGTTCTCATATAATTGCATAATTGTATTCTTTTGAGAATTTAACTATCTTAAACCGAAAAGATTAGTATTTTACCACGACATTCAACAAGGCAATTGTGCACCCACAAATATTTTGCTGAAGAATTCTAAAAGGGGATAATACATAAATTAGTAAATGTACTTTGGTCATCGATTCAATTGGCTGATCTAATCTCGTGTAGAACGTATGTAATAATCGTGGAAGTGTAGGAAAGACAAAACAGAAGTAGAATATAAGAATTACGTTTCTCAGAACGAAGGTAAAAGCAATCGACACGAGAACGACCAAGAGAACATTATCATAACATAATTGAGAGCTCTTTCCATAAAAAGCTAAAAATTAGGTAGTTATACTCGTTCTGAAAACTATAAAGTACCGACTTTAAACCTTTAAAATTAAGACTAAAATAACAACAGATACAATCTCGTCATAAGGCTTTTTGTACTGGGGTACAATATGTAATACAGAACGTGTCAAGGTGAAAATAAGAATTAGCTTTCGTTTGTTAGTACGCATAATTAATTAAAAACATTTAATTTAAAAACATGTAGGCTGATTGGTTTTGATCAGATCTGCATGATACAAATTTAATGATAATGCTAGCTGAACGCATTATATGCGTGTCACAGTAACCTCGGTTCACTAAGAAATATATGCTTATGTTACTAAAGAAGTAAAGAACAGCTATCAACTTATAGATTTTCAAAGTTGGAGGATGCGGATATTGGGGACCCTCTTCCGCAAAGCAAATATTACTAAGGCAAACTTTATGGCGTTAGAGGATAAAGTACATCACAATACGGTAAAGCTGTATTAAAAACTTAAAAATAAAATTTAAAGAATTTTGCGCTTTAACTATTAGAATAAGAGTTCATTTTGTATTTTTAGACTTTATTTAGAGCCAATACAAAATAAAATTTGGTAATAATATGCGTCCAACAGGCTTTACTCTTTTTGTCTAGGTACTCGTATTTTAATTTCATGCTAACGTGAGTTTATATATCAGTATGAAAACCGTTCACAGATTACTTTAAAACTTCAATCAAAATATGTGACGATATTAATCAAAAAATATGTATTGATGTCAATGAAAATTGGAACGCCACGAAATGTTACGTGCTGGATTACGTATAGGGAAGGATTTCAAGGCTAGCTATGTGATGTATGAAAATAATATCAAAAGTATTTCAACATTAAAAATATAAATACAAATACCTTTATTACTATATATTTTCTGGTTTAATAATTTAATCAAGTATTAAAATCGATCGACCCATTCAAGAGCGTATCCTTAACATATTCTTTTAAACATCAACGACGTATACGATTGATGTAAACTTTAGAACTAGTTTAAAAAAGACGTTATTGCAGAAAAACCTGCCATTATAATACGCACAGTCTGCGCCGGTGTAGCAACCTACATGCAGTATATTGCTTCGCTTTGATGTCAGCCCTATCTGGTACCTAGTAATAGCTTTTAATCTAGAACTCTACTAATCCACTAAAGCAAATGTACACATAGCACGGGCTATATCTTGGCACTTTACTAGCACGTTCTTTCGTAATGGGATCTCGACACCAAGACCGAAATGAGAATGTTGACACATCGTACTAGTTCACTCTAATAACTTTGGTTTAGAAATACACCTTGATAGCAAAAGAAACTTAATGGAATCTTACTTTTTACGTCTACAAGTGAAACGGAGATTCTTTGAATCGCCCCCATTATGTACTTATGTAGGTATCAACCAATCTGATACAATTAAAGTTGAGTATTCGAGTAATTCCCATAAATGAGTATGCCGGCTTAACGCTTTGGTGCATCGAGTGTTATCGCTGTACTCGTATCGTTAACCACACTGTCCTATCGCATTCTTATAGCACCTTTGATCGCATTCATTTGTTGTTTATTGCGAATGCATTTACACTTCTCGTGAAATGAAATAGCAAATTTCGAATTTTTTTAATAACAAAAATATATATATAATTAAATAACAAAAATAACTACGTTTAAAACAAAAGACTTCAAAAACTAAGAAGGATAAAATAACTTAATAAATATTTAATTTAATACTCTTATGCAAAACTAATACCTCTAATATTAATAAAATAATATTATTTGTATAGGCTAACTATTGATAGGTTTGGTTTTTGAACTTGAAGTATATCCACAGTTCTGCATTGAAGAACAAGCAAGTTATGCTGACGTTTCGTCGTTATATCGAACAATGTCTTGAAGCTCATGTGATGCCTTATGCACATTTTATTGGCGATGACTTTATATTCATGCACGGTAATACTAGAGCTACCTATTACCTAGAGCTTACACTGCGGCCATTGTAGGAGATTATCTCACTGAAGTCGGTATCTCCGTTATGTAATGGCCACCAAAGAGCCCCGATATGAATCTCATAGAACATGGGATGAATTAAAAAGACGAATTCTACTTCTTACTCTCATCAACGATACTTGCATGTTTTCAAGTCATGTAAGCTTTGGTAGCGATACTGTCATTCAATAGCTTCCTGCTTTCCTTTGAAATGTAATTTCTAGGTCCCAACAAGGTCACCAATACAGTATAATATTAACCTAACATTTAACCTATGTACTTGATGCATATTTGCCTCAGTAAGCTTTTAATGTTCCATGGTAGGACCACCGTGACACGCTTAAGTGCATAAATTTCCTTAGAAAATAAACTAAACTTATTCAGTAAGCGCCTTTTATGGGCATTTAGGATAATGCACTCGTTTACGTTGCAATGTTTTGTTACAATATAACGGTAGTCTTGCAAGCGGCAAAGCGTGGGTTCCACTGGAGCGGAATTCGTGAATTTAAATATATCACGAGCATAGGTATTAAGTTTGATGTCCGTGGTTCCTGGCTCAGTGTATCTATATAGGGGAATAATCTTTGGAGAATAATCGATTCATTCACATGCGAGCATTCCGAAACAAACGATATCGTCCCACAGCGTTGAATTGAATCGTTTCTCGATTACATAAACGTGTTCCAGGTATTGCACAGGATTCTACAACCTCAGGTAATAGGAACTAGAGTTATAAAATAAAACCAATGGATTACTATTATGTGGTGACCAGGAAAAGATCGGTTTAATGCTTGTATAAGCAGATTGTTAAACCAAGTTTAGTGATTTCCTTACAAGACCCCATCAGTCCTTGGGATTTTATGTGTTTCATCCTTACACTTGGACAACCATACAGTGCAAATCGATTAAATCTGTGGATTTAACAGCCAATATATTTTATACGAAAAGAAATATCCTGAAAACATTTGTTTAACTAAAGTGAATTGAATATTCAAGTGCTAATAAATACGAATAGAGAATTTAATTTCCTTAAGCTATTGAGAACAATAAGTTTATGTACACAGTGTAGTTCAAAGGAACAATAACAGCTTGTTAATGTCTTGCCAGTGAGTAATGAGCTTCCTCGTTATAGCAGCCAGGCTAGCCAGCAATTGGCTTAATCGCAACGCCTAACAAACTGCCTATTTACGAAACGAAATTAACCACACGCTATTCCTGCTTAAATAAACAGATACGATTAAATGAAGAGATAAATGAAACTATAATTTCTATGAAACCCCTTTAAAGTCTTAGAGTTTATTAAGATATATCCGAAATTATTAGATATTGCGATAGCAAAAACAGAATATAATATGTGGGGTATTCCAACTGCTCTATCGCCGGACCGAAACTTTCGTACCAATATTGTATCGATTATTATCATTCATCAAGCGAAAGACGTACGAAAATTCTGGAAAGCATAGCGACCGGCCACACACGACCACAGTTAAAGAATTACCATTTTTAAAAAGAAATTATGCAAATGAGGATCATATCAAATCAATATTACTAATAGATTAAATTCTTGATATAAAAATTTACAATAAATTACCTAATACACTTAAGAACCATAACATAAATATTTTTAAACGTAACTTGAGGAACCTTTTAGTCAATAAATGCTATTATACTGTTAATGACTTCCTAAATGATGGACATTTAATGTAATTTTCAGCTTCCTAATTATTAGCGGGATCTAACATAATTGACATTTACCTCACTATTTAATTGACATCCTAAATTATAATTATCTAATGACTGACATTCCATTTCAATGACATTATTATCTTGACATATCTAATTAATATATATTTGAATTATTTGAATTAATAAATTTAGATCGAGATTATATTAGATCCTTGACAGCACAGCACACTTATTAACTTATGTACATTTAGAATAATTTTTAACCATTATTATTAATTTGTATGTCTAACAAGACAGAACATGTTGGCACTAAACCCTAAGAAATACCTAACTGTACACACATGTTGAGACAAATAAATTTATCTTTATCTCTTTATCTTTATCTGATATTGCAAAATTGTTTTTATTTCGTAATCATCCTCCATTCATAATCATAGGTCCATTATACAAGTGTATATGTATATGTACTTGTGTGAAAAGCTCTTAATGTTAGAGAAATTATGAACGGCGGCTAAGTTTCTGCGGTTGCCAAGTTCCCTGCACAGAGCCGAAAGCCAAGGCTAAGCGTAACAATTCACAGTAGCTGAGCGGAAAGGCGTCTATTTCCAAGGACCACGTGTAATAATCATTTCATCATTTTGATGTGCACCGCTGTGCAAACTTTATAAATCAAATGTATAAATGACTGCGACTTCTTTTGATTAGTGACACCGTCAACATTACGTAAAAAATCTTTTTGAATATAATTTTGGTAAGTATATAGACTACTAAAAGAGAATAACAATAGGCAGGTATTCAAACTAGTCGGTAGATAATCAACTCATAATGCTATACCAAATATGTAAAGCAAACACAAGAGAGTGAAGTCAGCCACACATTCAAAAAACAAACATTTCTATTTTAGGAAACGAACAAAAGAAATAAGTTTGCGATCGACATGCAGACAATACGAGAGTGTTTTCTATAAAATCTCATCGCAGGTCGCTAACAAACAGTATTGAGAAATGAGGCCATACGAAGGGCCATGCACACAAGCGAGTACGAAAGTGAATTACACAGCCCAAGGCTGACCGGTCTCACCTCAAACCAAGTAACCTTTACCAGTCGAATGATATCCTTGTTCACCGCACCACCTATATTGAAACACCAAATTATGTTGACAACTACTTAAATTCTTTTATTGCGTCTACAGTTGTACGTTGAAAGAAATAAAGTTTTGTGTAACTGCATAACTTTGTTACTTATATATTTTTACGAGCAGACAATTTTTTATATGAATCTGACTTGGCAATATATGTTTTGGAACAACAATTATCATGTAGTAAGTGTTTACATCTACCCACATGAACTATCTAATGAAGCAAAACAAATGTCTGTAAAATTGGTTAGAAAAATATTTAGAAGATAAATATAAGAAGCTCCATTGCAAACATTCCACTCAATTAACAAGAGAACTCAAGATAGTATTAAATTTCCAAACAAAAAATGACAGCTATGAAAATATTAATTATAGTTATGAAGAAACACGGCCGTCGCAGATTGTCAGTCAAAATGTGTAACTCAATAATGATCATAAGCAAAAACCGAATGATCTCGTATAAAAACAATTTGGTTGAAGCTATCAAAATAAAATAGTTTTTGTTTCTGAATGGATTCATTAGAAAAATCAATGTAATAAATTGAATTGTAACAAAAACAATACCTGTGTACAAAAGACAAATCTTTTCATAATTGAAAGAGCACTTATGATCATAAAAACCGAAGATATACGATTGTCCGTAAAAAATTGCAGATGTATCCACTTTGTAATTTACTTGCATGATTCACTTGTTATCAGTGAGCAATACTGAGACGAAAATGGATGTAGATACACACATCAGTTGATAATAATATAAACAGACTCACAACGACATGTCGGAATTTCAGCATCAAATATGCAGACACTAACCGCAAAAACCTACAAGTAATACTTGAAGAAAATAACATAGCGAACGAAGCTTTACCTTCAAAACTAAATTGAAACGAGCCCTGGGAATTCCTATGCATTACTAATAAAATGGTGGTGCCTACACGCGAATAGTCACTGAGTACTTTCACGAAACTTCATGCGGTTTTCCATGCGAATACAAAGCCACTCAGAACTACTCCAACTAAATAAATTTGTACATTTGTACATGAATTAAGGTCTTAGTGACTCATTAAATTTATTCGAAATTAATTTCGTTACAACAACATCCGTCCAATTCAGCCGTTTATATAATTATTAAACCACTTTCAAATTAGCTAAAATTAATGCAATTGGTAAAATCTTTTGAGGTCTTACGTAAGCTTTCAATTGTTATTGGATTTTTATATAACGGAAGTGAGTGAACACGAAGCAATCATTTTTTTTGTTTTTACAATAATTCGAAATGAATTTTGATATTTGTTTCCAAACACATTACATAAACCTTTCCTCTGATATTTGTAAATAAAGTAAGGCAGTATAAAACGGATATGATTCCACAAACATGAGACAGATGCTTAGAAGTTAAGAGTTGATACCAAATGCTTTCGGGTTAATAGAAATTTTATATATTCATTGGAAACAGTGTGGTCGCGACGCATCGGTTAACTCAAATCTGCTTTTCAACGCAAGTCCCGTTTTGTTTTCGAATTTTAACGATCTGAATCGAATTTAAATGATGTTATAATGAATAAATCATATTTTAGTGTTGTTAAGGTAACTGCATGAAGTACACGAGTCGTTTGTACTTACACAGGATGCAACTATCAAGACGTTGATTTATTTTGAGTTTGTTAAACATTTTATCATGTACCACTGGGTCCGGAAAAAGTTGTCCTGCTGCAAACATCCAACATAGCTCACACTTTTTACTTCGACAACAGCCGTCACCTATTAGGTCCAAAACAATCTTTTCTGTTGAGCTAGAAAGAAAGAAACAAACGGATCTTTATAATTTATTTGAAATCGATTGGGCGTAAGAACATCGTGATATTGTGTTATTTTTAAAGTTAGGTTAATTGTAGATTTTAAGCAACAAAGGTATAAATCGAACTAGTTATTTATTATACCGCTAAATTTATTGTTACTTTAAGTGAATAATAAAGAACCACCCGTTTTTAGAAACTTTTCTCTCGTTTCCTTTTAATATGATAGATATCACTTTAAAGTAAAACAACGATACAGAGAAATAAGAACAAAATTATTTCAAAATAAATATTGAACGCAAACAAAACACAAAGTAACATCACATTTCAGAGAGGCAATGTTATTTATAATCACCATGTCTGCCTAACGGATTGGCAATCACAGTACAGTTCATAGA
Source organism: Laspeyria flexula (assembly GCA_905147015.1). NCBI lineage: Eukaryota > Metazoa > Arthropoda > Insecta > Lepidoptera > Erebidae > Laspeyria > Laspeyria flexula. The sequence continues at coordinate 13,674,364 of LR989960.1, read as the reverse complement.
AGTCTATTCCTATTATAAACTGTTAGTGGTAAACTCTACGACAGCCACACGTCCTGTTTAAAGTAACTATACTCATGCTTGACAGCTTAAAGTATTACGTATTACTAATTTCAGAACTGGAGAGGACTCTGATAAAGAAAATGACTTTTTAACGAATAAGTCAATTTTACGATGAATTATATGATTTTGATGAATTGTATCTATGGCTTTACAAAACTTATAATATAATATAACTTAAGCCGAATCAGCGATATTATAGTCACAAGTCAGTCGTCAGAGTCGGTTCTCGAGTTAACGAATTACGAAATAATTAAAACATTGTAGTGGAACCTTTCAATTTTACAGTTTAACACAACGACAAAAATTTACTTTTAACACGCTAATAACGCGATTAATGACTTTTCTCTATTTGTATGCGACGACAAATATTTATGTTAATAAACTGAATAAATTTCGGACGTGCTGTCGTCATTATAACTCTTTGCTACAAATCGTTAATATATTGACAGCGGAACGTTAATAATATAATTAGTAAAGCGGCATGGCGGCTTTATGATCTAGAAATCAGTTAAACAAATGCAAAACCCGTTCAATGGAAACCGGCACGAATCTACGTAACGAAGTGTCCGAAATATGTTTTATAGGAAAAATATTGATATTAAATCTATAAAGAGGCGCCTCATGCTGCTAGATACAAACAGGTGTAGTACAGGTGTAGGCTAGAAACAGATAAATAGCTTGAAGACATTTATCGCTCAAATAATACGTATATTATGAGCTTATACGAGTGTGGCATAGCTATATTAATATGAGGAAGCTGAAAAACAATATTGCAGCTGTAGCGCAGGGACATCGGCGAAGTTCAGCACAATTAACATTATTAACGTGAGACCAATTGTTTTAAACTACTACTACTATACCTACTGAACCCTGTTTGACAAATGATAACCCTTAAACAACTTGCAACTTGTTAAATTCCAATTACTCTTGTTCAGCTAGCATCCTTTGTGAATTCTGTTCTCTGAGATTTTCAGTTAATATCGTAACAAACAAAGCTGTTTCCACCTAAAGGTTTTCTAACTTTAACGCTGGTTTCCACTAAAGCTAGTGAATCGAAGATTTCCAAACAATTGAATCAGGCTAGCACTCTACGAACGCGACTTGCACTCGTAGTCTCACTTAGTGTTAAATTAAATGAAAAACTTTTGACTCTCCATCAGTGCAAACAATAAAGTAGGCAAAAATGCAGGATGCGTGTCAAGATAACATCTATGTTTATAAAGAAAACATTAGTTTCTAAGATACTTATCACACATTATACAGGTATTTATTAATTTAACATAACTCTAAGCAAATCTTTGCAATAAAATTAGATAGAACAACACATTTGCTATTAATCACGATTAATAATTATGGCTTAGATATTTCAAAAGATATGGTATAATTATTTGTTTATGTTGATCGTAAATCGATGATTTACATATAACGGAATCATTACCATATGTGTATTCTGTTATACAACCAGATTATATCCAAATAGGTCTCAATATTTAAATTTTGTCACGTCGAACAAAGGATGAGAAAAAGTTATCTCATTACAGCACAAAATGTAACTCAGTATCAATAGGGTTAAGTAAGAAATATACACATCAAATATTATGCATGCATTACACGAACATAGATATTAGAAGAATTAGTCGAATAATATCATGTTATACGACGAATATGTTCATCGATTGCTATCGAGATTTACAATTTAACCGGGCACCCGGTTGCCCAGTTCCTTAACATAAAGCACTTACACGTTATTATTACGACTTTATATCACGTATATGAATCAATTTCGCAGAATAACGAGGTCGTTTCAATAACGTACGCCATGTAACATATCTTGATTAGATCGGACACCGTGAGGATACTGCCATGGTTTATATCTATGTTTTCCTTAAAAAGAAAATCTCCAACGTTGCAAACATAAAATTTTGTTGTTCTAAAGAAATGTGCTGGAAAAAGCTGAAATGGTCTTGCATCGCGCAGTTTCAGAGGAATTTTCTCCGAAGAACTATAAGGTTGTGGAATGAACTCCCTAACGAGGTTTTCCCAAGGGACTACAGTATGGGGTTCTTCAAAACCACAATCGTGGTATATAAAAAATAAATTGTATGAAACATTCTTTATAATCAGTAGGTAGGTATATAAATTATATATCTAACTAGTTAAGTGGCAGACCTAAAACCCTTATGCTAGGAATTTCAATCCTAACCCTGGTAGAGTGAGGTTTCACATCCTATGACAAGCAATCAGACATAATATGTCTGATTGCCACCTTATGGGATAAGACAGTTTAAAGAAAATAAAATACAAATCAACAAGATTGCAAATAGAAATGCTTAAAAATCTAATTAATTTAGGTTCCGATTGAAGACAATAAACTGTACTTATGTTACCACATGATATACTGATTTATTATCGCTTATGACTTTGAATTCTCTTTTTTCCTTCAGTAAATAATAAATAGATCAGGAGCAAACGTTCACAGTTCTGTCTAAAGTCATGTAAGTCATTGCGTGTTTTCCTTGTTATTTGCGCACGCTAGAAAAGTCTACGTCGCATGTCGAGGGGACGGGAATCTATGTATTATTAAATGTAGCATTGAAGCAAGGGTGAATGTTAAACATGTAACGCTGTTTTCACAGGGCATTTTCCAGTAAGTATCCCTCCGAGGCCCAGCATGTGGTCCGTGGTGTTAAGCCCATAATATATCTACCAAACATACGTATGTAGCAGCGGAAGACGTGCGGGTTGAATAAAGGTGGCTATTGCTGAGGGTTTACGTGCCAGTTTTGTGAAATAAAATACAGCGCTCGCTAAACAAACGTTCACGTCATGCACGGAATTCTCGCGAATAAAATTGCCCAAAAATTCTACTTTTTTTTTTGTCTTCTTTTTGCTTCTCCTTTTGTAGAAAAGTGTAAACAACCTGTATTTAAATAAATCTTAAAGGATATCGTGCCAACGTAACAACGGCCATTATGTAAGGTTTCTTCAGGTTAGGCACCAACAGGGATTTTTTGCTATAAAATCGTGCAAAATAAACGTGAACTCATTATTATGCAAGCGAGGCGTGTCTCAGTCGGTGAAAATAGTTACGTCACACATAGTCACGAGAACATGCGAATGAGTGACGATGTATAAAGAAATTTTAAACAACTGATTTGTACATTTGAAAGCAGGTTGTGCTAAACAGTTTAGCAAAGAAGTAAGAGTGTACTTTCAGGTATTTCGGCTAAAACAGGTTTTGTTATTTTTCAATGCAAAATATGACTTCAAAAGATGTATTCAAATCATAAGTAAGTCAGCAGCTAATTGATCTTAATAACATTTTATTAATGTCTTAATGTGTTACAGATGTCGTGTTTAAAGCATTCGACATTCAATGTGTTGAAAAAATAAGTAAAGGTCATAATATAAATATTGCAATATCCTTTTGCCTTGCATCACTTCCTAAAATTATGACAAAATTTTGAATTTCACTATGTCAATGAGACAAGAGTAAAACAGTATCAATGTATTAATTCATCATAAAAGCAAACTAAATAAAAATAAAATAAATCTTCAACACTTACAGCTTTTTTCCAGACGAACATCTCACAACAAGCAGTAATACTTTCTTAAAGAAAATAAAACTTTCAATGAATATTAAAAATTCTAAATTCAAGTATAACTTGAGCTCAAAACTTGAATTTCAACAAGATCAAACTTGACTTGTCCCAAAATTGAAACTACAGAACTAAGTCTCGAGACTACATTTTCAAACTTTAACTATACCTTACGTCCCAATTTTCAAGTTTTATCAAGATGAAGACAGAATACATTTATTAGAATAATATTCAAAATTTAGAAGGGAGGCGATATTTATAAATAACTTGTCTTCAATTAATTTTATATTTTATTCATAAGCGAACGACAGACGAAATTTTAAGTGTTCGATGGTGAATAATTTTTAATACTTGACATTTTAATTAGTGCTGAATCCTTTAAATGCGTACGAGTAATTGAATTTCGATGCGTTAAGACTTAAGACCTACCGATGAAATATGGCCCTCGTAATTAAACTCGTCTGGTGTATCTCACAGTTTCAATTTGAAATCGAAACCGTATATCGTGCCGCGGTAGGTGCAAAGTGATAAATTGCCAACTTGTATGTATGATATAACTGTCAGATGTGTTCGTCTGACAAAATACTGCACTTTATAATTGTAGATTTCTTATGACAACTATAAAACCGTTCTTATTTAGAAATTGTTTTATATGCATGCCTTCATATAGGTAGGTACGTAAGAACATTCTGAAATTATTTGCGGCCGACTACGCTGTAGCTTTTCAACTAAATTGTGTCTGGCAAACGTAATAGGTAAAACAATAAAGTGAGAACTTCATGAGTCTACAGTTTCCCTCAAATAAGAAACGAAACGCGCACTGCCAGAAGTGAATCGTCTTTTATATTTTTGATGGAGACAAACAGATATTGCCAATTAGAACAAAGATATTAAATCTCGTAAGTTTAAATAATGTAGGTTGAATGATAATAAAAACAATGAAATCTAAACACAAGTAGATAACAATAATTCGTTTTAAGTGCCTCTTAAACATGAAACCCGTACAGAGATACCAAACTAGTCGTAACCACGCCTTATATTGAGTTACATTCCTAATCCAGGTATTCTTGTTCCGGGTCCTGATGATCGTAAAGAGGGAGCCGTAGCTAATTTCGGCATTATTAGCTAACCTAATTTCTGAGGGACCTATCGTCCAATCGTAAAAGCTACTTAATTTCAAGTCATCAAATTTATAAGAATATAAAATAAAATTTTATAAATCCACCATTCCTCACTATCCATTGGTTACAAAGTATTAGCAATGCACCTTTTAGATCAGAACAATCGTCTATACACGAGCCTACTTTGTCACGTCGTCGTAGACAACTTACACAAACATATTATTGACATTATCGACATTGCCCCTATAAATATACATATTTTTTTGTGTAGGCAGTATTCAAGGCCATTGCGTGACATCCTGACGTTGCTCAATGTTCTCGCACGAGCAATATTTAGTTCGCATAACATCCCAAGGCTGGTTTATATCACATACATCGTTTCATTGCTAATCACGCATGCGATATACACATTAACACCTAAAAGGTTCGTTGGATTTAGCTTTACTTCGTAAGTTGCAATCAACGACTGTGTTGCAAATACATTAAAAGCTCCGAAGATATTATTTACTGGTCGTTTTATCAAGTCATTATCTGTAATAGGTCTCCTCGAGGAATGAGATGGCGCGGCGGTGTGGATGAACATGTTCAAGATCTTAATGAAAGCGTCTTAAATGAGCAAATTTCCTGACTATATTTTACTTCACAATCAACGCGATACGTTTATTCATTGACCAGATGGATAGTTCATCAGGTTTTGATGGTTCATTGGTAATTATGGTAATATTAGACGCAGGTAGATAGGTTTAAGAGCAATCATAGATATAATAAATTCTTGGCAATGGGATTAACTAATTTTATAAAGGCATTAGCTAAATAAGAGATCTACCTCGTAAAATACGTATATATCTAAAGGTTTGGAGAGTAAACTGCACATGTGGCCTAAAAATATAGTTAATCTTTAGTGAAATCCAAGCTGATATGGCAAGACTTCTGAATGCCTTTTTTTTAACCACTTAAATAGATACCTACTTACGTCAATACACTTACAATGTTTGTACAGTGAATGCTAAATTCATTATATCACAAAAAAAACAAGCAACTTAAGAATAATTCTTCACGTAACACTTCAAATGTATGTATTCTAGTTTAATTAACACTGATTTCTATTACGGCTCATAAATATTGTAACAGTTTTACTAAAAAATTTACGTCACGTCACATAAGACCGGTATATATCGAATAAGGAAATAATACGAACAAGGCTCGAGAATAGATCAATGCATATAAATTATTTATTTACAACAATTATGTAGTTTCTAAGTATTATCAATCGTGAACTATCAATCAAGATGTCTGATAAAGTGATAAAGAATTATTGTTGCCAATTTTTTTTGCGTTGTCAAACAATAAAAAAACTGGAATAATATATACTCATATAATAAAAGCGTAAGTTATTCGTTTGTTTGTTAAGCAAGGTAACGACACTGACGTGATTTTTTGCTTGAAAACAAAGGTCTACAAAGTAACATATTATGCTTTAAGTATTTGATCGAGATTATGCGTTCCGTTGTCAATCCAAGTGTAAAAGTGTGTAAAGTGCTAGTATATAAGAAACGTAAATTAAATATCAGCCCAACTAGGCAAGGGGAAAATAGCTGATTCTATTCGAAATACCTATTTAAATGTCACTTCAATACATTTGAATACATCACTATCGAGATGTCACTTGACTAATGTACCTACTAATTTGACATGTCGATAGAATAGACAGAATAGACATTCAACAAAGGTTAACCGTCACTTTTATGGTGGGGAAAAGTGTATATAAATAGCTAAGGTATAATCTACTTTTGTATTTGTGTGGGTAATCTCTTTGTAATCTACTAAGGGTTGCACCACATTTAACCGCACATAATCGCACTTTCCTCTGTTTCTATCCTATTCTGTCACTTGGAACCGTCATTTATAAGAATGAGAACGGGAATGCAGCACATGGCGGAATAGACGATGTGCTAGGCTTTCACTCTCTATCCCACTCTAGAAAATGACGGCTCTTAGTGTCAGAAAAGGATAGTAGCATAGGAAAGTTGCGGTTTGGTGCTACTAGATGTGGGGCAACGCAAAGCCTCACTTATCTAGTAAGCTAGAAAATCTGGATGTAAATTCATAGTGACATATTGAATCTAATAACCCAAGATTACAGTCGATACAGAATCACCGTACCTCAACAATACATTTAACTTATTAATGTGAGTTGTTCTATGTCGTCAAAGCCAATATATCTATTTTACCATTAATAATATTTGCTAAAAAAATGCATGTCGATATTTGCAATAGTTATTTGCATTTATGATTTGGAAGCACCTTGCTAAATTGATAATTCAAACCGAAACAAATTGCTTGTATTTTAACTTGATTAAATGTTCTACACAATTTGGAAGTTGATTTTAGGTCGACTGTGAATATGCTAAGGTTTCTTTTATCCAAGAATTCAAGTTGTTTTACGGAGAAGTAAACTCAAATTGAGGGGTGAGAACTAAGAGACCATGAACACGAGGGGTGCTTGATACTTGGCTATTGTCATTTACGAGATTGGTTGGTCACTAGGGTGTTCTTACCTTCCGACATACAATATAAAAAAATCTACCAATTATTATTACTATCCGTGCCCAGCAGTGAGACGTTTATGGGTTGAAATGATAATTATATTATCAAAACAAATCTAAAAAAAATATATACATATATTTATCTATAATATGTATGTATTTACAAAAAAAAATGTATTTAAGTAGTATATCAGTTGTTTAGTACCTATAACACAAGCAAACATAATTGCTTACTTTGGGACTAGATGGCGCTGTGTGAATGTGGTAGAATATTATTATATTGCTGAATATGCGTATAAAGCAAGATGAAAAAAAAAAAAGATATGTCAGTGACAGCATGTAGTTGGTATGTATATTATGTGTGGTTCACACAATCTTCAGCAATAGAGGAACTATGAAACAGTCCATTATAGGTGCGTTAATATCTATAAACATTTACTTTTATTTTATAAACCTTGAGTGACAAATACTACCACAATAACTACCATGGCGCTAAACGTGTTGCCAAGTCAAAATTTGCAATAAATCATAATATTATATGTATTGGTAACAAAAAAATTATAGTTCCAAAGATACGGGTAGTGGCGTTCGATGACTTAGTTGAGACAAGCGTATATGCAGCATTCTTAGTAAACAATTGGTAATTATCCGGGCGTATATTCCCAGGCGTTAGCTTTTTGCAAGCGTCCATACAACATGTCATTGAGCAACAAACGTACAAATGAAGGCGTAAACAATAAACAATGTCAACCACACTCCACAGACGTCCTTGGCAAGAGTTGTGACACCAACTATGGTGGATTGGTAAATGACCCCTTTGTGAACACGCTTGTCAACTTCAAATTAAATTGCCATTATTACATTTTACATAATATCTGGCCTCTAAGTACCTGGTAGAAACGGTAGAAATACAATGCGTCTAACCGTGTTATTATAACCTAACCTTCACTGTTAAGAATATTCTGCAAGAAAAATTGGTCGAGATTTTTTTTCAGTAGTACAGTTAGTTAAATAGGTATATTTCACCTTAGTATAAATATAGAACTTACCTAATCGAGGGTATAGTACGTATAGTAGGTTTTCATCACGACATTAAAAGAACCAAATGTAGTATAACATAATAATCAGGTTATGATAACAGCCCTCGTTCATAAATTAGAATAAGAATAAATTAATGAAAACTTAGCTTTATGAAACCTACGAAATATTTATATAGACATGTCTTAAAGTTTTTTAGAACGTTATAAGGTTACCAATCGTTAAATTGGTTTAACCATATTGGATGGATGCGAATACCGTATTAAATATGTAGAAATGAAGATAAATTTGTCGTCAAGAAAAAGATTAACCGATCCTAGCAGTAAAACCTTGTGGATGAATAGATCGTTTGCCATTCAAAGTGACCTAAGTGTTTTCCTTCCCATTCTATCCATTAACACTGATTGAAAAGATGTAATAACCTTCACCACTTTGCTTCTAGGTATGACCTCGAAGCCCTATTTACCTTCGATCAACAGCGTAATTTGTAATTCAATTATGTCTCTAATAATATCAACACTGGAGCATCTTCAACACAAACTATGACATCAACGAAAACATCGCTAAAATCAAAGTTTGTTGTCACATCTAAACTAAACCTTACGTTTACATTAGTCGACATTGAAGCCGATCAGAGGAATAATTACAGGTAGGCAATCAAAGTACAGTCCGTTGACTTTAATACCAGCTACGACTATCATTATTAAAACGGTTAGTATACATACCCAGGTCCAATTAACCGTACACACTTGTCCGATGGTACGTACCTGAAATGAAAAAGATCCTGTTTATTTATCGATTCTCAGTACAATTAGAACTCTTCGATTACAAGTCAATTATAGGACACAGAAAAAATACACAACAATTTAATAACGCTCAGTGTATTGTGTGTCGGCTTCGCAAATTATTGTGTTAAGGCCATCAAGATTTTCACGCTTAAGAAAGTCGAAAGCTGACATTTTGAATTCTTGAAAACGATACGCGTCGATATCTCGATTGCGCAATTTTCTGATCGTAATATTTCGTTGCGAAACCTATAAGCGAATGAGACGATACTGGTGTTGCGGCACTGAATCGCGCCCGAGTTCGTGAGAGGTTAGATTGGTTCGAACTTACTACTCGGCAGATTCAATTACATTTAATCGTCTCGGGATGACAAAACTCCTATTACTACAAATATTGTTCTCCAATATATTATCGATACGATGACATTTCCTATTATCGTTTATCTGTCGACAGGTATAATTCGACTGAGTATATCATTTACAATTTAATATAGAATTTTAAATCGATGTATATCGATAATAAATATTATGTAAATCTTGATATATTTACTAGCTTGTTTCGATCGTGAAGATTCGACATAGTTATAAAATAGGCATAAATTATCAGATAGCCGGAAATTTCGTGAGCGGTCGGGTAACATAAAATGCCGCATGTAGAAATCGACAGGTGCGTTAGGGACGTCACTACCGGTCGCCGGCTGATAAGCGAATGTATGCCGGCCGTTCACCTGCGCCCACTGACACAGTGTTTCATCTCACTCGCTCTCGTTTATTGTGCTACGTGATAAACGAAGACAAATGTACGTGCATGCATTACAGCAACGAACAAAGAAGTGCATTAAACAATCCAAATACAATACGTCATGGTACATTTTCAATTTGTGCAGAAAATATCTGCATTGTGGTAATTAAAGTGACGTTGTCCCACGGTATAACAATGCACTCATTGACATAGTGCGAGTTTATTTCGGTATTGTACTGTACGGAATCTCATTAGCCGCTCATAATGGTCATACATTAAAATAATCAGAATTATATGTAAACATGTCGCACATATTGAGTGTCAATTGTATTGTTATAGACGCCTAATTAATACACCTATTGTTATATTAACGTGAAATACAGTTACACACTTAACTTGTCGATAACTAACGAGGTCGGCGATAATTTTAGTGTAGAAAACAAGTCCTGTATTAATAAACATTCATTTGAACATTTTTAATATTAATTTGATAGACGTAAAAAATATATCTTTTCTGTAACTTAATTAAAGTAATTTAAATGTTGTTATATCTTTCATAAGTATTAATTAAATGACTAATAAACGTTCAGACATGATTAGTGCATTAGCTTTTCTTCAAGTTATTGCTTCTATATTAAACACGAGAGTATTTAAATTACATATCTTTAAGTATAGTTTAAGTAACATTATAATCTTATCTAATACTATAGGATAACATCAAGCATCGTTCTTACTATCTAATAAACTCTAAATGTGTCAATCCAAATAATGGCACTGGCAGTCGCCTCTCACATATTACGTGAACCTCGCAATATAATTAAAAGAGGTGCTTGTGAGAGATAAATACACGCATTACATAAAATATCGAGGCATTAAACGAGGCGATGAAATCCAATATTAGACGATACAAAAAAAGTCAAGATACACATGTACGCGAAGTAATGCGATGTTTGAATCCTTACACAAGACCTGTCTTCAAGACATATTTATAACTCAGCCAAAATAGGAAGTTGTGGAATAACTGGTTCAATTAACTACATTTATAGAATTAATGATCGCTAATCGACATTGTAAATGCACAGAATATATTGGTTGAATAATGATAGCTGCGTTATTAGGCAATAAGAAATCAATCAAGCAAATAGATACTTTGATGAGCTTCGCTACAAGCAAATCATTCTATTCCATAAACGTAAGTAATTAGTAATGTGAACTAATGTGATCTGTTAAACAAGAATGAAATATTTGTAATATTTATATTAGTTTGTTACATTATGGCGCATTCCGTAATGGTAAACAGTTTCAATTTGATGATATAAAAATAATATTACAACATCGTTGTACAGAAGGAATATATAGGTGGCTTACTATTCTGCCGTGCTAAACAAGTCGTAATTGCATTTCACAAGTCTTTGGAAAATGGTTCTAAGATTGATGTATTTAGACACGTTTTTCTGTTAGCACGCAGTTGAACTGTTTTTCATTGGTAAGGCAGTATTGACTACACTGCTATCTTATCTACCTTATTATCTTATATACAGGAAAAAGCAAGGTAAGGACCTAGCAACTAGGTTCTAAAACTATCTTCACGTGGTGGTTGTGACGTTAGGTACTTCATTTACGGTTGCATAAATGCGAGATTCTACACGAATATACGTTATAGAAGTGGCACGGGCTTGGCTCGCGTCGTTTTTCTTTGGCCACTGGTCATCATCTGCTCCTATTACCGGTAGTGTAATGTTATATAGCCTTCCTCGATAAATGGGCTATCCAACAAGAAAATATTTTTTTCAATCAGACTAGTTCAACCAAACAAACAAACATGCTCTTCAGCTTTATAATATTAGTATAGATATAGGTATAAATTGAGTTAATTTCAAGAACTCTATACCGTTGATGCCTGATAACTTATCAGGCATCAACGGTATAGATTTCTTCTCTCACGAAATTCAAAATATCAGCCCAGAGTTCGAAATGTCGCCGGTTGATGTCAACAGGCTCGCTCCTATTGCGAATTACAATCGCTTCTTACTTAAATTGCCTAAGTTGGTGGTAAGTTAATTAACTAGGTTTTTTATAAAAGTATCCGACAGCTAAATAGCTGTGTTTGACGGACAACCACTATTAGTTACAATAGTTACTGGTTCGTGAATCACAACTCTTGATCGTGTCTCATATAAACTGGTTCTTAGATTAATATGTTATGACATATTAATATCTAATTTAATACAACTAATATGAAGTGATGATATTTGATATTGACATCTTAACAATACCTGATTGAAATATGTTTGCATGTTCAACAAAAGAGTTTTCTTTGGGCTTAAGAAATAATTTCCAATTTACAATCGTTCATTATACAAAGGATAAACTATTTATCTATTACAACTAATTCTAACTCATAAGCTTGTCTAATGCTGATATAAATCAAGTTAGGTTCATTTCTTACTTTATAAAACCTAATTTTACTTGTAGCAAGTAATTTGGTGGCCAGTGACACCAAACCGACTCATATAACACATTCACAAAACTCATTCACAACTTCAATTTAAAATCTGACTCCTAGTTTATTTTTGGCAATAAAAATATAATTAAAATGTATACAAATTGTAAAAAAACAAAATCATTAATGTGGATGTTCAAATTATACGTACGTGTATATTAGGCTAATCGACATCGCGCATCGTTCAGAAGTCACAACGATTAATGGCAATTAAATACTTATTTTTCAAAAATAAACATGTACTCGTACCTAGTTATAAATATGTAAATAAAAAAGTAGTTAACTCTTCAACTTATTATTGTACGTAGAACAAACTTACTTTACAAGGTCATACAAAACAAGAATGCTGTATGTTATTGACTGCGCTACCCGAAAGTGAAGGCTTATGAACAGAAATAAAAAAAATGTATTCTTTTCAAGTTCAGTGTAAACGAGTGTGAAAATGGATCATTCACTATTCAGAGTCGCTTTAACCGTTTAAGATTTCACTTTTACAATGGTCCGAAACAGTTTTAAATTAACGACAATCGAGGGACAGTGAAAAGCGTTTACGGAGGTCGCATTCACTCGTTGTGTTGTTTGTCACCTATTTGTGCAAACAATAGATGAAATGAGCAACGGAAGCGTTTACGGGGCTAGCTCGCGTTGTTTGCTTTAACAATATTGTGTATGAAACCAAATAAAGCTTCTGACTATGGTCCGTTTGGAGTTATGGAGCGAAACAGAAACATATCGTGACTTTCATCTTTTATACAGAGACGAATTGTGAAAAATATCTATACTTTTGTTCACGATTGTTACTTTCCCTTGCTGGTCTACAAAAGGTAAGCTTGCTATTATTATGGTCTTCGATGTTCGAGGTACCTACTATATAAAATACACCAACTTAATAGTGCAAGCCACCAGCGTTGAATCATGTTTAAACAAAATCAGATTACAAGACAATTTAATGACGCATATTTAAGCACGATCCCAATTATAACAGGATATTTTATTTCTAACGATCAACTTAACGGGTTAAAATGATTTGCTGTAAGTTAATCAGCATCCACTTGCTGAACACTGACCCGCTTGTCTTTACTCGTAGAACAAGTTTTTTGGTCTAGGTAACCTAATTGTAGCAATATATTTAAATTGACTGTTTGCTAAATTCCTTCAATAATATCTTGTAACTGTACTCGTCTGCCAGCGAAGCATTAACGAGCACTCGCAACCGTTTTCGAAACTTCAGTCGGTTGGCGCGTCGTCGCCGCTGCTGCGCCCGCGCCCCAGTGCGCGGTTGGTTTGCGCAACTGTACCGCGCCGCGGGCGCTCGCCGATTCCCACGCGGATTTCGTATAAACAGGTGGTGTTCGAATGCAATCATTATACGAGACAAATGTAGCCAATTACAGATTCCTTTGTAATCTCCAAGTAGCTAGCGAGAAACAAATTGTTTGGAGTAGAATTACGTTGATTGTTAACATTTAAAATGCGAACAGTTAAATACATTAAGATTACAGTATGCAGCAAACAAAAGCGGTTATATAGTTATGAAGGTTAAATAAGAGAATGCGGTTATTTAAATTACTCAAGGAACAGAAAGACACTAATGGCGTGCACATAAATATTGTATCCAGTAAATAAAACCTTAGAGTACACGTACAATTTAAGTCCACCTTCCAGAACAAAGATAAATAAGAGCAAACGTACACTTTGTAGTAAATTCCAGTGGGAAACAAGGAAACGTGGTGTCTCACGTATGGAAGATGATTTAGAGTGTGTGTGTTTGCACTAGCTTACAATAGAACGTAGTTGAGTATTGGATGCAATAAATATGCAAGCTCACGAACTAAACACCTAAGAGGTCACCTGCTGTGCCTACAGATATATTTACGAGTACGAAGTACTTATTGCCACGCCTTTGCCCTTTAAGATTTACATTACATCTAAATAGCATCGTGAATAACAAAGACAAGAGGCTTCCATTTTTTACCTCAGAGATTAAACTGATATGTAAAATAATAACACTATTAAATAGTGTTTTAATGTTCGTGTAAATTTATTAAAGTAACATGACTTTATTTCATCATCATCACATCAGCCGCAGGAAGTCAACTGCTGAACATAGGCCTTCTCAAGAGATTTCCAATACGGCCGGTTGTATGTGACCTACTTATTTATTGCTCTTTATTTAGTCCGAGAAAAATCACAAGGCAATTGAGTGGTATAACCATCAGTGAATATCAAAGCAGGACAAATTCTATACACGTAAAAGGTTAATCGGATAAGTAAAGCATGTAGATTAATGTAACCGAGCGTATTCAATTCTAGTGTAATTACGTCTTACAGTGAGATAGTTAAGGGCTGGAATGCAGTGTCGGCGTAAATTGCACGTCAGCGGTAGGTAAGGTGTGTCGATCGACAACCTTCCATTCTCTACCGAGACTGACACCAATGTCGATGGGGCTATTAAATATTAACAATTGCTACCTAGTTTACGCTACATCTTATACAAGCTATCATTACACTAGTGATAGTTAACAAATAACAACACATAAGGTTGATTGAGGCGTTTTATATTCTATCATTCATGTAAATATGTATAATTTTATAATGGGTGTATCGATTTTATCTGTCGTTATTGTAGACTACCTGATGGAATAGTTCATAAAGGGAAATGGTCGTTTATGATATGGAATTTTGAATTTACTGTTGATAAATATTTATGAATCGTAAATCATATGACACTTGGATATTATAAATATATGATGCAAAGATGCTCCATTTCTCTTTAAAGTTTTAAAGAGAGATATCGCACGTCATGTTTATAGCAACATAAAACTGTCTCCAAAATCAACAAGCAAGATGGCAGAGCGTGAGTATTTAGACATATACAGTGAAATCGTAAACCTCGTGACCCGAATGGAGACAACGCGGAGACTCTATTGAAGAAATTTGGGCACATTTCGAAGGGACAGAGGTAAACTGGTGAAACCTGGTTTTCTCTGCCTGCACAGCGGTTTCTTCCTGACAACTGTATGTATATACGCTGTAGATGTAGTGGTATGACCTTGGCTGAGCCCAAGCGGCAGCAGCAGCTAAACGGTCACACGTCAATCATATTCTATTAGTTCAAAGCCACATCTATAAAGTTCATTATCTCAATAAAAGGAATCATTTGCGTTCGTTCAACGCGACCTTTTAATTCATTATGTGGTTCAAGTTTAAAAAGACAATGATGAGTACGAAGTTATTTAAAGGAATTTATAATTATTAACTAATTATAACGGTAACAGCAAATGTCAAAGTCTGTTCCACCTTGACATACATATAATTACCATGTATTAGTAAAACAAGATTATTGGCTATAGATATTGGCTTCTCTCCAAGACAACGTTCAGTAACGCCATTTCAGTTATTGGAGATATACTAAAATATTGTTGAAAGTCTCAAGAGTCGGCATTTGTATTATATTTCAAATATGTTAAATTTATTCTGTCATTCTTATAATAACCATAAATAGCATCCACTCAAGTTTAAAACCTATTGAATAAAAATATGAATATTATGTGATATCTTACCAATTGATTCTTGCATAACGAATATTAGACAACTTTCAAATATTATATCAGCAGCAAGTTTCAACTTTATTTCAATTTTAGATGAGTTTGAAGTAAGATTACAATCTGGCAACTTCACTGGCAATTCCACATCACGTACAATACAATCAATTAATTATAATTTCTTTACGTCCAATTAGTTGCATATTGACGTTAAGTAATTTACTTACCCAACTGCTTGAGGGCAGTACTATTTTACATACACTGGAACAGTCTCACTAAACGCCCACGCTTCCCTCTCATAACTTGTTCGAGCCGTATTCACAATCACCTCGCCTTCGTCTCGAATGATAGAAAAACTAGTTCAATCTTGGACAAGGCTGGTAACAACCCCGCCGATGGAGTCATGGCATCGCCTATTATGCCTGACCCACATTGACATTACTATGGCGAACTGGATGACCTGGTGTATAACGACGCCTTGATTTATGTGAATATTTCGCGAAGCAAATTGACAAGCCTGCAGACTAATATTTACTTCTGATTAGTCATTAAAGTAGTAATAACAGTGAAGTGATTTATATTTTAGACAACGGGACATCTGAATGACTTATGTTTTCAACGATTAGACTGTAACAAGTAGGTATCTAATTAATGACTAAAAAGACAGGGCTTAATAATATTGGACATATATAATTTCTCTTCTTACTTTGGTAGGCAGTTGTTTCAGACTTTGAAAACCAAATAATCATTATTTTATGAAGTTATGATCAAATAAAACAAGAACTCTTTCTCAAAGACAAACTAACAAAATTTCTGTTCTGCGTGTTTGTTGATCAACCTTGCGATAGAAGAACAATAATGCTTACAGCTCTAAGACTATCGTTCAATTATCCTATTGTGATACTTATGATTGTAATGTAATCAATTGACAATAAATTAAATTAACATAAAGAATTAAATGGTTTACATCAGTTGACCTCTTAATAAACTTACAACATATAAAAATATACGTTGCCAAACCACAGAAGGTTAGAATAACTTAACATATATGTGCTGAACAAATATTAATTAAGAAGGTCATTATCAAAGGATATTTAAATCAATTTATAGATGTCACCTGGCTAAATGATACATATAAAATTGTCTTCTAAGGAACTGGAACTGTAGCAATGAAGTTCAATCAATAATATTATCATACGATGGTCGCAAACGAGCACATCGCGTGACCAAGAGGTGACATTTGCATTTTACTATAACTAATTACGCTAGTACATCATTGTTAATGTTATCAAGGTGCTGCCATTAACAAAACTATAGATTGGTGATACTATAAAAGTGTTTTCTCAAAGGTACAAATCGATATGTAACACAAGTATAAAGGACGCACAAAGCGATAAGAATTACTGCCAGTATTAGAAAAAACATGAGAGCTCTTAATTCAAATATGTAGTTGTTACATAATCTTAAATAACGTATTGAACGCGGTGGGTGTACCGAGCGATACTTTTATAACGCTTAATACCGTTGTTACGTTTATTTAGTTACTATGTGTATTGTGTTTTGTGAAACTATACGCTTGACGTAAAGTAATCGAAGATGTGCAGCGGTACGTAGCTGTGAAACCGAACAAGCTTGTTCAACGGCTCCATAAGAGACGCAATATTAATAAAATTTAGTAAGCGTTCATAAGACAGTTCAATTTTATAATGAAGTAGTTCGCGGTCTGTGTTAATTATATTTTCAATTTCACAACGCGCCCGCTACGCCTCGGGCCACACGTAACTTGAACCAATTTTGTAAGAGAGAATATTTACAGTGGTATTTAATTGTATCGCTTCCACTGTACACACACACAATTTTTTTTATTCCTATGTGGCTTTAATCGCAGTATGCTATGCTGGGATTTAGCCATAGATTTTGTTTAAGCAAACATTTGTACGTGAGCTTAGAAGGCTATTTATAATGCATGGAATCTTGATATTAAATAAAGAGTTCATAGATCCCTAGTCAACATATTGTCTAGTTAAAATACAGCTACAGACGGAGTCTAGCAATGAAATTGACTTTCAGAGAGTGGGTGGTAAGTCATAAAGATCCGAATTAATCTTTCATTTTGCAAACAACAGAGCTCACCTGACACATTTCGGTCCCCGACCTCGGAATTATAGATGTTTATAGCTAAACAAATGTCAGTGCCTTTATTACATGCTGAGCATATCATGGGCAAACACGAAGTGATGATGTCGGCGACTAATAAGAGAGCACAAAACAGATTCTTAACTACAAATATTACTTGCATAGAATATGGTCGACAAACTGACTACCTAACAAAAAAGGACAAATTGCTATAAAATTGGTACTAGTGTTAGAATAATAGCTGTCAACATTTTTATATTATTAGGTGTAGATGCGTTCACAAGAACCTGAAATAAAAGATAAACGCATAAGAAATAAACGCTTGGCCGTTAGGATGGGTATGAAATTATCGGCGAACAAAAAATCTAAGTGGAAATAACCTAAGACCGGTGCGAGCGCGATGCATCGCAGAGGCTTATTTTTCTCTTAATTGGAAGAGAAGCACGGCCTGTTTATCCTGATCATAAGGATTCGTTAATTGTAATGATGATAATCAGCAATAAATTCACGAGTCAAGTCAATATTTTTAAATCATTAAAATTCTAATAAACATTCTTGTGTCATTCTAAAATAAATCATTCGTATTTCAATACCAAAGTTAAGGGTCGTCTGATTATAAATATATTATCTATGTAGCCTATACAAATTTACGCAGTAAAAATTCCTCAGATACTAGTTCTAAATCTAGAAACATTTTCATGTCATTAAGGTCGAATAGAGGTGACAATAACAAGTGAACAATTTCAGTTGGGCTGCAGTAGTGTGTACTCAAAATATACGGCTAACTACGCAGTTATAATCCTTAACGACCCGGAAACGAAACAATGATATTGTATTATTTAAAGGATTGACTACCTTTGATGACATAGCCGAGTAGTGAGATGCAATCCAACTATTCATTGCAAACAATACCTGAGGCTCAACTCTAATGATACATCAATAATGGATGATGCTGTAAGTTATTGCTCTTTAAATATATTTTTCGGGGATATTAAGGGGTTACTTTTGTGGTCAAGGAAAGATATATAATATCAGTGTGTATTTCTAGTGATCTAAGCAGTTAAGTAGTCATTGAAACCCTAAGTGAATTTTGTAAATAATTTCCACACAATATAATTATTATCTCTTTTAGTCAATACCCACCCTCTTAATCCAGATAAAACTGTGTTTCTATAATATCAGACACCGATAACACCAAATACAGGGTAACATAAAACTTTAAACAACTTTCCCGTGTTCATGTACCGAGTAGAGATTTAATGGTTATTCCAGTGGCGGGAGATCGTAACGTTTAAAACAAAACCGCAGTACACGAGGCACACAGCGTAGTTACTTTACCCCGTTTCGACAAATCACGTTTGTATCCAGCTGTTATGCCACGTGATACTATGGCGCAATAGGAAGCTGTAGCCACGTTTTGAGGTAAAATCAGATCAATAACTTGGCGAGTTAAAGGAAATATGAATAAATTGATTTCGTCCAGTTTCCAACTGAAATTTGTGTAACAATAGACGGTAGAGCGTAATTCTAACTGTATTTAATACTTCTGTTTCTGCTGAGAAGTAATTTTCTATAGATCCTTGGGGAAACGTATACTAAGTAGCTATGAAGGACGTGTTAGCACAGTAATTTTATTGTATATATTGTAGAAGTAAAAATTACACCCCTAAATTGTGGCGGAATTGGAGCCAAGCGGACGGGAGCGAAGCCTTGCGCGATATATATAACACATATTTGAGAGGCTATGGTAAAGCTGGGTGTACCTACTTGTTTCCGTTAATTGTATGTTTGTTCCCGGCGACACACAACTTTTACCAAGTGCGAAAATTGTTAAAGAAATAAAATTAAATCAATTTACTCAGTCCATTATCTGTTCTGACGAATTCCGTGTCCAGCAGTGAGCTAAGTATACAAAAGTAGGGCTAATTTAAAAACTAAATGATGCTAAACAGTCTATAGTCAACGTATAATTGCACAACAGTTGCATAAACATGAATTAAGAAAAGATCAGACACAACCGTTACAAGGTTCATGTTGATCAGTAATTCAGTTGACACTCTCACTTACCGCTTGAGTAAGTACTGATACTATTAAAGATCTATTGACATCAAATTACTATTACAGTAGATTTGTTTCAACATTTTGGATAAAAAATCTAAAGAAGTGCAAGTTTTTAAATAGACGTACGACAAAATGGGTGTATCTATGTAATCTGTTATCTAATGTATTGTCGACAATAAAAGTGGTTTACCACCTTTAGAGTAAATGTCGTTTGCATATCACAAAATAATAATGTCTAAATTGCTTGCAAGTGACATCAGTACAGTGATAATTGTCATCAATGCGCAACGTCAACATTAATAATGAGTCTTATTGACTTTTAATTTTGATGGATATTTTTGTTAAAAGTGGCTTGGTTACCAAGACCACGCTGGCAAAGGCGTAATGACAAAGAAGAATACTTAAGCAGGTCTTAATTAAAATTGATTAAGGTCTAACACACAGAACAAGGGGGAAGTTAATAATTGCAAAGGTATCCGGACGAAGCCTGGGCGAGTTGCTTATTAAATTAATATACAATATACAGGGTGTATACGACGATACGACATTAAATGAAAAGGCAGCTAGTGTTAACCCTTATAAACATATTCTAATAAAAATTAAAAAAAAAAAAAAATCTACACATTATTTAAAGTCGAAAAATTTAAGAATATAAAACTACACATTATTTTTCTATCATGACGTTTTCGACATGACGACGACAAAAGTGCGGAACAGAGTAAAAGATAATATGAAGGAGTCAGAGATAGTTAAATGAATTGAATGACATAATGACAACATACGATCAACGTAAATACCTACAGGTTGTTTAAAACTGTGAACAACTGTGACATAAAGAAAGTACATTTGCGTCTAAACTATTGCAAATTTCTGTTTAATTTTTTTGGTATAGCCTTCTAACATCACATGCTACACGTGGTTTCATTTAATGTCGTACCGTCGTATACATCCTGTATATATAATACGTGAAGCGAAAACTTCGAATTCATATTTTAAGAATACGAATATTGCACATTAGTTGTGTGAAATTTGATGACAAAAAAATTTCAAAAGTACGAAATTTTAAGGTAGTTTAATTCCGACCATGATTGATCCGCTAGTAAACTTAACTGTACTATTAATTCAATGACAATATGCCAATAAGATTCAGCTCTTGCGCACATAATGTAAGGATTAGCTGCACTTCCAGTTTCAATATGATCACTTTATAGTGGCAATCAGGCCAGCACGCAAGCCTTACTGATCTAAATATCCGATATTTATATCCAAAGCAATCACGATATCGAGATTTAGTTCCGTGCATAATTTAACTTGCTAAACTTTTCATAAATTTTATCTATCGCAATAATCTTTTAAGAGATGTTGTAATGCTACTCCAAGATACGAGTAGTAGTCGATTATAATCGATAAATTACATAGTTGCTATTGATGATGATCTAAAGATTAGCTGGACAAACTTAGGCAAGGTATGGTTTATTGCTTAAAGCATGTGAGTTCTAAGATTTTATCGAGCATCGTCGATAGGTTACTGATAAGATAATATCTATACTAATATTTTAAAGCTGAAGAGTTTGTTTAGTTGAACGCGCTTATCTATGGAATTACAGAACCGAATTGAAAAATTTATCAAAGATATAGCCCATTTATCAAAGAAAGCTATAAACTATATATAACATCACGCTACGCCCAATAGGAGCTGAGTAGGAGCTAAGCCCCGTGCCAGAGCTAGTAAGTGCTATAGATGAGAATATTAAGATAGTCTATAAGTAAATTAAATAAGTATGTACATAAAACAAAATTTTCGTTAACAATACATCACGTTACGTCTCACTAAAAGGCAAGTCTTTCTCCTCACATAAAGAGGATACGAGCCTACTGTTACAACGCTAAAATTAACAGAAACTACTATTAATTATTTATTTACAACTTTCTGCAGGTTATTAAAGTGGACATAGTATCTCTTATAGCCAAAACTTTGATGCACAGATGAGATAGTTGCATAATATAATAGTAGAACATTATCTATGCTATTGATAATTTTTGCTTACCTAACATTATACAGCTATGGGTGAAGTTGATTATATAGCATAACCAGAAAATTGTCCATAATAGTTATATTTTAGTTAATTATATGAATGGCACAAACACATAAGACGGTGCGGACAAAATATTAGTACCCAAATTGAGAAATCAATCTAATGCGACTCGGGAAAGAGTGGTCTACACTCTGGCGTGCAAACTCTGTTAACATAGATAGATAATATGTATACATATTTAAATGCAAGACAAAGACATCTCGACCCTACAAAACCTATTTTTCGTGCCACCTAATCAGCATTAAGTGTAACAATGTAGTTATTTTAGAACAATATCTCGTGCTAAAACAGTACAAGACGTAATTTGACTAAAATGTTTCGCATTTCACCCAACTAACTGCCGCACTCAGATACGTCAATTAGCAGTAATCTGTCATTAACATAATTTTTTCATTGAATAATCGTCTTTAGACATATAGACTTAAGTATTACAAGTTTTTACTAAATAAACTTTAAAGTTATTAACGTCTCTGAATACGGCAGTAAGTGGTGCAAATGTGCAGATTCCGAGTAACACTAGCAAATTCTCGTTTAGCATTAAATCGCATCAGAGTAACCCACTGCGTGAGAAACAAAGCGTTATGTTACTAACAAGGCCCGGGATGCCCTGTGCTTCTTAACGTTTCACCATGAAGCCGTACACTTGTTACCGGACACACTTAACTGTGTATACTCTACACGTGAACGAAACACGATACCACCACATCCTTATGCAATCACTTACAATGATTAAAGCGCCTGACCCAATAAAGGGCGACATAAAACAATTAACTAGTGGGATGCCCTTCTGACGTCACGTTCAAATATCAAATCTATACTAATATTATAAAGCTGAAGAGTTTGTATGTTTGGATGAACGCTAAGATTGAAGGAACTACTGGTCCGTTTTGAAAAAATCTTTTAGTGTTAGATAGCCTATTTATCGATGAAAGTATATAACAATATATATATAACATCAACCTACGGCCAATAGGAGCTGAGCAGTGGCTAAATAAAGAACAACGAGAGCGAAGCCCCGCACGACGTCTAGTGTTATAAAATTTCATTATAGAAGCATAGGGGCTTCTATAATAAAATCTTCAATGTCATTACAAAACTCTAAATAAAAAAAACTGCAATATTTTCGAAATTAGAACCAACGAGAAGAATCTAAAGTCATTTAAATTATACAAGGGTAAACATTTATCACGGACTCGATCGAAGGATTGTTTACTGGAGGTCAAATGTTTTACAAATGATCGTCCCCGCGCTAACCTTCAGATCACAGCTACACAAAATTGCAATGCATCTGTCTGTACAATTATTTGTAAAGTATCGATTTCTTTCGTATCCAATGCTGGTAAAACAGTCGTAAAACTTTTCGTGGGAGAAAATTCCAGATCGATGGAAATAAGACATTAGAGAAAGCAATGACTTGACATGACAGCGTTTGGCGGTAGAAGAAGCTGATTTATTGTCTCACGTTAGACGTGTCTCATTTATCACGAACAGTTTTAGCGGCTAAGTCACACAAAGGATAATGCATTACCGATTTAGTAGAATCGTTTATCGAAACGACATTGACGAATTCGAAAAGAGATAATGCTACTAACATTGAACTCTATATGTATCGCACTGAATACAGATCAATGAATATATCTCTTACGTCGATAAAAAAAGAGTTCGGTTATTTTAGGGAAGATTACAATTTATATACTTACCCAACTGTATCCCTAATCAAAATTTTTATACACTTTCGTTTCGGTAGGCATCGCTTTTTGCCCAAAAGCCCCTTGTTGGGCACAAAGCGATACTTAGGTATAAAAACATAAGAAGAATACAGTATTATTTTTCCGTGGCGAGTCAAACTTGATAATATTGTGACGGTGATAAATTCAATAGAGGACTTAATGACCACGTTCATTCTTCCGTCGGCGATGTACTAAGAAGTTTTTTAAGACTACAATTTATAAGGTGAGGCTGACAAGGACTAAACAACAAGCTTTTATTATTCACTGTTGAATTTCTTGGAACTGTGACGAAATTAAATAACGTAGCTTCTTTTGGTTTCATAAAATTATAATTGGGTTTATCTTGTCTGCTTATCAAAGGCTCTAAACATAGTCATGTAATAGATATAGTAAACAAAAACAAGAGAACTAAATAGCATTTATTGCATTCCTCTTCTATTAATATATTTAATACATTTATGTAAATGAAGTAACCCAGACTTCCGGGCGAACCACTTTCAAAAGATGTTATAATCTTTACCAAAAGCGACGCCGAGCCTTCGAAACAGACTAAATTAATAGATACAATTGGAAATAAGTTTTGTCTTGGCCTTTATTACTTTCTAAGATCAATAAATTAGCTGAAGAGGTTACATTGACGTAAGTTTTGTGCTTTGAAAAGGCAATGTTTGCCGGTTCGCGAAGCCAAAGCGGAGTGATATGAACGTAATGATTTGCTGCGGCGATAAATCCACTCGCTAGACGGGGACAGACCCGCCCGCGGCCGCCACGATAAGTGTATCCAATTACTAAGATACCCTACACCGATGTTATGCCACCGGGATGTATTACACCATAAAATATATCGTTAAAAATACTATTACAATTGATAATAAACAACACATATTGAAATAAATAAATCTTAGCAACAATAAAAAGATGATTTATTTTGTTACTAGTATCGTATAATTGATAAAATATTTACGAGTGTGTAGGTACCAATATGATTACATAATCTGAATATCAAGGGAAAGTGTAAAATCGCCGTAATGCCAATTACAAGCGTACACATACTACAATATTGATAAGAATGCTCAAACACACTTGAATTCAATCGAAACACTGTAATTGAAGAATAAAATTTTCATTTGCCGACTCTACGCCGTAAAAAGTTAAACTTTCGAATGGTACTTGTTGGCAATTTCACCTTGCTTCAATGTATGCATATGCAGTTAACCTTTTTCCCATGGTGAGTCTCGTCTCGTTTTACACAAGAAACCGTTGAGCACTTCTGCCCGTCGATAATTAATTCTGTCCTGGGCTACTTATGTTACCGATCGTGTAGAAACCGCAGCGCCCCGCAGTGGTCAAAGAACATGTTCCATTGCAATCGTATCAGTCATTTAACTTTGCTCCAATTTCACCGGATAGTATTTTCCAATACAGGCGAAGAATCTCACCAACATGAAAATTAATGTGTTAATGACAGGGAACGTACTGGATTTGCTCGTTGAGTAAGTACAGCCTGCAAACCCTGTATTTTTCAATGATAGCCGCTGCATATCTCGTGTCTACTCATCAATCATTGCACTGCCTACAATAATAGTACAGAATCATATCGTAAAACTACTCATAAATATCTCTTTGTATGCAGGTATGAATTACTGCATAAATATGCCACCTGGTCCTGACAACTACATCCATTACTTAGGCTCTTTAGGCGACAGAAGATTATGTTAATGCGTGTACGTGGCTTAGTGTACCTACACGGTTTAAGTGGAAACCTTATGCAAGCAAAAAAGTATTGAAAGGTACAAAACAACCACAACCCTTCCTGTCTGTTGATACTATTAGGTAGAGACTTACTCGTGGTTTTAAAAGGGCCCATCGAGATCCGTGCGGTTACCGTCAACGGACACCGCGGAAGGGCTCCGATATCGAGCAGTCATAAATCAGGCTGCACATCGCCCCCGGCCCTCTGCCCTGACCCTGCTGCCTTTGTTTACCCACTACGTTACTTCACTGATCACCTTCAGATAAAAGCCGTTTAAAAGGTTACAATTTTGTAGATATCCTGCTGAATATTTAGTAGTACCAACTTCGTCTATACACAAAAAACGTAATACCCTTTTAACACATGAATGGATTCGAAGACTTTTTGTCAGAACTGACCTCGGCGTGTTTTTGATAATCGACGTCACAATCGATACAATCGCTACGTAAAAGGCTATAATGGGAGCGCGGCAATGCAGCGCCGCGATTGTAATCAACCGATTTCAGTCGGTCGGTGTAGTGTATAGGAGTCGTAACCAGTGTTGTGCGTTTTTAACTTGGTCAGATTGTACTGTTCGTTGAATTGGCCGCGTGCTGATTCAGATCGAGGTCTGCCGGGTCGCTGGGCATCGCAACTCGCTAGTTTGCGATGCTTGCGGATCGATTATCGCGCGTCACGAATTGCTGGAGAATTAGAGTATGCAGTATGCATCACACGCAATGTGGATTGTCTTTGGCGCAAATTTATAAAAACAAAATCACAGCTATTTATTGATCTGTATCTGCATCTGATAAATTAAACAATGTAAATAAATTATATACAATCCTTAGGGCGATAGGCGATGAGCGCAACTGACGGTGCGGTGACCGTGGCCAAATTTTGGGCTGACACAATTCAAACGATTCGCTGTCGACACGATAAGAAGAAGAAGGCGATACAACAGATTTTCATTTAATAACTGCTGAGAATTCTATATATACTCATAATATAAAGCTGAAGAGTTTGTTTGGTTGAACGCAATAATCACAGGAACTACTGGTCCGATTTGAAAAATTATTTAAGTATTGGCCATTTATCGAAGTCGGCTGTAGGCTATATAACATCACGCTAGGGCCAATAGGAGCTGAGCTGTGGCCAAATAAAAAACGACGGGGACGAAGCCCCGTGCGACTTCTATAATGGTATATAATAACTGCAAACCAGAAAGACTGAGCTATATTAACTCACAAACGCGAATGTTACAAACCTGGAAACTTCATACGATTCAAATAAATCAACCTGACGGAGCACCAGCTTCTCTGTGATTAGATATTATGAGCTCGATGAAGGCGAATATTACGTAACAATATCCATTAACAATCAATCAGGTCTACCGGCAAGCAATTGCTGCCTACGGCAAATACTCTCATTAAATTTGTGTACACATCGCGGGTCAAATTATACGATGAGAGAATGAAAAATATAGTGCAATCATAGACTGATGTCATTTCAAATTGTTTAGCCTGAGGAGGTGAATATCGACGATTATTACAGGGTTTCGATCAGTCCCGTGTGTGTCTGGTATCATTGATACGTCGATCCCCGAGGGCCAACATATCCGTTTATTGTTGAGGCAAATAAACTGTTTAGTTCATGAACCGCAGAAGTATGGTAGTAATGTTAGCCGTCATGTACGGTGTCAGTTCGGACGGCTCGCCCGGAGGGTTGCGTAACAGCGTAACAATAGTCATTAGCAATCAATCAGGCCGAGTGCGGTGGGTGGCTTGGAAGGCTCTGTTTCTAAAATTGGCCCTTGCGGTAATATTGTTTACTATACAATAATCTGAAGTATATAGCTTTTAGCTACATAGCCCGGATCGTTATGGTGTTTTCAGATTTCGCAAGCGTAATATTATTGAACGTCAACCACACACCTCCACTAGACGAGGAGATGAACACAGGGTTTTATCGAAATTGTGGCCGAAGAGATACATCAATTGCTGTGGTAGGCGGCACGCGTTCTGAATACGGACGGGCAATTGAAAAGAGCTTTAGTTATTGCTGAAATTCCGGGAAATCGAGTTGCAATTGGTGCTGCCGGGCAAGCCACACAATGTGTTACCTGTGAGATAACGACGCTGCTGTCCTAACCGACCTCCTCACATCACGGCTTTGTGCCGCCCGTGGAGTATTAGATACGATATATCGATAACCTGAATGGAAATTCTGTGCAGGGAATACTATCATTTCTGAGAAGCCAAAGCCAGCTAATCTAACGTCAATCTCAATACAACACGGGTGTCACAATATAGCTACGCGTTATTAAAGAGGACATGACAGCACAATGACAAGTTTACTGTGTTGAGCATCTCCCGGACCTTATGTACTACGTCGGTTATTAACCCGTCGTTCATTATAAACGTCCGGTGGTCACGCATTGCATATTGAGGTATATGGGATATAGCGACACAAAACTGTACATGAACATTTACCGTAAAAAATATCCAGCCGGTGCACAAGAAATATGTCACCTTACCTCCCCAAAAATGGACGATTGCGACGTGGAATTTTAATCGATGTCATGCTTCGAATGTTGTCGAAGTGAAAAAATCTTGAGGTCTCTTGGCGCTTGGCGTACAGTGTTATCACGCATCAACGAATTCAAAGGATTACCTGTCGAAATTTGATGGTTTTCCTTAACATCATTAACGATTATAACATTGTAAGAGTTGTCCATTTAAATGGCCGTTCTTTTTAAAGAACGTCGATAAAAACGTCACGAATGATGTATGGCGTGCCATGGTTATCATTGCAATAGATCCATGCCATTACTATTGTTTTGTTAGTGGAGTTTCTTTGGATATAATATCTTGTAGAAACAATAGAGCGGTACTCTCAGTCCGTCGCTCGTGGGAAGATGTGAGATAACGCCACAATCGTACTTTCATCCGATCACGCATGATTTAAGTGCGAACTAGACGACAATGGTAACGAACAGTCACGTATGTCACTAGGAATTTATTTACATCATTGAAAAAATATACCATTGTCAACCTTATTGTTATAAATATATTTTGTTCAGTTCAGTTCAAATACTTCAGTTGATTTTAATTACACACTGGTTACTGTTTATCATAAATCTAAGTTCAAACACAAAAAAAAAACAATACATTACATCATACTATAAAGACTAGTATAAGTTCCATTATTTGTCGATATCAGTTTATAGACAACAAGTCACTATTCATTCACATAATATGATACGAACCGATATATGAAATCTAGAAACCATTTGTTTTGTAGATGTTATTTCCCAAAAACTTTAGTTATTTCTGGTAAGTCACGTTAAGCTTGCGGTAGAGAGAAGTTCCCCTCGACTTATAAAACTCGTACGAAGTAGACAAATTCGGTAGGAACACCTACATGACACGGCAGGCGTGTGTCGACGGCGATATCGCCGAGACCACCGGGAACCCCTCGGCAACAACTTCAAATTGTGACGAGTCACGCCACCACAGCACACGATTTGTCTTTGTTAAACGTGTACTACATATTGAAGATAGCTTTCTTACTTAATTTATAATTAAGATAATCTTAAAGCTTTGTAAGACTTTCAAAGTGTAATAAATTTATATTTAACTAAAGTCACTAGACATCAGACTATTCATAACTTGAAGATAATATTAAAATACTTCGAAATGAAATCGAATAATGAAAATAATTATCTAAAACCTATTTTCATTACAAAGTCTGAAACTTTGAAAAATGACTTTTTAAGTATTCAGTTATTATTTTATTTTAATCTTTGCAATGGATTCAATGGAATATAAAGGTGAGATAGTACCCTAATAACAAGAATGTATACTAATGGATTGTTTGTTTGTTAGGTTGAACGTTCGCCCTCAAGACCTACTAGTCCGATTTAAAAAATTCTTTTAGTGCTGGATAGCCCATTTATCGAGGAAGGTTATAGGATATGTTTATAACATCACGCTACAGCCAATAGGAGCTGAGCAATGGCCAAATAAAGAATGACGGGAGCGAAGCCCCGCGCGTCTTCTAGATAGTCATAAAAAGCCTACTAATTTAATATCTATTGATATACATAAGGTCATAGAAATATAAAGGGACTTTACATTTAGTTAACGTTCACAATAGGTACACATCACACGCATCAGACGTATAGCATCAACTTTTACAATTCATTAAATGTTAAGCCCAGTCTGTTCGATGCAGGCAGACGCATTTGTATAAAATGCGTCTGCCTGCATCGAACAGACTGGGCTATCGTCTCCGTTGGTAATGTCAATGACGTCACTGGATATCTGAAGACTTCGTATGTATTGCGTCACCGGTAATCTGAACGCTATATGTATAAACGTAGGGTAGGTATTACCCGAAAGCCTTGATTTGATGGATATCGGTTTAGGGTGCCGCAAATCTAAGGACTGGGGATGAAGTCACGAATAATATTAGTCATGAGTAACAAATGTTGTTTGATTAACCTTTGCCGACAGTGAGACGAGACATGTCGTAACTGAATAACAAAACTGGATTAAAATGTGAAAGTATAGACAAACGTGAGAAACTAATACGGAATCTGTAGTTAATTTGGAAAGAATTTGTGTACGTGCATAAATTATTATAGAAGTTCAGTTATTAAGAAACGTTACTTTTTGGCTCATTGCACATGCACTGCACTTGAATGTAATATTAATAATCTATTTTTTTTTTAGATGGTTTGGTAAACTTTCTAGTTGCAATAATTAAATTTATTTTTTGAAACCACTATCAGTGTCATACAGACCCTCACTGGTTCTCAAATCTCAAGTAGTCTATTATTCTAAATACACCATTGCTCAATACTAATGCAGCATGACGAAAAAATATTTAAAAGGAATTCGACATCCGAATAAATTGTTTTCCGTGGAGACAACCTTACTAATCACTGGCTTCGAGTTACTTATGTGCTCATAATAATATAATCCTATAAAATATTAAGTACTGCGTGAATAAAATATCATTAAGACTTAGGTAATAAATAAAGATAATCTTCCGATCTGGATGTTCATTTAAATCGTGAAATGAATGATATATTAAGTATATGCTGGTCAATACAGAGTACAGAGGCATCTGAATGAGCAATTGTCTTTATTTATGTGACTACCATTAAACCAATATTTATGGCCAAGTATTACGAATTGGCGATGGTGGCTAAATGGATAAGAGACCGGGGCGTGCTAAACACGCGGTCCGAGTTCGATTTCGACCAGCAGTACCAATGTGTATTTCACTTTGTGGCATTTATATGTACTAGTCATGTGACTACCATCTGCTAACGGTGAAGGAAAAACATCATGAGGAAACCCACATACACTAGAAGAAATTCTAAGTGTATGTCTGATCCACCAACCCACATAAGGCTAACGTGTGTGGATTATGGCCTAAACCCTCTCAGCTCTCTAGATAGAGGAGAGGAAACCCGAGCCCAGCAGTCGGACATTAATGTGTTGCTGATGCAATTACGAATTGTAGCAAATGAATCTGCAACCTATGGTTTATATTTACTTTCATTCAGCAATATAAACACTATCTACTTTTCCAAATGATGGAAAATCATAATTATTTATGGACTTGTAAATCTTCATTTAGAAATGGCACAGGTCCAGCTGTGCTATACGTTTGCTCCTTGCGTTTAATTATTTTTATTGGACACATAAATAATGCAGCTTCCTAGATATATTTCTCTTAATATACACGAGTATTGCTAAAACAACTAACATCTAAATCATTTAATATATTAGGTTATTAAAGTTATTATTATACGATTTTAAAGTAATAATAATACAATACGATAATGATATAGTTCTACGCTTAAGACAAAATAGGTTATTCGTGTGATTGACCAAAATTTGGGGCAGTTGGTGTCCTCAAAACATGAGATAAGAAAAAAGTAGAATAACAAACATCTTAGAAGCAAGTACCTAATAGAAACTTCTCTGCCTACTTTTTTACTTATTACAGACTAGAAGTCGCACGGGGTTTCGCTCCCGTCATTCTTTATTTGGCCACTGCTCAGCTCTTATTAGCCGTAGCGTGATGTTATATAGCCTATAACCTTCCTCGATAAATGGGCTATCCAACACTAAAAGAATTTTAAAAATCGGTTCAGTAGATCCCGAGACTACACCCTACACAAACTTTACCTCTTTATTATATTAGCATAGATTTCTACCATTACGACCTATTTGTTCGAGTCCTATTTTAAGTTTGAGTACTCTGTCCTTTTCAATGTCATTCGACTAATATTTAGTTACTTGAATTGCAACTATAAATCTAAATATAATATGCAGTGAATCGGCTAAGAATCTTTAAGATCGGTCCACATCTCGGGTGTGGGGAACACCCGAGATGTGGGTAAGAGGACTATACAAATATCAAAGCATTTATATTGCATCACAAACCGAACAGCGAACACGTCGATGATGCCTACAAAGTGTTTTTTTTTAAATTGCACCGAAATCCGCTCAGAATTATTCAAATCTATAATATAATATTCTACCACATTTACACAGCGCCATCTAGTCCCAAAGTAAGCAATTATATTTGCTTGTGTTATGGGTACTAAACAACTGATATACTACTTAAATATATATATATTTTTTTTTTTTTGTAAATACATACATATTATAGATAAATTACACCCAGACACAGAACAAACCTTTATGCTCATCACACAAAGATTTGTCCTGGGTGGGGATCGAACCCACGACCTCCGGCTTAGCAGTCAGGGTCACTAACCACTAGACCAACAGGTCAGTCTTCTGACTGTCTGAATCTTTAAATAATATCCAACTATACGAGTATACCTCATTTTTATCGTCAATCTTGAACCGTCCACTACTGAACATAGAGGCGCAGAACATACATATATGTCCTATATGTAATATTCCGTTGTCGGTATATAATGGAGGTATTGTATTACTTTGCAGTCTTCGTATTATTTAGCTCGCGGGCGTCCATAGCAAACATTTTAGTTGTATGCGGCGGGTAACGAGCTATAAATCTAGTTTTAGTGCGAGGTCGATCAGTACCAAATCGCTACCGGCTGTACTCCAGCTAATACAACGCAGTAGTAACTCGTCTAACCACAACTCACAAAAGCAGTATAAAACAAAGTTTTTCTAATCAATTTCATTGCTAATTGGGTTCGCGAATGGCTAATAAATATATAAATGGGAGGAAAATATATTTTCCTTATATGGTATTCACCTAAATAATCAGTTACAAGCATCATTATTTATCCGTGTACTGTGTAGTGACGGATTAAGAATACATAATGTCACTACCCTATCTTAATCCGTGGATGTCGTAAAAGGCGACTAAGGTTACCCACCTTATGCAGACAAAAGCACAGCAAGAAAAGGAAAATTCGAAACAAACCCTACGCGAACCCGTCTAGCGTGGTATAGTAGGCTAAATTCTCGAGACCCGTGACTGCGTTTGTGGGTTGTAATGATGAAACATGTTAGAAGTACAGTACAGCTGTATCTTTAAAAAAGAGTATGGAAAATACATAAAACTATTTATTTAAAATTCTTTACGTGACTTCGTGGCCTACGCTTCCGCTAGTACCCAATACTTAGAAACCGGGCTACAAAAAAGCTCGACCAAAATGCGAACAATGTATTTATTAAAAGTTGTTACCTAAATGTCTCAATTTTGGCACAACCAATAAAACCTGACCACGTACCGTATCGTAAAAACAAGCTCTCGTCTTGTTTCGGGAACGAGGTTGTCGTAACAAAAATCCCAATAAAGCCTTCTGAATATCAACTATTTATAACAACCGTCCAAATTTGACGCATCGCACTATATTATTGCTTATGTAAAATAGAAGAGAATATAAACATAAGATGAATGATTAGTTTAACTTTGCTAAATATAATTAAAACAAATCACCACGGCTGGCATTTAGGACTACCTACCTATGTTTTGGCTAATAGAAAGTTATAACGTACTAAGTACGTAGTAATATTAGTTCAATGAGTTCAACATATATTTTAGAAACAAATGAAAGGACTATAGAAAACAAAATATACAGTAACTCATTGACATAACGCCGATAAGATTGTGTGTACATTTTATTGATATTACGAAAACTTTCATTACACGAACTGTTCAATACAGTGAAATCACCGCGAGACGAGGCGACCGAATCTCGTCCCAAAATTCATTATGCATAAGGTTTGAATTTCCATTATCTAACCGTAGACATTGAATGGTTACGTAACGTATATGGTATCACGTTGCGGGGTAAACGATCCGACCTTCCACACGCATCGTTGGACTTTCCCGTAACATAAGTACTTATGTTTATAACAAATGCCCACTATACAATATCACAGATAGCTTTTGCTTGTGTCTATACCGCAAGTATGTTTTTTAGCACATACTGTCTCTGTTATTTGAGGTTTTGAAAGTTTTATATTAGGTTTGGTTTTATTTTTTGTTGTTTATTATTACTGACGAATTTCATTAAAAAGAATTTAAGTGACTTGTAGTTCATAAGTGCAGTTCACTTATGAAAAGTAGTGTAGTTCATAATTCGTTTGTGTATCCAAATCCCAGGAAATTGGAGTCGTAAGAGCAGCGGAGACCTTGACTCGTTCTGTGTATTCTATCATCTGTTCCGCAGGGATTTGAGAAACTTTTGACTCAGTGCTGTAATTTCTAGAGATAAATATGTGCTGTGGTGTTCCTTAAGCCTTAAGCGTCTTCAACCGAATTTTACAAAGATTTTATTTTCTTTACAGTATGTGCAGCGACTTGCTCGTGTCTCAGTCATTTTAATATTCAGAGTAAGCTGATCATGAAAGCTCCAACCAACATTACAGTCATCTGATTGTCAATAAAAAAATAAAAATAAATTTTGTATTGAAAATTCAAGAACCATTTAGCTTTTTAGAACCACGAAAGTATACGCAAATTTCTCAGTTTTCATTATTTTAATGGTAAGGAACGGATACCGAACGGAAAATTCGATCATCTATGTTGTGTTAACCATAGATTGTTCCTGGAGCTGACTGCGTATAAGGATGTAGTAATTTGATTGCAAATGGGTACATTAATGACTTGAAGCTGAGGCTATGTAGTCATAAAGTAAGATAATCTAGCGACAGCCATCTTTGATACTTTCTCTCAACTGAGCCTCGAAGAACACATAGAAATATATGGTTTGAATAGGGTGAAACACGACCAGCCTCGTTTACTACAAAGTAAACCATGAAATTTTCTAGATTTTATGAAACTATAATTTAAATATGGGAGCAATTAGCAAGGTCTATAATACGATAAGTCATGCATTTGTAGGACATGCACGGCCGCGAGGCAATTCAATTAACCATCTCATTCACACATGTCATATCTTAGAAAGTCGTCAACATAATTTGGTAATGTAGCAATTTGCCACAGAGACATAACGGACTTCAAAAACAACTACTGTTATTCCTAAACACCGCATTAAATGCTACTTGAAGTACAGAGATTGATATAGTAATCAATCATCGTCGAGTAACAGTCAATTTTTATGGCCAATTTCTGTAAGAGAACTACAAATTATGGTCAAACATTTTGCGTGCCTATAAACTCAATAACTTTTAACTAACCGAGGCATAGAAACTGCGTACAAAGGCTAAACGTACTCAAATAAGAATCACGTGTGGAACGGGCCCCCACGTGCGGTGTATCTCTCCTGCAGAGTCACGTGTGTTCGTTTAGGACCCAGGAGCAAAACCGTGGCTATTTCTGTACGGAACTAATCTTTCTCAATTTGTTACTCGACCTTAGCTTATTGTCGATTAATAATCCGTCCTCCGACGGAGTATATTCTAAGTAATTTTGTCGAAATATGATAATAAAAAGCATGATAGGTTATAATCGTAATACGATTATAACCTATCGTGCTTTATTATGTTGTATAGATAGGTAAGTAGTATAGTCACTTATTATACACGCAGACACAACTAAACAAATGACATTAGGCTCTTGTTCTATTCTTAAATTAAAATATAACCACCATAAAATATGTTAAATCGCAAAGTAATATACTATGTACAGTTGAATATTCCCTTTGGGGACGATCTCATCGACATGTCGCGAGAATAGCGTCAAGTAAATCTCACGATATCCATAAAATCTTCCCTTCAGGAACTTTATTTACACCGAGATAAGAGGCACTCTATGTAAATTATTTTCTAATCAAATATTTTTTACGTTTAGTAGGCTGTTATTTTGTATATAAAAGTCATTTTTGGTTATTTGTCAACTCTTCATATGAAACTACCCTTGTTGGAAATTAGCCGTAGGCAAATAAGCAGGCATCTTCCTAAATGAACAGCAAATATGTTTTATATTAAATTATGATTATGTAACAATACCTACACCTAGGTACTTCTAAAGTTTTAATTAATTTATGTTTATCGCTTTGGTTTATAATCCTCACACGCATGCTTCTATAATCTAATTAGTCAAAGTCTTCACAACTCAAACAATTCTTGCTTATAAATGTCACTAAGTTATGATTCATGTTCGTTAATATAATTTATATTAGAGCTAATAGTAGTGGGAAGTTATTTGGGCCTTGCATTACTAACGATCTTGTAAATTTATTTAAAATCACACTGTGCACGCGACTTCGTACGCATTGACAACTAATCTAGCATTCACTGAACCGGTTATTTTTTTTCCAAAATCAAAGTAGCCTAAGTTACTCCATGTGACATTAGTTATCAACCAGTAAAAGTTCCGTCGGAATCGCTTCATTCGATTCGGAGTTAACCTCAAACAAACAAACAGACAGACAAAAAAATTAAAAAATCTCTATTTGTTATGAACACACTTTCATATGCTTCTCAAAAGAAAAAACACTTAAACTCTAAAAAGCTTTTATTTTGATATATAATAAACAGACACCTCAATTGTATGTATATTTGTAAAGATTTGTATAGATGACAGCTTTTAATGTAAATACATTAGTTCAATGTGTTGAATAAATAATAGAACGCAAAATCTCGCAGTGAACAAGGCAAAACGCTAACTTCTAAATACCTAATAAACGGGTTGAGTGAATTTAAACTGTTTTATCACGCTCTTACATCCTGGTAATGTATGAAAGTTGCGCCCGAATCAAATAAGGAAGACGATAATGGTGACCTCCCAGCATCTTTTATCACGTGTTGTGTCTTACGATGATACCGACGTAATCTCAAAACGGTTTCATAAAGCTCCAACGTTATCTGTCCCCCGGCCTTCCGACTGTTTGATATTCGTTTTAGTGAAGCCTTAATAAAACGCTTTTTAATAATACTGACATACAAACATTGAACTCGCATAGTAACTTCGTTATCTGTTTGCTTTGAGAGTTAATGTGTATATTTCTCCGAATGTTGTTTTCTCCCACGAATGGAAAGTTAAATATTTTATTGATAGTTGATAACGGTATATTAAGTACTTACTGTAATTTATCTTGATAACATTAAAACATATCTAATATGTTCGAACCAAACTAATTGCACTAACACAATACTCATATATTTTTATACTAGCTTCCGCCCGCTACTTCGCCCGCGTGGTATGTATTTTATACCTATAAACCTTCCTCTTGAATCAGTCTATCTATTAAAAAAAACCGCATCAAAATTCGTTGCGTAGTTTTAAAGATTTAAGCATACATAGGGATATAGGGACAGAGAAAGCGACTTTGTTTTATACTAAGTAGGTAGTGATTTAGTTATAGTAATTTAGGTTCTCAAGTTGCCAGATGTCAACCGAATTAAACTTTTTCTTAGTGCCTACTTAGTTTATATCAAAAGCTAATGATAACGTAGTAGACATATGCATCCCGGAGGCATCCATAGTCGGCAGTATCTCGCGAGACAGAATCAATCGCGTCGAGAGAGCAGCTGAGCAACTTTCTCACCGCTCTCGTATCGACGGGACCGGTACGGTGTCTGTACGCGCGCGTACGCGTAAGCGCTGACTTACGTCTCAAACTAACAGCGTTTTGTATCATCTAAGGTCATTTCTATTAAACAAGAGTCCAGCCACAGTAGCGTCAACGAACTTTTAGAAACAAAAACCAAATTGCTCATGGCTCTAGTAAAAAGTTGCAATATGTAGTGACAGTTATTTGCGAATATTAACTCCATTATTGTAAATGGACATAATCTTTGTTATATTAAATAGAAAAAAATTAATATGAAGGCGTCACGAAATAAAGCAATATTGTAGTTAATATTCTGTCATAAAATATTCAAGACAAACGGTGATTCATTCTTCAATGATCTTTCCTTTCATAAAAAGCTTATCGCTTTACTGATTATCTCTGTTAGAGAAAAATACGTTTCCTACTCAAAGATTTTCACGTTTCACATTCATCAAGCGTTCAAAATTAATAAAGAAAGAAACCTTTGATCTACCGTTAATCTTTGAGAATTTTCTATTTTTAGAAACTATAGGATATCTACATTAGTCTATTCTCATCGATGTTGGCAATTTATATACACGCTTGATTAGATTTAATAAAACGCTTCTTAGACAGCAGACAGACGGCCTTACATAACCTTTTGAAGTCGCCATTTATAAATGTGCGAACTTATAAAGTAAACTTAATATCCGTGTAGTGACGGATTAAGAATACATAATGTCACTACCCCATCTCAACCCGTGGCTGGCCTAAAAGACGACTAAGGGAGTAACTTTAAGCAGACAAGAGCACTGCGAGATAAATAATATTCGAAACAAACCATATACCAACCCGTCTGGCCAGCGTGGTGGTATAGTAGGCTAAATTCCCTCCACAGTCTTTGGAGGAGAACCATGCCCAGCAGTGGGACGTTTATGGGTTGAAATGATGATAAAACGTATAAAGCGTTGGTAGTGTTAATTGTGTAGAAGGAAGAGTGACAAAACAAATATATGAGGCGAATGTGAAAGGAAACGTTGGAAGGGGAAGACCTAGAACAACGTACCATGACCAAATAGGTGACGTTCTAAAGAAGGGACAAATCAGGAGTACCCTCAACCGGCGAGAATGCATGAAAAGACTGATGAATGTTGAAGAAGCCAAAGATGTATGTCAGAATCGTAGCAAGTGGAAGGAAATGGTCTCTGCCTACCCCTCTGTTGGAAAAGAGGCGTGATCTATATGTATGTATGTGTTAATTTATTTATTATCGTTGTTCACTCGTCGCTTAGTACACACCAGCTAAGTGCAAGAACATCGGGAAACGCGACACTATATCGGCTTTCTCCTGCGACTCAAACAGCTTTATCGGCTCGAGCCCATAGAAAACTGCCAGGAGAAAATTATGAAATCACACCACCGAGTCGCATCGTGCCCGTACCAGACTTACACAAATGAGAGTTTATTTGCAACGCCCGCTTTATATTGTAACGGTTTACTTTTATATACATATATTTACACTGATATTATCCATGCCTTCTCCTTAGCGTGGGCTTGTACACAAATAAACTTTTATAAGGATGCTGTTATGTATATCTCGTATTCGTGGAAACGATCATATCAAAACAAGTTATTTCGAAATTGTTTTTTAATTACAATCAAGTTCAGGTGTCAAATTAATAATGGAATATGAGAGAAAACTAAACGATTGAATACAAAGAAATTGTTGAAAGTAAATACATTTAATAACAACGACTTTCATTGTAGTCAGTTTTGCGAAGGCCGGGTGAATGTACTATTAATGCGATGTTTTTAAGAAAACATGATGTGATAAATTTAGGCTCAACGATTTATGTTTTTCTCTCTGATATACTACAGATAGATGCTAGATATTCTTTAGATGCCTCATAGTCTATTTGCAATTATAACGGAATAATTTGATTTTTGCGTATATTATGCTATTTATTTATTTATTGCAGCATAAGAAACATACAGTACTATAATTACAATAAGAAAAGAAACAATATCAATGTCATGAACTAAGTTTCTGAAAAATATTCCACCCTACATAATAGGTATCTTCACCTCTTTAGAATTTGGAATATAAGATCAACTTTTATCCGCATAAATGTACAATAAAATACTTTAGTGCACTATAAAAATATTTAAATAAAGCGAAAAGATATGACTGTGCGCTTAAATTTAAGCTTTTAACGTCGTGTCGACAGGCACAGACCTACGCATTCACGATAGTTAGATAATATACGCACACTCTGCGCATAACTGCGATACAAAGAGAATATGGAAGAATAAATAAGAAAGAGGAATAAACCAAAAATAACGATAACTCTGTATAGTTTCATAATAAAACCACGAAGGAATGCTAATGGAAATCGGCGTGTAATTCTCTATAATCCGTATACAATGGTAAAGATGATTTGTTATTAAAACCAGGCCGCGGAGACTGTAGATGCATCGAGACCACATGACGTTCAGCCCTCAATACTTCATTAGATGACTTCACAAAATCGTTAATAATTGACAGAGAGGTGCAATAATCACATACAATACATTTGCGCATCATCCCAACATCTTTAGTTGAAGTAAAGGGCATCACCGCATCTTTGCTTTATTTGATACGAAAAATGCAATTCATAGGTTCAATCTATAAGAATATTCATGCAATTACAA
Source organism: Laspeyria flexula (assembly GCA_905147015.1). NCBI lineage: Eukaryota > Metazoa > Arthropoda > Insecta > Lepidoptera > Erebidae > Laspeyria > Laspeyria flexula. Next base: position 13,634,014 of record LR989960.1, on the reverse strand, counting down.
AGGTATAATAACGAACTTCAGGTTATTAAAATAATGAATCAATCAATTTCAAACATTCAACTTGAAACAAGAAAGCCTTCCGAAATTATGCGTTCCGTAGAAGCAAAATGGATTTTAATTTTCACCGTAACATAAATCGTTGTACATTTAACATTAATCGCGTGAAGACATGCGATTTAATACTGAGCCCGATACAAATCGTACGTACGGACGTATGAAAAGCACCTTTTTTATATTCAAAAGGATGATTTGCACGCTCGTCGACAGTGAGTCGGCCGTCGACCCAGCTGCAGCATCCACCGCAGCTCCTTTTTAACCAAAATGTCGCAAGTAGTCATAATATGTCTTCAAATAAGACTGCGTGTGAAATAATGGGCGTCAAGCATTGTCTCTTTGTACCAAAAGTGAAACCTTTTTAGTCTAATGCAGTTCACTGCTGGACATAGGTTCATTAGAAATCTGTATTTCTTTTTTAAAAGTGCACACCATGTCTCCATATATTAAGTTCTACCAAACGAGAGAGCCTGGAGATTTGTCACACAGGTTCCGTACCTAGTACAGACTCCAGCTCTCACTAAGGTTTCTCACTAAATTTACACTATTATTATAAGACAACCCTAATGTATTTTTTTACCTTTTTGAGAGAAATAAACTATATATTATATTATTAGCAGTGCCAAAATAATAAACAAAATCAATTTATATCTTTAATGTTGTCAGGAGATTGTTGAACTGCGAGGGGATTCAAAGGAGCAAATTCGTGGCTTAAAATAAATTAATATGATATATCGTTTCCTTTAATCTTAAGACATTTAATTTTAACTTTTGTTATTAATATTAATGGTTCCCGCTCAATATTCTAACCTTTATACAAAGGAACAGGAGATTAAAAATGTTTATTTATGAACTGGTTATGACTGAAAACAAATTATTGCGAATAAATCGCTTGTTATCGACGCTTACATAAAAGCGACGATCTCCGTCCCACGAGAACAACGTTTTCTAAGGCAAGGAAGTCAGTTTTCTACATAAAACGTAGATTAAATCAGCTCAAGCATATAATATTTATCCGGTGTGGTGGGGTAAGGCGTCATATCTCCTCTGGTGGCGAGTGAAAGCCGCGTGAAACTTCCGAACGGAAGCGAGTCGGCTTTCTACCCCGCCTCCCGTCGACAGTGAAGAAAACTAACCCTGTGCAACTAGGTACCGCGTAGATAGGACGTTGACAGCTATGCAGTTTACGATCCCATTTAAGTGTTAAATGTAATAGAATACTAACTTTCCACTACACAATGTTGTTTCCAGTGAAATAAACACATGTCTGATAGAAATCGTTGTAAACATGGAGGATTCATATAGAAATAAAATTTATTGCCACATATAAACTATAAAATATCATGTTTCAATCAATTCATCCTTCATAAATAACATAATAGTAAATACGTCAATACCTACGAGTACATAGCCTCGCACCTGTGCAAACAGTTAAAATTGCATTCGACTTGTCAAATGGTTTCAATAAAACAACCAAGGTAAAGAAATTTTATTATAATATTAAAACTAGATTACGTATCTATATATCGTTTAGGATTTTAGTGTTACTTTTTCTGGCTAAGAACGTAATTTTATTATGTTTTATGATAACATATTTATTAAATACTTATAGAATGATTGAAAAGCGATATAATAATACAAATAAGAAAATAAAATCAATTTAATTTTCTTCAATTCCCGTATCGAGAGTGGAACGAAACTCGAGCCCGCAATGTCTGATGCATATTTAATAGTCGTGAGCACCGATTTCAAACTGGACTGGTTCTTATTTTTTTAACTAGTCCCATTGATTTTTAAACCTCAGATACTTCAATTATGGTTTTTATTTGAATTATGTATGAACTATGTTTGTATTCAAAAGACTATATTTTTCATCCTATCAATTAGTATAAAGCTTATAAGTTGCAATTACCTACATTGATAGACGTGGATTTTTGGCACGCACACAAACGAGTATAAAAGGAAATCTTCGTATTTCCCGAAAAATTCGAGATGATAATCTAGATAGACCCTTATTTTTAAATTTCACAAGGAATATGAACTTAGGCATTGTAATCGAACGTAGACTTTACTTGTACCAACTGATAGCATACGTGGACGTCTGAGGTTGCAATTAATGTCAAGCTTAATACGGTATTAGTATTAAAACTTCTTTAACTCCAGTACATGCACTTGATTAAGTGCTAGAACTGAAAATAAAACGGCAGTAAAAGTTGTCGCCTATTAAAACGTTCACTAAATGTCTTAAATGACAAGGAAACGGCGTAAAACAAGTTTACATCGTACCTATTCCACGGTTATTACGTCTAACATTGTCTACATGGTGTTATGTTTACCTTACATTGTCGGAGACGTATAATATACAAGTGCGGCGATTTCTATAGGCGAGCGCGGCAAGGTCAACCGCCACGTGCGCCCCGATGTCCATTGTATTATGTGTGAACAGAATCGGTTGATTTAAATTATTCCACACTTTTCTACGTTTGATGTCGACACTAATAATTTCCACCACAAATGGCCTTATGAGATAATTATTTTGGACATATGAATACATGATTAAGTGAATCAGAGATTCGTTAATGAAAGGAAACGTATCGTCAAAAATTGGATGTCCTCCACAGTATGCGTAATTTTGTTAATTTAATGGGCATTATCTGTTTAGCAATCAATGAAACTATGATATTTTAATATAATTATGCTTATTTTCTGATATAACCAATTAAATATGGCCTTTACTTTGTCATAGCAGTAGAGTCGACCTGCAACTTTTTATAGTTTTTGTCTGTCATTCCGATTAAATTCATTTCTTCTATGCTGACCTAGTAAGCACAGTGCCGTAATTAGAACAAAGGACAATTGAGCCGGGCTCTGAAGTAGTTTTATTGTACACAAAGCAATGGAACAGAAAACAACTTCTAGTAATTAGAATATATCTTTCTATTTCATATTTATTGTACCTTGTCCCAACCTTGTTAGTGAATTTTTCTGGCCCTTTTTTTGGCTTTTGTGATGGGACATTTAAAAAATAAGAGTTTGAAGTTTGTAAAGTATTCCTAATTATTGACAGTCTGACTGGATATAAGGTCTATGTCACCGATAACAAACACAATAAATTTCAAAAATTTCTCAGTAAAAATAGCGCAGTAATACCTAGACAGTAAATATAAGAATATCTGCAGTAATCTCACTTAATACGAGTGGTGTCAGTAATGCGTGTTCGTAAACCAAGTGTAGCAATAAAAATGTAATATTGTCCGCACTAGTGCAATATGTTTAGTATGTTTACAACGCATGATGTGTTGTTACGTAAAAAATAAGCCGAATGTTAGACACCATGAGATTTATAACATTGACTCACATTGTGCTCTAGATTTACGTATTGCGAGAAGTTTATTACTCTTTGGTTATTTTTGGGGCAGCTCTTTTACCACTAATTTCGTGAGTTCGTTTGATCGTTTTAGTAACCAGTTGTTTTGAACATATGGTACAAAAGACCGCGGTTTATAGTATTGCTTAATACAAAAATCACACCCGGAATTTGTTTTGCACCAAAATTGTTCAAATCAATCCGATTTGAACAATTTTGGTGCACTGTCAAATAAATGATAACGAAAGCTATCAATAAATTCTACCAATCATCACCCCGGTAAATATAAGCGCTCCTATCACTACCTTTTCAAATTGTGTTAACTGATAAACAATTATCTACCTAGAATCTTTCATCATAACATCAATACAAGAAACAACAGATATAATGCGGCATAAATGAATGACCCAGTCAGAAAATAACCTAAGAAATATGAGAAGTATTTTTTGTTTGTTACAAAAACCGATAATATTATCATTTCAACCCATAAACACCAAACTGCTGGGCACGGATCTCCTCCAAAGAATGTGTAGGGAATTTAACTATACCACGCTGGCCAGACCGGTTGGTACCTATGCCAACCGTTTGTTTTGAAATTTCCTTTTCTCGCAGTGCCCTTGTCTGCATAAGGTTACTCCCTTACTCGCCTTTTACGACACCCACGGGTTAAGATAGGATAGTATGCAAAATATGTTTTCAGATGATGTATTCTGAGACAATATTATGAACGAAATTAATCATCTGATTGAGGTTCATTTACAAAGTCAAGACCAAAATATAATCAATTAAAAAACATACGTGAAGCAAATGTTGATCACGATTTCTTAGGAACGAGAACAAGATGAAACTAATTAAATAAATCCAGCAACTCGCATTCAAACATATTAGCTGCAATTAAATACTTACAAAAAAGTGTAACTTTAGGAATTTTCTTAACAAGAGTTGAATTATGATTGACATTTTTAACAATGTCTCGAGGATACTTAAAGGTTGAACTTTAAATAACTGAATATACGATGAAAATATCCGTAGTGAGACAACACGTATGACATCTGATTAATAGTCCAGCTACTGTTTCAACAAAACACTACCAGAAACAGCGCCTCGTTAATTATATCTACGAACTGCGTTAGATGTGGTTGCCAAATTTATTGCCCAACAACAACTTTATGATGGAAACGTTTCTTGGAACAACCTACAATTATAACAACAGACAATGCTGCAGATCCTATTGTCATAAACAAATAAATCTTATTATTTTATTGGTTGGATAACAATATAAATAGAACCATATAGATTAATTTTATATTGAAAAAAGAATGTACTTTCATGAAACCATAGACATCATCGTCAGCCGATCCTCACTAGAAATACCAATAAAAAGTTTATATTATGGACCTAATGGGAAGCAGATCACCGTGGAAAACCTTGAGGTATTCAAAATTTCAAATGAGGATCTATGTAAACGAGAAAACCATTTTATAGCGCCGAATGGTAAGAATTAACAGGAGCATATTATTATAAAACCTAAAACAGCCAGGTGTAACCAGCTATGTTAAGCTATATATCAATTCCAAACGCATTTGCAGACAGTGTATTCTATAATATTATAAATAACTATTTTCAGCTTCACCAGCTTAAGAAATTGCAACTCACTAAATACGCAGTAGTTGCGCAACCTTTTTGTGTACACATTATGAGTGAGATGTAGCAAGATGAAATTCAATTTTGTTACATGTAAAACATAATCGGCCAACGCCAATACGTAACCTAACGCCGTACTTCACTTGTTGCTAATGTAACGTGCGCAGTTTCATGAAACTGCAATAGTCATAAAAAAAAAAAACAAACGTCCGTGACATTGACCAACGAGACGACGTCCTTGTCAACGTGTTATTCTCTGGAAAATAGTAAATGACTTCATCATGTTAAATGCACATGCATGTGATGTGAATAATGTTAAACGATATATCTCAAGCGTGGAAAACATTTTAATACCAACGTGCCATGGTACGTACAAAAATAGTTTAGGTAAGATGAGACTATTGAAACTATATCAATGAGTCGAACTTTGCTGTCCATTTTCTTGATTGAAAAAGATGTAGAGGAGGACCGAAGGTCAAATAAAGGCCAGAAGGTATATAAACGGCCAAAGCAATAAATCTGCTTCATTCTACATTGTAACTACTAAATAAATAAATAAACAAGAGTATTGATGGTTTGTTACAATTGATTTTATAAACAAGTAAGTATATAATCAATTTATGTTACGTTGTAGAAAGTTATACGTTACAACAAAAGGTTACAGTAGGAAATATTTCATTCGAAGAAGGGAATAAGCATGGTGCACATTACGTAAATGCTCTCGCGACATGAGCATTTCGTTGAATGCAGTTACGAGCATTTATATGTAAGTGCACGGATTCGAGATAAGCTTTTTGTATGGCTACAATATAAACATGATATAGATTTACACTTTTTCCCTGAATGGGTAGACAGAGATATCACACCAAATTTCGTATATTTGGTGCCACCTTAAAACATTACGCAATGATAAGCCGAAATTAACTAAAATGCCTACTTCAAACTCACAAAACAGTTCTTATTAGTACTATCAGAACAAACATCAGGTAGGTACACGGTTTGAAATGTTATATTTCTATTAGAATACATAAGATTAATAGTATGCACACTTTGAAACACCATTTGTAGATTTTCGAGAGATAATGATTTAATAGCAAGTGTTAAGCCTAGATAGTTTGGGTGGTTATGTTATATGTGAAGTAATGTAAATTTTTTGTTTTTATTGGTCAATAAACGCTAAAAAAAAAGCCATAAGTGCCTCATTTAAACTTATCTAAATCCATAAGTATTTAAAATTCAGAAGTATTTCAGAGGACGCTTAAATGATAAAACGTCATTAATTTATAATTTTTTGGATGCCTATTTGCTGACAAATAAGAATAAAAATGCATTAGAGAGAATTCACAGGATCTCGGAACTTTGACAATTTACAAACAGAAAAAGCAAGCAATATGACACCAGTATACCTTTTTAAACTTAATATTGTGTTTTAGAATCAAACTGCCTGCAAGTACTGGATGATATGTATCGGTTACATTAGCACAAATATTAGCTTTGCAAACGAGAGCACAATAGTACATGTTACATGCGTAAGCAAATGCCAGCTGTTTGAACCACAATAGAAAGTTGCTTTGACGAGTTACGCAACCTCCACTTTTGTTTACAAAATAAGTTATGTATTTTCAAATAGGCCTCTAAAACATCGATATGTAGTTTCCTTATTGTTTAGTCGATTACGCTTATGTCAATATACTTTTTATAACCGGTACGTTTTCTAAGACAACGTTGCATAACAAATACGTACACAATAAGATTGAATATTATATTTCATAGCCTACGATAACAACAAAATGGCATTATGATAAAAACAAATCAAGGATAATAAAAAAAGTTCGAGAACGGTTCAAGTACTCGTGTATAACGAAAATGTATGTCGAAACACATAACAAATTGAAATAAAACAACCACTATTACATCAGGACATGGTAATTTATTGTACAAAAATAGTGTGCGAGTGTGAACTCATGCCTCACAACATACACAAACAAATATTAACCTAGGTTTTATGTATAAAATGCATTCACTCAGTATGTTAGACATAGCCTATTTCTGTTTATAATATAGTGAGGTGTATCGTTGAGTTTTACAACCACGTCTGCCACACCCATATAAATCCCAACACGACAACAGATTCAAGCGTTTTATATTCGAAGATAGACGAGAAATATTGACACCTTAAGCCTAGACGTAATATCGACTTAAGCTTTTCGATTCTGATTACACATCGTTAACAGTCAACGCGAAGCCAGCCAGACTTATCGTCACGTAATAAAGAAGCTATTGCTCCCTTCCTTTTCAATAAAAGTATACATTAAATGAAGGAGGCCCAACTTCGAAGCGATCGGTTACATCCAACATAGTAATAAAGACATCGATATATAAGCCGATCGAGGGATTTGCGCTAACACGCATTAAAAACTGAATTCAAAGAAGATAAGGCGGTGTAATAACTCCTCGTCTTCGCCCGAGTCTGTCGTAGAGATAAAAAAAAGTGAAGCAAAAACCAATTTATCATGTCGTCCCACGCACGCGCCGACCAATATAAGCAAACATACATAAAAATAAAAACGTAAAACATAGAAACAGCCCGTAGAGTGTAAAACCCAACGATAGAGACCGAACAACTGTACAGTCCATGAATAACTTAGTTATATTCACATTATCTACATTATAGAACTTTATCTGGCATCACCTACTCCATTGGACCCTCGCATAAACAAAAAGATAGACATACATACATAAAAAAGGTACATTTTAATTCGCCGTTTATCAATGGATTTTATATTTTTACAACATTACACATATGATAATACTATCAAGATGCTAATTCAATTTATTATGTACAAATAAATTTTAAATGAACCTTGACAATCTCGTGCCATAGATAAAAATAAATATTATTGAATGAATCACAGTCATGAAGAAAGATTCTTTTCCATTAAACCGACCACCGAAACCAGACGTTGTTATTATAGAAGTAACGAGCAGACATATTATTGTAGTTTAGGCAAGTTGTATACATATCTAGAGAAACATCTTAGAATGTTCTACCTAAACAGAGATTTGTGTTCGTATTTTATTTAAGAAATAAAGTTACCTAATTTGTATAAACGTTTACTTAGGTATCGCGACATTTAATCTGCGACGGACCTGTTATGTAAGTTAGAGAATAAGAAACGTAGAAACGAAAGATTAACACACTTAGTAAGCAAAGTCACGTAACAGTCAGGAAATAATAGTAATTTCAGCCGCTAACAAAGATTTGCGATCACAGCGATGAAACGTGATGTAAAGTGCAAATAATAGTAAAGATGATGAGCAGTTTGACGATAATGATTACAATGACTATGATAATGATACTTTCGTGAATTTTATGCTAGACGTGATGTGCAATCGTCAAACGTGCTCATCATTCGCTGTATAAAACGAATAAAAACGTTACTCCATAAAAGTTTGATAGGTGGAACGTGACGAAAGGCTATGTTTTTAAGATTCGATTAAACATTGTGATAAGAATAATATTGAAATCGAAAATTTTCCGATAAGCACATTAAATTCAATTGCAGTTTTAGCTTGAAATTTTAATATCAGTAACTGAATATTCATATAGAACGCAATTCTTGGAGAGAGCTAGTTCAGATGAGAAAAAAGTCATTAATGGCATAAACCGGTGCGCGCGCACGAGGCGCCACCCGGAACGGCGCGCGCGGTGAAAACCGCGGGAAACCGCAGCAGTGAGCGCGCCGCGAGAACCGTGTCAGTAGTGTGAAACGCTAATTGCACACAACAAGTTATGGAGACTCAACATATCGCATCTGCCAGTTTCACTAAACTGTAATTGATTTATATGTATATACTAGACACCTATCATATTGTCCGATCAAACCTAACATCTAACACGTTTCTAAATCATGACCGCAAATAACTGTACGTGAATTTACTGACTAACATACATCATCCATTAGACACAGATGTCTGCTCGCAAATAGTTACGTTCAATAAGTTATTGGTAATTATTGTACACAAAATTTCTACGAAAACGTGCATTTTTCTATAGAGCAATGATAAACGGCAAAAAGTAAACCTCAACATATTCCAGATAAAGTTCCCCATCAGTTTCCTAAGCTATTGTTATCAATAAATTAATTATAGAATCTACAGGAAACCGATTCGGAGATCTCAATTTAGTGGGTCGTGATGAGACGCTCCGTGCATGCCTCGCTGTGACAATTTGAGTCCAGCTCAAATGGCGAGCGTAGAGCCTGGACAGCTCGACAACACTACACTAAAGTTCCACTTAACATAGCGCGCTACTCGAACACGAGTATCTCAGGCAGTAACTAAGGCTAAATCACAAATGTTGCGCGAGGTGTCGCCAGCTAGCATCGCCGGCGTGCACCCAGCATCGGACACATCCTCTCTGTTTTTGTTGTCAGATTTGACACTAGATAGAACTCTATTGTTATTCACCGCACTGTTCACTTTAAGATCGTTGCTCGCGATACATCTGTTCACAGCACTTTCACTTTTATCGGCAAAGAAGGACCGTCGGTCGGAGTTCGTCGCCGGGGGCGAGGTCGAAAACAACTTGATTTCCAGGTCACGGTGGCCGTTCATCGAGGTGACAATTTCTGAGGATATGTCTAGCGCGAGAGGTGAACGCGGTTCCGGTGAGCTTGCCCTTCTCATTGGTGGAAACAATGAGTAAAGATTAGGGGCGGAAAACGTTTCGGTATTATTAATCTCTCGTCGTTCCGGAACCCGTGATGAAGGATCACTCCAGCTGCGCCTCAAAGTTGTGTCCGCTCCTCTTTTACCGAGAGGTCCCACTATTTTCATAGACTCCTCTAATTTTGTAGGCGCAAAATCACCACAAGAATTTTCATCAAGCAAATCCGCAATCGAATCGGCATCCCAAATTTGTCCCACTGGGTCACAAAGGCGACAATGACACGAACTAACCGCAGATTCCACCGGCGAAGCCGCCTCCGCTATCCCAAATCGGGTCGCTTCTAATGCTTCTCCCAATGCTGTAACTCGATACGTCTCTGGTGCTGGATCCGGGTATTCTAAAACTTTCACGTCTAAGCGATAAGGCAAAGACATTTCCCGACAGTAAGTATCCTCATATAAACCATGCGACGAAGATAAACCAGTAACCGCACAATGATCGACGTCGCCCATATCCAAAGTGGCCGTTGTTAAATCGTGTGGTACAAGATTATTAGGTTTTCTATCCTTTTTACGCCGTTTACGCGGTTTGATAATCCTTGGCAACATAGTCTCCGAGTTGGTCGAGCCGGAACTTTCATCGCTAGCGACACTGACCGCATCCGTGTTGTTGTTACGTCCGCCTCGCGTAGAACGCGTTTGCTGTTGCTGGTTGCGCGGCCTGTTTCCCTCGGGTGCTTCACACCTGTCTCTTGTGACATGATCCGTTTGTCCGAGCGGCCGATGGTTGCGCTGCTCTGGTGCCGTTGTGTACTTTCGCCGATCGTGTCTATTTTGTATGATAAGGGGTGCTCCTTGTGCGTGCATAGCTAATTTGGATACAGGTGTATGTCGAGATTGTGGTGGTGCACGTCCCGCCATCGATATGAGCGGGGCGCCGAGCCATGCATTCGGGTGCGGCACACCATAGGGCGGCTGATAGTAGGGCGGCGGGAAACCCGGAGCGGTGGTAGCATACTGAGGGCGAGCGGGTTCGCGGCGCCCGAGGGCGGCGCGCTCGCCCGGACTCATAACGCCGACGAGGGCGTTTAACCCATATTCGCAACAATCCGTTTCACTGTCACGGTAAAAGTCCGAGATGCAACGCGATGTCGTAATCGTACACTAACATCTGAGGCGAGTAGCGAGGTGCGCGCGTGTTATCGCCGCGCCAGTCGGCAGAGTACTGAAGTGAATGAGTGCGGTGCGAGCCGGCGGCGGCCGCCAGTGTTGAGTGGGAGTGCCTACGCCGTGCCACGCGACTGTCGTACTGGCGTCGTCGATGCACCGGAAAACTTTACAACCCTAATCGCTTTACAATTAAACCGCTCGACATTGTTTACTTTCCTTGCAGTGTAAAAAAAGAAAACTTGTATTGTTCATTTAACGAACCACATAACGTCGCAATTTAGTTTAATGAACAAAGCGTAGCAATTGCTGAAATAATTTTATTTTTACATGCCATTTTAATATATGTATATAGCCATAATTGAACGGTGATATAACTATACGTTTTGTTTGATGAGTATATAGGTTTGAAGAATTTATTTTCTCATAAGAACACAAAATAGTTCACTTAAAAAATGAGATATAAAATGTAGTGTTACATTAAGTTAGTGTACTGTAATATATTTTTTTAAATAAGGACTTACCCCTCTCTGCGAGTACTCTTGGAAGAATAATAACCTTAGTAACCTTACCTATAACAATAAAATAAAGAATATTAATGTCAAATAAGGTCACATATAAGGAACCTAGAAGCGCCTTAAAATTGGCATTATAACTTTAACGCTTTACTAACACACAACGTTAATAAAATACGTTTATGGAGCAGTAAATTGTTTTCAAAACTATGCTGCCAGTACCTGAATGGTAGTTTAATGATACAATTAAGATCAGGGATGTCAAATAAAACGAAATTCGGCACTCATAAAAATGTGTCGCATTTGCAATGTTTTGTGATTTTTATAGCCTATTCAGTGAAGACACTATGAAGGTCAGTTAAGTTTGTAAGTTACGTGAATATAAATATATTTTTCGAAAGGCATTACGTAGTTTAACAGCTTTGAACTTTCCTAAAATGAATATACATTTTCAATGTGTAAAATATTGTAGGCAAATAAAAAATAAATTTTCTTATCATTTTTATAGTTATACCCATATGAAATTAAACATTGTAGCATTAGGGAGAAACTGTCTATTGTGTGTCAACGAATTCCACAACTTTTAGATAAAGGAGTATGAAAGCAAAAGCGCCACTGCCCATATAGGGCCCTTAGGGAGGAACAGTGGTGCTTTTATACTTATACCACATTATTTCAAGATGTAACATTTGCCGAAAAACTTTGAATCACAGTAAAACTGTTTGAACACGCCTAAATAATATATTTTCTTTGGTTTTTAAATGGACGGTGTTACACAAAAAGGATCCAACCCACAAAATGTGACTTTTGAGATATTTAAGTTTGAAGTTTAACTTGTATTTGCACATTGATGTACTATTATACCGTCTTTGTTTCTTTGGGTAATATGTGTATATATTTATATTAATTTTATAGTCTGAAGAATTAATTAGTATAAGCTTATATTTTTTGAAATATTTCAATAAATAGAGGATTGGATCCTTTTTGCTAAATGTAATTTTTAATTAATGTATGTTCATTTTTAATTTCACAAAAAAGATCCAATATGGTATATTGATGTGAGATAATTGATTTAATTAATTATATATACATATATATAGCATGGGTGAGGCCTATGTTCAACAGTGGACGTCATTGGGCTGATATGATGATGATGATGATGATAATATATAGCATACAGCTGCGTTGGAAGATGTTTTTAAGCTTCTTGCCTGGGACGGATTTGGCATCAACATAAATAGCGAGTACATCACCAATTTTCGGTATGCTGACGATATCGTGGTCATGGCAGAATCACTGGAGGACCTAAGCACAATATGCTCGATAGCCTCAACACAGTTTCTCAACGGGTGGGCCTTAAAAAATGAACATGGATAAGACGAAAGTCATGTCTAATCGCTATCTAGTGCACGCCCATATCGCATGCATAAATGGCTAGTACATCACCCACTTTCACTATGCTGACGATATCGTGGTCATGGCAGAATCACTAGAAGACCTAAGCATAATATGCTTGACAGCCTCAATAGAGCTTCTCAACGGGTGGGCCTTAAAATGACCATGGATAAGACGAAAGTTATGTCTAATCGCCATGTAGTGCACGCCCATATCGCATGCATAAGCAATATCTCAGCTTTAATCTCGAAGTTGTTGACGAATAGGACCTAGGACAAACGGTCCGGTTAGGTAGGTCCAACTTCGAAAAAGAGGTTAATCGCAGAATCCAAAACTCGGTTGGGCAGCGTTCGGTAAACTACGTACTGTATTCTCGTCCACAATACCCCAGTGTTTAAAGACGAAGGTTTTCAACCAATGTGTGTTGCCAGTGATGACTTATGGCACAGAGACGTGGCCGCTAACTATGGGGCTCATTAGAAAGCTCACTGTCACCCAGCGAGCCATGGAAAGAGTTGTGCTCGGAGTTTCCCTGTGGGATCGAATCCGAAATGAGGAGATCCGCAGGAGAACCAAAGTTGTCGACACGAGTTGCATCGCTGAAGTGGCAGTGGGCAGGACATATAGCTCGAAAAACTCGATGGCCGATGGGGGAAAAATGTTCTCGAATGGCGGCCAATCGACCCCCCCATAAAATGGACCGACGATCTGGTCAGGGTTGCGGGGGGTCGTTGGATGCAGGCGACGCAAAGCCGCTCAATGTGGCGGAAGTTGGGTGAGGCATATATATAATGTTTTTTTTTTTTACTGAAATAAAATGATTATTATTATTATATGTCCAGCAGTGGACGTCGATAGGTTGATATGATGATGATGATGACATATATATATATATATTTAATTAATAATATCAATATATAACTATATATATATAAATAAAAAAAAGAATCCATTAAAAAAATATTTTGGGTTTCTTAAAAAAAAATCTATTTAATTATTTTAATACGTTGACATAAAATAACTTCTAAATTTATCAAAACTCATGTGGTTAGGATTATTTTTGTTATTTTAATTAGAACGTTATCATAACAAAATCATTTAGCAAAAACGATCCAAACCGCTTGAACCCTTTTTATGATTTTGCAAATGCATTCTTTTTCATTTAAATATAATTTATCAAATACAATCCAAGTAAATTGGATCCTTATTCACATTTTCATTGTAGACTAGTTTCTTTATTTGATAATTTCACTTCAATGATCCAAGGAGGTTGAATCGTTTTTGTGAAAACAAAACCGAAACCCGTCATAGATGTGGGTTGGTACCCCATGTCGATAAAAACGTTAATATTCGTATTTTGATCTGGTTGTTTTTGCTATATGAAAATATAGACCATAAAGACCACTTTGGCGTACTTAACTCATTTTCGACCATCATGTGGGTTGGATCCTTTTTGTGTAACACCGTCCAAATATTTCTGTGAAGCTTTGTCGTGTCCCGGGCACAGTCCCGTAGCGTGACGTGTTTAACCTTTGTACGATGTTGAGACGGTGAAAGTGAACTTCAATGAGTCAGACCCCTCTCTCTATAAACGCGCCATTGAGATTTAATATCATGTGCATCTTTATTGTGTGTTTATGTTTTGTGTTATTCAATTCGTGTATAAGCTTTCTGTTCACATTGAGTTTAATTTTGAAGGTAGGTTTAAAATGAAAAAACCATTATGAAAGCTTGGCTCTCTAAATTATGATTTATACAGTCCAAATATGGTTGAATATTAGATTTTTTTCAAATTATCGAACATGATTTACGTTTAGATGGGTTTCACTTTTGACAAGTTGTTTTATATTGTTTCTAGTCATATAAAGATTGGTCGTTTGCTTTAAAGCAAAAATAAAAAAATATTATGCATTATCACGTGGAAAGAAGAAGAATTCTTTAAAAACTTGATACTTACTCAAAACTTATCAATTTTATTAATAACATTTTATAGCCTTTCTCAAAATTCTAATAATGGTTTAAATAAAGCAATTAAGATACAGAAAAATGTATAGGAATATAAATATTCTATTAGTACATTGCGGTGAAAACAGCTAGTTACTTTGTGTACATAATACAATTAAATGCGATATTCATCTTAGAGGTGTATAATTACAAAAAAAAATAGTATGTCTACGGAAGTTACGTAACCTTTACAACACTCGAATGTACATACATACACAGTTAAGATACGTACATATATATATATATATATATATATATATATATATGTTCATTTAGCATATTCATATAATACCAACAAGAACTTTCATCGAGAGGCAAATGAAAGTTACCCTAGGCGAATTCGACGCGCAAACAACGACGTATGTAATTATTATTTACAATTGTTTATTTGTCATGTCGTGTGTATGTCAGTATCATTACAATATTTGAAACTTGGAAAGTGAATGAAGGGGATGATGTCGCTATCTTGATAATCTTATCTATTATTATAAATGTGAACGCGAGTTTCTTTGTTTTTCTTTTCACGTTTCATTTGGAACTTTGAACTGTGACTTGGAGACATGATCTGCAGAAGGATATTATAGGCTACTTTTAATCGATATAACGGTACGATATACAATTTGCAGCAAAGGTATTAGAAAAGAAAAGAAACTTACTGAGAATTTTAACCAGAAAAAGGCACAATAAGTACATGATATAGGTATGGATATGTAAAAATATCAAGCAGAAACCAAAACAATAATGAGGCACTTTCGCTTTAGAAAATACCCTTTTTCCGTAAACCTGGAGAGGATTTCCGTGCATGAAACGATTCTGCTAGGTAGGCATGAAAGAGAACTATTTCTTTGAAGTATTTTTATATTCGGTATATTCTCTCATAAAATATATTTTTTTGTTTGTTTCTTTCGTTATGAATATGGTTTTTGTTATAAATATAGATCTTAATGTAACTGCTACATATTCTGATTATATGCGTAGCGTGATTCGTGACAATGTTTAGTTTACCCGGGTGTCATAGCTGCTCGATGTTTGCTAGGGTTTCATTGCATTAATCCTGGCTTATACCAGTTGATGTGGTGAGTTCGCTGATGGATTTCCTCCATTCTACGCATAGCTTATAAGATTAGCTCCAAAGTACTATCAGAACCTATGTTTATATTATAAAGTTTGCGTTAACCTTAATTAATTCCAGCAAAAAGTGATTATTAAGCACCGGCTGCAATGGCGTGTCGAGTATAAGTACCGCGTTTAATTTTCCCGATTACAACTTTCCTTTACCGTAAGAAACAAGCGTTGATAAGTTGCTCTAGATCTATTTTCTAATAGAGATTACGAGCCGCCATGCACGATATACAAACCTTTCAGCCTAGCCAGCCAGTCAAAAACAGAGCTACGCTACCACAATATTGTTACCAATTAAAATAAGAACTTTCAATAATAGATTCTTTCTTTTATTAGACGAATAAATGAGTGCAGTCGCTAGAGAAATGATTTTATATAAACGCGTCAAGATATAATTTAAATTGAGACAAGCACGACTCAGCTTACAATCTTCATAAATACAAGTGAATACAACTTTGGTGCAGTAGCATTCGAATCATGGCTCGCACGTATATACAAAAGATATGGTGTTTAATCTGGAATAGGCTCGGTAGGTACGCAACAACATCCAACAGTTTGCTAATGACATCACATCAAGCGGTAATTATGGCAATATCCCCTTAGGATCGCTCATTGTGCCGGCCTAAGTGGGGGGCCGTTTAGTAGTGGACGTTAACTGCTATTTATGATAGTGACTCACGTAAGCGCTACCATATACTCTACAAATGATACATTAAATGTCTAGTTTGTACAAAAAGATTACAACTCTAAAGCTATGCGTACAATAGATGAATAAAATTATTTTGTTGGCCATCCGACTTATCTGACCCCATTTGTTAAGGCTCAGTAAACCGGACAAAGGGGCAAATGATTACTGAAAGAGCGACATGTCATTTTTGTGCGTGTCACTGGTATTGTAAGGTTTGTTAAAAAGTTTCGATATCACGCTACATGTCCACCCCACACGAGGGTTGAAATGAAATAAAAAATGTAGCCTTGTTTATTTTCGTATGCATTAGGAGGGGTCGACTCGGCTGTTGGTATAATCCACATGAATCATACTAATATTTTAAAGTGGCAAGTTGGACTTTTTTGTTTGGACAAACAAAGGGCAGATACGATTGATGTATGTACCTTTTAAGATTGAGTACTACCGACTATTGGACGTTTGACAGATTGCCCATTCAACGCATCAGACACACGCATTGGTGATCGGAATACGTTGTTATCAGTTACGGACGGGAGTTGCTGTCGATTCACCTGACAATCCTTAAGCCTTTTAAGATACAGAAAATGATAGTTTATATGCTGTGAATAGGACACGATAAAGCCTTCAAGATGAGTGCCCAACATGTTCTGTAGAGTTTAGTCACGATGCACAGGATATCAACCTTAAGTTTGAATTCGGGTTTGCGAATTGTTTGTAAATAATACCTGTAGTAACATAACAACGGACGAATTTTTATCAATATCTACTCATAGCGGCAACTTATAGACGTGAAAGCAATAAAGAAAATAATAAAGTCTAATAATATTCTCTTCAAACTTTTTTAACTGCATACACTTATCTTACCATCCGCATTTTTATTGCTAAACTTTTTACTCGCTTTTCACAAATGACTGTATCGTTTGCACACATCTATCGCAGACACATAAGCAACTTCAGTTCATATTACATGTATGGAGAGACAATAATAGCTTGCAGTTTGTGTCACGTAACATCTCAGTGCATCGTTCAGATCGTTCACGGCGGATCAGAGAAAGTGTTCAGATTCATTGACCCTTGCCGTCGCGTGCTTAGACAAAATCAATTTACCATCCACTCTCCCTCTCGAATAGATGCGTTAACCGACTAACACTGTGGTTATTACGTGTTACGCTTGTTACGAGAGCATCGTTGATTATATCTCTAAGGGAAAGTTATTAGCTGCGTGAGTATCAAACTGGTCCGTGCGCTACCCCGAAGGCGCCGTCATATTTTGATTGAATGCAACATACTGAGCTTTCTCCTCATCCGGATAAGCTGCCTATCAAGTTTAATCAGTACTTAAAGTGATGGTATCGTGGTGGTATATTATTGTATGGTAATAGGGGTATTATCTACTTCCTATCTAACGTTTCGTTACGATTTCACAGAGAAGGGAAAATATTATGGTATGTATGTTAACACTAGTCCTCAGATTGCTGTGAAACTTTCACTATTGATTGGTTGACTTTCGTTTGTTGACATTTGTTTATTCACTCGACACGGACAAATTACTCGTGGGAATTTTCTAAAACTAAATACAGTATTCAACTTAAATAAATATTCACAACTATTTTCTCTTTTTTTAACCAAGAGCTTCCCAAATAGGACACATATTATGTATGATGCACTGGATCGCATCGTTTGTTTGAAAAGTAGATATACTTTTCAAACAAACCTTTCACCAAGACAATTTATACTCAAATCAACTCCAGCTGGGAAATTAAATATATTTGTTTTATGGGACAAAATCGTTCGATGTGGCCGAAATTAGGTGAGACCTATATCCAGCAGTGGACATCATTGGGCTGATATGATGATGCTGAATGGGACAAGTTGCATCAGCTGTTTATACATTACGTAATTAAAATCAATTTTATTCTTAGAGGGAAATCACAGAAACTTAGCATCGATATATTCTTTGCGAAAGCACACGGCAAACACAACAAAACATATCTCTCCGCTTTCAATTGAACAAAACTATATATTTAGGAACCATTACTACGACATTTAGAGGTGTTAAATAAGCCTCCGATACAGCACTTAATATACAAAAATAAAAACATTATCGACCATTTACATTGGAAAGTCACAAAATGTTTTATTTGCGGGTTAATTATCGCCATTACCGGACACACTTTCCATTTTCATTTCTTTCAATTTTTATCAAAAAAAAAAATTGTTACTTTGAAATGTTATCGTTTGTAATTCGTGTTCATGTTTCGTTATTTATTACCTATTTTCAATGTCTAGGTTAAGCTAACTTGACACGGGAATGTCACTTCAATAAATGATTGATGCGTTACAGAGTTAACAGTGAGTTACATAGCATCACGCCTTTTTCCGCGAAGGGGTAGGCAGAGGTGTTTCACACCCACATTTCGCCAGCTATGTTTGGTCCCATTTTCACCCGACCCGGGAATCGAACCCAGGACCTCTTGCACAGCAGTCGTATACACTTCCAGCTGCGCCACCGAGGCACTATGTTTCAATACAGAAATATATACCTACTGAGTGAAACGATTTTCAGTAATGCGATGTGCTGTAAAACCAGATTTTTTTTTTAAATTTCAAATTTCTGCATGTTAATCCGTACCACTCAGTATTAAAGAACCTATATAGTAAAATTTGCCATACTCTCAACAAACAAATACGAAGTATTAATTCAAGGTCGCTTTATACGGGACATAAACAGATTGATGAATCGTTTCACCGTGTTGACTAGTCTAGACAAACAGAGCGAAACTTATTCGTCACATAAAAATGCCGTATCTAATTATGACGGCGAAAACTAGAGCGTTTTTTCATCTATATACTCACATTATATGGAATACTTGGAGAGTCAAGTGGATAAGGTTATTTACATACTGGGTAGAAAGAATAAAGCAAAGTTTTTATCTTACAAAAGCATTAGTAGTATATATACCAGTGCACTTAATGACGTCAACATCATACTGATTTCGTTATAGAAATCTTCCTGCTTCCACCTAGTATATTGGCGGTACTTGTTCATCATAGCGAAAGGCGTTTGTCACTGTCAACAAAACTTCCTCGACATGGAAACTCGTGTTCCTTTTTGTATTCAAAAAATTTAAATTTACAAACCACCAGTATTTGCATTTAACATTTTTTTTTTATCATGCCATTATTTAGTGCGCGCGCAATGTCTTCCGGTGAATGTTCGTGTAATTGCGTTTCCGTCGGTTGCACCAAGCGCCGGCGCAAGTGGCGGCCTGTTTACTCGATAACTGCCTATTGTTTACTCTAATCATCAATGTGTTAATTGCCATTTAAAACGATCGCTCGACATTATGCGTCATTTGTTAGCACTGCACGAAACTAACTGTAACTGGTTAGCAAAGTGCAACGGAATCGTAAAAGTCTTCCTGCCTTGCCGGTTTAATATGTAAGTGAGCAATGTATAAGGTAACAAAAACTTGTTATTCTGAGTCAACATTGCATATAATACAGTTAGTTGAATTCTTAAGGAAAATTTAATAAAGGATATTTTATAAAGGTAAACATTTGAATCGCATTATATTATTTTGCATGTACACGCATTATTATTTATTTTCTAATTTAAAAATAATGTTGCAAAATGAGCTTGGAATATTATATACAAAAAGTTTCGAAATATAAATAAAACAGTGCAAGATGCGCGTGCGCCGTATCGAGGGTTAATGTGAATTTGATTGGCGCCGCTCAAAGCCTGCACTTTCACTAACACGTGAAGCGTTTACGTTATGGTTTCTTTATAGTCAGCAACTGTTACATTCACTAAACCACGAGTTTTGCGTTTACAACCATTAGTCGATAATACTACTCGACGATTGAAAATCACGACGTGAAACGCATATATCTGAAACTAGCGCGGATTGAATCGATTACACACTTTCTCCTTTACTTTTTATAGTTAATCGACTAAGAATCGAAAAGTCCTTATGAAAGTTTGTATTCTATCCGGTTAACGATATCGATTCAGTAAGCCACAACTGTATTTAAACAGAAAGATCAAATGGACAAGGGATTGAATTCGTAATCCGCTCTCTCAAATTAATTAATTTCTGAAAGTTAACTCTCAATTTAATTAATAATTTCAGTTGACGTTGCAAATTAATTCATTACTTGACGTTGACGTAACATTTTGAATATTTTATTTTTTAATATAATTCAAATTAGACGTGGAGCTAGCGATAAATGACGTTTTAAATTAAAAACGCATTTTAAAGTTATTTTTTACAATATCATTAATTTAATATCTGAAACATTCATTCAATAAATAGATTGATGAACACGAAAAAAAAAACGAAGTAGCGTTTACTGTCTGTTAACAAACGTTCAATAAAACAAAGAAAATACCTACATATATGATTAAAATAAGTTGGGTTACGAAATAGACAAATTGTATGACAAAAAATACGTAAATAATTAGCTTTAAGATTAAAAGGTTATTATGAAACTGGTGTCTGGACAGACATAACATAATGAACGATACCGCTAAAGAAATTGTAACTTAATACAAAGTTATGCGTTTTCTCGGCACGAGCTTACTTTATGACGCCGTAAAGCATGACGTGTCGAGCCTGTATGACTGAGCAATACCTAACCATAGATAGCCATCGTTCGTCAAAACGAATAGAATATAAATAAGAATGCATTACTATCAAAATTAAAGTAAGTATTTTAAGATTTTTATTTTTTCTAAATATTTAGTTACTTACGTATCGTCATCAATTTTTGACGCGGTCAAAAATGTGTGTTCCGCAGCGCTCATACCTATACTAAAAATTATTTCATCATACTTTTCAAACGTTTTATTCCTAAAAACATGTTTTCAAAATTATAGACGGAATAACTTAAACTCTATCAAAATAACGACTCAGCGATTCTTACTACGTAGCCGAAACAAGTCACTGTCTAGTCTAGAGTTAATAACTGTGCCTCCAGCTCATTTATAATCCACTCAGCCATAAATCGGCAGATTGTTGAGCTCAAGTGTCTGTACAAACGTCATAACAGACATATGTATGGAGTTTAACGGTCAAAATCTTTGAATTTCAATGCTAAATTCGCTACATCTTCTATTCTCATTTGTAATAATGTACGGACTTAACGGTTTACCCAAGCGTACTTAGTAGTAAGAGAATGTTAGTAATAAATATATGTAACAACATCTTAGAGATAGGTTTATGTTAACTAGAACGTTCTGAAACATGTCATCATCATCATCATTTCAACCCATACACGTCCCACTGCTGGGCACAGGTGTCCTCCAAAGATTGTGGAGGGAAATTTAGCCTACTTATACCACGCTGGCCAGACGGGTTGGTATAGGGTTGGTTTCGAATTTTCCTTTTCTTGCAGTGCTCTGTCTGCATAAAGTTACTCCCTTAGTCGCCTTTTACGACACCCACAGGTTGAGATGGGGTAGTGACATTATGTATTCTTAATGCGTCATGGAGACTGAGACATGTAATAAATATTAAATAGACATCGCATCTATTATTTTTACTAAGAATGTCATTTTCAAAGATATTGCATGAATTGTTTGAATCGAATGAGCTTATTTAGCCTACTTTGTCCAAATGGACACTGGTATTGTGATATATGACAAATCTCTTAAAAAAATCATTTTTTTATTAAAGCAGGTGTGTACAAAACTGAAGTAGATATATGCAAATATGAATTTCTAACAGAAATTATTCTCAACAAAATTTACAAAACATCGCATTTTAAGGTTAGCGGGACAAAGTTAATGGCCATCAGTAAATGTAACCGCAGACGTTTGTCATTTAAGAGCCTTAGAGGCAATACATAATCTATTCTATTCAATATACTAAACTTCAATAAACTAAACAGTAAAACATTATCCAAGCAAAAGTCATGTTCGTAAATTTTATTTCATTACCCTTAATATCTGCTCGCTTTATGTCTACTTATTGCAAGATATATAATGACATAAACAAAATGAGTACAAGGCAAAAATATAATGATATGAAACTACGAAACTGAGATAAAACTAAAAAGACTTCTTACTAGACTCTTAGAAACTAAGAAGTTCTCCAAGTGCACTTTGCATATTTAAATCGTGTAGTTTATGTGTTAATTTGGCAGTCGACCAAAATTGTATCATAGTCGAAAAAACGCTTAGAGCATTTTCCCCAGTCGCAGATAACGGGTTAACGCTAAAAGAAAATAGTGGTAGGGGAACCAAACGATACGTAGAAGAGACGACATAGGTACACGCCGACCTTCAGACTCAACGAAGGACAAAACGTCGCCCTTGCACTTCACCCACCGTCCTCCCTTTGTAAAGTTACAACTGAGGCCCCCAACGCATGAGCCAGTCAGCCAGGATAAGTGGCGACTTATAGATTTGTACAAATAACAAAGTTATCATAGTTTGTTGTAGGAAAGTTAGTGTTAGGGACGAATTAAGGGTACATCCGCGACCTCTAGACTGCGCCCGGCGGGACAAGGGCGCCTTTGTGCCCTTGCATTGCGCCCAACGTCCGCCCTTTGCTCACACCCTAAATTGTGCGTTCAGCGCTTAGACTAAACCCGTTAATTAATGAGTCAATGGAGCTGATTATTTTTTGTAAACAAAGCTGTTGGTATTATTTGGTTTTTGTTTGGTTTGGTTGGTATTTAAACTGAACTGGAGTCCTTTTTTGATGGGGGCATGAAGTACATAAATGTTTTCGCTTTTTTTTATATATGGTGATATGTTTTATTTTTTGTGTGCCCATGCCTACTGATAAATAAATATATTTTCTTTCTTTTCTTTTCTTTTCTATTATTATTTTTAAACTTAATTTTTGATTTATCACTAAATAAAATGAAAAGTATTTCGTTTGCTCGGCCAAACTAATACTGCAAGTAAGCACTACATAATTTTCTCAAGATCTTTATAATAAACAAAATATCGTAAACCATTCTAAGTAATCAAATCGGTAACCTTAGTTTGTTCTCATCAGTCAAAGATATAAATATTAATTTTCCATCTACAGGTAAACAATAATATATATATTTTTTTAGTTACCTATTTTAATGCGATTATCAAACTTTTAGATAAAAAAAGCAATTATGTTCCCATAAATATGAATCGTTAACTTAATTTTTGTCGTTTATTTTCCTGTTTTAAATAAACAGTGAAGGATACTTCATTCTTGTAACCTTAAATGACTTTAAGAAGAAATACATTAATCATATTCGTTAACAGAAAATCCCTATGAATGATACTCCTTGTATAATTTTTTTTGCGCCAATTTAGTAAATATAACTCAAATATAACTTCAACTTTTGTGTTCAGTTATTAACCAGACGCCTAAATTCAAGCTCTCATTATAATTCAAGAGTGATTCATTTTTCCCTCAAATATACTTCATAAAGGGAAAGGACTACGTCCATTATACGTTTTAATCCCTCTTATAACTAAGCACCTGACTCCTTTAATATTCAATTTCGTGTTTGACCTCGACAGGAGGGCAGGCTCATAAAGTACTTAGTACTTCTAATCTTAGGTTGTGTTGAATAAAATATCAACTGAAATAAGTGGCAATAATATGCAGACAAGTTTATTTTCAAATGAAAATACATAGTAAAAAATTTGGTTTGATAAGCTTAACTTTGTTGCAAGTTGATGACTGACAGAAGACACGGCGCGATGATGATACTTCATGAAGGGATTACTAACACAAACATTATTCGTACATTATTTTAATACATAAATGCTATAAAATATAAATTGAGATCATAATCATTTCAACCCATAAACGTCCCACTGCTGGGCACGGGTCTCCTCCAAAGAATGTGGAGGGAATTTAGCCTACTATGCCACGCTGGCCAGAAGGATTGGTAGGGTATAGGGTTTGTTTCGAATTATCCTTTTTTTCGCAGTGTTTCTATCTACACAAGGTTACTCCCTTAGTTTTTACGACACCCATGGGTTGAAATGGGGTAGAGACATTATGTATTCTTAATCCGTCACTACACAGATACTAAAATAAAATTGAGATGATGAATAAAAATAAAACAATAAGAAAAGCAACCTATTTGCATACTGTATTTAACTTCATTAAATGGCATTCAAATGTCTCCAGCTTATTTGGTCTCAGTGAAACTGCACTCAAAGATCCTAACAGAGGATTTCGGAACCAGCAAACTGCATGAAACCAGCGTGAGTTGATTATAACCATTCAAGTATTATCAGCTATCGTAATGAGGCCGAGCAGTGGAACATTGGACGGGTTGCCATATGAACGATAACGAACTATTTGTCGAAAGATAGACACATAATATTTACTGATTGAACAACTAACTTCGTCTATGTTTGCCGAGAAAAATAATACAGAAGTGACTACTAAAATGTGGACAAAATATATGAAGCAAATAAGTTTCTCATACGAAGAAGGTAAAATATAGGAATGTAAATTATGAAAGGTATTCCTGAATGACATCATAGGCGACAGATAACCGTTATACTTGTAACTAAGTTGTCAGACAAAGCTTTCACTTCATAACACCCTTACCCTAGCAGCGAGGGTTAAGGGAACATTTAATTGCAAATAAATACAACAGTCGCCCAGACGACCCATACTGTTTGCGATTTGTGCGTGGTTTTCATGTCTTAAAAGACTGCTTTAAACATATACTTTAGATACGAGTGCAAGTTAACTCCAGTTATCACAAAAATATATAGCTGCCGCCTGCGGTTTCGATCTCACGTAATGTGGATAAAAAGCATATAGCCTTTTCCAGAACCAGCCTAGGTTCTGGAAAAGGCTATATGCTTTTTATTATATCTATGAGAAATTTCATAACGATCGATTGAGTAGTTATGGCGTGTAAGCTTAACAAAGAAACAAAAAAACTCACTTTCGCATTTATAATATTAGTTAGGATTCTAACAGTGCCATTCGACTACATTACATATCTACTCTCTAGCCATGAAAAGTATTGAGCCCGACCTTTGTCTATCCGCATCGAGTAACACACACGGTAGATATTAGGCAGGTACAAATAAATATGTACTATGCGTATTCGTATTGATATCTTGCGTTCAAAGTAAGGGCAATGTGATATCGCATTCTTCTGTCGCGAAAGTTGTCTGGAATCGTGAAAGGAATATTGCAATAGGAGAGTCCCTTGTTGCTGTTTCTTTTTTTTTACCACATTCACACAGCGCCATCTAGTCCCAAAGTAAGCAATTATATTTGCTTGTGTTATGGGTACTAAACAGCTGATAAACTACTTAAATACATTTTTTTATTTTGTAAATACATACATATTATAGATAAATTACACCCAGACACAGAACAAACCTTTATGCTCATCACATAAAGATTTGTTCTGGGTGGGGATCGAACCCGCAGTCAGGGTCACTAACCACTAGACCAACAGGCCAGTCTGTCTCAGTTGCAGAGAATTTATCTAATACGTATATTTTATTTCGATTTATTTGCAAGCTGACGAAACATGGGTGTAAGTATCTTTTATTAAAAGGGCGTCCTGCGTGATACTAAATAAAATATAGGTAGCAATCATTGTTATTTAAAAATGAACAATAAGAAAAGCTTAATCTAAAGCAAACAAAAACTCGCAATATGTATCTCACAAAATGTGATCCAAGTTTTCCGAAGTTTTAATTAAAACGAATTTATATAACTGGCTGGTGTCGGTCTACGGTACGTGAGGTGGGTCCTAATGTGGACGTCTGATTACGGGCGATCGTCAAAAACTAATAAAGTTTCGCCTAAAGCCGTTGCGGCGAAGCTCAACGTTTCCTAACTGCGAGACTAACGAGCATGATCGTGACTCGTGATGGACATATAGATTTAATAAATTAAGGATGAGGATATAGACTGAAAAGAGGATATTAATTAAACCACGGAAAAAAATACTTCCATGTACGGAAAGAACTACATAATTGTTTTATAAAAATTTTAAGTCTTTGTGTGCGATGCTATATAGGCGCAATTTTCATGAATATAAATGAGTCTAGGTTGCAAACAAAGAAATAAAAAAAGGTAATCGTCTAGGGAACTCGCATGGCACGTAAAGAGCGGCCTTATTAACAAACAACGAGCACAAACCCACAAACGACCACGATAAATTAAATGTCATGAAAATATTCTCCAGTTAATGTTGTATTGTAAAGCGCCTACCTCCCACGTGAATATAAAAGAATGAAACATAATAACTGGTTGACACTACTAATATTCTAAAATAATAACTGGTTAACATTCATACACAAAAAGAGATAGTTTATTTTTATGTACCTATGATTGTATTGACTGGGAATAAGAAAAATATTAATAATGTATCATGTAGTAGTAATAAAAAGTAATAAGTGATTATTGAGTGTCGAGTCTATTCAGTGACATTGTGCCTGACAGGTTTAATACAGAATACATAAAGACATCGCAATGAATCAATGCTTTAACAAAAGACGGTCATTTACATAGTGTAACAAATCACAAACGGCCATAAACGTTATTTAAGACTCATTACCTATAAGTCGAAGAATAGAATAAATAGTATTACACAAACGACGTAATTTACTTAACAAAGTAACAACACAAACACAAAAACAGCATCACCGAACGTATCCTCAACAATACAGAAGAGGTAACGTTTCGCAACGGCTCACCATAGGCGGGTGCTCTTGCGCAAATCGGTGTGACGTCACCAGGCGTTTGGTTCCGGCTTCACTTTCGCGAAACACTTTCACCGGTCGGACGAGTGGCATGGCGCCGGCCGACGCCAACGTGTGCTGGCAACACCCGACCCATTGTCATTCAACTCGTGACTATCGATGACCAAGTTAAAATAGAATCTGATTTGATTACACTATATACATATTGTAGAGCCACGTCAGAATATCAACAGACTGTATAAAACAGCCAATGTTTATATATTTTGGCCGTTTTTTTTAAGTCTATGAAAGGGAAAAAAAACATACCAAATTTAGGAAAAGTTTAAAAAGTTCACACCTTTTGTGTCAATAGGTAAACAATAATACGAATGCCTGTTTCATTTTAAGTATACATATATTATTTTATAAACAGCAATCTTAATAGAAATTGTCAAAAAGGAGACTAAAGTCAAAAAAAGAGTATTGTGTGTAATCTAATTCGTTTACTATTCATGGTCATCGTCATCAAAGCTGACATAATACCCAACTCTCTAATTTGGACGCCGCGAAAGGCGAATTTCACCTCACTCACGTGTGCGTGATCGCGATGAAATAAAAAACCTTACGTAACAGAGAACTCGACTTTGTTTTGTTATTTCGGCGACGTTAAACAATTATCTACAATCAATTTTTTTTAAATAAATGACGCTAATAGTTTTTTATTCTAAACAACCAATCGTTAACAGGTTTGTTAGTTGGTTAAAATGTTTTCTAATAAGAAAGCTACGCGAGGATCAAAGAAATTACATAACAAATTTACGACTACATTTGTCTGCGAAAATTGATATTTACGAGCCGTTCTCTCGGCACGTTTATTAGAATATGTTAAAAGGCTGCAAAAAGCAAAAACGTGAATACTGCTCAGAATTAGGCAATTTCTCTTTACGAAAACAGACACTTGCAATGTCGTTTCAATATGACCTGGACAGACGAAATAAATTCGTAACAAAGTAATCAACCGCTCCACCGATTTGTCCAATGGACGCGCGCTTTCATAAAAATCGTTCTACTCGGAGTATAACTATTACTGAGATTTTAGAAAATGTGCTGAATTGTAGGCCTTTTGGGTGAATTGGACGCAGTAAGGTTAAGATGCTGACGTCATCGAACGTGACGCTGCGATAGAAGTCCAGTTAATCAATTAACAGTAATAGATCGTGGTAATCAATGGTGCTTGAAGCGACCCTTTTGAATGTAAATGATCTAATTAGATAGAAATAAATGGCTGACAGCGAAGTAATGTTTTATGTTACTGTCATTTATTCAAGGTGACCTATTTAAAATCGCTTTACACAAAGAAATAATGATAAATTTTAGCGAGCTATTTCTCTCATTAAAACAAAACAAAATTCAAATCGCTTTGTTAATAAGGATAAATTTGATTCACTTTATGAATAAGAATAAATTTATATTAAATTGGAACTGTTTTTTATTTTGATTTATAATTCCAAAAAATATGTGCCAGCAGATCCGTGAATCTATTTATCTAGACGTCCATAGTCTACTAGCTCATATTTTACGATTAGAACAGACGTAATAAATAAACGCTTGTTCATCACATTTTTAAATATAAACACCAATAGAAAATGAAATGAAACTGAACTGAAATGGACGTTAAATATTTTCAAATATCCTTATTGACTAACCAAAACAAAGCCTCAAAAAATGAAGTCTCCAATCTAATCAGGGATTGTCATGCTCATTCATTGATTAAAATCTGCAAATTTTATTTTTATTTGATTGAGCTGAAAAGTTTTGTTTGTTTGTTTGTTTTTATTATTGGAGGTGATAGACGAGCCTACCTAACGTATAATGGATAGTTAAAACAAAGGCAAGTCACTATCTTAAAATTTTGAACACGTACTTCTCAGAAATTACCAAGTGCAATATATGTGGGGATGTTTTAGGCATACGTCATTCTACGACCCTTTGGTTGGAAATGTTGAAGCGTATCATACTGCTTTAAATTCAATATACGAACGTCTTATTTTACGGCGATTTTATTGGAAATTAAGTTTTAAAGTTCTCTGAAATGTGTAAAAGTTCTGGTGGTCACGAGAACCGAATTTCACAAGGACCATAGGCATATATAAGAAATTCCTTAAGTCTGTTATGTTTTATAAACCATCAAATCGATCTTTATGAAGTTTCACATACCTAGGGATAGCCCACGAGCTAAAGTAATCATAGACTATAATTGATCGCGACAAGAGTAATAAATATACAACAGGACATAGCCAGCAACATGTTTCGAGTACACGATGACAATACAATTAGAATACATTATTGTTTGAATATACATGTTATAGTCACACGTGCGTGCGACTAACTAGACTAGAGAAAGTGGCAAAGACAAAGAAACGTACGTATACGTAGTCTGTGGGCGATACTAATATTGATGCTGTGAAATAATTCTAATCTGTCTACACGGTTTATTAAATGATTATTATAATGGGACTGTCTCATACAATAATTTATATGTGAAAGTGAACATGTTACTTAATCTCACGTGCCACAGAACGGATTTGGTTGAAACTTGGCACGCAGATGTATGATGTCCTGGATTAGCTATGATGTATTATCATTTATCAAATATTATATTATGATTTTGAATTTAACGTGCGGCTATTTTATTGGGTTCCGTACTTCAAAAGGAAATAACGACTCTCTTATAGGATGGGTTGTCCGTCTGTCTGTCAAGATTAGAAGTTCTAAATAAGCGAAATTAAAAGATACAACAGTTTGTGCTGCATTTTTGTCTCATTATGTTTGACGATGTTTGGTAATGACGATCAAAAAGTCAAAACTTATATAATAGGGTATTTCACGTTGACCTAGAATCATGAAATTTGGCAAGAAGCTATATCAATTTACACAAGTAAGCCGTACTCGTTAATTCAACGAATATTAGTAATAAAGATGGTGCACCTACCTACCTTTACGTGAATATTTATTCTAACTTAGGTATAGCGGATACTGCCTAATAATATCTTAAACTTCAATAAAAAAATATATATAAAAACTGCATAATCGTATGGAACCCTCAGTGCGTGAATCCGATTCGCACTTGGACGGTTTCTTTTTAAACTTACACTAACAGTATAGAACATTGTATTATATTTAGGTAATAACATAACAATGGACAATTAAAAGTTTTCACAAATATTATTGCTTACACAGAAGAATTTATAATGAAACTTATTTTATATGAATGAATTTAAATAGTTGAACAATGAGTGAATTAGGAATACCTTACTGATTAGAATGCAGAAATTGCAAAAGGCTGATTTCACAGCTGTCCGGTAATCCCGTACATGTCGTCTGTGCACGGGAGACATACGGGTAGCGGGCGCATTGCTCTGAGGACCTAGTGTAAGAGGCCAAAGTTCGATCGTGAGAACGTTAGTTTTTTTTATATGGAGAAATTGTACATCTATGTAAATATTATCACTAGAGAGCATCTTACTTCATACAAATTGTAGTTTACGTTGTCACGATCGCATTTGGCCTCGCGCAAAAACTCGCACTAGCTTCAGTGCGATGTATGGTTTTTACCCGTAGTAGGTCCCGTACGGCCCAATTCGCGTCGTTGTTAAAACAATGTTCTAGCACCTCACATATGTCTTCGCTTTGGAAGCCCGTACGGGCGGGCGTACTGGTCTCCCAGTCAGCTGTGAAACCAACCTATATCTCACATGTCGCAGAAGTTTTCCAGGAACAAATGAAAGGTCAATTACATTTAAGAGCGTTTATACATATTATAAACGGCAACGTCGCAATTTAGTCTCATATTTCGTGGTTTTTAATTTTTATTTGCGCCGTTGCCGTTTATAAGTATAAACACTCTTAACGCAAATCAAAAACAGGGTCAAACTCTACCAGAAGCGTATGCGTCACAATAGATATATAAAATCTAATAGCGATGACGATGACGAGTTTAGATTTATTTACAAACATTTCAGAGTCACAATGACATTAAGAGTTACGACATGTCCAGTCGTCCGGACACAATAGCGTGATCGAACATCTGTGTCAGTATGACATTATTTTTAATAACTACGACACACATAATGTCGTACACAATACAAAACCATCTTTTTAGTGCATCTTTCTAGTACATAAAGTAAGGTCGCTTCACCCCGATATGCGATAGTTACTCGCAAGACCAGTAAAACAATTAATATTATCACAGTACGTCGATTCACACACTTTCTAACTCTATTGTTGTAGTGAAAGAAACAAAGCTTTCCTATTAACTGTCATAAAGGCTGATGAAAATACGCAGATCTTATTATTTCTTATACTTATTTGTAATCAAGATATTATACTTTCTTTTAAGGATATATTACAATGTATTTATCTGCCTCGGTCGCACAACGGGAGTGTGTACAACTACTAAGCAAGAGATCCCAGGTTCAAGCCAAGAAGGTATTAAGATTTCACATATTATGTAGTTTCTGTGTAGTGACGAATTAAGAATACATAATGTCACTATCCCATCAACATTTGGCCAGCCATGTTAAGTTCCATATAAACAAGATATGGTAAGGTGTGAACGTCAAAAATGAGTAAATTCTCATTACTAACCCAAAGTCGGGCAATACACCTAATTAGTAGCAAAGGAATCACCCCTCTCACAGACCATATATACAGATAGCTAACATAATGTATGAGAATGAATGAATGAAATATATTTATTTCCAAAGTAATTTTACAATGTGTTATATTTATCCTTAAAATCTCACCTAGACTTGTCTTCGACAGGGATTTCTAAAGTGGTCGATATGGACCCCTTGGGTTCCTTGGGCCCAGCGATCGATATAAATGAAAACACATTTAGGGTGTCAACGAGGGCTAAAGTCGACCCCTATTAATAAAAAAAAACCTGCTAATTAATACAAATTCTTATCTGTAACTTTCAAAAATACAAAGGTTAATGTGTAGTGTAAGTGTACCAACTGTTATAAGACTGACTAATTTTATTATGAAGTATCTTTGTTGTACTTTTAAAAAACTGAAGGAGTCGATAAGCGTGCACAATTTAACTGTGGAGGTATTAGGTATCATTAATTTTGGAAAAGGGATCTCTTGCTTAATATTTTCGGATTCCTTGGTCTAAGATAAAGAGTGGATTTGATCCGTTTCTACCTACGCGCTACGCCTTCAGAGAAAAAGGCGTGTTGCTATTATTATTTTCACTATCCCCGCCTTGTATTGTGTTTAATTTGCATTTCTATCACGCATCAGACGGCTCTGTTGCCTTTTCAATTACCATTAATTAACACTAAAGTTGAATGTATCGAACTTTGGTCGTAATTTCAATATTTATTTCTATTTGAACTTAATATTAGAACATTTTGAAGGATTTTTTGGGGTCAATTACACTGAGGTATTATTATTGTTGATAGTTAGGAAGTAATACGTTTGTTTTATTGACAGAATTATTGTATGATACGTACATTGTTCTAAGTTTTTAGACCGATAAACTTTGAAGTTTATATGTTTGTTTTAGTTGAAACGTATAAATCTTTTCACTTTGACTTCTAATCAATTCGTAGTATTCGAAAATGTTAATAACTAGACTACATGGATATTTGACATGTGTGAAAGAAAAAAATAACTATAAACAACGACACACAGTTTATTTGCTTTGAAGCTTAGTATAGTATCTTCTTTTCTTATTGTCTTAAAAACAGAATCTAGTGAGATCTAGTGAGTTTAGATATATTTCTTGGATAAGTATAGTTTAATGCAACCGTTGACTGTGTTAAAATATTACTCCAAACTTGAGCCTAAAATATGCATCTACTCAGTTAATAAATCGCAAAGGGTTGTTCGTTGGGTCCATAACAGTGGATTTAACTTACCGAAGGATCCCCAAGGGTCTCGGTGTTGCATGGGTCGCTGTTAATCCTAGCTTACAGCAATCATAGTGATGTAGGTGTGGTACGTCCCGCAAAATAGTGAAAATAGCCGTGAAAGGGTGTAAATAATAAAACAGTGTTTATTTTAGGATAGTTAGGACAAACGTTTTAATTAACTGGATTGTTTTATTCTAACTAATGCTACTAATATTAAAGTAGAAAGTTAGGATAAATGGATGTGTTACTCAATCACGCGAGAACGGCTGAACGGATCTGTATGAAATTTGGTACACAAATAGATTATAGTCTGGAATAGAACATCAGCATACTTTTTATCCGAGAAAATGCATGGTGTCTATAGATACTTCAGGAACCGTGTAAGTATATCGAATTACGCGTGGGCGGAGCCGCAGCAACAGCTGACAGAAATAACGTGAAAGTGAGTTTGTTTGTTACGCTTTCGCGGTTAAACTACAGAAATATGACATTCTAAAAGACCTGGAGAAGGCCATAAGCTACATTTTGTCGACATGCGTACCGGCAGACGCTGTGCGCAGATGCTAGTTTAAAGGTAGCTAACAAGCAAGCTAGTAAAACCAGTTAAGAGCACGTCCGACCATGATCAATGTAGAGTTCCACAGCAAAAGAGCGTATCCCATAGCGCTTACGTCCTTTTATGAGAAGCGCAGTTTTTCGGCCATAACTCAAAAACGGTAAATTTCTTAGAAAACAATGTGTTTTTAGAAGATCTGTAGAAATACGTGCAGGCAAAAGTACAACCAATCCTTAACGCTTCATCATCATCACTACTCATGAACGTCTCACTGCTGGGCACGGGACTCCACCATACAATGTGAAGACCTTAATGCTTAAACCCTTAATGCTTGGCAAAAGGCAATCAGAGATAAATTAAAAATTTGATATTCTGAATATTCAAACTCAGCTAGATACTCGTATATTTCATCGAAGTTAATGATTAGTAACGTTATTAATCACATTTAAAGTACCGGTACTTTAGTCCCATCATTCCACGCAAATTACACAGAAATATTTTCCACATTTTGTTCACTCTAACCCAGAAACGAGAACTAGTTGTACTAATGAATTCTAGAACATACATCAAAGTCTAAAATCCGTGTACGCATAATAATAAATT
This sequence comes from Laspeyria flexula, assembly GCA_905147015.1. Classification (NCBI taxonomy): domain Eukaryota; kingdom Metazoa; phylum Arthropoda; class Insecta; order Lepidoptera; family Erebidae; genus Laspeyria; species Laspeyria flexula. The sequence goes on along the minus strand of LR989960.1, from coordinate 13,599,635 downwards.
AACTCTGTGCCACATTATGTCCGCAGTTCCGGTGTGAAGATTTCAGAGTTTAAATATATAATAGAAGTTAGTTTCACGGTTTTATTTGTCATTGCGTGGCGGGCGGCCGTTGGTTGCAGGCGGCACAGGACCGTTCGCAGTGGGGTAAATTAGGTGAGGCCTATGTTCAGCAGTGGACGTCGTTGGGCTGATATGATGATGATGATGATGATTTGTCATTAAGTTCCATGTTACTGTTTATTTTTCGGTATTTTGAGAAGAAATTTCAAGGCTGCGGTGGAATCAAAGCCCTAAAAATGACCGAAGACAAGGACACAAGAAGTGCAGTAAATAACATGACCGACGCCGATGGAGGGTCACGATCCTCAGCAACGACTTAGAAGAAAGAAGTAGGAAACTAGAATACGGATGTCGTTTCAGTTAGCTATAAGGCCTAGAGTCCACCAGAGCGGTGTTAGCTCTAGAGATATATTTTATACTAGCTAATGCCCGGGGCTGCGCTCCCGTCGTTCTTTGTCTAGCCACTGCTCAGCTCCTATTGGCCGTAGCGTTATGTTTTATAGACCACCACAGCCTTCCTCGATCAATGGGATATCCAAATTTAAAATATTTTTTTAAATCGGACCAGTGTTCATTTATTATTGCGTTCAACCAAACAAGCAAACTCTTTAGCTTTATTATAGATAATACAATTTGGGGCACAGCGGGAGTGTAAGACTGCATATGGTCGTTGCGCAGAAAGTTCTGGATTCGATTCCCAGATCGGTGAAAAAAAGGTACTGAGATTGTCGGTTTTGAAACTCTGGAGTTCCAGCAGGGCTGAAATCTGGACTCCGGGAATACATAGCAAAAGGCTCGCCACCTATTACCTACATGGGACCAAACACAGATGGCGAAATGTGGGTATGACACACCTCTGCATATACTTCGGGGGTAAAGAGCCGTGATATTATATTTTGTTTTACAATATAGTTGTGCCATTTGAAGTTATGAGAACATCAACATTGATAAGTTATGAGAAATACATCACCATTATTGATTTATTTGTACTTCTTATTGTATCAATCTCTATAAAGTATTAGGTATTATAATAAAACAAAGCAACTATAGAATTATTATGAATCATATTTTACGACTGCTTAGAAACTATAACAAGCTTAAACTTAGTAAATATTTAGACGTAGATACCATAAATGAATGCACCAATAAATCAAGTCAACTTTGGCAACAACCAAATAAGTACATTATAAAATTAATTTTATAATGCAACAGGCATACAAGACTGGAATTATGAATCACCTACTTCATAGTCAAATAGTCAAAATAAAATGTGTTCTAATAAAAAATCCTGATAAAAAAACTAATTAATAAATATAGAGAGCGAACTCGATTGTGAACTGGTTTTTGTATAAATTAAGAATTCAAATATTAGAAACAGACATCATTGCGTAATAGTAGGTACTTTAACTTTCTTCTTACCAAAATCTTTGAAGAGAAACTTTGTTAGTATTGTTCTACATATCACAATGTAACAATGGAACATGCCTTTATAAATCTGGAGTGGAAAAAGAAAGTACTATAAAAATTTCAATAATTCCTTCCGCGTGACAGTTTGTAAAAAACCTTCATTGTTAGGAAACAAAGAGTAAGTAAATAAAAGACGAATCGTCACGCAGATCTTTCCATTTAATTCAACTAACCCAGTTTAAACTTTACAGTGAATTATTCTCGATAGGATCACATCAACTTGTAATTTAGTAGGTAATTAACTCAACCTGAGTTAAATATAAAATTTAAACGATTAACATGGCGACATCTGTGGCGCGTAATCAGAAATTTTAACTAAAGCTTCCGTTTAATATGGATAGATGGCGCTAGTTGTTCCAAAAATTTAAAATGAGTTTGAGATATCATTCGTTTGCTTCAATATCTTATTTAAATATAATAGCAGCTTATTTATTATGTATTTGTGTTATTAATGTTATTATTATTAAGTTGAGTCATACCTAAATCGTTAGTAGAAATAAAGGTACTTTCATTTATGCTGCATACATTACGTACCCTTATAATACGTCAGTAATTTACAGTTAATCCGTTGAATAGCTTGGGTTATTTAGATATTTACTAATTTATTTATAGTATATAATATGAATTAAATTTATTTATTGAAAATATGAATGTATGCTATACAACCAATAGAAAGATATTGAACCCAATATTAAATTCTCAAAAAGAGTCTAGGCAACACAGATTCGTCAATGAACACCATTTCTCATCACAAACAATACTGACGTTTCGTTTTCTAGCTTTTATCATCCGTATGGTAAGTACGTTTCTAAATAGGCTGAGTAACATTTATCATCATTTTGCTTGTTTTTGTGCGGTTCAATTTCTGTGTGATTTTTTTACTTCCAATAAATGTGTTTTTCTTTCTTTTCTTTACAAACGCAATTGATGGATACCAAGTACACAGAGAGTCGAAAAAAAAACCAAATACTGGTGGAAATCGAATCCACGAACCTTGACACGGCGATGTTACTGGGGAGATGGCTACTTTTACCAATGCTGAAATAAATATGCCACTTACCTTGCAAATTGTCGAGCATATACGTCAACAGCTTCGCCGTCCCGTTGTTGTCGTTGTATATCGAGAGCATCTCCTTAGACAAGGGGTTGCCTTGCAGTCCGAGAAGTTGTAAGTGAAACAGCTTGCCCAACTCGTACGGTAAGACTCGCAGGTAATTGTTGTGTAAATGTAGTTCTCTGAAATAGAAACGTTTCTTTAGAAAAAATATTTTTCGAGTGAACGATACTCTATTTTTTCTTTTAACCTATAGTGTTTCAGTGATGCACAAAGGTCTCTGCCATACTTCGTTCTGATGCCTTGCACCTCCAGTCTCTGTCAAAGGAATCCATCCAGACTTCACTCAGCCATCCAGCGTTTTCTACCGCCACCCGCACAAAATAGAAAACGTTATACAGATGTAATTTTTTTATCAGCAAAAGCTACATTCTCTAAACAATCACACCTTTTTTACCCGAAGTTGCATCACTCACGCATTTTCCCAGCGAATTTATTTTAGGTCTCATGAAGTGAAGGGCAAACCTATTATTTACAAGGCACTGTGTGGTGTTTTGGTTATGTACCTTTCTGTGATATTTCAAACTGTAACCAATTATAATTGTAACAACTATTGTGATTAAAAAGAGTGGCCTGAGTTTCTTGCCAAGTTCTTCTCAGAGCTCAACCTTGTCAGTGAACTGGCCGTAGGCAAATTTACTGACACCTTTTTTTTTGCTCTGTATGACGTTCATAAGTATCATGTATGTGATCTAAATGAAATAAAAAGATTTGACTTTGACTTTGCACTATTCTAGACGCCAGAATGTACTGAGAATTTTACTAGGCTTTGATAATTGAAAGCAGAATCTCTTACAACGGCACACTCTCACTTGGCCACCAAGGCAATCGATAGGGCAAAAAAATATATAGTTAGGTATGGAAGAAATAATCGACCGTTGTCTTGCGTGCCTAAAAGTGAATTATTAATAGGCTCAAACTTTCTTGTTTCAAGATATACATGATAATGGCATAGGATTCACGCGATCAAACTATAAAAGTAATAAAACATTTGCAGCCTCACAAGTGTGGTATATATTTATGCCCGAGAAGAAACTAAAAATAAGGAAGAAAATTCTTAGTTGAATTCGAAAAATTCGAATATCCTACTAATAGTATAAATACGAAAGTTAGTGACGTTCATACAAATCTAGACGGATAGTTTTTTTTTATACCACGTCGGTGGCAAACAGACATACGGCCCGCCTGATGGTAAGCGGTTACCGTAGCCTATAGGCGTTTGCAACACCAGGGGCATCACGAGCGCGTTGCCGATCCTTAAGAAATATATCCACTCCTTTTTTGGAGAACCCCAGTACCCATACTTTAGTCCCTTGGGAAAACCTCGTTAGGGAGTTCTTTCCACAACCTGATAGTTCTTGGGAAGAAATTTTAAAGTTAAAGATTATCTGGAGTAACATAACACGGTTAGGAGACGCGGGCGGAAGCTAGTAACTTTATACAACGTTTACAAGAGCGTTAGTCTTTTATTTCAAACGCTAACTTTTTTATGCCGATTGTATAAGCATACTTTACTATTTTGGCCGCGCTACAAAACCACTATAAACACTAACTTACGTATGCATGAATCAATGATTATGATAACAGAATCGCTCCATTACTCCGCAAATGTGTACCGAGAGCCGAGAGCCAAATGTGGTAATCAAATTCTATTAAAATAGTAACGCAAACGAAACCCGTCTGTTTACAAATACGACAAGAGTTCAAAGACCTTGATTCTTTGCCTACGCTTCATAATAATAATATTATGTACAAAATTTAAGTATATTTGTATGCTAATATAACTTGTTTTTATCACATAAATAGTATTATCTCGGTGATAAAAGAGAATATGTAAATAATCTTTACAAAAATGTTTAATAATAAATCGTGTTTGTTGGCATTATTACTAGTGAACTCTTACATTTTGTTTTTATATCTAGAAGAAATTGACCTTACTTTCTTAAATAATTGCGACAGTATTTTCATCATCGTCATCATTATATCAGCCGTAGGATAGTATTTTGGTTTGGTCATACATAAATGAATAATAACATTCGGTAAACATTTGAACACAATCAAAGTTATTGAGAGTAGTAAATAGTCTAAAATTTCTAAGTGTATGTTTGATCTACCAACCCGCATTAGGCCAGTGTGTGTGGATTATGGTTTTAACACTTTTGGCAGTACCATATTCTTAATTAAATATTCTTTTATTACTTATAATAGAAAAAAAAACCCACCCACCTAAAAATATTCAGCCAGCAAGTTAATGTATAAAATTTAATCTAATAACCGAAATGATTAGATGACCAACAGTTTTACGTATAAGTCGCGAAAAGTGGACAGTTACACAACCTTAGATGGACGGCCATGACACGGTGAAATCGGCATAATAAACTTGTTCTGTCCCTATTGGATAGGCTGTTTGTATTCAACGTAATCTTTGAACATATCAGATTACATATCATTGAATATATGCATTTATTATAATCGAATTTGAGGTAATGACACATTCATTTTCATATTAATATATTGACTCAGCATTCTGGAAGCATCAGTCATCGGTATTAATGTTTTGACAAAGATTTACAGGTAATTTTAATGAAATAAATTGATGGTGTAATTTCTATGAAAATTGATTTAGTAGTTTGCGAAGACAAAACATGGTAAGCGAATTTCTTGCGCACTTTCACTTGGCATTGAAAAATGGAAATCGTTTTGTTGCTAAGCTAAGAGACAAAGTTCTGCTTGTTGCCGCAGAGCTAAGTACTAGCTCTGGATACTACTCACAAACAGAAAAGTAATGCTATTTATCAATAGTTCTTTGTATGAAAAGATTTCTCTAAATTTGTGCCGTACGACCGCTAAAGGCATCATTACCAGCAAGCGAAATTGCGATAATTAAAAAAAAAAGATTATTTTTCAAATGTCGGTTTTAATACAATTTCGTGCAAGAGGCTAAACTTTTCTAGGGATATTTAACACAACATAGAGGATATCTATAACAGAGAAGGGGAAAGCAGAGCCAAATCACACTCATTTCGCCAACTATTTTGGTTTAATGTAGTAGGGTAGATACTGCAAATTTCAATCCCGACCCGGGAACGAACCAGAGACAACGTGCAAGAGCACAACAGTGGTACAACCATAAAGGCATACAGCTGATGCGCCTCCGAGGCAGGCTTTAATAATTAATATGCAAATATATAGATTGTAGCTCTTATTAATGTATTATAATACAAAACTAGTCACCAAACAAAGCGGTCGTTACTATAAAAAACCAAATCTAAAAATAAACAACAAAGCACTAATACGGTACATCTAATCGATATTAAAACCAATCAATGTTATACTGAATTAGCATAGAAGGTCGATAGTTTACAAGTTAATGAGAACGTACGGCCATATAGTTATCGAAGGAGGTCAATATTATTCTGTTTTGATCGGCTTTACATGTTAGTACACAATCTCTTTCTTACGACCTTTGTGGAAAGAATTCGACGATAAAGCACGTATTGGACCAGCAAACAAGCGTAGGTAGGTTTTTTTTTAACTTGTCTTTGTTGGAATAATCTGAATACGTCAGACAAAGTCGGGTTAGTTACATCTTAAGCTCAACAACGGCTGAACCATTTTTTATGTGATCTGATTTGTTAATTTGTCTCCGCCCCAAAACCAAATCTATGGAATAATTAAAACAACATTTATTGACACGGACGATGCGGTTTACAGGTCAGCTAGTATTCTATAATTCAGTAGGCTCCGTCATTTCTGGCGTGAATTAAGCAAATCTATACAAGGTAATCCATGTAGTGACGGATTAAGAATACATAATGTCCCTACCCCATCTCAGCCCTTGGGTGTCGTACAAGGCGATTAAGGGAGTAATCTTATGCAGATAAGACCACTGCGAGAAAAGGAAAATTCGAAACAAACCATATACCAACCCGTCCGGCCAGCGTGGTATAGTAGGCTAAATTCCCTCCACATTCTTTGGAGGAGACCCGTGCCCAGCAGTGGGACGTTTATGGGTTGAAATGATGATTATGATGATGTAAGAATCTTCAGAAAGCGAAATAATACGTATATGGCGGGCGAAAGGTGAGTATTATACACAAAGTGCTCCAATGTACACTAGCAGAAACCCGCCCTTTATAATGACCCAGCGAACTTGGTGAGTGTTCTGTCGAAATTTGGAACAAGAGATTCACAACTCCCTATACATTCTGAATGTTAAAAACGCTCATATTTTTATCTATACGCTTCTTTATTACAATAAAATTTGTCTCAGATAAAGCAACAAAAATAAAATAAAAATTTGTAAATATAATTATGTCCTCAATCATTCTAGATTACAGATTTTACAGATTCGAGAATATGATTAAATACGTTTTACCTATATTGATAAGCAATGTTTTCCAAAATATGATTAGGTACTACTACCAACAATCATTTATAGATTATTTAGATGGACTTAATTAACAATTATACTCGCATATCTTTTGGATGTCAATAACCAACAAATCTATATGTGAAAATGTACTCGTGCAATTTCATTTGGCCTGGTCTTTAATTTTAAGTGTTGCAAGCATAAAGTATGTAAGGACAGACATTTAAAGTACATTTCAAGTCCCTAACCCCAAAAGTGAGGTATTCACTTTTGGGGTCGGTGATATGTGTGTGTGTGTGTGTGATTTGGGGTGGCCTTGAGAAATCTGAAGGAAACCAGCTGGTTTGCGAGGTGGCAGGTCATAGACACTTCAAGTGATTTTAGCTCTTTTATGCAAAGTTGGGGCTTTGACCTTGATTACTGTATTAAAAATCACTAAAACTATCACCAGTTTTAGACTGTGCGCCTAATTATAGAATTTGATTGCGTAAAATCATATTATAGTCACGATAAGTTAACCACAGTTTTATTTTTTCTTGAATTTAAGTTTATGTCACGTATGTATTATTACGACATTGGCGGTTACAGATAGTTTTCCTTTATGAGAAAAGGTCATTTTACACAAAACGCCGTTATTGAAGCATTTTGGGAACATTCATTCATTCAACATTCATGTGATTTCTATACTTATCAAGAATAATTTTCTTCATACACAACGAGCTAAGCTTTAACTATGGGTTCCATTCCAGAGTTGAACCAAAACATGTTTTTGAATAATGTACAATGTAAAAATCGACCATTTTTCGAAGCTCATAGCTAGGCAACGATTGAAGATAGTAAAAGTGTTCAGCCAAAGTTATAGAGAATTTTGTCAGCTTTCAGTGTGTAGCACAATAAAATTTCGTACGACGCACTGTTTTCGAGATGTAAGCAAAAAACGGGACCTTCTTTGTGCTCCTCCCCTCGGGTTCACCTCAGGGGGTAAGGACTTTTAGTATGTTTATCTCCTAACCAGTCCAAACAATTTCCTAAGTCAAAGATTCTGCTTTCGACATTTCCCTCCAAAATCATTCATTGACTGGCCTATAGGTATTAATAATTTGGTCTGGGTCTGATTAAATTGATGTTTGTACTCAGATTATATAGCAAAGTATGTCCATTAAATTAGACTTTAGGAAAATAGTTTAACACACATTCACACTCAGCAACATCATCATCATCATTAACAACAACCTAACACATTCCAATACCGTACAAAAACATAATAATAAATTATTTGGTAACCGAGTTTTCCTCGGATAACAATAGGTGGCAACATTAGATGGCAATTTCCCCCAAATTCTACGAGATGGCGCTAAGAGAGAAATTACATTTTCTCATAAAACTAATATTAATAGAATTTGACATAGTTTAGGAACTGAAAATATGCGGCTACTAAACAGAAACTACTATTATAATACCTAGATACATATTCGCTCTGTCAATGTAAAACAGACATAACAAAAAATTTGTTTATCTGACAATTTCCACCTTCTGTCTATTACTATAAAGTTCAAAATTGACTAGTGGTATTTCTCATCTTACAACTCTTTCCCACTTAGATATAGATAGTGCGAATTATATAAATTGATACATCCTTTTTATTGATATTTTCTTTCTTACTCCTAAATCTTACTTCTCATTAATTCGTTTCAAGTTCCAAAACATGGTCAGACCTTTTAAGAACTTCGAGTGTCACAGTTTTGTGTTTGCAAGGGTTCATCATTGTTAACCCTGGCCTACAGGAATCGCTGTTATAGGTGTGAGAATGAGATAACAGATATTATTAAAATATAAATAAAACTAGCTTCCGCCCGCGGAATCGCCGGTGCGGTATATAGGTAGTAAAATTTTATCTTTTAAACTACCTCATGAATCACTATCTATTGGTGAAAACCACACGATCCATTCAGTGGTTTTTGAGTTTATCGCGCACATACACTTAGGAAGACTTTTACACTGTGATTAGTTGATTACCAATATTCCTCGCGGGGGGAAGCTAGTTGATATATAAATAAATATTCACCTTAATTGTATAAGGTCACCGAGTTCAGCGGGCAGCGACCTCAGCTTGTTATTAGATATGTCAAGTGTATGCAAGTTGACCAGCTGGTTGATGTCGGGCGGTATGCGCTGCAGGGAGTTGTCGTTAAGGTAAAGCGCGGTCAGATGCGTCAGTTGGAACAATTGGGGCGCTAGGGCGCGCACACCTCCTGTTACCTGGAACATTTAACAACTAATGTTAATAATTCAATTTTCTTCTCTCTCTGAGTGATCTTTGAATGACCGTCAGCAGGGAGAGGCTGAGAAACCGTAAGGCACATCATATAAGTACCATAATAACTTTATCACTACATGCTGACCAGAAACGTTTTGGTAACAGATGCATCTCAATTCTCTCTCATAGTGATAAACTACTTTTGTGGATCCGAAATATTTGTCTTATTGGGAATCGATACCACGACACTGGCTATAATAATGATACGATACGAGTTAGCAATAAGCAGATCACACATTTAGTCAACAGTTATGGTTACCCAATTAAAAAGGTTCCATTCCAATTGTAAAGAAAGAGTAATTTCTTTTAATTTTTGTAGGTAACTGAATTTATCTATCTACCTTTTTGCTCTGCATCATACCATGGTTGTCTGGTAGATAATACTCAGGCAATAAATTTTGTGCATAAATATATATATATATTTTTTTAATCACCTCAAGCGTGGTCCAACCGCCGCGACGGCCGGACGCCCGCTCGGCTTCCGACATGATGTGATAGGTGCGCCCGCTAGCGCCCTCATGCTTGTCTTTGTTGCGAGACATTCTGTCACCTGAAATACACATATATATTAATATACATTTCAACAACAACAAACAAAAATATTATATAGATGGCATGGTCTCATTAGCATTAAATCAACCCAATAACGTCCACTGCTGGCCAAAGGCATCATCTAATTTCTGCCACTATGCTTAGTGTCACCAGCAACGTTTATCAGATGGCATTGTATGTTATACCATTAAATCAAGAACTTGCCCATTTTTTTACTAACTAAAGGACTTCGACTTTGCTCTTACCACGGCTATCCTCTTCCTCCACAAAACAAGTCCAACAGACACTATAATATAATTAGACTTGTCCTAATTTCGCATATACACAATATTTTTTGTTAGAAAAGAATGACAACAATTATACTGAAAAGGGGCAGTCTAGAATACTTAGTTAATGCTTCAATGCTCCCCGTGAGTACTACATATTTTGGTTGACATGTTGCAACATGTTGCTATTAAGTACAAATTAATAATATTCATGTTTATAAGACAAACATGTATTTAATAGAGTTAGTATAAATTCAATTTATGTACTGTAAACACTTCAATTTAGTGGGGTTAAAGTTCATTAAGATTATGTTACCACTTGCCTGCGAAAAAACACAAATATTTGTACTGAAACCAGCTACACTTATTCATAGAGAATACCTGTTTTGGTTCAGTCAAATAATTGTACAAACATTTGCAAAGTGCATCTTCGTTATTTTCTTAGTTAAACCTTAAATCTTTCTTTAAATAAGGTTTTATCTAAACTAATATAATAAGTTCTATTTAAGTTTGTACAAGTAATTCTCTGGAATTACTTACTGAGACTGATTACTGATTGCTTACTGAAACTTTTTTTACTGGGTCATAGCAAGACTATTGTCTACAACATACTTCTATTATTATATATAATATAACAATTTTATAGATATAGCGATTGGTAAATATATTATATATTAAAGTACATAATAAATGTAATACTTTGATAACATACATACAAATTTGTTTTTGTGGTGGCATATTTTACGTATGTATGTTACTTACACTATATTTTAATAACAATATAAGGTTATGAATTATAATGATAAAAAAAGATTTCATATCTCATAAAACTGCATGAAGCAAAATAGTCATCTGTTTTGTTTCATGAACAGCTTCTATTATGAATAAATATTATTTTAAACTAATTATTTAACAAATATAATTAACATAGAATAGGATTTTTCTGTGTACCTACATTAACTATTTATGATATTTTCTATTTATTCATTGAGTTTTCCTTATGAATGTACCAATGTGTAAAAAGTCAGACAGGATAGAATATCACCCTTTATCCTAGGGCTATATTAATTCATTTGGAAGTAAGATATACGAAATATTCGGCTTATAGAAGTCAAATTAACAACAATAACACATTATAAACAAATAATTTACTAGAACATACTACACAAAAGAATTTACTCAACAATTTAGCTGTTTAAAAGTCCAAATAAGCCGTGGTAAAGAGAATTTGATAATAAGCAGAATTCTCACAGTACTCTAACCAAAACTAGACCACACACAATAAAGAATTATTATGAAAGTTAGCACAGATAGGTACATTGCGAAATCATCTCAGAATAGAATGCAATACACATATTGAGTATTTTAACTGCAATTTCAGTTCAAATATTATTACAAAATAGACATAAAACATTGAAATATGTTCTGAAACAGAAAAAACAGAACTACAACATCTTTAACAATGATTGTTTTCAATGCAACTGGGTCAATTTCTAAACCATTAAATTCAGATCTAAAATTACAGTTCTGAATGGCTGTTTAGAGCATTTTGTTTTTTATGTAGTGGCTGGAAATTATTAAGCAAATTAGAACTGCACTTCTGTTCAATATTTTAGTGCAGTAACTAAGCAAATTATGTACCGTAGTTGTAAAATTTATATTTATAATTTAAATTTATTTGAAACCTACTAAGAATTGAATAAATTTGTAATAAAAAAGAATTGAGTAAAATTTGTTAAAGATATACTTTGTATCAATAAAAATATATAAATCATGTCTATTTTATATTGTGTATAACATTTTAAATAACTCCAAAAGTTGTCAATATTGTCCCAATTTAGTTAATAGTATGATAAATAAAGATATATGTACATTTTATTTCACAACTACATAAATGCAATTATACATTATACAGAAAACATATCAATATACGCTTATCTATGAAAATTGCTATATTTTTGACATAATTTAACAACATTACGATAAAACTACCACTGTAGCAGCAAGTACAGCAATTACATTACTTTACCGAAACTTTACCGCTGAATTACAGTAAATATTACCGAACAATGTAACAAATTTAAAACTGCAATGGATTTTGTGAAACGTTGACCAATACTTCTGTTACAACAATCCATATTTCTTACTTATCTACGTAAACACTGATATGATTGTTTTCATACATATGGACATGAATCTTTAAGCTAAAGGGGTATAATGCGATATATATGTACCTTAATAACACCGCGAGGGGTCATTAGGTGTGATAAAACGACTTTTTCCGATGAATTATCTTCTTTTGAAAAATAAGGACAACACAAGTCCATAACCTCCGTAGTACGGTAGATAAACTAAAGAATACGGATAAATTACATTTTCACTAGGCTTCCCACAACGAAACATTACCTATTGCCTGGAAAAAATACTGATTTAATTCATTATTTCGACGATTACTGTGTAAATGCGTAGCATCTTTGTGTACAGCTGACATGAAAGAGATGAATCGACTCACTCCAAAGTGGACTCCTCAAGCGCCAATTCGATTGAACACAATTACAACAGAGAAATCATAAAAATAACTATACAAACGTATCATACACACCTTCATCTACTCCTTAAAACCTTTTACTTCAATTAGGATTATAGTATTGGAAAATAAATCACTGTAAACAGACAATAGGACACTCTTGACAAACAACCACATCAAACGTCCATTTACCGACTACAGCGCCAATCGACATCAGCGACAGATTCTAGAACTTGTACTTTGTGTTGTGGCGACCATAGACAAAAAAATACTGCAATATTTGGCGCCAATTTCAATTTTTTTTAAATCATGCTGAAGTAGGTACAGTTGGTACGAGTGTTTCTTTATTTTTAATACAATGCAATTTATTATTCTTAGGTAATCATGACCTAGTCGTGTTGTGACGCGCACTGTTTTACTCAGGAATAATGTTACAACTTGAGCAAATTATAAAGCCTAGGTTATAGACACCATGACAACATTAGGCAGAATACTGAGTTAATTTAGAAATAATCTGATGGGTCATTTAAATTTATTGTAATAGTACTTACTAAATTACTTATTTTTATTTATAATTCAATTATTATTGACGTGAAAAACAATATTTATTGTTATTACTGACTTATTTAAGTTATATCCTGTAAATTTAAAAAACCTAAACCATATTAATTGATGTTGTCTGTAAGCTATAAACAGTTATTTAAGTTTAGTTTAAATGATCATAATAAATATTTTAACTTGCATACGATAATCATAAGTTCGAGGCGAGAAACTGCTCTGTGTAAATAGTGCTAAAACTAACTAAACCAAAATTATAAGAGCGTTAAAGTGATCAATGTCGAGAGCGAGTACATATTACTAGGGGAAGTGACAGTGCGGGCGCCGTAAACGCATTTCTGTCATGCACATAAATTGTATGGATCGAGTTAGTTTTTAATTTAATGAACAAATTAATATTTCAACAGTAATTTTGTCATCAATTTTTTATAGTGAACACTCGATGACTAATGTATAATAATGTAAATTATTATAATAGTCTATGGTGCCGAGATAGGTTCTTCTTATTTTTAATGTTTCCATAAGTAAACAAGATATCAGCCCCCTGATTCTGAGCTGTCGGAATATTTTCGGCCAGAACTGTCAGTTTATTTAAAGTTAAAAAACAGAATGTTAAACAAATAGATGGATGTAAAAAAAAATCCTATATTAATCAGTTTTTAATTTTCTATAACGTGAACTAATTTCTAACACTTAATAACTTAAGTTGTAAAAATACGTCGTTCTACGATTCAAAAAAGTTTACGATCCGGGAGCAATCCGATGAGTCAGAATCAGGGCCCAGGTATAATACCCAGGGGCGGATCTATGTATGGGATATAAGGGGGCCCCCAGCCCCAATAGAAGACATTGTGAATTAAAAAAAAATCGGTTAAGAGCATGTCGCATCATACTTAATGTAGAGTTTCGCAGCATAATCTCAATATTACTTAGCGGCCCACACAAGATACCTATCGAGTAATTTTCGAGTAAAATGTCTGTGACATAAGTACGGACGGACATAACGCAACTATAAGCTATAAGGTTCCCTTTTTGCCATTTTAGCTATGGAACCCAAAAAAATACAGTATCGTACGGAACCCTCACTCTTAGCGGATTTTTTTTAAATGGCAGTTAATTGATAATTTAGACACGCCTCCTATATCAGCCCAGGGCCCCACAAACTCATAGTCTGCCCCTGATAATACCTACGGGCTGGCTACTGGTAGGTTACTACGCTATTATACCACAGAATAAGTAATATTTAGGTAAAACTTATAAAAAATCAGGGTGTTTACTTAAATAATTAGGATATAATAATATATACATCCCGAATTTATTTTTTTATTTTATTTAATTCATTTTCTAGATAGATGTTCTCTCTACTGTATTTTCTTCGAGATTTAATATTATTTTTAGATTCTTATGTCACAAACACAATGATATATCGGTATATTTTATCGTAAGGAGGCATTTTATTCAATATGAAAAAATGGTCAATGTTTTTGACTCTTCAATCCTTAGAAGTACCTACCTACCTACTTACTTACCCAAATAAATTCTATATAAAACTTCAGAGACAGAGGTCTAATCGTGTACCTACCATTAAATTCAAATATATACAATTGAAGTTTTATCGAAAGGGAAGTGCCTTCCAGATTCCTCGCTCTGAGGAGTTGGCGAGGAGTATTACCTACTTCCATTATGCAGCTCGTACCTACCCATTAAATCATTCTTGGCGTGGATTCCATCAGCACATTGAGGTGGCACCCTGGGAACGTAGATTCTTTTTCAAGCTTTAATTACTTCAGTGACTCTCTCACGCCAACCAATCCCATTCAATACCTACACATCTCTAAAGAGTAAATAGGTACCTATTTCTATACACATTTACTTATACATTTTTCTGTCACCGTGACGTTGCACATGATAATATGGCTATTGTTTACAATAAATTCGATGATTTTTTCAAACATATTTCTAACATTTTTTATTTACAAACGCACGCTTACTGCTTACAAAATCATCACATAACCGTTTGTCACTGCGGCGCGTTCGTCATAGATTATATACTTATACGGCGTTCGTGACTGGTTGCATACTAAGTGAATACTAAAGTAGAGGCGTGTGGGTATGAGTCGCGTTCAGACCGTTTGTAGTTCCAATACTGTTTGTAATTATATTTATACTGTGACACAGGACTTGTTCCCTAATCTTCATAAAGCAATAAAAATAGGCAAGTACTTTATAATAATATTTTCTTTCATGTACAGTACTTAGGTATTTAATCAGATAATAAGTATCACAATTCATTGTTACCCATTGTAATACTCGTCACCACATTTTAAATTTAAATTTGAATTGAACTCTGTTACTTTGACACAAGAAACGATGTAGATTAATTTATGTATGCCCTATATACGTACAACTGCGTTTGTTGTAGTAGAGTCTGAAATTTAATTTAGTTCAAGTAGTAAATCAGTAGCCGGGGGAGTGATGTGCTTGGTGTATTGTTACTTAATTACCTACTTTATTAGTTATTTTCGACAAAATGGTGGAGTTTAGTAGGCTCATGGTAAACAGTAGGAGGCATATAACTGCAGCATCATGTCAGGAGTTATTGCATCCATACACTGATAGATGTTTGATTGCATGCCGTGATATGTTATGGGATTGTTCAAAAGGAGCCGCAATATTTTTTGGATCAATACAAGTATTTTATTTTGTAAGTACTTACCAATAGACTTATAATAAACCTGAATTTTGAACTAGCCCTGCATAGCGCGAGGGATTTTACAAACATACTAGTGATGTACTGGATATCCGTATCCGCAGATATTCAAGGGAGAAGAAAGATCCGGATCGGTATCCGTATCCGTTACTTTTTTGGCAGATTTTTTTACAGATTGCTTTGATTGATTAATTTTCAATACATAGATGAAAGTCGAGTGCAATTGGTTTATACCTTGGAACCCAGTTGTAGTGAAGGATCTGAATGATTCTGGATTTTTTAAATTGTTTATAATAAAAAGTATACCCATTGAAACTTTCTTTCTTTGTTTTTTTATTCTTAGGAAACTTCTTTATAAATAACTCCAGTTTGGGGCATACTGAAAGTTTCTTGATTCCAATAAGTTAGGCCAGATGTTGTATCTGTTATACATGTGTTGTTATTTAGTGTGTGTGTCTTCACTATTTACACAATTTTTTATTCGTTAGAACTATTCTACAAGCAGTAGTTCCAGTGATTTCGGTAACCGCACTTGCTGGATGACTTTTAGGTGCATCATCATGGCGATGATCATGCCCATATCTAAACTTATTAAATTAAATTAAATATAAATAGAGCTATGTTATGAGTATGAGGCTCCATGATAAAATACATAAATTTTATGATATATGTTTAACAATATGAAAATCGCAAAAACAATAGCCTAAAAATTTCTTCGACTGAAATTCGAAACGATGTCACAAATAATAAACAAATGACAATCTCACAAAGTAAAAATTAATGGGTATATTATAATACTTTGTTCACCAAAATAAGTTTTAACCAATTACATAATTTTACCCAAAAAATACAACGTATATCAAAGTAAGATACGTGTAGCAAAAACCGTATGTCTAAATTTAAAAAAATAATACCTGAGCCAAAATTATAGATAGCCTGATTCACGAGGAAAGTACCCATAAAATGTTAGTAGTAAATACCTACCTGCAGGTAACGAGGGGAAAAGTTGTGTCATCCAGCATAATATCTATGGTGGACGATGAGTGTTGATGACAGTGTCTAAAGAGTAAAGCCACATTCTCTCACAGCCAGCAAACGAGCTCGATCGGTAGATGTACTAAATTGTTTCAAACATTCAAGGGATCGATCTTATAAGGCACATCAGGAATAAATAAAAGTAAATAAATTGGTATTTATTTCAACCAAGGAACATATAGGCCTCACCTAATTTCCGTCACAACGAGTGATTTTGTGCCACTCTCATCCAAGTATATTTTATATAATAAATTAGGTGAGGCCTATGTTCAACAGTGGACGTCATTGGGCTGATATGAAATTTAGTCTTTATTGAATGATAATTATAATAATGAAAATAATTAAATTAAACATCTACTTACATAAAACTATATATACAGTTAAATACAAACAAAAAAAGGAAACTAAAACGAAAACTTAAACAATAAAAAAAAAAAAAAATCAAATAACCCAAAGAAAACTTGTTTAGGCATCGTAATATTCGTCAGCATCACTGTCAACTGGAAACGTACCCAAAAGGCTGGCGGCATTGCCACGTTGAATGGCAATGCTAATTCTCTGAGCGAGAAACACACCAGCCCTCTGATCACGTGAAGCGTCGATAAGCCTTTTTGCCAGATCTTTAAACAAAGACCTGCTGATATGATGAAGGAACTTATAGCTCAGTTAGAAGATAAAAATTCCTTGGTTTCAACAGCTTGCCCTTAGACAAAGGAGACCATTCTCCAACGAGGCAGTCACAATTTTATTTTTGCTACAATTTAATTTTATATTAATTTGTGTCAGCGAACCACATTAGGAAGAGAAGTTTGTCTTTTCCAGTTCACTGTTCTGTACATTTACATTTTTAGTCCATCGATGCATTTATAGCCGTATTATTAATCTATGCCCACTGCCACGGTCTATAATTCTATATAATGTTATAGCTTTATGTCAAAATGACAAATTATTATTATTGCTGAGGAGAATTGCGTTCTATTAAACCTATTATCTAGTTTTAAGCATAAAGTTATATAGGTAGTTATGAAAGAATAAAAACCGTTATTCTAACGGCATAAGTGTGAGCAGGATAATACAGATCAGTGTTGGAGTTGCAAAAAAAAAGTTTAACGTCAAACCGCAAGCAAACGTCAAGTTCAAATGACGTCCTCACTCAATGCAGTCAAGTGATGACTGACAGTAAGCCAGATCACTTTTGTTCATGAATTTAATTAAAATTTTAATACATTGAACTTCATTCCACTTCATTCATCATCTGGGTGTCTGCGGGTTAGCTGCGGCGCCTGATAGTTAACGAATTAAATAAAGCAATAATTATTTATGTGAATAACGGCATTGTGTTATTGCATGTCTTCCAAGTAGATTAATTAATTATTGAGAGTGTAGTGGTAATATAATTACAAAAATGGTTGAAGCTAGTAAACTTTGGTTTGAGCAAGCGTGTCGAGAGTGTAGATGCCATGAGCTGATTCATCCCTGGACATACAGATGTTCAGATGCGACTGCGATGATGCTTATGAGCTGTATAAAAGGCAGCTACAAATTTTATGCGATGGTGTATCTTGTAAGTAAGCCATGCTAAAACTTGTTTTAGTGTAAACATTTGTTTTTTATTTACACTTTAATTTACACACTTCATTAACTATGTTCATATTTATGAGTTGAAGTGAACTTTGCACTTTTAGTTTTTAATACTAAGGCACAAGTAGTACAACATACAAGTAGTTAAATACCTACTCTTGAAGATATTTATAATTGTAAACCATGAATATCAGTCTAGTCTTGAGCAATAACAACATCACAGCATTTGAAATACCATTCTTTTCTTATTTTTATTCACTTAAATATTAGTAGTCTAATGTATGCCACATAAAATATTATTTTACTTATATCTAAATGATAGCTGGAGTATTGTACTTTTTGGATCTTTAAGTCTTTTCACTCCATAAGACTCTCAGTCTTTGAGGGAAGACTTTAAATACTGTTTCTACCTTATGCTAAATGTAAAAGATAGTAGGTATAGATAGTTTAAGTTTTTAATTAAATTTGCTAAATCCTTCTGAATTGTAAAATGTGAAAGTATTACTTCTTTCACTTGTAAACCTGTTTATTTTAAACTAACAGCAAGGTAAACAAGTATAGAGGAAGAGTGATCAAGTCTTTCAGTTTACTTGAACAGAATTAATTATAATATTGAAGAGCATGATAGATTATTCTCCAAATATAAATGCATAATGCACATTGTATTATGCATTTATATTTAAAAGTTATCCTCAAGGAAATAATATTATGATCTAGGAAACTATGGGTGAAATAGTTTTTCCTCTATAATAGTAACATGTAAAAAACCTTTTGTGGACTATTGTGATAATTATTATTTCCTTAAAATTTTTTTACTGAAGCTGAAGGTGGTAGAAAATATCACTTAATTAATACCAAATTAAATCATGGGCCAAATACAACATTTCCATAATATTATGGTTAATTTTAAACTTTTTAATATGTTATATTTTGATACTGTGCAATTCTATTATATTTTCATCAAATATTTAATATAATTAACAAGTAACAATAGCGAGTGAGTTTCTGGCTAGTTCTTTTCAAGGTCATCTTACCTTACATCTGGGACTGACACCATTTTGCTGTTTTAGCTTTGAGGTTCATAAGTAACATCTAGGTTCTAGATGATCCAAATAATGTAACATATTAAATTTGACTATACTATGATTATGATGGTCAGATGGAATATATGTAGAATAATTAAAAACAAATCACTGTCCAATTGCATCATAAGATTTCATTTAGGTATATTTTCTTATGCCATTATTCATTATGCTCTAACTTGTATTATAAAGATTAGAAAATGATCCAAAAGCTGTTTTCATTAATTTAATTGGTTAGTAAAACATAGATATTAAAATATATAATCAAATGTTGTTATTGTTTACTCTATCTCCAATTTAGCTATAGTAGATTTCATGTAAGTGTGAGCTTAGAAGTAGTGAGCTTGCTTTATCATCATCATTTCAACCTATAAACGACCCGCTGCTGGGCACGGGTCTCCTCCAGAGAATGGAGGGAATTTAGCCTACTATAGCATGCTGGCCAAACGGGTTGGTATAGGGTTAAGTGTGTGTTAATCTGAGGTTTCAACTTGGTTCACATGACTGTAGAGTTCTTATATTCTATAGTCATGTGTGCTGAACTGAATTTTATTTAGTCATATGATTAGACCCATAGAATCATAAATAATCAAGTTTATTGACACAAACTATTTGACCTATTTATCAATTGAACTTATCATTAACATCCAATGTTGCTTGTGTATTAATTGAGGTATTTTTGTTTCAGATACAAATATTAATGAAAGGAAAAAAGTTATCAAAAAAAGAAATGTTATATCAATTTAAGTTGTATTTAAAATCTGGAATTTTTGGTTTGACAGTGGGCAGTTCGTTTGTTACATTAAACTGCCTATTCAGGTAATTTATAATCTATGGTACCTATGAAATCTCAACAATGGAAATGTAATCAAACATTTCTGTGCTAACACTAGGCGACCATATATCTTAAGTTATTGAATTTTAAGGTTTATATTGGCTTGACATGTCCTTGATACTACTTTTTACTTTCTAAAACTTAGCAGGCCGCTAGCTCATGTGTCACCCTCTACAACAATAAAAACATCATTATAATGTACCTATAAATGTTATGAGAAATTTGTGATAACTATGCAGAAATTGTACCTATACAATTACTTCCAAAACAAATTAAAGCAAAGAAAATAATGTAGTTCATTTACTTTTTATGGAATATTGTTTTTCATACAATTCCTACCATAATAGAATTGTCGACAATAACCGGGAAATATACCTATACATTTCCTAAGAAATGTGGATTTTAATACCTTTGATAAATTATTCGACACATTTCCTAAATTGCAATTTCTGAATATCACACATTTCCGGCAACATACATACATAAGTACTTAATTATATTTAATGAGAGATATAATCTTTTTCGATAGGATAATACTACATAAATATGATATACCTATTAATTATTTTCGCATGCGTGTGAAATAAGTCTAATTAATGTAATTGTTAAATTATGGTTCTCATCAAAGCTACATAATTCTGTGTGGGAATTTAGATATCAAATTATATCATAAACAAAAATATACCTTAATTGCTAAGCTATAAAATCTAGTACCTATTTTGGACGCGGCATAATAATTCACACAGAGTAGGTACTTAATATTAAGTTAAACTGTTACAAACTAAGGAAATAATGAATGGGGGAGAAGATAATTTAAATTTTATAAGAATTATGTTAATACAAAATTAAATACTCCTATCGCAGTCACTCCTGGCTAGGAGGCTCCTCCCGCATAGGCCACAAGAGCACATTAATGGAATGAAAATTATCCTATGTGTGGATCCAATAGTTAAGTTTTAGTAGATGGAGCAGTCGTCTTATCTTATCTCATATCTGGTTTATTCAGACTAATCGATAGCAATAGGTAGGTATTAAATTCAGGGAGAGGTGAAGAAAACGCAGGACACTTACCAGTAATCTATATGATTCGATTGGTCGATTTTGAAATAATTGTAAAATGTTTGAATAATGACATGACATCTATATTCATAGTATTTAGTATTTACGCTTACACCCGTCACTCATGGTATCTCAGTTGACCTAAACCAATTGGAACTCATTCCAAATAAATATACATACATTTGTCAAATCGAAAGTCACCATTTCGAGTGGCCCCTGCCCCCTGATTCAGAGTTGTCTGAATTTTTTTAAAGGAAATATATTTTTTTTTGTTACAGGCGGTTATTCTTCAGCGAGTTTTCATACTATACAACAGTGTTATTACCATGCACTGTCAGTGGATTAGCTATTTATTTCGAGCCACCGTACAGAAGAGTGATGGTCCTAAATTTATTTGTTAATTTGGTGAGTATATTTATGCATACAAGGTCATCAAACCTGTCTTAAAAACAGTAATATCGTGTACACTTTACCGCTATGCCACTCACTCACGATAACATCTACGTACCTCGCTTCCTTTATTCTAACTCACCTTAGGTCGTCCGGAAAAACAATTATGAGATACACAAGACAATACAACATTTTGTTAATTTGCCAGGGACCATTTCAAAATCTTGTTTGCCAATAAATTAACTTAACGTAATACGATGTCGAAGCGAAGCAATTGCTGTACACAAAACCCAACTTTCTTGCCTCGCAACACTCTCTTTAACAAACGAAGCTATCTGTGGCACAATTCCCTTTTGGAAACAACTTACAAAGTTCTTCAAATTCAGTTCCAATTCCAAAGGGAGCTCCCCGCGGCGCGAGACCCACTGTGGCGCAAATTTTAGCACGTTGTATCAGTCTTGTCGTCCGGGAGAACACGACACCTTAAATACTTGTATTCAACGCCGTTTTACCGACTGAATTTTCCTCTCGGAGACAGTGGGACGAGCCGCTCTGCGGACAAGTTAGGGACATTCTTCTTGCTTCGTCTCCTAAGCCCGCGAATCGGGACTGTGGCTTCAGGCGCTTCCATCT
Source organism: Laspeyria flexula (assembly GCA_905147015.1). Taxonomy (NCBI): domain Eukaryota; kingdom Metazoa; phylum Arthropoda; class Insecta; order Lepidoptera; family Erebidae; genus Laspeyria; species Laspeyria flexula. The sequence goes on along the minus strand of LR989960.1, from coordinate 13,577,077 downwards.
TTCACTGTAGAATTTTTTATGGACGATACAAGCCTACCTCGCTACATGCTTACGCTTAGGTGCACCATCTGTCTCTCCGCCCCGTTGCTACTACGGGGAAGCTGTCGGGAGCCTTGGGCACCATGTCATGCAGCAGAAGCGTCAGCCGAGTTTCGCGGATGATAACCTTAATGACATACTTCGTCGGACTCTTGTCACCCACCGCTGGAGTGCCAGCCATTTTAGAACCAAATGGCCTGACGGGCGGCGATGGTAAGAGACCTGATGGTATGTCATTATTGCACTGGAAGATGAGTAGACCTTTAGTGTGGGACGCGACTTGTGTCGATACCCTTGTGCCATCTCATCTTCCAAATACAGCAGGTTGCGCCGGCGCCGGCGCTGCTGCTGCATCTACCGAAACATTCAGGCGGCACAAATACACCAATCTCGCTGGAGTTTATTTATTTGTGCCGGTTGGAGTCGAAACACTGGGGCCGCGGGTCCACCCAGGTGCTCGCGTTCTATTTCATGAGCTGACCGACATGCTGGCTATTTTCTTGCACAAAGAATTAGCATTGCCATCCAGCGTGGCAATGCTGCCAGCCTGAAGGGCACTTTTCCCGCAGACAGTAGCAGCGATGCGGAAGAATTTTATGATGCCGTTAATTTGTAATTTCTTTCTTTTGTTTGTTAAGTTTAATGATACACGATTATATTTGTAAATATTATTGTTTAACTTTATATCAGTGTTAATTATTTTATGATGTTATTATTATAAAATAAATATTAATTCATAATTGATCATTATAAGTATACTAAACCTATGAATATGAAAACAATAGTGAGTCTGAATATGGCGGAAATCAGCTTAGGAATGCAACAAAGAAGTTTATTATATAAACTTGATGCTGACTAAGATAGAGCGTTTTTCTCTGTTTATTATTTTTATGCCGCGCTGCCACGAATAAAGTGAAATTAAAGCGAAATAATATACCTACTAGGTTCAATTCTTCGGCTCAGTAAATATTACTTATCTTCCCTAAATGAGAGAGCTATCCTTTCAAGGTAGGCAGCGGCTTGGCTGTGCCCCTAGCTTTGCCAACGTCCATGAGCGGCGGTAACCACTTACCATCAGGTGGGCATTCTGCTAGTCTGCCACTTTAGGTAATAAAAAAAAATCCAATCCAAAACGTTGATTCTCTTATCTTCGATCGTCGATACTCCGTTGCAAAAAGGAGAATCTATACTTCTATACTAATATTATAAAGCTGAAGAATTTGTTTGTTTGGTTTAACGCTAGGATCTCAGAAACTACTGGTTCCATTTGATTGATACCCTTAATGATATAATACAACAAACATTGATATCATTGGATTACGTTATTATAGTCATATTAATTAGTTATCGATGATAGATATAATGTTTTATCACTATAAGAAGTTGTAAGCCGATTAGTTGACAATCATACTAGCCATCCAAGCATGATAAAATTTATCTTTGCAGAACGGTTATAACCGGTACATAATCGTTTAGGTACCTACAAAATTTACCTATGCGTGTAAATCAAGAGAACGGCCGCAAGAAATGATTAAAAATTATTCGATTTTCGTAAAGAAATATAGTAATATAGCGATGGTGGCTGAATGGATAAGTGAAACATGCGGCAAGCTACACACGCGGTCAGAGTTCGATTCCGACCAGCAGTACCAATGTGGATTTCACTTTGTGGAATTTATATGTATTATACATGTGACTTACCATCAGCTAACGGTGAAGGTAAACATCGTGAGGAAACCCACATACACTAGAAGAAATTCTAAGTGTATGTCTGATCCACCAACTCGCATTAGGCCAGTGTGTGTGGATTATGGACTAAACCTCCTCAGCTCTCTAGATAGAGCAGTGGAGACCCGAGCCCAGCTTTTATTTTCATCCGAAAATCGATGAAAATAAAAGCTGATTTTGATTAAGTTTGGGATGCAGAGCCAAGTTCATCATCGATGCTCTTTTGTGCATACTTATAAAATTACTTATAAACGTTAATCTTAATCAAAGCGATATGCTTGTGATTATGATGATCGAGCATAACAATGCACTAATTAAGTAGTCAATTTTCATGTATTACCAAAGCCTCATTGCCGCTGACCTTATTTAATAGATCTCTAAAAAGAACCTTAAATACAAAGCTATACAGTCTTGACCTTATTGTTTGCTTTAAGCCTTATGTATAATTAACTATTTAAACATAGTTGAGAAACGGTATTATGTAATCTTTACATTATTCGATAACGATTTTAGCTATCGCTTTTTCTATACAGAGCTATAGTACATCGCTACGTTCCATGAGTTTCGTGGTAGAGATAAATTCAATAGATTCAGAATTTCAGATATGGTCAGATAATATGCTTACGATATAATCCTTAATCAAAAAGGATGGGGATTTCTTGGATGTTTAGTATATGTACACTGGATAGGATTTTTCACGTACGTACCTACGTACGTGAAAAATCCTATCCAGTTTCTCTAGGAAATTCTACCCCTTATTACAAAATACGGACTTAGTATTAAACCAGGTTTAAATTGTCATAAGCCATTGTTTAGTGTTAAAGTTGTCAATTTAAACCTGGTTTGGTGCTTAGTCCGTATTTTGTAATAAGGGGGCTAATATTTAATATTTGATCTCATCTAAGATTAATAAGCGTGTCTGTCAGGATGACTGGACCGAACGAAATTTGTACTACATGGTTTAAATACTGCACTTGGGCTCATCTACATATTATTATCTCGTTTGATCCAGTCATCTTGACGGACACAAAGTTAGTGTCGCTGCATTCTTTATATCGTTATAGGTATTTTATATTGTTATCTTTCGTTCTATAAATTCGATCGGATATTATCTGAGTCAATCAAATAAATTCTTAGACCTCCTAATTTATGACTAAATTATGTGTTCGGTGTTTGCTTACTTATTATTTATATCCACGGAACAGAAAAAACAACGTGTTTTTTCTGTTCCGTGTTTATATCAGCATTTCTACTACTAGGTATAAAGATTCTAAAAATATATCGAGACCTCATAATATAATTAAAAATTAAATTTAGATTCATTTGTCTAAAAGTAATTAATTTACATATTTCCATATTTTTTGCAGTTATTCTAACATAAATTATAATTTTTGTTTTAATTTAAGATGAGTCATGCAAACTGTTTTGGTTTATGCATAGTTTATTACGTACATTATTAAACTCAATCTATTGTAACTATTCGTTTCTCAAATAAAATGTCTTTATCGGTATCACTCAAGATATGAATGCAATGTTGCAGGTGTTCGAATACTGGGTACGAACTTTAGAAATGAAAGGATGGCTCCGACGGTCTCCTGGGAAAGAGACGATGATCTTCATGTTGGGCAGTGCTGTCTTCTTCTATCTGATGCGACTAGACAGAGAGAACAATAAACGTACGCCTTTGTTCTGGTATGTATAGATAGGCGTCATTTCAAGTGGCATTTGAAAGAGAAAAAATTATTTATTAAAATATCTTTGTAACGAAATTTATCTTTACTCAACCACCCAACTTGTGGCACAAACGAACGAAAGAACGAAAGTTGTGACATGCGGATGACTGGACCAAAGAACAGGATAAATTAATTATAATTATAAAATATGTACGAAATTATATAATGACCTCATAATAAGTACCATTACGAAAGAGAAACAAAATTCATTGGCACAAATAAGGCCTTTGAATTAAATTCCATCGGATTAATTGAAATAATAGTGTTAATGATTGCCATTTTTTTGTTATAATGTTAATTTTGTACCAATTAATTAATTCTGTATTCATTCTTCACATCAACACGCAAATTTATACAGTGATTCTTATTACAAATCACTGGAAGTGCCTCAGGGCTCGATATTGGGTCCATTGTTCTCTTTACGAATGTAAAGTTTATTCAATTATTCATATTTATAACGTCAAAATAATAAGTTTATTAAAATCATTCTTTTCAATACAATCATCTTGAACATATTGATAGTATAGTCGACTTAATAGGAAATCTATTGTTTGCAGTCATCGATGACGGTAACAGCTGAATATTACAAATCATGTTTTGTTATCTTGTTTGAAATGTTAAAAGTAGGTATGTTATTTGTGTTGTCTCAAAATGATATAATTGAACAGTAAGGAAAAACAAAAACTTTCCAGGTATTTTATTTGCAATACGTACGTTAATGTAAATAACTGCGGAATAACAAACTTGATGTCACTTTTAGTACGAAATATTCCTAAATCTGTTTTTTTTCTATTTAATAAAATGTACGTGGTAAGACAATAAACATGTAGGTACATCGAACATACGGAAATCCACGTTACAAAATTGATTAATTTATAGGAAACAAAAGAATCGCTCATAATTCTATTATCAAGTCGAAAGAACGGCTGACATACAAAACATAATGGGACACAATCTTGTTGCGCGGCGTTTAGTAACATGATTGGACTATTGTTTACATAATAGCTTATCATAAATCTGTTATATGAGCCGTTCCTTTTCAATATCTTTGAAAATAGTTATGATTTTTTTAGAATATTGCTGAAATGGGTAATTATTTGATAAAACTTGCCGCAGCTGTTTAGTTCACTTTTAATTTCAGTACGAGGTGTCAAAGTTGTGTGATTAGTTTATTAGAAATATATTGACTGAAGATAATATTATATAAAATATAATCTCATCTTTGTAAAAAAACTGTACCAACCCGCCTGGCCAGCGTGGTATAGTAAGCTAAATTCCTTCCACATTCTTTGGCCCGTGTCCAGCAGTGGGACATTTATGGTTTGAAATGATGACTGCTTGAGATGCCATAACAATAAAAATAACAGAAAAAAATTGAAAACTGGCGATATAAGTGTAAAGTTTACCTCAGTGTACTATGTTTTTTACTTTTTTTCACTTGAAAAATTATAATAACTTGAGCACCTAGTACTCGTAGGTACTTAAGTTATTATAATTTAAGATTAAGTTTCTCAGTACCACTATATAAAAGGCATTGAGAAACTTAATCTTTAAAGTCCAAGAACGAATCTCCTAAGTATTTCCGTTGCTAAGATCCCGTATCTATCCTTTCTGGTCATCATCGGTTGGTGCAACCTGTCTATTTAAGTCCAAGAAACTACTACTACTACTAGTTAATTGCGTATGGTGCCGGGACAGCACTGCTGAGTAAAAGTTTTCTTTGCATGGCACAAAAAATCTTTAATAAATTACCAGATGACATTAAAATATTAAATATAACTCAATTTAAAAAATGTTTGAACAAATTTTTGGTTGACAAATGTTATTATACAATTAATGATTTTCTTACAGATAAGATTGACATGAGTAATTTTATTGACATTTTCCATTGAATTTTATATAAGTAATTATGACATTGTATTAAATATTTGTATGCCTTGATTTGGCGAAATATAGAGATACCTACTAACCCCATTCTACTAACATGTTTGTACTACCTATATTGCAAATAAAATGATTTGTATTTAAGAGACTAAAATAATTTTTCAAATTGGACCTGTAGTTCCTGAGATTATCGCGTTTAACTAAACAAACAAAAAAATCTTCAGCTTTATGATATTAGAATAGATGTGTGATATTATGTTAAAAATTTTACAGGTTCTTCACTCCACCTCGAGTTTCCAAAGAAGTTGGTGAGCCGATGAAGGGTATTGAAGGTAGAAGTGCGGCGTGTCCACATAGAGGAGACTGTATGAATTATGTTTTAAAGGTAACATAGAACATGCAAGTTTCTTCAAGATTCCTTTCAAAAGCTTACTTTATAGACATACATAAGGTACATTTTACCTGAACATTGAACCTTACGTATGACACATAGGTCCTTAGCTTGTTGATGCAGTTCAACTTTAAGTATCCACTGCACTACTAATATAATGTATTGCTGTACAGCGATAACCGCCTTCTGTCCATAAATATACGGTTCAAAATTTCCCAGCGATCTTTCTTATCTTATAACTCTTTTCTGCTGTGAATGCGGTATGTTCTTGCAGGTTTTGTTTGACAATATTAGTCTCAAAAAGACTAATATTGAAAGCATTGCAAGTAATGTATATTAAACTATTATTTTTCTGTTTGTTTCAGGGTACAGCGCAACTATTCGGCGTCGGTTGTGCGATGACCATGCTTAGAACAATAATACCTAAAATATTAACACCTACTAAAGCATTAAAGTCTTTGAGATTTTCTCATATGAAACTGGGATTATTCTTTGGTGGATATATCGGTATTTATAGGGTATGTTTCATCGCTCAGTAATATAACCTATTAATATTAAAGTTATATTTCACGTTCATTGTCAAAGTATTGAGGTATCTATGGAGACGTGCACGTGCATTCTTGCGTATACGGGGACGTAAAACGAACGAGCCAATATTATGCAGTGAAATTGATATTATGTGTTGAAAATCGACAGCCTAAAATCCTTAGAAGCCAACTTAATATTAACATCTTGGTGGAACACAATTTTTTTTAAATATGTCTTAATTTGACTAGTATCAACAGTTTATAGTAAAGATGAAAAAATTATATACAATACAAGCGACCCGCCTTGGCTTTTAGAACTGTCAAACAAAAAGTTATTGAGGCGATGGTGGCCAAATGGATAAGTGACCGGCATGCAAATCATGCGGACCGACTTCGATTCCGGCCGGTAGTTCCAATGTGGATTTCACTTTGTAGAATTTATATACTAGTCAAGTGTCTTACATTTTGCTGACGTTGAAGGAAAACATCGTGAGGAAACCCACATACTCTAAAAGTAATTCACAGTGTATGTGTGGGCGCTACAGTAGTTCAGTTACTGGTCGACGTAACAAAGAAGACATAGCATCTATCAAAAAAAGAGTAATAATCTTTTCATACAAGCGCCAATTGGTTTTTAAATTTGTAAATGTAATAGAAAATTGTTTTGTTTCAGTTAGTAGTATGTCTGCTGTGTCGCGCGCACGGCAGGGACAGCGCCATGTACGCGCTCCCGGCGGGCTTCCTCTCCGGCCTCGCCTTCAGGGCAGCTCCCTCCCTGCCCATCGCACTCGCACCTCTCACTTCTGCATTACAGGTTAATTGTGCACTTTTATTAGGGCCGAAACGTACCTTTTTCACTTAACCTTTTGAATGCAATGTCATAACGGCATTGCCGCGGTGATATGGCAAAATCCAGCTTTTAAAGCTGTGTTGTCAGTACCCTACCTCCGTTTTATGTCAACGTCGCGATCCAATAACTCTGAATGCAAATCCCACTCTATTTAATGACAGTTCTAAGTGACAGAAATATATTCTAAGGGATAAAAACACAGGAAAGTGCGATTCGCTGCCGGTAGATGTAGTCAAAGCCTTTTTTTAAAGAGGGGAATGCGTTTACGCATGCCGCCCCGTGCGGACACGGGACGGTTATGTGGGATTCGCCGGTTGAGACCGGAATACCCACTAAACCCCTCTGTGCACCGACTCTTCGCTGTAGTGAGTGGGTCGCTGGAGCTTGATATGACATCAGCGGCCTGATGTAGTCCAACCATAAGTTAACGTGGTTACCTCACTACTAACACCGCCGTGCCGGATGTCGTGGGAGTGATTTCATTTAGCGAAATATCACTAGCGGGAGGGGGGAGGGGTAGTGAGATATGAACTGTAATTATTATTTCTTTGAACGCGCGATTTCTAAACCCAATATTGTCTGTCTGGACATAGTTGTTTTGTGCATCTGTGTGTGCTTGTCTATTTTTTAACCTCGGGCGCAAAAAAAATGGGTGTTTGACGTGCCTGTGTGTCTGTCTGTGGCATAATAGCTCCTAAACGGATGTGCCGATTTTGATACTTGTGATAATTTTTTGTGTATGTTGCACCCGCTTCAAGGTTATTCATCTGCTCTTGTTACGTGCCATGGTTAGAATGACATAAATTTATCAATTTTGTTTTTTTTTAATTCCAGATCTTAGGTTCATGGGGTTACCAGAAGGGCATGATACCCGCCAACTTACCGTTAATAGAGCTACTGTACTGCTTATGCCAAGGTCTGCTGTTCCACGCACGAGTCATGCACGAGGATGTCTGTCCACGGTACATCATCAACTTGATGCATACTGTTACTAGTGCCAAGTAAGTTTTATATACATAAAAACTTTTTTACTTTACTTTTGAAATGGATGAAGAATAAACAATTAAATTAATAAAAACAATTTTTAGACTATTTTGAAATGTTTATAATAAAAATTTACAGCTCATTGTCACTGATATTTGCATCATCATCATCATCATCATCATATCAGCCCAACGACGTCCATTGCTGAACATAGGCCTCACCTAATTTACGAAAGATACAAAATATATTTTTGACTTGAAGATTTTGGCCTGAGTACAGTGCCTACAAATACCTATTTAATTATTTTGAAATGGGTCTCTGTCACGTATTATATTTTAAATAATAGTTTAGACCATATTTATTTGCCCGACATTTCGATCGAATTGTTCCGAAATGACGCACGTCGGCGAAGGAACGGCGGGTGAACTTGACATTCAGCTCGCGCCCCGGACTGTCCAATCTTAATTAACTTCAAATCAAGATAAAAAACATCAAAAGATAATTTTTATTTTTTATTCTTTCCAGGGCCGACGAGATCCAAGCAGGATTCATTCAGAAAATGTTGAAGTTTGTTTGAATTTAGAACAATTGTAATTTATTTTTAATTGTGTACAATCGTACATACATTGTGTTGTGAGGCGGAATCTTCGACGCAAGTGACTGGCATGAATTATTTAATTTTATTTTTAATTTTGGTGCTTGTGTATAGTTAAGTCCGCTATACACCTTCAAGTAGACTTGCGCATACTCAGACTTGCACAAATCTACAACAATACAAACTTGCGCACACTCATATTAAAATAGACTTGAACAAGTTTGATTTTGCGCAAGTATAATTTGAAGGTAGGAAAGCGATATGTTATATTTATTGCATAAATTGTACATTTGTATTTAGTTATATATAAGAGTAAATTAGTATTATTGAAGACATCTAAACCAATTACAAATCGTTTGCTCGGAAGAATACTGTATTATGTCAAAATTAATACAAGAATACAGTCACAAGTGGTACCCTTCATAAAAAAGGTATAAATAGCTTAAAAAAAAAAGATAAATGAACAGTGTGTTTATGATAAATGATAGAGTATAAAGTAATCCATGCTATTATAAAAAATATTGCTTATAATATAAAAATATCACAATATTTGTAATTAAAAGCTGTAATCGCTTCTCGTGAAAAAGTATAGTTTTTGAGTTAATACAGTATTCTTGCGAGCAAGTGAAATGTCTGTAGATATTTGGACGAATATGTGAGCAGTAGAAACGCTGCTATATGTATAATATTATTAGACGTATCGTTTCTTCTGCTAAACACAACAAGATGACATCCACCCACAAGGTGAACAGATGATCTGATCCGAACAGCGGGACCGTGCCGGATGCAAGCCGCAAACAGCTGGTCTTATTTGGAAATATCTTGAGGAGGATTATGTACAATAGTGCACGTCCTATGGCCTATATGATGAAAATTATGACGGTATTTAAGTTTGAACAATATAAAAGGTCAGACGCAGGGATACATTTCTGTATCGAGTTATACAAATGTAAAATTTGAGATTTTTTTATTTATAAACTGTCATTGTCAGCTTAGCGTGGATACCATACATAGTTATTTAATTTTATATGTTTTTTGGCGCGAATCAAACGACTTTTCTTTGAAATTTATTGAGATAACATCAAAAGCTAATGTGATAAACAATCTCATAAATTATAACTAAATAGTGATGAATATATCACACATTAATTTTAAGTGACATCTGCCTCCCTAGACTAGTGGCAATCGATTCGATCTGTCTAATTTATCGACATGTCAAATTAGTACATTGATCACGTGACATATCGATAGCTGTGTTCAAATGTATTGAAGTGACATGTCGTTTTGAATATATAGATAAAAGCGATTGCCAGTTGTCTAGGGGGTAATAGGTTAGACTTGACCATTTTTTTTCTATGTTATAATTAATGGGCAAACGCCTTTTCATGTGGTTTATGGAACATTAATCAGCTATGGGCAAAATAGATTAGGAAAAAAAAAAAGGTTACTGAAAAATTCCAAAAAATACTAGGGTGATTTTTGACGTACGTAATGGTCTGATTTAGGACCAATTGGTACTCTTATTTTACTAGTGCCGTTTACGGAACGGCACAAATTCCTAGTTAATTGTTATTTTTAATAAGTGGGAGCATGAGAAAAAAGAATTCGTTTGGACCCTATGACCGCTCGTCTATGCTTCTTTCTAGATTCAACTTTGCTCTTAAAATACCTTCGAGTAAGATTTAAACACGCTTCAGATGGATGTAATCATAAGATGCATGCAGCAGATGTAATTCAAATTCTATATACAATATAATGTAATCCAATTTTCCTCCAAGGTCACCTTTGTTGGAATGCAAGATTATATCCATTTGGGCACGTTTCAATGTTGGCTGTTGATCGTGGTAGGAGCAAAAATTTTAACTTCTTAGGGCCCTTGTACACGCTAAAAAATTTCACAGTGTATGTGGCAGATAAAACAAATGCGACAAGAATTTAGCTTCATTATGCATACATAAGCTTTTTGTCTCATTATAGTATATATAGTACACGACAAGAATTTAGTCGGATATTTGCGATGAGATTGTTTTGTAGAGCGCGTCGTGTCTAGCGCATACAAGATTTTTTTTTGTAAGCGCCAGAGCAATGTACACAGTTCGTGGGTAATTTCTTTTCAACTCCTTCATTTACTTCTGATTAATTTCGTTGCGGGTTCCAAGACAGTGGGTTAGGCATTCCCTGGGACTCCCGAGTGTAAAATTCGGTATTAAATTATTATATAACGGGTCTACGTCACGTATTATATTTAAGGAATATGAAAATACCTTATTTGTTTGCCCGACGTTTCGTATAAATATAAATGACCAAAGTGAGGGTAGTAGCAGAAACCCGCACGCATCAGGAACGACGCTCGGCCGCTGCTCCAGTCAGCCCGTGACCACGGTCGGTGTAATTCGACCGAAACGTCGGGCAAACAAATAAGGTATTTTCATATTCCTTAAATATAATACGTGACGTAGACCCGTTATATAATAATTTAATATGTGTACAAGTCGCGAAAGTTTAAAAGATTTTATTGTAAAATTCGGTGTTAGCAAGGGTCAAAGTAGTTGCAGTGGTGGGTATGACGGTGGGATTGTCCCGTTAGTTCGTATGTAGAAAGGACACGAGTCCTAACATAGCCGCGGCGATATTTTTTGTCGTGTACATGAGCGCTCAAGCATCGCATCCTTTTCAGTTCAGTACACAATACTTCAAAGATAATAAGTCTGTGATTTAATATAAACTTGTTTGTGGAACAGGGTTTATTTAATGGGTTTATCATTTAAAGGTTTCGTTTTATATTCCAGTACTTTAAATACTTAAAATTACTAACACTTAGATATGCTAGATATATTCCGGTGGTAGATCCTAGCATAACTTTAGTATGATTTGGCAGGTAGAATTTGATAATATCATAAATAAACTTTATCGCTATAGTAATAGAGTTTTAAATTTTTTATCGACTAAAAAAGCAAATCAAAGCCATTGCTTTCTCTTCGCTTACGTCTTCGTGGTCAAAAAATGATTTAATACTTTATTGTTTTCTCTGAAAGACAACCTGTAGACTAAATTATTAACATAACAGTTAATAACGATATAATAATTACTTTCTACTCCATTTAGGCGTACTATGATATATGTCAATTAAAATCGCGAGAAACTCGACCAATATAAGACAGCACAGCTGTGTGTGATTGGTAATTTATTATCGCGACATATAAATTAACCAATCACAGAGCCTGTAAAAGTTGAGTTAGCGATTGCTAAAGTTTGTATTGTCGGTTAAATCTCTATAATACCTTAGCGAATATTGGTAGTAGTTATTAGTTAATACGTAGATATGTCGATAAATACGTATATCATAATTTTAAAATCAGTTAAAACTGTTGTGGTAAACGGTGTTGCACTTACAACTTAAAAATTTTAAAAAAAAATTGACATCTTGCCTAGGCTTTAGCGTTAAGGAAAGAATCCAAATTAGTTAAGTCTCAAATACCGTAAATAAAAATGGTAAATAAAAACGGTATCACTCGAAATTCATAGTTATTAATTACATATTCGGGATTCTTTTTTCAAATAGAGCTGTTAACAATTGCGCCAAGTATGATCTTGAAAAAAAAATACCCAGTAGCCAGGTCCACACCGGACGATCTATTTTAGTTCGGCGGAACGTTACGGTGCAGGAGCAACGGTTTCGGTTTAGAATCAAGGTATGAGCAAGATGTATATACCTGGATAGTTAAGATTACATTTACAAGAGTACATGAGTGTAAAAGTGCATTACAATATTTATATAAGTCGCGTAGCAAAACGGATAGTGCATAATAACAGTGCCTGCATTGTAGAAGTAAATCGCTGTGAAGACATTAGGAAAATTAACATCGAATATTAGTTTAAGGATATTTAATTAAGTACTCTTTATACTTGTGAATGATTAGAAGCCGAGCACAACGGACGCTTAAGCGTAGACGTGCACGTAACGCTGAATTATAATGTATGCAGTGTATGAGACATGACACGCCGCTTGATGTAATGCGTCTATATTGATATTCACGTTTACGCATCCGGTGTGCCTGGGCCTTTGAAGGTACCTTAAAAATAAGTCATTATATAAAAAGTGGTGAATTAGCGTCAGCACACACCGAATGCAAGATACTCGTGCATGGTCGAGTCAAATTTTGACTGGTTGACCATGCAGGTGGCATGCACGCCCCTCCGTGAGCGAGCTCCGTTGAAATTGCTCCAGGTTGCTAAGCGGGCGTGCATGACCAGTTTGATGCTGTAAACACACGTCCAGACAGTTTTCTCGCTGCGGCAATACTGAAGACTGCGGGCAGCGCGCGTCGGCGGCATGCACGCGTACTCGAACACGCATTCTGCAATCTTGAGCATGTTTAAGCATCAACTTTGCCCGCCCTTTCGGGCAAAAAGGTGTGAAGCTATGTATTTTTAAATGATTTTTATAATGAACAGGCAGTTGATTAGTTTTCTCGACATCATGGCATATTTTATACATATTTAAAATTTATTTTTTCATAATATTCACAAGTGTAAAGATACTACAATACTAAGGCACAAATTATAATAGTTACCTATAGAATAGTTTGAAGCAATTAGCACTTCATGTATTATATTATTTATTTATGTTATAGCCAATTTAAAGTAACAGAAACAACTTATATTTTGTGTTATTTTAAATCGAACATCTTAATTTAATCGTAGTTGCAACAACTGTGATTAATTTAGGGTTTTTAATTTACGACTGTGAAATTAACCATTTAATATCTCCATAACATGAGAATTTTTATAAATTAGTTTTATGATTATTCATTTATTACGTGAGAACATAAAATGCGACGTTTGGTGACCTCATTCTATGTCCAAATACCCAATTTTATTACTCTGTATTATTTGCTGTACATGTAGCGCGCAACAGACGGCGCTATATATATATTAATATAGAAAAATATATATTAAGGTATAGCAAGCTGCCACACACGGTGGCTATACATTAATATAATTTTTTGCACTCATTAGCTCAGCGGCGTAATATATCGTGCTATATCCTGTCGGCATATTTTGGTGACGCAACAAAAATAAGTTATATAAAATAAACCGTACTATATCTACCTTAATATGAGTTATATTAATATATATTATAGCGCCATCTGTTGTGCCCTTGTATCTAGAAAGTAAGTCCAATCGGTGGTGGCACCATCTACAATTTTAATTATAGATACCTATTTAAAGTTACATTATTGTCAAGTTACATATATTAACTAATTTTTGTAGTTCGCATAAGGAAACAAATGTCTCAGAAGCTTTACGTGCGGCTATCCATTGAAGTCTTCTGTTATTCAGGGTGTGATTGGTTTTTATTGTAGAAATTATAATGATATTTTAAATTAATATATTTTGTTGGTGTTCTAGGTAAATTAATAGCCAAAGGTGTATGTTCGTTCTATAAAAACCATACATTGTTTAGTTCAGAGTAGGTAATTATGCGTAGAGGCAAATTTTTTAAACGTTTATTATCTAACACATACAGAGTTTCTCCAATCAATGATACGACAATATACTTATCGTTTGATAAGGATAGTAATATTTCGTTGTATCGAATCGTCAGTGTATGTGGGCTTTAGTCCGATATACGCTACCACGTAATACAATCATATAGCTGGTGTATCTCTCTATCTCACCATAGCTATTGGATTTAAAATATTTATATACCGTGTTTTTTTTCTTTTATTCGTCTATAGAAAGAGAAGGAAGACATTTCTATTCGTAATTAATCTGTTTTCCAACAATAAATTAGTATTTATTAAAACTTTTCAATTGCGTGGTTTACGATACACAACTAATAGGGAACCTAGTACAATTATTGCATTTTTTTAAATAATTTATAGCACACATTCACATAATATAATGTTCGGCGTTATTGTTATATTTTTATAATAAATGATTTTGTATTATATTGTCCTATTATTTTAATTACCTGCCTCAAATAAATAACTACAACTGAGGTGTATACCTCCAGGGCAAGAGGTCCTGAGTTCACCTTATATCAATTTCGCACGTCACCAATATTTGACGGTCTTAGGGGTCATAGGTACTTAGAAAAATTAAAAATGAAAGAACGATTTTCAATATATTTTAATGATTGTGCTTTAAAAGGCCTATAAATTCATATTACGAAGAAGATAAATACATGACTAAATAGAACTTGTTTATTTTAAAGTTGTGTGTAAAAACAATGATGCAATGCTTTTGCTTTTTGCTCGAAATGATAAAGCTGTCAAATGAAAGTGAACCTTATCATTGAATTATAAGATACATTGTCATTTATCGGTTTATCGGCCGGTTATTTAAGAGGGTTCATACGGAGGAATGGCAACATCGCAATTTAGTGTCATATTTCGTGGTTTTCGATTTTTATTATTTAATTGGAGCTATTTGTTTTAAATGCTTTCAATACATTTTTTAGAATTAGGTGAGAGTTATGTAAAAGGTATATCATTGCGTTTACAGTTCTATTTATATGCAAATAACACATTGGAACTGCAGGATGTTTTTTTTTAGTAAAATAACTAAGCATTACATATCATATACATACTTTTTAATACAAGTTCATCAATCCTAAACAATTGAAAATATAAAAAAAATAGATTAAATTATAAAAATCGAAAACCACTAAATTATGAGTATTATGACACTTAATTGCGATGTTGCCATTCCTCTGTGTGAACCCTCTTAACTCAAAATTTCTTCGCTTCGCCGTTATGTAAGCCGGGCCTAAAACGATGTAGATGTCAAATGAATGTGAGTCCCATAGTTAAAAAAAATTGATTTATTTCCTTTTGTCTGTTCGTCGATCGGCTATTTAATTTTTGAGTCTAAAACGATATACCTAGCTGGCAAATGAACGTGAGCCTTATTCTGTAAGTTTTTAAATAACATTTTCATTTATCGGTTCATTGACGATGACTGGTGTTTAAATCCACTTGGTTTAGTCCACTTCGTCAACTCTCGGTGCTAATGGGCTATCGGGACGAGCACTAGGACCACCACCTACTCCGTGCAGTTTCATCATGGAAGACTGGCATACGCTCTGAGCGTTTTGCAAGTGTTTCGTCAAATCACTTTGGTTAGCATTTGGGTTACTTTCGAGCCAACGCAGTTGAGAATCACATTCATTAATCACATTGGATTTTTCGGATTCTGTCAGTCTGTTGCCAGCTGCCTCAACGGCCTGTTGAAAGAAATAATTTACGCATGTTGTTATGTAGGAACGGCTAGAGTTTTATTACAACCACTTAGAACACTGCTCACAAAAATATCGTGTGTGCATTGTGATTTTTAGGCCAGTAAAATCTCAATATAAGGACATGTGCGCACACTATATTTTTATGCGTGTATTGACGGATTAAGAATATATAATGTTACTACCCCATCTCAACCCGCGGGTGTCGTAAAAAACGACTAAGGGAGTAATTTTATGCAGACAAGAGAACTGCAAGAAAAGGAAAATTCGAAATAAACCCAATACCAACCCGTCTAACAATACTGAAATTAAAATTAGAAACATAACATAAACATAATATAGCATCACGCCGTTTTCCCCGAAGGAGTAGGTAGAGGTGTATTACACCCACATTTCGCCCGCTATGTTTGGTCCCATGAAATAGGGGGCGAGCCTATGAACCGAGAATACTTGTTTTCCAAACTCCGGGAAAATCTCAATTGGAATTTTCATTATAGAAAAACCCAATACCATTCTCACCCGCCCGGGATCGAATCCGGGACCTCTTGCGTAACATCTTAATTACTGCCTCGGTGGCTGCTGCCTTCAGTTATTAAGATAATTAGATTAAAATACCAAAACTCACCCCTTTACATCCATACACGTAACTTTCCAACTGATTTCTGACTTCTACTGTTTTTCTTACATTATCATCTTCCGCTTTGAATTTCTCAGCGTCTTTTAACATCTTCTCTATCTCGTTTTTAGTAAGGCGACCTTTATCCTTTGAAATGGTGATTCCTTCAGATCGTCCCGTGCTTCTATCTTGGGCGCTTACATTTAGAATACCGTTAGCATCCACATCAAATGTAACCTGGAATGGAAGATGGATTTTTATTGTACCTACATAAGTACAGGCAGACAAGCACATTTTTATTTTATACGTTACGTATTTATTTTAAAAGGATGGATAGATATTCGTGTGATAATGTGAGGCGGATTGGTTGATTTGAGGCGTTGGAGTAACGTCGTAACACACATATCAACTCTGAAATGGATCGTAATTGTATCAACTCGAGCTGTTTAGTAGTCTTTGTATTAAACTCCCTACTGCAATACACACTAATCGGAATCGTAACGTGAACGAGTTGCCTCGGCTAGCTCACAAACCGTGTTGCGGCGCGTGGTTAAGCGGCGGTCCCCGTGCCTACGACCCGTCGCTTCGTCCACGTGCTTACGCTGGGCCGCTCCGTCACCGCGCATGCATCTTTCGTCTACCCTTGCTCCTCTCATTCCTTCCCATCCACAGGAATTCCCCTTCAGTTCCTCTTGTTTTATTCATATTGCGTACCAAACGGTTGACGGCTGTTTCACGGGGAGGCGAAAGGCGATACGGTGACGATCTAGCGTAGCTATAGCGCAGTTCATCAACATTCAATGTCATTCAGCAGTCAATTACCTAATTGTTGCTTTTTTTACTCCATGAGCAGGTACTCATTACTTGTCAGGAAAGTATGTACCTACAATTTATTTTATTAGTCTGTGATAAATAAAATGATTATCTGGATAATATCAGAATTTAAGGTACTTACTTCTATTTGGGGCACACCCCTAGGGGCTGGTGGGATTCCTGTTAAGTTAAATGTCCCAAGTAAATTGTTGTCCCTTGTCATTGCTCTTTCACCTTCATAGATCTACAAAAAACACATTGAACAAGATAAATTATATCAATGGGCGCGTTGCCGACCCGGCAATGAGTCCGTGATACCCCTCGTGTTGCAGGTGTCTAGCTACGCATACCGCTTACCATCATCGGGTTAGTCGTACGCCTGTTTGTCACCGTATTGTATAAAAAAAACCTATGTTACAAGTTATCTTAATTTTCTTTAATTCTTGTAATCTATGAAAAATTAATGAGTCGCTAAAATATTCAATTTCGAAAACCTTGTCTGTTTATCTTGTCTTGAATCTGATTTTGGGATTCGAGGAAACAAAATAAAGTAAATTATTCTATTGCCATTGTACATACTTGGATTGTAACCGCAGGTTGGTTGTTTGAGTAAGTAGTAAAGATTTTTTTTTCGGCTATCGGTATTCGAGCATTCCTTTCAATAAGACGCGTCATTACACCTCCAGCAGTCTCGATCCCTAAAGACAACGGAGCAACGTCTACCAGTAGTACGTCGGTTAAACGAGTATCTTTGGATCCGCTCAGAATAGCTGCTTGAACTGCAGCACCATAAGCTATCGCTTCATCAGGGTTGATAGAAAGATTCAGAGACTTGCCGCTAAAAAAATCCTAAAAATGACAACATACCTATTAGTACATGTCTGGAAAGAAAAGCCTTTTTTATGGCTGGGAATGACTTGAATTTGGCATGTCTGTAACACTTACACTTAATAGACGTTGGACTTTTGGTATTCTTGTTGATCCGCCCACACAAACAACATCATTTATTTCTCGTGTGTTTAGATTAGCATCTTTTAAAGCTCTTTCTACTGGACCTAGAGTTTTACGAAATAGATCCGTACACAATTCTTCAAAACGCGCTCTACTTAATTTTGAATAGAAATCTATGCCGTCATATAACGCATCCACTTCTATACTAGCTTCTGTGCTTGAAGATAATGTTCTTTTGGCTCTTTCACATGCTGTTCGAAGTCTCCTGACAGATTTCACATTGTCTTTGAGGTTCTTTTTGTATTTTCTTTCAAATTCCTGAGCGAAATGATCAACCATTCTACTATCAAAGTCTTCACCACCCAAATGGGTGTCACCTGAGGTAGATTTTACTTCAAAAAGCGATCCCTCGGCTATTGTGAGGATTGATACATCAAAAGTGCCACCTCCTAGGTCGAAAATTAGTACGGTTTTTTCACCTGTCAAGTTTTTATCTAGACCATAGGCAAGTGCAGCGGCAGTAGGCTCGTTAATGATCCTTAGTACATTAAGACCAGCAATCGTACCAGCATCTTTTGTAGCCTGACGTTGAGAATCATTAAAGTATGCTGGTACTGTTACTACGGCGTCTTTAATTCTTGAACCCAAATAGGTGTCAGCTGTTTCTTTCATTTTAGTGAGAACCATTGATGAGATTTCTTCAGGCGTAAACTTTTTCTTCTCCTTTTTGTATTCTACCATAATTTTGGGTAATCCTCCTTCATTCACGACTTGAAATGGCCAGTGTTTGATATCATCTTGAACTGTGGCATCGTTGAATTTTCTTCCTATGAGACGTTTAGCGTCAAAAACTGTGTTTCTTGGATTTATGGCGGCCTAAAAAATAAAATCCATGAAATATAACGTAATTTTGACATGAGATCACGTATTACGGCTCATTTACAATATATGACTTAGCCCTGATACTTTATGCCTCAGTAGTTCCTATTGAGTTTCTCCTATTGAGGTCAAAAATGCTTTTGTAGCCATTGTTTCTGTTTTAGTAACTACATATTATTATAAATAATTGCCATGGCGTCAAATATTACAAATTATGTAAAAAATTAGTGTTAATGATATATGGGGATCACCCCATATATCATTAACACTCATTTTTTATGGGGTTATGCTTTCACACAGAGCAAAAAGTAAAATAAAGGCGTTCTTTACCTGTTGTTTAGCAGCATCTCCTATAAGCCTTTCAGTATCAGTAAAGGCAACATAAGATGGTGTAGTCCTGTTGCCCTGGTCGTTGGCTATAATCTCCACTTTACCGTTCTGAAATACCCCCACGACAGAATATGTGGTTCCTAGATCAATGCCTACTGCTGGTGCCATATTAAATTTTCAGTCACTGCAAAAAGCAACGAAATCGGTCAAAGATTTCTAATCTTTAATACTTAGCCAAAACTAGTAGAAAAGTAACTATCAAGGTTACGGTTTTTATCATCAGCAACCAATTAAGGCCCATAGCAGGGCTCGGATATCCTCTCGTCTAACTAGAGAGCTGAGAGGGTTTAGGCCATAATCCACTCACGCTGGCCTAGTGTGGGTTGGTGGATCAGACATACTCATATAATTTCTTCTGGTGTATGTGGGTTTCCTCACGATGTTTTCCTTCACCGTTAGCAGATGGTAAGCCACTTGACTAGTACATATAAATTCCACAAAGTGAAATCCACATTGGTACTGCCCGTCGGGATTGCACTCGGACCGCGTGATTTGCACGCCGGTCCCTTATCCATTCAGCCACCATCGCTCTATCAAGGTTACGGTTTTTATGGATAAGTAATACTTCAGTCAAAACCCAATAATATGGTGAAATCTGGTCAACATAATCACCACGATCATCAGCCTATGAACAGCGTTCATTATTGAACATAGGTCTCCTATAAGGGCTTCTCTGTCGTCTATAACCAAACTAAACTAGATTCTGTAGGATTTTAATACTTCTATTTTTAACATGTATTGTACCTATTCATCTTAAGGGCGCGGAAGGTCGCCTATTTGCCAATGCGATTCACAATAGCCAAAAGGCGACCTTCCGCGCTTAACCGACAGGTCGTCATCGTCCAGTAAACTGTTAGTCTGTGGGGACTGTTATATTTCCAAAACAAAAACAACCATTTTTCGCAATCAACTCAATAAACAGTTTATGCTTTCGTAAACTACAATGTTGTTCGTAAAAAGCTTCGTTTTTTAGACGGTATTCAGCATAGTATTAATTGTATCTTGACCTAATTCCAAATGAATGCTTTCGTGGCTTTGCAGAAGGAAGTTGTTGCACAGATTTACTTAATGCATGAACTACTAACTACCCTTAGAGATTGTTCGTTTATTAGTTATTTAGAACACATAAATAAGAGACATGTAAGATGCTGAACAAGTTTTCAGTATGTTTAACTTTAAGTGGGATATACGTAGGTAATACGGAATTTGCAAAATGGGGTTGGCTTATTTTAGATTAATGACTACTGCATGAAAATTTGGCTTTAGTAACTAGTTACTGTTTCTTGAATTTTGACTTCAATATGTTTTAAATTTAAACTAGACATTTTGTTTGTTTGGTAGAGCACAGTAAATATTACAATAATTAATGCATATTAGTAAATTGTACATAAGTTGCGTAGGTATATTAAATTGTACATACTCTAGGTACACTTGAGAAGAGAAAAAAATAAAAAAGATAAAAATTTGATACTTAGGTAGGATTCTGATATTTTTAAAGAACTATTTTATTTTGTCAACAAAGATGTAACTGTTCCAAAACAATATACAATTTTACATACCAACATGCTCTCCGACCCAACAATCCGTTTCACCTGACGTTACTACAAATACTGCCCGCATTATGCGACACAATGCTGGGACAATACCTATTCAGTATTGCATTATTACAGACAGACATGGTACTGCGTAGTACATAATCAGCGACGAAATACTACATCAGTTTTTAGGGTTCCGTAGCCATAATGGCAAAAACTTAACCTTATAGTTTCGTCGTGTCCGTCCGTCCGTCCACTCCATCCGTATGCCGCATGCATTTTACTCAAAAACTACTCAGTATATTGATGAAAATTAGATTATAGAAAAATAAATGAAATTATATTATTAATAATAAAATTTAATACTTATTCAATAGAAACAAATTGCTAACGTCGTTAGGGAAACATGTGATAATAAAATCTACCGAAGGCTCTAAAAGATTCGATTCTGCAACATTTTGTTCAATCTAAAAGTCTATTCAAGTAGCGAATATAAAAACCCGAGGAGTAACATACATCTTATATATCCAAACACCTTCACAAACTTTTGCATTACTACTTTCTACCAATCGTTACATTAAAAGGTGTCTACAAACGGAAATATTTTCTACAAATCGTTTATTACAGTTTCTCAATAATTATGTAATATAGAGCATACCTACTTATTACAATACAAATCTCTCCGAATTTTCATGCCTAGGTAACGTAATTATCATTAATATATTTGATCATCTCTTGAATTGTTCTCAATGGCTTTACCACCCCCTTTCGGGTTAGGTACATCTGACTGACTTATATTATTGGTTTCCAACATTTATTTGCATTTTTACGAGCCAATGAATTGTTGATATTTGAATTGAGGGTACTGCATGATTGAACACGACTGACACTGTTTTATGGAATCGTAACTTTTGAATTAGTTTTAATGTATTTGTTTTACTTTTGGACCAACGAGGGTCTAGAATCGCGGTCGGCAAATTGGGACTCGTTAAATATTACGACTTGCCGTGCGAAAGTTCTGGTAGAACACCTGGTTGTTTTATGGACTCTAGTGAATTCAGAATGTATTTACGTTGTCTCAAATTGTCTTTAATGGAGAATAAAGATGAAATGAATCAATTAGCCTAAATTTGAAGTGCTTTGGCCGTTGTGGAGGCCAGATCTTATAGTAGGTATACTTTAGGTTTTTAGTTTTATTATAGCATCATGCTGACTGAGAATGTCACAACAGAAAATCCCATATTATCACATTACTAAACGTAAAGGTCGAATCTAAGATTTTCTCCTGCTGCAGTCGTAGGTAAGCTCTCCATTGCAAAAGACTAATTGGCCTTGGTAATTCATTCAAATTAAATGTATGCTTACTTTAACTTATTTTTATATTTTCATGATTCTTGTTTTATGATCTTATGAAAATGTTATTTCTATTGTATCACTGTATTCATTTTGGTAGCACAAAGTTTACATTTCTTTTATGTCATTATGTGGCAATGTCATGAGTGACTTCAACAATATTTGAAAAGGGTTTCAAACTGTTTATCAAAAATAGGTAGCAATATGTTTAGAAATTGTCTATTATGTTAGTTACAGTTTGTATTTTGTCGAAACTGATATACTCATTTCGTATTTATTTAATCTGTTGCATCGTACTTCTACAGACTTCCATAAAAATTGCTTATCTAGTTTTAGCAGCGTACCTACTTCATACAAAACTTGATACTTTAAGAATTCGAGCAAATTCCAATACTGTAACGAAACCATATTCCGAGCGTGTTCTAAACAAATAAATGGGTGGATGTAATAAAGAAATAAGCAAAAAGTTACAATATAAAGCGTTTAATATTTCAAATATTCCAATAAAATTCTAAACTTTATTCAAACAACGATACAACTATTTAAGTTAATCTTAACATAAAATCACGTCTACTTACACATTTAACTTACTCCTCTATACACAGGCTTAAAATATTTTCCAGGATAGCGTTCAAACAGACGAACTTGAGGGGCTATAATTTTGGTTTAACGTTTTCCTTTCTTCTTCTTTTTAGTAAAATCTGGGGGATGGAAGCCTCTTGCTGCAAGCAACTCTTGTACATTATGACATGCATAGTATACATTCTCCATTGCCGCATCAGTTAACATATCCACATTACATTTCCCCTTAGATTTACCTTTCTTTTTACCACCTTTCTTTCCTTTTTTATTCTCATCATCATCTCCTTCCTCAGCTTCTGGTTTTTCTTTTTTCTTTCCTTTGCCTTTACCAGCCATAGTTTCAGTTTCAGTGTTAGTCCAGTTTATTTAGTAGCCTTGGTGACAGTGAGAAGTTATCGATTAAACAAAGGGTTGGTCTCTTCTGATAGTAACGGTAATAACAATATCCATTTACGTATCTACTTGTATCTAATGGTTATTTTAGAAGTTTACATTAATTATTTAGTGGACTTGGGTTAGCATTATTGATTTAACAAGTGAATACTTTTTCTTCATGCTTTCTTAACTTTTTGGCATGGTAATTGTAATTAGTTTAAATCTATACAAATAAATAAAATTGGAGTGTCTGTTTGTAATATTCAAAAAACCGGTTTTTACTACATGCATATATGAATGTATTTACGGTACATATACCAAAATATTTTTTTTACAATTTTTGTCTGCCTGTTTATTCCGGCTTATTTCTGGAACGGCGGGATTTGGACGGGATTTTCACTGGCAGATAGCTGATGTA
This sequence comes from Laspeyria flexula, assembly GCA_905147015.1. Taxonomy (NCBI): domain Eukaryota; kingdom Metazoa; phylum Arthropoda; class Insecta; order Lepidoptera; family Erebidae; genus Laspeyria; species Laspeyria flexula. Next base: position 13,553,191 of record LR989960.1, on the reverse strand, counting down.
ATAAGGAGTAACTTAGGGTACTTTGAGAAAAGTAATGGTTTTTCTGCTTAAGGCCCAGTTATAGTAAGGTGTGTAAATTGACGTAATGGGTTTTAGTCTGTACGAACCGGAGGACATAAATGTTAGCAGACGCCAGAATTAGTTGAGGTTATTTTATAGGTACTAATTAATATTATACATTTTACTGTGTAGGTATTGCAAGTTCGTGGTCTAGCTCCTTAATTACTTTAAAGACTAGAAGCTTTAGCTAGCTATTTTGGTTTGTAGAAAGTAATCCTTCGGGTATCATGTTGTTGGTACTAAAGTAGCTATAATGGTTTTACTAAGTGAGTGAACGAGATAATGTTATTACAAAGATATTACACCATTCTTTTACAGAGGTGTAGACAGTAGGGTTAATACATGACAGATATAAATACTGTTTTTGCCCGACAAGGGCATTGTACCCATGGCATTGCAGTACACTCCCACTACACAATTGGGGTATTCAAATTATTTCTAACAAATGAAATAAAGCGTTTTAATTTTAGTTATTTGGTAGAATATAGATAGAGTTCAGTGTTGCTTAAATTATAAACTTCACAATTATTTAGTTATCATATTATAATAAACATAATTATATTATATTATTATTACATTTGTTTTAGAATTTAAAATGAATTCGACTAAATAGTATATATATATATATATATTTGTTTCTTTGAAATTTGACATATAATCTAATTGACTGGCCTGTTGGTCTAGTGGTTAGTGACCCTGACTGCTAAGCCAGAGGTCGTGGGTTCGATCCCCACCCGGGACAAATCTTTGTGTGATGAGCATGAAGGTTTGTTCTGTGTCTGGGTGTAATTTATGTATAATATGGTATGTATTTACAAAAAAAAAATGTATTTAAGTAGTATATCAGTTGTTTAGTACCCATAACACAAGCAAATATAATTGCTTACTTTGGGACTAGATGGCGCTGTGTGAATGTGGTAGAATATTATTATAATTGAATCCTACCTACAAATACAAATAATTTATTTTGTCAACATAGGTACATACAAGTAGATGGTATTCTTACATAACCTTTCTAGTGGCGTACAAAATTGATGCTTAAATAATTACTCGTATTGTTTGATACTAACTTCTGTATGCCATAACCGGCTAAATATCTTATCTAAGTTTATATTGTACCATCTTGCAAGTAAGCTAACAAAGTATAACTTGTACTATATAAACATGATTTGACAAAATTATAAGTACGTAATCTTATACGTACGTAATCTTTTAAAATCTCAAAATGTTCCACTAATACAATCACACCACAGAAATTTGTAATCCGTTTTCAATCACTTTTTTGTCTCCTCAGGATCGCGCTGGATACAGGCCGCAAAGAACCGGTCTTATTGGAAATCTCTTGGGTAGGCCTATATCCAGCAGTTGACGCCCTACGGCAGAAGTAATGATGATTATTTTTTCCCCTTTTTCTTCTTGCCTGCAAAGCCAGGTGCTTCGTAACCTCTTGCTTGAAGCAACTCTTGAACATTATGACAAGCGTAGTATACATTGTCCATTGCAGATGCAGATAACATGTCTCCATCACTTTTCCCTTTCTTTCCTTTCTTCTTTCCTTCTTGCCCACCTTCTTGGACACCTCCAGTTTCCTTATTTTCTTCTTCAGCCATAATATAAGCTTGTTCCAACAGCCAGTCTGTTTCAAACTCAATGTAGCAGTGAAAAAGTTCATTGATTAAACAAAAGTTAGTTTTTGCAATATTTAAATTTAATTCCTATCATAAATATTTGAAATAAAGAAGTCGTGACTAAATATCCTTTAACTTTGAAAATTTATTAGTTCTTTAGCAAAGTTTAGCTCTAAAGCAATAGGTTTAGCTTCATTCTTGATAGTATAAGTAAATAGTTTCTGTGTTTCTTTACGTATTTTTGAATACATTTTTCGTAGCTTCGGATTTGGAAAGCATTATTTTTAAAAGTATCATCTTTTTTTTATCAAATTAACTTACAAAAAAATATCGTACTTATAGAAGAATTTCTTATGTGTGTTATTTTTCAAAATAGGTATTTTAAATATTGGTACAGTTAATGATGAAGAAGTAGGTACCTGCATCATTTAAAATTAACTGTTAAACTTATTATAAAATAATGATTATTAAAAATACCTATAGTGAAAAACCCACACCGCACCGTTAAGAAAGGAGTACCTTCATCGTTAACTGTTTCTATTCTTGACTTACTCGTAAACAGGTTCTACTTATCTTATGGTTAGCGTCTCCGCAGTTCATAATTTAAAAGTTCACATTATTGTCGAGTTTGAATTCGCAGCTCATAATATTTTTATTACGAGTAATTATTTTCCCTCTTGAAAAATGCTTACAAAAGAAACAGAAATTTAATTACAATATTTTAATACATCTCAAAAATAAATACAGAAGTAGGTCTAATATTTACAATACTACTTGGGTTCCATGAAAAAGCAGCATTAATTAACAGTGAATACTGCGGAAGTCTAAAATAACAATAATTGTGTTTTTATTTACCTGTTCTTATAATTGTAAATTAGTACTTAGAAACAAGCTTAACCGAAAATACTCCATTAAATTTTCTCAACGGGCAGCGAAAGTGGAAAATAAACAGCAGTGCAGATATTTTTTAATCATGCCGAGAAAACACTTATTCGATGATAAAACGACATTGAAATTAGATCCATTAAATATTTAATTATATTGTAAATCGTACTCTGATATCCGTCAAACTTAGACGCTAGTAAATAAATATAAAGTTTGAAATGCATAATATAATAAGTCTTTAGTAGAGAAAAAAAGATACAATGACTATTTAATGATATACAGGGGTTCTTTCAATATGTGTTCTACTTCAGCGCGATGTAACACGGAGGTGCCCACCGCTGGAGTCGCTGCTTCTGCACGCCCAGAGTATACCAACTGAAAAAATAATGTAAATTAGTTAGAGAGATATGATACTTCCCGTGCAGGCTAACCATGTCGTTTTTTATATTGTGTACAATTTTGTATTCTAAGTAAAAAATAAACGCTTTCGTCTACGTCATTTCGTTCTAATTATAAAAATATTTATTATTCTAACAAGCTTTTAAAATATTATTAAATTGGAGTCTTCTACAAGACAAATGAAGTGAGCTCAAACTTGATTGAATACCGTCGTTTTATATTTTTATACTATGTACGGAAACGACTTTAAATTTTTATACTATGTATATTGTACAGTTTTAAAGTATCGCTACAAATGGTACCAATATATTCAGGATTCCACTATTGAATTTCCAATGTGAAACTAGCCTCTTAATTCATGTATTGGTATTGTTCGCTATTCAAAACGAAAGCGAATTCTATTTTTTCTTGGTGGACAAGCGTACAGCAGGTCATCTGATAAGTATGTGTCGTGGTATTTTGTTCTGTGTTTTTGTGTTGGCTCCATTATACACGGACGATGATATGTATCACAAAATTGATACATTATACGGTAAATTATGTTTGAATACCCCTTTAGACCTGGACGTTGGAAACGTGTTGAGTAATTCTTTAGAACGTATCGTATAAAATGTGAGTAATATACATATAGATGTAAGATATGTCATAATAATAAATTACTAACCAATCACTTAATAAAATGGTCTTTCATAACTCATGCTGCAATATACGTATATATTATTTTTCTCACAAACATACGCTTTGAGTCTGTGCCAATTCCCAAAGAAATAAACTGTTTTCCGCACAAGGAAAGGGTTCCAAAAAGAATATTTTAAATAAACAGCACTACACGCGCTGAAGCGTTAATATTGTATGGAAATCCCTTAACCTCTAAAGATAATATATGTAATACCTTTCTACCGAGAAGATTTTCAAATCGAGGTTTCACGAAGCTCCAAGCACCCATATTTCTATGTTCTTCTTGACTCCATATGAATTCTGTAAGTGTTTGCGAATTTTATTAGAGACATATTTGAATATTGTGTACGTTTTCTTTTACATTGTACGTTGTTTAGCCTTGAAGTCAATGTAATCTAAAAGATTGCAGCTTTCGCGAGCAGTGAACTGAGTTATATACATACTTTGGAATTAGATGCACTAAGCAAAACTTCACTGCACATAATATACAAATGAGCTTCGGTTTAAGAAAATTACCACAATTGGCTTGATGCAAAGTGAAGTAAAAATACCCAGAATAGTCCTCTTTTTCGAAAACTACATTGTTCCCATGTAATAAAAACAGTCCTTTTTGGCAGTCGGGTAAAAACAAGCTTCCGCCCTTTAGGAAATTAGGAAATTAATATCAAATATTTTTTTTGTTAAATTCATGTTAATTCGATAAATCTTAATGTTAACAATTCATGATCCTGAATTTTGTGATCGGCCTGAAATCCTAAAATAAGTATAACTATGATTCTAATCTCTACACAATTGACCACAGAGCCACGGAATGTCAACATTCGACTTGAAATGTCAAATGTTTAAAATGACAGCGACCAATATTTAAATTTTTGTGTGTGTGTGTGTGTAAAATGATGTAGCAATTAGTACCCACTTCCTACTTTTAGATTTAAATTCTATAATTGAGACTGGAGGTCATAGGTAGGTTATAGGTATCTCCAGCTAGCAAAAACTTACTTCTAGCATTAGAATATCGTTCTAGTTCTCTTTGCAAGTCCTGCAGAGGGAAGGGTGTGAGAGCTTCAACCCTCACAATAGCGACATCTTCAATCTTCGCCTTCACACGTTCCTTGTTCAGCTCGTAGTAATGTTTGCCGCAGACCAGGATCACTCGCTTTACTTTTATTGGATCAGCTATGGTATCACCTATGAATATAATTGGAATTAAATGGAATAAGTGGAATATTAAGCTCTGATCCCTTTTTTGTTTTTGACTGTACAGTTCTGTTCATAGGAATGCAACGATTAATACTATTAGTCCTATATATTTAATTTTTATTTTCTTCGAATTGAAAAATTCATATAGTTCAAAAGGAGCAGAGTCATGGCCTAACATAAAGTCACGGAAGCAAAGTCCCAGACAACAGCCAGTTGCGTGGTATGGCGAACGCAGTGTAGTCCGCATCAAATGCAAATCTTTATGGAGGCGTGGATAGGTAAGTCCTTAGTGGTGCAGTATATCTGGTTATTGTTTTCGACAGTCGTATACTATAGAAAGTTGATAATCTGCAGAATCACGCTACGTGGGAAACCGCAATATTTTTTTTTTTTTTTTTTGTTTTTTTTTTTTTTTTTTTTGTAAAAAAAGACAACGCCCGCACTAGGGAACAAGCCCTGTGTCGCGGGGAGCTTTACAAACATGAAACTAACGGACACAAAGTACACCCAGACTAGAAACAAATATCTATGAATCTCACAAATATTTGTCTCGTGTGGGAATCGAACCCACGTCACCTAACACGGCGATATAGTGGCGAGGCGACCACTTTAACCACTGCGCCACGGTGACAGTCAATTTTCCTTCTGACCAAATTTAAGTGAAATCCGTTCTAAAGGTATTACTTTTCATTCATGAATTTAACGCAATGTTTTTTCAGTATTAAAAAGCATTTATGTTTTTTAAATTATACAGTGTAGTGTTGTTAATTTATTTAACCCTTTGTTGCTGGTGTTTCAACGTAATTAGGGATGTGTCGGAATATATATTTCTATATTCGGTAATGTTTAAATATTTTGTTTACTTTGCCGGATTTAACTAAATATGTTTCTGTCTACCAAAAATTAAGTATTATGACTTAACAATAACACATAATTATCTGCGTTGCAGACTATACATCGACAACAGACGAGCATACTAAAAAAAACTCAACGCGTACTTACAAATTGATGTGAAAATTCTTAGAACAATTGACTTCGATATCTATCCAGTCATAGTTCCAAAGAAAAGGTCGCTCGCCTCTCATTCCGTTTTACATATACATGACCCGAATATGTTTTTTCCGGTAAACATAGCTACTCGTCTCTTCAGCAAATAAATGTAGAAATGTCAAGTTGTTTGTTCGATCATTCGTAAGTATTTGTCGGCCGATGGGAAACAAACAGTAGGTTACATCATTTGGATGAGCTCGTAGTATAAAGGCCCTGCGCCCAGTGCTTACATTGCATTGTATTGTATGGAAAAGGACTTGTGGACAAATGATTTTCGACCTTACCTCAATGAATTCAGCATCGACATTCTTTTACATTTGCCTGTCAAAAGAATGACATCAGTGACAATCTTTTATTTACCATAAAATAATGTTAGTGCTAATTAAAATAATAAATAAGTTAATTGAAATAAGGTCGAAAATCATTTGTCGTGCCGTGCAATGCCATATTACCGGAAATGGGCACACGCCTTTACGGCACTGCTAGTTACAGTAATTGTCAGTTTCATATTAAACGTAGGACGTTCATTAATGGACCAGGATATAATTATCCTTTTGTAAGCTCGCGTTGAGACGTGGTATAACGTGGCACCACCTGACAGCTGTCATATGACAAAGTGACACTAATGATTGCCAATGTTTTTTAAATAGTATCCACCATTTAAGTTAATCATTATTTATACATTTGGTACACATTTATTCTTACTATTTTTTATTAATAGTATTATGTTTTAAACATGTTTTTTTGTTTTCTTTTTTTATGAACATCATTTTTATATTTACATTTTATTCTTTGATGTGTTTTTACAAATGCTGTGTGCAAACAAATAAAGATCTTTTCTTTCTTTCTTTTCTCTATGTTTTCTTGATAATGTTAACATAAATAGGAGCATAATAACGTCACTTTGAACAAGCTCATAATATACATACCAATGACATTCCTAAAGTGGGTATTTGGTGTGAATTCAGATAGAGATGATGTAGCCTCGGCTAATCGCAACAGTATCTTGGGTGCGACCACTACTAGAGGCTTTCTGTAGTTCCTTACAACCTAAAAGAGTAAGTTACATCAAAATATATTCAGTAGTTTTCATGTGAAAGAGTTATAAAGATCGAAACATCCAGAAAAACATTACCTTTATTAATTAGAGTGATTTATTAAAACAAATCTATACTTAATATTATAAAGCTCAATAGTTTGTTTGTTTGTTTGGTTGATTTGTTTGGTTGGTTATCTCAGGAACAACTAATCCAATTTGAAAAATTCTTTTAGTGTTGGATAGCCTATTTATTGTTTCTGAGATTAACGTGTTCAAATTCAAATTCAAATTAATTTATTTGCTGAAATGTGGGTACATTATAGGTGTTTACATAATTTTATTATTAGTTCACAGCACATTCGCCATAATGATGGCATGCAAATATTGTAATTACAATTAATAAAATTAAATACCGTCACAAATAAGAATTAAATACATTAAATAGCAGGATCATAATGACATCATTAACATACAATACAATAATATTTAAAATTATGTCCAAAATTATGTCATTTAATTAGGTATACATTAATCATCAATACCTATACAAATTTTTGCTCGACTAGTATTACTAGGTGGATTTATATTTTACACTCTAGAAACTCTCTAACAGAATAGAATCCCTTATCCATAAGCAACCTATACAATTGATTTTTAAATTTGTTCAACCTTAAGATGATTAAACCCTTTGGAAGATGATTCAATCAAACAAACGAACTCTTCAGCTTTATAATATTAGTAAATATTCATACATATTAGATTAATACTTATTACAGTCAAAATGAACATACAGTATTGTGTGACAACGACGCGATATGTAATCGTCAATGTTTTTAACAAATAAATGATAATAACTTTCTGACGTAGCAGATTTACACTTATTACTTAAGTTCCTCATAATCGTCTCAAATAAGTACTTTTGGTCTAAGTAATGTTATAAAGAAACCTTTTAACCCGCTCCGTGCCAAAACGGCGTATATTTAAGAAGCCGAATTAACGAGTTTCTTAAGAGGTCTATACACTGAGCTTATGAAGTCACATTATATAAAAAGTGGTTTTAATTAAGGTTTTTGGAACTTTAAGTGTATAAACTCACTGTTTACTTTAAAAAAAACATTCCATGTATATAAAAATAACAGTTTAAGCCCGTCGCTAATAATTACCAGTTCATATAATGAATAGCGATAAACAAAAAAAAATCTTTTTTTCGTTTTATTTGATTTTTTCTTCGTTTCGTTTTATTTGATTTTAGAGCAATTTTTCCAACGGTTGCAATACCGTAGTTTGGGTGGTGTTATTGTCGAAATTTATTTATATAAAATGCATAATACCGTCTCCGTTCCGTCGTGGGTAAAAATGGTGTACATAGTAGGTCGAACATTGTTCAGAAGTATCTAAAACATTTTTATTCTAAGTACAAAATTCTGTGGCGCTGTTTTCAGCCCGCTGTAATAGGTCTATTATATAAATGGAGTAAAGTTTCATTCAATAAGCCCCAAAGTTACTTGCGCGCTTGTTATATTGTTCTTTGTTTTGTATCTTAAGCAGGAGTATTGACAACATATTCAACATATTCTCTACAAATTAATACAGTATAAGATTTTTTGTGTATATATGCATATATGTATATATAAAAGTCATATCACTTTATAAGATCGCAAAGGTGCTTCAACTATCTACGTATCAAATCTAGAGAAGTATTTTTTATATTCCTAAAATAATTAATTATTAATTTGAACCGCGTAAAACTAATATACTACCTAGAATGTTGCTAGCCTTTCTGGTTTCAGGATGAGCTAAATAAATATTTCTCTAAAAAAGACGTATATCACAAATGCTGCCGGGCAAGTTTGAATCTTAGAATCATTGACATAATGTAAAGTATTGTAAATTAAGTAAATTAAGTGTATTAAGTAATTCTATAATTTTATTTCTCACTAAGTATGACATCTCAAAAGTATTAGTTTAATTGTTATATATTTGAATGAATGAACTTTAATGTACCTAATCTTATATAGTATAATTTAATTTATTATAATTTAATTTAAGTATAATGTTTAATGTCTTAATATAATTATGTTTCTTTTGTATAGCTTCACCTAACATTTAAGCGATTTGGTGTATAACTGTAAGCTTATATTGTTGAATAAATAAATAAATAGTAAAGTATAGGTGCAAAAGTAATTAATCGGTTTACCTGTCTCCTCAACAAATGAAAATACTGGCTTGGTGTAGTAGGATTAACTATATGAAGACAGACGTTTTCGGAGTCAGGTTTGGTTTCGGAACTGTCTGTGAGTTGCAGGAATCTCTCCATTCTGCATGAGGAGTGTTCAGAAGCTGCTCCGTCGTACCCGTGGGGTAGAAGCATCACTAAGCCGTTGCTGCGTATCCATTTTGCTAGAATCCAAATTTGGCTTAATTTGTTAGCATATATCTATGCGATTTAGATTCCTATTAGGTCTATTTTTGCTTTGATATGATTTTAAGCAGTTCAACATTTTTCATGACGGTTTGCCTAAGGAATGGCATCTACGATTTTTTAAATTAAAATAAACTTTATTTTTAGTTAAGGGATGTACTTTAAGATGATCTAAATCCTAGATTAGTCATTAAGATAAAAAATACATTTACTAAATTGGCCATAACCGAGATTTCATAAAATGATACTTCAGAATGTGTACTGTATCGCAATTCATTAGATTCTTGATGTTATCTTATTTTCATAGTGGAAAACATCTAAGAAAACTTTGTTTACTTTTGTAAGTTTTGGTGGGGCAAAGGCGTTTTTGTAGAATGACTTTTTTTTAAGATAACAAAAGTTTTTCTATTTTATTTAATCAGATTTTTCTTAATTAGAGAGCCGTGAAGAGTGTTAATTTTGTTTCGGAAACAGTTGTCGAAAATAATTTAGCTACATATAATTGTTGCACGTGTGATTCATTGAGATTCGATTTGAATTTTATATTTTGATTAATTTATTATTATAAACTAAACCTAGAAGTTTGATCACCAACATGTCAGTTATTGGTCGGTACGATCTGGATGAAATATTATTGTTTGTTTCTACATCAAATTAATTTTCTATTTTAATTTGAGTCTCAGCCTCTCAGGAAAATATCAGGTTGTTGTCGCTTCTTGTACACTAGTAATTTTGTACAGAACATTTCCTGTAGCTTGCTTTCTTGTATACTAAATTCAAAAGAATAAATTGGATCTACCAGTTGACAATACGTACATTCTCCGGAAGCGATGAAAGTGTCCACAATGATTTGGGCGCCGGTGTAGAAATCTCCGAATTGTGCTTCCCAAATATGTAGATTATCCGGAGAATCGAATGCCATGCCGTATTCATAACCCAATACTGCCTCCTCGGATAAAATTGAATTTGCCACCTGAAAACATTTTTCGTTTACTATGCACTCGAAAGTAATGAGAGTTTTTGGTCCAGATTAAGAGTTGAAATCCAATGACCGTTCAATGAAACTTTAAAACTTGCGTGTTGCATGTCAGTTTCTGGACTACAGTCTAAAATAGGGGATGTGTTGATTATGACAAGAGAACACTGAATGCTAAAAGAAGTAAAGGTAGTAGAGTAGGTTCAAAGTCGAATTGATTATTTTATTTCTTACTTCTAAAAATCCTTTCTGGTTTTCATGGATATGGTTGAGTGGAATTCTAATTTCTTCAGTCTTCTGGTCTACTAACATAACATGACGATGGGAGAAGGTGCCTCTACCAACGTCCTCACCGCTAATTCGTACATGACGTCCCTCCATTAATAGTGAACCTGTTTAATATAAAAAATAAATTAATGTACCTAGGCTATGAAAAGGTAACCTTTATTCCTGTATACGAATAGTTCGTATGGGAGAATACCGTGTTTGGGAAATATTAATAGTCAGCTCATCTCCGTCGAATCAAATAGTCAGTATGTGAAAGTAGCCTTAGGATTCGTTTTGTGCCTTATTGGTAAAGATGTTGTGTGGACCGCCTAAGAGACAGTGAATATTGTTAAAAGAATTATGCAAAGTTAGTTCTTTAAAAGCTTTGCTTGTTGGAGAGATCCAAGTGGAAGTGTAAATTTGATCCCAGCAGATTCAACTCTAGTCACTATTTCAGTATAAATTCCAACTATGTTTTATGCCTTACAAATTTTCGAACATGTCTAAAATAGAAATAAATAGCACCGTCTGGAGTTTATTTTGAAGCACTCACTGTCCGTTAGGTCTAAATGTAGGGTAACAAGTTTGAAGGTTAAAAGATAAACTAGAATACTTAGTCAAAATAATTACAGCAATATTCTAGTAGTAGTAGTACTCAATGAAAGAAAGGCGTCATGATAATATATGTCATCATCATCTATGTCGTCATCATTTCTAATATATCTTCGTACGCCGATATCAGTGGCAAAAAAATAATTAATCTATAATAATAAGTTTTTTATTCCCAATATCTTACAAGCTAGATTACATCAGTGGTTGAGGTACTCCATTTAAGTAAAACATTACTTGTGGTAGGAGACCCCTACCACATCTAAACGTTGTTTTTTAATAAAATAATTGATTTTGTTTGTAATAAACAATAATAAATCTTTGATTTATTATTGTTTATTCTACATCCAATTCGGTCTAAGTACTCGAATTTGGTTGATTTTTTATTAGACTTTTTATCTAAACAAAAAGTTAACTAACTTGTAACCTACCCAATTTTGGTGCTTAAAGATACATCATATCTTATGAGAGAACCAAAATAATAAAAGTAACCAAAAACTTTTATAGTAAAAATTAACTTATTATAACTTTATCGATTTCTTATACCTAACAGTTACCATCAGTGTTCCGACACAGAAAATTTGATATTCAATAAATCCCCTTCACCTGTCGATTCGCTAGTAAAAATCAAACATTGCAAATCCATACAGATTCAATTTGCTATCGATAAAACTACCTATTGAACTGGAGCGAACGAGCGTTCGATCAGTAATAGAATGAACGTTTAGTTTCGTGAACGATGTATAATTTTTTTTGGTACAATTTTAGTATGCGAAATATAACTATGTACCTACAAATTTATATCAGGGGTTTTAATTAACATGGAAGCTATGATGATGATAATTTACAGCGCCTCTAATAATAACTTATAACGTCCCACTGCTGAGCATGGGTCATTCTTTAGATGAGTATATTAGACTTCTATTATCTGTAAGTAATAAAGGCAAACTGATTTAAAATTATTTTACTTTTCATTTTATTATATTAAAAATATATAATCTCAAAGAAAATAATTTCCTTTCCAATGAAAAAGAACCAACATCCGTCACTGTAAAATTCCGAAAATGTTGTTATTTATAATGTTATTATACCTTTTTTAAGCACATCACATCAGGAAAATAAAAAAGTTATATAACAACGCAATATCTAAATCTAATAGTAAAAAAAAGGATCATCTTCAGCCTACATCAAAGCTATTTTTATTCTCTAACTCACGCACTTAATCTAAGTACACAGTAAAGCTGGCTTAGGCCAAAAATAGAAACATGTAAGGTGAGCAAACAAATGTAGCTGAACATATCCATAATTTTCGTACTTAACGAGATTTGTGCCAGAATTGAATTTACGATGATAATTTAATTCTTGCACTAGTCTTGTTAAGTAGTTTGTGTATGCTAAGGGATACATGCGTTTTGAGTTTATGGATATTTTTAGCTACTTTTGTTCCTGACTGTACAAATCTCGGAACTAATCCTTTTTTAATGGACACTTACCGAAGGCCAGGGCTTCAGCGGTCGCCCAATCGATCTCCGTTTCATTGGCAAGTTTTGCCAAGCGGGATTTTACATGTGTCTTATTGATGTTAGGATGAATATTCTGTAAACAAGGAATCATGTAACTTTCTTTTTCTTTTAGAAAATGTCTTTATTAGAAAACTTTGTTTATAAAACGAGCTTTTAGGTATGGTTATAATAGATCGGAGTCCATGCCTCCTCCCTCCTCCGCAAGTCGTATATTTTCGTGAGGGTCGTGACCTCCAATTGTTACTCTACCTCTGACGATATTTCGCCATCTATAGTATAGATGGCGAAATATCGTCAGAGGTAGAGTAGAGCTATCTTTGGAATCATGATTAGTAGCGTAAAGTTTGATTGATTGATTAGTGTCGGATATGGTGTGAATCTGGTCGGATCAGCTCATAGTGTTCCCGTCTATCTTGCCAAGACACCGTCCTGACTACCGTCATTTTATTAAGGACAGTGTTTTCAGGGTCACATCACATTCTGATTCCACTTATATCATGAGTTGAGCTCTATTTCTTTATAATATCGCATTGTCCTATTTACAAGTACATATACAAAATTTGATCTCAATCGGAAACTAATAAATTGAAAGTTACATAAATGAGGCAAAGGTATATGTCTAGCAGTAGACGTCACCAGGCTGAAATGATGATGAAAAAATTACCCTCCTTTTTGGCAGTCGGGTAAAAAGATACGTCCCGCGGAACAAGCCTTGTGTTGCGGAGGACCTTACAAACATACAATAAAAGGATCCAATACACCCAAACTAACCCATATCTCTACAAAGTGTTAATTTTGCTACTATAATTACATCGATATTACCAACATTTTTAAGCAATTCCAAGACATTAACCCTTGGCTTGATTGACGTTTAGATTGTTGCAAAACTTGATTGATGTAATAAAGCCTACCTTAGTGAAATAGTTATGTAATTTCTCGAAATAGTATTCTGGGAATACAATCGGAATATAATATTGATCTTTATATCGTGATAGTATTCCCATGGGGGACGGAAACATACAAAAGTCCTGGCAATATTTTGATAATATTAATTTGATCATACAAATATTATAAGTAAAAGAAATATCCTTTTTATATGTGTATAATTCAAGATAAAACAGCGTAAAGAATGTGTAAAAATACCTATAACAATCGTATATAATATTGTGGAAAAAAGAGCTATTTTAGATAATAATAATATGACTATCTAATAAAATACATAAAGATCAAATACACGTATTTTTCTGTTCTAATAATACCAGTAAATCTGTGTGACACATTTCTCTCATTTCTTACATACGATAAGATCAATTGATTGGTAACAATGTCAAGAGGCAAGTAAGGTTAGATGGTAAACAAGAAGTCGATTGAAGCAGTAACGATCGGGTTTGTCCCTGATGCTTACGAGTGGTGGACGTGTTACTGTATTTACGAGGAGATAAGGGCAGATGGGACTTCTGTATCCGATAGCTACGAATATAAAGAAGAAAGAATGTGGCTACGTATATTCTTTTAGTTTTTCTAGTGTTTGTAATGCGTACTTGTAACCTTTTTGAGCTTTCATTTAAACGTTTCGCATTTATTTCATGATAGCTTTTTGTTTCCTTTTTTTTTTGTCAACAACGTCCAGTATTAAAGGACACAAAATACACACAGACTAAACAAATATTTATGAACCACTCATATATTTGTCTCGTTTGGGATCCGAACCCAACGTCACTCGGCACGACGATGCGACCAATAACAGTCTCTTTCATGTTGGTACATAATAACATCAGCTCTACATTACAGTTACATAATGATTATATTTAATTATTAAAGAAGATAAGTAATTACGTATGCTGTTATAATATCGGCGCTGTGGGCGGCCTATCAAAATATTTGTTTTAAAAAAATAAAATTTTCTGAACTCCAATATTATGCTAATTACTTACTTTCAAGTTTTTATTATTCGAAAATACGTTTAAATACAATTCTCCACGCACAAATTCAAATTAACAATATAAGGTACTTACAAAGTCTTCGGGCACGGAGACAGACGCTTGGCCGACAAGTTTCAGCAAGTTGGCTTCGACCCCTGTGTCCCAAGTTTCTACAGCTTTAGGCGCTGGTTTCATACCCAACCATTGTTCTTGGTAATATGCGGCCTAAAAATAATAAATGTGGTTGACTGATGATAAAGACTGAAAGAAATTAATATTGTAGAAAACATCAGCGACTCGAAATTTCGATATTTCTGAAAAGTTTAAAAAAATATTTAAATTTCGATATCAAGTCGAGTAAGGGTATTCTACATTTCTGCATCGAACGTACGTATCGTAAGTATTAGAATACTACGCTCTATTCGGATTCGGATTGCCTTGCCCCTCTGAGCATCGGAGATTCGTATAAGTTTAAGTTCCTATAGGTATACTAGTTACTATTTTAGCGTAGTATTCTAATACTACGCTCTAGATTCGTGCGATTTATATGACTTCTTATATATAGATATACCTATAGGAACTTATACGAATCTACTCGCCGTGCCGCCGATGCTCTGAGGGGCAAGGCAATTCAATTGTTAGTAGTTGCATCGGCTAATTCGATCGCTGCCGATACATTGTAGAAAAATAATGCGTTTTATACGTTCGATGCGGAATGTGGACGCCTACCTTAAGTCGAATGTCAAGATTTCAAGTAGGCCTTTTGTGAAAAACTCTATGTCGCAAATAACTTTACAAACATTGGTACAATAAGCAGACACAAAGTATGAGGATTAATCTGTATAATAATATTATAAAGTTCAAGATTTTGATTGGTTGAACGCGTTAATCTCAGGAACTGCTGAAACGATTTTAAAAATTCTATTTGTATTGGATAGCCCATTTATCGAGGAAGGCCATAGGTTATTTAACATCACGCTACGACTAATAAGAGCTGAATTGTGGCCAAACACATCCCAGTAGCGAAGCGCCGCCCAAGAGTCAGTATTTTAGATATTGGAATTATTACGAGTATGTACGCTAGCAACACTGCCTTTAAAGTACAGATATTACTAAAAATGTTAAAAAATAGAAAATAAACATCTTCTACTTCTTTTCGTATGGGCTTGAGGCAGACCCTAGTGTTAGAATTTATCAAGTCGCCCAGAAGGCTTCCAACTAATAAATATAAAAGCCTAATAAATAACTAACTAACTGGACTGGCCTGTTAGTCTAGTGGTTAGTGACCCTGACTGCTAAACCGGAGGTCGTGGGTTCGATCCCCACCCAGGACAAATCTTACAGGTTTGTTCTGTGTCTGGGTGTAATTTATATATATATATGTATGTATTTACAAAAAAAAATGTATTTAAGTAGTATATCAGTTGTTTAGTACCCATAACACAAGCAAAATAATTGCTTAATTTGGGACTAGATGGCGCTGTGTAATTGTGGTAGAATATTATTATTATTATTAACTAAGCGAAACTTACATAACGGGTTCTTGATAACTATCAACATTCAGAACACGGTGGGATGTATTCTTATGTTTATTGGCTTGTACAGTACAGTCTAGACGTATTAATCTTGCTTTGTGCTATAGTTTGGTATTACTGAATTTAACGATGAACTTTGAAACGAGTTTATAATGTTGAGTAAACTAACTTTTCCCGAGTGATTTAGATGCTTCTACTGCGGTACTTCTTATATTTGAACAAAAATTATAGACTGGTGTTGGAATTTTTCTTGGAATTTTGAGTACTTATAAAACAAAGCGTTATCCCTTTCCCTGGGGTAGTTAGAGGTAAGTACATAAAACGCGATAATTCCTGGATATACCAGGAATTATAATGAATATTGTTACGCACTACACCACTATATTGTTTCTAGCAGTGGCGCGGGGCTTCGCTCCCACCGTTCTTTATTTGGCTACTGCTCAGCTCCTATTGGCCGTAACTTGATGTTATATAGCATATAATCTTCCTCAATAAATGGGCTATTCAATACTAAAAGATTTTTTTCAATCGGACCAGTAGTTACTGAGATCCTAGCATTCAACTAAACAAACAAAAAAATATATTAGAACAGTCAGCTTGTGACCACGGCCGGTGTAACCTGGTCGAAACGTCAAGCACCATAAGGTATGTAAATACCTAAAGCATAATCGCGCAATAAAGATTATCATGCAACGCGAAAGTTGAAAAGAAACCAAATAAATTTTTGAGCTTTATAATAATACTATAAGTATAAAGAGATACAGCAAGCAGTATTACCTGTTTATCTTCAATGAAGGAGATACATCTAAGGTCGTACTTAACATATCCTTATAGCTTTCTTCACAAAATGAAGAGAATTTACATAATTCATGAGTTTAATTTCGGCCCGTAAATGAGTATATTTTATCTTCCAAAGTATGCGCGTTTCGGGTAAAGTATAATTTATTTTGTTCTTAAACAGCCGCGTTGGGATGAAAATGTACAAACGTGGGTGTTAAATATTCCCAAGCTTAGTAGTTTACAAAATAAAAAAATATTATTGCTTAATTATATATTATTTATTATATTATATTCAAGTGGTATTCCGTGTAGTGACGGATTAAGAATACATAATGTCACTATCCCATATCAACCCTTGGAAGTCGTAAAAGGCGACTAAGGGAATAACCTTATGTAGACGAGAGCACTGCAAGAAAAGGAAAATTCGAAACCAACCCTATACCAACCCGTCTGGCCAGCGTAGTGTTAATAGTAGGCTTAATTCCCTCCACAATCTATGGAGGAGACCCGTGCCCAGCAGTGGGACGTTAATGGGTTGAAATGATGATGATATTGATGAATTATAATGTGATGGCACAAAATCGCTGTGGCGGGAATTAGGTGAATCCTATGTTCAGCAGTGGACGTCATTGGGCTACGGTCACAGAAGAACAAACTGCATCTAGTTTAGTTGATAAAACGAAAAAACAAATGCAGACTTACCTCAGGCTCATACGTCGGAACTAGTTCGTATTGAGATTGTAAGTAATTAATGTATGACGTTGAAATATCTTTGACTTCCTCTTTTGTTATGACACCTTCTGATACTAGTTTATCGGCGTACGTGTCTGGTATTGACCTAAGGAGGTTATAATACAATTAATTAGAAAGTTAGTGATCTGAGAAATTATAAATATAGATGAAGAAATGCATAAGGAACGTAGAAAAGACAGTTAAACTATATCACACTCTAGGTCAATACTCTGGAGAGGTTTTATTAAATAATTTTAAAATATTACAAGATTTCTTTTGATAATTTGATAATAAAGTTTGTATGGAAAATTAAAACAAAAAACAAGTTAAGACAGTAAAAATATTATCATAGAATTTTGGGAAAACTGGAAGAAGTCTACCACTTGCGAATTTATTTTAAACATAAGCATTAAGTAGTTAGTAGTTTAGTATATAGTTGACTTATCATAGAAATAAAAGTAAATAAAAATCTTCTCTTTCTTACTTATTTCTTACAAAGTATTCTCTTATTTGAATTATTCACGTTACACCGACCGTGAATTCCTGTTTTATAGGTCAAATAATGCGACATACCTACATGCTATACTAAAAATGTAAAAGTAAAAAGTCACTACACTGTAGAGACAATATAGAAATAATCAAACTACTCACTTTCTATTATGTATAAGTTGATACATCAAGGGGTTGGTCATAGTTGGATCATCAAGTTCGTTATGACCCCAACGTCTGAAGCAGTTGTAGTCAATGAATACATCCTTACGGAACTTTCTCTGGTATTCAAAAGCGATGTTTGTTGCTTTTACTACCAACTGTAAAGGGATTAACTTAGTTAATAGGTTACAATTTAAATTATATTTGAAAAAATGAGAGTTTTTCGGTGTTTCCGTTTGGACAGCGCCTTAATAGCTTCCGCCCATGACTTCGCCCGCTTGGAATGTCCATTTAAATATACGCTATCTACATAGGCAGCTGCACATAGACTAATATGTACTATTTCAGACTGTAACCATCTGTGTGCCAAAATGATCCTTATTAATATTATGGTAAGATAATTTAATATGTTTTGCGGAAACAAGCCGACAAACACTTAGGTACGCATTTTTACATCAAGCTTATTTGGTATGTTATCCAGATAAGTGAAATTTAAAAAATATTAAAGGATTTTCTAGTAATTAGATTCTACTACACAATCCAAGAATTTCTTGATTTTAATTAATTGAAATATTAATTTATTAAATTAGTAATTTATTAAAATTTATTGTTAATATTATGACGTTACTTACATATATAATTGATTATATAGGTAACTTCATTGGCTATAATACTTACTTCTGGATGGTCACCATTGACATGTATGACGGGAGCGGAGATGGCCTTCGCTAAGTCGGTCACGTAGCGACACGAGCGTCCACGTTCCGCCGGTAAAGTGAAACCTACCTGAAATTAATACAAATACATTTTATACAGTTCATACCTATCACATTCTCTGGAGAAAATGGTGTAAATTGAAATATCATCTTTTTTAGCACTTTCAATCTTGTATTTATTGACATTTAGTTAGTATTTTTTATCAGACTGACCGTAGATTTGTTTGCCACAAACTAGCTATCCTAAAAAATAATAGTTCTATAATTCGTGTCGAGTCCTTAAAAAGCCAAACCATTTTATGATAAATTTAACTTAATCGGAATTTATTTCATGGTTGACGTACAGTTTAGTTTCTATCTTAAAGTCATTCAAAACTCACTTGATTATTAACTATAACATGTAAAGATCCTCCTACATTGAAGTGTGGTGCTTGCGATAACATTATTGTTTCTTGAATAACTCCTTGACCAGTAAATGCAGCATCACCGTGTATCTATAAAACAGAATTATAATTATGGAATATAGTCAATATTTTCATGAATATAATAATAATAGCGTTCGTATGTCGCATTTTAATTCACACCCTTTTTTGTTTTTTAAAGGCAAACCGTTGCGCCCAGCTGTCAAATTATTAAAAAAAAAACTAACTTAATAAAATCTAAATCGTTTTTCTATACTGACAGTAGTCATAGTCATAATTTGTATTTCATATAGATCAAATACATAATACTTATGAACGTCATACAAAGCCAAAAAAATGGTTTCAGCCCATTTGCCTAAGGCCAGTTCACTGACAAGGTTGAGGTCTGAGAAGAACTTGGCAAGAAATTCAGGCCACTCTTTTTATTTTTTTAATCATCATTATTAGTTACAATTTCCAGTCAAGTAAGTGAAGTAACGGTAATATATCAATCTAATTTAGTTACATTTGCAGTTCCTAGAACTGCAAATGTAACTAAATTAGAAATTAGTTAGAAATTGTTTTTACCTGTACATTCAGCACTTTATCGCCCATTTTCGAACTGCCATCTTCTGAGTAATCTCCTTCTTTCAGACGTAATTGTCTAGATCTAGCTTTACCCATCGATACCGGGGTTGCTGCCTGGAAAATAGGAGAGTAATATGTTTTTTTTTTAATATTTCTTATTCATTAAGACTTTATATATACAGACAATGTACAAAGCCGGACTTAATGCCAAGAAGCTTTTTGTTCTAGTCAACGCTGTGGCTATAATTGATTTTAATAAACTTTTGAAACCTTGTTATTCATGTAACAAGTAACAGCATTTTATTCGAATAGAGGACAAAGTATCAAGGAATTTAGTAAATAAAGAAAATTAAGCGATTGTGAGTTTTCTCTAGTGACTTGCACCTTGCGGAAAAGTTTAAAGTTGCTGAAGATAATAAAATTTTTTTACCTCCAAATGTGACGGGTTATTCAATAACGATATTCTGACCGTTTTATTGTTTACAGTGAAATCCTCTGAAACACCTGCAATCAAATTAATATTAATGAAACTACTTCAAGAAACACATATTTATTTAAATTTAAGATTATTTTTTTTACATTTTAAACAAAATCGCCAATCTGCACACGCAGCACAGCATTTAATTGAATCCGAATACGATTTTGGTACTCAGGTCAATAATGGTTTCATTTCAATAGAGCATTTCGTTATTATAATAGAATATTTAAAGATAGAAGATAGTTGGTAGAATTTACGAATATCTACATACTTCAGAAGGCAATCAAGATCCACTTAACGTTGAAGTTATTAAGAACTTATTTAACACGCCACTTTTACTGGGAAACTCTGAATGATCAAGAAATACGAGTATATCATTTGTTGGATGATAAGGTATTTAAAACTTACTTAAATGAGTAGAAATATCACAAGCTGCATTCGCTTCTGCGGGAAATTCGGGTTTGCCACTGAATTTGTGAAAAATTCTAAGTGGAGGACATTTGAGAACACCAGTCAGTGCGTTCAGTTTACCTCGGTGGGCCATTGCTACTGTTACTTGCTCAACACCTTCTGTAATAAAACAGCACGTTACTGTCAGCCATTTGGATATTAGGTAAAACTTTAGCCTTTTTCCTCGCCTGCCCTAAACATCCGACAAATCGCCATTTGAAAATATGCTCTCGTTTTTTGACAAAACTGCGCCTTTTCATTTGCTGACTATCACCATTGCCTGTAACATGTATACATAGGTACATGTTGACCACGCCTCTATTAAGAAAGACAGTAGAGAGGGTTGGTAAAGACTTCTTCTTTCCACCTCCTACAATCCTGGCATACGTCTTTTGCTTCATCAACATTCATACATACTTGTCGGGTTATTATCTTATGAAGTATCTTTTTTTAAAACGTCCCCAATTTGGCCATGCAACGTTCTTTTAGGTCCTTCCATTCCAACGTCCTTCTTCATACTTTGGTGGTTACGATTACATAACTAATTTTAGCTTCTTGTAGAATTTCTAAAGGTTTAATTACTAGAGATGTTTAGAATAGTAAGCGTAAATCCTATAAATTTAAAAGGGAAAACAAATTACCAATAGGATAGGCTAAAGTGGATTACATAATTTGATTAAGTCTACCTTTTGATGTCAAATGAAATTACGGATGTCGCGGTATTGATAAATTATAATTAGGTACTGTTGTTTGTTTACGTTTTGTTTAATTTGAACATTTTGCTTGTATTTGAATTGAAGGAGATTGAAAATTAATACACTGGAAATTGACTATTCTTTCTGAACCATCTTAGGTGGGCTGGTGTCTACCAGCCCACCTAATGCGTCTATAAGTTTTGTGTTTTGATAAGTGTATTTAATTATACTATAATTTATTTTTTAAGTAATTCTTGTATGTACCTAAATACTACTGTGGATATGTTGGAAAAAGCTTTAACTATTTGGATGAAAAATTGCACATTGATAATGTTTTGTGTATAACTATTAAAATATTGTATCCATGATTATTATTAATAAAACAATGAAATAATGTCCTACATTCCTACTATTGATTTAACTATACGGCACATACCAGTAGTTAGCAGCCTAATCAATGTAGAGATGAAAGTAAGAAGAGATTCGGCGCCTTCTCCACAATATCGCTTCACCGTAGGGTACTTCACACTAAGGAATTTATCCCACGCCTGGGATTCGAGTAGTTCCTGCACTATCTCCAACTGACGGGTTTTGTCCACCGGGTCTATGCTGCTCTCTATGCGTTGGGCAAACCATTCTCTTTCTGCTTCTGACTGCAAAGAAAAGTTTTTTGCAAAGACACAATTTTGAATCTGAGATAAGATAGATTACTTTTTGCCAACCTGCCATAAGAGAAAATCCGTGCTAGAGCGTAGATATCTAAATATTCAAAAGATTATCAATATTATTCAAAACAATATTATTAATTAAAGTATTGTGATTTTGCATAGTCAATCATATTAAAATTTAAATCTGATCGACGGACGATGTCATTTTCAAATACTTGACAATTATATTGAAATCAACTATTCCAATGTCGATAAAGCACGAATTTCTGAAGTCTGAATATAACAGCTCGGTCCCATTTTAGATTGTCGGTTTTTTTGTTTTCTGATTGTCGGTAATAAATATTTCATTGTGCATTAAGAGTGTTTTTCACAGTTATCTTATCTCTATGTTCTTATACAATATCTGAACAACATGACTTTAAATAATATTTGTTTACTTCTTAGATAAAGACGCAAACACTGAATCGCAAGTTGTAGTGTAAAATTCATAGTTTGTTAATTTATATAACACTGATTATATTATATTAACAACATTATAATTTTGCATAACTAATGTGTGGTTATTATTTTGGCTGCTATTTTTGCTATATAGAATTCCAGTGGAATCGTTAGCAGTTTTGTCGTAAAAATATTATGTATTAGTTAAGCATTTAAAAAAACTTGTCAAAAAGGAATAAAGTAATTATGCTTGGATAGAAAGTCTAAGCGAAACAAAAATAAAATGTTAATTTAATCCGAATTCAACAGTAGTCAACTCTTCTCAATTTGGGAATTTGAAAGTCAGTTATGTTTCACGAAATTAACATTTTTGTTCAGTGTTCCAATTTAAAATGTTAATTTGATTGAAATGTAGGGCAAACTTTTTTAGCTTCTCTAGATTAGTTTTAAACGACGTTATTTCATACAATTACGAGTTTGTGGTGTTATTATCGTTTATTGTTGAGCCTCAAGGAGAATTTATTGCAGGCCTATACGCTCAACCTGCCCAAGAGATTCTATATTCGAACTTTTTTACCGATCCGAAAACGGGAAAAAGAAAATTTCAAAAAAAAATGAACTTCTTAGTAGGTATCAACTCAAGATCTGGAAATCTGACGTTTAAAGGCCGTTGCTTTTAAATACAAGGCAATACAAGGCTCGCTTCTTTTACATGAGACTTAAAATAGTTGCCGAAAACTGGGTGTGAGCAACTCTTTCTAAACCTTCACAGCTATTTCGAAAAAGTTGTGTTGTTTATTATGTGGTATATAAACTTTCTAAAATGATGTCTTTAATAAAGTCGTTTTCTTTTAATTGCCAAATATATTTATATAGTACAATTAATTAGGTAGCTTTAAAATATATGTACACTTTACCTCTAAATAAGAAAACTCGTACGAAATAGGTCCACAATATATTCTTTCCAGTTCGTCCACTAGTTTTTGTACAGGAAATTTACCATTATATCCGTACAATAGTCCCAAGTCTACAGCATTGTCAGAACGAAGACCATATCTTGATAAGCCCAACTCTTTGACGGTCCTAAAATCATATTAATGGGGTCAAAGTTTGTGGATAAGATTTTACGACGAGTGAAGTTATGATTCTTGGATCATATTAAATGGGAGTTTAAGGAAAATATTTTAGAGAAGGGAATGTGATAGTGTTGCTAATAAATCGGGAATAAATGTTGACATTGTTATCAGTCATTGATAGCCATTTGTTAGGAATGCACCTTTAAACAATAATATAGCTAATATGAACGCTAAGCAATTAACAGATAAAATAATGAAAACATTTGACTTGCGCATTAGAATTATATTTTCCTGCGTTCATGATTATCAGTGAAGTTATTAACATATGATTCTATTCAAATCCTAGGGTTCTCTGTATGACTACAGTTGAATTTTGATTATATTTTATTGTAAAATTCATAGTAAATTCTAACAAGGGTCAACAGTTATTAGGTACTATTTTACGGAGGCATCAACTTCGCTGTGTCATGGGTACCATTAGTTGTTTTGTTACTGCATATAGTTAATTGTAAATTTAATTTGGTATGTACCTGTCTATATTTCTATAATCGACGTTGTCAATACTAGCCTTGAGATGACCGTATGTACGGTAAGCATCTGCCAGCTGTTGTGCTCGACAGTTTTCGAATCTTCTTGTTAACACCTCTTCTGGGGTCTCTAAAGAACAAAATAAAAGAGATTTGACCAACTATATATTGTTCTCCATCTCCATCATTGAATAAAGTGCAAAAGATTTTTTATATAATTTGATTCTAATATTTCCAATTGAAATAATTATTCATAAGAGCAGTACTTATTCAATCTTATCATTATTATCATAGCTACTTTACGTCCACTGCTGAACGATGACTCCTTTGATTACAGTTTCTTTTAGCTGCTTTTCTAAATTCGATGTTAAAATTCCATTTTATTATAACCACAGAACAGAGATAGGTTCCGTGATTATAACTATGGGTGTACAGATTACAGTCAAAGGTAAAGATTTAGAACAACAATTATTATGTATATACTTAAAATAAAGGCAATTTTCAGGCCACTAATATTCTGACTCCTGAGAAAAGGTGCCCAAAAGAGTGGCCAGACTGGATGGTCTAACTAATGCGTTGCCTCGTTTCGTCAGAAATATATTTACACATCTCATGATAAAGTTGTTAAGCTCGGTCCATTGTCAAAGACAACCCTAAACTGCTCAAAAATGTTGAAAGCCTAACCAACATTTTCATATTTACGGCACTTGTGCACACTGCAAACTCTGGATTCTGGATCTGGACTACTGGATTAATAAAAGATTATTTATGGATTTATTATATACTTTAATCTAACCTAATGAGAAATAGAAGCTATAATAAGGCACAATACAATACAGAACTGATTAGTCTAATATAATATCTTCACTTGATTAGGTGCTTGTCACGCATCAGTTATTTCGATATGATTATCGATTTCGGTTTATATTGACCTTTAGTTTATGCATGTTCTAACTTAAGATATTAGATATACAATATGCCCTATTTGTAGAATAACTAATTAAATTCTACGTAAACATTAGTTTTGAGAACGGTTTTAAATTACACATTACTGCAAACATTTAATTGATTATTATAATTACTCGATTAAACTGTAAACATAAATACATAATTACTTCAAATCGTATACAACACTATCAAGTAAACAAAACAGTACTCATACTATTGAGCTATGATAAGATTATTACCGGTCTCATTCACTTTCATCGGTCGATGTCCGAACACTCCCATTCCAGAGTGGTACAACAACCGTTCGTATGTCAACTCTTTCCATTTCATCAGTCGTCTCCCTCCCACTTTTAAACTCAACATATTGCACTACAAAAAGCACTACACTTAAAAAAATATTTAGTAAAACTTTTATTCTTTTGACAGTTGAATCAAGGTGTTCTATATTTAGACATTCTGCGCGCGAGTGTGCGACATCGCCGTTGGCAGCGTACTGAAGTTATCGGGATTACAAATTCATATGTAATTATTGATAGTCTTGTTGTTTGATGTTTAACGTAATTTGTGTTATCTTGATAAGTATATTTGTTAACGTCGTCTGTAAATAACTCTCAAGAGTTCACGAGAATAACAAATCTAAGATCTTAGATTATACATATAGGATCTTAGATTTTGTAAACTTAATAGTTTTAATGTACTTATTGAAAATACATTATTTATATTTGCATGCCCTCTACGGGTAGATATGTACGCACCACAAACAATTTTTATAACAACTCTGTATTACCATATCTTTGGCAAATAAATAATCTTTTAAGATGTTATATTTAACGAAAATTAATAAAACTAATTACATGGTACTAAAAACTTTTCTATGACTAGCTGTAGCCCGATGCTTCCTCCCGTCATTCTGTTTGGCCACTGCGCAGCCTCTATTGGTCGTGGCGTGATGTTATATAGCCAATAGCCTTCCTCGATAAATGGGCTCTCCAACACAAATAAAATTGTTCAATTTGGTTCACTAAGTAGTTTTTAAACTGTATGTTTTGTTATGTTTATATTTTGTTGAATGGTTTACTGTGAGTCAAATAAGGAATTTAGAAATGTTGTTTCATGATAAATCTAAAAACAGGAACCGTTACCGCCCATTAGGGGAAGTCAATTGGCTGACGTTAATATGATTTATTGTCAATCTGATTTTATCTTGTATACAATTTAAAACGTTATTAAAATAGTCTTTCAGAAATAAAGCGTAAATAAATAGTGAAAGTAATATTTCGAATGACTTTGCACACGTCTCGAATTGTAGTAACGAACGGCATTTACCTGGTAGTTGAGATAGCAAGTATATCTTATCGGTTTTGTCATGGCAACGGGTGTAAACCAGTCAGTATTCAAGTTACCTTTGGGTAAGATGAGGAGGAAACACGTTTATGTATTGTTATAATTATGTAGTATCACAACACGTTTCTTAAGGTGCTCGTATCATCGTGGTCCTTAGAATATCTCGTTATGATCATTGAGGTTAAGCAACTTTCGGCAAGGTCAGTTCGTAGAAGAGTGACCGTTTGTAGTATTTCCATTCTCTAGCGTGTCCATGCACGGAAAGTCATTGATCCTTGTTACCACAAAATGTGGTAGTCGTTAAGTTGAAAGCACGTCTGTCTCAAGTCCGTAAGATAATAAATAATAACCATGTTTCTCCAAGAGGAGGGAGTAAGAATAACGTAACCCAATTTTTTGTATATTTGTTCGTAACTAAATCTAGTAAAAATCAATTCAATAAATTCAGTATCGCTTTTCCTAAGTGGTGATGAAACGAGAAGGTAGGAGATAGTCCTAATGATATAATGTCAATAATAATCGTAGGTACGTTTTCATCAAAACATAATAATGATAAACTCCTGACTTTTACAATACCTGTTATTTTTATCAAAATATACAATGATAAGATGATTACTGTTTCTATGTTGATTTAGTATCAAAGTTGGTGAGTATACCTATTAAATTATAATATGAATATTATAATTTAATGCGGGCGGCACAAAATCGCTCGCTGTGGCGGAAATTAGGTGAGGCCTATGTTCAGCAGTGGACGTCATTGGGCTGATATGATGATGATGATGATGATGATGAATATTAATGCATTATATGCAGTCTCTTTTCTCAATCCACACACGATAGATGCGGGTTGGTAGATCAGACGTTCTCATAAAATTGCTTCTAAGGTATTAGGCTTACGATAATTGCCTCCACTGTTATCAAATAGCTTACTATTTTAGGAATTTATATGTAGTAATCATTGCCTTAGCATATGACTCATCATCATCATCATCATTTCAACCCATAAACGTCAACCGCTGGGCACGGGTCTCCTCCAAAGATGTGGAGAGAATTTTGCCTACTATACCACGCTGGCCAGACGGGTTGGTATAGGGTTTGTTTCGAATTTTCCTTTTCTTGCAGTGCTCTTGTCTGCATGGTTATACTCCCTTAGTCGCCTTGTACGACAGCCACGGGTTGAGATAGGGTAGTGACATTATGTATTCTTAATCCGTCACTACACGGAAAATATACGAATAAGTGAAAAAGCATATGACTACTACATATAAAATCCACATTGGTACTACCAGTCAGAATCAAAATACCTATTATATTTGCATAAAGTCATTTCCATTTGACCATCACCGCTTTTAAAATCAAAATGAAATCTATACGATACATTAACTACTTAGTTTAAAATTCATAGATAACATAACATCACCATCCAGGGTTTTATTTTCTAATGTTTCCGTGTGTCATGGTTAATTGAATTTTGCTGTACCACACCTAATGTACTGTAATTAATTACACGGAATGAAGCCAACGTCACTATAATAACAATGCCGGCTCTTTATTGTGAGATAGTCAATATCGGTTGGAAGTTGCGTTACAAAGATGGGTTACTTTTAGATAGAAAGAAATGTCACCGAAAAACAAAACTCGTGAAATTTGATTTGAAATATTTGAAATCAATTATTTTTTTGTGTCATTATATAAAGCAATTCTACATAATTTTTCAATTCAATCATAACAATAAATCATATAAAGAAACGTTTCCCTAAATAAAATGAGTTATTTATATCAAGTGCCTGTATAAACAGATGTTACTTGGAGTGAGACTAAAATCGCAGCACAAAATATTGCTATATAAAATTTGCAATCACCTTAAATAAAGTTTGTTTTGCATAAAGTAATTGATTCGACGTTATTTCTGAAATTTGAAATCACTAGTGCTACCTCAAATTTTCATTTTAAAAAGTGTTTCTGCCACAAGATATTTCAAAGAGGATTTTCAAAGAAAACCAGAATTTGATTAATCCTTCTCAATAAACTCAAACGAGAATAGCACAAATTAAAATAGTATCTACATGGGAAAAGTAACTTTAAGGTTTCGAATTTACAGTGTAAATTTGAATGAGTAGAAATGACCTGGAAAAATCGAATTACGCCATTCCTAATAAACTGGAAAAATAAGATACAGTACTTGAGTGATAATTGCAGCTTACAAGTTGTGGGCTACGTAATAACTCCTTCTCGGGTGCCCTTGTTTAAGAGGTATTTGATGATTTTTATACCTATTTCAATAACAAACACCTACGTTAGGAATCTGAGGCCTACTCGGATTCTTGAAATTAAAAGTTTCAAACAAAACAAAATTACGAGTCAGAGAGTTTAATTATTTTCAGAATATTCTGGCTTTTCATCATAATAGCGTGCTGCGTTTGTTCAGCTGTGGTATTACAAGGAGCATTGAGGCTTTACACATCAGGTGCTGTCTCGTATTCAGTGGAAACCAATTATCTGGAGTTTGATACCCCGTTCCCAGCAATAACGATATGTGAATATGTGACAGAATCGACGTCTGATTTCAAACATATCTCTAAGTATCTAGCAGAGTAAGTATTAAAGTAGGAATAGGATAATTTAAAGCAGTTTAGGTACTCTAAAATTTAAGTTACAACCCCTTTTATTAATCCTTTAAAATTTCATCCAAATCTGCTGAGTCTTCTCAAAGCCTATAAGCGCAAATTGATAGATACGCATCGTATAAGCTTTTTATGAATTTCACTGAAATTTGGGCATTTAGTTTATTTTGAAATCACAGATAATCGCTGTAGGTGTACTTAATCGTATGCTTTCTAATTATATTGATTGTTTACAATTTCTCTCTTTTTATTTCGTCTTGAGATTGTCTTGCAGAACAGGTATTGTTTAATTTAATTTGGATATTTTTTTTTAATATATGTTTTTACTACATCGTATTGTTAGCAAAGTTGTATTGCTGTAATAGTCCAATCCAATGGTCCAACTTGAAAAAATATTTTCAGCAGTCCCCAGATCATACCAATATAATTCTTGTCTGTTGCATTTTAGAAAGAATCTTTCATCAAATCTATTTGAGTTTGCTTTGGACGTGAGTTATTGGAACAAAAAGTTCTGTAACTCATGTTTGATTTGCAAACTGGGAGATACCTGTGTTGCTGACTTTTTGGACCTGGTTAAGGAGATAAGAAGAAAATGTACGGAAATATTAAGATCATGCTCTTGGGATAATACACCCTTTCCTTGTTGTGATAGGTAATATAATTATATATAATATACTTCAAACGTTTGATAATGTCGTAATACCTATCTAGAATTTAGCAATTTTAATTTAAGAAAAGAGATGCTTGATGTTTATCATCATCATCGTCATGTCAACCCATAAACATCCTACTACTGGGCACGGGTCTCCTCCAAAGAATGGGGAGGCAATTTAACGTACTATACCACGCTGGCCAGACGGGTTGAAATAGGGTTTGTTTCTAATTTTCCATATTTTTTTTCTCGCTGTGCTCTTGTCTGCATAAGATTGAAATGGGTAGTGTCCGAGTTGTGAGACATCGTCTCATGTTTATTTAGATTAAAATACATTTATTTTCTTCCTTCGCCTACAAGACTCCCAAATTGAACTTCGGAAAATCATTCTACGACACAAGTTAGAAATATATTTTATACTAAATATGAATGAGAATATTGAACACAGTGTGAAATTATGCTAAGGAAACTTTAGCTTAGCTTCTTCTCAAATGAAATTCCAAGGTAACTGAAACGTATTGTGCTGAACTAGATAGCTAGGTGTAATCAACGTTTAATTAAAACCTAGGTACCTAAGTATATCTTGTGAATGGGAATCGAGTCCTTTAAAACTAAAGTGTTTCGATATATTCTCCTTTTTAGGGTTCCGTACCTTAAAAGTAAAAAACTGGAACTCTTATAGAATCACTCTGTTGTCCGTCTGTCCCTCTGTCAAGATTATTTTTCTCAAGAATGTGTAGGTATCAAGCAATGTCATATACTCGGGTCTGCAAGCCCTTGGCGCAATAAAAAAACAGAGTTAGTTAAAGTAACCGCAATCAAAAAATACAGCCGTTTATGCTCAACTTTTGTCGCCTATCCTGACGATCAAAAAATTCAAAACCTTATAGGGTTCCCGCTGACCAAAATATACCTAAATATAATCATGAAATTTGGCAAGAAGCAATATCAAGTTGTATGAGTAAAGTCTAAAATTCGAACACCGTGCTCGTGTAGTTATATCACTGAATATTATTATAGTACTATATTGGAAGAAATATAATATGGTAAGCTTAAAAAATTAGAGTAAGAGTGAGGGTTTATTCCAGACCTACGTTACTTATAGAAGCTGCACTGACCTATCTTAACGAGAATATTTATTCTAACATATAGTTACACATTAAAATCGTAAAATTTAAAAGCATAATCGTGCGGAACCCTCTGTGCGCGAGTCCGAATCGCACTTGAGTTTTTTTTTATATTAAAAGGATTGTATATTGATATGTTGTTGTACAATATTTTGAAGTATTGACCTTTGACCCACAGGTTTCGACCTATAGATACAGAGTACGGTACTTGCTTCGTGTTTAACTCACTTCTGACTGGCAACGATTCTATCTACACTGTTAATAGAAATGTTGGTCTGCCGAGGCTTACCTTTGAGGCTATTGTAGAAGTTGCGGTGAGTTTCATCATACAGAGAGTTGATAATTTATTAAACAACGACGAATCACGGTAATAAGGAGTAAACGTCAATATGACGTCAGCAATTAAATAAGTAAAACAAGGCAAGCATTGTCGATTCTACCGCGTGCGGTGGCACCACAGAACAGCCCCAGAATTAAAATCCGGGGCATCGTAATTTTTTCGAATCTAAGAGTGAAGTTTATTTACGGTTTAAGTTATTTATTGATAGAAACGTGTAGAAAATTAAAAACTAATTAATATTAGACTTATTTCTACAACTATCTATTTTGTAACATTATGTATTTTTTAACTTTAATTGAACTGATATTTCCTGACGTAAACTTTCGGCAAGCTCAAAATCAGGGATCAGAGATAGATTTTCGAGGATGGTACTCATCTCTCGATCGTTTTATAGAAGCATAGGAAAGTGTGTTTCAGTGCGGTCAGATATTGCACCTCATACAATAGAACTGGGGGCCAAGTCTACTAACACAAGCTGATGATCTCATTCGACAGCTGTGATTGGCTTACTAAGTCAATAGCGCTATATTGCCGGCCTTTGATTGGTCCATCGGTTTGTTATCGACGTGTGTAAATTAGCAGAATCGACCACCTGATCATGATTCCTTGCTGCAGATTCGGGTTCATTCACCAGACGATATGGTGAGCGTTGCAACAGAAAAAGTAATAAGTCGGTGCGATATTTTGCCTCTCGTCACCGATTTTGATCTCACTTTGTCGGTAAATAAAACTCATATTCTATTATTATGTATTTATTATTTACTTCTAAGAATTATGGTCTATATTACCTGTATGGTGTAGAAAGGGATAAAAGTGTCAAAAGATACCTAATATAACATACAAATTGCTTAACAAATTTTATTTAACTTATACATATCACGTCAATTAAAAATAAATCTCATAATACTGTAAAACTAGAAAGTATTTTAAATGTGGTTTGCTTGTCCGCATTTGTCCATAAAATAATAAAAATATATAAGTAAGTACATATTCTATATTATTTAGATAAACAATTATTATTATGATATTTTATGCTATATACTTATTATTAAGTATTTATTTATTTTTGAAACCTTAGCTAATTTACGTAATGTACCTATATTAAAATATAATTTATGGTTCCCAGTTAATTTTCTTTTAAAAGTGTCAATATCAACATTTAAAATAACGTTTATAACCTAGTCCCAGTATTGTTTTATTAACTATAAACAGATTTCTTTATTGACATAATTTTACATGCTTACAAAAGAATCCCCTAACTAAGCACAGTCAAAGCATTTGGCCAAGGAGTATCAACATCATTTTATAATTTAGTACATCTGTAAAATATACGAAAACATGCTTAGACATTTATGCAATTTTAACCTTATTTCATTTAATGTAAGATGAAAAATTCCTGTAACCCCTTAATTATAAAAAGATCTTTAATTGACTAAGGCCCTGTTCCACAACTGGCAGATAAGTATCTGATAAACTATCTGGGACTAAAGTGACAGATTTTTAGGAATGAAAAAAATTAAGTCAAAAATCTAAAAACCACGTTACATCGCATCGGCCTGTGTTGAAACGGGGCCTTAAAGTCTGAAAATATATAAATATATATCCTACCAACAAAATCTTGAATCCATTGTTTTATGTTTTCTTCCTAGGTCGAACAAACAGTGAGTGACGTATCAGTGCAGCGACTCGCGCCTTCAAACCGTGATTGTTTGTTCAAACACGAGCGACCTGAGTTTGCAGACTCTTGGCCATTCAACCAATACTCATACAACACATGCCTGTTGTACTGCAGAGCGCTTAAACAAGCACAGGCTTGCAACTGTACACATCATTTGATGCCGAAGTTAGGTAAGGAAAAAGTTTGAGATGATATCTAAATTACAAATCGTCTTACTTGCAAATTATTTGTTTTGATTTTTTTACAATAGAAAAGACAAATTTTAGACTTCAAATTGTGTATTTGTGTTTGTAAGTTGTTCTATCTGTTATACTCATTAAGTATTTCTATTTTTTTTTGCTCGAAATATCATATTATTTTACATTCATAGTATGACTCCATCTAAACATGAGAAGGATTATTAAGTCGAGAAAATCTACTTAAATTATTCAACTGTGCTTCATACAGTGTATCATTTATTATTTTCTTCGCATACACTTTTTGTATTGGCAACAAAGATCGTAGTTTTGCTGCAACACTTTTGCCAATGACATCAGATTCGTCATCTTGATCTTGATGCAAGGTTTTGAGTCGATCGTCTATCTTGGATAGAATTTCTTCAGCCATTGGGATTTTTGAGTGTTTACTTTTGAATCTTTTAGCATTTTGACTTGAACAGTTGCTCGATTCTGGTTTTGGATTGAGAGTACCATTCGTTTCTTCTTCATTCAGATCTTCTGATGTAAGACTCTGAAACAATTGAAATTGAAAGAGAGTGCAAAGTGATTGTTCGCTTAAGTTGAGCAAAATGCCTGCCAAGGGAAAAGAAAGAAATCTTATGCGGGCAGTAGGGGTACTTTGTTTCTTAGGTGCCGAGAACAGCAATTTTGTTTTAAAGTAGATAGCGTCTTTTCTGTGACCCTGTATGGCGATGTACATGGATAGCAGTTACAAGATGAGCTCGTGTAGTCGTTTTATATTTCAAAATCTCACAGTTCAATGTGTTTTTGTCAGGTTTATAGTTTCAGTAAGAATTAATTACCTATGTGTCTATTTATTCGACTTTATGTCACGTTGCAATGGAATAACGGATTAACTACTATTTGCATAAGAATAGTTGAACGAACCGGAGAATATAAAAGTTTTCATTGACATAATAATGACGTGATTCAAATCATAGGCCGCGGCCGGTGGGTTCGTATTCCAATACGGTGTCCGAAGAGATGATAATACCTTTGTCATTTGTTTTCTGTCGACAAATGTGTCTTCAACTATGCACATTTCTTGTGAGACACCACCGCTGCTACTCGAATTCGTTCTTTTCATTTTTTTAAATTTGCTGTTGATACCTGAGGTTAGTGCAGAAAGGATTAAGTATGCCGTATTGTCACTGGCCATCTGAAACAAATTACGCTCAATTTATTTGATTTATATTTTTATTTCAGAAAGGACAACTATGCTCTCTTTTACGGGGGTCCAATAAAGTTGTCGTCATAATATTGATTTATGAATTTCAAGTTTTTCTTCTATTAGTTTTATTTTTATGGCATTTGTAAGTAATACTTAGATTTATAAGTGCCCTTGGGCTTTAGTAACTGTCAATAGTTGCGTTTTTGGGTTACATACCGTACAAAAAAGCAATAATCAGTTACTTACGGTATTCGAATTTTCAGGCTCCCTCGGCATACAGACAGATCTTAAAAAACTGTCTGCCTGTGGAAACCAAAACAATTTTGGTTCATACATTTTGCCTTCCTTAGCTGAAGTTGTAATTTTCTTGAGTTCAGCGCTGTAACGGGTCCGAAGACTTTTTATTTTTAATTTTATGTCGTTTTCAGTTACTCCAGGAATGTTTAGGTTTTGCAGTAGATCTTTCGTTGCCTTGTCTCGTACCTCTCGTTCCTTGTAGCCGCTTACTTTGAAGTCCCATAGGCAAGGGTATTTTTCGTAATAAGTTAAAAATAAAGGAACATGTTCTTCTCTCCATTTATACGCTTTTTGTTTCATTTTTTTACGAGTTGAACCACTAAAGTCTGCTGGCTGCTGTTGGCTTGGACCACAAAGCGACATCGTTCTACGCCTGGCATACAAAAATATTAATAAGTTTAACTTAAAATTACTGTTTATAAGTACCTGATTTTAGAAAGATATCAAGGCAATTAGAATAATTATCGGTCTGTGTGTCTTGGTAGTTATTCTCATGTGAGAGTAATCAACGATTCGCTCACAGGCAAATTGAATCGGATTCTTACATTTTTAATCTATGACTTTCTTAGAGTACTTTATAACCTAAATGAATAGTCCTTTTAAGGTTTTATAAACAGAAAAGTGTATTTATCTGCTTGTTCTCATTTCATTTCAACAGATTAATGTATTACGTGATTCTTTACTGAACATTTGGAGAGATAGATAGAGAGTAACATTTATTCTAATAAATACTAATTTGTTCCCGCGGGACAGCAAGCGAAACCGCTGGAAGCTGGTCGATTAATGTTCAGAACGTAATTATATTTGTATACAGCGCTTCTAGCCTGACGGGAACGTATACAGATGAACATAGTTACTAACAAATCCAACGACAAATGATAAAAACTCTGATCTCTGTGTTGTTATTAATGATTCACTCATTTAATATAAAATTAACTCTTTTCATTTCACACGTTTCAACAAAATTGAAACGTAGAAATGAATGGTGAACATCGATCGAATTCGCCAAGAGTTGACGCGACGCCGGCTGTGAATTGACTGGCTGTCGGGCAAAGGGATTGCGCAAATGGGAAGCGCAGAGGGCTAAAATTGAACTGAAACAAGGTCAAAGTTCATATATGTAGCTTCAACAGCGTAAGTAACAGGAATGAATGAGATTGAGATTTCGTTGTTCGTTCAATTTGGAAAAGACTTGAAATTTCAACATTTTCAAATCTTTGAAAAATTAGATAATATATGGAGGTCATTTTCATGGCTCGTTCTTTACTCAATTAACATTTGTCGTGAAATATTTATTTATAATAATATATATACAAAACATTCGACATCAATCTGGCTAATTTTATAAAAGATACATCTAAACTACTTTTTACTAACATATCAAGAGGGTGAAGCCTAGGTCAGGAGATAGTATTTAGATAGACTTCTTTCAATAATATAGACCAACTGTCACTATCTCAAAAATATATTTTTTTTCAATTTTTGAAATTCTCTCTTCCTTTTGATAACTCCTATTTTGAAATTACATCACCAATAATAACTTCCTGGTTTTAGAAACGTTGTTTTGTCATCCATTATAATAAAATGTATCTATAATCAGCAGGTGACACACCACAATGTGATATTGAAGGCCTGATTTGTCTCAATCAACATAAAGGTAAGTTAAGTTAAACAAAAAGAGAAGAACGAAAACAATACGATTTTTTTTTGAAAGAATTGAAATTTAGAAGTTGTCCTACTAGTATCTGGCCCGGTAAGCGAAGGTCCTTCGTGCCTTCGAGTTTAAAAGGCGTGAAACGGCTTCATATCGATCCATATAAAAGTAAATATATTCAGCAAATATTTTATTCACTGCAAATTTAGTCTTAAGATTAGACAATAATCTCCAATTATCAAGCCTATTCGACTGAAATTGCTAAATTCAGAATCTGACAGCCCGGAGCTTTTTGAATTTGTAGGCAGTCTAGATATAAAATTATGCTGTACTGTAACATAAACATAACATAACATAGCATCACGCCTTTTCCCCCGAAGGGGTAGGCAGAGGTGTTTCACGCCCACATTTCGCCAGCTATGTTTGGTCCTGCTCATTTGTTTACCAAACTCCGGGAATATTTTAATACTGAAATTTCATAATAGAAAAACCCAATACCATTTTTTCCCGACCCGGGAATTGAACCCGGGAGCTCTTGCACAGGTGTCGTATACACTTTCCGCTGCGCCACCTAGGCTGTACTGTAACCCAGATATAAAAATATTAAAACGTCACGAAAAAGTTTGTGATCTGGTTGAGGCTATAGATACATAATAATAATATCAGGTCATGTCAACCTAACCATTACTTAATAAGTGCTAAGCTGTGGTTAAGGTATTGTCCCACTATAATATAAGATACTTAGCTTCACCAGTTGTTAAAGCTTTGGTTAGCTAAGCTGAATTTGATTCTGTAGGCTGAGGGGCTTACACCGTAGTGGAACAATACCTTAGTAATGCCCATTGTTCTATAGCCTCGAGTATTATCTGCTTATACTATGTCCTCGCTTCAGTGAGCACACTCTATAGGATTAATTCCTAAAGAGATATATGGCTTGATGTTATGAAGCTTAATCTATGTATATTGCTTTGAGACAGAACCTATAGCAACGGCTTTGTCTAGTTCAAAATCTGGGTGAATCTACTCAAGAGTATTCTCCTCATAGAAAAATATTTTCACATAATATTGCGAGAATAGCTTTTATTTTAAGCTAGACTTATAAATACATCAAATATATGCTATGTTATAGTAAAGGTACGCGGAATTTGTTAGAACATTGTTTGATTTAATTTTTAATTAACTTGCGACTTAATTTTTAAATATATTTTGTATGAAATACCATGCGTATTTAGTAATACGCAATAAATACAGAGACGGGTCTCCATTACTAAAAAAATATTTATTTTATGCCATAAAATATGTAAAATCTAGCAATTTTTTTCTAATAGTTTGTTCTTTTTCAATTTAATCACAGAATGGTTTTGATTGCTTCTGGAAAGTTCTGAATTTGTTTAATTATTAGGAGTCATAAGGCGAGACATTAATTTTTTGCCTTTTGAACATCCACCCATCTATTCTAATCTATACCTACTTCTATACTAGTGTTATAAAGAGGAACGATTTTCATTTTAATACATTATCACTGAGTAACATAGGCTATATAACATCACGCCATTTAAATAGGAGCTGAGCAGTGGCCAAATAAAGAACGACGGGAGCGAAGCCCCGCGTTACTGTAGTATCTAATAAGATTATACAAAACAATTCTAGAAACTAAATTTAGTTGAATGTCAGCAGGTACTATAATGGTGTTCTTTTTCAAGTTTATTTTTTCCTTTTTGGTAAAACTTGAACTTTGAATTTACTAAACCATTAGAAACTATTATGAAGAATTTTAAGGAACCGCAATGGAAACATTAATGTAGTCAGAAACATGAACATAAACCCCCTTATTACAAAATGTAGACTAAGTATTAAACCAGGTTTAAATTGACATAAGCCATTGTTTTAGTGTCAAAGTTGTCAATTTAAATCTGGTTATTTAATGCTTGCTTAGTTCGTGTTTTGTAATAAGGGGATATGGGTCTGTACTAAACTACTCGTCCCAAGTGATACAATATTTTTCTCAAAAGTTGAAATAATAAATACAAACCATTTTGTTTCGTAGATAAACTGGGGCTAAACAAGTGTACCTGTCCTATGTCCTGCGATGATTTAAAGTATACAATCGTCCAACTAAGTTGTCCGTAAGTAATTTATTTTTAATTAATACAACTTAAAATACCAAATAATAATACAATATTAGTACTTGATACAAATTAGCTTCAATTTTCAATAAGCTTGTGTCATTCTGTCAGGCACGACGGTTGGGGCATGCCGTACAAAAATTTGCCATGTAGTAACAAGCAATAAGCTTTTATTTTAAAATAAGCTGAGTAACAACGCATTAGCCTTGCTATCCAACGCGGTAATGTGGCTAGCCTTTTGGTTACCTACGTTTCCTCAGGAATCTGATCTCAATCAGATTTTCTATTTATAGGAATTTCCTGTAAATAGAGTCACAGATTCTTTTATTTTAAATATGTTAGCTGTGTATATTTTTAACTTATGTGTAAATATTTTAGCTGAGTATTATATATATTATTTTAATATCTATTTTCCGAGGTATTTGGTCGTAATGAACACGAAAATAGTTTTCGAATAAAAACAAGATAGGCGGTTATAGGGTTGTAAGGCCTGTTGCATCATTGACTTATGTGTTTGATAAATTATTCGAAAGTAAGTTGATTTTAATACAAGATATTTTCCAGACGGGCGATAGTCAAGAAGCCTGGAGGCGTTCGAAGTCAAGGCTCGGTTGGTCGAATACGAATCAGTCATCTTCCTTCGTTAAGAGTACGACGCCAAGCCATCAGAGAATTACTTGGACTTGTTGGTAAACATCTGTGTTTGTCTACTTCGGATAGGAACGGAATTTATGTGGAAAGTTTTGTTTGTGGGATTGTCTTTGTCATTAGATGAGTTGTTTTCTTATTTTTGTTTCTATTTTATTTGATAGAAACATCATCATGGCTGTATCATGGCTTAACATATCATAAAGAATCTATTTTTCAATAAAAGGGAAATACTCATAATTTGTTTTTTTTTGGTCGCAAATATAAATATTTTACGGCAATAATATAATGTAGAAAACAAAAGCATAATCCGACAGTCTTTTAAATATTTTTATAACATATTTGCTCGTAAAGGGTCTCTTATTTCACCAATTTCAGTGTTGTAATGTATCTCATTACGCACTAGTGCGGTAATGTAAAGTAAATTGCACGGCTTCTCATGCTCACATACTAATAATCAAGGGGCTCCGTACGTAACGAACGGTACCTATTTTTTAAAATCTTAGCAAAGAGTTTTTATGTCAGAAAAGTGGTCAACATTTAATGAATAAAATTAATTAACTTTGGTAGATAAAAAATTATGATATAATTATATAAAATAAACATTTAATTCTTTAATTTAATTAATTTAGACCACAAATTACAACCATTTATCTGTACTAAAACAATAAAATATTAATTTACTTTATTAGTAATACTGGCTGTTTTGTGTTAGTTCCTTAAAAAAAACGCTGATGCGCGCGCATCGATAATTTGTGACAAGTAAAAACAATTCCTTATTTGTTTTTTTCTAAGAAAGTCCGAATTTTATTTTTTCCTCGCAAATATGTTATAAAACGTCGTATGACACACGTGCGGTTTGATAATTACAGCCTCTGCTTTCTTGTAGCCCTCGCCTGCGGCTCGGGCTAGCAATATCGCCTCGGCTGTAATTATCAACTTACCGCACTTGTATCATAATGTACTATTAAACCTCTCGTACTTAAAACCCAATCATAGCTTTCAACGTTTTTACTAACGGCGCGCTATCCTGTAATTAATTTTAATGTATTTTTTTGCAGTGGATGTTGGCGGTGTCATCGGAGTTTTCTTTGGCGCATCTCTACTTAGCTTCATCGAAATATTTTACCTCCTCTTCATAAGAAAATACCGTTAAATTAATATACTAAAGGCCTTCAACACTGACTGACGTGTCTGAAAATTATTCGAAAGTTAGTTGACAGATTTTTACGTATTTTTCATAATATATAAAATCTATCACATGAGCTTCAGATATAGTTTATCAGATATTTATCTGTTAGTGGTTAAACATGGATTGCCTTTTAAATTTATTTATTACACACTAAAATTTTATATCTTATTGCAACATTAATGTACCTACTTAGGGCTTATTCCTTATATCGAATAACTTATTTGAGTGAATTCATTAATATATTAAAATGTAGCTACTTAATTACTGAAAATTTCTTCGCTTTAATATCTTGTAAATATTTGAATAATACAAGATGAAACGGTGTGACGATGAAAATACTTCACAATGACGCCGTTATACGAGTATTATATTTCAAAAATTGCATAATTGAATCTTGTAATAAAAGGTTACGTCATCAGGTTTAGGTCATTTCATACTAGGTTCCATTCACATTTTAACCTCAAGACCCACTTTACATTTCACTCTAGGGCTCTCCAACTATTTCTATAAAAAAAAACACTTTTAATCAACTTGTCTATAGCACTACTGTGTTAAGCGTTCAAGTATCCGTAAATCCACTTTCTATGCACACAATACGTTCGTTTCCGTCCCGTAAAATCGTGTGACCTAGTTAGCTAATAATTCGGAAAAATTTCAACGATGTTATAAATCTAGGACTTTAGCATTTTACAGGAACATTTTTCTAGCTAAAAGATTTTGTAAACTTTCTACTGCATTACATGCATACTGCGTATTTCGCACATGAGGGAGTGTCCTGGATAGAACAAAACGGTATTCAGTTATTCTGTCACTAAATTCTTAGTTTCTGTAAATGTGCCCGGTAAAGGGAAATTGGCTCAACATGGGATCTAACATAGTTAGCCAAAAGTGGGTGTGCACTATTGACATTTAAAAACCCCGAATTTTGTAAGTTTAAGTTATGCCATTCTGTCTAACCGCTTCGGAGAAGAGACGTGAGCTATAATGTAATTTATTCTACAAATAAAATACCATTTCAATCATACGAGTATATCCTACTGAAATATTGATAGCTTCCAATAAAAACATTATTCTGTACTTCTTGCTATCTTTATCCGTTCTTATGAAAATGTTATTGGATGATCTAATAAAAGTTAGTTTTATAAGATTTTATATATAGCCACGTTTCCTGCTACCATTATAGATACTTAGGTGATCTATAATGGTAGCAGGAAACGTGGCTTACTCTGAATTTCGACATTTGATTGGTAAGTAATGTAAGGAAATTTAGATATGAGCGCTGTCACTTTCAAACAGTTGACAGCGACATCAAAACCGACTAATAGAATGTTGAAATTCAGAGTGAGCCCCCAGATTTTTTTTTTAATATTATTTTTTTAAGAGAACCAGTTCCGTGTCATTAGTTATTTAACTATAACAATAATATTTAATAATTTTGAATTAGGCTTCACTATTGGCAATTATGAGCCGCTTAACTTGGCTGAAA
This sequence comes from Laspeyria flexula, assembly GCA_905147015.1. NCBI lineage: Eukaryota > Metazoa > Arthropoda > Insecta > Lepidoptera > Erebidae > Laspeyria > Laspeyria flexula. The sequence continues at coordinate 13,511,293 of LR989960.1, read as the reverse complement.
GAACTTACCTGTGAAATCAAATTCTTTTGAGGATTTATTTGTGTAACGGGCAAATGTTTTCTGAAATTACTTTTTTATTGCTTGTTCTACGCGCCATTAACGCTTGCAAGTCCCGTTTTTGCTCATTTTGGTCCCTTTATTTTGCTCCATATCTCTTGAAGACGGAAGTTGGGAGGAATGCGTCCAACTCGTAAATCACTGCAGGACTTCCCCACTTCTGTTGCGTCGCAAACTCTACGTCTCAGCTTTAAGAGCCAACTAGTTAGTTTCTGAAATTTCTTAGTGCTTGCTAAACTTATTAAAAGTTCCTTGAAGCACGCTCGCATTCGAGATTGTTAGGCAACAATGAAATCGAAAGTAGGATGTTTTCAGATTCTATTGTTATATGGAAATAAAATGTAACGTTCGAAAATTATAACACAAAATCCAACAGTTTTCGTTGAATCTTAGCCTTAATCTTCAAAAGAATAGAGACCCTTGTCTAGCAAAGAGATAATTTTATCAAACTATGTATTTGACCTAGGTATTTGATTTTCCTTAAACAGTGTAATACCTTAATTAAAAGTAACTTAAACAATCCATTCCTTCTCTGGAGCATAAAATCATGATTCCTGTTTTGTTAATTGCCTTTGTTCATTCGATACATGAAATCACGATTGAATAATTATATTATAGTTCGTTTCGGTTAAACAATAGTTATTTATCCTGGCTCGATAATCTAACCCTCTAATTAAGTATATCTGCGATATATTTCAAATACTGAGATTTATTAGGTAGTTTTGTCTCAGAAAAAAAACAAAAGTCAGTCAGTTGTAATTCTAGCCGAACAATTCTACAGTATTAGTAGACTGCTCATAACTCATAATGACATCAGCTTAGCATTCTTCGTTTGATAATTTGAGACTATAAACGAACTTTGTACTTACATATTTAGTCACGTGCAAATAATTACCTATGTACATATCTTTACTTGTAATAATAACAAAATGAAGACAGTCTGTATAACAAAACAATCTTGTAACGAAAACAACTTCAATAAATCGTCACTTCACAAAATATGGATTTTTTATTCGATCTTTTGAACTGGCTCTTACACTGACATACGGAACACGTATCTCACTCCACATAAGGTAGCTAAAATATTATAGATAGGAAAATTAAGAATTGATGTCTGAATGTTTGTTAGTCTTTCAAGTAATAACTTTTGAATTTGGTCTCTTTCTCATATTAAAGACAATGGATTCTTGTCATGTATTTCTGTGGGTCCCAAGGACGAAGCCATAGACGGAATCTAGTAGAACCTAAATAAACAAGGCAGCAGTTGAGCCGATAATTTAAAATTATTTCTCAAAACCACCACAGCCTGGCGTTACGTTTCAGTAATATAAATGTATCGAAATTTATCAGGACCCTCACATTTATTATTCAGTTTCCATTTCCTCTGTAGTACGGTACAGTTTCTGTGTTTTATGTTATTTATTATTGCCTCTTCCGATTTCAACTGGCTTGTTAAAATCTGATCCCCATTTCCTTGTGACGTCATTTATTTGAGAAAACTTATTGCTAAGTACGTTACGTTCCTGAGTGGTGATAATATATATATTTATCATCAGCAACCCATTTAGTCCCACTGCTGGGCTCGGGTCTCCTCTCCTCTAACTAGAGAGCTGAGAGGGTTTAGGCCATAATCCACACACGCTGGTCTAGTGCGGGTTAGTGGATCAGACATACTCATAGAATTTCTTCTGGGTATGTGGGATTCCTCACGATGTTTTCCTTCACCGTTAGCAGATGGTAAGTCACTTGACTAGTACATATAAATTCCACAAAGTGGAATCCACATTGGTACTGCTAGTCGGGATCGAACTCGAACCGCGTTATTTGCACGCCGGTCTGAATATTATGGTAGAATATATATATATATTATATACCAAATATATATATGCCAAGGATCCTACTACCTTCTGGAAGTTATTACTTGGAAATAGTGCCAGCGGATGAAGTTTATTTAGACTAACATAATATGGGAAACAGAATAAAAAACAATAGAAATGATACGCAATGACGTGAAAGTTTATGATAACGTATCGATAACCAACAGAAATCTATTTAAAACTCCAGCTAGTAAAATATTCTTAAAAAATATACACAACCAACTTATTTAAAAAAAGATGAAGAATGTAATCTAATAAATTTAATGTTATCTATTGACAGTAATAACTATATTTTTAATAGCTCGAAAATGTCAACCTAATTTTGTTCTGCAAAGGTTAGTGTTTAAAAAGGTTAATTTAATTTTGTTCAAAGTTTATTTAAGTCACGTAAAAAATATTATGAAGACTAAAAAGAAGAAAAATATTATGACAACCAATTTTCTATTAATACATCGAAGCATATTTCTAAAAAACACGAAAATTTTTATCAGGATTAAATTTTGTCAAAATCTAGTAAAACTTATTGAATACACTTCAATAACGTTATGTTTTTCTAAAAAGATATCTCAGACTTCGGAATGATCAGTTTTCCTGAAAATAAGGCAAATATATCCCTACATTGTGCTATGCTGTATATATATATCACTATGCTGGTCAAGTGTTCAACTTCATTTCCGAGAAGGAACCTTAACGACGGTACTGATTCCTATCTGCAAAAATACATCATTCTGTCAAAGTAAGGGATAGAATTCTTCATACTAAGGCCAGGCCAAATACTTACATATTACATACATATTTATTACAGTAACAAAGAAAAAAAAACACCTTTTTAATATTTTACAATAAAAAGACACACTACTGAATATTTTTTTTACATCTAGTATTTAGCACTTCTGTGAAATATTTCACATTCGTAATTGGAAATGTAGCTATCAGTCCCCAATGTTTTAGTATTCTGTCTGTACCATTACCCTTGAGTCCGTGTTCCATGTTAATTGGCCAAACGGAACACTATATTGGATGGAATAATTGACGAGTTTAGCTTAATTGCAAAGCGATAACTTGTAAGTTAAAAAGTTTGAATTTCGAGGCTTTGAATCATCATGTCAACACAAACTCCCACTGCTGGGCACGGGTCTCCTCCAAAGAATGAGGAGGGAATTTAGCCTACTATGATCACGCTTGCCAGACGGGTTGGTATAGGCTTTGCATAATAATAATGAAAACAATTACAATTAATTAGTACTTATATATTTGTTAATATTTACTTAGAAATTTCATGTGTATATTTATAGCCTATTGCTTCGATAAATGGGCTATCCAACACTAAAATAATTTTCAAATCAGACCAGTTCAGCCAGAGCTCGGAATGATGCTTTCATAGTTGAGTTCTCTGGGGTGAACTTCCTACAGCGGTGTTTCCTGAACGCTATGACATGTCCTTCTTCATACGCGGTTTAAAGAGAGCTATCCTCTCAAGATAGGCAGCGGTTTGGCTTGCCCCTAACATTGCCAACGTCCATGAGCGGCGGTAACCACTTACCATCAGGTGGATCGCCTGCTCGTCTGTCGACACTTAAGGCAATAAAAAAAAAATCAATTTGTACAGAAATATTCTTTACGTTGAACTAATTATCTTAATTTTATTTTCTAAATCAATTATAAATTTAAACGGATATTTGTATTTTGGAGGACTTAATAGTCAATAAATCTTTAATATTACATTGTAGACAAGTAATAACTCCAAACAAAGTTTAAATGAGATTCTAAACTTTTGATACTTTGGTAAACATTTTATAATGAAGTTCCTAACTTTTAACACTAGGTACTGCTTGCAGTTTTGCTCGCATGTCTCTTTCTTAAGTCGTATATTATTTATATATCTATCAGCTGGTTAACTTTCAAATGGTAACTAAAAATTTGACAATGCTTTTGGCATTAAGTCCACCATTGTATTTTTGTGTATAAAGTTTAAAAAAAAATATCTTCTGCTCGGCTCGATGCCTCGGTGGGGTAGCAGTGGAAAGTGCTGTACAAGACGTCGGGTTCGACTTCCACATCAGGCAAAATTAGTATTGGCTTTTTGTATCTCAAAAAGAGTTCAATTGTTTCGCTGGTGTGAGGTGTGAACGTCAAAAAGTTTTTTTGCTTTTTTTAAAAAGCAAATAGTATATTGTGTATTATATAAGACTGATGTTACAAAAACTATTTTCTAAAATTTAATTTAATTTTGACATTATATGAACAGCAGTTTTGAGTGTGACTTTAGTAGGTAGGTACGCGATTGTGCATCTAGGGGGAAAACGCCAAATTTTTGTACGTCAATTATAACTTTACACTTGCTATCACTTCACCCGCGTGGTTTGTCTAAAAAGCCTATGTCCTTTTACATACCCTTGACTACCTCTATATCAAATTTCATTACGCTCAGTTGAGCGGTTACGACATGAAAGTAAACAAACAAACAGAGTCACTTTTGCATTTACTGGTGTGTTTAGCCACCGAATCGATCCAACTCCAAATCCTTTTTTTTTTTTTTTTACTTGGGGAAATGCCTTACGCATACCCCTCGGTCTTGGGGAAAGAACCGAGGGGTTATGTGGGGCTCGCACCCACTAAAACCCCAAGGTGTTCCTCTCGTCGCGCTCTGCTGTGGTCACGGGAGCGTAGGAACATTCGTCCGCGACCACAGCGACGATGGCCCGCTACGGGCCCCCTCTCTGCCGGAGCTCAGCTCCGGCGGTGACGTGCGGGAACACGCACACGTCACCAGAAAACGCTCGCGATCGACTTTCCCCAAAGTCGACCGGTCCTGGCGTGGCGGACGCGCTCAGCCGGGCGCGTCCTCTTCTCGGGCTTTTACGGCGGGAGGTCGCGGGCGTATGCCCGCCTTCTCCCGCCTACCCTTCGATGGCGGATCGGGTCACTGAGGGCATCGTCTTCCCTCTGCCGTTCCGCCTCCTCCTTCTGCCTCATCACCTCTTCGCAGAAGGAGAGCACTGCTATCCAACTCCAAATCCTCCAATAACTCCTGATTAATTTCGTTGCGGGTCGCAAAATCAGAAGGCATTAATTTTGCATGAGTTCGTCTCGGTTAATCCTAGCGTCTAGGAGGTGCAGTGGTGGGTGTAAGAATAAGACGTAATTAGTCGTAAAACGGAAAAGTTATTTTCGCAAATTTTATATTGGTGGTAATTTTGGCTTATTTTTTTCTCGGATCATTAAAGATTGTATCAAAAGAGTAATAAAGAAAAGAAGCTTAGACACATAAAGTGGTTACCAAATGGCTGTTTTATATTTTATATTTTTCCTCTACCTAATTAGGCCAGCGTCGCGTCAGCGTAAAGAAATTCAGAATTAATTACGCGAATAAAGCGACTTAGAATATTAATTTGCTTTTATAAAATGTAAAAGTTATAGTACTTATACCAAAATATTTAAAATACCTATATCTGAACGACGGTCTATTTTCCTTGCTGATTTTTTCACGGCTCAATTGACATCATTGGACTTAGGCAAATTCCCTCTACTAGTTCAATACGTTATTGTCAAAGTACCTGCTTTTAATTCCATCGTTGACCATGAAAGCACGATCTTATTTGATAAAGAACTTCATTTATAAACAAAGTATTTTATAATTATATTTCTGCCATAATGTAATACTCTATGTAAGATCATTTATTGCAGTAGGTAACTATAACTGATTGTTACCAATATCGAAATCATTCATCACAGAAGCGTATATTTTTCGCCAATTTACAAAAATATTTGCTTTTAATTGCTTTGCTTCCGTGATCACAATTGATAAATAATTGGAAAGAAAAATTCATTCATTTTATTATTAATGTAACGACGCCGATAGGTATTATTTATGTTATATTGAAAATAAAAAAAAAATCTCCTTTATTCGACGATTTCTTAATCATTCCCTATTCTTAGAGCGTGTGGGTATACACCGTGCAACTTTGTCTAGGTCATAGGAGCGGTGTATAAATATAAATGCAATATATATTGCTTCTGTATCAGTACCGTAGTAGGTAGGAACTTGTTCAAACTTACCTTTTTCGCATCGACTACATCCATCAAACTATTCAAGCAGAAACATCGGTCCCGGGTGCTTTTGGGTCAGTACCCTATACCCGTTTGCCTAGGGCGATATCTACCGAGCTTTCAATATGTTAATGCATTATCCCATACTTATTTAGATTAAAATTAAATGCATTTATGTTTACTTTATGAGCACATTTGCATTTCAGTTGGAAAGTGTAATTATTATTATCATTAATAATTCAAATGAAATGAATATGGAATTCATGTTTTCAAATCAGTGAGATTTATAATTATGAAATAATTAAAATTAAACGCTTAGTTCATTATATCAAATATTAACAGTTTAATAATAGGATTATAGAATGCTATTGGAACCAATGTAAGAGTATAATATCATTTAAGTATAACAAAAAAAAAATCTAAATCAGTTCAGCTGTCTTCGAGTAATCAACTATGTTTTATTTTTAATTGGGTGGCCATTAACGCATTAAAGTTTTTTAAAATTAATTTACCGTGTTCTTTATTATAATTATTGAGTGTCTGATATTTAAGCGCAGTTTTAAGCGCCATGATCATGAAAAACTATTGTTATGTCGTAAACAAGCAGTATAATTTTATTGTTTTTATCATAGATACATACCTACTCACACATAAAAGTTCCTCATAGCATAGCCTCAACTATCGCCCGGACTATTTTTATTTTAATATAGAACTAAATATTGCATATAAACAGATCATAAAAGTGTTATAAAAGTGTGTATCCGGGTGGTATATAAGAGCCATAAAATGTTGGTCCAGCCGTTTATATTAATCTGCAATATAAATCTATCACAAATACGGATTTCATCGTAATACTTTGCGTATGGAAGAGCTTCTGCTAAGCAGAGAACAAGGTGCTATCAACCTTTTCTTGAAGCATTTTTATATCATCTACCTCCTCGGTCTGCCTAGGTGTTTGTACGACTGCTTTGCAAGAGGTCCCGAGTTGGATTCCCGGGTTGGGAAAAAAATAATTATAGTTTTTCTATTTTGAAAATTTCAGTTTAAGCCCGGAATCTGGACATTTGTCTGGTTAATGCCAATAGCCTCATACCCTATTATATAAAATAATTGGTCAAAATGTGGGTGTAATGTAACTCTGCCTACCCCTTTGGGGAAAATGATCTAATCCCAAAATTTTATAAGACCTTTCTGACGACACTACTTCATGAAGTAGGTACGAAAAAATATGAAACATTTTTTTTTATACTTACACACAGCAAGTATTGCCATGATTTTATCTTACCACTTCGTCGGCATTACTAATATGTATAGGTATCCATGCCAAATTACAGCCTTAAAAAATGAATAGGAAATATCATTCATAAAATAAGAATAATAGAATTTGTAGATATGGAAGATATGGATATGGTTTTTATTTAGTTTTAAAAATATGAAACTGAATAATTAGTATTATAATATAACACAAATAGGAAATATATTAAATTAATTTAGATCTAATAATGTTGAAATTTGTTACTGTGCTAAAGCTTGTTAGCTCCTTAAGTAGAAATGGGATATTAATGGACTCATTGCAATGTTTTAAAGAAAATGAAGACAAAAATATTTGTATCTTTAGAGCGTGTTCTTTTATTAAATCTCGCCTCCTTAAACTAAAAAATAGACGTGACTGTACCAACATTACTATTAAGCAATACATAGACATTTTTTTATGTACAATATTTTTATTTGTGAAACGAATTGTTAAGTACCACAACTAAACAAAAAAACAAGGAAAACTCAAATCATATTTTATGAGGTCATTTCATCCAATATTCGGCTACTCCCTATAGCTATGTATCAATCACGGCAGATGATACCATAGTGCCTGCAATAATCTCCGAGAACAGAAATAGCCCATACTTCTCGTTTTATTACACCTATTTATTACTTTTATACATTCCTTATATCCTTAACCTAATATTATAAATCTGAAAATGTGTGTCGTTTGTTTTCTTTTACGTTGCAACAGAGCAACGGATAAACGTGAAAATATGTACCCGACTACAGTCAAGGGAAAGTAGGGTTATTATTTTAACAGACAATTTACATCTACACTAACATTATACAGAGAAAAAGATTTGTATTTTTGTATGTAACGAACTGAACCGATTTCAAAAATTCTTTTGCCGTTAGAAAGCAACATTATCACTGAGTAATGTCGGGTACATTACGCTAAGGCCAAAAGGAGCCGAACAGTGGCCAAATAAAGAACGACGGGAGCGAAGCCCCGCGCGACTTCTAGTATAATTATAAGTTTGTTCACCTGTTACTTCATAATTTGACGTACTTAGTGCGGACTATTACTGAGCTAAAAGGCTTTTATTCCCGGGTCGGGAAAAAATGGTACTGAATTTTTTTGTCTTCAAATTCTGTATTAGCCCGGTGTCAGAATAATTAGGTAAGTAGTTAAGTATCTACAGTTTGTAAAGTTTGATATCATCAACCCATTAATGTCCCACTGCTGGGCTCGGGTCTCCTCTCATCTATCTAGAGAGCTTAGTGTTTAAAGCCCTAATCCATGCACGCTGGCCTAATGCGGGTTAGTGGATCAGACAAACATTTAGAATTTTTTCTAAGGTAAGTAGATTTCCTCGCGATATTTTCCTTCACTGTTAGCAGATGGTAAGTCACGAGACTAGTACGTATAAATTCCACAAAGTGAATTCCACATTGGTACTGCCGGTCGAAGACGAACTCGGACCGCATGATTTGCTTGCTTATCGTTTAAAATATCGTATATTTCTAATAGAAATTGAGTCTTGTTTGCCTGGGTTGGAGAAACTTATAGAAAAAATCACCGGAGTGGAAATGCAATTTACATGTTTGTTGTTTATGTAGGTGGAATCGAGATGAAAGAAATGAAAGAAATATAGATATCTGTTAAATTTTATCGTATTGGCTGTTGAATACAGTTCACGCATTCATCTATATAAAACTATAAAAGAACAGAAAGCATAAACAGCTGTATTTAGAAACATTAAATTTCGCACCGAATGACGTAAATGAATGCTAAGAGAGTTACCGTGGCGTAATTTTAAGCTGGCGGATGTTTTTAGACCTCTATAGTCTGTGGTATTCAATTAATTAATATAGTTTGACATAATATCAACTTAGATTAAAATTATGCGTATTTAACTATCTGCAAGAATATATAGCTTTGCTGTTCAGTCAAAGTTTTGGTGCCATGTCATCATCATCATTCATCATCTTCATTCATCATCTTATTAGTCATATATGTTTTGGTAAGGAATATTTCCGATTGTACAACTTCAAAGCTTTATTTGCCAAAGAATTTAAGACTAACCATGAAACGAATTCCAAAGCTTTGAATGAAATTTAAGCCGTGAAGTTAATACAATTAAATACGATATTTTGGATGACCATTTCATATGATTCATTTTACAAAATACTTCTAAGCTGAAAAAAATCCAAGGACGGTCTTTTAAGGTTTTTAAAAATGGAATGTCAAATAAAATGTCAAATTTATTTATTTTTGTATTTATAATTATAATTATTATACTAACATTGGAGGCTATACGTTCGTATGTGGGATGAGGAGCGAGTACCTGATGAATTTCGGGTTTCTAGTATCTGTTCCTTGTACAAGAATAAAGGCGACAAATCAGATTGTAATGCATACAGGGGTATTTCTCTGCTGACTTCTCCAGGGAAAGTCTTTGCCCGAATTCTATTAAACCGCCTGATGCCCTTATCCGAAGATATTCTGCCTGAATCCCAATTTGGTTTCCGACCGAATCGAAGCACGAGTGAAGCTATCTTCTCTGTGCGTCAACTTCAAGAGAAAAGCCGGGAGCAAGGTCAACCACTGTATCTATGCTTTGTTGATCTAGAAAAAGCTTTTGATAGCGTTCCTCGAGAAGCCTTATGGGTGGTGCTAACGAAACTTGGATGCACGGATAAGTTTGTAAGAATGATCAGACTCCTGCACGATGACATGCGATGTTGTGTTAGTGTACAAGGTGAAAGCACAGAGTTCTTTACAGTAAGCTGCGGCGTAAAGCAAGGCTGTGTGCTCGCCCCAACTCTGTTTGCTCTGTACTTTGCAGTTGTAGTTAGAGAAGCTTTGCAAAACTTATCTGATGGAATCCGTATTCGATATCGCATCGATGGGGGTGGAATTTTCAACCTATCAAGATTAAAAGCTCGCACCAAAGTGACACACTCAACCATCACTGAAATATTGTATGCAGACGATTTGTGTTTTGTGGCGGAATCCTCAGACAGTCTACAAAGGCTTATGTTGCGTCTTGATGAGTCGTGTCGGAGATTTGGTCTTAAAATCAGTGTGAAAAAGACCGAAGTGATGGCTCAAGATACACTGACCAACGTTCCAATGAACATAAAACTGGACAACGACTCTCTTAAGCTAATACAAATTTAAATACCTGGGCAGCACCATAACGTCAAGGTGCCTCCTTGATAACGAAGTCAACAGTAGAATTGGAGCAGCCGCTGCAGCCTTTGGCAAACTTCGTTTCAGGGTGTTCCGTTCACATGATATAAAGCTCTCAACGAAAGTTGCTGTGTACATGGCAATCGTTCTGCCGAACTTACTATATGCCTCCGAAACGTGGTGCTTGTACCGCAAACATATCCGTTCCTTAGACAGATTCCACCTAAAATGCTTACGCAGTATTATGAACATTTGTTGGTCAGATCGTATAAGAAACATGGAGGTTCTAAGGCGGGCAAATGTCAGCGGAATAGAGGCGTATCTAATGCAGCGGCAGCTGCGGTGGAGTGGCCATGTCTCCCGAATGCCGGACGATAGAGCGGCGAAACGCATCTTTTATTCCGAACTGCAGGACGGCAAGCGGAAACAAGGCGGCCAATTTCTGCGTTATAAGGATGTGCTCAAGCGTCACATGAAGCAATGTGATCTAAATCCGTCACAATGGGAGACAGTGGCGATGGACCGACCGTTGTGGAGAAGAACTGTGTGCACCAAGGTAGTCGAGTTTGAGAGAAGGCGTAAAGAAGAGCTCGACACTAAGCGAGACGAGCTTAAGGCCCGACCACCTGCGGCCATCCATTACAACTACGTCGGAGGGGTGCTGACCTGTAGCAAGTGTGGTCGTACATGCGCTACAAAAATTGGATACGTCAGTCACCTGAGAGCACACAGACGACGCTCTCCATAGTGAATCTCCCAAGTCGCTGAGGCCGAATACGGCTAGGAGGATATATATATATATTATACTAACCTACTAACTTATTCTGAGTACTCTGATACTAACCAACTAAAAAATAATGGATCTTATTATTATTATTTAAAAACAATCCATAACTTTGACATTTTGGTCGAAACTTGGTAGGCCTACTGTCTTCAAAGTAAATAAATAGAAAAGTTGAAAAATAACTTGTTTTATTGACTTTACTTTTTATTGTATTGTTTCCTTTATTACATTGTTTCCTTATTTGCTTTGTTGAGCACATTCTATATTCAATATATATGTAGATTTTTCTCAACAAGATATTTATTGAATAACTGGCTGGAATACAGAGATAAGAAGGATTTACTAGAATTACTCGCCGAAAAGGTTTTCACTGTCCACTACACTTTTATTCCTTTATGGTGTGATAAAGAGTAGTTTATGTAGTTATACTCGTTTTTCTTGGTTGAGAACTTGCATTAATAGAAGAAATCACTTACTAAAACACTTACTTAACCTTAGGGTAGGATTTTTGTTTTACGGCAACGAAAAAAATATAATATTACCAGTACTTTTGCGGAACTGTGCTCCCGTGGATTTTAGTTTGGCCACTGCTCAGCTACTATAGGTGTGATGTTATATAACCAAAGCCTACCTCGATAAATGAGGTATCCAACACTAAAAAATATTTTGAAATCGGACTAGTAGTTTTGGAGATTAGCAAATTCAACCATATAAACTCTTCTTCTCTTGTTGTTCATATAGAGGTAGACTTTATTCACGGCTTAATAGAACAGGAACAACAGACACTCAGCAGTTTATAATATAGATTGATTTAGAAGTCGAAACGAATGAAACTTAGCATGACCTGTTCAGTTCGTTAATTTATTTTATCGACTGCCGCACTCAGATACATCAATTAGGTGTAATCTGTCATTAACACAATTTTTTCATTGAATAATCGTCTTTAGGCATATAGACGTAAGTATTACACATTTTTACTAAATAATAGTAGTTACGACAGTTAGACATGCCTGACATAAGAGCTCACAGAGACTTTTGTATTACGGATACAAACTTAACTATAACTGGTTGCAAAGAACATTACTGGTGATATCAACGTGTCGCAGGACATAATTGTCTTAGTAAAAACGAGTCTTTTTCAAGAACTAAAGAGCAACGCATTAGCCTTGCCATCCAACGCGGTAACGTAACTAGCCTTTTGGATACGTTTCCTCAGGAATCTGATCCCAATCAGATATTCTATTTATAGGAATTTCCTGTGAATAGAGTATCTGGTTCTTTTTAGGGTTCCGTAGTTCTGACTAGGAACCCTTATAGTTTCGTTATGTCCGTCTGTCTGTCTGTCTGTCCGAGGTTTTGCTAAGAGACCGTTAGTACTAGAAAGCTGTAATTTTGTAAGAGTGTGTATATTAATAACGTCGACAAAGTGGTAAAATAAAATTTTAGAAAATATTTTTTTTTATAGTATTTTGTCGTCTACCCCATCGTGTGGGGTATCGTTGAATAGGTCGTCTAAAATGACTTGGGGGTTACTAACATTATTTTTCGATTTAATGGTCCAATTACGAAATATTAAACTTAAAAGAGCAAATTTTTGTTCCAGTAGGGCGTCCCCCCCCCTCTAAAAGCTAAACTGCTAGCTTGAAAAATCTGAAAAAATTTATGATGATAGTGCATTTTATGAACTTTAAATGAAAACTATGGCGGTTAAGATAACTTTATTAGTTTAGCAGTAATAGTCGTTGAGCTTGGGTGTTGGATATTTTTGTACCAAATACAAAATCCTTAGCATTAATCCTTTATAATGACTAAGATAAAGTAGTTGCTTGTTTATAACAGGTAAAAATTGCATTTAAAAACAAAATATCAAGTAAATAATCCATACATATTATAAAAGGCTTTGTCCTGACTGACTGACCTATAGACAACGCACAGCCTAAACCGCTGGTCGTTGCGACTTGAAATTTGGAGGGTGTGTTTGTCCTAATGTCTAGAGGTGTACTAAGAAAGGATTTTTTAAAATTCAACCCCTAAGAGGGTGAAAAGGGATAAAAACGATTGTATGAAACTTCTTTGTTTTTTTAACTTATAGATTTGAAAATTTGTTTTGGAGTACTACTATCAAAATTAAAAATACTCTCATCAATATTTTCGACAAGGGTGGCTTTGGAAGGGTAAAATTGGGGATGAAACGTTGTATGAAAAAATCTTTGTTTTGAAGTTAATGTTTTGCAAATTAGTATTGGGATAGGAACTTAAAATGTTGTTTTTAATATTTTTGATAGGGATGAGTTCAGGGGTGAAATATTAAATAGATAGTTCTTTCTAGTCTAGTCGTTATTTTTTAGGTTTCTATGGACGGATAATGCAATTAGAACTTTTGTTAAAAAATGAGTTGATGTGTTGTTTTTGGTGTTTGAAAAACTTACCCTAAGGGATGAAATAGGTGTGAAAATTATTAGAAATTGATATGGATGTCGTTTTCAAGGTTTTCAGGGACGCTGATTACGAAAATGTTATCTATATTGACGTAAAATGAAATTAGTATTGGGGTAGGAACTTAAAATGTTGTTTTTAATATTTTTGATAGATATTCAGGGGGTAAAATATTAAATAGACAGTTCTTTGTTTTTCAAGTTATATGTGAACATTATTTAAGAAGTGAGTTAGTTCATGAATTCCACTTAAAACAAAGATCTATGTAATATCGAAATCTACGCGGACGAAGTCGCGGGCAAAAGCTATAATATAAATATATAAATTTGCTTACTCAGCAATTGAAAAACTTACTTATCTAAAATTAAAAAAAAATAACACCCTGTACTTTTATGGCATAGATCTATAGGTTCAATCATAAGGATTGAATTATCTAACAAATGTGTTGAAATAAATAAGAACAAAACCAAAATTCCACTCTGTATTTGGTCGTTATCCTACCAACAGCGCCACCTATCTCTTTCGAAATGATCCAATCTTTCAAGCTGAAACAATTTAACAGACTCATGAAATTTCATTAAAATCGGTTGGATTATTTTCAAATACTAGTGTATATGATGAACATCGTAGCTCTTTTGCTGCGGAACCCTACATTGAGCATGATCCGACATGCTCTTAACCGGTTTTTTAAATAGGTTCGTTATGTATAATTTTTAAGATATGATGAACAAACTGTAGTTTTTGTTCTCGTTTTGCAATTTCTCATCAATAAATGCTTTGAACATTAAAAGTAATATTTTATTATTCCAAGGCAATTGAAAGGTCCCAAGTTTTGGTCAAGTTAGTTTATGTACCTATTGTATTTATTAAAAGTTCCAATGAAATTCAGAAACTTTTCCTGTTCTAGATATTTATTTTTAGTTTATTTGTTTGTTCTGAAGTAAATGGGTCGTGTTTTAATGAGTGGCGATAGCTTTTTGTTTTTCGTCTTTTATAGCACACTTTTGGAATCTATCGGTCAATTTAGTTATATGGTTTTATGGATGTCAGTTCATTTAATTGATATACATATACAATAATAATGTTTACCTGAGGCAACATATTAGTCCTTTAAATTGGCTACCTTACACCAGGCATCAGACCTTAATCAGATATTCTATTTATTTAAAATTCCTATAGAACATCTGGATTTAATATTAGAAGTCACTTAATCGGGCAGGACAACCTTCGCACTACAATGCAAACTCTGTGTAGAGGGGGACTTTAGGGGGACAAACAAATTAACAGACTTAGTTCACCTAGGCTCAAAAATCTTATGTAATTTTGAAGCTTTTTTTCGATCCTATTATATATATCTCTATAACTCTTTCTGTTTTGGGTTTTTAGGTGTTTTATAACTCCATTTTTTATAGTTTATTTATTTATTTATTTATTTATTTAAACCTTACAACTATTTTTACAGATACTTAAATCTAATGCAATAATTGTAGAACCTTGTAGATCTTAAATTTATCTTATATCTACTTAATCTATCAAAACTATAAACTACTTCCTAAACATACAACACAATAAGTTGCCTTCGTGAAGTCGTTCAGTGAGCACGAGAATATATCTATTCGGTCAGCGACCATGTTGAGTGTACGCAGTGCCCGCGTCATAGGCGCACGTTGGAGCAGATTGGTGCGCGCCCGCGGCAACTCAAGAAGTGGTGGCTGTCGCCGTCTACCCAGGTACTCATCGGGCACACACAGTCTGAGTTCTTGGAGAATGTTGGAGTTTTCTATAGCACCACGTAACACTTTCAATAAGTAGGAAGCTAATGTCACTTCCCTTCTAATTTCTAGTTTATAATATCCTACCATACCTAAAACAAATAGAGTAGGATATAAAAGCGGATATCCTGGATATACTCCATACTGTTTTAAGTATAGAAACCTAATAAATTTATTTTGAATGCGCTCAATCATGAATTTGTATTTGGCTTCATGTGGTGACCAAATAACTGTATTGCACTCTAAGTGACTCTTGACGTGAGCCTCATACAACGCCCTTAGAGCACCTAAATTCGTAAATTGATTACCCTGTCGCAAAACAAACCCTAGACTTTGATAAGCTCTTTTACACACGTCGATAATATGTTTACGGAAGTTTAAATCAGCTGTAAATGTAACTCCTAAATCTTTAATTTCTGTAACGCGTCGCAACGGCTCTCCTACCATGGTGTAACGGTGGTGACTTGGAACACGCGCTCGGCTAAACGACAACACTGAACATTTATCTATGTTAAAGAATAGTTTGTTTTTAAAACTCCAGTCTACAATCCTATCTATATCCCGCTGAAGCATATCGTGGTCCGCGGTTTGTTTCATTTCAAGGATCAATTTTAGATCGTCGGCGAACAACAATGGGGTCGACTGATTGACGACTTCAGGCAAGTCATTTATCATCAAATTGAAGAGCAAAGGTCCCATGGTGCTACCTTGACTCACACCAGATCTGGTAAAATAAGGTTCAGAGAAATAACCACCACAGTCCACATACTGACATCTGTCCCGCAGATAGCTCGCAAAGAATGATAGCGTATGCGGTGTGCAACCCACTCTAGCCAACTTTTCCAGCAGAACGTCGTTATCCACTGTGTCAAATGCCTTCCTAAAATCAAAATAGGCCACGTCCACCTGCCCACCAGCATCTAATGCCGGTACCAGTTTCGTCATCAAATGCATCAAGTTGCCCGTTGTCCCCCGTCCCGAACGGAAACCGTGCTGAGCGTTAGACAACTGACTACTTACCTGTTTATACAGCTGCTGATGAATTGCGCCCTCAAAATCTTTGGCCGGAGTGCACAGGATCGCTATTGGTCTATAATCACTCGGCTCTGGACCTCCTCTACCTTTAGGCACAGGCACAACCCGGGTTAGTTTCCATGTTTCTGGAAATATCGTGTTCCTAATACACGCATTAAATAAATGTAGTAGCGGTTCCCATAGTACTTCACGACAATCCCTGAAAATATACGCCGGTATACCGTCGGGGCCAACTGAGCGCTTAGGCGGCAGGTGCGCGAGCGAGCATCGTACGTCTGCACCGCACAGTTCCGCTAAATGCGCCCACGCTCCAGGCGCCGGCCCAGGCGCTGCACTCGCCTCCCTCACGCTTAACACTGCAGGCTCCGGGTTGTACACAGAGTGAAAGAATTTTGCAAATTCACCTGCACATTCCAAATCAGATAATACACGTCCCTCTTTTATTATCTTTTGTTTGCTTGTGTTGCCCTTCTTAGCTCTTAAATAGTCCCAGAATGCTCGGGGCTCCTTCGCTAGGTGACTCTGCACGCGGTCACAATACTGATCGTGTGCCCGTGCAGTGCTGGCCTTTACTCTGGCCCTACAACGAGAGAACGCTTCATAATCACTATGTAATTTAGTATACTTATACCTTTTATGTAATTTGTATTTAAGTTTAATATCTCTGATAATATCAGTGGTGTACCATACTGGGTAGGTATACCTACTACTTGTCATTCTAGTCCGTTTTATTGGAACACAAGTATCAAAAGCCTCGTATATTCTATCATAGAATAATTTTAATATTAAATCCGGATCTTTTACTAAAAATATATCGCTCCAATCTATTACAGAAAGAACATAATATAAATAGTTGAAATTTGCCTTATTAAAATTCCATTGCTTACGCGTTATATCACTACACGACAAGGGGTTGGGGGTGAGGGGCGCGGGCGGTAGCGGCGGCGGCGACAAGGCACCAATCTCGACACTGACCGCGAGCGGCGGATGGTACGCGTCCACGGGCTGCATGCCCTCGTCGGCTGCCTCCACGCATATACCACTGCGCGCGCTCAACACTAGGTCTAACTGTCTGTTGTTACAGTTAGGCACTGTACTACACTGAACCAATTCACAAAAGGCAACAAAATATTCATAATAATTACAAACTACATCATTACACGAAAATAAATTAAAATCACCTAATATAACTAAATTGTTTCTATATTTAATACATATTTTTTCTAATAAATTAAACATTATCATATATTCATTTTCATCAGTCTGCGGCGGAATATACACTATACAACATGTAAACAAAAACCTATTATGCATGTAAATTGCAGCACATACCAGTTCGAACCCGTGATTGTCTACATTAACACCGTCGGGTAGCGTCACTCGTCGCAATTCGTATCGCGGTGTGGCCACTAAAAGTACGCCTCCATGCTTGCGCCCATCAGCTCGGTCACATCGCAGTACTTGGTATCCGGGTAGTATTAACTCTGCATTCTGAATCGCTTCGTTTAATCCACTTTCTGTAATAGCGAATAAGTCTACGCCCGATGATTCCAATAAAGTTAGAAATTGTATAGTCTTCGTACGAAGGCCCCTCACGTTTTGATACAATATGTTAAAGCACCTACTTACTTTCAGTTTCGGTTGGTTTAATTGTTCGACGAAACCAAATCCACTCGCTATACTCAACATTCTGTGGCCATACTTCAGGATCACATAGTTTTTCATAATTACTCTCGGTAACTCCAATTCTAAAGGATGCGTAGTTACGGTCAGTTTTTGGTTTCAGCTGTTCTACTAATATATCACAGTCCGTCCCTAATAGGTTTTTTATAAATTCTATTAAATCATTTTCTGTCGTACATTTGTCTAATCTCCAAACATGTAAGAATTTCTTACGTTCAACCGCTTTCAACTTCGATACAGGTGACGTATTTTCACCTCTTTTAATAAGGTTCTTCCTCTTGTTGTTTCTAACGTCAATCCACTCGTTGTTATTCTTCCCATTGGTAGTTTTTACGCCCGTTGCTTTTATGGCCACCGCCGCCGCATAACTAACCTGGGTTTGAGGTTTAGGATCTTGTGACCCTGACATCTGAACACCTTGTTTCCCGTTAGTGACACTGTCATCAGTGGTCAATAAAGATATTGTAGAGGTTGAGTTTTGTTTACTTGAATGAGAGTCCAAGCTGCTTACAGCATTTGCCTCTTTAATTTTTTGATTCTCTGTTTTTAGGGATTCAATTTCTTGCTTAAAAGAAATGCATTTCTCATTAGCTTCTTTCAATTCTTGCCGTAATTTTATATTTTCTGACGCTAAGACTGTTACATTAGCTTTTATTTCATCTATTATTTTAGACTCAATATCACTTAATTTTGCCATTATAACAGTATTCACTTTTGACATAATACCTGCCATAATTTCATTTTCCTCATATATCATTCTTTCCTTAGAAATGTTAATCTCAAAGGATTGATTAACCTCATCCATATCCTTATTACCGCGAACACCTCGTACAGGAGTGTCATCCGTTACTCGTATACGTTGAGTTATGTTAATGCAGTCATCACATTTGAAACTGCGCTTTAATTGTACTTGATCCTCTTTAAATTTAGCCGAAGATATATTTACGCACTTGTAATGGTAAACTGTTTTACATCCATTACATTTCATTAGTTCTCCTGTAGCAATTTTTTTAGAACAAATTGTACAATTATTATTCATTTTGAATTCCAACAACGCGGCTCGCGTTTAAAGTTTAAAGGTTGCTCTAATTTGTGTTCATAGTTTTATAATTATAGTTAGTTTTATAAAACAATATTATATCTGTGGGTTATCATTGGCTATCATTGGGCTGCAATTAAAAAAAATATATCTGTGTAACTCAATTTGTCTAACTAAATTTATTTCCCTGTCCAAAAAATACTCTGTAAAATGAAATGAGAGCATTTCAGATGTTAAAGTTTACAGCTTCCGAATAAAATTTAATATAAAGTTTAAGTCCTTGAGTAGCTGAACGTTATT
Organism: Laspeyria flexula; assembly: GCA_905147015.1. Taxonomy (NCBI): domain Eukaryota; kingdom Metazoa; phylum Arthropoda; class Insecta; order Lepidoptera; family Erebidae; genus Laspeyria; species Laspeyria flexula. Next base: position 13,491,804 of record LR989960.1, on the reverse strand, counting down.
GAATTCCAAGAAAGCAGATTTGAATTCAACTTGGAATATTTTATTGCGCATTGCATTGAAATTGCAGTCCAAAAGTATGAAATTAAATGCGTATTGAACGAATATAGTTTTATTTACGAGTATGATTAGAAATCGCGCAGGGCTTCGTTCCCATCGTCTTTTATTTGGCCACTACTCAGCCTCTATTGGTTGTAGCGTCATGTTATATAGCTTATAACCTTCCTCGATAAATGAACTATTCAGCACTAAAATAATGTTTTCAAATCGGACCAGTAGTTCCTGAGATCCTAGCGATCAACCAAACAAACAAACTCTTCAGCTTTATATTATTAGTACATATAGATTCTGGTGGGTACATAGACTAAAAAACATTGTAAATATCTTATGTTTTGGAGGATATATAACTAAATAATATAACAAAACATAACATAGCCTTACGCTTTTATTCGTAACTCAACATTCAGCATCACTGCTGAATCTTGAGTTATGCTGTAAACTTTGATCCAGAAATAACCTCTGTTATATAAAACAAATTGCAGAAAAAGTCGGTACAACTATAATAAAACAAAAAAGTTCCATCACTAAAGTTGTATATTACTCTTAATTTAGTACAATCCAAAGCTTTAGAGGATAGTTTTATAGATGCAGCTGTAGATTTATATGTTAGTACCAATTTAGTAGGAACCATACAAAGCGATAGAGGATAGTTCTCGACGGCTTCGAGTTTCTGAATCACGTAATTAGTAGCGTCCGGCGGACGACCTACTTCTATAAATATGGATGAGAACCTCATAAGTCTTGTCTCTCACTAAGGACTAATAAGGGTATTTGTACACCCCTTTATCTTTATATAAAGCGAAGTGTTGAATAGCTGCAAATAATGATCTTTGTGCTTCTCGAACCAGTTAGACTATTGAATACTTGTTTAAAATGGGCCGGTCTCTTTTAATCCCTTTGTCGGTATAGTAATTGATTGTATAGGGAAGGATAGGAATTGGTTTGCAAACAATAAGCTTTTAAATTACTTGATATAAACAAGAGCCCATTGCAATCATTTCCTATATCGTAGGTTCAAATGGTGACATATTCTTGTTTTAAGAGAGGTGGTGTGTAGTGAGTACCAACAACCCATTAATATCCCACTGCTGGGCTCGGGCCTCCTCTCTCTCCTCTATCTAGGTGAGAGGGTTTAGGCCATAATCCACACACCGTGGCATATCAGACTGGGTGTATCAGACATACACTTAGAATTTCTTCTAGGGTATGTGGGTTTCCTCACGATGTTTTCCTTCACCGTCAGCAGATGGTAAGTCACATGACTAGTACATATAAATTCCACAGAGTGAAATCCACATTGGTACTGCTGGTCGGAATCAAACTAAGACCGCGTGTTTAGCACGCCGCCCGGTCACTTATCCATTCAACCACCATCGCTTGTAGCGAGCACCCTGTACCCAGTCTAAAAAAGAGTCGCCCGCTTGGGTAAATAATTGTACCCTACAGAAAATTGCAGTCATAATAATATTACTATACTCAGAGCTAATTGGGGAGTGTCATTCTAGTTGCCTATTCCTACGCTGAATTGGGTCACGAAAACCTGCAGGCTCTATTTTCCCTTCCTCTTGATATTTGAAATAGGTACTTCTCGTGTTCACTTTAACTTGACACGATTTGTTAAGAAGAGGCTACCAACAAAAAAGTCACTAAATCTTAGCAATAAAAGTCTCTGACTGTCTAGGAAACTAGGTAACCTAGATAATCTTTTGCGTGAACTGTAAACATCCGGCGTGAGCTTAGCTGTAAGCCTTTTACGGATTTAAAAAAGCAGTACAAAACGTGGCTTCGATTTTTTTTTTCACCATCTTTATTTGGAATTTATCCCAGAATGTCAGAGTTTCAAAAGGTCAGCGTTTCAAAAGGTATGTCTTTCATATCGTCAGAGTTTCAAAAGGTCTTTAATTTGAAATGTCAGTTTCAATTTTACAGTCAAACACAATTTTTATCATCAATCAATTATATTTTATTTCAGAAATTAACGCAAAACTAAAACTTTTATTTTTGGGTTATCTTCATTTTTCTGGACCGAAAATATATAGTTGAAAGAATTCAACAACAGTTCAACCGAATTTAATTATTAAATTTGCTGTTGAGCAAGGACACGAATTTACGCTTGTTGTTGTATAATACCCTTATTGCGTTTTCAGTAATACCTTACCTTTTGAAATAGTTTCACCTAGTCTTGACCGTGTTTGTACACGTTTCTGAAATTCTCTACGTAGTTTAATTTGGTAATACCTAAACGTTGAATCTATTCTCATTCTATTCAGCTAAATAGTTTGATTATGTGAATTGTTGAGAATGGTTCTTGTACATTTGAAAATACACTTCATCCAAAGAATCATCATCATCATCATATTTTATCAGCCCGACGAAGTCTAATGTTGGATAATTTTCGTCACACTCACTGTGGTCGGTCCTGTACCGCCTCCAACGGTCGGTCCTTCTGGTAGGGGGCAGTCGAAGCCCATAATTGTGTGTGAAACCTTCCTTTGTACGACAATAATTTATTCTGATGCACACGAAACCGCAGCCCATGTGTCCACGTTTTCCCGGGACCGTTTATTTGTAAAATGTTATTTAGCAAAAGAGTTTTCTGTTGATTAGAGTTTTAAGAAGAATTTAAGTTGAAAATGTTTCTTACTTGACACACTTGTAGAACCCAAAAAAAATTGCAACAAGTAACTTTGATACCTAATAATCCGAAAAATTAGTTTAATTCTATTTGGCAAGTCACTGAAGAACTCGCCAATACGTAACGATACAGCTAGAGCTTGTAAGAATTACCACCACGTCAATAAACTTCGTCAGAAACTTCTACTCAGCAAAAGTTAGATTTTCCTCACAATTTACACCGAAATAAATCAAATATTAAACAAGCATGTGTTCGGATAAACTATGTTGTGAACTCATATCTGCTTTCAAAAGGGAAAATGCTGGAAGTTTTCCTCGAGTGGTCCAAGTATGGAAATTCATAAATTTTGGTATATTTTCTCATATCCTGGTTAATTGCGAAGTTAATACTATCCGAAGTATTCAAAGGTATAATGATTACTTAAGCGAACTACTTATTCAAATTTATACTTTATACAAGCGAAATATATTTCATAATCCAAAACTTAAATATTTTTTTAAGAACGGTGCTGCGGTGGGAAAATGTATTTCAGATTTAATTCTAAGCGAGTTTTTGGGCTTTAAATTTAATTAAGTTAATAACCGTTGTTGAAAATTTATTGCTTTTTAAGATTTAAGTAATATATTTTTCAGTTCTCAAAGTTGTTTTTTTTTATAAATAATATTAGATTCAGCCGCAGAGCTTGTTGACCTAAATATTTCTATATAAATAATATCATTTTAGAATTTAACAAGGAAATATTCTGTTTTTTACCACCCGAGACCAAAAGAGGGATGCTATAAGTTCGTCCGCTATGCATGTGTCTGTCTGCGGCACGGTAGCTCTTAATCGTACTGGATGATATAACGCGCAATTTCTCGAGTCTCGAATAAATTGGAATTATCTGTTTTTTTCCATACATTTTTTTTCAATTTTTTTTTCTCGCGTCCATACCGCCCGGCGTACAAAGTATGACCATGTTGGGGCGTTACTAACTGGTCTACATCAATTTCCAGCAAAAAAAAAATTAAGTGGTCTAAGTCAATGAAACGCGATTTTCGTTCCACAGTGCGTCGTTGGGCTCATGCCCAATGACGTCTACTGCTGGACATAGGCCTTACTTAATTTCCGCCCATCAATTGACGATAAGCTTTGAGGATTTTTTAATTTATAGTTATTGCCAAATGTAAGAAATAATATAAGCTATAATATTTCGTATGTCATCATCATCATATCAGCCCAATGACATCCACTGTTGAACATAGGCCTCACCTAATTTCCTAATTTCGTATGTATATGCATAAAATATAATATTTATTTAAATATAATATGTATGCTTTTTACACTTGTACCATACCACCTTTCTTTACACAACCGGTAGTAATGATGTTAGCCTTGCAACCCTTCTTAAGACCATACAAGGGATTCCTTTCAAGATATTTAATAAATTGTTTTCACAGAACCATGCACTTATACAGGTTACATTTCTGGGGTTTCCGTGGGGGTGGATGGGCTTGAAATTAATTTGGTTTCCCATTGGGCCCCACGTGGACAAAATCATGGAGTCCGTTGGGAAACTTCTTGATTTTTTTTAAGGAAACAACAGACTAAAAAATAAGGAAATAACTTATATAATTATCTTAATAGCACGATCTTCAAGAGCGGTCGGAGATAACCTCAAGGCATAAAGTAAAATAACAAAATTATAATGAAGCTAATAAGAGTACTAAACTTTTTAGTTCCAACCAAACCTATAAAGCAATTTTTCGCTAACTATGCTGGGCCGCATGTAATAAGGAGCAACAATAATAAGATAGGTAGCCATAATATCAAAATATGTTATTTATTATTACCTCTCATTGAAATATCTGAAACTCATTTTCCCTCTAAACTAATATTTACTTGTTAATATAAATAAAAGTACCTATATAAATATAATTCTTAATATAAATAAGACCACAAATCATAGAACAAATAATCTGCTGAAGGACAAGGGTATAAAATCTAAAGCCGGGACTTTGAGAAGGGTGACCAATAATAAATCAAAATAAAGGGATAAGCAGACAAGTAAATGTTCCAGAATTTTTTAGACAAACAATGTTTATGATGTGACGTCACGTCTTTGTATTCTGTAACACAATAAGCCTACGGATTATTTGTCGACATCGTAAAATATTACGCGTTGTATTCGTGCTTAATTGTATTATATTAAAGCTCAAATTCTAACAAAGCAAAGAAGTGACAAGTTAACAGGAGTTGTGTGAGATAAACAACCAACAACAACTATTCCAGTAATAAAATCAAAAATAATTAAAAGCGTTTATTCAGACATACCAATGTCTTATAATTAACCTTCTTTACGGAAGATTGATACCGATAAGATTCACTTTTCGTCTTATATGCACTGGAAGAACCAGATTTAGCGGAGAAAGAAAAAAACAATAAACTTGTTCGTAACGAAACAAAACGTGAAATCAAATGTCAAACTATAAAAAAATAAACAAAATTATAAAAAACATAGATAATAAATTACCTAAATCACAGATGCTAAAAGTGGAAATAATTTTCATGCTTTTTTTCGGGCGGCTACGGCGCGCGATTAATAGTTTGAAGTAGTTTATGTGTTCGTCACAAAGTAATTACTTAACATATAGATAGCTATTCGACCTATTATACAATGGGTGTGACTTGACTAGGCTGCATTAATATGAGTACGTGTTATCAATTTGCGGTATTAAAAACCCAAATGTTTTGATGTGCTGTTCAGTTGTTTTGAATAGTTAGTCATTTTTGACAGGCATCTAGACAAAAAGATATGTCTAACGCGTAATGTGCTGACGTTAATGCTACTGTTTCGATGGCCCTGATAAATGTTATTTAAAAAGAATCTTTCCTCCAACAAAACGCCTACGTTAACAAATATGGAAATCTTGTGTGAGCCAAATATTTCAGACGACATTGTTTAAGCAAAAAATTAACGTAAGGAGAATGTAGACGTAAGTATCAACAAAAATATTTCATTAAGATTTCAGGGCTGCTTCAATATTTCCTTCACAATAGAAATCACGGCGAATATCTTTAAAAACTTTTCACAAGAAGAAAAGCGAAGTATTCGCGCTTTAAAGCAATTTCGTGCTTATATATTATATCGGATTCTTTTGAATTCTATATTATATGAAATAAATGAGCGTTTGCGGTATTAAATATGTAATTAAAACATTCTTCCAATTCAATAAATTTAATATACTCCAGAAAATATCTGTTCACTGAAAATGGACGCATATAACACCAATATTTTTTTCTTAAAATGTAGCTATAAATTGATTCTTCAAACTTTATACAATTATGAGTCTTCAAAACTCAGAACAGAGCAGATATTAGGTATTTAAACAAATTTTACTTAACAATCAACATTGTCTTTTAAGACCATCAGCATTTTGGACAGCAATGAATGAATACTCGTATAACTACAGAATATAATAGTTTAATTTTGCTTGGTAATAAAGTATTTCATACGTCATTTATGGGCAAGAAGTCAAAGAGAACTTACAGTAAGTCCTAAGTACGAAAATTACTCATAAGTCTTTTAATAGTCACTGGTCACTCTGTGTCCATTCATGCAGCTTCACTGCATCAGGTGGGTGGTTCTGGAGGAGGAGGTTCTTTCTCCTTGACCTCCTTGCCTTGTGGAGAGCCCCCAGGGTCTGCTGCGTCGCTGTTCCCACTGTTGATAGCCACTGACGTTAAAGGTACCTGTACAAAATAGATAAATTACCTTGAGGAAATTTTAGCAGATGGTCTCTAGAGAATGCTATTCTTCATAAAATTGGGTTTTTACTTGTGACGTTAAATGTGATTTATAGCACAAGAGAATTGGTTGTGAAATATTAAAGACAAACACAAGTATAATAAACCCCGTAATCGACTTGTAGTAGGTCAGTACAGAGCTGTTTGCTCTATACATTAGCGTTTTATGTGAAGTAACAAAAGTCGGTGTTAAGAAATTGATAGTTTCCAAATACTTCAGTTGTAATTACCAAATAGGCGGCTAGTTTAATGGTTTGATGCTAGAAATAGACACTATTATTCGGCAATAAACTTTATAGTTATTATACGTTACTTTTTTATATAAACTTTGCCTCATTGAGTGTAAATCAGATGTAACTTTCTATTTATCCTTGCATGATATAAAAATGTTTAACATTGTAACTCATAAACTGAACAATAAATAACTCAGAGGAGCGAAGTCTCTCACAAGCATAATTAAAATAATCGTAACCAATTGTAGAAAACGACATTAACTTTTTTTTATTTCGAGTTTAAACTAGACCAAGTTTCTTAGTAAGGGTGTGAATAGCTTTGCAGGTAAAGTTTTAACAGCAGAGACATCACGGGTAGTGGCCTGAATGGCCACGTCAAGTAATTTATCATCACGGTATTCCCGCCAACTGACGTATGACGAAACATAAAATATTTTGCGGGATTATAACACCTAGGCCTCCACGTGATTCTCTATTTCGACTACGACGTCAGACTCGTTGACTTACTAAAATACAATTTTATTGTTCACATTTCAAACTTTAGAAGTTGCCATTATCCAACTTAGTTGTTATTTAAGTTGGATACTTTTTGATATATTCTGTGGAGAAACTTCGTTAATATGAAAAGCTAATGTCACTTTATGAAGTCACCTTCTAAACTCACTATGATGACGGTTTAGATGGTCGCCTCGCTGCTAACATCGTCGTGCCTAGGGACGTGGGTTAGATTCTCACACGAGACAAATATTTGTGCGATTTATAGATATTTATTTCGAGTCTGAGTGTAAGTAATTTGTGTATATTATTTGTATGTTTTTAAAGTATTTCACGACTCAAGTTTTGTTACGTAGCGCGCGTGTTGTCTTATAAACAAAACTTCAATTGCACCTAAAAGACTTTTATTAAATTTAATTGATAAATGAAAAAAAAGAACGAGTGAATGACTGACTGATTATCGCATAGCTTAGTAGAAATAAATATTTTATAAGAAAATTTTGAAAACATGAGAAGAGATTTTAGTAAATTTATGCCTTATACTGGACAAGGTGAGAACCAGATTTCACTCACCCAAGCAGACCCGTGAGCAACAGTTAGTAACAGTTCTACGGTCTACTGAAGCGATTTTACGAAAGCAAAATTTTTTGAGAGGAAAATAACCTTAATCCACGTAGATATATTAAGACTTTCACAGTTCGTTACTCCGTATATTCGTTCAATATTATACAAAATTAAATATATTTACATAAGTAACAAGGTTTTATTCAAGTAGCTTACACCAGTGGCTTGCTGTAATTACTTTTTCGATGATGAAAGGGTGTAAGGTAAGAAATAAGACTTAGTAAAATATGACTTTAGGTATGCATAAAGAGGTCCAGTGGTCCTTTAACTATTGCTTCGAATGAGCGTATAATATGATTAATTTTGCCACCATTGTATGATACACGGATAACAAATTAGATAAAATAACATTAAAACTTGATTTAAAAAAATAAGTATACAAAATGTTTAGTACAATCGTAAAACCAGAATCGAAATTATCCAAGACAATAAATGTATCAATCTTTAATACTGAAAATGTTCAGGCCATTATATACACAATACTCTCAAAGGGATCCTTCAAATAATACTGCCGTTAAACGATTATTTGAAAAACGCTACTAATTGAAGTTACAAGAACGGAACTCCTTTGAGAAAACTTTTTTATTTGGAAAAAGGTATACTGACGGCTGTGAGCGGTGAGGCCAAAATAATCATCCATTGGAAAAACCTTTTGCATAGCAAGATACCTACTCCTTTTCTTTTGTGTTTTTTAGGACATAACCAAAATTTATTTTTTATGAGGGTGACAAAGGACCCTGTACCTTGGGACTCGGGTTGTAGTATATAGTACCCCCCTCTATTTTCAATTTTTATAACATAGTAAAGATCTTGAAGTTTCGTCTTCTCATTGCAATCGGGAGGAACTGATTAATATTTTTTTTTTGATTTTTTTTGTATAATATATTTAAATAAAGAGGGAATAATAATAATGTTTGAACATTTACACACAGCGCCATCTAGTTCCAAACTAAGCTTATCAATTGTCTAGTATAATATGGATACTAGACAACTGATATAATAGTTAATTACCTTTTTTTTATTACCCGCTAGGTTGATGTCTTCAAGGTCAGGCATTTACATGCATCACCTACGATAGGTTTCTGCATTTAGGGTCGCTGATGTGATATCAGGTTCTAGTGGCCCACCCGTTAGCATTATGCGATGGTGCTCAAGGGGTTTTAGTGGATATTCTGTGGGGTCATACCCATGCTCGCGATAGCGAGCCGCCATCATCTTGTTTCTTCCCGAGGTGGTATGCGTAAATGCATTTTCCCTCTCAAAAAACCGTATTTATATGCATAACCGTTATTCATGTAGATAGGGGAAAACTCCAGCTTTGCAGTTTTTAGTTAGAAACTAATGTAAACAGTGAGTGTAAGTATAAATTTCCATGAAGATAATATTTTTTTGTCTAAGAATAGATGGTATTGTGATAGCGAGTATAGGAAGAACATTAAATTTAATATTTTTTATTTGATTTTTTTAGTATAATATATTTAAATAAAGAGGGAATAATAATAATGTTTGAACATTTACACACAGCGCCATCTAGTTCCAAACTAAGCTTATCAATTGTCTAGTATAATATGGATACTAGACAACTGATATAATAGTTAATTACCTTTTTTTATTACCCGCTAGGTTGATGTCTTCAAGGTCAGGCATTTACATGCATCACCTACGATAGGTTCCTGCATTTAGGGTCGCTGATGTGATATCAGGTTCTAGTGGCCCACCCGTTAGCATTATGCGATGGTGCTCAAGGGGTTTTAGTGGATATTCTGTGGGGTCATACCCATGCTCGCGATAGCGAGCCGCCATCATCTTGTTTCTTCCCGAGGTGGTATGCGTAAATGCATTTTCCCTCTCAAAAAACCGTATTTATATGCATAAGCGTTATTCATGTAGATAGGGGAAAACTCCAGCTTTGCAGTTTTTAGTTAGAAACTAATGTAAACAGTGAGTGTAAGTATAAATTTCCATGAAGATAATATTTTTTTGTCTAAGAATAGATGGTATTGTGATAGCGAGTATAGGAAGAACATTAAATTTTACATTTCAATAATGCATTTCCACGGGTCGTAAGTTTGTATATATCATCATAACATTCCAATTTTAGCAAATAAGACAAACTTATTCCCAAACCACGAAAGTTTATCATGATATACTCGTAAATCTAGTTCAACGTGTTAGTAAATTAAGAGACATGGAACTTTATACCTAAACAGAGCATACCTTACGTCTGAAAGTCTATTTTTTCCAATTACATTGTCTTCATAATGAAGATATAGATAACAAATAAGACAAGATATTTATGACAGATAAATAATACGTACCTACTGATTTATATTTTTCGTTTATCACCAACACTAATAATATAAATTCTCCTCTTATAGTTAGATAAGGTTGTTTATTTTTTTTTCATAGAAAACACATAACATAACATAACATAGCATCACGCCTTTTTTACCGAAGGGGTAGGCAGAGGTGTTTCACACCCACATTTCGCCAGCTATGTTTGGTCCCATGAAATAGGGGGCGAGCCTATTGTCATCAACCGGGAACATTTGTTTACCAAACTCCGGGAAAATCTTAATACTGGAATTTCATGATAGAAAAACCCAATACCATTTTCACCCGACCCGGGAATCGAACCCGGGACCTCTTGCACAGCAGTCGTATACACTTCCCGCTGCGCCACCGAGGCAGAAAATACGTACGATAAAATAAAGATTTTATTTATATAAAAACTCTTACCATAGAAACAGCAGTGCATATATGTGTGTCAGACTGCCGTGGTGGTGGTGATAGGGAGGCGTCAAATCTCAGGTCTAGTTGGAGCATGTAGATAGCTGCTGCGAGGGTCATGATGGACACTGTCAGTTGTGCACTGGCTACACCGATGCAGGTTGTGCTGCCGCATCTGTAAACAGACTAGTTTGAGTATTTAAAAGAGGTAGAACACAAGGTAACACCTTCTTTCAGTTGTGGACAGTTAAATATAGGTACGGCGAATTTACTTTTATTCTGATACAAACTTACGACCCGTGGAAATGCATTATTGAAATGTAAAATTTAATGTTCTTCCTATACTCACTTCAATCTATTCCTAGAGAAAAAATATTATCATATTACTTCAGCTTTGACGCCTATTAATACAGAAAGCAGCGCAATAAATCTAGGTTCAAAGAATTATAACTAGATATTAAATCACGATATCGATATGTTCAAAATAAGAACTGAAAAATAAAATATCCATGGCGGCCGACGGACGGGAAAAAGGTAGGGTGTTATAATCATCATCATCAACATCATCTCAACCCATAAACATCCCACTGCTGGGCACGGGTCTCCTCCAAAGAATGTGGAGGGAATTTAGCCGACTATACCACGCTGGCCAGACGGGTTGTTATAGGGTTTGTTTCGAATTTTCTTGTCAATGCTCTTGTCTGCATAAGGTTACTCCCTTAGTCGGCTTTTACGACACCCACGGGTTGAGATGGGGTAGGGACAATATGTATTCTTAAACCGTCACTACACGAAAATAAACCGAACCAACTACACGAAAAAAAACCAGTCCTTTAAGAAATCAAACCTTTTCTTTACAACATTATAAATTTCCAAATTATTTTGTTCAGTCGTTTCTCAGACGTATGTCAGGTGGCTAAGGGTTAATAAATGTAAAAGTGGGTATATATTATAAAGAGCAATGATTGGTTATTGATTTTTTTCGTCATCAATACTCTTTAATATAATTTCAGGAGGCGATCCATCAAAAGAATAAAGGACGAGTCGGTCTGGAGTGTATTAAAAATTTATTTATATTCAGGGCAATAATCGGTTTACCTTCGTCTAGATTTTTTATTAAGTATCATTTATCATACTCAATGTAGGTAGCTGTCACTCACAAAGACAAGGTCCCTTGCTCGGCAAACTTAATAAGCTTTCGCACATGGTTTCATCTACGTCACCTACGGGGACGCCTTGTAAAGATAAATTAGTCTGTTTTATTATGTGTTCTTCTTCTGTGTCCATTTACTTCTGATTAATTTCGTTGTGGGTTCAAATACAGTAGGTCAGACATTCAGTGGAGAGGAGGTGGAGCTCCAGTAGTGGGCGTGAGGGTGGTATTGTCCCGAGTTTTAGTCTTTTAGTCTCTGTCATGTTCTTTCAATTATAACATTCTAAGATTAATAATTATAACTTTCCAAATATTAATTTTGATAAAATTATCTTGTTTTGTAAACAATTTATAATTATTATAATTGGTTTTAGACTAATGGATTACTGTTTGGTTTATTCCAAAGGTTAATTTGGACAGACGTGTCAAGTGTGTATACTTATTTTTTATTTTGTTTTATTTTTTAATATTTGGACATTCACACACAGCACCATCTAATTCCAAACTAAGCTAATTCTTGTAATATGTATACTAGACAACTGATATAATACATAAATACCTTTTTTTTGTAAATACATACATATTATAAATACATTACATCCAGAAACAGAACAAATAATCATGCTCATCAAGTCATCACACCTGTCATCCTGGGTGGGAATCGAACCCACGACCTCTGTCTCAGCAGTCAGGGTCACTAACCACCGAGCCACGAAGGCTTCGATATACTCACCCAATATTCAATAAAGACCTCATGCAGAACGCGAGCATGGCGATATGGGCCCCAATAGCCGCAGTCCACAGTATTGTCAGAGGAACCGCAGCACACGGTGAGGGCCCCAACGCTCTCCATGGAGCTCCCCAGTGTCTGGTAGTACGGGAGCGAGCAGATACCCAGCCGCCGAAGCCTCGACTGTAGTAGATTGATACCGCTGGAACAAGATTTGATATTAGTAATTTTGCTTGAAAAATAAACCGCAGGATACAAGCAACAGCTAAGCTGATTAGTACCTTGTGGTTTTTTAAACGTCATCGTCCGACCTTAATGTGTGAAAGATACCAGAACAGCATATATCTATTGTAAGTCTACCACCTAAACTTACCTGGAAACGTTGGAAGAGAAAGACCTTGAAGAACGTACCATAACCACATAGGGGACGCTTTAAAGAAAGGATAGATCAGGAGTACCCTAAACCGGCAAGATTGTATGAAAAGATTGATGAATGTTGAGGAAGCGAAACATGTATGTCAGAATCGTAGCAGGTGAAAGGTAAAGGTAAGGTCTCTGCCTACCCCTCTATTGAGAAATAGGCGTGATATATATGTATATGTAAAAGAAACTTACATAAACTTACATTTGTGGCTAAATAAACCAAATAAAATTGATGATTTTATAGTTAAAAGAAAACATCTACGTCCAACTTTTATTTCCAACACAGTGAATCCTCTTTTACTTTCAAATGAGCTCTTGAGACAAGTACTGACATGCAAAATCACATTTCATTTAGAATATGACAACCAACATACGCTGGATATTCTTTATCGTCTTATCTTGTGTAATTCTATTATATACAAGTCACGTTCTCGCAATCGCCCTGGGCACAAGAAAAAGTTGCTCTGTAAGTTCGTCGCGTCATGTCACTGTGATAGCAATTACAAACAAAATAAAAGTTTTGATGACATGCCCTTTGCGCATGTCTAAATTAAACGGACTCCAAAGATCGTATATTTCCGTGATCTCCGGCTTAAAGAATTAGGGCCAATTACTTTGGTAGTTAAATGTTAAATAGACGAAAGGATAAAGAGGTTCCTCTTAACTAATATGCCAGCCTAACTAACTATGTTTTCTGGTCACGTAGAGCTAGGAATTAGTAATTATGAAAGTGTCTCATTCACCTAAGTGTTACTGAGGACTCGGAAGACAATATTATTCGCTAATAATAGATGTAAGTAGAACATAAGAAGATGGTTCACTTAATTAGCCTAATTCGGAGAGAATCTTCGTTCTGCAAAATATTGCAGCATAATAACACAAGAATCTATACCTATCTGGGTAATGCTTCTGCTTCCATTAGTACTGATTATGTATTTAGAAAATTAAAAACGTCAAATATTTTTTTTAACTATGAAGTGAAAGTATGATAACTTATTAGTTATTATATGCCTACCAGTAAATAATCTGGCAATCTGTATAAAACAGGTTAAAATAGTTTTCATCATCATCATCATCATCATCATTTCAGCCTATTGCAGTCCACTGCTGGACGTAGGCCTCTCCTAACACGCGCCATAACACTCTATCCTCCGCCTTCCGCATCCAGTCAGACCCAGCGACCTTTTTCAGGTCGTCGGACCATCTAGCTGGAGGGCGTCCTACTCTACGCTTGCCGAGTCGCGGTCTCCACTCTAGGACACGCAAAATAGTTTTGACTTAACAAAATTTTCTTATACATGAATAGCAGATTAAAATTTCATTGAATTAAAGCGTTCCCATTCAATTTCATGAAAGTTGTTTTAGCTCAGACTACACAAAGTATTAATAGAGATTGTAGCTAAACGGTTTAGTGGACGTTGAAACGTATTTGGTCCGATTTCAATTTAAACTTTAACTATTTTTTAGTTTGAAGCATAAATTAAGTGGTTTTCAGATAATATTAAATTTGTATGTACTGTTAAGCAAATGAGTTGCTTGCAAATAATTTCAACAGTAAATTCTTAATATTAACTTTGGAAGCTACAAAATTTCAAAAAGCTAGCTCTTCTATAATGCTAGAATGACAATAACACAATAGTACTTACTACTACCCCTAGTTGCCAATGAGCATGAGGGGGACCCCGACCGTCCGATTCAATTTCAGAAATCCTTTCCTTGAAAATAGATTCACTTTTTGTTCAGTAAATTCGAAACGAATTTTCGTCGATATAAATATAAATAAGATTACAGAAATCGCATTACAGAAACTAAATTTATTTTACTGTAGTTACTTCCGCTCATTTCTTCTAAATTGATTTTTAAGTATGTAGATTTGTATTTATTCGAAATAGTATATCATTGGATATGTACAGTTATTGATATGATCTTTGAAAATTATAACATATTTGATTCATCATCATCATCATCATCATCATCATTTCAGCCTATTGCAGTCCACTGCTGGACGTAGGCCTTTCCTAACACGCGCCATAACACTCTGTCCTCCGCCTTCCGCATCCATTGATTAAATATCATAAAATATTAGCTCAACTGGTTTTCACAAACAAAATAATAATTTTATATTCTCACACTCTCACACAATTATTATTATTATTTTATATCTCTTGTGTAAAGGGCTAGTAGAAACGCAATGAACGGTCCTTCCATTTTTTGGCTTCAATTATAAAGCATGAAAAAACCGGTTAAGAGCATGTCGGATCATGCTCAATGTAGGGTTCCGCAGCAAAAGAGCTACGATGTTCATCATATATACACTAGTATTTGAAAATACCGATTTTAATGAAATTTCATGAGTCTGTTAAATTGTTTCAGCTTGAAAGATTGGATCATTTCGAGAGAGATAGGTGGCGCTGTTGGTAGGATAACGAACACATGCAGAGTGGAATTTTGGTTTTATTCTTATTTATTTTAACATATTTGTTAGATAATTCAATACTAATGGTTGAACCTATAGATCTATGCCATAAAAGTACAGGGTGTTATTTTTTTAAAATTTTAGATAAGTAAGTTTTTCAATTGCTTAGTAAGCAAATTTATATATCACTAGCTTTTGCCCGCGACTTCGTCCGCGTAGATTTCGATATTACATAGATCTTTGTTTTAAGTGCAATTCATGAATTCTACAACACCCCACTACAGGAGTTGAATTTCATTTTACGTCAATATAGATAACATTTTCGTAATCAGCGTCCCTGAAAACCTTGAAAACGACATCCATATCAATTTCTAATAATTTTCACACCTATTTCATCCCTTAGGGTAAGTTTTTCAAACACCAAAAACAACCCATTAACTCACATCTTAACTGAAGTTCTAATTGCGTATTACCAAACATTTAACTTGAAAAACAAAGAACTGTCTATTTAATATTTCACCCCCTATCAAAAACATTAAAAACAACATTTTAAGTTCCTATCCCAATACTAATTTGCAAAACGTTAACTTCAAAACAAAGATCTTTTCATACAACGTTTCATCCCCAATTTCACCCTTCCAAAGCCACCCTTGTCAAAAATATTGATGAGGGTATTTTTTATTTTGATAGTAGTACCCCATAACAAATTTTCAAATCTTTAAGTTAAAAAACAAAGAAGTTTCATACGATCGTTTTTCCCTTTTCACCCCTTTAGGGGTTTACATTTTTTACATTAGGACAAAATACACCCTCCAAATTTCGAGTCGCTACGACCAGCGGTTTAGGCTGTGCGTTGTCTGTCAGTCAGTCAGTCAGTCAGTCAGTCAGGTAGAACAAAGCCTTTTACAATATGTATGGATGTATTATTTACTTGATATTTTGTTTTTAAATGCAAGTCTTTACCCGTTATAAACAAGCAACTACTTTATCTTAGTCACTATAAAGGATTAATGCTAAGGATTTTGTATTTGGTACAAAATTATCCAACACCCAAGTTCAACGACTATTACTGCTAAACTAATAAAGTTATCTTAACCGCTATAGTTTTCATTTTAAGTTCATAAAATGCACTATCATCATGAATTTTTCCAGATTTTTCAAGCCAGCAGTTTAGCTTTTAGAGGGGGGGGGGGGACGCCCTACTGGAACAAAAATTTGCTCTTTTAAGTTTAATATTTCGTAAATGGACCATTAAATCGAAAAATAATGTTAGTAACCCCCAAGTCATTTTAGAAGACCTATTCAACGATACCCCACACAATGGGGTAGACAACAAAAAAAATATTCATCGCCAATTCACATGTCTGTTTGCCACCGTCGTGGTATAAAAAAAAAAAAAATAAAAATGTATTGGAGCTACTCTAAAAAAAAATATTTTCCAAAATTTTATTTTACCACTTTGTCGACGTAATTGATATACACAGCACACTCCTACAAAATTACAGATTTCTAGTACTAACGGTCTCTTAGCAAAACCTCGGACAGACAGACAGACAGACAGACGGACATAACGAAACTATAAGGGTTCCTAGTCAGAACGACGACGTGAATTAAATAAATATCAGTAAAGAGGAAAAGCACTGAATATAACTCTTTGCAAAGGTTAAAATACTTTATTATTAAGTTTGAGATAAAATTTGGTACCTACGCTACGGTACCAATGCTGGTGTTTCAGACTTCATATTAGTTATTCTGCCGAAATTGTTACCAAAAAAACTATATGAGGTATATTGTAATAACGATTCATTATTTTATGAGAATGGAATGGAATGGAAAAGAATGAAAATTGAATTTTATGAGGGGTGTACTGTTTATTTGAAATTATTTAGTCCCACCTGCAGCTAATA
Organism: Laspeyria flexula; assembly: GCA_905147015.1. Taxonomy (NCBI): domain Eukaryota; kingdom Metazoa; phylum Arthropoda; class Insecta; order Lepidoptera; family Erebidae; genus Laspeyria; species Laspeyria flexula. The sequence continues at coordinate 13,474,615 of LR989960.1, read as the reverse complement.
CAGTGATTGCTCCAGCTGGTACGCCGAGACCTAAGGCCGGTTTCTGTCTTTCTTCAAGCCAGCCAACCGCTCCCAACACCAGTCCGCCAATACCACAGACAATCTGAAATATTACGAATATTTTAGAAAACAAGATAGTGATTGAAGATTAATGATTACTAAATGCCTACTCGAAATTTCGACAATTGTCTTAGTCATTTTCGATATCTTTGTCAAATGTTTGAAAATGAGAGACTATTTTTTTTTTGTTATTTATCGGATTAAATCTCTACAGAATCTAAATCTAGGTACCTAAATTAAAAACTAGTAGAGTAACATAAATTTCTTGCTAAATAACTTAATTCTAGAAATGCCTTTACTAAAAAAAGGTAGGTAGTTTAAATTTGTAATTCTGCATAGAAATTGTTAAATATTTTTGATGTTTACAGGACATCATCATCTTCATATCAACTATATGACGTCTACTGTTGGACAAAACTTTCCTCAAGATATTTCCAATAGGACCGGTTGTATGCGGCTTGTCAAGAACATGACAAAGTAATAAATATATAAATAAATGTTTATTTCTTTACCAGTAGTTGTACTGACTTTTTGACTGGCCTGTTGGTCTAGTGGTTAGTGACCCTGACTGCTAAGCCGGAGGTCGTGGGTTCGATCCCCACCCAGGACAAATCTTTGTGTGATGAGCATAAAGGTTTGTTCTGTGTCTGGGTGTAATTTATCTAAAATATGTATGTATTTACAAAAAAAAATGTATTTAAGTAGTACATCAGTTGTTTAGTACCCATAACACAAGCAAATGTAATTGCTTACTTTGGGACTAGATGGCGCTGTGTGAATGTGGTAGAATATTATTATTATACATATTTCAGTTGTAGAAATAGCAAATAAAGGAATATACAGTAGAAGGAATTAATGGATATAAGCAATAAATTTATTCAAAGAGGTTTGCTACAAAAAAGACACTAATTATTCAACGTTTCACTCGTTAACACAGAAGCGTGGGTTGCCTGCTTTAATTAATAGTGGTATTGTGTGATAGCCGCCATGTTCGGAGATAAGCTTTTGTCCGGTATCAGTTAACTGAGGCATATTCTACACTTGTTTGGTGTTTGATATTGCAAAAAAAATGTATAAACAAGTGGGCTTTGTATAAAGGGCATTTCCTCGCCATTTTATCGTAAGCGACAGGTATCAAATTTTACAGGAGAAGGTGATGACGAATGTTTGTTATCAGATACTGTTTCAGTTTCATCTTTTTCAGTGAATATTTATATCAAAATGTAATGGAAGTGAAATCATACTATTGGTTGATTCTATACTTGATACAATAGAAAGTATTTTTGAAAGGAAAAGGAGTAAAGGAGTACTTGCTGATTCCAGGCAGCATGATGTTTTCATTTTCTCATGTAAGTATAATACATACATACAACTTGTTGATCACACCTCAAGGAGAAAATATTTTATAAATTAATTCCAGAATAGGAAAACATTCGGATATTCACTATGGTAGGCATAGTGAATATCCGAATGTTTTCCTAACAGCCGAAGTTTTGATTGATTTTACCGAACAATATTAGTTTTGGCCATACAATCTCGTGCATAACTCAACTTTGTAATAACGATAGGAATACTGAAAAAATCCGTATTTTCACTTTGTAATTTTTCGTGATTTGTTGAAAGCTTCTAGCCGCAGCAATGTATTGAAATTCACTTTTGTTCCCTCACGAAATATTGCGTACTCTTTCGAAAATTAAATGATAAATCAAAATTTAAAAGTGTTTTCTGTTTTTAGTAAAGGACTGAGCAAAATAAGCAAAAATACTGTTATATTTCATAATCATGTGCTTAGGTAGTTGTTTCGGGAGAGTGACATGTTTGCTGAATGCAAAAACGGATTTCCAACGTCAAGCGTCAACGCATTCCTTAAAAAAACTAAAATTATATGAAAATAATATAGAAATACGATCCACAAGCACAACAGCTAGTAAAATTTAAGTGACAAATAAAAATAAAAGTAAAATTCATGCATGATACATTTCTATGTAAGGGCCTATATAAATGTATCGCGCAGGAATTCTGCTGAAATTTTAATTCCAATCGCGAAATTTTTACTACCGATATAATAATAAACTCAGGCTCTAGAGTACAGAATTTACTGCTATAGTATAGTGCTATAGTAAACTGTGCATTATGAAAACTACCTTAGCATTCAGATATCGCTTCTCTCACAGCTCAGTTATTAGAGAAATTACATAGGTTCCGGAGGGTTTTATTGATTTTATTAACAGTATACGGAGGTATATATATATATATACTGTTAATAAATTCAATTCTAGAGTACTAACATAATCAATTGAGATAAGTTCTTCCCAAAAAAAATATGATAACTTTTAGACCTCTTCTGTTTTGTCACACTTGTATTTCCTCATTTATTTCAGGGATTAAGTCCTTTTATGCAAGCAGTTTGGTTGGATCAAAACAAAAAAGAGAACAACATTATTTTCTTTGTCTCATAATGAAAGGCATCTTCTATAACATTTTTAATTAAACTTCTACAGTAACATTTGGCTGACAATAATGGAAAATATTTTGTGTACAGCCAGTGTTCCGACGAATGAACAAATTTCAATCAGCGTGTGAACGAGCCAGTTTTGATGTCACTGTATCACTTTAATCATTGAAATGGTTTGTTAAATTTCGAGCAAATTTCATTTGATTTAATTGAACGTATACGGAAACTCGGGTCTGTATTAATTTCTCTAATAACTGAGCTGTGAGAGAAGCGATATATAAATGCTAAGGTAGTTCTCATTATGAGCACAGTTTACTATAAGCTTATTTACTTTAGAGCCCGAGTTTGTTAATATGTCGGGCCTAGAATATGTTAGTAAATACTGTGATATAGAGTCGCTTTACTTAAGATATTTTATATATTATAAAATTGGATAACACTGAAAACGAAACTACATAACTAATGATGGTTGATGTGAGAAACAATAAAATATAAATTTGACAACGACCACACTGAACGTAGGAACATCTATCTAGTGCATACGTAATAATCACTATATACCAAATGAATAAACACAACGTTCGGAAGAAATCATGGAATCAAAATAAACAGAAGCACCATTGAAGTAAACTCGAACAAAATAATAAAATATGTATCAAGAAACATTAAGACGTAATTTCACCTCTTGATTAATTTCTCTTGAAGGCATTATTACTTGACTTGCGCATTATGAATATTAAAATTATATTGCTTGTTGGCTACACATAGCTTCTTATATATATCTGCTTTGGACGAATCTAGCCTACCTTATATTTACTTAAGTATAGGATTCTATACTTTGGTTATATTCCTTAGAAAATCGTACATTGGTAAGTAACTACGCAGATAAATTAATTATTCATTACTTACTTATGCAAAGCAGTCTACCTTACGTGGAATTAGTATGTAAATGAAGCCACGTGGAAACGGATAACTCTTAGGTTATCTTAACGCTCACGGTGAATTAGAGCCTTGCTAATGTAACCTATCTCTGTTCTGTGTGTTCTGCTATGTCTTGGTTTGCAACTTAAGGTGAGATTTGCTGACTTCACTATGTTTGGCTTAGATGTTTGAATATAAATGGCATCAAAAAGGCCGTAGCTTGCTAGTTAAGTTGTCGAAATTTCTCAATCCTCTCCAGGAGACTACAGAAGGTGTTTCTGCTGACGGTTATAAATTAAGTTTTTAGGAGAGCGTAAGGTAAGTGAATTATTGTTTCGCTAGAATAATATGGACATTATTTTATGTGACACAGTGACTTGATTTGGTTGTCGCTGGGAAATTCACAAGATGTAACGGTCGTAACGATTTTAAAATGTTATCTTTTTATAAGTAGGTGAGAGTTTTTGGATACGACTACCTCGAAAAAGTTGCGGGTAGCCATAAGTTACAAACGGCACTAAAACCGCTCTCTGTGGTGGAAAAGGCCTATAGCACAGGTTTTACTACCTAATACAGGCTAATCATAAATTTTTGTTCCCTACATTAAGTTATTTTTAAGAATTCTGTTTATACATATTTACCTTATTACTTGAATAAATTTTACTTTACTTTACTTTAAATACGTGAAGCCTATGTCCAGTAGTGGACGTCATTGGGATATTATGATGAATGCGTAATGTTTCTGACATCCAATATCCGCAGCAACTGCAACTGTTTACAATGAAATGGGTTGAAAATAAAACAAGAAGACAAATTTATAGTTCTAGTATGCTTACCTGTAACACTCGCACTCTCAGTGCTATCGCGAAGGGGTACAGTTGTACTCCATTCCCCAGAGGCTCGACCTCGTCACCCCTGGACGCTCCACTCACAGCACTGCAGACCGATTGTTTGCGCGACCACATAGCCGCTTTTGCGTGGAGGACTATCGACAAACAGCTTTGTTATTATATGGTAAGGACTAAACATTAGGCCGAGAGTTTACTAAAGTGGTATTGACGAGATGGGAGGCAAATTAATGTTGCAAGCAACCAACGTGATGCTCCTGGTGTTGCAGGCGCCCATAGGCTTAGCTTAGCGGTTACCGCCGCTTACCATCAGGCGGACCGTATGTCTATTTGCCACCGTCGGGGTATAAAAAAAAACCAGTGCTCATCTCACGTCTAGGTACTTAATAGTGTAAACAAATTTCGTCTCCACTTTGCTGCTGAGGGATTTTAAACTATTGCTATAAAACTGGCCAAACGAGTTGATACGTAGCTTAATTTAAAATTTAATATCTTTTGCACAGGAGGCTTACTCTGAATTTCGACAGCGACATCAAAACCGACGAATCGAATGTCGAAATTAAGAGTAAGCCCTCAGGCGAGGTTATTTTGGTACTTACTACATTTTAGCTTTTTACTATATTCTGTGGATCAATAGGTGTGATGACTCATCACAGATCTGATCGTCACGTACTATCATTTTATTAAATAATCGTGGGTAATTAAGCGGCAGCCTTTGTTCGGTATCAGTAGCTACATACATATAGCTATCATTATCACTATAATAAACTCTTTCGCTGGCGTACTGTAATTATTTCGTGGTAAATATTGCCTTTCTATAGAATCACTCAGAATAATAATAATGTTGGAGTATACAATTGTCCAATTTATTTATTTTTTTATTCGCAGTGGCGTTAATTAGGTGAGGCCTATGTTCAACAGTGGACGTTGTTGGACTGATATGATGATGATGATACAATTGGGCAATACCAATGTGGATTTCACTTTGTGGCATTTATACATGAAAGGTGTACCGGAATCAGGTCGTCGGCACGTGGAATTTCTTGCGCAGTGGACTGTATATATTTGTGCTGTGTTGGCGAGATGTGGTTGTGCTGATTAGCGTGGTGAATTATTGATCAGAGCTTAGGAAATTTGGACTTTTTAATAAAAATGCGTATTAGATGGAAGTCAAGTAGCGAATATATTTTCGAACTCGTAATTGAAATACATGAATCATGGATAGGGGGGTTAGGGAACAATGTTTAGCCAATGACTGGCGTTTGCGCCATTTGTACGCATGCGATTGGTTGAGTAAATGACATAGCATAAAATTGTGAACATGTTACTATTTGTAGCATAAGCGTGAACATGCCCGCGGCCTTGAAAGCAGTCACTTTCAATTAAAAGCGTCCTCTTCATCTGGGTGGTCCGTGACGAGAGGACATATCTTCGCGTAAGCCCTACGCACAATGCCCGATGCAGTCAAGATGTCCGCCACCCTTGATATACCATCCTTGCCTGGGATGGTCCGCACAACACGACCCATGTGCCATTTCAATGGCGGAAGGTTGCTTTCCTTGATCAGGACCAGGGTATCCTTCTTCAGCTCCGTCTTCCTCTCAGCCCATTTAGTGCGGACCTGCAACTCACTGACATATTCTTTGGACCAACGGGTCCAAAAATGTTGGCGTATTTGCTCCACTCGTTGGAATCTGTTCAGTCTATGCTCAGGAACAGTGACAACATCCTCACATACTGGTGAAGTTAGCGGTCGACCAACTAAGAAGTGAGCGGGAGTTAGAGGCGTAAGGTCTTGAGGGTTTGAGGAAAGAGGAGAAAGTGGTCGGGAATTCAGGACAGCTTCTACTTGTGACAGAACCGTACTAAACTCCTCAAACGTGAGGTGCGCGTTGCCTATCACTCTGCGAAGATGAAATTTGCAAGATTTCACTCCTGCCTCCCACAAACCACCAAAGTGCGGCGAATAGGGTGGAATAAAATTAAAATTAATTTGTTGACTACTAGCGTAATCCCTTATATCCGAACTGCATCTAACTAGAAAATCAGAGAAATCATTCTTCAACCCTACAAAATTACGACCGTTATCAGAATATATTTCTTTCGGTTTGCCACGCCGAGAGATAAATCGCTTAAGTGCCAGTAAATATGCATCGCTAGTGAGATCACTGACGAGTTCCAAATGTATTGCGCGCGTAACAAAGCATACAAACAAACAAATGTACGCCTTGATAGTTTTAGCACCCCTACCTTTACGGTTAAGTATGAGGACTGGCCCACAGTAATCCACTCCACACTGTATAAATGGAAAGGCGGGAGTTATCCTTTCCTTCGGCAAATTTCCCATCTGAGGTTCTAATATCTTGCCTTTGATGCGTGTACAGGTAACACAAGAGTTTACTATACGTCTGGATAGACTCCGACCACCTAACGGCCACCAGGTATCGCGTAAATGACATAACAATGCCTGGGGCCCAGCATGCATGAGCTGCAGGTGCTCATGACGGAACACCAGCACCGTGAATATGTGTTTGCTATTCAACAATATGGGATGTATTTTATTATAATTAAACTCGATGGAATTACTTAAGCGACCACCTACGCGAATAATTTTATTATTATCTAGAAATAAATCTAGCCGTTTTAAATTATGTTTACCCTTTATTTGAAGCTTATTCATTAATATTTTATATTCATCAGGATAGCTTTCCATTTGCGACCAACGTACTAAAACTATCTGAGAATCAGTTAATTCTTCTACACTGAGAATTCCTACCTTTTTATTATTTTTATTGCGAATATTATGTATAAAACGTAACATAAATGCGACAGCGCGCTTCATACGATTAAATTGTGAAAAACGATGAAACGGAAAATAAGATAATGAATCCTGACTAACTAAAGAATAGAGAGGCGATCTAACCTCAGGTAGTTCCATATCTGTGTCCATGACACATTGATTGTCAAGCGAGAAACAAGGATCTCTTAAAAAATCAGGACCTTGCCACCACAACGAACACGATGACAACTCCTCCAGGTGTAAACCTCGTGATACCAGATCAGCTGGATTATCTTTGCTACTTACGTGGCGCCAATGAACACCGGGTGTGAGTTCATGAATCTCCACGGTTCTATTTTGAACGAAGGTTTTGAGTTTATTTGGTGACATGCGCAACCATCCTAGAACAATGGTTGAGTCAGTCCAAAATACTACATTCCTGAACTCACAACGCAAAGAACTGCGAACCTTAGCGAGTAGTTTAGCGCCCAGCAAGGCACCGCAAAGTTCGAGCCGCGGTATACTTATTGGTTTCAATGGCGCGACACGAGACTTAGAACAAAGCAATGCTATCGATACCTTGTTATCTATATTTATAGTGCGCACGTAGATACAAGCGCCGTACGCTGCCTGCGATGCGTCGCTAAAAATGTGTAGTTCTATATACATAGGTTGGCTACCTATAACGTGGCGAGAAACATTAATTATATTGAGCGCTTGCAATGAGATAACAAACCGGTTCCACGTTCGCTCGACATTAGATGGAACTATATCATCCCAACCTATTTTAAGAAGCCATAACTGTTGTAACAATATTTTTGCTAATATTATCGTAGGGCTTAATAAACCAAGAGGATCGAAAATTTGTGAAACATTAGAGAGTATAGATCTTTTAGTAACTGGCTGTTTATCACTATAAAATTGCGTATTAAAATAAAATATATCATTTACATTATTCCAGCCTAAACCTAAAGTTTTAGAACTAATATTTTCGTTAGATTTTATTTTTATTGAGTGGTTTGACAATCCAGCTATATCACATGGAAAATTATAAACCCATTTTCGAAGTGTGAAACAACCCGACTGTAGCGTATTTTTAATTTTTGTACATATTTGTAACAACGTATCTACCTGGTCAAATCCGACTAATAAATCGTCGACATATATATCGTTTAATATAGCTCTTTGCACATCAGGGTCAGTTGATTCCATACCTAATTGTCTTAAACATCTTACGCTAAGAAATGGTGCGGAAGCAGTTCCGTAAGTAACGGTGTTTAATTGGTATGTACCTAAGGGTTGTGATGGATTGTCTCGCCATAAAATCATTTGTAGTTTGCGCTGGTCTTCGGCGATACTACAGTTCCTAAACATTTTTTCTACATCAGCGCATGCTACAAACTTGTACTGCCTAAAGCGTAGAAGAATAGAAATTAGGTCACCTTGTATTGGAGGTCCGACTAATTGTAAATCGTTTAGTGATTTGCCAGAAGATGAAGGTACGCTGGCGTCGAATACGACACGTAGCTTCGTAGTGCTGCTACTCTCTCTGTATACGCCGTGATGCGGCATGAAATAATACGGACGTTCATAAGAGGTCACTGGGCTCATATGGCCTAAGTCCAGGTATTCCTGCATAAATTGCGTATATAATAATTTGTAATCAGGAGAACGTTGTAAACGTTTCTCCAAAGCTAGAAAGCGTCGTTCAGCTTGTGCGTAAGATTCGCCCAAAACATCAGGTGACTCGTTGAATGGAATGCGTACACAAAACCTTCCTTCGTTATTGCGCGTAGTAGTACGAATGAAATGTTCCTCACATGCACGTTCCTCCTGAGTCCGCGTATCCCTGACATTAGGAAGTTCTTCCACCTCCCAGAACGAGCGAAGTTGTAAATCCAATGTGCTACTGAAATTACAATGAACGCGTTTCGAAGTTTGCAAAGTATTACGAACTGAGCCAGATATAATCCAGCCCAAAATAGTATTCTGTAGGTAGGGACCGTTAGACAATTGCATTTTGCCTTCTAGTAGCAAGTCCCAGAACCTATCTGCGCCAATTAAAATATCTATGTTTTTATAGTCTAAAAACTGCGGATCTGCCAGCTCAATGTTGTCCGGAATTCGGAATTGCGCGTTTACTTTACACAAAGCTGGCATCATAGATGTTATTTGCGACAATATAAAACAATTAATGCGTGTCTTATATGTAGTATTGACTCGTGACTTTATTTCGATGTTACAAGTCTCCGAACATTGTATCATCGAATCGCCTATACCCTTAATTTCGAAGGTAGAAGTCGTTACGGGAATATTTAATATATTACATAACGATTTTGTTACAAAACACCGCTGACTACCGCTATCAAGCAGCGCGTGCGCTTGACGATAATTGCCGTGAACATCAAGTACTTCGACAACAGCTGTTGATAATAAAACTGAGCCTATATCTGTAGATTCATTATGCATATGTACCTTGTTAACATGAATGGGAAGCGACTCGGTGTCGATCGAGTAGGCGGGGCTACAGGTAGTCCCTGATGCGCTAACGGCGGCACTCGGCCCGCGACCTTCAGTCGTAACATTGGAATGCAATGATATAGTACTGTCAACGTTGTCGTTATGAATTAATGAGTTATGTTTGCGGTTACATTTCTTACACGACCCAAACTTACACTTATCAGGTGTGTGACCCGAACGTAAACAATTCTCACATAATTTGTGTTCGCGTATTAAGTTTAACTTAGTTTCTAGATCACTATCTATAAAAGTTTGGCAAGAATACAGTGGATGATTAGAACTACATTTTATGCACGTTCTTTCATAGCGAGACGCGCGGCCATCGTTGGATTTGTTTGTAGAAACATTGCAATGTGTTGTTTTTTGTGAATGTGAATTATTTTTTTTATTATCACTTTTTTGTGAGTGTAATTTAATATGAGACGATGAATTCTGCAATGTTTCTAGCATATCCGCCCTGTTCTTAAGAAAGGTAATTAGTTCACTCACTTTAATTATATGCATTGAATGGTTTTCGTTCATATTTAAAGTGCTCTTATAGGTCTCCCACTCGCGTTCTGTTGTCTTATCTAGTTTAGATACGATAATGTAATTTATTAGCGTATCCCAAGAGTCAGTGGGCTCACCTAATAGTTTTAGAGCGCGTAAATTTTTTAATATAACGTCAATGAGTCTCCTAATACAATTTGATGACTCTTTTGTTATGGAATTGATATTGAACAAAGCCTTCACATGATTATGAATTAGAAGTCGACTGTTGTTGTACCTGTTTAGTAATAATTCCCACGCAACTGAGTAATTATCCTGAGAAAATTCCACCGAGTTTATTACTAATTCAGCATCTCCTTTTAGGGATGCCTTTAAATAATGAAATTTTTCTATTTGACTAATACGTTTAGAGTTATGAACTAAAGATAGAAATGTGTCTCTGAACTCCAGCCAGTGCTCATATGATCCGTTAAACGTGGGCAAAGAAATGGTTGGAAGTTTGACTAACTGCGACTGTGACTGTTCGCTACAACAATGCTTACTGGAAGCGTCAGTAACCTCACCGTCCGTCAGCCTGGACTGCGCGCGTGATAATGTGGTGTAATACGAGGTTTCGAATGACTCTCTGTTATCTAATTGTTCAGGCAACTCAGTATCAGAAACACACTCTTCGATTTTGCTCTGAACAGTGTTGAACTCGGCATATAAGTTCGTAAAACCCTCAGTGCGTAATTTTAAACCAATTCGTTCTTGAACAGAGTATTCACTGTCCTCTAATGAATTTAAATAATTAGAAAACTTAGTAAGCCTACTCTTAATGATGCCACGTTTCTTGACTAGCTCACGAAGCAACGTCAACGTGTGATTGTGGCTATCACCCGAATTAGCATTATCAATGTTTAGCGTAAGAGGAGATTTATCCCTAGATTTAGCACTATCCTTAGACATTTTGGTGGTTTATGAGAACAGGAGTACTTACAGTTGGAATGTGTGAACCACGTGGTGCAGTAGTGATAGCAACGTCACCTGCCGTGCGAACCGACGAAAGCTCGACACTCCGTAGCGAGAAGTAATGTCCTGAAATCAGTTTAAGCACTCGGGTCACAAAGAGAACTAGGAGGTGATAGGAAGAGAGAGGATGGTTGGTCCCACCAGAAGTCGATGTCCGATGAACCGCCCGTGCAACTCCAATCCGCTCGCGCTTAGCCTCTAGTATTGTCTCCTGTGTGTGTAGTTCACCCTCAGCAGCCACATCCAGGTCTTGTATAGGTGCTGATTCTTGATTTGGAGAGAAGGACCAAATGTACCGGAATCAGGTCGTCGGCACATGGAATTTCTTGCGCAGTGGACTGTATATATTTGTGCTGTGTTGGCGAGATGTGGTTGTGCTGATTAGCGTGGTGAATTATTGATCAGAGCTTAGGAAATTTGGACTTTTTAATAAAAATGCGTATTAGATGGAAGTCAAGTAGCGAATATATTTTCGAACTCGTAATTGAAATACATGAATCATGGATAGGGGGGTTAGGGAACAATGTTTAGCCAATGACTGGCGTTTGCGCCATTTGTACGCATGCGATTGGTTGAGTAAATGACATAGCATAAAATTGTGAACATGTTACTATTTGTAGCATAAGCGTGAACAAAAGGTGAAAGAAAACATCGTAAGGAAACCCAGATACCCTAGAAGAAATTCTAAGTCTAACCCACACTAGCGCGTCACTGAGTATAACCGCTACTCCCATCTAGCACTTCACAGCCAGCCGATATACGAAGACCATGTCTTGTTTCTTGATAAAACCCAGGCCTTAAAATAAAATTGTTTTGTCCTCGAGTAAAATATTTCCTTGTACCACATTTACCCTCTACCATCTCCGGAAAAACAGTTCCATGGTAATGTTGCAATGAGGTCTTTTGCGGGTTGAAAGTGCTACCCAGACGGATTAGAGAATTTTAACGAAGAATATTGTTGTCCCTTGATACATTTTAATGAATACATTTTTAAATTACCCAGACCCTTGCCTGAAATATCTTACTAAATCAATTATAAATTCCTTTTGTACCCCTACATTAAAATAAGAAGGTTATTTTAGAATTTGCCGCTGAAAGCTTTTATTTTTCTTACGAACTTTTGATGAAGTAAAAATATTTGTTATTCAAATAGTTACCTGATTTATGTTATAACATGAGTCTTCTAAAATATCAGTGTAACAAACTTTTGTGTACTTTTTCACATTTTTTTGTTCTCAATAACACGATGTTTTTTTTACATACACCTTATAAGGGTTTGATAAATAGTAAGCGGTTGCAATAATGTTAGATAAAGACATACACACTACTGAGAAGTGCAATACCTATTAGTTGTTTTTTTCTTAGTCTTGGTTATCTTAACTTAGGTATTCCCACAATTTCTGTGTAGCGGGGGATTTCGTCCTAATTTGCCACCAAAAATCTCGCCCAACTCTGAACTAATCCATGAATACTGTTCTGTGGCGATCGTTTTACTTGTATGAAAGAGAATCTAAGAATGATTTTTTTTTGTATATCTAGCTCATCTACGGCTGAAATTATCTATGAATGATATTTTTTTTAAAATCTGCCAGGACTGTCAACAATTTGCATAAGGAAATTGCACTCTTGCAAAGCCTAACCTAACTCTGCAAGGGTCACTAGGCTTTAATACAAAAGTTCTGTACTTATCTTCGTAGCAGTTAGAAGAGACCTTCAATCATTTTGTTAGAACTGTCCCTACTTAAAACTTTTATAACTCAGTTCTGTGTATTCTTGTCAAAGAGTCTTTCTTTTAACTTCTTGTTTCATTTATGTAAATTGTTTTCTGTAAGTTAAAATCAGCACAGAGTAACTTTGTTTTATTTATTTCGCGAAGTTTTATTGATTAATCAATTAGTCACTTTAGGTATCTGCATTATTAATTGACTTTGTAGCAGTATATGTACGAGCTACCACGAGTATTTGTTGTCGGCAGATAAAGTCATAAACGTGTGCGCGCTTAGGACTGTTTGAGCACAGAGACGTGAGTGTGATGCATTGTTAAATGTTTCTTTTTTTCTCTATTTTACTATTATCTCGTGTGAAAATAGGCGCGCGTTGAAGTTAGTACTTTATTGTGGTACTGAGATATTCGCTACTATCATCGAGGTTAATGTGGTAGTCGTTAAGTCAAGTTGGAAAGCCATTTTGGCGACTTGATAAATTCTTGCTCTGCCTCAAGCCTAGATAAAAAGACGGAGAAAGAAGTTATTCTCTCTTTCTTTGTTTTACGATTGACAAGAAACAGCAGATCTTGATGCAGACTGTCTAAATTTCCTTACATTTGACAGCCACATCAAATCCGAACATTCGAATGTTAAAATTCAGATACCAAAATTGAATCAAGATAATTTTGTTCAATATTAACTGTAAGCTAAATTCAAATTCAAATTCAAATTCAAATAAGTTTATTTGCATAAAACAGGTTTACATAGATGGTTTATAAAAAATAAAAATAAAAATTTTTAGTGCGCTGATTTATAACCCAACTGGGTGTGCAAATTTTGAGGTTATATAAAAATAAAAAATAATGATCCAAATTGAAGCTACAAGAATAATAAAACATAATACTAACAAATAATGTAATTCTAATGTCAAGTTACTGGGTTAATGTCAAAGAGCAAGATACACTAATAATAGTTTCGAACCTTGGATGCTAGAGCCAAGTTATATTAAGAGAGCGAATTTGTATTTTGTAATGCCTTGAATACTATTGTCTAATAATGTGATCCGAAAGACACGTGGACGGAGCCGCAGAAGCTATAAAAAAAATATATATATATATGGCAGACGATAATAGATGTTTACACTTAACTACACGTGAAGCTGCATAGTGGGAAGCCAAACACGTATTCAATTAGTTACTGTTGGGCTATTATTAAGGCTTTCTATATGATGTCATGATACCAATAAATAGGGTAAGAGAATATTCAAAGTGTTGAGATACGTTCTCAAAGTATTTTAGGGATAATTAAAACACTGCTAAGGACTGTCTGACGGTATTTGTAACGGCGGGACAGGGGTGTTAAGAATCTCCGGGCTACGAAGGTAGGGTTAGTTATTAAGTGCGTGGTGAAGACTCCTCTAATTGACAGCAACATTTAGGTGTTGTGACTGCCTCGATGGCACAGGGGTACTGGATACGGTTATGATTTGTGGTCTCAGGTTCGATTCCCGGGTCGGTACAAATATTTGCGGGATGCGTAAATGTTTGTTTGGAAGTTGGGATGTTTTTCTATGTATAATTATGTATGTATTTAGAAATATATGTACATATGTTTATCAGTTGTCTAGAGCCCATAACACAAGCTTATATTAGCTTAAGTTGGCCTAAACAGGGCTGTGTCAAAAAATATTCAAATATTATTTGTAATGCATTTTTAAGACATCAAAATTTCATTATATTTAAATTAAATTTCTATGTCTATATGTCAAAAGAATAATACAATACCTTCCCGATCAGTCCAGTATTAATAAAAGAATACTTAAGATCTACATTCAGTGAATAGCTACAATGTAAAGGCTTTGAAAACAATTCCTTTTTTAATCAAAAGTAAACGCACAAAAAGGCTATCAATTAACTTTCTTGGTCGCTAAATGGAAAAGTCAAGTAACTTCGGCGAGCTAAGGTAGTTGAGACCGTTAAGTCAATAAGAAAACCATTTCCCCCATGGAGAGGCGAGCAATACGAAGGCAAAGTTATGAAGATATGTGGTATGGTATGTAATTTTGGATATTGTATTTATATATATTTAGTTTTTGCGTGATGCGCGTGCAAACAGACAGACAGTCAGACAAAAATTCTAAAAATTGTTGATTTGCTTTTGTGGCTCTAAAAAGACCCCCAACATAATTTTTTCTTCAATATCTTTAATGTACAGACATCAACCGTTACAATTTTATTATATTTATAAAGACGATTCTTATTTCAATTTGAATGCTTCTTTACAGTCACAATATAGGTATTCAGTTTCATATTACGTTCGTGGTAAAGGGTCCTGCTTGTCATTCATGCATAGCGCGTCGGTAATGCCAATGACAGCCAACAGAAACATTTTTTTCATTTATTTCTGTGACGGTTCTACGTAGGCATATGTACGAGGACAATACACGCGTTACGAACAAAAACAAAAATAGCTGTTGACGTGACTGTGACGCAAAAGCTTCATTAAGTACATGACATTGTATTACTCGAAGTTCCTTTCAAAGGAAAATATAAATTAGATTTGTATGGATATCATTCTTTGTAAATATTCAATCAATACAATATATTATGTTTTCAAAAGAAGAAGGAATTATGTATTCCCTGCATATGTCGTTGCATGATTTGATAGTTCGAATTTTCACAAAATTTCTAGGGATTTTGCGGGTTGGTGGATCAGACATACCCTTAGAGTTGCTTCTAGGGTATGTGGGTTTTCCTCACGATGTTTTCCTTCACCGTCAGCGTATGGCATATGGAATATCAATTGACTGATACATATAAATTTACAAAGTGTAAAAAAGTATTTAATTTTGTTACTGTGTTTATTTTCTGCGTAATATCTAAATGAGTATGAGATAAATAGCATCGAAACTTTAAAGTTAATACAACCTTGCCTTAATAATATTAATTAGAGTTAATTAAAATCTAGGCTCTAACCTAATAACCACCAAACCCGCCACAGCTGGAAAATGAAATTGCGCCCTAATTAACGTAGCAGCAAGAAAATTTTAGTCATATTTCGTATTTGCATAGCCACTATGCATAAAATGTGTACACATAGCTTAGTATGAAGTGTATTTAATCAAAATTGATGCATCATTTTGCATTCAACTCCACTGTTATAAGTAGGCCTAATGTAGGCCTCCCCAAGAGATTTAGATTATACTGTATGCGGCCTGCATCCAGCGCGATCCTGCTGTTTGGCTCATATCACCTGTCCATTTTAGTGGCGGACGTTCTACGCTGCGTTTGCCGGTACGACGTGGTCTCCACTCAAGAACTAAATATTACTGTAGGTCCCTTTTTCGGCGGACAGCAGCAGTGATGTTGGGGAATTTTCCTTTTTCAAATATTTTTGTCCTCATAATTTTTTTAGTAGTTTAGTTTATGCGGTAAATATTTTTTTCTATCGTTAATACCTTAAATAAATATCAGTTGGATAAGTATGTAAGGTGATTATATAAAAAACAAAATTGAAAATTTTGAAAAAACCCACGACGATAACATCTATACAAAATAAGAAACGTAACATATAAAAAGGTTTAAATAACTTCATTTTAAATCCCCGACGAAAAGATAATAAGTAGCGTAAAAACAATCCCAAGAAAATCCGTCGGGGGCTGCCATACCCTGACTTGAAATTAACGAAAGTATTGCAGTTTTATGTATTTGATACCTACCTAATTATTAACAATATTTAGTTTACAATATATATTTAATACTAGAAACAGTAATGATATTGGCAGCCCCCGACGATTTTTCTTGGGATTGTTTTTACGCTACTTATTATCTTTTCGTCGGGGATTTAAAATGAAGTTATTTAAACCTTTTTATATGTTACGTTTCTTATTTTGTATAGATGTTATTGTCGTGGGTTTTTTCAAAATTTTCAATTTTGTTTTTTATTTTAAATATTTTCAAAGAGCGCCCCTATCTTACTAACTGTAAGTAACTCGTATAAAATTTTAAGAACCTTGACAGATAAATAAAATTTTTATACTAAGTTATAGAACAAACACATTTTTTTTTTAATTTACTGTTGCAGTAAGTCTTATTATTAATTATCATTTTAATTTTCTTATTTTAAACTTTTTAAGGAGCACCTTATCTTACCATGTAAGCTCTAGAATGAATGGAGCTTCAACTATATTATATATATTTTATTTTTTGTTGACTTGTGTGCTCATCCGTCGCACAAAGATCGCCGGAGCCCCGCTTGGCGGGGCTCCTACTTCTGGGTGGTTTGAAAAAAAAAAATAACCCTAACCTAACCAGTCCGATTCGGATTGCTCTGAATCGGGGGGTGTTAAGTTTAGCTATCGCACATTGATTGCCGTAGCCGGACTGCCTTCGGCGTTAGCGCAGATTTCCACCTATAATAGCTTGTATCTCGAAAACGGTGCGTGCTATCGCAAAAATGATGAGAATTTGGTTACACCCCGAGCACGGGATACCTATAAGTTAGAATAAATAAGGTAGGTAGGTGTTTATATAACGTCAGTCTGGAATAAACTCTCACTCTTACTAATTTTTTTTAGGCTTATCATTGTATACCTCAGTACTAATATTCAGTGATATAACAACACGAGATCGGTTTTCGGATTTTTTCCTTTACTTGTGCAACTTGTTATTGCTTCTGGCCAAATTTCATGATTCTAGGTCAACGGTAAGTTCCCTATAGATTATGATCGTCATGATAAATCGTCAAAAATGGAGCATAAACAGCTGTATCTTTTGATTGCGTTAACTTAGAATTCTGATTTTTATTTTACGCCGAGGGTTTGCAGACCCAAGTATATGATATTAATTTCAGCTTTAGACCTCTATGCGTTCTTGAGAAAAATATTCTAGACAGACGGACAGACAGACAGACATACAACGAAGTGATCCTATAAGGGTTCCGTTTTTTTCTTTTGAGGTACAGAACCCTAAAATTGCATAAACGGTCACCCATCTATGAACTGACCTTATCCGAAATTGCTTAACCTCATGAGTGTAATCAATGTCTCAGTACTACAATGCTACGTGTCCCTATACAGTAACAGGTCTAATTATTTTACAGATAACTGTAAATATAAGTTTGCTTAGTCTATTGCAGCGCCCCCTGGCGAAAAAATACAATATCGTGTATCCAAAAGTCATCCTCGATAAATCACAAATACATTACAGAAAACCGTATCGAAATCGGTTTAATCGTTTTAAAGATAGGAGGGCACAAAGGTTTCAACGAAATCAACATAGGTTTGCCTAGTCTATTGCAGCGCCCCCTGGCGAAAAAATACAAAATCTTGAATCCAAAAACAATCCTCGATAAATCACAAATACATTACAGAAAACCGTATCGAAATCAGTCTAATCGTTTTAAACATAGGAGGGCACAAAGGATTCAACGAAATCAGTGTATTGTAGCGCCCCCTGGCGAGCTATTAACATAACACCTATCTAATAACTTGTCCCCAAGAGCCGCACACACTTTACAGAAAACCGCATCTAAATCGGTCAAACTGTTTCCGTGATATAAGGCATTATGTTGGAACACACAAACACACAAACACACAAACTCACAAACACACAAACACACAGCCTCTCACCCCAAACGCATATACCGTCTCCGTTCCGTCGTGGGTAAAAAATGGAGTAATAAAGAAATATAAATTAGTAGAAATGCAGCTTTGTAGCGAAACGATCTAATTATGGTTTAGATAAATCTCTCAGGAACTAAACTATGTGAGATATTAAATGTTAACTATGCCATTTTTGTATTAATGCAAAAGTGTTTGTTTGCTTGTCCCTCTTTTACATTGAAACAGAGAAACAGGTCTACTTGATTTAGCATAGGAATAGTTAAAGGATCGGATAGTAACATATTTTATATTGCATTCCCATTCGTCACGCGGGTGCAGCAAGGGCAAAAATCTAGTTATAAAGACTTACCAGGCATTGAAGCAGCTTATATCCAGTAAAATCACATCACACTGATAACAGCATATACTAAACAAAATCATACACTAGTTAAATATTTCACATGTTGAGTATGTACAACAAAGTTACGAACTCGGAACTTTGCGATGAAGCGAGAAGACGTCCTCTCTCTCCGGCGGGCTTGGAGCTACTGAATACTGAAAATGTGGGCTACTAAGAGCTTTGAAGCTGACACTTGAATTGTTTATGCTGCTTCCATACGTTGGCGAAACATATACAAATATTGGCCAATAGCGTCATGATATATGATTACATATATTATGGATTTTCGTACGCCAATATTGGTCGACGAAAACAGTGCTATACTCAATCAATCATTTATTTCAAATATGGTAGGGGTAAATTAAAGTTCGCGCATATTCTGCTCGCATTTAGGCATACAAATATTTTGGTTTTTATCTAGGTAATGCTGTCGAAGATGTTTACATAAATGTCTCAGGGGCGGTGTGGTAATCCGGATTCAATAAGCTAAGGCCATTATTGAGTTTGTGTGCATGAGATCAGTTCAGTTGTTAAGTTGGACTAAACATTATGTAAAAATATTTAGCCGTACAATTTTCAGTATCAGTTCGGCGTTTGTAATTTTGGATATTATTTATTACTGCTACATAAATTAATTAATTATATTGAGGTCTGCGTTAGTTTCTATTTCTTTCTATGTAAGAAAGCATTCGATTCGCAGCGTGTGCTTTTAATAGGAGTGGTCGAATAATTGATAATGTAGTAGGCAAGGCTGGAAATTTGGCTAAGTTCAAATTGCCGTGGTTCTATTAAAAGCATTTGCTTTTAGTTTTGTTCACGTGGACCTGGTTCAAATTACTGCTTTTGGCCTTGACATCTAATAGAGCAGAGAAATAAATTAACAAGAGTTCTAATAAAGGAAATTTCCGTATAATCACACATATAAGTTCTTTTTAATTATAATTGTATAATATATATATATATAGTTTCAGCTATATATTTTTGTAATTTATACATATTTAGATAAATGTATATACTTATTTTTTATTGAGAATATGTATATTTATGTATTAGCTTAATTTCCTCTTTACTTTTATTTTTGCACATACTTCAACTAACTCTTTGCATCACCCAAATGGTTGACTGGTAGAGAATGCCTAATGGAATGAAGTCCGCCTGAACGTATTTTGTACGAAGTAGGTATTAAATAAATAAATAAAACTGTATAAATTACAAAAGTAATTTTGAATGGAAATCGCACTTCGGCAATAAGGTAGGAACCTAATAGAAGTTGTGTTTGATACACATGCGGCATAATAATGTTTGTGTATTCCACCGACTATAGCCAAATCCAGTTATAGGTTTGGCTATATTTTGTCTCATTTACTAGTGCAGCAGTTGTTTTAAAACTAGTAATTGGAGGGCCTTTTTTTGTTTTTGGATTAGATGCTATGAATTTCTATTACGTCAATATGTTACTGATCTATTGTAGCGCCTGCTTATACAATTAGAATTTCTTCTAGGGTGTGGGTTTCCTCAAGATATTTTCCTTCACCATCAGCAAATGGTAAATCACATGAATAGTATAGTCAACCATATATTTGCTTACCACATTTGACAAAAAATTTCATCAAAATGAAAATTCAATAAGACTATTGATGACAACTGTCACTGTACGGATGTTACTTGCAAGCAAATACAGACATTATTGTTTTGTGATATTCATACGACGTTAACTCTAAGGGTGGTAAAGCAATTTTATTGTCGACTATACATGTCAATGTCATGGTAAGTCACTTGACTAGTACAGTCGAGTTCATTAATATATTGGCACCATCAAGGATTCAAAATATTGTGAGCATTGAAAAGCTCAATAAATACTATAGAACCTATGGATCAAATATATGTCCTCATGTGAATGGTTCAATAAAATATGCTGTATATTATGCAATAAGTTGTAGTCACCCTTTTCAACAAAAATATCTAATGCTGTTGCCAATATATTAATGAACTCGACTGTACATATAAATTCCACAAAGTGAAATCCACATTGGTACTACCGGTCGAACTCGGACCGCATTATTTGCATGCTGGTTACTTATCCATTCGGCGATCATCGCTTTAATTAGAGGGCCTACTCGCAATCTCTTTAATATAATATGTAGATATTCGATAGGTTGATCTCGATATGGTTTTTAAATGTAACAGAACCAAAACACCATACACCACCAAAATACCTGAACACTAAAATATTCACATGAAACAAACCCGATCAATTAATTTAATTGATTCCTGATTACACTCTAATCAATCAACGCTAAGTCCACTAATTTACGCTAAACATTTACCAATCCCTCGTTCCCGGAAGATGCGGTTTTACCGATCAGTGATGATACAATACTTTGATTGATTAGACAACTTAATTCTTTTAAAGTGTGGGTATTGAAATTTCGACAGCATTGATTGGTTATATTATAATTAAATTTAAAGCAGCTGAGTTATAAACAATGAGGTCATAATATGGCTTTGTGACTATAGAATAATTATTTATATGAGTCGAACATTAATTCCAAATTTTAATGAAATTCCATGTTTCAGTCCAAAATTTCATTCATCATCATCATCAGCAACCCATTAAGTCCCACTGCTGGGCTCGGGTCTCCTCTCCTCTATCTAGCTGAGAGGGTTTAGGCCATAAACCACTCACGCTGGCCTAGTGTGGGTTGGTGGATCAAGAATACTCATAGAATTTCTTCTACGGTATGTGGGTTTCCTCACGATGTTTTCCTTCACCGTTAGCAATGGTAAGTCACTTGACTAGTACATATAAATTCCACAAGGTAGAAACCACATTGGCACTGCCAATCGGGATCGAACTCGGACCGCGTAATTTGCATCCATTAAGCCACCATCGCAAAATACATTGCGTTCATCTTATTATATACGTCCATGTCAAATGGTTCATTCCGAAGGTTGCCTAAAGTATTTAAGAACGATCGCGACTCCCGAATTATTTAGAAATGAGTCATCATTAATTTCTTAAATTAAAATACTTGACATGATTGCATATAATGTGATGCTGTTTTTTCTGTTCACTCTGTTTTTCCACTTTAATCATTAAACAGATTTTTTAGAGCCTATTTCACAAACTTCAAATAACTGTCTAATAAACTACCTGAGACTTTTTTGACAGATTTTATATGAAAAATACTTGAAAAAGTTGTCAAGTAAGTTTCATAAAGGCTTATTATTATAATATTATTATTTCACTTATTTGCCAGTGGTGAAACAGGCCCTTAGGTGTATTGTGTCTTCAATGTTTTAAAAAAAATTGTGTATAAACAGCTCTTTTCCTTAAATATTGAGAGCGGCAAGAAGACATTCATCACTTATAGTCTTCTTCTTATCGTGTCGACAGCAAATCTTGTTAAATTGTATCAGCCCAAAATTTAGCCACGGCCACTGCACCGTCAGTTGCGCTCATCAGATCTTCCTGCGTGTAGTTGTTCGGGCACGCAGAGCATGATCACCTATAGTTTAAGCTTGCTTGTTACTTCAGAGGTAAAAATGTACAATACAACTAAAGTTAAATACTTATAAATAGGCCACAGCCATTTATAACAATTTCTTACTTATCTTTAGGCAGAATGGGGTCAATTTTAGAATAAAAATTTTTGGACGTCTACATCGATTCCTTCAAAACTTATTTCCTTAAATGTGTATATATTTTACCGGCAAATTGAGTATTCATTTATTCCACCCCACGACTACGACTCTCTGTTTTTTTTTTCATTTCAGTCATATTTTCGGCTCCATTTATTTGAGACATTCTGGAGAAAATCTCACGTTTCTTTAGCCAAACGTGACTGCCATTCTTGAGCGCATTTATATAAATTTGTCTCGTTTTAATAAAATGGTACCTTTTGTCAATCATTTTAATATATAAAACTCTATCGGTGAGACCATGATTGAGCAATGTGCGTACTTTATAGGCGCTACTAGCGCTATTAGATACATATATTAGACCAAAAGCTGCCTAAACTATTCGGTCTAAAAGTCACGTGACATAGATACCAGTATGTCGTAAACGAAACGTATCTAAGTGAGTATTATGTAAGAATTTTCAGAAATTTCTCTCGTAAGCGAAAGTATTGTGGTCATGAGAGCCGATTTCATCGCAGAAAGCGCCGTAACAGAGAATAAAACGTATAATATTGCTTAGAAAATTACAGATACAATTGAAACAAGTACCGACAACACAAGCACTTATGTGAATAGCAGTAAGTATATTTGGTGAACATAACCTTAAAAACCAATGATCCATTTGGCCCGACGCGACGTGGAGCCAAAGTTCTGCCGCATCTCGTGTAATAAACATAATTTGAAATTACACTCTGGATTATTTCCACGAGTTGGACATAGATGTACGACTATATATTGCTATAGTTGGTGAGGATATCGTATATCTATACCTACTAATATTTGTTTGGTCACTGCTCAGCTTCTATTATTTGTAGCGTGATGTTATATAGCATATAGCCTTCCTCGATAAATGGACTATCCAACGCTAAAATATTTTTTTTATCTGACCAGTAGTTCCTCACATAAGTGCGTTCAACTAAACACACAAACTCATCAACTTTATAATATTTGTATGTAGGTATAGATAACAAACAGTGTAAGGCGTTTAGAAGTTATGGTGGATAAAGAAACTCACATACACACACACACACACAACCATTAATCCTGAATCAAAGTAAATTTTCGCATACCAGCAATGGTTGACTACATAATAACTTATTTCCAGCACTATTTTACCCAAAAAAATATTTAAATATTTACACATACCTTAAACTACTACTATTTAAAAAAAAAAAGAACCAGATACTCTATTTAAAGGAAATTCCTACAAATAGAATATCTGATTGAGATTAGATTCCTGAGGAAACGTACCATTTTATTTATAAGTACGTATTTTACCCAAGTTTTTGGCGAATAAATGATTTGTATTTGAAATAATAACACTCGTTTTTCTGGACAGTCGTGTAAAAAACAAACTAATGGACTGTATTTGTGTCCATTGCTTAGCAGAGAATAAAAGCTCTAGATAAAAGCTTCGACATCCGACTAGTTATATCTCCGGTCGAGACAATCGGTTGCGTGCGAAGTTATACTTACTTTATTATAAGCCTGGAGCTGGTCATTGTGCCTACTTATGACAATAGGTTTGCTCTTTACTATATTGAGTGGAAGGGAAATTGTTTCTTTTCTGTTAAAGATTGTCTCAATGGTGCAGTGGGAGTATAATATGACTACTGTACCAGAGGAGGACCAAAGAAACAGATGGACCTAGGAAGGTTCGTCTGTTTTTTTTTGAGACTATACTCACTCTGGATCTTTCTGTTAAATTGGTTAAAACATTTTTTTCAAGAAAGTCGAGTGTTCGTTTTACGAAGTTTTGTATTTGCATTAGAAAATTGAGAGTTCAATATGTTATATGATAGTAAAGTAATTCTTGAAACCTTAGAAATAATTGCCCATTGTGCATACAAATACTTTTTTATTTTGTAAATAGCGTTCATAAGTTTTCTCCATCAATCTTTTAATGAACGACTCTTACTGCAACCTTGGGTATCGTATTCTTTTATTGCAGTTAGGGATCTAAGAGACGGTTACGATTTTTGCCAGTCATTTATCGAGGCCGCGTCAGAGAATCTATTCTGGCCGTTCCGATCACGCGATTCGTTTTGGTTGTCATAGTTTACATGGTCACTACGAATACCCGTGGTCGCACCTTTGGTAAGGTGACCCCTTGTTCAAACTTAATCCTAAAACAAGAGCAAGTAAAAACTATACTCGACAAATGCAAGCGTACCCTATACGCCGATATCGGCTATAGTCAACAAAAAACAGCTCCAAAAATACAAGATTATCACTTTTATGTGTTTTATTGCTACTTATATACAGGGCATGGACAAGCCGTTATGGTGTGGCATTCAAAAGTTTAAACAAAGCATAGTATTTTTCTCATATAGAGTGCACATCAGTACTAAAAATCTTTTATCTAATATTATCCTACAGAAAGGATCGTCGGTGACGTAACCAAAAGATCAAATCAAATATGGGTCGCGAGAATTCTGCGGTTCTTTCCTAATGTGTCATTTCTCTAGGGACAGCTACTGAACTGATTTGATATCTTTGCGTTCGCAAACCGATCTCTGTTTGCGTTTTATGGTCGCTTCCAACTGTTTACAGAATCCGACTTTTGAACGAAATTTAGATTGGTTACATTTTCTTTGATATATTCTTGTGTGGTTACCAAAGGTCGCTTATTGGACAATGGAAAGAGATACGTTCAACATTTCTTCTTAAAATTGGAAATCTTTGCTCACTATTTGACATTCTGTGGGAGGATAGAACTTCCCTAGATAAGCCAGCTCTTTCATCGGTTTCATGTCGGCTGTAATTATAAAGTCCGAATTTTATTTGATTCCTCGCAAATATGTTATAAAGCGTCGTATGACATTCGTGCGCTTTGGTGGTTGCAGCCTGTATCGCCTCGGCTGTAATTGTAGGCTTACCGCACTTATATCATAATGTACTATAACAACATTATCCTAACTCATAATTTACAATTCATGCTGACATGCAAGCATGCCAGCGCAACTTATTTTAATACGACTCGCTAGTTTACATATATAACTAATGGCACATCAGATATTTATAAAATCAAAGGTTAAAACTAAAATCCAGCGTACAAACCAAAATACAGAATATTATTATGGCCTTCGTATGCTGAAAATAGTATTGTAAATTGTAGATCAGAATAAACTGGTGGATAAAATATGAGCATAGAACAAATTGACGTCGGTTTTCAGTTAGCTCGACTGTTTATCAGCATAAGTACTAGACACACCTAGGTAATACAAAACGTGTACCAAGGACAAAGAGCTGCACCTTCGTCGCTTACTGCATTATACAGCGTCTTGATTCCTTATAAATTTAGTGGGTGCTGCGTGTGAGTACTTGTACACAGATAAACCACAACAATGTAACTATAAATAATCAATAAAAACAAAAACAAACATTATCTTCTTAATAATGGTTGAAGTCAAGATCCCGAAATTTCGCTTAAGTTTTAGTGTTTAGAATTTCATTTTTAGTAAGAGCTAATTTTAATAAATTCTTACTTCAAGCATATTATTATATAAATAGGAAGGAATTAAGGTTGGTACGTATAATTATAAGTGTTTATAATTATGTAAGTAACTCATCGCATCGTTTCAATCGTCTGAAGTAAGTATAATATAAATTGCCATAAATATCATAGTTGAATAAAAAAAACTTTGTTAAATGCAATTTATCAGATTATAATGACGATAAAATCAACAAATTAACATGTTGAAACGTTTTTTACCACGACGGCTTTTTTACATCGATAAAGTTTTTATAGTTAGTTCCCGAGAGGAAAGAGCTCACAAATCATTCTCTTTTATACGTTACGATCACATCTGAGCTATACGAGCACTTACACACTTGTGGTGTCAGGTGATAAAATTCAAATGATAGACGATTTAAAAACGAGACTGATATGTAAGCTAATTTTATGATTAAACTAGCTTTGGCAAGAGGCTTCGCTCATGTGGACATTTGTTTGGCTAATAATTAGCTCCTATTGGACGTAGCGTTATATAGCGTATAGCGTATAGCCTTCCTCGATAAATGGTCTTTCAACACAAAAATATTTTTTCAATTCGTTTCTATAGTTTTAGGTTTGGTAACAGAGGGTAGGGCAGCACATGGCCAGTTCATGCACGCGATTGGAAAATCAGTCTCTGCGAAACTTCCGCGCTTAGCACACATTGGTCGAGTTAAAAAAGTACAGTGTGCCTACACATGCGTAGATCCCCAGCACTAAAACAGAGCGCTTATAACTCGTGGCGCGATCTGTACCTGAATATGTTAATGCTAGCTGAAACCTCATTAGTTATGATAAACAATTATGTGTCATGACCACAGAGAATGACATTCAACATTGACAGGTGTAAGTTATAAATATATAAATTATTTTTGGGTGTAAGTTTATTTCAAGATACATCCGAAATAACTACATTATTTTCCAACACGTTTGTTATGAGATACTAGTAACAAAATGCCAGAGAAGATATATTTGTCGGATTTTCAAACAGCTGACCATGACCCTTCGTTGCCTTCCACTGCTCCAAAACAAAAGAAAATAAACTACGATGACCCCTTGGATGAAAATAATAAGAAATGCTACCAATACTTGTATAATAAAGAATCTGGAGAGTATTGTGGGAGAACATGCTCAAGTTGGTTCCAAATAATTGTTTACGCGATATTATATTTAATATTTTTAACTACTTTCACTCTTGTGCTATTATACATGTCGCTGATCTTAATAAGGAGTTTAGTGGAGTTTCAGAAGTTAGATAGATTAACGTATCCAGAAGGTGGTATTGGACTTACTGCGATTCCGACGTCTGAAGACAATTACCCACTGATTTGGTACAAACACGGAGAAAACGATGACTTCAATAGATATGTGCAAGTGATTGACAGATTCGGTAAGGAGAAGGACTTGAGTCATCTAGGACCATGTGGCGAACATCCTTACGGGTACGGAGAAAGTCCTTGCATTATAATTAAAGTAAACAAACAATTTTATTGGTCCGGGAAGCCTTTGCAGCTCAATTCAACAATGATGAGTGTAACTCCTCCAGAAGTCATAAAATGGATGAGTGAAGATCAGAATAAGCTTTGGCTACAATGCAACGGATATCATTCCTACGATAAAGAACATATTGGTAATATAAAATACTTTCCCGATCCGCCAGGGTTTGATCCAAGCTTATTTCCTCAAGACAGTGAAAGTAAATCTCCTTTAGTGGCGATACAGCTTTCGGGTTTCACTATTGGGATATCGTTAGCTATAGAGTGTAAACTGTGGTATGAAAATGGACCATCAAGTCTTGAATTTGTAATTTACGTGGCTCCGGATGATAGCATATCTTTTGCTGGACAAACTAGTGTTAATGTATAACCTTTTGTACCGTAGTGCTATGAAAGTAGTGTCATAATATAAGCTTTTTGTAAATGATCATTTCATTTCTAATGAATTAAGATTATAATTATTGAAGGCATGAGAATAGTTCTAATTGCGACTATGAATTAGAGCTTCATTCTGTTAACTCACATTGATAACAATTGTCACTGTAGTTACCTATGTCACTTGCAAGCAAAAATAGACATAATTGTTTTGTGATACGCAAACGACATTTACTCTAAGAGTGGTAAAGCAATTTTACTGTCGACTGTACTTAAAAGCGCTGTGCTGGCTTTATCCAGAGTTATAATACTATTAGGTCAAAATAAATGATACCATATAAAATAAACAAAAATTTCCGCTCTATAATATCGTTAGTAGGATGAATGTGACTCGACGCAATAGGATGGTTTCATATAATTTTGCTCTCAGCGGGAAGCGACTCAATTACTCCTAGCGGGCCAAAGTAATCATTATTGTGTAGGTATGTAGGCACAGACACCACACGACGGCGACGCGCGGCCTTTTTAATTTCGTAGTGGAATGGGAGTCTGTTTGTGTTCATAACAGATATATTATTTTGTTTAAGGGTTAAGTCTTTTGATATCGTAATGTATAGTTCATATTATAAAGCTGAGGAGTTTGTTGATCGCGCTAATCTCAGAAACTACTAGTCCATTTGAAAAAATATTTTAATGTTCATCACTTTTGCAAGACTTCTTTTACCTCTACGGAACTTCTATCACCTCTACGAGACTTTTCTGAGATCTCTACAAGACTTCTATCACCCCTACAAGACCTTCTTGTATCACCTCTACGAGACTTGTATAATCTCTACGAGACTGAAATATCCTGGATGTGACCTCTATGAGACGTCTACGAGGTCTACGAGTATTCGTAGAGGTAACAGAAGTCTCAAAGAAGCGATGCGGTGTAGAAGTCCCGAAGAGGCCTTGTTGAAATATCGTTAAAGTTTCGTGGAAGTGGTATAGAAGTCTTTTGGAAATTTGGATTTCGATCACGGTAACGCAATTATGAAAACTAAGTTTTAAGAAAATCATCATCATTAATTCAACCCATAAACGTCCCACTGCTGGGTACAGGTCTCCTCCAAGGTATGTAGAGGAAATTTAGCTTACTATACCACGCTGGCCAGACGTGTTGGTAAGGTTTGTTTCGAATTTTCCTTTTCTTGCAGTGTTCTTGGCTGCATAAGGGTAACTCCCTTAGTCGCCTTTTACGACACGGGTTAAGACTAAAGATGGGGTAAAGACATTATGTAGTCTTAATCCGTGACTACGCGGACTAATGTCTAAATAAAACAACAAAATTATATTTACGCAATAATTTATTTTAATACGCTAATAATTCAATGATTACTTATTTAATTCACACTATTTTTTTAAGTAGTGAAGACAAAACATCCCATCGTCCGACGTCCCTATAAACAATATTAAAGTTGTATGGCGATGCGTTAGTTTCTTTATAATCTCTTTTATTTTCTATAAAGAAAACTTTATATTATATTATTTACAGAGATTTTATAGAAGTTTAAATCGTATTGAGAACAGAATAAAGCTATTTATTGATGTTTATTTTGCAATTGGAAGCGATAAAATAAACTAAAAACAAAACATTTTTTTCGTTTTTCACATTTCAAAATTTGTTTTTATAATTTTTTAAATAAATAAATATAATTATTATTCTCATCTCTCTTATCCAATTGTAAAATAAAACTCAACGTTTCATTATTTTGTAATCTAATTACTTAAAATCCGTAATATTGGCACTAGCTATTTCTATCACAATGGACCTTGCAGAAAAGTTTGAATATTTGTAAGTTTAATTCAAGATTATTCTATTTAAGATGGCACTAAGAAATAATAAAAGCATATTTTATAGCAAACAATATACTTAACAATGTTCTTCTTATTGTTAACAAATTCTAATATATTATTTATTATTATTAAGGTAACCGAAACTGCTACTTCCAATAAAACAAATCATGCTATAACATAATGTTTAGGGTACACTGATGGATAGAGGTATGGACCGGTACCGTATCAATACCAAGGCATTCATTGCCTTAATGTATATATTTGATACAATAAAATTGTGATGACAGTAGTATCATTTACTGATATTTCAAACTCTAAGCACGTTTATTGGCAAAAATATCTTAATTTATATCAATAAAAGTAGCAGTAAGTATTACATAATTGTAAATTTATATAATAGAACACTATCGGTATAATTTTAATTTATTACTTATTTAATATTTTTATTAAGATATTTTTAGCGAACATAAAATGAAATTTATAAAGTTTAGTACCATCCAAGAAAATAGTATTAAAAATTGACACTGCCATCTGTACTACATTATAAAGAAGCGGTAACAGTTAATTTAATGTCAATTTTGTTCTGCTATACAATTCCCGTTTATATCAGCAATATTCATTGTAGGCTTTATCAAAAATAGAAGGATTAGAGTAATATATATCACAAAATATATTCATTGTTTCAACGACGTCCCTTTGTTTTCAATACCAAAAAATAACACTCGTGATAAAAATTGGTACAACTTTTATTGAAATAAAGTGTGCATCGTGAAGTGGCATTGAAAACAAAAGTTAATAATAGGCCTGACAGCACTGGACCACTGAAGAAGAGGTATTTATTGAACTCACTCAGATATAGAAGTAAGAAAGCTAAAACATGCATCTCTGTCTAATCTATTGCTAGCGTGCGAGTCTATAGAAAAATATTGTAAAAACAAACTTGTGAAGCGACGCAATCATAAAAACAAGCCTTTGGACATCATACAAACAACAATTCTTATATAATAACCAGCGATATAGCTCCAAAACACATTGACTTTGTTCACCCGTGAAGATGCTAGTGGGCCACAGAAGTGGCCCGGTCCACTTCACATACTCACGTGTAGACAAAGCTTTAAATTCAGTCGATAAAATCCTAATTATTAAAACGATCATGTTTATATTACAGCATGCTTCGATAATATAACACCTAATGACACATTTATACATAATATGTAATAAAATATGTTTATCCAACGTTAACCAGATAGACTTTGTAAACAGCTAAACAATGAAAAATATTAAAGAGTAAATAGTAGGAATAAGCTTTCATATTGAAGATAGTGACTCTGAATATAGGATTTATTGGAGATGAATTTGAAACTTTATTTGTACAAGGTTCTATTAGTTTAAAATCGCACAGACGATTGTAAGGGTCAGTGGGCTTACTTTGGTCAAACATT
Source organism: Laspeyria flexula (assembly GCA_905147015.1). Classification (NCBI taxonomy): domain Eukaryota; kingdom Metazoa; phylum Arthropoda; class Insecta; order Lepidoptera; family Erebidae; genus Laspeyria; species Laspeyria flexula. The sequence continues at coordinate 13,443,498 of LR989960.1, read as the reverse complement.
TCGATACGAATAAATATGCCATCTCTTTTCCACAACGCTTGACAGCAATACGAGTAAAAGGATCAAAAGCATATTGCCGCATCGAAAATGTTTTTCAGAGTAGCACCACTAAACATATTAAAATAGAAACGATTACATGCAACGCGGCCTAAGCTTTTTAAAACTGTTCCTTATAAGTATTGTTATAAGACGCATAATAAAAGTGCCGCTTTTCATTTAACCGCAACCATTCCAGTATATACCAACCCTAACACAGCTACAACAATTAAATAAATGACAAAGTACTATAAAGATATGAAATATACTGAAAAATTCATAAATGATTCGATTAGTCTACACCTAAGTCACCTATTACAAAAATGAATACATCTATAAATAATATTATTACTCTTTATAATGGACGAACACATATACCATTCGAGCGAATGCAGTCTACTTATACGATCATAGTTAAGTCATTGCTTTCGTGTGAACTTATCTTATAAATCGACGTAAATGCAACTTGTAAAACACATTAAGTGCACTTCCACACGCTGATATTAAACTGCTAGCAAAGTTCTTGAACATTTTTGACGTTTTAATTGGCCAATGGCCAATTCCCAATTTAATTAACACTGATCCACCAATGATGACATGTGATTCTTTGAACCCGTGAATGCATGTGATTGGTTCATTATCCCTTCTTAGCCGCGTCCCCCGCACATACCCCTAAAGAGACCCAAAATCCAGTTGTATTATGCAACTAAAGTATACCAATGGTCAAGTTTTTTGCACGCAGTTAAGATAATATCGATTGTACAATACAATGAAATTAGACATATACCCCCGGACAATAAATCACAGAGATTTTGATAAGTAAGGCAGTGCACACAATGCGTGGAAACTGGTCACCAATACATACACAAATGTTGGACATCAATTGCTAAATATTAAGATAGCACTTTATTTGCACCAACATTGGAGCCATAATTCTAACAATGAGTAATTTCTAACAATGAGTAATCTAGGAAGAAAATGACAATAGGTAATGCATTGGGTTAATATAATCTATGCAAAAACTTTTGATTGACCAAACAACAGAATTTAAAAACGTTTTAACACAAATAAAAGGTTACAATTTGAATTATGACGTACCTATCTTTTGGCAAGTATATGTGACCAGTTTAATTTAAAACTCATATCTTAAAACTACACACGCAAAACACGGATATGGGGGAACGCAAACTGTATTCTAATTATATGAAGTTATGGTAACATTTCCAACGATTCCTTCTGAGATCACACATCTGCTTTCCATTTTAAACCGATAAATCACATTTTTGTAGGCTTCACTAGAATTATCGCACACTTAAGTATACAAAAGTCACTTTTTTCACCGACCGATTGTCCTGACTTCAAGTCTTTAAAGCATAAACTTCCGTATCACTAATACTATCTAGGATTTGGCTATTCAGGATCACCTCAGTTCAAGACTCGAGTAGGCCACAAAATAATACTAAAACCTTCAGTAATATCTCACTCGTTTCTGGTTCATCGAACAAAATTTCTACTGCCCCTTAACAACTGTATTTGATTTTATTTACATCCTTTTTTATAGAGCAGTTAATATTTTTTTCGACAGATAATAACATGACATATCAGAATATCGAAAAAATTTAAGCATCAGAATTTTATTCTGTACAAAATTTGTTTTCTACCGATTACACTCGAGGTCTCAAAATGCCCTAAGAATTATACATCCTTGCCAAAATTAGATTGAATTCCTCGTATACCCTAAGTAGCCAAAAGAGTCCTCATATATACAGGCACGTGAGGATCGACATGCCTAACACTATGTAGAAGTTTGCGGATCCTAGGAATCCTTTGTTCCATTCGCAATCTAGATCTGTCATCAGCACCTGCAATATAAAATGTATGTAACTATTGTATGAAAACAGGACACTTTTTACAAATAATTTTAAGAATAAATTATTTTTAAAAAGTGTCTTATTATAAAATCTTATTATAAAAATAATAAGATTATATATAGCTTCTAAATGATCGAAAATGAAACAAGTCGTAAATCCAATTACAGCAAAAATTTTAAAAAAATAATATAAAGGCGGGACTCGAACCCAAAATATTAGAAAATCCGGCTAAATAAACCTACGATTTGAATATCTTAAAATGATACAAAAATAAAGGCAAAATTATTACTTAATTCGCAGAGGAATTAATTGATCAGAAAAACATGCAATTAATGAATACAAATGAATCACAAACTCACGTCAACAAATGTTCTATTGTAGTACGTGGGACACGTGGCAAACCTGACGTCATCACGTGTTGCCAAGCACTTAGAGGGTCCTTCACACAGGTACTGTCTTCTCTTGCGATCCCACGCTTTTATCCACCTGTACAAAATATCAATATTAATTAAAAACTCCCTACGTGTAAAAAAGCAAGGTTAATTTATTATATACAGAAACCACAAACTCTTAGAGGCAAATTACACAGTTTCCCAGACATCAGCGCACATTTGAAACTACTATGCCTTCCCTTTATGATGAAAGCAGTATTTTTGGAAATTAAATCAATTTATCTAAAGTTTAGCTCTCTAGTTAGAAGAGAGGAGACCCAAGCCCAGCAGTGGGACTTTATGGGTTGCTGATGATGATCTAAAGTGTTGATCAAGTAAACATTTTACGTATTGAAATTCGTAGATCATCTAAAGTGTTGGCAATTTGAAGCGTTTAATACTGAATCATTGAAAAATTAATCTGTTGATTATAGTTATGATAAATAAAAATAAAATGATGTTGATATTCTGATTATTGATGTTTTGTTTTTTGAAGTTCAGTATCCCATTAGTACTAACGTTAGAAATTAAATACGAAATCTAACAGATTAGACACATAAGTCTACATAATAATAACTTATAGTATCTTCTTACTCACCCAATTCCACAATCACAACCCAAAGGATTGCCAGCAACAAGTATGTCTTTAAGGAACACAGAATTGGGAACACCAGGCCAAGCTCTTTGCGAGGGGTTTGGTACATTTATGAGATAATTGTTTCTTAAGTCCAAAGTAAGATTCCTCACACGACCTGGCCTGTAGAACACTTCGGGTGCTAACTCTTCGACACTGGTGTTGAAAATTGTTAGGCGCAAGGATTTTGATTGCACGCCCTGGGAAATGATAAATTTGTTACTTAAAAAAATTGCGATTTAGTACTTGTGTAGATATTTGATTGTTTAAAATGATTCTATTTTAAGTATTAAATTAATAAATTAGTACCTACATCATTAATTTGCCCTAAAGTATTTAGTACCTACTTCTTTGCCAATTTTGTTAAAATATTCAACTTCCTTTGAGTATTATTCAGTAATTGTGACTAATTAAATAATTAATTCGGTCACAACCGAATTGTTCAAGATATAAACACATACTCGTAATTTGCTTTAATTTTCATGTCTTTGTTATAAATATCATAAAAAAGAATACGATAAATTATCAGAGACTTAATATAATGCTGAAAGAAGTGAATCTAGACATTTTTTTAAATTTTATTTACTCTTGAATGGCTTTGTAGGGAAAAAATACATCATGAATAGGTATACTTACGCTCAACAAATACTGCGACAGATACTTCAATGGCTTGCCAGTTATAGTGATATTTTTGAGCTTGCTCGGCATTATCCCATACATTTCTCTTCCGAACTCATTAGTAAAGTCCTCAATATCTATGAGTAAGTTCTCCAAGTCTGAGTTGTACGTTAACATCTTAGGTACGTTGTAATCTCTAACATTCGAGTACGCTGTGATTTTCAATGTTTTCAAACTATATATTTTACTGAAAGCTCCGTGCTGTAAAGGATAATAAAAATATTATACACTTCTTCTATTAGATTTTTTGGAATCTATTGCGATTTAAATAAAATTTGGATAACTTGGTTTCAAAACTGAGGATGAGGAGTGTTCAAGTTTATCAAGCCATCCAAAGCAATTGCAACTTGGCATAACGATATTTACTTTTAAACTTTTTGCAAGATTATATTTTTGGATTTTAAACGGGAATTCACGCGATTATGCTTTAGGTATTTACATACTTTATGATTCTTCATGTTTCGACCAGGACCTAAGGCTATGGCCCTGTCTCCCTAACTCACAATTACACCCAATGCATTTGCTCATAGTCTAGAAACAGGAGAAAAAAAATCTATTGACCGGCCTAACAGAAAGATGCTACACCTGAATGATTATATATTTTTTAATTTATTTATTATCCATTGAGTTTAACTTACCTCAAGTATTCTCAGTCTAAGTCGTGTAACATCCAAATATTCTAGATGAGTTGATACTCCGTAAAAACTGGTGTTCATTAAAGCAGTGATAGGATTACCAGACAATGATAGCCAACGAAGTTCTGCTAAAGAATGTGTGGCCTGGAAGAAATATAACATTAAATTGAAACAAGTATAAAAAAATATCCATGCAGTATCAGATTAAGAATAGGTAATGTCACTAACCCATTTTTAAACCTGTGGGTGTCGTGCAAGACACTATAGGAGAAAGAGGAACCTAACTAGCAAAAGGAAAATTCGGAACAAATCCCTATAACAACCCGTCTGACCAGCGTGGTATAGTAGGCTAAATTCCGTCCACAGTGTTTAGAGGAGATCCGTGCCCAGCAGTGGGACGTTTATGGGTTGTAATGATGTTAAAAAACAGTATACATTTTATTGAGTAAATTTAGCGCTCCAAAAAATCAAACTCATCGGTTTTGGATTCAAAGAATCAGTATTACTAAGATAAATGGAACACTATTAATTACATTAAAAATTCAATATTTACCACAGGTACGGCAGTAAGATCGTTGTATGACAAGTCCAGATGTCTCAATCGCGTCAAATTCGCTGTGACTTCAGGTGGGATTGATGGCAGATTGTTATACGACAGATCGAGGCTCTTCAGTTTCGATAGCATCATTGAAGGTATCTAGAACAAATCATCAATTATTTCTGAGACTAGCTATAACATGCAGTATGACAGCCTTTTTTTCACACACACACTAAGACACACCCAATTGCAACTGCGAGGTATTTGTAGTTGAAGGCATATTTTACTTATTTTAATTATTTTTGTTTTGTTTCTCTGATGTTGATATTGTTGCCACCTTACGCCAAATAAATGTGTCTTTCACACAACACTGCCAGTTAAGTGCCCACTCACTTAGCAAGTGCTTACCAAATCTCGTAGGTTTATAGACCTACGCCAGAGGTCTATACTTGTATTGTAACTAAATTGTAATACCTATTGTAAAACAATACTTAAACGTATTCCAGTACTTAAACGTATTCCAAGACTTTTCTTTCTTCTATCTACGTGAACCAACCACACGGGAGACCCCTGTGTCCCTTCGCGGTCGTTACATTAGGAGGCTAATAGGGGCGAGTCTGTTGCTATTAACTTTTTAAATTCTGGAAAGATTCTGATAATTTCATGATAGAAAAACCTAATACCATTTTTGCCGTATCTAAGCTTCGATCCTTCTTGTATAACAGTCGTTATCTCTCCAGGTAGTTTTTGCTCATGTTTAACAATAAACAATGGACTCAATACAGAGGCTTTTCCATTATTTTACTACCTACAAATGTCCAGTAATTATCCATTAGGAGCTTTAATAATAATTATACTTACAGACACCAAGCTAACATTCTTCATTCCTAAATGGGAAAGTCGTCTCTCTAGTCCTTTGAATATAGTCATTCCTCTTTCACCAGTGTTGAAGGGTGAATTGTCACTGAGGTCCAACCAGCGAAGTTTTGGCAACGCAGAGAATGATCCACCTTCTATACGCACTAAGTGGTTGTTTGAGAGATCCAGCCAGGCCAGAGACTGAAAATTTTAAATTGAGAATTATAATTATGAGATATTATGGACCTATGGTTGTGTGAATCAGCCATCTAGAATGTTATAAATGAGATGAACAGTATTCTATTTAAGATATAGTCTGGGTGGCAAATTAAAAAAAAAAAAAATGTGGCAAATTTTTTACGATAAACACATAATGGTAAATATATGCCAGATCCAATTATATGTGTCCGTTAATTATATTGTATTTATAAATACAACATTGTGGTATAATATGTAAAATAGGATTAAAATTAAATCAATTTGGGAAAAGAAGACCATAGTGAATAAACCATGAATTTATAAAATAGTGATAATAAAAAGGCTACTGATATAGAATTATAAATCAGCTGAAAAACAATCACAATACAAATAACAAACAAAATATAATAAAAAATCAATACAAGATGCTGCAAAAATCACAAAAAAATCTAAAAAAAAAAGATTCAACAGAAGAGTTAGACTGAAAAGGAAAGAGTGCACAAGAATAAAACCAACAACATAATTCATTCGAGTTGAATAAAAATAAACAACACCTTTTTGTAATATAAAATTAACCAGCCATACTGCCACATAGGTAAATTAAAATGTTATTTTAATAGCAGATAATATTTTGATATTGTACAAAACACCATTTAGATCTCTTTGGTGGTATGTGCGGATCTGCGGGACGCGTCTGCAGAGAAAGGGGGCACAAATATCGAATCAGGCGCATTTACGGGATCAAAGCTCTCGCGTCGTGGGTTGCACAAATATTTGCATACTAGAAGCACTAGATCAACTCAACGCAGCAGTTGATTGGTTATTTCTGAAAAGTTTACCGGCTATTACTAATATCACTTCAACTCGAATCAACTATCCAAGAAGGTTAGTACGCAATCATCTAAAAGGGCTACCTTGTACAATATATTCTGCGGGTACTGTTTTTTTTGGTGAAACACTCTGGTGTGATCTCTCCTAGCCGTGTGGTACATATACTCGTCACTGTAGTCCGGCTCCTCGGGCCAGTATTCGCCCATCTGTTCGGGGTTCTGGCGACACATGCATCACATCACAATTAGCAAAGCTACACACGCACACACTGGCTCCTACATGAAATGTGATCATGCTATATGAATTTCGTATTCTGAGTTATTTATTTGTAATGAACTTTTCAGAAAAATATTTATTATTCTAATATTCGAGAATAAAATTTTAACTTATCGAGCTTTAGAAAGTATGTTTCTTAATTTTTACAGCTACGCCAGCACATTACTCAAAGTCGAAATCTTTTATGCAATTTAAAACAAATTATTAATGGAGGAAGTTTTATTTGTCATAATTGAATTTTTTTTCTTTGTTTATAGTTTATTCTGTGGTTTTAGCCATTTTATTTCTTGTACGTGGTAGTATGTGCTCAATAAAAGCTTTTCTTTCCTTCTTATTATCTCTCATTCATAAACGCGAGTGTATTTTTGTTGTACACATGATCACATTTCTCAGGTTTAATTTAACTAGGTTTCCAAACTTCATTTTCAAAAAATGCTTACAGTATCACTAAATTGATTGTTTTTCTTATATAACTTTATTGTTACCAAAAAAGTTATTGAATTTCTACAATTCAATAACTTTCTTTTTTAACTTTGACGAATGAATGAATTAAATAGAGATCATTTCAGAATATCAAACAATCAATTTGGTTCACTTTGTTAACGAGCAATTAGTTTAAATTTCAAACAAATGCAGGATTATTTCAGACATACTGGTGGCTTACCCTGAATCTCTGGACCAGATCACTTAGAGCTACGGCTGGTACAGTATTTCCACTAAGGTCGAGCTCAACGAGATTGGCTGCAGCAGAAGTGGATAGGCAGTTTGTTGGTATTCTGGATAAGCCATTGTTGGATAGGTCTAATCTGCAAATAGAAATAGAAATTCGTATTTATTTAACTTTTTTAAACTAGACTAGCACACAGCATTTGATGTACACACATATTGTCAAAATAAAAAAATCAACTCATTTCTGTGTTGATGTTTTCCAGTGAATTAAAAAGCTATCAATGCATAAAATTGTATATAATAAACGTCTATAAACCAAAAAACATGACAATTGATGGAAAGATTTAGATTATATTCAACGCTCATGTTAATAATCATTAAAGAATCATTTGGGACAGTACCTTCTTTACATATAATTAGCCACCTTATTTTTTTTATTCCCCGACCTACTTTTAGTCTCCTTTATGAAAACTAAGTAAAATTAATCTATCATAGTTGTTTTCATCATCATAATCATATCAGCCCAATGTAGTCCACTGTTGAACATAGGCCAGGCATACTTGGTTTAGAAGATATTAATTACTTTAGTTACCTTTCTAGAGACGGTGATGGTATAAGATTATCCGCCAAGTTCTTGATACGATTGTCTGAAAGATCGACCGATGTCAGCGACTGCATGTCGTGGAATATTTCCACTGGCAACTCAATTAAGTGGTTGTGAGATAAGTTGATTATCTGAAATAATTTAAAAGGGAACGTTTAAAGCAGCGTTGGTCGCCCTTCTCTGAGGGGACAATTTTGTAACGACAATTATACATAAGGCTGTACTACCACTTTATTGTTAAACAATGCGATTATGAAATGATATAGTAATAGTTTTTTTTTTCACGGAAAGACAATAAAACTGAGAAAAAAAAATTTGTTAAATTTAAATAGAAAACAGGATTAGTTGTATATCTGGTTTGTGTATTTTAGTGGGTTTATTTTTACTATTTAAAATACACAATTTTTAAATACTTTTCTTCATATTATAAGATATCCGCGGGCCGCATGTTGGCCACCCATGCACCATGGTTTAAAGGTTATTCACAAAACAAAAAAATATTTTTGAACATTTACCCCTGGACCCACCGCCATGTGCCACCAGTGGGTCTACCGGTAAAAGACAAATATACTTTAATTAAATTCACGAATAAAAGATTTGCCTTCATTTTTGTTAAAAAAAATATTTTACGATTTTTAACTTATTCTAAACGTTGATTTTGCTTTATTTATTTTTAAACTTCTGCGTTGCAAGATATCAAAGGTATAGAAGGAGATTCACGTGCTCAAGAAGGGTATATAGGCTGGTAGGTTATTTGGTAGAAAAGTTCGGCAATGTAAGGAATTTAAATACCTAATCCCGTACTGAAATATGTGATTATCTTTAAGTTTGAAACCAGTTTTCGTTAACATTACCTGTAAATTCTTGACTTTCTTGAAACAATCGTATTCCATGTGGAAGATCTTGTTATACGAAAGATCTAAATACTGCAACATATGCATAGAGCCAAAAACTTCCCGAGTGATGTTCCGTAGATAGTTGTGGGACAAATGAAGCTCTGTTAGAGTTAAGTCTGCATGCCTGTAATACAAAATAAAATTGACGTTGCCATGTTACTTGTTCACATTAGGCCTGGGCCCTTATTTTTAAAGTTTCCGACCCCAAAAGCCTTCATTTTTGGGCAAAAGTTTTCCGATACCTACTTGACAATGATGGCAATTGACTCCATAAATTATAGGAGAGGCAATGAAAGAGTCTCATAACCCACTAATAGATGAACATAGTATATACCTATATTTTTAATAATACCAATTTTTGGCCGTGGTACCATTCGTGTTAGCAAAGGATTGACACTTGTCCAATGTGTTATTTCCAAGGCATAGTCTAATATGCAAAGTTTGGCCATAATCCATTCAATCGTTTTGGCGTTGGTACCAAAAAATCCGAACAAACCTCACTACAGAGAGTATTAATTAATTTATACCTCAATATTTAAATAAAATTCTGATTCTATAAAAAATATTTTAATATCCTTACCTAAAGTAGTACGGTGCGATGTAAGTAAGGTTGTTGTGTGAGAAGTCCAACACTCTGATATTCACTGACACTGTCCCAAGACCTGAAATACAAGAAACACCTTAATTCTGCTTCCATTTAAATGTTTTGGTGTAAATAAGTATTAAACTGTTAGTTTAATATTAAAAATGACCGAGTTCTTCAGTATTTATTTTGCTGCGTTTTGTAATGAAAACCTCAAATAAGATTTCGTAAAGAAATTATAATAAAACGGATTCTTTGCTTGAAGAGGAGAAGATTCCTCTTCAATGTCATTAATTTTTTAAATGTAAACAAATCTAGATGCTATGGGTTTTATTGAAATATAGACTATATACCCGGTTGGGTATAAAGTCCAATTAAAGCGAATTTTGCCAACAAGAACCAAAAATTACTGAAACAATTAATTAATTTCAATAAAAGTGAGTGTTAGTGAATCACCTTGTGCCAACAAAAACTCTTCATCAGTATCGTCAACTAAACCTGTGCAAAAAGCATGAAAATAAAGCATAAAATAATATTAGTAGCAAATAAAAAGAAATATAAAACGATAATATAACAAAAATTAAGAAAAATTCATGAAAAATAGAGAAGTAATAGAAAAAAGTTTTATACATACTTTGCATACTAATGTTTGATGAAACGTCTTGAAATCCCAAATGAAGTGATTTAGATAGTGAAGATGAATGACATATTAGTAAATTAGTAAAATAAATAAAAGGAACAATTGGAAAATCATAAAACAAAATTACACGTAAAACAGCAAGAAACAGAAAAAATTACTAAACATGCCAATGAAATTTATTTATTTTTTATTATAATTTATATTTAAAAAAACTAGGTTCTGCCCGCGGCTTTATCTACCTGGTAAGTTGACATACAGGCTAGCCGCTGTGTACCTTAAAAATCACTGTTCTATACAATGACTCGTTTTTGCTCGACCGCAAGAACCCAGGAAATTTTACCGCAGGAGTCGATAAAAAAGTAATACAAGCTAATTAAAAAAAATTCTTACTCTGAGCTTTCGGTGGTGGATAAAAGTTTGAAGTAAAGAAGCTGGGAGCGTTCGAGTCGGTCAGTGAAATGATTCCGTTGTACGAAGCGTTGACTTTCAAGGCGGTGGCAGAACCAACTTGGTCGAATATCGAGAACTTGAATGTTTCTAAGAAGTTGAAAGATATGTCCAACCTGAAAGAAATATATTTAAGTTAGGATAAAGTGTAGCAGATAGTGGTGTTAATCTTTTGTAAAATTTGTTTGAGAATAATCGGTCACAGATTATTTTGTTTCAATTTACGTCATCACACAGTAACAGGAACCGAAAAGTCTTCAATGTATGAATGCAAAAATCTCAGAAATAACCAAAATTTACACACCGACCAATCACAGGCCGGTAATATGGCGCGATTTACTTAGTAAGCCAATCACAGCTGTCGAATGAGACTATCGGCTTACGATTGTGTTAGCAGACTTGGCCCCCAGTTCGCTCAGAAAACACTTTTATCTTTATTTAAACCTACATCATTATGATCAAGTGTCGCAAATTTTGAGATGCGTTTCGATTCATCCTCCTCATTATATCTGAGGCTAAGCGTCCACTCTTTAACGAAGAGCTACCCTTTTTGATTTTACAACAGCTACGCATCATAAAGTGTACATAAACACGTGGCACAGTAAATGATTTACATAATTCTTTATTACTCACTCAGTAAGAGCTGGTATATTCTGGAACGCCTCTTCACTGATTTCTCTGATCCTATTTCCTTTTAATCTGATGACTTTAAGATTATCTAGACTGGCGAAGGCTCTCCTTTGTATAACCTCTATTAAGTTGTCCTCAATGAGCACCTCTTGCAATTCTTTGAGACCAACGAACGCGTGTTGCACTATTTGTGTTATATGGTTCAAAGATAGGCATATACTTTCTAGTTGGCCGTGAATGTCGCCCTGGAATGTAAAATAGAAAGAATTAAGTTTGTGTAGATTCTTCACCCAGATTCAGAGCGCTTACATTACGCTCCATATTTAGTAAATATAACCTAGATACATTATACACCTTCCGTACTTTAACGAAGTTAGTTGCCGAACTGATATCTAGTATTTACAAGGTGCAATTTTGGCGAGTTTACAATACTTTTCTGCGAAAAATATTCAAGTAAGAAAAGGTCTGTTTAAAAAAAAAAGCCTTGCATAAAGTAAAGAAAGGTGCAATTTTTTTTATACATGAGTGACGCTAAATTCAAAACAAATGATAGCATATTGGCTATGTTGTTGAACAAATAGGATCATACTCAGTAATTTTAACTGACCTGCAAAGTCCCTTTAGAGAAATGGTCAATATAATTATCTTGTAAATTCAACCGTTTCAGTTTGTACATGAAATGGAACGATGTATCAGGAACGTTCTTCAGTTTGTTGTTACTTAGGTCCAGGTATTGCAGTTCTATTAGCGCCTTCAAAGGTTCGAAAGGCAAAATTCTCACATTGTCCGCGAGGCCGTTTATCATTTTCAGTGTTGTTAGGCTGTGGAGCTGGAAGTGGAACAAAGGATTTAAGTAAAGTACAATATACTAAACAAATTAAACCATAAGATAACATAGCATTTAGTGACACCTTTTACCCCCAAAGGGGTAGGGAGAGATGCATCATACTCATATTTCGCCAGCTATGTATAGTTGAATGTAATACGGGGAGCTAGGTTATTGTCATTTTCAAAGAGCATTCTTTGACAGAAAAACCCAATACTATTTTTACTTGATCCGGAAAATGAACCTACAACCTCTTTTGCAGCAGTCGTATACTTCGGGTACACCAGCAGCAGAATAATTATTGAATTTATTATGTTAGTATCTTTAGCTACATTTAAAATTGTGAATCAATTTACTATAGTTTAATCATTTCATGTTACTTTATTTGAAAATTACTGTTTATTAAATTTTATAAACTATTTGTACACCAAAAGGTCAAACATATTGATCTGTAATCTGTAATGTAATCATTAACATCTATATTAATTGTACCTACACATGTTGTTACAAATAAAAAATCTTGTATCTTGTATCAGCGAGCCAGTTACAATTATATTTAATATAATACTGGCTCTTGCCCGCGGCCATGATAACGGAATACGATTTCGGTGAAAATAGAGTCTTTTCCACTATACTTCTTATACAATACATTCTAATACCTAAATGGACTTACGTCCATTCTAATTATGTACACCCAAACAAACTAAATATATTTTACTCGTAACATTCCTTTCGGCTTCTATAATTCTATACTCACTTCAGCAAAAGCGAAAGGATCAATATACTCGATGTTGTTCTCAGACATATCCAGAGTCTTGATAGTCCTCACGTGCTGGAACGCACTCGACTCGATTCTGGTGACTGTGCTGCCGAATATCTTGAGGTCTTCTAACTCCACGCCAAATTCGAGGAAGTCTTCCGTCCGAATGCTTTGTCGAAGAAGTTTGCTTACTGCGAGGAACCGAAGCGATCTCATTCTGTAATATTTTTTTAATGATTATTTCATTTGAAAGGCGATAGTTTTTTTCTTCTTATCCACTATACTAGGCAGTCCATCAAATCGTCACATGAAATTATTCTCTTAGCACTTGGCAATAGAGTGCATTTTAATAATCAAACAAAATTAAATATACCTTCTAAAATCTTGCAGGCTCATTTCAATGGAACTGGCTCCACTGATATCCAAGTAGAAAAGTTTGTACTGGAAGCTGTTAAATGACGTCATTGCATACTCTGATGGTGTGGGTGATGTCAACTGGTTTATGTCCACCTGAAATTGAACATTAACAGTGTTTACTTAAGGTTTAGTATCAGATTTTAAAATTAGAAGATCTATATAAATAAAATGGAAAGACTTAATGTATTTTGCCCAAAACGCAAGGACAAACTGGACTAATTTCGGCAAATACGCTTTGAAGTCTGAGAAATATTTTAAAGAAGAGAAATCACCATAATTATAGTATTAAACAAGGTCTGTCTGTTTGCGAATTAACTTAAATATAGAGATAGAGTTATTCATGTACAACTTTTAGGTATATCATTTTGCTACCCGCATACTAGGGAGGCGATACCGCGGGTGGAAGCTTGTATTTTAATAATTAAAGTTTTTTGGTCATGGTACCTGGCTAGATAAAATTAAATGAAAAAAAAATAACGTACCTTATTCTCCCTGAGATTTAAAAACCTAAGCGAATCAAGTTTGTTCAACATGAACTTGGATACCATTGTAAGGTTATTTTCAGAAAGGTCCAAAGACTGCAAACTGTTTTCTAGCCCAGCAAAGGACGCTGGGGATAAATCTATGATCTCACAATCACGGAGGGACAGGGACTTGATCTTCGCGTTTCTGAAAGCATCTTCCTGCAGACAAAATACAAATGGAAATATAGTCATAATTTGTAATATCACTTATATAGGCAAGCAATATTAGCTATTAGTAACCAGTTATGAATATGAGATAATAAAGTATACAGTTTATATACGTTATCATCATCATCATCATCTCAACCCATAAACGTCCCACTAATGGGCGTGCCCAGTAAAACGGGTCTCCTCCAATCATTGTGGAGGGAATTTAGCCTGCTATACTACGTTGGCCAGACGGGTTGGTACAGGCCTATTCCTTCTTATTACAAAATATATTATGGACTAAGTATTAAACCAGGTTTAAATTGACTTAAGCCATTGTTTTTGTGTCAAAGTTGTCAATTTAAACCTGGTTTAATGCTTAGTCCGGATTATGTAATTGGGGAATAGGGTTTTGTTTTGAATTTTCCTTTTCTTTCTCCCTTAGTCGCCTTTTACGACACCCACGGGTTGAGATGGGGTAGTGACAATTATCTATTCTCAATCCGTCATTAAACGGAATAGTTACATATGTACGTATTATTAATATAACTATTTAAAAATATATTTACAAATGCGTAAGCATCTATCTTTATATTATCTATCTTTGCCTGTTACGTTCGCTCAAAATATAAATTGAAAAATATATAGTTATGAACAGAAAAATATTTGTAACATGTCATGACATCTCAAAATCTTAACTGTCAAGTAATTTAAAACCGATTCAGTATGTTACTTTTTTTAAGAGTGGAAATGCAGTTGGTGCGAATGCAGGACCCACCGTGGTTCATTCCTAGGAATTAAGGATATTCCGACTGTATCTTTATTCAAATAATACTTACTCTTATCGTTAAGACAGGGTTTCCATCCAAAGAAGTAGCATTCAGAATGTTAAAGTATTTGAAGGAGCCAGGCAAAAGGTCTCTGATGAGATTGTTGTCCAGTCTGAAAATTTAAATGAAAATTAAGGAGTTTAATAAACATCGAAGTACCTAGTACAGAGAAGTACTTCTATTAAACAGTAATAAGTAATCTTTGTAATGAGACATTAACGAGTAAATACAATGCCAAAATATTATGTTATTGTTATAAATTGGTCTACATAACGAATTATATTTTAACGGGCCGACTATTAAACTTAAATATAATAGCTATTCCAGAAAATTTTAAAGTTTTTGGTGCTAACATTGTTCCGGACCTTTTATTTGGCGGCCAAGTTAGCTTTATATTAACTTTGTAATAAGATAAGTACTTACTTTAACGAATCCAAAGATAGTGTTATGCCGTTCAAATCATGCGCAGGTGGAACTTGTTTGATCAGATTGTTGGATAGATCTAAGTACCGCAGTTGACGAAGTGGTGATATCTCTTCATACGGTACATATGCCAGCTGGTTATCTCCAAGCAAAAGCTAGAATTGCAAAAAATATTTCTGTAGAAAAGATGAATCAAGAGATAAGGCTCGCGTAGACAATGGAAGTTCGTCATTAAATTTTTTTTATTTTATTTATCATCATTTCAACCCATGCATGTCACACTGCTGGGCACGGGTCTCCTCCAAATAATGTGGAGGGAATTTAACCTGCTATATCACGCTGGCCAGACGGATTGGTATAGATATGGATAGGTTTCTTTAGAATTTTTCTTTTCTGGCAGTGCTCTTGTCTGCATAAGGTTCTTCCATAGTCGCCTTTTACTACACCGACGGGTTGAGATGGGGTTGTGATATTATGTATTCTTAATCCGTCACTACACGGATATTTAATTAATAGGTTAATAATGATCTTTTAGGTTACCGCTGCTTTTATACATAGACAGTGACAGAGGCATACCCTAAACGCTGACTACCACACACACAATGAAATTGCTGTATTGGTTCCAAAACTTCCAGGAAAAACATTCCTTCATTCTCCCCCACAAAGCTCTGGAGGCCATTAAAATACGTGATTATTTTGAAAAAGGGCCTCTACGTCACTATCAGCCCGTAATCGCGATGCAATACGATCGTAACCGTAACGTTTATTAATCCTTAAAATATAATCCACCTCTTTTTAAAACAATCAAATTTATTTGTACAAATCGCAAAAGTTTAAAATACCAAAAAATACTCATATTCAAATTAACACATACTTTTATTTACAATATTAGTAATGTACTTACTCTATTCAGTCTCATCATGCCATCTCTAAAGACGCCACTATCAATCACGGTCAGATGGTTTCCTTGTAGGTTTAAAGTTTCCAACATGGGCAAGCTGGAGAAGGCATCCAGAGGCAACGTGTCTATTGAGTTGTCAGCCAGTATTAATGTCTGTAGCGTATGTTCTAAACCTCGCCAGTTGTCTCCTGATATGGTTGTTATTTCATTGCCTGAAATTAAAAAAAAAAAAATTAATGATTAGTGTATAGTGTGTGTGTGTTTAATGAACCTTACATAGTTGGCATAATCCCACATTAATACACCTTCAGCTAACCTTTACGGGGGAAAAAGTGTGACGCTATGATTAAAAAAAGAATCTCTATTTCCCTTGGCTAAATCGGCATATTCTTAACGTTGAAGTCCGACGAACGTTCTTACCATGAGAAAAGGAATGGAATTCCACGTAGACGGAGCCGAACGCAGTAGCTAGTGTTTTGTTTGCAGAAGGTATCAAATGAACTAGTGACCCATATGGTTACCGTTACCCGTAAAGATTTTAGATTTACTAGTGTATTAATATAACGAAAATGTGTCGTTTAATAGTGTTAAATAGAAAAAGCAATCGTATTTTAAAGAAGATAAATCGATAGTTGCTAGAATCCAAGACATTCTATTAAAAACTTTTCACGTCTTCCCCATTACTTATTTGGTCGCGCAACTGTGCAGATGGTAGGGAGCTAAGGAAAGAAAAAGACAATAAATCAGCACGTCAACAGAATTGTTCTAGAACTTTTTACCCTGAACAAGTTTTTATGCAAGTTAATTTGCCCCAGTTACTAAAGGAAATAAAGAAGAAGATATAGGATAACCTGTGACTCAACTATTGAATAACTTTAACAGTTTAGATTTAGATACTTTAAGTAAGGAATGAAGTTGGGAAAAGTAACTCAAGTTCAATATCTCATTAATCAAATATTTATTTTTTGTTTATAAAAGTTACTTTTAACAAAAGATTGTTTACGGAGACCTAATTCAGTGATTACAACTTTCTTTTGAAATTGAAAACTAGTAAGTATCGCCGAAATTAAATACGAAGTTTATTCCTGTATATAATTTAAAAATCTAAATTTTCTTATAATATACCACGCAGTCTCATTACTCTCATTCAATTAGACTAAAAACATTTTCAATCAAACTAAACATCCTTAAATTTCCAAGACAAAACGAAGCCTTCAATTTCCAAGACGTAGAATATTGGACGAAGCAACCGATTTCAGCCAGTACTAGAATTCCTAAATATAATCACCTGTCAGATCCAACAGCCTCAGCTTCTGCAAGTATCTCAGGGACCTGCTAGGTACGGCCGTCAATTTGTCTCGTTTTAGCTCCAACTCCCAAAGCGTATTGTCAAGTCCATAGAATGCCTCCTCATGTATATTCTCCAGCGGATTCTCGTTAATTGCAAGCCGGTACAAGCCTGAAATTAATTGTGTCGGTTATATTACGTGGGAATAATGATTGTACAATTAAATTTGAGGCGGGATTTATTTGCTTCAATAATACAACGGCCTTTAACAGGGTAATTAAAAAGTTTTGAACGTTTTTGAAATTTTCCTAACATGTTGACTAAAATTTCTACAAGCTACAATAGTTGCTAAAATAATAATAATAATTGTTCCGTTATCGGTGAAACATATGTTTTTATAGATACAAATAAGTAAACAGTATATCATAATACATTTTATTTTGAGTCTTAGAATTAAAAACATAAAATTTCCTTTCTGTTAATCGTATAAATATCCGTCCAAAAATGATAGATCGTGTAACTCAACAAGCATAATAAGACAACTTCAAACCACCGAAGACAGAAATAAACGAACATCGAGACCACAATATATTCAATGGGTTAACACAGTATTTACCGGAGTGCTGAGTAGAGGGTTAAGACAGACATACCCTTATTATATTTACCACGTCATGAACAACCGTCAGCAGTGACATCGCACTGGAAATTTATGAACGTAATATGTTTGTCTGGGAACTTGTTACACGTCGGTATTTTGCTGGTTTGTAATTATAATTGTTTTATGCTTGTTAGTAAAATGTTTCTAATCAGCCGCATCTTTATCTACCTACTACGCATGCGATTGATTGGAAGCAGTCACTGATACTTGTATAAGAAGCCCAGAATTCGAAAAGCTTGCCTTAAAACTTCAAGAACAATAAAATGTTCTGCAAATTTCTTTTGCAGAAATTTTAGGGAGACGGTGTTAATATAAATCGAGAGTCTTGTCTGAGCGGTTTATATTAGCACTGCTGAGCAGTAATTTCTGCTCTTCTTGATGATGAGATTATCTCTCGTTACCTATTTTAAAAATTGCTATACACTATTCGTTTGTAGCTCAAACCTGATCCAATGAGAGTGATGACGTATGACTGAATCTTTAAACAGACGGACTCTGTTTTTGTCAACCGTCGCCCATAATTCACGGAATTGTCATGAACGAATTTGGCTAGCTACAGTTCAATATATGATTTTTCGAAAATATTACTAAATATTATTTTTTAGCATCTTGATGTGACCTTCGACCGCCTGTAGCACAGGTTTTATCACCTAGTAGGTACAGGCTCATAATCAATATTTTGTTCCCTCTCTATATTAAGTTATTTTTAAGAGTTCTAATTTTATTTACCTTATTCTATACATTACTAAATTTTACTTTACTAGCTAGAGAGGAGATCATTACTCATTACGACTCACTTAGTTACTATTCAATTACATAAAAAAATGCTCCAATATTCTTTTGTGTAAAATTTGTGTTAATATTAAAAGATAAAACAGTTTAATAATTGTATTTAAAGTTAAAACAGAATGTTTTTTCTAATGTGAAGGCATGTTTTCCCCGGAGTTACACGTCAAGTTGTTACAGTATAATGAAGTTAGTAAAGAATAAAATTAGCTTTCCCAACTGAGTTCAACGTTGCAGTCCGTGGTTCTCGTATCTTCATGGAATATTTACTGTTATGATTAGTAATGTAGGTTAGAAAAGCAGAAGTAATTTTTTAATTTCTTTTTAAATATATTTTTTTTTCTTTTTCAACTTGGGAAGTGGTAACTAAAAATAGATAAAATTATAGTTAGAAATAAAAAAAAATGCTTCTTAGTGGAGATTGAATAAAATTTAGTACGGTAAGAGCATATTTTGTAGTAACAAACAAAACGTCATTGGATGCAGTCAGCACAAAGTCGCACGCTGTAGCGGAAGTTAGGTGAGCCTTATGTCCAGCAGTGGACGTCTGATAGGACATTTGTTATACTGATAATATCGTAGGCTAAGGACAGTTGTAAGTAGATATAGAATCGGTATTCAACAAACCTGTAGCTTGGAAGAATTGCGGATCCAAATCTCTGATCTTGTTTCCAGTCAGCTGCAGCACGAAGACCTTGGAGCTGTTGATGGTGGCAGGCACTCGGAGGATAGGCACATAGCTGCAGGTAACTATACCTAGATCTCCTGCTGGCTTCGAACACGTACATAGCGCTTGGAACAGACATGGTGGATGACCTTGGTCGACGTGGAGCTGCAAGAAAGAAAAACAAATCTTAATATTACGAACAATTTTCACATTGCACTTTAATTTATAATAAATATGATTTTTTTTTTGCCAGGCACAACAGTAGCTGGCCAAAGACTATCTGCTCTTTTATTAATGACGACAGGATTAGGAATGCATAGGATTCATTACCTTCTTATTAATATTTTCATGACATAGACCTTTTTAACAATTCTCTGAACACTATAAAATCTAAACTAATGCTGAAATTAAAACAGGAATACCCTTAGGCCCTAGTAGCATATGTATACTTATCTAAATATACTTTTCTATATTTATATTAAGCCTGTATTTATGTTACTATGTATTTTGATGACTGTTTGTACCAATATAAAATAAATAAAATAAGTATTTTATCATTCATTGATTTTCTAATAAGTACGTTTTTATTACTAAATTTATTTTATACATAAGTACCTACTTGACTCAAGCAAAACATTATTCGAGGACTAGGTAAAAGAAAACAAACTGTCAATAAAGACTATTTTACTGCTGCCTGTTTATAATACCACTCTGTATTAAGACCTGTCCAGCTATCAATCATCAAGCGAATTTGTTCTCCATTGTCTTAACAAACTTTGCAGTTATGGAGTTAATTTGTATAGACTTGAAAAGATCTTGTTACTGCCCATCGTTTATGAACTTTATTAAGAGTTTGAAAAGCGACAAAGGCTTCATGGATGCTTTAAAATCTCTAACAATAAATTTAATATTTTAACTTGTTATGAATTTTTTAACTTACTTTTAACGTGTTTTAAAATGGTCACAAAGTGTAGATGAAACCTACACATAATAATTTTATTACATAAGTAGTTAGGTATATAATTTATTATATTACAGTTCAGACAGTATTAAATACCGAAAATATAAGGTAAAATTAATACATAATTATTTATATTTAAAGAAAAATAATTATGTAAGAATTAATTTTATTTAAGACGTTCAAAAATAATTTTGTCTCTGTTGAAATTAACACAATCTTGTTATATGAACTTCCCAAATAACTTATATTGGCTATCATTACTGCTTTCTATTCTATACCTTATTTATAAGCCAACAAAATTCAATAGAACCGACTGCATGCTTCCCAAGTTCATCTGCAGTAAAACACCAACTATTTGAAATTCACGTAGTTTACAACGTTAGTAGAGAAACTCTTGTGTTAAAGTTTTAATGTTGTCTGACAACATTAAAACTTTAACACAAGAGTTTCTCAATGTGGATACTATTGTTATATTCGTTTTTATTAACGATCAGATCTTTAAAGATACACATGCTTGAAATGCAGTTAAGACGTAGAGTACATATGCCACAAAATAATGTAGTGCAATCTATTTGGATGCTACGTGAATGACATTTAACTGACCAATATGGTACAATACATTGTAATGTATTTCTGCTACATAATCACAGAACAATGAAAGAAACCTATCTCTACCATACGGACCACGGTTTGGTCTTGGTGTGAAACAGCCAATTCAAAAAAGGCCGTTCCGCGATTGACACCGTAGTCCCAAAGTGTCGTGGTCCCAAAGGGGAAAGACCCTATATAACATAACGCTACGGGCAATAGGAGCTGAGCAGTAGCCAAATAAAGAACGACGGGAGCGAAACCCCGCGCGACTTCTTGTTTAATATATATTATGTTACCCAAAGTTATGACACGAAAACACTTCCGATACCCTACAACCCAGCTTTACTTGGACTGTAAGGTTCTAACAGTCCGACAGCTATATGTCCTCCACGCAGCTCTCAGAAGGCATGCGAGTGTGCCCCGTTCCAATCCCAATAAACGCACAAACCTCATTTCAGGCCCACGTTACAGAACTTCTTTCGCCAGACACCAATATATTATACTGAGCACATACATTTACAAAAAATTACACAAAACACTAAACATAATAGACCTAAATAAAAATGAAGTGAAATCCAAAGTCACTGAATGGCTTCTCAAACAGGACTACCAAAAAACAGAAACTTTGCTTACGTACATCGCCTAACGTTAAATCGTCTCTCACACCGCACATATACTTACACATAACACAGACACACACAACACACCGCATACCACACACACACACACACACACACACACACACACACACACATATTTGTTATTGCATTATGATAAAATGTAGTGGTAGAACGTCACAGTCTACAACTTGTGACATTAATTGTAAAACGTTTCGTAGCCGATCACTGTCCCTTAAGATACAGGTTACCCTAGTTTAAGGGACAGGGTCCATACTAATATGTAAACAGATCCAAGTTGTCCTTAAGTATATTTTCTTTTATTCTTTTACTTAACAGAAATTACTTTACTATATTAACTATATTATTATAAAACGTTGTACCAAAAACTGAATTTTGATATGAAGTGAAACTGTAAAACCACAACAAATATTTTATGTATACGAAAAAAAAAAAAAATTTTACTTTGAATTTACATTACTTTGTTCACCTAAATAAGTTTTGTCTACCAATTAATGTTACCCAAAAACATAAAACGTTGTACCAATAACTGAATTTTGATATGAAGTGAAACTGTAAAACTACAACAAATATTTTATGTATACGAAAAAAAAAAAAGTATGTACATGTCATTTCTCAATCTGATCATTCTGATGTATAGCAATTAGGTAATCAGTGATCAACGATGTTGGTTACACTATTAGTTAACCTGTTATATCTAGTTTTAAGTAACAATATATAGTGTGTACTGTTTGTTGGTTCTAATAAAATAAAATAAAAATAAAAAATATTTTGTACAAAATCTGTTACTTTTTTTGGCACAAAAAAAAAAAAAAAAAAAAAAAAAAGTGTCGTGGTCCCAAAGAGGAAAGACCCGTTATATAGCCTATAACCTTTCTCGACAAATGGGCTATCCAACTGAAATAATTTTTCAAATCAAACAGATTCTAGCGTTAGTGCATGAGATTCTAGCGTTCTACCAAAAAAATTTACTCTTCAGCTTTATAAGGGTTGGTGGATTAGATACACTTAGAATTTCTTCTAGGGTATGTGGGTTTTGTCACGATGTTTCCTTGCAGCAGATGGTAAGTCACTTGACTAGTACATATAAATTTTACGAAGTTAAATTGGTCCTGCCGGTCGGGATCATACTTATCCATTCGGCCTCCATCGCTAGTATGTATACACCTTAAGTATTGAATATTTTTGGGTCGAACAAAATCGGTATTTTAGTTTTGAAGTATTGGTTGAACCTAACATAACATTGGTGTTGTTTTTAGTGAGTGTTTCATGTTCGTTGTTCCATTAGTTCCCTCTTATTGATTCAGTGTTTTTGTTAGTCATTAATATAGGTTAAGTTCAACTTAGTATGTTACTATTGTATGTAATGGTGTAGTAAAACCTCGATTAAAAATATGTAATTAATATGTAGGTAATATCCACACTATAGTATGACTACAGATTTTTGTGACCAAATGTGTTTTGTGACGATATTATACTAACCCAAATATAATGATATTTATTACGAAATATTGTTTTTATGCGTGAAAACTACATCAAAATAAATCATTTCTAGAAATCATAGTTCAATGACATTTTCTTCTTGCTTTGTCAGTATGTGAGTGTGAAAATGTCTATAGAATAGTTTCTATTCCATATCTATTAAAAGGTTGTGATAGTTTATACTGTATATTATATAGGTATCTATACCACTTAAGCCGAAGCCAAAACGCGGATGCATTATCTAACCGCGTAAACCGATATATGGAGTAGCAATTTACCCACAACCCTTCAGTGTGCGGTTACCAATCAGGCGAAATTGTAACCACAAATTCCCCTCTTCGACAGCAGAGAATGTTAGCCCTCATTTCATTTCAATCCATAAACGTCCCACTGCTGGGCACGGGTTTCCTCCAGAAAATGTGGAGGGACTTTAGCCTACTATACCACGCTGGCCAGACGGGTTGGTATAGGGTTTCTTTCGAATTTTCCTTTTCTAGCAGTGCTCTTATCTGCTTATAGTTCCCTTAGTCGCCTTTTACGACACCTACGGGTTGAGATAGGGTAGTGACATTAAGTATTCTTAATCCGTCACTACACGGAATGTTAGCCCTAGGGGTTGGATAATCACAAAGAATGGTTAATAGTTGTTTTACATTTTTATTCTTTCTGCTTTTCGACAACTATCAATGATATCTCTGACAACACTATTCCTGCAGTAATGACGTAACTAGGGGGGCGTTCGTTCCTACTTTTATACTGCATAGCAAGCCTTGTCAGACTATACATATTATTATTATAAAATATAAAAATAAAATACGTCATATCTAATTGGCTGAGGTGAATCACATCTACATTTTGTCAACTATATTATGAAACGGGGAAATATATGGTAAAATAAAACAAATATTTATCAACCATCATCTTTCTCAAAACACAACTACAAAATCAATCCAAAATATCATAACCATAAAGGTTTTGATAGCATTACAGAATCAAGCAAACAGATATCGGTAAATATACCCACAATAGAATATACTCGTAACTGTGTTATTTTCACGGATTATACGGTAGCCAGTATCCCTTTTCAAAGGGCAGAATATACGCTGAATATCCACGTTATGCAAATAATAGGCCTCTTGCTTCGACGACCTTCGTCGTATCATAACAACGTACTGTGTATGCGAATTGCGAATTTAAAGTACGGAGGCATTCGTAAAATTTCTAGATGTGTTTTACAGTTAGGAAGGATTTTTCCATTTTTCTATCATATAAAGGGTGTACTACACCGAATCGAATGCCAAATAATTCAATTTCAATTGATCGAACATTATGTACATCGAAAGTCGAAATACTCGAACGTTTATAACGTTTTGTTTTTTATAACGTTTCGAATGATTAATAAATCGAACATTCATTATATCATACACTAAATCGAGTCAAAATATCGAATGTTTGTTTGATCGAAACAAAAAAAAAATAAACAATATTTACTTAAAGATGACATTTCTACCACACTATTCTATAATAGATTTTGACGAAACTATAAAGTAATAAGCAAAGCTTATTACAACTACAAGATATAGAATATATTTCGTATACGAGGCATTGGCATCACCTCGATACACTATACGATACAGCTTGTGATCATGGTTGGTATAACCTGGTCAAAACGTCAAACAAAATAAAGTATAGGTATGTAAGCAAGAGCAAGTTTCCCATTTTATTAAATTTCTAATGCAGCATACACGTATTATATATAGGCTAAATTTTAACCTAATGTTATGTTAGAGCAGACCATACGAGTGAAACCGGCAACTAGTATTGAAATAACAATGTACTTTGCTCTTTAGTAGGTATATAGTTGAAACTAAATTCATCGGTTTCAGTTCCAGTCTAACTGTTAATTCCAAATTGCTCCGAAACTAAGCAAAACTTTAACTGAATCGTTGTTGAAAATTCAGTGCATCGTAGTTCCAGACGTTGGTGTTTAACTACTACACAATACAAATAAAGCAATACATTTAACTGTGTGTATACTTGTAGTACATGATCTGGGCCACACTGACAATTTCTATGATTATTATCGTAGTCAATGATATTCTATGAACATATATTGTATTAACATACAATATCATTGCTCAGTCGATTGTATACGATTTCTGACGAATTCTTAAACAGCGGCCGTGGAAGGAGGGCGGGGTTAAAGTCTGCGGCATTTGAAATATAACATTACTTAAATCATAAAAATAAGTTTTCTGGATTTTTTTTTGGATTTCTTTTCTATGTGTATTTAAAATAAATACTACAACATTAAGAATACATAATGTCTCTATAAAATAAAAGGCGACTAAGGAAATCTTATGCAGATAATAGCACTGCGAGAAAAGGAAAATTTGAAACAAAACCTATACCTAGACGGGTTAGTAGAGGGTAAATTAATTCTCTCCACATTTTTTTTGGAGGAGACTCGAGCCCAACAGTGGGACATTTATAACAACAGTTAACGTGTTAACTAAATAGTATTGTTATTACACAGTTTTATTATTATAAAATTTCATACGCGGTTCCCTTCACTAACTACTCTTGATTATATTTACTATGGCAAAATACTATAACTGTTTTGTACCGTTCTCATTTCCAAATTAATTAGTTTTAAATATTACATAGGCAGCGTAATTCATTGAATTACGGAAGGGGATTCCCAAAAAGGTACCCCATGAGATCGGTACCTTCGTAGCAACGTTTATGTGAAATGGTTTTCGGATCCTAATATCTTTGAGAGAAAATCTTCTTATGCTATTATATATTTTTCAAACATCCCTGTAATATCTATAACGTTCGACCTTTTTTAACTGAAGGGGCACAGACGACTGTCTAAACAATCCCCACGACCGGGCATCCTATTAATGCACTGATTTGAAATTACCATTTAAAATACTGTTTGCTAACCATTTACTCATATATATTTGAATTGGAAAGGAAATTACCTACCATTTACAATCGACATAAAATTTTAAACTGTGTCACAACTAGGAGTTTTTCCTTAATCCTAATTTCATAAATCTGATTCAATGTTAATCCTCCTTTCGCGTTGAAACAGAACAACATATTTTTTTGCACAGGAATAGTTAGAAGGCCTTAGAGACATAATAGACTATTATTTTCCTAATATAAATTTATCAGTACCCTGCCAATAGGTATTTGTTACATTAAACTAAAGATGCAGCCACACAGACACACAATTTTTCCGTGAATTGCCTTAGATTGTTCCAAGCTGTATATAGATCCCAACTTTCATATGTCAAAAACAAGACTATTACGGAACACGAAGTGTGAAGCGTATAGTTAACAACTTCATTACCGGTTGCCGAAACTTGGAAATAGAACAAAACTTTGTTATGCAAAACTGATTCAATGGCAAGAATAGGAAACCGCAATGTTCAATACGTAAGTATTTGATAGCTTCTACGAGGAACGAAGTTTTTCTTGGACCTTACTTAGAGGTTGTTTGCTGAAGTACGTTGTGAACGTTGTTTTTCTGTGGTTTGACTTTCAACTTTTGCTTTACCGATAAGTTTTTGAAGTCTTTTGTTGTGCACAAAGACTTCAAAAACTTTAATTTAATTAAACAGAGAAGAAATACACAAATACAATTATACACCTTATCAAAACTTTTTCAGGGTCACAGTAATCAGATATACAATACTCCTAGTCATATTAAACAACTTCGTGTAGTGACGGATTACGAATACATAATGTAACTACCCCATCTCAACGTAAAAAGCGTCTAGGAAGTAACCTTATGCAGACAAGAGCACTGTAAAGAAAGGATAATTCGAAAAAAACTTTATACCAACCTGTCAGGCCAGCATTATCAAGTTATAGTTTTGTAAGAAAAGATTTGAATGAAAGTTAAAATAAATTGTGCTTACCTCCAAAGCTCTCGATAATGAGGCCCATATCATAAGCAGGAACGTCACCACCACTAAAGCGTATCCGAACTTGATAATCGCCATCAAACTCTGCAACAAAAAGAAAAGCCTCGTAAAGACACCGTAAAAGAAACAGCCTCATAAAAATATAATAACGGTCAACGACTTTATTTGTACATCTTCGCGTGTTTATTGTGATTATTATTTATTAATGGAAAGAATTGAAATGTCAGGGGCTTCAGGACAAATTGTTACAGAAGTCATCATATGGTGTCAGATAAAATCGTAATTTTTGGCATTCAGTCCAAAATAGCTTTGAGCTTAGATATGAGACCATGTTCCCTTTTTAAAATTCACTTTGCATTAGGGAACAGACCCTGGGTCACAATGGACATTAAACAAACAATTAACGAACACAAAGACATGAATCAAATTTTTCTCTTGTGTTAAAATCGAAGCAAAGTGATGATGAAAGCTGTTAATCTTAACTTTATTATTTTAGCTATAAACTTAAAAATATTTATAAATGAAAACCTACTTTTTACAGCAGATAACCTTTTGATCATAGGTTCTTTTGATTGACAGATCAAACCCCAAGATTTCAATTCAAATCAAGAAACGAAATACCAAACTTGTGCAAAATACTTTAAAAACAAGAGACCCTCTCTTCTTTTTTTGAAATATTTTGTGAATACCTACATTGATGTGGGTAATCCCATGGCATACATTAACATATGTATACCTATGCGTATTCTGTATGGATATGGAGTGATGTAGGTTCTGCCACCTGACAAGATGGTAACGAGGATTAAAACCCGAGTGTTTTTCTTTAAAGCCTTTACACAAAATGTCATTGCAGCGATACAAACCGCGCGTTTGTTTTTTGTGTTTATTCGTGATTAATTCGTGAGGTTATTTCGTAAAAAATACTCTCGGTCGTTGAAAAGCGTCTCAACTGACTTGTTATTTTAAAGAAATAGTAGTATTTCTCTTTCTTCTGCAAAGATATAATCCACTTATGGTCAGTGGGCTTTATAAATTATTTTTTAAATCATTGGCTGTGGATTGAACTTCTGTGAAAGTTTTTTTGCCATATACATATGTACGTATTAGATTGTTTAAGAAGGGCATATATAGCTTTTTGAGCAATTTTGCTCGAAAAACTTATCACGCCCTTTGTTACCAATGGTGATAGAACTCAACCCGAGTTTAAAGGCTGAAGTAACAAATTAAAATCAGAGCGGTTGTCAACTTCAAGGCATCATTGGCATCATTCATTCTTTATATTACTAACAATAGTTATAAGTCTGATTGTATATTACTAACAACATATTATGGATATTAATCTGAAATAAAAATAATTTAATTTAATCATTACATTAACCATTAATTTTATCGTAACGAAAGTGCAACTGAAACGCTAGAGAACCGTTTGTATAACATCAGTATGTAACCGCCTTTAGAGCTGTGGATTACCCAATAAATAATTAATATTAAACCAGTTTCGTGTAAACAACCGCATTTATGTAATTAGCCTTGCAGCATTTCGGCTCACAGTTGTATAACATTATTGTATTGGTATATTTACTTATAAATAAAACCATTTTGTGAATTTGAATCGTAATGCTTTAAGCATAAGCCTATTTTATAGTAAAACAACTATTTATTTATGTAATAAAGAAAATGTATTAGGTATTTAACATACGACTTAACATAGCTGGCGAAATGTGAATCTGCTCCTCTGCTTACCTCCAAAAAAAATGTAAGGCAAGTTACTATTTGAAAAAAAGTTCAAACTGAAATAAGTATCATTAGCCATTTGCACAGCCCTTATTTTGACCATAGATTGTAAATAGAGTTTGAAAGTAAAAAATAAATTATAACAGCTTTTTATCTAAAATAGAATTACCTACTGAACTTTTAGAGCTGACATTTATCTAAACTAGCTCTTGTAAGTATAGTATATAGTATTCAAGGAAATAAGAACGATCAACTATAATTTGCTGCAATCAACCAATCAATAGAAACGCCATTTTACTATGCACAACTTGTACCGGTGTATTTAACTATTGGATATAAAGATATAACTAGGCAATCACGCATGTATGAAGGTCTGTTATTTAAACTCAAATATTTTTTTAATTTTGATTACCTGGATGATGCTTGTAAACGTCATCACAAAGAGAAAAAAAAACGTGTTAAGAGTGTTTATGCAAACAGAGTGACAACGTCGCAATTTAGTGTCATATTTATTTTTATCATTTAATCAGAGTTATATTTTTAGGAGAGGATACCCGAGCCCAGCAGTGGAACTTTATGAATTGCTGATGATATTTTTAAAATATATTTAATACACTTTTTGGCAATTAGTTTATTATAACTGCTATATCCAATTTGCTATTTAAATTGTGGACGATATATTACATAACGTATTATTTTCTTTAAAATTTTGCACAACATATATCAAAACGGGACAATCCCACCCACAGTCCTATCACTGTCACTCCTGTAAGCTAGGATAAGCAATGATGAACTCTTGCAAACACCAAGCTATGACACTCGGTAGTCCCAGGGAAAGCCTAGCCTACTATCTTTAAACCCAACTTTAATATCAATAGCTAAGGACCTATATGTTGCATTTCAATTTGCATACTTTGGGATTTGCGGTTAAATTAAATTAAAAAAATACAAACAACACAGAATACGGCATCAGTAAGCTTTTCGAAACCAAATAATTATTTAAATTAAATCTATAACTACTTTATTTAAATATATTGGTTCAGTTAATGCGTCCACAAACCATTAAGTTTTTAATTGGCTGACTCAAATATACGCTTATAAAAGTAGAGTTGGCATGAAAATTATGACTAATGAGAACCACAACATGCAGTTGTGGAATAGTCAAAATTAATTTTGAAAACAGCGTTGAACGAGCTTGTAGCCCAGGTGATATGCAGTACCTACGATTCATGCAATGCTAGAAACACGGTCTAGTAATGCTTATTTTATCATGAAACCGGCGACAGCCTAAGGAATAAACAGGGAGTACTTAGGCACTGAAGATCATTTTAATCACAAAGTCATGTGTGTTGCGGTAAAAGTGGTCGCCTCACCATTAAGATCGCCCCGTGCCAAGTGACGTGAGTTAGTTCGATTCCCACACGAGGCAAATATTGTGTCGTTCATAGTTACATATTAGTTTCGAGTCCAAGTGTACTTTGTGTCCGTTAATAAATTGTATGTTATTGGTTATGATGACGTCATTGGGCTGATATGATGATGATGATGATTGGGTTAATGTCATCATCATCACTACAACCCTTTTGTGGATTGTGGAGAAAATTTAACTAACTTTATATATGATAATAATGAATTATAATTATGTTTGTAAATTCCCCGGGATATAGGGCTTGTCCCGTAGAGTGGACGTTGTCTCATAAAGAAAAAAGAAAAAGAACAATACTCGGTTTTAAGGATTTATAGATAAGATCCTTCGCCACCAGACAGAGAATATCTACAACTATTTAAAAAAAAAATACTAGGTGCTGGAAACAAAAAAAATTGCTAATTACACTACTAAACTGCACTGCACACTATTACTAAACATCAGAATAATATTTGGAGGTTTGTAATTTCAAAATGCTATTTCAACATTGGTTGATAATTGCTGCAAAATACTTGAATAGTCTGTCTAACAAACTAGTTTATTGTCTAAATATTAACAGAAATCTGATGACGTCAATTTTGAATGGTTTGGTAAATAAAATATAATACTGATTGTGTATTTGGTAGCGAACTAACTAATTTGGATATTTGGCACCATCTGTTGAAAAATTATGAGAATAAAGAAACATATGTTATTTTCCATAAAATTTTTAACTTGTCCTAATTAACATAGATTATAACATAAAAAAATACAACTTGACTTAAAAGGTCGACTGCAAATTAATGACTATAACACTTATTATTGTGCTCTGAAAGAGTACCATTACATTTGCGTGTTTCCTACTGTTAGTAGCCACGTATATGAGTTTAACATGATAAAAAACAGGGGCTTGGCACGGAATTATGGAATATTTAAAAAATACATTAATTGGCAATCTTCGGGCTCGTTATCGAAAGGCGTATTACACGACAAGATAAATACATTTTCTCTAAAACATCGTAATTCAGTTCTATGAAAGGCTATGTTAAGCCTCTTAAAATATATACAAAACTTTGTAATTTATTTTATGGTATACCTACAGTTTCTCTGCTGCATACAATTTTGTTCCATGTTGCTTGTACCCCTACTGCAGCGTTATATAACCTTTGTAACTGAAGTAAACATGAGCAGAGGTAAACAACACGGGTTCAAATAAAAAACTTTTCTGTGGTGACAATAAAAATAAGCATAAAGGGGAAATATGACTGTATGAACAATTTTGTTTCAAAGAATGGCACAGAGCTAGACGGAAACGTTGACTAGGACGGGGCAAGCTATAAGGTTTAGTTTATTAAGCGGATTAATGACGGCATAGAGGGAATATACTCGTTATTAACTGTTCACAAATCGAATTAATATTGGAAATTTTTGTTAATAATTAGCTATACACGGGCCGATATCAATGTAGAATAAATAATAACAACACTTGACTATCTAATAAATGTATGTTTTTGTAAAACCAATTAAATTATAAAAAACAACTTTTGTATTATCTTGAAATGTATAAAATAATAGATATATAGAAAATATTTTTTAAAATTAAATCTTAAAATCCAATTTGATAATGTTTTGTTAAATACACACTTTCTATTTTTTTTTCGGCCCAAGTATTGTATATCCAAAAAATTTTATGTAAACAGGGTAGGTATTAATTAAATATCTATGAAACTCTCAATCCAAGCGTAATGAATATACAACTGAAGGAGAAGATTGCATACTGTTTTATTATAATAATAACATCAATCACAGACTCCCTCAAAGCCGACACGAGACAAGACTAGAGATTACAAATTCTCTGTAAAACAGCGATTTCATTTTTCCTAAGAGCTCTAAAAACCTTTAAACTTTTTTTCATTGTACCTAGTTTACTGATAACGTCTACTAAGGGAACAAAATATTTATATGTCATTTCTAAATTGGTTTAGTCAAGTGCTCGTCGAACCGAAACGTCTGGATGGGACACAGGCGGTATCGACCCGAAAGATTTTATGAATAACAAGCTTATCACAGATGAGTCTCCATGCTAAACGATTTCGGAGATATTATTAGGTTAAGTTTATTCAAAGACATAATACATGTCAATAGCAGAGGCCGGGGAAATCAATAGTATAGTGAGCTACATCAATTTCAATACATATTTGTATGGCTACACTTATTTTATTTTATAAACTGAGTCTGTTGTGGCAAGGAATTTTCTAATACTGTCAAGCAAAGATTGGTGGCCTTCCGACCTTTGCTTGGCGGACAACAAAAGCACAGCCCTGATACTATTTTCTAAAATACAAGACATGTGTTACGTGATCAGAATAGAGATGAAGTGATTGCCACTTAAGGGGGTTGATCATTTGTTGTCTTTAAATTCCATTAGCATCGTTTTTATTTGCGTCTATGTTTGCGTTTCCCTGAGTATGATTTTTTATTCTTATCCGAAATGTCATTGCCACCGCATTGAAGCCGTAATATTATGTTGAGATTCAACCAAAAATAAATGTGTATTTGTAGATAAATTCGATAGTACATCCAAGAATTGCTGCTTAAACATACATTCAAGAACTGCGTTATCACTAACGAGAACATGCGCTGTTACTACTGTTAGCTACAATTCTTGTGACCATATCATCTATTCTTGGTCAAGCCTAAGCTAAATTTTGTTCCAAAATGACAATGACCGTGATTCTTTTGATGTAAATAATCATCGTCGTCATGTGGAAAACGACTCGATTACTGACTCGAATCAATTTGCATATGGCAACGTATCTATAATCACGTTTCTTATTAGTATTATTTTCGGCCTAAGTTTTACATAAGTGTTGAGGTGAGTATACATTTTCAAGGTAAGTAGGATATGATGACTCAAGGTCACAACTAGAAATGGCCGTTAAAACACAGTAATATTATTATACAACAATATCAGCAGAATCATCTGCGAAACTTGTTTTAATGATCGTCGTTGATCTAACAAACCGTTTAGGTATTTCATTTCTTTGCCTTCTTGTCCAACGGCCTTTTTTTAAATATATTTCGCGCCATAATATTGTTTTGTATGATGGTAACGAATTTACGGATGTATGAGAGATAACTTGGAACATTTTTACGGTCAAACACAAATGATTGTACCATGTAGTGCAAGCACAATAATCGATACGAATTTAGTTCCATTGTAAGGTGAGATACAACCTTCTTTGTCTTCTCTAAAAGGATTCATGAGTCCGCTGTTTCTTGTTGGAGTGAGACAACACTTAAGTAAAATATATTAATATTTTATTCTTTCTTCGTACACTATGGAGTAATAAAACAACTTGTCCAAACAAACGGAGCGTAACATTGACTATTTTTTACTCCAAGGAAATATCTAATTCCTAAGGGAAATTCACGCGAGAAAAGTTTTATTAATAAAATAAGGTAAGATCCGAACAACATTACTTGGTAGTGGACTAAGGTCTAACCCGAATCATACTACAAGGCCACAATATTAAACAACTACGCAACTTGTGTATTTTCAGAAGATGTTGAACTTTTTTTGCTTTCGTTTTACATAAAAAAATACAACAAGGTACATTCACAGTGGTTGAACTATTCGCCTTGGGAAATAATGGGTAGCAATTCAATCAATGCGAAATCAAAAAACTATGATATCAAATACCCTACTCTAAAAATCATTAGTTAACTCATTTTTACTTGAACAATATTAAGTGCTAGTCAAATAATTCTTATTTTCTGGTTAGTTACGAGTAGGTAGGCAGTTGCTTCTTTTGTTGTATCCTAAACACGGATAATATCCTGTTTATATTCGTCCACAGAAACCGCAATAAAATAAGTAGCTTACTCTAACGTTATCTTTAGTTACAAAAAACCCTGGCAGAGAGCCTTCAAGCTTAGATTATCTACTATTTCATTTGTTGCAAAGAAAAATACTTTCTTTAGGTGAGACGGTTCACTCTGTGCATTATAAATGTTTAGAAGGCAAATAAAATATCATTTCTATAAGAGCATTTTTTCAACCGAAGTTGCAAATCCCTTGTGTCATAAAGAGCTCAATTTCTCTGTACAAGGTAGAGACGAGTTATTGCTCCCTAAGCTGATGATGACAGTTCACCTTTGGCATCAGCAAATTACGATGTTTTACTCTCTTGTGTTTTTCTTTTTTTGACAATAGAAATCGGTGTAGTCAACACCGTTCTGGTTTGATGAAAACCAGTCAACACCTGACGTCTCTGTTGGAATTATAAAATCAGAATATACAAATCCCCTGTTACGATATTTGAACACGATAATCTCCAAAATCACCCAACCGTGTGAACTGAAATTTTGCATATTCGTTTGGTTGATTTCAGCTAAAAGGAAGGATATGTTTAGATCTAACAGATAGCGTTGTTGGTAGGGTATCGTCTGCACTATTATGTTATCAAATTTGAAAGTCTCTTTGCTCTTATTTAGTTATAGAGCTAGAGCTCGTGAGTATCTGGTAAAAATAAGAGAATTTAAATAAAGTGAATGTATCCAGACATAAGATTTCGAGGACCACAAATAATTAAAAACTTTATGAAATATAGGTTACCGCGGTGCAATATAGCTCGCATTAGAAATCATAAGAATTTGTAACTTAAAGGTTGTACGTTATATGACATCGATATCCTGTTTGGTATAACAGTCAGAATAATAATAACACGTTTTGTTACACATAAAAAGCAATGGCAAAAAGTCTTCAAGAAAAATTCGAATATACATATAAGAGCTATCGTTTCCATAGGTTTATTTTGCAGAGATTTATTGAACAATACAGTCAGTTAGGTTTAATGCACCACAGAAAAGCAAAATACCACAAAATGCAGCATAATACCGCCACAAGTATTACGCAAAATATTATTGGAAACTTTAAAGTCGACACGAAATCTATGCCAAAATTATTTGCAATGCATAAATATTTTCATTCCTCTGCATCGGCTTCATACTCGATATATGAAACTTTTACGAAATATTTGCAGCCGCTTGTGTTTTCACTTTACAAACCATGTCCACCACAATATACCGCTTTATGTGAAACCAAACTTTGGAATTTTAACGATTAAAATGAAGCTGGTCGTTAGGAGCGCGCAAATATTTTCAGATTTCGTAAATTTGAATGATGATGTTTCTGTTTTATCCAGGTATTATATATTCAATCCGGGTTGATATGAGTGTCAGATATTAACATTTATTATTGTGATTTCTTTTAAGTGTTACTACACTTTCCAAGTTATTTTGTAAGTACGTTTTATCAAACTCAATTTTAACTTTCTATATAATTGTGAATAAATACATAAAGTTTATACTCTCTACATACTTATGTGAATTTCTCTTGAAGCCAAACTTATTGGTTGCGGTTTGATGTCATTGAGATATTTTAACAGAATATGCTGTTACGGGCTGATCTTTGATTAAATAGGAAAATTTTCCAATAAAAAATGTTATATTAAAAATCATCACTGGATTTTCCTTTAAAATTTTATTATCCTTCCATTATTAAGACAGGTAAAACCACGTACCTAACAAAATGAACTACACGTTACCACATTCCACATACTCGCAATAACCCTCCTTCATAAACAACCTTCATCAACGTGCCCAACGCTTAGCTACATTTTCCAATATATAAACACGATGCACATTCAATAACTCGTATGAATAATTTCCCGTTCATTTTCCAAAATAAGCTACTTTCATTCGGAATTCCACGTGCATATGCCTTATTTCCGTCAACATGCGACCAATTGGAACTCAGGAAAAGAAATTTTGTTATGCACACAACGCTGCTAAAGGTAATCTATACATTCACACATGGCTATAAGGTCTAAATCCGCTTGCACGCAATATATTTTCCACGAATTCAATATAGTTATTTGTTGTGGAAATCGAGGCGTGCGCTGCGGTCGCCATATTTTCCCATTTCCCGTGGGATGTTGGGCAACATTATGTATTTGTTAAGAATTAGACCTGCCAACTGAGTCCGGTGTGCCGTGTTCAGTTTACGGCTCGCTTTAGGACGACTAAAATATATTGGGGACATTTTAATAATAATAACGAGTTTAAAATTTTACGGCCAGTAGTTTTGTCGCGTATTTTATACCTTCAATTTTATAATATATTAGTAATTTTTTGTTTTGTGCAATATTTATGGTTCTAAGAGCTTGTCATAGAATATTAAAAATTGTCTTCACTGCGTTTTATGTAAGACGGGTTGGTAACGTATAAGCCATATAATTAGGGAATTACAGACACTGCTAATGCAATACTTACCATCACATAAGACGAGGTTTGCCAAGTAGTAATAAAAAAGATAAACAATTAAATCAATATTAGTCAACAATACATTTTTATCCTTTCCAAATTGTGTTAGCTATAACGAACATTTATTTTTGACATTTCACAGCACTTTTTTTCCTATTTTATTTCTCACAACTAACCTTCAAAGAAAAAAATCTACTTTTGACTATATATCTGTGTCAGAGTAATTGCTTGCTGCAACTAAACCAAATATCAATCAGCTTCAATAAATTGCCTCTGAGAAAGTCGCCTAAGGCGGATGGATGTCAAGGTGATCCCTCTAAATACCTTTTTTCTCGATTAAAGCGAAGATTCGAGAATAAGGATGGAATTAAAGGAAAGTAAATGGATATTTGGACCTGAAAATGTTATTCTTATTAATTCAATAGTTTGTTACAAAAGTCTAGTAGACGTTAGTTTCAGAAATTCTGTGCAAAAATGATATAATTTCACTCTTACTTGAGTGAACTGCACAGTTTTTCTATAGAGTTTTAAAGTGGAGATTTAAACTATTAAGTTTAAATAGCTATAATTATCTGTGAGTTTTATATTTAAATATAACCATCTAAAACTAGCTTCCACCCAGAGCCTCGGTAAAAAACTTATGTCATCGGTGCTAGACAAGTGACAATCTATCCAGACTATCTATTCTAACGACTTGTTGTCGATAGCTCATTCAAAACAAAATATGTATAACATAGAAGCGGTAGGCAGAGGTGTTTCGCACCCACATTTCGCCAGCTATGTTTGGTCCCATGAAATAGGGGGCGAGCCTATTGTCATCAACCGGGAACATTTGTTTACCAAACTCCGGGAAAATCTTAATACTGCAATTTCATGATAGAAAAGCCCACTACCATTTTAACCCGACCCAGGAATCGATTTCCGATTCCGATTCCCGCTACGCAATCGAGGCAGCAAACAAAATATGATATTTCAAAATTGGTTAAAATTTCTTACATACGAAAAATCAATGAACCAATGATTGATATTACTGATGTTTCATCCGACCCGTATGTTTCATCAAATAAAAGCTTCATTAGCATATACAAAGTAAATAAACGTGGTTACTTTGGTAGAAATAAAATGTAAATTCTGTTGCGGAAGCAACACCGGCTAATAAAATGATGTATCGTAAAACCTTTTTACTTACCAGAGGTAAAATTAAAAGGAAGATGTTATTATTTTCTTTGGGGATTTTTTTTTATACCACTACGGTGGCAAACAGACGTACGGTCCGCCTGATGGTAAGCGGTTACCGTAGCCTATGGGCGCCTGCAACACCAGGGGCATCACGAGCGCGTTGCCGACCCTTAAGAAACCTATTCACTCCTTTTTTGAAGAACCCCATACTGTAGTCCGTCCGTCGTGTATTTAGCTAAAATAAATGTGTTGCTATTACATAGGCGTAGAAGTGGGTATTGGTGTAGGAAGATGGACCTGCGGGGTTTTTAACGTGTGTTTTATCTGTTGAGTCGAAAAGGTAATAACGAGCTTTTACTTCCCTCACCTTTTTATATTTATAGAAAAACTGATCGGATTACATCTAAAAGTAGAAGCAGTAAATTCTCTATACTTAAATAACAAGAGTCAAAACAAAAAGCAATTTTGAAAAATAACAACGGTATCCCATTTAAACAGAAACGATTTTTTTTTTTATTTATTTATTCATACTTAATTTTACAAGAGTAATACATAAAAGATGATGCAAATCATAAACTCATTAGAGTTTTACCGTGCATCATACTCATCGACACAAACATAAGCTAATCTAAAACTTACCTAAAATAAGTAATACAATTTTATAACAAGTCTTAACAGTTTAACACTCCTTATTTGGGCAGTCGTGTAAAAGTAACAAAAATCACACTGAGAGGGTATATGAACATAATACACAAGCATTGACGGGCGCACATCGGTGACCGCCGCCGCTGCCGCTTACCTACCTACATAATATTAAAAACTTAGGAATGTATTTAAAAGTGATATAGGTTGCTCCTTTTTGTTTAGTTACGATTTTAGATATTAGTTTTGTGAAAAAGTAGGATGTATATGAATATCTATCTATTTGTGGTTTATATTATTAATAATTATGTACTTATTTATTTATTATAAGTATTATTTTATTATTTGTTGTTTATTTAATTAGTTTAGGTATTCAAGTTTTCCAAGAAGTGTTGTTTTAATTTGTGTTTTATGTTTTTATGTGAAATTTTGTTCTTTAATGTTGCAGGTAAACCATTTATAAGGAATGGTATAATATAGTTTAGCGTTCTTTTGCCGTGTAAGTTGTTATAATTAGGGAGTAGCAGCTTTGCATTAGTGACACTACGAGTATTTATTTGGTTATTACTAACGGCTTTAGTTATCTTATAACTTTCATTAAAATATTCTTCCTTCAATAATGTTAGACTAATATTTTCGTGGATGGGTATAATTTTGCAAAATTCGAATAGTCTATGATAATCATTTTTAAATTTTGACTTAATATTGTACGGAACAATGGTTTTTAATAAACGTAATTGTAGTGTGTAAATTTTGTCAAGGTGGGTCTTATATGTTCTTCCATAGCTCGACAGTCCATATGATATCGTTGATTCGGCCAGAGATTTGTAAAGCATTAATAATATTTTGTATGGTATTTTGTATTTTATCAAAGAAAATTTGGCTAGGATACACCTTAATTTATCACAAACCCCCTCGATGTGTTGTTTCCAATTAAGTCGGCTATCAATAGTTAGACCTAGGTACGTTTGTTTATCAACAAGATCTATGGGGTCACAGTTGCAGGGTACCTTCCTAAGGCAGTTGTCATGCAAACACTCATGACTGTGGGCTATTAATACAGGCCAGGTTGGGCTTCTATTTTGACTAGAAGAGATGTACATTAGTTTTGTCTTCCCAGCGTTTAATACTAAGCCTGCATCATGTGACCACTTGGTGAGTAAATCAAAGTCACTTTGTAACAGTTTTTGAGCATCTTCAACACTCTTTCCAGCAGCCACAAGGCAGGTATCGTCAGCGAATTGCAAGATCTCACACTGTTTTATGACATTGACGAGGTTATTTACATAAGCTAGATAGTGTAGCGGACCAAGTACTGAACCTTGTGCAGTGCCTGCTGTTACTCTAATTGAATCACTCAACACGTTATTGACTTTGACCATGTATTTTCTCTCGTTAAGGTAATCTTCGCACCAATCTAATAATTTGCCTCTTATGCCACTTTCATGAAGACACTCTATTAGCCTGTCATGTTTGAGTGTGTCGAACGCCCTGCTGTAATCTATAAACACTACTAATACGTGATGTTTTTTATCTAGGTGTTTATGAATACTATCTGTGAACTTTGATAGCAGCTGTGTTGTATTCTTTTTTGGTTGAAAACCATATTGTTTACGCGTTAGTATCTCATTTTTTTCAAAGAACTCGTGTATTTGTTTGCAAATGAATTTTTCAATAATTTTGTCAATAGTAGGTAATATAGTAATAGGGCGATAGTTATTATAGTCTGTCCAGGTTCCTTTCTTGTGAATCGGTCTAACAATCCCTGATTTAAGTAATGGTGGATACTTGCTAGTTTGTATACTTAAGTTAATTAAATTAGAAATCACTGTTTTGATTTTCAGGCAGATTCTTTTTAGATCAATTGCTCTAATTCCATCAATGCCTGGATCTTTATTATTGTTCAAAGACATAATGATTTTCTTTACACTAGCCGGGTTCGCAGGCTTCAAACGCATAGTAACATTTGCTGGAGTTTTGTACTCTGTTAGTTTTAACAATTTTTGTGAGCATGTAGGAATTATAAGTTTAACGCTTTTATCAAAATTGTGTGCAAAATTGTTGGCGATATCTCTAGAAGTTGTGTTGAGATTCGCAAAAGTATTTTGAATTGTATCATCAATTGACTTTTTTACTCTTCCTGTGATGTTATTCAGTATTTGCCAAAGTTTTCTCATATTATTTTTATTAGAAAAAATTTCAGACTTTATCTTATTATTTTTAGTTTTATTTATTAAAATATTTGCATAATTTCGCGCTTTATTATATTCTTGTTTTAATATAAAATTTCTAGGATCTTTTATCCATTTGAGAAATAAATTATCCCTATATTCACAGGCTTTGATAATTTTTTTGTTTATCCATTCATTATTACTACGAGATAGACTACATTTTACTTTAATTTTATATTCTGATTCTTTATAACATTGTTTAAACTGGGTATGTACATAATTATATAAGTTGGTGGGACATTGTATTTCGTGAGATTTATCCCACTGAACTTCATCGAGACATTTGTTAAGAATTTTATAATTGATACATGTCTTAAATTTTGGAGCAGCCTGTATCTGAGCGCCAGCGCAGGCGAGTATAACAGCGCGGTGGTCAGCCAGTGTGGTACCGAGTGCTGCCGTGAATAGGTCTTGTGTGCGGGACCGCGCATATATATGATCTATACAAGTTTTACTTAATCTACCATTGCTGATTGCTATTCTAGTGTGTTCAGTGATCCCGCACAAAAGCCCGTGGCTATGCAACATATTAATGTATTTATGCTTCACAGGATCATTTGTTTTCAAATCAATATTAGTGTCTCCTAAGAAATATAAATCAGTGGTTTTAGAGAATCTATTTAACGCAGTGTGAAGTTCGTCAATAAATGAAATTTTGTTATAGCTTGGTGGTCGGTACACCGCACACAAATTTACAATATAGTTCGATTGGGTGGTGATAGTACAAAAAATACTTTCAAAGAAACTAGTCTTAAGATTCGTGATACTACATTTGTGTTTTTTATTAACATATATGATTATACCACCACCCTTTCGGGTGTTTCGCAATGCTGTATACATTCGGTAACCGTCTATTTGATACAAGATACTACTGTTTTCTGAAATATTAGTTTCAGTTAAAATTACAATATCTATACATTTTTTTGATGTTATCAACGTTTGTTCAAGAGCAGAGAAGTTTTTTATTATGGATCGAATATTAATATGCATGAACAGTAAGTTAGATTGACTGTTAGGAATACAATTTAGGAAATCGTTAACGTTTAAGCAGTTACTGAACTCGCTTATATCATTGAAAATATTACACATATTAGTAAATAAGAGTTAAATAAGTGAACAGCTATCTAGTCAGTAGTTAGGTCTTAGTTATTGTTTTTGATAAGTGCGTATATGTCATTCAAGGACCGCAAAGTAAGAATTTTTTCACCATCATCCTTACGAGCTTTGACCAGCCCTTGTTTGAACCATACATACTTGAATTCGTGTTTGCCTTTTAGCTCCTGCTTTGCATTCCAAAATAATTGTTTGTGATGTTTTGTCATGGCTTCCCTCACATACACGATATTGTTGTTGTTTCCTTCACTATTTAGGACATCTTCAACAGTTGGCTTGATATTTTTAGCGGCACTAATCCAGTTCTCTGGGACTTTTTCGTCATTGAGCTCCACTAATATATTGGCCGTCTGGTCTTTCCATCCGTGAAGTCTACGTGCACTTTTGATCTCTTCTATGGGCTGTTTCAGGTGCTGCGCAATTTTGTTTACTAGGAGTCTGACATCTTCATCTTTTTGTTTAGGCACATTTGCAATTTCCACGTACTTTGTTAGCTTCTCTTGTTCTATCTCCTGTATGCGTTGTTCTAGAACACCTACACGGGTTTCTAAATTGTTATTTTTATTAATTAATTCTACATTCTTCCGCTCGAGTGCTTTAATGGTTTTCTGGAAGGCTTCGATGCACTCTACTGCTTCATCGAGCTTAGCACTATGGAACTGCAATGAATCAGTCACTTGCGCCATTTCTTTTTTGATCGCTTTTTCAACCTCTTTGCTTATATTGCTTAGTAACTTTTTTACATTTAATTGGACTGGTGTATCGTCGTCTTCATCGTCATCTTCAGGAGTAAAAATAGATGAATTACGTCTTGGGGATTCCTGCTGACATTCGTTGCATGTCCACTCCAGACTAGGTGCAGCTTTTAACGCAGCTATCTGCTTATTTGTTAATCCTGTACATTTTGGGTTCAGATGTACAATTCTTTCACATTTACCGCACACTAGGCCAGGTAAAGATTTAGTTATATTTTTCTTACAGTTATCACACTTAGACATTATTTATTTTTAACTGTGGGTATTCGCATAAATTAAGTTGCTGTCACGCGTGCGTCTCGGATAAATGTTCGTCGATGAGTGTGTGAATTACTCTTGATTATACGTTTTTTCTTACTTACTGGTCATGTGTATTTGTTCTTATATGTAGAGATCTTATTTAAATCGAAATTTATCTATCTACAATAAATCAGCTATGAAACTTTAGTAGCTGTACCTACTTTCAAAACTACCAAACTTCAAAAATCTCTACATCAAAACTACGACATGCTTAAAGCTTTTAACAATCAACTAAAACAAAATCGAATACTATTTCAAGCATTACAAAGTCTTACCAGATCTATTGACAAGAATTCTCTTTAAAAACTCGTTCAAAAACTTTTGGACAATGAAACAAGTGCAAATGACGTCTTTTATACAACTTTGTCTCAGTGGAGCAACTTTTGGACAGTGAAATAAGAGAGTAAACGGTGTTGTTTGCGATGTTGCGTCGAAATAAAGTAGATGTAGCTTTCTTTGATGGCACTTGCACGTGACGGAAACACGAGTCTATTGATGTAATTACGTATTTAAGACAATAACAATTATGTTGTATGGGAAGAAGATCAGACACTACAGTCCGTATAGTGACGGGTTAAGAAGTCCAGAAGAATATATAATGTCACTACCCAATTTCAGCCCATGGGTGTCGTACAAGGCGACTCAGGGACTAACCTTAAGCAAGAAGAGCACTGCAAGAAAAGGAAAATGCGAACCAGAACCCTATAACCCGTCTGGCCAGCGTGGTATAGTAGGCTAAATTCCCTCCAAAATATTTGGAGGAGACCTGTGCTCAGCAGTGGAACATTAAATATGGGTTGTAATGATGAAAAGTGATGATGGGAAGGATATTTTTGAGGAACGGAGATTTTATTCATAGACAGAACTAAGATATTGAAGCTGGGCCGCTAAATATGCGAGAGTTTAAAGATAGAGTAGAGAATCCCGTAAGCTGTGACGCTACAAATAGGGTAAATGCAATGCATGTAAAACATAAACTTAAAAATTAGTAGTTTTAGTAACTGACAGAGAAATACATACAAGTAACTTGAAATACCATTACTTTAATTTCTTAGACTGCTAAAGTACTCATTTGATGACATGTTAGCTCAATATCCACTATCAGTTTAACTAAGGCCGATTTTTTCGAAACTAGTGTCATTCAGTTGTGACTTGCCTCCTTAATCTTTAGCGGGCCAGATAAAAGGTAACTTTAGAGATTGATCCAAATTTGCGTCTAGCTCAAGTCAATTCTACTTCAATTTGAGTTCAATATCAGATTTCCGATATTGACGTGATTTAGGTCAATGCTATCTCGGCTCAATACGTTGGCCAAAACGTTTATGTGACAGCGTTGGAATTATTGATGATGATTTTCTGGTAAACTTTACTCCGCACTTAAAGATCAAATAAAATAAGTTACTCGTTCACGGCTAAATTATTATTGAACGGATCTTTACTCTAATTGACATAGAAATAGATATGGACTTGATATTAACTTATACTTGTAGCTTTGCTCCCGTGAAATATTTAATTTCACGTGAGCAAAGCTACAAGCATAAGTTCAGGTCATGTCGCATTTAGAAACCATCATGAATATTATTTGGCTTCAATGCCTACACGGGAAAATTTGTATGACGTAAATATCTTCTGATATATTTGGTGCAGTCATGAGACGGCTGTTTCTTTGTATTTTGTCTTATTATCTTTTGTATTATCTACAATTCAATATTATCTACAATATCTACAATTTGAGTCTGCCATTTATAAGAGCGTATACACACAAGTTCGGTCACAACTCTCCAACGCCCAACATGGGTTTCAGCCACAGAAAAGCACAACAAGCAATTTACTTGAGCACATGATACAGGTGCTGCCTGCGATGGATAGTGGGGGACAGGCGGACGCTGCCTACTTCGATTACAAAAAAGCATTTGACTTAGTCAATAATGACGTGTTGCTAATGAA
This sequence comes from Laspeyria flexula, assembly GCA_905147015.1. Lineage (NCBI taxonomy): Eukaryota > Metazoa > Arthropoda > Insecta > Lepidoptera > Erebidae > Laspeyria > Laspeyria flexula. Next base: position 13,398,573 of record LR989960.1, on the reverse strand, counting down.
GTTGGCAAGCGTTGGCTTTACCCCGCATTTACTGCAGTTCTTCGGCACTTACATGAGAGATAGGCAGCAATATGTGGACTATGCAGGATACACATCAAACCCATATTTTACCTGGTCTGGTGTGAGCCGGGGCAGTAATCTTGGTCCGCTGCAGTTCCTGATCTTGATCAATGATTTGCCTAAGGTTGTAAAACACTCAAATTGCTTGTTGTTTGCAGACGACCTCAAGTTGTGTCTTACTGTAGCAAATGGTGATGACTGTAGGCGCTTACAGGAGGACATAGACAGTGTGGCGACATGGAGTAGGGAAAACTGTTTGCAATTTAACACCCAGAAATGCGTAACAATCACCTTCTCGCGCTCACGTAACCCCATTGTACATAATTATAATTTGGATGGGGTCCCAATGGTCAGGGTCACGGAGGTTAGGGACTTAGGTATTAGTCTCAATTCGGAGCTTACGTTTCGTGATCATATAGTGAGATGTTGTAAAAGAGCATACAGAAATCTAGGTTTTATACTTCGAACTGTAAACTCTTTTACAAACATTAAAGCTATAGTCGCCTTATATAATGCTTTAGTAAGGAGTTAATTAGAATTTAACGCAGTTATCTGGGCTCCACATGAGACTAAATATAGTCTCATGTTGGAGCGAGTACAGAACAAATTTGTTAGGTTCTTATATTTACGTATGTACGGGGTTTATCCATTTTACCCGCTCATGTATCCAACCCTATTTGTGTTAGGTATGGTTGGTTACAATGAGCTGGGTGTGAGAAGAGAGCTAGCACTTGCACTGTATTTATTTAAAATTATTAGAGGGGTCATACACAATCCCAACATATTAGGGCTCCTCGGTCTGAATGTCCCGGACAGGTATGTGTGGCGACGTCGGGCGCCGCCGCTGCTGGCGGTGCCGCGCGGGCGCACAAACCTACTGAACTTAGCGCCACTACCACGTGCACTGCGCACTCTCAACCTGGTGGCTGCTCACATAGACTTGTTTGGTTGTGCACTGAGTGAGTTCACAAAGGCAACTTTATATGCCACATGTTATACATAGTTTAAGAAAATTAATAAATATTACACATGTTGTTAGTTTGTTACACTTTTGTATTGGGTATTGGTACCTGTAATGATAGATGTAAGCCTGGAAAATAAATAAATAAAAATAAAAAAATAAATAAATAAAATTCGGTGTCTCTCATGTTTGTACTACTGAACGTTTTCTATTTCTATTTTTTTTTTACATTTGAATCATCATAGTAAGGAAGTCATCTCTAAAGAAACATATTGATAAGTACTAGTGTGAACACTTAAATACTAAGGGCAGTAGCATACTGAAAGAGCCTAATAACATTCAATCCGTCAACGTGAATACTTACCATGTTTCTGTCGGTAAGTGCACTTTCTCATAAAGCCCATGCATTTGACTCGTCACCGTTTTGAAGATTAACTTCCACTTCCAATACTCTGATGCTATTCTTTGATGCTGTAACAATAATGTATCGAATGATGTGTATGTTGTTTATCACATTAAAATAATGTGGTACTGATTCTAGGCGTTTGTAAGAATAGTTGTCTTACGAATTGTTGTAAGTTTGTGGTCCTTGAAATATAACCTTATCAGAATAATCAAATGAAATCTCATTCATTGTTCTTGATTACGATGTAACTCTCATAAAAGTTGAGAATGAAATAGGTAATTTGAAAAAGAAGTCAATTTGCCTTCTATAGGATATATGTATATTGATGCTACTCATACTATGATTAGTAGTAAATTTTAAGTAAATCTTAAGAAATAATACATTTATGAGAGACTAAGAAACATTTTTAAATAAATAGTTTTTCCTTCAAAAACAATTAATGTTTTTTAATAAAACAAAAACAATTTACCGGAACAAAAGCGATTACTAATAGAGTTTTATTTTCTCAAACAAAACCTAAATTAATTAAAACAAAAAAGTTGTAACTTTTTTGTATGAATTAATTCAATTTAAATGTAGCCGGGCCGCAATCAACCTTTGGCATTCCTTTTTCCTCCTCTTTTACATTTTAATGTTAGTAGTGCGTCGGCTAGATAAAGAAAAAGAATGTTTTAATGAAACAAAACATGCATTTAATTTCACAACAGCAATTATCTAAGTTTAAACAATGACGAATAATTCAGATTATAATTAAAAAAAAATAGTTTTATTGTATGAGTTGTAGGGTAAAGGGAAATTAAAACGTCCTAAATGGTACAAAACAAATAATGTCAGATACGGTAAAAATAATTATTATTTGTGAAAGATTCTAAAATCTAGGTATAATAACAGAAGTCATCTTTTGTTAAAAGAGGATTAAGAGTAGCACAAATACACTTGCCATGTAACCCTGTGGTGTTCTCTCCTACATTTTTATGCAAAATATTTTAAAATCCTGCTCTGCAATCAAAAGGCCATTACCGGCCATTCTTTAAAATTTTAATATCCAAGTACCCTATTTTTGTAACGGCCATTCACGTCACTTATGCTCAGAGACTTTCAAAAAGAGAACGTTTTAAACATTGGAAAATGTCGGAAATGTCGGGCCGAACGTACCACGTATTGTTCTTTCTGTTCACAGAAATCTATTGTATTTTATTTTAGTGCCCTTTGGTTGGAAGGCGTTAGTTTATATCCGGAGTGGAACAACAATAGAATTCGTGATATGTGACTACGTCACACGTCAGTTACGATAAAGTTATCTTATACTGAAAGTGTCCAGATTTTTCATTAGCTTTTTGTTGAGCAGCTATTAAAGTCAATTCCTAGTATCTTATATGTAGGGAAGTCTAGCATTGATTTTAATCGAATTATTTTATTTTATTCCGAATTTTGCTTTTCTTGCACAGGTGTATTCTGGTTTGTTCCAATAGTCGCCTTCTACGACATCCTAGTGATTAAATTGATTGTATTTTCACACAATGGCCAAAAAGATCATTATACTCATAATATATGCATACCTACTACATACTTATAGTATTGTTGATGCAGTTAAGCTCAAACGCCCTAAGCTCTCTTTCTAGAACACTGTTGTTCAGTAGTAGAACACTTATGCTATTGTTTCAGTTCAATTCATAATTTTTTTGGTAGTCAATAAACAGCCTTCTAAAATATGGTTCGATAAACTATTTTACCTTCTAAGGATGCACTAAACCTACCTATAGTACAAGGTAGATTTTTAGTCAAGGCCTCTATAAAACTGCAGCGCCCTAGAACCGCTGTTTGCAACATAAATCGTATAATCACTGCAATATACCCATGATTCATTGAAACCGCTCCATTACGTGTCATTAACCACCCGTAAGTGCAATGGTCATCAGTGACACAGTGACTGATTTGTTTTGAAATCATGAACGATTGTTTGAAATAATTTATCCTAATTATTTTATAAAATTAAGAAAAAAATTAGCTGGATGATTGGATGTAGTCTGGAAATAATGCTTTCTTTCATTGATCGCATCTTTTTTTCCAACTAATTTAAACAAAAACGTAATTTAGTCGTCTGAGGAGAATACTTGAGACAATAATGTATTGGTTAATATTCCTATGGTGATTCAGAACATAAAAAATAGAGGAATAGAAAAAGAAAGGAAAGGAACAAATCACAATTGGTACACTTGTGCCAGAAAAATATAACTCTTGATAAAACAATGTACCAAGCCTACTGGCCAACCTCTTGTGAGGTGAAAGCGACCTCGGGGTCAGATCCGAAGAAGATGGCATGACCAGTTCCGCGAGGCATTGGGTTGCAGCAGACCGAGAATAAGCAGCAGACGAAGAATAACCGAGGAGCGAGACGCAGGAAGAAATAATATATAACAGGACCGACAGACGTTGAGGAGGACTTATGAAAAGGTGAAGTGAGACCTGTATCTAACAGTACGTTCTATTTGTTCTCGTAAACGTCATTGACGTAAGCCTGGCGATATAAAAGGAGGAATGACACCTTGTACTCTGAATCGCTCACAACTGACGGATGCATGATTCTTACAAATTAATATAGGTAGCACTTATCTCACGATTCGAGTCTGAAGTAAAGATACTTTTCCAGCGTGTATGCAAATTTGTTGTTTGACTAAATTGGGGTGTGTATAAGACGAAGTTTTACCCATACCCGTTTTCGTTAACCTTTCTTTCGTACCTGCTATCGCTTCAATTAATTTTATTAAATGGAATACGATCGTTATTATGATTTATATACATTTTTATGGCATATAATGCAAGATCTTATTCTGTTTCGCCATTATATTAATTTATAAACGTGCTGTTTTCGTAATTACTTTTTCTATGTATTTTGTTTTGGTACGTTTATAATGAAGCACCTACTTTTAAAGGCTCGAGAAAAATAGTATTTTGCTAGCTAACTATATTGATAAAAATACTTAGCACAGTCATGTTAAAACTAGGTTAACTTTAAACCATCTTAAATAATACAGTTTTTGTGGTTTAAAACTACTTTTATGTTAGTCTCTGTTTTGTAATATGGGGTCTAAAACCTGTTTTAAGAGGACATATTCTATAATTACCGAAAACTATTTAGTTTGTAAGGGATTATTTACCAATCAGTAGAATTTCAATATTGCATGAGCCTTAGAATAAAAGGATTATTTTGACCGTTTTATACGCTTCCGTAAACCAATTAACAATAACGGCCTGTCTCTTCGATGGCTCGCATTATAATTTAATTATTTTATTAAAAAAACCTTTCAAAGTTTCTTCTGTTGAAATATTGAAGAATGGCTAATTATTTTTTTAGAAAACGTGGATAAAATTTTCCTAATGAAAATTCTTACATTAATTTGTGTTATAAAATGCCTTGTAAAAGTATTACGTTAAGGAAAATATTTATGGTTCCCGTAAAATAGAAAAGTAAATAATTACTGCAAGGATTCCTGTTCATAATCACGCTACGCAAAAGTTAACATACTTATATTTCTTTTTTGAAACCAGAGAGAAAAAGACCAGAGTCTTAATCAAGATGAATCTAATAAAGAATCCAAGCTCGATGAGGTACCCTAGTTTTCCTAAAAAGAGTTCTCAAAGTCACCGCAGGGAATAAATGATCATCACCACATACCTACGAATATTGCGAATTAATCACAAGCAAACTTTAATAAAAATACACATAAAACTAAGTTTAATTTGGCAATTTATAACTCACTGGTTTTTATCGCAATTGTATCGAATAAGTCATCCATATATTTGAGTTAAACGGACGACAAAAGAATCTCTCAATGTTTGCCCGTAAAAGTGGTGTCTGTTATCCAATCGATTCAATTAATCCTTTAATTAAATTAAGCCACTTTGAGTACGTCGATGTGACCTAGACCCCAATGAAGCCAAAAGAGGGCTCACTAAATCCGGATTAGAACGTCGAAAGTCGGAATTAGGTCGTTCCGAAGAGTTCATATTGATTTTGTTTTATTTTTTTATAGATTATGTCAATCAGGTTTCATGTGACAGTAGTTTTGGTACGTGAATATTTCGTTGAACAATACAATTAATAATGAAACATTTATTATATATTTTTTATTATATATATTTCTAGAAACTGCTGATTGCTATGTTTTGCTAGAGTTTCTTACCAGATTTTCTCATCATTTATTACCATACTGGCTAATTTATCAAGTTGCCCAGAAGGCTTCCAACTTGACTTATTGACTACCACATTAAGTGGTAACCGGGACCAACGGCTTTAAGCGCCATCCGAAGCACGGAGATGTTTGAGAATGAAATTGTCACAAACGGTCACCCATCATGGACTGAACTTGATAAGTGTTGCTTAACCTCGATGATCGTAGTGAACATCTCAGTACCACAATGCTACGAGGGCATATAATATTATACTCGTAACATTTATTCACTCGAGAACTTGTCGTCCGCATCAGTCATCAGTTCTGCATCATATGTGCTCTGGTCTCGAATGCAGACCAGGCACCGGTAAGCATAGCGCAGGACGTCTACCCACTAGGTGGATAGACATTTTGATTCGTAACTAAGATCAATAGGAGTCAAATACGTAATACAGCCGGTTAACAGTTTATTCCATATGGTAGTACTTTAATTCTACTCACACGTAGCCTAACAGACATATATCTAACTAGAAGTCACGAGGGGCTTTGCCCCCGTCGTTCTTTATTCGGCTACTGTTCAGCTCCTTTTGGCCGTAGCGTGATGTCACATAGCCTATAACCTTCTTCGATAAATGGGCTATCCAACACTAAAATAAATTTTGAAATCGGATCAGCAGTTCTTACGATCCTAGCGTAAAAACAAACAAACAAAGTCTACAGCTTTATAATATAAGTAATATAGTATAAATACTTTTATCAAAGGGTTTCTTCAAAATCAAATAAGTTTTGCATTTTAACTGTAATTGCACAACTAATACTATTTTAAGTACCTACTAAATTAATTAATTAGATCGTGTGGTGTATTAAACTCGATTAGTTGCGATGTAAACATTATAACTGTAGTTTGCTAAGGCTATATTGTTTGTCGCTACGCTTGTCAGGTGAATTAACGACCCAAAGTAATATTTTACATGTCGTGACTCTTGTCTTGATGGTACAGTGCTCACAAATGTGGCATAACGGCAGCTTAGTATATACAAATCAGCTATTTAGATTAATTGTCTAAGGAACGAAAGGTTTTGATACTTGTCTCATTTTAAGATTTCGTATCACGACGTTGGTAGATGCAAATCTTCGAAAGAACCTTTTGAACGTCTTTTTAAAGACAAATACAAAAAAAAAAAAAAAAAAAATCTTTACGTGTTTCCTTAAATATATTATTTCTGTATAAAATCGGTTGTTATGGACGGCCATGCATGGAGCTTATCGTAAAGTTTCTACAGGTTTATCAGAATTTCCATCGCGATATAGTTTTGAATTATGACTCAAACCATTTACCGCATGAAAAGTTTACTTAACTCAATTACGTATAAAATAAGAATGCCATTATAAATCTTATTCTAATACTTATATAAAAGCAATTCACAACAAAGGTAAAAAAGCAGACACGAGAATAATACAAAAAAAAGATTCTTTAAAAAAAGGTTGCACATTATACAAAAGTGGAGCAAAAAATTTACTCGGCGCGTTACCCTGACCTGCAAGTTTCAAGGCGACGAAAATTGTTCAGCAAGATTTACATTTTGTGAGACTTTTTCCACTACGTGTGGAAACTGTACTTGTATTGTTGAAACAGCTCACTTTGCTCGAGCCAGCGATTAAATTGGGTCACTTCGCCCAAATCGGTGATAAGGATAAGACGGTTAACTTTAATGCGAAATTAGAGCGGTTTTTAGACGTCTTGAGCTCAAATTCTGGGTTGAAATCGTTGGATATTTTCCTAATACAATTGGTTTGTGTATTATAGTAATAACAGTTTTCTTAATTGCTGCATCCCTTTTTCATAATAAAATTTTATTCAAATTAAACCAATATCTTAATTGCTTCTAATTTTCTAAATATCAAGGTATTATCTTGCCATAGATAACTATTATCTTAAATCTGTTGTACATACATTTATTCCATAAAATATTTACACCTAACTTAAAAATATAAACAGCTAACCTATTTAAAAAAAAAAGAATCAGATACTCTATTTACAGGAAATTCCTATAAATAAAATATCTGATTGAGATCAGATTCCTGAGGAAACGTACCCAAAAAGCTAGCCACATTACCGCATTGGATAGCAAGGCCAATGCGTTGCTCTTAATTTCTTGAAAAAGACTCTTTTTTACCAAGACAATTATGTCCTGCGACATGTAGATATCACCAGTAATGTTCCTTGCAACCGGTTATAGTTAAATTTGTATCCGCAATACACCAGTCTATATGCGTTGCCCCAGGTAGAGGTCATGTGATACCTCAGAAACACGCTTACAAATTTTATTTATTATCTTGTTTATTTTTTTATTATAAAGAAAGATGTTAAGATGTTGCTCTAACAAAATATAAGGAGCATCTATGAGACACGTTAACAAATGATTACCTACGGATTTGTTCGTAGATTTTCTCGTTCTCGCCCTAATCTCATACGGGTTCTACGGGATTCCAATTGATCCCCACTAAATAGGTACAGAAATCTCACAACTCTGATAGGTTTTGTGTATTACGACAGTTTTGTGACTTTCTATGTAATACAGATTTTACGAGTAGATTCGTTCGTCCCTTGCAATCTTTATTTCATGTATGAAACTATTGATTTGCAATTTTATAAGGGTTTTATGTTACGAACTATAAAGTTAAGGAATCAAGCAAAAAGGTCGTTGGTGGATAATTTCATTAATTAATGAAAATAAATAAGACTGTAAATAATAATATATTAACAAACAGCTTGCATAAAATACAACAGAATATATATACCAATAACTGTACTGGACAGAGTATGGACATATCAGTTATATTTAGATCAAGTGCACCTCAGAGGTCAAGGTTAGCGCATCGAAGCAGTTCCTAGTTTAGTTATTGGTGTGAGTCCAATTTACTTCGATTTCAATACTGAGATAGGGATATTTATTGAGATACATCCATTTAAGTACCTATTACGTTATTTACACATACATAACAAACTGACTATTTATGGTGGTAGAATGTAAATAAATAAAATTAATCTCCAAAAACCTAAACACTCAGATCTCACTTCACTTCACTCTTGTGTTCTGCACTCTTGTGTCTTGTGCGTATAATTTTTTTGTATAATTGTAATCTAAATAATAAATTGTATCTTTATGTATGTATTAACTTTATAATAAGAATAATAATTAATAGATCATTTATTTCTGGCATACACCCATATATACAATACAATTTAAACATACAAATGAAATAATGATATAAAATTTAATAAAATAATTTAAAATTTTACACATAAACACACACACACACACATAACATACGCACAATCTAAATACAAAAAAAAATATCATGTATCCTGTCGCATGTGTGTTCTAATAATAATTTTTAAATATATTTTTTCTGATGTATAAGTGTATGCTTTGTTGGTTGTCCATAAATAAATAAATCTACAAATGTTAAGTAGGTAGTTAGGTTAGTTCAATAGGACAGGGCACTTTTATGAGGGTAAAGAGCAACTATATTCCTGTTAACGCAGATATCAGTCCCTAGTCAATCTTCAGCATAAAGAAAAAAAATACAAAGCATTCACTTGGCTAAAGTTAAGTTAACTCTATGGCCAACGGTTGCCTTTGCGGTTCACCAAAGAGTTCACGACATTCAGCAATATTTCCAAGCCCAATTATTCCGTTACATTTAGAAATTATTGCTGTTATTACACCATCGGCACTTGATATTTCTTATACCTGAATTTCACAAACATTACATTAGGTACACCCGTGTCACGCGAATCCCCCATTTCCAATTTTTCGACGGAGACATTTTGAGAATTTACAATATCGTACCACAGCTATTTAACGACTTTTATACAACTTTCTGAATTATAAAAGGTAAAGTTGAAACAAAGTGGGTCAAGTTTGTGTTCTCCGCAAATGCGGAAGGTAATTTTGGTGTTCAATAGATTTTTTTCGTCGTTCCCCACTCGAACGTGAGCCAATTTCAAATCAAAGTAACTTGTTGATAATTGAAATTGAACCTTATTTTTTGGTAGTGTAGTATTATTTTATTTTATCATTGGACTGTCAGTAAGTTAGAGTTAGGATTTTATTCCATTAGGATGTTAGTTAACAATCTATTAAATGTTGTTTGGTTAAGTTCGTACAGAGTTTGAGGTTGTAGGCTGGCGCAAACGAATATGTTTGCTAAAGACGTAACTTTGGAATTTATTTGTGAATTAAATCGTAAAATAGAAAGAGGACGGCATCAAGCGTATATTTTCTTGAGGTTTTTACATATACTGTTGAACTAAGATACTTGTGTAATTGTGTGTGTGTGAATTTTGTTAGTGTAATTGACATTGTATTTAGATATTTATTATAATTCAATAATAATTTTAGCTCTAAATCATAAAGAAACATTAAGGTTTATTTTAATAATACAAATCGATTGTATTCAATCAAAAAATATCCGCAACTAAGATAGATCTCAAAACAAACCATTCAATTGCAGGCGTTAAGTCCCTGGATACTCTCAAAACGTTTCAAGATGTTACTGAACGTTAATTAATGAAAGTCCTGACATTTCATTTCAAAACCATTCTGTTTTCGTTAACGAATCATTTTAATATGATTACAATTTGTGCTGAATTACTTGTTTACTAATAAACTCTGTTTGGACATGAAATTATTAATTTTCATGTCCGAACAAACTTTAGTTTTATTTGTTCGATTTGTTTTAATGATTTTAGTGTTTTGAATTTATAAATATTTAGTACTTTTATTATTTAGTAATTCATTTGTTTTATATCTCGGATATAATGAAAGCAGATGTCTTGTTGTTACGGCCGTTTAGATTATTTCGTTTAGTGTTTTATGCAAAAATAATTGAGTTTGCGTTGCTTCAGTTTTAGATTTTCTAGGAATTTATGTTTATTGGAAGTAAAACGAAAAAGGGTTCAACCCAGAAAAAAAAAAGTGTGGTAAGGAGTCGTACCAAGAGGTCAAGCAAAGGGCAGATCCCGAAAGAACAAGTATACATAAGAAAGAAAGAAAAAGTATTAATATTTAAATCTGCTACAGGATAATATATCACACATTAATACACTTATTACAATCATGCTCCTGTAGGAGTCCAAAAATGGTTCTTATCTCAGCTGTGTGTGTGTGTATGATATCCTTTCTAAATGTATAATAATTATTTGTGAAGATATTTAGGTATATATAATTTCTTTACATACTAAATCATACATTTCAGTGTAACACAAGTCCAAAGTTACCTGTAGAATGTAGGGCAATGTTACTGGCTATCCGACTTCCTTTTGTCGTTTTTTATACTACCCTCGGGAAGCGATGGCATGACAAAAACATATTGCATATTACTATAAAGGCCAAACATTGGTGTATCATAAAAATATTCTTTGAGTAATTTTACGAAAATAGTATGTATTACACTGGGTCTTTGAAAACAGTTTCGAATTTCGGAAATTTGGAATAAAGAACACTAAATTAAATATTAGTGCATCGTGGTTTAAATTACGCTGTAGTCTATTTATTTATATTATAGTGTATAATTAGCGTGTATATTTTCCACAATATCACAATATGAATTAAATCCTACGTGTAATAACACTGTAAACTTTTATCAAAATTCTTCCTTCATCATCATATCAGCCCATTAACGTATTGCAATTTAATGGGATTGCTGGACATAAGCCCCACCTAATATCCGCCACAGGGAGCGATTTTATGTCGCCTGCAACCAACAGCCATCCGCAACCTTTACTATCATCACCATCATCATTTCAACCCATAAAGGTCTCACTGCTGGCAACGGGTCTCCTCCAAAGAATTTGGAGGGATTTTGGCCTACTATACCACACTGGCCAGACGGGTTGATATAGGGTTTTGTTTCAAATGTTCCTTTTCTCGCAATGCATTTGTCTGCTTAAAGTTCCATATATAAAGTCCCATACGGCCGATTTCAATAAATCTATCTATCTATGGATTTGGCTACTAAAGTTAGAATTTTGACATACTTTGTATGGAGCTTATGTCAAAGTTATAACTTTAGTAGCCAAATCCATAGATAGATAGATTATTGAAATCAGCCATTAGTCGCCTTTTACGACACCCACGTTTTGAAATGGAGTAGTGACATTATGTATTCTAAATCCGTCACTACACGGACCTTTACTATAGGCCATGAATATTAGGGAATGAATATTAAGGATAATTAAATCAATTAACACGTAACTACACCTGCATACACTTAACTAGTAAGTACTATATACCTACATAATTATGTAATTATCAGACACAACAATACACGGTTCGCTATTACGAAATGTTTCCACACAATTACAGTTTAATGACACTAAATCATTATGGGAAATAGCTAAACAAAAAGACGTATAATTTAAATCACCGTCATTTGCAAGGTAAGCACTGTGCAAATTATGCCGACGCAACTTTTACGAATAAAATACGTCGGTGTATGAAAATAATTTACCTTTTTAACGTTTTAAAATATCATTTGGAGCTAGGTGTGCTGGAAATGTGTGAGGTAAATATATTTCATAGAAAAATGTTGAGCAGTTTTTTAGCATTTTTTCAGACACAGGCCTTAATAAAGTCTGGGTATGAACAGTTCGTAAACAATCTAGACTTGTTGATCTTGACAGTTTGTACCTAAATAATATGGGTCATGTTACTTTAATAGGAGAAAAGATAATTAACACTGGTGCCAGATTTATTGACTAAGTTAACAAGAATAGGATTTTAGGTCACTCTGTAGAATTACATCATTCTTGCATTTTTTATATCAGTAATTTGTTTTCTGGATATAATTATTTTTGCCTTTACAGAAAGTTGCGAAAATGTTTACCTGTATTATTTCTTCTTGCCAATATCTTAGACACGTTTTAACTGGATCTTACCTATAAAAGAATAAACAATGAATTAGTATTAATAACATTAATTAATATCATACTGTGTGCCTTATCACTTACTAAAAGGAATATGTTTTTAGACGCACCTTGGATTCTCAACTCTGATACTAATATAAATAAAACAAATAAATACATTTTATTTGTCTGTTGAAGCTTGAATAAGACACACACGTTGCATATTTTGTAGGCTTCCTAATTACGAATGCCAATAAAAAAATCTGGGTGCCTAATAATTTACTGGCCTGTTGGTCTAGTGGTTAGTGACCCTGACTGCTAAGCCGGAGGTCGTGGGTTCGATCTCCACCTAGGACAAATCTTTGTGTGATGAGCATAAAGGTTTGTTCTGTGTCTGGGTGTAATTATCTATAATATGTATGTATTTACAAAAAAAAAAAGTATTAAAGTAGTATATCAGTTGTTTAGTACCCATAACACAAGCAAATATAGTTGCTTAATTTGGGACTAGATGGCGCTGTGTAAATGTGGTAGAATATTATTATTATTATTATTATAATCACGAATTCTAACAAGGAAACCGTACCGGACGTGCTATGTCACAGAATGGTTGTAAAATTATTTTCAACTAGCTGTGCCCGCAATTTCGTTCGCGTGGAAAACTTATCCCGCATCCATGGAATTTTAATTTTTTTATACGGAACCCTGATATTTTTTCAAAACTAAAGTAGCCTAAGTTACTCCTTGTGATATTAGCTATCCGCCAGTGAAACTCCCGTCGAAATCTGTCTAGCCTTTTAAAAGATTAGCTGGAACAAACAGACAGACAAAAATTGAAAAAAAAAATATTTTGGTATATGTACCGTATACACATTCAAATACATGTAGTAAAAAGCGGTTATTTTATAGTTAAAAACAGACACACCAATTTTATTTATTTGTATAGATAACTACTTCGATTTAGATCACAATATTTACCAGTGCTCTGTCCATATCACAAATAACTTAAACACAAATCTACATAAAATAAACTCCGAATAAAAGAAAGGCTTTCAAAAATCACTGGCAAATTCTTCGTATCACTTTTGATTTATTCTCTTTCTCCGTGAAACGAACGCGTTCATGAATTTTACATTGACAATCGTATTATAAAGTCTGGGTATATTTATTTTCAAGGCGCTTTCCGCTCTTAAGCAAAAGCACTTTGACTTTTAACTATGTCTTGTGAAATACTTTTTTTAGTACAGAATGTCTGCAAGGATCTTTTTATTTATATAAAACATAACATGGCGTCCATTTCGCCGAAGAGGTTGGCAGGGTTACATCAGTTCTCTCATTCACTCTCTCAATAAGTTCTGAGCTTCGAGGGAATTTACAAACATACAATTAACGAACACAAAATACACCTAGACTCGAAATAAATATCTATAAATCACACAAAGATTTATCTCGTTTAGGAATCGAACCTACGTCACTCGACACGTCAATGTCACAGTGATAGTGACAGTCAACAATAATTGAGCACATTCATAATTCCAGGTTTGATAGGCAGGTACTTGAGCACCAGTTAGTTGCAATAAGCTCCTTGCTGCTAAACATAAGTAGACAAACAAAACATACTTTGCATTTAAAAATAAAAATCATCGACATTTTCAGAATAAGGCGACAGAAATATGAACCTCAATAACAGGGTTCCATTTGAGGAGGAAATTTTTAGAATTCTATTGAATCGACAGTCAAAGAGGGGTCTATTGTTTTCTAATACCTTAAAAGGGAAGTTGGATGAAGGCGGACTGAATACGTAATTATTCGCAAGTTTGGGCACATACTGAGTGTTAATTAATAAATTGTCCTTCTCATTCATTATTCATGAACGCCGTGACAGATTACCACTGACCTTTTCTAACTGAAGTGGAAGGACGAAAATAGATCCAAAAATAGAATTTCTGATAGTGTTATTGATTTCTGAACGATTATGTGCGATTATCAACTTCGGTGTTCCATAATATATGTATACGTGGTACACGCACCTGATTTCGCCTGGTCATATTAAACAGACTATTATTTACTTATCAAGCATCGTAAATGGATTTTTAGGTGTCATATTTGGTTTATATTTTATACGCTGTATAAGTTATTAGGCCTCACCTAATTTCCGCCTCAACGAGCGATTTTGTGCCGCCCGCATCCAAAGAAAATGAAATTAGATGAGACCTATGGTGTTCAACAGTGGACGTCATTGGGCTGATATAATGATGATAAGTTATTAATTCAGTCCACAAGGACATCAGTTATCGGTTCTGCGACATTTTTCCAGGCACTTCGCCGTTTGACACCACGAATTATTGGCACCACGGTGTCAATCGCACAAGGACGTTTTTTGTATTGGCTTTTTGGGACCATTTTCATATTAATTTTGTAACATTGTGCCAATTGGTGTAAAACGACGAATATCTTTTTTGCCTTCTTCGTTTCACACCATGGTGATTTGGACCAGTATAATAATAAAATGTGTAAAATCCTATTAAACAATGCAAATACGAGTCTTACGCTGTTTCAAACCTTGATGTAAATCGAACAAGACATTGTCACACGTCGATTGACAGCATGGTCCGAAACAGCCAATTCAAAAAACGTCCTTCTGCGATGGTCACCGTGGTGCAAATAACTCATGGTGTGAAACGGCGAAGTACCCTTTTATTTTTCCGACTGCAGTCTTATACAAAAACAATCAGAAATAAAATGTATACCAATATCATAAGTTTTTATTAGTAAAAGCAATGATATTGGTAAATATATTTGATGACATAACTGTATTACCATAACGTATACATAGCATTATATAGAGCATAGGTGGTAGCAATTACCACGAACAGTATAGTAATAAAGGCTGATATCGTTAGTAACCCCGCCACGATCGTTCTATAGGGTGTAATTTGTACTTGACCTTTTAATGGTACAGGCAATTATAATACCTAACTGCTTAAAAAATGGTTCGTGGAAACGCTAGCGTATGAAATTGAGTTAATGATGTGTATAAAAGTTGTTATAGTTTTTCTGCATGATTTATGGTAAGGAATTAGCGCAGTTTAAAGGTTTTAGAATATCAAAAGTTTAATCGGAACAATTAAAATTTGCTATCTTAGCATTCTTTGGAGGAGACCCATGTCTTACAGTGGGACGTTTATGGGTTGAAATGATGATGAATGATGAACCAAGCATAAGCAGTTGCCGCCACAACAATATTTCCTCTCTTATTCTTCATCAAACATTCTGGTAACCTTACTGATTGGAAAACACAACAACACTACTATTTTTCTGTACTTCTTAAATGTAAGTGAGTTTTATCTGACGAAAAAGTTACCTTTATTTGAAAGCACGCGATTAAATAACTATTTTATAATGAAATTCACTGAATTCATTTAAAACCAAACTACAAAACAAACAATCAGGATGAAAGGTTAGTAAATAAAAATAAAATTGCATCGCATCCCGCCATTCAATTGACTGCGCCTTGCTGCGCCGATCCCATCAATTGGATGTCGAGGCCTTGACACGTCAACACTGCTTTATTCACTAATGATATATACGTAGAGTACATTTTATTCTTTGTCCGTGTAGTTTAAAACAGTTTTTATCGAAAATTGTTTAATCAATTAAGAAGCTTTTTAATCATCATCAACATAACTAACTGCTGCACTCAGAGACATCAATTAACATAATTTTTTCATTGAATAATCGTCTTTAGCCATATAGACTTAAGTATTACACGTTTTTACTAAATAAACTTTAAATTAAGTATCGTCTCTGAGTACGGCAGTAAGACGCTGAAAATTTGATTTTTTGTTATATGTCTAAGACGACAGTGAAGTCGGAATAACGTTCTCTGAAATCACTTTTAGTATTGATGTGTAACTGATATTTGATTTCTGACACCGTCTATGACCTTTAGTGTTTATATGTTTGCGGGATCTCTAATATATGATAGAAGATTGTTGTGGCCACATTACAGAAAATGGAAAGAATCATTATCGTTTACCCAGGCCTCCTCCACAAGGATACAAACCACTCGATCAATATAATAACGAAATTTAAAGCAGACTTTTAGACCCGAAATACTAAGAAAGAATAATTACTGCCGGTAAATCTTGCTCGAAAGCTAATAAATAAGAGAAACATGATTACGTACCTAACTCAAATGTCATTAAAATAAAGGTTATAAAAGAAAATCAGTCATAAATGGTAATAAAGTAATAACATGATTATAATACATAGGTCTTAAAATACAGTACCTATCAATGTGTGCGTCAAATGTACCATTGTTGTGTCTATGTAACGCTTTACGTATAATATAGCGTGCATAATATAACTAGCCTTGTGTGTCCTGTAATCACCTATAGTTAATGTTTTTGTTAATCCTAGATTGTTATTACTGTTGTCTCTTTGACACTATATAAGAAGAATTCTATTAACTTTTCAATAATTGTTGATGACCGCAGTTTTGGCTGCTTTGTGATTGTAACTAGCGGTATCCTGTATTTGGATATCCAAATGTTTTTTTTCCGATTTTGGACAAAGGGAACGAGGTCAAAAATCACGTCGTGACGTCAACATCGTCATCATTAAGGTAAGCAGTTGTTTGCTAGAATTATTAACATTGCCTTATTCATTAGTTATTATAACTATTGCACTTGATCTGATATAATTTTTAATAAAGTAGGAAGTCATTAACCATCTCTTAGACAAAACTATTGATGGAAACGGTGGCCAATCATCTTAATGGCGAGAGTTTAATTAGGATTTATACTAAACCGTAAAGACACAAATCTTGCTTCACAATAATATGAATATCCTCTCCAAAGTTACTCTGAATAGAGAGTATTTAAGCGATTTCCATCAAATCTTGCGATTAAAGCAGTATTTAGCATAGGATTAGTATTATGAGAACTCAGAAGCTTATACTGGGTGAACATTCTATAGAGTCTGAAATATTACATACGCGAGAATAATAGCCCCACAGTTTAATGAGCAATGAAATCTTCGTCAAGCAAATTTGTAGCGTTAGTTATATCGTAGCAAAAATAACCAATTCCATCATCTTTCTATTCATCTTCACACCGTGCGACAATGATGTCGTCTAGATAGATAACAGATAGATGGATGGAGATTTTTCTAACAGTAGATTGTTTAAGCTAATAATGAAAAATATTATTATTATTTTCAATCGGAGAGAAAGAACAACCTCGTTTGTTCTTTCTCTACAACTAGGCTAGGGAATCGACATCGCAGCAGACCATGAGAAAACTGCAACAATAGATCTAGACCAATATTGAAAGACTGTACCGACCTAAACCGTTTGACTGCCACGCTAATAAAGAAAAACTGTGTTCCCTACGCCAAGCAATAAAAATATATGAACAGTTATAAATGTTTCTGATTCTGAAAATCAACATTACTCAACTTTTATCCGTCAGTAAAAGTTAAAGTGAGATGGACGCTTTAAGACGTCATTAGCGTCTCGATTAAGTTATTGAATGACGCTTTAATGCGTCCTTGGCGGTTAAAGGGTTAAATGTAGATCGAAGAGACCTTTGAACTATAGGATAAGGGTAATTCAAGTTACCATTGTGAACAAAAAAAATATAGTGTATTTTTTCAATATACCCTTATCAAGTTCACTGGATCCCTCAAACCTATAGATCTCTTTAGTAACAAAAATGTGGCTCCGCCCATTGGATATATTTATGGGTTGTTCTGGAAATTCTTTCTAAGAGTACATCTAGAATCCTGCAGCTTCAGCTACTTTTCAAGGCGATTGAAATTGTAAAGATTTTTCAGTGCTATCAAGTCTCAGCGAGTGTTTTTTAAAATTTTATAGGTAACGGGATAGTTATAATTTAGGTAAGTTGGCCCATATATTAAGAAATTTTAAATACTTTTTTCCTTTTTACCCGACTGTCAGGACGGGTATTGTTTTTCGCGCGTATCTTGTATGTTTGTAAATTTCTTTATTCCCACGAATCTTCCAAACGGCTGGATGGATTTTGACAATTAGGGTATCATTAGATTTGTCTAGAAGACCCAAGTGTGCTTAGATAGGTTTTAAGAATAAAAAGACTTAAACGGCGGGCTTTTGACGCCATATTGTAAGAAGTTCTATTTTTTTTAACCAAACCTATCGAGTAGTGTATCAAAATAAAGGGAAACAAATGGAGATTACAAATATATACATATGTTGTATTTAAATTTAATCAGGTATAATAATATTACAATAATTTTACGGTCTTTTTAGTGCGTTGCTCTCTGTTGATTTTTTGCAGTCGGGTTATTAAATTTTTTTAATTATATTTACTTGTTTATTTCTTTCTTTTCTTCTTTATACTGGCAGGTAATCAAAAAAAGAAAAATGTAAAAATTGCACGTTCGTACCAAACCCTCAGTGCACGAGTCCGACTCGCACTTGACAGGTTTTTTCTAACTAATATTCCTATTACATAGGAATATTCCTATGTATAATTTGTGCTCGAAGCAATCATGTCAGTAAACAAGGACCTTGGATACGGAATGTTATGCCTTTAGTGATTGTTGGAACTAACTTGTTATTATTGTAAATATTTATCTATGACTCATGTGATGTGATATTTGCACGGAGATACTATTGAGTTAACTAATATTTTTGGACATTTTTTTACACAGCGCCATCTAACCCAAAGTAAGCTAATATAAGCTTGTTTTATGGGATCAAGAATACTGATAAACATACATATATTTTATTTTAAAATACATACATATTATACATAGAACACCCAAACTCCGAAATAAATATTTGCAGAGCATGCATCTGGCCGACCCGGAAATCAAACCCGAGACCTCTTGCGCAGCAGTCGTATACACATCCGACTGCGCCACCGAGGAAATTAGGCGCTTCTAGTAAAATATAAAGAATATTCACTCTGATGTTACTAAATAATATAAGCTCATCAAAGTAATATTAAGGCTAACACATGCAGATAAACATGGTCTCAAAGATGACACTAACTAAGAAATCGACGGAAATAGGTCTAAAATTTCCAGTTACGAGTTTTTTCATCATCATCACCTCAACCCATTAACGTCCCACTGCTGAGCACGGGTCTCCTCCAAACGTTGTGAAGGAAATTAAGCCTACTATTATACCACGCTAGCCAGACGGGTTGGTATAGGGTTTGTTTCGAATTTTCCTTTTCTTGCAGTGCTCTTGTCTGCATAAGATTACTCCGTTACCTTTTACGACACCCACGGGTTGAGATGGGGTAGTGACATTATGTATTCTTAATCCGTCACTACACGAATATGATTCGATTACGAGTTTGTTACCAAATTTCAATACAGCCAGCCATCATTCACTCAAAGACATGCTGGACAATGATCAGTATTATGCCTGCATAATAACTCGTGAAGCATGCTGTAAGGTATTGGCCTGGTTATGATAAAAACTTTTAAACTTTCGCGACTTGTACACATATTAGGTAAATTACTTTAAAATTCGATCGAAACGTCGGACAAATAAATAAGGTATTTACCATTCCTTATAATATAATACGTGACATAGACCTAGTTTATGATAGTTCAGTTTCTAAATACTCTAAACGAACTCAACAAATTCTTAATAAAACAACTTCTTTCAAACATAAAGCAGTGTTTTTCTCCATAAAACTTTAAACTTGCACTGTATTAGTGCAGTTAACTAATTCAGTTCAAAATGTTTTCACGGATTACAGTTCAATTGGCTAGACCTCCTTTAACTGAACTTATTTCCCAAGTTAAATCTTGACACAAGTTAGCAAAACTAGGCAATGAACATATCGAATCATGAAGTTAACTGGGCGCTACAAACTTTCAAGTAGGCACGAACAAGGTTTCTAGAAAATGAACAGCTGAGAAAAGTAATTCTATTTGAGAAAACATTTCTGAACAACGCAGCTGAGGCAACTCAACATTCCCACGCCAAAATTATTAACAACTGGCTGTGCCCGCGACTTCATCCGCGTGGAATTTAACAATAGCATTACTTTTTAATATTAATTATAGAATATTTCTAAAATAAAGTAGCCTAAATCCCGTCAAAATCAGTCCAACAGCTCCAGAGATGAGCCGGAACAGACAGACAGACAAAAATTGAAAAAAATATATTTTAGTATAATTATGTACCATATAGACATTCATATGCACGTAGTAAAAAGCGGTTATTTTAATATTATAAACAAATGTATAGAAGGTTAGGTTCATGTAGCTATTTTACGAGTACTAAGGCCTAGGCTGTTTATGTTAGAGTTAGGCTCTAATAGCCATGAATAGGGATCCTGTTTTCGGGACAGCTGTCGTATAAGCTACGGATTTGGCTTAAGTAGGATAGTTTTGGCCTGTCTAGAACTTTGTTGATAATGGAATCCCCAAGACTACGGTTAGTCCTGAAATTGTTTATTTATGTAAAACACTTTCACTAAAACTTGTGAAGATCAATTATGTAAATGGTTGATAACTAACCCCGGATTTGTATTTGAAACTAAGCAATATAACAATAAAGTCGGTTTTAGAAGATATTTGATTATAGTTTTGCAGATTTTTTAAATAAGGGGAGTTCTAAGTTCTTGATCTACACTTTAAAGTCCGGTGAAATATTTTAGCATTTTTAATAAGCAATCAACCATTTTCATTTTAGCTTCTTATGAAACCTTGTCAAATTTAATCTGCTAGAGAAATGAATTGATAACTAACTTTTAATTATGTCATAAGCAGTAAAGACACTGAAGATAAGGTATTGTGAAAAGGTTCTATAGTGACTAAGAATAATATTGGTTGACTATAAGTTCATTAAAATCCATATTTCGTTGAACAATGGACACTTATGAAAGAATAGACACTTACTACTTCATATTGGAATTCAATTTTCGTCGGGGTAATAAACCCATGTTTGTGACGTCACGTAATGGTTTTGACAATAGAACTTGGTTATAGAAGAAAAGACTCAAATACGTAGTATAGGATAGCTGATTTTACTTTATCAGGCTAGGTTATGAAGTTTTAATCGCACTTAAAGATAAAAAAATCACGGTAAAATATATTCTAGTATTTCTAAAAAATTCGTTTCGCTAAAATATTTAAGGCTGTAAAATTGGTGTAATGCATTAGGCTGTGGCTTGTTGCCAGGCCGATGTTCACGGCCATCACACTCTCCTTTTACAGGAAAATATACGGCGATATTACAGGTACAATTTCATTTCCAACTTTG
The DNA here is from genome assembly GCA_905147015.1 of Laspeyria flexula. NCBI lineage: Eukaryota > Metazoa > Arthropoda > Insecta > Lepidoptera > Erebidae > Laspeyria > Laspeyria flexula. Next base: position 13,376,790 of record LR989960.1, on the reverse strand, counting down.
GGAGAAAACCTCGCGTTCCCGAAATTACGTTCATTAATCAGAAGCCAAGGGCCACAAGCAACACAATCTGTCAGAAAATAAAACCTTATTAACATAGCTCATTGTTTAAAGTATTTTAAAACAATTTTTAGGCATTATTGTGAAATTTTATTTCTTAAAATGGATGGAATCCGAAAAGTTGTTCTAATGACTTAACGACAGCGATAAAAATGATTTATAAGTTGGTAATTATGGGAGACAAGTGAGCGGTAAGGCTGTTAAGTTTGTCTTCAAAAGTAGCGATACTGTCCCTTCGACGGTGTTGAAGGAAATATGATTTTATCTCTAAGTAAATAGTGGTTAATATAGCGCAACGATGACCGAGTTAAATGCATTAAATACTTGAAGACGCATTCAGTCGAGATTTTAATAGCTTTTATGTTTAAAGCTCATCATCTTTTTAAGGATTGACTGTCACCGTGGCGCAGTGGTTAAGGTGGTCGCCTCGCCACTACATCGCCGTGCTGGGTGACGTGGGTCCGATTCCCACACGAGACAAATATTTGTGTGTTTCATAGATATTTGTTTCTAGCCTGGGTGTACTTTGTGTCCGTTAGTTTCATGTTTGTAAAGCTTCCCGCGACACAGGGCTTGTTCCCTAGTGCGGGCGTTGTCTTTAAAAAAAAAAAAAAGGTGTAGGAATATTAAAAGCCGCTTTAAAGGCTTCACAACTTCTATAAGATCAATATAAAAGTTGAATCATCATCATCATCATGATAAAAAAAATCACAAAATCTGATTAAACTAAGTTTAGAATTCGAATTATTATTTAAACTAGGTACTAATATTCTAAATAGAGACACTCGAAAATTACCAATTTTCACTCATCTATACCGAAATAATCATAGAGAACACAACAGTGCTGTAACGCAACAAAGGCTGATCCAGTTTGTCTGTACAATATCAGGATCAAATGCATCTCCTTGTGTAATTCAAAGCCAGTGATTACATATTCACTTGAACTTTGCTCTGTGAACTGACCAATTAAGACAATACACATGCGCAAAGGAGGAGATGGATTTCAGTAATGGATTGAATGTCGTTCCAGCGAAGATTGATGATATTATTATTGTCAGCAAAATGATTGAGTTTTTGGAAAGGTAATAATAGGTTACTCTACTTGATAGTTTTTGGCGTCTGATATGAATGTGAATGAGACTAGCCATATATGAAAAAAAGGTGTAATATGTACAGGTGAAATCGTTATTTTCAACGTCTTTATGCTCTTTTCGAGGCACGGAGGTATAAACTCAATTTGATACATTCAAACATTTCCGGAGTCGGGCAGATGCTGATCAATTGTGACTAAGTATAGCTGTGCCCGTGACTTCGTTCACGTGCATTTTCATATTTTCAGATTTTTTATTTTTCACAGAACCCTGATATGTTTTCCAAAATCAAATTTACTCTATGTGAACTCGGTTCAGTAGTTTCAGAGTTTACCTTACACAAACAGACATTTTTATTATTTTTAATATTCCTACGAACTTTAAAAAGCTATTATTTTTATATTACAAACAGACACATCAATTTTAATTATATGTATAGAAAATAATTTTAATAATTTCTTGGGTGAATTTCATGTGTAAAATCCAAACACGACCTAACAATTCCAAATTCACCTAACAATTGGACACCTAACCACTAAATAAGGCAGCAATCAGGAGTAACTGTTCAAAAACCTAGACTTACATTTCAACCTACAATTTCAGTAACGAAGCGCTCTGTACTGTTATGAATATTGCAGGAAGTTATTCGAGCTAATTCCAATTAAACCGTTCTTGACTACCATAATTGCCTGTCAACAAGAACGTAAATAATTATATTCAACGTTCAAGAAATAATTAAAAGTTCCCAAAGCTTTGTAATAACAAGTTTATGAAGTACCGCGGCGGGTAGACAACCTGTTACCTACATTATTTATATCATTGATTTGAAAATATCTAATTGTTTTTTCCTTACAGTGAAACCTAATAGGAATAACGCGGGAACTGAAGTGATATGTACAATAAGAATGTTATTAAGGAGTCTAAATCAAACACAAAAGTCAGTTAATCATCTAGGTTAAAATTATGCAGTCGTTAATCTAAGAATTAAACAGTTATTTCGACAAAATAATATTAATAATAAGTATTAAGCAATTTTCTTTGCTTCGGTTTAAGATTTTGTAATAAAAATTCTTAACAAGTAATCCTGGGGGGACCTGAACCCACGATACAGTAGTGGATCTCAGGGATGCCCGCGTAGCTCAAGTGGCAGAGCACACGGAATACCACGGTTGCGGGTTCAAGTCCCGTCGTGAGTTTGAATTCTCCAATATTTGTTTAGCAAAAAAAAGTTAATATAAGTCAAATTGTCTAATAACATTTCGCTGTCTGATTATTAAAAGTGACAAAATGTAATGCTTTCTTAACACCCCTCCCCCCTGACTTGTCGTCCGAATGGATAGATCGAAGCAATTGCCACTTATCTAGAGGGGTCTCGAGACTACTTACACATTGCCGATAAAATAAAAATGGTAAGTTGCAGTCTCTTGAGCAAACCTAAAAAGCAAACTGATCGAAAACCGTATTACAATGTTATCTCCCCAATTTACCATTGATCTCTTTATTTGCAAGCTTTCTAATAGAGACATTTTATTACCTACTTCTTATCTATATGTAGATTAAAAGTAGCTTATGTACCTCGCTTGGTCGCCAAATATACCTATGTACCAAATCACTTATATCCGTTGCAATATGCAAATACACTTACATTTGTAGTATTTTTTCAAATAAAAGTATATCTAGTCCGCTGGATCAAAACATATTAATACTTTCAACAATCACTTTTGACGAAACTTTATCTTGATGCTATCGTTCGAAACTAAAGTCCCATAAAAATAAAAATTTGCTCTAACATTTTATTGTTCATGTTGAAAGCAACTATTTGCCTTCTATGTAGTTTATTATGTAAGAAATAAATCGCTCGCATTACATGTTGAGATGTGTAAGCTCATATATTTTCCTCGTGGGGCTAGAAAAGCTATGAAAATTGCTTATAAATGTAATATGAAGTTTTATTATTAAAATACTAGCTTCCATCCGCTGCTTTGCCCGCGTGGTATGTATTTTATACCTATAAACCTTCCTCTTGAATCACTCTATCTATTAAAAAAAACCACTTCAAAATCCGTTGCATAGTTTTAAAGATTTAAGCATACATAGGGACGGACAGACAGCGACAGCGACTTTGTTTTATACTATGTAGTGATAAACAAATTTGATTTCTAAACATTTGATCAAAGGTTTGTTGAAAGAAAATCTTCTAATGAATATAAGTCGCTAAATTAATATAAAAGTTTCAAACCGGAATTAAAAGTTGTGATTAATTAAATTGTTGTTTTGAATGCATGCAAACTCAAACATCAAGTCCCTGACTTTAATCTCTAAAAATCTTTAAATACATATTATTGTTTAAAAGAAGCTATATACCTACGCTAACTGGTTAAAAACTTAATATATTCAACTCAAGGATGACAATCAATGTAACATCGATGGTAAGCATACACTTAAATGTTGAAACGAACTTTTATAACTTGTTGAAAAAAAATACTGAAGATTTTTGTGTTTGTTTAATTAAATTTTTCAGACATACATTACAGAGTCAGTTAAACACCACACAGTTTGTTTATGTAGCAAGACATTCGATAGAAGCAACTACATTTATGTAACTTAACTAAAATATTATAAATAATGTTACCTATAGGAGTATTAAGTGTATTTATGCGGTAACAACAGCTCCTATTATAGTATAATCACCAAGGCCATTAGATGGAGAACATGGAGTGAACGTCTCGCGATATAATGTTAATGAGTTCGGCGGCACACACTATTAACAATATAATATCATTCTAGTTTTACACGTAAACAATAATATTGTATAGAAGTAATAACCATTTAATAACATTTTTATGCGTCACACAATGTTTATATATTCCATGACCAAAAAATTTTGTCTCATGCTACTTTATAAATAAATATTCTACCACATACACACAGGTCTATCTAGTTTAAAAAAAAATAAGCAATTATATTAGCTTGTGTTATGAGTGCTAAGCAACTGATATACATTTTTTTTTATTACACCCAGACACAGAACAAACCTTCATGCTCATCACACAAAGATTTGTCCTGAGTGGGGATCGCACCCACGACCTCCGGCTTAGCAGTCAGGGTCACTAACCACTAGACCAACAGGCCAGTCTCTACACTTGTGCTCTCTACAGGCTCACCACCACCATAATGATGTTCAAAATAGGTATAATTCAGAGACACAATAATTATATTATCTGCATTTTGGATTATATTTGACCTGAATGCGTATTCGCAATCTCAACATTCTATTGGTCGATTAAAATATGTTGTCATTTTTACAATTTGTACAACAAATTGTAAAATTGAAATGCGGTTGTGGATAGTTGCTGTCCATTTTAAACATTGGCCGATCTAATATCGAGATTGCGAGAAGAGTCCTATCACGTTAAGTTCTCTATGAGATAAGTTGATATATGTATGCTTAAATCATTTTAACCATTGTACCATACTCAAATCTAGCTAAAACCATAAATTACTCATTTCGCCTTGTATGCGTGCGTGTCAGTGAATGAAAATGGATAGCGTGCGTGTCGGCAAATCCAATGCCACTTACGCCATGGTTTACGAACACTATAATGCTAATTTTATTAACTTAAATAGATTTTTCGCTTCACATTTTGAGATAGAAACTAGTGAAACTACATATACGGTATAGGAAAATATTATTGGTAACTATTTATTTTACATTAAATATTAAGTAATTTCCATCGCTTTGGTTTAACATTTTATATAAATGCTAAACAAGTAATGGAAAATTCAAACCCACGACGGGACTTGAACCCGCGACCCTGCCATTCCGTGTGCAGTGCTCTTCCATCTGAGCTACGCGGGTGGACGTCCCTGAGATCGAATTTATTTCTATTTTACTATTTATTTTCTCTAGCCTAAGGCTGCGGTGACTTTGGGAACATAAAGGGTATTTTGATGTAAGAACAATATTACTGTAAGTTTCTTTAAATTATTGCAGCATATTTCACGTGATAGAGCCAAATTCAGCCAAGGATGAATGAACCTTAATAAAATTTCGTATTCGAGAATGTCTGGTCTTTGATACAATAATGTATAGGTATCATAGTATATACACATACAATATATCTATAGGCATTACAAATGCATGAATAGGCAGGCTATTTTTCATGCGTATTTTTACAGACAATTTCATGATTCTGCTATAGTAAGCTCCTTAATAAAGGCATTTGTTGCGAAAAATAAACAAGTCAAAGCGTCCAACCAATACTATAACGAAATAAAATCCTTCTCAACAAATCCCTGAATCTGCAATTCAAAATAATAATCTACATAAATTTTCCGAACACTGTCACAAAAACGAACGATGTCCAATAATTTATCCAGTATTGAACCAATACAGTAAGCAGCATAGAAGTATAAAACATTCCGTGTACATAACATTTATTGTATATTAAATTATTCGACACACAACGACTTAATTTCAACAAACCGGCCTACATTAAGGCAATTTATAAGGGTCGTAAAAGTACTGACGCCAAACAGAGGTTAAACCATTTTAATTTAGATGATTTCATGGATCTAACAAGCTTACATTGGCTCTAGTTTAAACTTTATTAATTAGAAATGAAATAGGTTTATATGAAAAGCGCAAATTACTATAAATCACATTTGTGTTTAAGGTGAATATGGACTGAAGTTTGTTTAAAAATATAACAACACCTGAGAATGTATTATGAGTCTTATTGAATTAGTTGGAGTCAATAATAATATCGCTGCTACTATACCTATATAAATTTTCAAATATTTGGACTGCGATATCGACTTCGAATAAGTCGATGTCGAAATTATATAGTAAGATCCCTGAAATTTTAGTGATTCCATTCTAGAATAGAGAAAAAGTAGTAGAAGAAATTATTTATTTATGTTTATGCACATATATACAGCCTTGACCTTTGCCCAGAATTGGGATGTAGTATGCTGACAGTAACATGTCTACAGATAAACAAGGACGATCATTAATAAAAAAAAACTAGTATTTTATATAACTTTTCGTTTAAAGGACCACGATGATTCGTTATTTTATAAATATCTGCAATGTTTTACAAAAATAATGGATTTTTGCCTTAGTCATCAATTAAATCTACTACTAGATGTAATTGTTTTATTCGAATAAACTTTTTGACCTTGTCCTGAGTCATTATTTAATCACGTACAGTGATTATCTGTTGCAGATGCACATGCTTGTGATTATCTTCCCACTGCCTTGTGTAAAGTACAGTCAGAGACAGCAGCGGTAAATATCATTTATTTACTCAATCAATGTATATAACTGTTTTGCACCAGTGCAGTGTTTTGGCCTATATATAAAAGGATGAAGTAAGATTACCTTCACTTCATTTATTTAGATTTTTTTTTTTATATTTATCTTTAAAATATAATTTCTTTTCTAATTCATTTTTATGGTTAACTTAGGCCCCTAGTATGACATATTTTTATAAGTAGTCTTCAAATACTAATGACTTTCTAATATACGATTAGGTATTTGCATCACGCGACAGTTAAATAAATTACAACGATTACTTAAAACTTCCTATAGAACAATATTTAAAGGTTCATGTATAATATTTAAAGGCACTAAAATAATAATCACGATAGTGACTGTACCACAATCTAACGAAGCCACCGCATGACTAAGTACTACATGCAACATTAATAGGCTCTAAGTGTGAAAGGTTAAGTAATGATAAATGTTTAACTGCTACTGTGAATGTTTATCTTTCTATAGTTGGATCTTTGCTCTAGTGTATAGTATAAAACATACCCGCCCCAAAAAGGCAATACCTACAAGTGTAGCTGTTAATGTTGAAAAGCTAAAATTATGCAATTAGTCCGTTTAGTGACAAATTAAGACCACATTATGTCACTACCCCATATCAACCCGTGGGTCGTATAGGGGACTAAGGGAGAAATCTTAAAGTTTAAACAGACAAGAGCATTGTAAGAAAAGGAAAAATCAAAACAAACTCTATCTGTTTAGCCAGTGTGGTTTAGTAGGCTAAACTCCCTTCAAAATATTTGGAGGGAGTTTATGGGTTGTAATGATGATGCGATAATTTTAATAAATTCAGCAAATTTACTTTTCTTTCCTCATACAACCGGTCTCATTGAAAATCTCTTTGTCCAAATCGGGACGTTCTGCAGCTGATGTGATGATAATTTTTTTTTATTAAACTATGATAAGTAGATGATTTTGATTGCGATGATACATTTTACATATAAATAAATAATTTTGATAAAAAGAAATGTATCTTGATAAGTGATATAATGACTGGTGATTTACATATTATGTAAATCGAACTAACTGAACGTTAACGACGTGAAAACAAACCCAAAACTAATGAAAATGCCAACATTTATAAAGATAGGTATAGAACATTTGGCACTGAGCTTAAACATTGTACCAACAGCTCTCGGCCATCAGTTTGAATTTTTTATCGACGTGTGGATAATCTCCAAGTCCTGACAACCTCTCCTTTACTGTTTTGGGCAAAGTGGTGAAATATTTACAGCGTACGCAATTCAAATTGCGGTAGGACTACTCCAACAGATGTAAGGTTATGTTTGTATTTGTTAGGTTTAGATCTCAATAGAATAGATATTTTACACTTAACAAGGGTCAAGAAAAATAACAAGTTTTAAAGTTAGAAGAAAGTTTTAGCAGCAAAAGTAACACTTTGAAAACTGATGAACCAAATTATAGTGAAGTCACTTCAATATGCAAATAAATGGATAGTTCTAAAAAAATAATTTAAAGAATTCTCTTTATACTTTTGGTAAGAAAAACCTTATAAAAACATATTGTGCCTATAAGTAAGTAGTTATTTCTGATTCAGCAAGTACTTATTTTTAAACGAGACACCTATCATATGTGAGTCACTAATAAATAAACAAATTGACCACTGTGACGGCAATCAAATGACGAGTCTTTAAACAACATTGTATCGTCATCCTCATTAACGATTCATGGCCATTCATTAATATATATTTTCTACATATTGACGTTTGGCTTTTGATAATCTCTTCCATTGACATCCACTCAATAATATTATTTACTCTTCAAGTAATACACACCAGCTCACCAATGAAAAAGAACAATTATTTCGTAAAGGAAGCTAGAAAATGGGGATGTTAATTTAGTAAATGATGTCGCTCCAGGAGAAGCCTACGCTAAGTCAGTTATTTTCCAAAAAGATGAAGTTTCTAAGGAGAAAGTCGAAGTTATTTGAGACCAGTTGACAGTGTGACGAGAAAAATAGCCTTGCCTAGTAGGTACAATATTCTACCACAAATACGAGTAAATTTTCCCTGTAGAATCACATTACAGCCAGGATAACAGATGAGTGGTAGGAACCACATCTAAGACTAAACGTGTTAATTGGATTACAAGGAAACTGTGTCATGCGTCATGTATCGTGAGTCACTAAATTGTTCCTGCGGTTGACAGTACGTGTGTACACGTGTTAGCACCAAAGAGGTATTGATTTTTGTACTCTCTGGAGAATAAAAAGCTGGCAGCTGAACAAAGTGGGAGGATGTGCCATGAAATGCAATACAAGTAATTCCGAAGATGAAAGAAAGGCGTTGGTATAAAATTGCCGATTCAACTTTTAGTTGGATTTGACAGGTCATAAATTCTTAATATAAATATAGTAATTATATTTTTCGTAAATTTTATAAAAGGCAAACCTGTTTCGTTTTTGCAAAACATAAATGGATAAAATCTGGTGGTTCTAGTTAACTTCTTTCAAGGTATTGCATAGTGCTCACACTATGAACTACCTTTAAAGAAGTCATATAGTTGTCTTATCACTTTGTCTGACTGATCAGACAAAGTGATAATTTAAATAATAATTTAATATATAAATATAAATAATAATTTAAAAAATTTATAAGACAAGAAAAATATTGCTTGAACACGAAAAACTCGTAACCATATATTTCTCCAAAATATTTTGTACATTTTCTGCAACCTGTATTCACATAGGAAGGGTGCCCTATTAAAGTGTGAAGGTGAGGGAAGCTCACTTTAAAACAAGAGAAAATTTCGGCTGCTCGCTGAGATTGTCGCTTGTTTGAAGCCAAGAAAAGGTACCCCTAACGACCTCAAAATTGCCGACTCGCATAAAGTAACGTAACTAAATTCTTCTAAGGTTCTCTGCATGAACAAACATGTCTACCAGCAGAATTATAACTTATGGAATCCACAAATCTGCTAGTTAAGTAGGTACAACAAGTTAAATTAAATTAGCTAGTTCACTGCCGTGTTTCGGTAAATGTTGTTCAGCGGTGTGTTTGTTAATGAGTCTAATTAAAACGATGTCACGATTTGACTGTACTACACAAACACATGCACGTTGAAAGTGCCGTAATAACACCAAAAAGTCAGACATAAATCAAGACTTCTTTAAAAACATAAGAAATAAACTATTTTATTTTCACTTTTTATTTAAGAAATTCTTAGGATTAGCGAAGTACAAGAGTCTTAAATCAAGATTATAGTCAGCTTAAGTTTTATTAGAATTACATTTGGACTTAGAAAGAGTGTGACTGTCCGTTTTATCAGCTTGAGGAACAGTTATTGATAAAACTGACACTCACACTCCGTCTAAGTCCAACATTAATTCTAAAAAAAACTTAAACCCCTACAGCTCAATTCATATTATGCTGAAAGCTTTGAATTTATGAATCTTCTTAAAAATATTATCACGAACTTTAAAGCCAAAATAAATAAAAGCCAGCTTCTAACGTTGTCGAGCTTAAAATAGAATTTATTCAAGATCTACCAATCCCAACTTTGGCATTTATTTTTAAACTTTTCCCTTTTTCTCCTTATGAACCGCAAGCGTTTATTGTTTCATTCCAATTTATATTTTCCTTTTGTTCCAGAGTTTGGTGTAATGTGAAAACGGTTGATAATGGCCATGTCTGGCTGACTGCTTAATGGTGGTGCTTATCTTGAAACTTTCCAGCTGAGGGATGTTGCGGTGTTTACGCAGGCAGCAATCTATCAAGTGAACATGCCCGTTTTGTTATTATAATTAAGTAAGTCAAAGTGTAAAATTCTGATTCTATTTCAAATTAATTATCTTGAATCATTTGTGATGCAGAATATAAGATTGAACATAATTAAACAAAATGATTGAAATCTCTAGGATCGAATCGGCAATTTGGTAATACTGTAACAAAACATTTCATTTATTGTTTAAAGGAACGCTTTTCTCGCGGTGTTTACTTTTATAAAAATTACAAAGGCATATCAAATTTCAATTTTTTATATAATATTGCGTTTTAACATCTCTTCATTTTAAATAAAAATATACATAAAAGATACCTTTATTTATTTAACAAAAACATCCATAAGAGACTTAAATAAATTGAAATCCCTATTCATTGCGCTACGCGCAAAATGAAAGTCGTCAATTCACAGCAACTTAGAACATTTATGCCAACCCGATGTAAATGGGGTGATCCAAAAGAGTATAAAAATTAAATTAATGTTTACTGAAGGAATGTAAGCAGCTCTACTAAAAACGAAGTAGATATCAAAATAGATAGGTTCTTTAAAATACCTACTCATAAGCGAAAGTTGGAAGGCTGGATCGATGGATGGGAGGTATAGGTAGATAGATGTTTGTTACTCAAATACGCCTAAACGGTTACAAGGATGTATTAATTTTGACACGTACAGATTCCGTGGAATATATTTGTTATTTTTTATTAAAAAGCAAACGATTGAAAGTTGCTGTGTTTACAGGAACTGAATTCCTCGCAGATGGAGCCGCGGTCTTCGTTTATAACACAAATAATATAGCAGACAATAATTAAAATGAGAATTAATTTAATGTAATGAAGGGATTTGACATTGTTTCACTACCAACTATCAATGATTTATGCAAACACCTTCTGCACAAAACGGAAAATGTGAGTCCACAAAATATTTCTAAAACAGTTTACCGTAACGATAAAACCGCTACAAGAATTTTGATCTTAAACACCAAACGCCATGAACTGTGAACTCCCTAGGGACAAAAACCCGACCCTTTCTGTGAACGGTGATGTTATCTACATATATTATGTTATACGCTTCGTATATCAAGGTCGGTGTTAGGTAAACTATTATAATAAACAGCTCTTTGCTTAAACATGTGTATAATGTCCGACTAGCGTAATTGCAACGGTAAATATTTTTTGGAATATTTTTTAAATAAAGATCGCTAAATTGGCGGTGGGTAGGGTACATAGCTAGATAGCCGATGGCGGAAAAGGTTCTCGTATGGCAGTCACGTATTGGAAAGCGCAGTGAAGTACGGCTCCCCACCAGATGATAATGCGACGACCTGGTCAAGGTTGCGGGTGGTCGTTGATTGCAGGCGGTACAAAACCACTCGCAGTGGCGTAAATTAGGTGAGGCCTATGTTCAGCAGTGGACGTCGTTGAGCTGATATAATGATGATGATGATTATGAATATTTTTTCTTCCTTTACTTATTTAGTATTCGTACTTTGATGTTGCTTTTGCAAAGAAATTATATATTTTCATTTGCGATAGCACTGACATATGTATTTCTTTTGCTTCATCTACTCTTGTCTATCCTTTCATTCATGCTTGTTAGTTTAGGGTCGATCTGATATATAAGAAGATCTTTGGTCTCGGAATTATCGTCTAGTCCCACTCCATATTCATTATCATTCGACGATTATGTAATGCTTGTTGTTATTGTTGGAAGGAGTTTATTTTCATATTTTAGACCCTCAACAATGCTACGTTAACTATTAACTACAGGTTATTAACTAAGACAAAATTGTTGAGCTATTTACTAAACTAAATGTTAAACAAGTTTTAAAAGTAGACGACAAGATATAGTCTAACCGTTTCAACTCATGAATTTTAATGAGTTAGTAATAGGTTACTACTACTTATTATGTTAGAAGTGGGGTCCTTGTGTATAAATGACAAGTGAAAAAGTTGTAAGTAATAGGTACAAATAATCTGATATGTAAATACTTACAAGAGAACACAAACGATATTTAATTCAGAAAAAGATCATATTATTTCATTGGCTAAATAAATATGTATTAATTACATACATCTTAGAACAGTTAGAACTATCAAGATATAACCAGTCTCAAGTAGCTTTAAAAGCTACGAAATGCAGATTCAGGTAAATAATTTAATTATCAATACAGAATATTGGAAACCACTACGAGAAACAAAGACAATTCTTCTAAATACCTTAACACTTACCTTTAAAAACAAAGACTACCTACCTCAACAAGTATCTTTAAAAAAATCTGTTACTCTAACTTCACGATTGCATACAACCTGTTTAGTCAGAGTGCACACTGCTTACGTAATAGATGCTAAGGTCGTCAAGTCTATGGTATTTGTAGAAACTTATAACACTTATTTTAACCCTTATATCATTGACATAAAGTTCATTTTATGCACTCTTATCACTGCTATGTTGTGTTTAGTAGTATTTTACGCTGTTTACGTGACTCACGTGTTGACTGCGAATGTAGTATGTCAACTTCGGGCGGACGTATGAGTAGCAAGAGGAGAAAGTGATAGCTTAGTTTGGCTCAATCTTAAACTTAAATTGAAACACTTTAAAGTTCATTTCTGCATGAGGTCGGCAAGTTTTAGGGAAAACGCAACTGAGTTTTTGATAAAAGATTCGAACGAATATGGCAATAGTAGTCTTATGACCATTAAAGTATTGTACCTACAAGAATGACGTAAACCTATACCTATGGGTGTGTGGACTGTGAACATACTTTGTTCGTATATTTTGTTCGTACCATAAATTTGAATGCTTTATTACCTTGTCTTTACTTCTGAATTTATATTTATTTAATTCATATTGATATGTATTGTAACTGCTCCAAGGGACGTCACTAAGAAGTATAAAATGTTTTATTTTTGTTATTTTTTTTTTAATAACCAAAAACTCATTTTTTTCATTTCTGGATCCGAGCCTTTCACAATAAAAAAGTTGTCCTGTTTCAGAAGATTATTAGAAGAAGTTTATAAGATTATTTAGATCGAATTGGTAGTTCTTGATGTACATAAGTATAGACTCAAACGACAAAACGCTTAGTGTGTTGTCTGAAGTCTTCTTAATAACAGTAAAGATAACCCATGTTTAGTTCTACGTCAATATTTATTACGGAGCAAAGTTTACAACAAGTTGAACTGTGATGGATTGTTTCTTGGCGTCAGTAATTGAATCAGTTTCCGAAACTATCATATATCCAAAATTATAGCTCAATCATTTTGTTTTGACATCTAAAATCCAATCTATACTTAATATTAAAATTTCAGGATTGGAAAAATTATTTTAGTGTTGAATAGCCTATTTATTTATCGAGGATGGCTATAAGTTATATAAGAATATACATCACGCTAAGGCAAAATGGAGCAGAGCAGTGGCCAAGCGAAGAACGACGGGAACGAAGCCTCGCCTCGGGTAACACCTAGTATGTTTTATTAAGGACTAGTTTTCACCCGGGGCTCCGCTCCAGTGGCTTTTGATTGGTCTATAAGATAACTTTGTCAACCGTTTGAAAATTTAAATGTGGTCCTTGATGGTCGTTATGATTTTGACAATATTAAAATCGCCCAATACAAAAACATAGGCTTACAACGTACAACAGTTGGGATAAGTTACTTCGAAAAAGCAATGTATTAAAATTAGACTTTGTGAATGTGAAAGTAGCGCTTGTAATTAGATTTTTTCTTAACACAAATTTGATAAAAGAGACCCAATCCATAGTACATAATTGACTTTTATGAAAATCTAATTCTTTAGGTGACTTATTAATTATAAACTAGACAAATTTAAGTAACTTTTTCTATTGTCGATATTAACGGAATCTCATTTCCCTAACATTTATCCTTTGTTCAACAAGAATTGAGAAATTCTGCAGAAATCTAAATTTTTAAGCCGCCTATATCTTTTACATAATGAGAGACGTAGACCGAGATTCATTTTCTTTAATAAAATACCCTTCTGAAGGGTGAAACGGGGCGGAAAAATCCCTCTCTTTGTCTTAAGATAATGCTTGTGTATCGATTCGTTCATACTGTGCGTCATTAACACATTTAAGTGGGTTAGGATGGGTGAGTAAAGTATGCGTATAGTATTAGAGATATGGTGTAACGCAATATGGGTGTAGGGGAACAATGGGGCCCATATTTGTACACAAAGTTTTAAAGTACAGCGTCTCGACAGTCGCTGCAATTGGTTCTGTACCATTATACCTAAACTATAACCAATTGAAATTGTGAGTTTCCGGCGCTTAAAAAAGTGGCCTAAGTTTCTTGTCAAATTTATCAGCTAACTGGCTCTAGGAAAATTTCATTAAACCTTTTTTTGCTTTGTATGACGTTCATAAGTAACACCTTTATATGATCTATATAAGTGAAATTAATATTGACGATACGCTTTACATGCCACTTACATTTCAAAATTACATTAAGTACCTCAGTATTCTGTTTCGTTTCACGTTCCAATATAAAATACCTATCCGTAAAACATTTATTCAAAAATACATTTACATTCATTATCATATCAGCACAATGACGTCCACTACTGGACAATGGACTCACCTAATTTTTGCCACAGCAGTCGACTTAGTGTCGCTTGCATCCAACGACCACTCACAGGTTTTGTTACATTTACATTAACTTAAATTAATATAACTATACAGCTAAATTATTTAGGTACCAAAAAAATTCTGATATTCTATTCATAGGGTGTTACTCTAAGTAGATTGACGTCTGACTCCTAAAGAAATGCACCCAAAATACTAGCCTGGTCTCAATTTAGAACTGTAATTTATATTGAAGTTTTATAGTTTGGTCATCTATTCATTTGCTATTTTTAAGCACTAGTCCTCGTATTTGAAAATTAAATTGTTACTCTACGACGGAAACTAGTCTCAACCAAGTAGCGTGACATCATTAAATAATTTGCACTAATGACATCCTGAAAATACCCCGAAAAGCCTTGAGAGAGAGTCTAGCAGTAAATAGAAGCAGCCTAATGTTTAAATGATTTTTACATCGATTTCCTGCATTTTATATTATAAAAAGTATCTTTAGGTTTGGGGAAAAGAGAAATACAAATTAAAAATTAATAAATACATTTTATTCCCTACCCCGATAATAATGAAAACGGATCCATTTTTGGTACAAGTCAGCAAAACATTCATAATCCCTCTTACCTTTTAAACATACCGACCCGAACCCGTATTTATTTTATTTCTAGATCTGCAAGTAACGTAATACGTTTATCGTACCCTTCGGGAAGGTTTTACTATAGATCGTGGAGCGTAGGTAAAGTAGTCTTATTTTACGGCTTGCATCCATCGCGATCCTGTGGTTCGGATCAGACCATCCGTCCACCTTGTGGGTCGACGTCCTACACTGCGCTTATCGCTTGCATGTTAATAATGAGTTGAATATAAACATAGTTATATTTAAAGAAGTCCAAAGGATGTTTTTATTTCACAAGTGCATTGTAACCTTTTAAGTTCGGTTAGATTATAAACATAAGGAGACTATAGGCTGAAATAATCGAGCTATAAGAAGAATTGACAGGATTGGTTTTAATCTCTTGTGAATTACTAAGGAGTGGTGAGTTGCAAAGATATGGAACAAAAATACAAAACATGTGGATTAAATATTACATATTACTTCATTAAGATTCAGATTCCATAGTAAAAATATTGGGCCAGAATCCCTATCAAGTGGTGTAACCAACGAGAAACGAAGTTAAACCTGAGAATATAGCAGTACTAGGGAAATACGGGGACCAATAAAACTCGCTACGGTTTCACTTTAATGTGAGAATAGCTCAAGCACATCTTTATAGCTGCCTTAATATAGCTAAAGTTATAGCACTTTTTACTATGAATATAAAGTTAATTTCGTATATAAAACTAGGTCTGGACTTGCAAACGTACAAAATATTAAACAATGTGAGGAAAACACATTCGAATAGGAAAAAACGTCGTATTAAGTACTGTTAAAGAAATGAGGTCTTTCAGTATGAGCCATAATATTAACCAGCTCAAACCTTAACAAGCTATACCTACAGCTATAAGAGTAGTGCTCGAAGTCTCTTTGTGTGATCAAATCAGGAATGATTAGATCCGTAGAAGAACCAAAGTTATCGACATTGCCCACCGGATTAGCAAGTTTAACTGACAGTGGGCAGAGTATGTTTAAAGGGGTAAATCGATCTAATTCGAATTGAAATAAATGCAATTCTCTTTATGAAAAAAGGTTTCAGCTGAAATAAGTGCCTTGTAGGTATAGGAGAGTGTATATAATCATAAATAGCGTCATAAAACTATATAACGAAGCAACATTCTGTGGGAAGAGCGAATTTGTCGCGACTGTGACGCAATATCACAAACTAGATCAAAACTATTCACATTATAACGTCCGACATTTCTACAACTTTTAGCTGTTTAGCTTTTTATATTATGTTTAATATAAAAGCGGAATTCCATTTGCTAATAACTTTATTCATTAGGAAATCGTTGAGATTACAATTAATCTAGTAATAAACAGTGCTTAGTAATAGTTCTTCTAAATGGTCATAATGATGCTAATTGGAAAGGTGCTTTAAAAAGAAACATATTTCCTAGATTTAGTATACAAGGCAATTCTGTCCAAATGTAATTTGGGCGAATGTAATGCAATTTAACCGACACATTTTCAAAGAAATTTTAGATCAAATTACTGTTTTAAATACGTATGATGGCGATAGGATATTTACTGAAAATAAATTGAACACCGAGTTTGCCATTAATAACAAAACAAGAGATAAAGGTGACAAATTTTACACAGCTCTTTAGATCTTTTAGAAACATTTCGCAGAAACGTTTATTAAGCAGCCTTTAAGCCTGAATACGTGACGTATACTCATTTTATTGGCAAACACATTTCAAGGACTGTAGGTGACATGAATTTAAAATATAATAATTTGATAAAATATTATTCTCATATTATTTCATGTGTTATGGCGCGTGTTGGGAGAGGCCTATGTCCAGCAGTGGACTGCAAGAGGCTGAGATTATGATGATGATGATTATTTATTATTCCACTAGCATAAATTTAAGAGGAATAACGAATGTTAACTACATGGCATCGGTAAGTTTTAAACGAAAGCATAATAAAGATATTCCTTATTCTGTCTATAGATTAATTAAATCATCTTCATATTCTGCTTTGAAAATTTTCACGTGAAGTTTTTCAATTAGATTTCAATATCGGATTACAATAATTACAGAACTGAAAATTTTCATGGAAATTTTAATTGGAAATTTGCACCAGCCTTGACGGAAAAGTTTTTCGTTAATTATTTCATCAAGCGGTTTTACTTTATGTTTTCTCTGTTATTATTTTATTTCTCTCTATTTAAAAAGTTAGTGAGATCTTTTATTGTTAGCTTAGGTATACCATTCCCACCCTGAACAAAGGCCGCTTCTCACAATTGTTACACTCTTAGGTGTATCACCTTCACATGTGAAGATACAAAGATAGACGCTCCCTGGTAACCTAAAGCTATTGAAACTGCTGAGCACGGGATCACATGTCAGAGCTTGGTGCACCAACTGGGCAACACTTGAGGTTAGACGTGGCTTTTAGCAATAAAGATGTGGACTAAGAAGATTTTAGACCAGGACTTCTCAAACAGGTGGGCAGTCCGAGAAAGTAGAAAAATGTCAGGAGGGGCGTAATAGGTACATATAAATTCCGAAAAAAAATTGGAATATTGAAATTGGAATAAAAAATTTAGTTGATAAAAAAAATTAGCATAAAAATATTATTTTGGGTTTCGAGGAGACTCAGCCAAGCAAAGTTTGATCCTAAGACTGAGGGAAGAGGGCTTTAGACTAAGAGCCCAGATTTTTAATAAATCCTGTACACATAAACTACCTAAGCAGTTACGTTTACAAGTCGCAATCAAAACTCATTATCTAATACAACAATGTAACAATCTCATAACATACATAACATTTATACAAAACTTAATTTTACATGTCGCACGACGTGTTACGAGTTCAACTCAATTTGTGAACGTAATTCGAGGAACGCGTATACGCTCCCCGAGTATAATTGCCACCAATCTTAATAAAACGAGCAGTAGTGAGGGCAGGTGTGAAAAATTAACCGCGCCCGACCTTTTTATTGCTGCAGCGGTTCAGCTGCTTTGTGGTCAGAATGTGCATTGCTTTCTATTAAAGATGATTCAATAGACATCTGATTTAGTGCGATAAAGTTTATTCAAGTGGAATTTCCGTTTCGAATTTTCACTGAGCTTTCTTTCTGTCTATTTAACTGGCCAATGTAAATTTCAAGTCAGCTGTTATGGGAGTATCTGAATTAAGTTAGTCTTATGAACAATAATGCCCCCTGATTCTGACACGTCGGATTGCTCCCGGATCCTAAACTTTTTCGAATTTTAGTACGACGTATTTTCACGGCTTAAGTTATTTAATGTTAGAAAATAGTCTACCGTATAGAAAGTTAAGAACTGATTAATTTAAGATTTTTTCCAACAACCAAAATTATACCTATATATTTCTATTTCTTTAACATTATGTTTTTTAACTTTAATTAAACTGACATTTCCGGCTGATAAATTTTCCAACAGCTCAGAAACAAGGGGCAGATAAAATAAAGTTAAAAAAAAAAATACAATTTTACTTTACAGTTCCTCAACTGATAAAGATTTTTTTTATTGTAATTTTTTTTTTTTGTAACAGATGACTTTGCAAATGGAACTTTACGTTTAATTGTATTTAGGGACCTAAAGTACATCCAGACAGCACAAATATTTATCCTCGGTGGAGAATGAGCCCACAAATGAATGTTGAGTAGTCACTACGATCACTTCACAAAGTGCAAACATTAAACACCTGTTTCTATTATTTACCTCAAATAAAAATATTCGATGTTGAAACCAAAGATACGTGGCATATTTCTAGCCAAACATAGCGCCGAAGAGAGCTTTTCAAAAATAAAATGTCTTGCACATGACAAGCATGGTAATACGGACCAATATCTCCCCCGAGAAAACCCTCTGCTCAGAGCACTGGAAATTTATGAACTGACAAGATTATGACCCCCAGATTTTGATACTTTCACTGACATACAGCGGTAGAGTATCAAGAATTATTACGAGTACCTATATTTTATTGTTCACGCAGTACAAAAGTTAGCAAATAAGATCTCACGTTTCGCAATACGGACGTAAAAAATTCTGACAATGACAGCGTCACAATAAAGCCATCGGAACGTTATTAACAGGAACGAAAAATCTATTGTTAAGGGATATTAATCTAAACTACTGGCTAATAAGTAAGGACGCCAAGGGATATATTTTTTATTATTAAAAATATCGCAGTACGAAAAAAATATTCCTGTATCGTGGTAGATGTAAGAAATATGCAATTAAGGGAAACAAGCTTCTTCTTAGGAAGAACTATTTGTGGCTTACCCAACTATTTGTCCCTTTCAGAGTCATCCTTCAATTTCGATGTGGTTTCAATCGCAACGAGACCACCTTAAATTTCTAGATTACATGTGTAAGCTTATTACGGTACTATAAGTGGTTACTGATTTAGCAATCAGCGCAAGCTTTGTAAATTGAGTAACAAGTTAGAATATTGTAATTATCGATTCGAAACAATTAAAATTAGCTATGTTTCATTGTATAAGTTAACATGTGTAACGTGTATACATTTACTTTAATTTTCCTCAATCTCACGATGATTCAGAAGACAATGAACATAACACAGATACAGTCAATGAAATAAACAAACATGTTTTTCCGATACCGCAGACGTAAGACAAGCGAAGGAAGCGAGTTATTAAAGAGCAGGAAGCAAATTATTAAGACTGTCACACAGTCGACAATAGAATATTAACTTTAGTTATACCTACTTAGAATTAGAACACAGATAGGTACTCGCAAGTGGTTGCTTGTTTTACGCAATAGGTGTTCCATTGTGAAGATTTTTAAACCTCAGATATAGTAGTTTAGGTGTACAATTTTAACGTTGAATATTTATTTTATTTAGCAGTATGCAATCAATGCTGATGAATGAGAGTTTAAAATCCAACTCAGCGTCGCCATTTAAAGAGAGATGAAGAGAAGGAAAAAGAGCAACAGAGAAAAGTCTGACAAATATTTTTTTAATCAAAAGAAGGCGTATGTTTCACTAGATAAATTCTCCGTTAAAGATATTCAAGCAGAATAACTAAAGATAAAATGAAAATGGTGATATTCATAATAAAGGGAGCATATTAATAGATCTAAATGCCGTGACATTTCCTCCTTTAAGCAATGTAGGTGGGTTTTAAATCAATGTCTTTGTTTACTAAAATACCCATTTACGTGATAAAAATCTATACGGCCGAATGAACACGGGGTTCCCAGCTAATAGAGAAGTTGAACACACGAAGGCGTTAAAAGGTGACAGAAAAGATTCTGGGATTAAAATATCTCAAAAAAATTGGCATTTACTTTAAATTTTGGTTGTTCTAGGTTCAACGCTTTGGCTAACATATTCGTGGTGTTTCCTGCCAGTACTTCTGAAGGGTCCTGTCAGGTCGTAGCCGAATTGGCTGACACTATTTTTTTCAGACAGCCTGTTACATTCTTATGTCTTTCATAAAAGTTACTTTGTGACCTAGAGGCATAAATGCTTTTATTATAATGATAGGACCTTAGACATATACTGCTGATGGTAGACCTCCTTTTGATTTCACAACGGTCGGCCACTCGCATACAGTGGCTCCGGCCTTGACTAGTTCATCTACTAACCCAGTCGGGGGCCATCACACACTGCGCCTCTCACTAAATGGTTGCTATCTAAAACCTTTCTTCTATTAACAGCACCCACTATTCCCAAAAAACTTTTGAAGAATAGAAGTAGTTGCTTTTGTATCTATTAGACCCACATTACACTAATAACTCAGGCTAAGTATATTACTTAAGTACACAATAATATTATTAATGAGCATAGCAGATATTATAGCTGAATTGACCAAAGTAATAAATCAACTCAATAGAATTCCAAAGGTTCTTAGACGAAAATAGTATTGAGTAATACCTATATAACGTCTATTTTGCTTTGATTGATTGAATGATTTGATGCATTTAATATAAAGTTAATATCACTATGTTACGATTCTGAACTTAATACATTTTAACAACTGAGAATGAGAAATGCTCAGGGTTTTTTGAATATAAGATTTAACATATAAATAGTTCTAAGTCGTTATTTTCCTTATAAAAAAAAGATGAACATTTTATAAGGAAAAGAACACGCACAAGTAACTACTTATATCCATTTAGACAAAGTGAGTACCTATTATTTATCACAAAAATATTCACTGTAGAGAATTCACCTTTCTATAAAACAATGGCCGGTATACAGCAGTACCAAAATACTTACCTATTCTGCTCGCGTTCAATTAACCGATCATTATGACGAGATTATTAAATGAGCATCGTTAGCTCCACTGACGTGGCGTGATGCGTCATCTGTCACCAACCTATGTATATGGAGCATTATTGATCCGTAAAGGTATTATACGTGGTCATTACCTTTTATTAATTTAGTACTGGCTTTTTTTCGTATGTCAATGAAAAACAGGTGCCGGTTCAAAATCGTTCGATCTTTGGCGTCTTATATCAGAGTGCTTGTAAGTTAATAACTCAAAAAGAATTCGTTACTCTTTCGATATTATATTCTTTAACTAGGTTTCGGGGCTTCGCTCCCGTGGATCTTTGTTTGGCCAATACTCATCTCCTATTGCTCGTAGCGTGATGTTATATAGCCTTTCTCGATAAACCTTTCCTAACCTAACCTTTCTCGATAAATAGGCTATCGAACACAAAAAAAAATCAATTCGGTTCAGTAGTTCCTGAGATTGCCGCATTCTAACAAACAAACTCTACAGCTTTATAATATTAGTATAGAAGTAAAGATACCGCTTTCAAATGATGCATGTAGTTTATTATCAAATTTGCCATTTACTATAGATGCAATTTTATAAATTCAATCAAATTTAAATTTTGTTTTTAATTTTTTTCAATTTATTTTAGAGAATTCGAAATTCGATGTTTGAAATTTGAAAAAGTATCTATATTTTTAAGAAAATAATTTTATTGTTTTAACAAAAGAGGAATGTTGTAACAAAAATATATATGTACCTATTCATTTTTAAACTTTCGCGTTGCATGATACTTGAATTTATTATATAACGGGAATTCACGCATTAGGAATTTACAAACCTTATTTTTGTTCAAGTTTCGAGTTTTCGACAACCAGTTTTAATTTAGTTTGACTATTTTCTCAACTTCTTAACACAAATATTGGTATATTTACGTGATTCACGTCGCCCCAACAACTTATAATCCATAACTGGTTAATAAACAGAGTCACAAATAGCAGCATAACACATTTGGAATCACGTTCGACATAAATATGGTTTATAGTCGACAAAGTAGTGAGAAGAAATATTCCGTATTGCTTTTTAACGTGACGTTTTACTATGGCTTTTATATGGTAGGGTAAGCTCACTTAAAGACGACTGAAACAAAGAAGTCTACATAGTCTGGGTGGCTAACACATGTTCTTCGTCATGTTCATCAGCCCAATGTTGAACATGTCCAATTGCACGCCACTGAGCACGATTTGCAATTACTAACATCATCATCATCAGCAACCCATTAATGTCCCACTATGAGGATCGGGTCGCCTCTCTTCTATCTTGAGTTGAGAGGATTTTTACACACACGCTGGCCTAATGCGAGTTGGTGAATTGGTTCGGTTGGGTATGTGGGTTTTCTCACGATGTTTTCCTTCACCGTTAGCAGATAGTCACATGATTAGTTTAAAAATTTCACAAAGTGAAATCCACATTAGTACTGGTGGTCGGGATCGAACTCGGACCGTGTGGTTAGCACGCCGGTCACTTATCCATTCAGCCACAATCGTTTAATATTACTATCATCTATATTATTACTATCATCCAGCTCTTAATTATTATCAGCCACCCAGTAAAGATCCGAGAGAAATTTGTAAAAAAACCTTTTTATGTAGTGCCTGTATATATTTTAGTTTGTGTGAGAGTTTCAGTGGTCACGAAAGAAAGGCATTGAAACGGATCTACGTGAAGTTTTATATTTTAAGGAATAGTTTACTTATTCCTTAATAAATTAAATACGTAAACTAGTTGAGAAAATTTAAAAGATTTCAGGTAATGGCAAATTTACTACACATATCAGTTCGTATTAATTTATCACGATATATTGTGTTATAAATAACGTGTCACGGCGTCCACAGCTAAGGCAATAATTACCTATGATGATATCATCGGCATTTATTTTCAAACATTTGTTGTTTGATAAATAATTTACATAAAAACGGTTGGACGTATTTGGCGGGTAAATCACTTTTTATATACAGACCTGTACATGTTTTATAACGTCCATGTTGTGTCGAAATATAAAAAGCGTATGGGCTGTAACTTTTAAGTACAACATTACATATGGGTATATATTTATTTTACCTTCTTGCCAAAAGGTAAAGCATCATAAAAAAAAGCATCATACATATTCTAATTGTTTAAATATATAAAATTTAATTATCTACATATGCATGCAAATAACAAAGCTATTATATAAAAGAGGTGATGGTTAATTATTTGGTAAGCCTATTCTTATATCATAATAATGATGACCAACCCCCATTTTACAAAACGTGGACTAAGTATTAAACCAGGTTTAAATTGACATAAGCCATTGTTTTAGTGTCAAAAATGTCAATTAAGGGAAAGGAGTTTAAAAATATCCTTAATGCTAGTGAACCGAGAATTCTTTGTGTCATTTTTAACTGTTATTGCATGGTGTTTACTATGCTATCCCATATTAAAATATGACGAAAATACAAGTATATTTTCATGGTATATAACTGGATGTAAATCATCAAAAATCAAAATCAAATAAAGCAGTAAGTACGTGATGTAAACAAGAAAGACTTTTTTAGTTTAGGACAAATTTATCTCGACTGGCCTGTTGGTCTAGTGGTTAGTGACCCTGACTGCTAAGCCGGAGGTCGTGGGTTCGATCCCCACCCAGGACAAATCTTTGTGTGATGAGCATAAAGGTTTGTTCTGGGTCTGGGTGTAATTTATCTATAATATGTATGTATTTACAAAAAAAAAGAAAAAAAAATGTATTTAAGTGGTATACCAGTTGTTTAGTACCCATAACACAAGCAAATATAATTGCTTACTTTGGGACTAGATGGCGCTGTGTGAATGTGGTAGAATATTATTATTATTATATTATTATTATCTGCACAGAACTTTTCTTTATTTTCAGCAAATTTCTTCGAAATTCTGGGAAATTTTGACAAAAATATAAGAAAGTCAACAACTAACACCAACATTCGTTTTGACGAAGCTCCGTAATCTCATTTGAATTCAAGCCTATAGTCAAGGCACGTGTATTGGGTCACTCGGTTCTGATGCCGGTACTATTAGTTCTCACTATAGTATTGTCACTTTCGATGTCACGGTTAGACTATCGAATGGGTTAACGGTTTGATTGAATTTAGATTAAAAGTTACAAGTAAAAATTCAACTTCTTTAAGTAGTAATGTAAGTAGGTATATTGGAATTAGAGCAATTGATTTGCTATTGTCTCTGCTTTCTCTAAAAACCGTCAAGTATCTACAAAATTGTTTTTGAATTCGGTAGACTAGTTTGATTTGTGTTCAAATATCGAGTTATGTTAACCTTTTGACGTTCCGACAGTTAAATTTTGACGTTATGTTATAAAAGAATAAGTGCAAGTGCAAGTATAATATTATCCATAAGCAAAACTAGTCGTTATTTGAATTTCGAAACCGGCTTTTAACAGACACGAGATTATAAATAACGTTGTTTTTACTTAATTAAAAACGAATCTTTATTTGCTTGTGTATTAGTGGCCAGCATCAAGTTTATCATTAAAAAGTAACATTCTCTTTTGTTTTAAAAACGCCATTACGATTTAATCAAACTTTTATCTCCAGAATCTTCATTGTTCAAAAGATTCTTGAAGCAAAGAAATTCTAATATAGAATCACGTTATCTTAAAAGCTTTTTCTCGTGAGGGGACTACGGTAGTAATGAATCGAATAAACATCGAGTACTCGTGGTACCCCCACCACTCCCACCATGCAAGCACCATACAATGTCAACATTCATTCATTACGCAACAAGGCCTCGCCAAGAAAAATCGCTGCGTTTCTAAAACTGGTTTTTTACCATACATATTATACTTTATTATAACAACGATAAAGATGAATATTGATTGGCAATCGTAAGTAGGACTGGACGTAAGTTCGCGTTAAGTTATTACAACATTCTGCTAATGTTGTATGGGAAACGGACCTGTCTATAGTTTCTATCACAAGAGAATAGTTTCTAAATAGAATTATGGTGATCCTTTGTACGAAAATATTATTAAACATATTTGTAAAATATTTCATTATTTTCTAAGAACTTGTTTAAAGTATTCGCATTAACTTTCTACCTATGTAGATATGAGAAATATGAGTCGTCTTACATAAATTTTTAGGGAAACAAAAGACGGTAACATAATGAGGACTATTAAGAACATTGTGTAACATAATTTTCTTTAAGAGTTCAATTTGGTGGAATGTTTTCGTCCCAAAACAACGATGAATCAAACAAATTGCCTATCCTAAAGAAACATTTCCATTTCGTATCATTACTCCCAAACAAAACCCCTTTATTGCAGATTTGATTGTAAAAATACTCTGATAAGATTCAAATCGATTTTTAATTGAAAACAAATGTATTTCTAACGATCTGGAAAAAAGCAAAATAAACTTTCAATTCTCACCTTTATTTGAAGATGGTCACAACAGAAAATCAGCAATTCCAACTACTCATTATCGAGCGAAAATGCACCAACCGCCCGTGAACTTGACGTAATTCGTTGCTATAGCAATACTCTCCCAGGGAAAACGACCCCTAGCGAATTCACATCCAAAATACGCAATTCATAAAATCCAAATATTCCAAGTTTCAATTTCAGAAATAAAAAACAGATCACACAAAAAACTAAAAAACATAGGCACCTTTCGTTTTTGGGTAAATATACGAAATTCGTATAATCGAATAAATTTTGAAATCGAACGATATTTTTTATGCGCGTGACTGACGCGCGTCTACGCCGCGGTACGGAGCGCACTACGTAAATGTCAGCACAATCGGCACATGTGCGGGCCGTAGTAAGGCCTCGTGCACTAGGTTAGCTGTTTTCCGTACGCCAAATTACTGACTCAGACTTTTCGGAATAATTAATAACAGTGACATTATTACTTTAGTCTTGTATTAGAACTATAATTATTATAAAATTATGCAAGTGAAACCTAAAAGTTGACCATTTTTATTTAACAAAAATATCTCAAATAAAATGAAAAAAAAAATTTTTATGTAAAACTAATTAAAAACTTTTAAATTTATTTATTTATACAGGGTGGAATTTTGTTCGATTACCGGGTGTCGCAAAAGAATTTCCGAAACTATTTAAATGCAGATGTGTTTCTTTTTAAAACTAAAAGAATGTTTCCTTTGTGTAAAATTATCTATCTCAAGTATTTAGAGTACTTTCCCTCCAGGTGGCATTACAAAATTCCACCCTGTATATATTTAGTTGATTATTATATGTATTGTATAAACAGTTTTTTTTTATTGTGTAGGTATGTATATGAATTTTGGGCAATATATTTTTTTTTAATTTTAAATAAGCCAACACATTTCTCGGTCATGTGTTAGCTACCCTATGCAATTTTATGACGACTATAAATAAGGATTCACCTCCCCTATCATAATTGATAAACTTTAAAAATTAAGGGGGAGATTGGGAGAGATAGATATTTTTTTTTTTTTTGTAAAAAGACAACGCCCGCACTAGGGAACAAGCCCTGTGTCGCGGGGAGCTTTACAAACATGGAATTAACGGACACAAAGTAAACCCAGACTAGAAACAAATATCTATGAATCACACAAATATTTGTCTCGTGTGGGAATCGAACCCACGTCACCCTCAGCACGGCGATGTAGTGGCGAGGCGACCACCTTAACCACTGCGCCACGGTGACAGTAAAAATAATATATATAGATATCCATGCATCAACGCATGCAGACGACGAAAATAATCACATATGGGAATATGAACTTTAACTTAAGTAAACATATGACACAAACTCGTAAATTCAATTACTTAACGCAATTCATTACTAACTACTACGTTAAATCACACTAGCTTATGGCATGCAATACTACATCTAATCATTCTAGCACTAGGACGATCGACACATCTATTAATTTGTTACTAACGAAATCTATAGAAAACGAATCGGTCATTCGAATCATTGGTATTCGTGTCCGGCGTGCGAGCGATAAAAGTGAAAGTATTGTGAATCATTTATGAATGCAGGTACCACAGATACCATTAAATGTTATGAAAGTGAATGTTTATGCCTTACGTTTAATAAAAATCCATAGAACCAAAACTTACAAACGAGTAGTGAGGTAATTAGGTTAAACTTTAATTCGGGTAATTTGTGACGATAATCGGGTAAGTCGATACTGTACTACTTGGAGAAGTATATCATAGTATTCGAGTAGTGCAGTAGCGCAAAGAAATATTTCTTAACTCTTTGAACGCTAAGCAGTTAATAAAATAGGTAATCTATTGTTTCAAGGCATTCATAGACTTAACGATTAAAGGATCTACATACTATCTGAGCGTTTAGCTAAGTATCATCATCATATCAGCCTATCGACGTCCACTGCTGAACATAGGCCTCACCTAATTATACTATTAGCTAAGTATACTTTAATTATAATCTTTTGAATGCTGTTTAAGTTTTATTTCAATACATCATTATTAACGTGCATAAAATATAGCTTTTCGAAAGGCAGAAAAAATTAAAAAGCGAATTAAACCTTATTTTATAGGATATAAAAATATCTTATGCAGACAAGAGCACTGCGAGAAATGGGAAATTCGAAACAAACTCTATACCAGCCCGTCTGACCAGCGTGGTATAGTAGGCTAAACTCCCTCCATATTCTTTGGAGAGACTCGTATCCGTACCCCGTAATAGTTGAATCCAGAATATAAATATTTTTATAATAAAATGTGTGTACTTTTAATAAAAACGACACTAATTCTTCATACAATATGTTGCCAATTTTTTGTAAATCAAATATAAAACGTAATACTTCAGCTTTTTTTTCCAAATTTGTCTCATCCAAGCTAGCAAATATCGCAAGGAAATCTACTCAAATTTGCACGCAGCCTTACAAGGTGCGAGTGAGACGGCATTCCAGCCGGGGTTGTACATCCGCTTTTCTCCGCGTTATGTAAGCTACAGCCCTGGAGCCGGGTAACACGCCCCCTCTCCCACCTTCCATACCCCTATACCCTGCACCCCTACAGCGCGCAAAGATTGGGGTGAAGGCAGTGTTATAAGTCAGTTCGAATGGCAGCAGTGATTGGTGATGGTTTTCTATATTTCGTGACGTATCTATCAATAACATCGATATCCATAATATCTTTACTGTTCAAATTAATTGAAAATATGTTTAACATTTAACTTTGTAAGATGACGTCATGCTTTTTGGCGGTTAAAAATGTTATCTTATTTTGATGGACACGTGACCTATAAATATGAATAGTAGTAATTTATTCTCAAAACAATTTATCTATCTCAACAAAAAATGAGCATAACTACAATGTTATATCATTTTCTTTAGCGCCTTTAATTTGAATACACACAATAACCACGTTTAACATAACCGCATAGTGTAAATACAATACAAAAGCCACAAGAGCACGGTGTTCTTGTTGGAAAGCGTTTACAAGTTATCCGGGCAAACTCACGTTCGCATAAGGATGTAACAACATGATATCTTATCGAAAGAATCGGATACCCGAATAACCCGGCTTTCAATTTCGTACCGCACTAAATCGATGTACTTAAATGGAATCTTTTCCCCAACATTCATCATTTCCAAATAATGTTATTACGTTTTCGACGTATCACGATTTAGAATACTTATGATTTACTTTTTTAGAATCCATGTCGGGATTTGTCGTATAACGTCAAAAACGCGACACATTTCACTTATAATAATTATTATCGATACGTTTCTGATAAGTATATATTATTTAGTAGACTTTTATGAAATATAAATGAAGTTTCAAAGAAAAACAACTAAGTAGGTACATAAATTATATAAACAAACAGAGAGGAACAAATATAGGTTCTCGAAAGCAAACGAAAATTTCAATAATTGTTGTGTTATTTGTTTCCGACTTTTATATTTGATTTTCATTATTTGTAGGTTTAATAATATTTTTTAGGTTTCTTTTCTAGGATTCTGTATAAATAGAATAGGAAAACCTTTTTATTTCATTGGTAATTATTTTAATAGCCTAGAATAATGTAAACATGAGAATAAAACCAAAAATTATTGCTGTCTTTAAAAAGTAGAGATTTTCAATTCGACTTGAGGCTCATTAATATTTTGCAATGTATTTTTTTATTTCTCAGTAAATTTCTGCAAGGCACAAACAAAATTAGACAAAATTTAAGCCAGTCATTTTCTACTAATACTTAAATCTTTGTAATTAATAATGATCGATCCTTTTAGGACAGAGTTAGGAGGCTGCTTCAATATACGTCATACGTTGCTTACGTAGAATCTAGTTTCTAACCGGTGACGTCATTTTTATTTTTATAGTAAATAGTTCATATACTTTCTTCATGAAACTCGTAGTCGTGAAAATAGGTCATTATTAATACTCCATACTTAATTTTAAATGCATATACTTGTTGATTAGAAAAAATCCACAATGATCTTCAGCTTACCATTGGGTGAACCGCATCGTCTGTCACTCCAGGCAATTAAAAACACTGATTTAATTAAATGCTGGCCAAATGCGCTAAAATATGCATGACGGACCACTAAAATAAATATAACAAAAAAAATATGCCCTAAAATACGAATTCAATAAAAATACTTAATCAAATTTGGCAGATATCCGAGCATCATTCGCACATCACTATTCGCGAATTGGGTTACCGGAATTTGGACCCCAAGCCTACACAAATAAAACTCATTAAGTCGCCAATTTGTTTATCAATTTTATAGGAACACATTCCCTTTTATTTTACGGCTTGTTCGCGCCCATGTTTTTTAAAACAATTCATCTTCGTTTGAGTATATATTGTCAGCTGTTGGTGCTTTCAGAGGGATAAATATTGTGCCAATTATGGGTGTCAATCATTTTTTGTAACGAATATTACAACACGTCAATACCTCGGTTGGAATTATAAGTCACTACAACGATTTCTTATTTTTGTATTTATTTATAGGGTAATAAGGTAGTATTTTTATACATAAGTTAATGCCTATAGCACTTTTTGCTCAGGCACGTGCTGTATCTATACTTATATCACAGAACAGAGTTAGGTTTTTACTTATATAAATACATACTATATTAGGTATATAATTACTCGTTCTGACTGACTGACTGATTCTCTAATGTAGACCTTAAACCGCTGTGGCTACAAATTTGAATTATTTCCAGAAGACTTTTACGTTGATGATATCCACAAGGAATATTTGAAAATTTGCCTCCGGGGTTAATATAACTTTTTTCATTACCCAACATAGTATCAACATACACGACTATTTTGACTATATTGTCTCAAAAATATCTATTGTTTTATCTCATCTATCCTGCTTCCGTAAGCTGTACGGATGAGATAAAAAAGACGTATAGGATGTTTTGCAAAGGATATTATCATAATAATTTATTTATTTGTAAAACATAGGTAATTTTGCAATAATTATAGTTCTCTGTTTTGCCATAAATACATACAAACATATTATTTTATATTTATTATTCAGCATGTGTCGTCGCACTGCTGAGCAAAGACCTACCCCTGATTCCACTGCTGTCTATCTCTTCCACCAGTCCTTCTCATAGTTGTTATGTCGTCACACCAGCGTTTCTTAGGCTTGCTTCGGCGATGATGCACATCTTCAGGGACCCATTGTGTGGCGTCTGGTGTCTGGTCTGGATGCATTCGTGAAATGTGACCCGTCCACTCCCATTTCAACTTAACAGACTTATTGCCAACATACGTAACCCCAGTCTGTGAAAGTATGTTGGTACTGCGAACTCTGTCGCTGAGCCTGATAATCAAGCTACGTGCTGCGTTTGATCGCTCTTTAGCAAATCTTGAATTTGGACTTCTGAGACTCGGTTAGTGACTACGTTAGAGCATATCAAAACCTATCGAGGCAATTAATATTTGTCGATTGACCTGAGAAAATTACTTTACAAACAACATTATGAATAAATATTGCAATGCCTTTTGCAAGGCTTATGGCAGAAAAACGTGAAAAATGGATAGCCAGTCATATTATAGTACATTATGATACAAGTGCGGTAAGTTGATAATTACCGCCGAGGCGATATTGCTAGCCCGAGCTGCAGGCGAGGGCTACAAGAAAGCAGAGGCTGTAATTATCAAACCGCACGTGTGTCATACGACGTTTTATAACATATTTGCGAGGAAATATATAAAATTCGGACTTTCTTAGAAAAAAACAAATACAGCGAAAAGAAATAGCGCGCGGAATTATTTTTACTTGTCACAATTTATCGATGCGCGCGCATCAACACTTTTTTTTTAAGTCAAAAACACAAAAACAGCCAGTGTTACTAATAAATATTTTTGTAAATTAATATTTTTGTGTTTTAGTACAGATAAATGGTTGTAATTTATGGTCTAAATTAATTAAATTAAATAATTAAATGTTTATTTTATATAATTATATCATAATTATTTTATCTACCAAAGTTACTTAATTAATTTTATTCATAAAATGTTGACCACTTTTTTGACATAAAAACTCTTTGCTAAGATTTAAAAAAAATACCGTTCGTTACGTACGGAGCTCCTTGATTATAAGTATGTGAGCATGAGAAGCCGTGCAATTTATTTTACATTACCGCACTAGTGCGTAATGAGATACATTACAACACTGAAATTGGTGAAATAGAGACCCTTTACGAGCGAATATGTTATAAAAATCATTTATCGAACTAGCGCAATTAATGACCTACTGAACTATGCAATTAAATAAACACACAAAGTAATATGTATTTCAATGAAACCTGAAACTGGGTTTCATTAAGTTTTAATTAAACGAAACTTGTAGCGATTTCCTACAGGTCGTACAGTCGTCGTCATTAAGATAGGGGAACGTAAAATTGTTATATATTTTTTTTAATTTTGCGGGTTTTCTTGTCGAACGGTTGTGCAAGATGTAGGTCAATTAAAAGTAGATTTCAAATTAATAGTACATAGCTATAAATTTTGCTACTAAGTAGGTATTATTTTTACGCATCCCTCGAATGTAATATAAGTTTGTATCAAAAACTTTGATAAAAATAAGCCGTTTTATATATTCGATTAGAAGTTTTCTTTAACTTACTCTGAGAAATATTGTTTAGAACTTTACTTGTAATCTCCGACTTTTGATTGTTAGATGTTGATTATGATTATCAAATTAAAATGTGCTTGTCGACGTTGACAATGTTATCAATCTCGTCCAGTTGAATTTTGAGATTGAAAATTCTAATGAACACACGAGTTCTTTTCACTGTCAATGCGCTACATATAGACTGACGATCTATTTATGGCGTAAATATTTATATTTAGTTAAACAATGTACAACAATGCGAGTAACTATTGAAATAATAAGATCGCATTTTCAACTACTTAGGTATCGATTTGACGGCTATTTAATTCCGTAGCGGCGACAACTAAAACATTTAGGTACAGGTAAAATTATTGTTACAAAACTTACCAATTCCCGCCCCAATTTAATATAGCTACTACAAACAGCAAACTTCTGTTTCCTTTCAAAACAGTAATTTCTTTTCGAGTCACGGTGAGTCAACATTGTCGACAAGTTTAAATCGATAACAAGTCGATGTTTCGCACTTAGTTCGTGAGCAGACGGTACCGTGTTTGTTTAAAAGGGCGACAAGCGACTACAGCGCTACTTAGTAACAAAGAAGAAAGTAGGAATTACTGCGAGTAACTACTTTAAAATAAAAGTGTATCTCTCGAAACCCTAATCTAATAATAGTGTAGCCATACCAGATACAAATCTAAAAAAAAATGGTTTTGAAAATTTGTATTTTGAATTCTGCTGCCATTTCATGCAGGCCAATTTGATACGCACCAAAAGTATACCTCTCAGCACACTTTCTTTAAAGTATAATTCAGAAATCTGAAATTGAACTGAATAGCTCTGTATCTGGTCATGCAGATTTTTAATATGAGTGGTAAGAAAATTCAATCCTAAAATCACTGCGGAGGTGTTGAATTTTTTCTTTACCAGTAGACTCTAGAACTTATTGGAGAAAGGTGGAATCATTGTGTGATAATAGGGGTGCTTTTACATTATGCATTTATAAACATTTCGTTTCAAGTTAAAGGAATAGCGTTACTCATATACAAAGTAATATAGACCAAGTTATCGGTTGCATAGAGACTAAGCTGTTACGCTCAGATTAACAACTTTGTAGCAACTCTGAAGCAACACCTGCGCTTTGTTCCAACTTGAACACTATTTAGGTGCACAGTGCACAGTGCTAGTATTGATAACCAATGCACATACTGTCCTTTTCTAACGCGTAGAATAAAATAGAGACATCAAATAGGTTCTCTAGCAATTTATATTATCGCTGTATTGTGACCTGTTTATCTGGCTTATGACAATCCCCCAGGTGAGAATTACAATTCGAAAAACAATTCGAATTGTTATGGAATTATTTCTGAAATCTTGTTTATGCTTTTTTTTTTTTATTGCCTGTAGTGGCAGACGAGCAAGCGGCCCACCTGATGGTAAGTAAAGTAAGTAAGTAAGTTGCTTTGATAAAGTTGGAGCCTGCTAGCTAAACTAGGACGGAAAAATATAGGAACTATCAGGTAGAACCTTTTCCATATCGCGCAAACTCATATAAGTACAGCCGCTTGGAATATAATACCTACAAATAGATAAGTGCATGAAAAATCAGAAAAAAATGAGGTGGTCTCTAGAATAACAATTTTCAAGCTATCTAATAAAAATATTCATCTTAAACATAGTAACCATGTTTTCAAATAGACTAATAGGTTAAGTCAAAGCCGCTAACATGTTTTAGGGTGAAAAACTGCAAAAAAAAACCTGCATTTAAAAGAACTCATAAGACACGCTGTGAACAGCTGAATAATTTAAATCAATTGAGAATATTAACAGCAAACCATTAGGTACAACTACGTTTGGAGTAAAAAGTAATCATCAAGATGAACTTTCAACCTTAGTTTTTACTTTCTGTTTAATATTTAGTTTGTAAACATTCATTATAATTCGTTAATCTAACGGTGTAGTGCTCTTCTGCATCATTTTACACGCTACCCAAATTGTAAATTACAAAAGATTGTAACTATCCATTTTTTTAAAAAGAGTGGCGTGAGTTTCTTGCCAGTTCTTCTCATAGCTCCACCCCGTCAGCGAACTGGTCGTAGGTAAATTTGCTGACACTACTTTTCGGATAACCTGTTACATTCTTGTGACTTTCAGTAGTGTTACCTTGTAACCTAGATGAATAAACGAGATTTCATTTCATTTCAACTTTAAGCTACAAAATATCAAAAACTGGAGCGTCATGGAACCCTTTGTTAATATATAAATACGTACCAACGTGGTCGTATGTGCTAATCATATACGCATTTTATACGTCGGAAACGGTCGTTACTTCCCGAGTTCCCCGGACCTTCTAACAATGATAACATTATCCCTAACATCTACGCTCTCGGTGTTATAAAGAGAGAAATTTAATATCTGAAGATATTAAAGTATAAATAATTCTTCTATGTATGGAGAATTTGTTTCTATTGTTAAAAGCTCCTTTAAGCTTTTTGATAAATGTTTCTTATGTGTATAGAGTAGGTAAGGTAAAGAGAATAAAAACAATCTCGTATATTACTTCTCTTCCTAGTTTTTTATTGATGAAGGTAGTCATCATCATCATTTCAACCCATAAACATCCTACTGCAGGGCGCGGATTTCCAAAGAATATGAAGGGGATTTAGCCTACTATACCACGTTGGCCAGAAGGGTTGGTATAGAATTTGTTTCGAATTTACCTTTTCTTACAGTGGCTCTTGTCTGCATAAGATGGGGGAGTGAATTTATAATATGTATTCTTTTTTCTCACCGGTTTAAATTGCGTTAGTTAGGGACTGGCCTGTAACCAGCATTACAAGGTCACGCCAAAGTCGGGTTGGTAAATGACCTCGTGACTTTTTTCGAGGACTTGGCCTACAATCATCAGCTTTTCCAAGCTGTCGTATGTAAGTATTATTTTATTATGAATTCTAAAGTCTTGTTTATTGGTACTTGTAGTCATTTTTGAATTATTATTTATCGTGTTTGAATTAGATATTTTTGTCGTAATAGAACAGTTCAACAGAACAGTAACAGTCGATTCGTTTCGGTTGTTTCCGTATTTTTTTTAAAAAAGAACACTCGCCCTAGTTGTCAAGCCTCAATAGAAATATAATAAAAAATAATAAAACTGACACTAACTTTTTGGAGCGTATTTTGATATATGCAAAGACTGCCTACTTCGCTTATAACAGCGTAATCAGTTTAAGGTGAAATACTTTTAACAGAAACATCTTTTCCCAGCCCAAAAATCCGAAAACTTATTTACAACCACTTTTACGACCATAGCAACAGCAAAACCTTCAACAATATCTTAATAGCCATAAATTACCATATCTACCGCTAAAAGCACCCACCCACGTTATCAGGAAACTTTGATTGCTCTTGACTCAATTTTAAGATCAATTTCCTTCACTTTAGAGAAGCATGGTACGGAAGAAAATTTTCTTGCAGTATTAAGTTTTGAGTTAGTTAACAGACAAGAAAGGAAATTTTGAAAATATGTGTTAAGTAAAAAGGAAATCTTCAAAGTAATTTAAAGTTAGATCAAGCGATCAATAAAAAAAATAACAGCGATGATCTCCATGAACACACTATTGACGGACAAAATACACACAGACTCAGAATAACTTAAGGTCACACAAATGTTTGTCCTAACTTTTAAACCACACATGACGATTTTCGGGTATAAATTTTATTCTCCTAATATTAAACATAAGAAAATATGTTTATTTATCGTTCATAGATAGAACGCAATAACGCACAGACTTTAATAACCCGGTGCCTAATACGCTCCAGTGGATCACACAGGTCAAGCGAACGACACGAAAGCTATTTAGATTATGAGTACTAAAATATTAACGGTAAATAAAGCATTTACTGTAAATATTTCAATCATGGGTGCTTAAAAGTTTGAACATTTTAAAGCTTTTGACAGATCAACAAAACCGAACTACAGACGAAATATAAGTTGATTGCAACAGGTCTGAGTCGTGGCTTTAAATGACAACGCAGAAATGGTTCCTAACATGTTTCCTTTTTGTGACTTTCATGATGAATGAGATGAGAAGACTGTTCGCATTTTGTGAGTCATGGACAAGCAAATTGCTCTTGTAAGTGATTGATGAATCTCAGGTGTCTAGTGTCGAACTCAAAAATAATGTTGAAAATTCTTTGA
Source organism: Laspeyria flexula (assembly GCA_905147015.1). NCBI lineage: Eukaryota > Metazoa > Arthropoda > Insecta > Lepidoptera > Erebidae > Laspeyria > Laspeyria flexula. The sequence continues at coordinate 13,339,770 of LR989960.1, read as the reverse complement.
ATGATGATTTACTTAGTATTGTATTAGAATGAACTGCGCTTTAGCAAGAGGTTTTTTTTTTCAACCGTTTATCGTACAGAATTTGTCTGGAAAAGTGAGTTTGAAGGTTAGTGGACTATTTGTTTAATATATTTTAATTAAGTTCGTTGTGGGATCTACAAATTACCTTTTCTTTGGACTTGCGAGTTCCAAAATCGTTTGCAAGGGTTAATTACTGAATTTTATTATCCTAGCATATAGGGTGTAGAGTCTGACTGTAAAATATTTAAAAAGCTTCTTTTAACCTATCTAAATAGTGTGTTTCTACTAATCGTGCAGATTTGTGGTAGCTCTGGTGTCAATATTAATAAAGTCAAAAAAAAAAAAAAAAAAAAAATCATCATCATCCAAAAGGCTCCTAACTTGCCTTAACGGTTATCACATTAAATGGCAGTTGGGACCAACCGGTGCCCTAAAACGTACGGAGACGCTGCACAACTTAAGTGTAGTAATAACAATAAAAATAGTTATTACACACTACGTTCGAACAAGACGTGACACTCTACTTTCTTTGCGATGATGTCTTTTAAACATTTTACTATCAGTAAAAAGAAATGAATTCATATGAATAAAAACAATTTTCTTTCTCTCTGATCTTGAAGTAGAAAATGAAGAAAAGAAAGTAATTTTTTAATACGTTAAACTAGGTATACAAGTTGCAGACTTAGCTGATATGTGAAATAAAGCCAAAATTGAACTTATCCTCAACTTATAGGATAGTTGTCGTTCGCGACTTTATACAAATGGACTTTACGCGGTTCATCATCATCATCATCATTTCAGCCTATTGCAGTCCACTGCTGGACGTAGGCCTCTCCTAACACGCGCCATAGTACTCTGTCCTCCGCCTTCCGCGGTTACTAAAAGTTAAATATTATTTTTTCACAGAAATAGTTTAAAGACTGAAGAACATAATATGTTATAATTGTTCTCCCAAAGATGCTTTCTTGAGGATTACGCAGGCTAGGTTAGGCTACTAGGCTTATATAAAGTCAATATTCACTATAATCACGAACTACACACCATCAACAACTACTGAAACATTAATATAAGAGTTACAAGTTATATAACAAGTTAGCCTCGGAGATTTCCCCCCTATAACTAAGCTGCGAACACAAAGAGAAACAAGTCAACGACTCGGTAACTGCTTACTACATTACATAATGTAGGTAGATATTACGAGCCGACTAAACCTGAAACCATATTAATTTGTGTTCGCAGGAAACGCTCGCAAATCGAATTAGAAGAAGCCACATTCGTGAAAGTACTTTTACCGACAAATATAAAGTTAATTGAAGAGTCCTTCCTGTCTTTGATTTATGTTAGTGAAGTAAAACTCACTGAGGATATCTATAACAATAATATTGAAAAGGCAGTTAAGAAACGATTCATAATTTTCTTTACAGCGAAAATAAGTTTGAGAGATCCAAGGACATTGGACCATATTATATCGTACGTACGAAATCGTTGGTGCGCTCAGCTCTCACTCTCAAGGAACTTATATCTATAGGAGATATAAGTTCCTTGCTTACTCTATCAAAACAGTTGACAATCAAGATGTTAATTTTGACAGATTAGATGATGAAATAAATATCGTCAACTCCTTCCAAAACCTTCTTTTAGGCATCGATTACCACACGAGACAAATATTTTGTAGCTTGTGAAAATGACATAATATTTGTTAGATATTACAACAAATATTATGCCACTGATATGTAAAATTCGGCCTCTCCACATAATATTTAGGGATGAATAGTTTAGAGATACCTCGCGCATAAATGCATGTGACCTCATTTTTTACGGATGTTCATTTACGAAAGCGATTTGCTTAAGAATCTAGATATTGCCCGTCTCAACCAAACCAACAAATCAAATCAAATTATTTCTATAGAACTCAAATAACTATATTCACAAACAATCGATGCTTTCACATTGAAATGGGAAGTGACAAAGGATATAGCTGAGCGAATACGCCTGTTTAGACGGCGCATTCAAATTAAAATGTATAATTTATTATACTGAAGACATTTTCTACAGATTAATGTTTAATGCTGATTCATTTTTTGGGGTAAAGGGGAGAATTGGTTTTATTCACACTGGTGGTATATATCTTATGCATAATAATATCAACCTATTAACGTCGCATTGTTGGACTAGGTTCTTTTCTCCCCTACCAATATAGCTGAGAACGTTTAGGCCACAATGCTCACAAAGATCGTAAGAACTAGCCGTAAGATTCAGTGGAAGTTCTACAATATCGTATTGTTACGAATACGTAAAAAATCTAATAGGCCAAGTCAAGTCTTCCAACGTGAAATAATCAAATTAAAAAAGGATTTTTTTTGTATCACTTCCACTAAATCTTGATTTACGGTAGCACGTGCTTTATGCGCTTGAATACATAAGGGATACAATTGTCTGAATACATCGCTGGTGTATCCGTTTACAAATTTTCTTTGTGTGCGAATTAGTCACTGATTTATAGTTAAACCGCCGGTACAAAGGAAAGCCCTTGAGCTGTGGAAAGCATTATCGCAACAATTAATTCAGACAGGTCTGCCCAGTCCATGTTATTAATAGGAAACAGATTTTTTGATTGCTTTTGAAATTTATAACAATTTTTAACATTGAATTAGTATTATCTCAGTCTATAATTAATAGACCCACGACTATGGCGACGCGATCACCTTAACCGCTACCAGTCATATGATTATTATAATATATTTTGAAATAAAGGCTTCTATGCTTTAATTAATTGATACGATTAATTAATTAATTACCACAGGTATTTTAAATCTTTTGTTGTATCCTGATAAATCTATGTTCCACTCATTTGAATTATGAATAAACGTAATATGAAAATTGAATTAGTTACTCATACTGCCTTGTGTTAGCATGCTTATAAAAACTACACAGTTCAATGACTTACTTTTTAATGAAGGGCTATTTAAAAACAGCTGATGATCAGGTCAAAGTCCGTGTTCCTTCCTGAGCTATTATCTTATTACGCCATTATCCACTTGGGTCGCAATTAGCCGGGGTCAGAGGCGATCCCACTCTACATGAAAGATAGTAGAAAGCTCTGTACTTATTAGCAAGTTTATTAAGTAATTAGATTAGGTACGATGTAGATTTTAGACTCAGATTTTAATTCAATTACCTCGTACTTGCAGATTGGATATTCATTTAAGGACTGTGATCAGTGTTTTTGTGGCAAACAGACGTACGGTCCGCCTGATGGTAAGCGGTTACCGTAGCCTATGGGTGCCTGCAACACCAGGGGCATCACGAGCGCGTTGCCGACCCTTAAGAAACCTTTTCACTCCTTTTTTGAAGAACCTCATACTGTAGTCCCTTGGGAAAAACTCGTTAGGGAGTTCATCCCACAACCTGATAGTTCTTGGGAGGAAATTCTCTGGTCCGCGCGGTACGAGACCATTTCGGTTTCAAGGTATGGGGATGAACTCCCTGCCGATGGCGAGCGGTGCGATGGTAGAAGGACTTAATGATTTATTATAAAATGGAATAGCAGGTATTAAAAATTTCTTGACACCAAAAAGACAACAGTGTATTCAGCATTGTGTATCGTATCGTCGTCTCAATCAAAGATTTCTGAATTAGGTTTAAGGATCCCAGTCTTACTAAATATTGCTTCGATTGGCTCGATGTGCCCAACAATTACACGAGAATATAGTTCCATGGAGTCACTCCAAACGTTACTAACATATAATTACATTATTTCAAACCAAACTGATTGAAAGTGCAAAACTCTTCACACGAAAAGATGAAAGTAGTAGATAGTAAGGCCGTACAAACATTTGCTGACAACGACATCAAACGCAAGCATCATCAGATAGAAGAGGGTAAAGGCACATGCAATATTTGGATACACCTTTTCAATCCAAAATGCAAATTTCATTAAAATGGCATAGTTGTCCTCAAAAACTGAAAAAATATTTTTGCTACCCCTTTTTTAGATTTCGGTAGAATATTGAAATTTATAATACCAATTAACCAAGGCTGTTGAGAATTTTTTGTTTTTCTTGATGAGTTCGACAAGAATGAGTATAGTAATGAATAGAGTAGAGTATAGTACTAGTGAGTAGAATGAGTATATGAGTTCTGAGTAGACCTTCTACCAGGAATCTCAAAATTCGACTAAGAGTTGGACCACATCTAGTTACACGAAATCACACTAATCAATCGCAATGTATTTTTCAAATATTTAAAAATAACAGCTACCAAATTTAAAATACGAAACATTTGACAGGGATATCGAAATTAGAACTCTCTGTCGACACGTTCTTAATTATCGGTAATATGTACTCTGGAGACTGTCTGCGCATATTAGCGAGGGCGATTCCTTAATATGAAGAGGTCATATGAGTCACATATCATCCGGTCAACGTCACCCGACAGGTCACTCGGTCATTTGTATAGGGCTTCCGTGAAAATATGTCAGATAGATCAGACATACATACATCATATTAGATTAGCTGGCTCTTCAATTATATTCTTAATCTTTAGACGACTTAAATTCATGCATTAATCACTGATCACATAGGGCATACACACACTAAAACACTGAACCAATAATTCCTCTGTAGGCTGAACTCTGCACTTGAACTTTGAACGCTGTACTCATATGAAGTTCATCATCATCATATCAGCCCAATGACGCCCACTGCTGGACATAGGCCTCACCTAATTCCACCACTGATGATTTTATGCCGCCGCCTGTGAAGTTACACTCAAATTATTACTATAAAAATAATATACCCCTGATATTCTATATGCGTGGTAAATAACAACGAAATCTCTGTATGAATGGTGCCTGTGTCCCAATTAAATGTAAAGCCCATATTTTAAAGCCTTGTCTCTCATGGAAATAAAATCAATACGTTGGATACCTATATTTCAGTTTTCAATGCAAAGGTGCGAGTGCTGCAGTATGAAAAATGTTTGGATTTTGGTTTTTTTTTAGCTTTGATCCGTTTGGTTCCTGTTCCACTTTTGTGTACACGCTGTCAGTACCATAAATGTTTGGCCAAAAGCTTTTTGTTTGGTAGATTGAATAGTAAGCCGCTAGGATATTACATTTTGTTTTATCCTTTAAAAATTCTGGTCATAAAATTTCTGAATAATGCTATATTATAAAAATGAATTGCTGTTCGTTTATTTCGCTAAAACTCGAGAATGGTTAGACCAATTTGGGCAAATTTGAAATATTTGCGGAAGTCCAAGTTTAAACGGTGAGAAAATATGGAAAATAGTAGAAACAACAATTTATGCCAAATTTGTGCTAAGGACAGCTTGCATGGCGCAAGCTTCGGACAGAACAACGTATATTAGGTCAGCTAGTATGAGCATATTGTATGTGATATATGGCCTCCACCAGGGTCACACGACATCGGTGGTGTTGGATTTCTGTGTATTGGAATAGTGATTAGTTAAGTGATATCCAGAGCTCATCGAGAAAAGGCAAATCCGCAATGCTGCCATTTATTGGAGGTCTTGTCTCTTATGCTAATGGCACGGCGATTTCTGACAGTTATTTTGCCAGTAAGTTCCAGACATACTAGGCGAAATAATAAGCACTATAATTTCATTCTCATTACCCTCATTTTCTTCGCAGTCGGGTCGCAAAAGCAATATTATACGTTGTTGTAACACTTGGCAACAAATTCGTTCTAAATAGGTTTTGCCCTACTTCCGTAAAGAAAAAATATTTGAAAGGCTTCTTTCGTTCCACGTATCGCGAAACTTGATTAGATTTAATACCTTAAAGTGCGTTAATACAATGTAATTATTCAGAGGGCCTTTAGTAAGAACATTTTCGACTGTTCTAATTCCGTTTGAAGATTGCTGAGGAATTACTTTAGAAGTTTCACACATCTAAATATATGTGAAATTAAACGAAGACACATTTCCACTTTAATTTGAATATAAAGGACATTATTTTGTTGTCGTTTATTGATTAATAAGAGGTACTACTTATTGATTAATAGAGGTGTTTATTGATTAATACTTATGATCTATGAAACCTTGTATCACAAAACTATTTTAATACAGTTTGACTGTGAGATCAATATTTATAACATAAAAATTAAACTTTATAGCATCACGTTCACACACACACATTTCGCCAGCTTTTTTCAACATTATCATTTTAGCCTAATGAAGTCCACTACTATACAAACAAATTTTCATATCATTTCATTAGGTTTCTTGTAACACCTGCCATAATAGTCGGTCCTCCACCTTCCGCATCCAGTCCGACCCAGTCCATGTTAGTTTTAATGTAATAGGAACTTATTGCCATTAAAAATGTATTGTTTGGAGGCAAAATTCCATTCACTCAAGAACAAACCATATTTTTTAGTTTAATAGATATAATTATTATTACTTATATTATTAGATAAATTCATTGTTACTTGGATGAGTCAGGAATAAATTTAAACGCAGGTGTTCTGTGTGACATATTTCACGATTGTCACGTACATAATATTATGATTCAATACAATTCTTTGTATTCAGTATAACCACGAGAATCACTTTTATTCGATAAACTTTTGGACAATAATCCAATCAAATAGTATAGGTACATATTATGTCCTCAATTTTTGTGGGCCACAATCTGTTTACTGACCTAAATACAGCTACTGTCAATAAGTTAAATAAGATTGTTCTTTTACGTGTCGCTGAACAATGGTAAAAAATGTCTTCATGTACGTTTATTCTAGATCAAACTAGTTTTGTCTAGTCCAAGTTACGTTGTTACTTCATAAATATGACGAACTGTTTCACGTTAAAATAATGTCATAAAAAATGACAGACGATTGATCGTACAACTCTAACTAATACATTTGATTGATAGCGTCAGGTATTATTGGATCTACCTAAACCAAAGGATATACCATATTTGCTTGTTACCTTGAGCATAATACTTTAATTCAGTAAACAGTAAATATAAAAGTACTACCCGGATTCGATTCCCAGGTTGGGCTGAAACGGTATTAAGTTTTCTATTATGAAATTCTCAGTCTTAGCCCGAAGTTAAGAAACAAATATGGTTGTGATGTACCTACATACTTCGGCCTACCCTATCGGGAAAAAAAGCGTGACGCTATTTTTTATGTTAATGTAAATACTAGCTTCTGTTAGCCATTCTGTTGTGATTGATTATTTATTTATTTAAGATGCACAAAACACATTACAATCGTAAATACAGTAAAATATTAAAAACAGAAGAATACAGAGCTGGATTGCAAAGTAAATATATGTGCATACAGTGACAATATTATTTATATTACTTAGTGCTATGTATAATTATTAAATTATCTAGAAGGACAGTCTTGAAGTTAAAATTTTTTATAAATTTTATTAATCTTTATGGAGGATGTCTTTCAATGTTGTCATTAATTTATTAAAGTTATCATCAAATATATCAATAACTGCATTATTGTCTCTAGCCAAATCATTATATTGACGAGCCATCCTTGTCAGTGGGTTAAAGTATGATACATTATTGTTATATATCAAAAGTGATAACAGGTTGGTTGAGTTAGACCTATGAGCACTGAATTTAATATTAAAATTTATTTGAGGCAGCAACTGTGGTGAATCTATGACAGAATGTATGATTTTGTAGAGGTAAACTAAATCAAAATAAATACGTCGTTTTTCCAATGTTTCTAAATTAAATAAGCAAAGCCTATTCTTGTAACCCAAACTACGATTAACAAACATCTTTCCATAGATCCATCATAACTTATTCATTCGTGCTACAAGATAATGCTGCACATAAAACTCAAATACTACTTAAAAGTGTGCTCCTTCATCAGATTGCAAAACAAAATCTAGTTGTATAACTAATACAGAAGTCAATTCAATTGTTCTCTGGTCAGAATAGCGTAATCAAGTTGCAATTTAATATCTCGACGACTGCAAAGCGAGAATGCAGTAAGAGCTCGAAAACAATTGTATCAATGAAGCTTTAGCGATCGATTTCGTCTTACAACTCTCTGTGGTCAAGTAGATTTATTATCAAGTATACTTTTGGACTAATATCAACAGGTGCTCAAAAGAAAAGATTCTAAATTAATGCCATTTTAGATGTACGTTAAAACGGTTTGGAAGTATGAGCTCATTAAGCATATCCAATATAAAAGAATAAAAAGTCTAATATTGTCAGTAGATGACAATATTAGACTTTTTATAAAGATCGACAATGCCAAACATTGCCTTAAAGACAAATTTCATTTAATTCAAACACAGCAATACACTGTCTCTTCTGCAAATTAGTTTTGAAGGCTATTATGGATAGTTTTCTTTGCTGCTGTGAGCAATACATTTCTGAAACACTATCACGCCTGTAGACATTAATTGTTAGACATAGGTTCTTAGAAACCGTTGCTAAGTGGTCACACGCTTTTACGCACATTTATTAAGTTGTCAGATTACAAGGTCACAAAAATGTGAATAAGAGTTGCAATTTTGGTGACAAAGTATTAAGCGATGGTAGCCAAATTGATCAGTGACCTGCATACAAATAATGCGGTCCGAGTTCGATTCCGACTGGCAGTACCAACGTCGATTTCACTTTGGAATTGATATGTACTAGTCATATGACTTACCATCTGCTAACGATGAAGGAAAACATCGTCAGGAAACCAACATGCCCTAAAGAAATTCTAAGTGTAGCGTGTGTGAATTATGGCCTAAACCCTCTCAGCTCTCTAGATAGAGAAGAGGAGACCCGAGCTTAGCAGTGAGACAATAATGGTTTGCTGATGATGAAACAAAGTATTCTTTATAAAAAAATGGAAACCTATTTTAGAAAATGCTCTTGTAAAAAGTGAACAACCCAAACATTTAATTTCGAAGCAGTACAGTGCCCTTTCTATAACCACTACTGCTAATTTCAAGTTGGAAATTACCAAGATCCAACTATTAGACGCTTATTTACCCCGAACATAGTAGGAACACGATCCTTTTGTAGTTTCTCATTGTTTAACTAAGTTCGAGTGGGTTTATCAAGTTACTCAAGAAAGGCTAATCAACATCTTATAATAGATTAAAGGGTTTGGAACGCTTACTACCTACGTATAAGGAGCGTTTTACATATTGAAGATGTAGAAGCCCCTAAGAACTCCATTTTGGTTTTATTAATTCGTAATTGGCAAAGCTTTTATGTTTTTAATGCGCAAAGACACAAACTTTGTACTACACCAACGTATGCATAATAATATCAATATGGTCGATGACTCCATAAATTAAGTCATAATTTTTTGAATGGCTTTTCTTCTAGACTAATCTATACTGCAAAGCATATACCTTTACTGCTACTTAGCGTCGACATTCTGTGGGAGACTGGGATGGTAAGTAATACTTCCCCGAACGTGTCCCGGCCCATTCACGCAAGCATACAAGCATGCGAGGTACTACTATCTTCAGTATGGCAGAGGTACTGATCCCGAGCGATCATTTTCAGTGAGGGTTAATCGCGGTGCCCTACATGTAATAATGTAAAAAAAAAAAGTTTTAAATTAGCTCCCGTGCGATGTCGGGGCATACTAGTATTGAAAAAAAAATGTATATAGGTATGTCTTGATAACCACATAACTTCCTTTCTTCCAAATCAGTACATAAATTGCCCACTTCAAATTGAAAGCATCATTATAAAGAGTAGCTCCAAATTTACTAAGACTCAAAGGCGCCAAAATTAGAAACGTCAAGAGGCAAACGGAGCCACTATATAAAGAAAAAATTTGCATGAAAAATTCTACAAAGCTCATTTCATTACACTCCCAGACTCCGCTGAAATAATATTCCTGGAAAAATCGTAAAATACGTGCGAAATGTTCAAAGTTGTTCGCTGAGGCTTGAGTTTCTGTCTAGGAAATTTTAAGTATTTTGCATACACTTTGTTACCTGCGATGTCGTTTATTACAAACTACAATGCTAGCTTAATTAAATCCGTTAAGACGAGGGGAAGAAATTAAAACTTCCATGCTCCTATGCACTTGTAATTTAACAATGAGGAAATTTACTTTGTTAAAATACAAAGTGGCTTCTTTGAAATGCGTTCGTGCATACATTTCGTAGAAGTAATTCATTCATACTGTCTTACGGTAAATACTTTACATTCAAAGTATATCTTTAGAATATTGTTATTTGTCTTATTTTTATTTTAACAGACATACCTAAATCTCACCTCATCTCGCATTGAAGTAAGCAGACTTTAATCATCACCCGAATAACACCCGAAAGTTAGTGATGTTGCCGCTGTTAGGATATTATGACAAAATGTTTAAGGCTATTTACAGAGAGTGAATTAATATTTCCTTATATATTTGTTGACTTTTTATATAATTAGAGAAACAAACTGAATACACGCAAACAATACCATTGAAAATACACTTACATTCTTACCATTATCTATAATACCACTCTATAGTTTATACCTATACATTTGACGATATGCTTATTATCGCGATTGAATAATTTTATGCAAGTCGAATTAAACACTAGGCACTCAACATTGTCCATTAGGTACCATTAAAGCGTCGACTATTCAAATTATATAAATCACAGAGAATTCACGAGTGACAACAACCATTTTGATGCTCGAATAATCATGGACTAAATTACATTACGTTTTTATAACATTGTTTAAGATGACAAAAGCTGGATGGATATGACAACAACTAGGTATAATAAGAGATGCTTTAATAACCTAGAAGTGCAAAAAGTGCGGGTTAGTTACTCTGAATTTACGAAATGAATATTTTTCTTTCAGAAATTATTATTAATGCTGATGAAACAAACATGGAAAATAATAATATGTCTTTCTACAGTTAGGCCTAAACGTTATTTCTGAAAAATGAAATTTTCAGAGAATAAAGTCGTTACTGCGACAGACCATGAAAAAACGGCTAATAACTTCGACAAAGTAAAGACTGATCCACGTTATATTGTATTGTATTGTTGGCTATAGACAGAAGAACATGGAAGCAATAGGATAGACATGCGATAAAATAAAACGGCACAGACTTATTTTATTGATCTTTTTAATATTCATCACAGTATTATTTCAAAATATTTGCAATTATATTTTTATGAAAAGAACGAGAGCGTTTACTATGCGTTATATTAAGGGCCTTAATAGGCTATTGTGAATAAGAGTCTTTGTACTCGTTCGTAGAATTAATTATTTTAAAACATAAATCTATTCCTTTGTGCTGGAGTAAATATTCACCCAGCTGAAGAGTTTGATCAAGTTAGTTTCAGTAACCACCAACCTTTTCTTGAGAAATCTTTTACTTAAGAAAGCTTTTTAAGGAAGGATGTCGACTATAAAGCTTTACTGCAATCCATAGTAGTGAAACAGTAATGCATGACGCCAGTGAAATTTCGGGGTACAGTTATCTTTCAACAACAACATTATGCAACACAGACAAAGCCATTTCAATGCTCTTGTTTGCGTGATTTCGGTTCTGGAAAATAACAACGAGGTAATAGATTTTCAGGAAGCTTCCAATAGGCAGGCCGAGCTTAATTCTGTCAATTCCAATGTTATTTTGTTTATCTAAACTGATTTGTTAGCGGATTCCGTTGCATTTATAGGGTGTAACTTTATAAATAGATATGGTCTTGACTCATGAAGAGAGACAGAAAAATTTAATATACTTAATGTAATAATTATAATTGATTTAAGAGACCCATTACGAGACATGATAAATAGCGAATATCAGTGATGATATCAGTTAATTTGTATGTTCTATTAAACTCGCTAATCTTAGGAATTATCAAGTTGAATAGTTTTATCGAAGAAGTCTATAGGCTATATAATATCACACTGCGACCAATATGTGCTGAGGAGTGGCCAAGCAAAGGTCCACAAGTGCGAAGGGAACCTGGGCAACATAGTCTACTTTTAACAGTAACGCATCACCGACGATCACAGACTTGCATTGGACGAGCTCGAACCGCACCTTAGAAGTTACTGACTCGAAACGGATTCGGGCGCCACGCAACGGGCTTTTATGCACTTCCACAACCGACACGTTTTCCATGGTGTATGAATGCAGGTAATTTGCATCTATCCACAATACTAATCCCATGATGAATACGAGCGGCTGATACCTATGAATCTTTCAAAAATTCTAAATCTCAATGAGAGTCAAATTAATTTTGTAGAAAAATTAACAACGTATCCAACCTGGAAGTTTTACAATTTCTCTCTTATAAACTGCACTTATAAGATACGGTGTAAATCAAAGGATGTAGCGTTAGGCATTATAACTTTTCTGAGTAAGTTCATATTTTATTTAAATTTAGGTACCTATAAGCTAAACCTGCATTCATTAGATAAACTTCATAATGTTAAACATCGAACAAAACTTTTCCCTTCAAAAATCTATAGAAAAAATAGATTGGTAAATAAATTCGTTCTTGGTTACCAATATTTCTATCATCTTGAAACTATATTTTTTGTGATGAATAGATCCAATAAAATTCTTTTCCCATTCCTGATCTATTAAATTTGAAAAACAGAAAGCAATTTTTCGCTAACGACCAATTATGGCGGAATAAAATTCGGTTTCATTTTATACTGATCCACCATAATTAAATTTAAAATATGAAAAGCAAATCTTTGTAAACAAGCATTGATTGTTATTTTTGGGCAAAAGAAGCCTTTACAATTTTCGGCAATACTTTCTGCTTTGGCCGAAAATGCTTTCAAAATATTTGCGTAGAGATTTATTTTTTAGTAGAAATGCGAAGTTGCAACGAGGACGGACTTACCGAGGCCCGTAACACAATCTGTTAAAATGAGGTCGTGAGACGAGCAGCGGAATGTATTCAACTTGCCCGTTAATTAGTTTGTATTCTTAACCGCGACGGCATCGTATATGCGTTTTGGGTAATTGTTTGTGTTCACGATTACTCCGATGTTTATCTCTGGAATATTTTACGCAGGAGTCTTGGATAACAGGTATTGAGGACGAACCTAATTGGATATTCTTGTTCATATAATTATACTGCTTTTGACGATGTAATTATTTCTTTTAAACAGTAATACGCAAAGGTCTTTTGTAAGGCGTTTTTTGGATTGTATGTAATACATTATACACACGCATTCCTCTTCATACACAAATATTCTATTAACTAGTAAACGCCTCTCACACTACACACCCACACTCACACACTACACTCTCACACCATACTCACACACCACACTCACACAAGACACACACCACACTCATTGCACAATATGTATAAGACAAATAGATATCTTCAATTTCTATTACTATTTCTAAAGTAACATTAGTATAAGCATTAAGTAAAACTAAAAACTATCACGATATACAGGGTGTATACGACGATACGACATTAAATGACAAGGTAGCCAGTGTTAACCCTTATAAACATATTCTAATATAAATTATTAAAAAAAAAAGAAAAAAAAAAAAAAAAAAAAAAAAAAAAAAAAAAAAAAAAAAAAAAAGGTGCACATTATTTAAAGTCGAAAAATTTAAGAATATAAAACTACACATTATTTTTCTATCATGTCGTTTTCGGCATGACGACGACAACTGTGCGGAACAGAGTAAGAGATAAGATAATATGAAAGAGTCAGAGATGAGATATTTAAATGAATTGAATGACGTAATGACAACATACGATCAACGTAAATACCTACAGGTTGTTTAAAACTGTGAACAACTGTGACATAAAGAAAGTACATTTGCGTCTAAACTATTGCAAATTTCTGTTTAATTTTTTTGGTATAGCCTTCTAACATCACATGCTACACGTGGTTTCATTTAATGTCGTATCGTCGTATACACCCTGTATTAAAAACGTAATTGTACTTACCTAATTGTGTAACTCGTTGTACAGCAACATCCACGCCTTAATAAAATGTATTTTGTGTCCATTCCACGACTGAACACTGTCAACCAAAATACAGGCTTTGCCTAGTTGCCTAGACTGTATAGTGCCAACCACTAATTGTAACCACAAAAATGTATTTTCTTGTCAATAAACGTTTTTTTTTTTTTTTTTTTTTTATTATGACAATACATATTTCAATGTAAACTACAACACTAAAGTAAAAAGAAAAACATTTTATCCACAAGGCTTACTGAAAATAAATTAGTTATCTATGTTTGGAAGTTTTTTTATTAACATAATAATCTTAGTACCGTATTCGCGACGGTGCCTCTACGTCAACATGACGATATGACAGTCCTAAACAAACTTGAACAATAGGAGATCGGTTACATTAAATCCTTTACAGCTTTATTGATTTTGTATTAATAGACCTTGAGTCTAAATAGGAAAAAATTGACTTAGAACGTTATTAGACCAAAATCAAAGTATCTATACATACAAATAAATAAAATTAATGTGTCTGTTTGTAATAATAAAATAACCGCTTTTTGCTACATGCACTTGAATGTGTATACGGTCAAAAATAACATTTTTTTAAATTTTTGTCTATCTTTCTGTCTGTTTGTTTTTCCAGCTAATCTTTGGAACGGCTGGATTGATTTCGACGGGAATTTCACTGGCGGATAGCAAATATCACAAGGAGTAACTTAGGCTACTTTTGTTTTGAAAAAATATCAGGGTTCCGTAAAAAAAATATCCATGAATGCGGGATAAGCTGTCCACGCGAACGAAATCGCGGGCACAGCTAGTATTAAATAATAATCCAAGCACAGAAAAGTGCGAATAAGATTTGACATTATGAACAAGAAGATGCAACTTATGGTAACTTGAACTAGAGACCGGTTACAAGAAGCTAAACTAATGAAAATTAAGCGTCGAATTTTAATCACAACATCACTACCCTGCCTTATCAAAAAATAACGGCGCAACTGCATATCAAGCGCAAAGGTAGTTTCTTTACATGCCTTTTTACCGAAATTTATGTAATGCTACTACGCCGTTTTTTCTTAGCAAGGCAGTACCGGCAAAATTAAATAACTGCTGCAATCTTATCAGTTTAATCGTAAAGTTGCATACAATTATTGTATATGTGATGTGCCAAAATGCAATAAAATCATACAAAATTGATGAAGATGTCAATAATATATAAGTAATATAATCATCATCATCTCAGCCTATTACAGTCCACTGTTGGACATATGCCGCTCCTAACACGTGCCATAACACCCGGTCTTTCTCCTTCTGCATCCAGTCAAACCCGACGCTGAAGGGCTTTCTACTGTATGTTTGCCAAGTCTCGGTATCCAGTACACGCTTGCTATATCTTGGTCACTCTGCAGATGTGTATAAAGTAATTTAATGCAAAGCACATAACTTAATAGAGCAAATTACAATATTCTAAGTTCACTCCAATCTGTCCATAGAGACGAATTAAGAAAACATATTGTCACTACCCCATTTCTACCCGTGGGTGTTAAAGGTGACTAAGCGAGAAAACCTAAACAGACAAGCGAACTGCTACAAAAGGAAAATTCGATACAAAACCCTTTACCAACCCGTCTGGCCAAGAGACCCACCCAAAAACGTCCCAATGGCTGGGCCGTTTTTGGGCTTTAGTGATGATGATGACTCCGATCTATTTATAAGACAGAAGTAGGTACCTACCTATTCATGCAAAACAAACAAAGATATGTACTTTAAACAACCTTCAATTTAATGTCCCAAAAAGAACTTGTAAGCTGTTTAATCGGCTGTGTTGAACCCATACAAGTAGGTTGAACAAATCTAATACTTGCCAAATAGGCTTAATTACAGGTGACTTAGGGACGTGACCTTTCTACGTACCTTTTATTAGGCTAATAGAAATAGAACACGCAACCTTTCGGAATAAAAGAGAAATTAGATGGAATTTTCACCTTTTTACATGTTTATGTACCTATGGTTCGATTATGTTATCAGACATCATGTAGCTGGCTGAAGGTCAAACTAAATTACTGAAGTAAGAGCTCCGATTTCGAAAAAAAGGTGCAGATTCTCAATTCGATTGTCTATGTGTGCATAGGTTTTTATCGACAACCGTGGACGGATGCAAGATTTTTTTAAATTTATACGTTTTTGAAAAAGAAATATTTATACAAAAATTAAGCATTCTATTGATTTTAATCCGATATTCTTCATATTTACGTTTATATAAACTACAAACAATACCAATCAAACTCGACAACCAATCCTAAAAGCTAACATTTCAACGCCGAAACCTACTATCCCACATTAACAATAGATTGAAAATCATCGAGTACACCGTTATACTGACCACGCTGCATGACCTAATAAATACACCGTCGATTGTCCAAACACTCCCTAAATAGCATCACAATATGATTGAGTAATAAGAAGATAATTATTCCACGTGGCTTCTGATGTAAACAATATACTGAAGCAGTAAACAAATTTCGCAGAATGTACAGTTGCACGAGAAAGTGTCTTGTTACCTGTCTTTAAATAAGGAATAGACAGGAAAAAGACTTTTGACAGTGGAAGACAAACATTTTGTTATGTTAATTGATATTACGCTTCTATTTCGAAGAATAGAAGTTAAATACCCCTAATCTGGTATCATCAGCAACCCATTAATGTCCCACTGCTAATCTGGTATATTATGCTAATATTCCCTAATTATTGGTAAAGGTACAAAAGGAACCCATAAGGTCTCGCTCTGTCCGTTCATCTGTCTCAAAATATATTTAGCTATCAACATGAGATAGGAATAATTATAATATAAAAAAAAATTTAAAAAATGTTATTATTTTCTCTGCAAAAGTGGCCGAAATAGGCCGGGTTGAAATTTTAAATTAAGACTATTACATAAAGTGGGGTATGAATTATAAGGGCATTGTTTCTACATTCTAAAACCTATTTTTATTTAATTTTATGCCCCATAGTTTTTGAGTTAGGAAAACATCAAAAAGGATTTTTTTCCAAAATAATACCTGCTAATAAGGGACACTTGGCACGCGAGTCTAAATCGCATTTAACCGGTTTTTTTAAATCATTCATTAAATCATATATAACTAAAGTAGGTACTGAATCCGATAATAAAACTGCTTTTTATATTTATTGAAAATCAACCCTGACTGTACTAATCGTAAATACATCATCAAGTTAATGATCAATCATAACCCAAGAGATTGGGATTAAGAGGGCACAGGAAATACCAGATATTTTTATACACAATTTTCATATGATGATTTAACATCAAGCCAGGCAGCTGGCATTCAACGTAGTACACGTATAAAGTACTACGAAATCTGCATAATTTAAGACACGTATCTGTGAGCTCGGAATATGGAGCACAAAATATATAAAGCCCAAGGCTACATGATTTAAAATATTATTGATTCGATCGTAGACTAAGGCATGTATTTTTTAATTGATAATTACAAGCGATGGTGGCTGAATGGACAAGGAACCGGCGTGCAAATCACGCGGTCCGAGTTCGATCCCGACCGGTAGTAGGTACCAATATAGATTCCATTTTGTGGAATTTATATTATGTACTAGTCAGTGACTTACCATCTGCTAACGGTGAAGGAAAACATCGTGAGGAAACATACATACCCTAGAAGAAATTCTATGAGTATGTCTGATCCACCAACCCGCACTAGGCCAGCGTGAGTGGAATTATGGCCTAAATCCTCTCAGCTCTCTAGTTAGAGGAGAAGAGATCCGAGCCCAGCAGTGCGACTTAATGGGTTGTTGATGATGATGATTTTTTAATTGATTTTATTGAAAATCACAAATGTATGTATTTAATTTAAATTAAAGCATTTATTTATTACTTATGTTAGAAAATAGTCTGTTGTAGATAAAGTTTAGCGTCCTTTTCGTCCATGTTCTTTTTTGTGTAGTTTTGTCATAATTAATTGTCATTGATATTTGTTACTTTTTGACAAGTGACAGCTATGACAGTTTCTATTTTGATCGATTAATTCAATCGATCACAGATTAAAATTAGTATATACATTTGGTTCTTATCTCTGTAATATTTATGTTATTTTATTAATATTTATAGTTTTTGCATCGAGGCACAAATATTGTTTTATTTTTGTTATTTTTTAATTTAAGATAAGCATCCGTACGTCACACCAAAAAGGCCCATTTGAAAATCAGCGCCGGGCACTTGTGCTCGGCATTATGCTGAAATGGTGCCTATTTGGTACAGACACGGGACTGTTGTTTGTTCTATCTATATATTTGTTATTTAGTATGTCTTGTGTAGAAAACATTTATTTGGTACAAATGTTTTCTATTTCTAATTGCCAATGAATCTCTGATATGATATAATGAATAGCAGAAGAAGCCTAAGTGCTACCTAGTAAGAGACATCGAAAAAGCCAGACCTATCTCTTTTGTCGGAATTAAGTAACTCCCTATACATCTATTTATGAGAAACAACGGATACCAATCACTTCGCAGCTTCGAAAGGAAATATCTCATAGATACTACCAACAGGGTGGAAAGTCAAAAGATTGTGTAAGCCGTCTTTAATTATATAAATAGTGTTAACATAATAGGTAAGTACATAAGATATAAATAAATAAAATAAACATAGTTTTATATACGTTTACTTATATGATAGATAATTATGATGTATTTTCCTCAACGTTCACAATAGCACGCGGAAATGACAGAAAAACTCATTAGTGCAGGTGAAGAGTCGTCCGTGTGACAAACTTGGGGGATAAAATGATAGACGGGTGACAACAATGGCATTGGACCAACATTTGATAAAAAAGGTAGACGATACAATAAAGATATCTTTCGTAAAAATATGAAAATTTATTGTATTGTTGGGTACTCTTTGGACATCATTAAGATGCTGACGAATTTTTTGAGTTAAAATAAATATTTTGACAATTTTGTTAAAATATTAGTAGGTATAAGCGTGTATGTACAGGAGTGAAGTTTATTTAAAAATAAGTACTTACCTACCTGCCTAATAAATCTTATAGTAGAAAAAAAAGAAAACGTCCCAAAATATTTACCTACTTATATATATACCTACTTTTATTTGTCTTGTTTGGGAATCGAACACACGTCGCTCGGTCGAATATCCTTGATTCAGAAGACACAAGTACAAAAGACAAATAATTGTGATTCATATTTATTTTGAGTCATGAATTACTGTGTACCCATTGATTGAGCACTACCAAGGACGGGCGTGTTCTTTAAAAAAAAATAGAAATATAAATTAACTAATACGAACCCAATTTTACAGATCAAGCCAGAGATAGCCATAAAACTGCAACGTTACGTTCTAAATTTCTCAGAAAGCATTTCACACATAGGACATAAAACTTGTTGATAGTGTATTGTAAACGGGATTCAATCAATAATTTCGGTAGACTGTACCATGCTCAGTTTATTAACTCGAGATCAAAGTAGTCTTCACTTTATTTATTTATTTAAAGCCCTCGTAACGCAGGTTTGATTTTAGAGTTCCGTAGTTTAATAGTGCAGCTAATCCTGTGCATTTATATTGGCACATGGTTTTGGAGATAATTTAGATATAGTGCTGAAAATAATTATACCTGATTTAAATGAGAATTATTGATACTACGATACTGGGAAGAGGAAAGAAAGCTCTCGTAAATAAAATGTGAGGTATGCTATTGATTCCTAATTTAATGTGCGAGGAGAATGACCATAGTAGGTACTGCTTGCAGCTACACAGCTGCAGACACAGAAATTACGGGTCATTAACCTTTTAATTCATGAATCGGCTCTACTTTTCTTCAGATGTCGAATTAAATACCTACACTAATTAAATACCTACTACTTACCTACATTTCTATAATTATTGACATTTCTACTATAGTTCTTATTTTATGCTCTTGTTTACACAGATGGTGACTTTTAATGATAATAAATAAGTAGGTACAGTAACGTGGAAGCTCGTCCAAATAAGTAGGTACTTCTTTTTCGAAAATTGAGTCCTACCAAAATATCTGTGCCATTCTAAAATAATCCTCTGACTACGGAACCCTACATTCGTCACGTTCCAACGCGCACATGTTTTATTATTTATTCTTCTGATCTTTGATTTAATATGTATCGTAACGAAGAAAGATGTGAGACCCAATTATTTATGCAAATGCAATAGAAATAGGGTTCGAAATGTATTTTTATTTTGTGTTATTTTGGCGACTGTTGCGAACAGTAATATTCTGCTTTTACTGTAATTATACTTTTGATGTTTCGTTTTTTTTTGTGATTAGGATTACAGACAGAAAGAATAAATACAAATACATAGATGACAGCATTAATTTTTTGAACGACAAGGATGACATGTTAAGATCCGTCCAACCAGAAATTAGATAAAATGCTCTAAGTCTCATATTAATAAGTTCCATTTTTGATTGGCCAGACATTTTTTTTTATAATTAAGGAGCTTGCAGCTCTATGGGTGGTTAGGTAGAGGGTAAAAAAAATGATGATAACACTACTCAACGACAAAAAAATATCTGGTTCAGCTTGTACTATTTCATAATAAGGATGACTAATAAAAAATATCACCATTAATAAAAACTTTCTGTCACATCTAAAAATAGAGAAATTTAATATTTTTAGTTTTCATCTCTTTATTATTTTTAGACTGAGGTTAGAACGAAATTATGACCGATTTGCTAACACAATCGTTACTATTTGTTAGTTTGATAGCTATTCTTTATGATGTCACGCGTGTGTGTAAACAATCTAGATCTTTTCTGTTATATTTGCGGCGAGTTTACGCCAAAATCGCAGAAAAAAACACTTTCGGACTTAATTAAAAATTGTTACAAAGCTTATTTTGACCGGGAAGTTATAAATATCAATAAATCGTGGGTGCGTAATCAATTTGTGCAGATCTTAGAGTGGTTTATTTCTTAACTGGATTGCAGTCGGGTTATACAAAATATTGCTGCTTTCTTTGTGAGTGGGATAGTCGAGCGCGATCAGAACATTTTGTAAAAGAACATTGGCCATTACATCATTCTTTTGTATCTGGACAAAAAAATGTTAAGAATGAGCCTTTAGTGGAAGCCTATAAAATCATTTTACCGCCGCTACACATAAAATTGGGACTCATTAAGAACTTCGTGAAACGTTTAAATCACGAAAGCGTAGCTTTTCAGTTTCTTAAGCAAAAGTTTCCCAAGCTTAGTGAGGCAAAAGTTAAAGAAGGCATATTTGTAGGTCGGGACAAAAAGAAAATGATTGAAGATCCATCTTTTATATCTACTCTTACTCCAGTCGAAAAAGAAGCATGGAAAGCTTTTGTAGAAGTGACCAAAAATTTTCTTGGTAACAACAAATCTCCTGACTTTCGTGACAAAATAAAATTAATGTTGGACTGTTACCATAGAATGGGATGCAATATGTCGCTCAAAATACATTTCCTTCACTCACATTTAAGCTTTTTTCCTGAAAATATGGGTTCAGTTAGCGATGAACAAGGTGAATGTTTTCATCAAGATGTTGCAGCGATAGAAAAACGTTACCAAGGAAGATGGGAGCCCGCTATGCTAGCAGATTACTGTTGGGGCCTCATCCGAGATACCCCTGAATCGCACTACAAGAGAAAAGCCAGCCAGCCCCAAAAACATCGCCTTTCCGTACAAAATATTAATAAGATTAGTTCAGTCCCTACAAAAATTGTTATTTTTGACCTGCCATTATATCTGAAAACTGAGATGTGACCGAAAACTTTTATTTATGCAATCCTGTCAAATATTTGGTGTAAGAAATAAGAAAAACATAGTTAGACCTCAGATAATTTTAAAACTTTGAAATTTGTTGAGTAGTGTAATCAATCACTTAGGAAAAAATATCGTTTAATTGTCTCTGGTACTTCATATACAGTATTGTGGGGAGGAAAAAATAGTATCGAATATAAATAGTTCAAAAGGCACTTTTAATATACATTTACACATAGGTATTTAAAAAGGTAGTTTATTTACTAATTGATTGCTTATATACGTATACTTTGTAATATGATACTTCAGTTCTTCACTCAATGTTGTCACCTCTGTTACCTCGGCAACTTCATCTGTTTGAGGTTCTGAAAATAATATAATAAATTGTAAAATGATTTAAAAAATATTGTAAAAAATAAATAATTTAAGAACAAAGACCGAACTACTAACTAAGGAATAATTTCAATATTAATTAAGTATTACTTATCGTTTTCATTGGCTAAATTTAAATTAGAAACAGTAAAGACATGAACTAGTAAAGACACCACGCTTGATTAGATAGTTTCTGACCTTTAATATATTTTTCTGTGTATAGATAATATGTCATTGAACTCTTCACAAAGTGCTGTAACGGTATTTGGTTGTTTGATTGGTTTCCTTAATGGTTACCTAATTTTTTTTTTTTTTTAAATAATATAATATTCTACCACATTTACACAGAGCCCAAATTAAGCAATTATATTTGCTTGTGTTATGGGTACTAAACAACTGATATACTACTTATATATTTTTTTTTTTTGTAAATACATACATATTATAGATAAATTACACCCAGACACAGAACAAACCTTTATGCTCATCACACAAAGATTTGTCCTGGGTGGGGATCGAACCCACGACCTCCGGCTTAGCAGTCAGGGTCACTAACCACTAGACCAACAGGCCAGTCAAATGAAACTCTTAGGTGGTAGACAGTGTCTGGTTTAGACCGATAGTTCATTTTAGATTTTAAAAACAAAATAGTACAAGTTTTATATCTTTAAAGAAGTTTTATAGACGCTACGTCTATAAAATTAGTAACAAACAAATATGTATCTAACTGCCGCACTCAGAGACGTCAATTAGCAGTAATCTGTCATTAACACAATTTTTTCATTGAATAATCGTCTTTACGCGTATAGACTTAAAGTTAAATAAACTTTAAAGTTAAATAACGTCTCTGAGTACGGCAGTAAAACTAATATATTTATAAATGGACCCCCGCGTCGGTGGCTTAATTCCAGCTCTCAATTCCCTCCGTTTCTTTCCCTTTCTTCTTTTCGGTTCGATATAATCGTGTTTTTATCAATCCTAAGAGAATGCAGTCATTTCCGTGGGCAGCGGTTACCAATTACCATCAGGTAGGATACTTTCTTGTCTGCCACTTCAGGAATTAAAAAAATATATCAGATAAACTTACCCAAATTCTGCCAAACAGAAGGCGGGAACACAGCCTGCTGAGAGAACACGTAGACCATCTTGGAATCTCTCTGGATACCTTTACTGGCTGCATTCTCTTTTCTTGTCATTTCTACGCGATACCAAAATGCGGGTTTCCTTCAAAAATATACTATAGTTGAAAACTTAGGAATTATTTTGTATAAACTATATCTTATTCGTTTAGTGGTTGTGGGCTAAGCAAATCAGTGCATGTCTATGCGGAGAGTTTTTAAAATTAATCAACACAAATTCACACGTATCTAGTGTTAATAAGGTATAAATTTAAAATGCTTCACCTTTCCCCGATATGCGTCTTTATGCAACTGCTAAGCAGAAGTAATTAACTTAATTAAGTTCTATGCTATGGCACTTACTTCAAATGATCCTGAACAATATTGTTAGCAATGGGCATCCTGATCTTTTGTAGAGGGTCGCTTATTAACTGTCCTACTGTCCGTATCGGCGATTTCTCTGACACATAATGTTCTAGCAGGCGAGACGCGATCGGCTTTAGACTGGCTGAAATTATACATTTTTATTATACTCTATTATTATAACTCAATTATAAGGGATGGTGGCCGAATGGTAAATAGACCGAATCCAAAACATGTGGTTCGAATTCGATTTCTATCGACAGTAAGTACCTATTAATTTCATATTGTGGAATTTATATGCGAAGAAATTCTAAAAACATAATTATTATGTCTTTTATCAATTAATTCATTTAGATCATTTACTTATGACTGTCATATAAAGCCAAAAAAGGCGTCATCAAATTTCCCTACGGCCAGTTCACTGACATGGTTGAGCTCTGAGAAGAACTTGACAAGAAACTCAAGCCGCTCTTTTTAATCGCTCAAATGGTTCTGTTTGCTGAGTCTGATCCGCCGAACCCGCATTAGCTAACCTATGTGGATTCTGGCCACTTCTGGACTTTCCTCTCTCCTCTACCTAGAGAGCTCTGAACAAAATAGCTTACCAAAATCAGTTCTGAGGCAATTTTCAGCGCGATACAGATGTTCCAAACATATATGAACTTGTGCGAACTTCATCAACAGATTCTTCCACGGACTTATGTCGATTTCATCTGTTATTAACGGCACCTGTAAAGCAAGTTATTTTTTAATATTAAACGCCTCTGACCACAGGAACCACATGATCGCGATCGTCCTATTGCAATCTCTCTCCTCTTGATGTGATCTCCCGTGTGCGACAATGGACGTCCTACGGTTATGATCAAAAAAGGAGAGAATAGGTTTCTTAAGGGTCGGACCATTTTACCACCGTTACGATCAGGCGGACCGTACGTCTGTTTGCCACCGTCGTGGTATAAAAAAAAAAATTACGATGAAGGACCATTTATGTATTGATACACAAACCCCATTAGTGTACTTTCATTCCGTGTAGTGACGTATTAAGAAGACATAGTGTCACTACCCCATCTCAACCCGTGGGTGTCGTAAAAAGCGACTAACTGCCATACTCCGAGACGTTACTAAACTAATGTTTATTTAGTAAAAACGTGTAATACTTAAGTCTATACGCCTAAAGACGATTATTCAATGAAAAAATTGTTTTAATGACAGATTACTGCTAATTGACGTCTCGGAGGCAGTTAAGGAGTAAGTAACCTTATTCAGACAAGAGCACTGCAAGAAAAGGAAAATTCGAAACAAACCCTATATCCGTCTGGCCAGCGTGGTATAGTAGGAGAAATTCCCTCCACATTATTTGGAGAAAACCCGTGCAAAGCAGTGGGACTTTTATAGGTGGAGACGATGATGATGACACAATTATTGTTATTATGGTTAGTTGGGCCAGAAGCTACTAATGGCCTCCTTGCTACCTCGACCAGAGTTGATCTATTGTAACGCCCCTTTTTGTTTTATAGTTCTCTGCTTAGTCCTATAGAGGCTAGGAACTTCCAGATTGTCTGAGCAGAGAGAGACTGTATCTCATCTGGTTTCACCTGGTGCAGTCCTAAAAGGATGCTTCTTTTGTGCATGAGTGGCCCACATGAGCATAAGACATGCATTGCTGTCTCATCTGACTCTTGGCAAAATCTGCACATTTTGGACTGGGATAGGTTTAGTTGAAACATATGGTTGTTTAATTTACAGTGACCGGTGAGTATTCTTGTCACTGCCACTGCACACTGATGATACAAACCTCATTAACATCTTTCTTCTCACTAACAAGCCCGTGTTTCTTCAACGAAGCGAAGTCATCCACAGTCAATTCATTAGCATCCTCTTCGTAAAACGACTCACAATCTAAACGTATAGAATGTTCAGCGGCAGTGAGGGACTCGAACGGATTGAGCGTGAAGTCTCCACCGCTCATAGTCATGTCTTGTATCGTTTGATTTATTTGTTCTATTGATTCGTGGGTTCTGTAATGTGAATTTCTTTTATAACACTATAAAAGGTAGCTTGTTACTACGTAGGTTGTTACTCTAAAATTGAAATGAATAAATTGAAAGAAACTAATAATTTATTCAGGTTTAACTTAGACATACAATAATAATATTTCACCACATTCACACAGCGCCATCTACTTAGTCCCAAATTAAACAATTATATTTGCTTCTGTTATGGGAACTAAACAACTGATAAACTACGTAAAATTTTTTTTTTTAAATATCTCGTCAGGAAGATTGAGATTTTTGTGAAAAAACCCGGCAATCGACGTGTTTTTGATATAATGCAGGTTCCCTGCCTAATTTGGGAGAGGTAGTCCAAAGACAACTTTTGATAAGTGTACCTACTCATTTATAAAAATTCAGTTAAATTCTACTTACTTAAGATTATGATTATATAATTATTCTCTGTTGTTATTAAATTAATCTTATCTTATCTAACTTTTGTCCGCTAAAGACATTGTTACCAACAAACTGGCAATTGAAAATACACTCTATTATTTTCACAATAGGTCGTAAATTTTTGCACACTACTAAATATTTTAATGACAATACAAAATACCCACTATGTTGTTAACAATAGCTCGTATTTTCGTTTGCAGACGTTAGACTATGATTCATTACCTGGCATCATTATTCCATATCCCAGCTATAAAGAACGAATGCTCCAACAGTGACATAACCCTGGTGTACTCCCACATCGTCTTCTCAACGCCAACTTGAGCGATCAAAGATAACGCTTGCGGGGGACTTGCGCGCAAGTTTTTCAGTACTTTAGACGCTTGAGAATGGCCTCGGGATAGTTTTAGCACTAGTTTTGATAGATATGTTTTGTTGTTTGCGTCTATCTATAAATAAAAATAGGTACTTAGCTATTTAAAATTATTATCGGCAATACCTAACTAATAGGCAATTGAAATTAAACTTATTAGTCTAATCCATAGCTCATTTTTTTTATTTTTTTTATTAAGTTATGTTTTTACAAAATTAAAACTATATTTATTCACAGACTGTCCCTAATGGCTGCATAGCAATGTGTAAAGTGATGCAACCACAGAGCCTTACTTTTTACTTGCTGCTTATTATTTAGTTTGTAAACATTCATTATAATTCGTTAATCTAACAGTGTAGTGCTCTGCTGCATCACTTTACACGCTACCCAAATTGTAAATTACAAAAGATTGTAACTATCCATTTTTTGCCAGTTCTTCTCATAACTCCACCCCGTCAGCGAACTGGTCGTAGGCAAATTTGCTGACACTACTTTTCGGATAACCTGTACATTAATATCTTGTGACTTTCAAAGTGTTACAAACCTAGATGAATAAACGAGATTTCATTCATTCATTCATTTCATTTCATATTTTCGATCGGCTGTGGCGGTCTAATTTTTAAATAGATGACTTAATAGCCATGTCTGCAACGGCAGTGGAAATTGTCCTGACTGGGGAAACCTATTTCTTACTCTGCGAGCATTATTTATTATATTTCATTTTCAAATAAGTAGGTACTAAGGTTTTACTGTACCGAAACAATATTTACGAAGACATACTTACAAAAGGTCGTATTTTTCCTGATGATATAAATTTGAGAGCTTGAATCAGCAATGTTATTAATTCCTCTGCTGTTTCACAATCTGCAACATTAAAGTTAACTTTTATAGAAATTGCAATGGTCGTACTCAGAGACGTTACAAATCTTTAAAGTTTATTTAGTAAAAGCGTGTAATACTTAAGTCTATACAGTTAAAGACGATTATTCAATGACTACTGCTAATTGACGTCTCTGAATACGGCAGTTATTTAAAAAGTATGGTACTAGTAATATATACAATAAATAAGTAGGTAAATACAGTATTTTTTTTTGCAGTTTTCAGTAAGAGAAATGAGGTTCTTTAGATTGAACTATGTTTGCTACTTGGTGTCTTAAAATATTGTGTGTTCTTGCTGATGAGAAATGGTGTCCTGAACTCATTGGCGAGGGAAAGGAGCTCCTGGTGAAGCAGGCGTATCGTAATCACTAACTAGGGTATTGTATCCAGTACACAAAAAAAATTCAAAACATCTGAACAATAAATGAAGACACTGACCTCTCAATATGTCCCACAATTTATAAGTGAAGTCGTTACTAGAACCGATAGCATTCATATCTGTGAGACACTGTCCTAGTGTGGTAGTGTCTTCTGTGACGCAGACACACCCGCCGGCAGGACATTCCGCGGTATATGCATAGGTTTCTGTCTCGTTTAGAAGTTCATTGACCCTCTTCGCGTTGTTGGGTTGTCTTGTTCCGGGAACATTGTGTCTGAAATTAACGTTTATAATAGTATAAGGGGTTTTGTTTCGATTTTTCGTCGCCTTGTACAGTCGATTTCATTAATATATTGGCACCATCATCAGATATTTTTGTTGAAAAGGGTGACTATAACTTATTGCATAATGTACAGCATATTTTTATTGAACCATTCACATGAGGACATATATTTAATCCATAGGTTCTATAGTATTTATTGAGCTTTTCAACACTCACAATATTTTGAATCTTTGATGGTGCCAATATATTAATGAACTCGACTGTACGACACCCAAAGGGTTGAAATTCCTACTTAATAATTAAATTAATAATAATGATTATTAATATTAACGCCTTTTTAGCACGATTTTTATAAAATTTTACGTATTTTTTTACATTTTCTTTACTTTTACCTTTTTACCAACATAACACATGAATATAACAGTACACAGGCTTGTTTCGGTTTCGGTTTAAAGATACTTTATTGTCTAAAGAAATTTTACAAAATTTCACTTATAAGACAACTTAAAAAACTAATATTACAAAAATATATGCAGTGAGCATGCAATGCTGAACTATAGGTATATAATACAAGGTATGCTAGTGAATAGTGTGAGTAACTTAAATAACGTAACGTATATTATACCAAGGGGATATTTTTCATAATATGTGCCTTTAGTTCTTTTGTGGCTTGTTTACCTAATTGCAGAAGTTTCCAGATTAACAGAAGAAAATCCAGCAGCAGTCATGTCTACTAACAGCTGATTCAAATTGTGTAATGCACAGACAGACCTCCATATTGCATTGGTCGGAGCGGACAGGTGACCGACTATTACTTCTTGTTCCTAGAAAAATTGTTAACAAAAATATTGTATAATTCTCTTTAGAGAGCTGAAAGAATTTTGAACATAAACCACAGATGCTACACTAATGCTTGTTGGATGATCAGACATACCCTTCTGAATTTCTTAGAGGGTATCTGGACTTCCTTACCGTTAGCAGATAGTAAGTTACATGACTAGTACATAATTGGTTAGTGACCCTGACTGCTAAGCCAGAGGTTGTGGGTTCGATATCCACCCAGGACAAATCTTTGTGTGATGAGCATGATTGTTTGTTCTGTGTCTGGGTGTAATTTATCTATAATATGTATGTATTAACAAAAAATGTATTTAAGTAGTATATCAGTTGCTTAGTATGCATAACACAAGGAAATATAATTGCTTAATTTGGGACTAGATGGCGTGTGTGTGTGAAATATAAATTCCACAAAGTGAAATTCACATTAGTACAACCAATAAGATTCAAACTCAGACTGCATGATTTGCATACCAGTCACTTTCCCATTCAGCCCCAGTGCATAAAATTGTATAAATATTGTCATTTTTCTCTAAGAGAAACTGTAGCCATTTCTTTATGGCGATAGTTTTCCTGCTGGCCTAACTTGAGTGAAAATAAATCACAAGATTATACTTACAAAATGTACTTTACAGCTTATAAACGGGGTGTGTAAAGTCTTGTTGCTCCATTCACAATGCAGCTCAGTGACACCATTATGTGGAGCATTCACCAGCTCATCAGAGGTATGGGAGCTGTATGAAATACCAGATACTAGGTACTTGCAGTCCACTAAACTTGTAACCTGAAATTATATGACGTGCACTGGTTTTATGAAATGAAATCTCGTTTATTCATCTAATGGGTCATCCATAAATTACGTCACACGAAAATCATGATTTTTTGCCCCCCTCCGTCCTTGTCACAGCTGGTCACATTTGTGAGACTTCCCCCCTCCCTAGTGTGACGTCACAATTTTGCAAATTTACATTTAGAAATTAAAATAGTTTAAATTTCGTGTCTTAACACTTAGATTGTTATAGATTTTAAAACGTGACGTCAAGAAATTTAGGAGCCCTCCCACCCCCTCGTCACACTCTCACACTTCGTCAACCCCCTCCCTCCCCCTAACTCTTATGAAAGTCACTAGTTAAGAGTGTAATGGATTATCCGAAAGATATTGTTAATAAAGTATATTACAGTAGTATACTACAATATTAATGAATTCAAATCATCGAAAAAGAAATTACAATTCCATTGGTCTTATACAAAGCGTAACCTAAAGGGTGGCAAGCAAATGCCCAGTGGCAAAATCTGGTACCAATCCCTTTATAGCGGCGTAGGCGCGCCATGTGCCTGATGCTGCCTTCGTGGGTTGCGGAGTTCATTTGACTGACTCAGACCCTTCTTTATACGACACCTGGATGGCCTATGGTACACTTTTATTCAAATTTATCCGGAGAGTTTAGCAGTCCACATTGCATTTATTGTTACTAGAAGTCGTGCAGGGTTCGCTCCCATCGTTATTTAATCATCTACTGCTCAGCTCCTATTATATTGGCCGTAGCGTGATGTTATATAGCCTAAACGCTCCTCCATAAATGGGCTATTCAATTCTAAAAGACTTTTTCGAACCGGGACCAGTAGTTCCTAAAATCTTAGCATTAACCCAATAAACAAACACTTCAGCTTTATAATATTAGTATAGATAGATAAAAAATCTTACCATATCCTCGTTCAGTCCTTCTTGCTGAGCATAATCTTCAAGAAACTGATCCAAATCTACGTCATCCAAATTCGTACTTCCATCATAGGTTACCAAGCCTCTTGCAAAGTGATTCATATCAGACTGAACAGTCAGTAGTAAAGGCTTGCCTTCTTCCATAGGGTTGATCAATATCCACATTGGTATGGCATCCTCGGCAGATGTTTGGTGTCGGTTTTTGTTGTAGAGGTTTGCTATTTCTCTGTAATTAATGCAATAAATTATAACATAGAAAAAATTTACATTAAATACACACATACATGATTTAAAAAGTCATTTGTTTATTTTTAATGTCGTCTCTCATCAGCAATCCATTCATGTCCTACTTCTGTGCTTGAGTCTCTTCTCATCTATCTAGAAAGCCAGGAGGTTTTAGGCCCTAATCCAAAGACGCTGGCCTAATGTGGGTTAGTGGGTCAGAAGTACACTTAGAATTACTTGTAGGGTATGTGTGTTTTTTCACAATGTTTTCCTTCACCATTTAAATATTTCATAATGATAGGTATTGGGAAACTTTACATACAAATTAAACAACAATTGGTTATATGGTGATTTTGCTTATGTACATCAGTGAAAGGGATAGTGGCATCCAGTGGAGGCTTGTAAAATTGCTATCAAGGCTATTTAAAGATGATACTCCTCCTTTCTTACCAAAATGTCTTCTTTATAGTCCTCAGCAATGAGTGAACATGCAATATAAGAAGCATACACATTACACACCTTGCAATATCAATACTAATAGGTCCATGAGCAGTTTCTTCTTTGCTGTACAGTTGAGGCTCATCAGATATCATTGTGTCATCCAATATAGTATGCAAACTAAGATCTAATTTTAACGGAGATCCTGTGAGTTCTAGCTCCTCTGAAAATTTAGAAAAAGCAACATTTCTGACAAGAGCATGCTATTAGTACATATTTTAATTTAAATTACACAATAGTGGATAAGTCTAATTACTGTGTACCTACCTCATGTCCTATGGGTATCCTTTGCAAATTTATGCTATGCTACTGCTATATGCTGGGAAGTCAAACCAGGGAAGCACAAGCAAAACAAGATATAGAGATAAAATGTGACTATCTTGTAATTGAGTAAGAGTGCTAAACAGAATCTTACAGCCTACTTAAAAATACATAAATCCATAAAGAACTTAGTGATCTGATCTCTTTATTGAAATTAACTGTTAACTAGCGTTATTTTTATACTTCTTTTTCTAGGTAATAGACCGTATAAACTGTGTCAAAATATAATAAAAAGCAAATGGACATGAGAACTGACCTGCCTCGTTTTTGTTGTTTCTCCCGTAAGTATCGCCAGTATTATACGTCTGTTTTATCTAAAAGCAAGAGTAAAACAATTTTAAGCCTTCTATTTATCTATTTCACTATTTTATACGCACGTAATAGGTTTGTTTACCTTGCTACAAACTAATACGATATCTTTACTATTTTTATCGTACATCAGAACGTAGCTTGGACATTTTTGCTTTTCTACGTAATACTTTGAATAATTATCTAACACTGGTTTTAATACAGTATCCATAATTGCTAAAGTAATTTGTAAACTTTTATTCTAAGCTTAGTTATAATTCGTTGACTTAGTGTGATCGTTTTTATCAAATTTGAAATTTAAGTTTACTTTTTTTTGACTTTGACACAATTGATTTGTCAAATAAACGTTTCCAAATTCGTTTAAAAACTTTTAGAAAGATAAGTATTTTTAATGTTTGTTTTTTATTTATTTTTTATATATTAATTTAAAATATAATTTTCCAAAATAATAAATTAGAAAACGATTTATAACGTTCGTATTATGTATATATGGATTAATTGATTTTTTTTACATTATCTTGACTGACGTCATCTATATAGTGTCATCAACAATTTGATTAACACCCGTTTGCGATAGATGGCGATAGTATCATCAAATTGTTAAAAACCTGGACTTGCGCTCTTTATTGTTAAAAAAATATGTTTATGTAGATAAGTAAGTACCTAAGTAATGCAATGGCGGCCGAATGGATAACGTCACCGGCGTACCAAACATGCCATCCGAGTTCAATTCCGAGTGGCAATACGAATGTGGATTTCACTTAGTGGAATTTATTATGTACCTACCTTCTACACATGTGTGTCTTACCATCTGTTAACGGTGAAGGAAAACATTGTGAGGAAACTCATACGCTATAGAAGCAATTCTAAAGGTACCTACCTATAGGTAGGTACTTGGTACTATGTCTGATCCACCAACCCCCATCAGGCCAACGTGTGTGAATTATGGACTAAAACCCCCTCGTAGAAGAGTCCCGTGCCAAAATCGCTGGATGTAGCGGAAATTAGGTGAGGCTTATGTTCAGCAATGGACGTCATTGGGCTTGGGCTAATAATATGATGATGAAGTATTAAAATATCCCAATCGATAATATTGTGGCAACTGAGAGTTAAGTTTGTATCCCTATCCTGATTTCAAAATCGAGATAGGTATTAAATAAACTTCACACATGGATACAAAACGAAACAACACAACTGACGTACCTAAATCACTACAAAAATAAGAACGGATCGCGTTTTAAAGGTTAGCCAGATAGATACAATTTCAATGCAAAAAAGCCTTTGTGTAATAGGATCCTAGAATCGCCTGAACAACATTTTTCGATACTGATTGAAGTGGCACTTAGACTAGTTTAAAACGACACTACTCGACTTGAAAGCCTACTTCGTAGTATAGGTAAGTGCTGATAACAATAGATTTAAAATCGTTTATCTACGTATCGAGTGGTGATGTATTTGTATTTCTAGAACGTGCTTAACCACAAGCGTGGATTAATTTGACGTAGGAATGAGTGGACGGCTTTGAAAGAGTATCGATGCGTGACATTAGAAAGATAGGATAGTTTTAGGGTTCAGTCACTCATTTTATTTTTTACTAGAAACCCGCACTGGTTCCGTACTATTCAATTTATCTTCTATTGCAGAAATTTTAAAGGTTGACCAATGTCTTACCAGCGGCAGCGTCAATAATTAATTAAAATAAAATTCAGATAACTAGGTAAATCCCGTGGAGCGGTTCTCAAGAGTTGATCTTTTTAACCTTTTGACCCCCACGTTAAATCGGTATCGTCGTGCCTTGAGCGCCAAGCTTTTAAAATACAGTACATTTTTGACGTGCCATGCTGTCATTGGCGTGGTGAGCACATTTTCATTTTACGTGTATAGATAGACGTCTCTGGCATTCAAAGAATTAATGGGACAGCTGATTTTAAATTTTACATAAATACTTACCTAATTGCTCAGTATAGATCAAGTCGACATTTGCTAAAGAATTTCTTTGTAATTATGAACTAGGTATTTAATGAAAAAATATTATAATAAAATTATTAATTAATAATGAAGTTGGGAGAGGCCTATGTCCAGCAGTGGACTGCAATAGGTTAAGATGATGATGATGATGATGAATGAAGTAGGTACTCATAATAATTATATATTCCTGGCTAAACCAACGAAAAATGTAGCTAGAGTTCAATCTTGACAGTTCTTTCCATATCGTAAGTAAGTAGGTACTATTAATTATATTATTTTCCATTTTTTAATTACCTCCAAGGTAGAACTGACTTCTTTGTAGATATAATATATTTTTGGCACATATATAAGACCTATTACGACTGAAATTTATAATTTAATATTGAATGTCAATCAAACATTTCTTCGTAAAGATAAAAACAACAAATTATGTCTAGACCGCTTTGGTTTTACGTCATTCGTTATCAAAAACGGAACTTTGGCTGCTCAAGTTCCGTTCGAGTGATCACTGACACGTCAATTGATAAAACTTTCTATTTATAACAAATTAGCTGAAAGGCTTTATGATAACTGGAAAGTGGAAAGGTATTGTATCTGGTCACGGTGGAAAATCTTTTCCTCGGTATTTTGCGAGTTATTATATCTATTTTCCGTTAATTTTCAAACCATTACTTATTACCTAACTCTCACTAATAATAAGAAGTTAAAATAATAGAAACTGTGTTAGCTGCCACGATGGCATAACGGGAGTGTAAATGGCTGATGTGTTTTTACACATCAGCCATATACACTCCCGTTTCGGCCCTGGATTCGATTCTGAGACAAGGCAAAAATAGTTTAGGGTTTTTCTGTCATATATAATTCTCAATACCTGCTTGAAGTTTGGAAATGTGACCAGTTAATAGCAATAAGCTTGCAGCTCGCCTTCTGTTAAAAACAATTATGGAATCAAACAGCAACCATCCACTCTGCCAACTCTCCTTCGAAAGAAAAGGCTTGATGAGTATGCTCAAACTATGAACGATAATGATGAACAGACTGATGTTGAGTTAAATTTTAAACTAATAATAATAATAAATGTTTTATTTCGTTTTCAACAGTTGGTATAGTTGTTACAGTTGAAGTTTCCATTTAAGCCAAATTATGCTTGTGAGAGGAAACTCCGCTCTTCCGAGTTATTTTACAATGTTTGAAATTACAGACAATGAGCAAACATTTATTCTGATATTAATAATTAACATGCAAAAATAAAGAAAGTTACATGCATTGGTTACATTGTGTTTTAATTTTCAATAGGGCAAAGTTACAGATTTATAATAAATTTATTCTGATAATTGTGCGCAAGTAGATTTTTATAGGCTAGATTATGTGGAGTGTAAGTAAGTGAACGAGTGGGTGTGTATGTGTGTGTGTATGTGTGTGTGATTTCATTTTTACTCTTTTATTTATTTATTTTTATTTTATTGTCCATTCCTTGTTATTCTTCTATGTGAGTTGATGTACCAACCAAACCAGAGAATTTTGTTTCAGGAGGGTAAGTGTTTGTTGATTAAGTTCGAGATTGAGATTGAGATTATAGATTATCCCTGCGAACTTTGTCTTGGGATCGGAAGTTATGGTTGAATTTCATAGCTTCCACTAATCTTGTATGGTCCAGACGTTGACTACATAAAGCAACTTTATATTGTACTTGTATTTACTATTAGTTCAACTGCTTCATAGGGTTTGTCCTTAAGCCAGTTTGTTACAGCAGTTTTGCAGTCTTTCAGTGTAAAGGAGTAAATGCCTAACTCCTTGTTTATCAGGTTGTACAGGTGAGATGATTGTCTTTCATACTGTCTCATTGCAAATGTTGACTTTGTTATGATTTTAGGAGCAACCAGATGCTTCCTCCGATTAGTAAGTTTACTAGGATCAAAAGGTAAATATTTGTGCATTTTTAAAATTATGTTTAGTACATAAAGTTTCCGAACCGTCAGAACGTCTGCTATTTGATATAAATTTTCAGTTGGGAATCTAAATGGTTTAAATAACATAACTTTTAGTAATGATCGTTGAGCTCTTTCCAGATCCAAAAATTGCGTTTTTGTTGCCCCACCCCAGACAGTTGAACAATATGTTAATACCGATTGAGCTAGTGAAATGTAAATTTGTTGAAGGAGACTTTTAGATGTAACGTGGCGCAAGGTTTTAAATGTCCAGATCATCTTTCTTATCCTTGACATTAAAATCTCAATGTGAGTGTGCCAGCATAGACGTTGGTCAACCATTACGCCTAAATACTTGATCGATTTAACTTTTTCGATTTCAACGCAAGAGCACTCAGTGTCCAAGAGACGTTGGCAGCTATGAATTTTGATTTTAAAGTCTGCCGAAGGCTGAGAGTTTTCGTATTTAGTAAATGTAATGAAGTTAGTTTTTGTGGTATTTAATGTAAGAAGATTTTGGTTAAGCCATAACGCAACTTTGGACAGGCCAGCCTCTGCTGCTACTTGAGTCTTCCTCCAAGAAGTGCCGCTAAAAACTATCACTGTGTCGTCTGCGTATGAATAGATATGAGCTCCTGGTATTTTCATGTTACATAAATCGTTCAAATACACAAGAAATAAAGTTGGGCCAAGGACGCTGCCTTGGCCCACACCGTATGTTATAGTTTCTTCAGTACTGATACAATTGGCAATCTTAACTTTCTGTTTCCGATGACTCAGATATTCTTTGATCAAAGCGAGAGGAGCTCCCCGTATTCCATAGTTTTCTAACCTGATCAGGAGAGTGGGGACAGAGACCGTATCGAAAGCTTTTTTGAGATCGAGAAAAACAGCGAGGCACTTATCACCCCTGTCAATTATTTTGGTTACAGTGGAGGCAAACGCCAGCACTGCATCCTCAGTAGACCTGTTCTGTCTGAAACCGAACTGACTGGGTGATAATAAGTTTGTTTTATTAAGATAGCTTATTAAGCGTGAGTTTATTAACCTTTCAAGTATTTTGGATACAGAAGGCAAAACAGAAATGGGTCTGTAGTTCGACGGATCGGTCCTGTCCCCACTCTTGTGGACAGGTGTGATCAAGGCGAGTTTCATAGCAGAAGGGAAAGTAGACTGATCGAAGCAAAGGTTGGCGAGATGAACAATGATTGGCACCACTAAGTAACGAGCAGACTTTAGGAATTTAATTGGGACATTGTCCCAACCTGGTGCGCTATCTGATTTGAGACTCATTAGGATTTTATTTACTTCGTGATGATCGGTGTAAAATAGTGCTAGAGAAGATACTGGTCTATTTTCTGGTATATCAGTAATTATATTTATGTCGCTATTATCTATAGAGGGGGTTTTAGAAATAATTTCATCTGCAAGAGTTTCACCTATGCTAGAAAAGTATTTATTTACGGCGTCAACAGACTCAGCTGGAGTGGTCTTTAGTTCTAATAGGTCCAAGTTAGGAGTTTTGCTTTGTTTGCGTTGGGTTATATTATTTATTGTATTCCACAGTTTCTTAGGGTTATTTTGTGCATTATTTAATTGTTCTGTATCGAATTTACGTTTTTGCTTTTTTATCATATAATTACAGTAGTTACGATATCTTTTATAGGTTATTGACAGTATGACGTTAAAAGGGTCTGATTTTAGACGTTTCTGCATGTCATTACGATTTCGAATGCAGCGTAATAAACCAAGGGTCATCCAAGGTTTGAGCATTCTGTATTTAAGAGATATTATTTTAGTTAAGGTATTGGCTGCGAGACAAGTCTGGAGGATATTTATCATTTTATCAGTGAGTATGTTAGGGTCGTGCAGGTTTAACAATTTTTGAAATTCGCTTTGTTTTAAACTTTCAATTGCGTTGTTTATGTTAAGTGAAGTTTTAATTTTAGTTCCGCGATGAGAAGTTTTATGCTTGGATAGTTTTAGGAATATCATTTGATGATCAGTTATAGTTGTGTTAATAATGGCTATGGTAGCATGTTTGTTTAAGTTGTTGAGTTTTACAAAAAAATGGTCAAGGCAACTACTTCCTCTAGTAGGTAGTGAGTGTCCAGGTAGGAATCCTTGCATAGCTAACATGTTTAGATAGCTTAGCCTGTTAGAACGGTTGTGGGAGCTCTCATCGTGATTATGTATCAAATTTATATTTATATCTCCAGTGATAACAATATTCTTATAAGAGGCTATTGAGGTTAGGTGGAGATTGAGCGAGTTAATAAATTCCTCAGCAATTGAATTTGATGGGGATCGATAAATGGCCAAAACTATTAATTCGGGGAATACATTTATCTGAAGACAGGATGCATGGGTCAGATTTATTTCTTTAATTTTAGTTTTGTGGATGTTTTTGATATACATTACTACACCGTCTGCTTTGTTTAAGTGCTTTGTGCTTTGGTGAGATGAATAATTGTTTAATTGGGGTATGAACTTTTTTGGGTTCAGTCTGCATTCGGTTAGTGTTATTAGATCAGGTTCAATTTGTAGACTTTGTATATTTAGTTGCAGATCTTGAAAGTTGGAATAAATACTTCTAATATTTTGAGATATAATTGTAAAGTCTGTAGGCGATAATTTAATTAGTTTAGTAAGTTCGTCTGGGGAGCAATCATAAACTTGGGCAGTAACTGTATCATCAATATTATTTAAAGTTTGTAGGGTGTTATCCATAAATAAAGATACGATGTTCGGTGGTGCGTAACTATATGGGGTATAATGTGTGAGTGTGGTCGTGGTTTTGTGTGTATAGTGTATAAGTGGGTGTTGACGTGTTTTGTCTGAAGTGTAATTGTTGTGGAATTTAAATGGATAGTAACTGTTTGTGAAAGTTGATTGTGAGCGCGTTTGTAGTACATAACTTTGTATTTAGTAAGACATGGAATTTTATAATGTATGTAACAATGCTTTTTTAAATTAAACAAGATTAAACAATAAATTTTACAACAATAATTGTAACTAGCACTGTCCTCTAGTCAATTGAGTTGCATTAAATTATTTACTTGAGACTCGTTTCTTATATATATAGTCGGAGAGATATCGTCTTTTTTTACAAAAACCTTGCCATACGAGGTCCAACAATATTTATAGGATTTTGATTTGGCAAGGTCGCGAGCCAAGAAGAAAAGTCTAGATCCCTTAGCTGTCAACTGCTCCGAGATGTATATTGGAGTATATTCTTCGTTTTTAAAGCCAAGATGTTTTGCGCATAGTTTTTCCTTCTGTTTTCTATTAAACTCCTTAGATTTTTGTAATAAATTATTTTTGAGTAAGGTTGAGCACAATTCGATTATTATTGTGCTGGTTTTAGTGTTGCTGCGCTTGTTTTGGACACGGTATAAGTCTTTGATGTCTCTAGGCTCCAAATCACAGTTCACTGCTTCTGATAATTTTACAGTCATATTTAAGAGATCCTCTTTTGTTTCTTTAGTGACTTTAGGCACGTTTTTAATTTCAAAACTCGATTTTCGACTTTCTCTTTGTAAATCCTCAATTTTGTCCTCTAGAATCACTATGTAATCATTATCCTTTCTTGCTTGCAATTCTAATGCTTCAATCTTCTTTTTTAGGTCATTATTCTGTTCTGAAAGAACTGCCATAGCGTTTTCAATATTGGAGTTAGTGGATTTTATTTCCATAAGGGTAGGGTAAATTTTCTTAATTTCTTCATGTTGGGATTTCATCATAGATGAAATCATGTTCTTCATTTCTTCTTTGAAGGCTAAGAAATCGGTATTATCATATTCTGGTTCTCTTGGGCGTTTAAAAACGTAAGCAGGGGGCGTACGTTGTTGGTCGCTTTGATTGGAGATGTTCGTGTCAGATAATGATTTATTGGGTAGCGATTGTGGCATTGTGGCACAAGTATTGGGAGATTATATTAAATGATCTGGTTCTATACAAGTAATTCGCTGTTTTTATAATCCGACAGAACAATTTCCGTTTGAGTGATACACAGAGCAGAAGGAAAGAGTATGGATTGAATACACTCACCAATTCGGTAAACCTGTGTAGGTTTATTATTGAGATTATTGAGAATAAAGTGGGTCCGATACAATTAAGTGGGCGGCTGGTTCGTAGCTGATGTACTTTGTAGCTCGTAGCATTTTAGATGTGTAGCAGGCGCCTACGACGTCGACATGCGAGGCGAGACAGAGACGGCAATTATGGCGACTGCACTCCTCGCACAGACACTCTGCGTTCAACCAAGGACAAGTTTGCCTTTCACTTTGTAACACTGTTGTACTGATGATATTAATTGCGAATTTATTGACCTAATGTTATGGTATATTTTGGAATAACTAAAGACTAGTTGTGCGACAATATTTAAATAGAAACAATTAACACGTCTGCTCGGGGACACAGCTTGGATGGAAGAGGAAACTACTAAGGATCAAAGCATATTTATTTTATATACTTAGGTAATTGTCTTTAGCATACTAATTTTAATTAGGTACGTAAGTATGCACTTAAATTATGATTCTGTCAGTCATTGTTAAAAGGTTGACATTACAATACAATCAAAACTTAATAGTTTTATTACAGCTTCTACTGAGAGGGTTTAAGATAGCAGTCAAGAGTTTTACGACTTTTAGCAGTGTATAAAACGATGATCAACTGAGTTATTATAAGTACTTAGTTAATTATTTAAGTGGTTGATAATTAAGTATAAAATACACTACACGTCTTGTCCGGGGCTTCGCTGCCGTGGATCTATTTGGCTACTACTTAGCTCCTATTGGCCGTAGCGTGATTATAGCCTTCGATAAATAGGGTATCAAAGGCTAAAAGTTTTTTCAAACTCAGACCAGTAATTTCTAAGATTGGCAGGTTAAACCAAACAAACTCTTCCCCCCTTATTACAAAATAAGCATTAAACCAGGTTTAAAATGACAACTTTGACACTAAAAGTACTAAAACAATGGCTTATGTCAATTTAAACCTGGTTTAATATAATATTTAGTCCATATTTTTTGTAATAAAGGGTTCGCCTTTAAAATTATGTACATGTTCAGATTTAACTGAAATTAAGAAGGAGTTTATTAAATACTTTTTGTTAGGTGGACCGACGACCTCAAAAAGGTCGCTGGGTCTGACTGGATGCGGAAGGCAGAGGACTGAGTGTTATGGCGCGTGTTAGGAGAGGCCTAGGCTGAGATGATGATGATGAAATACTTTTTCATATCTACTAATAAAAATACTTTTTGATTTTTTTACTGCTACTTTGGCATTTTCTAACACTTTTTGATACAACTAGGTGCTTGTTTGGTGAATATTTACGAACTCAACAAAAATAAAAACATGAATTGGTCGAGACTCAAGTGATATCCTTTATTAATAAAGAAGACAGAGAGATAAAGGCTGTCTAAAGACTAGGTATTTATTCCTTTGATCTGTCCCAACAATTTCGTACTGAAACATTGAGTTAAAGTTAGTACATATACTTATACCTACGACTTGTTTTCATAGGCAATAAGTTCGTGTGTATTTCAGGTTAGTTCCCACCTGCTGTTGATGTACAGAAAAATAATAGGCTATCAAAAATTTGCAACTTTTCAAAATAAATGCAATCGAAGCGAAAATAATTGCGTGTTTTATAAAGTTTGGATTCTAGAATGAAATATTAATTCTGGTATTTCTTCACGACTTTAATATGAACTTCAAGCGAAGCTTCGAAAGTATTTTAATCACGAAGTGCAATGGATTGGCTGTACAACCTGCGTTTTACCTTTTCACATTGCTACATATCCATTTTTATGTAAAACCCTTGCAAATACATTGAAATTCGATAGGTAAACATAGAATATATTAACACTATGCGTAATAAGGAGCTCCTAATCTTAGGTGAATCCTTTTAGTCTGATTAAAGTGAATCCCGTCAGTTTTTATTGTATTTGTACAGGTAACGATTGCCACGTGGATAAGTTTCATTGATTTTGTTCATATAATAGAAAAGACCAAAGTATTTTATATAATTTTATTATATAAAACTAGCTTATAGTACTTTATATCAAAATAATTTCCACAAGATCTCTCCCGAAGTTGTTCAATTCATAAAAATTTAGCTTTTCTCAAATCAATCAAATCACAGTCAACAGTAACCCGTTAATTTGGCTATGATCCAGACTCGCTGGCCTAGTGCGGGTTTGTGGATAAATCATACACTTAGAATTTTTACTAGGTTATGTGGGTTTTCTCACGATGTTTTCCTTCACCGTTAGCAGATTATAAGTCACTTGACTCGTACATAATTATAATGATCCGAATATTTCGCATCGCATAATAATATCATGAATTATTAAAAACAGTAATTTCAATTTGCTGCAGAAATACTTAGTTATTCATTAACTTTTCGTTCATATACACCCAACACGGCACAAAAACAAATATTTATTTTCCCACTCACAAAAAAAATATATTTCTTACATTTACGCGTAAAAGTAATTACGGACGTGGACGTTAAATTAATTGTTGTTGTAAGAATCCAACAAAGCTTGTCATGTGGGTTTCATTTGGACGTAATTATGTAAATACGATACGTGACGAAATGACGAAAGTACCTTCAAAGTTAAGACGTAGAATCTACTGTTCATATTTGCATTGTTAGGTTCTTTTGCTGCTAAGTTTGTTAATTAATTAAAAACATGTTACTGTCGTACTCGAGAAACTTTAAGATTAGAAACGGAGGAATCCAATGAGAACATTTAACAAGATGTGCATTGGAATTATTGTCAGTGATTCTGTTTTCATTCAATAATTACGAGTATAATAATATATTTATTCATAATATAGGTTCATCTCTTTAGTAGAATGACGTTACATCTGCGAACGGTAAACTTTTGAGAAGAACAGCAAAGACTTGTAACTTAAACTAAATTACTGCGAATAAAATAATAAATCAATCAATTAACTCACATTTAATGGGGTTACTATTGGCTAATAATATCAGTTTTGAGACATAAAATGGTATAATAAACCTCGGACTAAAAGAGGTTAAAATAATGTTGATACAGAGATATTTACATCACATTCTTTACACAATACAGGAATGATGTTATCCTTAAAGGTCTTGCATAATTCATTCGTTTAAATCATCATCATCATCATTTCGACCCATAAACTGCTGGGCACGGGTCTCCTCCAATAAAATGTGGAGAGAATTAAGCCTACTATACCTCTCTTGGTATAGGGTTTGCTTCGAATTTTCCTTTTCTCGCAGTGGTCTTGTGTGTCCCTTAGTCGCCTTTAAGGAAAATTTGAAACAAAATCCTACATCAAACACTCTGGCTAGCATGGTACAGTAGGCTAAATTCCCTCCACAATGATTGGAAGAGACCCGTGCCCAGCAGTGGGGCGTTTATGGGTTGTAATGATGATGATGATTCTGAATACCTATTATATAATACCTTCGTGGGAGAACCACGCGTGCTGGCTTGCGTTGCCATCCCTACACTGTGGAAAACATCTCCACACGTACAAAAAAGTTCGGCAATTCTTATCTATGCCGAACCATCAAAATGTGGAACGCACTGCCGGCTCATGTCTTTCCTCCTTCCTACAATATGGGATCCTTCAAGCGAAGCGTGAAGAAGTACCTTGCGGGCCAGCATGGCGATGCCGGCTGACAGGACAATTGAGTCTCCTGTCAGCTGGCAAAGCAACTTGGGTTCCTCTTTTAGTACTATAAAGTTTACTATAAAAAAAAAAAAATGTAGAAATTTTTAGTATCAACCCTGACTCTGGAAAAGTGCCTTGATAAATGGCAAAAGGCTCATCCCCAATTACATGGGACCAAACAAAGCTTACAAGATGTGGGTTTAATGAAACCTCTTCAAGAAAATACGTGTGATACCATGTAATGTCAAAATGCATGTTTTTAAAATCGTACAAAAAAAAACAGAATCTAGAAAACAGACTATGCCATGCGTATACCATCTATTTAATTTTTTTTTTGATACAATAAAATATTTACACGTAACTTAAAAATATACACAGCTAACCTATTTAAAAAAAAAGAACCAGATACACTATTTACAGGAAATTCCTATAAATAGAATATCTGATTGAGATCCTGAGGAAACGTACCCAAAAGGCTAGCCACATTACCGCGTTGGATAGCAAGGCTAATGCGTTGCCCCAGGTAGAGGCCAGCCCTTGGGTCATGTGATACCTCAAAGACACGCTTACAAATTTCAGGATAAAATTTGTGAGCGTTTGGCCCCCAAGGTCCAAGAGTTTAGTCTAGAGTCCCAACCCCAAAAGGCTCAAAAATGTAAGTCTCACCAAGACTTTCATATTTACGCTGCTTGAGGCACTCTGCACAATTGGCAGCAGAACCCGCTTGAAAAATGAGATGCCGCTAGTGTGTCCACGCAAGTAGCATCCCAGACCAAGAGCTTACCCATCTTCCATTTAATTATTTCTATTTCAAATCCCAACAAGAAAATTAACAATATTCCAACGCGATTATGTGGGTAGACAGCCCAGGTACACAACAATATAATTTAATTATTACGTATTGGTTGATTGTTATCAAGATTTGAGTACAACGGGTATTCAATTAATTGGACGCGGTATCGCAATTGGCAAAGGGTTTTATGATAATAGCACTTAACTCTATCTTAGAAAGTTTGGTTGAATGGGCAATCACGTTTAATATATAGACGGGTCATCACTTTGACTGGCCTGTTGGTCTAGTGGTTAGGCTTACTGGGTGGGGATCGAACCCAGGACAAATCTTTGTGTGATGAACATAAAGGTTTGTTCTGTTTCTGGGTGTAATTTATCTATAATATGTACGTATTTACAAAAAAAAATGTATTTAAGTAGTATTTCAGTTGTTTAGTACCCATAACACAAGCAAATATAATTGCTTACTTTGGGACTAGATGGCGCTGTGTGAATGTGGTAGAATATTATTATTATCAGCAAACCATTAATGTCCCACTGCTGGGCTCAGGTCTCCTTTCCACTATCTAGATTGCTTAGAGGGTTTTAGGCCATTATCCACACACGCTGGCCTAATGCGGGTTGGTGGACCAGACATATAGCACATAGAACATCTTCTAGGTTCTAGGGTTTCCTCACGATGTTTGCCTTCAT
Source organism: Laspeyria flexula (assembly GCA_905147015.1). Taxonomy (NCBI): domain Eukaryota; kingdom Metazoa; phylum Arthropoda; class Insecta; order Lepidoptera; family Erebidae; genus Laspeyria; species Laspeyria flexula. The sequence continues at coordinate 13,294,857 of LR989960.1, read as the reverse complement.
CATTAGCAAATGGTAAGTCACTGTAACACAGTGCATATCAATTTTCACAAAGTGAAATTCACTATCCATTCGGCCACCATCGCTTCAGACGGGTACTATTTGGTAAAATAATATTGGGACTAAAGAACTCTTAGTACCAAACTGGTAACAGTGAGTGGTTTTTACACAATATAAACAACAGAAATGCAAACCTACAGAGGTACAAACGCGGCAAGTACGAATCATTAACCTTTGAACTTACGAGAGCTGAGTTGAGTAACTCGTCCCATTAGAAGAATAATGTTTTATCTTTACATAAAACAAAAATGAAATTATTATAAATTTGGCATTAAAAACCGTAAACTATCAATTGATCAAATTTGTATTTTGTAAAATACTGACTAAAGGATAAAATAAAAATTTGATCAATCGATAGTTTACGGTTTTAATGCCGATTTTTTTAATAATTTCATTTTTGTTTTATGTGAAGATAAAACATTATTCTTCTAATGGGACGATTTATTATTATTAACTTTTTATTAAAACCTAACTCAGGTTTTATCAATGACCGTATTTGTTGGTGGTACCTAATCTCTTATGTATGTGTATTATAAACAAGCTGTAAAGTTTCTTTTGAAATAAATACAATAAATAAGTAACTATTAGGCTATATTTAGCTGTTTCAAATTAGAAACTATATTCGAGTAAGGCGTGTCTAAAAATAACACATTATTGATACGAAGCTATTTTGATGTTAGAGAGGTCAGTGCATACTTCGGACTCCTTCGGTATTTATCTAATTATATTGTTAGGGAGTTATCTCGGAAGAAAAGAAAGAAAAACATTTACTCAGGATACGCACAAAACATACACTAATAAAAAACAAAGAAATCCAAAAAAGAAGGTGTACACAGAATTAAAGCTTTTGTAATGAAATATATGTATTTCTGCTTAATTTATAACAGCCAGGTAATGAATACATTCACATTCACACATTCACAATTATATATATGGCTTGTAGACAGATGTTTTTATTCTGTTAATGAATATTTAAATTATAAATTCTAATGTAATTTGTAATTTCCTCCCCCTTTTTTATTTTAATGATACATTTAGTTAGTTTTTATTTGTAAATATTATTTTTAAATTTAGTTTAAATAATAAGTGTATAATTCTAATGTTAATGTTATCTCAATGAAAATTATTTGGTTATTGCTAATTTCAATTCTATTGCACTTCATTTGATTATTTTTATGCGTCCTATTTTTAGCTAAGTAAGGTCTTAATTTATTATTTGTCACAATTATTATTGACTATTATCACGGCAGTATAGTGCTTATTGTTATTATGTTGTTAGTAATTTTGTATTTCTGTATGCTTCTTAAATATTTGTATGCCATGAATTAAATATGGTAAATGTGATGGACATTTTTTTTAACATATTAACAACTTGTATACCACATTTTTGCAAATAAAGATTTTGAATTTTGAATTTGAATTTTGAATTTGTATTTTGAAACTACCTAGAGAAGATAGTACTTAAAATAACAACAGTACTTAACTTATTTTTTCAGAAAAATGGTTGAAAAAAGGTGGTATTTTCATTTTATAATATAAATAGTTGTTACACGGAGTTTCGCTTCTGCGAATCTTTGTTTGCACTTTATGAAAAAAATAAAAGGTATGGACTCCAATCTCATTCCACTCTCTTACAGTCTCTCCAACAAAAAAAATTGCGCACGATATTAATATTATCCGGGCGCGATTTAACTAGGCAACCTATTTGCAATAAGTCAATGTGAATATTATCTATCATTTATTTCATATCACTAATAAATAACAGATGAGGGTATATATTTCTTAATGGGATCTTAGACTATAATAATCTCATATCCGGGTATAATAATCCGTAACGTGATGTATAGTCTATACACTGCCTCGAAAAATAGGCTATCCAACACTAAAAATTTTTATAACTCGAATTAGTTGTGCCTGAAATTAACGCGTTCAACCAAAAAACAAACTCTTTATCCAAAATATTAACTATATATTTAAAAGGAAAGAGAAGAAAAATTTGTAGTATGACCAGATGTTATGTAAGTTTAGGTTTCAGCAATAAAAACTGAAAAAAATGTCTTGTACAGTCGAGTTCATTAATATATTGGCACCATCAAGGATTCAAAATATTGTGAGCGTTGAAAAGCTCAATAAATACTATAGAGCCTATGGATCAAATATATGTCCTCATGTGAATGGTTCAATAAAATATGCTGTACATTATGCAATAAGTTGTAGTCACCCTTTTCAACGAAAATATCTAATGATGGTGCCGATATATTAATGAACTCGACTGTACATTTGGTTCAATTTTCCTAACTTTTTAAAGTTTTAGATAAAAAATTCAAGTTTAATTGTTATTTTTCTTAAAAAAAGAATAATAAAGATGCATCGCCTTCACATTTTACCAGCTATGTTTACAGACTCAGAATAAGACAGAAGAACCGGCTTTTAAACCCAAATTATGAATACAGTTTTGCTGTGCAGTTTTTAATAATCGAGACTTCAATATTGAATTGTTAAACAATAATTATTTTCTTACTTAGTTAATATTTTTGTATAAAAATGGAGAATTTACTTACAGTTTTTACTCTTGTTTTTGTTGCCTAAAATGCTTTTTCTCATTCCTTTGTTTTTTTCAACTCTAAACCTTTTCTACATTTTATGTTATTCAATTAAATTTCACAAAGACACGTATGAATTCTTAAATTAATCCTCTAAGGGACACATTCGATGTACGTGGCTGACCTTTTAAAGAACCTCTCAAAAACAAATTTAAATTCTCTAAAAAAACAATAATAAAACTGCTAATATCAATAATTTTAATCAACTATCATGATATGTTATAAATCCGAGAAATATAATTAAGCGTAATTCCGTTTTTTTTTCAGGAAGATACGTCATAGCGTTGGTTGAGAATGGTGCTTACGCGTGCGTGGCTCCGCCTACTTGCCGCCCAAACGTTCCCTATAAATGGTAGCAACGCTGGGCTCGAATCCCACTCTTAACTTGGTGCACTTTCGCGCGCTCCCATCCTTCGAACTTCGAAAAGTTTCTGCCGTCGCGTCGCTGAAAAGCCAAGCAAAGGTAAGTGGGAATAGGATTAGAATGTTACAATAAATTATTTGTTAGGTTCCGTTTTGAAACATTCATTTTTGGTAGTTTTGGAAAGATAAATTATTCAGGCTTGTATTTTATTTAAATAAATTTAAGAACAAAATTTTATTTATAATGGTTATAAATTAAAACAGCTAACATTTTTTCTTAAATTTATTTAATCCATATACCTACAATAAATTAATTGTTAAAAAAATAAATTAATAAAGTACTTAACGTCAAAAAATCACCTATAGACAATGATATTGTATGTTAATCATTGCCTATACATTACTATTAGATACTTACATAAGTTAGAATAATATAAATTGCAACAAGTTTAAAGTAATATGTAACTATGTAATTTGGTCAGATTTAAATGTAATAGTTATATTTAAAAATTTGCTTACTCAAATCAAAAATATATTATTTTAAAAAGGAGTTTATTTGTTTAACGAATGCTACAAAATGATTAAAAGATTATTTCAATAAAGGATTAATGTTTTCTCAATAGTAGTGTCATAATTTGTGAATTAATGAAATTTTTCATAATTTTTTATCTCTTTGAATTAATTGACATGGATTTAAATATTTTACATAACCTTTATAATAAACAAACGAGTGCTTTTATCAGGAATCCCTTAATGGTTTTTTAAAAAAAGATTATTTTTATATTTGGCCTATAGGTAATAAGTTATTTAAAAAAGAGTATAGAGTATAAAGAAATACACCTCAATGCGCCTATACCAGACAGAGGAAATTCGAAATAAATTCCTGTACCATTCTGTCAATACAGTAGGTTAATATTCTCCTTTTCTGAGAAAAGTCTGTGGTCTGTGATTGTAAGTATATTTAGTTGATTTTCTTACTCGTGTTGTCCCCTTGATCGGCAAAGATCTCCCCATGGTTTTAAAGCCAGTTTTCGGCTCCCAACATTTGTCTAAATGGTCTACTTATACATTATATTATATTATGTTTCAAGTGTGTTCTGGAAACCGAACCCTTTAACTGCCATCTTCGTGATTTAATTTTTAACACTTTGGTGCTGACAGATTTTTCTATTTATTTGAATTCTACTGAAGGTTTTGACCGACCTTTTCCAGAACAGTTTATTTAATTGTTTCTTCATTTATGTAATTAAAATTAAATTTGTAGTGTACAATGAAGCGTATTTTATATTTCATTTCAACTTCCTGATTCATTTTATCAAATGCCATCATTAAGACTAACCAAGTATAGTTCAATTTTGATGTTTTATAAAATTTCCTCAAATATTGGTCTAAGTAGGTAATATTGGAAGTAACAAACAAATTTGTTTATTTTTTTTTCATTTACTATTTATACCAAAATTTAAATGCGGGGATTTTGTCCCAACATCTACTTAATTTAACCCGATAATTCGTTCTCCTCTGGCAAAGCCGCAGGTATAAGATTGAAAAGTAATAAAACAGTTCGTAGCTTAATTAAAAATGTGTGTATCTACTTCGTAATTAACATCTACTTGTGTTGAAAAATGGATACCGTATCGTGTATGCTAATAACGATAGGCACATTGAATATTAATATCTCTGATTTTATCGTTTTTTATTTTACCACTTCAAAGGTATTCATTGCGATCTAAAAAATGCTTAATTTTTTTGATGAATGAAAGCAAATATTCTGTTATAATATTTGTATGGTCTATGAAATCTTTCATGATTGATCTGTTGATTATTTTATTCTGAGTAAACTGAAAATTTATCCAAATATTAGGTAAACGGAAGCAGTACGTAAATTGTAATGTTTATACTAGGAAAATAAATGACAACCCAGTTAGGCCGTGGAATGCCGCATGTAATCAGTTTGCCATCTTTTCTAAAATACCATGTATTAATTCACGTAATGCCGATAGCACTACGTAATAAGATAGTTTACGATATTTTCAATACCGAGTAATTTTAAAAATGCTCTACAAAAATGTAATTTTCACCTAAATTTTTACTGGGTAAAACTACAAGAAGCATTTCCAAAGTAATACCATTAAACGAGCAAATATTCTTGTACAATCATCTCAACCCGTTTGTGGCTCCATCTGCTGGGCACGGGTAATAAATAAATTGTTAAATAAATAAATATTGTTGTCTCAGAAAACTTAACTGCTCTAACAGTTAAGAAGAACATTAAGCTTTCAAAGTAAGAAGTAAAGTAACTTAGTGACAATCCTTAAATTCTCTGTTTTAATTCATTACTTAATTAGTATCAACCTGAATACATGGAGTATTTTGTTTTTGACAACGCCCTAACTAGGGAACAAGCCGTGTCTGACCCAGACACAAAACAAGTATCTATAAATCACAGAAATATTTGTCTCGTTTGGGAATCGAACCCACGTCGTTACCGGTGTGGCGATGATACTGACCACGTTAACCGCTACGGCACGGTGACAGTTTTATCACGATGTTTTCGTTCACCGTTGTAAGTCGGTCGGAATCAAATTCGGCCACCATCACTTTTCAATACTTACCTCTACATCAATACATAAAATACAGCATCACGCCTTTTCCCCTAAGGAATAGGTAGAGGCTGCGTACCTACATTTTGCCATAAATATCTTTCTAAAACCGACTAAGAGCTTCAACGATATCAAATGATATTCAACCAACCGTCGCGTCGCATCGCGTAGCAAAGAATATGTTAAATGTTTTAACAAAATTAATGAGTGGAAAACTAAAGGATTTACATAAAATACACTTTATACAGTTATACTCATATCCAGCTTTTCTTCGAAGAATTTAGAAGAAGAGAATATTTATTTCTGTATTATTGTTCTGAAGAGTATTGAACTTTGGCATACGTTGGCTATAAAGAACAGATTATTATATATAAAAGAGTTTATTAACAACATTAATCGATGTAGTGACGGATTCAAAAAAATTCAGAGTTCTAAGTAAACGCAATCAAAATATAGCCGTTTATGCTCCATTTTTGTTTGCATATCTTGACGGTCAAAAAAGTTGTAAAACAGTGTTTTCGCTTTTCTGACACGATTTTGCACCTCACCAAAATCTTTGTACATTGTATAACGTAATTTAAAAGACTGGCTTGTAAGAACTTGACAAAAAAGAAGTTTAAATGTCCATTGTCTTCTTAAATCAACGTAAAAGGTTAGAAAACTATTAAATACATATTATTATTATTGCATAATCAGCTAATAGGTTTGTTCAAAAGCCATAACAATTTATAAAAAAATGTTTTCATACGTTTTTCCATACATTCAATGGTACATGAATGCATATTGCTTGTTATTGGAATAACATGCGCTTGTTTTTCTGGCCTACCAATTAATTCTAGTTCAATATGTGGACGAGTGTTTATAAAAACATCAATGGAGTCCATGTTATTGTGGTTTTATATTCAACGTATATACATGTCAGACAGTTAAGTACCTATTTCAAATTGAAATATTTTTTTTTCTGGTAATAAGAATTGTCTATTGGTGATGAAAAATCACATGGCTATCATCAAACTAGATTAGAACCTAATTTGCCTATTACAATAAAAAAGCCTCATTAATATAATGTAAAATTATGACAATTCCACCCACTCCTTATCGTCATCATCATTATTTTTAACCCATAAACGTCGAAAGGTTAGGCACAGGTCACCTTCAAAAAAAAAAGGAATACACTCTTTATACTCAGCAGATAATTACAATTTACAACATGATATGATGCCAACAAAATACTTTACCTCTTAAACATAAGGTTTAATTGGAATTATTTATGTTATCCCTAAATAAAAGAAATAATGCAGTTTTTTTAGAGGTTCCAAATCATAATGCAATTGTTTATTTATTTTTATAGTAGCTCATCGAAGGCACAACGGTAAATTAGATTTGACTGAGACTGCCTCAGTGGTCTACTGCAGTCAATTTCAGACGTTAAGTAGAAAGCAAGCAAACAATAAACTGGTAGTACGCAAAGCCTATTTTTATTAGCTCTTATTTGATTTGAAATAGCAACAGCGTTGTGGAAGGCAAATATTTTCTAAAAGAATTGTGAACTCTATTATTTTATTAGTGCATTTGGAAAGCGGTTTTATCCTATGTTAAGTGGATTAAACCAGTTATACGGTAATATGACATCAGAGCCTGACGCCTGTTTCTCAGAAGAGGTAGACAGAGGAGTATCACACCCAAATTAAATTCCAAACTTCGGGTCAATACTGAGAATTTTCAACACTACCACAGCGTTACTACGGCAGTTATACTATGAATAATGTGGTTAGTGTTTTAATACTTGACGATCTTTTTGGTCCCTTTCAAATCCCTTGATCAAGCCGAAAGAACTTTATTGGATTTGGTTATAAAAATAAAACATAAACTACTTAAAACGTAGACGAAAATCTGCCTTACATAATAAATTTATAGTTCAAATTCCAAGTGCTATGTACATACATACTACGAGTACATAGTTTATGCGATGAATTCTGTAAAACTGCAACATATTGTATGTCAAAAGCTCTCAAATATCATAAAGCTTGTTGACGAAGTACACTGCGTATGTACTTTTATAACGCTGCTGGCATTTAAATTTTGTCAAAACGTTGCTACATCATAAATGTATGAGCACTTCGTCTCCTACGTATGAGGAAAGCTAAGCTTGTAGAGAAAAGCTACTGCCTAGTTCATTGTGTTGGTCCACAACTTAGAGGAGAGTTGTTTTTTTTTTAAACTGCCAATAGAATTTAAATATTTACAACACCTACCTACATCTTTTTCTGTTGGCTATTCATAAGACACTTCAAGTGAAATTTGGTAGATTCCAGACCTTGGTCACTAAAATCTGAAAACTCTCCGATAAATTATTTTATTTTAAGTAAGTTTTTTGTTTCAGTTCAGTTGCACTAAAATACTATTTTGCAATTTCTTTTTAGATTGTTTGATTTTGATTGATTCGGATCGTTGACAAATAGTTTTCTTCTTCTATATAATTTATTTAATTACCTATTAGTATTCTGTACTGTATAGTAGGCTGAATTCCCTCCACATTCTTTGGAGGAGACCCATGCCCAGCTGTGGGACGTAAATGGGTTGAAATGACGATGATGATACTATACAGTAGAACTATTTTTACTTAACCATTATGAAATTCCATTTTCTGGAATCTCATAAATTAGTTATGTTTAATTATTTTTAATTCTATCCAGTATAATCCAGAAACAAGTCGCATTTTGGAACTACCAACTCATAAAATGTCCCATTTGTGTACACTATACACAAAATAAAGGATAATGTAAATTACATACTGTTTTAGAATAATAATAGATTTAAATAAAGTGCAAACTTATGTCGACAAAATAACTATTTCATAATTTGTGAGCCCCATAAGAAATAACAGGACGTGTAACAGACACAGTACACTAATGAAGGACCTCACATTAAATATTAACTAAAATTTAAGTGATAGCCTTAGTTTGGTTTAATCTTTCTTAACTTTAAAGTGCTTACTTTCATCGCTTAATTTGTCTCGTTATAATTTTGGTTCTTGTGATCTTTTGGAGTTATAAAAGTAGGTAATTGATTTTGGTTGACTATTTCTCAAAATGTACACCGAACACACTATAAACTATAAAAAGCTATAAACGAGTTGTTCACAACTTAAAACTGTAATAGATATTAAGAAACTAATTACCTAAATGACTGACTCCCAATATACAGCTCACGTTAGTTTTGGATTTGACTGGCCTGTTGGTCTAGTGGTTAGTAACCCTGACTGCTAAGCTGCAGGTCGTGGGTTCGATCCCCACCCAGGACAAATCTTTGTGTGATGAGCATAAAGGTTTGTTCTGTGTCTGGGTGTAATTTATCTATAATATGTATGTATTTACAAAAAAAAAATGTATTTAAGTAGTATATCAGTTGTTTAGTACCCATAACACAAGCAAATATAATTGCTTACTGTGGGACTAGATGGCGCTGTGTGTGAATGTGATTGAATATATTTATATTTTTATTATAGTTATATACTATTTTTTTCCACTGTATTGCAATTATAAGATTCTCTTACAGCCAAACAGGTGTTTTCAAGGAATTTTCTAGAACTGATTACATATTTTATATTAGATAATAGTTACGGTTTTCTGTAAAATAGAGTACTTTTCTGTCGGCTTTCCTTAATTTTAGCGAAAAATCTGGCTTCTTCAGTGGCTAAAATAACGTTAATGTTACGGGAAATATTGAGCCTTTTTTAAGTATTCGGGTAAATTCACTTTTTTTATTCAAATTTAGTAAAACCTCTTAAAGACACTTTACGGCATCTTATGGTGTATATTTTTGGACGGGAACCGAACAGATGGCTTTTTGCTTTTTAAAAGACAAATTATTAATTTTAATTAGCATGGAAAGGTTTCGGCCTGCACATTTTTAAATATTTTCCATTTCTTCAATTACTTTGGATGAAGTCTGACTTCCAATTACATACATTTTAAGTAGAAATTTTAAAATAATATTTCCATTTTACTTACAGTAATTTAACAGTAGGTAAGCTAACTTCGTCACACAAAAGTTTTTCTTCTATTATCTTTAGCTACTACATTATATACACACGGCACTTATATAATCTATGGAGAGAAGTACAATTTACTTCATACAAAGGAGAATATTTTCATTGGATGTTAACAAAAAGCAACACTTTATGCAATAAAAACAAAGTGTCTCACCAACTTTGTTTTTATTACATAAACTGATCCTTGTACTTGATCGTCTTATGTTTTACTACACTTGAGTTTTCGCATAAAACGATCCGAGGTTTTGTAATTATTTTTACTGCTTACAAGCTCCAATCAACGTCAAAGTTATACGCAAACTCTGACGTCGCGTCGCGATGTTATGAAAAATTTGCTACTTTTAAGGATTTATTAGAAAAGCTAGAGCTAGTTTAAATTGTCAAAGGATATAATAAAAATGAACGCGTCTTTGTGATGAAATTGTAGGTAGTTTGGCGAAGTCTAACAAAACGAGGAAGTTATAGTAGTTTAAAAATGATACGGACTTTTAGGTAAGCTACTTTAGCTAGCAGGGGCCGATTCTGCTAAATTACACACGTCGATAGCAGACCAATGGACTAATATCGACCAATCACAGGCTGGCAATATGGCGCGATTGACTCAGTAAGCCAATCACAGCTATCGAATGAGACCATCGGCTTACCATTGTTTTACCATTGAGTCAGGCCCCAGGTCAAACGAATCCATAAAAAAACTCTTTGATTGCTAAACAACAAATGAAAATTAAATGACTTTTTTTTAAACTAGAGCTGCAATTCTTTACGCAATCTGACGATATTTCTAGCATGAATTTTCTGTCAAAGGGAGTCTCTATTGTTGCTACTCGCTATTGTAGGCTTATAAAGTAAATATGTTTTTGAATCGATATATCCTATATCAAAGACTGGTTTGAATTTTAGTAGAAGAAATGGAAAATTTGTCTAGCAAAAAGTCATTGACAAATTTTGAGACTAACATATTGGTATTACATGGCCATGAATATAGGTGTGTAGTGCCCAGAGTCAAGTCATCAATATAAAAGCCAAACATGACATACGAGTAAATAATGAAAAGTTGAAACTGACAGTTACTGGCGAAATAATTAAGGAATTAATAAAATAATTACGAGAGCAAGCGAAATTAAAATTCTCATCAAAAAGTTAATCTTATACCTGTATTTTAAAATTCGCTTATATTTGCTACAGTATAATTGAATGGTTATCAATTGAGTTTTAAATAAAAATAAAACATTTAACGGTGTTAAGTAAGCGATGAATTTGATCCGGGGTTTGTTTTGATGCGATTATATTAGACATGATCGAATTGAATATTTTGATTTGATTCGCTTTAATCTTCTTACTCTGGGTGTTATTTCATATCGTGTTTCATATTTAATTAATTACAATTCATACAGTTTTTAAACTCCTTAAATGTTAAGGAAAATATTCTAAGTATTGATAAGTTTCCCAATTGCGATGTAACTGCAAGAGTAGAACGAAATTAAAATACAATATGTATTGCCCTAAAGGGAATTCCTTAAGAAGTTATGCCGGGGCCCGAGGTACTATTCATGTATTATTTAGTTCCAACGACTTTGTTAAGTTCGGAAATTATAAACTAGAAAGTACCACTTATTGAATACACACACAAATAATATGTATAATCGTCTCTAATGTTCAAAAGATTGATTTAATTTTAGAGTAATAGAAAAGTTGCGTTAATGATTTTATTTATTGTAGTATTATAATAATATATTACGGCTACTGTTGTTTCGAAAGCAAAACTATATTTAGCTACGTAATAATAATATTTATAATTACTTTACGGGCTTCTAATTATTTTTGTAAATGTTTTAATTATAGTATCAATTCTCAACTCTTTAAATAGAGGAGAGGAGACCAAGGCCAGTAGTGCAGTGGGACATTAATGGGTTGTTGCTGATATCATCAAACAGAGTAACTTGAAACAAGTGTAATATTTCTAATACTTAGTTCCACAATTGATATTTTTTAGAAAAATATTAGAGATCTTTCAAAAATATTTCAAATTTTTTTTCTAAAAAAAACGGTGTTTATCTTTTTTAATCTTCTCTTGTCCTATTCTCAGATAATTTGCTGAAAATTAATGTTAAACTTTACTGTTTTATAAATAATTTAGGAAGCTTGCTAAATCCTGACCACTCTGCCCTTACGTATTAAAAATTCACTCTACATCTGAAGTAATCTTATTAGAAATGTAATCTGACGTGAATATATAAATACTTGTAACAAATTAATGAGGTCTTTTCATTTATTTTATGACAAAGAAAAATTTGTACCGAGTAAGTTAAAATATTCAAATATAAAAATAAGTAAGAATCTTGAAAAGGCTACTTTTGATGTTGTTTTATATTTATTTTAATGAATAAAAGAGTAAGTTTCTGATAGTATCTTTTTTCACATTATATACCCTAGCTATACTATTGAACATGAACTACCTGGAGCTTATCTTGCATATTTTTATCCATACTGAACAATTACTCATATAACATACGTATTTTAAATTCACCGGCCGAAACATGATCCACATTTTTAATTTTTCATAATGAGAAAAATAGCCTGAAAAACCGATTAGACATAGTATTACTAAAAAACTTCTAAACATTATTGTAATTACTAAATACTTTAGTGAAGAATATATTACTGATAAGATAGCTAAAATCGATTAAAATATTTATTGCCGTATTGTAAACGATAAAAGGGTACAAAAGCAAACAAAATATTTGCAGACTTTGATGATAGCGCTTGAATGTTGATATGGAAATTTACAATAAAATATACCTTTTTATTTTGCCACTGCTCAGCTCATATTGCCCATAGCGTGATGTTATATACCCTATAACCTTCCTCGAAAAATAAATGGGCTATCCAAGACTCAAATATTTTTTCAAATCGGATCAGCAGTTCCTGAGATCCTAGCGTTCAACCAAACAAACAAACAAACTCTACATCTTTATTATATTAGTATAGATTTTATACTTTGACCAACCTGCACTAGGCCAGCGCATGTGGATTATGGCCTTAACCCTCACAGCTCAGCTCTATATAGAGTAGAGGAGACCCGAGCCCAGCAGTGGCAGATAAATTCATCAGTGAATCTATTTATAGGCATAAAACTTGGTAGGTCAAAATGTCACGTCTGTTTAATTACATATTTTATTCTATATAATTTCTACTGCATGTGACGATGCATTGTAGCAAATTTTTTTGTCTCTATTTAGATCGTGATAATTAAATCATGCTATCTTACTTTCACGACTCATTTAAGGTATTTTGATATTGTATTATTACGATATCTATGTGTGCGTTTGTGTGCCATTTCCAAAGATCGAACGCTATATAGGTAACCTATCTACACCTTTTTTAACATACAATATTGCTCATCAATGATTTTTAACATACAATATGATATAGACTGGATATAGACTGGCCTGTTGGTCTAGTGGTTAGTGACCCTGACTGCTAAGCCGGAGGTCGTGGGTTCGATCCCCACCCAGGACAAATCTTTGTGTGATGAGCATAAAGGTTTGTTCTGTGTCTGGGTGTAATTTATGTATAATATGTATGTATTTACAAAAAAAAAATTGTATTTAAGTAGTATATCAGTTGTTTAGTACCCATAACACAAGCAAATATAATTGCTTACTTTGGGACTAGATGGCGCTGTGTGACTGTGGTAGAATATTATTATATATTATTATTATTATTAATATCATTGCTCTTAGAATTTCTTCTAGGGTATTTTATCCTTATTATTATTATTATTTTTATTCTTTTATTCACTATTACATTATTTTAATTATATTCTGTTCTTAAGAATCCCTATAAATAAAATGTATAAGTCAGCCATCGAATTACGCGATGTAGTTGCTATAATATTAATATAATATTATATTAACGTGTCCAAAACTATAAAAAGAGCGATACACGTGCCTCGTACACATACAAAATGACAAAAGTATCGTTAAAATACTCAGTGAAATTAATCGGAAAAATTCATACGGCGTAAGTAATATGGGTTCACATTTTTTTCCAACTTTGGTTCGTTATTCGTAGCAGATGAGGAAACAAGTACATTGATATTTCAATTTCTTGCAATAGTTATACGGAATTATTGTAGCATATAATATTCTACCACATTCACACAGCGCTATCCAGTCCCAAAGTAAGCAATTATATTTGCTTGTGTTATGGGTACTAAACAACTGATATACTACTTATATACATTTTTTTGTTGTAAAAACATACATATTATAGATAAATTACACCCAGACACAGAACAAACCTTTATGCTCATCACACAAAGATTTGTCCTGAGTGGGGATCGAACCCGACCTCCGGCTTAGCAGTCAGGGTCACTAACCACTAGACCAACAGGCCAATCAAGCATGCATCAGCATGAAGGAAGGAAGAGATGTATGTATTTTCAGTGACGTGTATATCTGAGCTGATTAAGTAGTATGATGGAAATGCAATAGGAGACTGTTTAAATTGGATTGACTTAACTATTATTAGCTTTGATAGAAAAGGAATATTGTTGGTATTATAACAGTTGTGAAAGCTAAGTTATATTTATAACTTAGCTTTCACAACAACCTACCTTTCAACATCATCATCATCATTACAACCCACAAACGTCCCACTGCTGGGCATGGGTCTCCTCCAAAGAATATGGAGAGAATTTAGCCTACTATACCACGCTGGCCAAACGGGTTGGTATAGGGTTTGTTTCGAATTTTCCTTTTCTCGCAGTGGTCTTGTCTGCAGGTTACTCCTTTAGTCGCCTTTTACGACACCCGCAGGTTGAGATGGGGTAGTGACATTAAGTATTCTTAATCCGTCACTACACGGATACCTTTCAACATACCTTTAAAAAAATTACATAATACTGTTTCATGAACTCAATTCAAGAAAGGTGTAATAACGAAAAGATGTTTCCTAAAATATTTTTTGTCTCGACATCTCCAAATTATTAAATAAAATTAAGTTACTCTCTTTGAATGTTATATCTACCAAGTTTTTTACTTTTATTACTAAGATCGTTATCAACATTTTAGGTGCTAGAACAAACAAGGATCCGGTGTCACAAAAATATACATATATATTTATTAAAATATGTTACTTCTATCTATCTTTTTCTTTTATTTGGGAACATTCTACAATGAAATATTTACATAATATCTACAGAAAAAAACAATATTGGCAACTAAAAGTAACCTACTAAACAAATAAACCTACCGAATTTACCTTTTTTATATAGACAGCAAATTTCAAAAGGTTTGTCCAGGATACACGATTTCTTAGGATGGGTGATCAGCAGGGTATTACAGTATATAAAATCCATACCTAAAAGAAACAGCCTTTTTAAACAAGTGTACGATCAAAACTCGAACTCAATTTTATAATTTCAGGTAAATGCAATTAATTTTTGTAATAGGTACCATCTAAAATAATATCAATTTAAAAATCGCTGTTTAAGTGCCGTTTTATGGCAGACATTTTATTTTTTTTATTAAGCACTTTGAAATTAAATACATATATTAAATTTGTTCTGGCTTTTAAGTGTAGGTGCTTATGTATTTATCAGGTGGTGGTATTGTGGTGCCTACTATTCATTAAACTTATAAACATTGACAAACTAATGGAAATAGTATTCAATTACTTAAAGGTACTTAACTTCCCGTTAGGTTTCAGAATTCAAGAGATTTTTTCGGTTGAAAGTCCTCTTCAAATAGAAAATAACATGAGACATGTTGAAACTTTAGCAGAACGATCTAATGAGAGTGGTCAGACAAGAATTTTGTGGTTTGAGTTCCCAATTGCTATCTTACTTAATCACACAATCAATATTTAATTAGTCCATTTCGTTATCGAATGTTTGAATGACATGAGCAAATTTAAATGTTACTTATACATTTAATCGATATTGTAATCGATCAATCGAAGCGGAGTTAGTAAGTCGTTTTGGCCGTGATCATCTGCCTCTGATGATGTGTCTCATCACTACCAGTGCCCTGAAAACTCATTAACAATTTTATTAATTATTGTTATTCCGATTCATCGGATTGCTCCCGGATCGTAAACTTTTTCAAATCTTAGAACGATGTATTTATAAGTTATTACAATGTTAGAAAATACTTTCATCACTTCAACCTATAAACGTCCCACTGCTGGGCACGGGTCTCCTCCAAAGACTTTGAAAGGAATTTAGCCTACTATATATTTAAAAATACTTTACCATAAAGAAAATTAAAAACTGATTAATTTAAGATTTTTCTACATCATCTATTTTTTAACATTAGGTTTTTTAACGAAAATATTCCGGCAGCTCAGAATAAGGGGACTTAATCTATGTCGTTAGAAAAATAAAGTGATTTATCAGTGTAATGGTAGCGGTACAGTGAATTGCGTTATTCCTTGATAGCCGTCGACAGAATGACCTTCATGTCCATCTAAATTTTATTAGTTCATTCTAGAGTGGGTAATTTAATCTAAGCTTGTCCGCCGTAAGCTTGATCCTATCGTCTTATTTTTGTACGTTATTTTAGAGTCATGTTCACAATATTTGTAGTAGGGCACACGGCCCTACTACAAATATTTTAAGAGACGGATTAAGAATACACATTGTCAGTTGTATGTCATACACAATGTATGTCCAGCAGTGCACTGCAATAGGCTGAGATGATGATGATGATGATGAATGTCACTACCCCATTTCAACCTGTTGGTGTCATAAAAGGCGACTAAGAGAGGAGAATTTTCCTTTTCTCGCAGTGCTCTTGTCTGCTTAACCTTAAGCAGACAAAAGCACTGCAGTAAAAAGGAGAAAGGAAAATTTAAAACAAAACCCTTTACCAATCCGCCTGACCAGCGTGGTATAGTAGGTTAAATTCTTTGCACTATCTTTGGAGGAGACCCGTGCTCAGCAGTGGGACTTTAATGGGTCGTAATGATGATGATGATGAAACAGTCTTCAAGTTAAAATTCGTGAGTATTTACATTAAAATAGATTATCATTAACCTCCGAAGCCCGACCGCTTGTTAATAGTTTCTTAATCCCAAACTCAAAGTTAAATTCAAAGTAAGTCCCGATGTCGTTAATAGTTAAAATTAACAGCCTATTAGAGAGATAATTTGGATTTTAAACAAAAATATGTCTGGTTTTGAGTGTATGTGATCAACTAGCCATTTCAACGTCGAACAACTTTTAGTAATACCTTTATATCGCTGACCAATGTTGGCGCTTTTGCAAGTTTTATAGTTTTACAAGATTCTATTTGTGGCTATCTGTAGATCCTAGTCTCTATTCCAAATATAACTACAATCCGTCAAATGGTTTAAGTGAAAGCGAAACAAATAAAAAAATGTACTCACTTTTTTTATAAAATTATTTTATCGCGCATTTATTTACAAAATCACACACGTGAAATAACCTCGATCCAAAATACAAGAAAATGCAGCCAACGAAAAAAAAAATGCAAAAAAATATTCTGTTCCAAGCTATTATGTAATCAAAAAACTTAACAACCAACGCAAATTTAAATGCCAATCAGTTAACCGTTATATAAAAATGAATAAAGTAATAAAACTAAAAAGTTTCACCCTCATCGATAGCTCATAGATACGGATTTAACTCCAAGTCAAACTGACCAGAGCTGAAACTTAAACAATCTGTGGACATTATGGACCGGGTGGTACGCGGACGACATAATCCTTTTTACAAAGAGGTAGAAATTAAACAAGAATATTAAATTATTTACTCGGTAAATAAAAAACTTTTGAATTGGTGCAGCTTTGACGTTGGAAATGTAAATACAAGTGTTTAGAATCCTGTTAATTTAAACATCCTTATAAATTACAATTTAGCATTTTTTAATTAAGAATAAAATTCTAAAATGTACAATACAAGAATCTTAATACTCTAAAAAGGTAATAAAATTCTTAAACAGGGTTTCATTAAACAAAGTTACGAAGCTTAACAAGTAAGCTAGGTTCATACATTTTGTGTTGAAATTAGTGCGGTTATATAAAACCACCCACACACACATATATAGGTATGCTTATCGTATTAAAACGTCGTTGTTTTTCGACATTGCCACCGTCTCGTCGTCGGCTGAGATTATGAATGTTTTTTTTTTAACTTTAAAGCCACGAAAATTTACTATTTTAGCCAAAAGCCAACCATTTCTTAGGGTTATTTACAATGAATGGAAAAAAAATTATGTCCACCCGCTTGAACACGTGAAATTGGTACTTAATTATATACCATAAAGGTGTTATAATGAAAAAGCAATTTGCAAAATCAGGCCAGAAGTGGGCTTTTATATTGAAAATTTAGGACAGTCAAATATTAAATAATAGCCTTAACGTTTAGTTAAGACATTGTTTTACTCGAACACTGTACCTTTACCCTACATTAGGATCAGTTTCTGCCCTCTTGAGAGCACAGCTAAGTAATTTTCAACGTTCTTAATATTCGATTAACAGAGCAAATTCGACTGTTCAAATTTCAAGTAACGAGATCAAGTAGATACATCAAGTAGAGCTGTATTTACCTGCAAATTTAATATAATTTTGAGAGGGAAGCTATAAGAAATTTTCATTCAAACAACTTATTTGCTTTTGTTATAGAACAATGGTAAAACAATGTACTGTATTCGTTTGTTACTTATTTATTTTTGATGAGGTTATAAATAGAATCGTAAAAAAACAACTCTGATAGACGAAGCTTGAGATGGATGTGTTGAATATTTTCTGGTGATATTATTATTTGACTGTATTACAAATTGTAAAACCATCTGGTTAGCGACGTAATACATTTTCCACTTGTTAGGAGAGACCTTTGCCATACAGTATGACGTAATCGGTTATAACTGGTATATGTAATTTATTTGGCTAACCTGTAACAGTTGTCCCAGGTGAACGACAAACGCGGCAATGTGACGCGATGCAAACTGATGACAAAATTTCAGATAGTTGACATATGAAGTACTTGAGGACAAAGTGCGCGTGCGACGAAACGCGACAAATGTGAACTTGTTTTTTACGCGACAAGACATGAAGCGTAACGTGAAGTGACAACTTGAAGTTACAGTCTTGACGTAACAAGGAGGACGTTATTGTGCTGCAAGTGCTACCAGTTATGAAAATCTTGTATAGCCAATTCCTAGAATTCAAATTAGTATAGTTACATAATGTATTGTTTAAATGTTATGAGTTTCAGTCGGTAATTGGACAACCTTGCATAATCTGAAAACACTATATTGATTGCTTACGCTTTTACAATAATTATAACCTACCACAATATGTCATAACTTTACTTATCGGGATGTACAACCTCATTACTGATGATCGTGGATGATGCATGCGGAATGCAGTGAGTTGTGTACGGACCTTTCTATCCAGAGCGTCAAGTTCAGTCTGCGTCCATTCAATTTAAATAAATTCCGTCATACTTAAGTTTCATATTTCTTGCATTTACTTGAATATTTTTTTTAATTCGTGCAGCTGTCACAAATTATTGCGTATATAAAATTGTTCTAGAATATTTCTCTTGTCTAATAACTCAATGAAATACAGGTATGACGTCTTCTTTGGCATTTTTCCTGGCCTGGTTATGGGTTTCGATGTAACCTATATGAATAAATAAATTGGGTTTCATATTCCGTATTACGTTTGAAGTTTACGGATTATTTCCTTTAATACTATTATCCAGTTGTAAGGTTAAAAAGGTTATGAGAATTAAGGTTTTGAGTTATATTCTTTTCTGTATTTTTTATCATAAAATCCTATATTAAAACCCACCTCGGATCTACATGACTGGATTTTATTGTATAATAATAGTTCTAAATTTCCAACTTTCCAAATCAACTAATATTTTTCAAAACCTTTTCCAATCATCGTACGCAATAAATCATAAAAAAAAACAAATCTTTGACTGTCACTGTCACAGAACAGAGATTGTTTTTTGGCATAGCAGTTAAAGTAGTCGTCTCACTACTAACATTGCCATGCCGAGTTAAGTGAGTTCGATTCCAACTTGACCCCTTCTTAAAAAAGATACCACCTTGTCCTCCACCTCTCAAGTGATGATATTTCATACTTCGGAAAATTGTTAAAATAAACATTATTTTCAAAAAAGGAATAAATCCGTATGTGAATAAAATATTCATTAATACCATTTTATCTGTATATTATAAAAACTCTTTGAAAAGTTAAACTAACGGCTTGAACCATCTTGATACCTAATAAATTAATTATAAAGGTAGGAGATGTAAGCCGCTAGACAATGTTCCGGAGAGCTTAACTCAGAATGTTTAGCTACAACTCAAATTAGATTCTAAATTTAAATTTCTAGATGATATTATTAGTCTCTTTTATTATATAGATAATTACTTACGTACAGTTAGTAAAATAATAATTGTGTAGGCTTACGGACTATAACAATTTATATCCACATTTAGAAATAAAAATACAAACTCCCTATAGTAATTACTAAATGGCAAAAAATAACGCCCTTATAAATACATCAAATTCATCTTGTAAATTGTATCATTTTCCCATAAATCATATTCTTACCTTTCAACGTTATTAACAAATATATTATACTGGCTCTCACCCACGACTTCACCCACGTGACCCACGAGAAAAAACACCAAGATATAACTTGGCTAACTAACTTTTTCTTGACATCAAAAAAAATAATCGAAACAAAGAAACAAACAAACAAACTCTTCGGCTTTCTAATATTATTATAGATGCAGTTCTTTTTAAATGAAAGCTGAAGAATTGTTCTTGAAATGAAAAATGCTAAGAGATTTTATCGTGTTTTTGAAATTGCATTAGAATTGCGCAGACTAGTTTTAAATAAATATTTGCAGAGATAAAAGGATGCACTTAACTCAAGAAGTTTAGGAATTTTTAAAGAATTTCTTGCTCAGCATGAACGACAGGCTAAAGAGGTCTATAAGTAATTTATCTAAAATAATATTAATATAAAAACTTTCATTTTAAATATATTATTATTGTTTTATGCAAACAATGATTGTGCGTTGGTGATATGGAGACAATGTAATAGAAGTTAATAATATTCTAAACTAATCTTAAGTAGAACATAGCATTCATACAGTCGAGACGGTTTAAAATCTAGACTCGCGTGATATCTTATTCGTTTTTAATTTATAGGTGCTTTCTGGTTTTTTTTTTACGAAAACGCCACATTAAAACATTCTTCCATATCAGTGTACTGATTAAAAATTAAGCAGTAGGGATTAAGAATACATAATATCAACACGACCACATATTATTTATCAACCCGTAGATGTCGTAAAAAGACGAATAAAAAAATTCTAAACAAAACCCTATACCAGCCCGTCTGGCCAGCGTGGTATAGTAGGCAAAATTCTCTCCACTACCTTTGGAGAAGACCTGTGCCCAGCAGGGGGTATTTCAGGGTTGTAGTGTTAAAACATGCTTCCATACGTCACTTTCATAATCAAAACAAATACACACGTTAACTTTACCCAATAGTTTCTGAATTTGGTTCATTGTGACTAAAATAATAGTAACAAACACATTTTAGATGGATTTGGGATAATTTAAGGCAATATTTGGTTTGCCAAAAGGCTCCAAATAAATTGGATATCTATTCTGATTTAGCATGTCTGTCCCCGAGGACGTCGCGTGAAAGTCTAATGTGAAATATGTTCATATATGTGAAAACTTGAAGGGACAATAATAAATTTATTGTCAAAAGTTTGGCACATTATTGCGACCTCAAAAATATCGGTCAGAATAACTCTGTTTCTGCCTATCTTGATTGAAAATAAGGATGATGAGTTTTCATGCAAATTTGTAGTATTCGTGTTGAAATGGATTTCGAAGATGGCTATTGCGCCTTTAAAAAGGATTCGTAATTTAATATGATCGTTTGTTTTCGAAATTTACTTACGGAACAATAATACAATTAAAATAATAC
The DNA here is from genome assembly GCA_905147015.1 of Laspeyria flexula. Classification (NCBI taxonomy): domain Eukaryota; kingdom Metazoa; phylum Arthropoda; class Insecta; order Lepidoptera; family Erebidae; genus Laspeyria; species Laspeyria flexula. Next base: position 13,273,185 of record LR989960.1, on the reverse strand, counting down.
AATAAGACTGGCCTGTTGGTCTAGTGGTTAGTGACCCTGACTGCTAAGCCGGAGGTCGTGGGTTCGATCCCCACCCAGGACAAATCTTTGTGTGATGAGCATAACGGTTTGTTCTGTGTCTGGTTGTAATTTATCTATAATATGTATGTATTTACAAAAAAAAATTGATTTAAGTAGTATATCAGTTGTTTAGTACCCATAACACAAGCAAATATAATTGCTTACTTTGGGACTAGATGGCGCTGTGTAACTGTGGTAGAATATTATTATTATTATACAATGCATTATGATTAACTCAAATTGAAATAGTTGAACTAGAGAAAACTCTACTTAGCCGAACTCCCTGAGGATATTAGCTGCGTAGGGTACGTTTTTGTTTTTTGGATAGATTTGATTTTTTTTCCACAAAACTATCACCTACATCGTGATGTAAAATTTTGTATTACAACACTTACAAAAATTAATCTTATAGTGTTAATTTTTACAACAGAAGAAACTAAATTTTGAACTGGTAATTTATATGAACGTCTTCTTATCCAACAGGTTTCAAAATGCTGAACAAGAATATTGCTATTGCTGTCGCCGTGGTGTTGGCCATCGTCTGCCTGGCTGAAGCTAGGGAGGAAGGCCCTCAAGACATGGCTGATGCCCTGCGCTTGTTGCAGGAACTTGATCGCTACTATACTCAAGCTGCTAGACCAAGGTAAGTTAGAAGCATTGGACACAGAGACGCATAAAACGAGAAACTTAATAGGACAGCTTCTGAGAATATATATAATATTTCTGTCAGTGCTGACTTTGTTCGTGAGTAGATTTTGAATACTTTCAGTTGAGGACAATAAGGCTTATTAGAGGATACCTATGTCCAGCAGTTAATGCTAAGGATAATGATGATTACAAATCGTAATTACATAACAACGTCGTCAGCCAAACGCGTGCGGACCTATTTGTAGAAAACAGCACCATTCGGTGTAAGTTAAGCTCTACTCTCAACCTCTGCTTAAGTAGAAACGGGCTGCTTATAGTGCCTTTATTATGTTCAATGTACGTTGTGAGTTCCTCAAGAACTACTTTCGAACAAATATATTTTGGCTTGGATCCTCTAAGTAAAGGCAGTTGTAAATTGGATTTTGAATCTTAAGTCAAGCGTGGGTTGTAGATTATTTGTGAGTCCTATAAATTTACTTTATTAATGATTGATTGAATCATCAGAAACATTATACTATGCAATGAAATTTTAAACTTGACGTTAAGTCTAAGTCATATTCAGCCAACTTCATCTTGAAAGCTTGTAAAATTTTTGTGTCGAAAGTGAAATCGAAAAAGTTTCCCACCAAACTTAAGTATGAAGTTACTTTTAGTAAGTTCCCTCTTTACGGGGGTTTATCTTAAATGTTTGCATGTAAGCATCAGTTTACAGTACTTAAATGAATTTAAATACATGTTTTTGTGGTTCAGGTTTCTTATTTTATTCTTAATACATACAAGGTACTTACTATTCTTCTTACAGCATTTTTCCAATGTTACAAAAACCTAATGTCGGCGCAGACGACTTTCATTGTCCGTTCTTCTCTTATAAGTCCATTATGTGATCATTCGGTCCTCTATAAAATAATCTTATTCTAACAAAATACCACTTTCACATTAATCAATAATAAAAGAATGGATAAAAATTTCGAGTTTACAGTTTTTGATTTTTGCCAAAGTAATTTTTAAACGCAATTTTTTGAATTTTTGCAACTTTTGTATTTTTGGATAAAGAACCATTTTTATTGTATGAATGCTATAAAATATACAGGATAATCAGTCTACGACATCTTTTTAGTTCAGTATACTGCAAAGTGTGTGCTATCTCGGTCAGCCATCGAAAAGCGTGAACTTTTACTGAAGATATTATCATCTTCGTTCTATCGAGTCTCAGATAAAAACGACAAAGATATCGATCTAATTCATCTTTGAAATACTGACAACATTAAAAATAAATATTCTATACATTAAAATATTTCACTGTCGATGCTTATCATCGATTAAAAATTAGATATGATTGTACTGAAGCGATTGGTAAAGCTATACAAAATACCAAGGTTTTTTTTTGGCATGATTCGAATTTGCAGTAGTAAAATATCACAATGACCTACATCATACATGCCGGGCATCCACTGAAATGAGAGGGGTTGTCATCTCATTTAATTTTATTTTTGCCTCGTGTCCACTTTGGTAGAATCATACCATTGCCATATGTCCATAATTATATTCATAGGCTTCATATGCTCAAAGGTAGGAATAAATTTGCAGTTATAATAATAAAGATTGTGGAGGGAATTTGGCTTACTATACCACGCTGGCCAGATGTGCCCAGCAGTGGGATGTTTATGGGTTGAAATGATAAAATAAAATTTCGATCATCATCATCTTCATGATTACCCTGTACTAATCTAATGCTGGACATATTATTATACTTTTTCATTTACAGGCATTGAGCACGATTTTAATAATCAGTTTTCAAACCGAATCAAATCTAAAGTAAAGAAAAATTTAATACTGAGACATCAAGTAGATATTTCTCGTGTTAAGAACTGCAATAAATAGAATTGTCTTTTATAAATTTGGTCCACGTGTCCCTGGTGAATTTTCTGTGACATTCTTAGGGTTATCTTGAGAGCAGCTGTATGAGTACGTGAATTAGATGTAATATGGGTACGCATTTTATAAAGGTTAGAAAATACATACAACTCTTCGTCAGCTATGTTGGCTGCTTTGTTTAAGTTAGATGAGTATATTATGAGTTGTAGGTGGTTTTAGAAATAATACTGATATATAAATAAACTAGCTTCCGCCCGCTGCTTCACCCGGGTAGTATGTATTTTATACCTATAAAGCTTCCTCTTGAATAAGTCTATCTATTAAAAAAAACCGCATCAAAATCCGTTGCGTAGTTTTAAAGATTTAAGCATACATAGGGATATATATATTGACTGGCCTGTTGGCCTAGTGGTTAGTGACCCTGACTGCTAAGCCGGAGGTCGTGGGTTCGATCCCCACCCAGGACAAATCTTTGTGTGATGAGCATCAAGGTTTGTTCTGTGTCTGGGTGTAATTTATCTATAATATGTATGTATTTACAAAAAAAAAATGTATTTAAGTAATATATCAGTTGTTTAGTACCCATAACACAAGCAACTATAATTGCTTACTTTGGGACTAGATGGCGCTGTGTGAATGTGGTAGAATATTATATTATTATATTTAAAATTTTATTATAGGGACAGAGAAAGCGACTTTGTTATATATAGTAGTGATAATTTATTTATTCAAAATTATAGGACCTTTGGCAACCTACTCACAATTTCGATACCTATTCAATTGGTCGATTTCGGTATAATTGGCAAATGTTTGATGATATATCAAATGAAAATTTTCTTTGTTTGCTTGGTTAATATTATTATAGTCAATCATATTTCTTTGGAGTTACCGTAAGTTTGTGGCAGGAATAATTAAAAAAAACTCAAATTCAATTCCTGTACAAAAATACAAATTCCTACGATGATTTGGATCTGCATATTAAAAAACCCCGCGGACCATTAATTGATTGCGAGTGTAAGAATAGTCCCTTTAGTCACTTACTTAGTGTGACCCGGGCATTACCTTCGCTTTTCCTTGTCAATAAAATACCTTACTTTATGTACCATACTAAAAGTTACAAGCAAAAATCAACTTAAGTTGCCTCTGGGTATCACGATAATGACATTTCAAGAAGAAACAATTTTCTGTGAATTCTCTTTGCATTACTGTTATATTACTACGAAACAATTTGGTTTTAGACGTGTATACAGAATATTAACCTGTCATAAACAATATAATTTCAAATCAGATGTAGTTGGTAAATAAAAACTCTACTGTTATTTCGCTCATTGGCCAAGTGTAGTTCCGCGAAGGGTCCAAAGAGTTGTCTATATCATTATAGAAAGTAGTTATAAATGATACATTTAGTTAGTTTTTATTTGTAAATATTATTGTTTAAATTTAGTTTTCTACCATTGATAATTTAATTAATTTTCCAGTCGAGGTTATTATAATTATTGAAAAGGTAGCTAGTAGTCATTTTGTAAAATTAGTTATCAATTTAATTGTATTTTTAATTATCGGCACAAAACACTATGAAAAGACTTTGAAAAAAAAAAAGTTAAATTAAAAAGAATCAGAATTTGGTCATTATTTTCATTTTCTTAATACAAAGTTTTGCGAACTTCGGTGGAGGTGACTACAAATCTCGTATTCAGATCAAAAGGTTTGATGATATGGCATACGATAAGTGTTATCAGATAAATACTAAACGAATGAAGTTATTGTTTAACATAATAAATCAGAATTGCTATTAAAAATATTAGTAAATAAATTTAAGACATTTATTGTAAACAATCCTCTAAAGGTTTTATTCAAGTCTATAAGTCTATACAGAATTTCAATAGATTTAAGTAACCCTTACAATAAATTCTAAAACTTCTTAAAAATACAGAACACTGTTTTCCCAAATACTTAATATTAAAACGGACTTAATAAGGAAGTTTATTTCTTAAATAGGCTGAAGACAAACAATTATATTCCCACCCTCTGGCTTCAAGGTACTAATGCGGAAATGGCGAAATAAAACAATAGAACAACTTTTTTCCTAGAACAGAATCATAAATAATTTAGATTTTGAGAAAACTGCTAAAACCGATAAAAATATTAATAAAAATTTAATTTTGACTCTCGGAACAATGATCTCCGGATCCACATCCCACATATCGAAAGTCTTGTAAGCAAGGTCCAAATATTTTACTTGTTTATTCTTTTCTGCTTTCAAAAGATTCTTGTCTTGAGGAATGGTGACATCGATTATCATACATACATATTATTATTATTATAAAGCGGGGTCTTAGCTATTACGTTTCCTAACATAATCTTAGACTCGTATACGAGTACGTCTCTTATTAAGTACTCCAAATTTGCGTAACAATAAGTCAGAATAACGTCCAACAAAGTCACAAACGTAGAACATTTGCTTTCTCCGCTTGTGTAGTAATTTCCCCGTGACAATTTGCCTTATCTCGTTCGAAATGCACACATAAGCACTGTCACGCCCTGTCCGACCAGACCCGACGTTCTCACGTCGGTGACAAAGGGAAATTACTGGACAACAAAATTGGTTCTGCGGTCAAAATTGTCTTTGTAGGATTATTTTTGTACTCTAGTTTTAGTAATGGTAGTATTTAGCTACTATTCGTTTTTCGCCAGAGTGGAATTTATTTTCTGCTTCCATTGGGTTATTTATAAAAGTTACGAATACAACATGAATTGAAATTTTGATCTTTCGTCATAAATTTTATTATTTCATCAGACTTATTATATCGTCTAGAAGGTGATCGGGGCTTCGCTCCCGTCGATCTTTGTTTGTCGACTGCTCAGCAGTAATTTCAAGTATGTAACAACAATTTTAAACAATAAACTTAAACAACAAACATCTAATTGTATAATGTACCTATCAGGCTTCAGCACAGCGGAGCAGATATAAATTTGACAGACGATCAAACTTTTTCGTGGCACTTAAAACATTTTGGCTCCAAATTGCGTGTTTAGGGTTTTTATGATCCATATTTTAGCTCATCTTCACCCTATAATTCAGTTATGGCTGACTTAAAACCCAATATAAAACAAAACTTAAAGAATTAAAAGTTCACAGAGCCGTTTCATATCATCTTATAAACAGAAAATATTTTCCGCCAACTTTTTATAAAGAAATTCCCCACAGGTTGCGTTTAATGTAAATAAATATCATTGTATTTGATTTCTTTGTATTCGTACGTGTATAGAGACAAAGGTTGGATCTCTGAAGGGTTTCAGATATCATATTATGCTTTATCTAAAGGTTGACAAACGCGTGTTTACTTTTAAGTTATAAATTATTCAGGTTCTAGTCAACAGTTTCTTTTTTTAGCTATCCTATAATGTGTAATATATAATTTATTGTGCATTACGTACTCGTATGAGTTAAGTAACACAAATTTTATATATACAATAATTCTTAGACAGATAAGTAAATTTTCAGTGCAATTATTTTAAACATTTTACTAATTCTGAGTTCAAATTCGTAACAGGGATTTTCTTTGTCTAATAAATGGCGTTATTAGCTAAAAACTATTTCGTAATATTTGTGGCTTTTCTATCAGAACCATTTTTTTTTAAATGAGAGTCCTTCAGTATATTTTATTGATCATGTAAATGAAAAAAAAGATAACTGTACATAATTATGTCGGCTCTCTTGTGTGACTGTTGCACGAAAAATATCTGAATACATGTTGATGAATCTCGGCAGACAGATAGACTGTGTATTCAATTAGCATATCATTATAAAACTTTTAATTCCAGTAATGTGTTCTAGAAGCGGGAATAGAAACTAGTTGAATTTGAATGAACAATCTAATAAATGTACGATCTCTGACTTCACTTTCCAAAGACATTTCTAGCAGATTAATTCATCAACAAACTACAAGTCGAAGTTGTCTCATACAATTTGTGTCCTTACTGCCTAGGTACATGTGCAGTTACAAAACTTGCTCAATATAACGCAAGAACTTAATGCTCACCAGCTTAGCAACTGACACTCTTGTTAGAATTCAAGATATTATTCTAGAAACTTCGTCTTGAACTTTCTTTTTCTCGTTTAAACTATTTCTGTTTTCTCCGATAACTGGAATGGCTGTGTAATGTGAAGCGACACGTCGTTTAGTTGTTTTGAAATAATAATATTGTTGAAGTTTTGCTTTTGTTCGAGTTTGTATTGATTTCGTGTTATTATCTTATACTATTGGGTTTATATTGTTTGTGGGGACAGGTGTTACGGAAATAATAATTGAGGAAATTTAATGATATAGGCGAAGCGATGGTTGCTGAATGGATAAGGGACCGGCATGCAAATCACGCGGTCCGAGTTCGATCCTGACCGGCAGTACCAATGTAGATTCCACTTTGTGGAATTTACATGTACTAGTCAAGTGTCTTACCATCTGCTAACGGTGAAGGAAAACATCGTGAGGAAACCTACACACCGTAGAAGAAATTCTATGAGTATGTCTGATCCACCAACCAGCACTAGGCCAGCGTGAGTGGATTATGGCCTAAACCCTCTCAGCTCTCTAGTTAGAGAAGAGGAGACCCAAGCCCAGCAGTGGGACTTAATGGGTTGCTGAAGATGATGATGATGATGATGATGATGAATGATATAGGTAGGCGTTTAGGCGTACGTTTCAGGTTCAATAAAAATGTACCTATTTAAGTAGTATGTCAGTTGTTTAGCACTCATAACACAAGCGAATATAATTGCTTTATTTGGGACTAGATGGTACTGTGTGAATCTGATAAAATATTTAAGATACATAATGTGTTGAACCCGAAGTTCGTTGTATTTCGCAAATAAGTAATTTTAATTCGAAGTTTTTGGTTCATTTCTGTTCAACGTCCTTATGGAAATATCATAATGAAATTAAAGTGAAAAAATACAGAAATATTTCAACATGAATTTTTGTATTACATTGAGCTGTCTTTTTTTTATTTTATGTATATTTGTATACTATGTATGTTTGTACCTTTATGGTGTCCTTTTCTTTTACTTCATGAAAAAGCAAACCATAGAAAATTGTCTCTGTATTATTTTATTTTATGTTAATATCTTCAGAGCTGTTTCATATTATATTATTCTTTCTTTATATTGAGTAACAATATTGTGACCTATTCAAGTATATTACACGCATAAATTGTTCTGATTTCCTCAATACAGTTCCACCAAATATTTCCTACTCAGTACAAACAAAACCTATTGTTAGAACTCGAAGATATCATAGACATATATGATTTCCCAAAGGAAAACTTCTTTCATATTATAATAATATTAATGTGTATTAAAGGATACATATAATTCGATAAATATTTATTCAATAGACATAAAATCTGCTTCAGCATGATGATGATGATACCCAGATCGTCATTATGCTACAAAAAAACTGCTTCTGAAAATTGACATCATCATATCAGCCCAATGATCTGGGTATACAGAAGATCTGATCCGAACCAGTCCAGCAGTGGACTTCCTGCGGCTGATATGATGATGATGATGATCTGGGTATATAAAGTGGATAATAAAGTGCCTGATCCTCCTACAGCTTTCAGAAGTACTGATATGATTATTCAATAAAAAGAAGTTACTTTTTTAAGAGCAGACTAAGTTATTAAAGTCATAATAAATTTTATAACTTCAATTCTAAGAATCTACTATTACAAAAACTATGCAAATTTTTGCCTACGACTTACCCTAGACGAGTATCGTCAGGATTTTCAAAAGCCTTTAAAGCCTTTCCGCATAACAATAAAGTATTTCTTTGTTACAAATACTTAGTAGCCTACTCACGGGGAATTTGAATTAGAAGTTTTGTTATCCTTTACAATGAGGTATAAAAAATAAAGCGTTCTATGAGAAATATTTTTGTAGAAAATCGCATCCTTCAAAAAACTCTACCTATTACAGACAGTTCTTAGCAACACAATATTATCATTTTAATAGATAATGTCATCTCGCCCTCTATTACTTAAAACTTTATATATAAAGCTAGCGAATAAGTAGTACAAAATATTTGTACGTAACAAATATTTGTTTTTCTTAATGGTAGGTTTGCAAATTCTGCCCCAACACAGAGAATGTTCCAAAGTTTATTTTAAAAAATAGCCAAATAAACACATCTTTTTAAAATAGTTTTATTAGCTTCACTTGAGACTTACAAACGAACTAACAATATAATCAAATCTTAGAATTTTGAAGTCATATACTCTTCTTTTAGTTTAGGAAGATGCACCCTTACGCACCGCTAGATGAGCCTTCTGGGAGATTTTCTGGCTTTTCATGTTTTGATTTTTTCAAATAAAACCACATTACGTAGAATAAAACATAATTGCTTATCATGTAGCGGTACTATGGTCCGCTAGTCGGAACTCGGTCATACCTTTCATGCATTATTTATCAAATAATTCTATCATTCATAACATTAGGACTTGGTTCATCCAATTTGCCAATAAAAAAAATGTACCAATGTATTTCCTTTTAATGCAAATGATAATAAAACCTTATGAATACATATTGAGTTTTTTCTCTTTTAGGGTAGACTTCAAAGGTAGACTGGACGCTTCTGCGTATTGGGTTTATGATGGCTAATGTAAATTAAATTACACAGTATTTCTATAGTGTGGCAGCCATAAGTATCAAAGAAATGTCAGAGCTTCATATGAAATTACTTAGGTATGAAAAGTTTCAAAGTACCTTAGTTGGCGGTCTTCGAAATTTATTTTGAAAAGACTTGACATTAGAACTGAAATAATAAGGACTGATGGGTTAATAAGAAAGATTATTAATTGGCTAAAATATTAGGCGAAGCTTAGAATTTTTTCATGTAAGTCTACCGAGTTAATTGCCAAACGACAGTACCAATAGACCTATATTATGTTCTAGCAATTTTTATACTAAAATATCACCTGAAGTACTAACTTGTCCCGTAGATTAATTTGAAATCATTTGCCATACAAACGTTGTCCGAACATTTTCGAATAGCATAAAAAAGAAATTAACTAAATCGTCGTTCGAGTGTTTTTAAATCGCGTACATAATACATTTGGCAATAATTGATTGGTACTTGAGAAATTTGTCTTTGTGGAATGTGAGTGAAGTGGGATTATAAGGACTTAGCATAGGTACTGACAATTTAACGAATGCGTGAGTGTTATTGATTATTGCCTCGAGGGCCGAAAACGTGTCTGAAAATACTCGTAGGTGCAATTATATTTCTCCGTACATTCGAATTTTTTTATAAAAATCTCAGATTTTATTTTATAGTTGCATCGGCATTTTATTTGATAAATATATTTTTATAATAAATAATATGTGTTTGTTATCCATTTGAATGTCACGTGTATCTAAAAATAACGGTTTTTTTTTATTTATTTTTTTACCACATTCACACAGTGCCATCTAGTCCCAAAGTAAGCAATTATATTTGCTTGTGTTATGGGTACTAAACAACTGATATACTTAAATATTTTTTCTATTTTTTTTGTAAATAAATACATATTATAGATAAATTACACCCAGACACAGAACAAACCTTTATGTTCATCACACAAAGATTTGTCCTGGGTGGGGATCGAACCCACGACCTCCGGCTTAGCAGTCAGGGTCACTAACCACCAAGGCCAGTCCAAGAATGCACGTTTGTGACACAACAAATTTAATGTGTTGTGTTTCCAATCTCCAGAAAATTTTGAGATAGAAAAACTCTATTTTAACCGATCCGGGGATCGAATTCAGCTTTCCTCTTGTACTTGAGTTTGCGAAATTGGGTTTTTTTGAAAATAGTGTTTATCCCACTATGGCATCTATCTCGACTTTACCATTTGGAATTATTTCTTACTTTGAAGGTTTTTATAGTCAGGTGGGTTTTTTTTTTATTTATTTTTTATTTCCCATCTTCGGTACCCACAAGATACATTTAAATATTTTTAACTAGATGAATACTAAGAAAAGTAATCTTGTAACACGGGTGACAGTGTTAAGATACAAATTACGAATCCCTACAACGTATTTAATCAAACGTTGCTCTTATTTCTTGGCTATATTAATAAAGAAACATGGAATTTGATCAAATCATCGTGAAAATTGAAACGAATATACAGACAGGTGACATGATAATAAAACACCCCCTAAGGTATGAATAACCCGGGCTAATCACATATTTGCGTGTCTATTACCATATTTGGCAGTTTATGCCCCGAAGTGTTCAATTTCATGATTACACACTCTAAGTTTTATTATGCGTTAGAGATTTGGTTAATTAATGATGTCGATGAAAAGTGTTCAACAAAATATAAATGAATAACAAAATATAAAATGGCTTAGATTCCAACCTGCAAACTTATGTGGAACTCACATTTTCTTGATAGAAAAATCAAAACCTGAAAAATCGAAAAGAATCGAATCCGAGGCCTCATGCACTGCCGTTTGCGCCACCTAGGCAGTAAAAGCTACATATGTAGGGAACTAGCTACAATATATATGACCAAGGCCAATATAGGCCTAACATAGGCAATACATTTAATCTTGTGACATCATTGTCATACTTAAGTGTTCAGACATAAGATGGAAAATTACCTAGCAATGTTATAAATTATACACCTTTCTTATAGAGTGATATATCCCAATCGAAACTACGCCTATGGATGGTGCAATGACACATAAAGTATAGAATTACAATATCCTAACATTAACCGCTGTTTATATTAACGGTTCGTTGCACCATATAATGAACGATTCGAGTGTCACGCTAATTACTCGATGTTTCCAACTGTTAACGGTTATCGAGTTATTGGTATCGATAACGAAGTGGTGAGTGTACTATATTTGTTTAAGGAGTAATAGCTGTGTGTTAACTTGTATAACATTTAGGGGCAATATTATATAATTACATGTTATTATAAATGTACGATGTATTTTAGTTTTGGTATTAGGTTATTGAGTATTCGATGTACAGCCTTTTGTATTCTATTAGGTAATTATGACCTATTTATATTATACCTCACAGACAAGGGACATGCCATAAAAAGATCATTTTGAACCTATTAGATTTACGTAATTTTTAACAATTTTTAACACTTTTAATTTTACTTAGTTCCATACAAACAAAACATACCACTGTTATGTCAGCGTAGTTGGACAAATTGGAACTTAGAGACAAGGGTCTGTAAAGCTCAGTTGGACGAGTTCTGGAACACAATATTTTTTTGACACAGTCCTATCTAGCCAAAAGTAAGCTAATAAAAGCTTGTGCTATGGGATTTAGACAGCTGATAAACATAAATATATATTTCTAAATCAGATCATACAAATATTTGTTCCAACCCGGAAATCGAACCCGAGACCTCAGTAACTGTATCTGTATACCGTGTCAGTTAACCGCTGCAGCACTGAGGCAGTAATACCATTCTCATCGGTTTAAATCTCGCCACAAGATCAAAATTTTTCCATTATTATTTCACATTTATCTAAACCAAAACATAGTACATAATGTTCTTCAAAGAACATTCAACCAACTCACAATGTTTCTTCATAAATGCATTTTGTTCAAAGGACATCTAACACCCCCACACTTTGTCGGGTCAAATTGAATGATAAGACCTTCCTGCTATATCTTAATAGCACAGTGTTCATGTTTTATTCACGATATGTTCCTAAGCTCTTTATGAAAACCTAAACAATCAACCACCCAATGTAGCCTCAGCTTATGTGCAAACTATAAAAAAACATAAGTTTGTTTTAGACTTATGTGTGACTCTTTAAAGGTTTACATGGCAACATTTAAAGAGGAAATTTAATATTTTTTGTACAGAGATCTCTTTAAAAACAATTATATATTCAGTGAATAACCCTTTTAATTCGAATTTTATGCACCAACTCGATACAAAACAAAGTATATCGTATCTTGGCCGTGTTGAGTAGTGATGTGAGCACGATTATTATATCGATACCGATATATTGGCAGGATCGACCGCCGCGACGTTGCGGATGAAGAACGCGTCGATCCAGACTTGTTAAAACGCGCTGTGCGGCTGCTTGTGCTGCAGAAATTAGACAACATATACTCCTACCACACCCGACCAAGGTACGATAATCGATGTTTCCCTCCCATCATCGATAATTCTGCGCACGTTCGTTCGTATTCGATGTATTTCCTGCATGCATTATCCTCCTTGATTGTTAGTTTTGGTACAGGGGATACGATTCGGGAAAAAAAGCCTTCTGGACAGTAAATTATTAAATGAATATTGATACCGTGTCTCGGAGATCTTTAGGTCTATAATTGCTAATGTGATTGTTCAGTAAACTGTCGTGGGTGTATAGCAATAACGTAAAATAAATATAGGATTACGTCAAAGAATTGCGTCCCAAAACTATTTAGTTGAGTCGATAAGGCGGTACTTTTATTACATTTGGACTGTGGATGTTTACTGTTAAGATTAGGTCTTGTTTTGTTTTTAAAAATGTTTGTTTGTAAAATGTATTATTCGATTTTTGAAACATTTAAATAATTAATTTTTCAATAATTTCTAGTTCGAATATTTTGAAATATGACGTGTTGGATAATTATTAAATAGCACATTTTTAAACACACACTTATTGGTTTTTAACAATAGTAACCAAATTAACATTAAATGAATCCCGATGTTTCAGAGGAGAGATTTTATTGTTTCTTCTATGGAACACATTTTGTGCCAAATTTTCTACATTTTTTTTTTTAAAGTAGTAGGTACGAGTATAAAAAACCAAACATAAACTTTTGTCATAAAACCAAATAATATGAAAAATATTAGAGTTTCAGCCATACATATTATCTTAGGGTGTTATAAAAAATAAAAATCTTTTCTGTGTTTTGCTCCTAAAGATCCATTTCATACTACGAGTGACGCAGTCATAAAATCTTCTATTATTTTGAATTTAGAATTACAAAACCCATGTGACAAACTGTCTTTTGTTTCTTTGGGTGACGGTTTGATGGGATGAGTTAACAAATTTTTTAGTAAAAATTTAAACTATTCCATTACCAGGTAGGTATACTATACAAAAAATATTATTAGGTCTAGTAAATTTTTGCATTAAATTTTGCTGTCATCGTTCTGAAAGAGTTTTTTGCGATATCTGATAGAGTTTTTAGGTTGAACTGATTTTTTTTTATATTGGCTATATAATATATATTATATAATAATATGTATAACATCGCGCTACGACTAATAGAAGCTGCGCAGTGGCCAAACAAAGATCCTTGGGAGCGAAGCCCCTGGCAATAGCTAGTATTATTTATATAAATAAAAATGAATCGCCGAAAAGTACTTATGTGATGGATTCACGTGAGAACGGCTCGACCGATTTGGCAAATTCTTTTTTTCTTGCATTTGCTATTGTCGAGGCAAAGAATATTATACAAAAAAAAATTGTTTAAAATTAAAATTTCTGATTTTAAAATGGAATGAAAATGGAACAATACCACGAAGAATAAAATATGGTGGTACGCAGTTCGCCGGGTCAGCTAGTATAGTAAAAAAAGCAGTTGCAAGAACCAGTTATTGCAACATGTTTATTATAAACATGTACTTAAGTATTTATTTTTATTATTGGGCTAATTCACAATTCAATGTTCATTATCTAAACTAAAACTAATTAGAACATAGCCCCAAGGGAAGGTAACTAGAAAATATACAAAGCTGGTTGTCTTTGTTAAGTACGATTCCTTTGAAATTGGATATGTCATAGCTGAAGGTTCTTTGCATTTAATTATGAGAAAATGTACCGTTAAATATACGTGGTCTCCTAGAGTTATTACTATAAAAGCTTGTTTTAAAGTAAGAACTATTGTTATTACTTTAAAACAAGTTTTTTTTTAATTTCGCTTGTAGCGGGCCATAACATGATATTATAATATCGTGACAATATTGAACATAGGCCTCACCTAATTTCCGCCACAGCGAGCGATTTTGTGCCGCCCGCATCCAACGGCCACCCGCAATCTTTACCAGATCGTCGGTCCATCTGGCGGGGGGCCGCCCCACGCTGCGCTTTCCAGTACGTGGCCGCCACTCGAGAACTTTTTTGCCCCATCGGCCATGTTCAGCAGTGGACGTCATTAGGCTGATATGATGATGATGATGATGATATTATATTGTGAACTACAAATCGTAATAAGTTTTATTTCAAAACCTCTTTGGAATCTTCGAAAGTGGCAGCAGTGGGTAGCTGTTTCTAATACTGTTATTGTTTATTTTGACATCGCAAAACGTATTTATTTATCAAATACTATATCTCATAAACGTATAAGACATTAAGCTAATGTTCATAGTTCGTAAAGGTATATAAAGATTTATATATTAATAGTTTATTCATTGATTAGTAGTTGTAGGATTTTGGCTTGATTGCCACTTGACAAATATTTGTTAGCACTGGTTTCATGTCGGGCTTACAATGCATTGATTAATGGCCTCAGTAATCTACCTCGGTAAGAAGTGTATACAAGTATTGTGAAGGAGGTCCTGGGTTCACTTCTCGGGTATTCTAGTATTGAGATTTTGACGAAGTTTGGAAAACAGATATTTTCGGTTGATGACAATAGACTCGCCCCCTATTTCTGGGACCAAACATAACTGGCGAAATGTGTAATACACCTCTACCTACTCCTTTGGGGAAAAGGCGTGATGCTATGTGTATATGTATATTAATATTCTTAACTTTAAGTCCTCAACCTATAGCAAATTCTAGTCGCCAAAGTGTATCTAAATCAGCTTAATGTATTCATGGAGTTTATTTTATTGTTTTTTTTTTGTTCACAGGTTCGGCAAACGCTCTGATGCCTACACGAACTGGGCTAAGGACCTTGAGGTAAGTTATCATTATCATTAGCAATTCATTTACAGCCCAAATAATTGGCAAAAGGATTTTTTTAATACCTAGATAGTACTAGACTAGACTATAAGAACTAAGTGTCCTTTCATATAGATCAGCTTAGAGAGCAGAGGAAATATTAATATTTACAAAGTAGTAGAAAGTACAACTTTGGAACATTTGATTTACAGTCTATTTTTAAATTAAACATAATACATTTTGAATGAATTCTCTTGAAATTTCTTGTCGTATGTAAAATAGAAAGCTTAATGACAAAGTTTTATTTTGAATACTATACAAATTGGCTCTATTCTCTAAGCCAGTTTATGTGAAATTGTCATCTCATTAATGAATGATCTGTAGTAGAGAATTAATAATAAGGAAACTCTTCACTTAAAATATTTCATTACAAGCACGGGTTCGATTCTTGCTGGTAAATCCATGAATCTATCTTTATTTTATTACTTTCAAAATTGACTGACTGACATTTTATAAACACGTCAAATACAATTATCTACTTAGAAAGGTGTAAAACATATCTAATAAAAATTTAAAAACACCTTCATCATAAACTTACATTTAGAAAATGCAAATTGCAATGCATTGGAATACAATTTTACAAATTTTATTGACGATGAAATTACAAAAAAGAAAGTGAATTTCGTTGCTTTATTCTTTCTTTCAATACTTCCTTAACTTGTATATTTCCTAATTCATTCATACACACATATAGGTCCTGCCTCTTTCCCAACAGAAGGGTGCGTAGAGACTATTTCCTTCCACTTGCTACGATTCTGACATACATCTTTGGCGTCTTCAATATTCATCAGTCTTTTCATGCATTCTGTCCGGTTTAGGGTACTCCTGATCTGTCCCTTCTTTAAAAATCATCTATTTGGTGCTGGTACGTTCTTCTAGGTCTTCCCCTTCCAGTTCCTTTTCAGTTTTGTCACTCTTCTTTCATTTATTTTCTCAACATGTTGTCTAAACCTGCTTAACATTCCATTTCCTAATTCATTCGGATGAAAACACGAAGAGGAATTTATTTAGAGTATTTACGTAACTCATTAATAAAATTAGTCTCGATTCTCATAACGTTCAAATGAATGAATTTAAATATTGAGTAATAAATATGATTTAATTATTATTTTTAGCCCAGATGAAGTTCTTCATTAACAAATAATTTGTAATTCAAACAGACAAATGAAGACTTTAATATTATTAATGGATAGGTGCTGACGAAAATTGACAGCGTTCATTAGGAAAAATAAATTACTAATCGAGAAAGTAAGCTATATCGATTTCGTGTAATTATTAATAAATTCATCTTAAAACTTTACGTAATCGGTTAAGAAATAATTTAAGAGTTTCTAGGATTATATGATTTATGAAACAAATGGTGCCCCAATCGAGTAATAAATTATAATTGTTTTTTAAATCAAGTTTTAGGATTACAATTATTTCGTTTTGTACGTGGATTTTAGTTTTGGTTTCTAGAATGTGAGACATTATTCCTAATAGTTAATTGTTTACCGTCGAGCAAAGTTTAATGGTAATATTTAGGTACTTACCAGTTTCACTCCTGGTTTTAATCTTTTGATTAAATTTATATTGGTAGAAGTTTTGCTACCTATTTTTTTATATTGTAAAAAGACAAAGCCGGAGACTTTACAAATATACAATTTATTAACGGGCATTAAAGTACACTCAGACTCGGAACAAAGAACTAAAGAGATGATGGCCGAATGGATAAGTTACCGGCATGCAAATCATGCGGTTCGAATACGATTCGAAGCGACGAATTTATATATACTGGTCATGTGTCTCACCATCTGCTGACGATGAAGGAAAACATCGTGTGGAAACCCATATACTCTAGAAGAAATTGTAAGAGAAATTCTCATCCACCAACCCGCACTAGGCCAGCGTGTGTAGATTATAGCCTAAACCCTCTCAGCTCTCTAGATAGAGAAAAGGATACCAGACTCCAGCAGTGGGATAGTAATGGGTTGCTGATGATGACATATATATTTGTCTCGGGTAGCAATCGAACCTACGTCACTCAGTACGGCGTTTTTAGTGGTAAAAGACCACCTTAACCGCTACGTCACAACAGTTCAGTTCATGATTAGTATTCTCAGCACGACTAGCTAAAATGTATAACTTAATTTATTTCTTTGACAAAACGACTCTCGTTTAACAGATTATTTTTAATTTAATCTATCTATATAGACGCCAATATCCCTCAATTTGAAACCCAACGAGTAACTCGCCTAAGAAATTAAGTTAAAACGGTTGTTTAGCGTCAAATTTATTAATTAAGCCTTATAGTTAAACGACGTTTGGTTTCTTTTGATCTTTATACCTTTAGCGTTGCCTTCTTAAATGAATAAAGAAGCCTAAATAAACAGTACTGTGTGTATAACAGTGATTGTAAACATTTGCCTCTGTAATAAGATTTTATAATACAATTATTAGTAGTGAAGTCTTATATACGTATTTAAATTTAGCTGTTTAGGGAGTTCGTTAGATTGTTTGTTGGCTAGTTTGATAAAGAATTTGATTATAGAAGATAATCTAATATTTTGCTTTGAGGCATCAAACAAGAAACTGTGGAAAACATGGGACTTGAGACTTAGATATCAGTGAAAATATTTTGGGTAACAAAATAATATATGTTCATAATTGAGAATCAACTGTTACCGATAAAATTATTGTTTCGTCATCTTTACTATATGCATCACCCCTTTTTCAACGAAATGGTTAGGTAGAGGTGTATCATACCCACATTTCACCAGCTATGTTTGAAACAAGCCTATGGTCATCAACTGGGAACATTTGTTTTCCAAACTCTGGATAAATCTCAATACTAAAATTTCATGATAGTAAAACCCAATACCATTTTCATCCGACCCGCGAAACGAACCTCGGACCTCTTGCACACCAGTCGTATACACTGCTCATTGCGACACTGACGCAGTTACCTGCTATACTACTGCATCATAAAATGTAATCGTACCTATATAACTGAATCCCATTCTTATAAATACAATATACTACCAAATCAAATCAAATATAAAATCATATTCCACCTTCATATCGAGTCGTTTTAAAGTAATATTCGATTTATCTGCTCGATTATTCGAAGATACCAGAATATGAGGAATAAATATCAATATTGCATCTTTGCATTTCAATGCAACTTTCATATCAGAGGATTTACTCACATCGTTATATTCGATAACTCGAGATATTACTAAGAACATTGGATTGTAAATCGATTTATAAGTCACAGTATGAACTTTCAAAGTGCTTAACGTAGAGAGAGAGATATTATTATGTTAATAAAATATTCACTTTTTTATTTATAAGTAGGTATAATAGCCAAGTTTTGATTGGTGAAATCTGGGTCACGTGTGGTATAGAGGTGATTGAAGTCAAACATATAATAATAATAAAATAATAACAAATTTTCTTTAGTTCATAATACAATTAAGTAATAATGTTCTAATTATAAATACATTAATTCTTACATAATTATAATTCACTTAATGCTAAAATATTATTATTATTATTCTTATATTTATAAACTTACAGTAGGCGCAAAAAATCTTTAATTCTTATCATAATTACATGAGCTATTCACCTGAACTAGGCTGGGCCTGTATTTCTGGCGATATGAAGTAGTAATAGAACTTTGGCAGTATATCTAGACAGACACTAAAAGTTTTAGAATAAACTAAAAAAAAAGCTTTCTTGTCAAACTAAAAAAAAACCTTGTCTTTTAGTTTATTTATAGAGTCTCTCATTGAACTCTCAACATTCGACAAAGTCAATTTCAATATCGGTGACAAATATTTGATATTTTTTATTTGGTCGCAAACTTTTTCAAATTTGGTCAACGATATCATTTTTTTTTATTATTAAGGAAGACAACGCACTCTCTAAAGAACAAGTCATGTATCACGAGGGATTTTACAAACATACAATTAAACACAAAGTACACCCAGAATCAAAACAAATAAATAGATATTTGATTGAAAAAAAAAAATTTGTCCATTGTGGGAATCGAACCCACGTCATTCGGTACAGCAATGTTAGTGGCGAGGCGACCACATAAACCACTGTGGCGTAGTTATTATATTTTTATTTCATACACTACAGTCATTTCAAAATCGACTAAGTTATTTACGAGTATAGGCTCTTTGAATGAACTTGGGCTTCTTCATCAGAAATTATCATAATTTTTTACCGCTTACTTGCCCACTCAGCTTTTATTCTGGGGATGTTCTTGTCAATACTTATATTAATTATATATTTTTTATAATTACAAGCACGCAGAAGCTCGCCTGAAGCAGGTAAGCAGTAACTGTAGTCTAAGGAAGCTTGCAACAACCACATTTGCTAGCTATGATTTATAGGTATCATGCATGTTATAAATTGTCAAATTGGCGGACATAATGTTTTTAAATTAGCTGTTACCTTCTTAAATTATGGCTTTGAAAGGAGTTACTTTGTAGGTGAATAAATGACTTTAGAGTTTGAAATTATCTAATTTTAGATTCTTAACTGAGGATTATAAGACAAAAGTCTTAATGTAAGTTTACTCGACTTGGACCCTCAAGAGTCAAATTAATTTTTTGGTAAATAAATAGTGGATAATTTTAAATAAAATATGTTTACTTTATTAGAGAAAGCTATCCTCCGATGATATAAATTGGTGTTAGTAATAGAATCTTCGGTAATTAAATGAATAAATTATTAACTCAATAAAATATACATTTTAACTGACATATATAATTTATTCAATAAATTTAGTTAATTGGTTTTCGGAAAAGTGAGTCGTCGACGTGAGAGTCAACACAAATTAATAAAATTAGAATAATTTTATTGACAGAAAATTATTTGTAGTTCGATTTCGAAGTTAATTAACAATTTATTATTTAAATATTTAATGTTTGTACTTCAGTTATCTCTCATCAGTGCAACAATGGTAGGGGATGTATGCGTTTGAATATATTAAATTTCAATAAAGCTCTGCGGTAGCGCTTAACTTAAAGCCTAAATTGTTTTCCACCAATAACTATTACTTTCTAAAGAATCAATTACATACCATTTTGGATAATACAATTAAGTGCAATAATAAAATTGTGAGCAGGATATCTACAATTTCACGGTGTTAGTAAATAACATTGTTATAATAGCAACTCACTGTCCCTTCTGGGCAAGGGTTTCTTCTCCTCTATCTTAAGGGCTCAGAGGATTATTAACATTGTTAACTAATTAATTTTAAATTACTACTACAAATGCATTAATTTTAGATACTACAATTGCAATAAAAATACTGATTGCAAACAGCCATCTGACCACCATACATAAATAGGTTGATGAACGTAGAAGAGGTGAAAGAAGTACGAATACATTAGAGCAATCGACTCATAGTTATCCTATAGTTTAGTATAACAATAGGGCATTAGTTTAGCCTACCATTAAAATAATTTCTGTAACTATAGAAATTATTTTATAGCGAACAACTGTTTATGCTAACCTACTAATCGATATAACATGCTGAGGTTGAAAGTCGTCTGAACATTATTCAACCAACAGGATACACTCTTTAGTTTTTACTGACTCTTTAGTTTAGACTGGCCTCTTGGTCTAGTGGTTAGTGACCCTGACTGCTAAGCCGGAGGTCGTGGGTTCGATCCCCACCCACGACAAATCTTTGTGTGATGAGCATAAAGGTTTGTTCTGTGTCTGGGTGTAATTTATCTATAATATGTATGTATTTACAAATAAAAAAAATGTATTTAAGTAGTATATCAGTTGTTTAGTACCCATAACACAAGCAAATAAAATTGCTTACTTTGGGACTAGATGGCGCTGTGTGAATGTGGTAGAATATATTATATTATATTATAATTAAGCTTAGCTAGTAATTAAGAACAGCTATCTCAAAGCAAGCGTTATAATTAATCTTAATAAACTTAGGTATATAACTTATTGATATTCTCGTTACAGAAGCCGGACTTACCTGCTTGGCTGTCATACGCAAGAAGGAGATGAGGAGTGCAACAGCCACGGGATCCATATTAATTAACAAGTCATTTAAATCAATGTTCGTGATTACTGTTACAGTTTAATACATTTATTGTACCACATTCAAACTAAAACTAATACTTTAACGTGTACGATAACTCATATTTGAAAATAGAATAATAAATTAAAATTTTGGTTTAATCGAATTTATTTATTGAATAATTTGTTCATTGAATAGTTTGTTTTCTTTTATTTATTCAATCATTTATTTATTGAATATGATTTATTTTGATATAGCGTATATTTAAATATATATATTATAGAATCAATCATTCTAACATTCAATTATATAATATTAAGTCATTGTGTCATAGAAATTTAAACAAATGAATTGTACGTTTAAGAATCAAATTAATATCATTGTAATGTTATGAATAAAAGCAATTGATAAAACGTAATATTAAATTGTTTGTTTTATTTTTAGCGATGTCTGTGAAATGGGCAACCGTTTAATTAAACTGTTACCAGAAAGAATGGTGGGAAATATGTTTTGAAACTTTATTACTTCAAAGTAATTAAATTTAAATGAATTCTAATATATATTAAAAATGTGAAAGTTAGAATGAATGGATTTATAGATGGATGTTTGATACTCAATCACGCCAAAATAGCCGAAAGGTCTTTATGAAAAATGGCACACAGATAAAATATAGTCATCATCATCAGCAACCCATTAAGTCTCACTGCTGGGATCGGGTCTCCTCTCCTCTATCTAGAGAGCTGAGAGGGTTTAGGCCATCATCCACTCACGCTGGCCTAGTGCGGGTTGGTGGATCAGACATACTCATAGAATATCTTCTAGGGTATGTGGGTTTCCTCACTATGTTTTTCTTCATCGTTAGCAGATGGCAAGTCACTTGACTAGTACATATAAATTCCACAAAGTGGAATCCACATTGGTACTGCCGATCGGGATCGAACTCGGACCGCGTGATTTGCACGCTTGTCTTATCCATTCAGCCACCATCGCTCATATCAATATATCATCATCAGTCATATCTTATATAAAATAATACAAATAATCTATTTAAAATAAAACCATGTAGTGACTGATTAAGTAGGTATATGCAATGTCAATACCTCATTTAAAATCTTAAACAGACTAGAGCACTAAGAAAAGGAAAATTTAAAAAAAAAAACACTATACCAACTCCTCTGGCCAACGTAGTATAGTAGGCTCAATTCCTTCCATATTCTTTGGAGGAGACCCGTGCCCAGCAGTGGGACGAATGATGGATATAACGTATCAAAATCTATCAGGATAACACCACAATATCTTTTATAACGAAGACAAAAAAGCACACGCATCATGAATCAAATAATCGTTTATATTATTTGAAATGTTTGCGACACACAAATGGGATTTCGTTCCGGAACGAACAATAATTTGATTGTACAGACAGTCAAGTGGCACATCAAAGTAAAAGGTAAGTAGCTATTCTCTTTTGTTCGACTAATATTGGCGCTTCAGAAACTACTGAAGTCAATAGTTTTATGGCAGATGAAAATTATGTCAATATGCGAGTAATGGCGATTACAGGGGACTTACTCTGAATTACGACTTTCGATTAGTCGGTTTTATTGTCGCTGTCAAATGTTTGAAAGTGACAGTGACACAGTGAATGTCGTAATTCAGAGTAAGTCCCCAGACTAGAAAGCAGCTATGACCTGTTAATAAAGAAATAAAATAGATAATACAAACTTTTGTAAAAAATAAAATACTTTGTAAAGAAAATTTATTTTGCCTCCGTGGCGCAGCCTTGGCTTACACGATAGTTGCCCAAGATGTTCGATTCCAGGTAAAAACTGTATGGAGTTTTTGTCATGGAATTATTATTATCACCCCGCAGTATGAAAAATGACCAGTTATTGACAATAGCCCCCTACATTATATAGGACCTAAGATAGCGAGCAAAATGTTGGTGTGACGTACCTCTGCCTACCCCTTTGTAAAAAGAGCTTTAATGTTATGTGTGCGTCTTACAAAATATGTCAATATGCGAGTGAGAGGAAGAGCTGAAGACACATTGGCCTGATAATATAGAAACAAAATGGACAATACTGAAACTAAAACATTACCCTCCTTTTTGGTGGTCGGGTAAAAAGTAATAGAATGACACACTATTTTAATCCAGAGACTACGGGTGCCACCTTGTGTTCCAATCACGTCTAGTATAACACGAAACGTCGTTAAAATTAACAATGGGTATCGTCAGAGGGCGTTAGTAGTAGTAAATAACGCCCTCTGACGTCGAGCACTTCATGAAACACTACAACCTTCTCGGTTTCGTCACCTTTGAAACCTACACTCATGTGCCTTTGATGTGGTTCGTAGCACAAACGTATGTAGTTTTTGCTACGCCGTAGCATAGAGCTACTGCGTAGCATAGAGCTTCGGCGTAGCTTTATAGACGTTTTTTTTTTATTGCTTGTGGCCAGTGACTAAAATATTGCCATGTAAATTGATGTCATCATCATTTCAACCAAAAAACGTCTTACTGCTGGGCACGGATCTCCTCCAAAGAACGCGGAGAGAATTATTATGACATTACAAACATTACTTAAAAAGACTATTTTTTTTTTAAATTATATTCATATAATAAAAATATTCCACTGACCACACCACCGCACCGCTCACCGCTGACCGAAGCCTTTGTTAGGTCGCACATTATAAATACATAAAAAATTTGATAATGAAATATTTTTTTAAGTTTATTTGTATAGACATCTTCGTTAGTCTAATTTTTGCTAACTTTGCAGTGTGTGTAATTGTATTCGTGTGACTTTATCCATTAGATGTCGCAAAAAATATTGCCTATTTTTCTAGATCTTTCACTATCTCTACATAATAATATGTGAAACATAAATTGTAATTCCTTGAATGGATTAGAAGCGTAACACCACCACCCTTGCATTTGTTAGTTAAGATTATCTACGTGAATATTTGTCCTTTGAAATTACCAACGTAAACAAAAATGTCCACTGATTATAATAAAATATCTCCGCCTCCACGATTCCGGAAGAAAAACAAAAGCTGACAAATCGAGTCTTATAGCAGTGTGTTAATAAACATCTATACGACATGTATTACATACAGCCTTTGCTAACATAATATAAAGGAAATGAGAGGCTGACTAAATTACATGTTGAACAATGTACACAGCCTGATGAAGATGGCAGAGATATTATTATATTTAATTGACGTAAGTTAATTATTATGGCTACTGAGATACGACGGGTATTTACATTTATTAACCGATTTTTAGTTATGTAAGTACTAGTGACATCATTTTTCAACCCATAAACGTCCACTGCTTAGGTCTTCTCCAAAGAATGTGGAAGGAATTTTGCTTTTTTTTTCTCAACAACGGACTTTTATCTCCAAAGTTGTATATAGAGGTAAATAAATAAAATTAAATAAACTATCTAAGCTAGAGACCTTCAATCGCCCTATTTTTTTTTCAAAATATTGAGGTATTTAAATAAAAACACAAATAATATATTAATATTTAATTGTTCCTATTAACTAATCCGTTTCAGTACATCGAGGTATTACTTAGTGAATGACTAGCTTAATTTAAGCACAAACATTTAAAACTATAAACCTTACACAAAATGAGATCTTTTTTACATAATATCGAAAAATTGACGTTTATCCACCGCGCAAGCACCTATTTATCATACAACCTTACATTTATACAATTAGATCGTGCTTAGTTCCATTAAAGACTATACATTTGATTTTAATCCCGGTGTATTAAGAATAGGCGATCAATATTATGAACGCTTAATGCCAGACAGTTTGTGATTACGTCACACAAACAACTTGAATTCAGTAGGCTTAGCATGAAATGAAAATTCATTCGTTGGTCTTACCATGAAATTACGGGTAAATTTTAAATTTCTCAGAATACCACTCGATCGGTCGATTTTCTACGATTTAGACACAAAATCATGATGAAGAAGATAATTGAAAATGGACAAGATCTTCAGTGATACTTGAGTATTGGAGAAAACGACTCAGAAGAAGAATATATATAAAAAGACAAATCGAATGAAGTTTTCATCAAAAACTGCAACATTATGTTTCGTGGTAGATTTTCAATGAGTTCAAAAATTCAACCGTAACTTCGGAACTTCTTTGATGATAAACTTAGATACTGTATTATGTTTGATAGTAAAACTATCAATTGACTTGATTTATAGAGTTTTATGAATGTGAATGTAGTTTTTATATTTACGGTCTGGAATTAAAAGTTCTTAATAATCTCCTAGAGCAGCATTTGCCTCTTCCAAAATGATTCTAATATTTAAAATATTACTGTACAATGCATACGATTAATTTTTCATTTTTTCAATTCTCAATATGAATCCTTTGCTAATTGTGTTCAGAAAATGGCTAATTTTATAATAACAAGCCACTACCTTAGAGTGAAGTGGAACGTAAATGTTAATTGTATTCGTAACATTATAATAATATTGAATATTACAAATGATTTGCAGAAGAGGCAGATGAATGGCCCTAAATATAATTTGCTTAAAAGACACAATAAAAAAAGCTATACGTATATTATATTTACAAAAGAAGATATCTTTGAAAGGTTTACAAGGTAGGTATAGGTGTCTAAGTAGGTATAGGTTCTTCAAGAAGTTATGACATAAGGATAGGGGCATGAACAGTCATGAATTATTTCGAGCATTCGATTAGAATGATGTGGATTTTTACGAATGGTATGATTAAATGTATATTTAGTTGTAGAGATTATCATCAGGTACCTAATTGAACAGTTCATGCATACAGACATACAAAATCGAGACCTAAGGTACTACAAAAATGTGGGATTGTAAATCTATAATTTATTCAAATACAACTCTAATACAACAATAATTAATCAAATGAATTATAATTTGATTGTGTGCATTTTCAAAACAATTAAATTATTAATCGTTTTGAAAATGCACAGTAATTTCCAACTCAATATTCAATATTGATGTATACGCCACCTATGAATCCAAGTGTGAAACAACGGGGTTACAACTCCACTAAATAATACTGTAAATTTGCATCAGAGGTCATTCCAGGAAAGAACCTTAGTGTTTGTCAATGCTAAGTAAAAAAACCCTCGTTACTAAGAAATTAATTGATTGATTTTGTATTCTCAATGCTAGGACTACGTAAATTCAGTAATTGTAATTTCCGTCGAGTTTGTTGTAGATGACAGTTTTTTAACCGATTCGACAGACTTTTTCGAATAGTTCAGCACAGTAAAACCGTGCATTAGTTTGGGTAGAATAATGTAGGAACCATATAGATTTACCATCCCACTACACAACATAAAAATATCTAGACAGCTACTAGAACTACGTTTTACATACAATAGATACAGAAGACGATAGACGGATGGAAATTCTGGGGCTTTAGCATTACAATTACATATCTAAGACTCTAGGACTATTTTATACTAGGGGTAAATGATTAGTTTGGCATTAGAGATCTTATTTACATTAAATAAATTTGGAGTATGCTACCTGCTAATTTGGACTACCTTTACAACCATAGGAATGTTGATAAGGTGAATGTTACTAATGATTTAAAACTTTAAGATTATAGAGTTAGAGTATTTAATGAAATAATGATAGTGAATAGAGAAAAATCTGAAAAAATATTGACATGTTTTGAAGAATATATTTTAAATAATAAATCATCTTTTTGTGCATTGGACTGACTAGGTAAACTTTTTGAACACGCTTGGTAAAATTACACAAGAATTCAAAAAAAGTATAAAGAGTTTTAATTTCATAATTCTATTAAAAATTACGAGACCGAATCAAAAATACTGAAAGTATTTAAAAATAGGTAGTCCACTAGTTACACTAAAACAGCATATCTAGCTCCCTAAATATATAATAGCATCTAGATTGAAGCTGAAATCTAATTAACCAAGATTGACTCATTACATCTAACACTAGTCTACTTTTACTTTTGAAACTACAAAGCCGGCTAATATTACCTCGGCTTTATCTAAGGTTGGAGAAATAAAATCTTCGCTTTTGAGCAAAGACGACACACGTACAAATAGAAGTAATAGGTCACAGCGCTTGACTTAATCAATAATTTTAGCTTACACTTAGTATATACAGCTCACACGACCATTCACACAAATCATTCAGATAAGTGCAATACATTCTAACAATCAACAATAAAATGTGCTTTAGGAATCGCTTTTTTGGAGATTATCAACAATTTGATTGCAGACGAAGAGTGATATGTCAGAAAGTACAACAGATTATATTAATATAATAATGCAAAGTTAAGTGCAATGACTATAATTTACCTGTAGTATGTGAGAGTGAAGAGATAATAGAAGACAAAAGAAGATAACGAGGTTTAAAAGAAGATTGAATTTAGATAAATAACTACTAAGAAGCAGTGAGTACAGTAAGATGAAAGAAGATTAGTAATTAGAAGAAAATAGCATAGCGTTATAACATCAAAAGTGTTCTCACTTAAATACTTTTCACAAATTTAGTAACATACCGTTGAAATTACTGTGTACTCTCTAACATATTCACCTTTTAGCTTAAAACTGTTTTATGTGACAGATGGTATGTTACAAAAATATTTTTACTGAAGTCTTTGTATCTTATACATTTACATAACAATAAAGTTTATAAAGATCGGTTATCATCTACATGTGACATGTTCTGCCCTAATATGTTTAGTCTATTATGAACATGCAGTTTTTCTCCCAATTTCGAAGGATCGTTATCAGGACCCTCCTTAAGTAGCTCCCATAGATTGTTTTTGTCTAAAATTTCAAAACCACCCTTATTTTCTGGGGCGATGTCTGATTTGAGAGTTTCAGATAATGTTTTTGAAGTCTCAGATATAGGTGTTGATGGTATTTTGTGTATCTCTTTATTTATAGACTTCAATGTTTTCATGTTATATTTCTGCGGTATCGTTTTCTTTTTAGTCTTGTTGATAATATCAGCGTCAATGACATCGGTTTTGTTTGATTTTGTAGCGTTAATATGAGAGACGTTAATTATAGGTTTCTTTATTTGCGTGATTGCTTTAGGCTTCTTTGTCCTGTAGTGAATCGATTTGATATTGTTATTAGTGATTGCTGTGATTGTATGTGGCACTACTTCAGAGTGATGTATAACTTCAGGTATTACTGGTTTAAGTGGGGTGATAACAGCTTGTGTAGTAATAATTGTAGTAGCTTCGTCTAACGCTTTATTCTCAGATGTAGGACTAATAATTTCCTTTAAAAGATTTATTATTGTACTTGTTTCAAAATTTTCTGTACTAACGTTGTCAGTTTGTGTGTCAGTAGTCAAAACTTTAATTGGAAGTAAAACCTCAGGTTTTTCAAGTACAACTTTATCTTTGGATTTTGCAATGACTTCTACAGATATAGTCTCTTTTGGCTTGTTAGTTATAAAATTTATTTCTGTGCTAGTTGGCGTCATGTTAGAAATTTCTTTTACTTTCATAAAGAATTTTTCATGTTTATCTCCATACGTTGCCTTAAGTGTTCCTTTTCTCCTGGGCAAAGGTTTTTTCTTAATTTCATCTTTCTTTGGCACTATTTTGGGTAAAATTGATTTTTGTACAATCAATTCTCCATTAATTTTTGGCAATAATGGGGCAATATTATTACTAACTTCAGAGTTTTCAGTTTTATTTATATAAGTTATAGTCGGAATTATAATGGGGTCATCAATATTTTCACTTTGGGTCGTCGTTGCATTGTTAGAAGTAGATTGATCAA
Organism: Laspeyria flexula; assembly: GCA_905147015.1. Lineage (NCBI taxonomy): Eukaryota > Metazoa > Arthropoda > Insecta > Lepidoptera > Erebidae > Laspeyria > Laspeyria flexula. The sequence goes on along the minus strand of LR989960.1, from coordinate 13,243,803 downwards.
CCGTTGTGGTAGTAGATTCTTCAATATTTACAATCTCAATTGTACTAATGGAAGTAGATGGTAATTCCGTTATTGTAGTTTCCATAATTGTTGATGCTTCTGTACTAGTTGCCGTTGTTTTTGCCCCAGGAGTGGTTTCAAACTTTTCAGTTGTCTCTTCACTGTGATCATCATAATTCTTTCGGAACTCGTAATCTCTGCTACAAATTCGTCCACACTCACAAATATTATCAATACTAGCACTAGTTTTGAGACTAGCAAGTTCAGTTTTATCGAACCAAGTGATGAAGTCGTCATCAGTTATTCCTCTAAGTAATGGGCTACCAGGTCGGGCATGGAAGAATGTTTCAACTGCAAGATCTGGTCGCGTTGACGGGTAAATCTTGGCAAATGCAGGCCGTAGGCTTGTAATAACGAATTTGGAGCGCACCTCGTATGTTACACAGACTGGACAGGTAGAGCTTATCTGTAATGAAATAATATAAACCATATTAGTGGGGCTACGAGTAGACTTTACATCATAATAGGCCTGCTAGTAAAAGTCACACGTCGAATAAATAACTGTATTACTGTCAAAATTGTTTTAAGACTATAGGCGTTTTTTGTTTCGTAATTGATTGTAAATATCCTAAGGCACGGTAGTGTCCTTGCCTTTGGTATAGAAATTAAATATAAAACCTTTGGTATAGAATTTAAATGTAAAAAGTCAATAGAATACAAAACGAATACTCACATTAGCAAACACAAACCACACGGACTCTCCCCTAGATCCATAATGAAGATCAGCAAATGTAGCCCCATCCAATACCACTGGATTAACTGAATGCAACTCATAGCCAGAAAACAGCGAAGATTCTAAACGAAGGATGCCTGACCGCTCTTTGCCTTTCCATCTATAAAAAGGAAACAGGATATTTTTAAAATTGACTTTTAATAACGTTGCTAAAAAATATAGACTAAGAATAGGCCGTTGCACATTAAACAGGCTTAAAAACTTACTTGAAACAAGTTTTGATGATCAAGGTTGGCAGATTTCCTTGTAAGTCTTCGATGCTGCTTCTCTCAGGACGAATCTCTTCAATTATAGCAGCTTGGATATTTAATAACGCATTTTCTGGCTTTGGCGTGTATGTTGAGTAAGTTATTGTTCCCTGAAAATAAAATCAAGGGTAAAACCATGATCCAAAAAATATTAGGCAGCTGTTTCTTAACATATACCTATATTGTTTCAGTTATTCTATTATTTTTTTTATATTCTATCTCTAGGCCATCTATCTCTTTTATGTCACGCAGTGAAAGTAAATGTATTAACTTAGGAAAAATTTAATTCTCAGTACTTAAATTAATATTTCCAAAATAATTAACTTCGATCTGTTACTTAAATAGATGCTAAAAATACTGTGTTTACCTGTACAGTAGCACATCCAGCACCCGTAGCATACACGAATACTTTAGTTGGTAGACCGGGCAATTGCAACGGTCTAGGTGGAGTTCGGGCTCGTAACTCTATAGTGTCTGTTAGTTCCATTCCAGCGGTTGCTAGCGACACCGTCAGAGCTCGATGTCTGCAACCAAAAATAATGATAAGAGTAAGATGATTTTATGCATAATTTTGTCATTTCGTTGGTTCATCTCTTAATTTATTGATGATTTTCTGGTAAGTGAAAATTATAGAAGAATGATTACTTCATTGACGAGAGCCACGCTCATAAATAAATGATTTCTATGGATAACAGACAAAAAATATTTAAAATAATACTGGCATACCTATCATGCGCCAAAGCTGCATACTGCGCAGCTGCTTTGGTAGCGCTGTATGCAAGACTTGGGTGCCGCTGCAGGGTGGAAGCGCGGTAGTACAGGAACCTTGCCGCTGCTTCACCTTCAGCTAAAGCACCACGAGCACAAGCTGCTAGAAGTACACGGACTCCAGCGACGTACTGCTCCATTGTTACTGCTTCTGTAAGTGGATGAAAGACTATTTAATAAATTCATGCAAAGACCTCGGAAACGATTCTAACGTTTTGATGAAAAAAATACGCTCAGTATTTTTTAGCTCCTAAAAATACTCGTAAGCATTATACTATAAGTAGTCTAACCATATGACGTAGTTTTAATATTCCGTGAAGTTTCTTCAAGTAACCAGTCAGCGGCGTCTTTCCTAGGAGCTGGCCATCCAAATTCACCTTCTTCAGTCGTCGATGCATTTCTCAATATCACTAGTGCCTCCGGTACAATGGGACTCCTAGAAATAAGTTTTTAGTTAATATCATACAATTTCTTTGCTTTAAAACCATCTCAACTATGTAACTTTATCAATTAGATTCAAGTTTGTCACATCACATCATCACAGTAATCAGGAAATACAGCGGTACACCAATATTGAAATAAATACAATACCTTGCCATGACCAAGCCGAGCACAGTTGCAGCGAGTGCGGCTGGTGACGTTAAATTATATAAATTTTGTTCTAAGTATTTCTGAGCCTTCTTTGCAACATCTGCGTCCATCTGCAATGAATACAAATTTTATGTTAGCAGTTCTGTTCAGAGTAACTAGTCTGTGATTTTCACGATTTTGCCTTATAATGAATAAATAATACTTAGTAACTTACCTGATTTTCAACACCAACTTCAAGCAAAGCAACCAAAGTTTCTGCAGTTACTTCCACCCTTCTCTCCCAGTCTATTTCTTCTTGTGTCATATTTCCATCTTTATCGTAATAATAGTATTCATTGACATCAACTTCTTTCAAGGTCCCGTTAGCTTTTTGCATATCAACAGGATAATAATCAACTTCTTTGTCTGCAGCCAAAGGTGTGAACGATCCATCAGAATTCTGACGTGTTTGAATCCATTTCTTTATAGCTTGGAGCAAATCTGGGTCAACTGGATAGTAAGATTGGATTTTAGTTAAAATTTCTAGAATTTTGATAGTTGATAAATGACTGCCCATTCCTGGATGATCGCTGAAAGAGTTGTCACTCTTTCGGAATGACAATAAAATTTGCACCTGAAAACAATGTATAGATTTTTAGTTATAGGTTTTATACCTATATACGTAATAAAAAGGCTTAGCTTATATACACATAAATAGACTTTGTAATCAACTCAAAAATATATAAATAAAAATACCTGTTCAGGGAGTTTCTTCAAAATCCTTTCCCGTTCATTATCGTCAACCAAATGTGGAATATGTTCCAATGCTAAAAGTGGAGCTAAACTGGCTGATGCTGCAGACAATTGCGAATCCCTCCATACTTCTGCCCATTGATCAGTAGAATCTGTCTGGAGACTGTACAGAGGTAGATGTAATCCTCCCGAAACTAATAAAGTGCCACTGGCAGAACCAGGTACAACGCCACGAGGTAGACCAAGCTCCAATACTTGCGAAAAGCCTGCTTCTTCATTGAAATTCCAAATCCTGAAATTATTTTGGTGTCAATTAAAATTAGGGTTCATGATTTCTCGGGCTTTTCAATTTCTCGGGTCTCGAGAATTCTCGAGGCTAATTTCTCGGGTCTTCTCGGGTTGTCGAGAAATTTACATTTACGTACGTTTTCTCATATTATTTGGTTCCAATAACGTCAAAAAATTCAGTGGTTTTCCTCTCAAATAAAAGTATCAAATTAATTATAAAGCTTTTATTGATTATATTCAAAAACATTAATCTTATGAATAAGCTAATTAACTTTTTTTAACAAAATACAGAAATAATATTATTCAGACTCATAATTATAATGACAGCATTTTTGGCTGGTTAGAGTGCAGGAGACAGGGTAATAGTACATTATGATATAAGTGCGGTAAGTTGATAATTACAGACGAGGCGATATTGCTAGCCCGAGCCGCAGGCGAGGGCTACAAGAAAGCAGAGGCTGTAATTATCAAAGCGCACGAATGTCATACGACGTTTTATAACATATTTGCGAGGAAATAAATAAAATTCGGATTTTCTTAGAAAAAAACAAATACAGCGAAAAGAAAAAGCGCGCGGAATAATTTTTACTTGTCACAAATTATAGATGCGCGCGCATCAGCGCTTTTTTTTAAGGCAAAAATACAAAAACAGCCAGTAAGTATTACTAATAAAGTAAATTAATATTTTTGAGTTTTATTACAGATAAATGGTTGAAATTTATGGTCTAAATTAATTAAGTTAAAGAATTAAATGTTTATTTTATATATATATATATATATATATATATATATATATATATATCATAATTATTTTATCTCCCAAAGTTAATTTTATTCATAAAATGTTGACTACTTTTCTGACATAAAAACTCTTTGCTAAGATTTTAAAAAATACAGTTCGATTTAGACGGAGCATCTTGAATATTAGTCTGTGATCATGAGAAGCCGTGCATTTTACTTTACATTACCGCACTAGTGCGTAATGAGATACATTACAACACTGAAATTGGTGAAATAAGAGACACTTTACGAGCAAATATGTTATAAAATCTATAACAAACGCAATTCAAATATAATAAGCACTTGGAGTAATATGTGATATACACACACACACACATTACACAACTGGCAATATTAGTCTCACAAATTTAAAATGACACATTAATTAATTTAAAATTACTTACATAAGAAAATCATAGATATCAGAATAATTAAAAACTAAGCTTGTGTGTTGTTGTTTTACAAAAATAGGAAATATAATTAGACTAAGTAGTATAATTAATGTATCGTTAGTTATTTTATGTATTAAAGTTTGACTAAAAAATAATAGAAAAGAACAGATAGGTACTAGTAAAATTGAAGATCATATTTAGATTATATTATTGATAAAAATAATATGAATAATAAAGCCATGATGTGTCAATAAAAGTGAAAAGACTTACCTGTTTGATTTCAATTTATCTCGTAATCTGTGAAACACTCACTACGTAAACTATATTCTGCTAGAGTCGAAACACGAAAGAACGTGTAAAGACGACGCCGCAGAGCGCTTGCAGCGAGATCAAAGGGTGCCGCTGTGCTTTGGCCCGCGCCACCACGCAACACAACAAACGGCGATTTAATTTCTATATAGGTACATGATTTCTCGAGTTCTCGACTTTTCTCGAGCTTGATTTCCCGGGAACAAAGCCCAACGATTTCCCGGGAATTCTCGGCTCGAGAATTCCCGGGAATAAACCCTAATTAAAATATTGGGGGTGTTTTTCTTTAATAGATTTAATATAATTACGAAATCTGTATTTTTATCGAGAATTATCAAAAATCGTCCCAATATTGTAGTGTAAGTTAAACAAAAGCTCTAAAAATAGGCTCTTATTATTTAGATAACCATAATCTTACCTGAAATCAGCTCTTTCTCCCCAGAGTGCACTAAAGCCGACATATTTAATTCGCATATCAGGAGCTAATGGCCACACCAATAGTCTTCTTTCAGAAGGAGCCGCGCCTCTGCCAACAGATAGTCTTCCACCTTCCCACCATACCCACCAAGCACACCATGAAGACGCTCCGGTACATTCTTCATCACTTTCTGTTTGTTCTGCACTTGCTAGGTGAACATCGTAGCCTGTGATATAAAGTATATTATTTATTATTCAACCTATTTTTGTTGGCACAAAAAAAGATAATGAGTTTTTATTTTCTGCAAACAAACAGTGCTAATTGATGTCAACAGTTGTTAATTTCGGTCATTAATGTTTAGAAACGTTACTATCTGATAAATATAATATTATCAAATTATAAGAGAGCCAGTATTGACATAGAAAAATAACGAATGAAACAGATAGCTTACCGTGTTTTCCTTTAGCTATCCACACTCTAGTCCTCTCAAAGACAACGCGATACATATCATCGGAAGGCTCTCGTATAGCAGACAAAGCCACATGAGCAGCACCTTGTGCCCGAAGTTCCAGAACTAAACCGGCTCGGTTTCTTGGTGCTGCCACCCATTGCCACTCCCAAGAACCCCGAGAAGATACCGCTAAGTGTTCTGAAAATAGAAAAAGGTGTTTTATTACCAGCACCAATTACAATCAGTTCAGATTTGTAGTAAGGCTCCGACAATAAGAAATATAGATTTATTCAACAGTATTATAGCAGACTGAATAAACATGCTTCATCAGGCATGGCTAAGAAATATTTGCTATTCTTTGTTTAAAAGTCAATCTATTGTACTCCTACCATTTATTTTGTAATAAAAGAATGCCACTGGACTTAAGAATAGCACTTGTTGATTCTGCCAACAGCTCGTGCAAATGTAAGAGGCATCAATTTATTTTATGAGTTCCCTTTTTACAGGCTCAAAAGCTTGATTTATTCTTCGGTGAAAGAAACCTATTTGTATTCTTTAAGAAAAAATATTGAAAAGGTATACTGAAATTGACTCGATATTAGTTATACGACTTTTTAAATCGACTGAGTTTTCTGTTTTTGCTGGGAAGTTTAGTTCTTGCGACTACTCTGAGTTTATTATGAGGGTGGCTGATTCGCTGTGCTTAAAGAATTGTGTTTTTTTGCAAGCTGTTATTTAGTTTTACTTAACATCCTGTCTGTAATGGAATATTGCAAGTTAAACTTGAACTATTAGGCGAGTCAATTTAGATTTAAAAATTAAATTAAATATTTAAAAATATGCAATCTCCATCAATCTCTCTTTGAAAAACGAGAACCAAAACTATTTAAGAAAAGATATTGAAACAAATCAGAAAAGACAATGATTTTAACATACCATTAGCACAGAAGTAAGCACTTTGTGTATCAGTCCTGTGAAGACCCTCAGGAAGCACCAGAACGCTGGCTGACCTGATCACAGAGCCAACCAAAGTTTCGTTGTTGAAGGAAGTGTAAGAGACGGAGCAGTTGTCAGCGCTGTAGCCAGTCACTTCCACTGTAAAACATAACAGTTAATTCAGTAAATTTTCGAGTTGGAGTCCTAATAGAGTTGACCATTTTAATTGAACATTAAAATTAGCCGTCTTATATGAATGAGAGAACAAATCAATTATACTTGTAGTCTTCTTGTAAGAGTGCATGTTCAAATATTAATTTAGTGTAATATATTCTGTTTGTAAATAAGTATATAAAAGGCCTATGTTCAACAGTGGACGTCATTGGGCTGATATGATGATGATGATGATATAAAAAAATCTCAATTCCAATAAAAATATAAAAAAAAATTACTAATATCAAGTGTGAGGTATTTCATTTATAAACTTTGAGGCTGAGAGTTTCAACCTCTTCAATTAACCCTGTACCTAAATATATAAAAAAAATACTGATGACTCAATGAAACTTATACGCTGATATTTGATTCTTTGGCTTTATACCCGTAAGCATATTCAGCTATTTACACAAATATAAATCAGCTGCGGTTTCTATTATAGTTGAGTGGTGAATGTGTGCCACCCCAGCTTTATTGCTCCATTACTCACACCTCATACATATTGTAGCAGCTACTCAAAGGTAATGAACGCAACCGAAGTGTTCTCACAGATTTTACGTCATCGACATTACGCAATAAATTGACGTCATAATAATTTAAGATGACACATAAAATGATTATATCCTTCCAGTGTCCTATTGAATCTTGTTCTCGACGCAGCGTTTTTATATCTATTCTTTATGGGTATGGCTGGAAACGTAATTTGTGTTACAAGTAGAAGTAATAGCGGCAGCGAATTACATTTGATATAGGATCGATAAGGAATTTAAAATAAAATATCTTTTTTCTCAATAGATTCTGATAGCCTAAAAGCTTTTTCAGAATTTGAACTAAAAAAAATTTAAAATTTTACTGCGATTTCAATATTGACCTAGTTGAGTGTCAAGATTTTAAGTATCAAGATTATAATCATGCAACGCAGTCTCTTAGATTGCATTTCTTTCAATATAAATGATGTATACCACCACATCCATAATTTATAGAGTAGTGAGATCCACTGATCTCAATCGCGATGGCCTGTCTCACTCACCAGCCGCTCTGATAGCCAATATCGAAATGCTACCCATAGTATAAGAAATAAATACTCCAAGCGTATACCTTGCGCCATCGCTTTATCACACACGTGTTCCGCAGCATACTATCGTATTGCAAAGGTAATAGAATCTACTCCGTTTATTGCCAGCATGGTCAGAGGAAACACTTGGAAAACAATTGAAATATACACAATGTCATTTTATTGTTTGGAAGATTGAGATTAAACGTGGATAGGGTGGTGGATTCTCATACTACCTACAATATGTTTGTTCATTTATTATAAGTTACACTTTCATACAGGCTACTATTCTCAATCAAGTTAACAGCTTAATTTGGGAAACTAATACGAAACTGAATTTATTTATCTGTTTATTATTATTATACGCCTTAAAAACATAACCGATTTTGGTGGATCAGACATACCTATAGAATTTCTTCTAGAGTATGTGGGTTCGTCACGATTTTGTCTTTCACCGTTAGCAGATGGTAAGTCACTTAACTAGTACATATAAATTCTACAAAGTGAAATCCACATTGGTACTGCTGTTTGGGATCGAACTTGGACTGCGTGATTTGCACGCTAGTCACTCATCCATTCGGCCAAGTATCAAATATATATTTTCTGCTCATGAAACCAAAATTGTTCATGACGTCATCCATCCAGCAAATCATCCAAAGCCTGCATTACCATAATATCGCACAACGCCTCTATAGTCAGCTCATAGCTAATTTGCTCTAACAAACACGGCTTTGTTGCATCGAGTCCAATTTAAATGTTTATTGAAACCGCTCCGTGAATTGGACTAGACAATGAGACCGTTGAACTAATCGTACCATTTGAATATACAATACATTGTATCGTCAGATAAGGGGATTTAGTGTTGGAAATTAGTTTCGATGCCCTACATTATGCTAAAAGTTTGCTCTAGGTTAAGTGCTTCAATGAATAGCTTGGCTAGTTCAGTGCTGCTTTAATTGTTAATTCGTGGACGGACTTTGAATACATTTTAGAGAGACAAAGTGAATTATTTAGTAAAACTAAAACGTTATCTGAATAGTAACTTTGCTTAAAATTAGCACATACTTAAGTATTCGTAATTCAAAAGAAGGCCGTAGAGGTTAGTTCATTTCAAATACTTAATAACTTACTATATCTATAACCAGGAACACAAAAAATAAAGAGAATCAGTTTTCATCACTGTCACATAGTTTTATTCTCAGCATGTTAAAGGATTTAAGAAATAAAATCACAACACATTGAGGTCCGAATCCTGCAGTGGGAAGTCATCATTTGATGAAAATGATAATGAATAACTTTTATATAAAATCCTAATGCCTATTTATACGAAAGTTTTTTAGGTTTTTACATAAACTATTCACCCTGTACTCGTGAGCTTACCTTTGAATGAAAATCAAGTAATCTCGACTATGTCTTCACCTAAAATAAGCACGCATTATACAAGTAATTCTACTGTAATTCTCCGTTGAGTACTTTACTTCTTTTTTTTTTTTTTTTTTAAAAACAACACCCGTACTAGGGAACAAGCCCTGTGTCGCGGGGAGCTTTACAAACATGCAAATAACGGACACAAAGTACACCCAGACTCGAAACAAATATCTATGAATCACACAAATATTTGTCTCGTGTGGGAATCGAACCCACGTCACCCAGCACAGCGATGTAGTGGCGAGGCAACCACCTTAACCACTGCGCCACGGTGACAGTCTTCATTTCTTGTCAATGCCCAGAATTTGAAAACTTACTGAACTCAGAGACCAACATCTGATCACCCTCCCTATTTCAAATCAAAAATCAAACAGTGAGTGTCTGTCACTCACATTATCATAAAATTGTTATCAGACAATGCATATTAATCCCCCAATCCGACTTTGTATTCCAACTTTACGATCAATGCACTCAAGTTGGTGGGTGTCCTTAATTTCACAATTATGTCGGCCGGATCCCAGTTTAAGAATTCGGTTTTCCAACTTCATTAAAATATTCCTTGGAGCAACCGCAGATTTCTTAAACGAAGATTCGGAATAAATTTTCCGTAGCGTACTTCGCATTCTCGGGACATTAATAAAGTATTCTTGTAGCTATTAATAAATCTAAAATCGACAAGTTTGGACGTTGATTATAATTAAGATTCTGTTTAAAAGCAGAGTTTGTTCGAGATAAAACATTACGTAATTAACATTGAAAACAAAGGCAGCATAATAAGAACGCAGTATGATAATATAATTTACTGGGTGAAAATAGGCAAAGTATTCTTTAAATTAATGTTTTAATGAAACACGGGGCAAATTTATTGATACAAAAGAATGGTGCTATTCATGATTAGGACACGCAATTAATAATTAGAAGTGGAATGCAATAAGCTGAAATGATGATGATGAATGTATAAAAATCAACCTGAGTCATGTGTATGTGTTTCATTTATAGGAAAAAAAATACCTCATATTAAAACAATTATATTTGATATTTAATTTAAGGGTAGGTAACGTCTGAGTTAATAGGTAAGTGTTTTATTGTGTTTGCTTGGTTATAGTGTGATTTTTTTTGCAGATAGTGTCCAATACGCCCGATCTAAGTTGGCCGGGCTGAAGTTGCAGCTTTAAACCTCTGCGCATGTACCTGTCACCATTTAGTTCCAAGAAACGACTTCTGCGCAGCCACTCTCGATAATTCAGGCCGGCCAACTTAAATTTATATAAAGTATTAGGTACTTTTATTTCTGGCAGATCAGAGACAAGAAAATCATTACGTACACCTACCGGTTATATTTTTCCTGCCAGGTGTATTGACAGCGACTCTAACGACGAGCTGGGTTCCACCTCGAGGTCCAAGACGCAATCTCTCAGTGACGTACAGAGCTCCAGTGCTTGCAAAAGCGGCGCCCGCACTTAGTGCTAGGAGTGCTGTTACCTGTAAAAGAGAGGTCGTTACGTAAGATATTGGTTTGTTCCGGAAAATGGAAAAGGTAAATACCACTTATCTCATATTGGGCATAAGACTCTGTAGCGAATATAAGGAAACCGTAATTGAAAAAAACTTATAGACAATAGTTGCCTAAATGCGTAAAAGTCCTTTTAGATGAAATATTGGGCTACATTTTGAACAACCTAACTTATAATGTTTCTCAGTAAAATGTAATAACTATAATTATGAACTATCTTATCTAAATTTTCTTACATAATGGAGCTCAATCATAGAATATAATTCAACAAGCCCTATTGTTAATTTTGACATCAAATCCATAACTTTGTAGAGCTTTATTCAAGTTAAACTGAAACGAGTTAATCCAATTTATATTCAACTAAAATTTTGATTCATCGCATTAGACAGTGAAATTTAGGTACGTTATGAAAGTAATTATAAACCCTTGATACCTATTTACCGAATAAATTCATCATCATCTTTACAACCCATAAGCGTCCCACTGCTGGGCACGGATCTCCTCTAAACATTGTAGAGGGAATTTAGCCTACTATACCACGATAGCCAGACGGGTTGGTATAAAGTTTTGTTTCGAATTTTCCTTTTCTCGCAGTGCTCTTGTCTGCTTAAGGTTACCCTTAGTTGCCTTTTACGACTCCCATGGGTTGAGATGGGGTTCAACATTATGTATTCTTAATCCGTCAGTACACGGAAATATTATTTATTAATTAAATATTTACAATATTATACCTCGAAAAGTATACAAAAAAAAACTGAACTATTAGGTCTGACTTCTGATAAACGTGCTCAAAATACTGGCCACACTACCAGACTGGATGACAAAACCAAAAAGGTAAAGGCCAACCTTTGGATCGTGCCATAATTCAGTATATGTTTTAACTGATATTAAATACTCGTATTTTATATGATTTATTATTCCCAGACATTAAAAGAAATAGCATTTTAATAGAGTGCTCTCGCGACTATTGTGCCAATAAATACAACGTAAATGACGTGCCATGTAGGAAAAATCAGTTTTTACAATAAAAGTCTTGACCAACCGTAGGCCGGTTGGTCAAGACTAATAAGTAATTGATACAATTCTATCAACCTCTCCAGATACTAATGGATTACATAGGGTTATTTAATATATTTGATTTTAGGAACTTATCACACAAACGTCCCACTGCACTGCTTTGCACGAGTCTCCTGCAAAACATTGTGAACTTCGTTGGGCTGATATAATGATAACGATTTATAAATTCAATAAACCAATTTGGCAATATTTTCTAGCATTCATAATTTAATGTCAGGTAGATAGTATGCAAAATAAATTTACTGACAATTTCGAGTGGCAGCCATGAGAATCTGAGCTTCATTACCGAAAATAATCATACTTAATTCACATTTTGTTCAAGTATTTTGAAAATTGATTGGAGGATACAAGAGTGATTACTTTACTAATTGGAATTTAATGTCGAAATAATGAAATACGATACTAGTTGACGAATTTCAAAGTCGATTGATATGATTAAAGTTAATTTATAAATTCTTGTTTTTGAATTATTAACTCGTAAATAAAATGCAAGAAAAGCAAAATTCGAAACAATGTATAATAAATGTGGTAAATATAATAGTCGACATTCTTTGGAGGAGACCCGTGCATAGCAGTTTGTGGATTGAAAAGGCGAATGTAAATTTGAGGTGTACAGTAGTGTGTGAAAAGTTTTCCTGCAGCATTTGTTTCAGTGGGTTGTAGATTGACCATACTGTAATCATCAAACAGATGCATCTCTTCTTTCAGAATCATCCACTAAACACAATAACATTTTATCTTCGGATACTCCGTCTCATTTGTCACACAACAAGATACGATTGGACACTAATTAACTCACTATCTAATTACATTAATGTGATTCGTAATCCGGGCGCTTACCGTGTTGATTGCGATAATATCCTTTACTGATTTATTCATGGCGGTTAATCAAAGACGTCATTGCAGTACAGAGACAAATCGGAGGTATTTGAATAATAATAATAATAATAATATTCTACCACATTCACACAGCGCCATCTAGTCCCAAAGTAAGCAATTATATTTGCTTGTGTTATGGGTACTAAACAACTGATATACTACTTAAATACATTTTTTTTTGTAAATACATACATATTATAGATAAATTACACCCAGACACAGAACAAACCTTTATGCTCATCACACAAAGATTTGTCCTGGGTGGGGATCGAACCCACGACCTCCGGCTTAGCAGTCAGGGTCACTAACCACTAGACCAACAGGCCAGTCAAATACATTTGAATACATAATTCATGTATTCAATTGTTATAAATAAGAATTATTTTGGAATGTTATTGAAATATAGCTACAATGAAAATGGATGGTTATTATAATGAATAGTATGATGTACTTATATTTGAAATGGTGCTTCCATTATGAATACAATTTATGATTTACGGTCTTTTACTGCGAGGACACTTCAACTTATGGTAGGAGAGACGTGACATTAAAATGGGTTTTTGGTCCGCATGACATAAAAATAATATACTAAATTATTTTTTATCTATTATTATGCGCAAATTAAGTTTAAAAACCAACGTTTTCGTTGCATATTGTTTTATAGGTAAAACAATAAATCAGGATACAAAATGCCAATTAAAGTTCTTCACTTATAGATAAGTTATTAGTAGGTATAGATAGATAAGTTATTAGCAAAATATTAAAACATGCAACATGAAAATTTACATACTATAATAAACCCATTACTTGCCCACTCTATCACAGAAAGTTACAAAACAAAGAAGACTTTGAATCTCAGAAACTAACTTTCTAGAATAGTTTTACTTCAAGAACCAATAAAACTTCCATATGCTTTCGCAATCAAAGAAACAGAACCCAAACAAAAGATTCCTTAGATCATGTTTGAGACGGACGCACATTTAGATAAGATTGCGCAATAAAAACCATTGCTCACTCGATAAAACCCGCTGTACATTGAACTAGTGACGGCCACACGTGTGGTACCAATTTGTTTGCGATCGGTGCCGCTCATCGAATCCCGATTAGGGCTTTCCGGGATGATCCCAGCGATTCAAACGCGAATCCCGGCAAATGGGGCGATTAGGCAATCTACCCAGTATAAGCGCTTCAAACTCGAATCAGCGTGTGTAGAGGGCGTCAATGCGTGGGATACGAGTGGTAGGGTTATCGAACGTGGAAATTGTTTGGGAATAAAAGCTTTAAGTTACTAAAGAGATAGCCGATTACTTTTACTGTCTGTTCAGTATGCCTATGCTAGTAAAAATATAAATGATTTTATTTTTCTATACCACACGTAATCAATGTATTATGATCAATGTATATTTCACATGATATGAAATTTATTTTAAATAGGAACAGACAGTTTGAAAATTTTATCATTAAATAATTTAAATCCATTCACCTATACATATAATATTATAAAGCTGAAGAGTTTGTTTGTTTGTTGGGTTGAACGCTAGGATCTCGGGAATTACAAAAAAAAAAAAAATAATGTATTTAAGTAGTACTTATATCAGTTGTTTAGTACCCATAACACAAGCAAATATAGTTGCTTAATTTGAGACTAGATGGCGCTGTGTGAATGTGGCAGAATATATATATATTATATAATTATTTTAGTGTTGATAACCCATTTATAGAGGAAGGTATAGGCTATAGAACATCATGCTTCGTCTAATAGAAACTTAGCAGTGCACAAATACAGAAATACGGGAGCAAAGCCTCACGCGATTTCTAGTTTATAAATGTTTTAAATTTATTTTATAAATGAATTTATTATATAAAAACTATTAATTTTCTTTGAAAATAATTATGAAAAAGTTTTACCGTACTTATGTAAAGATTTCTTCAACCTTCAAATATAATCATCAAATATATTTTTATTTTTGTTATTTAGTTTTATTTTAAAGTTTATTAAGTGGTTTATGTGCAACTTACCGTCGAGTGCAATTTAATTTTTAGAAACTTAGTTGGTGACTGTTCGCGCACGAACCAAAACGGAGGCGGCGCGGCCGCGCGGGGACTGCACGGCGGGGAGACGAGGAGGGGAGAGGGCAAGCGACGGCGGCCGTTGAAAGAAGATCATTCAAAGCGATGATCCATCGGTGCCAACGGTAGACTTAACGGCCAACACATTATTGTACTGAAATTCTTCTTATATACCAGTATTTACATTATTATACAGTCCACGCTAGTTTTATTTTACACACCACTGAGCCAGGAGCGAACAATTTGGTCCTTCGAGCCGGATCACTGTGGTCGGAGTGACATTACTAGCATTATTGTTTGTCTTTCTATTGTTATCATAGCACTGTATGTTTCTTATATCGCAATAAATAAATAAATAACAAGTGAGCAATTTTCTCCATAGGTAACGTCAACATTAACCAACCTCATTGTCCGTATGTATCGCATGTTAAAGTTGAATTAATTCTAAATCCAGTTGGGTTGTTCCTATCGATAGGTTAGAAAGCTTACAAAGACTTAGCCGTGGGTAATAGGAACCAACAATATCGTACAAAGTTAATGGCAGCTAATTTGTTTAACTGTCGCCTCCAAAGGTTGGGGTTACGTGTTCCAACTGTTCCAAGTAAAAGGTTTTATTTGTTCAGTATTAAGGTAAAAAGGTGGATATTTAGAGATCACCCTTTTTTAGTTTAAAACATTTTATTTCAGTGTTGCAGCGGGAGTGTATATGGAGTTTCTTGGGTTCGATTCCCAGGTGGAGCAAAAACAGTTTTGGATTTTTCTGTACTTTTTTTTTCGGACTAAGTGAGGAGTTTGTATCTTTTTAAAAGACAACGGCCGCTTTACACTACTTAAAATATATCTATTAGCGAATGATTTTACAAACATACAATTAACGGGATCAATTATGCCGGGTTACTGGCAATGTGCTCAATTGCTTAACCCCTATCACATGGGAACTGACATAACTGGCGAAATATGGGTGTGAGGCATCTCTACATATCCCTTTCAGAAAAACAGCGTGCTCAATTGCCCTATCACATGGGAACTGACATAACTTGCGAAATATGGGTGTGAGGCATCTCTACATATCCCTTTCAGAAAATCATCAATTTTTATAAGGTTCCGTACTTCAAAAAAAAAAACGGAACCCTTATAATATCACTTTGCTGTCCGTCTATCTGTCCGTCTGTTAATCAGGAATATTAGAAATCCTTTGTACTACATTTTTATCGCATATCTTGAAGATCAAAAAGTCAAAATCTTTAAGATACGTCTATTAGGTGTTTAATTAAACATCACCTTTCATTGAATCCAGGTTTTATTAAGCTGCTTTCATTCCTACAGTCACGGAACGTTCCGTTTCAGACAAAATACTATTTTTTATTTAGAATTTAATAGCTTTTGTCAGTCCACATCTGTGCGGTCACTGTTCCGTGTCTATAGATATCAAAATACCTTTATACGTAAAATTGAGCAAAGGAAAACATTTCTAAATATTTTGAACATTCTCCCCTCTGTGAAGTAAAATGTATTATCGTTAAGCCCATTAATCCGCTTCATGTTATTTTATAATACCAAAATAATAATTAATACCGATAAAACATAAATGAGTTTCACCTATTTTACTTTGATACCCAACGTTTTTGTAATTCCAGTATACAGAAGGATTAATAACAATATTTATAAATTGTTTTAGGCCAAAATAAACGTTTATTTTAACAGTTCCTGATATTAATGGGTATTGTCTAAAGTATTTGTTGAATTGTTTAAACATCAAAGTGTAAATTGTTCATTGTGTTTATTTATTCGTGGGTAGGTACGTGAAATGTTTTTAATGATAATATTGAAATAAATATTGTTCGTATTTTACTATACGTATGAGAAAAGCATTATATGTAGTTATAAATTAGAAATATTGTTTTATACGGTTTCTTAAATGGAAGATTTGCATAAAATTACGGATTGTAAATAGATTAAAAGACAGTTTTCGCAGACGGAATATTTTTAATTTTGTAATTATTAATATAGTATGAATTTTTCTGCCGTAATATCGAAATTAAATCAGCGTAAGTTGTATCAAAGTAAATCTTTGTCTAGACAATTTGGAAAACTAAGTTTATGTTACAACAGTAGCGATGGTCGAAATTGAAAGTGACTGACATGCAAAAGCCTATACGAAGATGGTAAAGTTTTTCGGCAGGCATGTGCCGGGCATGCTCACAATGTCATGTGTAGAGTGAAGATAATTTTACTAAGAACATAATAATATATATTTGATCATCAATTTCTTCTTAATGTTTTTTATAGCACGATGGTAAGAAACAGACCGCCCGATGGTAACCGGTATGGAATTTATTTTGCACTCAATACGAGTATTAGAACTACATAATATTTTTATATAACCTTCACAAAATAAACTTCCAATACAGTTTATTGCCATACATACAAATTAAAACTAACTGAGCACAAAGCACAAGCTTAGCTAAATCGTTCTGTGTGGGTGGGTCTTTTCGAGTCATTTATTTAGAATTGTTCGACGGCCGATACAATCAAATTGAGTGTATGTTTTAGTACAATTAAAGAACTAATCTTTTGAAATTTAATTACTGCGATTTAGAGCTAAATAGAAATTATCACATTGTGATGGCTTTGTTAGAACATTTGGCTACAATAGGTTTGATATCTGTGTATGACATAATTGGTCATAATACAAGGAAAACATAGACAAAGTGCCACCTTTGCCCCGAACGTTTAATAAGAGGAAGATACTTCTTGACAATACCAAATTAAAGTTTCATAAAACCATACTTTTTTATTTTTAATGTAAAAAAAAAAATGAAATCGGCATTTAAGATGTATATAATTATTATGTATAACTTAATGCCATACAGTATTTTTTTAATTATCTATATTATATCTTTTGTATACTACTAAGATATAGAATATAGATATCACATGTCATGTCTTATCGCTAAAAGTGATTTCTTCCTGACAATACTTACAATACAGACAGACTAATATTATATTAAATTATTACACCGACCGTCATCAGTGAGTCCGTGACCAGGGTCGGTGTAATTCGATCGAAACGTCGGGCAAATAAATAAGGTATTTCATATTTTATATTCCTTAAATATAATACGTGATGTAGACCCATTGCATAATCTATACAATATTATAAAGCTAAAGAGTGTGTTTGTTTGAACGCGCTAATCTCAGGAACTACTGGTCCGATTTGAAAAATTCTTTTAATGTTTGATAGCCCATTTATCGAGGAAGGTTATAGGTTATATAACATCATGCTACAGCCAATAGGAGCTGAGCAGTGGCCAAACAAAAGCAACGGGAGGGATTTTCTAGTAATTTAATATGTGTAGATGTCGTGAAAGTTTAAAAGATTTTTCATAATATTACTATTAGTAATGAACGAAATCAAATACTCACATCCATGCAATTGTTGATGTTATTGGTTATCTTGACATCGACTTCTACAGTTTCTCCAACCTTCAGCGCTGGAGGCAGCGAAAAGTCCAGCTGTATAGGTCGGAAGACGTTGATAGTGCGAGGAGCTGAGAAGCGAAGACCGTGGTTGGAGAGAGACAGTGCCCAGAGTGACCAGCGACCTGCTTCGGAGGGCGCTGAGATGGTCACACCATCGGTGGAGAGCTGGCTTCTGTTGAAGAATAGATTATATAAGTCGTACATATTATTGCCAATGGAACATAACATACATCGTTTATTACGTCCTTTTTCCACAAGAAAAAAAAATCACGTTACACTACGAGGTCTGACTTTGTTGTGTGATGACCTACCTAATTTAAATACCCGGACACATTACTAGAATCCATGATACTGACAATTTAAGAACAAAAAAAAGGTTATCATTTTTGCCCGACATGGAGATAGAACTCTCTAACTGGATCTCTTGTGCAGCAGTCATATTCTCCCAATGCGCAGTAGTGCAATTAATAAAAGTTCTGGGACAACAAAGTTAATTAATAGGCGATTATTCCTACTATCCAACAGCTTGTAAGTTGTTATGTACCCCACTAAGCATAATTTGAAAGTACTTCGAAAGAAAGAAACCAGGCAATTTTTTTATTGATTTTCAGTGTACGCACTTAACTATTTACTGATTAAAACAAAATAAAAGATTTTCTTGATTAAAACAGGGACTTATCGAAACTGTCAACAGTATAAATTTGCTAATACGAACTTGAAATGTCCTTCTAAAATTATATATAACATTCTTAATATTCTTATAGTTTCAGTAAAAACCGTATGAATTTATTTATAATCTATTAAAATAAACAACAACATTCAGTAAAAGATTACAGTTTCCAAATACATAATTGTAGAGCTACTCAACGAAATAATTAGTTACAATATGCCCAATAGCAATACAAGGAATAACATGGCTTCCAATCCACACACTGCGTAAATTTTAGTAACAAAATATCGTTAATTATTTCCGACTATGTTTGCACGCTGCAATGAAAGCTTTTCAATTTCATTACAGTGAATTTATAACCGCTAGAACATGCGAATGTATGTTAATTAAACTGAATAATGAAAATGATTTTATCGGAAAACAATGTTACGGAACTAATTCGATATCAAAAGCAACTGCTGATTCGTGATAGCATATGTTTTTGGTTCATGTTTCTGTCGACTTGCATCTGTTGCTGTGGGCAATTTGTTAATGTTCAATTTGTCGGATTGTCATGTTGTGGTTTGTATGTGTGTTTTTGACATGAAGGTTAGTTTACACTGATGCAATATTTTTGGCGTACATACTTGCATGCTTAGGTCATGCAGATATGCCTCAGTCATGATTTATGGTATATAATGGCCGGCAATTTAAGTTTATTTTATGTTTTTGTGTTCAAGTCTATGCAAACAACCAAAACTGTTCACTAAAACTAAAAGTTACATAAGTAAATACAAGTTAGCTAAACAGATAGCTAAAATACATTGAAATCTTAAGTTAGTTTTACTCTATCGCATTTAATACTGACGAGGAAAAATCACTAAGTAAACAGACGAAAAAATCTCAAAATAAACAAAAGCCTACAATACATTTCAAGTGGGTGTGTTAGTCCTATCTTAAATATAATAATTCAACCACAAATTTCAGAAATAGACCCCCAATTTCTCAAATCCCAACATCAAATCAACAGCGACAATCTTGTAAATACAAGATACTAAACAAGAGATACAATCTTAGACAATCCTACTCAAAATTCAATACAAAATGATGTCTCATTTGTTATCGCTGTCTTACAAACAGTAAGTGGTCTCCTCTGGGGATGAAGCAGGCAAATCTCGAAGGAAGTTAAAATATCAGAGCCGACATCGCTTTGTCTTCAGTGACCCGACGACCTAAGGCCGAGCAGTTTGTCTTTCTGTCCGCCATAACTTATAATGGTCCGATATGATACATTTGACAGCGTCCGCTATTTACTGCGGCTCAGGTACTGGCGTTGGTTTATCTAAGGGTATATTGGGTTTAACTAGTTAGTTTCACTTTAGATACAAAACATAATATTATTATAACTAGTAATATACCTATTTTTTCAGATACTTCTGGTGATATTCTCTGCGTTTTATTTGAGTATTTCTAATTTCTGAGATATTACCTAAATATTTAAAGCAAATCTACTACTAGCTTTGATTAATATAATTCGATGACCAGAAAGCTTTTACGTAACATCTTTACAATCAAAGATCTCATTTTTATAGCTCTTTGTAAGTTATGATGATGATAGTAGATTTGTTTTATTATTTTTATTTTTAAATAAACCATCAAATTTGTTGAGTTATTAGAAACATGGGTAGGTACAATAATTTTAATTCCTCAAAACAAAAACAACAAAAATGAATATGAATTTCTGCTTGTTACAACCAAGTTTCATGTTTCATCATTAACACTGCACAATAATTATACGCAGCAAACCCGTGATCCCAATTTCATTGTTCTCCAACATTTTCAGAACATTTATCAGCAGTGTCGATTGTCGGCAATTCGTCATCCCCACTCGCATAACTTTCCTCCAACGGATGAATCAGCGAATTGGATTTGTGAGTTGACTTATTTATTACTCGCCGATATGTTTTCTAGTTTCCTCTTAGTTGTTCGTGTAACTCTCTTGGGATGTACAAGTTTAGATCTCGTATTATTTATATCTATTTTAGGATCTCCGTATTTCGATTATTACACTTGAATAATTCTACTACAGCAATTTTTTACCTACCTACCTAAAGTTGCTGTTAATATTTTAATGATTGGTTGTAATTGGTTGAGTATACCTAAAAAGTAAACTTATTTAGGAATTAATTTTTTATAAATATAATATTAATCCTATTGAGTGACGTATGAGTACGTCACTCGTGTCCTCCAAAATGGCTAGCACAATTTTAATTATGTTTTCGTGAATTTAGTTAACAATAAGACCCGGCAAGTGGTGTTGCAAATATGTTTCAAGTATGATAGAAATGTGGGAGTGTGCTTCATGATGAAAAATATCTGGATCATAATTTTTTCTAACTAAATTATATGGCAAGTGTTTAATTGTACTCACTTGCTCAGTAACTTGAAGATACAATTATTATAACATTTATTTTAAGAATTTAGTAGGAGTGATTTATTTGAGATTGGAAGAATGGTGCTCTTATGAATTAAAATTTTTGATAGAAATTTTAAAAATATTAGCAAACTAATTAATTAGAATAAGGGAGAGAGCCCCGTTGGCTTCAGGAAATTAGCAATGTTTCACTGAAATAAATTGGAAAAAAAAACTTACGTGTAATTGAAGCATTTCCACATCCAAAGCCTATCGTGTGATGCTGGGGGTACCAGGTGAGCTGGCGCACGTGGTGCAGGTGCCGTCCGCTGTCGATACAGAACACCACCACCGCAAGCCCCACCGCCAACAAACAGTGACACACCAGCAGATACGAACTCTGGACCTGGTTGCTCTTCATGTTCTGGGGTACTAAACAAAAAGGTAATATGAGGCACTGCGATGTTAAAGTAGAAAACATTCATAAACAATCCTTTCTATTACACAGCGAAGTTCTAATTTAGTTTCTAAAATAAACTTTACCAGCAAATTGTCCACATATTATGGCATACAACATTATGTTTATAAAGAAAAATATACATTAATATTCACTACACCATTCCTCATTAAACACGATACCTTTGTGTGATTCACAAAAGAAAACGAAAAAGGTAACCCAAAAAACTTTTGAAGTCAACGTCGGTGTAGATGTCTCAATAAGACGGAAACTGTTCATACGGCCTACATTTAGACAGATGAAAAGGCAGCAAATATTTCCAGTGAATTTCCTCCAACAAACCGGCTGAAAGATGAGTCGCACGATATAATCCTTGCCGACGCTATGAAGAAGCGGTCGGAAAAACACAAGGTATAGTGGCTTGGGACGTGTCCACTTAAAATATTTTATAACTATAGTGTATTGTCAAAACAACAACAATAAAAAAAAAAAAATTGATAAAGTGGCTCATTGTGGCAGAAATTAGGTGAGGCCTATGTTCAGCAGTGGACGTCGTTGGACTGAATGATGATTCTGTTTTGTCTATATTATTTCATGTCTGTCACAAAATAATTGATTTTTTAAGGGTATAAATAAAGAACTTTGCAATTTACACTTTATTTTTAAGTTGCAGTTTGAGTTTCAATTAAAACTTTAAGTTTCATTATCATCATTTCCACCCATAAACGACCCACTGCTGGGAACGGGTCTCCTCCAAAGATTTTGGTTGGAATTTGGCCTACTATACCATGTTGGCCTAGCAATATCAGCCAGCGGCCAAATATGCTGAAAAGTATTCTACAGTGGTTTACATTGGGACGAATTGATATTCGATGACAGATAAATAGTTTTTTATTTATTTCTCATATTCAGTATCACTTAAATTTTGTAGTTCATAATTTAAGAGATAAATTAGTCTGGGAACTACTATTAAATTACTTCTGAAAACTAAAAAAAATCATAAATTACTCACCATAATAACTTTAAAAAAATTAAAGCACAAATATACCCAACACATCCAAAATATATCTCTGTATGTTTTCATACAGGAAGATGAATCGTGTGACGATAAATGATATATTTCGCTTTGAACGCCGTTTGGTATTGTCACGATATTTGATTGACGTCCTTGTATGTAACGCGAATTGTTTGAACGTTAGCAGCATATTTTGGAGTAGCGGTTGCTGTGTATTTCGTATTTGCAAATATATAATCTTCCATCTAGTGATGGTTTAAGAATACATATTGTCACTACCCCATCTCAACCCATGGGTGTCGTAAAAGGCGACTAAGGGAGTAATCTTATGCAGACAAGAGCACTATGAGAAAACGAAAATTCGAAACAAACCCTATACCAACCCGTCTGGCCATCATGATATAGTAGGCTTAACTCCCTCCGCATTCTTTGGAAGTGACCCGTGCCCAGCAGTGGGACGATTTTGGGTTGAAATTATATAAATAATATGGAATGATTTAAAGTTTATAAACCATTATGTTAGGTAGGTTTTATTTTAGACACAAATTGATTTGGTGATGCAGCACTTTGCTTTTCTTGCTAAACAAGTGCTTTGAAACTCTCAAATCAAATCAAATATAATGTCTAAGATTAATTACTTAATGTTCTACAACATTCATTTAATCCAGAAATGTTTGAGGTGATCAAAGGTATATTAATTTGAGACTCTTCATTTCAAAAGTATCAAAATTTTGAAGTCTACCAACGACCAACGATTAAAACTTGTTTTTTCTGTTAACCTAATACCTTTTGCCATGTAGCGCATTCATTTGATGGTCAAATTTTGATGAATTGCTCTTTATTTATCTTCGTTAATGGATATTGATCTGGGCAAAATGGACAAACCTCGATCAAAATGTTTTTATTGAATGCCGGAGGTATATCTAAAACAATAGCTTTACTTGTTGCATAAACTAATTGGCATCCTGTTTGCGAACAGGTTTGTTCACTATAACTTTGTTCTGAATTGCAAACAGCAGTTTGTGTTATAATAACTGAGTTGCTTAATTGCTAAACATTAAGCTTTAACAAAATGAGTTGGCCGATATCAAAATCTGACGCTTCCTTCTTTGTTCCTAGTTAGGATATAGAGTAAGTCAGAAGATATTTGACAATGACAATGATAAAAGAACCTAGGATTTATCTATTACATTTGTTAATTTAGTATTAACAAATCTAACAAAAATCTAAGTAGTCACTTTAGTAAACATAAATAATAGTGATGCTAATATTGAAGAATGCTAAAGTAATAAGGCAAAACATTTGGTTGATGAAAATGGAGCACTTATAAATAAATAACTTACTAGACGAGCCTTACTCAACTTCAGAAAATAAATTTTAATTAAGAACCCACAACTATGTAAGGTTCATTCACTACTTACATTACAAGGCAATAAACCGCTGCTCATTCAGAATTTACACCGGCGAAATTCTACAAAATTAAATTGTTAGACAATTTACTTTCATTCATTTCATAAAATTAAATTTTCAGATTATTTCATTTCACGGCATACCGGATTCGCTGCTAGTCTGACGCGTGAGAATCAATTTACAGACGAGACAAGATTAACCCGTTCAAATCCAATTTCGTTCTTCATGGCATCTACAAGATATGCATCACAATTTGCATGATTGGAATGAGGATTGATGGTGGTGGCTATTTTATTTTTTCTTGCTTCTATTTCACATTTCAAAACAGGAGAATTTTTGCTATTGCGTTTATATTTATGAAGTTTTTATTTTCATCACTATTTAATTTTGACTGGCCTGTTGGTCTAGTGGTTAGTGACCCTGACTGCTAAGCCGGAGGTCGTGGGTTCGATCCCCACCCAGGACAAATCTTTGTGTGATGAGCATGAAGGTTTGTTCTGTGTCTGGGTGTAATAAAATTTATCTATGATATGTATGTATTTACAAATATAATTGCTTAATGTGGGACTAGATGGCGCTGTGTGAATGTGGTAGAATATTATTATTATATTATATTATTTAATTTTTGATGTTATTATGTAATTAAGCGATATTATGTTATCCATTGGAGTAAAGTTAATTAAATAAATAATGATAAAATAATAATGGTCATCTTACATGTATAATCAAAATCATAAAATTACATGCTACAATCCGCGTCAACAACGCGAATGCAACCGTTTTTTTTATATATATGTCTAAATTGCCGATAAAAAAACTAGATCAGAATACATACCATACGTACATAATAATACTATACCACGTATGGTAGGTATTAACCTAGAATAAAATCTAGACACGCGTGCCATTAAAATAGGATAAACAACTAGCTATCGATAATCTTCTATTGTCTATCTCAAATTTACAATTCTGATACCATTTCATTAAAAGTTTATCTCAAATATTTCTCCTACCTAAGGAAGTCATTAAATTGCATGCCACAATCCGCGTCATCTCTTAACTAGTTCCAGCATCCAGTTATTATAGCTGTGCAAGTGTTATTCGATCTCCCGGCAATAACGAGGTTCCTATTCGCATCACTACGGCTGTCGATAGCATACACCGGGAAATTATAAGCTTTTCCGCACAACCCTATGAGACTATCGTTCCGTTAGAGGAAATTAAAAATATTCTTAGACTTTTTGTTAAGTTACATTTAATTTTGTCGGATATTGTTTTACTTTCATATAATTATAAACAAAAGTATGATAATATTCTGATACATATATATAAAACTAACAGGCTCGTTGATTTAAATGACGTTAAATTTGATTAGAGGATCGAAGGTGTGCGTTCAGTAAGACAAGTTTAGTATTATGTTGAGACAAAAACTTGTTCTGAATCTGCATATAGGTATTATATCTGTTAGTTAAGTGTTTTTAACATCCAGCACAACTTCGTGACAGACACTAATGTAGCTGTCTTCTAAATTAGAACAGTTCAAATCAACTGACAATCTACATAATTATAATAATATCTATGAAGAAGTATTAATGTAGAGCATGTTATTGTCCTAATAATAAAACATTGTTACGCGAATAAACTTTCCCAGAAACTGAAATGAACTTCAGTTATTAGGTAGTATTCGTAATTACGCGAAGTAATTTCAGTTGAGTAGTTACAAACAGAAAATAAATTATGAAGTTTAAAATTGCAAAACAAAACCATCATTGGGCTAATGAAATTACTTTTTAATTTGTTTCTTTTTGTGAAATTGAAGACAAAAAATTACGGCCTTTTTATGACCAATGTTCAATTACCTAATTAATGAAACGAAAAGTAATCGAATGATCAGTTTGGAGCTCGTAAAATAAATTTTTATTACAGATTTTTTATTTCTGAACCTGCTCATATAATATAATTTCAGTTCTCTTACATTTATCAGTAATATTTATATTGGTATAATCTCGTTAAGTTAATTAGATGATTATCTTATTGATGTAGACTGCATTTATAGAATTAACTTGTTGTGCCCGCGACTTCGTTCGCGTGGACAACTAATCCCACATTCATGGAGCTTTTATTTTTTTTACGGAACTCTGATATTTTTTCAAAAATCAAAGTAGCCTAAGTTGCTCCTTGTGGCATTAGCTATCCGCCAGTGAAAGTCCCGTCGAAATCAGTCCAGAGATTTGCCGGAACGAACAGAAAGAGAGACAAAAATTTAAAAAAAAAATATTTTGGTATAATATGTACTGTATATACATTCTTATGCATGTAGTAAAAAGCGGTTATTTTAATATTACAAACAGACACTCCAATTTTATTTATTTGTATAGAGAATAGATTACAAACCTGTGTGGTTTCCGTATTGCTATATCAAAGTGAAATATTGTATTTTATGTTTATATTATTGAATAAATAATAAAAAAAAAGTAAATCTTAACTGAAGAGTTACACGTAACTGCATAAATTGAATTATTGGTAAACAATATTAAAACTTACGTCTGGTGTGGATCAAAGCGTGCATCAGGTGGCGCACGAGCACCAATCAAACACATCGTGGAGTCAGGAGGTGCTAGGACTCGCAATTGGAGAGCAGCTCTGGGGTACCACCAACGCCTTTCTTCAATAGCTACTGCAACCTAGGATCAAGAAAAAATTGTTTTAATATAGAATGTGTAATATTAGAAAAAGGACACGCACCAACTTAGAAAGAAATTCCTAAGTTTCGCATCGAATAACAGGGACGACTGGCCGATTGGCCTGTTGGTCTAGTGGTTAGTGACCCTTACTGCTGCTAAATAAATAATAAAATAAAAAATAAAAATCATTTACTGTCAGACACATGGCCCATAGTTTGTTAGTTACATTTCTTAAAACTATGTTAGTAAGTACCTAACCTAATACAAAACCCTACCATAAGCAGCCTCACCAAGCCGCCTGTAGGACGTGGAGCTTGCTAAACCTACCTATGGCAGGCCCATCCCACCTCTCTGCAAATACCCTCAAGATGCTGTTGGTGCTTCCCCTTATTCTGCGCATTATTGACGCTACTTTAAGCCGGAGGTCGTGGGTTCGATCTTCACCCAGGACAAATTTTTGTGTGATAAGCATAAAGGTTTATTCTGTGTCTTGGTGTAATTTATCTATAATATGTATGGATTTACAAAAAAAAATGTATTTAAGTAGTATAACACTTGTTTAGTACCTATAACACAAGCAAATATAATTGCTTACTTTGGGACTAGATGGCGCTGTGTGAATGTGGTAGAATATTATTATATATTATATTGCAACTAATAATCAATTTTGAATTTCGAGATACGATCGCTTGATTTGTATATCGTTCCGAAATGTTTGAAAATGACGTGAGCATACCAGAATGGTAAAAAATAACCTCGGAAGTGGTTGTGATTATATTCAAGCCACAAGGTCTTTTGGCGTTGTTCACTTTTCTTTTCAGTTATATTGAAAACAAATATATCACTGTTTTTACAGAAGAAACCTTTATTATTTCTAAAACAAGCTTCATTAATAAACCCTACGCCATACCCTTCTTTGATACAGTTATACAGTCCAGTAATACCGGGGCGTTTAATCAACGAGCCCTAATGAAAGGCAATTCGTTGTGTGTTAAAGGACGCAATTAAGAACGCCTGTAATTTCCACTGTAGCCTGTTATTCTATATACTCGTAGTGCGTATTGTGAGATAGACATCGGTATAATATATGTATATTAACAGTACGAGTTAATCTTGTGTACACGTGATAACTACAGGACTAGTACAGTACAGGTGCTTGAATCGTCGTATAGCGTATATCCTGAAAATAATAATAATATGTTTTTTTTTTTTTTTAATTTTTTTTTTAAAGTAACAATAAATTACTTAAAATTGAATTACAATCTAGCCTATAAGACTAATAAAGTAAAAGAACTTTTACATAATTATATAAATAATGTAATGAAAGAAAACTCATACAACAATCTCATAGAACATCAAACTCACACTTTCTACTGACTTTTAATACTATTGGTACTATTACTTACGCAAAATGCAATCATTTCAACCCATAAATGTCCCACTGCTGGGCACGGGTCTCCTCTAGAGAATGTGGGAAAGTTTAGCCTACTATATATAGGGTTTGTTTCGAATTTTCCTTTTCTAGCAGTACTCTTATCTGCTTATGGTTTCCTTAGTCGCCTTACGACACCCACGGGTTGAGATAATGTTATTAAGTATTCTTAATCCAAACTCATTATTAATAGTACAGAAACAATTTTGTCTTGCGTACCTATCATTTATAGAACCAAATGGTGAACCATGAATGGCTCACCATACCTGCTCAATAGTGCATACTATATCGCTTCACTTTGTACGTAACCAGTCCGTCATTGTCCCTAGCCCGGCACGTCACACAATGTGCCTGTAGCAGACATTTTCATACACCGCTTGTTTGATCGTAAATTTAATTAAAATCGGTGCTTCAGTATTCATAAATAAAATATTTCAATGAGTAAAATGCTTACAAACTATTCTGTGTACTAGTTTAAAATCGAATGACTATGGAATAATGATTTCAAGTAAATTTATAAATAATACTGACTGGCCTGTTGGTCTACTGGTTAGTGACCCTGACTGCTAAGCCGGAGGTCGTGGGTTCGATCCCCACCCAGGACAAATCTTTGTGTGATGAGCATAAAGTTTTGTTCTGTGTCTGGGTGTAATTTATCTATAATATGTATGTATTTACAAAAAAAAGAAAATGTATTTAAGTAGTATATCAGTTGTTTAGTACCCATAACACAAGCAAATATAATTGCTTACTTTGGGACTAGATGGCGCTGTGTGTAGTAGAATAGTATTATTATTATTATTATTATATAATAATTCCTCTTTGGTTGTCGCAATAAAGACAGGTTTTTCTTGTCTATTCGCCGCTTTGTTAAGTTAGAGCCATATGTGTTTTAAGTCAAGATATTTAAATCATTATCATCCGTGTTGTGACGGATTAAGAATACATAATGTCACCATCCCATGTCAACCCGTAGGTGTTGGAAAAGGCGACTAAAACCTTATGCGGACAAGAGTACTGCGGGAAAACGGTCTGGTCAGCGTGGTATAGTAGACTAAATTCCCTCCACAGAGACCCATGCCCAGCAGTAAGATGTTTATGGGTTCAAATGGTGGTGATGATAATTTAGATATACTACATTATTTATTAGAGATACACGTAAGTATAATACTAAAGCAATTGGAATAATTATCACAAAATTTTCTTTAAAAATTTCACCACTAACTCCACTTTAGTCTAAAGTTCAAAAGATAGTCGTCATCAAAAAACCGTACTCCTTTATTAATTCTTAAATATCGATTCCAGAACTCATTAAATGGAATTTTTTAAGTGGAAAATTCTCAAAAGCACCCGACATCTTCATTTTACCTCGGAATTTATTTCACCAAACAGACAATATTAAAAGTCCAGAAGGAAGTAGCCATTTCAATTTTAATTAACGGTAATAGTCCCTTTCGGCATACTTATTCAACATTTTTGTCACAAATTCTTAAATGGACCCATCCCAATTACTATCATGGGACATTTTAATAGAATAAAATATTGAACTGTGACATAACCATTGTACGAGGTGATTATATTTTTTCGATAATTGTTGTTTAGATGTGGTTCGGGTTTGAAAAGTTTAGAAACTTTTGTCCATTCTCCGATGTTTTGTTATAACTTTGCCAGTGATGTTAAACATTAGTTTATAAACTTATGTCATCGGTAACGCCATAGATGTATAGTAGATTACCAACCTCCTCTTATGATGATATAGGTCTATGCCTATATAAAAATATATTACTCCCAAGAAAGATAAATATTTTTAATTTTTTGGAATATACCGCCGGTAATAGGTAACCCTAAGAAAGAAATTTGAAATAAAATAAGCTAAAATTTTGAACTAATTTATTAATGAAGTTTTTCCAGAATACAGCCTAGACATTAGTTACGAGTATTAGCTAGCTCGTAGATTTAAACAAAAGCTAATTTATTTCGGTAGGTAATTAATTTGAACAGTTGTACACGTTTGCTTAAATGTATTGAATGTAATCTCGAACTAATTAAATGAGAAAATTGGAGAATTAGGTTTTGTAATTGAAAATGTTGTCATAGAATTTAGATCACTCGTTAAACTTCGAACATCTATGCCGCCAAAATGATTTCAAAATCATTTTCAATTATAAGTCATTATAATTAATTATCAGTATAAGTTAAAAGTAAGAGACCGGCGTGTTAAACACGCGGTCCGAGTTCGATTCCGACCAGCAGTACCAATGTGGATTTCACTTTGTGGAATTTATATGTACTAGTCATGTGACTTACCATCTGCTAACGGTGAAGGAAAACATCGTGAGAAAACCCACATACTCTAGAAGAAATTCTATGGGTATGTCTGATCCACCAACCCGCACTAGGCCAGCGTGTGTGGATTATGGCCTAAACCCTCTCACTCAACCCGCTCTCTAGATAAAGGAGAGGAGACCCGAGCCCAGCAGTGGGACATTAATGGGTTGCTGATGAAAATGAATGATGATAAGTTAAAAGTATCGGTATTAAAACTTTATTTTTAAATATAATTTAAAAAAAAATCTTTATACATAATTTTCTCAAGCTTAAGTTAATAATTATCAACCTCTATTAAAAGAAACATGTGTTGCATTCCCTATAAAACATCAAACAAAATATTTTTATTTCAAAAATCAACTAGAACGTGGTGGCGAGCCCCAAAATCAACACAGCACTAATTAAGCTCCGTAAACGCTGTTTCAATTTTACGCCAATTGACTGATCAAAGGTTCGTACACCCTGATTAATCATTATTATGTACCATGCAGGCTTATTGAGTAATAATTGAGTACACATAAAGCATTCAACTGAGAATTGGGTAAAAATACCTACAGGGTAGCTTGCACGCTACTTTATCGGTAAGAACATAGAATAATTTATAAAGGCGTAAGTTTGGAAACGCTTTAAAACATTTTGAACTTTATACAAATTTCCGTAAAATGAAATTTATAGACAAACGTATTTTATATTATATGTATTATATTTTACTCACTGTGGATACCATTTTAATCAAAGTGACTGAATATTTTAAATCAATAAATGTGATCAACAGATCCAAGCCTTAGGTATTATATTTTTTTACAGGGATAAACCTATTCAATTATTACGGTACCTAATGTATTTGGAATTGGTTAATGATATTATTATAGGTCTGCCTCTGTGCTCGGTGCCTGCCTGCCGGTACTGCCTCGGTGGCGCAGCGGGAAGTGTATACGACTGCTGTGCAAGAGGTCCCGGGTTCGATTCCCGGGTCGGGTGAAAATGGTATTGGACTTTTCTAACATGAAAATCCAGTATTGAGATTTTCCCAGAGTTTGGTAAACAAATGTTCCCGGTAGATGACAATAGGCTCGCCCCCTATTTCATGGGACCAAACATAGCTGGCGAAATGTGGGTGTGAAACACCTCTGCCTACCCCTTCGGGGAAAAAGGCGTGATGCTATGTTATGTTATGTTATTATTATAGGTAATATACAAAAAGAACGTATCTATCATAAGACAAGAAAACTATATAGACAATACAGCAATTATAAAATGACGAGAATTTGTACCAAATTATGGTTCATGTTCAGACAATGTTTTTTCAGCTATAACTAACGCCTATTTGCTTAATATCTGTACCAAAACATTAATTCTACTCGTTTAGTTAAGTAAATAACGGCTATTACTACAAATGAAAAGTATGATAATTGGGTTTGTAGCACCGTGTATCTGAAACTAAATCGAAACCGATGTTTTCTTTAAGTGTTTGATTATTTGCAATTGGAAAATTCAATTCTTGAACTACATTTTTCTAGATTACTTATGCCTTTATTAAAGAATACTGTCATCTTGCTTAACGCTTGTAACAATCCAGTTTAAAAATCTCTAAAAGTGTGTCGTCAATCAATTCTAATAAAATTGTTTAATTTTTTTTTGTTTAATATTCTACCACATTCACACAGCACCATCTAGTCCCAAATTAAGCAATTATATTTGTTTGTGTTATGGGTACTAAACAACTGATATACTACTTAAATACATTTTTTTTTGTAAATACATACATATTATAGATAAATTACACCCAGACACAGAACAAACCTTTATGCTCATCACACAAAGATTTGTCCTGGGTGGGGATCGAACCCACGACCTTCGGTTTAGCAGTCAGGATCACTAACCACTAGACCAACAGGCCAGTCGTATTTAACAAATTAATGCTTCTTTCTTTTTTATACGCTATTGCTTTCTTTCTTATACGTAATTTAACAAATTAATGCTTCTTAATATCAAAACCTTGTTTCAATAAGGCGTTAAGTGAAAATGAGTCAGCAATTTAAATCTGGAATTTATAGCATTAAGTTTGATCACTCTAAAGTGAAATTGTTTATGTTTTTACAGTTATTACGCTTTGACTCTGAAGATGCGATATAAATTGACCAAATTTTTAATTAGCTTACAAAAGGCACTTACCTCTTTATGCAGTAGTCGTACATGGAAGCTGGCTACGTCACTAACAGGCTCGCCGGCTTCTGTGACGTAATAGACGAGCAGGGAACTGACGGGAGCCATGTCAGCTGTTACAGGGAACCTGTCAAAGGAACATTGTTACCATTTAACACGAAGCCTTTGAAGTTTTGTAGGTTAGGGTAGAACCTTGTCGCAATTTAACTTTAAGAACTAAATAATATTATAGCGTTATGCCTTTTTCGTGACGGATTAGACAGAGATGCATAATACCCTCATCGTGCTAGCTATGTAAGGTATTATGTACAGAGAGTAGAGTAATGTCATTGTACAAAATAAAAGGTTACACATTACTCATAAGATAACAATTCATTTAAAATGTTACATTGTAATGACAAAAAATTATCAAAAACCGCATACTCGTCTGCCGTATGTATGTAATAAACTAAAATAAGTATGTGTATTAAACTAAAAATCCAGTCTAAACTAAATGTAATTTCAACACTTAAAAGAAAATGTGTTAAGGTGAAAAGAATCTGAAAATTTTACATTAAAGCAGTTTCTGGGTCAATAAAGTCCACCTGCGTGCAATATATCACAGTGTACACTAACTTCGCTACGTACAAAATTCTTATGATTGTTTTTCCTGATTTTTAAGAAGCGCTTTTCTGTAATATTGCGTGGTCTACGTTTGTTATTTCGGTATGGATATGATTTAGTTCTAGATGGTTTATTTGTTTTGTGGTTTGCTTTCATATTATTGAAATATTACCGAATTGTAATAGAATTTTTTTCTTAGCATATTTTATCTTTATAATTTTAATTGTTATTTAAATAAAAAAGAGATGATATGATAACCATTTACCTATTAACTAACATTATTAACTTATTTCTATTTGTGAGACAAATATTTACATTTAAAGCAGTTATTAAAATAAGCTGCGCCCGCACACCGTTGCTACGTCATCGAATGATCTACGTGACTTGACGCACAACGACACGATAGGGGCTTGGCGGCGGCGATGACGTCACGAAGCTTCAATTTCTTCAATTTTTTGGATGTCTGTTATTCAATCACGTCAGAACGTCAATTTCGCACACATATAGATTATAGTCTGGAATTTCACTTTTTACTTTATACCGTGTAAATGAAGCTGCAGGCGAGGCTATTACATAAAATGTGACATCACAATATACCATAAATAAATTCACTCAAACTGGCATTTACTAAACCTTGCTTCATTTTGCGTGTCTCATGCTCAATAAACTTCCAGTTAGCTAATAGTTAAGAGTATTACAGAAGAATGGGGTGAAGTAATTTGGCACGGAGGTTCGACACGGTTTCTGCCTAGTTTCATTACTAGATTTATTTTCCTTGTCTGTTACTGACATGTTATTTCCAACAACTTGTGTTTCAGCAGTAAATTCGATTAATTATGTAGTGAATTATAGTAATTACTCTATTGAATGAGTTTTTGCCAAGTTATTGGTTTGGGTGATGGAATTATTGAAGGTTTGACTTATTTGTAATAAGTAAAGACTAGTGCGCGAAAAAGCTTATTTAGAATCTCGACATTCGACTTTATTTTGATATTGTTGTCAAATATTTGAAAATTAAAAAGTGGTCGCTGTCACTAGCTAACATTTGACAACGATATCAAAATTGATCAAATGTCAAGATCTGAATTGGCCATCAGAGGTCGAAATTAATCGAACAATACTGTTACAGAAAATTAAAAATAATATTAAATTATATATTTTTTAATTAAGTTAAAGTTCGTCAATTACAGCTATTGAACACATTGTTGTTTCTCATAACAATCGAAAATCACCTATCATTCCAATTACATTTTTGAACTGGTTTGGTATATTATAACAATTATTATTAGAATATATATTAATAAGAATATTATAATACATATAAGAATTTAACGTTTTTAAATGGCACATCATGTACTAAGACTATTTACAGCTACTTGAAGGGAGTAGCCGCCGTGTACATTTGAGCATTATTGTTATAGTAATCCCTATATTTGCTGACTAATTTAAAGTACATCAGTAGTTTAAAATAACTAAAATAGTACCCTCACTACCTACCTATACAAAAAACATACATAACACTTTCATAAAGGTCAGAATATTCT
This sequence comes from Laspeyria flexula, assembly GCA_905147015.1. Taxonomy (NCBI): domain Eukaryota; kingdom Metazoa; phylum Arthropoda; class Insecta; order Lepidoptera; family Erebidae; genus Laspeyria; species Laspeyria flexula. The sequence continues at coordinate 13,208,679 of LR989960.1, read as the reverse complement.
ACAAAAAAGGGACCCACATTTGCCAACACTTTTATAGAATTATAAGCGGTTAAGTAAACCAAATAAGTGCGGGTTTCGTGTACGGGTGTTATAAACATGGGCCCTTTGTTTCTCAACGGCTTGTCAGGCCCAAAATACACAAATCACAATATTCCTACAATACCAATATTTGTCGCCATAAATCTGAAGTTGTTTTTACTGGGCCTAGAATAATCGTAACGTTCAATTTGTGTGTTTAGTGTTTGTTTGTGTAAATGATTCGTGTTTTAAGGCCTTTAGTATATCCAATTTGGTATTTAAAGTATGTGGTGCGTTCAAAGACTAAAAACCGCAATAAACTGAAAACACTCACAACGCGCTGTGGCATACAAGTGGTACAAAGAGAGAAAAGAGGACTGGTTTAAAAAAAATAAAACATAAATAAAAGGAGAAAAAATAAATGGCTGTTCCTCGTCACCACAACGCATTATGGTGGTATAGTATGATAATCAGAATACGAATTTCGAAAAGTCTTTCTATAGTAACCACAACGCGTCACGCATTGACATCGTGAGTGTTTTATAACCCATAAGACTGTCTTCTGTTTTTGATTCTATTTTTAAAAAGCTTTGCACTTTTGCTCTTTTTAAAAGAAACATAAGTATAACATGATTTGCCAATAATAACTTGGCCTCTAATTAGCACTATCGACATATTATTAAAACAAATCAATACCCCTGCCACCAATACCGATATTTGTCGTTATTAATCTTAACGTGTTTCCCCAACACTAAAACCCCTCGTGTTGTTTGCTCTACGATGTTTATTGGCCGATTGGTTTTATACGATGTCCATTTATAACAACAGTAGTTGACCTAAAAGCATTTAGTGCTAAGACTAACGAATTTATGGACTGTCCATCGTTTGGATTAAATTGTGAGTTGTTGTTTATTGTAATTGGGTCAGTCCTGGGTTCAGCTTTTTAGGCAGAGGTTCACCTTTAATTTTGCCATCTATGTCTGGCTCCATTTAAAAAGGGGTGATTCAATTGCCATTAGGTAATCAGATGTGTACCTGATTTCTGGATATACGGTATCAACTGTGAATGTCAAGACAGAAAAACCCAATTAAATTTATGCTAGAGCCGGGAATAGCCCCTGGGAACTTTTGCAGGGTAGTATTCACTCCCGCTGCGCCAGAAAGGTAGTCATAGCAACGTCAAATAAGGACAAATAGGTAAACTAAAATAAATACATTTTTACTTTGATCATATTGGTAAAGATTTATCTTTCAGGGGTCTCCTGGAAATATTACAATAAAACAACATTATTATTCCCATCGTGTTTATCATACTGATCAAATAAAACATTTTCAGTATATATTTTTAGTGAAATATCAATAAAGGAATATTTATTACACAACATAAAATTGATATGTACTACGGATGACTAACATTCCAAGTAAAAATTCCACAGCCTTTTATATTATTTCCAATTAAATATTCGACGAATCGTATCCATTGTCAGAGATGTTTTATCAAATAAAGTGTTCATCAAATTCTACGTAGATTAATTCCCATAACTCTTTATTGACAATGTTTTAATAAAAGTCAGTTCAGGTATCATGCTTTCACAGAGTTTATTAAACGAGATAGCAAGTTTTTATGGACAAAAATTAACCCAATAGGCACGAATTCCTATCCGTGTGAATAGTTATTTGATTCGTCGACTATTAATTAATCGTCGATAATTATTTAGTTCGGTCAAATTTTGAAGTAAAGTTTTTGTAACTAGTGCGCTAATTTTGTAATCTAATTTTATACTCCGTCCGCTTGTTTATTTAATAAAAAATATACATATTTTTTCGCTGAATGTATGCAACGAACAGTACCTATGGTACTACAACTTTCAAAATGTGCCAGTCTACAGCTAATCTTTGCTTTAAATATCTTTGTTTATTTATATGTCGAAAACATTTTCAAGAAAGTTCTTAACGTTAAAAGAGGTCAAGTAATTTTCAAGATCATAAGCTTAATTAAAAGTTCTGAAACACTAAGTTAAAATGTTGTATAACAATCTCGAAGATCTAATTAAAGTAGATCAGTTGCGTCAAGGATTTTTAATTACCTATTTACTTTCGAGATTGAAGATTTAAAAGGCCAAGCGTAGTTGATTAACTATTTAGGATTTTAAGTAATTTGTAATGGATAGATGTTTTAAAACATTATAGAGAGATGAAAGATTTTGACGGGTGAGGTGAATATAGAAAAGGACTCAGTTCAATTTCTAGTTTAAAGTAGTCCTATGGGGAGACATGGCGAGAAAAGAGAAGGCATATTTTCCTCTCTTTGTTATGTCTATGAAATGTTCGGTGGTTATCATTTACTATCAGGTGTCTTGTCAGACAATTGGCAACTTTGGCGACAAAAAATATCAAAAGAAAGATAAAATATTTTATTGAAGAAGGCGAAATTTTATTGAACTCTTAGAGTATCTAAATGACAAAAAATAAAGGAACAAAGTTTTATTGGACCGTTTACCTGATCTTTGTTAAAGTTTTTACAAGTAATGGAAGTCACAAGAAATTTTATAACTTTGACATTCTTTAGTAGAATTTTATGTATGCAACAGTTTATCTTTTGATGAAGTCGACAAAAATCAAGATAATTTTGCGGTGACTACACTTTATATACCACATTTGAATCATAATGCTCTTGATCTTTATAAACCACCTTTGAATAAATAAATAAAAAATAAATAAATAAATGATCTATTTAATCCATACTTAAATGAGTTTAAGTATGATGAAAATATTCATTTTTAGTATGTCACGTAAATAAGCATAAATAAGTACTTATTCAAACCAAGTACTTATTCAAACCAAGTAAACATAGCCTATTTTAAGAAACAAAAAATGCTACTCAACTTTAATCCTTGTTTAAAGGGACATGAGATAAAAATTACCGTTTTAATTTACATCCTTTTCGAACGGGAGAACAATTTAAAATTTTTCATTTCGAACAATGAGTTCAATGATTCATTGATATCTGATATAAAGTGCATTATGAGTGGAATTTGTTTCGACACTCGAACAAGAGGAGCTGACATTTAAAAAAATGCTTGTTTCCCGATAACCGAACAAACGAACAATTTGCCGATACAAATTGCTTTTTATTGTACTCTTTCATTTAAAAATTTCTTTCCATTTATTTGAATCGTCATTGGGGTATTGTTAAAAATAAAAGTGAAAATGAATACGTTAACAGTGTTTTGTTTTAATTGCCTTTCAGAGCTTGTATCATTACGTAGAGTTGTTCACATAATTATTTGTGTATTGATTTCATAAGAAAAAAAACTAGTGTCACTAGCTTTAGTTTTAAATCTAGCATACGAGTATAACATAATCCTGTGTTGAATTATCAAACCTACAATTAGCATACCAAAAAATACATTGTGATATCCAAACGATTTTCAATTTTTAAACAATCAAGTTCACCGTTCCTCCAGATTAAGACCCCAATAAAAAAAATCTAACAAAAAACAAATGAAAAATTCTATGCGTAGAATATTAGGTTATTTTTTAAGTATTTACTTACTACTTTCTCTTTATATAACATCAGTAGACAGCTTACGGACGGCAACGTAGAGCTCGTCTGAAGTTTTATTTTATTACTAAGCTGAAGATCACTGTAATCTTTAGCAATATATCAAACTAAATGCTTCGTAATATGACAGGGAATATTAATATTTTTCTCGCGAATAACTTGCGGAGGCAATAAGTTTCGATAATATTCTAGCGCGTTAATATCAACGGTGAATGTTGAAGCAACAATAAAAATACAGTACATCCTACCAAAAAATGCACGTAAGATTTCAGATTCATAACTTGTCTCTGCACTTACATATTTTGCCTCGCTACCTCTAAGTACCTACTTCTTAACCTAATCTTTCAAAAGCAAGGACCTAAGAATATGCAATAAAACATAAAAAATGGCCTCTTATCCGCAATCATAAATTCATAAAAGATTTATCTTCAGATTTATTAGGGGAACTAAAATGAATGGGTCTTGTCGCAATGCTCGTACTGAAAAAATGTTGGATATGACTGTATCAGTCAGGATGTACCAGGGCTGGCTGGTGTTATTACGACTAACGGTCGAAATATTATCAAAAAACAAAAACTACCAAATGAATCATTGCGTTAAATCTTGTTAATTTATTTATTTTCGCCCGATAATTACGCGATAAAATCTCAAGTCAATCTCCCTTTTTAATTCAGATTTAAAACCAGGCAAAGTAGACAGTTTGTCTGAGTAAAAGATTGAATCTGAAAACGTTCCCTTTCCATTTTTATAAAGAAGACGTCTGTAATAGACTTCACAAGTAACTATCTATCTAAATACAAAATTCTATTCATATTGTTAGAGCCGTTCATGAGATACCAGTGTAAATTTTGAGCAAGGTACTTTTTCAGTAAGCAGGTTAAAGTTCCGTGATAATAAAAAAAAATCAGCTGGTTAGTAATCATTTATGATGACCTCGTTATGGATACAAGTTGGAAGGGTCCCCTCCTTCGATCAAACCATTGATTTTGTAGGACCATTTTTTTTTTACTTACTTAATATTTATGTAATTGAACAGCCATATTGTCCTACAAATTACGTTATCCGGGTATTTCCTTTCCGGTCCGGTATACCCTTGCTACGTCTGTTAGCTACCACAATCAAACTTTTGGAACACGAAATTGTTGGGCGTCTCATTGAAATGAAGGTACTCACGAAAAATTAGCTTGATAGTAATCAAAAAAAAATTTGGACCAGGGATCCAGTACTATATTACTTAACTGTGTCCTCAAATAGTAAAAATATATTGCTATGATAAAAGAAACAATAATATTCCTCCCATACATTTATTATGGTAGATTAAATTCGCCTTTCTTTTCATCGCTTTATCGCATTTACCTCACACAATGTCGCATACATGTTTATTCATTTGATGCTAATGTTCTTTAACGTGACCTGGATAATGGTAATGTACGGAGCTATTGAAATATTTTAAAAGGTATTTTCCTCTTTACGTTATTATATCTATTTTCGTTATGAAGAAAATGTTTTCGAAAATAAATGGTAAGTAACAAAATGTAGTGTAGCCGTGTGGTGACGGATTAAAAATACATATTGCCACTACCCTATTTGAATACGTGACTGTCGTATAAGGCGACTAAGGGAGTAACTTTAAACACACAAGAGCATTGCGAGAAAAGGAAAATTCGAAACAAATCCTCATACCAACGCGTCTGGTCAGCATGGTATAGTAGGCTAAATTCCCTCCAAAACATTTGAAGGAGACCCGTGCCCAGCAGTGGGACGTTTCTGGGTTGTAGGAAGCCTTCTAGGCAACTTGATAAATTCTAACACTAGGCCTCAAGCCTATATAAGAAGAAGTACTTATTATGGTTTATTTTTACTTGTCATTGCGTCCCGTTACGCAGCTGCCTACTACTAATTTGTTAGTGTTGGACCGCATCTGGCCGCACAGACACTATCGTTAGGCACTATCGTTTTCTGTCACTTAGAAATGAGCCTGGGCGGGACACATTTGTCGTTTGCCTGACGAGCTGTGGGCAAAAATTTGAACCTCGTGGCGCCCCACGATAGCAAACCGAAATCGCAGCAGATCTTGCAAAAGATGGTGAGATGAGTTGGACCAATACTGCAAAGGCTGGTCCACAATAGCTACAAACCGAACAATATGGAAGTCATGGGGAGCGGCCTTTGCCCTGCAATGGAATGATACGGGCTAAGTGTAACTGTAGAACTATCATATACTAGAGCCAGATAGGGAGTGGAAGCAGCTACGCCTGGTCAATTACGCCGCGTATTTGTAATAAATGACGGTTATAATGACAGGAAAAAATATAATAATAAATAATAGAAAAGTGTGGTTCGGTGCGCCACATGTGGTCCAACCCGTACTCTGCTGGAACACCTGTGTCTGGTTGACGTCACCTCAAAACGGCATGTTTTGTAACTTGAACCGAGCCCAGATTCAGATTCAATTAGATCAATTCAATCAATTCAGATCCTTTGCCAATTACACAAGCTGTATACCTCAGCAGAAAACCTCAACTATGATAACCCTATACGATAGCTTTTGTTAAATGTACTTCACAAGCAAAGGTGTCGTAAAACCTAGTTTTAATAACTTTCCTTCTTCAATCTTCACATAATGTGAAACTTAAACAATCAAGTTGGAAGCAACAAGGTGACATTATTCAATATTCTCAAGCCATCGGAACTTATGCTATTACCGGTTGGGTTACGAGGGCCGTCCGTTTAACTTAAATTAATTTCCAACTTCCAGCCCTTCATCGGTTCGTAAACAGGTATCGGTGTGTTAGTAGTGTAGTTGCGTTTTTGTTTAAACTTTCAACATTTACAAAGGCAAACTCCGATCAGAAAATTGGCATTCCGTTTTTAGTCAACTTAGCAACCCATTAAGTCCCACTTCTGAGCTCGGGTCTTTTCTCCTCTAACTAGAGAGCTGAGAGAGGTTTAGGCGATAATCCACTGCTGGCCTAGTGCGGGTTGGTGGATCAGACATACTCAAAGAATTTCTTCTAGGGTATGTGGGTTTCCTTACGATGTTTTCCATCACCGTTAGCAGATGGTAAGTCAGTTGTGTGTAATCCCACAAAGTGGAATCCACATTGGTGCTGCCAGTCAAGATCGAACTCGGACCGCGTGATTTGCACCCGGTCTCTTATCCATTCAGCTACCATCGCTTATTATTCTCGGTACTCACGGGTCTTGAATACAAGACTCTTTCACAATAGCTGAACACACGTCACCATGCGTACAAGATTATTATAGTCAATAAAATTTAAAGAGATTTTTAAACTCTGCAATTATTCTAACCTCATCAAGCTCAATGATCAAAATAAACAGGGAATTAATAGACACACGAAATTTCACAAATATAATACATTATTATACCTCTTGCGTTAGTTTATGTATAGTGCCTAATCTTACGCACTATACTGCATACAATATTCTCATATTTCATATTCTGATAAGAGGGCAACCCGACACGAGCGAAGAAAGATTAGATAATTCTCAGAGGAAACGCTGTTATTCTGAAAACAAAACCAAGCAAGTAATTTACTTAAAATTATTATTATTTTTATAACATTTTGTTGGTGATGTATCATCGTAATTTGTTACAGTAAGGCACGTAAACATTTTACATACACACAATTAACTTTCACATAAACAAGTTCACTCATTCATATTATTCTTCTATGTAACATGTTTTCTGAAAGTGTTGACTGTTTATCACCCAATTACCAATGATATTTATGTAAAAATTAAGTACACATAGTACTAACGCGTGCGTACTATGCATTCTAAGAAAAATTACAATTTACATCATTTAATTCTGTTTCCATTAGCAGTTAGTAAATAAAAAGATAATTTAGTGATGTGTTAATTGCTGTAAATATTCTCCAAAAACCTTCTTCTTTTTCGGAGTTATTTAAAAATGATATTTTAATAGGACTCGTCCATCACAAATGATTAACAAAACCAACTCCAAGGAGAAGAATTGTGGAGATCCGTGCCTAAAAATGGCTAACCACAAAGAGATCCGTGACTAAAAGTGGCTAGCCAAAAATTGACTTCTCATCTCTATTAAAATAACTGAGTGGGTTTAGGCTTTCTTCACTCACTTTTTACTAAGTTAACTACAGCCTAAAAAAGCTAGTATTATTTTTTAACGTTTTTGAACTTCTGTTTCCTCTGCTATATTGATTGTAATATTTTTAATTTTGATACTTGAAAAATCATTTCAAAATACAATAATATATATAGGTGAATCCGCAAACGAAAACTTGTTCTATAATAAAAGAGATATAATTCTTAGAGCGGGCACGGTGCTCTGGGGTACAATACATCACTCGCCGTCGGCCGAGTTGGATTATTGCTGCTTTTTTATCAGATCAACCGCTGCGTTGAATTCTTTTCCGGTTTTTTGGTAACGAATGGTGGGCGTATATGGGAAGGTTATGAAAAATGTATGTTATGTAGTGGATGCAGTAAAACTTGCCTCATGGTTTTTGCAGAGTTAGTTTGTTGTTTTGTTTTTTTTCTTGTGAGCAAGATATGGAAAGAGTTAGTCGTCTAACTAAAGGCATACATTTTTAGGGTTCCGTAGTCAACTAGGAACCCTTATAGTTTCGCCATGTCTGTCTGTCTGTCTGTCTGTCTGTCTGTCTGTCTGTCCGTCTGTCCGTCCTCGCTTAATCTCTGTGACCGTTAGCACTAGAAAGCTGAAATTTGGGACCAATATGTGTATCAATCACGCCGACAAAGTGCTAAAATAAAAATTGGAAAAAAATGTTTTATTAGGGTAGCCCCCCTATATGTAAAGTGGGAAGTGTTTTTTTTTTTAATTTTAACCCTAATGTGTGATATATTGTTGGAAAGGTATTTAAAAATGAATAGGGGTTTACTAAAATCATTTTTTGATAATGTCAATAATTTCGGAAATAATCGCTCCAAAAGTAAAAAACAAAGCGTCCCCCCCCCTCTAACTTTTGAACCATAAGTTTAGAAAATACGAAAAAAATCTGAAAAGTAGAACTTTATAAGGACTTTCTAGGAAAATTATTTTGAACTTGGATGGAAACAACAGATGGAAACTGCAGTTAACCAATATAATTTGGTCCCTGAATCGTATGAGCGCCTATACAATCCAGAGGTCAAGTTTCATTTGCCCGTATTTTTTTTTTAACTTCGTTTACATAATATTTTATTATCCTGAACGTATCTTTTTTCAAACAAAAAAATAATTATTAAAATAGGTTCTCGCAATTCAAAATTACCATCGAAAACTTCTGGCACGTCTAACGGACGGGAAACTACGGAACCCTACACTGAGCGTGGCCCGACACGCTCTTGGCCGGTTTTTGAAATTTAAATAACTCGCTCTATTTACAAACATTTTGATATTGATTACAAAATGGATTTAGTTGAATTTTTAGATTCAAAGTAGTACCCTCTGATAACTTGTGTTTACACTTTAATAGAATTTTTGTAAGACTTTTTAACAAAAGCTTATTTAATTTTCAATTCAATATAAAAAAATTCTATCAATCTGCACCCATATGCTACTTCCACTTATAATAAACTGGCTGTAGCACTGGGCTATCGTTTTTTATTTGATCATTAGTTTGCTCCTATTAGCCGTAGCGTGATTTTATATAACCTATTGTCTTCCTTTTTCTTCTTCCTGGGCTCTTTTTCTCTTTCTGGTGTTGAAATTAATCAATTCGCCCAATAGGCTTTCAACTTGACTTAACGACTACCATGTTAAGTGATAACCGGGACCAACGACTTTACGTGCCTTTCGAAGTACGGAAAAGCTCGAGAATGAAATTGCCACAAATGGTCACCCATCATGGACTGACCTAGTTGAAAGTTGCTTAACCTCGATGATCGTAAAGAACATCTCTGTATCAATAAAATATTTTTTCAAATCGGACCAGTAATTTTATCACTTTCAACCGACATTTTCCCAAGGGAATAGAGTATGGGGTTCTTCAAAAAAGGAGGGAATAGGTTTCTTAAGGGTCAGCAACGCGCTCGTGATGCCCCTGGTGTTACAGGCGCCCAAAGGCTACGGTAATCGCTTACCATCAGGCGGACCGTACGTCTGTTTGCCACCGTCGTGGTATATAAAAAAAAAACCAAACAAACGAACTAACAATAGATGGAATGATACTTGTTCCACATTGTGTCAGCAGTTAAATTAAATATTGGCTAGAATTTTATGCTGTAATATTTAATCGGATTGTTCAACAACATACTATTTAGGCTTCATAAGCAAGCTTCATATAGGGCTTGGATCACGGCTCGTGCGAATAAGGATCCAAATTTATCTGACGTGAAGCGGAAATTTAATGCTGCCTCGAGATCTAGTATGAGAACGATTGCCAGAGCTAAATTCGATTTCGTCGGCAGAATTGGTGAGCGGCTGGTGGCCTACCCCTCCGGGAGTCATGCCTTTTGGTCGCTTGCCAAAGCTGCCGAGGGAAACTTTATGTCAGTCGTCCTTGCCACCACTGTGTAAAGCCGATGGCAACTTGGCCCATAGTGCTAAAGAGAAAGCCGACCTACTTGGCACACTCTTTGCCTCGAACTCGACCATGGACGATGATGGTAGCATCGTACCACCTAACATCCCGTGGTGCGGAGTCTCTATGCCGGAAATCCCGTTTGATGATGCCGCTGGTGTTGCAGGCGCCCATAGGCTACGGTAACCGCTTACCATCAGGCGGACCGTACGTCTATTTGCCACCGTCGTGGTATAAAAAAAAATATTACTATAGTAAACCAAGATAGCATACACCATTAACGTCATACCAAAACTCCACATAAACCATACACAGTCCCTACATAGTTCCACGACAGTATAGATTTTCAATTAATAAAGCTCAGAGTTGCGGCGCTACAACGCAACAATCAATGTCATGTTCCCAGTATTCGCTCCGATACGCAACATGTCGCTTCAAGTTGCATAACAATTTGCTATTCTGTCGACAAATGATCGGATGCATTTCGGATACATGATCGCGCTTCCTGACGTTGACAGATCATTATTTTGGTAGTTGTTATACCTATCATTAGATAGGTATAACAACTACCAAAATAATGACCGAGAGATAGATTACTATCTAGCGTACTAATAATACTATAGTTATAATAATATAATAATAATATTCTACCACATTCACACAGCGCCATCTAGTCCCATAGTAAGCAATTATATTTGCTTGTGTTATGGGTACTAAACAACTGATATACTACTTAAATACATTTGTTTTTTTTTGTAAATACATACATATTATAGATAAATTACACCCAGACACAGAACAAACCTTTATGCTCATCACACAAAGATTTGTCCTGGGTGGGGATCGAACCCACGACCTCCGGCTTAGCAGTCAGGGTCACTAACCACTAGACCAACAGGGCAGTTATGTTTCTATTTAATAATATCTCTTATGTAACTTGTAAATTAAATGCTAGTTTACCAAGTAAGTTACCGTACCTACCCTTTGGTAATCGTGTTTTCTGATTTTTAGCTAAGATTGTATTTGCATAATATGTTCAAATTTAAGTCAAGGCTTCTTTTAGACGGAAATCTATATTTATGAAAAGAGAAACTGTCTGACCGATATAGTCTAGAAACTGAAATTACGTAAACAGATTCCTTTTGCAGCGTAAGCGCATACTAAGAAAGGATTTTTCGAAATTCTCACGAATAGGGTATTCGTATTTGGCAATATATCGAACCCATCCCGCCATTTTATCGTAAGTGACACTTTTATCAAAATTGAGATTTTTATCATCAGTAACAGTTAAAACGGTAACAAGCCCATACTTATTAACATTTGGAGCAAAAATAGAATAATTAAAAAGTTATAGGACCGTTTAAGTTAAAATGATAGAACATTTAAACCCTTCTGTAAAACTTGATTTCTGTCGCTAACGGGTAAGGGTTTTCATATAATAGGTCAACTACAAAAAACAACGACAAATCAACAGTTGGTATAAATGACATATTAGAAATAAGTCAAATTAAAGCAGATAAAACCGCATGACACAGTGAAACTAGTAAATCTCTGAAACTTAATTAACAAAAAACAGCTAACAACAAAAATATATTCCAAACACGTAACCTAAAAGGCTTCGTACATAAATGGGGAACCTTAATTTTTATGTAAATTTTAATATCTACATACCTAATACTGTGAAAGCGTACATAGGAAAATTGTTTCGTTGTCAGTGTGACCCTGGAGGCTCATTCATCAAAACAGTTATAATCTTGTTTCCATCCCGACACAGACACATTGAACGATATTTTTTATTCATTCATTCGTCGTTCGCTTTTATTTTGTATATCGCCAAAACATTCATTTATTTTCCACGCTTTTTGAGTGAATTGTGTTCGGATAATATAATACCTTTTATTTAATATATGTACTAGCTCTCAGCTGCGGGTATGTCTGCTACAAATAAATCATTATGTTTCATACTTTTGAGCTAAGTTTCAACTGCGGGTCAACTCGTAATCTGTTCGATTAGAAATCGATTAAAAATCGAATGCTACCAAGCTTCGAGATCTTTGTCAAATCTAATTTAACAATCGGCATCGCTGTGCCCTAAGCGCCAAACTATGATGAAATTCAGTTTTTTAAGATTTAGGAATAAAACCGACATAGGTAAGCGCTGAGGCTATTGTTGCGCTTATTATAGCCGATGTCGGCGTTTAAAACATTCAAATCTACACACCTAAAGTCAAGATTTCGAGTTGGGTTCCTGGTGACAATATTGTGATATTGGTCACTATTCATCAGGAGAGACTTTTAGATAGACTATCATTAAAAGAATTTTTCAAATTGGACCAGTAGTTCCTGGGATAAACACGTTTAACTAAGTCCACAAACGACTTATTCGTCAACTCGCGAGAGTGGAACGCGCGCGTGCGCACGATTTGGCACCTTCCTATTTTACCTATTTTTTTTTGTCGCCATCTCGCACGCACCTTGACTTTTCCTGTTACTACTGATTACACAATATCCTATATTCACCAAAATAAAATAAAAATATTTATTTAACAGAAGACAGAACCCCTTCCTACTTCAAACCACACACGAAAAAGTATTTTATTTCAAGAGTGGTATCAATTGACCCGCATGCAAATAAAACCAACCTTCGTTCGCTACTTACAAAATGGGTCAGCATTTAAATACCCTGAGTAGCGATTCCCAAAATGCATATAAATCACGTAAAATAAACGTCTCCAAAGCTTCGCCCTTGTTTTTATTGTGTTTTTAATTCCATTACAGAGAAAACAGCGCGCTTAATACTTCAATGCTTCCTTTTAAAATGTTCGGGCTATTGAGTTTGTCGTTTATACACTCTGATACGTAGAAAATGGAATATTAATATAATTTAATATTCTACCACATTTACACAGCGCCATCTAGTCCCAAATTAAGCAATTATATTTGCTTGTGTTATGGGTACTAAACAACTGATATACTAAGTACTTAAATACATTTTTTTTTTGTAAATACATACATATTATACATAAATTACACCCAGACACAGAACAAACCTTAATGCTCATCACACAAAGATTTGTCCTGGGTGGGGATCGAACCCACGACCTCCGGTTTAGCAGTCAGGGTCACTAACCACTAGACCAACAGGCCAGTCAAATAAAATATATAAAAATATTATCTGTTATAAACTTTTAATTAACTTGTAACAGTTGCATTATGTATGGATGTATTTTTCTATTGCAATAGTTGGCGTGAGTAATCCAATCAGTCTAGTATTCAGTAATAATCTATTTTTAGTTCATACATGACGTAACATACTTATGAAAACTAGCTTCTGCTAGTAAAAAGTAGCTTATATTTTAAGTTAGACCTCTCGCAATATTGGTGAAAACTGTATTCTATGCCATGCAGTAGTTTTTTATAATGTGCGTACAAACATACAGACAGACAGATGTACAAATGAACATCTTTTCTTGAAAAACAAAATAGGAAGCATTAAATATGGTCTTTGAATTTTAAAACATATGAACACAATCACGGTAGTAAAACCTTAATTTAAATCAGTTTCAATTTGCAAGCCTTGGTGCCTTGACGGTCGATGTGAGTTATAGAAAAACAAAACCTATCTATTACCTATTAAAAGTCTTTGTTGCTTGCTCATAATTTAAACCAGCATCATCACACAGCCTTATGGAACTATTCTCGATTATATTTCATAGTGGTTTTTCTTTATCAATGTTCTGTTTTGTGTGGTTTTAATATTGAGAGGGCTGACTTCTGCTTTCTTTTACAAAAGAGGTAGTATATCAATATTTAAATATTCTAATTATTCAAAGGTTGGTCAATTAATGATGTTACTTTTTTACAATATAAGTTTTTAAAATTAAGAGCAAGGATTGATTTATTCAGAATAATAGTTGGTTTTAAATCTCATCAATAAAAAATAAAACCTGCCTTTCACATTGTCATGGTCAATTCATTGTTTGTATGATAATGAACTTTTTTATATTACGTATTTAAAACTAAATAAAAACTATCTATATACATAATTACAAGTACTATTTACAAGGCTATAAATAATAATATAAATGGTAATGTGGGATACGCGTCATAGTATTCGTCGGCGTCATCCAGTGGCATCATCATTAATTCATATAAAATTGTTATTAAAAGACTAAAAAGTCCTAAATTAACTACGATAAACCAATACTCAAGAGAATGAATTATGGCTTTGAATTATAGCAATTAGCGCCTCGTAGACTCTATTTCCAATTTACAAGGAAACGGAGTTATTACGTACCCTATATAGGTAATTTAATTATTTATTGTGCAAGTAAAGCGTTATATAATTACAAGTGTCTCTAAAATAATTATTCATCCTTTTTCCTTAATTAAATTCTTCACTGGGAAACCTTCATCTCCTTAATTACGACAACTTTATCACTTTTATTTTAACGATGCAGTCATTACGATTTTAATGGTTTTTTCAGCGGCTAATTATCGGAAGCCACGCAAGTTTAATGTTTATGGATAAATTATGACACTTTTAGTAATGACAGTTGGTCAAACTATGATAATTAGTTTCAATAAGAAATCTCTGAAGAAGTTATCCTTGTTGTCTGTTTGGAGAAAAATATAAAAATAATTTTGTTTAAATTTGATTTACTTCTGTGTATGTAGTTACTAGATGAAAAATCAAAATATTAATACACACTGTACAATTGAATAATAATAACAATGTGCCCGATTAACAGCTGTAGGCTCGGCCTATTACATGGGCCCTAAAATAACAAATTATTCCGTGTAGTGACGGTTTAAGAATACGTAATGTCACTACTCCAACTCAATCCGAGTGTGTCGTACAAGGCGACTAACGGCCGATTTCAATAATCTATCTATCTTTGGATTTGGTTACTAAAGTTAGAATTTTGACATATTTTGTATGGAGCTTATGTCAAAGTTATAACTTTAGTAGCCAAATCCATAGATAGATAGATTATTAAAATCGGCCATAAGGGTTACCTTATGCAGTTGAGAGCACTGCGAGAAAAAGAAAATTCGAAACAAACCCAATACCAACCCGTCTGGCCAGCGTGGTATAGTAGGCTAAATAGTAAATACCCTCCATAATTTGACTTGTGCCCAGCAGAGGGACGTTAATGAATTAAAATGATGAAAATAACAAAATGTGCATGTGATGCAGCTCTACCTAAGTTGCCTACCCTTTCGGGGAAAAAGGCGTGATGCTTTGTTTTTGAGAGATAATCTACTCACTGCTCGTCAAGTTAGAGCTCATATAGATGATGAGATCTAATCAGTTTCCTGCATCGGTATAACCATTAGTTGGATCATAGATGTTAGGCAAAATATTGGTGTACTACTTACTCATAATGAGCTATCAGATAAGTGTACTTTACAACGATGCAGAGGATTTTGAGCTTAGTTACCTATAAATTCCGCTATAACCGATGATATATATTTGTTAAGCAAGGTTTACGAGGATATTTTGTGTTTAGACATGTCGTAATGAAAATTGTTACATTTATAAAAGATTATTTTGTTACAATCTGATTTAAAAGAACTTGCTATCGTCCTGTAGATTTATCTGGATAATTTTATAAATATTTCCATGTGGTGGAAGAAAATAAGAAAAAACAGTTTGTTAAGAAACGGCCTTGAATATAATTATGTAGATAAGTAAAGGTAGGTACGTGTGTCCAAGGTATTATGTCTAACTATTTGAAAGTAGCATCTACAAGTAAATAAACGAGCTATAACAATAGGATTTTAAAAACGGAATCATGGGGGTCTAAGTTTAATGACATCGAAAGAAATAAAACCAGCTTTATAGGGTATTACCCGTTCATGGGAGCAATGTAAGGGATTTCAAATGCTGTGAAATTGAAATGTAAATGTTACTCGTTACGAAAAACGATTTGATTTCAATTAAAATGTAGCTATATGTGTATACTGTATACTCCGGGTAAACGCTACAAAGGCCAAAATTACACTCACTGGGAGAAAGACATTAAAAAAAAATATTTAAAAAAAAATACTTATATGTAAAATCGTAAAACACAGTTTAGTTAGCATTTATTAAATGATTACTCTTGACATATATTATATACAATAATTTAAACTATTTTTAAACAATAATATTTAAAAACAAAAACTACCTAAATGTATCATTAAAATAAAAAAGGGGGAAATTATAAATTCAAATACGGCGTCATAAAATTCCTCCGCATCGCTGCCATTGTCTGTGGGAAAATTTCCCAACAGACTGGCAGCATTGTCACGCTGCATGGCAATGCTTATTCTTTGTGCAAGAAAATAGCCAGCCTGTCGGATGGACATATTGGACATACATTACAAAACACAGTTTTATTTGTGAAGAAAGAAAAAGGATTTTGACTTTTTTATACACGACGTGTCAATAATATGTAACCTGGTAAGTTTTATACGGTAAATAAGTTGCAGTTAGATGGCAATGTGGTTAAAACCTACGCTCTGAAAACATTGGGGCGGAAAAGTTGAAATTTAATTACATTGAGCCAGTTTTACCAGTTCACTTGTAGTTTAATTGTTTTAGTTTTATTGTTTTTAGTTTAATTGTTTTTTTTTACATGAGCATTATTTTTAAATACAAAAGTTTAATTGACTGACTATAATATTTGACTGACTATATTTTTTTTGACTGACAATAGTAAGTAATCATTATAGTGATTACTTTTGTCAGTCAATTTGTACAGAATTTGCTTAAAATTTTTTGTTGTCTTCGAAATTGTCCAGACAAGTATTTTTGAGAAGATATTGAAAACGTTGGCGATTTCTTTGATATATTTCATTATAAATTACATCTGTGGGAACCGGAGGCGAGTTGTTAGTATATAGAAAAAACATATAAATACGCTCTATATTTCCAAAAGACCTGGCAGAGTTGTTTAACAATAACATTTCGCCAGCTACCTATTTTAGGTCCCTTGCGGTGATTTTGATATTCACCAATATCATCATCATCATGATGTCCAATGTTAGACCACAATTTACCATTAATAACACTGTTATATGTTTCAACATAAAAAACATTCTTAAGTATCAGCGTAAACAAAGTAAAAATGTAATTAATATAAATGGAATTTGATTTCAGATTTTTTGTATTGCATACTCTAAAATAAAATATGGCGACCTAAATCTTATCTGTAACTAACACCATTTATCAGTCTGTGCCTATATTCGCAATAAATGATTTATGAATAAAGGAGCCCCAAAAATATGTTCTACATTTAAACCGAAAAAACTTTTAGCGTATACTCTATATGCCAAACGAATAGGATTTACTGAAGCCCTAATCCTCGCTCTACGCCGAACGCTTCGAAGGAGATTGACATTTATGACAAATCAAATTACGGTAGAAAGAGAAGGGTCTGGCCGCATTGCATCGATCGTGTCATGTCTTTTAACGTATTGCGATGTATGTACACATTTGTTTGAGATTTAATAGGTGCTCGCAATTTGTCTGTACAGGAACGTATTTTTATACAAGATAGCAAGTTAATACTTAGATACGATGTATAATTTAGCCTCTTGCATTAGGTACTAAGTAAATTTGTTTGTCACTAAATCATTAGCTTATAAACAAGACAAAAAAAGAAGACCCGCATTAGGAATCAAGCCCTGTCTCAGAGGACTTTAGAAACGTATAAATTACACGCAGACTTCAAACAAATACCTATCTATGACTGACTGACTGGCCTGTTGGTCTAGTGGTTAGTGACCCTGACTACTAAACCGGAGGTCGTGGGTTCGATCCCCACCCAGGACAAATCTTTGTGTGATGAGCATAATTGTTTGTTCTGTGTCTGGGTGTAATTTAAATATACGAGATATAATATGTATGTATTTACAAAAAAAATATATTTAAGTAGTATATCAGTTGTTTAGTACCCATAACAAGCAAATATAATTGCTTAATTTGGGACTAGATGGCGCTGTGTAAATGTGGTGGAATATTATTATTATTATCTATGAATCAAAAAAATATTTTGTCACGTATGTGAACCCACGTCACTCGTCTTGGCGGCTATGTTAATGGAAAGGTTAATTACTAATAGTCACCTCAAGAAATCGTGATAGTCAACAAGAATTATTTTTTTTTTTTTTTTTTTTTTTTTATTGCCTAAAGTGGCAGACGAACAGACGGCCCACCTGATGGTAAGTGGTTACCGCCGCTCATGGACGTTGGCAATGCCAGGGGCACAGCCAGGCCGCTGCCTACCTTAAGAGGATAGCTCTCTTTAAACCTCGTTTGAAGAAGGACATGTCATAGCGCTCAGGAAACACCGCTGTAGGAAGTTCACCCCAGAGCCGGCACGTACGTGGGAGGAATGACCGCTGAAACCTTACCGTTCTAGACGATATCGGCTCCAGGTAGTGCGGGTGAAGCCTACAGCGGCGTCGAGTGGTGCGATGATAAAAAGGCGACGATGGCACCAAATCAAGGAGTTCGTCGGAGCACTCCCCATGGAACAATCGATAGAGCACGCAGAGTGACCCAAAGTCTCTCCGTTGCCCTAACGATTCCAAGTTGTCCGTCAGATTGGGATCATCGACGATTCGAACAGCCCGCCTTTGGAGGGAGTCAAGTGGGTCGAGCTGGTACTTGGGAGCTCCCGCCCAAAGGTGAGAGCAGTACTCCAAATGCGGCCGAACCTGTGCTTTGTACAGCACAAGCCGCTGTTTAGGTTTGAAGTACCGCTTCGCCCTGTTCAGGACACCCAGTTTTTTGCTCGCCAATTTGGCTTTGTCCTCCAAATGACTCCCAAACTGGACTTTGCTCGAGATATTAACGCCGAGGATCCCAATACTTTCGGACAACGGGAGAGATACTCCTTCAAACTGAGGCACCATAACAAATGCGTCCTTCTTCGCAGTGAACGCGCATACTTGTGTCTTCAAGGGGTTGAATTGAACTAAGTTCTTCACACCCCATTCGGAGGCTCGCCCTAGAGATGCCTCGACTTCAGACACAAGTATCGACCGTTTCTCCTGTACAGTGACCCGAGGGATGTTCTGGTGGCCGGTATACCGCGCATCACCCGTGCTGTCATCTGCATAGCAATGTAAGTTATCTATAGACAACATGTCATTGATATGCAGAATGAACAGCGTTGGGGAGAGCACCGAGCCTTGTGGAACACCAGCATTGATGGGCCTTCCCTGGGAGCATGCACCGTCGACGACGACTTTGATGCTCCTCCCATCTAAAAAACTGGCGATCCACTCGCAGAGTCCCTCGGGGATTCCGTATGATGGTAGCTTCGATAGAAGGGCTCTATGCCAGACCCTATCAAACGCCTTCGCGATGTCGAGGCTCACAGTTAGAGCCTCTCCCCCGCTATCTAAGGCTTCTGCCCATCGGTGTGTCAAGTACACAAGAAGATCACCAGCTGAGCGACCGTGACGGAAACCGTACTGTCGGTCGCTAATCAGCTGGTGCTCCTCGAGGTACTGTAGGAGCCGTGTGTTGACGACTCGCTCCATCACCTTAGATAGCAGGGACGTTATCGCGATAGGCCTGTAATTTGACGGGTCCGACCGGTCACCCTTTTTAGGGATCGGGTGGACATGAGCGACCTTCCACGAAGACGGAACCCTGTTGGTTGAATAGGAGAGACGGTAAAGGCGCGTTAATACGGGGGTCAACTCAGGGGCGCACGTCTTAAGCACCACCGCAGGGATGCCGTCCGGCCCACTCGACTTGTGAACGTCTAAGAGTCGGAGTTCCCGCCTGACCGCACGCTGTGTGATGCGAATCTCAGGCAGAGAACTCTCACACCGCGTGATGGTGGGTGGTGTGGCTCCTTCGTCGTCCAAAGTCGAGTTTGAGGCAAAGAGATCGGCCAGAAGATCAGCCTTCTCTCTTGCACTATGGGCCAAACTGTCATCAGATTTCCGCAGTGGTGGGAGATTGGACTGGCAGAAGTTGCCTTGGGCAGCCTTGGCGAGCGACCAAAAGGCTCGACTCCCCGTGGGATGGCTCTGAAGTCGCTCGCCAATTCTGGCAACATGCTCTGCCTTGGCTTCGGCAATAGCCTTTTTGCTGAACCTGGAGGCCGCATTGTACTCCCTCCTTACGTCTTTGACGTTTGGATCCCGACGCTCTCTGGCGCTGTTCCAGGCCAGGTATGCGGACTGCTTGAGGCTCGCAGCCTCCCTACAGGTATTGTTATACCATGGGCGACTGCGGCCGCCAACGGGCAACTTGGCGTTGGGGATGAATAATTCCATCCCCTGAAGCACCGTTTGCGTGATGCAGTCCGCACAAACGTCAGGATCGCTAGAGGAGAAGCAAAGCGGCCCCCATGGGTAGGATGCGAAGAATTCGCGAAGCCCATCCCAATCTGCCGACTCATAACGCCAGACTCTGCGAAACCCTTTCGCTGGTGAGCGATCGGGTTTCACAACAGGGGCTCTAGTACGGACGAGGCAGTGGTCAGAAGACCCCAATGGGGCATCGACCACCACCCTGTAACCGTCTGGATGAGTGGTCAGCAGAAGGTCCAGCAAAGAAGGGTTATGGCTCTCGATATCTGGTATGCGGGTGGGCTGCATAACCAATTGTGAGAGACCATAGGCCGTCGCCATATTGTATACAGTTCGCCCTGGGAGGTCAGTGGTCCGGGACTTCAACCACTCATTATGATGAGCGTTAAAGTCACCTAGGACCACCACCTCCGCGGACGGGTACTGTTCCAATATTTTGTCAATCCCCTCTTGGACGCTCTCAAAAAGCTGAGTAGACCCCAAATCACTGCTCGGGGACCTGTATAGGCACGCATAGATTCGGGTGAGACCCCCATGGTCTACGCGCAGCCATAAAAGTGACAGGTCCCCTTGTTCGAGGCCCCGAAGGCGGCGACAACATATATCGCCCCTGACGAAAACGCACACCCCGGCTTTACGTAGGAACAGGTGCTCCAGTTCGTATCCGGGGTATTTAAGGTACGAAATATCGTCAGGGGCACATATTTGTGTCTCCGTTAAAAAGAGCAGGGTAGGCCGCGCTGTCTCAAGGTGGTGGTGGACAGCGTCGAGGTTACTGTGAAGCCCCCTGATATTGCAAAAGTCCACTTGGAAAGTGGAAAAGGGGTCCGCCGTGTGGTACGTGCTCTTTTTTCTTTTTCGAACCATAATTTAAAGAGATAATAAGGGAGGGGGGGTTTTTATGAGTAGGGTAAGGTCCCCGTGATCCCTAAGGAATAGAGGCGGGGCATAGTCAGGGCTGACGCCCGAGTTGTGTGAGGGGCTGACGCGAAGCACGGAAGGGCCCCCGGTGCCCCCCCGCATGCAGTCACCGGGTTCCACACCGGTATCCCAATCCGCCCGGTGACTACATGACGGGATTTTCGCCGGTTGGTAGGACAGCCTCCCGGGTGGGATAAATGTTAGATCCGGGTTCGGGTCCCCTACTGACCGGCAGGTGGCCGGCGGAACCATTCCCACCGGGTCTCCCTGGACTTCGCGTCAACCCATCACGCTCAACACACCAACCCAGACCTCACCACCGCATGCCTCCAGCATCACAGGAACCCCACACCACACCTGGGAAAGGAGGTTGGAGAGAAGGGACGGCTTTCCCTGCCCTTTAACCGAAACGCCTGATGGCTTCACGGCCAAAATGGACAGAGCGGTGGTACCTACCCGTTCGAGTCCGTAAACCCTACCACCAGTGGGAAAGGAAGGGTAGAGATAGGACATCAGTACCGCTGGGGACAAGAAGGGGGTGCGGTGCTGATGGCTGGAGAAGCCGGGGTCGCGTACCCGAATTAACTATTCTGCGACCGGACAGGGCGCAGAAAGGTAATCCTCTGGCTGTAGAATTATTGTAACAGGTCTTGAATTTTAATGCTACTAGTAGATAAATAATGTCATTATCATCATTATTTCAACCCACAAACGTCCTACAGCTGAGCATAGGCTCCCCAAAGAATGTAGAGGGAATTTAGCCTACTATACCACGCTGGCCAGAAGGGTTGGTATAGCGTTTGTTTCGAATTTTCCTTTACTTGCAGTGCTCTTGTCAGCATAAGATTACTCCTTTAGTTGCCTTTACGTCACGGGTTGAGATGGGGTAGTGACATTCTGTATTCGAAAATTAACAATCCCGTTACTACACAATGTACTCACGTATAATTAAATCTGCATAGGTCGGAGTCGTTTGCCGGCGGTGCGGGAACAGCTGCCCAATGCACAGCGCGGCCTCCGCTCGTTACCGCTGCCAGCAACCGTTGTCGACAACCACAAGAAGACCACACGCTTGCACTGGCTATGCCACCCGCCTGTGTAATTAATTGTAAAACCATTTAGTAAACTCTGTGAAGTATTTCCTATTATGGTATGGTAAGACAAAATTCGTATAACATTTTTAACTTTGAGTTAAATAAAAGGAAACCCTGATCTGAATTCATGTCTGTCATGTATTTCAATCGGTGTTATTTTTTTATTTAAAATGAAATTATAACCAAATCTAAGTTTATAATTCTAATCTGAGGATATCATTATGAGGTCATTTTTAAATATTGCTTTAAAATTAATGTGTATGAAGTGTACCATCATACACATTAACTTTAAACAATATCTTACTTAATTATTTTTTATACTATAAATACTTAAATATAGCTACTTTATAGGTAAACACTGTCTAGACTCAAATAAAATGTAATAAATTTGCATTCTGATTGCAATTAACAACGCTACCTGTAGAGGCGTCGGTAAATTCTCGACGAGCAAATAGCATTTGGACGTCGAGTTCCAACGACGGATCCTTTCTCGAGCCAAAACGTAATGAGTCTCGATTTCCTTGCCTTCGACTGCTACCAACTCCGCCTGCAACAAAGCAAAGAGCAATGTTAATTATCTATTTTCTTAAATAACTGCAGCATTGACGCTGTTAAAATGTTTTCAACATGATATTGTAGTAGTACAATTAAGATTAGAAATGGATGGCACTGGCTTCATAAATCATCATTTAAACCCATAACTGATCCACTGCTGAGAACTGCTCTCTTTCAAAGAATGTGGAGGGAATTTAGCCAATCTTCGCTATAGAGCTGGGTCGGTATAGAGGTTGTTTTGAATTTTCCTTTTCTTGCAGTGCGTTTTTCTGCATAAGGTTTACTGCATTAGGCTTAGTAAACGTCCCTAAATAAAATATGACTATAAAATGTAGCGAAATAAAAAGAAGTAATTGCTATTTCTGTCAGATTAGAATAGCAATAACATGTTATTAAGGATTGCTATTACATTTTCTATTCTTATATCTCACGGCCACTTAAAGATCAGTTAATAAATCGATTGTTATTTGTATAATGTTAAAATGAACTGTTTGTGAGTGAAACGATTCGATATTACTATTAAACTGTTTGTAATTGATTAAACTTTGAGCTCTTATTGAGCACGATAAAAATGTTTTGTCCAGTTTTACGGTCAAGTAGTGTATCGTTTACGCAAATACAAAAATAGAGGAACTATACGACGAAAAAATTAATATTTTTTTAAAGCTAATACCTAGTAAAGATACACATGAGTGAACAGCCGTATTTTTGTGAGTGTCTCACTTTTGTGCGCGAATGTATTTTAACTTTTTCAAACAGAGGGTCCAATGGGCACTAAAGTAAATATAAAATCTAAGATTGAGGGTTCAATTCTAACATGGAGGTCCAATGGGTCATTTTTTAGATGAGGTCGAATCTTGGGGGTCCAACGGGTACGCAGCCGAGTGAGCTAGTTTACTACTTGGTACTGTCAATAGATAATAGTAAATATGATATTGACATAATCAGATGACGATGCAATGAAACCGGATATCATGATAACGCCAACAGTATTAATAATAGTAATATTCTACTACATTCACACAGCGCCATCTAGTCCCAAATTAAGCAATTATATTTCCTTGTGTCTTGTGTTACTAAACAACTCATATACTACTTAAATACATTTTTTTTGCAAATACATAGATATTATAGATAAATTACACCCAGACACAGAACAAACCCTTATGCTCATCACACAAAGATTTGTCTTGGGTGGGGATCGAACCTACGACCTCCAGCTTAGCAGTCAGGGTCACTAACCATTAGACCAACAGGCCAATAGTAGTAACAGTATTATGTTACAGCAATTATTCGTATGTTTGGATTTAATTTCTGTCATATTATTCATATATTTGGTAATAACACTAACGGTGATTTTAGGAGAACTTGAAAAGGTTACAGGATAATAAAAATGGATTAAGACTGATTTATAAGTATTGACGTAATATATATACATAATAATAATAAGTAGAGTTGTATTTAATTTATTGATAACTATCTAGTGGCTCACTATTTTAATCTTAATATGACCTTATTTGCTAAATAAAATACACTAGCTGTACTTATTATCAATTGTATCTTATCTTACTCTTATTACATCGAATGATATGTATAATGACGCATTGGATTTTCCATGTCGGTTAAAAATAGAAATGAATACAACCTATTACTACTAATACCTTTTGTAAGTGTGAATATTTGAATGAATAAATGGTTGGTACTCCAGAGTGACTGAAGGGATTTTGATACACAGAAAATTTATAGTCTGAAAGAGCCCATTTACTGACAGGCCACATGGGCAAAACAACGAGCCGGAGTTTGTTAAAAATAAAACTACAATAATTTGTTTTTGTCTTATTTATTTCTATCATGTAATTTGTATAATACACTAGTCCTTAATAACCTTTAATTTCCTTAAAGTACATTTCCTTCAATTATCTTCTTGTTTTATTGTCTTTGTAATCACAATGTAGTTTATAACTGGATCGTCGGCCTTGGCCTTGAAACATCTGGTCATCTTGTAATAGTTTCCGTCTATTATCATGCTTATCAGAATGGTTTGGTACCATTGCAGTTGCATGGGAACAATATCATTCTATTATGTTTGTTCCACGGCATTCAATATGATCATATTTAGCAAAGAATGTGCTAAGAACTAAAAACATAAAAAGAAATATTAAAATATCAATCCTACACTACATAATTAAATAATCTATAATAATTAAGAAAAAATATGTATTAAATTTTGTCTAAATAAATTTATAAAACTATGACTAACCGTGCACTTAAATACACTTAAAGGATAAAGTACATTTTGTTAAATTGAAAAACCATTACCAAAATAAAAAAAAACGCTTTCCACTATAAACATAAAAAATGAATCACGTTAATTTATCATAAACAAGACAATGAAAATGGATGAAAAGAAATATACCTACATTACTATGGCACTTATCTTTAAAGTCAAGGTTAGAGCCGAGACGACAATAATAAGTGCATTCAATTGTTCATCGACTCTTCATTCAGAGTTTTCAATGTTAATATTTTCTACCATTGCAGTTAAATTATCTTGTGGCTGTTCAGTTTCTTCAATCACTTCCTCAGTTTGACAAGAATTGTCCTTTGAAGTAACGTTGTTTCTTTTGTAACGGCATGACGTCCAACGATGAGAACAGTGACGTCTCATACTTGTGTGTTCACCATCTGCCGTACCACTTTGCCCTTGTGTATTGTGTATTGCTGCAGAATCATCCACGTTAATACCATCATCTTGTCCAGTCAAAGTTTCTTCAGCATTCTTTTCGTGATCTTCGTCAGTTAAATCAATAACCCAATGAGTTTTGAACCCCCCATGGTGTCCATGAAATCCATGGTGGTGGTGATGACCATGATATCCATAGCGTCGAGGTCCGTGATGATGTCCATGGCCATAAGGACTATGGCGTCCATGGTGTTTCCCATGTCCATGTTTTCCAAATCGTCCAAATTTTCCGTGACATCCCCATCCATGTTTAAGCATTCCATGTTTCTGACTATGTTTATCTGACTCCAAGAACTCAACAAACTTTTTCAGTAGCTCAAATTTTTCTATACTGTTTTGATTTTTCTGATCTAAGTTAAGATGAGCAGCGAAATCCGCCATTTCCCTACTGAATCGCTGGCAACTGCCTTTCATTTTAAGGAGAAAAGTGGAAACACTATTTACAAAACACTTGGCTTGTTTATGTGACACAACACTCGTTGAAAGCCTTTATATACCTTTGACCGGCGTGAGTCATTGCTATGTATAGATTTCTGTTGACGGCAATAGCGTTGCGTGTTGCAGGATTTTAGACTTAGTAACTTAGTCATAAAGTAGGTAATTCAGTGAATAAACTCTTAGTAGTTATTATATGATTACAAACAGTATTGTGGCTTCAATACGTTTTTATTTAAGTGCAGTTCTCACTTTCCTATTGTTAAAACGTGGACCGGTTACATTTTAAAATAATTTTAAAAAATAGGGTGCTTTTGCTTGCAATTAATTCATTATTTAATTTTGTTAAATAGACAATTTATATAAATTAATTTAGCCTCAGATTTGTAAACAATTTAGCAAAACAATAAACACCATTAATCCAGTGGATTTTGAACCTTCCAGGGCTTTAAGTTCAAACATTTGGCACATTGCATTGGTTCTGGAAATTACTCAGTAATCTTATTTGAACGATGTTTTTCTCCAAGCTCTAATAAAGTTCAATAGAGTTGAACAGGAATACCACATACATCTTAATTCCTGTGTGACATTTTTATTGAAGCGCACACTTAAATGCATTATTGCATAACAATTTCCCAAGTTTTGTAACGCTCAAATTGTACAATATTGTGAAATGCTTGCGAAAATTTGTTTAATATTGTGCAATCATAAATCATAGGCATTCAAATATCCCGTTTCCCTGTAACGTTGATATAATATATGGGTTCATATGCAATGCACTCGTGCTGTGTTGCGAAATATGAATCATCTAAAAATTGTCTGCCAAGAACGTTTTAGCTTTTCTTACACTTGAATATAAATGCCTTATTTGAGATACTAGTTGTATATTTTGTTGCCAAACTCAGCACACAACTATGCGTAGTGGGGAATACATATTTATGGATACAGGTAATATTTAGGTCTCTTTACCACAAGAAAGCAAACGCATAAAATTTTCTAAATTGGTCTAACCCCATCTAGTAGTAGAATTTTGGGGCTTCTAGAGATCACAAGAAACTATTCGTCGAAATCGCAAAATTGGACTAAATTAATTATATTTCGATACCACTGTGAAATGTTTGAAAATTAATATGAAGCTGGCATTTTAGAAGTCAAATAAAATTTATTCATCGATTAAAGTGTAACAGGTTATACTTTTATATTCAGTCAGGACTGAATTTAAAAGTAAAACAATAGAACTTGTATTGATACAACTGTCATTTTTAATTTTATCCTATATAAAAACTTTTATTTGATAGTTCTGAAACCGGGCATTATTCAAGTAAGCAACAATTTTTTTTATGCCAAGGTGGGTTTTGTGTGCATCTTGTAATTAAATTTCATAATTTTTTTTCGAAAGTATGTATTAATTTAATTTGCCTGAATACATAAAAAAAGGCTCGACTCACCAACAATCTGTATACGTAGGCGCATGTCACCGGTATTTCTTTTTGTTTGTTTGGACCGTGTTTGCGGGTTGTGTTGGCGAGTTTGCGGCTTTGGTATACACAGCTCTAACAAAATGACTTTTAAATAAATAGCTGTACACTTGACTCTATTACGTGTAAAATAAGAAAAGCTTAATACGAAAATCTATAAAAATATAGGCGTAGTCCGTTTATTGGTATTGAGAACCCTTTTGAGAAGCAATGTCGTAAATATTGAACCCCTCGAGTCGCGTGGTGCCCGCCGATACAGAATTTTATTACGTTTTATTTTTATATATATTGAATTTTACTTATTCTGTGAAATTGAGATATTTGGTTTGTGAGTGTTGTGGATTTCGGAGTGGGTGTCTGTGTTATCTAATGGACTGAGGCTTTGGGGAGCGCCTATATTTATTTTTAAAATCTTTTTGACGCTTTTTTTGTTATTATCGTTAGGAGCAACTTTTATTCATAAATGGTCACAGTTAGATTTTTCATCTAAAAGTGACAATAGTTGGATAACTCCCACAAGTACTGTATAAAAGATTATAGTCAAAATGACTCTATCTATATTGTCGGAAAAACTATGTTTGAAGTCCAACCCAAAAAGCGGGCCCTGAATTTTATGTCTAGAACGTCCATTGGATCATCGAGTTTTTTCAACAGTCTTAGGTATAGAAACTTTTAACTCTATGTACTCCCAAAGAATGTTTTGAACTAGTACAGCAAAAGTTATAGATAGAACTTTGTCCAATTACACGTAAGTTAAGGTAAAATATACGCCGTTCATAACTTTATGAAACTGTTTTTCCCTAGCTACGGTAGTATTTAGGTACAAAATATTTTTCGTAATAATTTCCACAAGACTGGTCATAATTATTATTGAATAGAAAAAGGGCTTTTCCGTCTTTTGGCTTTATGATTTTGACACAAGTAATAAGCTGTAGCGATAATGGGCTTATATTTTTTTACGAGCGCTCACGAAGGAATATTGGTTCAATTTTGCGTTGAACTAGAGCGTTTAATAAAGAATGATCTCTTTCTTGAGAAAATCTAGATTTTTAATGGTGGCGATGGTGTGGAAAATTCTTTATTATTATGGTCTTCCATGTACTATGCAAGACCATAATAATAAAAAAAATTAAATTATTACATAAGTTAATCACAAATAATAAATAGCTTTTTAAATTATTTCATCTTCATTAAAAACCTTAAAAAGTTTTACATTTTCTATTTACTAATATTCAACTAAATGTGCTTCCTTAAAAAGTTATTCAAAATGCTCATTCTTAGCCTTACACTTACAGCACTTAGTCAAAAAGGGGTCCGTGCCAAATTTACTGGAAACCGACTTCAAAAGAAATCTGTTTGGCGCGGAGAGGTCTGGAGACTCACAATGGTTAGCGTGGCACTAATTGAAAAATAGAGGAAAAACTGCACTTTGAATAAAACTTGACTTATTTCACCGAGGGTTGTTCCTTCATATAGTTTTTATTGCAGAGAAGAGGGACTCTTAAGTTTCTTTTACGGACTTATAAAGAACCAGCTTTGATCCGTGATATCTAATTTTTATTAAATTTTATCATGAGTAAGATAACACAAATACTGGTTTATGGTATACGTTTTTGTGACATGCTATAATAATGACATACTTACCAAATTTTATTGTTAATTTTAATAATTCATAATATATTTACTTTGCACTACTTTTTGACATTCAACCATAATATTAGCATTAGTTTGACACATTCTTATGACATTATACTATGACATATGACATAAATATTTAATAACACAATATTTTTTTGGAATGCAAGGGTATATAATGTTGAATTGTTTAATTATTTAATGAGACTAATTTAATTTAATTAATATGTAGATTTTAAGAAACAAAATGCATTGCATGCTCTATAGCAGAATATGGCGACCTAAAACCTGTAATTAACACCTTTTAACTGTACCTGTATTTGCAATAAATAATTTATGAATTATGTTAAATATATCCAGAATCAAAACGGCTATCTGTATATCTAAGCTAATATTAGATGTTGACATAGAAAATAATAGTAAGACCGATATTTAAAAGCAGTAAAATACAAATACATCTACAACAAGTACTTTTAACTCTAATATAATGAATATGTTACCGGAAATGTATGAAATCTAGGAATTGTACACAAATCCTAGGAAATTTATACAATGTCGAAGCTATTTAGGAAGTGTATTAAGTAATGTTTCAAAAACTATTTAATACATAGATATCCTGGGAAATGTGTACATTTCCTAGGAATTGTATATTATTCCAATATCGTATTAGAAAATGTATAAAAATAATGCTTTCTGTAATAAAACATGTGACAATAGGCTCGCCCCCTATTTCATGGGACCAAACATAGCTGGCGAAATGTGGGTGTGAAACACCTCTGCCTACCCCTTCGGGGAAAAAGGCGTGATGCTATGTTATGTTATGTTAAAATGAGAATAATAATTTTTATTAAAGCACTCGTTGAGACAATCAGGTAACAACCATACCGTAAAATATAATATCTTTAAAATAATCCTAACCTAACCAGTCAGAGTCGAATTATTGCTCTGAATCGGAGGGTGGTAAGTTTAGCTATCGCGCATAGGTAGCCGGAGCCCCGCACCGCGGGGCTCCTACTTCTGGGTGGTTTGAAAAAAAAATAACCTTAACCTAAACAGTCCGAGTCGGATTGCTCTGAATCGGGGGGTGTTAAGTTTAATACCCTCCCCTCGTCCCGCTACCCATTGATATTTCAAATGTTTTACATTTCAAATTGCTATTTAGGAAATGTATAGATATCCTAGGAAATGTGTCTAATATAATAATTTCACACATTTCCGTGCAATTTTAGGAATTACATACAATACCTAGGAATTGTATACAATGACGAATTACATACATTTCCGTTAACAAATAAAGAGGAAAGACGTTTTCAAACATCCTAATTATAATGAAAAAAGAAATGTGAACAATAATAAAACACACCTATAATTTTATCATTAATCCTTTTTTTTAGTACAATCACAGAACAATGAAAGTAGCCTATCTCTGTTCTGTGAGTACAATTGTCATTGATAAAATACTACTAAAATATTTCTTGGCAATAGTCAAACAATACTCTTTAATATGCATTTTCAGTCTTCAGTAAGAAGTTTTTAATGACACAAAAGCACTAAATTGTTTTTCAGAAAGAAAAGCTGAAAGTGTTTTCAGAAAACAGGTTTACTATACCTTGAAATTGTGAAATACTCGCCTACTGAGAAGCAGTGAGATATGAGATGACTGCACCGAACTCTATCCAAGTATTGAATTTTTTTAAATGGACAAAGTTTGGTAACAATCATCACCTTTCATCTAGATTCCAATGTTGCAACAAACAGATTTTGTAACATTATAGAGATTTTAAATCCGTTTTTAATATTAAATGAAACGGTCTTGTCACTTCTAATAAGGTCACGACGAAAGCTCATATTTAAAAAAATATATTTTTCTCTCCATTTTATTTTTACATCAAATTGAAATATTAATAAGCGTCGTCTTGTCTTGCGGTTTCATTGTTTAGTTCACTTGCGAAGTTAATTCAAACTTCAATTTAAGTTGCGGAATAATCGCTCGAGACAAAACCGAGCACTTGAAGCGACTGGTTTAAGAGATACGAAGTAGTTCGGTTGCTTCTTTCATTTATTTCATGTCGGAGCCTTTGTTCATTCGAATAGTTAGTAAGTACTTAGTTGGCAAATCACTATAGAAATTCCTTATTATTGAGAATCTCGTGAATTCAATTTGTATTTTTTTCACTGCTGATAAGACTGCAACTTAGCTGACTCATAGCACAAATTTATAATAAAATTTTATTTCACCAGTAGATTACTATTTATTCTTTTTCTTTTTATTGTTAAGGGCATTAAGTCCTTGATAAGTAATAAAAAAAAAGAGTGACCTGATTTCTTGCCAGTTCTTCTTAAGGTTTAACTTTGTCAGCGAACTGGCTTTAGGTAAATTTACTGACACCTTTTATGGCTTTTTATGAGTTAACAAGTAGGTATTATGAAAGTTATCTAAATATGATTAAAGACTTGATTTTGAATCTTTTGATTAAAATATTGAAGCGGATGCTTTTAATACACATTTGTCCATAAGGTTTACGCGTGCAGCTAAATAGGATCTTAAAATTTCCCCTCTAAAATTAACGCCTCAATTCACCATAACGCTTGGTCGAGCCCAGTTCTATTTACATTTCAATTCAACCTATAATTTATATTTACCTATTTTCTTTGGGGGAAAATATAAATATATATTTAAGGAGTTTTCCATCGGTTTTGCTATCCCGTCCCATTACTCTGCCACGCAGCGAACAGTGAATAACTCACAGCTCATTTGTTTTCTATTGTTCCTTTATCGCGTCCCTTTAACATGCTTATTCTAAAGAAAACTTTTTTAAATAATAATATCCCAATTCCGAAGATTTGATATTAGTTTGCCGCTTCAGTGAATTTTTGTCCGATTTTTTCACCAAATTATTGCAGCCATTTTTGGAGGTACAAAGGTAGTAAGATAAGATTTATCAATTCGTCAATTTTTATCTAATGAGAAGAAGTAAAAAATTTAAAAAAGATGTCACATAGTGTGACATCTTTTATTTTATGTTTTTACAAATCGGCTGTGATTAAGCTTAAAGACAAAATATTTGAAGACTGTGAAACTTAGGACAATTTTTTTTCTTTCAGTCTATATTGTCTTACTGCTAAATATACTCGTAAGTCCCATAACTTTCAAAACCTGTCCTTCCCTAGCCCTATTCCATCTTTCTTTATCATAAGCATTTAAGTCGTAACACCAGCGTTTTTAGGTCTGCCCCTGCTACAATGCAACCCTAAACCAAAACAAAGTATATAAAAATAAACACGTCCACAGAGTATATATAATAAGTCAAGTTTTATTTATCTTTTTCTAAATTGCGGCGCATTTTCGGTTGAGTGCTTTCCACTGGAACTAAATTAGGGCTAATTTTGTTCGTTCGTCGAGCCATATTTTTGGAACTCGTAAGCGGGGCTGAACACTTTGATGTAATAAAACGTGTCCCATACAATTATATATGCTAATCACGTAATTATTCTTTTTTATGTCGCTTACAGCCTTGATACTTGCAATTTGAACTTTTTATTTAAATAATTCTAGCTAGCTCCGGTATGGGATATATACCTATAGGTAAAAAGTTTACTATTTCAGACTATAAAATCTATCTCTACACCCAATTTTTCACAGATCCTTTCAAGCCGTTTTGGCGTGATTAAGTAAAAAAAATCTATCAATTTTGTAATATTACTATTAGGATTAAATCAGTGACAATATTGTATTTGGGTGGTAAAAATACGCGGCGGTGGCCGACTGGAAAAGTGACATGCAAAACAAGAGTTCTGATTTTGATTCTGACTGGTACCAAAGTCAATTCATATCAAAATTTATATGATTATATTTTAGCCAAATTTATGACCAATCATCTGCTGGGTAAAAGATAACATCGTGAAGAAATTCACATCATCATCATATCAGCCCAATTGCAGCAATTGCTGGACATAGGCCTCACCTAATTTCCATAAAAAATCTAAAAACCCAGGATAATAAAATATATCTGATAAATTCTAAAAATATGTCTGAGCCACAACAACCCATATTTGAAAATAATATGTGACATAAACTTAGTTTTAGATAAACATAATAATTTAATATGTTATCATAATATAAATTGAATTGAATAACAAAGTTTTAAGTTCAAACATTTATATACACAGTCAGCAAGTCCTTCATGTTTTCACGGAGTTATCTGCCAATCCTTTTTGTTAAGCATTTTATAAAAGCAACTTTAAACAAAATACACAAGGAAAGTTTTATAAGAGTTTGTTAACTGTCGTCAGGTTTAATGAGATTGATCCAAATTTAAATTCCTTTAAAAGTATTTACGTAAAATTCCTCTGAGATAGGGAGGGAGTTTTTCATGAGTTCTTTTTATATATAAAGCCCTAAATTGTCTTTCTGGCTGATCGTTTACGAAACATAAATCGTTTAGGTAGTATAATTATGGGGATTTTATACTTCACTGATTTCGGAATAAATGATGTAGTCTTAACATTTTAAGTAGATTATTTTTATAGAAAATTGGGTTATTTTTGACGCAAATACGGGTGATCTCGGAATTTTGACTTCAACTTAGTAGATTTTGATATCGTCGTTAGATATTTGAAAATAACAGCGACCATATTTAAATTTGACAACGATATCGAATAACCGGGACCAACGGCTTTACTTGCCTTCCGAGAACGGAGACGCTCAAGAAATAAATTGCCACAAACGGTCACCCATCATGGACTGACCTTGCCGAACACTGCTTACCCTCGATGATGCTACGAGTGCCTAGAAGTATATAACACTTAAACCTATAAAAATAAGGTATTATTTCGAGTTAACTTAGAAAATGAGATCTGAACTCAAATAGCCTATGCTAATGAAGGTGCTAACATGGCATCTAATTTGTAATAAATGGCTCACTAATTGGCGTACCTGTTCTCGTAAAGGAAGGTTGTTGGAGGAAATAAAAAGAAAATAGGAAGTAATAACAGAAGGTATAACGAGCAGTTGCTTAAGCTTTGCTATTTGATGTGTTTCTGCCATCTTTGTTTGTATTATACCTTATTACATCTCTTCAGATTTTGCTTACAAGAAATATTATTTGTATTTTTTTGATAACTGCGTCTTATTATCTTATTTTCCGCTATACATAATATAAGCATAAATAAATATGTGTTGCTTTGCGCAAAATTCGAGGACACCTATACCAATTCGGTGATATTTTTTACCCGACTGTCAGGACGGGTATTGTTTTTCGCGCGTATCTTGTATATTTGTAAATTTCTTTATTCCCACGAATCTTCCAAACGGCTGGATGGATTTTGACAATTAGGGTATCGTTACATTCGTCTAGAAAACCCAAGTGTCTTTAGATAGGTTTTAAGAATAAAAAGACTTAAACGGCGGGCTTTTGACGCCAAATTGTAAGAAGTTCAATTTTTTTTAACCAAACCTATCGAGTTGGGTATCAAAATAAAGAAAATCAAATGGAGATTACAAATATATACATATGTTATGTATTTAAATTTAATCAGGTATAATAATATTATAATAATTTTACGGTCTTATAAGTGCGTTGCTCTCTGTTGATGATTCGCAGTCGGGTTATTAAATTTTTTTAATTATATTTACTTGTAATAGTGATTGATGTGAGCCCGCATAGCTCAGTTGTAAGAGCACTGGACACGGAACGCTAGGCTCGAGGGTTCAAGTCCCGTAGCCGATTTTTCCATTACTTGTTTAGCATTTATATAAAATGTTAAACCAAAGCAAAAGAAATTGCTTAATATTTAATGTAAACATCTGTTTCTTATTCTAAGTGTATGTCTGACCCACCAACCCGCAATAGGCCAACGTGTGTGGATTGTGGCCTAAACCCTCTCAGCTCTCTAGATAGACGAGAAGAGAGCCGAGCTGGGCCGTAGAACATTAATGGGTTGAACTGAAGATGATGAACTGGTAATAGCTCTGACAGTTAAAAGGTGAACAACTCTTCCTTCCTCAATTTAACTCCAGCTCTATTCGCCAGCAGAAACAACAGAATTCTAGGAATAAAAAGCTATTATTTGTTTTGTAGGGTAGAGGTACTTTTTCAGGAGGGCGGCTCAGTTTGCCAGTTTATCCCAATATTAATTTAAAAAATTTAGTGTGTAGAATGGAATCGTTGAAGTGGCAATGGGAAGGGCACATAGCTCGTAGAACTGATGGCCGATGTAGGAAAAAGGTTCACAAGAGTGGCGGCCACGTATTGGATGACGTAGCGTGGGACGCTCTCCCACCAGAAGGACCGACGTATTAGAGGTCTATGTCCAGCAGTGGACGTCGTTGGGCTGATATGATGATGATGATGAAGTAGATGAGAACATTATTACCTACGTAAAACATCTATCATTCTACTCGCTACAATCAAGACCACGAAGTAAAATGAGTTACACATTAAACACCACAAAGTCAAGTAACGAATGGAGTTTCCTTCCTTATTGCGCAGAGACGGCACCTTACTAACAACATGTGAAAGCAATTAATTATCGCATGAAATATTCATTAGCGCAGAATTACGCGGTTTTTGTTCCGTAACAAGCCTTGATTGAGATTTTAGTGGTTCGTGGAATAGGAAATAATGTTGTATAATAAAGCAGAAATAAACCAGAATGTGTTGGGATCAATTCATGAAATCAAGACGTCAAGTTTTGTATCAGGTTTCTCAAAACCTATCGATTAATCAAACAATATATTCAGAAATAAATTTAATAATATAGAAGAAGATTTTATTTTTATATTACTAATATTAAACTAATATTTACTTTTTACTCTAATTATTTTTAACTTTAATAAGAGATAGTCATAATTTAAACAATTTTACCTAGTGAAATCAAAAAAAGCAGACGTTTTGTATTTTTCCATCACACAGTTTTCCACCGTAGACTAAATTATTGTTATATAAAAATAACAACAATAAAACAACCTATAGTTATTATCACTACATAGTTTAAAACAAAGTCACTGTTACTGTCTGTCTGTCCCTATGTATGCTTACATCTTTACGGATTTTGAAGCGGTTTTTTTAATAGATAGAGTGATTCAAGATAAAGATTTATAGGTATAAAATATATACCACGCGGGCAAAGCAGCGGGTGGAATCTAGTTAAACAATAAATCTTTTGAAAGGAACACAAAAGATTCATAATAAAATCAAACTCAAAACAATATAAAATAAAGTTATCACATTAAAAAAATACATAAAATTATAACTCAGATACCATAAACACGGTATTTAAGTCCGAAAATTTAACATCTCTTCGTAACGAGTATTGCCGTTGACAGTATAAAACGCAGATTTAACTCATAAAATAACAATAAATTCATTTTATTATCTCGTATAAAAGTTTTCAACTTACGTACATACGTTTAATACGGGTAGACTGTAGTTGGCAAGCAACTGAACCATATAAAAACAGAAGTCGGTATCAATTGAACTTCTGTACCAAGTTCGTATTCAAATTCGATTTCGTGTCGACAGTCAGAAGCTCAATGCTATTGAGTTAAATCGTGCTAATGTAATAAAAGAAAAGGTTGTGGTTGAAGTTGTAGGCTAGGCTATAATTGAATAAGTCGAAGCATTTCTTACCCTTCAATTTGTAAATTTTGTTTGCAAAAAAACGAAGAACAAGAATGAAGATCTATGAAAATATTGGTAATGTGATGGGTCAAATTACAATGAAGAAAAAGAAACAAGAAATGCATCTATTCAGATTGCTATTTATTCTGTAAGGTATTTTAATGATAGTCTATAATTAATTAAATTAAAAAAAAACAAACAATAGAACCTATTAAAACCAAGAAGCTGTTCAACAATTTATAACTAGGTACATATTATAAATCTGAAATAAATGAACTTAGCACAAGTTCTCAAAAATTCTCGTGAAGATTACTTCGCGAGAGTTTTTGACTATTTTTGACTGTTATTAAATAGTTCTGTAACTTAATTTAGATTTATTTTTGAAAATATATTATGCTGGGAATTTTCTACCGTGTACATATTATGAAGAGTATTAACATACTGAAAATTTCAGAAAAAAGTATGACTTTACCTAAAAAGTATTGCTTTTTTGAAACACCCAAAAACGATCAATCCATATTTCAAGATTGATCATGGAATAAGGCAGAGACAAAAAAGTACCGTACTAAGTGCCTCCTTTCGTGGGACCACGTGATTGATAGAGATGCGCTGTCAAAGTTTCTTTTTTATATCCACTCAATATTCATCTTCCTTTGTTACTATATTGAATTTGGCGTTACGCAGCCATTCTGAATTCCTTCCTGACATTCAAGGCTTTCTTTTGTCGGATTATATTATTACATCATCGTGTGTGGTTCTCTTGGAATTTCCAATAAGTTACCAGTCAATAAAATAATGGGTTAATATTGGTATTTGGTATATAGGATAATAAAGTTGGTATGATTTTATGGGTATCATAATATTACTACTACTAATATTTACTTGTATTCATAAACGAGACTGAAATTTATTACACTAGGATCCATTTGGCCACACGGTAAATTAAAACTAACAATGTGTATCCTAAAGTTTCATCAAAATTCATCATTTTCCAAACACCAAACTTACAAAGAGTATATCAATGTTATATTTGACAGATTTTCACATTCATATTATTATGTACCTATAAGATTAATTATTGTTTAACACAAGCATTTATGTTTTTTTATCAAAAAATAACCATGGTGATAAAGTTTGGAATGTTAACAACTATATGCCATTTAATTTTTTGACGGATTTCAATCTAATAATGTCCACATGATTACCTACTTTTCGTATTAAACTTAACCTACAAAATAATATGACAAAACTTTAAACAATTTCTTCACTTCACCCTTTCAACTTCACGTCACACTTTGTCCTAGATTTCCTAAGTAGATAAAAATATAATGGAACTCGAATTTAAGCGCCATCAGCTATTGAAGTCATTAGAAACAGCTCCCTGAAACTTTGTGGGCTTGTACCCAAACTTATGTAAACGCTACATAAGTTCCATAGTAGTTTTACTAAGTGGTAACATCGATTGCCACTAATGTGTTTGGAAATTGTTGTTCAACAATCTTAAAGCCCATTTCAACTTTAAACAGTAGTCACGCGTTCATTTTCTAATTTAAACTACTAAACTTATGTTGGATGTCTCTAACTAGAATATGAATGGTCTTGATTGTGAGTTATAGTTCAAAACTTAGTAACTGTTCCTTAACCAAACAGCGTCTTCATTTCAGATCATAAAGTCGGAGAAGGTGAAGCCATCTCATCAAATACGAAATTATTTTTGTATTTTGGTTCTTTATTTGCATTTGCCTTGTTAAAAATACTACAAAAAATCAATCTTTGATGTGAAACTTAAATCTAAATCAAAACAAATGTAATGTATGTATGTCCATAATGCAACGTTATTTAAAGCAAAGCTCAAACATAAATTAGTTTTTGCGACGATTTTTATCCAAAAGTTTATACACATTCAAAAACATATTTAAGTACGTAGAGTTAAGTTGAATGCAAGAACTTTAAGCGCATCTTATATCTCTAGTTCCCAATGATCATACAATATCATTGCTAGTTCCATTTTATTAGACAGATTCCTATTTCCTTTATACGACCAGCATTAGTTAGTTGCCAAGATCACCGCAAGCAAGTTCAGCGGAGTCAGCTTCGGTGCCAGACTAATTTCATTAATCTCTCCATTGATTGGATCCGTTGGCTCGACCTTGTTGACTGACTTTTATGCTACTTCCAATATTAGCTCTTCAAACCAAAAGTATAGGCGGCCAAAGTTTTGAGGCCGTTACAGCCGAAAATTTGTGTTGAAATATTGAAATCGAATACTGCATTATAAAATTGTCGCTAAAATTAATTTTTATTAAAAGGAGAATATTTCTGGCTAAAAAATATTATATTATGGGAGCAAACAAGGGTATGTCTGATTCACCAATCCGCAATAAATCCAGCGTGTTTGCATGATGCATGCAATGTGCATGATGATGATGATTATGGGAGCAAACAGTTAGATTTATTTCTTTGTCCGTTTTGCTTCAATGTTGTTAGAAAGAAAATTAATATCTATCAAAATTATATTTATGTAGATTGATTTGTGATCACAAACACAACTTTGGTTGAGTTAATCACTGTAAGGAGCTTTATAAGTTAATTTTTCACCTTCTTAATATACTAAAACCAAGATGAATGGATATGTAGAATTATACTCGTATATTACTACCCGTGCCCAGCAGTGGGACATTCATCATCACCATTAAGTCCCACGGCTGGGCTCGGGTCTCCTCTCCTCTAACTAGAGAGCTGAGAAGGTTTAGGCCATAATCCACTCACGCTGGCCTAGTGCGGGTTGGTGGATCAACTTTTTTTTTTTTTTTTATGCCTCGACTGTGGCAAACAGACGTGCGATCCGCCTGATGGTAAGCGGTTACCTTACTTACTCATAGAATATCTTCTAGAGTATGTAGGTTTCCTTACGATGTTTTCCTTCACCGTTAGCAGATAGTAAGTCACTTGATTAGTACATATAAATTCCACAAAGTTGAATCCACATTGGTAATGCCGGTCGGGATCGAACTCGTACCGCGTGATTTGCATGCCGGTCCCTTATCCATTCAGCCACCATCGCTTATTCAGCCACCATCGCTTAAGTAGGACATAAATGGGTTGTAATGATGATTACTACATAACCTAAGTTTTATTTTACTCAAGCTCAATATAGTTAAAACTTAACTAACTCAAGTTTTAATTTTGGTATTAGCTTCCATTTGTATCTTCTGCATCACTACCAGTTCTGACTGCAGTTAATTCAATTAATCTTCCTATAGGTAAATTTTGCTGAGTTTGCCAACCTCAAGATTACGTCGCTAGTTCACGATTCAGCTTCGAACAGCTCATCTCTAGAATATTAATGTTGAGTACCATCTTCGGACTAAAATTTATTTAAGAGTTTTCTGATGAAACAATGTTTTTGAATTATTTTTTCATTTAAAAGGTGTGCAATAACAAGTTCTTTTTTATATATTTTTTTTTATAACCTGTGTCTTATATGCAGTAATAAATGTTATCATGGTCACTTTGAATAAAAAATTAGAGGAGATATTTTTCTAAGCGTACCTAAGTGTATAAAAAGTTAAAATAATACTAAAAAGTTTTATAAAATCTAGTTGCATGAAAGTGAAATAATATAATTCTCGCAAAAATATTTGAATGTTGAAACGAGTGATACTTATGAAAATAATTATTTTTCAATTCGACAATCCAAGTTCAAACAGACAGTTCTAGCAGTAACGAGTACTATTATATATAAATAAAAATTAAAAAAAAAAAAAAATTCAAAAATTATTCAACTGAATAAATGCAATTATAATTATATTAAATCTCAATATAATTTGGAAATTATATCAGGTGAACTGAGTACGCAAAAACTTTATTAAAGGAACAACGCAATTCCAACTCTAGAAATTCCATCGGCTCAATTACCTGAGTGAGGACAGTTCATAGTTACTGTGAATCTGCAATTGCAATTGGAGCTAAATACTAATGAAGTTTCAAATCAAACTATTGCCATGATTGGACCGCAAACAGATTCAGTCAGTTCCATTCAGTATTTTGAGACTTCAACTTCAATTAATGATCTTGAGGCTACACCGCAAACTGCTAAACCAGCAAATGAATTGGTTTCGAACTAAATTTTGGTTTAGTAACACTCGTTAGTGTATCTGTTTCTGTGTAATGCGATTGACACAAGTCAGAGTTAATCAACTTTAACTCGCTAAATGGACAACGATTTGAAATCATTCATATTAGGAACATAACTTTTTGATACGATTGAATAACTTGACGAAAATTCGTCGAAAAATAATCCACCACTTTCTTATTCCCAAGTCATAATGCAAAAATATTAATAAACTAAAACACGCCTTGTTAGCTACTAACGTTAGGTAGGGCTACCATATTACAGATATTTATTGATTTAAACGTGTCTCTTTGTTTCGAATCGATATTAATATTTTGTCTGTTGAGTATTATTCTAGGAATGAGATTAAAAAAATCAAAACTTCTAAGACAAGATATTAATAAATTAGATTGATTCTATAGAAAATAACTTCAACTTTGATATTAATATTGAATTTACAATTTATTAATTTTTTAGTATTTTTTTTATTTCCAATACTTAGTCATTATAATTTTATTGACACTCTCATATTCTATTAAATAATTTTTCATTTACTGTTGGTAGTCTGACTAACATTTTGAATGATTATTTTGAACATTTATCTTTGTTACCTCATTTAATGGAAACAAATTCTTCTCTCCATTATTTGTTCTATCATTATCACTCAGTCGTCAAATTTATGGAACGTAATTTGTACTCAGATAATCTACCATCATTATCCTAAACAAACAAAATTCATAATGCTCCGCAAATTGTTCGTCGATTTCCAAGGAAAGTAAACAGCAGAAAAAATAAATTTCGATTCAATAAATTTATTAAAGGATATAAGAAAAAATATATTTGACGATCGTTAGATAAGTAAAGTGTCAGCTTACACGGAACTCGCATTGCTAAAGTGAAATTGAAAAGGTCACGCACATTTTTCCAAGATATAAGCTCCTTTAAAGCCAGTTCCAAGATTAGTTGGCTAATTTCTTGAAAGCGTTCGCTTTTTCCAGATTTAATGGAGTGCTGGATTATTTGTCTGTATCTTAGCATAATTTATCTGGACGAATTAAGCTTAGGCCGGAAAATCTCACTGAAAAAATGTCCACCGATAAAACGGAACAAAGGGGATCCCTCAAGAAACAGCTACAAAAAGAATTGAGATATGAATAATGAGAATCATTGTGAAGATAATATAAAAGAAGCACTGGTACGAAATAGGGGTAATGACGTCGAATAAGTAATTTTGTTTTCAACGCGTCACAGAATTTGAACAAGCCGTAAATTTCTAATAATAACACTAAATTTCATCAAATAAGTTGTTTTACAATATTTCAAGAAAAATCTGCCTGGGTGTCGAATACATAGGATTTGCAAGTAGTTTACGCAACAAGTAAATAGTAATAAGATTTTTTTTACAAATGTTATTGTTTAACTAGTTATTCAATAGCTTTTTGTCTAGTTTTTTGGGTAGTTTTAATTGCTTCAACATCAATTTTATTGGACTTTTATAAATACATAAAATTCTAGGGCCGACGATTTGCAACTTTACTAGTAAAAAAAAATTTTTTTTTAATCATTCCAATTATAATCCAAAGCGTTGTAACCAACTAATTGAATAGCAAAAATTTTCAACTTTTGTCATGGGACCAAACATAACTGAAGAAGTGTATTGTTTGGAGAAAAATATGTGATCTAAGTTTTGTTTATGTTATGATCACGTCCCGTTAGCGTTTGTCTTCTTTCTTTTTTCATGACCAAAATTTATACATATTCCTTTTGCTTCCTAAATTTTATCTACTCGATAAACCATGAAGTTTTTTATGCGAGATAGTCTACTCTGTTAGTTAACCGTAACGTCATGTTCAATTAAGTTCAGTAATTTATTATAAGTATTATGGGCGATTCACTTAACATTATTGTCAAAATTCAAGCATAATAATTGGATTCCGACTAAATTCCACCACAATATGTTCGGATAGTAATAACTTTACTAATTTGAGATGAATATGGGTCCATAAGTTGCTGTGCCGTATGATATACGATCTATAAATTTAGCTAACAAATAAGAAGATAAACTTTTACTTCAAATTCAATAAAAGTGGTGAAAGCTACACGGAGACTAGGGAGTTCAGATTTTATATATTTATGTGTGGTATATAAATTGATTTTATGTATCCACTGCCTATTTTACATAATTAATGATATAAGATTAAGTAAATAAATTAGTAATAGATATTTGAAAGTCGTATGCTCTAATGAGAATTATATTAGATATTTAAAATACGTATGTTCTATAGTAAATTTATGTAAAACCTGATGTAGTAATGATGTAGTTGCAAAATTATATTTTCTATTGCATTTGCTCTATTTTTGTACATTTTTGACCTTTATCACCCTGTGAAAGCTAAAAGATAGACCACCCTTCCAAACTACAATATATAAGTGAGAAGGGATCAAATGTAGTTTTACTATAGCGCCAACATGGCACACACACAAATTATTATTTACACTAACATTTATCACAAAATATAATATATAATGTATTGGCGTGTTTTATCGCTAAAGTGTCAA
Source organism: Laspeyria flexula (assembly GCA_905147015.1). NCBI lineage: Eukaryota > Metazoa > Arthropoda > Insecta > Lepidoptera > Erebidae > Laspeyria > Laspeyria flexula. The sequence goes on along the minus strand of LR989960.1, from coordinate 13,165,090 downwards.
ATGAAGTGAAATATTAACACAGGGTTGTCACACAAGACAACGTAGTATCAAAAACGATCGTTAATTCAAATGAATGTGCCCGCTTTGTTTGAATATTCACGGGCTGCGATTAACATGTATCTGCCGCGGTACAATGCGTTTACATAAAAACTGAAATTCATTTCCAATACAGTAATGTCGTGGAATGATGCTTTGTTTGGTTTTAAAAGTGATTTTTAAAGTATACCTGTGATAATCAAATATTATTGTTAATATTGTATTGTTATCTGAACAAAAACGTGTTTAGGTATTAAAAAAAGAATATAAGCATTTATCGAATACTTCTGCTTTTTTATTTACATAATATTCAGTGTTTACTAATTGAGGAGATTAAGGGACTAACTATATTTATTCAGCACCATTCAAATTCATAACACAAAAGCTGATCAAAGCTTACTAAGTGTGATTAGTCACATAAAATCTCCATAAATCATAAATAACTTTTGTAGTATTCTGTTCTGAAAAATCTAAATATGATTAAATTAACAACTCATTTACTTATAAGTACGTAAAATTTACACAAGAATAAAGATAGAAAAATTGTAGTACTTTTTAGTGTTAGTGAGTGAAGCAGCAGCCCTATGAAATTATCGTTATATAAAATGGTATACCTACAAATAAGACAAAATAAATCGATATTAAAATGGACGGACCACTACTATTTACGATCTTGGCAATAAATCGTACATTTCCAAAATATAAAATTAGGTTAAACGACATAATCGTGTAATAATATCGAGTATACACCATGTTTATTATATTATAACTTACGTTAAATCATATACAAATTGAAATGTTTCATTCGGATGACCGTTTATGTAAATCCAACACATACTATTTCACAATAGATTACCTTCCAAATAACGCCTAACTGAATCCATTATCCAAACCTTAATGGAGAATAGGTAGATCAAATATTTGAGGACCTAATTAATATTCAATTTCAATATTCGTCAAACAGACCAGCCGTGTGTCCAACGATCACGGCGAGTTTGCCTACATAATAATTCATAAGATAGTTATCAGGGGCCTAAAAGCACTTTAGCTGGATTGCCAATCCTCTAGAGTTGATATTTGCATGACGTCATAACCATTTTCATACCCAATTATAATTGGGTTTCTCGTGTGAAATGGATTTTTGATGAAAAATGAAGTTTTTAAATTTTAACATCTTTTGCCAGAATTAGGCACGCGGATCTTTGAACTATTTAAGCCAGAGTGTCTGCTCAAAAGTTATATCAATAATTGTTTTTAATATATTGTTAAAATTTTATTCTTATCTGTTTGTTGCTTAGAACTTTTTGAGTTTAATTTGATTCTTCTTCGTGGTTATGACTGGTTTTTAAACTCGTACATAATTGATATTTGGTTTTATATTCTTGTGGATTTTAGATTTTTTATCAATATAACATTAAGTTAAGTACCTTTATAAAATATTAAGATATCCTTCTTAAAACAGGTCTTTATTTTTATATAAATACCGTTATAAAATATTTTTTTAGTTTATAACTGTTAGTTTTTATATTAAAATAAAAAATAAAATAAAATGCTCCTGAAGTCTATGTGGTCCATTTGAAACAGTGCGTGACTCAGCTACTATTGTTGCCTACAAAAGCTTCGTTTGCCAAAATGACAGCCCACTTTGACACAAAACATTTACATTGCTAATACAGTGGGCAACCGCTATCAGTCTCGCGATTTCAAGGATTAGCGGGAATACGGCTTGTGTCTAAAATCTGGTCATTTATATTCGTCGTTGTGCGATTTGGTACGACCCCAGAGGTATCGAAGTTCCACAAGTTTCCAGAGGGCCTATTAATGAGGCGATTAAACTAAATTAGACTTTGAAGCGTAAACGGCCAATTTGGACGTGGACAGATCTGTAGACCTTATGACCCGTTTAAAAGGTTTTTCCAGACTATTTGTTTTAGTCAACGATTTTTCTGAAATTGTTTTTTCCAAATAAATTTTAATTTGTAGAATTTATATGAAAAAATGAGAATGATATCTCCATACCAAGTAACAATGCCTATAAATGTTTTCAATACAATCAATATTGATTTAATTTTTAAACTATATGTGAAAATGATTATTATTACAGTTAAACAGTTGTATCAAAATTATTTTTAGATGCAAATTTTAAATGTGTACTATTGCCGTAACTATGGTTACTAAAAACTTAACACCTAAAAATTCATAAATTTATTTTAAAAATTTCCCTGGGATATCGAACATGGCAACTTTTCACCGACACACAGGTGAAGACTGTTCAAATCATGTCATACTAATTAGATTAATTAACGAATTATCTAGCGTATGATAAGTGGATAAGCACGCGGTCTAGTAACTAGCAAGTCTACCATCTTCTTAACTTTTGATTGAATGAAAATAAATGAAATTATGAATGAAATAAATACTTTAAGTGGCCGCTTTTACGATTGATTTTGGTACGCATTTATTTAGTAGCATAAATCACATGGAAATTGTTTTCAAACCTTTGAATTGTGTTCTGTGTGTGTTAAGCTTCGAATTGCATTCGGATGCACTTAAGTATTTGTTTCTTCGCCTTTAAAAACATTATATTAATTTGGACGCTATTAACTTGTTAACGTGAAGTTGTTCAAATAAAAAGTGAATTTCAGTAAGAAATAGTTTTTTCAAATCAACTTTCTGTTCTTTAAATATCATTAGTTACTAATATAGTTTTTAAATCAACTTTTACTAAGAAACTATGGATGTATTTTAATCTGAAAATAAACATTTATAATTGACTGATGTCTCATTATTACTTACTTGTAAGTTAACGTATGGAGCATCAGCCATGACAGTCGGCACGATGAAGCCACCTTCTCCAGTCGACATATCAATATCTTGACTATAGATGTCGGTCTTGTCATCATACAGCTTCACACGGACTCGAACTCGTTTCTCTGTGCTCATCGCTTCGACCTGGATTAATAAAAATAATAAATTAAATAATTTATTTACCAAGGAGTACAATATTACACATAGTATCCATTAGCCCCATACTAGGCAAACTTGTCACGTGGGTGCCTTGCTACGATTATAATTAATTTGAAAATACAATTTTGGCTCCGTCGGAATCAACATAAAGTAAGAATATAAACAATTTAAGGTATGTAATTAAGTTTATTCTTTATGTAAAAACAAATATTAATATATAAATAAACAAATACAAAAAAAAAATGTATTTAAGTAGTATATCAGTTGTTTAGTATCATATTTATCTATATATGATATATTATATCACAGCATCATCTAGTCCCAAAGTAAGCAATTATATTTGCTTGTGTTATGGGTACTAAACAACTGATATACTACTTAAATACATTTTTTTTTGTAAATACATACATATTATAGATAAATTACACCCAGACATAGAACAAACCTTTATGCTCATCACACAAAGATTTGTCTTGGGTGGGGATCGAACCCAAGACCTCCGGCTTAGCAGTCAGGGTCACTAACCACTAGACCAAACAGGCCAGTCAATCTTAGTGTAAAATCTTCCTTAACAATCCCCAGGGACACACCGTTGGACTTCTTAACAGTAGACTAGTAAGCGCTATGTTAACCTTCTGTTAACACACTGACTGAGACAAAGTAGTACAGGGTTTTATTTCTAGTAGATTCTCTCGTATCATCATCTCTTACGTTTTCCTACAGTTGAATGGAATAAAAACACGCTGTATTATACCTTTATTATCAAATATAGAAGCATCTAAGGTCGTGTTTCTACCAGAGATGAGCGAGGATGCGAAGCAAATGATGTGTTTTTTAGGACACAATATAATTGTTTTTTTAGCGATGCTAGGTAAATTAAGCAATTCTGTGATCAGTGACTTTTTAGGACCAGTGTGTGTCACTACCCCAACTCAACCTGTGGGTGTCGTAAAAGGCGACTAAGGGAGTAATCTTATGCAGACAAGAGCACTGCAAGAAAAGGAAAATTCGAAACAAACCCTATACCAACCCGTCTGGCCAGCGTGGTATAGTAGGCTAAATTCCCTCCACCATCTTTGGAGAAGACCCGTGCCCAGCAGTGGGACGTTAATGGGTTGAGTTGATAATTATTATTATTATATAAACTATGACTTTGAATACTAAATTACAATTTGTATAGCCATATCAAAGAAGGCTGTGGTCTGTCCGTATCCAAAACCACACGAACATTTAGGCTTTATCCCAATCCAGTTAAATAATTTAACACGAAATCAACGTACGGTCGTACACCTTACCGCGCAATAAGAACAATATTGTAACGTCAACTTAAGTCTTTAATTAAGCCATTAAGTTTACCAAGCCAACCTGGCTTAACTCCAAAACCTGTGCCGACAGGGGTACAGGTATGAAATACGGAGATAATTAAACGTGATTAATATTTGTTACATTCAGACGAATTTGAATCTGGGAATTAATTAAGCCTTTTAAATAGTGTTTTGTTATCGGGCCATTTGTCTTGCACAATATTGATTAATTATTTAGTAGCTAAGTTTATTTAATTGGCTTGATAATCTCTTCTTCTTCTTCTTTTTATACCTACAGACCCCAGTGTTGGAGTTTCTCAAGTCACCTAGAAGACTTCCAACTTGACTCAACGACTACCACATTAAGTGATAACCGGGACCAATGGCTTTACGTACCTTCCAAAGCACGGAGACGCTCGAAAATGAAATTGCCACAAACAGTCACCCATCATGGACTGACCTTGTCAAACGTTGCTTAACCTCGATAATCGTAATAAACATCTCAGTACCTACCACAATGCTACGAGCGCCTCGATACCTACGTTTATCTATTAATGTAACATTTTTACCATTTTTCTGATTATTCAATAGAAAAATGCACTTTCACGCCTTCGTGGCAGTCGAGACTGTGTGTGTGTCCTTTTTGTATTTCAAAATACTTTTGTACATTGCTTATTCTATGGCCACAGTGTTTCGAACTGAAAGAAAAGCGACCCGCGTCGATATAAAAGCTGTTCGTTAGGCTGACTCTGTAATTTATTATATTGTTCTCCCGCCGACACGACGATAGATGAATATGGATACGATTCGTAGTCCTTTTTCGATGAAAATTTAAAATATATTTTATTTATATCGTTATGTTTCGTTGAACGTCGTATAAATTTGGATATTTTTATGTATTTAAATTCAAAAGTCTCTATTTGAAAACATGACAGAAAAATGGTAAGTTGATGAATTTTAACATCACACGAACATCATAATTATGATTTTACCTTATTTTTTGTAATTAATTTACCAAACACATTTACAATCTCTGTTTTGAGAATAGGCATTTTTCAGCAAACATTATTTACGAGTGGCTCTTACTTTATTATTTATTAATTTATAAAATACTTTAGGTTTTTTAAGATTTTTTTGATTATGTGAATATTTTCGGAAATAAACTCTCCGAAAGTAGCATACATTGCGTGTTACCTCTTCTATTTTCTAAACCGTAAATCTTAAAAATCTAAAAAAGTCACCAATGTAACTCTTAATAAATACTTCCAACCAAAATTATTTTAAACATGATCGAATGTACCGTTTTTGAGGTATTGCCGTGCCGTTGAAAAACTGCGATTCTCAAAAAAAAGGACATAAGCGCTATGAAGATACGTTTTTTTGCTGCAGAACCCTACATAAAGCATGGTCTGACATGCTGTTAACCGATTTTATCTTATAATATTTTATGAAGCTAAGAATGTCTACATTAATATAGCCGTCGCTATTGTCTAAGCTTTAGATAAAGACTACCATCAAAAGTTCCAACGGAATAAGCTAACGAACCGCGATTTACTGCTATTCCAACTATACAACTTGGACAGTACTATGGAGTGAAAAATGTTTTCAAACGACCTTTATTATAGACGAGTGACATTAGATTTTATTGGAACGTTTTTATCAAACATACAATATCATTGGTTTTTATTATTTAAATTGTTTTTACTGAAGTGAAAATAACTTGAAAAAATTATGTTATAGGAATATTTCTATTGATTTTTAAGAAGATAGAAGGTATGTTGCTGTTTTTTTTATTTATGCACAGCGAATTTCTTCGCGCGTGCCCCAGACCTCACTTGCGGGAATCGCTGTCATTAGTCAATGGATCCCGCAAGCGGGTAGCGTTAAATTTTTATATAGTAGGTCGTAGATAGTAGGCAAAGTGGTAGGCACATAAACGACTTAAGATTATAATATATCGTTTGACTAACGTCGACCAATAGAAAGTTGTAATCCTCACCCTTCCAACAAAAGGTAGTCCAGGCTTGTATCGACGCCTCATGCTGTCAGCAAAGCGCAGCTCCACGTAATGCTGCTCAGCAGCTGGTGCAGCAGCAGCAGTACTTCCCACTCCATTCCCAACAATGATGTCCACACGGGCTGAACCGCCTCCACAGCGAGCTTCAATACGCCAGGTTCCAGAACGCGCACCTGTTGCCAGGATCGCGCTTAGTTTCCGAACACCTAAAACAAAAAATATTGTTATAGAAGGTTTATATAGAATTTTTATACCCAAAAAGACATTATTTTCACTCACATGGGAACAATAATGAGACAAAAACAAAATTAGATTAAAAAGTCTTCATGTACATAAATAGATGCCCAATCAACGCATATAAAAAAAAAAAAAAAAAATTATTTAAAATTACCACTTTTGTATGCTTTTGCTGAAAAATAAAATTGGTTTTATTTATACCAAAGTGGTTTTTATTTATTCGATTGAATGGTCCACTGAAATGATAGCATCATCCTAACCTATCACTTTAATACCTAAAGATATATACGAATCCCTTACTAGGATGTAGGAATCACAGTGATGAGCTCAAATAATGATGAACTCTGACAAACACCTAGCCATGATACTCAGAAGTCTCAAGAAAAGCCCAGCTTTTGAATCCGCAATGAAATTAATCAGAAGTAAGATGAAAGAGAAAGAAAAAAAATACTATAGGGTAACTAAAATGTGTTTTCTAAAACTAAATGATGAACTGCAACATTAATTTTTGGTCAATGTTCGCGCACGAACCAATCCTGAGGCGGCGTGGCCGTGCGGGGACTGCACGGCGGGGAGACGAGCAGGGGAGAGGGCAAGCGACGGCGGCCGTTACAGAAAGATCATTCAAAGCGATCCATCGGCGCCAAGCAACGGTAGACTTAACGGCCAACGCAATATTGTTCTCAAGTTCTTCTAATATACCAGCATTTATATTTTATACTGTCCACACTAGTTTTATTTTACACACCACTGAGCCAGGAGCGAACAGTCAACAAAAAGGTAATTATGAAAAAATATTTCTTACATCGGTTCCAAAATGAGCGAAGAAATAAATGAGTAAGCTAGTTTTAAAGGGAACATCTAAAGTAAAATAGTTTTCCAAGAAGGAAACCTATTTACCTGCAGAAATGGGACACTATTAAGCCGGTGTTTGCTGTTATTTTTTTCAAACACTCTAATTTTAGTGAGAAATCTTACTTCATTCAACTTTTCAAACGACTAATTACCTACACGCTCCTTTCTGTCTTTGTTTATACTAATAAAGCGAAAATAATTTAAATAGCGATGGTGGCCGAATGGCTTAGTGAACGGGCGGCGTTCTAATGTGTTTAGAACGCCGCCCGTTCACTAAGCCCTCGGCCACCGAGTTGGATTTTGACCGGCAGTACCGATGTGGATTTCACTTTGTGGCGTGTGCGTGTGATTGTGTGTGGATATGTCTATGGTCTAAACCCTCTGAGCTTTTTTGATAGGGAGAGGAGACCCATGCCCAGCAGTGGGACATTAATGGGTTGCTTTTATTATTTTTTTTTTTTTTTTTTTTATTGCCTAAAGTGGCAGACGAGCAGACGGCCCACCTGATGGTAAGTGGTTACCGCCGCTCATGGACGTTGGCAATGCCAGGGGCACAGCCAGGCCGCTGCCTACCTTGAGAGGATAGCTCTCTTTAAACCTCGTTTGAAGAAGGACATGTCATAGCGCTCAGGAAACACCGCTGTAGGAAGTTCACCCCAGAGCCGGCACGTACGTGGGAGGAATGACCGCTGAAACCTTACCGTTCTAGACGATATCGGCTCCAGGTAGTGCGGGTGAAGCCTACAGCGGCGTCGAGTGGTGCGATGATAAAAAGGCGACGATGGCACCAAATCAAGGAGTTCGTCGGAGCACTCCCCATGGAACAATCGGTAGAGCACGCAGAGTGACCCAAAGTCTCTCCGTTGCCCCAACGATTCCAAGTTGTCCGTCAGATTGGGATCATCGACGATTCGAACAGCCCGCCTTTGGAGGGAGTCAAGTGGGTCGAGCTGGTACTTGGGAGCTCCCGCCCAAAGGTGAGAGCAGTACTCCAAATGCGGCCGAACCTGTGCTTTGTACAGCACAAGCCGCTGTTTAGGTTTGAAGTACCGCTTCGCCCTGTTCAGGACACCCAGTTTTTTGCTCGCCAATTTGGCTTTGTCCTCCAAATGACTCCCAAACTGGACTTTGCTCGAGATATTAACGCCGAGGATCCCAATACTTTCGGACAACGGGAGAGATACTCCTTCAAACTGAGGCACCATAACAAATGCGTCCTTCTTCGCAGTGAACGCGCATACTTGTGTCTTCAAGGGGTTGAATTGAACTAAGTTCTTCACACCCCATTCGGAGGCTCGCCCTAGAGATGCCTCGACTTCAGACACAAGTATCGACCGTTTCTCCTGTACAGTGACCCGAGGGATGTTCTGGTGGCCGGTATACCGCGCATCACCCGTGCTGTCATCTGCATAGCAATGTAAGTTATCTATAGACAACATGTCATTGATATGCAGAATGAACAGCGTTGGGGAGAGCACCGAGCCTTGTGGAACACCAGCATTGATGGGCCTTCCCTGGGAGCATGCACCGTCGACGACGACTTTGATGCTCCTCCCATCTAAAAAACTGGCGATCCACTCGCAGAGTCCCTCGGGGATTCCGTATGATGGTAGCTTCGATAGAAGGGCTCTATGCCAGACCCTATCAAACGCCTTCGCGATGTCGAGGCTCACAGTTAGAGCCTCTCCCCCGCTATCTAAGGCTTCTGCCCATCGGTGTGTCAAGTACACAAGAAGATCACCAGCTGAGCGACCGTGACGGAAACCGTACTGTCGGTCGCTAATCAGCTGGTGCTCCTCCAGGTACTGTAGGAGCCGTGTGTTGACGACTCGCTCCATCACCTTAGATAGCAGGGACGTTATCGCGATAGGCCTGTAATTTGACGGGTCCGACCGGTCACCCTTTTTAGGGATCGGGTGGACATGAGCAACCTTCCACGAAGACGGAACCCTGTTGGTTGAATAGGAGAGACGGTAAAGGCGCGTTAATACGGGGGTCAACTCAGGGGCGCACGTCTTAAGCACCACCGCGGGGATGCCGTCCGGCCCACTCGACTTGTGGACGTCTAAGAGTCGGAGTTCCCGCCTGACCGCACGCTGTGTGATGCGAATCTCAGGCAGAGAACTCTCACACCGCGTGATGGTGGGTGGTGTGGCTCCTCCGTCGTCCAAAGTCGAGTTTGAGGCAAAGAGATCGGCCAGAAGATCAGCCTTCTCTCTTGCACTATGGGCCAAACTGTCATCAGATTTCCGCAGTGGTGGGAGATTGGACTGGCAGAAGTTGCCTTGGGCAGCCTTGGCGAGCGACCAAAAGGCTCGACTCCCCGTGGGATGGCTCTGAAGTCGCTCGCCAATTCTGGCAACATGCTCTGCCTTGGCTTCGGCAATAGCCTTTTTGCTGAACCTGGAGGCCGCATTGTACTCCCTCCTTACGTCTTTGACGTTTGGATCCCGACGCTCTCTGGCGCTGTTCCAGGCCAGGTATGCGGACTGCTTGAGGCTCGCAGCCTCCCTACAGGTATTGTTATACCATGGGCGACTGCGGCCGCCAACGGGCATCTTGGCGTTGGGGATGAATAATTCCATCCCCTGAAGCACCGTTTGCGTGATGCAGTCCGCACAAACGTCAGGATCGCTAGAGGAGAAGCAAAGCGGCCTCCATGGGTAGGATGCGAAGAATTCGCGAAGCCCATCCCAATCTGCCGACTCATAACGCCAGACTCTGCGAAACCCTTTCGCTGGTGAGCGATCGGGTTTCACAACAGGGGCTCTAGTACGGACAAGGCAGTGGTCAGAAGATCCCAATGGGGCATCGACCACCACCCTGTAACCGTCTGGATGAGTGGTCAGCAGAAGGTCCAGCAAAGAAGGGTTATGGCTCTCGATATCTGGTATGCGGGTGGGCTGCATGACCAATTGTGAGAGACCATAGGCCGTCGCCATATTGTATACAGTTCGCCCTGGGAGGTCAGTGGTCCGGGACTTCAACCACTCATTATGATGAGCGTTAAAGTCACCTAGGACCACCACCTCCGCGGACGGGTACTGTTCCAATATTTTGTCAATCCCCTCTTGGACGCTCTCAAAAAGCTGAGTAGACCCCAAATCACTGCTCGGGGACCTGTATAGGCACGCATAGATTCGGGTGAGACCCCCATGGTCTACGCGCAGCCATAAAAGTGACAGGTCCCCTTGTTCGAGGCCCCGAAGGCGGCGACAACATATATCGCCCCTGACGAAAACGCACACCTCGGCTTTACGTAGGAACAGGTGCTCCAGTTCGTATCCAGGGTATTTAAGGTACGGAATATCGTCAGGGGCACATATTTGTGTCTCCGTTAAAAAGAGCAGGGTAGGCCGCGCTGTCTCAAGGTGGTGGTGGACAGCGTCGAGGTTATTATATTATTAATTTAATATGACAAAAAAATGTGTAAGCCGTTGATTAGATGTCTTTTTAAATATTGCTGAATTTTCTGTACTCAGGTAGGTATCCAAAATAAAAATTATAATTGAAATAATATTCATATTATTTCAGTATTTAGTACTTCAAACTAGTATAATTGATACCAACAACACGTTAATCTTATAATTGGTTCTTACAACAAAGTTCGAAAGGATAGCACAGGTAAATTGATTGTAGAAGCTACGTATACTAACTTTGTAGACGAAGTTGTAATTAAAAACATTAGTACGAGGCAAAATTTGGTTCACAATGTTGAGTACGAAGTTACTTTTTGCGTCTCGGGAATAAAAAGTTTAGCTTTCAACGCATTCGTATATGTTAGCTAAATAGAAAAGGGTTGGGTTCGGGCTAACACATTTATACTGTGAGATTTTTCTTCGTTATTAGAGAACGCAAGTTATACGAATAATAATTTTATTAAACAGTAATAGGTTAGTTTTGTAATTGTTTAATGGCTATTGTGTATATTGTGATAGGAAAAGAGGTATAACGGCTAATTATTTACACTAGTAAAAGTTTTGTATTTTAGTATCTTTTTTATAAAATATATCTACGCACACCACTTGAAATGACCGACCGATTTTTAAAACGAATATATTTGTAATTTGATTTAATTGTTCTGCGCGTAACTTGATTATTCTATTTTATATTTTTAGTGGCTTTAAGTGCCACACGAAAGACCAGTGACGTAGTGATAGTGTTAAGGTTTTTCGTAACAGGCATTAGAGCTATAATGTTGAACTACGAGAGATTTTGTCTTACCCCTTATATATATATATATATAACAGTAGTCTGCCTCTTTGGCACCACGAAAGAGTTTAAATTTTTGGGTCGGGCAAAAGTGGTATTAAAAAAAAGAACCGATTAATGATAATAGGCTTACTCCCTGTAAAATGGGACCCGATATCGGTACCTGGAGAAATGTAGATTACTCCTTCAGGGAAAAATGCATATTTATGATTGTGTATTGTAAGTAACAGCAAACTCCCCCAGTATAAACGTAGAACAGTAAACAAACCATGTTTGTCCTCCAAGGGGCCGAGTGTCCACTAAAGTTTTTGTCAGCAGTTATGACATGTGACTTTTAAGAGGGTCGCCGAATGTAATTAATCAAACTATATCTCGAGTGGAACCCGGCTCATGTCGTGACAAGGTTATGCCTTAACTTATCTTGACATTGTCGTAAATTACGTTTTTGGGCACTTGGATGTTTATGTAAGTAATATTTCTTCTGTCTATAAAAACTGGTCAGATATTTTGATAAATTGTTTTATCAGATCCAGATTCAGTATGATATTTACAAGTGAAATAAGTGATATAAAATTAATAAGTATTTTCTAATAAGTACACTTGCTTTTGAAACACACTCAAACACTTGAAACAAACCCTATACCAACTCGTCTGGCCAGCGTGTTGAAGTAGCTAAATTCCCTACACATTCAGTAGAGTAGTCAGTGAAATGATGAAATAATTTTCACTCACATCGGCTTCTCAAATTGTTCGATTTTTTAAACCTTGTAAATATTTGATTATAAAGAAGTACTTCTATCCTATTATTCTACTCCAATATCAGCCCTGAAAGAAGATAATACAAGCGGTCCCCTTCAATACAGCACCAACTCTCATAGAATTTGTAATTGATTACTATATCATCGTACCCATATCATAAAAAAACTTTTGCAATTTTGCTATCATTTTTTACGAAACTTGTCTTTTAAAAGTGATTTGTAACGCTCGTGTAATATCCGCATAATTCTATATACGTAGAGCTACGCAATAAAATATAACTACATTATATACTAAATAGAACAATTTATTAAAACCTGTTTTTTTCCTGCCTCGGTAGCACAGCGAGATGTGTATACGACTACTGTGCAAGAGGTCCCGGGTTCGATTCCCGGGTCGGGTAAAAATGGTATTGGGTTTTTCTATCAGGAAATTCCAGTAATAATAAATAAATGTTCCCGGTTGATGACAATAGGCTCGCCCCCTATTTCATGGGACTAAACTTAGCTGGTGAAATGTGGGTGTGATACACCTCTGCCTGCCCCTTCGGGGAAAAAGGCATGATGCTATGTTTTTTTCTGGGATGTCTACAATATAATAGGCTCTAATTTTATTTATTGATTTAAAATGGGATTTTGAAACGGAGCAATGACATCGCCTCACCAGTCAGCTTGTGACCACGGCCGGTGTAACCTGGTCCAAACGTCAAGCACTATAAGGTATGTAAATACCTAAATCATAATCGCGTAAATTCCTGTTTTAAATCAATAAATATTATCATGAAACGCGAAAGTTTAAAAGTAAAAGGCTCTAATTTACACCATAACTTAACTTAAGCTTTATTCCTACTTAATGTGAAACCTGAAAGTAGTTTGTTCAAACTCAGTAGCAGAATCGATTCCAATAGTTTTTATACCAAGTTATATGTTTTGTCAAACATGTACTAAAATTTTGAAAACTTGGACACCATTGTTTGAAGTGACAGTCATGAGTGTCTTTATTTCATGTCTAATAAAAAGGTGTCAGCCAAATTTTAATACTACGAGTAAATTAATATTAAATTTTACAGCGATTACTTTGTACCGTAGACTGAGGCGACTTTATGAAAGAATGAAGCTATTTTGATAATACAATTTCTGTAATAAAAGCAGGTGTTCTTACTATCCACATAATCAGAAAACTACAAACTGTAAAAGTACTGTAAAAAATAACGTTCATCTAGCGTAAAAACTGTATGCAAACCATAAATAAATAAAAACTTCATGACTAAAATCACTCCAGCAGATCAAAGTCACCCTATTTACTTTTAAACTTTCGCGTTGCATAATAATATTTATTGATTTTAAACGGGAATTCACGCCATTACTATTTAGGTATTTCCATACCTTATGGTGCTTGACGTTTCGACCAGGTTACACCGGCCGTGGTCACAATTCAGCTTGTGACTACGACCGGTGTCACCTGGTACCAATAAATAAAGTCACCCTAGTTTACCTTAAGATTCTATAAACCTGCAAATATCTCTTTGTCAGTTTACAAAAATCAAACAATTTAAAAATCATTTTCCTTATTGATCTTCACGACTACCCTCGCTTTTGTCAACACATAACAGCACGTTCAAGCTGCGCCATTTTAACATCCACCCCATTGTACTATCGCATTAAGGGACGAGGTACTAAAAGCGTTTCAGGTAAAGCTAAATTTGATCCCTTTTCTTGGTAAAAGAATTTCCATGTCTTACCGTTCTCCCATGCCCTATGATAAATCGTCGGCAGTGAAAACATCGACAGCTTAGATCGTTGTAAAAATATTGCTTGTGTTATATTAAAGAGGGTACCAAAATATTGAATAATATTGGTGTTTTTATACTTTGGGCTAACTTTGAGTTGAGTATACGGAATAATGTTTGTATTTGATTATTTGGCGAAGGCCAAAAAAGCCTTAAATTCAAAGAATACGTGCGTATGTTGGTTTAGTTCCGTTGTTTATGGGACCTGTCAAGCAAAACGCGTTCTCGAATTCATGCTTTTTGAGTTCGCTTTTTGCGTTTGCTGTATTATATTACGTTACATAGATATGCGCGTTAATCAACCAACACAACGCAATACGACCGTAAAATACATGAACGCATGCATATATCAAGGTTATTGCTAAGTTTTTCTTTGTTTATTTATTTATTTACACTTTTCATACACAGAAATGTACAAAGGCGGACTTAATGCCAGAGGCATTCTCTACCAGTCAACCTATAGGGTGATGCAGAGAAGGGTCGAAGTAGGTGCATAAAAACAAAGAGATTATGATAAATTCAATTAATTACAATTAAACACATAAATATAAATATATATATATTATATAAATAAACACAAATACACAAATAATATACATATACATATAAAGATACAATATACATATATACATACATATATATAAAATAATATACATACTATTGTTGTGTTGATTCAGCAATATTTTTTAGAAGTAGATCACGGACTCGCCTCTTAAACACGTCACGGCTAGTAGACTTTCTGGTCTCAAGAGGGAGGGCATTCCACAGAAGTATAGATTGTACGAAAAAGGAGGAATGAATGAAATCAGTAGAGTGAGTAGGACAGACTAGAAGAAGATTGTTGGAGGAACGTAGTTCACGTTCATGGACAGTGCACAGGTATTGGAACTGGGAGGCTAAATAATTGGGAGTGTTAGGACACATTAGAATAGAATAGAGAGTAGTGAGGGCGCGTGAACTGCGACGCTGACGAATAGGTAACCAATTGAGTTGGGAGCGAAAAGCAGACACATGGTCATACTTACGAAGATTGAAAATGAATCGAATGCAGTTATTGAGAAGTCGGTCAAGTTTATTAAGGAGATCTGCATTCAGGTCAAAATAGCACACATCACCATAGTCGATTATAGGTATGATCAAAGCCTGCACAAGCATCGTTTTAGTCTGAACAGGAAGGAAGTATCTAAGCCGATACAGAGCACGCAGGGATCCTGTGACTTTCCGGCTGACGTGGGTCACTTGAGCCTGCCAACTTAAGGTGGAATCAAGAAATAGGCCTAGATCCTTCACATGAGAGCTAAGGTTGATGACATTGCCATCGTAAGAGATAGGTGGTATAGCAGTAGTGTCCAATCTGCTGATCATGCGTTGACTACCCACTATTATAGCTTGGCACTTTGATGCATTTACACTAAGGCCAAACATCTCGGACCACACCTTTATGCGCTCCAGGTCACTATTAATTGAATCCACCGCATCACCCACACAGTCAATACCAGCATGTGAGTAAATCTGCAAGTCATCGGCGTAAAGATGATACGTACATTGAAGTTTATGGGTTATGAGATTGATAAAGATTGAAAAAAGAAGAGGGGATAATATTCCGCCTTGAGGAACGCCACAGTCTATGGCACACCAATCAGATGAAAGGTCATTGATGCGAACTGACTGTTGACGACCTCGAAGATATGTTGAGAACCAATCCAGTGCTTCGGAAGAGATCATAAAGTGGGAAAGGATGAATAGAAGGATGTCGTGACTGACGGTATTAAATGCATTGGAAAAATCAATTAGGGCAAGGACGGTGATGTTAGTCTTTTCCATTGCTACCCTAATATCGCCAGTCACTTTGAGAAGAGTAGAGACAGTGCTGTGGCCTGGCCTAAACCCTGATTGAACAGGACTTAATAGGTTTATTGCTTTTATTCAATTTATTTTATGTGAACTGTATGTAAGCGGCACAACAGAACTGCCTTGCCTCAATGGATAAAAGCTCTTTAATAAATAAATATTATAAAAGTTTTATTACAATAGTTTTGATTTTTAATAATAATAATAATAATAATAATAATAAACATTTAATTCAGATTCTCATCCATAATTTGTTAGTAACAATTTTCCTTAAAATACTATGTTAATAAAATAAAATAAAATAATATATAATTAACACAATTAAAAATTAAATTTACATAATATATAACACACACACACACATAAAATCCCAATAATTATTATTAAAATTTAATAAAATAAAATCAATAAATAAAAATACAAACATTAATTTAAGTACCTGCCAGCCTCACCGCCGCTATGCCTGCGGTTCCAGTGCCACTGAAAAGGACAGTCTGGCCTACCTCCAATTATCTTCAGGATGCTGTTGTTGCTCCGGCGAACTCTTTGCATCAGAGAGGCTGATCTCTTGCGCATGATAGCCTCAAAGCTATCAGTATGAGACTCCGCGAACATGCCTGACGCACTACAGAATCGCCGGAGCCCCAAAAGCACCCGGAAGGCGTTATTATACTGAACGCGAAGAGCGTTATAGGCCCTCTGCGTATATGTAACCCACAGGCTGCACGTGTAGAAGGTTTGGCAGAATGATTTAAAGAGAGTGACCTTCACTTCTCTTGTACAACGTGCAAACCTGCGAGCCAGCATATTACATCGGACCGACAACGCTCTCCGCTCCCTCTCGATATCCTCATCATCGGTGAGGTTCTCTGTCACTATGTGACCCAAGTATTTAAACTTTTGTACTCTATTGAGTGCTACTCCATATAGGTACACAGGGGGTACTGTTCTACGCTTCTTTGCGCCTACCTGGAACACCATGACGACACTCTTTTTTATATTATATAAGAGTCCATGTGCTACCGCGTATCTCTCACATATACCCAGCAATTTCCTCAATGCATCGATCGAGGGGCTGAGCAGACACATGTCGTCTGCATATGATAAACTGTTAATAATATTACCATCAATAGAACATCCGACATGTGCACTGCTCAGCTCCTCGATCAGATGATTGACATACAGGCTGAACAGTGCCGGTGATGTGAGCCCTCCCTGCCTCACTCCACACTCTAGCCCATACCCCTCCGACAGAGCACCAGACCATCTGACCTGGTTAACCTGATGATCATACCAATATTTGAGTAGCGTGATCAACTCATTTGGCACCGAGTTATCCTTCATCTTTGCCCATAGGATGTCATAATTAACCAGGTCAAATGCCCTGGAGAGGTCCAAAAAAGCGGCATATATTGGCGTGTTTCTGACAGTGTAGTACCTGACGGTGTGCTTGAGCGCTAGTATAGCAGTCTCCGTAGACAGCCCTGCTCTAAACCCAAATTGGGAGCAGTGTGGCTCCAGTTGTTTAACTATTCTCTTCTCAAGCACACCATCAAGCACCTTCGCTGTTATGGTAGCTAGCGATATTGGCCTGTAATTTGCCTTATCTGAGCAGTCCCCGGTCTTATTTTTTACTATAGGTACAACTATTGTCCTCATTAGCTCAATCGGAAGAAAAGAATGTCTTACACACAGGTTGTACAACATGGACAATATTCTAGGGAGATGCGGGCCCGCGAACTGGAAGTGCTCTATACTCAGATCATCGTGACCCGGAGACTTGCCTCTAGTCATGGTTTTAATTATACTCCCTACTTCCGACGCCGAGATGTTAAGGGGTATACCAGATGTGCTTATCTCCGTGTCACGACCTGTCACCTGTACCCGTTGTGGAGCTACGTTGAAATGCCCCCTGAACAAGTTTGCAATCTCTACAGGCTCAGTAGTGCCATCAACGCTCACCGCAGTAGCTGGTTTGGGACTTAACCGCTGGGTAGACTTCCAGAA
Source organism: Laspeyria flexula (assembly GCA_905147015.1). Classification (NCBI taxonomy): domain Eukaryota; kingdom Metazoa; phylum Arthropoda; class Insecta; order Lepidoptera; family Erebidae; genus Laspeyria; species Laspeyria flexula. The sequence goes on along the minus strand of LR989960.1, from coordinate 13,147,059 downwards.
TTTCTGAAAGTGTTTGCTTTCGTGTTCTTTGGCCAATATATTCATTTTAATTTGTTCTTCATTGTCCTGACAGTACTTTAGCTGTTGTTTAAAAAGTTTACGCGTCTCAGTCATTACAACAAACAAACTACCCTGTCGCGGTTTCCCATGCCATACCCAGTTCAAGAAGGCCCCCCTCGCATTGCTGTGAGCGTTTTTGACGTAGATATTCCATCCAACTATTGGTCGCTTAAACTTACTGGCCTTAATTCCCACATAACTTCCCTCGGCCGCCTCACTGATAGACCCTACAACAGTGTTATACAAAGATACAATTATTGCCTCATGGTCTTTATTGTGACAGAAATTATCGCAACATTCCCTTAGCTCAGGTGGCAATTCAATCATTTTAAGCTTATCCATACATAAACAACGATAAAGTTCAATTTGTGCAGCATTCCTTTCACCCCATCTTACCCTATTGTAAGTCTTGGATACATTTTCCACTGACTTAACCGTTGGCCTCACCATTCCCATGTTAACCATGCAAGCAAGTGGAAAATGATCAGACCAGTACACATCCTTGAACACTTCAACATATTCCACGGATTTCCAAGCTGCTTCGGTCACCAGGCAATGGTCAAGCCAACGTCTGCTACCACATGCATCGCTGACAAATGTACAAGTATCAGAGTCAGGTCCCAATTTACAGTAGTCCGCACATAGCCACTTTTGTTCCTCACAAAATTTTAACATTTCGCGACTAAACAACTCATTAGGGTGCGCATTAAGGTCTCCCAGAATATATGAGTGTTCTAGATTTTCACTCTCAACAATAGCTGCTATTTCGCCAAGACAATCACAAAATTCATACAAATTATCAGGTGAGTCAGTCGGCATATACACACTAAAAATCAATAAGGTACGACCGGCACATGCCGCTTTGATTGCTATAATTCGGTTACTTAGGCAAGGTATAACAGAAACAGAAGTGAACACCGACTTTCTCCATAAAAGGGCCACTCCACCGTATGGCCCCTTTTTGGCTCGGGCAAAGTGATATTGGATTCTTTTCATCAACTTTTTACAATGATATATTCGGTTCAAAAAAGTAATTCACTATTTCATCATATCCATGTGAGTACAGTGGAGTTTTGCCATGCATATAACCTTTTCTGTTAATATGGCAAACCTCTTTACGCTCGCGCTGTCACCTTTTGAATTCTGATCGGAAGTACAAATAAGAAGCTTCCAGAGGAGAGGTTAGGACTCTCTGGAAGAAGAGAGTTGAATGTGAACTTGGGTGTGGGCAGGTGGCCCATGATATTAGTGTTTGTATTTTTACTACAGTTCCTAATAGTCTACCCGCGATAATAAAACCAAATAAACATAAATATAAAAAGTTACAAAAGTGTTTATTTCCACATATTACAAGAAAACCTCTATCATTCCCATACTGGGATATACGCAACCCCTTACAGTACTTATTTCTATATATTTACATATTTTATTTATAGAACAGATGTGTAAAATTGCTTTTGTGCAAATATGATATTAATAAAACTTTCTGCGGCTGATATCACATTAAAAGTTTATACGGAAAACGTATAAAGTTTTTTCTTTTCCCCATGAGATAGAAACACGTGGCAATTGAAAATGCCTGGTTGTTTGAATCGCACAGATATATAATAATAAATCCCATGTATATACAATAATAAATCCCATAATTGATATTGTATCCTTAATGGAAACAGGTCTAATATAACATTGATATTAATAGGGCCGTTAACTGAAACATTAAGATGAATTATTCCGATGTAGATTCCAGGTCAGATTGAGTTGGCCGTCCACTCTTGATGAATATTAAATGAGAGCAGTATAACTTTGATGAATGGATGCCAAATGGATTTTCAGATTGCATCAAATTTGTTGCAAGTTTCAATATGAAATTATTGTACAAAGTACATACGTGATACAGTGTTCGTAGGTACGTGTAATTTCTATGGAAATGTAGATTTTCCGAGAATTCCGAGATCAATTGCCGATTTCATACACCAGTTCAATACCTCCAACACTGATGTGCACTTTGACTGTTCCTATTTAATTTTAACAATTTATGCTAATAAATCAAAAAACACACTGCCTCGTGAGCGCAATATTTTTAAGATATTTTAATTTATGGAAAATATAAAAATACGCTTTAATATAAAATAGGAACAGTAAAATAGTTTTCAATAACTTTATAATAAGAATAACGATTAACAAAAAAAAGGAATCTTAAAAAGCGCGCCAAGCTCAATTTTGTTGTCAACACTCAATTGAAAGCTATTGGTAAAACTAGAGTTATTATAAAATATTTAATAAGCATCAACGCTTTGCTACGTGTTAAAAGAAATACAATTTATTTTACATAGCTCAAAATGAGTAAAGCAAAACATTGTTCATTATTCCATTATGAAACTGAACTCAACACAAATTATAGAAAACTTTTTAACGTAATTTAGATAATATTGAACCCATTATATAGTTACCCAATGTTAATCTCAATAATATTTATTCGTCAGTTATAAATCACGGTCCAGTATATTTAGTCTATCAAAATTTTGACAGGGGTTAACATGGGAAATGACATGGAAAGGCTTTCACTCCAACCGCGGCGTGACCAGTCGTCCTTTGTGAGGAAATGTTCAAGAAATATTTGCTTCCTTAAGCCATAACAAGTTTATTCATAGGTAGTTTATACCTTTCTTTTATCGGTCGGATTTTAAGACTGGATTTAAAGTAAAAACAGGATAAAAAGATGCGATAGTGGCCCAATAGATAAGTGTAAATCATATAGCTCAAGTTCAATTACTCTCTGATGACGGTACTCTAGAAGAAATTTTAAAGGTTTGTCTCATAGTCATAATCTTTATTTCATTTAGATCAAATATATGATACTTATGAACGTCATACAAAGCCAAAAAATGGTGTCAGCAAATTTGCCTAAGGCCAGTTCACTGACAAGGTTGAGCTCTGAGAAGAACTTGGCAAGAAACTCAGGCCACTCTTTTTAATCATAATTAATAGTTACAAATTCAATTGGGTACAGTTTGAAATAGCGCAGAGTGGGTACATAACCAAAACACCATACTAAAATAAATTCAATAAAATTAGGATATTTAAACAACTCTCATCAACCAACCTACATTTTGGCCAGCATATGTCAATTGTGGCCTAAGCCCTCTCATTGTCTAGATAAAGGAGAGAAAACCCTAACCCAGTAGTAAGACAAGACAGATGTGTTATAAACTATCAATATACATTCAATACTTATATTGTGAAAAGTAGAATAGAAAGCACCTCTGTTTGCACATGTAATTGTGCACAACAATAATTGATTTCTACGCACTAGTCTTCGTTGAAATTAAGTTTTATAAAAAAACTGGACAAAATGTACATTTTACTACAACAGCAACATTCAAATATAAAATTATGCTACTTTTTTATGAAAGAATTATGAATTTTGTTACGAATTTTCAAAGAAGCGATTCATTATAGCATCTATTTAATTTTTTCTGAAACAACACCTACAGAAAACATAATATTAGTTCAGATAATTACAGTAAAAAGAGGATAAAAGTAATATTAATAGCATTATACAAAAAGAAGCTACACAAAAGAAATTCAATGCGAATCATAAACAGCTATCACAAGAAGCCATAAAGTATTTGATGTGGAATAATATTTCTTTTACGTTAAGAAAGCGAAAAATTTTCTACAACAAGGATGTTTTCTTAGGATCTGTGGTTATAGAAAGTTTTTTTTTTGTTAAAAAGGAAAAAAAGGAAACTTTTCACTCACAACGCTTAACATAACTTCGAAACAATAACAGAAGTTACTTCTCAATTATAGTGAGATTGTATGAATCACCATTCTAAATTGGTCTATGTTATGTTAAATACATATTTTAGGCTTAAAATAAAACTTAGACTTATGGAACACTTGGCATAATTTTACGTTTCTGTTCATTGATACAAAAATTCGGCGTCTCCTCCCTACATCACGTACTAAACTGTCACAGTTAAAAAATAAAATAATAAATCAATTAGCCTTTTTATTCAGACAATTTGCAAAAAATACAATAATTATTATTTGTTTTCATATATAATAGTGTTACACTATAGATTAATGAATTTTAGAACAATTTCGGCCACTGGCTTCCTGAATTATTTGTATAGTTGTATTGTATATTATTAGAGTTTTATAATGTGTATGAATTGTCTGTTGTCTCCTGGTAAGGCCTCCTCCTGTTTCTTCCATCTTACTCTATCTTTTGCTATATTTGTCCATAACTTTCCTGCTGTATTATAAACTGTCGCTAATATACTATCAAACGATAATTACACTTTTAGAAAATAGTTTTTGTAAAATCAGTCTTAACTAATTCACAATACAATTGCTTTTAAAAAACATTATCCGTAAAGCAATAAAACTTTTTAACGTTCACACTTTACAGCGAAACCATTCTTTGATAAGTGAACTCTATTTTGAACGCCATTTTTTTAACATCGAGTGTGCGTCTTCGATTTTTTATAAGTCAACGTACCTGTAACACTAAATTTAATTTAAAAACGCGTATAGATAAAGCATTTTCGTGTAAGATATCGTCCGTGCAAATGGTACCATACAAGCAAAGGCTCTTTCCTGTTAAAGTAATGCTCACGACAAGTAAGCATTTACCTGTTACATTTGTCCGTAACAAAACGTTGAGGGGTTCAATGTTTTGTTATGGGGAAGGCCAGGCGCGTTCTACGAGCTTGCAGCTTCGCGTTGCAAGAAAAAAGCACTGCGTCATAATGTCGCATTGCAATTTTTTTACTGTCACTAGCCACTAACATTGCCATGCCGTGTTCCATGGGTCCGGTTCTCACACGAGACAAATATTTGTGGAAACTATAAATGCTTGCTACGAGCTGGGGTGTACTTTATGTTTGTTAATTATAAGATTGTAAAGTGAGATATTTATATGGGCTGAAAACGCGGGCGAGCGTTGTTAAAAAATGGGATAGAAATGTTTTAAATAGTAGGTACCTATAATGCACTTATCGTTTAATAAACTGTAAAATCATAAGGCCTGAGACTGACCTTTTGGCGTAGTGGTTAGTGACCCTGACTGCTAAGCCAGAGGTCGTGGGTTCGATTCCCTCCCAGGACAAATCTTTGTGTGATGAGCATGATTGTTTTGTTCTGTGTCTGGGTGTAATTTATCTATAATATGTATGTATTTACAAAAAAAATGTATTTCAGTAGTAGGATATCAGTTGTTTAGTACCTACCCATAACACAAGAAAATATAATTGCTTATTTTGGGACTAGATGGCGCAGTGTGAAAAAAAAAACATTTAAACAGCAGTGCTTTTTTGGCGCGCCTTATCTGTATAATCGAATCTGTTCTCACTGTTTGATGTTACTTTTTAAATACTGCGTATAAAATTGCTACTTGGAGTAAGAAGGGGTTAAGTATAGTATGAGCTATTTAATTTAACTGCCAATCTTACTTTAACTAAACTATCTTACATGAAATTGTTGCTCAAAGTTAACAAGCTTATCCACGGACCACCATAGTTAATGAACGCTGACTTTAATTAAGCTGCAGATTTGATAGAAACTCCTCAAACGAGATGATTTCTTATTAAAATGTTAGTACATCGTCTGGTACCCTATAATTATAAATTTCTTATAATATAATTATCTGGTTATAAATACTTACAAATTAGTTAGGCCATTAATAATAATGTTATCGTTTAAACGGACAACGGCTCAATTATTTTGTACAAGAAAGCCGGAGTAAGCTGTTTCTGCTTATTGTTATTAGGACCTCAGCTAACAGATACTTATTTTTAATCATAATTTTAATGGTCAATATTTATTGATTATATTATGCCCTTAGTTATTTTGTGAACAGATAACTATAGACCTAACTAAAAGATTAGAATATAAGATAGTTTTAAAATGAGTATGTAAAAGTGCAGAACCATAATCCGTCAGTTGTCTCCTGTTAGTGCAATTCATGGAAGAACCTTTTGTGCTACAGAGATGATTGGTTACTTAGCCTGTTTTGTACTTAATAATGGTGTCAACCCAGAGTGAGAGTGAATATGATCATCATCATCATCATATCATATCAATGACGTCCACTGCTAAACATAGGCCTCACCAATATACAATATAATGAATATATAATGATACACTTAGGAAAAACTCAGAAAAAAATCTGTTCCAAACACAGTAAAGTAATTGTCTAATTGTTGCACCTACTTACGTATTTCGTCATAAATTGATTTTATCGTCATATTTGATGAGGAGAGGAGACCCGAGCCCAGCAGTGGGACTAAATGGGTTGCCGATGATGATATTTAGTAATTTTTTGCATAAAAGAGTAACAAACGCCTGTTTGTTTTCAACATCCTCTACATTTTTGTCAGAAATACGATACATATTTTTTGTTATTAATTTTTAATTAATTTAGTTGTGTCTGTCTCAGGTCCTACTTCAGCCCTGTCTGAAAATCAGAGCTGTAACATTAATATATTTTAGAATTAAGCTGAGATAGGTGCCGAATTTTGGGCTCTTACAGGACTTACCTATATACCTAATATTATGTTGTTTGAGACTGAAAATAAACATACATAGCATCACGCCTTTTTCCGCGAAGGGGTAGGCAGAGGTGTTTCACACCCACATTTCGCCAGCTATGTTTGGTCCCATGAAATAGGGGGCGAACCGGGAACATTTGCTTACCAAACTCCGGGAAAATCTTAATACTGGAATTTCATGATAGAAAAACCCAATACCATTTTAACCCGACCCGGGAATCGAATCCGGGACCTCTTGCACAGCAGTCGTATAAACTTCCCGCTGCGCCACCGAGGCAGTTATAAAGAAAATAAAAAGATTTAATTTTTTCTTTTTTACATTGATTTTTACCGCAATTTTTCTTGCACGCATAGACCAACAAAATATACACAATCTAACAAATCCCGGCCTATTTGTTTTACATTACATATTTATACATTTTGTTAAAGGAAATTGAATCTGACACCCGAGTGACTCTCAATCCAACAGTGACTTTACAAGACAACGCTTTTAGCGGACCGGATTACTTCTAAAGGTATTATTTACGTTACTTTTGCTCTACAGATTTTCTATTACGTATGTATCTTAAGACTAGTGTTGACCTAATTTAGGAAGTTTATCTTGTTTTAGTTATAAAGGGTATTGTTTGGATGAACCTTTAAATATACTTGTTTGAATACTAGCGTGGTGATGTATCGAGAGAGGTAGATTTTGTTATAAATTATTTTTTTTATTAATACACACGACAAGAGCTGATAACTTTGAAAAGGCTGCACCAATTTTAATCAAACAAGTCGAAGAATCTTTAACATCATGACAATTGTCAGCATTGAACAAAAAAAAAATCACCACAAAGTCGGTCTATTTGTATGAACTAGGATACCTCAGACAGACACACTCATACTTCTATCTTATAGCAACCCTCTTTTTGCGTCAGGGGTTGAAAATTGTAATTGAGTAAGTTTCAGCTTCTAATATGAGTTTCAGTTTTGGCTAAAGCAGTTAATCCCAATTGAGACTAATCTAAAAACTGGGTAAGGTTTAAATTTACGTCTTTGTTGTTTTAGACCTTCGACTTTTATTATCCAATCGGATATTAATCTAACGTGAATAGAAAGAAATCAGACAACCAATGACTAAAGATGGTATTTAATCTTCAAGTATTGGTTAGTACGAGGTCGAGGAGAGTATTGTAAAAAATAAATTAATTTACCTTCATCCATAGAAAGCTGATCCCATATAGCGACCTTGGTACCAGCAGGGTCACTAAGCGCCACATATGCCAGTTCTCCTCGCACCAGTCTCAAATCATGATCCAGAGCCAGAATCCAGAACGTAACTGCAACAAAAAACATATATAATTTATTTAAAATTATCATCACCATATCAGCCCAATGACGTCTACTGTTGGACATAGGCCTAAGCGCAACATTGGATGGCCCCCACCAGATGGACAGACAACCTAGTCAAAGTTACGGGTGGCCTATGGCTGTAGGCGACACCAAATCACTCGCTGTGGCGGAAATTATTTAAAATACTTTCGTAAAAAATGATCTGTGTCTCTGTGTGAAATATTAAATGATTATTACGAATCTATTTAAACCCTCGAAAAAAAGACTGAATTCGACTAAAGATGAAATTATTCGAAAGAAAGAAAATCGAAAGAGTTTTTTTTCCGCTTGCAAAGCAGTCGTACATACAATTACCCCCGATATTTCACACTTTCACAAACAAAGACTGCATGTAAGTATAAAAAATCATCTATGTATGAAAGCTTACCATACATAAAACAAATACACAAGATTACATAGGTACGTACATAAAATAATAACACAAGATTTTATTCTTCATTTGTATTAGATGATGCGAATGAAAATCCGTAATATCAACCATTTTTATGCCTCGAATAAAAGACAACGCAAGTATAATAAATTGTTGGATAATCATTCTTGTAATTATTATTTAAGAAGTTTTGGGTCTTTATTGTACCTACTATGGACTGGCAAAACGCTACAAGACGGAGTATTAATAAATTAATTATTGAATAATTTTACAATGACGTAGTTAATTAGCTTCACAAGTTAATGAATAAATACTTCAGCAGTATTGTACTTAATATTCACTAAATTAAATGGTGTTATAATTTTGGTATATTAATCTAAACTATACCTAGTCGATAAATTTTAAACTAGGTATTACATAAATTATAAGTACTACGTACGTACTACGATACTATCTAGAAGCATTGATAGCTGATATAGATAAAAAAATATTTATAAATGTTGCTAGCTTTATCAAAAGTCTAAATGAAACAATATACGAAAGCAACTCATTTAAGACTCTAAAATATAGTTTCTGAAATTTGACAAGTAAATTTTTATTATTATTGCTGCTATTCCGTATCGTGCCAAAGATACAGATCAAATTTAACGACGGCAATTTAAGTCAAGGTATGGTCGGCTTCAGACTGTTCAGTTGGCTGGAAAATACGAAACTGCTGGATTTGAACTTAACAGCCGTTGTTCCATGTACCGTGATAACATTTAAGTTTAATTCAAAATTATATAAGAAATATTAGCTGTTAGTATTCGCTGAATAAATTAATGAATGATCGTGTCAAAATTACATAATAGCTATTACGGTAATAAATCCAGATCTATATTATGGTCATGTAACAACACGAATAACTACAACTACAAATATATAAATGAGGAACTCAAAGTTTATACACAGAGCATTTTTTTGTGGTCCACAGAAATACTCGTCTGTATAATAAATATGTATATTATAAAAATTAATTCAACCTATACCACTAAACTAAGGAAACAGCCAGAGTTGTACAATTCGTATTATATTAATGGGATCCAAAGATTTTTAAAGCAGTCTAGAAGTTAGATCAGACTAATAACACAACGAATCAAAAGCTAAAAAAGATCAGCTAAATAAATCAAATACATTAAGGGATTCAGATGAAAGGTACCCCACAAAAAGCTCAACACAAAGTAAAGTAATAAGCAATAAAATACCAAACAAAATTCATTAAGTATTTTGAACCGAAACTTTTAATGAATGTTACGATAGAAAAACCTTTGATTACAAAAACAATATCGGCAAACATTAATTTTGGCTCGGTTCATAAACATCTAAGGCTGGCTTTACGGTCACAGAAACATAAAACACGATCGTAAAAGTAACACAAAGTTGAACAAAAATTAATGGTTAAACGTGAAATTCGGAATGAAAGTTTAGCTATTTAAAATGTTACCCAAAATTGTTTTGATTTTTGTGAAAATAAAATGTGTTAGTTTTGTTAAGAGATATAGCATAGCGGAACTGCCTCTCTGGGATACCTACTTCCATCCAAAGACTGCAGTCATAAAACCACTAGGTAATTTGTATTTACTACAAATTTTATTGTTAATTGTTATTTCTTTTTTTTTTCAAAAAGGTGTAATTCATGTGGTGCATAGTCAACAAACTATCATTCAACCTATAAAATTTAATGATGGATTAAGAATACATAATGTCACTACCCCATTTATACCCGTGGGTGTCGTAAAATAAGGGAGTAACCTTATGCACACAAGAGCACTGCAAAAAAAGGAAAATTCGAAACAAACCCTACACTGACCATTCTGGCCAGTGTGATGTAGAAGGCTAAATTCCCTTAGGACCTTAATGGTTTGATAAATTACTATTAATAGGCCGATAGCTTGTTACCTAATTTCGCTGCGGCGGTAAAAAGGTGAGGCCTATGTCCAACAGTGGACGTCATTGGGCTGATATGATGATAATGATGACAGCCTTTTTGTCACTTTTTGTAACTAAAAATATATTATTCAAGTCGAGCGTTACAAGAATGATGTGTACCTTATTTCTTGTAAGTAGTATTTATTTTTATTAAGAACCAGGTGTAATAAGAAAAGAAATAAAAGGTAAACACTCGATACAGTCTGCGTCAACCATTAAGTTTTATTTGTTTTACGATAATGGTCATTAATAAAGTAAATTGGTCGTTTGTGTACATCTGTGTTACGTTATGAAGTATCAAACGTTTATGTTTTAGTGTCGGGCTAAGTGCTTTCCTTTCATATCTGCAATTATTAACATGGTTGACTAATAACACTAATGTGTTAGGAACTTTTTGTTTATGTAAAATAAAAACGAAACAATTGATATAGTTCAATTTTAAGGCTAAAAGTATTACGAATTATTATCAATTCAGGTCGTTCACATAAAGTTTTCGTATATTCGCTTTCATAAATATGTATGCCTTGATTGCTTTGCCGCAGGTGAATTTATAAGCGGCCTTGATGTATTATATCGATCGTATAGTTTTATGAAAAATTGTTATTTGGTTGAATTCATTCGCTCCTTAATTTGGCATAGTGGATAAAGGTGTCTATTTAATAGGAGGATTAAGAATACAAAATCACTGTTTTATAAATGCCCTTAAAATTTTATTAATTAATTTTAATATAAGATGGTTTGATAAGTCACTAAGAAAATCGAGCAACAGTCACTGATAAAATATGTATTAACAATTTTGACACGATAATGAACTCTAAATTTAGACATTCCATTATCGTGTCAAAATTGTTAATGAATTAAGACATTTCGAAGGTTGACGTCAATATTGTTGTTACAAACTTAAGAATCACGTCGACGCGCGATGGTCGTCAAAAGAAAAAAAACTTTTATCAAATAAAGATAAACTTTTCCGTTACGCCATAAATTTTCTGTGTTTTTTAAGAAAAGTAATTTATGATTTATTGCCATTGCCAGCATTCATTAATACCTCTAAATTACTCGAAATTTAGAGTCGAAAACTTGATGGGTACACGAGTACTATAGATTATGTCAACGGCTAAACGTTTGAGGTATTAGTATTAGGAGGCTTCGCTCAGCTCCTATTGGTCATAGCGTAATGTTATATAGCTTATAACCTTCCTGGATAAATGGGCTATCCAACATTAAAAGAATTTTTCAAATCGGATCAGTAGTTCTTCAGATCTTAGTGTTCAAACAAACAAACTCTTCAGCTTTATAATATTAGTATAGATTAATTAAACCTTGTCATTTCGGAACATATAACGCGTACATCTTTTGTTTTACCTTCAGATATCTTTGGTCCTTTCTCAAGAATATCTTTTTCAACAATCTATCTTCCACTTCATTAATTCAAATCGTTTAGGTCTGTAATTACTAAGATAACAGTAAATGGTTAGATAAAATTTATTCGGAGACCAAATGTGTCGTGGACGAAGCTTTCCCTATCTGTTTGTCCTTTCTTTATGTTTTTGGGAATGAAACTGGCAATCTTTATGGAAGTAATTAAATGGGTAATTAGGTTGACTGTAGAAGATTAAAAAGTAATACCTCCATGGATGGAGAAAAAAAAGCCATGTTGCACACCACAAATATTTATTTGGAAACACTAGGAGATCATGACATCAATTTTATCCGTAGAGAAGTCTGAGATTATGATTTCTTATTATTGCAATCATTATATATTATCATTATTGGATTAGATATGTGAAGAAGAATGATGGTATCTCTTATCACAAGTAGAAAAAAGGTAATTACCTGAGTACCTAGACAAGTGTATGACATTTTGAGTCTATTCTACTTTTTTTATTTTTTATCAATGTCATTGCACGGCATGGCTTTTTAATGGGAAAATGATTTTCGACGATTTTGACTTTAGCACCGACATCCTTGAATCGATGAATGTCACTGACTGACATTCTTTCATGTTTAAATAAAAGAATGTAATATCAGTGCTAAATTCATTGAAATAAGGTCGACAATCTTTGAAATAAACAAACGTAATTGTAAATTCAGGTTAATACCAAACATTTTCGTATTCTAGGCTATTCCGTTTCTTACAATTATTTCAACGCAGATGCCATTATCGCCTTGTACAAACATTTTCAGAAATACTTGTCTTGCGAATGAGTTTAAGAATTCTCAGCGAACTTGAGCGCTTTAGTAACAATGTACTGTTGAAGCAGACTGAAAGAAATAATTGAATAAGTCCATTTTACTGTAAAAAAGATTTAATTGTATCGTTTATACTTAATTATCTTCCTTTATGAATTGTGAAAACTTAAAATTCTTCGAGTGTCGCTTGAATTTCTTTAATAAGTAATTGAAGACAGTATTGAAAAGGAAAATATTGCTGGTAAGTATCCAATTATCTTTATGCTAGGTTATATTTAATGATAAAGATTAATTTAATCTTCCTCAGCATTTTAGAATACCATAGAGAAGAAAATCTAAACTAGCTACATACTCGTTGTTTGAACTGTTGTTTGGACTACACTTTAGACATCACTAAAAACAAAAAAAAATCTAAATTGGTCCTGCTGACTTCAAGTAATATTCATAAAAAAATTGATGAATTGAAAACCCTTCTCCTTTCTAAAAGTTAGTTCCAGTATCTATCCCCATTCATTTGTTTAAGGTCGTGTCAATTTGTAAAACACACAAAACCAATTTAACCAAACAATAAATCACATCCAAGTGTTTCTAATTAATTATTTCAAGTAACTGGCTGCACAGAAAGTTGTACCTATAGGGAAAAGTTAGTTCACTAAGTAACTCGATGTTGACACGTGAAATTCCGAATCGATGTTTTGTATGGCTGAACGAACAGTTGTTCGTGCTTCAGAAAACACTGCTGGGAACTGGTGACGTCATAATATTAGTAGAACAAGTTAGGAGCTTAGTCTATGCTAACTTACTGGAGATTGGTTTTTCATGTAATTTCAATGTTTCAGTGTAGTTTAACAGTAGCTATATACGTAAGTAGATAGATGCTGTAAGTAAGAAAGTTTGTCATAAATATTAGTTAGAAATGGGAAATGAAAAAAATAATGTTAATACATTTTTTTTTTATACATATATACATACATTTATTATTCCTATACATAGTCGCTATGAATATTATGTTTCTACTAACGAAGAACTATTTAGTTAAGAAGATTGCAATATACACGTGTTTGTTGAAGGCCAAATAGATGCTAAATAACTGCGTGATGCACTAGAATTATCACGTAAGTAACGTAATTTACTACGTTTGTTAGAGAGATTCAATCCTTATACCTTTGAGTAAAATTATCTATCTCCAATATTTTAAGTACTTTTCCTCTAGATAGCGCTACAAAATTTCACCCTTTATTGGTGGAATTTTATATTAAAGCCGTTTTATTTCCATATAAAAGGACATACTAAGTTAGTATTCGTTTTAATTTAAATTTTGTGTGTTAATATTACTTTTCTTTTCTTTGTGTAAAAGTGAGAACAGAATAAATTCTTTTTCTTTCTTTTTATATAGAAGTTAGGTACGTATTTGAAAACAGAATGAATTTTGTAAGTATATAAAGCAACAGCGAAAATCTAGATAACACGAGGGTTTTGCGGTGTAGGAGGGAATGGAAATTTGTACATTTCTAATCGGTAACTAGAGCATCTTGAAACCGCCAACAACTGTCACTCCACAATATAATGGTTGTACGAATTTATCTTACAATGGCAGCTTCTATAAAGAGCCCAACAGTTTATCAGTATTGCGAATCTCAGTAGCCAATAGGCAACGGTCGTTATCGTCCGGTGAAATAAAATTCTTTGGAGCTATTTAAACAAAATTTTTGCTATAACACAAAGTGCAAAAATCAATTTAAATTTTATAGTTACCCGAACATTTCTATTACACAATATCATAACTGGAAAACTGCTTAGTAGTTCGAGCTTCCTTCAATACTTTGGCGAACAAGTAACACTATGTAGCGAAAGTTTCTAGTTCAAAGTTTGGCTCTGAAATTCTACATCGGTGTTATCGTATGCACGAATGCATATTCGAAAAAAATGTTCAATGGCGTTACACTTTGTAGTATTGGAATATGGCAGCTTTGTGTGCCAGTAAATTTGTGAAATGTGTGCCAAGGAAATGGTATTTTGAATATAGAATTGTGTTTGATTTTTATTAAAAGGCTTTTTATATGTTAATATGGCCTGTTTCACCAATGGCAAATAAGTGCTAGATAGCCTATATGAAACTTACTTGACAGATTTTTTGACGTTTATATTATTGGCTTGCCCATAATATTGGCTATGTTATTACATTCATAGTTATTTTAAGTTGAAGTAATTTTTTTTGTAATTAATTTATACTTAGAAACCTGATTAAAAAAGCAAACGTTGTCGGAACTTCACCAAAATATAGACAAAAAAGAACTGTGTTGTAAATAACCTAAAGACGACATAACATTTATTTCTTTATTTTCTTCCAAATCAAAATACACTTACATGTATTATAAGTAATTATACGTATTGTTAGATGGGCGTTATACATTTTTTATTGGTTGTCTATACATGTTTCTCATTGAGTCTAACTTATTAAATCAGACTTATTTAATATCAGACTAAAACGTAGCATGGGGTTTATTTCACAGTACTCTCAACATACAAGCTTGTAAAGAACTTATTCTCAAGAACTCAACTAAGATTAACCAAAATTACACAAACAGCATAACTACAAACTGTGTTAAGTCAACTACGCCTGTCATGATGCACCACATTAACCGAGTCAACAGCATATGCACATTGCACACATACACATAATATAATCCGTTTTACACTCGACAAATTTCATGTGCGGCGCGTGTTAACGTCAGGCACTTACGTGTCAATAGACCAACGATTTAACGAAAAAGTCTATTTAATTGTTGGTTATCGATACTTTTGGTTGTTATGAAAAGTTATATGTTTTTTTTATCACAGCTTCACCGTGCAGTGAACTGTTGTTTATGACGACAGATAAAGTTATATATAAATACCATTTTTTGTGATGTCAGTTGTTTATTGGGATCAAAATAATCTTATTGTATGGGCAGACCCTAGTGTTGAAATTTATCAAGTCGACTAGAAGGCTTCCAACTTGACTTAACGACTACTCCTTTAAGTGATTACCGGGACCAACGGCTTTACGTGCTTTCCAAAGCACAGAGATGCTCAAGAATGAAATTGCCACAAACGGTCACCCATCTTGGACTCACCTTGCCGAGTGTTGCTTAACCTCGAAGATGTAACGAACATCAACAAAATGAATGGCTTAGTTATACAATATTTTGTACATGGGGTGATACATAACCGACGATTTGTTGAGATAATATAATAACTACATCATAACCATACATTGGGGCGTCGGTTGTTTCATTTTGAAGTTTTGTTGCGTTTATTAGGACAAGCTAAGCGTTAATACCATTAAATTTGTACGACCGTCCGAGTTCCATTTTATGGGCTGTAAACTTTAAAATAAAACAAAACTCATTTGTTCTGTCTGTTTTATGGAGGAAAAATGTCCGAAGTGGATCAAGCTGTATAGGGAGTGAAATTTTGAATTGGGATTACACGAAAGGAATTTACGAGTTTTAATAATTTTAATAGAATCTTAAAATATGCGTACATTTTTGCATAAGAATATTGTAATAAAATATGTTGTATTACATTATAATTTAAGCTTAAGTTTTTGTTAGACAGGATTTTATATACGC
The DNA here is from genome assembly GCA_905147015.1 of Laspeyria flexula. Taxonomy (NCBI): domain Eukaryota; kingdom Metazoa; phylum Arthropoda; class Insecta; order Lepidoptera; family Erebidae; genus Laspeyria; species Laspeyria flexula. Next base: position 13,130,905 of record LR989960.1, on the reverse strand, counting down.
TTGTACTTCTAAATACTTTCTGTGCTATCGCTTTAATCAATTTTATTTAGAGAAGAGCCCGGACAGTTATTATATACCTAGTCTTTATTTAAATCCAATATGGAAAACGAAAAAATTAAGACAGAAATAAATAAATTATCAAACAATTATAATTTTGCGTTTGATACAAGTATTAAATATTTTTACATTATTATAACATTACTATTTTTTTCCCGAGGTTCTATTATTACTCGTAAATTCTCTCTCTAAGATTCGTGCCTAAACCAGACACCGATCAAAGGGCTGCAGGCACAGTACAACATAGGTACTTGCCTTGCGCAATCAATGATTGTAAACGTTCCTTTACATTTTAAAATTACTAACAGTTTTTGTATTGTACGTAAAATAACTTACTTGTCTCTCCAGGCCGGTAATGATGACGAGCAGGCCTCACAATCACATCCCTCACTGGACCAAGCAGGCGAATGACGCTGTGGCTCTTTGCCGTACATTCATCATTACCCACGCACCCCACTGTGGTATGCAAAGTGCAGTGGGTCGCTGGCGATGACGGTATTTTGAGTGGAATGATGCCGTAGCCTGCAACAAAAAGTTTATATCAGTTGACATTGTCATAAGAAAATATAAAATAAGTTATGAAATGAAATGAAGTCACGTTTATTCACCAAGGTTACAAAGTAACTCTTATGAAAGTCACAAGTTAAGAATGTAACAGGTTATCCGAAAAATAGTGTCAGCAAATTTGCCTACGAGTTAGCTGGCGGGGTGGAGCTATGAGAAGAACTGGCAAGAAACTGAGTTAAAGAAGATCATTTAGTAATCACAGCTATATTGCTGTGTCAGAATATTGTAGTGTTTTACTAACTTCAAGATAACGTTGACTTAAGTATTTAAAAGGCGATTAGGTGGGTACAATTTTTAATTTCTAGCAATTGCTGACCATTTTATGATTGAAAAAAATTCAATCGTTTTTTTGAAATTGAACTTAAGACTTCTTGAACACAATAGTAGTGTATACTCATTACTCCTGTATGAAGGAATAATAACGTTTTATTTTAATTGAATTCCAAACGCACTAAAATATTGCAATGATAAAATTATAATGTGATGTTATAAAGAAAATTTCACGCAAATAAAACCGCAGAATTATCTAGAATAAAAATAAAAACATTAATGTAAAAAAACGCTCTCATTTGTGATAATAATGTGGTGTTCGCAACACTCTCGAGGACGACTCAACACATTTATAAAACATTCCCCAACAATACATTGTGTATGACATAAGTGATCAACTTTTTGCCTATCTCTGAATTTTGAGACTTATTAGTATCACTTTGTTACTCTTTAGTTAAAAGACTTCTTTAAGTGTATCTATCATCAGCAACTCATTAATGTCCCACTGCTGGGCTCGGGTCTCCTCTCCTCTATCTAGAGAGCTGAGAGGGTTTAGGCCATAATCCACTCACGCTGGCCTAGTGTGGGTTGGTGGCTCAGACATACTCATAGAATTTCTTCTACGGCACGTGGGTTTCCTCACGATGTTTTCCTTCACCGTTAGCAGATGGTAAGTCACTTGACTAGTACATATAAATTCCACTAAGTGTAATCCACATTGGTACTGCCGGCCGGGATCGAACTCGGATCGCGTGATTTGCACGCCGGTCCCTTATCCATTCAGCCACCATCGCTTCTATACTAATATTATAACGCTGAAGAGTTTATTTGATAATTGTTTGGTTGAACGCGCTAAACTGAGGAACTACTGAACCACATTGAAAAATGTTTTTATTGCATAGTCCATTTATTGAGGAAGGCTATATAACATCAAGCTACGACCAATATAAGCTGAGTAGTCGTCAAAAATATAAAAACAGTGTACCTTTAACTGCTTAGCAGTGTCTTTTTTTTCTAGTGATATGGTTGATGGGAAATACATGGCTTTTATGATAATATAACTCATACCCGGTAGTTTATTAGTCATTTTAATGTAGATTATAAACTGTGACATTAAAAAAAACATTTTATTATAATTATAAATTCCATACTCTTTCATCTATAGCCAATGCGGACGGTCTTTGAAGTATACGTCCAAATCATGTCACCATTATTACCAAGGTCTACTGCGCGCAGATTTAATTTCATAGGTTTAAGTTTTCTTAATAATATATTCGCGAATGATTTTAGATCATATCTACCTATTCTAAAACAAGATTCTCTGTAATTTTAACAGGAATTAATAAAATAACACTATAAAAGTCATTCTCATTGAAACCAAGGCGTTCAATACCAAATAAAAGGCTGTTGGAGCATCTCCAAATGGAAGGTTGTCGAAGAATTTCCACTTGGTCCGCCAACTGAACACTTAAATGAAGCAGACACTATTAAAGGTAAGACTTATTATACAGGGTGTATACGACGATACGACATTAAATGAAACCACGTGTAGCATGTGATGTTAGAAGGCTATACCAAAAAAATTAAACAGTAATTTGCAATAGTTTAGACGCAAATGTACTTTCTTTATGTCACAGTTGTTCACAGTTTTAAACAACCTGTAGGTATTTACGTTGATCGTATGTTGTCATTACGTCATTCAATTCATTTAAATATCTCTGACTCTTTCATATTATCTTATCTCTTACTCTGTTCCGCACAGTTGTCGTCGTCATGCCGAAAACGACATGATAGAAAAATAATGTGTAGTTTTATATTCTTAAATTTTTCGACTTTAAATAATGTGTAGCTTTTTTTTTTTTTTTTTTTTTCTTTTTTTTTTTAATAATTTATATTAGAATATGTTTATAAGGGTTAACACTGGCTACCTTGTCATTTAATGTCGTATCGTCGTATACACCCTGTATATCTTAAGTATAGAGAATGAATGAGAAAATTCTACTTTACTCGTTCAAAAAGTATTTTTGCACTACGTTTTAAATTGATTTTGTTTTTGCTCGGATTCGCTCGGCTTCAATGTTGTTTCTTTGAATATAGTTTACAATAGGAATACTTTACTTTTTGTTGTTGATTTTTGTTTCCCCATTATTCAGCTCCTATTGGTCATAGCGTGATGTTATATATATAGCATACATACATATAGATCACGCCTCTTTCCCAACAGAGGGGTAGGCAGAGACCATTTCCTTCCACTTGCTACGACTCTGACATACTCGTACATCTTTGGCTTATTCAACATTCATCAGTCTTTTCATGCATTTTCCCGGTTGAGGGTAGTCCTGATCTATATATAACCTTTCTTGATAAATGGTCTATGTAACAATAAAATAATTTTTCAAAGAACTAGTAGTTCCTGAGAATAATGTGTTCAACAAACACAAATCTCTGCAGCTTTATAATATTAGTATAAACTTGAACTAAATTATTGGTCCATCTTGGAAAGATACCTATGTACAATATGATGATGATTACATATTATTATCTTTGTGCAATATTATATAACGCACACACAATACATAACGTAACTGCCTCGGTGGCGCAGCGGGAAGTGTATACGACTGCTCTGCAAGAGGTCCCAGGTTCTATTCCCGGGTTGGGTAAAGGCGGTATTGGGTTTTTCTATCAGGAAATTTCAGTATTTAGATTTACCGGAGTTTGGTAAACAAATGTTCCCGGTTGATGACTTCGCCCCCTATTTCATGGGACCAAACATAGCTGGCGAAATGTTGGTGTGATACATCTTTACCTATCCCTTCGAGAAAAAAAGGTGTGATGCTATGTTATGCTATGTTATCAAGCTTGAAAAATCACACAGTTTTAAAACTTCATTTCTACACATAATAGAAATTATTCTATCATAGAAGAAGACTTACAACAGAGTAATCAAAACTTGATAGCAAAATGAGATGCCTATACAATATTAAATGAATCAGTGAAATATTCTGTAGTTAATATAGTCAACTAGATAGCTATAGTAAAGTCTACGTGACAAGTATTACATTTCGCTGGTTACGTGCTTAGAATTAATGATAGAACTCAAGTTCTCTCATTATTTTCCAGTCTGGAGGCGATAATACATTAAGAAGTATTGTAAAATTAAACTACAATCGTAAACCAAGGTGGATAGTGAATTAAATACAAGAAATTGAAAATTATAATTATTTTCAACACGCTTTTATTAGCTTATAGTCTAGTAAATGAGTGCTCGAAAAAGTACTGTGGAGGGAAATGTCGAAAGCAGAAATTTTGACTTAGGTACTTTGTTTAGACTAGTTAGGAGATAAACATACTAAAAATCTTTACCCCCCCCCCCCCGGTGAACCCGAGGAGGGGAGCACAAAGAAGGACCCGTTTTTTGGTTTTTTGCTTACATAACAGCTCATAAACAATACTTCGTACGAAATTTTATTTTACTACACAATAAAAGCTGATAAAATTCTCTACAACATTGGCTTATACATTTTTATCTATATCTAATCGTTGCCTAGCCATGAGCTTCGAAAAATGGTCGATTTTCAAAAATGTGTTAAATTCTCTAGAACAGGTACCATTTTTAGTTTTCTGCTTACATCTCGAAAACAGTGCGTTGTACGAAATTTCATTGTATTACATAATAAAAGCTGATAAAATTCTCTACAACTTGGGCTTAGCACTTTTTACCCAACTACGTCGAAACAAAAAAGAAGGGTAATGTTTTTGGCAGTCAATCCATATTTGTATGTATGTATGTTTCTATGTTTCACCGTAGCGCCTAAACTAATAAACCGATTGTGGTGACCTTCATTTTGATGAGACGCCTAATAATTTCGTATTCCAAAAGTTTGATTGTGGTAGCTAACAGACATAGCAAGGGTATACCGGACCAGGAAGGAAATACCGGGATAACGTAACACGCAATTTGTAGGACAATATGACTGTTCAATTACATAAATATTAAGTAAGTAAAAAAAAATATGGTCCTACAAAATCAATGGTTTGATCGAAGGAGGGGACCCTTTCAACTTATATCGACAGCGAGGTCATCATAAATGATTACTGATTGTGGTAGCTAACAGACGTAGCAAGGGTATACCGGACCGGTATGGAAATTCCGGGATAACGTAATATGACTGTTCAATTACGTAAATATTAAGTAAGTAAAAATAAAAAAATCAGCTGATTATAATCAGCCGGTCCGGTATACCCTTGCTACGTCTGTTAGCTACCACAATCAAACTTTTCGAATACGAAATTATTGGGTGTCTCATTGAAATGAAGCTACTCACTAAAAATATTTGCTTGATAGTAATAAAAAAAAATTTGAACCAGGGATCCCGGACTATAATGAAAATGAAAAGAAATAGTCTCTACCTACCCCTATATTGGGCCAAATGCGTAGTCTAATGTACGTATGTGTATCAGGGAACCATTTAGTAGCTACTGGTTAGGTCCAAGTGTTATCATCACATACAATGTTTCTCAACATCTTTCAAACATATTTCTATTTATTCTCAAATCAATTTATTTGTAGTGTACACGTTATCAGCGCTCAGCCAACACCAAAGGAACGTTTCAAAGAAACCGAAGTTTTCAATTCCAAGTATTCGAACGCACGATGTTGCCAATAATAGGTTTCTAAACGTACTTAGTACGAATGAACCAATGCAGCTTTGTGTTGGGGGAAATTGTGGTCGTTGTAGTGAGAACTTTTCTGTTATTGATGTTAAAGCTATTTGAACTTGAAAATTGCTAAATATCATACTTGAGTTCAAGTAGAAAAGTAGAAAAATAATAGAATTCACGTGGCTTAAGAGTAGTTTACGTTATATATGTATAATAATAATAATAATAATATAATATTCTACCACATTTACACAACGCCATCTAGTCCAAAATTAAGCAATTATAATTGCTTGTGTTATGGGTACTAAACAACTGATATACTACTTAAATACATTTTTTTTTGTAAATACATACATATTATTATAGATAAATGACACCCAGACACAGAACAAACCTTTATCCTCATTACACAAAGATTTGTCCTGGGTGGGGATCGAACCCACGACCTCCGGTTTGGCAGTCAGGGTCACTAACCACTAGACCAACAGGCCAGTCGATGTATTTGTATATATATTTTATATATAATATATACAATTTCGTGTATTTACAATTACTTACTTAATTTTTTTTTTTTTATTATTTAAGAGTCACTAGAATATATCCATGGCCTTCTCAAAATCATGACATTCGAATAGATCCATTTTGATATTGCTGTCAGGTGCTCTAACACTGCAGAGACCATTTTTAATTTCCAAACATTTGAGAGCAATATAATAATAATAATAATAAATCAGTGACGTAATAATGTGATTCTATGCCCTTAATACCCCCGGCAATAAGTTCAAAATTTAAGAAGTTTGTTATGTAATTTTAAACCATAAGTTCTTAGTATTGTAATAATTATAGCGTAGCATGAAATATAATAAACCAAGCCTATTTTGATAAACTTTCAATTAAAGAAAGAATCCTTATTCTGCCGTTCTATTAATAGAAGGCAATTACGTTATTAGATGAAAGCCTTATAATGTTGTCAAAGACAAAAATATACCAGCAGCCTAAAAATAATTAATTAAAAATATATTTATTATTTATACCGATACCTGGCTTTCATGCCATAATTCAAAGATCTAAAAATTGTTTAGACCTTTCTTTCTTCTCAGAGCTCAACCTGTTAGTGACTGTTAGTGAACTGGCCTTAGGTAAATTTGTTGACAACTTTTTTTGGCTATGACGTTCATAAGTATCATGCTTTTGATCTATTGAAATAAAGATTATGACTATATGACTATGACATATTAAATAAAGTAATATGGACGATGAAATAAATTCCAAAGCTCTGAACATTCTTCTAGATCAGTTTTTGTATGAATATAAAAACTGCAATCATTATTTTTATGTGGGTGATCAAAGATTCTTTTTTATTTTGAAGTTCTGAGTTAACATAAATATTTACGAATTTTATTAGACTAAAATTATCTCATACCCTCATAAATGTTAAGCTTTTTAATAATATCTCTAATAAATTCTATTACAAAATAAAAATCTCTTTTCTGCAGCCCATTCGGAAATATTATTTCTCGTTGCTACGCCGTAGGTGAATACACGTGCTACGGGTGGCTACGATCACTACGTGTGCTACGACGCAATGGTGGAATGTTCCGGTTCCGGTTCACTGCACTTATCTCACTCTTTTGTTATATTTCACTGTAAAAACTTGAATAAAAATTTAAATAAACTTGGCAGTATTGTTGTAAGGATTTAAATCGATTTAATTTCATACATATGGATGATTAGAGGTGCCTTTGTACTGTATACTAATTTTAGAAAGCTAAAGAGTTTGTTACTTTGGTTAAAAGCGCTAATCTCAAAAACTCCTGCAGCGAATTTTTTTTTTTTTTAAAAGACAACCCCCGCACTCGGGAACAAGCCCTGTGTCACGGGGAGCTTTACAAACATGCAATTAACGGAGACAAAGTACACCCAGACTCGAAACAAATATCTATGAGTTACACAAATATTTATCTCGTGTGGGAATCGAACCCACGTCTGCCAGTACGGCGATGTAGAGGCGAGGCGACCACCTTAACCACTGCGCCACGGTGACAGTCAGAATTAAAAAATCTTTAGTCTTTGATAGCCCATTTAGCCCATTTATTGAGGCAGCCGATAGGCTATATAACAAACGTTGAAAGAATAGAATTTTAGAGCTATTTATATCCCATTCTTTTAGTTAAATATAATAAGAAGCATCCGTGGCTCAGTTGTAGTGACTCTGACTATTGAGACAGAGGTTGTGAGTTCGATTTCCACCAAAGACAAATTTTCGTGTGATGAGAACAATAATTGTACTGTTTCTGGGTGTTGTGTATCTATAATAAATTATATGCATTTACAAAAAAAAGTTATTTAAGTATTATATTAGTCTGGGTGTAATTTATCTATAATATGTATGTATTTACAAAAAAAAAATGTATTTAAGCAGTATATCAGTTGTTTAGTACCCATAACACAAGCAAGTATAATTGCTTACTTTGGGACTAGATGGCGCTGTGTGAATGTGGATATTATATTATATTATCAATAATCTAAATAAACTTAAATTTATTAGTATCATCGTACTATAACTTATTTAAAATAATCCTGTCCTGGGTGGGGATCGAACCCACGACCTCCGGCTTAGCAGTCAGGGTCACTAACCACTAGACTAACAGGCCAGTCGATAGATACATTATATATAATAAATATATTTGGCTTCGGAAAAACCAACTAAGCCAATTCAAGGAAGTTTATAAGTAACAACGGGTTACTCGAAGTATCCAATTATTATTTTGTTAGAACGTATTTTATTTTAATGATATTCTTGTACTATGTTGTTTCAAAACAAATGAAATCAAAACAAAGGGAAACAAGCTCTCGTTAAAACTCATAAAGCTTTTAGGATAGAAATGTTTTATAATATCGAAGCATCCCTTTCAATGTATTTAACTTGGTAATTGATGATACCATTATTATGGTGCTTCGATTAATCAATTATTTTCATTATTACGGTACTTCGATTAATCAATTATTTTCATTTATTTGATTTTGTTTTTAAGGCTTTGTTTAAGGCATTAATTAAGGCTTTTAATGGACATGGTGAAGTAACTTCTCCGGCTCAGCAACGAAGTACTTTTGAGTTAAACAATGATGAAACCTGATATGTGGATAAGGTTTTAATTTAAAACAGTATGAAAACACGAACCAAACATTGTCAACTTGAGAATTAGGACCGTCATCGCAATTTCGATATTGGATTGATCGATTCTGATATCGTTGTTAGATGTTTCAACGATATTGAAATTGACTAATCGAATATCAAAACAACGGGTAGACCCTCTGATCATTATTTATCGATCCTGAGAAAAAATTATACAGATTATTATTTATTGAATGATTAGAGTTGCTTTTGTACTGTATGCTAATATTAAAAAGCTGAAGGACAGCCTTCCGGGAGGGTTAATTCCGGGTTCGGGTCCCCCACTGACCGCCAGATGGCCGACGGAAACCATTTCCACCGGGTCTCCCTGGGCTTCGCGTCAACCCATCACGCTCAACACACCAACCCAGACTTCAGCACCGCAAGCCTCCAGCATCACAGGAACTATACACTACACCAGGGAAAGGAGGTTGGAGAGAAGGGACGGCTTTCCCTGTCCTTTAGCCGAAACGCCTAATGGCTTCACGGCCAAAATGGACAGAGCGGTGGTACCTACCCGTTCGGGCCCGTGAACTCTACCACCAGTGGAAAAGGAAGGGTAGGGAGGGGACATCAGTACCGCTAGGGACCAGAGCAGGGTGCGGTACTGATCGCTCGAGAAGCCGGGGTCGCATACCCGAATTAACTATTCCGCAACCGGACAGGGTACAGAAAGCCAATCCTCTGGCCGAGTGTGCGTCTTAATAGGTTCTGACCAATCAATCAAGATAAACCATCTTCATGCAACCCATGTCCCACTGCTGGGGTTGGGTCTCCTCTCCTCTATCTAGAGAGCCGAAAGGGTTTAGGTTTATCTTCACAGACTGGCCTAAAAAAACCTAGTAAAACTTCTTCTAGGCTATGAGTTTACTCACGATGTTTTTCTTCACCATAAGCAGATGGTAAGTGAATTGACTAGTATACATAATTTCCACAAAGTGAAATCCACATTGGTCGGAATCGAACTCACACTGCATGATTTGCATGCTCATTTGGCCATCATCACTTAATGTCAAGAGAAACAAAACTGCCAATAAGTATTAATTTAAAAAACCAAAAAACCCGGCTGCGTATAGGTAGCCTTCAACAGTCAATTTAAAGCAATGAATTCGAAGAATACACTGGTAAAAGGTCTATAGGTTTAGATATAGAGATTGTGATGAATACGAATATAACGACACATTGCACTTCAAAATCGGTCAAGATATTTAGGTTACAAGAGACAAGTGGAGCCGAGGGCAATAATTAGTGCATATATAATTTAATTAGGCTATTAATTAGCTTTCATCTGATACCCATATTGCGATAGCAATAAAAAACGTCTGTTTTGACAGTTTACATCCGCCGTATTGGTTTTTTGTTGACGTCACATAGCCTATGACACTCGGGGGAAAAATACAAATCAAATGACACCTCACGCTTTAAAATCAGCCAAGCCGTTTAGGCTACAGAAGGTCACAATGGAACAGACATGCCCACATACATACATACATATATACATACATATATACGCGCGAAAAACATTACCCTCCCTTTTGGCAGTCAGGTGAAAATAAAATTAAACCTACATAAATAACACAATCTCAACTAATATAACCACTAGAATACATACAAACTAAGGTAGTTGCCATATAAACCTCTTTTAATAAGAACGAAGATTGCCTTATACAACTTTATACAACACAGCCTGTTCTAATTAAGAAACTAAATCCCCCTACGAATTAAAACCACGTACTGACAACGGTATTAACCGACCAATTTGTAAAGACACAAAACGCTGGAATCCCGAAGGCATTCAGAGGTAAACCGTATATGGCCGCTTTGCTCCAAATCACTGGGGTGGAAACGATACGAAGATTTATGACTTCTATACAAGGATTTAAAGTATTTATTTTGTCTTAGGAGTTGGATGCGAGTTTAGTGTTTGTTGTTGGAATTGGACTGTTCTTGTTATCTAAATGTTTGTTTCAGAGTATGTTGTGTTTGGTATTTTTTGTATTGAACTATTTTAAATGCCTCGTTGGCGCAGCGGTAGTGTAACAATGATTGTGGTTTCTGAGGGTTCAACACCAGCCGGAACAAATATTTATAATATCGGCAAATGTTTATTTCGGAGTATGAGTATGTTTCTATGTATAATAATTATGTATTTACTAAAAATGGCTGGAAAAATGTGGACGAGGATGTGACGCATCCCTGCTATACCTTTGAAAAAACTGTTATCGTCTCTTTTATAATTTGATATCGTTGTCAAATGTTTAAAATGACATCGACTGTATTTAAATTGTAAAAAATTTGACAGCGAAATTGAATTCAACTAATGCCAGTTTCTGAACCATCAAATATAAAAGTAAAACAATAGAACTAGTTTATTCATACAACAGTCGTTTTTAATTTGTTTAAGTTATTTTTTATCTTATCAATGACTATTATTTGATGATTCAAAAACCGGACATAAGGCGATTCAATTTCAGTTTATTTATTCAGATAACAATTGTAAATTGTGTAGGAATGTACGGTGTGTTAAGTCATGTGTCAAGATTTTGAATAGCTCTAAGAGCACAGGGAGCTTACTCTGAATTTTGACATTCGATTAGTTGGTTTTGATGTCACTGTCAAATGTTTGAAAGTAACACTGACCATATCTAAATTTCCTTACATTTGACAGCGACATCAAAAGCGACCAATCGAATGTCGAAATTCAGAGCCGCCAGAGTTCTAATGTTCAGTACTAATGTTAATACTATCAACAAACAACATCAGCCACGTTTTTTGAGTTACATTTACTTCAAAGTACTCTGAAAAAACCAATTTCAATATTCAGGGCGGAAAATTACAGGCTTATATGACGTCACAGAAGTAACATTGTGGCCAAAACAATAAAATATATTTTATTTTTTCTTTACGTTGTTACTACGTTATTATCTTCAATGTATAACCTTAGGTAGATTCCGATCACGTTCACAAACAGGAAAAAACATTTCTCTGAATTTATCTTCTAAGAAAAATGTGACTATGTATAAGTAGAGAGAATAATATCTTTACGATATGAAACTTGGATTATCATCTTACTGTAGTACAAAATATAGATGAAAGGTATCATCATTATTACATAAGTTTTGCACTTATATTGCTTTTTAAGGGTTCCGTACCTATATAGATGTAAATAAAATACATAGATAGGTACATAATAATATAATATTATGTAGATGTTGTGAATGTAAAAAACACTTTTTATAAAAACTGTTTCATACATTCACAAAATCCATGCTAAAAATTTTAAAATACATTTTCTTTATTCATAATTAATTTTGAAATCTATTTTGCATAGCTTATTATCAGATCAGAGGCTAATCATTGACATTATCATACTAAATAATCACATTATTTGTAGCATACCACATTATAATAAATAGCTTTGATAACATAATTAATGCAAATTAGAATAATTAATTTGCATAATTAATTTGTGCGATAGCTTAAATATGTAAATACTAGCTGTTGTTAGCGATGTCTCGTAATGATTTAGGTAACGTTACCTTCGTAACGTTATTTAGGGTGCTTTCACATTCAAGGTTTTAATACGCTTGTTAGTCACAGGCTGACTGCCAAATCTGCCTGTAACATTGAATTTGTTTCTAGATTTAAGCCAATTTGACAAACAAAGTTTCAGTACAACCCATAAACGTCTGCTGGGTACGGATCTTCTCCAAAGATTGTGACGGGAATTTAGTCTATACCATGCTGGCCAGACGGGTTAGTGTAGAGTTTTGTATCGATGTTTTGTTCTCTAGTAATGCTCTTGTCTGGTTAAATTTACTCCCTTAGTCACCTTTTATGACACCCTTGAGTTGAAACAGTAAGGTTTCAGCGATCATTCCTCTCACGTATGTGTCGGCTCTGGGGTGAACTTCCTACAGCGATGTTTCCTGAACGCTATGACATGTCCTTTTTCAAACGAGGTTTAAAGAGACCTATCCTCTCAAGGTAGGCAGCGGCTTGGCTGTGCCCCTAGCATTGCTAACGTCCATGAACGGCGTTAACCGCTTACCATCGGGTGGGCCGTCTGCTAGTCTGCCACTATAGGCAATAAAAAAAAACGGAGTAGGTAGTGACTTTATGTATTCTTAATGCGTCACAAACACACGTACACAAACTAAACAAAGTATCATCATCATATCAGCCCAATGACGTCCACTGCTAAACATAGGCCTCACCTAATTTACGCCAAACAAAGTTTATCTGTGTTCAATTCATGAGTGCAAGCTATTCCACCAATATCTATGTCTGTACTGCGAATGTATGCCGGAATTCCTGAGCCGTTCTCACATTACCAAGTTGGGACTTGGGGCACGCGACATCGCTAAGTGAATTGCGTATCTGTAGACAACGGTGACCACTTACTGTTAAGTGCTGACCTTTCTGTATTCATTTATATTATGTGCATACACAGTCGTAGCTAAACATACTTATATACCTGGTGTATAAAAGGGAAACCTTTTTAAATGGATACAAGAACATAATGCTCAGTTTTAACTCTAAGATGTTTTGGAAACCGTAACCGTTCCCAAGTTATTATCGAGTTTGATGCATGTAATTATTTTATTATGCATGCATTATAAAACTCGATGTTTACACGTGTAATCGGTGTCGTGAAACTAATTTCGTAATATAAATTGAGCTTTAATTAAAATATCTATTTTCATATACATACATATTATAAAAGGCTTTGTCCTGACTAACTGACTGACAGACAACGCACAACCTAAACCGCTGGTCAAATTGATATGGATGTCGTTGTCAAGGTTTTCAAGAATGCTGATTACGTAAAATGAAATTCAACTCCTGTAGTGGGTTGTTGTGGAATTCATGAATTGCACTTAAAACAAAGATCTATGTAATATCGAAATCTACGCGGACGAAGTCGCGGGCAAAAGCTAGTGTAATATAAACATAATTTTAATAGAATATAGCGCAACTAAATAACAAAAGGAGATTAAGAGATATACGATTCTGGTGAATTGAACACGAAGATATTTGTCAGATTAATCTGTATTAATCATCCCTGACATTAACTATTGTATAATATTATATTCTAACTCCTTAAAACCTAAAAAACTTGTTTAAGTATTCCAATAAATTAATTAACAACAACGCTCACAAAAAGCATTATTCTAAAAGCTTCACATTCTATTTTCAACATAAAAAACAAACAGAGAAATTTAAAAGTCGCCATGATTATAGCAAGACCGTCACGTCACTTGCCCAGAGTGTCGGGACAAAAGACCCGGAGCTAATCCAGTGTACCGAGATAATTAAATCACTCCGCTACTCCTTGGACGTAAACCTGCTTTAAAGATGTTAAGCAGATCTTTAGATAGATGGAAATTTAATAAAAACCGTATTTCTTCAAGTATTATGGAAATTGGTTAGCTTTACGGTGAGGATTTATTCAATTAAATATGGCTTCTAAAATATTTTATTTATTTATTGACACTTTATATACACAGACATGTACAAAGGCGGACTTAGTACCAGAGGCATTCTCTAGCAGTCAACCTATAGGGTGATGCCTCTGTATCACCACACGCAAGTTACTAAGTATTTATAATATAGAGGTTTTATAAATACTTAGTAACTTGCGTTGCAACAATGCGTTGATCCGTTGCGACGAGGCAACGCAACGCACTAATGAGGCACCACTCTAGCTGGGAACAAAAATTACGTGATTGAAAAAGGTGCATGGTGAAGTCGGATGTGCGGATGTTTTATCCAGATTGTATTCGGAACTCCAAGGTTTCAAGGAGCACCACGTCACGTCGGTGACTTACGACTTATAGTGTTCACAGTTTATTATTTTGGACTAACCAGATAAAAGCAAGCTGGGCTTACGGATGCGTGCAATAGTTTGTTCCCAGCTATGGTTTATTTAAAACACTTGTTTTGGTCATCATCATCATTATCATTTCAACCCATAATCATCCCACTGCCTTTGTCCACTGTCTGCCACTGTCTCATCTAAATATTTTGGAGGGAATTCGGCCTACTATACCACTCCTGCTTAAAGTAAGGTCCCTAGGTCGCCTTTTACGACACCCATAGGTTGAAAAGTGTAATCTTAAAATGAAACAGCTGACTTTGTAGTTCACTTTGATCTTGACCGAAAAAATAACGTTTCCTCGGGAGAAAAAATACTCGTTGTACGTTAGTAGTTATTTATTAATAAACTGTGCTTGCGGTGCCCCATTCAGTTGCTATATGAAATTTTATTCCCCTGACAATGTCCACTATTCATGTGAAGAACGGTATGCATTGTTCATTTAAAAAACACGTACACGATTGAAATAGAAACGTTCGTTGATTCGAATATCACAATAGAATTAGCGAGCGCAAATGGAGTTATGCATTTCGAGAGCATATTGTTCGACAATAACCAAACGGAATGTTTTTTTTTATTCGGGGTCGTGTTTATTTAATAACGTACTGACAGACTGACTGCTATGAAAATATTTGTGTGTAGGGTAGTTTTTTGTTTCACAAATATGAAAATACAGTTCAATGTATAGTCCATTGTAATGCAATTTTCGTATGTTCTATAAATAGTAATCTGACTGGCGTATCACCACAGCCGAGTTTTTAACGAAATGTTACACATATACAGCAGTGATAACTAAAAAAAGATTTTTGAAATGCATTCGTAATAAATAATGTTCTTAGGGACTTAATTAGATGCAGGTTTTTTATTTAATGTCACATACATTATGAAAGGATTATTTTGTATGCTTAGATATGTATGAGTATAATACATATAAGGAGAATTACACAGAGATATTATATTAACCGCGTTCCACTAAGCTGTTTGCTGTCCCAATTAAAGCCGCTTTGGGCTTAATTTTGAAGCTGCATACAATTTAGCAAATTAGAGAATTTAACGGGTTCATCTGAACACCGTGTGCGATGAATGGGGTCGTTTAGTTCAGTGCATCTACAATTTAGTTGATTATTATTACTTTTAGTATCCTTATGATGATTTAGTGATACTAAAGCACGACTAGAGAGCTTTATAGTTTTAAAATTGTCATGGTCATTTAACTTAATAATATTATACTGTTCGGGGTGAAGTGAGTGCTTTACGACATGATACTCACACCCTGGCCTAGTGCTCATCTCTCTAGATAGAGGAGAAAAGACCCGAGACCATCAGTGGAAAATTTAAGGGATGCTCATAATGATGATGATAATGAAAACACAACAGTTAAATTGAGATCACAGATTCGTTTTATTTTTGTATTAAAAAAATATCAGAATTTTCTTGTAACAAGTTTTGAATTTATTCCAAAGCGTATATATACCTTTTTAAATATATTTTGGATAAATTAAATCGGTAGTTAATGAGCAACGTATGCTTTACCACCTGCAGTCATAATAAAATGAAGGCAAATTATTAGTCGCTTTTATGAAAATCTTTTATCTTTATTAATAGATCCTACTCATAGTCAATATTAAATAAGTTCATTTCATTTAGATCACATACATCATACCTATAATAAACGTTATGCAAAGCCGAAAAGGGTGTCAACAATTTTTTTTGCTGACAAGGTTGAGCCTTGAAAAGAACTTGACAAGAAACTAAAGACACTCTTTTTATTTCTTAATGTAATGCCAATAAATAAAGTATACCTTCGGAATTAAAATAAATTCTACAAGATAGACAAGATAGAGAGACCGCCTCCAGTCAAATAATGTAAGAATCTAATTTATAACGGTAAACCGTATCTGTATTTAATCTGTTCTCAAATCAACGTTCCTTAAATTGATTACTAAACCACGTGAGCTGTGTCCCCAAGTTTTAGCTTTTACATAAAGAAGTCATATTTTTTGTAACGAAAGATAACATCGGTATTATTCATGGGCTGTAATAAGTTCTTCCTTATATTATAATTCTTTTACCTTTATTTCTGAAGCTGAAATGTGTCGTAAATTAATCTTATTTTCTCCATATTTTTCTTCTTTCAAAAAACAAAATTACGACGTTTTTAACAACACTAATGAGCTTGAAGTGATTGTACAATATACTTAGTAACCAACGTAAATTTCTGTTTACGTCAGTTAATAAACAGTAAAAATATATATTTTAAATTTTAATTGGTTACTACCAATGCAAGCATAATTTTAGTCTCAAATTTTAAATGAATAAAACTTCAATATCCGCAAACCAATTTAAAAGAAAAATACTCAAACTAACCACATTTCGACAAAACCTACGCGACAAATTAATGTAAAACCAACCAAATTTACCAGACAACAAAACTTAATTTCGTCTGATGAAGTTTGTGGGGATTAAACGCACGATTTATCAGCGCCTGATGTACGGAACTTGATTCAGGAACTTGGCTTGTTTAACAGATAAAACTGGGAGCGGTGTTGTACCCGCAATGTACGGATCATGTGTGACGAATTTAAAGCCTGCTTGACGTTGATTTATTGTGTTCAAATTTTACGCTCTAACTTTTGTTGCTTTTTTAATTATCTTGTTCGGTTTATGTTGGAACGTAGTGACTGGAATAAAATTAGTTTGACACTGACATTGTTTATTCTGACTCCCTTGTGAATAATTTGAAGTTGGGTTTCTGTAACTTTGTCGCCTTACGTTTATTTTAGCAAAGTAAAAGGCAGTATCAAAGCGGATTCCACTTTGTGGAATTTATATGTACTAGTCAAGTGACATACCATCTGCTAACGGTGAAAGAAAACATCGTGAGGAAACCCACATACCGTACCGTAGAAGCAATTGTTACGATATGTACGATTCCAAGCTCCCTAGTTAGAGGAGAGAAGACCCAAGCCCAGCAGTGGGACATAAATGGGTTAGTGGTGATTGTATTTTATACCTCAGGGCGTTTTAATTTTTTTACAAATATCTTCTAGTTCAGTTAAATTATAATAATAATATTCTACCACATTCACACAGCGCCATCTAGTCCCAAAGTAAGCAATTATATTTGCTTGTGTTATGGGTACTAAACAACTGATATACTACTTAAATATATTTCTTTTTTTGTAAATACATACATATTATAGATAAATTACACCCAGACACAGAACAAACCTTTATGCTCATCACACAAAGATTTGTCCTGGGTGGGGATCGAACCCACGACCTCCGGCGTAGCAGTCAGGGTCACTAACCACTAGACCAACAGGCCAGTCGTTATTAACGTTAATTATTAGGTATCTCTCTTTTGTCACGGCTATACTTCTCTCTAAGGTGAGAAGTATACCCGGTTCTTTTGGAAGGCTTACGGGGGAGCACAGGTCCAACACGCAGAGGCCCTTAAAGAATTTAGAATGAGAAGACTCTAATATCCATCTAGCCCTATTTCGGCCACAGCGACTTGAAAAGTCTGCTTTTGTGAGCGTCATTTGTGTACTCTCAGGTGACTGACATAACCTATTTTTGTAGCATATTTGTGCAACCATACTCGCTACAGGTACAATAGTAAAGAATGGCAGCGGATGGCCATTGGCCATAAAATACTCTCCGTCTAAAATAAGAAAATTCCAAATTTAAAAATACGTTGCCTGCGTACTACACTCTCAGCTGGTGGCTTGCGATGAAAAAAAAACAAACCGCATCGGATCTGTAGTAGCTGCTACAAATAGGGTTGTCACCCGTAAAATAATTGCATTTTTACGCTTGAGTCGCGGTCTCCACTCAAGAACACGCTTGCTCCATCGTGCATCGGTCCTTCTGCAGATATGACCATCCCACTGCCGCTTCAGTTTACTTATTTTACAAGCTATGTTGGTAACTTTGGTTCTTTGTCGGATTACCTTGTCACGAATTTTGTCCTTCAAAGAGACATCGAGCTCAGCGAGCTATGGAACCCCATAGCTCGCTGAGCGACTTTAAGCTTGTGGGCTAGTTTAACAGCGAAAGTCCACGTCTCGGCACCGTATGTCATAACAGGTAGGACGCATCATCATGTGGAGTAATTTAAAATTAGTCGTCTATCAGACTTCTTATTTGTTGGGATTGTAAAGACTGAATTTAAATTTATTATCAAATATTCTTTTTTGCTATGGACCGGACCGGGTATACTTTTCACTTCTTAAAAGAGATTTAAGAAGTGAAAAGTATACCCGGTCCTTTTGGGAGGCTTACGCGGAGACACAGGTCCAACACGTGGAGGGCCTTAAAGATTTTTAATTTACAGTGGGGTGAGACACTTACCGCCACTAACTACACTATTGTAGTACCGCTATGATCATTATTACTAATATTATTGTATGGGCTTGAGGCAGACTTCTAATAGGGAAGGGGTTTGAAGGACATCGCGCTCTCATGATGCCTCTGGTGTTGCAGGCCGTGCGCCTTTTTGCTACCGCCGTGTTATAAAAAAAATTGTTAATTGACACTCTCAACTCGCGTAGTAAAATTTGTATCCATTGAGTTTGGCCAACCTTAGCTAAACTATTGTACACGCGAAATTCAATAATATTTAAAAAAATATATTGGTATACACAATAACAGAGTGCGATAACGAGACCACTGACCGTATTGGGTTTTTTAACGGAAAAGTTGACATAAAAAAAATATTTCGAATATGTTCCAATTTAGAGATAAAAATATGTCTATGCATTCAAATGTGAACGGACGTGAATACGTTAGGGCACGTGAACTAATAGATCAGGAATGCAAAATATATTTTTTTTTTAACTTTGTCTGAATCTTGTAAGGGCCCGTTACAGTAAAAGTATAAATAGATGCGCCAATTTGTTTATTTTATTAATTATTTTAAATAATTTAGGCCCACATAAAATAAGCTTTTCAACATAAAACTCCACTAATACAGTCTTCCACTAATACCTATCAAAATATATATCGTCAATGTAAGATTTTCTTTCTGCATTGGTAATGGTAATAAAATCACTAACTTAATTTTGTAAACTTAATTGTTATTATTTCTTATGAAAGTGACACTAAAGTGTTTTGAATAAGAAATAAATATTATTTAAACCGAAATACACCGTAACACGAGGTTAAGGATATGCCCTTTCTCCTTAATATCTCTATTGATATCTATCATTATTTCCATAATCATATCTTTGACTCCTGTCAGTTAAGCAATTGAGAATTTTGTAAGCTTACAATATACCAGATAAATTGCATTTAATATTACTCACAACTTTTGTATATTTTCAAAACTTATTTCAATGTACTTTTTGCAAGCAACTCTAATATTGGGCGCCATACCTCTTCGTGAAAAATACAGCTCACTAGTCCACAACGGTTGCCAAGTTTCTTCTTGCAACGCAAATCTGTCTGTGTCCCGGAAAATTGGAACCTTTTGGATCGTATTTTATTTACTACGTACAGTATACGAGCTGGTTTTGCATTTTTAGGTGACTAGAAGAATGAGATGCTATTAAAAGTGTTTGCTCACTAGATCGACTGATGCGATTTGTTTAAAGTGGAATAATTCTTTTTTACGGCTTTTGGTGCTTACGACGTTTTGTTCGTCGAAAAACTGAAATGTTCTACAAAGCTACAGTGGTAAATAAGCGTTATCAACATCATATTGTCAGCCCAGGACGTCCACTGTTGGACATAGGCCTCACCTTATTAAAACGTAATAAATAATATGCTAACAATGAGTTTTTTTTTGTTATGAATCCGTTTTCAGACCCGCAGTAGGGCAACCAAAAAAAAGCAATTATGGTATTCTAAAAAATTCAAACGCTTTGCCTTACATTATAAATTTGCGTCTTTAAGGGATTTAAAAAATATTTTTATTTATTTAACGGAATTTGTTTTAAGGTTGACATATTAATCTGTGAGATGACACGTAGTAACTGAATATTGCAACATTTATTTATAACATGACTTGTCACCAAAGACAAAAGTCAGTTAGGCCTCGGTCACTGTGGCAGCGGTGAGCGGCGCGGTGGCAGTGGTGCAGTGTATTCCATTCGGGTAAGTAACTTCATGTTGCCGAACGCGTCAAGGTGATATATTTATAGAGCTACTATTAATTTTTTTAACACAGATTAGCTTTATAAATATATCACCTTGATGCAGTCGGAAAAACAAAGTTAGCCGATTTGAGTTTAGCACCACGCCACTTACCACTGCTGTAACTGTGACCGAGGCCTTAATTTTATTCAACAAAAACCGATACCACAAAGAGAATCTAAAAATCTTACCCAGTCACAGAAACTCTTTCAACATATAGTGTTTTTGTTTTGTAGTATGACTTCAGTAGAATTGGAAGGGATATTTATTCAACCAGTCTATAGAAACGTTCGAGTAAAGCATACGAGTTTCACAAAATAGCAAAAGTCTAGCATAGTTCTTCGAATTTCAAGAACAAAGAAACGATAACATTTTAGCAGAATTAAAAGTAATTATAAGTCAAATTGTACCGCCAGAATACAATCTTTTATCCAACAAAAAGTATCAATGAACATCCAAAAAGTATAAAAGACATATACAGAAAGAAAATACTAAGTGTTAAGCAGAGAAAGGAAAATCTCTCAACTTTATACTTCGCTAAAATAAATGTAGGTCGACAAGTTTACAAAGACTCGACTTCAAAAGATTCACGGGGGTGTCAGAATAGAACAGTTTTAAAAAGAGCCAAAATTTTCAATTGGCTACTTAGCATTCTTTATTCGGTGGCGAGCGACATAAAATTTCCATAAGCACAAAGCAACAATATACTCCATAATATTTTGTTCAGAGGAAGTCTTTTACATAGAAATCTGAGATTGGCTTTGTTCAGACGCACAAACAAGCAGAGTTTGTGCTCAAAGGCATTCAGCTCCGAATACACAAAATGATTAGATTTAGCGGAAAATATATTTTTTATTTTGTGTGACAAACTATAAAACAGTGTTAATTAAATTTTTCTTTGTTGTGTTGCCAGATGCAGATTCACAAAAAAGTTCTGCTTTATTATTTTTGCTACCATGGTTTATTATTAATTTTACTCTAAACAGCAACTATTCATTTACTAGATATATATTTACAAAAAGACAAAATACTTAACATATTGACCCGATAAAAGATTAATTGCTGCTAAGTATAATCTTAGCAGTAAACATTTTTAAATTTACAGGTAAGTTTCAAATTGAAATCGAGTTTTACTTTTTTAATTACTTAAAATAATAATTCAATAAATTTTAATTAATTAATAAAGCAAATATACACTGACATAAACTGCACAATTTGAACAAAAAATCAGTATATTTAAAAATTAAATAAGTATGTAGAGATTTTTTTGTCATAAATATTTAAAAAATGTTCTTATTAATATATAGCGATTAATTTTTATTTATCAATATTATATTTTATACAATCGTTCCAACAACAAAACTTCACCATAAAAATGAAGATAGAAGGAAGTCGTATTGTCACTAAGATACAGTTTTTATATCGGTCACTGCAACGCTTCTCTCCGAGGAAGATTGAGTTAAATGGACAAAAGCAATTGTAGTATAAGGCGGATTGTACAAAATAAATAATGTTGCTCTTATCCTGATGAAAATGTAAATGATTGTGTTGGATTACTCGCTGAGGAAAATATTTCCTTATAATTAAATTTCTACTTTAGAGAGCTGCAGGACTTTCAACATTCAGATGTTTTTGGCAAAAAGCAATGTGATGTTTCCAGAATTTTGTTTCTTTTTTTTATTACGCTTGTATTAGGGCTAAAAAAAAAAAAACACTACTATCCTAAACAACAACAACTATTAGACCGTATAATTTTTTATTTTATGTGTGAAAATTGCTGCTACATTATTTTATTAAAAATGTTGGACGACAATATTATCATTTTTATTATTATTTATTATTTACGATCAGATGGGCTGTTAACTCTTTTGCCGCTTTTTATATTTAAAAATAAACCATTTCCAAACATTTCTTTTGTCAATTTTATAAAATTCGAAAATCGAATATCTAAGTTGATTATTAGTAGGAAGAATTTTGTTAAGATAATTGCTGGGTATCTTTACTAGTTATAATATTATAAAGCTGAAACTTGTTTGTTTATTTGGTTGAACGCGCTAATCTCTGAAAAATTATTGTAGTATCAGAGAGGTCATTTATCGAGAAAGGCTACAGGTTATATAACATCACGCTACCGCTAATAGGAGCTGAGCAGTGGTAAAACAAATAACGACGGGAGTGAAGCCCTGTGCGACTTCTTACTCATAATAATAGTCTTGAATGAAAATCTATATCGCTTTCCACTTTAGTGTAAATGGCTTTACAAAATAAAATAGTTTTTCAGCTAAATCAAGTAGGTACCTTCGTTACGTTAAAGCTTCTATTTGGAGGGACTTCGTAAATCAGAGTGTTAATAGCTCAAAGCGATTGGCAATCCCCTTCAAAGATATCGGATCGTGGCTTAATTAATCATGATTGCAGTTCTGATAGTGTTGTAAGCGTATGAAGCAGTGTCGATAAATAGTAGATTCGTTACTTTTGAGTTATTGATGATTTGGAAATGTTATACCTTTTATTTATTTATTTATAAGTATTAATATTATAAAGCTGAAGAGTTTGTTTATTTATTGAGTTGAACGCAATAATCTCAGGAACTACTGAACCGAATTGAAAAATAATTTTAGTATTGGATAACCCATTTATCGATGAAGGCTATATAACATCATGCTACAGTCAATAGGAGCTGAGCAGTGGCCGTATAAAGAGCGATTGGAGCGAAACCCCATGCGACTTCTAGTTAATAATATAGCAATTGCACAGAAATTGCCTATTTATTGTACATGTACAGGAGTCGTCCTAACGCACACACACATAATTATATTATAATAACTAACGCATACTTATGTTTGACAAGTTTCATTTTGTGTATTATAAGATTGAAAATACAATATCAGTTCTGATCCAATACTTTTTTTCCATTTAGGGGGACACAAATAGTAAACTTAAATTTTCATATAGCTAAAAATCAAAATAAAATCAACCTGTGTACGACTGTGGACCGCAATTATATTCTTCATACATTATTAATATTTTGTAAAACAGTCTGCTCTTGCATTTAAAAATACGATGACAAAAACAGAGTCACCAAATTTTCAAGCAAATGACTTTTCATCGACTGCCACACAATTTTCAATTCCAACCAATCGAATTCCATATTCTGCATCAGGTGTTAATGGCTCAAAGTGATTGCTAATTTTATCTCAAAGAAATCCGATTTGCTCTGCAGTCGAAGCTAACGAAGCGTCCCGGCAGTGTCAGGTGCGCCATCTCCCCAGATCATACGAAAAAATTAGATCTCGCACACAGCAAAAGAAATATGTTCTTGTTAGGCTACTCGTTAAACCGGTTGTATTATACGTTTACAAGTAAATATGGGAGCGAGGAAATTTGTTTGTTCAGACGACGATGTTTGCTTTGCTGACGTATGCACAGTTTTATTAGAACGCGAAAATCGTGGATGTTTGGTTCTGGTTTCAGATGGGGGAACAAAAGAAAAATTATAGTAAAATAACTCTTTCTTCTTGCCTAAAATTAATGCTTAGCTTAAAGTTAAAAAAAGCTACAAGAGTAGATAAGATTATTAAGTGATGGTTTTTCAGTTTAATTCAATTCACGCTAAGAAGGTTCTAGTCTTATTATATTTAAATAGGAACTGTTAATATTTAGTTACATACATATATATTATCTAAAAATATTAGCAATTTTCACAAGCGTGACAGAACGTCATGCATCACTAGATAATTGCTTAACCTATTTAGAAGTTTCATCGCTGTAACAATATTGTTTGGACAAAGTTTTTATAAACACATTTCTCCGAAAGTTAGTAATAGGTGGTCTTTTTGAAAGTCTCTTCTTTCTTTTTTTCTTTCTTTTCTTTTTTAAAAGACAACGCCCACACTAGGGAACAAGCCCTGTGTCGCGGGGAGCTTTACAAACATGAAACTAACGGATACAAAGTACACCCAGACTAGAAACAAATATCTATGAATCACACAAATATTTGTCTCGTGTGGGAATCGAACCCACGTCACCCAGCACGGCGATGTAGTGGCGAGGCGACCACCTTAACCACAGCGCCACGGTGACAGTCAAAACAAGTCTCAATAAAATTGTAACGTTCAATTTGTTACTTCTATAAATAAAACATTCAACATTTAACGAGAAGTCCCACGGGGCTTATCTCCCGTTGTTTGTTTATTTGGTCACTGCTCAGCATCTATTGGCCGTAGCGTGATCTTCTTCGATAAATGGGCTATCCAATCCTAAAAGTTTTTTCAAATCGGACCAGTAGTACCTGAGAACCTAGCGTTTAACCAAACAAACAAAATCTACAGCTTTAAAATATTAATATCGTATCTAGATTTCCTTAGTAAATACCATTCACACATAAGTTTCCGATAAAAATCATTCAGTTTTACTGTCTGCAATCATATAGTAATAGCCACAACACTGTTTGATTGGCTTCAAATACCAAGGGAGATTGGCGGCCCACATTAACATATAAACCGGTCTCTCACAGGAAAATTCCGCTTTCATTTAAAAGCGGCAATATGATGGGAACCATCTATTTGTGTATTGTGTTCACAGTCTGGTACATCAGCTCTAAATTGTTTACGGTTTTCTACACTCATAAATTCGTGTTTCCTGACTACCTCACTAACGAGTCGTGGCCTAGGACAAATTCTCGAGTCGTACCAAGAATGCAGTTATGAGATAAATTCCTAGTTATTTTGCAAGCTTATTAGGTAACGTCTGTACTTGATCTTTCTCCAATAGTGTCGTATTACCCTTCTATGGGACCATGAGTGTAGTTCTTACCTACAGATTGCAACTTTATTTGTTCACAAACTTTGGTACTTTAAAATCAACTCCAGAATAAATCTCCATCGTTAATTAGACGCTATGGTGAAAATGCGGAAAAAAAATTAAACATTGACGCTCTGACTGCGGATGTCTATAAGTAGCGGAGATCTCTAGCTATCAGTGAAACTCTTCCTTATTTGTCCCTCTATTATAAAAAAGTCAATACGTGATACGTATTGATTTTTTTGTATGTAAAACTGGAAGTCATAGTTACAGTTAGTTTGCATACATCATATAACATAGCATCATGCCTTTTTCCCCGAAGGGGTAGGCAGAGGTGTTCCACACCCACATATCGCCAGCTATGTTTGGTCCCATGAAATAGGTGGCGAGCATATTGTCATCTACCGGGAACATTTGTTTACCAAACTCCGGGAAAATCTGAATACTGGAATTTCATGTAAGAAAAGTCCAATACCATTTTCATCAATCGAACCTGGGACCTCTTGCTCAGCAGTCGTATACACTTCCCGCAGCGCCACCGAGGCAGTTAGCTTGTATCATTGCACATACTGGATAAAAGCCTCCCTCTCTCTCTACCGGTGGCGTAAATTAGGTGAGGCCTATGTCCTGTAGTGGACGTCATTAGGCTGATATGATCTGATCTGATGATAGCTATATAGCTTTGCACCGAAGAGTTGGGCAATCATAGGTATGATTGCCCAACTCTTCGGTGCAAAGCTATTGTGGACTAGTTTTTGCAGCATCTGTCTTACTCGTCGAATGTTTTATGCTCTGTGGCACCGACTTCCTACTGAAAGTGCATTTAGTTCAAAATTATAAGCAACAGATCTCAAAACAAAACAAAATCCAATCTAATTAAAACTGAACCGCTTTTATAAAACTACGAACATGGCTATTATGTTTTCAGTTTACGGGTCACATCTGGACCAGGCACATTGAACCGCGCAACTAAGCCGTATGTGTGCATGTAATTCTACGCCGTGTATTGTCTGGATTGGTGATAAATATGATCAAATTATGTATTAATTTATAAAACCTAGAAGCTTGCTCTTTCTTTGTACAAACATGGACATTTTCTCGATTGAAGATTTTTCGCAAATACAAACTTTAACAAAAAATATCATGCAAAAACAATTTTATTATACCTACACAATATCATATTTTATCAAACATAGCTATATAATGTATGTGGGTTTCCTCAAACTCAGACCGCCTGATTTGCACGCCGGCCACTTATCAATTCGGCCACCATCGCTAGTAACTTTTAAATCTAGTAACTTTCAGTTGCTAGGTTTCAATTTAGTCATCACTAAAGATCTATTAACCTTCGCTTCATTCTTTATTCTTTAATGAATCTAATGATCTGATCAAAAGCGGAGATAATAAATTGCATTCATTTATAGTTAGACCCTATCTATTTCATTAATCTAATCTAGAACCTCGTGAAAATCCTCTAAGATATTATTTATGTTAGTAACTAAAGCACTCTAATCTTGAATTTAATTTCGTCGGCTGTTCTGTAGTAATAATTTAAAGCCCTTTTTAGATCGCCAGACGTAATACAGAATGAAAGCGCGAAAAAGTAATACTGGATTTACTCGTAGCGAACTTCTTATAGGAGTGTCTTTCATTTAATTTAATTTTCCTTAAAAGACAACTACTGCATTAGAAAATAAGACCTGTATAAATAAATAAAAAAAAAAACTGGACTGACTGATTAGTAAACAGGCAAGATCATTGAGTCAAAAAAATTATGAAACATTACACAAGGATGACCAATACCTATATTTATTTTTATTCATTTATGAAATAAATTGATTTCAAAGTTTCACATTAAATTATAAATCCTTTTATACGAATACCTATACCTTAGAGACCGTCCATAAAGCAGTCTTTGAAATCTATTTCCGCACGAATGAATCTTACTAATCTTATAAATGCGAAAGTTACGACGAATGTATGGATATTTGTTAC
This sequence comes from Laspeyria flexula, assembly GCA_905147015.1. Classification (NCBI taxonomy): domain Eukaryota; kingdom Metazoa; phylum Arthropoda; class Insecta; order Lepidoptera; family Erebidae; genus Laspeyria; species Laspeyria flexula. Next base: position 13,103,360 of record LR989960.1, on the reverse strand, counting down.
TCCATCATGCCAGAATAGAACTAAGTAATTGGACACACAGATACATTATAGTTTGGAATAGGACATAAACATTTTTAAGCTAGTTTAAAATAAATCTGTGAAATTCTGGTCACTATCGGAATGGTATTCCTAAATTTTACCTGAATATCTAGAACTAGTTCATAGTAGGTCTATAGATATGTCAAGAGAAAAGTATATAAAAAATATTTACATTCTAACTTAATTAATATAATATAAAACTAAATAATTATCAAAAAAAAACAGATACTCGGAATTTCCTATAAATAGAATATCTGATTCCTGAGGAAGGTATCCAAAAGGCTGGCCACAATACATGGTACACGTTGGATGGTAAGGCTAATGCTTTGTCATAGGCAAGAGAGATATCACATGACTCAAAGGCTGGCCCTTTGTGTCATGTGATATCTCAGAAATATGCTTACAGATTTCACGATAAACTATTTGACTATTCTTTTTGTGTATAACAGAGAATTAATTTTATTTTAATTGGCAAAAATATGAATATATGTAGCTGAAATTTACATCTAATATAAAATTAAAAACATTTTTTGGATTTAAGATAAACCAAAAGAATTGTATTATGTTATATTGAAATAAACATATTTTTTAACACGATACTGTGAAATAATTCATACAATTTGCAATTCAGCTTTATGTTTGATGAAGTTAAAAATACGATAAGAGTTCCTTTTATCTTTTTAATTTATATATTCATATCTAACTCGATTTAACCAATGATACTAATTCCTTTTGCATCTTTTTGGTATAAAATCGTAACTATTCTGTACTCATTCTCATAAAAACTTTACTAAAAAGGAAACCTCAATTTTCACCGAAATTGATCAACAAGCTATATTATTAAATAAAATAATATTTATTTCAGTTCTCTGATCTAATTTGAAACTTACATCTTATAAAAAAGTGGACGTCGGATAGGCTGATATGATGATAATATATGATGATGATACCTTCATTAATAAAATAGAGAGACTTTTTAAATATATCATCATCATCATATCAGTCCAATGACGCCCACCGCTGTACATACTACATAGGCCTCAACTAATTTCCACCACTGCGAGCGATAATAATTATAATATTTGAAGGAAGTATAAGAGTGCCTTGCGAAGGCAATCAACCAATGTCAGTCATAACCAACCAACTCCACAACATTATAGTCCAGCATTTTCATACAACGTCAAAAGTTTCCTAAGTCCTTGAATCTGTTTACACCGCAAACTATGAAAGCCTTGAATGAACAGAACTTTATTCTACTTTAAAGTAGCGACAATAAAAGCTAGCATACGACATCCCTGACGGCGCAGTTCCGACGTTATCTAGACATAGATGAATGTGCTCGAGATTGTTTTACTATAAGGCTTTGTTCTCATACAACTGACTGTTTGCTACGAACTTTAAACAAACTGTCAACTGTCTGTTTGGCGTCAATTGATGTATGTTTTCGTCATTATAAAATCCTAACATAACCTCAGGCCTTTTTCCCGAAGGGGTAAGCAAAGGTGTGTTATGTTGTAAATAGGGGGCGAGCCTATTGTCACCAACCGGACACATTAATTGTTTATCAAACTTCAGGATCAATTCTGGAATTTCGTGATAAAAAACATTATTTTGGGGTTGATATTGCACTGATGCACTGACCGATAAGGATATCTGTTTCAAAGCAGAGGTGTTGATGTTGCCACGATATAGTGTTGTATTGGTATTGTTTCATGGAGATTGGAACTATCAGAGATACAGTTGCTGAGAGCTGTTATATTAAAAAGTTCAGTGCAACAAAGTTCAGCATTTCTTCTATTTTTCACACAACAGTTTCATATTCATCTTGGTGATATCTATGGAGTGCTTTTGGCATGTTGCTGAATTTAAGTTGGGCTATTGTCTTAACTTCTTATTATATTGTATTATATTCTTAGCAGAGTAAAAAAAAATACGCCGAAAACAGTTTGCCTAGCTAGAACTATTTTTCTCTTGCATTACTTATCAAGCGTGTGTCGTTGAAGTTTAATTTCATGGTGTGTGCGTTTGAAATGTCATCCTGATAAGTGTTCTGTGTCCTTGAGAACTAAGTTGTTAGTTCATTAAGTAGAAAATAACAATTTCTTTAGAATTTTTTATAAGACTGCAAATCTAAAGGTGACTATAGATTTGAGTTTTTAGTTGTAACCAAAATATTGTTTGTGCCTTTATTATAGAATACTAGAAGTCGTGCGGCGCTTCACTCCCGTCGTTCTTTATTTGGTCACTGCTCAGCTCCTATTGACCATAGCGTGTATCAAATATATCGGACAAATACTGGTAGTTCTTGGGATCGTAGCGTTCAAACAAACTCTTCTGCTTTATAATATTAGTATAGATTATTTTACGAATGATAAGCAGAATGCTCGATGCGTTACACCTTAATAACAATTAATTAAAATTGAAAAGAATATTACTACGTAAATTATGGTCACTTGACTTGAACATTACCCACATACTTCAAACGTTGTCGAATGTTTAAAGAAACGTTACAATAAAATGCCCTAATCTGTACTCACCTTAAAACAATGTTGGAACTCTTGACATAAAGGACCTCTATTTTATGTTAGTGTGGAGGCTGCAGCTGTTTATAGTGCGGTATTGTTCATTTAATTTAATCGCATGCATTTACCGGTGTATTTGAATTCCTAGCTTTGCTACTGGACGTTAAAAAATTCTGAATCAAATCAAAAAGAAGAAAAATTAAAAAGATTTTTAAACAACACCGTTTACTTGATAAATTTCATCTATTTAATGTATAATGAAGAGATCCTGTTTATTCCTATTTCAATAGTATTTACGTATAAACTAGATTAATCCCCAGACATATAAATTAACATTCAAAAAAGTCACAAAGATGCTTTGATCTCAAATCTATTATATTTTCTGTGCATTTCTACATTCTAACGGGGAACAGATTCAAAATTTAACATCAAAATAAGATACACCATAGACTAACAAAAGCAAACTTGTGTAAGAGTAAAACTATTTTACTATAACGGAATGGGTAAAGTTGGCTTCAAGTACTTGAAATGTCTATATGATTCCCCCAGACATCGTAAATTGATATTTATTCTGAATCCTTCCCCACGACTTTGCACTCACTTAGTAGAAAAATAGTTTGAAAAATATATCTAGAGTGTTTTCATGTATTTTGAAGATACACCATTTTATATGGGGCTTGTGAAGTTTTCGTATTAAAACTTCAGTTTAGTTGATGATATTATTACTGGGTTTACGACGTGCAGTGAGTACGGTAATATGTGGCACTAGATACATTTTATAGGGGTCTTTAAGTGACTTGGTTTTGGAACTTGGATAAATATATAGTTAGGTTAATACTGATTTTTATTTATTAGGTTATTATAGGTTAGGTTAGGTTATAAGGTTGAATATTATTTTATTATATATTTTGAAGTCTAACGCCCTCAAATGGCGGTTACTGATAGGATAAAATATAACTTAAACAAATAAAAAACGACAGCCGTTTGAATAAACTACACTCGTGGACAAATTTAAAAGAACGCAAGTGAAAGTGTATTTATAATAAAATAACATGGATATTGGATGGATATTACATTATTGGATATCACAGGAAATATTAAACCTTATTTTTGCGTTCCTCTAAATTTGTCCACGAGTGTAGTTCTATTGTTTTAATATTCATCATCATCATCATTTCAATCCATAAACGTCCCTACGAGTTTAGCCTACTATACCAAGATGGCCAGCCGGGTTAGTGTAGGGTTTGTTTCAAATTCTTCCTTTTCTCGCAGTGCTCTTGTCTGCATAAGGTACTCCCTTAGTCGCCCATTATATATTCTTAATCCGTCACTTCACGGATATATTATTTTATATTCAGTCAGGTTATATTTTAATACGAGTATGACGAATCAGAAACCGGGCATTAATTTATTTAAATCTAGTTTGTAATTATCTGATACGAGTAGCTGTCAAATTTATTTTTAATGTATTTTGTTTGTGTTACGTTTATTTATAGTATTTAAATAGAACATAATCGTCTTTCTATATTTCTCCGCAAAGGAAATGAGTATTCAATTCATCGTTAGATGAACTGTGAATAAATAAAGATACCCAACAAATTGTTGAGCATATTGAACACGCAAATGTTTTGGTCGGCCCAAACCTCTTTACTGTTTGGCGAAATATCAATAATTCAATACATTTGTAAGGAAAACAGTTCCGGGTACGTACATTTCGAGCACAGTTATCTATTTGCCAATAAGTCGACTTTTCAATAGCACCGTCTGTTGAACGAAATGAGATTTTTACTACCGTAGTAATAACTTCATTGAATCTGGGACACGATTTTACGAAGCCTCGAAATCATATTAGAACACATTTCCTTCATTTTATTATTAGATTTTACGACAATTTTCATTTCGATCTAGCAGTAAAAAATGCTTCTTAAGAAATAAGTCTATGAAGTCTTGTCTATTTTGGTTATTAAACTAATAACTTTTGTTATTTGTGATCTAAATTGGATAGAGATGATCGTAGGTTGTTGTTTAGTTGCTTATTTATTGTTCTATTATTACTTTCTATTGGATGTATTGATTTTTCACCAAAAGTGTTTCTATTATTACACTGTGTGTATCCAATCATGTTCTCATATTTCGTTTTGTATGTTATTTTTATTGGTATGTTCAATAAATTGTGAACAATTAGAGGGCAGCTTTATGGAAGTTTCTGGTAACAATATCAAATATTATTTATTTTTGATGTGAACACAAACCCAATATATTCATTTACTTGCTGATATGTTTTCTTTTCTTCTAAAGTCTGTCATGTAATATGTTCAAGATTCAATTGTTATTATTTTTCATATTTTATTATAATTTAATTAATTTCAAACTCTTAATTAACTATTTTATAATGAATAAGTTTAAATTATTTTATTGGTGTGTGGCCATGGGTCTTAAAGTCCCTATATATATATATAGAGAGAAATATATACAGAAAAACTACCATTATAAAATGGTACACCTCATCATCATCATCATCATTCATCAATTCAACCCATAAACGGTCCTCTGCTGGGCACGTGTCTCCTCCAAATAATTTGGAGGAAATTTAGCCTACTATGCCATGCTGGCCAGACGGGTTGGTATAGGGTTTATTTCGAATTTTCCTTTTCTAGCAGTGCTGTTGTCTGCATAAGTTTACTCCCTTAGTCGCCTTTTACGACTCCCACGGATTGAGATGGGGTAGTGACATTATGTATTCTTAATCCGTCACTACACAGACAGTACTAAATAATGGTACACCTACTCAACTATTAAAATCTATATTACTTAATACTAGTTTACAAACAAATCATTTAGATTAATAAAGTCTAACAAGCACATTGTAGCATAAAACTTTTAACAAAAACATCCAAGTATTTTTGTCGCGGTTTATAACAGTCCTTCAAAACAGCAAAAGAAAATCCGCAGTGAGACTCGAAGTTGTTAATAAATCTTATCTATATAAAGAGAGTGCACCTTTCACGTTGAAAGCATTTCACAATGTCTTTATTGTTGCACTGAGGATGCTATAAAAGTATATTACCATGATTTCCTATTCCACCCATTCTCCGTTGATTAAGTTCGATTCCGATTCCAAGGTTATATAACTTTCGTTGTGTTGGCTTGTGTTAGAGTTTTACAGAATTCGATTTTGAAATAATGAGATTCATTAAGTTACGCTTTTTTGTGGTAAAATTTGCAGTTGATCTAACAGTCAAACTGTGGTGTAGTTTATAATGACTGTCCATAAATGACTCTGTGTTTTGATTGTCATCATGTGGTCGCTTCGCTACTTACAGCTCCGTGCGAAGTAACGTGGGTTCAATTCAGACATGAGACAAATATTTATGTATAAATATTTGTTTCAAGTCTGGGTGTACTTTGTGTCTGTTTATTGTATGTTTGTAAAGTTCTCCGTGACACAGAGACAGACATATTTTTAGACTCCGTATTAGAGAAGGCTTTGGAGAGAACTTGATAAGCTTTGGATACTAAAACACACAGTACTGTGTTTCCAGAGTTCAAAGAGTCTGATACTGATTTAGAGAAAAACAGCACCAGGGTATTGTAGCCAGGGTCTTCTGTCGAGTAGCTTTCCTTTCATCAAGCTGCTTAGTTATAGCAAAAATAAATCATATTATTATCTATGAGGTTAGTATATATATATATTTTTTTTGTTTTTTGTTTTTTTTTGTTAAAGACAACGCCCGCACTAGGGAACAATCCCTGTGTCGCGGGGAGCTTTACAAACATGGAACTAACGGACACAAATATTTGTTTCGTGTGGGAATCGAACCCACGTCACCCAGCACGGCGATGTAGTGGCGAGGCGTAACCTTAACCACTGCGCCACGGTGACAGTCATTTACAACTTATTTGTTAAAAAGTTTATAAATATCACACAGGTAGGCATTATGTTGTGTAAACTCACGTCACAGTTCATACAAGGTCAAATAGTACTTTATCAGGATCTTTATCAGGACCGTGACTGAGAGAATCGAGAGTCTCTTGAAGTGTTTACCAAAACTACTATGCTCATATCACGTTCTCTAGTGCCCCTGAAGGCCTTCGATACCTACTATCATTGTTTACAAGCTGTTTCGATTGCATTTTTATAGACTGCGAAATTAACTAGTGATATTGATATTAGAGGTGTTATATTAGGGTTAATTTCGCATAATCCTAATATAGGATATATTAGTTACGTCATATTCTAATACCATACCTATTACTCGATATTAGTCAGATAATAGGGTAAGGAGTGAACGTTTTAGTATTATGCTCTATATCTAGTATTCCGACTCGCGAGGCTTAATACAATATAATAGCTTCATTATCAATAATATGTGGTTAATAGTGAATTAATAAAATATGAATGCAATGTTTGATGATGTTTAATAGGTATCTATTGATACTATTGTATTCGCCTCACTCGCGTGGCCGCGTTCGCGTTGTCTCTGGCTAATACTTGACTAATATCGAGTAACCTAATAGATGACATTCCTATAACCTAATATGAATACGGGTCGCTCGTATTATAATATGCATACCTAATATGAGTATATTCGTTTCATGATATTAGCTGTTGCAAGTGCCATTTTCAGTTCAGCCGTGATCATAGCGCTTACAACAGCTCCGAAATATTGGAAACTCATTAATAAAAAACAAAAATAATATTCTTACCTGTAATCATTTGACTAGCCGTAGTCAGCAATTTCACTCCATTATCAGCATCTTGTGTTTCAAGTCTAACCGTCACATTGAGTGGGTCTAAGGTTTCATCACCAGCTCTGCCATGAAGAGTCACTAGTATAGCCGTAGTCTTGCCTGGCACAGCTACTTCAGGTGCCACGACTGAGAAAGCACTGCAAAGAAAAGAAAGTAATTGTAAATATATAATAAATTAAAGCCAGTACTCGTCAAAGTTGAAGACTAAGAGAATCATCATCATCATCTCAGCCTATTGATGTCTAATGCTGGACATAGGCCTCTCCCAACATGCGCCATAACACCGCGACTTGGAGAATATTAAATTTAAATAAGGAATAATTTTAAGGGTTAATTTTATAATGATATTTCAGTAAATTAGATTTCAATTATCTAGGATTATAATTACTTAAAAGTCCAAACAACAATAATTTTAAGTACAAAAACCCTTGGTATAGTTATAAACAGACAGAAATAACGCTATAATAAATTAGCGTACCTACTCTCTACTACTACTCTCTCTTATTTACGCCACCGCGAGCGCTTGGCATTACTCAAAAATAATCAAGATAACCCAAAAATTTAAAATAGTTGCCTTGACAACCTTCCAAGCTTTTGTCAAAGCAAATAAAACGTGTCTCGCCATCGAATCTACTCGTGCGCCGAACTTGGAACAGTAAGTTCCTATCGACGTAAAAGTCAAACATGAGGCAGCATAGGTCAATAAAATTTAATTCTAAGCGTAGGAATATTGAAAACTCTCCAAACCAAAGTCTGCAATGCGACAAATCGGGTGGACACGTTCGAATTATTGTATTTTCCTACGTGTGCACGGAATACTGAATTTTGTTTGACGAAACCGTTCGTGTATCCTGTTTGAGCTGAAGAACGCACCTACAGTTGTTTAAGTTAGCTGATACTGTTTAGTTTAGTTTTAAACTATGCACTCAAATGCTTATCACTATTTGCATTGTATGCTTTGTTTTGAGTTCTAAATAAACTTGAGGCAGCCCCTGTAGACGTTTCTATTCTATACATACATGGTGCTTTATTTTTATTTCATGGAGTTTATTTTGTACAACAATTCTTTATTACCATTGCCATATCATTATTTGGTTCTTGACTGTCTTTCGATTTCTATCAATGACGTAGTTAACGTTTTTATTTGCAATATAGTATTTAATATATTATGTAACATCATAATACAGAAAAACAAACCAGAAATAAACTTAGTTGCAAAAGAAAATGGTGTTGTCTTTCTGGTATTTTTTATTTGCTAGACGAATGGCTCCATAATGTCTACATTTGATAAGGGTTACAGTCGATATGTCGTTCACATTGGATGGGGCTTTCATCCTTAGAGACAAAATTTTATTTATTTTCCGTACACGAATATTGCATGGAACTTGTATTGGATAATATAGTTTAAATGATATTTTATGGAAAAGGGAAAACATCGTTTACAAGGGTCCCAACAATGTAATAACGATAGCTTGTCGAATATCAACAGAGAGAATACAGTATCCAAATCATTTAAAATTGCATTATGTTTTGGGCGTTTTTATTTCTTTGATAGTAGTTCTTAAGGAATAGTTTATTCGAGTAGAAAAACACCGAACGTTGCAACGACTTTAATTAGGAAAATGTTTTAAGAAAAAATAAGTTTTTAGGTTCATATTGAATCTTCATTATTTTCATTGCATAATAATTTTGAAAACTTGGAAAAATATTTTATATTATCTATTCATTTACCCCAAAATTTGTATTTTTTATTAATTTATTAGTTCGTAATACATTTATGTAAATGCTTAAAAAGTAAAGACAATGTCCCACAAAACTGCACAGGCAGTTATTTTCTGTCAAAATTAAGATGGAGGGTAATTTTTCTACATAGTTAGTCCAATCTAACCACGTATCCAGCGAACTGTGTCAAATGACATCTTCAAAGTCTCCGGAAACTAAGTTAGAACGAACTCTAGTACGGGTAGAACTTATTTCAGAACTAGTGTACTGTGGTTTCCGGGACAAGTTGCCTGGTTTATTTGTGCACTCGCTTTGCAGACGTGTGACGCTTTGGCTTTGGACAAAGCTTTATGACGGCGGAGTTCTGTTTTACTTTCTGAGATAAACGGTTTCGTTTTTTCCTCTTCTAATTGGCTTTTTGTTTTATATTTTTCTGAATGTTTACAATACCGAAAAAATTATGAAAATGATAGTGATAGCCATAATATAATAGTAATATTTTACGACATTCACACATGCCCCATCTAGTCCCAAATTGAGCAATTATATTTAATTTTGCTTGTGTTATGGGTACTAACCAATTTACTGTTAAAATACTTAAATACATTTTTTATTGTAAATACATACATAATAAATATAAATTACACCCAGATACAGAACAAACAATCATGCTCATCTTATAAAGATTTGTCTAGTATGGATATGGAACCCACAATTTCCGGCTTAGCAGTCAATAGGCCAGTCAAAATATTAATACCTAATTTCAATCTAAATATTTTTTGCACTGAAATAGTTTTATCTGAATACAAACCAAAAGATTTATAAAATAAATAGAGGCATTAGGATTGTTAAATTCATTAGCATAGCCGAAATTACAAAAGTTGTGAGAACGACGTAGTTAAGAGTTAGTTAAACATAACGCAAATGTCAACAGTGTCCCCAAATTCTTCTTTAGGATTCGAGTCACGTTTTGCTGCGAACGAAATTAATTACTTCCCGAAAGGTGACCGGCCACATCGTAATTAGTGAGGGCATCTAAGAGCCAAATCCTGCCATTATCAAAAAAGTTGATAACATCATTTCGTTGAGAAATTTTCTATTCAAAGAAACTGCAAACAAAGCGAAATCTTTATTTCAGTTTGCAGAAAAAGTAAATTTCGTTGGTCTGGCTTTAGCCACAAAAACACTGTATATGGGAGCATGTACATACTTTTGGAACGAATTCGAATAACAAAAGGCTCGCAAATGGACACTTGCCAACGCCCGTTTGGCTCAATCGATACGAATCGCTCTAGAAAAGATTGCTTCTCTCAGTTTCTCAGCTTCGTAAGTTTAAGCTAGACAGTACAAAAGTGATAGCTTTTTAATGACCATTTTTATATGACTGCGAAATCCTAACTTTTCTCATCAAAATTTTTTATTTGTTTCAAGTTTTACTTTGAGCGCCTAGGTTATTGAACTTTTCTAACCTCATGTTTTATACTAAAGATTTTATTTAACTCTATTTGAAGAATGTTGTGGAATCTCTCTGAAGCGTAGGCGTAGAAAACAAAGTGTTGTTATGTTAAAAAGTATTTCCTCTTCCTAGATTTATATAAATAAGTTTGTATTATACTACAAACTTATTGATGAGAGTTTTAACTACAATATGAAACTATTGAAACACTTAGTAGATTAGACTGAACTTTGTTTAGTATAGATTAGTTAGAAATTGTAGTTTAAATAATTAATCTTGGCTGATATTAGAAACTTAATGTCCCACCGCTGGGCTAAGGTGTCCTCTTCTCTATCTAGAGAGCTGAGGCCATAATCCACACACGATGGTCTAGTGCGGTCTAGTAGTTGGTGGATCAGACATACACTTAGAATTACTTCTCAGCTATTTAGGTTTCCTCACAATGTTTTCCTTCACCATTAGCAGATGGTTAGTCACTTGACTAGTACATAATATATATGGTACTGCCGGTCATAATCGAACTCGGACCGTGGGATTTGCATGACGGTCACTGACGGTTATAATTATTTTATTATCTGTTGAACCTATTTCTTATTATTGTTGTATATACATAACCTGTGTTATAAATATATCTTCAAATTTGGAATACATCTTCGAAATTTTTCTTATACCCGACACCTGACTCAAGACTTTCGACAAAAACAAATCTGCCGATATTTTATATTTTAGGTCCAGTGGCAGTAAAGTGGTGTTCGTTCGTGACTTCATTGTTGCCAGCCGATACTTGACGCGGGTTGAAACGCCCTGCTACAAATAAATAGGAATGGTAATGGTCTATACGTGATATCCGAACTACGGCTTTTTTCCTTCTAAGTATATTTAAAGCTTTCTCGGTGTTTATGAAAAGGGTTGGCTTTTAGCTTTTTGAGGTTGGCTTTAATGATATTGGTACAGTGAGATTGTTATCAGTGGAAGTTGTGGAGAGTGATTTTGTTGTCCTCATATAGTAAAGGAATTTCCGGATTAATATATTTGGTAAATATTAACATTGTATGTCATGTAGGTATAATTTTAATAAACTCGTAACAAATTCCTAAAATATTTGAAAATTTATGAGGACCTTCTCATTGTGTTTCAACCCTATCTTTTTTCATTAAAAAATAATTTTAATTCACTGTACATTCTTTTTTCAACGGTAGCTGTCCTCAATTTTTATTGGTTCTACCGAATCTGCAGATTTTTACAAAATAATTGGAAAGAAAATAATAATATGCATCATAAAGTAACTAAGTATAGATAAATATGTTTGTCTTGAAACTAAATATACACTTCCCTTGTTTATGTCTTAATTTGCCAGAAAACAAATTTTATATATAAATTTATCGTTTTCGTTCAACTTACATTAGATAAAAACTATATATATAGATACATCGTCTCTAATTAATATACGAGGAAGTTGAGACAAAATAATTAACCAAACTTATAGTTATATTCTCAGCAACATATTATTTTACCTCACGAAACATAATAAGAACAACAGCTGTCATCCGGCATTCATATTATCAAACCTTCCGTACAATATTTGGTAGCGTTATTAGAAATATACCGACAGTACAAAAGAGGGAGCTCGCAGGGCAACATCTGGTGCCTATCCTCAATATTCACTGATTGAACGATACTCCAATATACAGCGATTTACCACGGAATACCATTATTAGTATTCCCACTAAGAGACAGCTATGTCGGCTGTTGTTTGAATTGTTTATCATGATTTGGGGCGACCTTTAGGTTATGAAGTTGATTGTTATTGTTATGTATGTCTATATTGTGCTCTGTTTGTTAAAACAATCTTCAATGCAAATCAACAATCTTCATGTTTGTAAAGTCTTTTAGACACAAAAAATATTTTGTATATGTTAGGTCTCTTGGGATTTTTGAATCTTTGCTGATGCTTAATTAAGTTTAAAAAAAAATCACGTGTATTTAATTTTGTTACAAAGTGTCAGCGGGATCATCCAATGAATTAATATGGCCATCTTTCATGTTAAATGGTGGATAAACAGTAAATTAATATAATAAATAAAAACTGAGGCCTAAGTCCAGCAGTGGACGGCGTTGGGATGATATGATGATGATGAATACTTAATCTAGAAATAGATTCAGAAAAGAATACCTACCTACTTTAATACTTAGAATAATACACGATAATAATAATAATATAATAATATTCTACCACATTCACACAACGCCATCTAGTCCCAAAGTAAGCAATTATATTTGCTTGTGTTATGGGTACTAAACAACTGATATACTACTTTCATAATTTTTTTTTTGTAAATACCTACATACATATTATAGATAAATTACACCCAGACACAGAACAAATCTTTATGCTCATCACACAAAGATTTGTCCTGGGTGGGGATCGAACCCACGACCTCCGGCTAAGCAGTCAGGGCCACTAACCAACAGACCAGTCAAAGATAATATAAATAGATTCACGAGTCACACACCAAATTGTTGTAAGATAAATAGGTATATCAAACGAATCAATTTTTTCTAGATAAATCCTCCTATCAATCAACATTTCAAAAACGCTTTAACGAGCTATCTAAAATTGTTTTTTGTGATATTATTAAGGTCAACCTGAGTTTTCTTCCATGAATTTTCAGTACAGTGTGACTGAATACTTGCCTGCGGCTCATTACGTTCTAATGAATTATTCATGGGCTGGCGCCTTAGCAGACCCCTCCCTACATCTCGTCTCCTACCCTCGCAAGCCCAGTGACCTGAAGTCTTTAGATCGAGAGCCTATTGACATGTCTTTAGGTGTATTATTTTTCTTTTTTAAAGAAACCACTTAGGTCGAAGGTTTCTTAAATTGAAATCTTAGTGACTAGGCTATGAAATGGAATGTTTTAAAACTTTATTAACTTTAGATTTAGATAGCAATTCAGCACTTAAGTGTGTATATGGTTTCATTGCAACCTTGTTCAATTAAATTACATTATTTTTTTTGTAGTGATGACGTTTCATGGAGGCAGAAAACTTTCTTCATCCATGTGATGATATTTCAAATGATACCTACTGATTAAAATATTTTTATTTTTATTACCTACTTTCGCTCTTTGGTTAGTTTGCTATTATGACATAATAATATAACATAGATTTAATCCTAGCCTCTTTGAACCTTTTAAGTCATCATCAACATCAGCAATCCATTAATGTCCTACTGTTGGGCTCAGATCTCTTCTCCTTTATCTAGAGAGCTGAGAGGGTTTAATGATCCACACACGCTGGCCTAGTGCAAATAGGTGGATCAAACATATCTATAGAATTTCTTGCAGAGTATGTGGGTTTCCTTATGATGTTTTCCTTCACTGTTGGCTTTAGTTCGATAGTAAGTCATTTGACTAGTACATAATTATAGATAAATTCCACAAAGTGAAATCCAAATTGGTACTACCGCTCGGCATCAAACTTGGACCGCATGATTTGCATGCCAATCACTTATCCATTCGGACATCATGCATATGCCTATTAAGTACATTTAAATTATTATTTAATTTGATTTGACCTTAGCTTGTGTCATCTGGGTGACCTAAGCTCTAATAAAATAAATCTCTTTATAGCCCGCCATATCTCTCTCATAAATCCGCTGAATAAAACATCTAACGATTGAAACTGCTCTGTCGTTACCGTCTATAGATAAATCAAGTAAAGAATAGGTATGTGTTTGTGTGATCTGTAGCCTTATGTTAAATACTGATAGGATTTTCGTCAAGATGATAAAGATTTATTTAAAGGTACAGAAGTCAAAGAATAAAGGTATTTTTAATCGTAATATACGAGTATATAATGATTTCAACCATGCAATACTGTTGCTTCGCTAAGCTTCGTTCCCGTCGCTTTTAATAAGCCACTGCTCAGCTCCTATTGGCCGTAGTGTGATTTTATATAGCCTTTAACCTTCCTCGATAAATAGGCTATCCGACACTATGAGAAATTTTTAAATCGGTTCAGTATCTAATCCCGAGATTACTCCCTACAACATCACAAACTCAGAAACACACAAACTTTACCTTTTTACCCGACTGCCAAAAAAGAGGGTAATGTTTTTCACGCTCATGTATGTATGTATGTATGTATGTATGTGGGCATTTCTGTTCCATTGTGACCTTCTGTAGCCTGAACGGTTTGGCTAATTTTAAAGTGTGAGGTGTCATTAGATTTGTAATTTTCGAGTGTCATAGGCTATGTGACGTCAACAAAAAAACAAATATGGCGGTCGTAAACTGTCAAAATAGACGTTTTTTTGCTATCGCAATATGGGTATTAGGTGAAAGCTAATTAATAGCCTAATTCAATTATATATGCACTAACTATTGCCCGCGGCTCTACATAATAATTAATAATATTGACTGACGAAAACTACATTTTGGCAAGGCAAGGCAATCGGGTTTCTTGGTTTTTTTAAATAAACACTTGTTATAATTATATTAGTATAGATTTAGCAAACAATGATAACACATTTTTAATTATTTCAACATGATTTTTATTTATTTCCCTCTTCTCAGCACATCATATTAGATATAAATTTAGTTTCACCAAATAAACACATGTTAGACGCGTATGTATGGTTATTCATTTTAAGATAAGTAGTGGTTTGACTCTAGTATATCTATAAGCAGCTATTTACTCATCAAATGATCCACTCTTTGATCACGTTTCATACTAAAGAGACTACTGACTAAAACTGTCAGAAATCCATCACTCAATCAAAAGCGATGGTTCTAGTTCCAATAATCCCTTTGTTTAGAACTCCCATTTGGGAACAAAACCACTCTTATAGTAGACAATACAATAGCATTGTACACAACAAATTTTGTTTCAATGATGTACATCTATCTGTCATGAACAAAGGCATTGACTTCAAAGCTCGACTCGACTATAAGCCAATGGTCGGCTTACTGTGTACTGTAGTACTGAAAAGTGCTTTTACGCCGTTTCTGTGGTCCATAGTCCGGATTTGTATCCTAGCGTATTTTCAGTTCTCCAATCAGGAGTAAAATTGTGCTATCGTGTCTCTTTGATAAAGTTTTAGTTAGTGACTGTACTTCATTACGTATGGTGCCGGGATAGCACTGCTGAGTAAAAGCTTTGCATGGCACAAAAAATCTATAATAAATTACCAGATAACATAAAAAAAATTAAAAATAACTCAATTTAAAAAATGTATGAAAAATTTTCTGGTCGACAAAATTAAATGTTAATATACAATTAATCATTGCCTTACAGATATTATTGACATGAGTAATTTTATTAATATTTTCCACTGAATTTTATATAATTATGACATTGTATTAAATAATTGCATGCCTTGATTTCGCGAAATATAGAGATACTACCTATATTTCAAATTGTATTGTATAAAACATACATAGCATCACGCCTTTTTCCCCGAAGGGGTAGGCAGAGGTGTTTCACACCCACATTTCGCCAGCTATGTTAAGTCCCATGAAATAGGGGGCGAGCCTATTGTCATCAACCGGGAACATTTGTTTACCAAACTCCGGGAAAATCTTAATACTGGAATTTCATGATAGAAAAACCCAATACCATTTTCATCCGACCCGGGAATCGAACCCGGGACCTCTTGCACAGCAGTCGTATACACTTCCCGCAGCGCCACCGAGGCAGTTTGTATTGTAAATTGATTTGCATTTGTATTAATGATGATGCGCTAAATTTGTTTTAATCTATATAATAATATAGTCTCGCTCCTATCTCTCATAAATTGAGTCAACCTATTGTAATTGTAATTTAAACGATACCATTCCTATTAACCTCAGATTTCATTCGCGGAATTACTAATTGCTTCTTTGAAGTTAATGAAACCGGTATATTCCGGGTATCAGTATTATTATTCTTATCTCCCAAATTTATTTTCAACCATAGTTCTTGGAAACTAAAAACGGAGTCTAATTACAGGTATTTTTTGTTTTTTAACATTAAATGATTTAATGGGGATATAAGCATTGATGAGTCTATCTGGCCTATACTGGCTACCTATCAGTTTTTCGTTTTTGTTATTAGTTTTCATATAAATATATATAATCATATATATATATATATGTTTTTTTTTAGACAAACTTATCCATACCCCTTCCAATTACAACATTTACAATTTATAAGCATTCGCCAGAATTTGGTATAAATATTATGTTTGAATGCCGATCCCTCCGTTGTCGCTTCCAGCAAAACATTAACCAGCAGACAGTACATCAATAGCAGGAATTTGAATCTCGTCGATAGGTGAGTTTGATCGCTCGAATTTCTATTCTGAGTACCTATTGAATTTTGCAATCGTAGACATATTTCTGTCTTGTATTCGACGCAAACAAACAGACAGCTAATAATGCTAAGTAATATTTTATGTTAATTTAATTATGACAGTTGACTGGCCTGTTGGCCTAGTGGTTAGTGACCCTGACTGCTAAGCCGGAGGTCGTGGGTTCGATCCCCACCCAGGACCAATCTTTATGCGATGAGCATCAAGGTTTGTTCTGTGTCTGGGTGTAATTTATCTATAATATGTATGTATTTACAAAAAAAAGTATTTAAGTAGTATATCAGTTGTTTAGTACCCATAACACAAGCAAATATAATTGCTTACTTTGGGACTAGATGGCGCTGTGTGAATGTGGTAGAATATTATTATTATTATTACTATCGCGCTATCTTTTTCGATTCAGATTTGTTGTCACAGTACAGAGTTGGGTTTATTATACTCCCAAGAATATTTAACCAACAAATGGTTCTTGTAGCTTCTAATTAATGACTAATTTATTTATTATACTAATTATATCGATGTAATGTTCTACAAAGTATTCAGGTAAGCAAAGAAAGGACCCGAAGGTTTCATTACGCAACAGATCATAAACATGACCGTGTCTAACGTGGAAGGTTGCGTAAATGGGAAAACTTCTCCCTAACGTATATACCTTCCTAGTTGTTAAACTGAATTCAATATTTAACTTTGTTTGTAGTTGTAGATATGTAAGTAGATAGTTTTTATTTAGTTTTAAAAATATGTAATAACATTATTATAATCAAAGCAATATATAAAAAAATAAACTTTGTTGGATACTAATTATATATATTAGTAAGTTACTGTTTCTCGTGCGAACAATTCTCTAATTGCTTTCCGGCGCACTTATAAACAACTTAAAGTCACACGGGGCTTCACTCCCGTCTTTCTTTATTTGGCCACTGCTCAGCTCCTATTAACCGTAGCGTGATGTTATATAGCCAATAAACTTTCTCGATAAATGCACTATCTAACATTATAACTTAATATTTTTTTAGGACCAGTAATTACGTAAGTTCGTTTGTTTGGTTGAATGTGAAAATCTCAGGAACTACTAGTCCGATTTGAAAAAATATTTTAGTGTGTTTGTGCTCATTTATCGAGGGAAGCTATATAACATCACGCTATGGCTAATAGGAGCAGTGGCAAAACAACGGGAGCAAAGCCACGCGACTTGTAATATTAGTGTACATAAGAATAACACACAAGAAAATATAATTTAAAAAATTTAATAACCCGACTGCAAAA
This sequence comes from Laspeyria flexula, assembly GCA_905147015.1. Classification (NCBI taxonomy): domain Eukaryota; kingdom Metazoa; phylum Arthropoda; class Insecta; order Lepidoptera; family Erebidae; genus Laspeyria; species Laspeyria flexula. The sequence goes on along the minus strand of LR989960.1, from coordinate 13,085,251 downwards.
AATCAACAGAGAGCAACGCACTAAAATGACCGTAGGTAAATTATTGGAATATTATTATACTTGATTAAATTTAAATACATAACATATGTAAATATTTGTAATCTCCATTTGAATCCCTTTATTTTGATACTCTACTCGAGGTTTGGTTAAAAGAAAAATAGAACTACTTACAATTTGGAACCATTCAATTATGTTTAATCTCTTTTTGAATATATGTAATCTCCTTTTGATTCTCTTTATTTTGATACCCAACTCAATAGGTTTGGTTAAAATAATAATTGAACTTCTTATAATTTGGCGTCAAAAGCCCGCCGTTTAAGTCTTTTTATTCTTAAAAGCTATCTAAGGACACTTGGGTTTTCTAGACAAATCTAACGATACCCTAATTGTCAAAATCCATCCAGCCGTTTGGAAGATTCGTGGGAATAAAGAAATTTACATACATACAAGATACGCGCGAAAAACGATACCCGTCCTGACAGTCGGGTAAAAATATACGTCTATATTTAAAATAACAATCACTCAAATTGTGTTCATATCAAGGAAAAATAACAACAAATCATACCCTATTTTAAGAGTAAACGACCAGATCTAAGTTCCTCTTATATTTTGCTTTCATACAAAGAAATTACTATTCAGAAGAGCAAGAAGATAATTATTCTCGACGTTAGTGTTTATAATGAAAGAGAAATTGAAGAAAACTCTGTAATAATCGTTGTGTTGCCGGTGTAAGTGAATAAATATAGAAAATAATAGTGCTATCATTCGTTTTTTTATGTTAATGTAGTAAGTCAGATTTTACGACGACTGGTATTTTTTTTAATCTCTCAATGACGTCATAATAACAAAGTTATAGATTTATAGACTAAAACTTTTTTCGAAAATGGACATCCCAAATGTTTACCCCTATTACAAAATGTGGACTTAGTATTAAACCAGATTTAAATTGTCATAAGCCATTGTTTTAGTGTCAAAGTTGTCAATTTAAACCTGGTTTAATGCTTAGTCTGTATTTTGTAATAAGGGGGTTATGGTTTTATTCACAGGTTTCATACTTAGCAAAATTCAAAAACATTACAAACATTTTCGCTTACTGTATTTATGACCATTAATCAAGTGTAATTATTATTCAGGAAGATTTCGTTGAACATGCACATAATTATGCCACTGTACATCAACATTCTGCATAAAGGAATTGATTGATTACGGTAGAAATACATACATAAGTTCTTATAGGTACAATATTATATAAAGGTGGCTCATTAAGATACACGAAGGAACGTCAAGCAAGAAATTTGCCTCAGTTAATTAGACTCTGATAGCACGTACAAAAACATTAGATCTGACTATTAATAATAATAATTTAGGGCCTCTGTGTGTTGGACCTGTGTCCCTGCGTAATCCTACCAAAAGGACCGGGTATACTTTTCACCTTAGAGAGAAGTATAGCCGTGAAAAAAGAGACATAATAATATAATAATAATATTCTACCACATTCACACGGTGCCTTCTAGTCCCAAAGTAAGCAGTTATATTTATTTGTGTTATGGTTACTGAACAACTGATATACTACTTAAATACATTTTTTTTTTGTAAATACATACATATTATATATAAATTTCACCCAGAAAAAGAACAAACCTTTATGCTTATCATACAAAGATTTGTCCTGGGTGGGGATCGAACCCACGACCTCCGGCTTAGCAGTCAGGGTCATTAACCACTAGACCAACAGGCCAGTCAAATTAAACGTTGTATATACGCTGTATTGCGGCAATAAAAATATTATTAAATGTATTTGAAAAAGGTATCTAAATAGTTATCCGTCTAGTGACCGATTTAGAATACATAATGACACTACCGGCACAAAATCGCTTGCTGTGGCGGAAATTAGGTGAAGCCTATGTTCAACAGTGGACGTCATTGGGCTGATATGATGATGATGATGATGAATGACACTACCTCATCTTAATCCGTGGGTGTCGTAAAAAGTGATTAAGGGAGTTACTATATGAAGACAAAAGCACTATGAGAAAATGAAAATTCGAAACAAACCTTATACCAACCCATTTGGCCAGCGTTGTATAGTAGTCTAAATTCCCTCCACAATCTTTGGAGGAGACCCGTGCCTAAACTGCGTGCGTGTATAAATGATGATTTAAATAGTGATGTACGCAAAAATAATTACATAAAAACGATACCCACACCAAGAAAGAACCACAATGCTACAACGCACATTACAAACATAAATTAAAGAAAACATAATAGACTCACACTGAAAATAACTGTATATTTAAGGATTGCCTAAATAAATATGTTACGATTATTATTTGTGAGTATCAAATCTACAATTGCAGTTAATTAGTAGCAGACTACAATCCTTAGATCAAAGTGGAAGGAACTAAACTAAAGAAACAGATAAACAAAATATACGAATCTACATAATCTTAGCTAAAACCCCGACATTGATGTAAATATTAAGCCTTACGAAGAAGCAACAAAGATATCAAATCCTTCAACATAAGTAAGTTATGAAACAGGATTAACCGTAATCAAAGAATAAACTCCAGAATACCTAAATTTTCTTCCACAAATATTTGTGTATATTGGGAAATTCTTTTCAATAAAAAAGGAAGCTGTTCTTCTGTCGTCCCACAAACATACCATTGGTTAACCGTAGTAAAGCTTGTACACCATATATCTATAAAAATCTTCCAAAAGGATTGTCGTTAACAATAAAAAACTTATAGGGGAAACTTTTGGAAATCCCTCTCGTACCACCCTCTTTCACGAAGTTTCAAAGTTGCTTCAATTAAATAGATGACTTTCTAAAATAAATCGAGTTTTCTAAGCCCTTCGTCGGAGTGACGTGAAGTAGTAAATTTTATTAGCGCGAGGGAAAATGATTAATTGATTTTCTGTGTGATGGCGCACCGTGTAACGGGGTGACAAACAGAATTTGTACAGGATGATATCAAAGTGTTTCTTAGTTCTAATTATTTTTGGGCTTTATTTTTAAAGCGGTTTCTAAGCGAGTTCTGTTTCAAAGTATTATTATTTTTATTGTTCTGTATTTTTAAGTTCTCAATTTTTACAGACTTTATTTTTACTGAAACTGTAATGTATACTGAATTTTTAGAATATCATAGTAGAATAAATACTCATCTTCATCATCAGCCCACATTCACCCACTGCTGGGTATAGGCCTCTTCTCCACAGCGCCACTCCTTACGGCCTTGTGCCAACCGCGTACAGTGATGTGTGTTCCTATGATCCTATGATCTTGTAAAATATCGTCTGCCCTCTGGCTTTATATCTTCTCTAGGCCACTATTCTGTGGCTGCTTTGGTCCACCGTCCATCGACCCTTCTTACCAAGTGTCCTGCCTACCTCCACCTTAAACTCGTCACCCGCTTCCCGATCTCTTCAACCTTCGTTTTATCCCACAGTCAATATAATTAATATTAGCCATATTTAGGCACCGCTTTCATATTTTTTTTCGTCAACAAGTCTGCCAATGACACTTCCATTAAACTTTTTAATTAGTTCAAATGAAACTTAAAAGCAAGACTACTATACAAAATGTTTAATGTTTATGAATATGTTGATAGCAGAAAAATATATTTTTTGTAAAAACATGTCACTATTGCCATGGTAAGTACTTAGTAGACTTAAGCTGAAACTGAGAAGCTTAGAAAGTTTTAGTAACCTTTCTAAGACAAAATAAAAGTAAAATTTTGTAAAACTGCTAACTCCGGTAACCTCCAAATAACGGTGATAATAATTATTCTCATACTTAAAAAATATTATAAATGGACTTAATTCATTCAAATTGTGAAATATTTTATCGTAGTCTTAGTGCCAGTTTTAGAATCAACCTGTGTATAAGTTAAATAGTCGAAGGGTAAATCTAAATGCAAAGATTCATCCAGATTTAATTTAAAACGTGTTACAAGTGAGATGAAAAACAGTAATTAAGAGCCGGGTTAAATTTTACTCGTATTTATTTTATTATCTATTTTAATTAAGTCAAATTAAAACGTGAAGTTTGGTCAACAAAATGTAATTGAACTTAACGTAAAGGAGTTCGAGGAATAACGAAATAAATATAAAATAATACTTTGTCAGATACTTCAAAATAATTTATATAAATAAAATTTATTTCATTAGTTACAAGACAACAAACAACACGAACACGAACAAACTAACAATAACTTTAATCACAAACAGAAACTCTTTCGCAACATAAATTAGGAATTTATATTAGTATACAAAATAATGAAACGTTCACAATAATTGTGAAGATTTTAATCAAACAAGTTCTCAGAAACACGGAAACATGAGAATTTGAGCTCCAACCTCTAAGGCTTTCCTCTTGTCAGATAAATGTCGGATATTACAACGTATTTACTCCATGTAAGCGAATCTTTTGGGGCAATATAATGAGGCGACGGCAAAATGATACCCCCTAAGTATTCTTACCGAAATCATTAGCAGTGTGTCCATCAATCATGGGAGTGCTGACTGAAGCAAGAAAATTACAAAATAATAAACGATAAATAATGACAAAGTTCCATACACCATATAGTCAAAGAGAAACTCGAAATTGAGACGTAACAAGTGGTCAAAAAGAAAGAAAATAAAAGAGCAATAGATTCACCAACATTAGCTTGGTTCCTAAATGAATGAAATCTGATACATTTTGTTTTTGTAAACATAATAAACCTAATTTTTACTTACCAGAATTTCAATGACGACAAATAACGTGGCAAAACAAATCAATTGTTTTGCCAGGATTAACGTTCAAAATCACGTTACGGTGAAATGTGCATTGTTTGCAATTAATTGAATAAATCCTGTATACACAGCAGATTGAGTAATGAGTGTTATTGTTCGATTGAATTGGAACGAATTGGTGTCTTGTTTTTAATAATTTACCATCAAAATAGATTATATTTTAAATGCCTTTTTAGAGGTGGAATAAAAAACTCCAATGGTTATCTCCAATGTTTAAGACGAAACAAAGGCATCTTCTTCCATGGAGTTCAAACAATACATTAGACGCCCAGATCTAAATATAAGTCTATCCATTTTGTTTCTTCGATCGACTGAGACTGCACTATATTTTGCTTAACGGTAGACAGTTGGTGAATAATGTCTTTCATCAACATCATCGACAACCCATTAATGTCCCACTACTGGGTTCGGGTCTCCTCTCGTCTATCTAGAGAGCTGAGTGTTTAGGCTATAATCCACACACGCTGGTCTAATCCAGGTTGGTGGATCAGATACACACTTAAAATTTCTTCTAGGGCATGTGGGTTTCCTCACGATGATTTCCTTCACCGTTAGCAGCTGGCACGTATAAATTCCATATTACACTTGACTAGTACTTATAAATTCCACAAAGTGGAAGCCACATTGTTACTGCTGCCTGTTGGAATCGAACATCATCATCATCTTTTACCATCATCTAATTTATAAATTCTGATTAAATCATCCAAAACAGTAGTAAGGTTTTCCCTGGAACTCTCTAACTTCTTAACCATTTCAAAAGCCACTACCATCAGTAACTACAAAGTTTTCTTTATAGTTTAAATTCAAGGGTCTAGCAGTACTTACGTGGTTATCGAGCTAAGTTAAAAAGACATTAACCCGATGACTTTACGGAATAAAATTAGCCATCCTAACCCCCCTTTTGTTTGCAACTCGTTTACATCCCCATGGTCCTTTGAAAAATGATTATCTTCAAAGTTAAAGTCGTTACGTATTATCTAGATTACTTTATGCTGACTTTATGTTTGTTTGTAGGAATTTATTGTTATTTGTTATAATAAGATTCTTTGATCAAAATCTATTTTTATTACTTGTTAGTTTTGGTTTAAATTTATTTGAATATAGTTTTTTTTCTACTGTTATTAGTCGCAGACAAGCTGGTGATCTATTAAACGATAAGCTTCAGCCTAATATAGTCAACTTTGTACTTTGTAGGTATCTTATTTTCGTATAATACACGTTTCACTTTATATGATTTCTATTTAAATATTTATGCAGTAGTTTTGGAGAGAATGAAGAGAGAAATGAAAAATATTATGTTCCTGAATTTTCAATATTTTTATTAGTTGTATCGAATAAATTGTTGGCCAAACTGTGTTATATTAGTTTATTTACCATCAGGTGGGCCGCCTGTTCATCTGCAAAAATCATGTAATTCGCACTTGCCAAGTGAGTAAGAAGTGAAAAGGTGATTTCTATCTATGATCATCAGCGTCATTGTGCCACATATTTTGTAATACAGATAAATAGAACGATAAAGTAAGAGAACCGCAATTATAAAACGAAAAATGTACCTCGTTACAACACGTCCCGAAGCCTAAACACTCGTGTTAATAGCCGCAGTATTTACTACTCGTCAGCCCCTGTATGACGCTTGACACGTTTTTACTTTCCCCCATTTGCACCGTGTCCCACTACCCCAATGAAACCGGGAAACTACGCGCCTATTTCACCCAAGTGTTGGAACTCGGAAAGTTTTACTATATTGAAAAACACAACTCCTTTCAGAGGTCAAGAGACTCTCTTTTCAAGCTTTTTTAAATTGAGTGTCGTAATGAAAGTGAGAACTATTTTTAACTTAACTGCTTTTGCATATAGCTTGTTACGAGTATTTATGAGTGGTATTGTAGAAAGGATTTATGTTACTATTCTTTACTTTTACTTACAAACTGTTAGTTTAGTATTTACAATATATTAGTATAAATAAAAATAGAACAATCTCTGAGTAAAATGAGTTCTTATAAGTTTTACATACTTTACATTAGGTTATAATTATTGACTTAATTAAGTATGCATACTGCACAAAATATTATTAGGTCTCTATGACGGAATCAGCCCTAAGACTGATCGAGGATCAGACTGCATGGAAAATGGCATTATCTAACTTGACTTACAGAGAAGTTCGCGATCGACGTATGGGCAGAATGATTTCGTAGAGAAAATGGTAATAGTCAGTTAATAGTATTTTTATTTATAATTAAAAAATTGTCATACGACCTTTTCCTTGAAATTCAAGCTACATAATATTTTGTGTAATATAAAATGGATACTTACGTAGTACATTTCCCAGCATTAGCGACTGCAAGCTGCAGCAGCAGCACTGCTACCCACACCGCCATCTTGTGACCAGGTCAGCGCATCACACCGAGTTACTATTCACACTCTATGTATCTGCAACAAGGTAATACAAGAAGTTTAGTAACTGCATCTTTTAAGTTCAGTCTCTCACAAGAAGTCGAAATGAGAATTAAGAAGGTTTGTAGTATACAACCAATATAGACGTGCGTAACAAATGTGATGTATTGAAAATATTATCGAAATTTTCATTTTTAAAGACGACAGTGGGAACTCTGTATAACAGAAGATGTTACTGTCACTATTTATACGATTATAAGGTATATTGAGGCTTAAAATGACTATTTTGTGGGCTGCCAATATATTTTATTCTGGGGATTCGATTATGGACTCGCTGTCACAGTAAATTATCACACCAGTATAATATCTAATAAGAGTACTGCGAGAAAAGGCTAATTCGAAACAAAACCCTATAACATCAGTGTGGCTAGCATGGTACCTATAGTAGGCTAAATTTCCTTCACAGTTTTTGGAGCAGACCTGTACCCAACAGTGGGACGTTTATGGGTTGGTAATGAAGATAATGATAATATCTAATAATATTTTAATCTAATTAATCACGTTTTTTATTTCTTCGCCATTAAATATTATAAGTATAATTGCAACAAACATTTTGTCATCAAAACACAATTTCAGCAGTCATATATCACGATCACTTAACCAGACAGTCGATGGTATGTTTCTATCAAAACCGGAATCAAAATCATATTTATATTTATTATTTTAATAATAATAATATTCTACCACATTCACAGAGCGCCATCTAGTCCCAAAGTAAGCAATTATATTTGCTTGTGTTATGGTTACTAAACAACTGATATACTACTTAAATATTTTTTTTTTGTAAATACATACATATTATAAACAAATTACACCCAGACACAGAACAAACCTTTATGCTCATCACACAAATTTTTATCCTGGGTGGGGATCGAACCCACGACATATTGTATATAATTATCAAACAGCAATAATATGTAAGTACAAAATGTTAATACGATCAACAACAAATTAATTCAGCAACCCTTGTTAGGCCATAACTTATTTACAAGTGATATAGCTCTAATGTCATGTAAGCATAAGGTTTTCGATTACGGCTCTGTCTCGAAAGCACTCAAACTAACTAAAGCCGTATTTATGATACATAAAACCGTTTTACAACTCTGAGACCCGCTGACCTAATACGGTATAGAAATAGTTATGATCTTTCAGATTGAAGTGAGAAATCGTTGCTGTTTTCAACTTTAATAGCGTTGTTTGAAACGTTATGATCTGTCCTCGGGTTGTAAATCTACGTCGAATTTGACTATATGAGTTTTTCCTTCAGGTTGGCCTGCGATTTATTTTGGGAAGAAAATCGAGAATTGGCGTTAAGTTTGAGGAAAACATTATTCTTATCTAGATTGAAAAATATTGAAAAATGTTTTTCAGAACACAAAACAAGTTTATATTGTATGTAACCGAGAAATATCATGGATTGATATAATATGATATACCCAGATAAGTACATTCGCATTTATAATATTAGTAAGATTCATCATCATCATCATCATTTCAGCCTGTAGCGGGCATGCGCTGAAATCATTCCAAGTCACTGAGCGCGCGCCGGCTATACGGCACTATTTATACTGGCGCGCACCGGCCGTAGAACACATGATTTGGTATTTACCCTCAACCCTTACAATGTAATATTTTCTAGTGTCGGTGTCTCGAAAAACTTTGTACCGCGCGTAGCTATATAAGGTGTGCACTTTTAGAAATAAACACATTCTATTCTTACCTACCTCAGACATCGCTGTTTCATTTAATAAGCACCAACATCCACCAAAGTGGTGACCCCGTTGAAGAAAGAGCTGAAACGAAGCATTTTAAACTAAAGCAAGATGGAAAAGCCTGGAGCAGCCTGTACACCTCCTACATACGATACATACGATGTTTCGAAGATGCAGCAGGAAGTCGCCGGCATTGCGCTGTCGATGCGCGTACCTCCATTTTGGCGCGACAAACCAAGATTATGGTTTATTACGTTCGAGGCAGCAGTCAGCGATCTAAAGAAAAGTGAGGTGCAGAAGGCACAGATGGTCATCGCCCAACTACAAAAAGAAGATATCGAACAAATTTGTGATTTACTCGGAAATCCTACACCGGATCGCATGTATACTGCTATCAAGGAGCGTTTAATATCAGTATATGAAGAGTCAGACAGCAAGCAATTACAGAAATTACTATCAGATATGGAATTGGGCGATCAAAAACCAAGCCAGCTTCTTCGGCGAATGCGTAACCTCGCGCATAATAAAGTTCCAGACAACACGCTCAGATTGATGTGGATGAACCTACTACCCCCGCACGTTCGATCGGTGCTCGTCGTCAGCGATGCTATTAGCAAGGACACAGCGTTAGAAGAATTGGCAAAAATGGCAGACAAAATGATGGAGCAAAGCACCGAGGTATCCGTCGTATCTACAAGTACGTCAGCAGAGTGCAACCCAGCCCGATCTACCGACATACAGTACGTAGTAGAAGAAATACGTAAATTGCATAGTGAAATTGCCGAACTGAAGATCGCACATCGTTATAATAATAATAACAGTTGCTGTGCGCACGCTACATCATCGCCGTCGAGTCATCACCGCCGCGGCCGCTATCCTCACCGAGACCGAGCGCACACGCCGTCTCGCTCGCACTCAGGCAGCTGCAGATCTCGCTCATCTACTCCGTCGCCGTATTGTTTTTATCACCGTCGTTTTGGCAAGAATGCGAAACGTTGTACTACACCATGCAGTTTCAACACGGATAACAAGACGGAAAACTAAAGCAGACATTAGAAATGGCAGCGTCTAATGTCAACAACAGATCGTATCGTCTCTTCATCACCGACAAGAAGTCTACAATAACATTTTTAGTGGATACTGGTGCAAACATATCCGTCATACCGAAGAGCAAAGGAATGCGATCTACACCGCTGCCATACATACTTTACGCCGCGAACAATACAACTATACCCACATATGGAGAAAAATTATTAGAATTGAACCTTGGACTTCGCCGTTCGTACAAATGGAAGTTTGTAGTCGCCGCTGTTAGCAAGCCAATCATTGGAGCAGATTTTCTTGGCTACTACAACTTAATGGTCGACTTAAGAAATGAACGCCTTGTCGACAACACCACGCAGTTATCTTCGAAAGCATCTGGGCGCTACACAAGTATACCTACAATACGCAGTATTGACATGCAAGAAACATTCCACGACATACTAGCCGAATTTCCTGGAGTTACTCGCCTATCATCAATGAAATTGAACCCGAAGCACAAAGTCGAACATTTCATTGAAACGAGTGGGCCGCCGATTCATTCCCGTGCACGGCCTATACAACCTCATCGTTACGAACGAGTCAAGAAAGAATTCGAGAACATGATGACTCAAGGTCTATGTCGTCCTAGTAAGAGCTGCTGGTCAAGCCCTCTCCACGTTGTGCCCAAGAAGAACGGGGAATTACGAGTATGTGGGGACTATAGGAGGCTTAATGCAATCACAAAGCCTGACCGCTATCCCATACCCCGGATCAAGGACTTCACATACCAACTCGCAGGGAAACAAGTCTTCTCCACGATAGACCTGAACAGAGCCTACTCGCAACTGCCAGTACGAGAAGAAGACATTGAGAAGACAGCAATCATAACCCCTTTTGGCTTATACGAATTCCCACGTATGTGTCCTGGTCTGAAGAATGCTGGTCAAACCTTTCAACGCTTTATACACGAAGTGCTCCGAGGTCTTGATTTCGTATATCCGTTCGTCGATGATTTGCTTCTGGCTTCGAAAAATGAAGAGGCAGCTCGAGAAGACCTACGAACAGTCCTGCAACGCCTTGAACAATACGGGATTACAATAAACCCATCAAAATGTCAATTTGCCAAGCGAGAACTCACATTCCTTGGATACAGTGTGAGCCCAGAAGGCATAAAACCACCCGAAGACAAGATAAAAGTAATTAATGACTACCCAAGGCCGAAGACAATAGAAGAATTGAGACGTTTCCTCGGTATGTTAAATTATTACCGCGAGAACATACCTAATGCCGCATCTATTCAAGCACCACTTCATATGTATTTACATAATACACACTCTAAGAAGCACGACAAGACAGAGATAGTATGGAATGAAAGTACATCTCAAGCTTTTGAAAATTGCAAGAAATGTATACGCGAAGCAACCTACTTAGCGCATCCTATACACTCGGTCCCGCTGGGATTAATGTGTGACGCATCAGACAAGTGCGCGGGCGCCGTACTACAACAATATGTCGACGGCAAGTGGCAAGCGTTAGGTTATTTTTCTAAGAAGTTCTCACCGGCTCAACAGAAGTATTCTACATTCGACAGAGAATTGTTGGCTATCTACTCTGCTGTCAAGCATTTTAGAAAAATATTCGAAGGACGCGAGCTTGTCATATACACAGATCACAAGCCGCTCACTTACGCCCTACAGAAAATATCATCTGATTCCGAAACGCCACGCCGCAGCCGACAGTTATTATTCATCAGTGAATTTACAAACAACATACTTCATATAAGCGGAAAAGAGAATACAGTCGCCGACGCGCTATCTCGCATCGAAACTATTACCTGCCCAACTACTATCGACTATGAATCATTGGCGAGCGCTCAACAAAAGGATAAACAAATTATTCAAGATTTGTTTAATCAACAGAATATTAAATTACGCAAGATAATGTTACCCGAAGCAAAGAAAGCTATATACTGCGATATATCGACAGAAAACATACGCCCATACTTACCAGAACATTACCGTATACAAGCATTCAACTTAGTACACAATTTGAGCCACCCAGGTGTTCGTACTACAAGAAAATTGATTCAGAGAAGATATTTTTGGCCTTCTATGAACATAGATATCAAGAAATGGGTACAATCATGTATAGGATGTCAACGAGCAAAAATCCAACGCCATACATCTAGCGCCGTATCGAACTTTGGACCCTCCGAGCGCTTTCAACATTTGCACGTAGATATCGTCGGGCCGCTTCGTACATCGCCTCAAGGTCACCGCTACGTCATTACAATGATCGACCGTGCGACGCGCTGGCCCGAAGCATACCCCGCACTCGACATAACAGCCGATACAGTCGCAAAGATTATATATGAAGGATGGATAACTAGATATGGATGTCCTATGAGAATGACCACAGATCAAGGACGTCAATTTGAAAGTCATTTGTTTCTCGCACTCTCAAGATTACTCGGAATAAAGCGAATACACACTACTCCGTATCACCCGCAGAGCAATGGGTTGGTAGAACGGTGGCATCGTTGTATGAAAACTGCACTCACAGCTCGGCTTAGCAACAACAGCTGGGTAGAAGAATTACCTACGGCATTATTGGGACTGCGAGCTGCGATAAGGAACGACAGTGGAGTTAGCGCTGCACAACTTACCTATGGGCACACACTGAGATTACCTGGTGATTTTTTCGTACAGTCAAAACCAGACGTTATGGACGAAAGCTATGTTGAAAAGTTACGAACAACAATAAGTAACTTCAGACAAGCACTATCAACAAACCCACGCAGTAATAACCGCCCTGTTTTTGTTCACGAAAGCTTACAAACCTGCAAAGAAGTTTTTGTTCGTGTTGACGCCGTTAAGAAGCCATTACAACCACCATACGATGGGCCCTATCCCGTGCTCAGCAGAAATAATAAAACATTCACAATAAAACTGCCAGGAAGAGAAGCTGTGATATCTATCGACCGTTTGAAGCCTGCTTTCACCATTCCGTGCACTGATGACCCACGGGACGCACAACTCCAACGCCCCAGTCCCGCAGAGATGACCGACGTGCCTGTAAACATCATCCCGGAGCGAACATCGCGCTCGGGCCGCATCATTCGACAGACAGTACGCTTCGCTTGAGGGGGAGCACTGTAGCGGGCATGCGCTGAAATCATTCCAAGTCACTGAGCGCGCGCCGGCTATACGGCACTATTTATACTGGCGCGCACCGGCCGTAGAACACATGATTTGGTATTTACCCTCAACCCTTACAATGTAATATTTTCTAGTGTCGGTGTCTCGAAAAACTTTGTACCGCGCGTAGCTATATAAGGTGTGCACTTTTAGAAATAAACACATTCTATTCTTACCTACCTCAGACATCGCTGTTTCATTTAATAAGCACCAACATCCACCAAAAGCCTATTGCAGTCCACTGCTGGACGTAGGCCTCTCCTAACACGCCCCATATCAATCTCAAAATCAAAATGTCCTCCGCATTCCGCATTCAGCCAGACCCAGCGACCTTTTTTAGGTCGTCGGACAATCTAGCTGGATCTCTGATATAGTAAGAGGAGAGGAAACCCGAGCCCAGCAGTGGGATTTAATGGATTGCTGATGCTGATGCTGATATATGTATATGTCTGGTGTAGGCTAGTTTTTACCGGCATACAATGTGGGCGGCGCATCAAGGGGATGCTAGTATTTAATAACATTTACAGAGTGAGTGATTTTTTTTGTCATTTAAATAAACTTAAATAAATAAAAATTCGTAAAAGGTATAAACGATATACAATATAAACACTGTAGGAATATTAGTGTCCATAATATTTACAAGCAATACGAGCTATTCTTATTTATTCCATAACATTCCCAGTAATATTATATTTATAAGCAAACTTAATAAAGCAACAAAGTCGCTACCCACAAAACATTCGTGTGTTGCTACCCTAACAATTTAGTGACCTTAGATTATTTCGTAACGAGAATAGAAACGTGACACGTGTATTAAACACATCGTAAAGGGGACACTACACTGTCATACATAATGTACAGCCTGCAAACTATTTACTGTAAAGTTAATGATGATGAAGAGTAAAATATAGCATGATATATATTAGACTACATGTACTATAACCACTAGACCAACAGGCCAGGCGAATAGTTCAACACAATATTTAAATAACTTCATTGATCATAATAATATGCCTTATCAAATTTTACTTACAATAATTTTATTATAATTATTGAGGTTTAAGATGCTGTGTAAAATAACCCCAAAATTTTAAAAACACTTCTAAGATATATTTTTATACCTTCAACAATTAAAACTCAAACAATTTCCCTAAACTTCTTGGCAATAAAAAATAAGCAAGAAATTAAATCTTGTAAATGCGGTGGAATGTAAACTTTCTTACTTCTATTGTTTCAAAAAGACATCAAAAAAGGGTAAAGTTGAATAAGGTGTAAATTTATTACGAGTGTAATAATTTTGGGTAGGGCAGGGATAATTACACCGGGGATGGGGTAAAGGATCGATGAACAATTACCGGGCAACCGTGATTAACGCGATCCCTCGCGATTCTCTCATTAATACTAGAACTAATTAACGATTTTAATTTGTATTTGTACGACAGTCACTATTAAGTGGATTATTAATGATTGCGGGGAAAAGTTTTATTGTCATTGTTTAATTCAGTTTCTGTTGTTTGTGAAACCGGTATACGTCTAACGTGGCTATGTAGACAGGTTTATACACCTAACCTACAGAATCTAAATTACTTCAGAAATTTTATTTAATAAGAATTTCGTATAAATAAATAAAAAGTATTTATTTCAGGCAATCAATACAACCCATACATTATTATAAAACGACTCAAATATACTTGTACGGTCCAATTACCGTACATGTTTGTTGATAGCACAAGTGACACACACTTAGTGACGTCAGTTACACAAGTATTTAATATTAATGCATTATTTATGTAAGAACAGACGGAAACACGACACTGTTAAGGAAAGACTGGCCACTTCATATTTGTTGTATATTAATTAAAATCGCTAATTAAACTAGTACATCAAGAATATGGATGCAGGCCGCAAACAACCGGCCCTATTGGAAATCTCTTGAGGAGGCCTATGTTCAGCAGTGGACTTCCTGCGGCTGATATGATGATGATGATGATGATGATCAAGAATATTGGTCTATCCTTCAAACAACTACATCTACAACTACAAACCCAAACCTGGTGCAAATGTGCATGGTCTACTGACTTGTACATACTAAAATAATAACAATAAAAACAGGACGGAGTTAGCAACATGTCTGCTACAGCAATGTCCGATATAGAGGCAATCTAATCTCCCGGCAATCATCTCAGTGTGGTATTGTAGCTGTCCCCCACCCTGCGCATCAAGGACGTGCACCGCTTGCGCATGGTGGTATGGAAACAGGTACATTCCTACGCAAACATGTCAGAGGCACTACTGCATAAATGGAATATTGAATTTACACTGATTTGATGTTTC
This sequence comes from Laspeyria flexula, assembly GCA_905147015.1. Classification (NCBI taxonomy): domain Eukaryota; kingdom Metazoa; phylum Arthropoda; class Insecta; order Lepidoptera; family Erebidae; genus Laspeyria; species Laspeyria flexula. The sequence goes on along the minus strand of LR989960.1, from coordinate 13,069,734 downwards.
TGGTGTTATATGCCTCCTAAGCTACGGTAGCCGCTTACCATCAGGCGAACAGTAAACTTGCTTGCCACTGTCATGGTATAAAAAAGAAAAATGCGAATTCTTACTTACCTATAGTTATCTACATATAACACATTATTTTCTTACCTAATCTCGTCTCCGTCTTGTCGGAGCCCGGGTTTATTCAGTTACTTAATACACAAGCTTAGAAGAAAATACAAGACTAATCCTACACATATAACTTATTCGTTGAAAAATATTTTCACGATTTGTGAGGAACATAAGAAATAATATAAAAATACTTTAGTATCTCCTTCGTCAGGATATAGTATCCCTAGTATTCTTCCTCAGGATGGCTGTGTCGAAGAAAAGGATAATTTAGAGATTATTACTGATTTGACTATTGTGGTAGTGCAAACGTCGCCCGTTGTTATCAGTTGTTATTGTAATGGCACGTGGACAGAGTTGTTTTTTAGAGTGAGGCTTGCGCAGGTGGTGCGCAGTTTCATTCGAGATTAGGTCGGTTAGTTAGTAGAGAATTAATCTCTGAGGTAAGAGAATATAGAGTTACCATCTCTAAAAGAAAACCAGGAAAAATAAATAAATTTTGAAATCCCTAAAGATTTATATTACTTTTCAGTATCTCGTTATAATATAGCTTACAAGAATAAAGTATTTAATTCTCTTCGACACCAATTCTAACGATATAACTCAATTTATGAATTGTTCTCGAAACTTAGGTTAAAAACAAGGGGAAGTGAGGAAGGGTGGATTTTAGCCGTAACCATCTAAGCTCGAGAAATATCCATGATCCATTTATTAAAGTCATATATAATTATCTTATTGAAACGCTTTCATTCAATCTTTTTAGAAGAAGGTCTTATTTGCTGTACTATAGTCAAGTTTTTATTTTCAATAGTTATCATAAAATAAACTAATTTTGTATACCTATAGTGAGTTTTGTGGTAGACTTACTTATAGGTCCATAGGTCTTTGGACTTTGTTTTTCGTAGCCTTACTCAGTTACAATACCAACAAACAAACAAATTTCTTAATCAGAGTCTTCAAACGCACATTTTAGTACACACTTAGTTGATAACTGATTATACTTTTTTCAATCTTCAAAATTTACTTTAGGTGCTTTTTAAAGGATGGAAAAGTGTGAGAATTTTCAACCAACTATCTTTTGACCTTGCTAAACGTAACTTAACCTTGACGATCATAACAAAAAACTCAGTGTCAAAGTGCGAAGAGCGCCTCTAAATGAAAACTGAGAGCCGAGAAACTTTTAATGATCCACTTCTGCCTTGTTGTTTAGTACCAAACTTCTGAACTTCTGTAGCTCTAATTTCACACGTCACAGATGACTTCAGGGGTCACAAACCTAAACTATGTGGACTGGAGCAGCTGAGAACAATGAGTAGCGAACAACAAACATTTCCAATTACAGGTCAGTACAATGCCACAGTTCAATCACAGAATATTGTTCAATACAACTCCGGGAATTCTATTTTAGTTCAAAGTTTATCTGTGGAATTTAGGGAATGTTGCGTCCGGTACTAATTGAAGATAAATTTAATTCATGTTTTTGTGAATAAGTCTCGTCTGAGTCCAATTATTACACGTATGATATGAACCAGAGACTTGATTTTTTTGAAAATTGATCTTGTCAAAACTTAAAAAACACGTACAATTTACGAAATAACAATATTTAATACCGTAGAGAACCTAAAATTGTTTGAAAAAAACACAAATTGAATAACCAAGAAAAATAATTATCAACTGGAATTTGTTAGCAGGAAATTTATGACTCGAAATTTATTTATTTAAATTAAAATCCGATCAGTAATTTCATGTAATGTATTATAATGATTATAATACATTATAATACATTACATGAAATTACTGATCGGTCTTACCTGAATTACTTAGATATAATTTTACTCGATTTTTTTTTGTTTTGATTACGATTGGTTATAAGTAGACACACCATTGTGTGGTATGTGTATATATGCTTACTTACAAACAATAATAATAGCATAGTAAAATAAACCAAGAAAATCAATTTTACGAAACAAACATTTTCCCAAATAAGAAACCGACAAATATAAAGTAATTCTAAAAATAAATAAAACATAATTTTATATGCAACATAATATCATACTCATCGATTCTGTCCCCTAGTCCACAAAGGTGCTAAACAGTTAGGGTTGTCGCACATAAGGATTTGAATTAGGGTTGGTGCTCAGCTGCAAGAGACAGGTAAAAACATAAATTGCGAACCCTTTGGGGCACGTATTACAAAAGTGCCCTTCTGGGCAAGCCGACGACGTAAGGCGGTAATGTTAGTGAAGTCATGAAAAGATAATTAATTGCGCTTTTCTTCCGTTTCAACCCTTGTGTTGAGGATGTGCGTGTCCGTTTGTACAGGGCTTAAATAGGTTAGATATTATCAACTTCTAAATAGAAAAATAATATGATATAATTATTATTATTGAAATATATTTTTTACCCGACTGTTTACCCGACTGTCAGGACGGGTATTGTTTTTCGCGCGTATCTTGTATGTTTGTAAATTTCTTTATTCCCACGAATCTTCCAAACGGCTGGATGGATTTTGACAATTAGGGTATTGTTAGATTCGTCTAAAAAACTCAAGTGTCCTTAGATAGGTTTTAAGAATAAAAAGACTTAAACGGCGGGATTTTGACGTCAAATTGTAAGAAGTTAAATTTTTTTTTAATCAAACTTATCGAGTTGGGTATCAAAATAAAGAGAATCAAAAGGAGATTACATATATTATATTCGATTATACATAAATGAATGGTTCCAAATAGTAAGTAGTTCTATTTTTTTTAACCAAACCCATCGAGTAGAGTATCAAAATAAAGGGAATCAAATGGAGATTACAAATATGTACATATGTTATGTATTTAAATTTAATCAGGTATAATAATATTACAATAATTTTACGGTCTTTGTAGTGCGTTGCTCTCTGTTGATTTTTTGCAGTCGGGTTATAAAAATTTTTAATTTATATTTACTTGTTTTATCATTATATTATTAAGTACAACATAATTTGGTTACATGCTTTTAGAATTTTGGTGAAGTTTTGTATTGCAATCACCCTCGGAAAATTAAGATGTTCATCATCATCATCAGCAACCCATTAATGTCCCACTCCCACTTCTGGGCTCGGGTCTCCTCTCCTCTATCTAAAGAGCTTAGAGGGTTTAGGCCATAATAGGCGGGTTGGTGGATCAGACATACACTTAGAATTTCTTCTAGTGTATGTGGGTTTCCTCACGATGTTTTCCTTCACCGTTAGCAGATTTGTAAGTTACATGACTAGTACATATAAATTCCACAAATTAAGATCCACATTGGTACTGCTGGTCGGAATCGCACTCGGACCACGTGTTTAGCGCGCCGCCCGGTCACTTATCCATTCAACCACCACCCCTTGTTAAATTAAGACAAATCGATTGAAAACGAATCATTTTAGTCAGGTTACGCGTTCGAACGACACAAAGAAACAAACATAGGCTGATAGTAAAAGGTAATCCCCTATTGAGACATACTGTCGTGTAAACAATTCCTTATTATGTTTAAAAAATTGGTAGATGTGTGGTTTTAAGTTAGCGTATCTAGTTTCTTTTCATAATTGTCATTTTGACTTTCAGAATGGCGTACATCGCAAAAATAATAGAACCGTATTGGTTCTATTATTTAAAAAAAAATGTAAAAATGGGTATAATATATAATATAATATAATATGATATTCTACCATATTCACACAGCGCCATCTAGTCCCAAATTAAGCAATTATATTTGCTTGTGTTATGGGTACTAAACAACTAATATACTACTTAAATACTTTATTTTGTAAACAACAAACCTTTATGCTCATCACACAAAGATTTGTCGTCGTTGGGGATCGAACCCACGACCTCCGGCTCAGCAGTTAGGGTCACTAACCACTAGACTAGTCATTTAATTAAATTAAAGTAAAAAGATGCTACCTATATGATAAATAACACCTAATTCCATTGCCTTCTTAATACGCACACTTCACTCCCCACTACATCATGTCATAAATCACCAAGAGTTCAGATTCAAAGTCCAAAACATTTAATTAAGCGATGTTACTTAAAAAATTATGCGTGTCGTTTAAAAGGATATAAAAACGTTTTGTGACGTCGCAGCCGTGTCAGTGTCGCAATTTATGCGACAACTTTTTGCGACACTTTTATTAATTAGCCAAGGGGGTCCCTCTGAGGGCTGAGTGCTTGGAGTTAATGACGCAACTTGGGAGCTAAAAACGCAAAGAGTTCTGTGACTGATGGCATAATTTCGCTATTTAGTTTTAGCTTTTAAGTGTTCTTATTTCTCAAGAAAAAAGATCGTTGTTTACTTTTGAACTTTTTTGTTAGACTTTTGCGCTCTGGTTTAACGTTTGTTAACTGCGAAATTAAGAAACATAATAGTCATTTTCTATGTCATTGCTGATCAATTTGAAGTAAAAATATATAAAAAATAAAAAATGTTTGTGATTGCTACGTTTCGTAGAGCTGCGACATGCTACGGCTACGAGGTGCAATTTCATCCAATGTTTATTTATTTTTTAACCCTAGTAATAAAACACCTATTAGATATTAATTGTTACCATGATATACAGTAAGGGTTATAACCTAGATAAATGTTGGAAAATATAATTATATTCCTGACAAAAAAATAATATACTTTCAAATATCAAACAGATATTTTCAAAACCTAATCTATATATAAAATAAGTTCAACGCACATCCTAGACCACTGGGCTTAGAAACTTGATATTTTATACACACATTCCATATGTACCTAACATAGCATAACTAAGAAAGGGTACATAGGGAATCAACAGGATTTATATTTTTGCTTCCAAGTGACTCTAATTGCTGTAACTATGATACTAAAAACTTCAAATTTTGCATGTTCAAATTCAAAATTCTAACCAAAGGATACAGAAGTTGACAAACTAAAGGATACAGAACATGACAACTTTTCAGACATACATATTACGTGGGTGAAGCCGTAGGTGGAACGTAGTATAGTAATATAGAAGTATATTTTGCTTTTCTTAATTTGATAACAAACTTTTATAATATTATTGTGTCTTTTTTTTCACTGCTGGGCTCGGGTCTCCTCTCCTCTAACTAGAGAGCTGAGAGGGTTTAGGCCATAATCCACACACGCTGGCCAAGTGCGGGTTGGTAGATCAGACATACTCATAGAATTTCTTCTAGGGTATGTGGGTTTCCTCACGATGTTTTCCTTCACCGTTAGCAGATGGTAAGTCAGTTGACTAGTACATATAAATTCCACATTGATACTACCGGTCGGGATCGAACTCGGACCGCGTGATATGTACGCCCGCCGGGCCCTTATCCATTCAGCCACCATCGCTTACACTACAAAGGTCACAATATATTATTTTCATTCAAAACATCATAATATTAGTGCAAGAGTCCTAAGATAGACTGTCACCGTGGCGCAGTGGTTAAGGTGGTCGCCTCGCCACTACATCGCCGTGCTGGGTGACGTGGGTTCGATTCCCACACGAGACAAATATTTGTGTGATTCATAGATATTTATTTCTAGTCTGGGTGTACTTTGTGTCCGTTAGTTTCATGTTTGTAAAGCTCCCCGCGACAGAGGGCTAGTTCCCTAGTGTGGGCGTTGTCTTTAAAAAAAAAAAAAAAAACTACACACCAATGAGCAATTTTGTACTCTAAAATAATAAACAGAAGCATCACCATTCAGCCACCATCGCTTTTTTATTGTGTCTAACTTCTTAGAAATTGTATATCGAATAAAGCCGCACAAGTTTCTCGGAATTTATATTTATACAGAGCATCCGTAAAGTTTTAACAAATGAAGACAAAGCGCAAAGAAAATAGTATGTACTGAGTAGAAAGAATGAATTCTTGGAAGCCAATGCTTCAAGGAAAACAGTCATACTCTACTTGACGTCAGATTTTCTAGGAAAATTACACATACTTATATAATAATATTCTTCCACATTCACACAGCGCCATCTAGTCCCAAAGTAAGCAATTATATTTGCTTGTGTTATGGGTACTAAACAACTGATATACTACTAAATTCATTTTCTGTTTGTAAATACATACATATTATAGATAAATTACACCCAGACACAGAACAAACAATCATGCTCATCACACAAAGATTTGTCCTGGGTGGGGATCGAACCCACAGCCTCCAGCTTAGTAGTGAGGGTCACTAACCACTAGACTAACAGGCCAGTCTTGTCATCAATATTTACCTAAATATTATAAATGACATTATTATTATTTACACAGTATCGCGGCATTAGTATGGATGTCAATGTAATAACAGTCTTTTTGTTATTAAGTAGGTACGTAATTTATTGTTACTATAGATTTAGTAGCGGGCGAATCCTAGGTCTATGATTGTAACACAATATTTGTGAAAAATTTAAAATAAATTGTGAGAATAAATAAATAACGCCCGAAAAAGCATGCAGAAGCGTGTTAGACCAAGTTCATCAGCTATGTTTAGTTGGTGATTCTATTGTAATTTTTTGAATACATTTTTTTTTATTAAGATTTTTTTTAAGTAATATTTTCATTATCATATCAGTCACAGGACGTCCACTACTGAACATAAATCTCCTCAAAAGATTTGAAATGGGACCGGCCAGTTGTAAGTGGCTTGGTATCGATCGCAATTCTGCGGTGCATTATCCAAATCAACTTTCCACCTGGTGGGGAATTTTCATATTATAGGTACAATACTATTCTACTGCAATATAAACGCATATACATAATATACAAAACAACACGTAGTTTTTCATATATCTAATCTAAAGGACAATAATAATCCTAGTTAAAAATACATCTCAAATTGTTAAATTGTTGTAAAATAAAAGACGACACAGTTGACCTATTTTTACAATGCAGAATTATACTGAAACAATGTTGCTTAATTCATTTGAAATAAAAACTAGAAAAGCAACAAAAAGTGCCTTGTAAACTTTTTAGTTGCACAAAAACTCAACGACGTGCGAATAGTTCTTAGCAAGTTTAATAAAATTAAAAACTCACGGGCAATGTTAACCCTGTGGTAAAACTAGGCCGACACACACTAGAGCATTGATACTCAAAGTAGTATTTATCGACCCCCAAAGGTCTACAACAATCTGGTCCACTACAGCGGTAATATTATTTAAGATTCTTAACATGTACCTAGCGAATAGGTGTGTTTTACACCCTATGGCGAGTAACTTAAAACTATTTAACTAAATAGTCATTGTAGGTATATGAAAGGAATATAAGAAAAACATTTTAGAAAATCTAAATGCATATAAGTGAGAAGCACTGAGTACCAGTTATTAAAACATTCAAAATTGACACTTATTCAGTCTGAAAAAGAGATGTGAGAAAAAACTATATTTCACCATTACCGTAATCTTGGGATGACATCTAACGGAATAAGTGAATATATCATAAAACACCACGCTGTCCACACCTCATGGACATTTATATCCTGGCTGTGTGACAACCTCTTCTTGAGACGAAAGACTCAGTGCACAGTCGGAGAAATTACGAGTAATAAACAGTTGAAGATGTAGGGTCTATCGGTACGAGTTAAAAAAGTTTGAGAATCTCTGGTAGTGTGGACGAACGCGCTTGGTGTATTCAAACTTTAACACTTACGAGTAGAACGTAAACATACGGGCAGTGGTAAGTTTATGACCGCAGCGGTTCGCAGGTGCGTTTCTTGGCACTGATATTTAGTGGTAGCTAAAGTTTTGAGCTCTTAAGCTGGTTATGATATGTGGGATCCTTGTTAGTAAAACCGAGGACAACAATGGTGGCTATAGTTTTAAAATTTGTTTTAGTGTTTGGTAATGGTATTTAGGCACATTATTATATCATCATAATTACTCTATATTGATTTCTATTCAGATTTATTTGACATAGAAAACTAACTCAAACACACAGTATGTTTTTTGATAAAATTGGTTCAATTTTTCCACCCACAATTTAATCCCACAACATACTGGAAATTATGTGTTATAGTCTGATATTAATAGCAATGCAGTAGAACTGAATGCTGACCTACTGTTGTTATGTTAAATTTGATCGCATTTTAATCACAGTGACAATCTCTTTGTGAAGTCATTACTGCACAGAAAGCTGTGTCAGACTACAGGTATTTTTGACTACATTCGTCATTAATCATCCAAAAATTCGAAGCTATAGCTTCGTTTCGTTTTCATAGCACCCGCACACAACACTGACGCGTAAAACATGCACTTTGTATATCTCTGTACCTGAGATAAGCACCACTTTAGACTTTGTCTAGTGCGGTGAAACACATTAATTTTCACACAATTTTGTGGTAGGTATTTATTACGTAACGAGTACCATTTTGAGGTTTTGATGCGTACATTGTATGAAGTTATTTGCGGTTAAAATTGTTTTTATAATGACTTTAAAATTGACAAAAGTGGATTGGCTGTCATCAAACAAGAATGGGTGTCGTAAAAAGCTACTAAGGGAGTAACCTTATGCAGACAAGAGCACTGCGAGAAAAGGAAAATTCGAAACATACCTTATACCAACCCGTCTGGCCAGCGTGGTATAGTAGGCTAAATTCCCTCCACATTCTTTGGAGGAGACCCGTGCCCAGTAGTGGGACGTTTATAGATTGCTATAAACAAAAAGTCTTACTTTTTTTTAAGTGTTTCCGGTCGTGAAATTCCTTTTATCAGTCTCTGGAATCTAATTTTTCTAAATATAATTAGGCCACAGCGAGCGATTTTGTGCCGCCCGCATCCAACGGCCACCCGCAAGCTTGTATTGGGTGAGGCCTATGTTCAACAGTGGACGTCATTGGGCTGATATGATGATGATGATGATGATAATTAGGCATCATCGTCACCATCAGCAACCCATTAATGTCCCACTGCTGGGCTCGGGTCTCCTCTCCTCTATCTATAGAGCTGAGAGGACTTAGGCCATAATAACATGCTGGCCTAGTGCAGGTTGGTGGATCAATTTATTTTAGACTATAATAATAATAAATAATATTTCACCACATTCACACATCGCCATCTAGTCCCAAATTAAGCAATTATATTTTTTATTACTATGTGGGTTTCCTTACGGACTTAATGCCAAGATGTTTTTTTTATTTAGAGGAAGCTATGTTACAGTTTAATTCTAGGCTTTTCATTTTCAATCTAGGCACTTCAGCGTTGTAACCATAATTCTTACTAATTTATTAGGGACTAAGGTCGACAAAATTGCTGCTCAAGCAACTGAGAGCTGTTCAAAGTTTGAAAACTTGAGTCGTTAATGGGTTTTGATAATGTATACGGATTTGTTTGAGAAATACTTAGTAAAGATATTATCGTATTAAATTTTTGTTTAATTATATACAAAATAGCAGTGTAAATATGCAAATATGCTTTAATTTAATAAAGATAATTAAGGCAACTAATTTTTGTTTTCATCTTTTTATTTTGGTTGCATCTTCTTTCTTCTTTTCTTTGGTTGCTGTACGTACTACAGCGCCATAGCAACTCCAACAGTACCCTGACTGCGTTGTTGTTTTGAAACTGTAGGTAATACATTTTGCTAACATTTTTAATACTCTATGATGTAGCTAACTATTAAATAATTCGGTTTGAGTTAGAAAAAATATAACTTGGTTCTATAAACTACAGGAGCTACTATAAATTTATTACAGCTGTGTAATTCTCCGGTCCCAAAACTATTCCTATTCAAAAAATTACATTGATTCGAAACAACAAAAAAAAATAAGCAAGTAAACTTTAACAATTTGTTTATAATGTAAGAAAGACTCCCTAAATTGTCATCAAATTCTAAAAGATTGCTTCAATGTTTCACTAAAAATGTCACTAATAAAAAATGTGTTATTCTAAATTTTAGGTAAAATGACACCATTTGTTTATATAATGCTACAATTTATACCCATTCTTATAAAATAAATTACTCTTCACAAAAGTTTTTATACTAAAACATTGTCATACTAGTCGTTAAACTTTTATATCGCAAAAGTAAAGAATATCCTCAGCTACGTCGCCAAACTATACCAAGAGTCGTTTTTCCCACTAAAATTTTGCACAAACCGTTGGAAGGTTGACGTCTCGCCAGATACCCGTAGAAATTTACGGCCTGATAAAACATCACCAGAATATATAGAGCCCTCACAACAAATCGTTTTGCCCGCATCAAGCTGACATTGTTTAGATAACGGCGAGGTTAGTCAGGTCAAGTTAAAATGGACGTTGTATAAAACTTGTCTACCAAATGGATTACCTCGATTAAGTATGAGCGACCTCTGGCCCGTATAGGTTGACGCATGATTAGTTCGAAGCTTCAGTTTTATGGTTAAAATCCAAGGATTACTGCAATAGCGTTTTATTTCGTGCATATATTTTGCATAGGTCGCCCGTTTCGGGATAATACTCGATAGAGATTTATGTTTATTTATATTGGATTTGCTATCAAGCGTACTAGATTTGTTGGCACTAAAACGTGGCTATATTTTTATGCACTGTACATTAAATAAAATACATTTTCGGCTTTGCGCACTAAAATTTACTGATTCAATTCACGCTAACAATATATTCAGCGAAAAGAGAACATATTAAAGATTCGATATTCAAAAAGTCTTTAATAAGACGCGGGGACGTTTTCCTCTTCAAAACTGCAGAAACTTCAAAAGAATTATCGATCTTCCGGGGTGGCCCATTAATATTGGTTAAATAAAAAAATGGCTGCCAAGAGTCATGGCTCGCGTCAAACGAGAGAGCATAAATTTTTCAAAAGGGGCCATTTGGTACACAGGCACCGTTTTTTGCATATCTGAATGTGTCCAATTACTGAAAGGGCCTGTTGCGGTTATGGTACAAACGATAGGCGAGATTGTGTTATAACAATGCAGCTGGTTTTATGGTAGAAAGGCTTTAATAAACTTAAGAGGGTTTCCAATTTCTTTAGAAGCATTTTATACTGCAGATTCTGTTTATTCTGAAATATATAACAGATTTTATTGAAGACAAAATATGTAATAAATAAAGTATTGGTTACAATATTATGTCATCTTAGCTATCAAAGTACTACGGCAGCGTCGACGATTTGGAAATGTGTACTCTGTCTTTTGAATTACTGAGTCTATTTTAGCTGCAGATTGATTATTATCAACACTTTATTAAAACTTGACACAAACTACGCAAAACTTCCATCGCGTTATTAATTGCCATAGCTTTGTGAGTGCAAACAGTCAACGGTACTTACGTCATCTTTGAACGAGTTTAATATAAGGCTAGCTGCCTAGTTTACTTACTGATTTTACTTTGCGTTTGCGTAGGGTTCAACCTATGCATATTATGTATACACTATTCATAGATATGATAGACCAGAACATAGTCAAGTGTACCCGATTTTTATGGACTTCGATCCGCTGCAGATCCGTGTTCATATTATCCATGATTTACTAATTACCAGTAAGCCGCAGCTATCTATTACGGCTGACCAATTACTTCTAGTATCTAATTATATAATTTATGGTTATCATTTATTTAATTTGGTTAAATTCATCATGACTATCCTTTTCTGCCCGTAATAGGACTGCTGGACGCAAAACCAATAACCACTAGGATAAGCGGGTTCCAGAATGGAGACCGCGTATTGGCAAGCGTAGTGTAGGATGTCCTGAGGCTAAGTGGTTTGACGATCTTTGTACTATGGTGGCTGGCAAGCGTTAATTGAAAGTAGCCGCAAACCGTGCTTAGTGGCGTGGAATTGGTTTAATCACTTACCTATTTGACAAGTTAGAGATTAAGCAAACAAAAATAACCATTAATTAATATTAACACATACACAACTGAACCAATTTTGTTTCAAAACATATGTAAAAGCATCGCTAAATCGCAGAAAACTTGCTTTCTAATTTTAAAAATCCACACTCTTATCAGTTTATCCGTTTCAGAGCTACGATACCACAGACAGGCATACATAGTGCTCAAACTAATAACACCTCTTTTTGAGTCGGAGGTTAAAAACTAGACCGCTGTATCTCATTACTTATTCCCTACAATGCGGTTGGAGTAATATGCGCATAAACCCAAGAGCTTTATGTGATATCCAGCGATATTATTGTTACGAGAGATGGCTGTTAACTTACTTTTGTCGACGATTTAATGTGTAATGCGTACACATGCTCACATAGGTTGCGAACTTAATGTACGTAGTTTTAAGCTAGGTCAAGCGAAGCTGTGTGGTGTGGTGTACGGATTTTTGGATTAAAGCTGGTATGTTTTATTTAGGGAATAATTGTAGACTATGGGTTGCTTGTTGGTGAGGCCTATGTTCAACAGTGGACGTCATTGGGCTGATATGATGATGATTATAATGATGGGTTGCTTACGTTATTAATGTATTGTGTTTTATTATGTTCCTACTGATATTGTTAAAATAAAGTGTGCTATTAGTAACTTTTTTAATTTCTATTTTAAATTTACAAAAGTTTTGAGGTGTTTCAGCTTAAGTATAAACAAAATGATAACGTTGTATAAGTACATATTGCAGTATAACTCTACTCTATTCTAAAATTTAATAAAACGAAAAATATGGCATCTTCTTACTTTTCGCTTAAAGACATAATTTTCTCGAGCAGACAATTTTGGATTCATAAAAAAAGATAACATCTTGTCCAAAATTAAGCGCGTTGGGTGACACCTGCATCTAATTAGAGAGACATCTTGCCTAAAAAAGCGTTATATAAAAATGTATGTAGCAGTTTCTTTACAACTAAGTAAATTCGTTTTAAAGACTTTTTGTCATCATCGTATCGGAATTGACTTCAGTAATTCAAAGAACGTTCTCATATTAATGAACTACACCAAAATTTAACAATAAAATGTTCATGCAGCTCCTTTAGTACTTTTCATACAATTTTTTCAGATGTATGGCCGAAAATACTGTATAAGTGCTTGCGGTTCTGTGAGCGTGATGCATGAATGTGTTCTTTTTCTTTTATTCTTATTATTTCATTGTATCATATATTTTTTTTTATTAATGCCGTCGTTGGTATTTTACCGTTGTATTAATTATTGTATAAATAAATAATATTTTTATTAAAGAAATTTATTTTTTCCTTATCTTCGTCATCAGACTATCACATTCACATAATATAATATAATAATATAATATAATATTCTACCACATTCATACAGCGCCATCTAGTCCCAAAGTAAGCAATTATATTTACTTGTGTTATAGGTACTAAACAACTGATATACTACTTAAATACATTTTTTTTTAAACCCAGACACAGAACAAACCAGTTTATGCTCATCACACAAAGTTTTGTCTTGGGTGGAGATCGAACCCACGACCTCCGGCTTAGCAGTAAGGGTCACTAACCACAAGACCAAGAGGCCAGTCAACATACATCTACGCTTCTCTAAGTATTTAGTATTTGGCTCTAAACAGATAATCATTTTTATCTGACCAATACAGTTACTATCGGTATAATATTATGTTGCTTACAATTTTAAATTATAATAATAACAATCCGTTTATGTTCTATTGCTAAGCAAGGGCCTGCTCTACTCTATCTAGAGAGCTGAGAAGATCTAGGCTCTTTAGAATGTTTTAATTAGATGTACGATATTTTCTTCTTTCGCCATTGCAATTCAAATGACTATTACATATTATAAATTCCACAAAATGAGATCTATAAGTTTACTGCCAGAATCGAACCTGAATTGCAGATTTTGCATGCCGGTCACTATTTCATTCGGAAACCAACTCCTTTACGGCTACAATTTAAAAAATACATAGAAGAAGATAAATATCAACTCTTGTAAACTTAAAAAGACAACTTTTGCTTAGCCTAAACTATTAGGATATTCATAAATCAATCTAACTTTTTGTCGTCGAACACTCACGTGCCCTAAAATCCACACTCCACAACTTCGACGGAAACTGACGGGAATCCCTAATTCTGAGACCACTCGCACACTTTGCACACATACATGCATACATGAACTATTATAACTTTTGAACACGACATTACATATTCACTGGCAATGCATTCTGTACGTGAGCATACTTTGGATGACTAACTGTCGCTTAGTGACATTACAAGGTTTACTGCATGGGACTTACTTTTGAGCATACAGTATTTTTAGAGTCCCGTACCTCAAAAGGAAAAACGAAACCCTTATAGGATCACTCCGTTGTCCGTCTTTCTGTCTTCAATTTTGTCAAGAATATATTTCTCAAGAACGCGTAGAGATATCAAGCTGAAATTATTATCTCTCTATTATATTAACAGGTCTGCAATCGCTTAACGCAGTAAAAAAATCTGAGTTCTGAGTAAACGCAATCAAAGATACAGCCGTTTATGCTCCATTTTTGTAGTAAATCTTGACGATCAAAAAAGTCAAAACCATAGCGTAACCTATAGTTCCCGTTGACTTAAATCATGAAATTTGGTATTAAGTTGCATCATCGTCACTACAGCCCATAACGTCCCAATGTTGGGCACTCCTCCAAAGAATTTGGAGGGAATTTAACCTACCTACTATACCACGCTCGCTAGACGAGTTGGTACAGGGTTTGTTTCGAATTTTACTTTTCTCGCAGTGCTCTTGTCTGTATAATGTCTCCCTTAGTCGCCTTTAACGACACCCACTGGTTGACATACGGTATTGACATTATGTATTCTTAATTTGTCACTACACGAAATAAGTCATTTATTCAGTTGCAATTTTACTTATCGGACTAATGCAACATTTGTAAAAAGGAATATCGACACCTATTTTGAAACTCAAAACTGTACCAGCAGTTTCAAGCAGCTTTAAAGCCAAAGTAAACATTTGTAACGTAATTTCTAACATAGCACAAACTGCGGACATTACTACGGTTGAAGTGAATCCAAAGAGTTTGGTAAAGTATTTAACTCTAAGTCAATTTGTTGAACAAACACCATTTGTCTTTCCTGAAGCACTGGACTAATGCAATGTTCGGCTCGGACTAAGGATGTGAATGCAAACTGCATTCACATCCACGAAATTCAATTTTGTGTTGGTTTTGATTAATTAAAGTGGTTAGAAAACAAATTGGAAAGAAAAGTATGGGAGAGCTTGGAGACCTTTATCCAGCAGAAGGATAGTATAGGTAAAAAAAAGATTTATAATAAGTAAATAAAAAAGTTATAGGGTTACAATTAATTCAATTATTAATTTGATTTGGTTGGTCTTGTCCAACTTTTCTTGTACTCTTACTGATTTTGTTTTAAGCCTAGAAATACCTAAAATCATTATCATAATCAAAAACTAAATTGACAGCAATTGGAAAATCCTATAGACTTTATAATTAATTAAAAGATAACTCTAAATAGACACAATATAAAAATATTTTAAGTCACAAAACATTTTTGCCACGATTGGGAGAATAAAATAAATGCGACTGTCAATCAACTTTTTCATAGCAAAGGTAATAATGAAATCAAGGAAAATGAAATGAAAATTTGAACCTTAGTATTAAAATTCAGCTAGATCGAAGGCAATACTTCCAATCTTACAAATGTATTTGAGGAGAGATTGAGCTAAATGTTTGCCAATAGTCTGACTGCTTTCGTCCGCTGAATTTGGCAAAACTCTAAAAGCTTTGTTAAAATTTGGTTTGGATTAAACGGTGGGATTACTGTGTACTGATTTAGGTGGAGATTAAATGTAGGGTAGATGAGAAAGTGTTTGACTTATTTATTTAAGTGTAAATCGACAAGAAAATAAACGAAATTTGATTGTTATACTGGTATTTGTTCAAAATCACACTGTCTTTTTGATCATAAACCCTGGGCTTAGTCAAAACAAGGAAGACATATTAAGAAAGAAATAACAATGAATAAAGATGTGGTTGTTTATTTTTAGCTAGCCCATGATCATAGGAACTTTTCAGTATTTTTTCGTTTTATAATTAAATTTATCCGTATTTTTTTTTTCTCTTAAGAATCTTCCTCAGCCAAAAAAGAATTTGCTGAATTGATCCAGCTGTTCTTGAGTTTTGTACTTGGCAACACATTTAGTCATTAATGGGTCATTTATATTGATATTGAAATTGTAATGGTATTTTCAAGACATGTAACATGTACTTGTGTTAGTGAAATCCAGACCAAAGTAAGTTGCATCATCATCTACAGCACAAATTTATCCAATTCCACGAAAATATTTATTTTAAATGCTGGACTTATTCAGAAAAATTATGCTGAAAATCCATTATTAAGCTTTCATATTTATGGATTAATAGTGTACTCGTAATGTAATTGCCTAAAAAATTGGATTCAGTACAATCATGTTCGGTTTCCAAATGCTGAATATAAATATTAAAGTATTTATATCCTATAAACATATTGTACGCAGTGTGCATTCTCTATGTCCGAGCGTATGGGATTAGTTTTAATACCTTTGATTTTAATGCCTGAACTGAAACAACGTAGCAGCTTTGCTAATGGCTCTGAATTTGTAAATTCCAAGTGAAGTTGGAATTCAGTTTAGTAATTATGAGATAGTAAACTTTAAAATTAAAATATCGTTAGCTTTTATTTAACTGGCCTGTTGGTCTAGTGATTAGTGACCCTGACTGCTAAACCGGAGGTCGTGGGTTCGATCCCCACCCAGGACAAATCTTTGTGTGATGAGCATAAAGGTTTGTTCTGTGTCTGGGTGTAATTTATCTATAATATGTATGTATTTACAAAAAAAAAAATGTATTTAAGTAGTATATCAGTTGTTTAGTACCCAAAAACAAGCAAATATAATTGCTTAATTTGGGACTAGATGGCGCTGTGTAAATGTGGTAGAATATTATTATTATTTAAATGTAAGAAGTTTTATACCCTTTTATATCAAAGACAATAATTTCAATTAATTTTTTTCGAACTGTATACACATAGTATTACTTAGTATTTATACTGTAACTTTTTTTAGTTCTGAGGTAAATATTATTAGCATTTATTGGATATGGAAAACATTTACGTATTATAATATCTACAATAAAATAAAATTTGCAACTAAAACGAAGTACTAAACAAAACAAAAATAAAAATATGAAAATAACTTAAATTAAAATGCGTCAAAGAATTTCTCAGTTCAAAAACATACCAAAATAATCTTACACTAAGGTTTGAAACCATAGCTCCAAAGTACCCAAGCATCTTCGTTAAAGACTAATGAGTTTGCTAAAAGCTAGTGGAACATAATATCCTTATTTGAAGCATATACCTTCGTAGCCTACCAAGATAATGTAGTCCTTTGAGGCATTCGCATAATATAACAAGTTTGACGTGGAACACTTGTTCTAGGGAACTTCTCGTGTAACGTAAGAGCTTACAAGAATTGATCTAATTATTGAGTCTACAAGCTCTATAACATGGCATTATGGGGTAAGGCTTGGGAGCGAAAACAGCTTTAATGTACCTTGATAGAGTTGTATATTTCTCTTAGATTCAACCTAATTACCATACATTTAGAAAAAGCAAATAATGTCTGTGGTTTGTTGAACCAATATTTTTATATTGTTTGATATAGTTACATTTTTTTAGAAATATACTTTTCACCTAATGGAAGGTCAAAAGAGGAGCCCAGATTGCACTGACAGCTGACAGAATATCGAAGTACCATGTCAGCTGGCAATGCCTTGCTGCCCAGTCAGATGCTAATTCACGCTTCGCTTAAAGGAACCTATGTCGTAGGAAGGAGGAAAGACATGAGCCAGAGTACATTCCACATTTTGATAGTACGGTAAAGATAAGAATTGCTTAATTTTTTATTACTTGCAGAGTTGATATTTTCTTCAGTAAAGGGGTTTCATTATCCTAGTATTAATGTAGAATGCTGAAAATTTAAAGAGCTAGAAGGGCTACCATAAATAAATATGTAGGACAAATATTGTTTGCTCGATAATGATGATGGATTTTTATACTGTGAGCATTTTCTCAGAACTACCTAAGACATTAAAATTGAAAAACTAATAATAATATTGAAAATGTTTCATAAACATCCATCCAAATTAATAAAGAACTGACCATCAAACATCGAGCAAAAAACCTACACATAACATTCTCCTACAACGATTTATTCACGCTCTGATGCAAAATTAAGCAGCATATTAAAGGAACGGTGCCCAAATATTGAAGAATATTAGGAAGCGTCAACCCTACTATACGTTATAAATATCAACCTTAAACAGCAGCAATAAAATTCAAAATCGTTTGAAAAGTTTACCCGAAATCTGGTACCTATTTTATCGAGTGCCATGTAATCGGATGGCAGGAAGGTAATATTACTTATCGGGGCATGTTTACTACCACTCACCTGTGCAGTTATGTAGAGTTGGATCGTTTCAAAAGTTTATCGATAACCCTAATGTATGGTCTAATATTTTAAAATGGGCATTCAGTACGTTTAGTGCAGTAGTTTTAGAGTGTTATATTTATGAGTTTGTTTTCATTATTAGAATTAATTGACTACTTTAGTGGCGTTGCGGGAAAAAAATAATTAAATAACACGTACGTGCCGGCTCTGGGGTGAACTTCCTACAGCGGTGTTTCCTGAGCGCTATGACATGTCCTTCTTCAAACGAAGTTTAAAGAGAGCTATCCTCTCTAGGTAGGCAGCGGCCCGGCTGTGCCCCTGGCATTGCCAACGTCCATGAGCGACGGTAACCACTTACCATCAGGTGGGCCGTCTGCTCGTCTGCCACTTTAGGCAATAAAAAAAAAAAAGTATACGGCTGTTGTGCAATAGGTCACGTTTCATCCCTGGTTTGGGCAAAAATGGTATTAGTTTTTATGTCATGAAATTTCCCGTATCTGCCCGGAGCTTAGAAACAAATGTTGATGGCAATAGGCTCCTCCTTATTACATAGGAATTAATATACTTATGCATATTTATTTTAAAGTAATTATAACCTATAATAAGATTTATTTTACTTCGTTTGTTGGCCATAAACTTCACCAGTGTCAAAAACTTTATAAGGGCCCCACAGACCAGCTACTTTTGTAATGTGATCGGCGCCTTAGTCACCTTTTAAGAGGCTAATTGCAGCGACTGAATTTCTAAAACCTGCTGCTCTGATAAAGCGCAGAAGTAATGGTGACTTTACGCGATGCAGCATCGCAAAATCACCGATTGCTGAAAAGTAGCGTGTGTCCTGCGGCTCTTATCCAAGTAACGAATTGATATACCCATAGACAGTTATGTTTTGACATAATAATAATTATTGTATGAAAAAATATCAACATTTAACTTTTAATTGAAACAACGTCAAAATATATAGTAACAGTGATATAGTGATATATAACGAGTATTGCAACAGGTATTAACAGATACTAAATTGGATTATCGACTTAACACCATCACTACTCGCTTGGATGCGTCCCTAACATGATTAGTCATGTGTGCATCTATACGTGTACGCATACTCAATTTTATACGAATTAATAACAGTTGATTAGCTACTCACTCAATGTAAAAATAAAACTAAATAAACAGCTAATCAAGTTAGGTAAATATTTTGGTAAAACTTTCTCGTGACTGCACAACTTCAGTACTGGCATTTAAGTGGGTTATACAAAGAGTGGTTATACTTATAGAATGTACACAGATCAATGGACTAGAATCATTATGCAGTAGGAATTTAAAGACGAATAGCATCTGTGGTTGCTGTGGTAGGCCTGTGAAGCGATAGCAAATAGAAAGCCTTTTGTAAAAATTTACCGGAGTTAGCTTTAAATAGGAACGCGGACATGTGAAGAACTAAGGATAGGCCGTGACAGGCCGTGAATATAATATTATTAAAACAAAATAACTGTTTACTAGAAGAAAGTAGCTAGAGGGGATGTGGATGAATACTTTTATATTTTTAATATTAGTTCAATGGAATTAAATACTGATTCACTGGCCTGTTGGTATAGTGGTTAGTGACCCTGACTGCTAAGCCGGAGGTAGTGGGTTCGATCCCCACCCAGGACAAATCTTTGTGTGATGAGCATAAAGGTTTGTTCTGTGTCTGGGTGTAATTTATCTATAATATGTATGTATTTACAAAAAAAAATGTATAAGTAGTATATCAGTAGTTCAGTACCCATAACACAAGCAAATATAATTGCTTACTTTGGGACTAGAAGGCGCTGTGTGAATTTGGTAAAATATTATATTATTATTAAATATTTACTTATGTTACTATTACCTTAAAGATGCACACTGCTATGGCCGAAGGCTACTTCATTTTTCCACTACTGTCTTTCAAATATATATATAGTATTATTTCAAAAGCTTTAAACTCTTCGCACTACCGCTTATACCCATATTTATTATCAAAAACCCACTGAGTGAATGTTACTACTAGCCAACGTTTCAAAAGGCCTGTTTTTTGTCGTTAAGTACTAAAATCGAATGTTTATAAAAACCTATTAATTGCTACGTTATTAAACCACTTCTCAATACAATTACCGTCGATTACAGTATCATAATTGTTGGTTAGTACTTAATGATCGAACCTTTAAATTAGCTTCCGTTGAAGAAAAAATACTCCGAATTTTTTCCTTATCCCTGGGACGGTAAAGGTCGATTCACATTGTAACAAAGCGTGAAATTTACAGATTAACAACTACGTCCAGTGCAGCAGTGGTAAAAATAAATAATAAATTTAAGTAAATGATAAATAATAACAATTATGTCATTTGTCTTAAATGTATATATTAATAAAATTGTCTTACTTGTTGTAGAAGTAAGTCTTCTACTACAAATAAGACAATTTGTTGACTGTATATATATTTTTTTTTTTTTTAGATGAAATGTTTTATTAATGGATATTAAAAATATTTACATATTATATCTACAATAAAATAAAATTTACAGCTAGAACTAAGTACTAAACAAAATAAAAATACGAAAATAACTTAAATTAAAATGCGTCAAAGAATTCCTCAGCATCAATGCCGTTGTCTGCCGGAAACGTGTCCAGCAGACTGGCAGCATTGCCACGTTGGATGGCAATGCTTAAATTCTTTGCGCCAAGAAAAAGCCAGCCCGCTGCCTATATATAATTGAATAAAACAAATAATTTTCATTTGGTCATAATAGTTTTACATAAATCACTCATTTTTTGCATTATTTGCAGCAATTATGTTTGTTCGTCTTATAATTTTAATTTATTCCTTTGAATATTACCGTGGGCTTACACTGACAAAATATTCACAGCAACAATCATGATCATCAACCTAAACCTATATAAACATAATGACAATTTTTTTGTTTCAGAATAAAAACAATTTGTGTGTAATTTAATGATAATAAATAAATTAAATAAGAAAGTAATACAACCTTTGGTCAGCATAAGACTTGGCAGTGAGGCATGGTTACTATTCTGACTCCACCCTAAGGGAACTTGAACGGCAAGCAATCCATTAGAAGATGGCTTCTTATCAAGTCATAAATTGTGCCGCTATCGATGTACTACGTCACAATAATGTATCAATAGATACACATAGATACGCCAATAATAAATTACAACAGGGTTGGTCAGTTTATTAATCAAATGCTTGATATATTTATTGGTTTCATGTGAATAATGTTTGTTCAAAATGTTTACTGAGTATTTTTATTGTGAAGGCTATATGAGAGAGAACATAGTACCTATTTAAGTGTTGTAAGTGTAGTTTGATGGCTATAATATAACGGCGAATAACTTAACTCTACTGTCTGTATTGTTATAGGTACCAACTGATTTCGTGCAAATATATAACAATAAGTTGATTATTTTATTTTATTGGCCTTTTATTTTATTGTATAGTTATTGCAGTCTTGAAAATATTTTTCCTCACAGTCTTCTTCTTATCGTGTGGGCTGGCAGACCCTGGTGTTGGAACAATTATCAAGTCGCCCACAAGGCTTCCAACTTGATTAAACGACTACCACATTAAGTAATAACCGGGACCAAAGACCAAATAAAATTGCCACAAACGGTCACCCATCATGGACTGACCTTGCCGAGTGTTGCTTAACTTCGATGATCGTAACGAAAATCTAGTACCACAATGCTACTAGCGCCTCACAGTAACAGTTAGCTTGTCAGCCCACCTCTGGACAAAGACTTCCCTACTGTACGGTGCAAAGCCGTTGCCAATGCGGACCAATCCTTGGAGTATAAATATGTACTAATCACGCTATCATTTCTGCTCAGCTGTCGTTGACTTTGGTTAGATATTATGTAATATTATATTTAACATTAACTTCAAAAATATCTTTCAATGTTCGTTACGAAATATATTAAATCCAAAACACCAACAATAAATTTCAAATAACTTAAATTAATGGCGGGGAATATAGCAAGTTTTAATTACGAACGAAATTAATATCAAAAACAGTTTCTAATAACAATATCGTGCAAGAGGAAGTTTTGAGGAAATCCCGTATCGTATTGTGTAAGCCAAAATGTTAATTAGAGAATTAATGTCAGAGGTCTCTTCCTTCATGAATACGCAGGGAACGTTTGCTCGAAGTTTCTAGAATGTTGATCTGATGCAACCGAATTATTCTGCTTCGAATTTGTTTTGTTATCTTTGGGTAGTTTGATTGTATTAGCTCGTGTTATTGCTTGCGTAGTTTTCCTTGACTGTTTACTGAAGTATTGATTTTGTGGTAAGTGTTTACGATAGACTATAGATATGCCTGTGGATGCTTTTGTTGCAGTACGTGTACCAAGCCACGTTTATATTTATTAGACAATGAACGTGCCAGACGCGATAGATGCGGCTGCATCAACAATCAATGAATGTCCAACTGCTGACCGCGAGTTTCCTCTCCTCTATCTAAAGAGCTCAGAGGACGGAGATGTACACGATAATCCACATAATAAACATAATACGGGCCTAGTGCAGGTTGGTCGAAATTCAAATTCAAATTCAAAATTCAAAAATTCTTTATTTTGTGAACACAGGTGATTTTCAGATGTTACAAATCGGTCTTGGACATACCATGTTGCGCCGATAGGCATACAAAATCAATACTAATCGATCGGGCATACACATAATATAATTTCTACTAGACTATGTGGGTTACTTATGATGTTTCCTTCAACTTCAGCAGATAGTAAGTCACTTGATTAATACATTAAAATCCACTTCCACCCTTAAACCAATCATACAACCTATATACCTACCCAGCGCGGCATTACCGATCTCTAACAATATTTTGATTACCAAAATAGTTTATTTGAAATAAGCTGTTTACATTATAACTTGGAATAGGTAATTCATTTAAATTAAATACACTATTATAACTAATTTATGATCAAACAATCTAAAATGTACCATGTAATAAATACATAAAGTCTAATATTGTATGAGGACAGACCAGGACACTATTAACCGTTGAAACGGTGACTAACATGGCTCTATAAACCCTTACGATGTTTGATTAGCTCAATACTCTATGTTTGTGTTTGTTCTGTCCACATAGTGCGAGGGAGACAGCTAATATTAGTTGTAAATACACCTTTTGTAACACTGTGCGAAACTCAACTCTATTTTATTTGTTATAGAATTGAGTTTACAATGGCCATGGTGTGACAGTTAAAAGTTAGCTTCCAAACACGAATGATTTTTGAAATAAAAACAGTTGGTGAAGCTAAAATACACATGCTGCAGCTTTAAACTTGTGTACCAATATAAGCAATACTATGCGCATATATTAATAAATAATGCCTACCATACCACTTCAAGAATACTTGCGCAAACTCAGACTTGTACACTGTACAGTAGTCCGTAACGTATGTGAGGAGAATATTTTGTACAATTTTGTATTATTATACTTGACTACTACTTGACTTGACTTACGCAAGTCTGAGTGTGTGCAAGTCTACCTAAAGGTGTGTTCAGCGAGCATAAGACACTGAATGCGAGACAAAAAATCTGTTTCATGTTTAAAATAAAAGTTATTTTCATCCAGAGGTCAACGTCTGTTTTAATTTTTTTCTTATTAACTTTAACTAAAACTACCTCTTACCTGTGGACTTTTGTCTTTGCTTATATATAGGAAATGTGTTTTAAAGCTTTCCCACAGACAACGGAGTGTGAAGGCGACGACAATACTGCCTAGCTAAGAAAAAAAGGCGCAGTTGCATTACATAATATGTTACAGGAAAAACGCATTTAATGTAACTACACTAGGTACAATTTCCCTTAGACTTGAAATGCACTTATGCCGTTCTTTCTTGGTAGGGCAGAATATGTTTAAAGGATAATAAAAGTACTTTAGCGTTTTGACACATTGCATTGATTTTGACAAACTTTACGGCACTAAAGTACACCAAACTATACACCAGAATAAAGTTCCCGTAATGTGTTCTCGTGGATTAAGTTGGTGTATACGTGAACTGAGGGTAGCTTTTAAATTTTTATACATACATACATAGCATCACGCCTTTTTCCCCGAAGGGGTAGGCAGAGGTGTATCACACCCACATTTCGCCAGCTATGTTTGGTCCCATGAAATAGGGGGCGAGCCTATTGTCATCAACCGGGAACATTTATTTACCAAACTTCGGGAAAATTACTGGAATTTCCTGATAGAAAAACCCAATACCATTTTTACCCGACCCGGGAATCGAACCCGGGACCTCTTGCACAGCAGTCGTATACACTTCTCGCTGTGCCACCGAGGCAGTTAAATTTTTATTATCCATTATATTAGTATTTTATTACTCCCTTTGAATATTATTCATTTTACGATTATCACAGCTTATAGCTGTTTATTTGCGTTCTAATTTATATAATAACTAACTGCTGATAAGAAAGACTTTCTGCTATTTCAGATTGTAGTTGTAGTATTGTAGTGTGTCAAATTGTATTATAATAATAATAAGTCTTTATTTCTCTCCACAATACAATCAAAACTTAACATTAAGTACAATTCTTTATTTAACCTAAAATATAAGTATGTGAGAAGCTATTCTGAAACATTCAGCCGTTCTGGCGTAATTGAGTCACATTACGTAACGTACCCATCCATATATCTATTAGCCCATCATAACTTTGCCTAAAACTATGCCCGGTGGTGTTACCTGCGCTTTAAAAAAGCTTTTGTGTTAATCCAAGATGTCAGTTACATCCATACCAAATTTTATCATAATTGGTTTTGCCGTATGAATGTGAAGAAATATACTCACAAACTTTCGCCTTTATAATTTTACAGTGATAATTAATTAGGTAAGGTAATAAAATCAACCCATTAATAACCTCCCTGCCGGCCAAGAGTCCTCTATCCAGAAAGCTGACAGGGTTTATATACCTGGTAAAATAATAAAAACACGGTTTTTCCAGATAGACACGGGAGCACTCTTTGTATGTAAATCCCCTCCATAAAAAATACTTTGATGTTTCAGTTGTTTTTGCGCAAAGAGAAACATGTCACAAAAGTAAATATAAAAGGAGTTTTATGGGACTACTGTTTGAACAAAATGCATGTGTACTTTACAAAATATAGCCCCTATTTGAGGATTATATTGAAATTACATTTTTGTTTTTACTAAATAGCTTATGTTAGATGTATTTTTTGCGCTATGGTGGTAATTAATTCTAATAAATAAATTTTACGGTGCAGTGTAAATATTTGATATACTTCATCATTTTAACCCATAAAACTCCAAAGAATGTGGAAGGACTTTAGCCTACTATACTACGCTGGCCAGACGGGTTGATATAGGGTTTGTTTCGAATTTTCCTTTTTTCGCAGTGTTCTTGACTGCTTAAGGTTACTCCCTTAGTTGCCTTTTACAACACCCCTGGGTTGAAATAAGGTAGTGACATTATGTATTCTTAATTCATCCCTACACGGACCTGATATACTTAGTAATAAATAATTAGTACAAAAAATACTTGTGTAGAAAAAGTGCGAGTTAAACTCGCGTTGAGAGGTTCATGGACGTGATATTGAGAAAGTTTCGTTTAAATACTAAAGACTTGTTATAGGTTAACCTTTAAATAAACAACTACGTTCTGTATATTTTTCAATTATTTAATCCCAGCATTAACTGGCAAGAAAGTCACGCTACTCCTATAAATAAATAGATAGTTACAAAGTTACAATTTGGATAGCGTGTAAAGTGACGCAACAAAACACCACACCGTTACATATTAGTACTTACTTCACTCAAGACTATTTATCACAAACATCAACATAGTTAATACTCACTATTAAACATAAACATGAACTTTATAACTCTATACACGCGGTGTTGCCACAGAGATCGGCCAAAGGCTAATTGGGGTTCGTTAGGCGTCGATTGTTTGTTTGTAGTGCGCTACAGGAGACTTGGGCAAACGTATAAGGCGCTTGGATTTAAGATATTGATGCTTAGATGGCGTTGGATTTAAAGCTAACTTCAATACAGTCATTATAACTACCATTACTATCTCTTAGTTCAGTTAAATACGATAAAATAATCAGTAGATGAATGACTGACATCCAAAGAATGACTGTTAATTTTATTTTGTTATATTTATTTAGGTTTAAGCAAGTATGTAATTATTATTGTTATTATTAGAAGTCTTTTGAGAAGGCCTATGTCCAGCAGAGGACGTCCTACGGCTGATATGATGATGATGATGATGTAATTATTATCATCACCTCAACCCATAAACGACCCACTGCTGGGTACGACTCTCCTCCAAATATTTTGGAGGGAATTTACTACGCCCTACTATACCACGCTGAACAAACGGGAGTTAGAGTTTTGTTTCAAATTTTCTTTTTCTCGCAGTGCTCTTGTCTGCTTAAAGCTAAGTCCCTTAGTCACCTTTTACGACACTTACGGGTTGAAATGGGGTAGTGACATTATGTATTCTAAATCCGTCACTACACGGACATGTAATTATAAGAAGTTCTCGTATTATAAGAAGACAAAGATAAAATAGTATACATACCTATATACCGTTTTCCGTTTTTTTTTTCATGAGACAAAATAAAGTATTAGTGTTCTTAAAATAAAATTTATGGAAAAATATTGTTTTAATATTAAAATTTAAAATAAGTTTGAAATTCGATCACTGGTCTTAATTACAAAAACTGACAACAAAACACAATTGTATTTTCAAGAATATTCTCTCACTTCAGACACTTCCTAGCACTACTTACTTGGACAAGTAATTCATGTGAAATTTCTAACATTGACACAAGTTATCAGGTAATAAAGACATCCTTGGAGAGTGCAGTAGTTTGCAGTTTGGCATTAACAAACTCAGTTCCGGACGTTTGATTGGATCCCGGGAGATAGCGACGTTTGAGTCTCGAAGGAACCCCTATCTTGTGGGATTAGTCTCGAGACTAGTTGGCAGACTTGTTGAAGAACTAATTAATTAGGTTATACGAGAAATATGATGAGGAATTTGACGGAGTAGTTTTGTTATGAACATTATTTTAGAGTTAATAAAGTTGTTTATAGTTAGATTTATAATCTACTTCAACCCGAGGCTATAACAGTCTAGTGTGTCGGTAAAATGTAGCCTATGTGTTTACATACATAGGTACATACATAGCATCACGCCTTTTTCCCCGAAGAGGTAGGCAAAGGTGTTTCACACCCACATTTCGCCAGCTATGTTTTGGTCCAATG
Organism: Laspeyria flexula; assembly: GCA_905147015.1. Taxonomy (NCBI): domain Eukaryota; kingdom Metazoa; phylum Arthropoda; class Insecta; order Lepidoptera; family Erebidae; genus Laspeyria; species Laspeyria flexula. The sequence goes on along the minus strand of LR989960.1, from coordinate 13,041,994 downwards.
AAATAGGGGGCGAGCCTATTGTCATCAACCGGGAACTTGTCATCAACGGGGAAGGTTCGATTCCCGGGTCATTCCCGGGTCGGGTGAAAATTGTATTGGGCTTTTATCTCTATCTTTCTATCAGTCGTATACACTCCGCTGCGCCACCGAGGCAGTTTCTATGTCTTTATCAGTTGCAGATCGGCAGTATGCAGTACGACAGTTTTTTAACGGTTTTTCGCACGTATCTTGTGTTTTTGTAAATTTCTGTATTCCCACGTTTCTTCCAAACGGCTGGATGGATTTCGACAATTAAGGTATCGTTAGATTCTTCTTATAAACCTAAGTGTCCTTACAAATATATACATATGTTATGTATTTAAATTTAATCAGGAATAATAATTACAATCATTTTTTTCGGTCTTTTTAGTGCGTTGCTTATCTGTTGATATTTTGCAGTCGGGTTATTTAATTTTTTAAATTATTTACTTGTTATTACTTTGTCTACCTCTTTCAATTACTTTTTATTTATTTACTTTTAATTATTCAAAAGCCTAAATTATATTTTTAAATTCTAAACCGAGTTTTCGACGGATCGTCGAAGGCCCGGTGCTCTTTCTAATCTAATCCCTGGTGCTCCGCACACACATTATTTTACCTACATAAATCAAATATATGTATATTATACATATATATATATATATATATATATATATATATATGTTAGTGATTTCTATGTTCATTTTCATTTACGGGCCCCCACGCCCTTCAAGTCTCAGTCAAGAGATCTCATACCCCTGACTCTTTTGCCTAGTGGGTCTGAGGAGAAGGCGGAGACCGCTAGAATGTAATTTATAAAATGGCCTTAAACGGATTGATACAGAGACATAAAACTGGCTTATATTTTGGCTTTAAAAACAGAATGGCCTGAGTTCGCAAGGCTTAACCTAGTCAGCGAACTGGTCTTAGGAAAATTTACTGGCACTTTTTTTTGATTTTGTGTAACGTTCATAAGTAAGTACTTATCATGACATTTATGTGATCCAATATGACTCAAAAGTGACTTTGACTTTACTAAAACCACAGTCAAAGTTCAATAAAATTTCTAATTGACATTAATTGTCTTTGGAAGTCATTTATAACGAACTAACCACCCACTAAGCAATATTAAACAAAGTAATACAATACAGTGCAATAATACCTACACTAGATAATATAAAGGTCAATCATCCTGTCTGTGACCTATCTTTGACATTATTTTACCGATATTTTTTTACATTACACCTGTTAAAAATACAGTCGCCGTTGAAAAGGTTAAAAAACGCGCCATGCTAGAAATATTTATCAATTGAGACAAATTTAGTTAAGCATTCATGTTCATGTAGTGACAGTTTTGGAATACATAATGTCACTACCCTATTTCAACCCGTGGGTGTCGTACAAGGCGACTAACTTTTAGCAACAAGGGCATTGCGACAAAAAAAATTGAAACAAAATCTTATACCAACCCGTTTGCCAGCGTTGTATGGTAGGCCAAATTCCCTCCAATGTTTTTGTTTGAAACTCGTTGAAAAGAAGCAACCAATAAACCAACACTGACACTGGGCCAGTGTGTGTGGATTATGGCCTAACCCCTCTCTCTAGATAGAGGAAAGGAAACCCGAGCCCAACACTGGTACATTAATGGGTTGCCGACGACTCATTGAAAAACCATTCCCATTTTTTTTTGTAAACCCAGTATACGTAGCGGCAATACGGTTACCACATGAACACGTAAGTCACAAGTTTATTTACCACTTCAGCAGTATAACAAAAACCATTACCAAATAATCCACCCAAATAACCATTCTTTAAGATCATTCGAGAAAATGAGTAATATACTCCCATCTTTTGATATTACCGTCTTCATTACCTACCTCATTTTCAAGACATCATCAGAATATGTTTATCGTGCGAATACCTTCAACGTGTGAAAAGCTTCACATTTCAACATCTTCCTGTCTCTTTGAGGCGATAGGCTGTTATAATTACCAATAGCTGGAGGCAAAGTCTCCTGCAGAGTATGTCTCAAGTAATAAGTGTTAACGTGAATATAAAAACTGCAATATTTTTAATGCTTTACCGGTGGTGGCGGCTGAATTTGAAAGATGAATGATTTGAAGAAGCATGAATCATTCAGTCAATGATTCATGAGACCTGAGAATATATGGGTTTCAACTTGTGGACTTTCGGCTACTATACAAGATACACAAGCTATTATTTTATACTAGTGTTGTATAATTGGTCAAAAAAAATCATAGTATTGATGCAAATTAGACGCCTCAAAATTGGATTTTTTTTGCATTTATTTAATTTTATTAGGATTAAAACGGTTTTTACAAACCAATTACATAATTTAAAGCATTTTCACTCACATTTTGATGTATTATTGATCGCTAATATAAATGGGGTGAACAATTCTATTGGCGTATTTTTTTTACGAGCGTCAAACGTATGGTATGAATACCAAAATCACACTACGCCTAAAATATTTACAGATGTTGTTAGGCTATAGATGGAGATGAGGCGTTCTTACCATTGTGGTACTGAAATGTTCATTACGATCATCGAGGTTAAGCAACACTCGGCAAGGTCAGTCCATGATGGGTGACCGTTTGTGGCAATATCATTCTCTCGTTTCCGTGCTTTGAAAGGCACAGGCAAAGCCGTTGGTCCCGGTTACCACTTAATGTGGTAAGCCTTATGGGTTGGCCTGGTTAAATTTCAACACCAGAGTCTGCCTCAAGCCCACACGATAAGATAAGATATGAAGAAAAGCTACCGCTTTTAACTTAGACCACGTAACAAGTTTGCTCGGCCCACAAAGGCCCAGTTTATACGTCGCTATCTTACTGGAGCTATTTTTAACGGCATGCTTGTCTTATCTTAATAACTCTGTTTAGGTTATGCCTTTTAATTGAGGCTTTTGTTATTTAGGCGTATAATAAACTGCGTAATGGTGAATAATAAGATTGTCTATAAAAAATAAATTTTATATATAAAGTTCGTCTAGTGTTTGAAGGATGCAATGGTGTTATAACTAATTTTGGTTGATCTTCACGTTATCATCATCATAATTTCAAACCATAAACGTCCCACTGCCAGCACGTAGGCACGGACCTGAATTTTTCTTTTTCTTTTCTTATTATAGTTTTCATAATCTGTCTGACGTGAATATTGTTGTGTGGGTTATATGTTAACAAACACTTGTAGTTGCAACTGTTTCTTGTTGCTTATAAATAAAATTAAATATTTAAAAAAATATTTAATTTTAATTAAATATTTAAAAAAATATTTAATTTTAACACTTACACTACACTAACACATAACACTTCAAAAGAATATTTATGGTGCCATTAGTCAACGGACTTCGTTAATTCCGCACTGGTTTACGATCGTCCATACACTCAGCATTTCCCGACGAGGTCGGAGGGCCAATAAATATGACAGACCGGGAAATTGGACAGAATTTCTGCTTATTCAGCATCCGTTCGGGGAGCGTGTGTAGTTATTGGGAACTGACTGTACCTATTACCCGCAGCGTCCAGAAGGACAAGTTATGAAAGCTTTCTCAGAGTTTTAGTATTGGATATTGGACGCTAAAATCTGGGTCTTGTTTTAACTGGCTACGTTTATATTTTTTATAAACCACGATGGCAGTAAACAGACTTATGGCCCACTTGATGGTCAGCATCACATGCAAGTTGTTGACCCTTTAAAACCCCCTGTCTTCCCAATAAGCTCAGTGGTAAATCGCTAATTCTATTTGAATTATTCAAATGTCTCTTCACTAGATTGATTTGAACCAAGGAACTTATATCTCCAGTTAGGAGATATAAGTTCCTTGATTTGAACACATCTCTGACATAAACTATCGACATGTCACGTGATCAATGTACTAATTTGACATATCAATCGAATAGATAGATCATAGCGATTATAGGAACATATACATACATAGCATCCTCTTTTTCCCTGAAGGAGTACGCAGTGTATCACACCCACATTTCGCCAGCAATGTTTAGTCCCATGAAATAGAGGGCGCGCCTATTGTCATCAACCGAACACATTTGTTTTCCAATCTCCGGGAAAATCTCAAAACTGAATTTTCATGATAGAGAAACGAATAATTTTTACCCGACCCAGGAATCAAACCCGGAACCTCTTGCATAGTAGTGGTATACACTTCCCACTTCGCTACCGAATCAGCATGAACACAACAATTTTATTATAGTATTATATTTCCCCATTCTTTTCATATTTTATTTAGAACAAAAAGGTTTCATTTCATTGACATCATAGCAGTAATGTTTCTACATATCACCAAGCAGGCACGTGACCTATTAAGGTCGGTCGTGGCTTTAAAGCCAAAAGTTTTCCGATCAAAACATACCTTTTTAGTTTCCTATACATCCATCAATCAATTTGGTTCCAAAACTGCACCATATATTTTGGTAAACTAAATACATTTTCAACTGAAAATAACGAAATGAGGAATTATATTTCATACTAATATAATTTTATTTATATTAAACATAAAACACAATAAGTCACATATTCAATCTGATAGAACATAAATTCCCCTAAAATGTTCACGAGGACTTTAGTGTTTCATTTAGAAGAACATAATAACAGGAATAACATAAAACACATTTCAATTTCAACGACAAATTATATCATTGAAGATAAAAGGCTATAATTCATATGAGCTTCATATCAGTCACATTAAAATAATAAGCTTATGTAAGCCCGGCTTAACGGGCTGATTATAATATAAACTCATTTATGTTTTGTAATGGAAATTAACTTTATATCTGATATAGAATAGATAGGTAAATATACTTTGTGCTAAAGAGTTGAAAAACGCGCTATAGAAAAAAATATTTCTGAACAAAATAAGTAAGTAATAACAACATATTAATGTCTCACAGCTGGACAAGTCCTCTTGGCCTATCTAGACAGTTGAGTGGGTTTAGGTCATAATCCACACACATTAGCTTATTGGGAATTCGTGGATCAGTTACAGTTTAGAAATTCTTCTTGAATACATACATTAGGAATCCCACGTGAGTTTCCTAACGATGTTTTCCTTCACCGTTAGCAGATGGCAAGTCATTTGAGTAGTAAAAATGAATTTTAAAATTTCATACCCATCTCTTTCTCATTTTTAATAAAATGAGATGAAATCTGAAGATAATATTGGCGATTTTATTTTGAAGCATGTAGACATCGATCATTAAAATTAAAATTCATCTCCAACGCTCCCCCAATCAATGCATAGCCGTGTTAACAAAAAGACGGCATCAGAAATTCCATCGAAAATTCGTGACGTAACCGATGTCAATATCGAGAGCAACCAAAGGGCTTTGTTCACGAATTTACGCGGTATGCGTATAATGTTGTAGTGGCAACCGTCCTTTGGGAACGACGATAAATATGTATGTATCGTGATACAGGCCGTCACTTGGGAGCCACATAATTGCATTTCGGGCCCAAATTATACATATTTACTAGTATATTTGATTGAATCTGTTTGTTATTTAGATTTTGATGTGTTAGTTTTGCATGATACAGTGGAAGATGTCTTTCATTGTATACTGTCTGATAAACATCATGAAATATATAGCTATTTTCTATATATTACTTGTTTTCATCTGTAATAATTAAAATAATCATTGTCTACTAAGAAACTAATTTCAAAGTCTCGTGAAGAACAACAACTCTGAAACATAAATAAATGAAATAAGAAAACGATGTATTTAATGAATAAACTATTTTTAACAAAAAAATATTAAAACGACTTCAAATCAGTACTAAAAAGCGAAAAATAAACTGAATTAGATATTTAATTCCAAGCTAAAAAATACCTACCTACCTGTTTAAAGTATAATACTCTATTACTAACCTGTTTGAAGTCGGTGCCAAGCCTAAAGAGTTTGTTAAGCTACGTACTACTTAGTACGTACATCTGTTACCGCTCGCTACTTCACACCACCTCGCACTTGCGTGTACCTAGTGGACGGCTCAAACTGAGTGATATAACCTCATTAGGCTGGCACCGACTTCAAACAGCTTAGTAATAGAGTATTATACTTTAAACAGGTAGGTAGGTATTTTTTAGCTTGGAATTAAATATCTAATTCAGTTTATTTTTCGCTTTTTAGTACTGATTTGAAGTCGTTTTAATATTTTTTTGTTAAAAATAGTTTATTTTTCCATTTTTAGTGTACTTTTTATCTAGCAGATTTAATAATACTGGCTGGCAAACTAAGACGGAAAACCGAAATAAAGAATCTTCGATAGAAGGGAACGTCTATTTAAATATTTTAACAACACAACCTGATTGTAGAATAGAGGAATCTCAAAACTCTCAGCTTTTTATGTCTTTCTTTTTTCCTATAAAATTCGACAAGTAACAAGTATAGGTATACAATGCAGGTTAGATACTATATCGAAAACTTAAAATATCATCTAAGAATTCCTTTGAATTATACAACTTTATCTTCCATCAAGAGCTCTCACCTCAGACACTTGAAATAACACAACTTAAGGTTTATACATGGATGTCATATTTAAAGAAATCATCTTCTTACTCCTAAACATTAAGAAGTTTCCCTTCCAGTGACAGCTCACCTAAATAACCTACAAGAATACAACTATAGGTTTATAAGTACTTATAATGTTGAAAGAATTATCCTCCAACTCCTAAAAGTTAAGGAGTTATACCTTCCACTGACAGCTCACCTGAATAACCTACAAGAATACAACTACAGGTTTATAAGTACCTTTAATATTGAAAGAATTATCCTCCAACTCCTAATAGTTAAGAAGTTATACCTTCCATCACCAGCTCATCAACATGAGATGTTGACTATCAGACGTAAATACTTGAATAACTTTAAAAAATATATGAAAAACGTAACATGTGCCTATAAAATTTGAGGGTTGCCTTCGATTTCCCTGAGATTCCATCATCAGAACTTGACGTGATGAATAGGGGACCAATTCGGAAGTATACCCTTTCAAACAAAAAAAGAATTTTTTAAATCGGTTCAGGCATCTCCGAGTAATCGTTGAACATACATAAAAAAAAAAAAAAATACATACAGTCGAACATATTACCTCCTCCTTTTTTGAAGTCGTTTAAAAACATTCAAGTGATATTAAAATACCTAAAAGAAACGCCTCATGAAAAGCTATTCATCAACATATTTGAGCTTTTGGAAAGCTTGAAAGTAAAAGCAATCTAGATAATTGTTTCGGTTAAAAAGAAAAATCTAAAGAAGTGCTAGAAATCTGATCATGAAAATAAAATAAAAACGTTTAGACAACAAACAACTGCCTCGGTGGTGCAGCGGGAAGTTTATATGACTGCTGTGCAAGAGGTTCCGGGCTCGATTCCCGGGCCTGGTAAAAATAGTATTCGAATTTTCTATCAGGAAACTCCAGTATTTAGATTTGCCCGGAATTTGGTACACAAATGTTCCCAGTTAATGACAATAGGCTCGCCCCCTATTTCATGGGACCAAACATAGCTGGCAAAATGAGAGTATATGCTATGTTTTTAAACAATGTTGGGATCACAATTAAAGTATCTTTGGCATAGGATCTCATTGTGCAAGACTGGAATGAGTAAAAACCGTCTATAAAATAACATCGGAAATCAAATCACTGAATTACGTCTAGAAAGTGCTGGCGTATACACTTTTTCTGAAGACTGTACAAGAGTAACATATTAAGAAAGGGGTTTGTAAGACCTTGGGGAAGTCCTTTAATTCGCAATTGGACAGCTTAGGCCAACAAAAAAAAATGAACACGTTTATTATGAACCTCCAAGACAGTATTCCCATAACCAAATCAAAACACAAGGGCATCTAGAGCTTTTGTGGGTGCGACAATTGAATTTAATAAAAGAAAAAAAGGACTCTTAAACTTAAGCAGAATAATGCCCCTTCTCATTGAATTTAAATTTGTCATACAACATACAGCAGTGGACGTCATCGGGCTATTATGATGATGGTACCTACATTGCCTACAATTTTTCTTGGATTCTTTATCTTGAGTTATTTTCTATTGCTTTTTTTACAATTCCATTGTTTTGAAAGCAAGTTATTTTAGTGAACAAAATATAAATTAAAATGTTTTGTGAATTTGATAGATTTTGAAACAGAAAGAATATATTGTAGGCAGTAAGAATATATTACACTGGTAGTCTGAAGTATCTATAAGTCTCTGAATTTTACCCGTAATGATCGCTTTTCATTTGAAGCCGATAACTTAAAAACTAATATTACTTGAAGTAGTTCGGTTTAATTAAAAGACTATTTTATTGTTATCAATTTTATTACAAAAGTTCACTAAGTAAATATCTAATACAGATCTAATCAAATAGAGTAATGATCTTTGGTCCTTGAAAAGCAGCCGGACAAAAATGCCCCAGAGCAAGGCACTCGAGCTATTCATTTCAAAACTTAAAGATATTACTTTATTCTTGAAAGGTTACGTTTGAAAATGAAAAAGCTGTCACGTGAGACGAGTCACTTTATATAAGTTATTACTTAGCTTTGGACAGTTTTAAATTTATTATTTTTGGCAAAAAAACCAAGGATCCATAATTGTTGTTTTTACTTTATTAAATTTAATATAAGAGAAACAGCTGTGAGTAATAAAAAAATTGTAATGATATAAAATTATCCGAGAAAGTTTTGGATTTGAGAGAAGATTGTTAGCTGAATTAACCATGACATTCTTATTTTTTGGGCACTGATCAGATGGCAAAACGAACATTTTCATAAATAATAAGATATAATTTGAACCTTATGTAGACAAGAATACTGCAAGAAAAGGAAAATCTGAAACGAACCCTTTTTTTTTTTTTTTTTTTTTACTTGGGGAAATGCCTGACGCATACCCCTCGGTCTTGGGGAAAGAACCGAGGGGTTATGTGGGGCTCGCACCCACTAAAACCCCAAGGTGTTCCTCTCGTCGCGCTCTGCTGTGGTCACGGGAGCGCAGGAACATTCGTCCGACCAACCCGTCTGGCCAGCGTGGTATAATAGGCTTTAGCCTACTATACCACGCTGGTCAGAATTTAGAGGGAATTTATTCACTCCACATTCTTTTTGGGAGACCCGTGCCCCGCAGTGGGACGTTTATGGGTTGAAATGATGATAATGTGACCGACGTAAGGAGAATAAAAACATGATCAAGAACAAGGAAATTTTTTGTATGTATGGTACGCCATTCAATTTGAATATATATTGTCAAACATTTTACAGGAAGCATGAAAATAGCATTAATTTTTAAAAGCATTTTTATACCTGAAGACATGAAACTTGAAAAACAATGAAAAATATCTAAAGCATTCTCTAGTAGCTACTTTAAAAGCTCTCAGAGCCAATTAAAACAAAACACAATTTTCATTACTTTTTTAAATTCAAAGTCAAACAAGTACTTACATAAGCAATAAGAAACGTTAATTTCGCTCCCCACCGGCCGCTGGGACAAAACCTTAAGTTAACGAACCACCTTTGTATTCTTTGAAGTTTTCACCAACAGGGGTTCAAGGCAAATTTCACTTAATGTAACCAATTAAATACCCCGAAAACCTGTCCCTACAAATTCTATTATGTGTTCCGCTACTTGAGTAGTAGGGAACAAATTTACCGCTAAATAATTTCATATACCTAGTAATTGTTACTGAGGTTCATTTCGTTCCCAGAGAAATATACGAACAATTTTTTTGTTCCGTTGAGTTTTGCTTACGCTCGAAACGGTCAAAAGTACACGTAGCCACGAAAAAATAATGGTCCGCCGTTCCCTTTGTGCAACTGTCGGTCGCCTCAAAACCAATAAAACGAGAAAAGAATGAAGATCGAAGTCCTTACCGCTATTTTTCTCTTTTGTTCCATAAATAACCAAAGAATATAGATGACACCGTTTCTGCCGACTCATTTATACAATTTCTGTTACAATAGCATGATCGAGAAATTCTTTCAATGAATTTATTGCTTAGTCACTTCTGTTTAAGAGGTGCCAGACGTTTGGCTTTAGGTAAGTTAAGCTTTACGGTACCGTATTGCAACGCATAATTGGTGTGGGTGGGATAACATAAAGCCTATCAAATCGAATATTCGGGCCGAGTGCTCCTGAATAGGATGCCCGTCTGATTCTGTTGCTAAAGGGACTAATAGGAGTGTTTGTGTTTATATTCCGTACGTGGAATTTGAAAATTGGAACTAAGTATTATGTTTGTTGATTCGTACTCAGTCAGCCTCACAAGTAGATGACCAAATCCATATTTCCAAAACTCATATATACCAGTACTACTTATATTGCTTGACAAGACTAGTACCTGAATTGAATTAACATTGCAGAATTGTAAAATTAGCTAGGTAAACAATATATTCACTAAACGCTAATTTGTCAAAAGTAGCTGAACAAAACATACATGTCAAATTGAGAACCTCCTCCTTTTGTTTTGGAAGTCGGTTAAAAATAACATACAAAACATCTTAACACTATGCGTCAACAATCGTTTCGGTTTTATTTGTATAGCATAGCAAATCTTAGTGGAAATCAAAACATTCTTGACAATATTGGGGTAAATATATCTATGTATGTATAATCATTTAAAGAATACCACATCGTTCTGATTTATTTGATAGAACAAACTTCAGATACCAAGCACAGAAAGCGACAAATTCCAAGTCTTCTTGTATATTAAGGTACTTCGTTAGAATCCTTGCTATTCGTGCAAAGATAACGAGTCGATACATATTTACATTTGCTCTCGTTGAAACTAGTAGGAGTGAAGGGGCTGGCTCGCAATCTGCGACAGCATAAAATCTATTTACGTTTACTAGTTAACTGTTTGATCTTACGTTAAATCAAAGTTCGAAAGGGAAGGGAATCAAAACATTCAATCACGTGCCAGTAACAAATTTAAAACGGTTACGTTTACATTTAAAATACAGGAGATCTTTCGATCGCACCCTCGGGACTCGAATATTTGAAATAAGAAATATTCTCACGTACAATTCAAGTTAGGGAAATACCAAGTGAGGAAGGAACCGACTTAAAAAATAAAAATTCAGAATTGAATTTTAATTCTGTTTATTTTTTCGAGCATCTAAATCCACTTTTGTTCTGGCAGTTTGTCTGCATGTTTTTAAACTTTGTTTTTATAATTTACCTTTTAATTATATTATTTTTGATTTTAGAAGAATAGGAAAAGCTCTTAAAATAATAATATTTTTTTTATTTTATTTAAAAAAATCAAAGAAAAGCTTTCATCATCATCTTCATAATTATTTATCTAAAGCCAAAGGCAAAGCTTTAGCTCTTCTGAAACACATACAAAAAATGGTCTTAGCTCCTCCTTTCGCACGTGCTCAATAACAAGGAATTAATTATAACTTTTCATTTATAATTTTTACCTAATCGCTAGTAAGGTCGCCATACACATCGTCGTGCTGAGTGACGTTGGTTCGATTCGTACGAGACAAATATTTGTGTTATTCATTGATATTTGTTTCCAGTCTGGGTGTTCTTGTGTCTGTTAATTGTATGTTTATAAAATCTCTCACAATACCTACATGCTTGTACCCAAGGAAAGGCACTGTCTTGAAAAATTATTAAAATTTACTTCTGCCGTGTCCTTAACTTAATTGATCGTTGATAAAATAATCATTATAGCTATTTTATTTATTAATATTTTAATAAGACTATGCATTACGTAAATGTATTCTAATTTTTTTTCTTTTTTTTAAGGATAAATCCATAATCTGTTGTCTCAAAAAGAAAGATTTAAAAGTTTCATTTAGAATCATTTTGCAATTTAGTCCCGCTAAACAATTTTCTTTCTCATCTAAGATGAACTCCCGGCTATCTTTAAATTATGTAAACCCCACATCATTCATACATGCCTGAGCTCGAGCACGCTTAAAATATCAATATTTAATAAAAAGCAATACTCTTAAGTGCTACCAAAGGTTACCATAACGTTGAAAAGTTTATACGTATTCACACGGTCGAATCTTTTGATGTTCTTAAGTGTATCTTTGTTACAAAGCCCGTGAAATGCTGAACACTTTTATGAAATACGTGTTTGAAATTCAGATTTGAATTAAATTAATATAATAATATTTGATAGATATCATATTTGGATTTTGGAGTCTTTGAATTTTAATGAAACTTTGAAGTCACTTATGAATTTCTTGTATTAAGCAATTTAGTGAGCTTACTAGAATAGAATTTAGATCGAAAAAACTCAAGCTTAAAAATTTGTTTTAAATAAAATTGTAATAACTTAAGTAGGTTCCATACTACATAACGATTTTTTTTACTGAACCGTCAATTGGTAGGTCTTTGAAAAAAGTTACTAAAACGGCTTTATAATAAAAATATTTTACCCAAAAGTACCTAAAATTTTAATGCAGAGCAACAAAATTAAAATCTGATAAAATAGGAGATTGCGTATACCTACTGCGTCATTTAAAAAAAATATACTTTAGTCTATCTCAAAGATTAAGTAAGTTCATACGAGCTGAAACTTAATTTGTAATACTAACACGTTCAAGAATACAAAATTTAACCTCTACAAAGGCAATTTGTCTTGAAAATTGCCTTTTTCTCAATATTTTTAGGTCAGCAGTCTCCAAACACAATAAAATCGATTTGTGGAGATGTGATCTTTGATATTGACGCTATAATCAATTTTGGATTTAGTGGATTGTGTGAACTTGGAACAAATATTTAGTAAACATTAGATATTGCATAACCGACGCCAACGGAAGAACAAATGAAAAAGTTTTTTTTAACACTCTTTTGGATTATATTTTTGACATTTTTATCTTTAATTGTTGAACGTAATTAGTACTTTAAGTTTTTTTTAATATTGCAACATAATATTACAACCCTAAATTAGTATTATTTTGTTCTAATATGTTAAAAACATGATTTGCAACTAAAACACTAATATAAAACATTATTTGGTCTAAACCAAATTCTGTAATAATCCAAAAAAAATCACCTCTAGCTAGTAGGCAACATAATTTTTATAAGTATCCGTAAACCGAATCCTAAGCAATTACTAACTTCATATCTGTTTTGGCGTATTGCCCGCTGCGTACGTAATGGTACACTGCCGGTTGAGAAAATGTATGCATTTTGACTTCATACTCGGTCGTTAATTTCTCCGAGATAATAGCTTAATCAACTCAGGCAAAATTTAGTTTGCTTAAGTTAATAATTTCTTTAGAAAGTTTTGCTTTTGAGGTTAAAGCTGCATTAAAATTACGCAAATGTTTTTCTGGTGATAAATTAGAAGCATTTTTCAAAATAGGTACATAACTAAATGGATTTATTTTGTTTGCACCAACCAGTAATATTGTACAGAAAGAAGCCAATTTGCTTGGAAAAGTTTTAGTTATTGATAAACTTTCAATACCAAAAATTGCATTTCTTTTCAGCTTTATTTATATTGCTTTTCATAGAACTATGAAAGAAATATTGAAAGCAAAACTTTTCTAATACAAGATTGTATTGGCTTTACTAAGATAAGCGAGAAAAGTAAGTGTTTTTTCAAATTGAATATCTAGAGTACTTTAGCTGACGAGACACTTGAGATGGAATGAAATATTTTAAAACGGTACGTTTTTGAATAACCAACAATGTATTTGAAGCGAGAAGTAATATGCTAAAGTGCGGTAATATCTGTAAATATGACGGTCCGTGTATGACTGCATACAATTTAATAACGTTATGAATGTAAAATTGGACTTACTGCTCCTGTGAAAACGAGTAGTTGGAAGTTCTTTGAAATCTTACCTGAAAATTAAAAATAAATACTAATTAGTAATCAAGCTTTGTAAGGTCCTCCTTATAAATTTTGTAGTAGAAACGAAAATAAATTTAAGACGACTTGTAAGCAATTTTTAAATTGTTTGTCTACCACCCTTAATTAAGATTACTAAATATAGAACTGTTAAAAATCTCGCATCTCTGTTTCGAAGTTAATATCTTGAACAATATAAGGGTGTTTTTACTACAAAGATATTTTGTCACTTACAGTACAAAAGACGTTGTTAACCTTGGATTTGACCTTCAATCTTAATACGGAGTTTCATTTCTCATTACCTACGAGTACCTATCTAATCAGCCAGTATCTTTCACTGTACAATTTAGGTCCCTTTTTTTCATTCTTATCTATTGTTAACCTCATTGTGTCGCCTACAGTTGATAATATAATCTTGAATTTAAATTTTATTTTCAGCATTGTATGTAACTTTGGAGCTTTCATTCAAAATATCCTTGTCTACAATAATCTAAATTTTCATATAAACGAGCCTGATTCACTTTAATAACGTGGACGTAGATAATGGTTTAAATAATGCATGCGCAATCATCAACTAACAAACTGGTTAGTTTGATCATTTCATAACAACCGGATGTTGATTCTGTTGTTATTGGAATAAGGTGTACTATTGTATCAAATTGTAATTTTCGAGCGATGGGTTCCATCAGAAATGCCTTCTGGCTGCTTTTTGGCTTGGCAACAATAATAATAAAAATTAGAGCTTTTCAAAAATGTTCTTATATTTAATATTACAATCCTGAAATAACCTGTTTAAAGATTTGCAAGATTTCTTTGGTATTTTTCTGCAAAAACACACCTAGGATAACTTACATTATTGATCATCAAAGTATTTTTTTTAATAAGGCTAAACCTTACTTTATATGCAAAAATTTGTTTGTCGTCGCGGCAAGTTGCAAATAAGGTTTTTTGTATAGAAATATAGAATGAGTTTGGCTTATTCATGACAGCATTCAAGTCTACGATCATTAGGACAAAGTTGCGGACGAAAGTAAGTTAAACTATAAATAAAGACCGCCCGTAACCTACTATCTTTGAATCGTTATTGAGCCCATAAAGCAGCTTGTAGCTTAATAATTTATTAAGCCATATTTTATCAGCGGCTTCATGTTGTTGGCCCCAAAAATGACTAGGCCCAAAATGCTACATTATTGATAACACCTTAAGAAACTGAATTGCTTTTTGGAAGTATAATATATATAACCGTTTGCGGTTTTGTGTTTGGGTAGTAAAGAAGATGTTTCAAAACTAAATTGAGCGTAGTACCTGAAATGCTTACCCAAAAATATTTAGCAGCTCTCAGATTATAACACTTGAGGCGAGAAAAAATCAATTCGAAGAGACTTTGATATTTTTTTTCAATTATTCGACTTAGTCGATTTTGATGTTACTTTCATATGTAAGGAAATTTAGATATGATTGCTGTCACTTTCAAACATTTGACAGCGACATCAAAACCGACTAAATCGAATGTCGAAATTTAGAGTAAGCCCCCAGGCGGGCCGTACTTCTATTTGTCAACGTAATCAAATTAATATAAACCCTATACTATGGCTAAATAAAATACATTATAGACAATTTTGATGATACAGCTTTTGTCAAATGTTTTACTTTGGTGAAGAAACAAAGGAACACTAAAAATATGGGTTTCCTCTTTAAAGTTCTAGTTTCGAACGTAACCTCGAGCTATATCAGCTTAGCCGTGTCAATAAAGATTTGTTCATCGAGTGAAAAATTTAAATTCACCCCCGATATTGCTCCAGCTTTGGAGGGAATACACAAAAAAGAATATCCGGATTTCATTGAACGTTAACAAACTTATATTTTGCAGTTAGAAAGTTCATTTTCAATCCTATCTTCTCTACAGTGCTTCTTTTCGATCTGCAAATAAAGTTTGTCCAACAAAGCCAAATTACGCTTTGTCTTTTAGTAATAAGCCCGAAGAAATTCAAAACACGTTGTTTTCGACGCGAATGTAAGTTTGTAAATCTGCATTGTAATAGCTTTTCTATATTTGCATTGTTGTCGTCGTGTTTCTCGTTAAACATAGAAATTTCAATCACTTGTCATAAAAATACAGGCTAGGTACTTTTTAACATAAATATTATTTTTTTTCGTTCTAAACAAATACAATTTCCGAACGAATAAACGTGTCCCTCAGGATGACTGTTCTTGCAGCATTTATCTTTAGCACTTTACAACATCGCAATAATTTACTTTGACACTTCCTTGAATAGGACCGAGCTTAGGCAAAATTTTCTTTATAGTCTAGTAAATGAGTGCTCGAAATGGTACTGTGCAGGGAAATGTCGAAAGCAGAAACTTTGACTTAGGAACTTTGTTTGGATTAGTTAGGAGATAAACATACTAAAAGTCCTTACTCCACCAGGGAGGAGCACCTAAGGTTAGAATCTAAGGTTTAAATTCCGTCATATAATTAATCGTCAATTATGAAAAAAAATATATGGCCTATGTCACCCGGCCTATTATTACGAAACTATTGACACCACATTCATTAAATTCGGTTCATTAGTTTAGGCGCTACGGTGAAACATAGAAACATACATACATAGAAATATTCATAGACTGCCAAAAACATTACCCTTCCTTTTGGTTTCGCCATGAACGTTTCTACAACACTTTCTACCCAACTGTAGAAAGTGTTAAACCCAAGTTGTAGAGAATTTTATCAGCTTTCATTATGTAGTACAATACAATTTCGTACAATGAATTGTTTTCGAGATGTAAGCAAAAAACAAAAAAGGGGACCTTATTTGTGCTCCCCCCCCCCCCCGAGGTGAGACGTTTAGTATGTTTATCTCCTAACCAGTCCAAACAAAGTTCCTAAGTCAAAGTTTCTCCTTTCGACATTTCCCTCCAAAATCATTCATTGACTGGCCTATTATTTGATTCTGATTTTGAGTTCTAAAATCCGCCTTTTTAGAGAACCTCATTTTAATATAATATGGATTCATCACAAAGTTCAAAAATTACTTCCAATTTAATTCTCCAACCAATCTTCATTCGAACAAAACACGAAAACACCACTTATTTCATTAACATCTAATTAAAATACTTATAAATCTGCCAGCTTTTATTACGTTTTATGGACGTATAATTAGCCACGATTTTTGGTGGCAGCGAAATTAGCTAATAAATTTTCACCTTATAAGTTACCAGGGGTTGTAGGTTGGGTTACGGGTGGTTTTAATAAGCACTCCTACCATCTTTGGGGCGAATGCATAATTCATAATACAGCGTACATATATTATCGGCGTTCATGTCTGAAGCGATAATTTTGGAGAGAATTTATATGGCAAGTCAGATATTTTGAAATTCTAAATCAATTTCAAAATATCTGACTTGCCATATAAATTTTTGTGAGAGTTATAGGAATTTAAGAATAAAGTGGCACTAAATATTGATATGAGATTGTCCCAAAGTAACTTTAAGCAGACAAGAGCACAGTGAGAAAAGAAAAATTCGAAAAACCTTATACTAATATTTTTAGGAGGAGACCCGTGCCCACCCATGGGACGTTTATGGGTTGATAATGATGTTGATGAAAATATTAAGACTAATATAATAATAAAGTAAACTTAAACAATTATAAGAAGCATCAAAGAGAAGATATAATAATTGTAACCAGGTACAAAAATTTTGATAAATAAACACCGTCCTATTAACGTTGGAAAACACCTCATTCAAAAGTTAGTTTTCGACACAATGAAGAATTAAACTTTCAGTGCGACTTCACTAACAAGCTTTTGTTTATACATAAAACATTGCAAAGTTGAAGTTGCTACAAACTAAACGCTATGAAGTCCTCTTTAACACATTCAGTTAAGTTGATTTCCTCTTTTAAGTTGACAATAAAGAAAGAAAATAATATTATAACACTACTGTTTTGTAGTACAGTTTTTAACTGTTCTCTTTACTATTAAATAAAATCAGTTTATTATAATTTACAGAAATATATTGTGAAACTTTATCAGCTTACATTACATCAAGATTCAAGATGAAAATCTGAAGCATTTCCCAGCTTGGGTTCATTTTTTCTACGTCTTATTTTTAGATTAACAATATATATTACCCCACAAAACCTTATACTTAAGTATTCTCCAGAGGTCCACTAAGACGATCCTGATTAAATTCTGCTGAGCATCACTTCCTTCCAACTTGGCTTAGGAAAAAAGTTTATGCGTAATTATATTTACAAGTTACACATCCTTCTTGATTGCTCCATAGAAATTTGGTGGAAATTTATTATGATTCGCGAGAAATAATGATGAGGATAGTTTGGAGTTTGTGATGTTTGACATCATGAGTTTGGTTTACTTTGGTGATCAAGTCTCTGACATAGTGGAATTATGGAGAGATGATGATATAATAAAGTCTTCCACAAACAACTTATTTTATAACGAAAACATGTACCATTCAAACAATAGTCTTGTAAAAAGTTTGACCAAAATCACCTACCCAATATATAAGAAAATTTTAGCCCCATTTTCTGAATAAAACTAAAATTTCGGAAAACTGTACCTCATATTTTAAGACTACCAACAAAGTGTAACTTTTTAACACTATGAAGTGATAATTGTGTTTGTTAGGAAATAAGAGGAAAAGAAACTGAAGACACAAACACCTAATTGAAACTAAGAACAATAAACAAACACATAAATAAGTGCTACACTGGCAACACAAGAACTGGACAAAAAAGAGCTCAGCTTTATTGAGCTGACGAAGATTTTCTCGCAACTGTTTCAAACGAAAAACATTTAGAAAAAGGTGTTCACCTACAAAGACAACGCAGTTTACGATTCTAGCCCGACACAAGGAAAACGATAATAACGTTTTAAAAGAAAAATATGACGGCTCCAAGTAAAATTTGGATTTTATAAAAAAATATAATTATTACTTATGTGTTAACTAATTTAAGTAGTCCGATTCAGTTTCAACTAATATTGTACTATCTTGAATATATATTGGCCTATGTTAAGTGCAAAAATATCAATTTTATGTTCATGGATTTATTATTTCAAAGCAAATATAATTGCTTACTTTGGGACTAGATGGCGCTGTGTGAATGTGGTAGAATATTATTATTATTATTATTATTATTATTTCTAAATCAATCAGCTCCTATTAATTTATCATAAATATTGATGTTTAACACTTATGGAGAACATTATTTTTATTTAATTAAACTAGATAATACATCCCGTAATAATATTATTATGGCAAATTATGATGAAACTAAATTTTACCATTATTTAAAGTAACAGAAGAAAATAATATGGAATGATAAAACTATGAAACTGCATAGAAAACAATATGATTATTATGTGTACGAACAAAAGTGCAGAGAACACTAAGTATATTAAACAAATAGATGATAAAAACAAAGTGAAATCCTTATTATAAATTATGATTCATTGAATTTAGAGTCACATTTATGTTATAACAGTTTATAGTCCCATCAGTTAAACAAATCATTATTATCAGTGAATGATTTAAATGAGCATGATAATATAAATTGCTTTTACTATCTGATTTACTTTGTTAACAGAATTGAAATGACAAATGAATTACTATTAATTTTAATCATCAGCAACCCATTAAGTCCCACTGCTGGGCTCAGGTCTCCTCTCCTCTAACTAGAGAGGTGAGAGGGTTTAGGCCATAATTCACTCACGCTGGCCTAGTGCGGGTTGGTGGATCAGACATATTCATAGAATTTCTTCTAGGGTATATGGGTTTCCTCATGATGTTTTCCTTCACCGTTAGCAGATGGTAAGTCACTTGACTAGTACATATATATTCCACAAAGTGGAATCCACATTGGTACTGCCGGTCGGGATCGAACTCGGACCGCGTGATTTGCACGCCGGTCACTTATCCATTCAGCCACCATCACTTTTTATAAATAATTTTAATACTTAATACTAAACGTAAGCTAACGATTTTACTATTAGCATGACAAAGAAATATTTAATATTTACCATAGCAATTAGCATCGTTGGATTGAAAAAACCAGCACGGGGAATTGTTTCACAACATCTTCTAAATATAATTCATGAAAATTATTTTTGTTCTCAAGTTTTACCGAAATCCTCAATCAAGAACTTACAAAAATCAGAATAAGCCTCAACGTGTCTTACAACTTTTGGAAAACATTCAAATTACGAACCTTGGATCAGCTTTGAATACATTTTCTTAGAAATAATTTACATACGTAAGCTGCACAAAACAAAGACTCAGGTGACGAAAACATAAATTTGTTTTTGTGTAACGAAGACTTTTTTGCTACATTTTTTGTAAAATTAAGCCGGGGTATTGTTTGCCGTGAACGATGATCAATTAACAGATATGAATAATGGTTGTCAAACGGGGTTTAGAGTGTTAAAATAGAAACATAATACTCAATGTGAACGCATTTTGGTCTTAAAGTTCTTTTATAATCAGATAATTTTTGTGACAAATTGCTAAATTGAGCCACCAGAGAGATTCTATTATTTCTCTGAAGAAAGTCATTGATGTATTAACATTATCAATCCAAATTTGTCCGATACTTGATATAAGCCTTTCCTAAATACTGTCATAATTTTCGACCATAAATCCTAAATTATGACATATCATAATATGTGTAAAAAAGATAATTTAAATCATATTCTAAGCAAAACAAAGACTAAAACATGCAAGGTCTCAAATATTTTGAAGACATTCCAACGATCTTCGTGCAACTTCATTAAGCAGTTCGAATTGAGGGGACCGCTCAAGGCTTGGAGTTGTCGCTTTGTACTACACGTGACCGGAATGTTTTGATTGCAAAGCGGCTTGATATCGTGCGAAGATTCCTTCTATCAGCATTCTCTAAATGGTAAACGAAAGGTTAGAGCATTGGAATCAGATTATTTGGACTTGTATTCATGATTTATTTTTTCCATATTCAGAATTGAATTGAATACAATTGGTATGTCGTCTTTAACAACTGCTTTTGGATACATATACCTACATAATCAGTGTGATCGGTTTCAATAAAAAGTACCTATCAATTGTTTTTATTTGAAGACACAAAAGAAATCAAAAATCGACGAATGAATTCACTGTAAAGCAATTTTTGCTTAAACGAAATATAAAATCATAATATCTAATATTTCAATCTCACCTCAATACCTACAAGTTACTAGAAATATTTCCAGTAAAGCATGAAATAAAGTAAAAAGAAAGAAGAAAGTTGAAAAATAAAATCTGTAAAGACGAAGGAATCGTTGAAGCTCGATAGATTGCGGAGTAAAACAAAGAACCGGGGCGAACTCAACATCGACCTCAAAAGGAAGGGATCAATTTATAGAAGACTAATAAATTGGCTTGCAATGAGAAACGATTTTTACGCTGGTGTAACTAAAATTAAATACTTGTTCATGTAGACTTTGAAGAATTGTACTTGTACTTTAGGGTTGGACAACGTAAAATCGGACACTAGGTGCAAGAAGTGTTGTGTATAGGCTTATTTTTGTAATTATGGTTATTAATGGTGGTTATGGTATTTAGATAAACTTCTTCAGTTTTTATTTCAACTTCGCTTTAAATTAGGCCGGGTTTTAGTATTTAAATTAATCACATTTCCAAAATATAGGTGCTAATATTTATCTGGCCAGCCTTAAATTTAAAACAAATAGCTTCCAAATTTATATCCTTCTGCTTGAATAATATTTCTTTAATCTCGATAGAAATATTATCAGCAAATATATTAATCCCTTCGTTAAAATTCAATTGAGGAAGCGTTTGACACTCGACGTTGATATCGGAAAGGTGTGTAATATAATCTTAAATTTGGGCAGAGGGGTGGCTGATTGTATCGATTTTGTTACGTGTCTTCATTGAAAGCAGCGATGAATTTTAAAGTGTTTACATCTTCACCTTATTGTTGAAAAGATACAGCAGAAAAATAACAAACTCGATTACTTTTATAAATATTTCAAAAATCTTTTTGTCTGCCTGGATGGCTTAGTAGGAGTGTGTACTTTTGTTGGGTAGGCTTGAGGTTCTATTCCCGGTTCAGTCAAACGTGGAAATGCGTTTTCTGTCATAAAATGTCCTCGGTAAGTGACATTATACACATCCCCTATTACAAGAGACATGTTGTGAAATTGGGTGTGCTGCACCTCTGTTTACCCCTTTGGCTAAAGGCTATGTTTAATTTTAAATAGTACCTGTCTGTATAGCCAGTGTCAAAGTTTGGATGAAAAACGTCATCAGTTACTTATTGCATCTCACCGCTGAGCGCGAGTCTCTCATCATCATCATATCAGCCCAATGATGTCCAATGCTGGACATAAGCCTCACCTATTTCCACCACAGAGAGCGATTTTGTGCCACCTGCAACCAACGGCCACCCGCAACCACAAGGTCGTCGGTCCATCCTGCGTTTCCAAAATGTGACCGCCACACGAGAACCTTTTTTACCAAAAAGGATCACCTCATCATTAGGATTACTTTAGACATGTCCTTCTGCTCAAACGTATGGTAAGTTTTTTGATTCGCCTTCTATTCCATGGTTTCAAAATAGTATTACTAGATTTCATCCGTTCATAATAGCATTATACTAGATTTCATCGCTCCACCGACGTGGTATATAAATATAGCCTATGTGGTTTCATAAAAACTAAATTTCATATATCCTTTCATTACTATTCTAGCGGGATTGAGCTTACAAAAAAATCCATCCATCATTATCTTTGCATTTATAATATTAACTGCCGTACTCAGAGACGTAACTTAACTTTAAAGTTTATTTAGTAAAAACGTGTAATACTTAAGTCGATACGCATAAAGACGATTATTCAATAAATAATTGTGAATTACAGATTACTGCTAATTGACATCTCTGAATGCGGCAGTAAGTAGAATAAAAATGAAATACCTAAAGAAGTTTCTAAATAAGTTCCATATTTTTGCTAGATAGGTCATGTTTAAGTCAGTCAAGGACTCTAAGTGCAGACACTTTGTATGAATACGAGCAATCAGTATCTCCGTTACGTAAGATGTATTCAGCTCTCACACGCTTAGAAAAGTTTTAGATTATCGCGTCGTACTTTAAATGACCTTCTTTTTAAACGAGCTTAGAAATAAATTTCATATCTAAAACTTTTGAATAATTCATGAAAATATTTTACATTGATTGTGTTGCCAGTCTTAATTTAATATTTTTCTATCTGGAAATTTTAATTAGAAAGTCTAATAATATTTTATTAAATTATTAATTACATTAGAAGCCTTTTTACTAGATATTTTAATATATAACATACTTGTTTCCACCGTATGTCGATAAAAGTAGCTTGTATGCTATTCCAAACTATAATCTATTTGTTTATCAAAATTCATGCAAATCCCCTCAGCCGTTCTGGCGTGATTGAGTAACAAACCATCCATACGTCCAAATCATCTATCCATCCTAAGTTTCATATTTATAATTTAGTAAAATAAGATACTTTTGCATTTAAGTATTTTTTCCTGTTGTTCTACTTCAATGAAATTTAATCTTCGTTTGTTATGGAAGAGGAAACCTATCTTTTTCGATTCAAAATCTTGATAGATAACCTCAAACCTTTCCAAGACACAATTTACTTTTTTACCGTCTACCCGTATAAGCTATCCAATATATACCAAAAATTTATCATAAAAGAAAAATATATTTTTCCCTGAACATTTTCATAGAATAATTTATTTTTCCATCTACTAAACAATTCAAATGGGTTTACGAAGAAACATGCCTTCGCCTAGGGAATAAATGAACTAATAGGCTATTATACCTCCCTTTCTGAATAAATACCCTTATAATTGAAATTGTTATTTGCACAATGAGATATAATATTGGACAGCCTTGAGGTTTAATGATTAAAAAATCGTTACTTTGGCATTTACGAGGTCATTTTCTTTGTTAGAACAATTCGATTTGAATTCTCAAATTCCTCCAATTACAAAATTAAAATTCAGTTAAGGGTTAACTGTTTGTTATTGGGTTATTTTTCGCTTTCTTTGAATACTAATGGAAAATTTTGTTAGAATAAAAGTAAGCACTTTTTCGAGACAATTTTATAGTAAACTTGTATCTCTATAATAGTACCCTGCAAGACTATATTATTATGTCTCTCTTCTCACGGCTATACTTGTCTCTAAGGTGAGAAGTATACCCGGTCCTTTTGGAAGGCTTACGCGAGGACACAGGTCCAACACGCAGAGGCCCTTAAAGAATTTTAATTTAGAATGGGATGAGACACTTACCGCCGCCACATCACAGCTGCACTATTGTAGTACAGCTATGATCTGTCACCGGTAGGTGTAGAGCTATTGCATGATATTATGGACTTAAATAAAGTTGGGCTATGGGTTTGGGTGTTTGGTGGAATGGTTATATCTGGCATACGGGATTAACGTCGCCTGCTTGCCTCCTCCAGCGGTGAATATATTATGATGTTAAATGAGGATTTGGGCAGACGGTGACTCGCCTTACACTAGATGGGCCCCTTCCACAACCGACATGGGCCGAAGTCCACGGGTCTCAGGGCAACACCGTTATTATTATTATTATGAAAGACTGACTGGCTCATAGTAAGCTACTGAAATACTAAACATGATTATAAGTTGCAGAGAGTCGCTATTAAAAGTTTGTCTGTTTCTAACATTTTTTTATATTATTTTATAATATGTAAGTCAATGTTTACTAACAAGAAACGTATTATTAATCATCATCATCATAATGTCTGAATGTAACGTCTTTGAGCTAAGATGCATACGGACAGACGAATACATGACGAAACTATAAGGGTTTCATTTTGACTACGAAACCCTAAAAATTAACTTAATTGCTGCTTACATAAGAGTTGCGAATAAGCTAAGGTGAAACACAACCTAAATAATATATTTTGAGCACTGATTTATTAACCTACAGCCACACTAATACGTTCACCTAATTAGGCTTTATTTCCGAAACACCTTTTTTTTTAAATATAAACCGCTTAAGTTCTCATACCGAATATTACATATCGTACACCATATTTTATTCACAATGTTTATACGGAGTAACACCCAGGATTGCCACACGGTTGTACTCCTACAACCCCTTGTTTAAAGGGTCCACATTCGACCCCAGTAAATCTTCTCTATCTGTTCTCTCTTATGTTCACAATTGTAACCTTAACACTACAATTTCAACCTTAAAACAAAAGAAACAGAGTATGTTTTCGTGTGCAGTGGTGTATCTGATGAAAAATAAATTATGAGAAATTAGTTGTTTGGAAATGGTATGAAAATATTACTTGCAGAAATTATTGTTGCCGTAATCGTAGTGAAAGCAGTTTATATGAATATGGAATAAGCGAATATAGTGTGTGGGAGTGAATCATTTATTTACCTAGCTAAAGTGAGCCCTTTTGACCTCAATTCGTCTATTTCATAAAGAGTATTATCAAAATAATAAGGGAAGATAGATGAAACCATAAAGTTGAATATTTCGTAAGTTTTGTGGCCAAAATGGGACATACTTAGTATATATATAATATAGTATATTATTTTATGACAGAACTACCTCGGTGTCATAGCGGGCAGTGTATACGACTGCTGCGCAAGAGGTCCCGAGTTTGATTCCTTTATCGGGTGAAAATAGTATTGGATTTTTCTATTATTAAGTCCTAGTACAGGATTTCCCCGGAGTTTTTAAAAGAATTATTACCCAATTTGTTGTACTTGTTGTTGTGACAATTAGTTCCCCCTATTTCATGAAACCAAACTTAGCTGACGAACATCTGTGCCTACGGGGATCAGGGAAAAGGCGTAATGCCATGTCTTATGTGCAGAAACCAAACACCATTTTTGCCTGATCGAAGAATTGAATCCAAGACATCTTGCGCAGCTTTCGCACTCCCACAGTTCAATATTAATAAAAATATATTGTATTACCTAATACATTTGTTCTAACAATAAAATATTATCGAAACCTCAATAGATATACATAGATTGTTATTTGTTTTTACGGCAGCTGAAGTTTCCTTAGCCTAATTTTGTTCGGCCGATATTCAAGAGCTAATATAAAAATATGGGAAAGGACCCTTCCTCACGCCCCATTGTCCTCTTTAAGTGTATCTTCTTATTGGCTTCTAATTTTTGTATTAAACTGATTTTCTCCGTCTCTTTTTGTTTTAGAAATATGATTCTGTATTTATTGGTTGAGAAATAGAATTTTAAAATTAGTAAAAATCGGTGTTTTAAAATTGAAATTGGATCCCTGGTTGTTTTTCAAGAAAAGGCTCCTACCTAAATTACAAACATGTTCGAATATAATATTGTGGACAAAACATCTATCTAGGTATGTATACTTGGAACGGCTATCTGTAATTCAGAGTTTTTCAATTTAGCGACTCTTGTGTGGAAACAGAAATCAAAACACTTGACAACAAACTTTAAAGGTAATATGTGGTCAGCTACCACATAGGTATTAAAGCCTTTTTCGTAAAAAATAAGAAATATTTATTACTGTGTTTTAGTATGCACAAGGCAACGGGAGTGTATATGACTGCTGTGCTGTGTGTAAGTGTGTGTATGTGTATGTACTCTCCTTATATGATAAATAGTGCGACTCTATGTATGGTAAAAGCTTTAATATCTATTGATTTTAGCTATCTTCAATACAACACAAGTAAACCATCCGCATACTGATACCAAATATACTGAATGCATACGCATGACTAATCAAAACTGGACATAAGGCTGCACCTACTTATTCAGCCTGTGTTATGGAACATGCATGCCCGATCTCGTTTAGTTCCAATAGATTTCCTAGCTCACTCAGACGTCTACACAATGCACTCGAGAAACTAGTTCTATAGGGATTTGTGTCGACTAAACAATACACATTCGTCTGTTCTTAAGCTATGAACTACAATACTAAAAATAATGTTCCTTTGGTAGAATAATGTTTTATCAAAGATTATATTATTATGATTACACTTTTATTTAAAATATGCTAAATTTAAATATTTAAATTTACAAAAAATATCTTACTTACTCATTGTTTGCAAACCTAGATGAATTTTGAGATTCCATTAGCTTTTAGGGTAAGCCAGTATTTTTGCTACCCACCTCAGTAAAACGCCCATCCTTATCAAAAAGTTTTTATCCGGAGTTCTAAATCAAAGAATATTTTTTTACCTCTTTCAATCAACCTTCATTGCCAAGCCTGTCACTTAGACCAACGGAAAAGACTTAGCTAAGGAGAATTTGGGTCGTTTCATGTATACGGGGCTTTCTTCCAATAGATTTACTTGCTACATCTCAATGACCAATAAAATTATCGTCCGTAGTAGGAAGAGCTTAAAAGACGGATCTTTATTATTGTAAGGCTGACTGATGATGATTATACTTATTAGGATAAATGAAGATATGAGTCCAAATGTAATATTTTTTCTGCTTATAAACGTTCTACTGCTGGGTATGGGACGGGTCTCCTCCAAAAATCTGGACGGAATTTAGCCTACTATACCACGCTGGACAAGTTGGTATAGGGTTTGTTTCGAATTTTCCTTTTGTCCAAAAGTAATATACCGAACCACAAAATCTTAAAACAAGACTATAGTAATCAAAATCCGAATGAGATTATATAATTTTGCCAAACAATCTTACAGCGTTTTGCTTTTTTTAAACATGAAATTTAAAATGCCATTTATTAAAATGGATAAGTCTATCGACAAAGAACTTTTTAAAACACAGAATCTAGTTTTTAAATAAATATATCACTAACGGCCGCACTCAGACATGTCAATTAGCAGTAATCTGTCATTAACACAATTTTTTCATTGAATAATCATCTTTAGGTGTATCGACTTAAGAATTACACGTTTTACTAAATAAACTTTAAAGTTAAGTCTCTTACGGCAGTACAACTGTCGACTTCAAACTCCTAACACTTGGCTATGAAACTTTCAATCACAGTAACAAATCAATTCAATAACGAAGACAAATGATAACTTCACCAAATTTCACAACTCGCATACACAGCTTAGTCTTTCTGTATATTCTCACACAATAGCACATGAATTATACTTGACATTAATAAATTATCTAGTCTAGCTAGTAGGCTCTGTTTGTGGGACGACAGCCAGCCGTATGTAGTTCTAGCCAATTTTCACTTGCACCCGTAAATTAGACAAACTAGGTTCTGAAGCAGACTTTGCTGGAAATGTTCATTTAGTATAATAAATATTGTTCTGAGTCTGCTTGTTAATTAGTAGCTGAAAGTTTGAGACACGTAATTAATTTATTTGGTAACAGTGTAATAGAAATTGTACGAGTATCACTGATTTGAATAGATTTAATACTGAAACGAGCTTAGCTCTCTAGATAGTGGAGAGGAGACCCGAGCCCAGTAGTGGGACAGTAATAGATTGCTGATGATGATGATGAATACTGAATATATTTGAGGGTTAAAATTAGATCTAATTGTGTTTTATAATCTAAAACCAAATGAAATAGACGTTCGAATGAAAGAAAATAAGATTCTTTTGTTATTAGAATTAAAAAATATATAAAAGTAACTCTATTCCTTGGATTTTCATTCGATTGGTTATTTGTTAAGCAATAAATAAGGAACTTTATTCTAGAAATCTTGATAAACCTTGTTATATAATACACATTCGCGAGAACTGTATAAAGAACACGTAGCACTAGAATGTTCGAAGCAAATCTTAGTGCTCAACAGAAAGCAAATTCAATAAGCGTATTCCACAATAATCAAAAGTTTTCTTTGAGTTCCATTAGAAATTCAGTAGGTGATGTTACACAAAATAAATAATAAAAGTGGTCGGAGTGTCACGGCTTTGGAGAATGTTTTCGTCCGCTTCTAGAATATAAATTGGGCTAATTTAAAAGCATATGATATAGTAGGCAGCCGCGGTGCCATATCATACGCATTTAGGGAAAAAAATTGCTTACTTCAGCTAAAATAATGCTTGTGCGTTACCACCAGTGTTTTTGGTTATGATATCGAAAATGTTGGCGTAAAAATGAATTGTAACATTATATAATATATTAGGCGTGCAGTTAAAACCATGTTTGTATTCCAACAGCTCTTGAAGTTAGATGTGGATTTTGATATTGGACCAGATGTACCCGGAATTTGACGTTAAACTTAATCGATTTCAATATCTTAATCAAAATGTCAATGTAGTGATGGGTAAGAATACATAATGTCACTCTACCTCAATTCAACCCGATAAGCACAGAAGAGCACTACGAGAAAAAGAAAATTCAGAACAAACCCTATACCCACTCGTCTGGCCAGCGTGGTATAGTAGGCTAAATTCCCGCCACATTCTTTGGACGAGACCCGTGCCCAGTAGTTGTGATGATGATGAGTCAAAATGCTTTATAAATGACAGTAAATCTATTAAAATTTCAAACGAAATATAAGATAGCCATATCAAAATCTTTGGGATATCAAGTAGGCCGTCAGCTTAGTGTGTGCAAAGCTTCGTAAAATTAAATATATTGAAGAGGACTGGATATCCTTGTCTTAATCTACACTAACAATAAGCAGCAGAATTTGTTTATATGTTTAGTTGAACGCACTCTTTGATATGTTATACAGGTCTGAATGGAAAACCACTAATAGTGTAGCTTATTTATTGAGGAAGGCTATTATAAGCTATATATCATTACCCTACGAGCAATAGGTGATAAATACTGGCCAAAAAAGGATCAATCGAAGCGAAGTCTCTTGCAATAGCTAGTTCAAGAACCAAAAAGGATGAAAAAGGATTTTAAAAATAAAAAAATATGGGAACAGCAAACCGAATTATCAATTTATTTTACTGTTCACAAGTGCTTGTGTTAAAAAGTTAACTGAATAGATTCAGTAGGTATTATCTATACCATTGTACAACGTATAATCTAAAATACTGAATCTTCAAACATTAAAACATTGATTTATATTTCCAAATATGAGTATTCTCACGTGGATTCAGATACGATTTAAAACGAGACAATAAAAGCTGTACCTATCTCTTTTACACACTCACAAAATTCACCACAAGACAGGGATAGCAGGCATTAATTTACAATTATTGAGCGAGCTCCGAAATTCCTTTTGAAAGGTCGCAGTTTGAGTATATAAAGGAATTCTGAATATGTCGCTCACTTGAAAGAAAAGCATGTTGACGCCAAAGTATTTATGTATTGTTTGAATATAAGCAAGCAGATATATCGGACTGGATATTTGTAAATTAATTCGTACAAGATGCTATAACTCTGTTTACCATGACAGATAAGTGTCTGACAACCTACATATACCCGAAAAAACCTGTCATTTAGTCTATAGGTATAGTTGTTTATTTAGTTTACACAAATGAAGAACTACTTTGGTTCGCCGACTCATATTGACATTATTTTATAAAACAGTTGCATCTAGAATATATTCATAATATTAACAAATAGTTTGATTATATTGCAATAGCTTAAGTTAAAATTGACCCAAAACAATTCAAAACATTTTCACCAATAATTTTAAGAAAATATAAACGCAATCTTCAAAACATGTCACCTATATTCACAAATATTGCCGACTTGTCCAATAATAAAACCCAGGACACACAACACGCAAATCTAACGTCTACCATCCGCGCGCAATACCGTACTATTTTCTCAAGATTGAGATATTGAATTCCACCGCACCTTGCGATATGTACGAGCTATTTTATTACAACGAATAAACAGAAGGAGACAGGATGGAAGGAAAAAAGGGAAATATAATATAAAGCTGGATCAAAACGAGTGGTACGTGCTTTGAAAACTTGATAAAGGATAGTTGTTATGTATATATAATAATATATAATCAAGTTATTACTTGGCTAAAGCTGGTTGGCTCTTCAGAATAAATGGATGTCAAGTCGATTGCAGTGACTATTTATTACTATATATTAGGTTTAACTAGAAAAAGATACAATAGACGAAACGACGACGATTGAATAATAATCGACTCAAGGTCAAGAGATTCGTTGATTTCAAGTACTTACAGGTACTTTTACTTGTATTTAGTAACCAGATTTTGTAACTGCTTAATGGTAGGTATATCTACTACCAAACTCGACAAACATATCCACTAAAAAGTTAATATGCCTAATATGACCCGATTGTGTTTAAATTATCCGGGCATTCACCCAAATTCAGACAAAAATCATGAAACTTGCTCTTAGCGTTTGCGTAGTGTAGGTACAGAAAAATATAAGACACGAGCAATCGACCGGGGCTTTGCTCCCGTCATTCTTTATTTGGCTACTGCTCAGCTTCTATTAACCATAGCGTGATGTTATTTAGCCTATATTACTCACAAATAATGTGGCTTTCTAACAGTAAAAGAATTTTAAAAATCGGTGCAGTAGATCCCGAGATTACCCCCTGCAACGTCACTAACTCACAAACTTCACCTCTTCATATTATTAGTATAGATATAGAACCAGTAATAATAATAGTATAGCGTTTTGTATAACCTCTCCCTATGCCTTTAATCCATTAAAATCGAAGGAAAACAGTGGAAGGGGTGCCATTCGGGGTGGATTGTACTCATCTAGTTTGCCAAAGGCGGTATTAGATCCCAATCCGATCGGGTGCACCATTGTTTGCGGGAAATTTCCAACTCCAATTTCCAAAATCATTGATTTTTAGAGTTGCGCACCAAAAAGTTAAAAAGGAACCCTTATGGTTTGGCTCTGTCCGTGTGTCTGGCTGTCACTGCGTTATAATTCTGAATCTACGATTGCAATATGAAAAAGTTAGAACTAAAAAATGTATTGTATTGTTTTGTTTTGAGGCATAATAAATATTATAAGATATTTTCTCAATGATTTCACAAAACTAGATGTCACTGTCAAGTCTTATTCTTGAAATGGTAACTCGCTCTGTTTGACGCTAGTCACAAGATGAGACAGAATGATTGACAGACTTAAATTAAGTACACAAAAAAGACATTAAGAGAAAAAGATGAATACTTTTGAAGAGACGTAAGTCGACGATGATACGTTCATACATATTTAATACTATTGCAAGTTCAGAGGTCGTTTTTGATGTGAAGAGCCTTTGATGTGATCAAACGGTTGGAGATACGCCGTAAAACAAACGTAAATAGTTGTTGTGGGTAAACTGTAATATTGGAAAACCAATTTGTAATTTGAGATTGTTTAAAATTAAATTGTATAAAGCCTACTAATCTAAACTTCTTTTATTTAGTGTATTTATTTATTTTGGCATCCAACCTAAAAACTGGATGTGAAATCATCCAAGACGTATTTGGGAGATACCTATCCTCAGGAGAGGTCGTCTATAGACAGGCCGATGATATTATGATTCATTACTTATTTTATACTCAAATATTGAAAGAAAAAGGATTGAATTAGATGAACAATTATTAAATCATACATTATTACCTAATATTTAAGAAAGTTGAATTTCAACACAAAAATGCACAATCGACGAAAAACTGCTCAACTCAAAAACTGAGCTTCAAAACTACGTTATCTTTGTAAAAAATGTCTAAAAACAAAAAAGACCAAATTACATTCACAGTAATCCACCCAAGTAAATAACTTCGTAATCACATCTCCCTCATATGCAATCCAATATAAAAAAGAACAAAGTATCTTTCATAATTCTTTTCCGAGCGCTCTTTTTGCATTCACACCTTCCATTGTAATAAATTTTCGGAACGGACCAAAACCGTATGTACATACCCTTATCACATGAAAATAGCTTTGTTGCCGCATTGCCGCGCATCTGCACCATGCCTAATGTACCGTTATATCGCCTAATGTGTTTCTGTGAGCACGCTGCTTTATACCACGTGTGGTTAGAGATAATTTAAATTTTATGGACATTAACATGTTCATGAAAATGTCTTTCTTAAATTAGTGTTTAATTTGTTTTTATTTCCTGGGGGCTTACTATGAATCTCGACATTCGAAAGTTTGGTTTTGATGTTTGAAAATGACAGCGACCATTATTTATGACAGCGACATCAAAACCGAACATTCGAATGTCGAAATTTATAGTAAGCCCCCTGGTAAACAAGATATTTATATACATAATCACTAAATATTAAATAGCAAAGTCCTATGCCTCGTTTATCTGACCTAATCTAAATGATATGATATCAGCCCAATGACGCCCACTGCTGGACATATGCCTCAAACGATTGTGTGCTTTCGGCAACACATCTGGTGGGGGACCGAATACAACTGGCAAAATGTAGGTTTGATGTATTTCTGCCTATCTACACTTTGGATAAAAAAGATGATCTTATTGAATAAGTATCATCATCATCATTTCAACCCATAATGTGATCTTAATCCGTCACTACACGAACAATATAAAAAAGTATAGTTGCCATAAAACATATCACACTGCAGCTAAAACGCAAACTTTAAGCATTAAAACAACAGTAGGTACCTACATAAAGAGACACTCGAGCCAACAAACTGGCACTACCAGCAGTTCAGTAAAAAACAAGCATAAGAAATGTAAGTAGACAGGTAATCTTGTTCCTCTTGTGGGTAGGTCTAGAATCGAGAGGACACTTGGGTATTTATAGCTGACGACACGAGGACGCGACGATTTTATACGTATTTATTTTCTATTTTTAAAAAGGCAACGACGACACACGCTCTAAAAAACACGCCCTGTATCGGGAGAACTTTAAAAAAAACTCAAAACCTATGAGGCATTCGATCATTATCATCAATTTGTTTAGTTTATTCTTGAATAATAATAATTATTATATCACAAAATAAATAAGCATTTATAGAGTATTTACGCTTCGTAAATAGAGTTAAGAAAATAGAATTTCAGACGTGATAATAGCCAGGTCAAGTAACATATTTACTTACAAACTAAACTTTAGAATTTTACCGTTATGCATTATAAGTACTAAATGTTGTTTTCGTGTCCATAGAAGTGAGTTTCAAACAAGTTTTTAGTTATTATTCATAATTTTTTTTCCGTAACATAAATAAGTTTTTAAAGTCAACAAACTAAAGAAACAGAAAACGTCTTATATTGTTTTATTTAACAATAAAACAGCTTTACTAAATCACGTCCACCTACAATCTTAACAAGCTGAGGTTAAAGAAACATCCGATAGTTTTTCCTGAAAAAAAAACAAGAAAATGTTTGAAGTAATAAAGTCTGTCACGGGCTCACGGTGCCGTTCCGTTGACTTAAAACAACCTTTCCCATTGCTTTCTGCAGCCTAGCAATCGTTGAACGTATCCCCCTGTTTGTTCAGATGTAGTTTTCTGTATGGAGATTTATATAAGTACTCGTGTTGCGTCTAACGTTCTTGTAAATATATAATAGGCACTTACGGAGTTAATAGAGATACAAGTGGGTTCCTACTCTGTTTAGCCTGTACTAGATGAAAGAGAAGAGACAGTACAGTTTACATTCATCACATTACATTCTACAAAATAATTAACCTCTTTGGCAAGACTAACGTGCTTGCAACTGGGGTCAAAGTTCAAATGACGAATCTATAAACTTTAATGTAGTCATTTTTTTTTAATAATTTGAGAAATGTATTATTGATGTCAGATGGACCGACGACCTAGTAAAGGTTGCGGGTGGCAGTTGGATGCGGGCGGCACAAAATCGCTCGCTGTGGCGGAAATAAGTGAGGCCTTTATTCAACAGTGGACGTCATTGGGCTGATATGATGATGATGATGATTATTGATGTTGTGAAGACTTCAAAATTAGGTAAGTTGTGTTTTATTAGACATTTCATCTATGGGGTTAGATAATTATGGTTTTTATTTAACCTGTTGATGAAACCATTCGTTAATTCAACAATAACAAACTTTTTGTTACTCTATTGCATTGAGTTATGTCATACTAATAAAACTACCTAAATGAAGCACCTTAGAACCCTAATTTTCGGCACTAAAGTGGTCAAGACCCAAAATATATCATTGTGGTTATGTACAGAGTCCATTTTAACCACTAAACCTTACATTCAACACTCTTACGACACAGAACACTACGCATTTCTAAATCTAGTTGGTATCATCGTTTTCTGTGTAACCACAAATCCCTTTTATCGTGCTATAATAGAAAGAGAAACATAATCAAATTAATTCAAGTAAACCAAGATTGTGTGGGTTGGTATTTTAGAAACCTGAATTCATTTTTAATGACTCAAGTGACATTGTTATACAAATAGAACAATTTATAGAGTCAAAAAGAAATAATAACTTGTCAACTAATCCCGCTCGTACTGTTTCCGTTATACTGATCCCGTATTATATAAAAGAATAAAGAAGAATGAAATTAATGAACTAGTCAACTCAACTCATCCTGCGGGTCCAGTTCAGAGCAAGGTCAGATAACCAAAGAGCCCTAGGTCGCCACCCACTCACCAACGAAACTGTATATGGCTGCTGTACTAGAGATCGTGAGTTCGAAACCCGGATCGGGTTAAAACTATATTGGGATTTTCTGCCACAAAAAACACATAAATAAAGTTGATACAAAGCTCTAGGTTTGACACAAAATTAAAATCACAAAACGCACCATTTCATATAATAATTTAAAATTTACTTCAAATAATTTGTTTATTCATAGTTATTATAATAATGAAAATAATTAAATTGAACATCTACTTACATAAAACTATATATACAGTTAAATACAAACAAAAAAAAGGAAACTAAAACGAAAACTTAAACAATAAAAAAAAAAATCAAATAACCCAAAGAAAACTTTATTAAAAATTACTTACTTACTTTATTTACTTTATTTAAAATTTGTATGTCCTAAATAATGTTTTACATACGAAAATGTGCTTTATTTTATCAAGTGAATTATTACAGAATAAATGGTTAAAGCTCTAACGGATGAAATAGGTTAAGTATAATTTATTCGAATAAAACGTCCTATTGGTGACAACTATTATTCAATAAAATCATTCCTTCGTACCCCTTAATAAGAGCATAAGTTAAATTGATACATCAATAGTAAGTATGAGTATCAAGTCAATAACAGTTCTAATAGGGTGCCGTATTTACTGGGAGGGAAAATTAATGCCGAGCCCCGGGGACATGTTCTGATATTGCAAAACCAATAATTGTATAGAGGATAATTTAATCTATATTAGAATTATAATAAATACGGTATCACGGTTCGGGTATCACGCCCGCTAAATAAATTAATAATTAATATTTGAAAAAAAAAGAGAAAGTTTCTGGGTATGTTGTTGAAAATTGCATTGCAGAATATGCTATGCTGAGGTTCTAGATTGGATTGAATTTATGGAGTTGGAATATAAACACCGCATCAAATATTCACCCGGGGTCTAAAATTGTGTCCAATTATGCAATAGCGAGCCAATGGCCTAATTGGACACAACTTTAGACTCCTATTACATAATAATATAATCAAATATGATGAAATGTAGGCATGATGCACTTATGCCTACTCTTTCAGGATTAAAAAGACTTTTTGTTTTGTTTTAAAGAGTGGCGTGAGTTTCTTGCCAGTTCTTCTCTTAGCTCCACCCCGCCAGCGAACTGGTCGTAGGCAAATCTGTTGACAATTTTTCGGATAACCTGTTACATTCTTAATTTGTGACTTTCATAAGAGTTACTTTGTAACCTAGATGAATAAACGAGTTTTCATTTCATTGAATATGCTTATTAAGTAACCAATATAACAACAAAAAATCGAAACAAACCCTATACTAACCCGTCTGGCCAGCGTGGTACAGTAGGCTAAATTCCCTCTAAATTCTTTGGAGGAGACCCGTGCCCAGCAGTGGGACGTTTATGGGTTGAAATGATGATGCTGAATATAAACAAATTTTCACTATTTAGTCATATTGAACTCACAAACATATCTAATAATGTTATAACACACACCAAAGTAACACCATCATTAATGTAAAGGGGGCTAAATAGACTTCTGTACGATAGTGTTACACTTATGAATATTTAGAATTCAACCCATAGCATTAATGAGGTGAGCCTGTATTAAATAGACCTTTTGTACTCAAATTTACTTAGTTAATGATATTAATATTGCGTTTACATAAACGTGATACAGAAATTAATAGAGTAAACTTTGCTTTTAAACATTTGGGCCGATAGCTTTCGGTTTGGGCTGCTAAAACAGATTTATATAAGTTGAAAGGGAAGTACGACCGGTTTCTGAAACATCATATAAAATTTATTCGTCGATCAAAATATAACCTGACTGAATGTAAAAATAAAACAATAGAACTATTTTAGTTTAAAATGTAAATTTTTATTTGGTTTAGTTATATTTTATCACTATAAATAACCGTCCTTTAACGGCTCAGAAACCGGGCTTTAGTGCCTTTTTTCGAAGGGATATGTATACATACGTCTCATCAACATTTCCCCAGCTATGCTAAGTCCCGTATAATTGGGGGCATACTGCCTCTTACCACGGTACTAACCTCACCGTACTGAGTAATGGTTTATGCCCACTATTGCCCACACAAGACAAATATTTGTATAATTCACAGATATTTCTTTTGAGCCTGGGAGTACTTTGTATCCGTGAATAGGATGTTCGTAAAGACGTGTGTTGGATGTGTGCCCAACACACGAATTGTGATTATTGTCTTATAAAACCTATTGCCATCACCTGAGCTCATTTGTCCCAGATTCATAGACCGCACTTTTTTTTCCAAAACCATCCTTTGCTTACTTTGTATAGGTAAGGCACTGTCTGTGAAATTTTTAAAAGTAAAGAAAATTTCAGTTGTTCGTTTACTTTGGGAAGCCTATTTTGCAAAGGAAAGTCACGACTGTGAATTGTCTCTAAGAATTTCATGATAGAAAAATTCTATACTATTTTCCAGAGCAATCGAACCCGGGAACTTTTAAGCAATAGTCTTTCAGCCGAAGCGGCCACAGTAATAAATAAGACCGTGGGGTCTTATTTATTATTGTGGCCGCTTCGGCTGAAAGACTGGTTAATGCTTAAAAGACCACTTAAACTATTCCGCATTATCCCATACACATACTGAGTTTTATGTGACGGTTATGCATGAACGGTTATACCGTGCATGTATGGTTAAGTACTAAGTTCAATATCGCCACATAATAAGGTTCAATATCCCCTAAATAAAATCATAATTAACTTAAGTAATAAACATCAATTATGCTTACAATTCACTATTATAACCACAAACTCTAAGTTCAATCAGACGCTCCTTCTCCGAACAATTAATTATAGCTGATTGAAACTATGCTACTTCATTTAATGAAACAATTGACTACTAACTATCAAAGAAACCACGACAGCTAACTATTCTATTATACGGACAAACTAGAGGTTCAGAATAATTCATATTTCCATTAGAACTCAATGAATATTACCTAGCCTAGATGAGGGTGCCTGAGTGAGAGGAACTTTAGTACAAATATTAGGAAGCCTCTGGGAGCCTATCTCCTGTTTAAACTATCCATGTTATGCTATATGATGTTGTATGAAGTAGTTCTTTTAAACCGTGTGAGTTCAAAAAGCAATGTTTACCTTTTTAAGTTAATGTAATCAATTAATTGAACTTTTCCGTTGATTTCGTGTCGCGTGTTTTTGTTAAAATATTTCGATTCAATTAACCATATTTTAAATGACTAATTTCCACAAGCGATTAGATGAATCGATGCAGGCTATAAAAAACGGTACAAAATTTGAAAGACATCTTTTTTATGTTTCCCCAACAGTAGAGCAATCAATTGTAGGTGTGCCAGACGTTTGTAGAACGCAAAAGAAATGTCAATAAACGACAAGAAAATTTATCTTTTCCTTTAGGAAATTGAAATTTCGACCCCCGGCCGTCAAGTGGGGACTGAATGTGCTCCTTCAATGTTAGGATTAAGCCTTTTGTATCGATTATTCTTGACTTTTTTTCGAATCTATTTGGTAAAGAGTCGTTTACTGGAAAAATTACGATAGCTGTCGGTTCTACAGTAATAAAAGTCTTTCGTTATAAATTGAGATGACTTTAGGTAAAAATATAAAACTGATAGAATATTAATGAAAATTTAAAGTGTTTCAAGTAATATACCCAGTAACTGCCGCGGGCTCTTCCTTTAAGTGATCCCTTTGAATAAAGTCTTCAGTTATAAATTACATGGTATTTTATTTTAATAAAGAAAACTAAACAAATGAAACATCTAAAAAGAACATTTAATTTATTACCTACTACACTAAATCTATATGCGTTTTCTTTTTATAGTTTTGGCTTATGTTAGGAATAACAACATCATAAATTCATAATGAGGCCTATGTCCAGCAGTGGACTGCAATAGGCTGAGATGATGATGATGATGAAATTCATAATTAATTTCAAACGAGTACAAATTTCCAATTGTCCTCAGAGTTTATCGAAACAATCTAGTACATTATAATAAACCTTGTCTTTTAAATAAATCACAAATACAACAATAAAAGATAAATTAGGTAAATCTGTTGAGCCAATCTCTACTGATCTGCCATATTACTTTTTTATTTTTTTTATTGCCTAAAGTGGCAGACGAGCAGATGGCCCACCTGATGGTAAGTGGTTACCGCCGCTCATAGACGTTGGCAATGCTAGGGGCACAGCCAAGCCGCTGCCTACCTTGAGAGGATAGCTCTCTTTAAACCTCGTTTGAAGAAGGGCATGTCTTAACGCTCAGGAAACAACACCGCTGTAGGAAGTTCACCCCAGAGCCGGCACGATTATGCAATAGATTTTTGTCATTATAAAAGGCGAGGATTTAGTTTTAAGGAATATTATTCAGAAATAATGAAGGGTCTCATGGCTAAAGAAATATTTATAAAGAAGCAGGAGGCTCTTTCACTGGTCACGCTGGATGCACAACAGATTTTGAATAAAATCATTTCAGTTGATCGCATGACGTCACTCCAATCGAACCTTCTCCTAACACCGCAATTTATTTGTTCATTCAACTGAATCCGGTCAACGCATTATCATAACTAAGGGTACTGAAATTTCCTTACGATTTGGGTCCGGTCTACAAAAGAAAGGGAGGACCGGGACTTTTACCTATAAACGTTTTTACATCTCATGACTTTCCACAAAATTGAATTTTGAACAAAATTCTTCTTATTCCGATATCTATGTTTATACAATAAAAGGTTTTTTCGACCAAAACATCTTATTCAATTCTTACAATATATTTGGTATAGTAATTCACTTTGTAAATTAGGATCTTTTCTTTCTATTTAATTTCCCTAAATTTCCTTTTTTATTACTTTACTTACTTTACTTTTTTTAGGGTTTTGAGAATATTTTATGTGCGACGATAATAATATAAAATACTACTGTAAGCTTTTCATGTTATTAAAAATCACCCGAAATAATAAAAGATTTTATTAAAAAAGAGTAAACATTTTAAATTGTACCTTTTATTTGAATTTCAGTAAATAGATGCAGGTTGGCGTGAATAATTGATTTGTTCTGTTATACCAAATAATCCGGGTTGGACAATTGAATTATAAATGGTCGTCCATTCGTTCGCAGTTCAGTGTTGGCTGTATACGTAATGTGTTTTGTTTATTGGACTACACGATGTAAAAATACAACTTTTAGTTGAATTTTATTTACTTCTGCCTATCGCTATAGAGTACATAATGAAATATAATGCAGAAGAGGTGGAGTAGTATCCTGATACTAGTATCCTGAAATACAGGCCTTGAGCTTAGCTTGGAACCAGTCTCCCTACAATATTTAAATAATAACCTAGAAATTAGATGTAAATCATATTTATATTGGGTAAAAAAATTAATGGAATATATTTATTTGAAAAATATGTTGTTTTACACATTATAATTAAATGTTGACCATTTGATGATATTATCGAAATATTAAAGTGTAATTGAATCAAAATTATTTCAAATCGGTCAAGGTATTTCCACAGATATTCAATTAAAAACAAGAAATTTTGTGACTCTCACCAAATGTGCGAACAACAATGCTTGAAGTAGTCTTCATAAAGACTGTGCATGAAGTGAACCATTCTAAATAAAAAATAAAGTAAATAGCTGAATCAGCGGAGTTTATCAAGTTCAAGAACATACTTCATTCTAGGCTTACCCCAATAATTATAATTATCAGAAGATCTGCGGACCTTAAAGCTTTTGGCCTCTTCAAAGTATAAGATTTACGTGTATAGGGGATAAGTGCCTTGTAAGCAGATACGTTTAACTAACGCTGCAAAAACAGGAAAATTATGGTTTGGATTTTAACAAAACATTTTCCTTAATACTTCCAGACCTTTTCTATCAAGAAAATATAAAAGAAATCACAGTGAAATAAAACAACTAACTGCAGAACTTGCGCAATCAAGAATTCAGAGAGCGAAGAATTATCCCGCCCCAAATCTCATCCCAATACAAAACCGATGAGACAATGCGATATATTGGGACAATCAGTGAAAATAAACGCAAATGTCGTCTAAATATGCAAATGATCACGAGAGAAATGCGGAGCAAGGCGCCATTTTTCAATCGAGAGCACGCGACTCAGCGTACTTAATCGTTTCAGCCTAAGGATTAACTTTTTGTCAAAATGCGTTGAATTTGTCACGGGTTTCTTCTAATGAGTGTAGACAACTGTGTCTGAAAGTTTATTTTTTTATTTGCTTGAGTCGTAACATAATACAAATTTATGATACCGGCTTGCATTTTATTTTTTATTTTATAATGAATCGTTTAGGCTCTTTCTTTGAACTTTTGTGATGACCAATTAAATCAAGAATAACATTTTGGAGGTTACGTTAACCGCACTTCTTTATAAAATTCAATCTCTTATAAAAGGAAAATTTTCGATGCTCTCGAGTCAATCTGAGAAACTAAAAAGAATTCTTTTCAATGCAATATATTTTCATCATTACAATCCAAAAATGTCCCGCTGCTGGGCACGGGTCTCTTCCCACAAATAGACTTTATCTCTATCCATTTCTGCTATCTTCAAAATATATCTGCCGGATTGCATTACACTCTTCAACCAACATAATTTTATCACAAGTCAAATCACGGAATAAAAAATGATCACACCACAGTTGAAACCAAAATGGCTCGAGTAATGCATGCGGCTAAACAAATTTACTTTACCATTTGAAACGCTGCGAGCGTTAGATGTTGTCGTTGCCATCAAAAGGATGTACGTAAATTAGTTCGCAGAGGAAAAACGGAATGGAAATATGAAAATGTCAGACGCTATTAGGATTATCCCCATCTCGGTTTAGTGATGTTAGTTTAAAATTCCGAAAGGACTTTTTGTGGAGTGAAAAATAATTGAATTTCTGATGTGAAGTGTATGTGCAGACAGTTGCTTTTAGTGTTTGTCTTTTTGTGAATCTTTCAGTATGAGAGGTATTATTTTAGTTATAATGTTTTTTATATTTATTTTGAATGTAGCCTCCACATCACATTGAATTTTGTTAGCTCCACACGTTTAATTTAATCTAAAACAGTGACGAAAGTATATCTATTTGATAGTATATTTTTTCGAGTAACGAATTTCAATATGACAGCTTAAATAAAACTTAACAAAATACAAATGACTTACTAACTATATACAGCAGGATACTAATAAATAATAATAATACATTGTGACATTATATTTACTATATGACGAAATAATATTTACACTGACATGTTTATAGTTGCTGTTTAGGGGGACATTCGATTAGTCGGTTTTGATGTCGCTTTCGGAAATTTAGATAATATGATCGCTGTCACTTTCAAGCATCTGACAGCGACGTCAATACCGACTAATCAAATGTCGAAATTTAGAATAAGACACTGTACACAATAAATATTTTGTTTGACTAAGCGCTTTTTGAAATTCAAAATGTTCTGAAAGTAGACTCTGCAATAGAGCACACACGTTTACCTTCATATTTTCCTTTTCAAACTCCGAACGATTTTATTAAGTTTGCAACTACTGAGACTCTATGTAACTAAACGCAAAACAAACATTGTCTCACAATATTTGTTTAACAAAACTGGGTCACGGCATATGTTACTTTTGGCGCTTTCGCATAAATTACTCTCTTCAAAATGTTATTTATTATTCGAACTATGCGAACTTGCGTTCTGCGTCTTATACGAAAGACGCAAATGGATGGGAAAATAAAAATATATTCAGCATTGCTTTTGATCAAAACACTAGCTTCCACTCGCAGCCTCGTCTGCGTGGTCTGTTTTTAACCCATTTCATTCAGTAATAATATTATTATAAAATTCTTCTAGTATATTTTTTAAAATATATATACTACTACTATTCTTCAAAACAACGTATCTAACGTTGTTTTGAAGAATATCTTCTACATCCAAACCCCACAACTTATAAACATTCGCTCTTTATAATATTATTATTATCTTCTTCGTACTTCTATACTCTATTTTAATAGCTGAAGAGTTTGGACTTGGTTTGAACAAACTAATCTCAGGAACTACTTACTGATCCGAATTGAAAAATTGTTTTCGTGTTGGATAAACCATTTATCGAGATAGGCTAAAGGTTATATAATATCACGCTCCGCTAAATAGGAGCTGATCACACTAAGCTCAAGGGCAGGAGCTAGTTATGAATATCTAATAATAGATATGCAATTTGATTTTTCGACACTTAATTTGGCACTTATTGGCCCCAAAATATCTTCCTAAATTCATAAAATTTTAAAAAAGTAACGCTAAATGTTGGTATACTTAATTCTGTCTCTGAACGTACCCAAATAATGTATATGGGCAGACGTGGAATGGATTTGATTAAAAATAAAGCCACAGGGATCCCGTCCATTAGTAATCCCCGTGTGGTATATAGTAGGTACAAACGTATATGGTTCAAATAAATAGGTTCAGATTGCGTCACGTATTTTAATGGCCCGCGTCGCTTCTTTTATTGCATCAATATCATCTCGATTTATGTCATGTTTCATTTCGGTTATTTGATTTATAACAGTAATAAGTTTAATTTCATCATCTTTATGTGTATTATGGTGCTCAAGGGCTCGACTTCTTTAATTTTAGTTTCTTCATAGTTACAGTAAGAATTGTTTATTTTTATTCATTATGTATTTGTCTTGTTATTTCGAATTTAGTCTTCAATTATGATTGTACGCATACTGTATGCTATTAGGATGTCTAATTTTGATAAAACAGATAAACAGAGACAAAAATAACACCAATGAAAAAAAGCACAAATTTTAAGACCAAATCAAGTTACGTATTCTAATAAAAGTAAAAACCTACCAAAACCTGTTTTGCTGAAGTAAAGTTTTAAGTGTTACGTAACCGATATTCGTGAAAACAAAAAGCAACAAAATACTAATTTTGTAAGTAAACACACCAAACGATCAGAGTTTTATATCGGCGAGCAAAAAGAAGGAATCCCGCAAATTGTTGCCAGTGAGTTTTCAAAAACAACAATATTGTTCTGGAGGCCAATGGAAATTACTTTTTGAACCTGTGCCGACTTTAAGCCAAGAACGGTGGCTAAAGACAAACGAAAATAACAAATGAAA
Organism: Laspeyria flexula; assembly: GCA_905147015.1. Lineage (NCBI taxonomy): Eukaryota > Metazoa > Arthropoda > Insecta > Lepidoptera > Erebidae > Laspeyria > Laspeyria flexula. The sequence goes on along the minus strand of LR989960.1, from coordinate 12,997,499 downwards.
GAAGGAAACACTCGGTCGAAGTATTGAAGAAACGTCATTGGCAAATTCGTGGCGGGAATTCGGATAGGTCAAATAAGATACTTCTATTGTTTCAAAGAATTTAGAGTGCCTCACTTTTGTGGTAGTTCCATAGGGAACAGCCACAATATAGATTGTGGCTCATAAAATAAAATCTTGTGGTTATTTTTAAAATTAATTACAATGCTTGAAATAAATCAAATAACGATCAGTGTCCAGTAGATTTCCTAACAGACTTTAAGAGCTATACGAATTGTGACTTTGACAAAACCAACTAAAATGTAGGCCACTAAAAATTTTGCTTAAAATGTTTGAACACCAAACGTCATATTTAGTATTCAACCTTTTTTTTATTATAGTTTAGTTGTATACATTATAATATATTAAAGTTATGATGTAAAAATAAATAATTTATTTTGATAAAAAACGTTACAGCAACTAAATTTACTAAAATATTAAGCCAAATAAAGTAACTTTCGGATTTACATTTGCATGGCTGCACTTTTATACATGAGATGAATAGAAAATCGTATTAATTCATATTAGTGGGTACGTTACACAGAAAAGCAAGGAAACGTTAATCAAGGCAAGCGGAAGGGTCGGTGTCCAGTATGACATGACCTATGAGCATCATTGGTTAGGTTTAGTAATGTATAAGTTTGGGGCTTCATAGAGGTCATGCTAAATTGGTGAATTTGGGTTTGAAGGGAAAAGTATTTTCGCATAAAGAATCCAATTAACCCGTGACAGGTGGCCCTGCAATTTGCGTTTAACATAAGAACATGTGCATTGGAGGGCTCAAAAGTTTTAATGTTATACAGAAATATTATCGTTTTGGTACCACTTATTATCCACACATTTGGACTGAAAATGGTAATGAGTTATATTCATTTCATTTAGACTTAACAATATTATTATGTTTTCCGTTGACTTTATTGGAGATGTTTTCACGTAGGTATTTTATTTATGAATTCATTAGAATCAGTTGCTCACTAGTAAAATTTCTGAAGTTATGTTGTGTTATTTTTAGATTTTGGATATTTTAAGCGCGTATTTTTGGGTGGAGTCTATGAATTATTAAATACACTTTCTTTTATTTTTTTTACTATGCGTTTATTTTTTGGACTTATTCAAAAGTAGACATTAGGTTTCAAAATAATTGGCTTATATCAGCAACCGAATCGTATATTTCAAATGTTTTTTAGAATTGAACGTTAAAATAATTATACCTGACTATTCGAGCTCAATATCAAATTCATTTAATTGGTAATAAAATTCACATTATGTTCAATACAAAATAAAACTGAAGATTGAATTTTTGCAACAACATGCTACAGTTCAGTTATTTTAAATATAAATGAGCTGAAGAAAAAGTTTTATACAAAAGAACGCATAAAGAAAATCACGAAGATAATCAAGAACCTTTTTCAAAACATTTCGTTGAAGAAACGCAATTTGCTGAGAGAAAAGAAAATATTAATAATGGAACAATAAGCAGAGTATTCCAATTGGCCATTAAATAAGCCATCAGATTTTTCTTTTAATACAAGTTTCGTTTTCTTATAGGGTGTGCTTTTAATTTGCTTATACAGTACATTTGTTTTATTAAATTTGACTAGATTAAAAACATTTGGATGTCTGATTACTGTCTTGAATTTTCATTCCAGTTTTTACCAAGTTTTGTAATAAAAGTTGTATTTTCAACTAATAAATGAGCAATTATTTTGTACTTATCTATCCTAAAGTTATAAAGCTGAAGAGTTTATTTGATTGTTTGCTTGGTTTAACGCCCTAATCTCTGAAATTTCTGGTCCGATTTGAAAAATTATTTCAGTGTTGATAGCCCATTTATTGAGGAAGGTTAGGTTATATAACACCTTGCTACAGTCGATAGAAGCTGAGAAGTAGCCAAATAAAGAATGACGGAGCGAAGCCCCGTCATTCATTCATTAATGTCATTCAACGCAACAGCTAGAACATCTAATCTAAAGGGACAAGAAGTTAGCTAAAACAAGTTTCAGGGTCACAAATTGATAAGGAACCGATTTATTGCCATTAGTTAGCTACAACATAAGAAGCCATATTTGGTAACAGGAGAGCTTCGATTACATTTTGTTGTTCCTCAAGTTGAAAAAATAAAAGGTTCATGATTGCGAATGCTCAGTAATATTATATCAGCGAGTTTATTTGTAGCTTCTTGACATGTAAAGCACTGAACAAATCTTCACTGAACGAATTTAGCAAAGAAATAGTTGAAAATCTGGAGAAAGAAAGAACTATTTTTTGAGTAACACATTAAACTCCAGACCGCAAACACAATAGAAAATTGTATTGTTTTTCAGACAACGGTGTCCGACACGGCGTTCTTTATATTACATATTATATACTATCAATTTTAAAGGAAACAAAAGAATAGTATCGTTACAGGAACTTAGCCTCAATACCTACTATTTAATAGAATACGTACATACTAAACAATTAGTGGATCTTTATCCAAGTGAAACAAAAGGAGTTGCCCAAACCTCCGATCCACAGAATTTCGAGGGGTCCTGTTACGTCGTAGAATAATGCCCTACATACGAACTCGCAGATTACCTACGGTTGTGTGCTTTAAATGTTCTAATTGTTTTGTATCTCCCTTTCTTTGTTATACTCAAGTGAAAATTGAGGTACATTTAGTTGTACGAAGTGTTTTCAAGTTCTGTTTAAAGATGTATTAGGTATAATAACTACACGTCTTATTTTTCAAGGAGAAACATGAGGTGTATTATAATAATAATATAATAATAATTTTATTATCAGGATAACAATTTCCCATAGATAAATACCTTACAAACTAACATAAATAAAATTATAAAACTACTTCACAATGCACTTCGAAGTGACCATATAATATAAAAATATTATGACCATATAACGCCAATTTTATTAGATCTGGCCTGTTGGTCTAGTGGTGGTCGTGGGTTCGATTCCCACCCAGGACAAATCTTTGTGTGATAAGTATGATTGTATGTTCTGTGTCTGGGTGTAATTTATCTATAATGTCCCACTGCTGGGCTCGGGTCTCCTCTCCTCTATCTAGAGAGCTGAGAGGGTTTAGGCCATAATCCACACACGCTGGCCTAGTGCGGGTTGGTGGATCAGACATACCCATAGAATTTCTTCTAGAGTAGGTGGGTTTCCTCACGATGTTTTCCTTCACCGTTAGCAGATGGTAAGTCACATGACTAGTACATATAAATTCCACAAAGTGAAATCCACATTGGTACTGCTGGTCGGAATCGAACTCGGACCGCGTGTTTAACACGCCGGTCTCTTATCCATTCAGCCACCATCGCTTGTCTTGTCATGTTATGTATTTACGAACAAAAAATGTATTTAAGTAGTATATCAGTTGTTTAGTATGGATACTAAACAACTGATATTTTTTATTGTGATAACACAAGCAAATATAATTGTTTAATTGGGGACTAGATGGCCTGTGTGAATGTCGTCATCATCATATCAGCCCAGAGATGTCCACTGCTGCGTATCAAAATCAATCTTTTCAAAATTGATTTTGTGAGTAGGCAGAGTACGCCATCTTGTCGCGAAAGGTTAAAAGTCAATGTAACAATCATCTATTTTCGTTTTCAAAGACAATCCCTCACCCAATACATTACACGTGTATCATTAACAAGCAAATCCCTTCTGAAGGTCACAAGCACAATAACAAGCTTATGATAAATACTTGCGTAACTAGTCACTGATGTGGTTATTACCACTTCATAGATTATTCTCCAAACTCACCTGACTGAAGTGGTGTCTTGTTTCGAGCACCTCTAGTCTCGAGACTCGAGACCCAGTTCAAATAGCAAACGGTCACTGGTTCATTGACCTCATATAAAGTAATATTATCAGCCTGCTCGCTTACAAATGCGTGGATTAAGGATTTCAGTGAGTGCTGAAAAATGTGTTTGAATTTTTTTATTTTTTTTTTTAAAGATAATGCCCTCACCAGGGCACCAACCTTGTCTCGCAGAGGACTTTAAAAACATACAATTAAAGGACACATAGTGCATCCAGGCTTAAGATATAGAAACCACTTAGCACTGCGATGTTAGAAGCGAAGTGACCAATTAGACAGCTACGTCACCACAGTGATTGATAGTAGACATATTAAAAATCTATCAAAAATTGTCCAGGAAAACTTTATAATGTTTTAAAATAAAAAAATAAAAATTGATTTTTCAAAACTGTTCACAATTATTTTTTGGTCAGTGATAACACGATGAGAACTGTTAGACACTTACCTAATTTTGAAGTTGGGTGTAGGTATATAAATAAAGATTGATATGATTATAGCAATTCCTATTAAAATGCCAAAATCGAATAACTTGTTGCGTGAAAATAGAGTCTAGATTATCACGATTTTCTCTTACTTTATTTGACTAATTGTTGAGGCTAGTTTCTGAGCCCTCAGACTAAAAATTATTCGTTGATTAAAGTATAACCTGACTGAATATAAAATTAAACAATAGAACTGTCATTTTTAATTTATTTAAGTTATATAAAAATTTTATTCTATCAATAATCGCCATTTGACGACTCAGAAACCAGACCAAAGACCATTTTACAAAATATAACTTCACTAAAAAAGCTGGAAACAAATGTATTACAGTGTAACCTCAGAAAAATTTCCTTTTATAGTTAAAGTTGGTAATTTACACCACCAAACTTTAGTGTATAGAGCCGGCCATGGAGATAAAAAACTACATTGTAACTTATACTGTGAAGCTGTGGGACATCTTTACGACTGATTTATTTTTCCTTTGTACAAAACTTTTGAAGTTTCTAAAGACAACATTTTTTAGTCGCCAAAGAATTTACTGACCTGTTTGCTATACACGCCGGTCATGTTACGAGCTTGCCATAATTTTTACAAGAATGTATCATGTATCATTATCGTCAGCAACCCATTAATGTCCCGCTACTGGGCTCGGGTCTCCTCTTCTCTATCTAGAGAGCTGAGAGGGTGGTTTCTCACAATGTTTTTCTTCACCGTTAGCAGATGGTAAGTCACATGTCTAGTACATACAAATTACATAAAGTGAAATCCACGTTGGTACAGTCGAGTTCATTAATATACTGGCACCATCATTAGATATTTTTGTTGAAAAGGGTGACTACAACTTATTGCATAATGTACAGCATATTTTATTTAACCACTCACATGAGGACATATATTTGATCTATAGGTTTTATAGTATTTATTGAGCTTTTTAACGCTCACAATATTTTGAATCCTTGATGGTGCCAATATATTAATGAACTCGACTGTACTACTAGTCGGAATCGAACTCTTAGCACTCCGCACCTATCACTTATCCATTCATCCACGATCACTTTTATATCCATATCTTATACATATGCCTCCATAACCTTATAATACAGCAAACATAATATTTTAGGCCACACATTTTAAGCTACTATAGAGACGTAGTTTTAGTATGTTTCAGTTTCAAATTTCGTAACCTAGATAGTTGTAGAGTACTGAAAATGTAAATTTAACGTCGTTGAACGAGTGTTACGCATAAAAATGTTGCGACACTGCAGTTTGCAATCCAAACTTTTACAATTCGAACATAAATTCCTGATCTCGAGATGCGCTTAAGTTATTTCAAGTGCTTACCTTTTAAAATATTTCAGACGAATAAAATTCAGCATATCGCGAAGTGCCAAATCATTCTCTTTTGTACGTGTAACAAAATATTAATTTTGTTTTTACATTAAAAAGAAAAGGTGCCAATATGTTTATGTGATGATTTTTTTGATGCTATTACATTAATATGCAAGAATTGATCACTTTAGTAGTATTATATTGTTCCCTTAAAAGGATTACGTTCAAAATACCAAAGGATTGAGATCATACAAACTATAATCTTAAAATTACGTATCGTCAGGAAGACGGTCCTAAAATGTCACCTTTTTTTAAAGTTTCATATAAATGGGACTAACGGTTCTCGAGTTTTATGTGGACAAACATACCAAACACATATACATTCTCTTTTATACATATGTAGATAGATATTGTTACTCTAGTAAAGTTTATAGTAAATTCAACTTAGTCAAGTAGGTCACATTCAAGTATGTAAACGAGGCATAAAGTCTGTACTTGAAATGAAACGGTGTTGCTGTCGAGTACTAACTCAGGCATTTGTTACATACTAGAAATAGCTACCGAGATTTAAACTTTGATTTGTTTATATACAATACTTCCTACGAGCTCGTTCTATATTACTCCGGATTAGAAGCTTTGGTTCAAGAAGTTTTAATTATTTAAGATGTATTTTAAGTTCAGAACTCATTTAGTTATTTTATATAAATGCTAAACAAGTAATGGAAAAATTCAAACCCACGACGGGACTTGAACCCGCGACCCTGCCATTCCGTGTGCAGTGATCTTCCATCTGAGCTACGCGGGTGGACATCCCTGAGATCGAATTTATCCATTACCTGTTAACATGATGACGTCATGACAACGTTTTTCTACTTATCACCGTGGCTCTTTACAGAAACCTACGGACGATATTCCTCTAATGCAGGTAGGTTAATATCGTAATGAAAGTAGAAACTCAATATTTACATTAAATATTAAGCAATTTCCATCACTTTGGTTTAACATTTTATATAAATGCTAAACAAGTAACACTAACTAACTAAACAGCTAACATTTTATATAGTTCATTTAGTTTGAACGGATTAGGTAATTTGAAATTTTTTTATTGAAATATTATTAGGTCCAATAGACTCAAGGTCTATTTATTGAACATAATATAACATAGCATAACGCCTTTTTTCCCGTAGGGGTAGGCAGAGGTGTATAACACCCACATTTCGCCTTCATTTCCGCATTCCCATGAAATAGTGGGCAAGCCTATTGTCATTTAATTTAGTGAATTTCAATAACTGTCAATATGTAAGTATATTATTATATTGAATAAATATATATTGTTTAATAAACATGGTGGCTGTATTGAATAAAAAAATATTAAAAATTTATTACCATTTTTACCCGACCCGGGAATCGAACCCGGAACCTCTTGCCCAGCAGTCGTAAACACTTTCCACCGAGGCAGCTTGCTTGATTTATTAACGTAAATTTTCAAGTTACTAAGAAGGTCACGATTTAACAGAGAAGATATTTAAAATTTAATAGCTGTATGAAAAAAAAATTAATCTTATAATACAATGTCTTTTTTTTTCAAATGTCCTCAAAAAGAAGTCCTTTCTACCTTTATCCTCTACTCACAACAGAGACCTTCGCTCTTCTAATAACCTTCTTCTTGCCTGTCCTGTTCATACCACTGATTTTGTCCACTCTTCATACAATCTATTCTCCTCTGGAACGGGCTCCCTCCTGAAGTCAGGATGGCTACAAATCGGTATACGTTTAAAATGAAAGTACGAAGCATTCTTTTCGATAGGCTGGCAGCATCAGCACATCAGTGACTTATTCGTATTTATGTATATATTTATATATCATCTATTCCTATATATTTAAATAATATATATATGTATATATCTAATCTTATAGGTATTATTATATAAATTTTGACTGAACTGAAATTGACTGTCACCGTGGCGCAGTGGTTAAGGTGGTCGCCTCGCCACTACATCACCGTGCTGGGTGACGTGGGTTCGATTCCCACACGAGACAAATATTTGTGTGATTCATAGATATTTGTTTCTAGTCTGGGTGTACTTTGTGTCCGTTAGTTTCATGTTTGTAAAGCTCCCCGCGACACAGGGCTTGTTCCCTAGTGCGGGCGTTGTCTTTTTAAAAATAAAAAATAAAAATAAATAAATTTAACCTATCTTCTCCAAATTATTCTCTTCTACTTGCACCTACCATGCTCTTCTCTGCATCACCCTAAGGTTGGCTGGTAGACAATGCCTTTGGCATTAAGCCCACCTTTGTACTACTTATATAGTGCATAAAGTTTAAATAAATAAATAAATAAAAAGAAGATCATTGATAAGACATAGAATTCCAAACCGTCAAACGAACAAAACGACTTGCGTTATTGTCACTTAACTAACTGAAGTGGGCTCCAAACTATTTTAAGACTGCGCTATTGCCTAACATCAACAGAGAAAATATGCGCTACCTACTTCGGGACCACCCATAATTACTACCGACATATCCCTCTTGGCATTCCTAACATTCATTCTCCGTGTAATAGTGGTCTTAACTTAGATGCCATCTTAAACCCCCTTCTTCCTGCATCATAAGGTTCAATTTTGTTTTGCTTTTACACATCAGCATGTTTGCAACGGTTAAAATCCGCTTTTCTCCAAATGTCTGTGTTGAGACCGCGATTCTATTCTTTTCCATCCTCTTTTATGTTATCCTAAAAGAAAATTAATTAAGTGCTATTGTTCTCTTTGAGTACCGTTTTGTAGGCATCTGAAGGTCCTTATTGTTGTTTTTTTTAGAGTGATAGTGTAGATAACTCATAGTTATATTTTATGTTATAGTCAAAACTCTTAAGAAAGTAAGGAGGTCCGAACTAACTAACCACCATTTCGACCGCTTCTACAGAAAAAAAACTCTATTTTTAAAATCTAATTAGTATCGATTTATTAGGTTCGATTCCGGGTCGGGTGAAAATGGTATTGGGCTTTTCTATCATGAAATTCCACGGAGTTTGGTAAACAAAACCCGGTAGATGACAATAGGCTCGCCCCCTATTTCATGGGACCAAACATAGCTGGCTTAAACGTGGGTGTAAAACATCTCTGCCTACCCCTTCGGGGATTAAGGCGTGATGCTATGTTAAGTTATGTTAATTAGTATCAGCAATATTTAAAACGATTCCAAATCTTATGAAAACATAAATCAATTCTGAGTTATAACACTGTGACAGACAGACAGACCGAGACCATAAGGGTTCCTTTAAACAGCTCTTTGGTACGGGACTCTCAAAAAAAATGGTCTAACTTCTTCCCAATATGACACAGTCATGATAGATGTCATGTCATGTTCCGCCTGGGTATAATTTAAATGCCATTTTTAGGCTTCATGAATGACAAGCAGTAATTGTAGGCTTTACAAACTGTTCATGAACACAAAATGTCATGTTTCCTAAGTCCAGAATACTGGTAATTCTATTAAAGCTATTGCATACATTTTCAAGATGCAATTAGCATTTTTTATAAAATATTACTATACATAAATATATATAACTATATATTACAAATTAGCTGACACCTTTTTTTGGCTTTGTTTGAAAACAAAACTTAAAGAAAATAAAAAATGTGAAACACTAGTGTCACCATCTCATAGCCCTGTAGTACATAAACTATCGTCAATTAAAATAGAGTTTGACAAAGTAATGTAATAGTGACCGCAAATAACATGAAATTGAACATTTTATTATACATACTTACGTAATTTGTACACAGTTGAAACCTATCAAAGTAAATCGTAAACATGTTACAAAGCATATTGACATCAATCTCCATAAGGTAGGGTACAAAATCGTATACATAGAGGACAAAAGATACTCCTATTCGTGGGTGCTTCCTTACATTTTTTTGACTTGTCGTCAATGTAACCATATAATACGAAGGATAAAAGTCATCTAACATAGAACGCACGAAATCTGTTGACGTCATCGAAGATTGTCACTATGAATTTGTCAGCATTTTTTCCTTTGCCAACTTGTATACGCAGCAAAGTATACAATCTGATTTGTATAGTACCCACTATACAAACCAGATTTTATACTTTGCTGCGTATACAAATTGGCTCAAGACGTAGATTTGTTTTTCAATCAGTGTTTATTATTCAGCAAAATAAATTCATAAGTTTTTTGCGTGAATATGTAACAACTATTCAAAAATATCCACACAACATTTTCATATTTTATCTATGTATCTATATGAATAAAAAATAATCACTTAATGAGCTTGTAAAGCGCAAAACTCGAAAAAAAAAATTACACTATATATACTAATTTATGTACAGGGGAAAAGTTTTTTGGCATGGATACCCAATCTCACATAGGTAAAGCCACGAGCAACCGTAAGCTTTTAATATTATTAACATGAGCTTTTAAAATTTTCAATTAGCACCTTTGATATAACATGGTCAAGCGACTCTGTTGTTTAGCCAGAGCTTTGCATTTACTAACCCACTGATCTAAAAAACTACGCAAAACAAACACACTGTAGTCACATAAAATTATACGATGCTGAGCCAAAAAAGAGAAAAAGCGAGTCCTATTTACGTAGAAACGATAATCAAGTAACGACATCGGTTAACAGTAACCCTCTCGCACCGGGGCGGTTTCTGAACTAAAATCTTACGATCACATGGTCTTTCTGGCCCCCGGGCACTTTGTGGCCTGAGTTACGATCAACGGGCACATGTATAAATAAAATGGTTCACTTTTGTAGTTCGTTGAATTAAGTGAGAAAAGTAATAAAACGGAAAGGGTTATTTAGCATTTATTACAAATAAGTTTTTTTTATTTGTGATAAGGAAAAAGAAACAAATAATATTGTTTTAGGTAGAAATATATATATTCTTAACCTAATATTATCAAATTTATCGATTTATTGAACACTAAATAAAATACAAGAAGTATTTATTGGCACACTACTTTTCCTTGATCCTTTCGAAGTCAATAACTATAATTCCGCATGTTTGTTATGGTGAATCAATAACCAAATTCTATTTGTCCGGCAAAACATAGTGAAAATTTGAACAAGAATCAATGTACATGATACCCATGTCAACGCTGTCGCCTTTGACAAGGGCCGCCATATTAATAAAAGTCCTTCGACCCGACCACTACCAGTTTTATAGTTGATCCACAAGTTTATATTCATGGGAGGTTTTGAATTTTTTACGTGTCGGTTAAGAGTAAACCTTACGTTGATGTAGGGTTACGTTCCGTTGCGCGTTGTTTTGATGAGCTGGCTGCGTTTGAGGGTTAATGGAGTTGTGGCCCTTTTTTCTCTTTTATCTTTACGTTTTTGAGAATATTTTAATGTTTAGGCACATTTTAGGCAAATTTTCTTCGTAATGTTTTTATGCTAAAATTGTTCGGTACACAAAATTGTAATATAAATTAACTAGCGGCTCCGCAGGCTTTGTCTTGCCTTTTTAAGAACCCGATTGCAATGCCAACTATGGCTCAATTGTGAATTTAGCCAATAGAGACACTTAAACTTAAACTTAATTAAATTTATACATATGTAATATTTTTGTTTTTGCACGTAGAAAATACTCTGATGGCACGTCGGTTTTTCAATCATTGGTAATTTCCATCGTACAAAAGTAACCAATAAAGTTTCTGCCTCTACTCCAATTTCAAATTCAAATTTATTAATACCAATAAACATTATACCCACTTCTATTTGATATTTCTCAAAGGAGGATTGATCCAAAAACACTCAATAGGTAATGCCCAGATAACGGAGTTTATATAAAACATTTCTAACAATGCAATTTGTACTCTGAACTGATGTAACTGAATATACTTTTGTATGACAACTGTTAAGGCTACTCGGGGCGCCATAAACAAGCTTGCTCCCCTTCGAAAATTTTTAATTAGCCTTTGTTTACAAACACAACAAATGTTTCAGTTTAAATTTTGCTGTTAGAGAACCAGAAATGTATTTCAATTTCGCTTTTTTAAATTAAATTATCCAATTAGTACCGCTTCTGCCTGACCCGGCAATCAATATATACGCACTCATGTGGTCACTCAACCGAGGTCACCTTCGCAGATCATATTCTTTGTATCATCATCATCATCATCATATCAGCCCAACGACGCGATGTCCACTGCTGAACATAGGCTTCACCTAATTTACGCCATTGCGAGCTTACCATAGCTCGTAGAACTGATGGCCGATGGCGGAAAAAGGTTTCGAGTGGCGGCCACGTATTGGAAGGTGCAGTGTGGGACGGCCCCCACCAGATGGACCGACGACCTGGTCAGGGTGGCGGGCGGCCGTTGTTTGCAGGCGACACAGGACCGTTCGCAGTGGCGTAAATTCTTGTATACCAAAAAATTCAATGGAAGTAAATATATTTTTAGTTTCCACCCACAACTAGCCTGGTATAATGATAAAAAGCTGATGTGCTATTTCAGACTATAATTTTTCTGTGTCCAATTTTAAACAGATCGTTTCAGCCGTTCTGGCGTTATTGAGTAACAAACATACATCCATCCATGTTTACGCATTCATAATGTTACTAGAATTTACATTAAATATTAAGCAATTTCCTTTGCTTTGGTTTAACATTTTATATAAATGCTAAACCAGTAATGGAAAAATTTAAACCCACGACGGTACTTGAACCCGCGATCGACCGCGGTTATTTGTTATAATTTTTTTTTTTAATTTATTGTTTTCTGGTAATATTGTAAAATGACAATTTCATGTTTAATTTATTGTTATGAGGAATGTATTTATTAGAAGTTGTAATGTAATAATATAATCAATACTTAAGATATAAATTTAGATCAAAATTCTATTATAATTTAATCTATTTAATATTTAATTTTTATATTTGCATACCAATGCTATGGTGAGATACAGTGAAACTGCATGTTTTATTATAATTAACTATCTCTGTAAATACCTGTATTTTAGCAAATAAATTGATTTGATTTGATTTGACCCTGCCATTCCATGTTCAGTGCTCTGCCATCTGAGCTACGCGGGTGGACGTCTCTGAGATCGAATTACCTGTTAACATGATGACGTCATGACAATTACTAGGATTATTATATTCTTTCATTCATCAGCAACCCATTTATGTCGCACTGCTGGGCCTGGATCTCCTCTCCTTTGTCTAGAGAGCCGAGAGGGTTTTTAGGCCTTAATGCTTAAACATGCTGGCCTAATGCAGATCAGACACACACTTAGAACTACTTCTAGGGTATGTTGGTTTCCTCACGATGTTTTCTTTCACCGTTAGCAGATGGTAGGTCACTTGACTGGTATATATAAATTCCACAAAGTGAAATCGACATTGGTACTGCCGGTCGGAATCGAACTCAGACCGCATGGTTTACATGCCGGTTCCTTATCCATTCGGCCACCATAGATTACATACCTATTGCTTATCTTTAGGATTAATAAACCTATTAATTATTTATTCTTCAAATTAACGTCAATATTCAACAGTGAAATACAACCGCTAAACCGAAGAACAGTCAAACATTTATAAAATGCCAACAAAGTCCATTGAAGCATCTGCATCATTTTGTTCCCACAAGTAATTCATACACTTTAGGTCAAGGAGTTATACAAACGTAACCCATTCAAGTTCTTTTGAATGTTTAATCGTCCTCAGTTGCTTTCTATGAAAGAAAAGATCAAAAAACTCAATGCACATTTACCTCTGCGATATTTGTTCACAAAACATTTTTGTTTATACGAGTTTTTTCTTTATTAAGATTGCTTTCGGGCGTTTGCGTTACGTTTCGTTTATTAGGGTAATTTTAAGGAAGTACTTGGTTTTCGGTATTATTCATAGAGTGCCCTGGAGGCATGTCAAGTTGTTTTTTTTCAGTGGTTTTTTGTAGAATATCCGAGTTAAAGGTTAGAGGTAATTTGGGAGATATTTTCTTGTCAGTGGCATGTACAAAGTAAAAATTGAATTTATTTTATCACTGACTAAGTTGACGAGTCATCCTACTTCCTACTTACATTATAAATCTGAAAGTCAGGATGAATGGGTGGATATTTGTTACTTCATCACGCTATCACATCCGTGGCCGCGTGGATGTCGTACAAGGCGACTAAGGGACTAATCTTAAGCAACAAGTACACTGCCAGAAAAAAAAATTCGAAACAAATCCTAACGGCACGAGTATCCCGTCCAAAATGATTGGAAGAGACCTGTGCCCAGCAGTGGGACATTAATAATGATGATGATATAATGTGAGCCAAAATCACTACCTTGTGGTGCCTACCGATAGCAAATTGGGAGTCTAGGCAAACCTCGCCAATGATAGTGAGGTATATTGAAAAAAGTACTCCAAAAACGATTTGGCTATGGACCGAAAAGTTATGAGGAAAACGCCTTTGCCTATGATCGGAATGATGCAAGCTTATGACAGCTAAACTTACATTGCTATCTTCACCCAATATAACCCTCATTTTTGCAATGCCTGTCAATGACGCTAAGTCATGAACTAACATATTATCTAAGACCTTGTACCACTTAGTTGCATATGAATGTTTGAAGTGTGAAGTATAAAAAAAATACCATAGCTAATTCAGTATTTTTTACGTGAAAGAGTATACACCAAGCATAATTATCCATCATCAAAAACTTTGTAATTTATAATAGAAGTATTCCATATAAACCAGAACCCCTGTTAGTAACATGAAGTACTTTACAAATATGATTAATAGTATCACAGAGATAGGAAGGAATCAATTAATCCCACAATTGTGGCGAACTTTCCTTCCTACACTTACAGAGATGCAGCGGCGGTTTGATTGATTGATCTTATCCTACCGTCTTTTGCAAGAACTTCTATATTTCACCCATGCTATAATATATTATATACTCCAATTGCATTAAGTGAAATGGTGTCTATTCACTAATTTCTATCTAGTATTATTAGCAATTGTTCGTGTAGTGACGGATAAAGAATACATAATGTCATTACCCCATTTCAACTCGTGGGTGTCGTAAAAGGCGACTAAGGGACTTAACTTTAAGCAGACAAGAGCACTGCAAGAAAAGGAAAATTTGAAGCAAAACCCTATACCAACCAGACTGGCGAGCGTGGTAGGTATAGTGGGCCAAATTACCTCCAAAATTTTTGGAGGAGACCCGTGCCACGCGGTGGGACGTTTATAGGTTGAAATGATGATAATGGTTATTATTAGCAATAGCAGGCCAATCTAATAGAAGAATTTTTTTTTTCACTGAGGGTATTATGGATATAATTTAGAAAGACAATATAATATGTACATACAACTATAATCCCCACTTAAACTGGGCTGTGGAAGTATGTTCTTCTGCCCTACAGAGGACCAGCAGCCTTAAATACCACTGCGTTGTTCTCTTTGTTAGTAGTGATATAAAAATAAACCTATTAGGCACCAACGTGTTAAAAAAAATTGCTCTATTTACTGACCAAACACTAACGGTTGAGACATGGCAACGGATAGTAACAGCCTACGACCTGGAATTGTGCCCGGTATATAGCTTTATTGCTAAATTATTCCAATAAATGTTTATCAGTACCTACAGTTAAGACTAGAATATATGTACTTAACCTTTTTTATGACTGTACTTAAAGAAAGTGTCTCTTTGAACTTTTGTCACGTTATCGCATATTAGCTTTTATGAACTAATTTCCCAATTTCGATAATTATGAAAATGTCATTGATGTCAGTGTTTAGTAATTTTTAATGTTATACTGATTCTTTTTAGGAGTCCCGACTATCTACAAAGTTTATTATATATGAAAATTTAAATATAGTCATAATATGTATTTTCAACGATTTAAGAACGATAAAAAATCGTCATTTCAATACCGCCTTTTTTAAAGTTCTAGGAAAGAATTTAATGGCGAAAAGACTCCTTTCTAATGAGGTTCCCAAGGAACTACAGTATGGGGTTCTTTAAAAAAGTAATGATTAGATTTATGAAGAGTCAGAAAAGCGTTCGTGATGCCCTAGTGTTGCAGGCGTCCATAAACTAAAAAATCCGCTTCATTGTGTCATTTCATAAGTCACTGGCGTAGTGGTACAGAAAAATGACCCATTTCAATGTCAAGATTACAACTAGGTCCTCTGGTTATAAAATAGTTTTTGCTATATAAACACTTAGATTCACAATCTGTTCATAACACACATTATATGTAAGTATATGTAGCTACTGTTTTGTATACCTAATAGGCACGTCTAAGAAGTCCTTTGTCAAACAAAAACAATTTCCCTTCAGCCTCAACAACCTTTCCTCATATAGTTTTGTTTCTTATAAGTGCCTTTTTGTGTATGAGTGAGTATAGTAGTACATCTCCCTATTTACTTAGGCCCGTTGTGTGGTGGCGTGATAATATTCTTAGGACTATTTGCGACGAAGGGAAAGAAAATATTGGACAACAGTTTTTACGGGAAATATATTGGGGTTCATATAACAAAATATTTGAACGGTGGCAAGCATTTGAGTGGAAGTTACTGGAAGAATTTTGGTAGACAAGTTTGTAGTATATTATTTTGTAACTGCTAACTTTAAATATAAGTAAAGTGACGGATTAAGAATATATTATATAATGTTACTACCCCATAGTAACTCGTGGGTGTCGTAAAAGGCGACTAAGGCAGACTAAACCTTATAAAGACATGAGCACTGCCAGAAAAATAAAATTCGAAACAAGCCCACCAACCATTCTAGCTACCGTGGTAAAGTAGGCTAAATTTTCCACATTATTTGGAGGAGACCCGTGCCCAGCAGTGGGACGTTTATGGGTTAAAATTATGATGCATGCTAGCTTAACTGCTAAGTTCACAACCTAAATTCTAGTAGACACTGCCAGTTTTTTCACGTCAAAAACATTTGTCATAATGTTACACTTACATATAACAAACATTTTTCTGTTAAGTGTACTTTTAACAATTTAAATCTAGTTACTAAATGTATGGTTTCAATCCTAAGACGGGCTTCTAAACTTTTCTTATATTGCCGTTTTCGTAGGCAAATTTGCTGACACTACTTTTCGGATAACCTGTTACATTCTTGTGACTTTCATAAGTGTTACCTTATAACCTAGACGAATAAACGAGATTACATTTCATTTCAGTAATGCTATGAACATTTTTTTTTTTTTATTAAGGATTACCAACAAGAGATACACATACTTAACAAAGAAATATCAAAAACATAAAGCGTGCCTGATGCTCTCTCATTTATAGGCAACCACAGCTAACTTAATAGTAACATTAGTTTGTTTTTTAACATGAAATAGTTATGTCTGTTTCACTTACATTCTTAACCATAAACTGATTTTGAAGAAAGAATTTGGAAAAGGACAAATAAAGATATAAAACTGAAGCATCTAATAAAATGGCAAATAAGCCCTGTCTCAATAGCTCGAGGATAAGATTAGTGACGTCATAGCTATAGTGACAATAGCCCCATCTAAATGTCTAGACTGTTAAGGTACTGGTGCATGATTCAACTTTTTGTAATGTGTTGTCTGTGAGATATTCTGTATTCTGTCTGCATCTTAATGCCTTCTAGCTTGCAAACTGTTTTATCATTGTGGTATTTGAACACCAAAAATGACCACTAATATTGATTTATAACTTCTTTTGAATACTTGCAATGATTCAGTTATATTGCTATAGGCATTTCTGTTGTATTTAAGTTGCATTTTAATGAGATTTTATTGGGTTTTTTTTTGCCAGCCAGTGTTTTTCAGTAATGGGTACTCGAGACAGCTGGAAAGCAGGGATCCTAAAGTCTGCAAATGAGTCCATTGAATAGCAATAAGCTTGCCACGCATATTAATAATTTATACAACACTGGCAAAATATAGCTATTTTTGCATCTCTGTCTACCTTTTTGAGGATATAACTCGAATGTCTTGGTGGCGCAGCGCTTGCTGATACGGTATACAGTTGCGGTTATTGAGGTTTCAGATTCGAGCCCCGGGTTGTAACTAATATTTTTTTATGATCTGCAAATGTTTGTTTTTTTTGGGTGTCTTCTATGTATAATATATTGTATCATCATCATCATCAGCATCCCATTAACTCCCATTGCTGGGTTCGGGTCTCCTCTCCTCTAACTAGAGAGTTGAGAGGGTTTAGGCCATAATCCACTCACGCTGGCCTAGTGTGGGTAGGTGGATCAGACATACTCATAGAATTACTTCTAGGGTATGTGGGTTTCCTCACGATATTTTCCTTCATCGTTAGCAGATGGTAAGTCACTTGACTAGTACATACAAATTCCGCAAAGTGGAATCCTCATTGGTACTGCCGGTCGGGATCGAACTCAGACCGCATGATATGCACGCCGGTCCCTTATCCATTCAGCCACCAGCGCATATATTGTATGTATTTTAAAATATATATAAACATACATATGTTTATCAGTTGTCTAGATCCCATAATACAAGCTTATATAAGTTTACTTTGGGCAAAATGGCGCTGTGAACAAAAAAACTGCTCGAAATAACATGAGATGTTATATTGACCTTATAAAATCTAAAAATAAAAGTACCGCTAATACATAATTATTTCGACATAAAAAAATATGCGGTTGAATGATCTTAAAAGATCTTTCTGTTTTTAAAGGCTGCTTCTCTCCCAGATGTGGAGCGTACCCGTTAAAGCCCTACCTACGTACCACCGGTACCCTTGACTCGAGCATGACGGTTATTTATAGGTCAACATTCAAAGGGAAACCCTCCATATTAAGTCACGTCCCTTCTGATATAAATCTTCTCGAATAACATAATGTATGTATAACTTTAAAAGCGTCATATCAAGAAGTTCAAAAGAAGGCGAAACGCAAAGAAGTTTAGCAACTATTATATATATTCAGCCGACGAGAGACAAAACAAGTGATTCAAAAGCTAGAATCAGCTATTTGTAATTTTTTTTAAAAGAAAACTTAAAAAAAATTATGACGACATAAAAAAGTTGTATGTTTGTACAATTAACGATCATGACTTCTTATACAAACGTATGTAATTGTTTACAAAAACATAATTGTTAACAAAAATAATTGTTTGGGGTTTGGTGTACTTACATAAGACCCCAAACTGTTACTCGTATTTTTGAATAATAATATAATAATAATATTCTACCACATTCACACAGCGCCATCTAGTCCCAAAGTAAGCAATTATATTTGCTTGTGTTATGGGTACTAAGCAACTGATATACTACTTATATACATTTTTTTTTGTAAATACATACATAATAGATAAATTACACCCAGACACAGAACAAACCTTTATGCTCATCACACAAAGATTTGTCATGGGTGGGGATCGAACCCACGACCTCCAGCTTAGCAGTCAGGGTCACTAACCACTAGACCAACAGGCCAGTCAATCAGAATAAAAAGTCAATCAGTCAGAATAATACAAATATTTGTCTCAGAAAACATCGCTTCCATAATGCTTGATGACCAAGCATTTTTCTTGAAACTTTAAAGCAACCATCTGCACATGACGTTGCTCAGAATGAAAGATTAGGTGGTCAATACTTTTTGTACGTTTTACATGAGATATGTTGGTGTCAAGAAGATTCTTGCGGGAAAATTTTTAACTAAAAACATAATATCAACGTACTGTGGTGTAACTTTTCTAGACTTAAATGTTTTAATTATCCTATATGCTAGCTTCTACCTACTGCTTTGCCAGCATGGTAAGTATTTAATAAAATTATTTACTTAAAACCCTTCCTCATAAATCACACCGAAAACCGAAATACATGACTATTAAGTACATATAATTTCCACAAAGTGAATTCCACGTTGGTACTTTCGCTCGGAATCGGACTCGGAGCGTGTGTGCACGGCGTGGCACGCCGGTCACTTATCCATTCAGTCAGCATCGCTTTCATTAATGTCCTGCTGGGTAAAAATCTCTTATCCTCTATCAAGAGAGCTAAAAAGGATTAGGCTATAATCTTCACAAGATGATAAGTATTATTATGAGTAGTACGTATACCTCAAAGTGATATCCACATTAGTATTGCTGGTCGGAATGGAACTCGGGCCTCCTGTTTTGCAAGACGATCACTTTAAACCAACCGCCTTAACATTAGTATATAAAAAAAACATAACGTAGTTTAAACTGAATTGTTTATTTAAAGTTGTGTCATTAAAAAAATTGACAGACTTTTTATCAAGTTCTCTCATTGCCAATTGCGTTTACCAGAATTGATAAAGCTGCGAAAAGAATATATCAATAATAAATGTATCTGACAACGTTTTTATTTGACAGGTAATGGATAAAAATGTGTTTATTTGTTCTATCAACCATCTCATAAAAGTCCCTTTCCATAGGCATATTGTAATTACAGAAAAAAAACAAATGAATATTCAAAGAACCAAAAATAAAGCCGCGTAAACCACAAAAATAACCGAACCCACATAACCTTTGGGATTCTCTGTTTGATACCACATTAAGGCTTCACATTAAATATTCATTCATTCAATACACATGAATAAGGGGCCCAATCCCAGTCAACGTGACACAAAATACAAATTTCACATTAATAAATCATACAGTAAATTAGGTTTTTCAACCGAATTTGATGCTGAAAAAATTTCAACTCATCATATTATTACACTGAAGATTATCTCTTAAAAGAAAACATATTTTGAAGATAATTGCTTGAAAAATAAACACTTACCTTGTAAACTCCACGTGCAAACTAACAGATGTCTTCACACACTAAACAAACACTCTAAAGTTTATCTAAATTTACTCTCAAAACCAATCCATCGTTTACTATCACGAAATAAACACACAATATCGAAATAAATTCTTAGACAAACGTTATTCGGTATCGCAGGGTGTGACAATCGTGTCAAGGTCCCCTCTGTGTTGCTACGGCGTAGACGTCCGCTCCGTAGCGGGTCTCCCGTACGACAGCCTCACGTTGCTACGAGCTACGAGGGGAGATCCGTAGCCAATCGAAGTGAAGCTGCGCGAAATGGGAGTGCTCCTCTTGGATTTTTGAGATTATTTTACAACGGAGGATTAAGGGCTTGTGGACTTTTAAAAATAAATATATTTTTTATTTTTTTTTTCTATCCAGTCAAATTATGTAATTCTTTTGAGATTATTCTTAACTTGATACCATTAAACAAAATTTTGTTTTAAATTTAAACAGAATTAAATTTAATACGAAATAAAATAGTTTTTAATACTATTTTTTTTTTATTATAACTATTTTTATTTTAATAGTATTTTTATTTTTACCTAAAATAATAAGTATTAAATTACTTAATTACTTATTATTTTAAACCCTCTTAACAAAATGTCGCGATAAACCTAACAATCACCTGCTGTTATACTCGTACAAATAAATTGCATAAGAAAAAGTTACCAATACGCCGCATATTGAAGCGAGACGAAGCTATTTACCTCGATCTAATACGTGTAAGCAGGACAGATGTATTGTATAGAATGAGAAGAGTAAAAAGGGCAAAGTTTCTTCTGTGAATTATTGAAATGAATTATGTTTTATTTTGCTCATAGACCGAAGTTTTACGTAATAATTTCTTAACGAAATTATCATAGCAATATTATATAGGTATCAAATTTGAGTCATTTTCACGGGTATTTGAAGGTTATGCCAAACTTTTGTAAAAGAGTTATCTTAATAATGTCGTATGAGTCTCTCGCCCTCTCATTTGACGATCTATTCCCTTAAAATTTTCTCGTACATCACAAAACATATTGGGCCTAAGCTTATTATTGTTGCTGACAGAAAGGCCCCATTGCCCCTGAAATAGAATTAAGGGGTCTGTCAACGACTGTCAAGCATTATTTATAGCCTGTCTTCACCTGTTCGTACATGCATATTTCAGTATATGTGCGTGTAATATTTTACAATTAGAACTATATAAATAAACTAGTAGTTGCCTGTGGCTCCGCTTGCAAGTAATTCGATTCCCGTAAACACAGCAACTTACTTTCCTTTGTTTTTTTAATAACAAAAACAAAACTATCCCACGGGAACCATATTTTTCCGAGAATACTTCTTTTGTTTCAATCAAAACTAATCTGATGACATATTTTACGTCAGTTTAAAATTATTGTATTTAAATAAATATATGATTTTTTTTTATTGCCTAAAATGGCAGACGAGCAGATGGCTCACCTGATGTTAAGTGGTTACCGCCGCTCATGGACGTTGGCAATGCTAGGGCACAGCCAAGCCGCTGCCTACCTTGAGAGGAATATCTTCCTATCAGAATGAAGCCCACTGCTGGACAAAAGCTCCATCTATATAGCCATAGCATCAATTGTGTCGGCCGCAACAAATTTCTATCCGCAACCTTTACTAGTTCATTGGTTCATCTGGTGAGGGGTTGAATACATACTATATTTATAATATTATCTGGCTAGTGAAATTTATTTTAAACTAGAAGTCCCGCGGGGCTTCGCTCCCGTCGTTCTTTATTTGGCCACTGCTCAGCTTCTATTGGCCGTAGCGTGGTGTTATATAGCCTATGACCTTCCTCGATTTAGATATAGAATAAGCGTGCATAATTGCGTGCGTCCCGCATCCTAATGTTTTATTGTTTAAAAACGTTTATATGGGCTGTTTTAGGGTTTTCCCGGCAATTATTTGATTTTTTCTCACCTTTACAACCTTCCCTAGACCTCCACGAACATTTCAAGACCAAGATAAGATAAATCCGTTCAGCCGTTCTCGAGTTTTAGCGAGGCTAACGAACAGCAATTGATTTTTATATAATAGAAGATTATGAGATTATTTTAAACAGTGATTATACTCCGAATTCAATGCAGTGTCATTACTTTCTCTCCCTATCAATCTATATTGGACGCACTATACCAGTTAACTGTCAGTGAAATCGCTTTAGCAATGCTTTACTAACTAATGGATCAGAACAGGCTGTATAGACGGCAACATTTCTAAAAGCTACTCCCTGTAAACTGCGACATTTGATGAGATTATCTGGCCTTACGAGTGCTCGGGTCTGATTACTCTACGGAATAAACATTGGTAACGCGAGGTTTAGACCAACTTTGTATGAATCAAGCATATAAGGTGCAACGAAATATAGACTTTTTAACGGTATTAGGGTTCTTCTAATGAGGACATGCCAACTTTTCTTTCTACTTATTACTGCAGGCAAACTTTCTTACTTATGACAGGTTTATTGTAGTTTATAAGGTCTAATAATTATTCTACCTCGCTACCAAATAGGACGTGGATTCGATTCCCCGGGTCGAGAAATTGGATTGGGTTTTTCTGACACGAAATTTTCAGTTTCAAATGGGAATCTCTCTCTTAATGGCTCGCTCCTATTACATAGGACCCACACCTAACATAGCTTGAGAAATTGGGGTGTAATGCGTCTCTGTCTAACCCTTTGGGAATTAAAGGAGTGGCACTATGTTATCATGATTTTTTTTCAGCCTATTGCAGTCATGCTGGACATAGGTCTCTCCTTACACGCGCCATAACACTCGGTCCTCCGTCTTCCGCATCCCGTCAGACCTTTTTTAAGTTTTCGGTCCACCTAGCTAGAGGGCGTCCTACTCTACGCTTGCCGAGTCGCGGTCTCCACTCCAGGACATGCTAGCTTCATCGTGCATCGCTCCTTCTGCAGATATGACCAGCCCACCGCCACTTAACTTATTTATTCTACGCAAAAATGTGTTTTAAACAATTGTTCTTAGACTAAAATTTAGATATGCCAATTGGGTGTCATACGATGCAAGCAAAACTGAAAATAACTTTAGTTAAACTTGAAATATAATAAATAAAAAAAAATACAAAATAATAATTAATTATTCTACTTTACGAAGAAAATATAACATTCTGTTTACGTTTTTATCCGCAACGTTTATAGTAAAACACACACGAAGCGGCTTTACGCGCCTTTCATGACGTATGAGAGCTGTCAGGTATTAAATTGCATCTCTCTTTATTTTCTCTACCGAAGAACGTTTGGAAAAAGGTAAATTGTGTAATCAACTTGACGGCAAGGATATAGTGTTGATTATAGGGTCTATTCGTTTTATAGACGATCGTGGGAAATGTTTTCATAGCGGTATTACAGGTAGTGAAACAGTTTGGCTTGGGAACTGAGTTATTTTCTATCAAACTTTGACTCGTAGCATTTTGTACTGAGATATTCGTTATCATCGAGGTTAAGTAACGTTCGGCAAGGTCAGTCCGTAGATGGGGACAGTTTGTGGCATTTTTATTTTCAAGCGTCTCCGTGTTTCGAAAGGCACGATTTAAATACCAACCGTCAATTGGTTTGATCAGTCCTACAAAAGAACATTATATTTTCTTAACACGTCTGGATAAATTATATTATTCATTGCTTATATGTATGTTGAAACTGTATCTGTGTAGGTACTTGTATCTTGACCTTGTTGGACAAAGAATCGGATTACAATAAATTCTGTCTGTCATAAAAGGCGACTGAGCGGGGCCTTCGGTCTTTTAGTTTGAAAAGAGGTTGTTGCTCTTTTCAAACGAAATTATATTGTTACTGTCTGTATCACTTTCTATAATGTTGGTTAGTCTTATTTGTTATTGAAGATTTAAATTTCACACTATCTATACTATAATAGTACGGCTGGCCTGTTGGTCTAGTGGTTAGTGACCCTGACTGCTAAGCCGGAGGTCGTGGGTTCGATCCCCACCCAGGACAAATCTTTGTGTGATGAGCATTAAGATTTGTTCTGTGTCTGGGTGTAATTTATCTATAATATGTATTGTATCGCTCGTTGTGGCGGAAATTAGGTGAGGCCTATGTTCAGCAGTGGACGTCATTGGGCTGATATGATGATGATGATGATGTATGTATTTACAAAAAAAAAGTATTTAAGTAGTATATCAGTTGTTTAGTACCCATAACACAAGCAAATATAAGTGCTTACTTTGGGACTAAATGACGCTGTGTGAATGTGGTAGAATATTATTATTATTATTATTAATAAAGATATGTCTGCCTTCTATCGTAGTATTAAAATCGCTAATCATTCGAAAAAAAAGCTACTAAATCGGTAATAAGTAGCTAGTCTGCGGGGGCTCTTGGACCTTGCTTTTGTGATTTAAAAAAATACACAAACAAAAATAATTTTATAGCTTTGCACTTTGTTTTTTTTTACATTTGGTCTTTTAATAGTCTATCAACATCATTTCAACCCATAAGCGTCCCACTGCTGGGCACGGGTCTCCTCCAAAGAATGTGGAGGGAATTAAGTCTACTATACCACACTGGCGGGTTGGTATAGGGTTTGTTTCGAATTTAGTCGCAGGGCTCTTGTCTGCATAGCATAAGGTTGACTCCTAGTCGCCTTTTACGAATATTAAAATATTCTATCATCATCATTTCAACCATAAACGTCCCACTGCTAGGCATGTGTCTCTTCCAAATTAAGCCTACTATAACAAGCTGTAAATATTTCTTAATACCTGCCTTTCATCAGTAACCCATTAAGTCCCACTGCTGGGCTCGGGTCTCCTCTCCCCTAACTAGAGAGCTGAGAGGGTTTTAGGCCATAATCTACTCACGCTGGCCTAGTAGGGGTTGGTGGATCAGACATACTCATAGAATTTCTTCTAGTGTATGTGGGTTTCCTCACGATGTTTTCCTACATATAAATTCCACAAAGTGGAATCGACATTGGTACTGCTTGGTCGGGATCGAACTCGGACCGCGTGATTTGCACGCCGGTACCTTATCCATTCAGCCACCATCGCTTTACCTGCCTTTACCGTTAGCTAAA
The DNA here is from genome assembly GCA_905147015.1 of Laspeyria flexula. Taxonomy (NCBI): domain Eukaryota; kingdom Metazoa; phylum Arthropoda; class Insecta; order Lepidoptera; family Erebidae; genus Laspeyria; species Laspeyria flexula. The sequence goes on along the minus strand of LR989960.1, from coordinate 12,971,982 downwards.
TTAAGTTGACCTATATCACAGCTAAAATGTAGGAAATGCTGAAAATCTGCGGTAAGTCGTTTACTATGTATGTTGCTATGCGACAAGTCTGTGACTAAACTAAGTTATTCCAAACCTACTGTCCCTAAAACACAGTTATTACAACTAGTTTATGAGCTTAGTCTTGCTTTACAGAAACGTTGAGATTGTGTTACTATGGAACAACTTTGTTGTCTTGACTATATTTAGTTCATATAAACGTAGATTCTAGGCATTGTGTCTTTGTATGTTATATGATTTCACTTTGTGGAATTTATATGTACTTGTCATGTGACTTACCATCTGGTAACGGTGAAGGAAAACATCGTGAGGAAGCCCACATACTCTAGAAGAAATTCTATGGGTATGTCTGATCCACCAACCCGCACTAGGCCTGCGTGTGTGGATTATGGCCTAAACCCTCTCCGCTCTCTAGATAGAGAAGAGGAGACCCGAGCCCAGCAGTGGATTAATGGGTTGCTGATGATGATGATGATGTTTTATATCAAACAGAGACATTTTGCCCATTACTCGTACATAGTTCTACTGCACCCTCAAAGCATTGGTAGGCCCTGTTGTAGATTGAAACTTCTACTATCAATGATGATTAAAAATAGTGGCCTAAGTTTCTTTCCAAGTTCTTCTCAGAGCTCAACCTTGTCAGTGAACTGGCAAATTTGCTGACACCTATTTTTGGCTTTGTATGACGTTCATAAGTATTTGAACTATATGAAATAAATGTGGGTGTGAAACACCTCTGCCTACCCCGTGGCGGAAAAGGGCGTGATACTATGTTTTGTTTATGTTATCAAATAAAGATTATGACTATAACTATGACTATGGTATCACTACTACAAGTACATAGTAAGTATACTAAATGAAAAATTCTTAAAGATAACTGGGTAGAGAAATATTTTTATAATATATCAGATTTTTTAACAGTAGGCTAAATTCCCTCCAGCATGTTCAGAGGATGACGTCCCAGCTATGGGATGTCTATGTTTTGAAATGATAATTAATGATGAAACTGTTTTATTCTCCACCAGCTGATTCTAAAACTTATCCACAAGCAATAAAGTTTCTATTCTAATCTACAAAAAAATCCCTGTGTATAAGAAAATGGCTGAACCATATAAGTTACAACCAACTATAAAGGTATTCTCTTAACAGCACCTAGGATGCTAATATTACTAAGTCTCGTGTGTCTCGTATAAAGTTATTGGGAGACAGAATAATAATTATATGTTAACCAAAATGTATATAGTATAATTGCACTTTTAATATCTAGCAGTGTTAAACTGTTTACTACTGAATTAAACATAATAGTACGATATTACATGATAGTATCATAGGTCGTCAGTTTATTTATGTATATTTATATTATACAGGGGGCGACCGTTGGTTGCAGGCGCACAGGACCGTTCGCAGTGGCGTAAATTAGGTGAGGCCTATGTTCAGCAGTGGACGTCGTTGGGCTGATATGATGATGATGATGATGATGATATTATATGCCGCAATTGATGTTTTAAAAATATGTTCAAATGTTTGTAACAAATATTTACAGATTTTTATTGGAAGCTGTCCTTCCAACAAAAATCTGCAAATATTCGGTTTCGGATTTTGGGGGTGTTTTATGTATACTATGAATGTAAGTACACATATTATTTAGATATATAATATATGTATGTTTTTAGGTTGTCTAGATCCAATAGAGGTTTATTATGGCTTACTTTGGGTTATTATTATTTATTCGATTCAACATATTTTTTAAAAATTAGGAGGAGATTATTGGAGCAACAAAGATTTCTTTCAAGAACTGTGTAGAGGTATTGAAATTATGTTAACACTTAATAATCCTAATGTAATAATGAAAACTAATAATATAATTATAGCTACACTCACATAAAAATATTTATCGATACAAAATTAAATAGCTTTAGAAATGAAGGGCTTCTAAAATATATTCAAAACTAGAAATGTATTTATTTTTGCTCCAAAATCACGACTTATTTTTATGAGTTGTTTGTGAAGCTTGTCATTGTTAACATCTAGATTATAAGGACGTCTAAACAAAATAAACGGAACACAAGTAAAAGAACAATAGAATTCAAAATGGAAACGGAATGTATAATCAAATCAACTTGCTTTCACACCGTCTCTATCCATGCAAACTGAATAATATCTGCGTCAATTGGAATTGAACTTTGTTTTAATAGAATAAGGCTTATATTTCTTGGAAATAATTGTTGGTATGTGTGTAAGGTTGAACAATAGGCCACTCGAGTGGCTCCAACACGATGTTAATGCTAATATGAAGGATGTGAGTCCCTGTCAGTATATTTGCGGGATATTTATTATTTTGTTTGTATTCAAATCGATTGAGAGAGTGCACGAGTATGTATTTATTCAATAATGTTAAGTGATTTACTTGTGTCATGACTTTTTATTTGGTTACATGATTGCCTGCTGCTTGGATGAACTAGCTATCGGGTCCTTCCTAAAGTAATAGTACCTAATTCGATTTTCAGATCGGACACATTGCTTCTGATTTATTGTCAGTATATTTTAGTAACTGATTAAATTCATTGGGATTCATAAAGATGGTGTAGCTTTAAGTGACGCAAAAAGTAACTAATTAAATATAATATCTTTGAAAAAAATTACTGTCAGTGCCTCGCCACTAACGTCGCCAGGCCGAGTGTCGTGGTTTCTACATCTGCATCCTCACGAATCAAATATTTTTAATATTATTAATTTTGGACCACAAGCCATGAGCGGTTTCTTCAGCTAGTTACTGATCTGTTGTAGCGTAGAGACAAATATTTGTGGGTTTCATAGAAATTTGTCTAGTGTCTGAGTGTACGTTTCTTTATTTGTAAATTCCCTTGTGATAAAGGGCTTGTTCTTTAAATAACTATCATTAAAGTGGTATTTTTTTCACAAAAAATAAATGACATCACGTCTTGATAAAAACAGATATTTTTTTCAGGAATGTATAGCCTAATCAAGGTTTATTTATTTATTGCGGTACAAGAAACATACAGTACTATGATAACAATAGGAAGAGACCAATAATGCTAGCAATATCACCAATTAAGTTTATAAAAATTAAATTGCACTCGACGGTAAGTTGCACATAAACCACATAATAAACTTTAAAATAAAAACAAAAACTAAATAACAAAAATTAAAATTTCTAATTATGACAAAATGAAATACCTATTTTGTTTTTAAATTTAACTTATATTTTCCCAATATAATGTAATAATAAAAATAATATTCTACCACATTTACACAGCGCCATCTAGTCCCAAATTAAGCAATTATATTTGCTTGTGTTATGGGTACTAAACAACTGATATACCTACTACTTAAACACATTTTTTTTATAAATACATACATACTATAGATAAATTACACCCAAACACAGAACAAACCCTTATGCTCATCACACAAAGATTTGTCTTGGGTGGGGATCGAACCCACGACCTCCGGTTTAGCAGTCAGGGTCACTAACCACTAGACCAACAGGCCAGTCATTGCATTTTGAAGATTTATTATTTATTATTATTAGTTTTGGTATAAAACAGTTAATATATAAGATATTAACTGTTTTATACCAAAACAACAAGTTCAACATCTAAATGAATCACAGTATCAGGTGTTTATCTCACAGTGCAAATTGCTTGCGATTAACTGACTGAAATGGATTACAGTCGTGGGAAGGGAAACACCGGAAACTATTTGTAACTCCTTTACTAAACCACTCTAGTTAATATAGAATATTGACTCACTGTAACATACATACATACACGTCATAACTATGTCTAGGATGATTGATAATGCAAATTTTAGGCGGCTAATTAGACATTAGTGAAAACATGTCTCAATCTTACTGCAAAAAGAAAGGGCTTTGTAAGACGAATCTGACATGGATAAGTTACGTTAGAAGTCTGTCTTTGTGGTTATTTTTTTTGACATTTTCATCACTGTCTAATTAGGTATCTATGTTTTCGCGAACGATTTCATTCCACTGCTAGGCAAAGATCCCGATAATTTCCATGCTTTTCTATCCTAAGATTAAAAACCAAAATAATTACCTACCTAAATAGATATTTAGGTAGGTACTTTAGTAAAATTACTAAAGTAAAATAATAGCATGGTTCGGGAAAGAATGGTCTTGGGATTTCATATCTTGAAATTCTCAGATTCTCAGTCATCAACCAGAAGTCTGAAAAAATGTGCTCGGTTATTGACAGTAGACGCACATAGGTAGCGAAATGTGAGTATCATAAACCTTTGCCTAAATCGATGGTGGCCAAATAGATAAGTGACCGACATGCAAATCCTGCGGTCCGAATTAGATTCCGACCGGCAGTACCAATGTGGAACTTTACTTTGTGGAATTTATATACGTACCAGTCAAGTGACTTACTATCTGCTGACGGCTAAGGAAAACATTGTGAGAAAACCCACTCATCCTAGAAGTAATTAAGTGTAGGTAATACCGTAATAGGTATGTGTGAGTCCTACAATATATCAGTAACTGGTCGACGTTGCAAAGAAGCGTCTAAAATTACAAAAAAATATACCTCTGCCTACCCCTTTCAGGATAAAATGCGTAAGGCTATGTTATATTATATAGCTACCACTGGGTGACTGGCAATGCACTGATAGCTTCAAATTATTCATCGGCTGGTATAAATTAAACCCTGCCGCATCATTACTCACGTGAAACCACATCTGCTACCCAGAGATGAGTCCCTGGATTTATAAAACTTCTACGTAACACGCAAATATGGACAATATTGCATATACGTAATTGATAAGTGTACTGAACCAGTTTTCAATTAAATGCTCTGCTAAATTGCAGTTGTATTCGGAATCTCCAAAGAAGTAAAGTAAGGAATTCTTCTCATATAAAGATTAGAGTAAGAGCCGATATTAACTAAGAAAAATCAAATAACTTGGTTCCAAGTGCTTTATCTTGGGCACCATTTAAATTTGCCTGAGAATATTACTATCTGTAAAAATTACGCCATTATAATTTGGGTAGAGAATAATACAAAACAATGAATTTTAGTTTCTATGGCAAAAGATACAAGTTATTAGGAGAGTAAGAATCTCTACCCTTAAACGTAGATAGCTATGAAGATCAAGACCCAAATCTACGCAGATTAACACACTAAAAAAAGTACGACCAGACTCGAAAAAATCACATTACGAATCACAGAAATAATAATTGTGTTGTGTGGTATAATCGAATCAACAATACTGGACATGGCAATTTTAAGAGGGAACGCGGTCTGCGAGGAATTAAGAAAATAGGTATTTAGGGAAACTATGGCTGTGTCCTTACCTCAAGTCTACAACCGTAGAGTGCGATAGAAACACCTGCTCAGACAGATTATAAGACAAAAATGTTGTCTTGGTCGCGATTCTTCGCATTATTAAATCAATGCTATGAGAATAGCGATAGAGAATAGTGCCGCGGTTACATCTTACTATCGTTTGAGGTAATAAAAATATACTGGAGTAGGTTATAGATGTAAAATGAGTACATAAATCTAAAATTAGATTTATTTGATTTTTGTATGCATAAAAATAATCACTTATGAAAAGCTTGACTGACTTGGATGATTTGAATAGAGTTTGTATTGATAAATTTACTATAAAAAGAATTCTTTCATTTTTCAAAAATTTACCAGAATAAGTCAAAAATTTCGTTGGAATCATTATTAAGTAGTAGTTTTTTGCACAAGAGCTGGGGTTGGTTCAAAGCAATTAAAAAAAGGGATAGGACACAGTATTTTTCGTTCAAATCAAAAACACAATAACCCTGAAAATGTAGACTTTGTTTCTTAAACGGCCAGCATTTGCATTATCAGGTAAACAGCAATCTTTTGATGACTCCAACCTACGTTGCATAAATCCATAGGCGACGGCTACACGAACATTACTGCAGTAATAAAAAAACCGATTAAAATAACAAATTTATTCGTTTATAAGTAGAAATTCTGAAGTCTCAGTAGTAGGTGTTTTCTCTTCTAAAATGATTTCAACGTATTTGTCCACTGTCATCAAATCTCCGTCAGTTTGACTTGCTATAGACGTAGATGTTGTAGATAAATTTCTCTCAGCTAACAGGTTCATTCTAGACTTATTTTTTATCAATCGAGCAGTAGATCCACTAAACGAGTAATTACTATGAGTGTGAGCATTACAAAAATCAGTTTGGTCTGAATTTCCTTCAACTGAAAATATGGTCATAGTTGAACTTGCACGGGAAATGTGTGGGTGAGGAGTAGGCATCCTTCAATATTTTATGATGTTTTATATTTTATTGAAACTTTGTTTTGAGCCGAAATATTTTTTTATATAAATCAGCACAGTTTCCATATTTATCGTGCAAGCTGATAATATGTTGGGTCCACTTTTTAGAATGCCAAACTTACGTATTGTCTTTAGCGCAAGCTGGTCAGTATCTTCATGTGTCACGTGGGAGACCAAGGGGCAATTCTTCGCTGGAGACATATTTTTAGAATTCTATTAACATCTTACACTTGGTTATGACTAGCTCGAGTGAACAGAGAATTTCTTTTTGTACAGATTTCAAAATTATTAGCTTATTTTGGCCTTAAAGTAAAATTAAAGGCCTTACAGTTAAGTTTAAGCCTTTGCTTAGATGATTAGATATAAATAATTTAATACTTTTTTTTGTATAAAGGTTTGCTATAAAGACAGCATCTAAAATTGTTTATTTTTATATTTTATTTTAAAATCACACATTTTAGAAGTGGAATGTAAATATTGATGTGCAAAGAAAATAATGTTGCGTGTTTGTCTATCAAATTGACATATCATTATCAAAACTTCGTTCAAAAACTTGGATAAACATTTTTACCTTTTGGATTGTAGAGGTCAATATACATTTGGGGGTAATTTTTCAAAGGTAAAAAGGTAATAAAATTAAAAATTTCTAATAAATAAAATCTACAATAAACATACAAAAGATGGTTGTTTTATGTTTTTTTTTTTTTTTTTTTTTATACCACGACGGTGGCAAACAGACGTACGGTCCGCCTGATGGTAAGCGGTTACCGTAGCCTATGGGCGCCTGCAACACCAGGGGCATCACGAGCGCGTTGCCGACCCTTAAGAAACCTATTCACTCCTTTTTTGAAGAACCCCATACTGTAGTCCCTTGGGAAAACCTCGTTAGGGAGTTCATTCCACAACCTGATGGTTCTTGGGAGGAAATTCCTCTGGAACCGCGCGGTACGAGACCATTTCGGTTCTAAGGTGTGGGGATGAACTCCCTGCCGATGGCGAGCGGTGCGATGGTAGAAGGTGGCCGTGGGCATCATCTCAAACAGTTCTTCAGAGCACAACCCATTATACAGGCGGTAGAACACACATAGGGAGGCAAAGTCTCTCCTCGCACTTAATGGTTCGATACCGCCTGTTAGTATAGGATCGTCGACGATTCTCACAGCGCGCTTCTGAACCGAGTCAAAATGCCCAAGCTGGTATCCAGGTGCTCCCGCCCACAGGTGACAGCAGTACTCCATATGGGGCCGGACTTGCGATTTATACAAAAGCAGCCGTTGCCCAGGTGTAAAGTACTGCCTTGCTCTGTTGAGCACACCGAGCTTTTTGGACGCCAACTTGGCCTTATCCTCTAAATGACGTCGGAACTGAACGTCGCTGGAGATGTCGACACCTAGGATCCATATACTAGGTGAGATGGTAAGGGTTGTACCCTGGAACTGGAGGGCCACAGTGAATGGGGTTTTCTTAGCGGTGAACGCACAAACTTGTGTCTTAGTGGGGTTAAATCGGACTAAATTGTCTCGGCCCCAATCGGAGACTCTAGATAGAGTACTCTCGATTTCAGACACAAGTTGTTCGCGACTTTCTGCCACAATGGAACGAGGGATGTTTGCACGGCCCGTATAAGACGCGTCACCCGTACTGTCGTCTGCATAGCAATGAATACTGCCAATAGACAGTATGTCATTGATATGCAGCAAAAACAGTGTCGGGGACAGTACGCAGCCTTGTGGGACGCCGGCGTTAATGTCCATGCTATCGGAGCAGCTCCCGTTGACTACGGTTGTTATGCGTCTGCTGGACAGAAAGCTGGCGACCCAATTGCACAATCCCTCGGGCAGTCCGTAAGATGGCAGCTTTGATAGAAGACCACGGTGCCAGACCCGATCGAACGCCTTCGCTATATATCTAGGCTGACTGCCAATGCCTCACCTTGACTCTCAATGGCTGAAGCCCAACGGTGTGTGAGATACACTAGAAGATCACCAGTCGAGCGAGCATGGCGGAAGCCGTATTGGCGGTCGCTGACAAGTTCGTGTTCTTCTAGGTATCTTAGGAGCTGGGTGTTAATTACACGCTCCATCACCTTAGAGAGAAGGGAGGTTATAGCTATAGGCCTGTAATTCGATGGGTCTGATCCATCGCCCTTTTTGGGCACGGGGTGCACGTGGGCGGTCTTCCACAAAGACGGAACTTGCCTACTGTGGTAAGAAAGCGCGAAAAGTCGCGTCAGCACGGGACACAACTCGGGGGCACACTGCTTAAGGACCACTGCTGGTATGCCGTCTGGCCCCCTCGACTTATGGACATCGAGACAGAGTAACTCTCGCCGGACTTCTCGTTGTGAGATTTTGATTTCCGGCATAGAGACTCCGCACCACGGGATGTTAGGTGGTACCATCATCGTCCAAGGTCGAGTTCGAGGCAAAGAGTGTGCCAAGTAGGTCGGCTTTCTCTTTAGCACTATGGGCCAAGTTGCCATCGGCTTTACGCAGTGGTGGCAAGGACGACTGACAAAAGTTTCCCTCGGCAGCTTTGGCAAGCGACCAAAAGGCACGACTCCCGGAGGGGTAGGCCACCAGCCGCTCACCAATTCTGCCGACGAAATCGAATTTAGCTCTGGCAATCGTCCTCTTACTGGATCTCGAGGCAGCTAAAAAATCTAAATAATCTAGTAAATAATCTATCTAAAAAATCTATATAAGTGTAAATAATCTTTAAAAAATAAATATTAACAATGGTTTTTTGTTAACCCGATACGATTTTTTTTGAAAATAAATGCTCCAAAGTAGCATAAATAATTATCTCTTCCCTCTATTAACTAAACTGTAACACCTAAAAATTTGAAAATAATCACAAAAAAATAACTCTTTATAGTAAATACTTTCAATCAAAATTATTTTGAAAATGAACGGATATACCGTTTCTAGATAATTGCCTAAAAACTGGGCTTCTCAACAAAAGGACTTAAGCGCAATGAAGATACGCTCTTTTGCTGCGGAACCCTATATTGAGCATGGTCCGACGTGCTCTTAATCGGTTTTTTTTAAGGCAATGGTTCTATAGTAATAATATTCTCAAGAGCTGTTAACAGTAGACTGACCAAAAGGAATACCATCCTTCTTTCACCTTAAAAGTAATAAAAGACGCTCAAATTCTCAAATTTAGGTTTTCATTTATAGAAACAATTAGGGTTTTAATATTTAGTTATTTGCTCATCCGAGGGCTCTTGCTCTTCACTGTTCTTGCCCTCTACCGTGTTTTTGATACCTGCAAGATCTTCAAATGTATCTTTGTTTGTGGTCTCCTCAGATGTGGTCTTTTCGGTTGTGGTCTCTTCAGTTGTGGTCTCTTTAGTTGTGGCCTCTTCAGATATGGTCTCTTCAGTTGTGGTCTCTTCAGTTGTGGTCTCTTCAGTTGTGGCCTCTTCAGATATGGTCTCTTCAGTTGTGGTCTCTTCAGTTGTGGTCTCTTCAGTTGTGGCCTCCTCAGATATGGTCTCTTCAGTTGTGGTCTCTTCAGTTGTGGTCTCTTCAGTTGTGGTCTCTTCAGTTGTGGTCTCTTCAGTTGTGGTCACTTCAGTTGTGATCTTTTCAGTTGTCAATTCTTCAGATGTAGACTTATCATACGTACTAGCTTCAATCTTTAGTTCAGGAACTACTTCAGTAATTACTGCTATATATTTTTCAGTTGTTTTCTCCGTAGTAGTAGAAGTAGATGTTGATTTCACTCTTACAGGATCTTCTGCATGTTTCGGCTTGTGTTTTGGACCAAAGTATTTTTCATACAAATCAGCAAAAACTCCATAGCTTTCTTCTGAGTTACTGTGTTCGTGTGACTCGTCATGAGTGTCATATAATACATGGCCACAATAGCACACATGGTCCTTTCCACAGAAAGCTGGTCTCCTTAGCATCATACATTTGTGAATGCATTCCCTTGCTATGTCCAAGTTAGGGCAAAAGTGTGCAATATGATGCCTTAATGTCGATCGTAGTGCCATTTCGTCCAATCTTACGTATTTAGCTAATCAAAATAGAGTCCATAAATATACAATAGTCAAAAATAAACAATAAGAAAGTATGATAATGAAATGTGTTAAATGAAATTTAGCTATTAATGTAACACTAAACCATTGTATACACTAGAATAGCTTTTTTGTGTATATTTATTTACGTATTTATACAATATGAGCACTTCAAAGATTATTATTATTATAACAAATCAAATTAAACGATAAGTTTATCACAAAAATTGTTTTTATTTTTTCAAAATATTGAGATCCACCGATATTACCTACGTAGTGGTGGCACGCCCAGATCAAGAAGTGGTATTAGTCGTCGAATTGTTCTCCGAGGTAGTTGTATAAACCCTGTGATTTTGTAAACATATTGGACATCTTTATGTTGCGACCAACAAAGTTGTTTCTATAAACGCCGCAGTTACATTCCTGGTTTTCATCGCAGAACCCTTGCTGTCCGCTCACCGAACATGTTCTGAGACATTCATCAGCCTTTACCAAGCTATGACAACCATGACCAAGGAACCCTCTCCGATGAACGACGGACGGCTCTGTCATGTATGTTATTGCTACACAAGATAAAAATTTAAGATTTTAACTATATGTAAACGTGAAAAGAATAACTAACCACAAACCTTAATTGTTGAGTCTGTAGATAAAATTTTTGAAAGTATTGTCACCACTGAGGTAACTATAAAAAATGACTAAGTAGTTTTTAGAACACAGTACCATCCATACAGTAATGAAACAGCTTTGATCTGGATCGCACCTTGCCACTATGTAGGTGAAGATATAGAAGATATAGGGCCATATAAGCTACCTACTAAAATTTGGAAAAAAAGTTTGAGGTAAGCAACTTCGTTCCTCAAATTTTAGTAAGTATCATGATTGACTAAAAACAAAAACAAATTTATAATATTTAATTATCGTTATTAAAAATAAATTTAGTATTCTACAATTTTTTATTTTCAATATTGTCAGTACAGCTGAAGTAAGCAATAAAATAAGCCTTAACCGCTTTAGGACACATTTACTACAGAGAAATTCATTGTTTTATGTCCATCATCATCACTCCCAGCCTACGTTTCCAGAAAATTTTGCGTACCTATATCGTCGTTTGACTGAATGGTGATACAATTATATTAAAATTTTTAGCGCTACTAAAAATGTCTCATTTGTATTTTTGGAATTCTAAATAAAAATGCCAATATTTTCATTACTCCTAAGACTGTTTCTTTACTGTATGGATTCATTTTACTGTTTCTTTATTTCAACAAATTAGATGTACTGACGTAGACATTTAACACAATTTTAATGTGCCGTAATATTTTTTTGATATTTAATGAATTCATGAGTAAAGTAAAGCAAAGTTAAAAACACATAAAAAGCTTTTCAGTAAACATTTTGGGCTGCACCCGAAATAACTTTTCCAATATACATAGATTGACTAACCTGGTTATTCAGAAATTTTAAGATGATTATCCCAGTCACAAATAAGTAAGTAACATAAAATTGGTTTATTTTTCTTTAACAAGATTTGTCGAGATATCAACAAAAGTCTAAATCATGAAACACACAAAGGATGATCTGAACCCTCCTTATTGTGTTACTGACGTAAATTAAATTGTTAGTTGATTAAAATAGATAGTTTTCAATCAAGTTTGGATTCTCAATTAACTCCTGCATCTAAAACAGCGTGGAATATACCCATAATTGAAAACAAATAGAAGATCGCATAACAAGATAATTAACTTGTGACATTTTATATTAAATAATTTAATTAATTGAATTTATAATGTAAAGTAATAAAAAAAAATGTAATTATTTTCAAACACAATGTAAAAATTGTTATTGAATAAATTAATATAATATGAACTTTCATCAAAGCAAAGCTCACATGTACTAATAGAGTTACCTATTATCTCAAATCGAAAAGACGACTAAATTCTGATCGAGCAATAACCAACCAAAATAGATTTTTTTTATAGAGAGCTTTATTGCATATGTTGAGGTTTTACTTTTTGAGAATTGTAGTTGTATTTTGGCTATATTTCATTCAAGAGTAGAAAAATTCTGAATAACTTATAATAATATTTTTGCATTGCCATCAAATTAGTTTACAAAGTACAGTAAAGTCTTTCCCGGTAAAGTAGTCCAGATAGTTTTAAAGACATTTGAATATGCTTCTCCTGTATCTTTGATTCTGATAATAAAACCCATCCCGAAGTACCCAATGGGAATGAGGAAGACCAGGAGGAATATGACAAAGACACATAGAGACCAGAAAATAATTTAATAAATCATCTAATCGGCTTACTGCCTGTTCCTTCTTCCGAGTCAGATTCCGATGAGATGTCTTCAATAGATATAGTCTTCGGGTCTTCGTTCTTTGTTTTTGATCTACGAATAAGTTCCTGCAGAACTAAAGTTTAGTTTTTTTATTTAATTATCAAACCATAAAGTTTTTAATTTATGTTAAATTAATGTGAATACAGATTATCATAATCGTTTAACGCCAAAATTATATTTTTTGGGACATAATTGTATATGGTGAATTAAGATACGTCATTATAATATTTATGACTACGAATTACTCCGTCTATAAATTATTTGATTTCAACTGGGTCCAGTTCCATTGATAGCATTCTACCAAAAGACATATTTTTATTTTACAAAAAAATCTACTTCTCTTTTTGTGAAGAAAACCTTAGTTTTACACTTGTGTCTCGTGACAGCTTATTAAATCTTAAATCTTATAAACAAATCTTTAACGTACCGGCTTCTAAACCAGCGGTGTCTAAGTCTCCAGACGTTGGAACTTCGTCGTAGTTTTCTTGATGTCCACCATGTCTAGGCGAACTGCCAGCTGCATCTTTTTTCAGCTGCCTAATTAGAGCCTCTACAGTTTTATAGGAACATTTGTCAATTAGTCCATTATATCATATTTTAAATATAAGTTGGTTCATAATTATGTGGTAAATGAAGGAAGGACAGTCGTCATTTAATTCAATGTTACAATGTATTAAATAATAAAGTAGGTGTTAATTAATATAATAATAATAGTTAATATAATAATAAAATTTTGATGCCAAATCTTAAGAACACTTCTGAATAATAAAAATGTCTAAAAACAGTGAGTAAATAAGTTAGAATAATTAAGTGAAAGTAAGGTCGGTAACCCACACTAGGCCAGCGTGTATGAATTAAGCTTAGCCATAATTCATACACGCTGGCCTAGTAACTAGTGCGGGTCCAGATAAACTCTCTAAATAAAAGAGAGGAGATCTGAGCCCAATAGTGGGCAATAATGGGTTGCTAATGATGATGAAGTTAATATTTCTACCAAAGTTTAAATTTGTATTAATTATAATCATAATATTACACAAATAATAACTAAAAACATCAGAAAAAAAATATCAGTGCGTAGAACTAACCAGGACTATGAACGACAATAATGAAATGAATTCATTTCAGGTTGTTAACATAGTAGAAACCAGTAAAATAAAACCTAAGTAATATTAGAATAAAGCAGATATTTGATAGATGGACATCTTGAATATTTTCATAAGTACTCGTATTAATCTTAGATACATACCATCTTTTTTCATCTGCGGTTTTACTTCAACGCAAAAACATTTGCCTAGTAGACAAGCATGATTTGGGCCGCACCGTTGTTGACAAGACTCTTGCATACCATCACTGTTGCAATTCTCCATATACCTCGCTGTGCGTAGTGCGTCTTCAAAACCGAAGTAATAGTCGAGTGAAATTTCACCAACTGGAAATGAAACATTTTAAAATAAAAAGATTATCTTTCGAACGTTTTATAACTGAAGAGCGAAAACGTTTTAATTTAATGAATACTTGAAATGTCATAATAATCCGTACGGTTGTCGCCGCTACAAAGGAAATACTTTTTGTTATGGCCTATGTCCAGCAGTGGACTAGTACAGGCTGATGATGATGATGATGATGATGATGATGGCATTCGTATTCTTAGGTATAATAGTCATTTTTACTTCTATTAATTATTCTAAAAGAATGGCACTCATATAACTTTTTATCCAAAATAAGTATAAAAAAACGAAAGTCAATAGTATAAATTTAGACAACAAAAAATTAGAGACTAGAGAAAATGCAACTAACCTGCAAAGGCTTTAGTATCATAGCTTTTTAGATACTAAATTCCATATAATTTGAAAGCCACAATGAATAAAGCATTTATAAAGAAACGAAACCAAAATTTTAACGTCTTACCTGCATTTTTGATGAGAGTAAACACTAAGCACGCAAGGAAATATTTATCAAGCATTGTCGATATTAATCACCAGCACACTAACGAGACATCCGACGTGTCCAGCATAATGAGATTTATAATTGATTTTACACCAACTATAATACGACAACGACAATAGGTTTGGACAATTGAATTCTTATCTGAACACTTACTGAGTGATTCTGTATTGCATAAATATAAATCTATGAACCGTAATTTTGGGAGATTGTCCTAATGACCCTTTCAATTGTTTTGTTTACTTTGCTCTCTTCTTGTAACTGTAGATAAAGTAATTGTTATATATAAAAAAGTTTCCGTAACAATTTTTTTCTTATTGAAATACTTATCTTTATTAAATAATTAAACCCAAACAGCTGTAGTGAAAGCTTTATAGGCGTTAATTATTTTTCATAAAAACTATTTAAAAATTAAGGTTATTTTTATCGCGAGCCTGGATAATCGTCATCATCATCATGATGTCCACTGTTGAACATAAGCCTCACCTAATTTCCGCCACAGCGAGGGATTTTGTGCCGCCCGCATCCAACATACATAGTCTAGGTAAAACAATGAGAAAAAGTAAAACCACTTCAAAGAATGTGGAGGGAATTTGACCTATTATACCACGCTGGCCAGAGGGTTTGGTATAGGGTTTGTTTTGAATTTTCTTTTTCTCGCAGTGCTCTTGTACAGTTACTCCCTTAGTCGCCTTTTACGACACCCACAGGTTGATACGGGATAGTGACATTATGTTTTGGATTTTGATATTGAATATAAAGTACTCTTCATCATCAGCAACCCATTAAGTCCCACTGCTGGGCTCGGGTCTCCTCTCCTCTATCTAGAGAGCTGAGAGGGTTTTTAGGCCATAATCCACTCACGCTAGCCTAGTGCGGGTTGGTGAAAAGTACTCTTATTTATTTTAATTTAAGATACTCTAGATTGCTCTAGCCACTTGCATAACATCCCACCAAACGAATAATTTCTGTTTTTTTTCGTTGCTTGAAATGGCAGACGAGCTGACGGGACCACCTGATGATGAGTGGTTACTTGTAGTATTTTTAGTAAATAAAAAATGATTCTAAAAAATAATAGGTTTTTTATCAGTGTGTTTTAGGCTAGCTTTTTTAGTAGCAGACGAAACCGCATAAACAAAGCTGATGTATTGTTATATAACGAGTTATCTTCAAACACATGTGTTATGGCGATTTACGTATCAGATGATTCAGTACACGTACCTACTTGATTGACTTGGTACAATTTATCTACGTAACAAGACGTACACGAGAATTCAAGACGTTGTACGTGGTTAGCAAATGTCGAGTTCAACAGATCGCGGTCCCAACCAATTATCAAGTCTTATAAATCAGACAAACTGTCCCTAAACAGGAGTGCTTCAAAACTGGCATCAAACAATGCCAAGTTAAGTCCAATTACAGCCAAGTCTAAACGAGTCCCGAGTGGGTAAAACTTCATTTCCTTACTTATAGAAAGTGAAGTATTTCTTCTGTGATATTGTGTGGTGTAAATACAGAAGACGAACGTTTCTACTCTAATTTTGTCTTGGCCCTTGGCTTTGCTTGTAAAGAATTTTAAGAACTTTTTTTATCCAGGCTTCATATAACTATTATAATATCAGTCATAGACATAGATGAGAGATTTTCACCCGGTTGTAACCCGCGCTGTGCTACGCTTCCAGCAACCAACTTTCAGTCCAATCAGACGTTAGTTCTGTGTGATGAAGTACACAGACTCCGCATTAATTTTCATAGTTTAAAAGATGAATAAAATTTCATTGAAATTCTCTGAGGTATTTAAGTGTGAAAATGTTTCGCAACGCTTTTACACTTAAGCCTTGGCATTATAATTGCATTTTAACATGATTAAAATTTGCTTTATACAATCATATGGAACCTGTTAATACGATTTACTAAACAACCACATATTAATGTTGCGGACGTAACTTTGAAAAGAAATTCTAACATTGGTTACAAAGATATAAAAAAATATATTTTATATATAAAACCATCAATAATAATAATGGCATTATGTCCTACATAAAACATACATTACAAAGCCGAACAGTTTATTTGGTTGATCGTGCTTATCTCAAATACTACTGGTTCGAATTGAAATATTTAGAAAGGCCTATTTATTCAAGTATCTTGCTACATCCAATAGAAGCCGAGTATTAGTTATTTGACTGGCCTGTTGGTCTAGTGGTTAGTGACCCTGACTGCTAAGCCGCAGGTAAAACCAAATAAATCTTTGTGTGATGAGCATAAAGGTTTGTTCTGTGTCTGGGTGTCATTTATCTATAATATGTATGTATTTACAAAAAAACATGTATTTAAGTAGTATATCAGTTGTTTAGTACCCATAACACAAGCAAATATAATTGCTTACTTTGGGACTAGATGGCGCTGTGTGAATGTATTAGAATATTATATATAATATATTATTATTATTAGCTAAATAGTGAAGCTCCAGCAACAGCAAGTGCAATACATAACAGCTTTCTTCTTGAAGGCATTTAAAAAGTTTCCGATTCACAAAATCGCTGATGCTTCTCAGTTGTTCCAAACGACAAAGTAACGACGTTCTTAATGAACTCTCCCTGTAAACTGTTCCAGAAGTTCAAAACTAGTCCACCAGAGAACGTTAGCATTCCCCCAATGTTTATAGAGATAAAGCTTTCAACTTAAGCATATTTTTATAAGCTCGTCTGTGTGCATTTTGAGTATTTTAATCTGAACATAGCATTTGGCATCACGCATTTTTACCAGAGTGGTAAGCAGAAGTGAATGACACCCACACGGAATCTAACATAGCTGGCAAAACCAGCTATGTTAGATTCCGTGTTAGGTGGTGATTTTCTAGATTCTGGGCTGATACTGAGAATTTCAAGATTCGGTTCAGCCGTTCTTGAGTTTTCGTGTGACTAACAACGTAATTTCATTTTTATTTATATAGATAGATTGCAGGTATTGGCATCGTTATAACGTATTAAAGTGGTTATATTCTCTTTGCCATATCAGTCAGGTGACATCTGACAATTGCTAAGCCATCAAAGATTATATAATTTATTTTAGAAACGTATAATTATTTTTTTATTGTTTGATTAGATTATTTGTTTTTTAAACTATGTGCCATGTTTTTCTTCCCTTTTTTCTATTTTCCCGACGTTTCAATCGAATTGCATTGAACTTGGTCACGGCTGGTGGTACAGTCATTATGAGAATAGACATTCTAATAGGACTTATTATGAATGTGTTGATGCCACAAAACAAAGAAATAAGTAAGAACATCAGTTCAGAGTTTGTAAACCGTAGGTAATCATAGAACCTGCGCTTAATGACTTACAGACCACAACCCGTGAGGTTAACACACCTGTTGATAATCTCAACGGGGGTTGAAATATTGCATCCCTTATGTAGCCTGCTGTTATTTTAATAAGGGACTTAGTTAAGGGGAGGTGAACCGTTTTTAACGTGTTAACATTCTTTGTATATTTTGCAGTTCAGAAATTTCGTAAAGGAATTGTCAACTTTGTGTTGTTTTTGAATATTCTTGATTTTTTTTAATGTAGTGTTACTTTTGACCAGCGTCATTAAAATACCGCCGCGACAAATATTATTAGTATCAGAGTTTATTTTAATTAAAAAGTGTATATGATTAAGAAACAAACAATTAAACAATATGTATTACGAAAAGAACAGGTAACAAATTATATAGCTAAGTGTACAACCCACTATGTCTCCATAGAACATATTTATTTTATCTTAACTTATTTATTTTCATGCTTATATCTTATATTAGTTAGATTATAATTATGTATATCTTAGATTAGTTAGATTCAATATTGCATACCTATTCTCCTTAACAAAAGAGCTTATTAAAACAGTCATTTCACCAAGAAATTGTTTCCATAAACCTGCGCAAAAGTAGCATTTTTAAGCCCCAGGGAGGTACTAAATTGAGTTCGGGCTCCGTTAGAAGTAAAATATATGGAATCTGATCCGCATAGTTGGTGTTACCGGCTGATACTTTTTTAATAATCTCCTTTAGCCATCGCATCGGTTTAAAACTAGCTTTATGGAATATTCTTCAAGAAGATTTTGCAACCAAATCTTTTTTAAGTCACTATTATCGTCTATATTGTAGTGAGGGAGGAGGAAAGAAAATGACAGACAATATGCCACCGGTAATACTCAATGGCAGTCCATTGCAGCGAGTATTTAAATTTAAATTCCTACTCCACATATTGACACCTGACCTCAACGACGATGCCGATATTGAGCGTGATCGGAGGGCGTTGTCCGTGAGAGCGAACATTGCTTGGCCGTTTTCGTGCTTACTGTACCACGTTCTACACATGCACCCTATGGGCTAGATATACTCGAAAAGCGTATGACGCCCTTCGAGTTCAATACAACACCGCGTTCAGAGTGCTGGTGGGGCTGCCCCGTTCCTGTAGCGCATCAGGGATGTTTGCAGACGCTAAAGTAGATTGTTTTTATGCCATTACGCGAAAGCGATGTGCATCTCTAGTGAGCAGGGTGCGGGGCAGCGCAAACAGCATTCTGAGCATGATAGCAAGCAGGTTAGACTGCTCGTATATAAATCGCTGCAGTGCTATCTCTCATGGGATGGTGCTGCGGTGATTTAATTTGATTTTATAAGTTACTAATTACTACCTAATGAGTCTTAGTCACTTAATAAATAAATATTCTATTCTATTCTATTTAATTTTGTGACCATTAACAAAGGCTGGCCCTTTATTATAAAGTACCTAATCAATTCGTATTAGAATTTTTTTGGCATTACACATTATTTTTTAAAACGTGAAAAACTTGTATTATTACTTATTTTTTTAACTCCCGTGTAATTTTAGCATTCTGCACTTTTTTTCCTTATGTACTTTATCTATGCTAAATCTGAACCATAAATCAGGGATCCGAACTTTTCGCTTCACATTCAAACAATAAGCTTATAATGTTTCCTCAGGAATCTAATATTCTATTTATAGGAATTGGCTGTAAATAGAGTATCTGGTTCTTTTTTTTTAATAGGTTAGCTGTGTATATTTTTAAGTTATGTGTAAATATTTAATAAGCTTATCAATTTTAAAAAACCTTGATGAATATTGCACCGTGTCCATGAGACATAAGGCAGCCTCTTATTAAAACATTTGACATGATATTGTCAAGTATTCTTGAATCATGGCATTCAGCCAACTACTACATTGTGAATAACTTTTTGTATCTACGAAGGTCACAAACTTAGCAAGAAAAAATCTTTTTTGTGTCAGCAAATATCTTAGCTCTGCGACTACATCTTCTCATAATAAATTAATAGCATAATACAAAGCTGCTATTGCCTCACAATTTGCATTTTATTTTAAACAAAATTGTAATCCGTTGAGTACGATGAAATATCAATTTTAATAATATTTTTATATTTTTTTATGTATCTATTATTAACAATAAAAAATTTAGCTATTATAATGTACTTGTTTAGCAAAAAAATCTCATTTAGAAATTAAAAACGACTTCAAAGAGAGAGAGAGCAAGAAATACAAAACTGAAATATCTACAATGAACTGAGACTTAGAACTAAAAGTAAAAAATACAAAAAACTTAATAAAATTCTTTATTAATCTAACTATACGTTAAGTTATTAACGATGTTTTTTGCTAGAGATCAATCTTCATGGTAGTCCTAAGTTCAATTGTAACGTTTCAACAATTCCACTCATTTCGTGAAACCTTTATGAATCTAAAAGCAAACGAGTACTAAAAGTAAAGTTCTCAAAGTAATTAGAACAAAACTAATTTTGGAGACTTGAACGCTTGTCGCTTGAACAAAGAGTTCTAATGTTTGTTGGTAACAAACTTTGGCCCGTGATAATTGAGAGCACCATCTTTCTGAGACTCGTGTGTCATACTAAATCAGTCATCAATATCTTAGTTGTTTCTGTTTTAGTATGTATTCCAGTCTTTTGGGATTTTTTTTGGGCTAGCAAGTCTTCTGTCTCGTACACGTATGGCGGTTTTTCATTCTCTTTCGAAAAAGTGACGTAGGCTACTTACTATTTATCGATACTATGTATGAAAGCTCATATTTGCATAAGTTAGAGAAAGTAACTTTGGAATTTGACCACAGAACTACAATAATTGAATTGTGGCTGCTGCGTCACTTTACACGCTACCCAAATTGTAAATTACAAAAGATTGTAACTATCCATAGTGGCATGATTTCTTAAGTACTGTAACGACGGGGGTCGTAGTACAGTTAGGAAGGTGGAGATTTCAACGTTACGAATTTAAACTCATTTATTTTTTAAATTCTTGTTTATTTATTTACTGCGGAAAAGACATTTATAAACGGTAGTAAAAATAAACTTAAATAAATCCCACACTCAAATCTTTTCTTCTAGAGAGTTCTATCTCTCTAGAAGCTTCTTATTTTTTCCACCGATCCACAATCAAATGTGACAGAGCGAGCGTAAAAAGTTTTGCCAACCAAAGGAAAAGGTTATATATCTGGCAAAACTCGTCTGTACTTACCTATCATGTATAATATGATTTTAGATTGGTAGGAAAGACGCTAAGTAAATTAAATGATGTTTTGCTTGATATTTAACTTTAATAATATCAATATTGAATTTGTTGACATCCTCATCTAAAGTTACATGTATGGAATATATCTTTCAACAATTATGTGCTTAACTAATTTTATAACAAGCTTAATGAGAATACAATATTTAGTAGGTACATACTTAAACATAAAATTCGTTTTCAGAATCAAAGTAAATTACTTTCGAAGACCATGATTTGGTTCTAAAATTTCTATTCCTTTATAGTTTATTATCTTCAAGGGCAACTTGTAAGGTCCCCTTTTTGCGATGTATTCTTTGACTCCTGGCAAGTTTCTGACTTTGTCGACTGCAGCTTTAACCGTTGGGTAGTCTTTCTCCACTTCTATGTTCAAAAATAAATTGGTCGAATCTACTAATCCACTCAATATAAATTCAGCCCATGATAACTGCAAAATAAATGTATTGTCATATCCATATTCATTTATTTGCAAATATATACATTGCTGGTAGGTATTAAACATAATGATTAGAAATTAGGGTAGGTCAGTTTCATGCATTTCATTCCTAATTTATTACAATCGTATTAGTTATAAGTTTATTAAAATTATGTAGAATAAGTATGTCAAATATGTCTATTAATTGCGTCGGTCCAAATAATAAAATTTACACTGATACTTTCGTATGTCGTATGTCAAATCTAATTTTAATCTCGTAGGGTCTTAATTTTATTTTATAAAATGCAAATTAATCCTACTAATATTATAAATGCGAAAGTTTGTAAGAATGTTTGGATGTTTAGATGTTTGGATGTTTGGATGTTTGTTACCAGTAAACGAAAAAACCACTGAATAGATTTCAATGAAACTTTGCAGTAATTTACCTTATACATCAGAATAACATATAGGCTATATTTTATCTAGATATCGCGTAAATTGGCTAAACCATGAGAACAAATGTAAAGTAAGTCGGAGAAAAATCTGCCATCTTATAGCTATTTATGATTTCTCTACGTAAACCGTTAGTTTTACATAAGGACAATGTATGGAGGAATTGTTACTCTTAAATAGTTATAAAAAAAAGTCCGCGACAGCATATGCCTATCTTTTATGTGGAAGTCGATATAGAGAGAATAGTGAGCAAGAAATACATTTAAATCGGATACTGCATTTAAAGTGAAAAATTTCATGGTATTAAACTAATTCCTAGGAATGTAAATACCTTTATCACTTTTGTCATTTAATGTTGATAATTTTTGTCGTTTACACTAAGTTATTTCGACAAATAGTTTAAAAGTTATTACGATATTAAATGAAATGTATATAATCCCAAAAATCTTATAATAATACTGTATGTCACCCGTGACTTCGCTTACCTGTTATTTTGTTTCTGTGACCACAGCAACTTTTCACTTTTAGAGGGGAAATTTCGGCCAATATTTTCTAAGCACAGATAATTACTTCAGATTAAACATAACCAATATTACGTGATTGATTAGAATAGTACTTATCTTTGTAAACATCCATCCCGTGTCTTTTTGGTTAAAATTATCAAATATCCAAACAAACATTCATCCTTTCAACTTTGTGTATGTATATTACTATATTTATCAACGTCAACCCTGATGACAATTCAGTATGACAGATTAAAAAGAAATCAAAGATCTCTTTTTGCTTACTATACAACCTCATTACTTGAATATATTACTAATTATTCACCAGTAAATTCAAAGAATATATTATGACAATTGTGTAGTAAAATTATCAAGTAAGTAAAATATGAAATAAAATATTTTTTATAGAAAAGTAAATACTTAAACTGCAGTATCAAGGTAGTATAGTAGCAGAATACAAATACCATAGACCTAGGATCCGCGCGCCATTTTTATATATTCGCGCCATTTATTTTCGGTCTAAAATTTGACATTTGACAGTGAATTATCATTGTATGTATTTATGGTCGCTAAAGTCATAAACAAATAAAAATAAATGGATATTGTAAAATATGAAATAAAGTAAAATATGAAGAAAAATATTTTTCGTAGAAAAGTAAATACATTGCAGTATCAAGGTAGTATAGTAGCAGAATACAAATACCATAGACCTAGGATCCACGCGCTTTTTTTTTATAACGATTTTTTTTATTTATGGCTGTACGAAGTACGCCGGGTCAGCTAGTTATACATATACGGAGGATCGAATAAAATTATATCATCATCATTTAAACCTGTAAACGTTCCACTTGTGAGCACGGGTGTCTCCCAAAGAATGTGAAGGGAATTTAGCCTACTATTCTCCCAAATCAAATGGCAGTCTTTACATTTGCACCAAACAAATAATAATAATATAAATAGGCTGAAATGATGATGATTCATTTATGTTTGTGTTCTGAACGTACCTTTCCAATGAAAAAGCCTCCTTTATCTTTTAAATCCTTATCGAATCTAGAGAAATAATAGTCAATGTACTCTTCTAATACTTTCTTCTTTAATTCGCACTTTTTATCAAGGTCGTGTTCTATAACATACGCCACTGTCTCTAAAAATACACATACAAATTAATACATTATTTACTAAGGGACTTCTCACACAGCACGCGTTCATCTGTTCTGCTTTGCTTGTGATGTTTACGTTGTACTGGTTGACCGACGCGGTCAGAACGTCTCCTGTGTGGGTTTGTTTATGTAACGTAATACATACAATATGCGAACGTATAACGCGAACGCAGATGAATCCATGATCGACTACTGTCTAATAGCACCCTTATATAGAAAACAAGAATTCGCGCGGGGCTTTGCTCCTGTCATCGTTCTTTATTTGACGACTGTTCAGCACCTATTGGCCGTAGCGTGGTAACGGCAAAATAATTTTTGAAATCGGTCCAATTCCTTATCGTTACATACAAATAACATTAGTATACACTTGAACACTGTTTTAAACTCAACTGTTCTAAACAGATACCCAAGTAAATACGTCATTTATTATTTCTGGGTCTTTCCCCTTTGGGACCACGAAACTTTGGGACTATGGTGTCAATCGCGAAACGGCCTTTTTTGAATTGACTGTTTCACACCAAGAGCAAACCGTGGTCCTAATCAGGAATTCAAAATGAGACCTCCGCGATTCATCCCAAGCTAATAAAAATGATAAAATGATGATTTGATGAATTTAAAATTAATAATTTTACAGACTCATCAAATCAAATTAAGAAAATTAATACTTACTACTCCAATAGTCGTAAATAGTAAACACAATATTGTCCAAAACAGCTTGCTTCCAAGGATCATGAGGGATTAGTTCAGTATCCCTAGCTATATACTTAGCTATAGCTAAAGACTGGTGCAAAACACGGTCGCCTTCTTTGTACAGAGGAAACTGACCATACGGAAGAGCTGAAAATAGAATATGGAATGTTTGGTTCAACCGTACTGCAGGGGTTTCTCTGAATTTTGACATTCGATTAGTCAGTTGTCGCTGTCAAATGCTTGAAAGTGACTCGCTGTCACTTTCACACACCATAATATATGTAAATTTCCTGAAATTTCATTACATTTGACAGCGACATCAAAACCGACCAATCGAATTTCGAAATTCAGAGTAAGCCCCAAGGACAAAGACCCAAGGACCAATAACCACACTGAAGAGAAAAACAGACCAAATTACTAAGAAGCATTTATATTGTGTCATTTACGGTGAATAAAATGATGATATTCTGAGAGAAATTTATGATTAATAATAAAAGAAAATATATTTTTTTAATTTAACTCAAATAGATTCCCAACCATTCAAAAGACTGCTTTCATTTTTAGATCAGTTACTTTCTGGGATGGTTATTGTCACTTGATTACTTGGCTTAGCTCAGTTAGCGGTCAGTCAGGTCTAATTAACCCTTTCAATGGTAATATGTACCATTGAAACCATTGAGCACGCTATATATTATATTTGACTGGCCTGTTGGTCCAGTGGTTAGTGACCCTGACTGCTAAGCCGCAGGTCGTGGGTTCGATCCCCACCCAAAACAAATAATCTTTGTGTGATGAGCATAATTGAGTTACTTTTTAAGATTACTAACACGTAGAATAAGTTTTACTAACAAATATGAGTTGTAATACTTGAAATAAATAAATTATTATTATTATTATTATAAAGGTTTGTTCTGTGTCTGGGTGTAATTTATCTATAATATGTAAGTATTTACAAAAAAAAAATGTACTTAAGTAGTATATCAGTTGTTTAGTACCCATAACACAAGCAAATATAATTGCTTACTGTGGGACTAGATGGCGCTGTGTGAATGTGGTAGAATATTATTATTATTATATTATTATTATTTAAGTCTCAAAGTTAGAAGAATAATTACCCGACTGCGCGACGCAATGGACTCCTTTGCGTCGTATATAGGAAAAAAATTGTTCTTTAAAGAATTCTCGTCAAAAAACTTAGAAAAGGTCTAACACCATGACAGTGCATACTAAATAGACCTTTATAGTAACCGTGTGGCAATAATGAAATTGTTTAAATTGGCGTGCATATAAACGTTAGATATTTTACTTACAGTCCTTAATCTCCTGATTTGGCCACTTGGTGAAATCATGTCTCACATCCACGAACTCTTGCTTAGTATAATGCAGAATATACCGTAATGATTCTGCTAGACCATTGATATTAAAGTAATGAAGTTCCTTCTTTATTGTAGCCATTTTGAATTACACGTCTGCAATAGCTCAAGACCTCAATACAACTGGATACAGTACAAGTTCGACGAGAAATTATTTCTTATCTAGAGTACATACAATGCTGTTTTTTATTATAAAATGCACAAAAAAACTTATCGGACCTTCCACAGCTTATTAAATAATTATGTAACCGGCAATGAGTATAATTCAGACATTCTACACAATGACTAAGCATGTCGGCGCAAATACTATAAAGGTTAAAATAATAATAAATCAAACAAAGCAACACTCAACATCGTTCGATTGCGTCATCTGTTTGTGCAAAACAGGTGTTCATTTCAAGGCGCCCCACTACCGATACAGTATAAAAGACGCACGCAGCTGTGAGAGCGGTCATTCGTTTATCGGCACTCGAGCCAGACGGACATAATTATTTTGTTTTATTGTGATTAATTAAATTTGTTATATTATTTAAATTAATAATATAAAATAATGAATAGTAACGAAGATAATTTTATTCTAAGTACCTCTCCTCTTACATCAGAAGAGGGGACGAATCAACGCCAACAGCCTAAGCCAGGCTTACTTTCAAGTATATGTGTGAAATCCATACATATTATAAAGGGCTTTGTCCTGACTGACTGACAGACAACGCACAGCCTAAACCGCTGGTCGTAGGGACTTGAGAATTGGAGGGTGTGTTTGTCCTAATGTCTAGAGGTGTACTAAGAAAGGGTTTTTTAAAATTCAACCCTAAAAGGGTGAAAAGAGATAAAAAAAGATTGTATGAAACTTCTTTGTTTTTTAACATATAGATTTGAACATTTGTTTTGGGGTACTACTATCAAAATAAAAAATACCCTCATCTATATTTTTGACAAGGGTGGCTATGGAAGGGTGTTATTGGGGATGAAACGTTGTATAAAAAGATCTTTGTTTTGAAGTTAAGGTTTTGCAAATTAGAATTGGGATAGCAACTTAAAATGTTGTTTTTAATATTTATGATAGGGATGGGTTCAGGGGGTGAAATATTAAATAGACAGTTCTTTGTTTTTCAAGTTATATGTTTGGTCCCATGAAATAGAGGGTGAGCCTATTGTCATTCACATTTGCTTACCAAACTCCGGGAAAATCTCAATACTGGAATTTCATCATAGAAAAGCCCAATTCCGTTTTCACCCGATCTGGGA
Source organism: Laspeyria flexula (assembly GCA_905147015.1). Taxonomy (NCBI): domain Eukaryota; kingdom Metazoa; phylum Arthropoda; class Insecta; order Lepidoptera; family Erebidae; genus Laspeyria; species Laspeyria flexula. Next base: position 12,944,873 of record LR989960.1, on the reverse strand, counting down.
ATCGAACCCGGGACCTCTTGCACAGCAGTCGTATACACTTCCCACTGCGCCACCAAGGCAGTTCGGAACATTATACATGTGATCAAAAACACAAATACGTGAACTTTGCTTTTTTCTTTTAAATTGTATCCCAAAGGGGATGAAATTGTGATAAAGTCGTTTGAAAACTAAGTCCTTAGTCGTTATTTTTTAGGTTTTATGGATGGATAATACGGAATTAGAACTTCAGTTAAGAAATGAGTTGATGAGTCTTTTTTGGTGTTTGAATATCTTACCCTAAGGGATGAAATAGGTGTGATAATTATTAGATATTGATGTCGTTTTCAAGGTTTTCAGGGACGCTGATTATGAAAAAGTTATCCATATTGACGTAAAATGAAATTCAACTCCTGTAGTGAGGTGTTGTGGAATTCATGAATTGCACTTAAAACAAAGATCTATGTAATATCGAAATGTACGCGGATGAAGTAGCGGGCAAAAGTTAGTAATTACACAAATTTCTCAAGAAAATCGTGCTGCTCTTACTGTGGTTATGAAAATGTTTAAATTCTAAAGAAACTCGATTAATTCGCATTTCTGATGTTTATTTTCCAAGTTTGGACCCTGACAAAGGTACTGACGTGAGAGAATGGGTAAACTTGATCTGGTGACATTATTCCATCTATGTGATTGTGAGCGCGAGATCATTAGTTTTGAACCTACTAACGTGGCTAAAGTCTATCCCGAACTCAATTAGAGTATAAATTGAAGGACCATGAGGTTCGTTTAAAGGCTGCTGGTGTTCTGAAAGGAAGAGCACAAACTTAGGCCGATGACTGTTTACTCAGAACAACTACTTGGGCGAAATCATTAGTTAATCATTATTAATCATTTATTATCAATTCCACTTTTTCTAAGACCACAGGTCATACACCAATTGAATTGTTGACTGGTAAGAAAGGAAGCGTTCCTCCTGAACTTCTTAAGCTAATTTGATGAACGTAACTACCGTATTGACTAAAAATATTGAAAAATATTGTGTTAGCGAGGATGACCGAACAGGCTGGTAAAGATAAAATACGCTACGATAAAAGTAAGACTAAGATAAAAAAAAGATTCGAAGAGTGAATATGTCTGTTAAAAGAGCCAACACGACTTGGTAGGTACTAAGTTAAGCCCAAAATATTAAAGACCGTTCGAAAAAAAAAAAAAAAAGTGCTACCTCATGATAGATATGATATTCGTCGAATTAATGGTCGATCAAGAAAAGTATGTCATGAGCAACTAAGAAGTGCTACTAAATTTGGAGTTCAGTCCAATGTGATGAGGCCATGTCGGCGATGAACAAGAACACTGAAGATGAAACGCTAAGTGAAACTGATATTTGAAAAATGTGAAATCCATGTGAAGTGTCGTAATGATGATGAAGACAAATAAATAAATAAAAATGAAAATATAAAATAATTGTGAGATTTAATTGTTGTAAATGAGAATTTAACCAAAATTAGCACTGAGGTTATGAGGTTACCGTTGTATTGTCTGAGAATTCAACCAAAATTAGCGATGAGGCTATGAGGTTACCGTTTAATTGTCTGAGAATCCAACCAAAATTAGCGCTGAGGCTATGAGGTTGATTCTCTGCCAATCAAATCGTATTTAAGAGAACTGATGAACTTTAAATTTTCAGATTGTTATGTGCTGTAGACGCAGGGACGCGTCTATCATCAGTATGGCCGTGTCGGCGCAAATACTATAAAGGTTAAAATAATAATAAATCAAACAAAGCAACACTCAACATCGTTCGATTGCGTCATCTGTTTGTGCAAAACAGGTGTTCATTTCAAGGCGCCCCACTACCGATACAGTATAAAAGACGCACGCAGCTGTGAGAGCGGTCATTCGTTTATCGGCACTCGAGCCAGACGGACATAATTATTTTGTTTTATTGTGATTAATTAAATTTGTTATATTATTTAAATTAATAATATAAAATAATGAATAGTAACGAAGATAATTTTATTCTAAGTACCTCTCCTCTTACAAGCATGTGTTGATCATATAATATAAAAATGGAATGCATATAAAAGTTCTATAAAGAGCCTGGTCATTGTAAAAATGTAGTTCAATTTAAGAACAAATTTTTATTTTAGTCGTTTTATAGAATACCGGTTTTTTATTTTATCGGATACGTGTTATGACTAACAAAAAAAATGTTGTTTTAATACAATACAACCGTTGACTGACACACAAGGTCAAGAGTCAAATACTATCAAGAATTTGGTACTATGAATCAAGTTTAATTATTCGCTATGTATGTTGCGTATTCAAAATGTTGTCACCCAACAGGGACTACTTCAATAACAACATAGAAAAAGCTTCATCAGAAAAGTAACGTCAAAATTTGATAATAAGTTTTTTTTTATATCAATAATGTAATTTATTTTCCACAAAAATTTACTTAGTAGTTGATTTCCACTAATTGATTATTTTGGCGTAAACAATTAGAAATTGATAATTAACGGACAGTTAATTACAATTAATTATTTCCCTTTCTCAATACGTATATTTTTAAGAAAACATAGCCTCACTTTTTGTGCAACTGGTGGTGCAGGCAGTAGTGGGTTTTAGCCACTTTTCACTAGCTATTTTAGGTCCCGTGTAAAAGGGGGTGATACTGGGAAAGGACGATATTAGATGTTTTCTAGCTAATATCGTTCTTACCTGACCCGGGAATCGAACTCAGCTCCTTTTGCTCAATATTCGCTGCACCATCGATGCGGTTCTTCCAATAGTAAGTTTTTTTTTTCAATTGCCTGAAATGCCTGAGGCTGTCACCTCATGAAAAATAGTTACGGCCGCTCATGCACGTTGGCAATATTAGGGGCACAGCCAAGCCGCTGCCTACCCAGAGCGGATAGCTCTATTTAAAAGTAATTTTATTACCTTTAAATTAATAATCATTTTATTTAACTGTACAAATATACTGGTGATCATTACACAATGCAGCTGATTATTTACTTAATATGACATTGAATGGCCGTGAAATTTATTGGTGGGGGTCTTCCATTAGTCATGTAATAGTTTGAAGCATTTTTTAACCCTTCCCTCTCCCTGGTGATACAAGGAGATGTTTAAGACTAATCCCTCTCCCCTGGCCAATATCACGTGTAATTTTGTTTTACTCTTCTAAGTCGTTCCTATCTTCTCCGTCATTCTATTTTTCAGAGCTTGGGTTTACTGTAGCCTTGCGAATCTAGTCCTTCCATTTTATTATTGTAAAGGGGAGTTTCAGGAATTATCTGGCAACGGCGTGTTACCGCTTTTACGGTAAAGGAATCCGCGAGTTTTCTAAACCGCGCTTCATCGAAAAATTATAAATAAATTATTATTTCACTACCCCGCACCTCGACCTTGTGATATTTCACTTCATTTCCGAGTTTTAGACCCTCACGTGATTAATGGATGATCCCTAAGATGATAATATAATACAATAACTTGTTATTTAAAAAGATAACAGTTGATCACTTGTATCGTTATTGAATAAACGAATTCAATCATTTTAACCTTCAACCGTTCCTCCTTGAGGACTCGTTTGTTAGACTCGGGAGACGGGAGCTGTGTACTGTGTAGCGTGACGACCGTCACTGTGGGGTTAAGGTCGTCATGCCACCCACGCATACCAAGTGATATGGGTTCGATTCTACCTCAAGATCAAGAATTCTATTTTGCAACAAATCTTTTTATTATTCAAAGGTATTGTTTTGGACAGAAAGAGCACGGCGATTAACCCACATTCTAACAATGTATGGGTTTGAGGCACATAGAGACTGATGTTGGAATTTATCAAATCACCCAGGTGTTTGCCAACTTGATTTACCTATTATCACATTATGTGGTAACAAGGACCAAATGTAAAACAAGGTTATAATATTAAACAAACTTTAATTGAAATAAAATTATATACTAATAATATTTTTTTTTTTAATCAGACATAACATTTTATAATCGTATAAATCCCGGATTTATTTTCTCGTTAAGTAAATTTACAATATAATAATATATTCTACCACATTTACACAGCGCCATCTAGTCCCAAATTAAGCAATTATATTTGCTTGTGTTATGGGTACTAAACAACTGATATACTACTTAAATACATTTTTTTTTATAAATACATACATATTATAGATAAAAAAATAATTTTAATCTTTTCGGTTTTCCAATCCATCCGATCTTAAAGGATAAGGTCCTCTAGTTTCAATGTACTCTTTAACTCCAGGCAAGTTTCTTATCTTCTCAACGATAGTTGCTACTAATGGATACTTCTTCTCCAGTTCAATGCCCAAGAACGTGTTACTCGCTTCTACAATCCCGACTAGTACAAACTCGGCCCACGTGAGCTGAAAAAACGAGTATTATTATACATATTTAAACATCTCAAAAAACTATCACATAATATACGTAGAATAGCATAAATATAGCATCCAAAATGTTAGGAATCGCCCAGTGTTTGGAAATGTGCCCGGTTACTGTCGATAAGCTCGCTCTCTTTTACTTGGGACCCAACCTTGGTACACCACATTAATCCAGCTGGCTTAATGTGGTGTGCCTACCCCTTCGGGGTGGTAAGGGAACAAACCACAATAACATAATGCAGAAAAGATAACTTAGAAATAATACCCTGTACCAATTTAGCTACTCATCTTGGTAAGTAACAGTCTAATTATCGTCTTGTGAGTAAAGATCCGAGCCCTTTAAGAGGAAGCGATGAGCGATACAAATATTTTAAAAAAATCATTCAAGGAACAAAAATATTATTGGTTCATATTTATAGACTTTTCTTTACTTTTCAAACGTTATCGTAATAAAAGCAAGCTTATCTTTTTTTTCACACGTTAAATTAATGGTTCAAGACTGGCCACTGTAAATACGCTGCATAGTAGAACATCTATGAATTCATCATACCTTTCCAGTGAAGAATCCACCGTTTTCCTTCAAACGTTTCTCAAGTCTAGAAAAGAAGAAGTCGATAGATTCCTCAATGATTTTCTTCCTTAAAGCATGCTTCTTCTCCAAATCCTTTTCTCTAATGTACGGCAGAACCACTGAAATATAAACGATAATATTTTAATGTCAAAATTATATGTACATAGGAATATAGGTAGAGATTAATTGTGACATCTTTAGCAATGGGATTTAGCATTAAAGTAAGCGGAGAAATATATTATAATATTTCTTTTTTATAAACTTAGTTCAATTTTCCACGAAAAAGGACTAAATTTTATAAAACCTGATACATTTATATTTTGTTTTGAATGTCAATAATATGGTCTTAGGTAAAGGAGACTGATACCTTTCCATACATGTTTGGGCCCAAAGTGTAAAGAGATGAAAATTATGTTAATTATTAGCTGGCATATTATAAAATGCTTCTTGAAATTTTTGGACTCTTCAATCTGAGAAAAGAGATAAATGAGATTTTGTGAAAGTAAGTGATCTATGATTTTCAGTAAAAATATCAATCCAAATGAACATGCGAGATTCCCACGTCCGGTATAGCAGCAGAGATGGTACAAATGAAGCAGAAATTCGCAAACAAAAGAAGTCTTTGGAGTACTAACAAAGCTCTGGCAAATACGTAAACACAGGGCATCATCCACGGCATATTTATGACAATTTATTATGACATCGACTTATTTATTTCATTGCGCCACATAATAGATAATATACAGTAATTTAACATACAAACGGTTGGAACGCGAGTCGAAAATTGTATACCCAGTAGAGGCGCGTAGGTATCTACGCGCCTCTACTGGGTATACAATTTTAGTGTGGTCAATACAGCCAACATTATTTTATGTTAAATTAAAAAAAAAAAATGATAAGTGTTAAACTTGTTCTGTTTTTACATTTACTAATCAAAAAACACAACATGGATATTATTTGTTCCAATTTACAATCACTTGACACAAGAAAGAAACTCAAGTAAATAAAGGAAATAAAAATACTGTTGGTAGGCATCGCCAGTTTATATACCGTGCGGCTGTAGGTAATTATTTCAAGGAGGGGGCGAAGTTTGAGTACTTTAATTATATTTATAGTGTGATTGCGCGCTGTCTTGGCGCTGTCATCTGTTAACACAGATTAAAAATACAATAAATAATTTATAAATCGATACTTGAATCGATTACTGTTTTATTATGCATTTGAGTGTAATACTATTTTATTTTGGTAATACAGATATTAAAAAATTTAAATACTTTTAATTGCATTAGTTTTACCTACGAATGTTACGTTATGTAGATAGTTATTTTAATAATTTTAAAATAATTATTGAATTTAGTATAACTTGATAATCGGTAAATATTTTCGATACAATCGATAAAAATGGACTAAGAATTTTATATTTGAGATATCTCACCTTCCAGATTGCCAATTGAGCTCATTTTTTAATATGTTAATAAGAAAAAAATAACCAATTTTTTAAGCCATATCACATTGTATTACATTTTGGGCCCAGAAGTCCCCGTCTCCTTTGCTGAAAATTTTTTTTGGCTTTGTATGACGTTCATAAGTATCATGTATTTATTTACTTTTAAACTTTTATTTGAGAATATTAAATTAATAAAAATTCAATCAGCTTATGACCACGGTCGGTGACGTCAAGCAAAATAAGGTATGTAAATACCTGAAACATAATCTCAAGTATTTGATCTATATGAAATAAAGTTATTATTTATTTTCATTTGTTAAACAAGAAACTTTTTATACAGATGATGATGTTCTTATGAACCATCAGAGTCAGCCGAGTGGATTTCATATAACAATATTTTTCTTTAAAGTTCAAATACTGAAAATAAGTCTTACCTAACCAAAAATCATAAATAGTATGGACAATACTCTCCAACACTGCTTGCTCCCAAGGATCTATAGGGATCAGCTCAGTTCCTTGAGCCACATACTTGGCTATAGCCAGAGACTGGTGCAGTATACGGTCACCATGTTTGTATACTGGTAACTGGCCGTATGGAAGAGCTGGAAGAAAAAAAAAATGACAATACTTGCATCTGATCAAGTCCTTTGTCACAGAGGACTTAACGAAAATAGAATGAATAATATTTTTTTTATGTAGTAGCCAAATATTTTTTTTGTAAATAATGCGATATGTTAAGATTCTGAATAGGTTAGGACCTAAACATAATAATCAGTATCATCTATTGAGGAGACACATTTGATTGCATGAAACATTGAACATTGAATCTTTTTGTATAAAATAAAAAAACTAATATTTTCTTTTTTAAATTTATATATTATAATAAATAATATATCATTTTGATACCTTTAATTTTACAACATTATTAACGGATAGTAACGCTCCGGGCCCATACGAGCCTTAAGATTCGACCCTAACATGAAATTAGAACCCATACAAGCCCTATTGAAAGCCCTATTCAATTTTCATGTTACATTAATAGAAATAAGGCTAATCATATTATGCGGTCTTTAGCTTATGTTTTCTTTTTAGTATATTTTTCTTTTAAATACGTACATATATAATTAATTAATTTATATATTTTACGGACCGATGACCTAGTAAAGGTTGTGGCTGGCCGTTGGATGCGGGCGGCACAAAATCGCTCGCTGTGGCGGAAATTAGGTGAGGCCTATGTTCAACAGTGGATGTCATTGGGCTGATGTGATGATGATAATGATGATGAAAATCTCGAACAAAATAAGTTTAAAATAAACAAACAATTAGAAGATATTAACTTACAGTCTTTTACTTCCTTATTTGGCCAAGCGCTGCGATCATATCTTACATCTTCGAATTTTTGCTTTGTATAATGCAGAATATATCTGATAGACTCTGCAAGACCATTGAGATTAAAATAGTGTAATTCTTTCGTCATGATTGAATAAGACCACTTTTAAACAACTGTTCTGACTGACTAACGAGATAAGAAATTAGCTGCCAAAATATATTTATCTATAGGTATTCAAGTTATCAGTTATCATAGTAAATACAAATGCGCTGTCACGTACTTTGTTCATTGAGTTATCTCTAAAAACCAACCGATTTAAATGTAATTTGAACATTGCAACGATTTATTTAGTACCAGATTTAAAGACTTATTTGTCAAATCACGAGCGTGGAACTCACGAGTTGAATAAGTCGATTTAAAAAATGAATTAAGGACGTATTTTATATTTATGTAGTAACATAAAACAGCATCACACCTTTTTCCTCGCAGCGTAGGCAGAGAGAGAACCCAAAAACATTCCACAATCTATTATCTAAGTGATGTATGTACAATAAAGAATAAATAAATAATACTGGACTGCAATAGGCTGAGATGATGATGATGATGATGAAATAATACTACGCTGGCCAAATGGGCAGGTATAGTGTTTGTTTCGAATTTTCCTTTTCTCGCAGAGCTCTTGTTTGCATAAGATTACTCTCCCTTAGGCGCCTATTACGACACCCTCGGGTTGACATGGGGTAGTTACAACACGGATAACAACGATAAGCGATATAATTATTAGTCGTAAATAAAAACATTATATTATCTGTTTCATTAAAGTGACCTCCCGCTTAATATTTTGAAGGTAACCTCTCTTTAGATAAAGAGTTTCTTTATAATACGAAAGGTGCCCTACAACGAGATCACAACATACTCTAAATAGGTATCATCTGAGGTGACTCTGATGCAATACTATCTTAAAAAAAACATCAACATTTGTATCATATTTTGACTAATATTAAAATTAAAATCCAACCAGGATAGTTACGTATGTAATCTAATAAAAACCGAATACCCATAAACAGCAGTGCAATAAGCATTTCAATAAATAAACGAGTTGCACATAAAGTGTCTGATGAAGCGGTATTCTCTACTTGGCTGGTCTCTCTCGGCGATAATAAACCGTTTCCTTAGGCGCTACCAACTACTGAGCTGTAAATTACTAGGGTTTTCTGTGTTGTCGCCACAACCCGAAGGTGTGGTACCACTGTTAGCGAGCTCACGGCTCTTAGTTTTCTTATTGCCTGAAGTGACAGACGAGCTAGCGGCCCATCGTGTCAATAATGCAACCGCCCTCCATTCATGGTGAAGCGAGGCACTAATACTACTAATGCCAATAACAATGTTGATATTTAGGTAGAAATAAATAAATATGGACTAGAAATATGCCATCGAACACGAGCATACAAAGTGACCGATAAAAGAAATAATAATAATATTACTAAATTAACATGAATACGGTTTTTATTTGCCAACAGTTAGTCCTTAGAAATGTTAAATATTGCTTTATCTATTTTCCCAGTATGTTCGTAAAAATATTGGTTCAAGTCCTACCAAGACCACTTTAATAAGATTCGTCCAACACAATGACTTATTAGCACCATGGCGAGCAAGGCCTAAGTGTGAGCATTGTCTTTAAAAAAATGACAATTTTATCATCAGCTATAAGACAACACAATAAAATATAAATTCAGTCCATACCACGTTGTAATTTGCTTATTATATTATTATTTAATTTTCCGCTAATAGTGTAACCCCAACTTACTTACAGTCTTTTCCCACACAACCCTTAAGTGTAAGCAGTAAAAGGATCCTGTTTACTCGACGCTGGTTTCTTAGCGGTGGAGGTCGAGCACTAATACTTTCTAAGTAATTGTTGGCAATACTGACCCCAGCACCTGTGAAACGAAAAGCGAATAAATTGACCCACTGGACTACATGGAGTGGAAAAAAGTACACTAAAAATGTATGGTACAGTGATGATTGCTGAGATAATTAAACAAATGTAAATAAATTTTAGTCTTAACAAGATTTTCATTTATTTTTTCATAAAATAGGTAAATTTATTCTGATAATGTTATTAGCCAGACACTTTAAAATCTGCCCCGTTAATAGCAATATGGGTGATCCTACTGCGGTGGGGCGAAATATATCTGGTTAAATATGATGTGCCTACCCATGCGGGGAAAAGACCTAATGCCATGTACGGTTTAGAATCTTCTCTACGACTAGTCTCCACTTTAGTGGTGCCTGGACCTTCAATTCTTCATTTCCCAAAAAGATCTGACCATAACTCAGACCCATATAATTAAAGACACATAAATATAGTTGAATTAGACCCAATAAATTCGCCAGACCGTAATCACCGCCTTGGCCGATAATCGGAAGGTCATTAAAACGAATACCCTTGTTTATTACGACCATTATTGTAAGAAATGGGATGAAACTGCGAACATTTGTAACGGGATTATGAATGGTGTAGTTCAGATGTTTTTGGTATTTTGTTCCATTAGTAGACGTAGATAAATAAAGAAGGGAAATATTTTGTTTGAAAAATATAAACTCATAAACTAATGTAAAAGAATCGTGGTCATAATATGGTCGTCCATCACCCATAGGCCTATATTCTCTTTCTTATTCCCATAAACTACCATGCTCTTCTCTGCATCACCCTAAGGTTGGCTGGTAGACAATGCCTTTGGCATTAAGCCCACCTTTGTACTACTTCTATAGTGCATAAAGTTTAAATAAATAAATAAATAAATAAACATTTTGTCGGGAATCCATATTGGTGGGAAAAGTGATTGCATCTTGTTTGTGTTAACAAGCTAGGAGGGCGACTGTGGTGTGTAGAATCCTTAACAATTGGTATTAGTTTTACAGAATATACCTAAATTAATCTCATAGGTATGTTCAATTAGCAAAACTACGTCAATAAAAAAATAGTCTTCTAGTATTTACAGAAGTAAATGTAATAAATAAAACTTATTTAAACACTGAATAATATAGGTATAACAGAAGAATAATGCATCCAATTCTTATTTATTGCTTCGATACAAACAACATATTCACAAAATAATGCTCAAAATTCGATACAGCAACCCTACAATAGCTTTGAAATTGTTCAATGTATCAAAAATAACACCCTTCCTACATTTCCGACGGGAAAATCAAAAGGTTCCGAATTCCTTCACCGAAACACCTCAATACGGGCTTTATACCTACCAACAAAAATGATCAAATATGCACCCTAAGCTTCCCTATCTATTTCTCTAATACCAAGTTGCAACACTTTATATTACTAAAATTGAAAGTATCACTCTACACGGCAACCATTGCTGGCTGGTTTTGAAATATGCAACCTGCTCTAAGTTCAGACGGTCAATGGATATTGAAAACTGCGATTGTCTTAGACATGTATCGAACTATAAGGTCTATAAAGTGACGTGACACGATGCTATCGATAATATGTGCTTTCAACCGCAAGGAGCGCTGGGGTGACAGAGAAATTTTCGTTGAAAGGCGTCAGGATAATGTATTATGAGAACAGTATTGTTTAGGGAGCCTGGACCCTGATATGACGATGAAAGGGTTGCTTGATAGCTCGTGTGATTGGTCCCTTTGAAATCATACTCTTTTGATACCTTTATACAATTTATCGCTAAATCTTAGATAGCTACCAACATTTTTCTGGTGTCACAAGTGCCTACAGTAAACTGAAATGTCACAATTCTTATTATAAAACTTGAGAGTACCTTAAATCATTTCTTAGAGCAATATTCTACAAAAATCGTTTCACTGAAAATTAATAATTATTTAAAAAGAAAATTTCTATTAAATAATTATTAACGCTGAGTTAATTTTAACTCAATTATATATAAAACGTCATCGACAAAAAAGTCATCTTGTGTAGTCCTGCATACAGCTGGGGCATTCTTCTGGGACAAGACGACAGTTTTTATGTATGTGATGTACCTACACGAATAGACAGCTTTTGCTTAAAGTGGCAACGCATCATGTCATTAAGTTTAACCCGAAAAATAATATGTCTACTTAATGCTTACTTGAAGTAGCTACAATCGTCAACTAAAAGGGCTTAACTCGTCTAATGCTACACTCTAATAAGCTCCGGTTCCAAGATAAGCAGGGTTTATGGCTTTGTACAACATTCGGGCCAAAATCCTGTTATGTGCGCTCTTTAATTTGGGCTAAAAATAATTTTATCCTGTTTTGAACCTGCTTCAAGAATTTAGTGTTATCATCATCATATCAGCCCAATGACGTCCACTGTTGAACATTAGCCTCACCTAATTTCAGTAGTAATTCGGTAATTACAATTATGGTCTAAAAAAATTCTTAGCTCTCTAGATAGAGGAGAGGGGGAGCCCAGCAGTGGGACATTAATGGGATGCTGATGATGATGCTAAATGCAAAAAAAAGGTCATAAATGGACCACTTAAACAAACCATTAGCCTTTATTTTTAGAAATCAAACAAAACAGCTTCGTTTGTAATATTTACCTATATTTATTGATTTTAATCGGGAATTAATGCGATTATGGTTTAGGCATTTACATACCTTATGGTGTAACCTCAGCAAAACGTCAAGCAGCATAAGGTATGTAGATACCTAAAAGTTAAACGTTTAAATTCCCGTTTAAAATCAATAAATATTATCATGCAACGCGACAGTTTAAAAGTAAATATATTTAACTATAATAGTTTTCATTTAACACCTACACGCAACAATTATCACAACCAACAAGGGATAAACTGTTTAACCACACAGCCATTAGGATCACATTTTACATAAACTGCACCAGACTATTTCAGTGCCTACTTATATATACAACAACCCTACCTAACTCATATTTAATTAAGATTTATAACATTAAAACATAGGAAATTATTATTCTGTCAGGATATACGGGTGTTGCTGGGTTCACGATGTGGTTTCAGTGACCCAACACCCTGGCAGATGTTTATACAGTTTACTTATCGCTTGCCAAATGGCAGGCTTAATTATTTTAATGTATAACATTAAACAGGCTTTGTATTTTCGGGGGTTATATCATTTTTTGTTCTTGGTAATTTTGAGCGTCTTTTGCGTTAATTCCGGATAGATTTTCAAATGAAGAAGTACTTATTATTAATTGGAAACGGTTTTTTGTTTGTTCTTCTTTCACATTGCAAAGGAGGAAGGGATCACCACAACGTTTTCTTAGAAATAGATGGAAGGCCAGAGAGAGATTCAAGCTATAATATTATATAGTTGAAGCCGCTTATAGAAACTAGTTTAATTTAATAGATTATTTATGTAATAACCTTCCTTATGATACAGCCTATCTATTTGTGAAAACTACATCAAAATCCGTTTCGTAGTTAAGATCTTAGCATACATACACAGGGAAAAGACTATTTTATGATATATATACACATTAGACTCTTACATTATACCCCTGCATATTACCTATCTTTGGAAGTAACAAAAACCAAGAAGATATAGGTAAGCACCTTGATATTGACCGTGCAGGTAAAGCCAGGGGCAGAAACAAGTTATAAAAAAAAACAAAAAACCTTATTTAGTAAAATGTATGAATTTTTTGAACAACTATCTTTACCCGCCTAATAGCTTGGCTTGAGAACAAAAAAATAAACTTACAATTTTTTACTCGAAATCCGCGACCGAAGTTTATCCCGACAAAAAGTCCTATTAATGTAAAAGAACCCTTAACTAAAATCTATCTCTGATGTTGACCTAAGATGCGGTACTACAAAAAATATTAGTTTGTAACCTTTCGGAAGAAAATGGTGGCAGTGGGAACGCCTAAAACGATTTCCATCCGCGTTAGATTTATAGCAAATTGCTCCTATCTACTGGCAGGCGTTGTTTTATTTCGAATGAAGGGGGAAATTTTCGTATAATATCTAAACGGACGCCATATTGGACGTCTGTTTCTCTCATTTTATGGTAGCTTTAATATTAAAGAGATAATGGGGTCTATGGTATATCCTGTTATGGTTATGCAAATGTGTGAATACCTTAATTTAGCTTCAGTATTAGCATTTTTTCTTTTTGTTTCGTTTTATGTGGTCGTATCTTGCAGGTTGTTAATTTTCATAGTATTGTGTATGTGTTATTCGTTTATTCTCTTTTTAGAGTCTTTGTATGGAATAAATTATACCTATTATTCATATTTTGTTTTTTTTTTTGATTAAGTAAGGTTGTTAGTGCTTCTGCACAGTGATATTATTAATACCTAGATACCATTATTGTGCTTGTATACTTCTTTGCCTGACACAATTTTTTCATTGAATAGTCGTCTTTAGGCGTATCGACTTAAGTATTACACGTATTTACTAAATAAAATTTAAAGTTACGTAACGTCTCTGAGTACGGCAGTGAGTGTACTAAAGTAATATTGGAAGATACTTTTAACAACATAAAGCCACTTGGTCCATTAAAAGTTTATTATACAGATTACTGACTGACTGGCCTGTTGGTCTGGTGGTTAGTGACCCTGACTGCTAAGCCGGAGGTCGTGGGTTCGATCCCCACCCGGGACAAATCTTTGTGTGATGAGCATGAAGGTTTGTTCTGTGTCTGGGTGTAATTTATCTATAATATGTATGAATTTACAAAAAAAAAATTTATATAAGTAGTATATCAGTTGTTTAGTACCCATAACACAAGCAAATATAATTGCTTAATGTGGGACTAGATGGCGCTGTGTGAATGTTGTAGAATATAAAAAAAAAATATATATATTTATAAATATTTTAAGACGCTATCGATACTAATATTATAAATCTGAAGAATTTGTTTGTTTAAAATTACTAATCTCAGGAACCACTGGACGGATTTGAAAAATTCTCTTCTAAAATAATATCATGGATCGCAAAAGTTTAAAAGTAATTAGTTAAAAGTATCAAAACACTCTTTACCACTGCTTACCTTCCCTACAACTGAAAATATTTCAAATCATGTCACACACTATCTTGAGATTTCACCAAAAGTTTAAATCAAGTTAGAAAATAATTTGAAACAACTTTGTTGAGATAGGGTACATAGTCTTACCCTATCTCAATAAACTACAAACAAGAATTGCTGTAAATGCAATTTTAGGAATAACAGGAACCAGCCAAACACTTCATTTTTCGACGATTTTATTACGAAGAAAGCCGGCGAAGGAAATGATTATAATAAAAGAAAGTTTACGAGATCCTTTTGAGGAATTCACTGAAATTTTGGTAATAAAACCTAGGGCGTAGGTATTACATAAATCATCGTCCTCCACGGCAATAAATGAAAAAGAAGAATCGACTATGTTTGTTAAAGTTTAAATTGGAAGCGATTGGCGGAACCGCGGCACAGAAATGAAAATTGTACCAAGATACTAGAAAATATTCCTCCATAATTATTTTTTTGATCTTCATCATTTAATTTTTAAGAGGACGGCAAATTGACTGTATTTAATGGGAAACAGCATTCACCCCTTTCAGGTGCTTTCCAATATACGTTTTGATTTGTGTTTTTGACCAGCCGCCGCATTTCAAGCTCATGTTCAGATCATCGGTAGGTATATTATCAAAGAAGCAATTTATAATTATAAGATATGATAATCAAAAATATTGCATTACATATACTTGGGCTAAAATCAATAACAATATTTGAAGAGCTTTTAATATCTGTATTCTAAAACCAATAAAAACAACTTATGTATTACTTTGCTCTCTAGTTAGAGGAGAGGAGACCGACGATGATTTATTATTTTGAAATGTCTATAATAAGAAATTACAGTTTAATGCCACTGATTTTTGTATAGGAAAATATATTTTAAATGAAGTCTTAAAATCTAATTCAACAATACTTTAATTTCTGCCCGAGTATCTCTACTAGGAGTGTCATCAGCACCTATCATCACTCGTGTCCCGCGACTATCGCAGCCAGTTTACTTGTAATAATATTCACTTGTCCCTTCAACTGACAGCATAGATGGGCTAACCAGCTCAGTTACAAAATTACCTGCAACAAATTACACTTTCATGTTTTTAATTTAGCGAAATTATTATATTATTAACAATTAAGCGTTCTTGTAAATATTAATGAGCAAAACAATGTTTTTTACGATTTCATTTATCATTGCTGTCAGATGTATATCTGAATGTTTCTGTTCGTAGTAATTCGTAACATTATGATTTGCATTCCAGCTTTAATTACCACCCACGTGGCACCGATCTCTCCGAGAAAACCTGTAGTACAATCTACGGTGTTTATCTTTGAGATAAAAATTTCATTGCGTTCAGTTTGAAATTGTATCTTAAAAAAAATTTCAACGCTTTGTAACAAAATATATGTAGTTAATATGCTCTTGTCAGTGTAGTGGCGGATTAAAAATACATAATGTCACTACCCTATCTCAACCCGTAAGTATCGTACAAGGCGACTAAAGGAGTAAACTTATGCAGACAAGAGCACTGCGAGAATAATAATAATAATATAATAATAATATTCTACCACATTCACACATCGCCATCTAGTCCCAAATTATGCAATTATATTTGCTTGTGTTATGGGTACTAAACAACTGATATTATATACTACTTAAATACTTTTTTTTTTGTAAATACATACATATTATAGATAAATTACACCCAGACACAGAACAAACCTTCATGCTCATCATACAAAGATTTATCCTGGGTAGGGATCGAACCCACGACCTCCGGTTTAGTAGTCCGGTTTAGGGCCAGTCAAAATGAATGAAGAGAAGAATGGGAAAATTCGATACTAATCCTATGCCAACCCGTCTGCCAAGCGTGGTATTGTAGGCTAAATTCCCTCCACATTCTTTGGAGGAGACCCGTACCCAGCAGTGGGACTTTTATAGGTTGAAATGATACATACATACATACATCCATATAGATCACGCCTCTTTCCCAACAGAGGGGTAGGCAGAGACCATTTCCTTCCACTTGCTACGATTCTGACATACATCTTTGGCTTCTTCAACATTCATCAGTCTTTTCATGCATTCTCGCCGGTTGAGGGTACTCCTGATCTGTCCCTTCTTTAGAACGTCACCTATTTGGTCATGGTACGTTCTTCTAGGTCTACCCCTTCCAACGTTTCCTTTCACATTCGCCTCATATATTTGTTTTGTCACTCTTCCTTCATTCATTCTTCCCTTATTACACTATTTCTTATTCTATCACTCAAATTTACCCCAATCATACTTCTCAAAGCTCTCATTTCCACAGCAGATAATCATATGCTCAACTCAGCATCACTCATGGTAGTCTGGTAGAAAATGCCTATGGCACATGTATCAAAGTACTGTCGACTGTCACCGTGGCGCAGTGTTTAAGGTGGTCGCCTCCCCACTACATCGCCGTGCTGGGTGACGTGGGTTCGATTCCCACACGAGACAAATATTTGTGTGATTCATAGATATTTGTTTCTAGTCTGGGTGTACTTTGTGTCCGTTAGTTTCATGTTTGTAAAGCTCCCAGAGACAGGGCTTGTTCCCTAGTGCGGGCGTTGTCTTTTTAAAATAAAAATAAATAAATAAAGTTTACTATAAATTTTACAATTTTATGTTCGATAGCTGGGCACGGGTTGCTCTTAATACGACGCTAATAAGAGTTTAAAACTGTTACGAGGCTGGCTATAAACATTTCTATATGTATCATATTTTTAAGTTTCTCTTCTCTTGATTAGAATTTATTTTCTAACTTGATTCAAACTTTTGGTGAAATCTCAAGATAGTGTGTTACATAATTTGAAATATTTTCAGTTGTAGGGTAGGTAGGCAGTGGTAAAGGGTGTTTTGATACTTTTAACTTTTTACTTTTAAACTTTCGCGTTGCATGATATTATTTGAGAAGATAATTTTTCAAATAAGTCCAGTGGTTGCTGAAATACAACAATAAAAAAGGTTTATGGAGTCCGACGCATATTATGTCCAATACGTAAAATGCCAATATACGTAAAAGATTCAAAACACGTAATTCCTTTGTGTTTTTTTTTTAAACTTAAAATAGAAACGACACAAATACCAAATTCATTTCAACCCATAAACGTCCCACTGCTGGGCACGGGTCTCCTCCAAAGAATATGGAGGGAATTTAGCCTACTATACCACGCTGGCCAGACGGGTTGGTATAGGGTTTGTTTCGAATTTACCTTTTCTTACAGTGCTCTTGTCTGCATAAATGCCAAATTACCAATACATAAACAACTTACTACCTAAAAATTATGCATTATGTACAAATATCACATAAATTAAGTAACAGCTGATTTTAATAATACTTATGAAAGCACATAGAAATCAATTTACGCTTTGTATAAGTAAACAACTATACCGATAAAAAGTAACAACTTATATATTACATGATATTGTCTGTCGTATTCTAGTTTTTATCGCTTTGTCGTTCACAACTTACACCATCGCAAAGAAACCAGGTCAATGGGCGATGACGATGCTATGGGATAGGTAATTTGACATAAATCCATGAACCATCGACACGCCTTACTCCTCCAAATGTATTGCCTCCACGACAGGTATTGCTTTACTAAATTTATCACCTTCTTTGAAAAATATTTGTAGTGCTAGTTTCTACGCCCTTGTTTTTATATTGTAACTGCCTCGGTGGCGCAGTGGGAAGTGTATACGACTGCTGTGCAAGAGGTCCCGGGTTCGATTCCCGAGCCGGGTGAAAATGGTATTGGGCTTTTCTATCATGAAATTCCAGTATTAAGATTTTCCCGGAGTTTGGTAAACAAATGTTCCCGGTTGATGACAATAGGCTCGCCCCCTATTTCATGGGACCAAACATAGCAGGCGAAATGTGGGTGTGAAGCACCTCTGCCTCTGCCTTTGGGGAAAAAGGCGTGATGCTATGTATGTTTTTATATCAATGTAGGTGTTTTCAGTGTTCTATCATTACTTTATTTTGTAATAAAGAGAGACTGAAATATAATAAAGTTTTATATACTTAAAGTGTTTTATAATAATTACTGAGACATCTACGGGTCTCTTCCAAACATTTTGGAGGGAATATAGCCTACTATACCACGCTGGCGTTAATATAGGGTTTGGTTACGAATTTTCCTTTTGTCGCAGTGCTCTTGTCTGCTCTCCATAAGATACTCCCTTAGTCACCTTGTGCGACACCCACGGATTGAAATAGGGTAGTGACATTATGTATACTTAATCCGTCACAACAGTGTTACTATTCAGGATTGGTGTACGTCACCGATTGCACAATGAAATATTATTTCGAAACATGACTGAAATACAAACTTCATATTATCCTTATTTCACATTTGAAACTACGAATTCGCAAAACAACTGTCCAGCCTCATTATAGCAACGTTTACCTGCGCTTAGTTGTGGTCCCGTAGCGAAAAGTTTCGCGACGAAAGTTATGCAAAATATGACCCGTCCTGCTAAATTAACTGGACAAAGTTTTAAGCTTACTAGGCAAGGTTAAAACGGCAGTTTTCAATGTTCACTGTTAACTATTTTGGAAATTTCGAATAATGATTAATGTGTTTTTACAACCTGTATTATTGTAAACAGCATCTGTGTTCTAGACAAGACAAAAACATGATTTAATGACAAGACGATTAAGGAACTAATAGAATCGGTTCATCTGAGCGATACCTAGGTATGCTATGTAAATAAAGCGATATATTGGTTCTTAACAAACACGTCACTCGCTACGCATCTTTGCACATCTTTGGTGTAAACTCAGCCTTAATCTAAAGTAGGAATGGGATTGAGTAACAATTAATATCATGTGCTCAAAGTGGGGTATAATTTTTTTCACTTTTTTTCAAGATCGCCTGACTAATAATTACAAAACAGAGACAAAGATAAATCTGCAATAATTTATGAATAAAGTTCAAATAACTGGTGTTAATGTAAAGTACATTTTTTTTTTTAATATATACATATCATTCGCAATATTTGAGATAAGTGATATCTTAGTAATATTATAAATGTGAACCATTTATTATTTTATTTACTGCTCCTGTGTTCCCTGGGTCTGCCTAATTTTCCACTGGATCAATTGAATCATAATTGGATCTCAAAAGCAGTTTTCATACATTTATATTATTATATTTTGTATTTTTATATTTCATTCATATATTCGTCGTAAATTAGTAACAGAATACCAAAAATGTTTAAAACTTCTATTTGAGATCCAATTACGATTGAATTGAACCATTCTTTTTTACCACCATCGTCGAATAAAGAAAAAAGTTAGACCATTCTCCAGAAAATTTGCCTAAGTACAAGTAAACGTTACTCCTATTCGTAAAAATTACATTGACTTGGATCCATTTTATTTGGTTTAGTTCAAATTCGTTCTCACCTAATATAATTACGGTCACAAAAGAATTCAGAACGAGAGATCCTCATATATCTAAAGGTGTCAAGCGTTGAACACGTGGCTGTGGTTAACGTAAACTCGTTTCGAGATTTCCTCAATTTATTTTATTTGAACATTCACATAATCGCTACAAAAATAAGAACTAAATTCGTTTGTCATTTTCAAGAATATCTTATTTATAAATTTACGATTGAAAATATGCGATTATTATAACTTCTATTTTCTTATGAGAGAAATTGACATGCAAATTTTTATAGAAAAGTATTCCCCTGTTTTCTTCATGACTAACACCTCTAGAAGATTTTTTTTTGTAAAATAAAGGTCATACTATAAACTTATGTCCCTGTCATTTCTTTTTGTTTTAAAAACGAATAGGTACAGAAAATATGACCCACCAAGTATTGCAAAAATTGCCCTACTTTTACTGCCGTACTACCAAACAAATTGAAAGAACTATATTACAGTATAAAATATAATAGGAACCAAGCCAAGAACTCTTTCTAAATATTATAATGTAAAAAAATTGTGTATCTGCTCAGTTTTCGAGGCAGAAAAGGGGAAATATGAAACGTCAATCTCGACAATTTTTTTAGTAGAATATAAATATTTTATACTCGTTTATCAACATTGTCAGTACAATGTAATAACAATACGAAATAGTACTACTTGGATAATGCATCTCGTGACAAAAACGTGAATCCAAGTTTTTAAATCACGTTCTATCTCCTCATCTGTGGTACATTGTTCATCATACGTGACTTAGAATATGTGCATGGCTCGTAAACTATTACCTATTACTTTTATGACCATACTAAGTCACCATGTCCTTTTAACTTAACAAGCGCTTAACCGTGACATACTTTCCAATTTACCGTTGTTATTTTTTGTGAACGTTGCCGAACGTTGCATTGCCGACGTCCATGAGTGGCGGTAACCACTTACCATCAGGTGTGCCGCCTGCTCGTCTGCCACTTTAGGCAATAAAAGGTGAGGCCTATGTCCAGCAGTGGATGTCGTTGGGCTGGTCATTGCAAAACTAAACAATTGACTGTCACTGTGGAGAAGCGGTTAAGCTCGCCGTACCGAGTGTTGTATAGCAGAAAATTTACCCCGAAAATACTGGGCCGATTAAGTCCAACATAACACATAAAATAAAAACTCTTATTAGACACATAAACACGGAAACAACGTTATATTTTTCAATTTATTGTTTAATTTAATTTCGCAAAGTAAAACTATTACAAATAAACAATAATTTCTCTACAACCGCTTATGTATAATAAAGCAATTATTTGTTGCATTGATTTATCACATACTTAAATGACTAACATGCCAATAATCGCTACAAAAAATCGATGACAATAATTATGAGCAATCATCGAGTCTATTCGATGTTATCTACAACCGCAAATGCAATAATTACCCATAAACAATGGCGTTTCTACGATTCTTCTATATCTAATTACAGTTTTTGGTTGAAACACGATGTATTTGTTTAGCTTCTGCATTTTCAACTGTTACTAAGATGCAGTTAATACGAAGTTTCAGGGTTCTGTATCCCAATGTTTTCAATGGACCAACTATGTTTGGTCCAATGAAATAGTGAGCGAGCGAAACCCGGGGATCGAGACCGGGATCTTTTGCTTAGTAGCCATACATACTCCCTCTGGCTACCAAACCAATGTAGATCAACATCATCAGCAACCCATCAATATCCCACTGCTAGGCTTGGGTCTCCTCTTCTCTATCTAGAGAGCTGAGAGGGTTTAGACCATAACCCACACACGATTGCCAAATGCGGGATGGTGGATCAGACATACAATTAAAATTTCTTCTAGGGTATGTGGGTTTCCTCATGGTGTTTTCCTGCACCGTTAGCAGATGGTAAGTCACAGGACTAGTACATATAAGTTCCACAAAATAAAATTCACATTGGTACCTACTGCATTTGAATCGAAGCAGTATAGATAATATAAGTTTATTTTAAAAGAAAAACTGTAGAATCGATTCTGAGCTCAATCCATTGCTTTGCTGACACCTCAAACAATGACCGTAACGAAGAAATTATTTAGTGAAACCGAATCTCATTGATTAGAACTACCAACATGTTTATCAAATTATATTTACTACCAGTACTAAATGGCTGTTTATTTTTAGAATAGGTATACTTAATACTTTCCCTATCGTCCGATAAATTTAAATTCCTTTCATGGTTAAAATTTGCAGAAGGCATTGGAGCAGATTAATTATATTATTAATACACATAGCAAAATGCGATAGGACAAAATGCTGTGAAAGTTACTAAAGCACTCTTACTACAACACATGACCTGATTAAGTTCGAAGTGTAATATTTCATAAATAAAACTAGTTTTTCATCCAATATAAAAAGATACTTCATCAGCAACCCATTAAGTCCCACTGCTGGGCTCGGGTCTCCTCTCCTCTATCTAGAAAGCTGAGAGGGTTTAGGCCATAATCCACTCACGCTGGCCTAGTGCGGGTTGATGGATCAGACATACTCATAGAATTTCTTCTAGGGTATGTGGGTTTCCTCACGATGTTTTCCTTCACCGTTAGCAGATGGTAAGTCACTTGACTAGTACATATAAATTCCACAAATTGAAATCCACATTGGTACTGCCGGTCGGGATCGAACTCGGGCCGCGTGATTTGCACGCCGGTCCCTTATCCATTCAGCCACCATCGCTCGTATACATACACGATATATACATGGCATCTTTATTATTTCAAGAGAAAAAACTATAAGACAATTATGTTACTCGTAATTTTACAATGTAAGTACTTCTCAAACCAAAAACCATAACATTAAATAACACGAACCACAAACGAACAAGTACCTAGCAAATTTCTTACATTCCACATCTGAAATGAGAGTATTATCAGACCACAGAACAGACGTATCTAAACCTAGATAGTTACTGTGTTGCGGTCAGAATTCCTATTCAAATCTTTATGTCCATTATGTGTTAGTGGCTGGCGTTTAATTCCGACAAATATATTTCCCTAGACAGATTCATACTGTAGCTTAAATGTTCTCCGTTTGTTCTTAGTCAGCATGCAAATTAGATGCTCGTTTTATTTGTCATTAAACTTCTGAATAGCAGAGGAATGATTTAATACATCATTAATGATTTTAAAGAAAATTTTGTTGGCACATCTATGTTTTCTTGTCAAATTCAATTAAACGGCCAATTATTATCTTTACTAATATTAAAAAGCTGAAGAGTTTGTTTGTTTAGTTGAACTACTGGTCCGATTTGAAAAATTCTTTTAGTATTGGATAGCCCATTTAGGAAGGTTATAGGCCATATTACATCACGCTACGATCAATAGGAACTGAACAGTTGCCAAATAAAGAAAGACGGGAGCGAAGCCCCGCGCCACGTATAGTCTATTATATTTTTATGCATAATTTTAAACATTAAGCTTCAACAATCTAATAAATTGATTGTCCTGTATAAAATACTCATTTAGTAGCTTTATTGTTGTTACTTGCACAACAAGGCTCACTACATTGTTGGACTAATGTGAAAAAAACGAAAAATCATGATGCTTAATAGATCGATTTCCAGTTAAAAGATGGTTAACCGTAATTTTATAATAATAATAATATTCTACTACATTCACACAGCGCCATCTAGTCCCAAAGTAATCAATTATATTTGCTTGTGTTATGGGTACTAAACAACTGATATACTACTTAAATACTTTTTTTTTTGTAAATACATACATATTATAGATAAATTACACCCAGACACAGAACAAACCTTTATGCTCATCACACAAAGATTTGTCCTGGGTGGGGATAAAACCCACGACCTCCGGCTTAGCAGTCAGGGTCACTAACCACTAGACCAACAGGCCAGTCGAAATATTTTAATAATATAATAATAATATATAATAATATTTTTTTTATTTTGGATCGAATTCGCAATAACCCAAGG
The DNA here is from genome assembly GCA_905147015.1 of Laspeyria flexula. NCBI lineage: Eukaryota > Metazoa > Arthropoda > Insecta > Lepidoptera > Erebidae > Laspeyria > Laspeyria flexula. Next base: position 12,920,721 of record LR989960.1, on the reverse strand, counting down.
CTAAAAACATATTAAAAGTATATTACCCATCATTCTAAAAGCATTCCTTATCCACTCTCACCAAGATACACAAAACCTCATAATTTTTCTCAAAGATTCTTTATGAGGAAATCCTTTTTGGCCTTTAGAAAGTTTCCTTCAAAAACCTAAATCAACCCTTTAAAAGGGTACAACAAATTCGGCTACATTTTTACTGTGCTCTCTTAATCACGACCGCCAGTGTTTGCTATCACGCGTCGGGTTTAACACTTGAAATGCAAATAGGACCACGTTAAAGTACACACAAGCTATACGCTCGAATTAATTCTGTCTAATTTCGTATTATTGTACGACCGTAGGATTTTAACCCCGCTTAGTATGGTTAAGCTGTACACAATTGTTTTATTCTTATCTCGTATAGAGTAATAACAATGATATACGTGGCACGGCTAGTCGTTCCGGAGATAGGGGTGTTGTGGGTGCTAGAATAATTTGAAGAGAATAGGTTGATATTACTGTATTAAAATAATTGCCCGTGTACAAGTGAGATAATAAAGTCCACAAAGTGAAATCCACATTCGTATGCCACCATCGCTTAACTTACACACAACATTAAAATATAAGCCAGTATTTAAATTTCCCTCATAATATTTAATTAAAATAATTACGTGTACAACTTATCGCGAAATGTTTTATATCTAAATGAAAAATCTAAATTTTAATTAACTTAACGCTGGCATGTTTAATTTATGACCTTCATTTTTGCTGTTATAATCCTCTTAATTAGTTAAATGTATGGATATTAATACTGCACTGAGTTCATTGCCAAGGTTATCTAAATCTACATTTAAATTAATAGGTGATTGTCAAAACATTTTTGTATCTATTACTCATCTATTAAAAATTAGTTTTTCGAGGGGGCTTACTCTGAATTTCAACATTCGAATGTTCGATTTTGATGTTGCTGTCAAATGTAAGGAAATTTAGATATAGTTGCTGTCACACTCGTCTTGACAATTTTACGATATTGATGAATTTTATTTTTACTATATGTTATACATTAACTACATTGTTACACAATACGTTTACAGTTCTATTTTTGAAGTATGTAATATTAAAATAAATTATAATATATACTTAAAGGAAGTATATATAAAACATACAAAGCGAAAAGCTTAAACCCAGCTAACTATAACCTAGCTAAAACCAGTAATCACAATTAGAATTTTCGCTTACATTTCTACAAAATAATTTTAGATAGATAGTTTATTGACTGAAACAATATTAATACAGAACAAGAATAATTTATTTGCAAAACAAAGTACAATATGACATACATTCTTGAAGTCATCTTTTAAGCAAATACATGCCTGTGCTAGGTGATCTTCACTCCTCCGGAAATCGAAAATTCGGAAATTATAGGACTGGAAGTACCATTTCAGATTATATAACAAGCATAATGTTTTATTTTTAATATTTTGTATATGTTTTTTCTAAAAAAAAAACAACTAAAAAAGTATTTGGTTATTATTATTTCAAAATGAAATTATCGAACTAATGAGCAATCGCTGTAACGTTCTTCTAACCAAGATTTTTCGCACAACGTTACATCGCACTAACAAAACATCGGTGGAATAAAACACCGCACTATTGATTTATCGACTTACCGTGTTCGATATAATAAAAATCGAATCATAGACTTTCGAAATCAAATAGGGAACCCGTGGAAATCATTTCATGGGTAATAATTTCATAGACTTGTACATAGCAAGTACTTGCTATAACAAGTCTATGAATACTACTACTATACAGAGACACCAAACAATCAACATTACTCTAGCTGCTGTGGTCAGCACAGGTTTTAGTATATAAACATTCACATTGTTAAACGACGATATATGTATAGGATGTAACATTATTTGCAAATCTATATGTACATCCTTTATAGGGCAATCAAAGCCCCTAACGGGAGCCTTGCCTGCGGCTACAATATTCACGGTACAGGTTCAAAGCCAGCTTTATCGATATAGACTTTCATGGGATATACCAATCAAATTTAAAACAAAGGCTGAATTAAATAGTGATTACACTGCTTGATTTTGTTTTTGACGATATGTATTGGCTTAGATTAGGTAGGTACTAGATTTATAAATTAGGAAGTCTGACTCTGACATCACAGAACAGATATAGGTTTTCTGAGATAATACATTTATGACTAAAAGAAAATTACATTATATTCAAATTTTGTATTTTAATAATATAGCTAATAATTATTTATATTATTAAATATTACTTTATTAATTTATTTATTTATAACATTAAATTATTTATAATTATAACATTATTAACTATACTTACATATCTACAACTTCTATGTAAATACTATAAATAAATAATAATACAAATGGTAATGTGGGCTAGGCGTCAAAGTATTCATCGGCATCACTGTCACAAGGGAAAGTGCCCAGAAGGCTAGCAGCATTGCCACGCTGGATGGCAATGCTGATTCTCTGTGCGAGATAAAAACCAGCCCTGGTCACGTGAAGTGTCGATTAACCGCGTCGCTAGTTCATTATAATTATTTTTTGAAGAATTAGGACCTTAATAATTCTAAGTTGGAAAATTTGAGTTTAGTAAAAATTGAAACCAAATAAGTACAAAATATTCTGATTTATTTTATATTGATATTATTAATATAAATTATATAACAATTTTGGTTTTAATAGATGTTCTTTAATTAAAATGGTTAAAGTTAATAGTGTATAGTTTTTTGATATTTTACAACCGAACCAATAAATTTAAAAATAAAAATGATTAAAATAAAAATAGTTAAGGAAACTAATTTAAATAACACAGTTTATTACTTTTAGACAGCCTCCGGAATTGTTAAATAAAAGTAACTACCCATCTCTTATTAGATTATTTCTTACATTGAAATAGTAAAAGAATGTTGTAGATAAAATAACAAAAATAAAGTCTACCTTTGTCAGCATAATGTTATAACACTGTTTTCTATGACACCCATTATAATATCAAGCACCGTCTACTCGCCAACTATATCCTTGGGATTAATAATATTCTTATAACAACTTTGGCAAAAGCTCCAAGCAATTCATAGTTGAGCTACCTAAGCAACCAAATATGGCTATATATATTTTGTAAGGACACGTTCCAACTAGGTCAAAGTTTTAATACTGACATGCATCATTCATAGTTCTGATGCTAAGGTTTGGACTACTAAATTGGAGACGAGACTCAAGCAATTAACCATTCAATTCAGTCTATTGCAGATCAGTGCTGGACGTAAGTGTCTCCTAACACGTGTGACAGTCTTTTTTCTGTCGTGTGTGTACGATTCCCTTTGTCATAATAGTTCCTATAGTTATAAAAGACCGGCCGTCGCCGCCCCATCTTTTGTTCTGGACCTTATTGACAATAGTCTCCCATACTATTACATGTGCCTAAAAGCAACGTATATCTGATACTTCTGCCGTCTACTCCTTCGAGGCGACGAGAAATGAAGAGAATACTATAATTACTTCTACATTCCAAGCTTCGTGTTTACGAAATTGTATAGTTAGCTTGCCGTCTCCTACAAACTTCCCATCTAGTAGCATCATACCCTTATCTTTCCCTCACAAGGTATGAAATACACAACGAATTTTGCAAGAATTTTTGTGGGAAAATAGCCCTGGGTTTTCATTTTAATTTTCTGCCTTTTTGAGAGGGTTGCAGTGGGGCGTTGGTTAGTCACAATAAAAAATGTACAATGTAGCATATCCTCGTTATGTTTGCACGAAAAATGGCAATAGTTTTGCCTTAAAACTAACGAAAATCTTCATTAATTTGTTGTTGTAATGTTTAAAAGCTTTTATGTAGTTCTTTATAATAACTGCATTCTACCTACTTGTAAAAATATCAAGTAGGTAATTCAAAAAAGATTTACCTCCTATTAGTTCGCTAAAAGGCAAGCAACGATAGAACTTGGTCGTTTCAATTTTTATTCTACCTGTAATATATTAATATAATTTCAAATTCTTAAATTCAGATGACGGATAATCTTTTATTAATCGCCAAACATTTATCACTGTCGATCAAAACTTATTTGAAACAAATTTTAAATAATTATTAAATAAATAAATAATTAAATTATCTCTTGATAAAATGAAATGCAATATTTACAAGATGATAAAAAGGGGATATAACATAGTTTTTTGCATATTTATAAAGACAACACCCGTATTAGGAACAGAAACCCTTTGCCGCGGTAGACTTTAAAAAAAAACACCGTATTATAATCTGAATCAATGATACTGTTATGGAACTTACAATCTCTTGTTCAGCAGTCGCTATTGCGTCAATCATTCAGTTCCTATGACAAATTTCATATTTCTCCTCTCATCAAATATACCTAATACCATAGACCTAGGATCCGCGCGCTACCGCAGCCTAATACAGACGTTGTAAAATACTATGTCGTTTTTAAAACCAAAACGATATCCAAAAACACAATTCTAAACAAGTATTTAAAATTACCAGACTGACTTTATCAGGCAAAGGGAATTAACTCTATTCTGCCTGTTCAGAAAAAAAAAACTTTTTGTTTTATTCTTTCAGTACGGTTGCCAGTGGGCAGTGAAATTTTAATTAGGAAAGTTATTTTGCTTATTCTCCTTTTCTCAGTCCTTCGCTTCTTTTCTTGACTTCCGTAATATAAACCTTGAAATTAAACATATAAGGTTGAGTTTCAAATGTTCTAAATACTTTGAACCACTATAAAATTTTATCTGTTGTATTTTTAAAGGCAAACGTCAGTACGCTACGGTTTATTACGTGATGTCAATGCTTTGAAGTTTGTAAGCAACTTCAAAAGGTTCAAAAGGATACTTTTTGGGTATCGGACCAAGTTGAATGACTAACCCAACAAAGAAGGTTTTCGTTAAAATGCAATGAGTTAATAATACTTTGTGTCTTTTAATAAGGGGAAAATGGTAGAAAAAATAAAAAGATAAAGATAAACTGGGTGTAAGCCTCACAGTACTGAAAACTAGAGAGTATGTTTAAATTGATGAATGTTGAATAAGCGATAGACTTATGTATGTATTAGTTGACCACATGAATTATACGGTACAGCCGTCCGGCATAAACAAGTTCCATTGTTAGGGCTTGCATGACAGTTGTGCCTGTTAGGTCAAAACCTAAAAAAACCTATCTCTGTTTCGTGGTCAAAATTGGCATGTATTTTTTTTTAATACCACAACACGGTGGCAAACAAACGTACGGTCCGCCTGATGGTAAGCGGTTACCGTAGCCTATGGGTGCCTGCAACACCAGGGGCATCACGAGCGTGTTGCCGACCCCTATGTATAACCTAACGTCTGTGCGGACCATAAGCATGTGCAAGAAGCCTCCCTTACATTGCAGTTTTCACGAACTAACTACAGTAAAAACGTGTTTATAAGAAGTTCGTGTTATTTATATAATGTTATGTTATAATAATAATAATAATAAATCTTTATTGCATAGAAAGGTTTACATAAATAGTTTGTAGGCTCTGAATCCCAAACTAGCGTGAGCTGTATATTGGGAGTCAGTTCCTTCCCAAGAAATAGTGTAGTTTAATAGTAGTCTATTTAGTAAGCAGGTAGAATAATACAATTTAAACAATAATAATAACCCCCTTCCCCCTGGATTGCCAAAGCGTACGGACGTGTGAACATAGTAGATTTAATTTTCAAAAAATTTAAATTAAATAAATAATTAAAATAAAATCAGCAAGTCAAAACTCTAGTGAGGTACCAGGCGCGCACAACATAGCAGAGGTTGAGTTCTGTGGAGAGCGAGACGATACGACGACGGCACGCTCCTCATCCTTGTCGCCCGCACGTGAGTCAATGTAACTTACGTTACTTACACACACTAGCACAGTGCAGCGCTAGCGCAGTGATAGCGCCTGAGATTTACAACTTAGCAATATGCTTCATTGAATGCCTCGTGCATATTTCGACAGGAGTACTCCAACGTATGAAGGAATTCAGTTCTTTTTTTGTATTTTATAACGTACGTAGCCACAGACAGACTACAAAATGCACCGAACACCTCCTAGTAGTAGTCAAACCATTCCTCTCTCTGGTTCGGAACCTGATTTAACATCACTTAAATCAGAATTAGAGTTGGATCGAATCAACCGTCGAAAGCGTAAACATGATCAGATACAACCATGTGAGTTGGATTCCCTCCGGGAGGATATTATGTCTGCTATTACGATTCTAAGCAAGGAGCAAAGCGAAAAATTCAACTTAATGAAAAGCAATCTAGATGAAATAAAAACACAAAACATTGAACTACAAACAACGGTTGAGTTCCTGAGCAATAAATATGATGATATGATGGATAAATTGGCACGCTTCGAGAATGAAAGAAAAAGTACGTTAAGTTATATAAAGTCGCTGGAGGAAAAAATTGAAAACCTTGAACGAAACACGAAATCCTCAAGTCTAGAGATTCGCAATATTCCTAAAGTAAATGGTGAATCTAAGGAGAATCTCATAACTATTGTAAAGAACATAGGTACCGCTGTAAACACTGAAATTCAAGCGCATGATCTCAGAGATATTTATCGCTACAATAACAATAGAAATTCTCACACTGGCGGACCCATCACAGTTGAATTTACATCCACCATAACCAAAGATAAACTTCTCACGAATATTAAAAAGTACAACCGAGACCACAAAACCAATCGGCTCAATAGCTCACATATTAAGATGGATGGAAATGTTCCCATATACATTTCCGAAAGCCTTACAAGTAAAGCTAAGAAGTTATATTATCAAGCACGTGAATTTACCAAACAAAATGACTTTGCCTATCATTGGACTTCGCATGGAAAAGTCTACATAAAGGAGAAAGACGGTGCACCTCCAAAAAGAATAGATCAGGAGTCTGACTTTGAAAGCCTTAAACAACAAGGGAAGTGACTAGCACCGCTAAATCATCTCTTCCTATCTAAAAGTTTCATATTTTACGTACTCATTATCTTTTATCTTTCTGTTTTAAAAATCAATTTGCCGTACTTTATTTTCTATTATTGTTCAATGTGCATGAATACATACACTAATACAAATACACACTCACATTTTTATACTAAGAGAAATCAACACACACCACAACAAACAATAAGAACACTCTACAACACTCACAATAATAATACCAAAACATTTACTACAACATACATTATTTCATGGATCTATCTTTGTTTTGTACATTGTATAGCTAATTATATCGCTGATAAGATAATTTATATAACTACCTATAATATTGCATGGAAAATAGCAAATCAATCTTGTTTCTGCTTATTATTTGCTGTAATACTGCGACAATTTTACATTATTCTTAAGTTCACTCTGCAATTTGATAAATCGCTATATCCTAAATGCTTTAACCGACCATTGATACGTTATCGATTTCAATTTTATAGAAATAATGAATCCAAACTATTCGTATTCAAAAAAAATCAGTCTGATACTACCACATATGGCTTCATTACCAAAATATATGTTATGTTACTTATGTTGCTTTGTCAAGAGTTGAACATTGATTCACTCTGTAACCTTACTATTGTGTCATTACAATTTATAAATAAAATTCGATCAAATCAATAATATAACTGTGACAGAAGTTGATGCATCTGACCAAATTGAATGTTTATCTCTTAGTGACTCGAGCCTTTGCTCTAATCTTCTCAATTGTAAAGGAAATACTCACGGTTCAATAGTAATAATAAGTCTTAACATTAGAAGTATAAATTGCAATTTTGACCTTCTGGTAACCTTTATTTCCGCACTAGATATGCACATTGACGTTATTGTGCTGTCGGAATGCTGGACTAATCAGAACAATCCACCTCCCAATATGAATGACTATAGCACGTATTGGACACAAAACAGTCTAAATCAGAATGATGGTGTAGTAGTATATGTGCACAGTAAAATCATGTCATGTGCTCATGAGCCCCAAATGATGGATGGAAACTGTCTGATTGTCACTATTAAGCCTGACTACACCATCATTTGCTCGTATCGCTCGCCAAGCTTTAAAAATCCCAGTAATTATCTGGAATCACTTAATCAAATCTTATGTGCATGTCAAACAAAAACCATAATCTTCACCGGCGACATAAACATTGATACCATGCATGACAGCCTGTCTAGTACAGGCCATGACTACCTTAACCTGATGGCCATGCATGGACTAAGGCAAGGAATACGCAAACCTACCCGTTTAAAAACATGCATTGATCATTTCATGGTAAAATGTTGTCACAAATGGAAAACTGTCGTATTTGAGCAACCAATAACCGACCACTCCCCAATTCTATTATATATAAATAATTCAAGAGCAGCTAAAACTAACATTGTATATAACAAAGTAATGCTTGATTTTAAAACGATAAAGGAAACATTAATTAATGAGTCTTGGGAGAGTCTGTATTGCGTCACTAATGTTAACATTGCGTCGGAAATTATAACAACTAAATTATTAACTATTATTGCAGAAAATACCAAAATTAATAAAAAATCAAATCGATATAGGCCCCTTAAACCTTGGATAACAGAAGGAATTGTTAGATGCATAAGAAGAAGAGACAAGTTACATAAAGCCACTAAAATAACCCCAAATAATGAAATTCTACTGAATAAGTATAAAAAATATAGAAACAGCTGCAACTACTTAATAAAAAAACTGAAAAAGCAATATTATCAGGAAAAATTAAATAAAAGTAAAGGCAACATTAGGGAAACATGGAGAATCATAAAAGAAGTTTGTGAAATGAAGAAAAATAGCGGAACGAATTCAGACCTGCTAAATATTGATGCCACACCAATTGAGTCCCTAGATGCGGTGAATACATATTTTACTGGTATTGGAGAAACACTAGCTAGCGAACTCTTAAACAAAATGCAGAAGTCGGAACAAGAACTGGCAAGGGAAGCCGCGCGGGATTCCTCACCTCTAGATTCAATGTCTTTCTTGCTGACAGATCCCCATGAAGTAAGAAATACTATTCTGAGTCTGAGGTCGCATAGTGCTCCTGGATGGGATCAAATAACGACTGAAATACTTAAACAGAACATCGCTACCCTTGCCCCACCTATAGCCTATATGTGTAACCTAAGCCTTGGGACTGGTTCATTTCCAACTATGTTTAAAAGAGCTGTTGTATGTCCTATTTTTAAATCTGGAAATAAAAATGAGCCCAACAATTACCGCCCTATCTCCCTTTTATCAACGTTGTCAAAAGTACTTGAAAAAATTGTCAATAGGAGAGTTATGAAATATCTAGAAAACAATAAATTTCTTAGTGATTTTCAATTCGGGTTTAGAGAAAAAAGGTCAACAGAGGATGCCGTATTGACATTAACATCAACAGTAGTTTCTTACCTGGATAGAGGGGAAAAATGCTTGGGTATCTTTTTAGATCTCCAAAAAGCTTTTGATACTGTATCTATTCCTATCTTAATAACTCGATTAGAGAACGTTGGTATAAGGGGGGTGGTCTTGGACTGGTTCATAGACTATCTGACTGATAGAGTACAACGTGTACGAGTAGCTAGCTTTGAAAGTAGCGAATCTACCTGCAAATATGGCGTCCCACAGGGCAGTACGCTTGGGCCGACGCTGTTTCTCATTTACATAAATGAGCTATGCAAGATGGTCGCCATGCCAGGCCTGGATCTGCTCATGTTCGCGGATGACACCGTTTTAATCTTCCATGGTCAAACATGGCAAACAGTGTTCCAGCTTGCGGAGGGAGGTTTGGCAAGGGCGACCTCTTGGATGGAAAACAGTCTGTTATCTTTAAACTCTAGCAAGACAAAGTATGTTTGCTTCAGTAAAACATCGGTAGGGAAACCTGCTGCTACACATGTTCTCAAACTTCACACTTTTCCATGTAATAGGAAAGAGATACATACAAATTGTGAATGTACAGCACTTTCTCGAGTTTCTAGTATTAAATACCTAGGTGTAACTCTTGATGATAACCTGACATATATACTACACATTACATCTACAATAGCAAGAGTCAGAAAGCTAGTATACATCTTTAAGAGCCTGCGAACCGTAGCCAATGTTACACTGCTTATGCAGACATATAGAGCACTGTGTGAATGCCTAATTAGATACTGTATATGTACATGGGGAGGTGCTGCAAAAAGCCATATGATTGTAATAGAGCGGGCTCAACGTATGTTGCTCAAAGTGATATTACGGTTACCTTTTCGGTATCCTACAACTTCCCTATACGAAGTAGCAGGAGTTTTGTCGGTTAGAAAGATATTTGTACTGGAAATGCTACGTAGATACCACAGAAAAGTCGTTCCGAATTTACCTGTAACTCACAAACGAGTTGAACGTTGCCCTACACCTCGTTTAAAATCATCTTTGGCTCAAAGACACTTCTACTTTCTAGCTCCTTTCATATACAATAAATGTAACAAAAATCATAAAATTCGAAGCATTAATAATAATGAATTCAAATTAATTGTATACAATTGGCTAAAAGCGATGGACTACGATACAGTAGAGATTCTTTTAAAAGTGACATGAAGTATACACAAACACACACACACACACACACACACACACACACACACACACATATACACACACACACATCTCTTATTAATGCATGCAAGAACGCCTAAGTTTTATAATTTTAAATTTATTTTATTATTTGTTTAAATTTCGAATTAATTATTTAATTTATTTCATTTTGTATTAATTAATAATTTGATATAAAAAAAATGTCATCACTATTGTGGGGAAGCACTGGTGCCTACACCTCAGTATACTTGTATACTATCGTAGGTACCAGGGAATCCTTTTATAATTTGTACCACCTTTATGTCAATAAAGTTTATTATTATTATTATTATTATTAACTTTTGAGAATTGTGTGTGTGTGTGAGTGTGTGTGTGTGTGTGTGTGTGTGAGTGTGAGTGTGTGTTTCTATTTCACCAGTATCAGTGAAGAAGTGTTGAAGGTACAACTCCGATAAAGATTTGCCTATGTTTCAACTTAACATAAACTTTGTATTTAAAAAAATTAGATTAAAACTAAATTTACGTTAATATTTCGATACCTTTGGGTTCAATTGTCGTATAAACCATTTTGGCCAAATAGAGTTATATACATAATTTTGTTCAGATTTTCTCTAGTGATCTGTATATTCGAAATGCCCGAATTCACAAAAAAGTGTTTATACGATCCAAAAAATTTGGGTCATCATGTCTCAAAAAAGATAAATTGTTAATGTAAGGACCGAATGTTTATTTTTTTAAAGTTTTGTTAAGATTTAATGACCAAAATTTTTATCAACCCAGGGCGTATGATAATTGGGGTATAATAACCATAAATAAACTTTTTTCATGACGTAAATTCCAACTAACTTTTAAACTAAAGAAGATAGATAATTATGTTTTCATGATTTAGTCTTCTTCATTCTCAAATTCTAATAATCTTTACTCTAGGTCATTTTTATGTATCTTAAAATAAAAAAAGTTATGATTTTGTTTAAAAAATAAACGGCTTTTTGGTCTCCTAAACATTTGTCATTTGTCGTATAAACCAAAACCCGACTTGGTTTTGGTTTATACGACAAATGAACCCAAAGGTATCGATTTATTTATATTGCGAAACTGTTCTGGATTATATTAGTTTTAGTGTCATAAATAACCATAATGTATCCATTTGTTTCCCAACTAAAATAAAATTGTCCGAATCGTAACAGGTGAAATAATATAGTCTCTGCCTATTGGCTGCCTCTGGCTATATTATTTGATTGTCACCGTGGCGCAGTGGTTAAGGTGGTCGCCTCGCCACTACATCGCCGTGTTGGGTGACGTGGGTTCGATTCCCACACGAGACAAATATTTGTGTGATTCATAGATATTTGTTTCTAGTCTGGGTGTACTTTGTGTCCGTTAGTTTCATGTTTGTAAATCTACCCGCGACACAGGGCTTGTTCCATAGAGTGCGGGCGTTGTCTTTACAAAAATAAAAAAAATATTAGGTGGGATATTGTAATATCAGATAGGATACTTTAAAAATAATTTATAGGTCGAATCGCGACGTCGATGTTGCAGGTGAATGGTAGTTAAATACATAATTACTATTTATATAATTACTATTTATTTGACTGGCCTGTTGGTCTAGTGGTTAGTGACCCTGACTGCTAAGCCAGAGGTCGTGGGTTCGATCCCCACCCAGGACAAATCTTTGTGTGATGAGCATAAAGGTTTGTTCTGTGTCTGGGTGTAATTTATCTATAATATGTATGTATTTACAAAAAAAAAAATGTATTTAAGTAGTATATCAGTTGTTTAGTACCCATAACACAAGCAAATATAATTGCTTACTTTGGGACTAGATGGCGCTGTGTGAATGTGGTAGAATATTATTATTATTATTATATTATTATATATAACGTCAAAGACGTAGTACAGCGAACAATGTTCGATGTTTTCTAAGGTTTCTAAGTGCAGTGCTGAAGAGATTCCGCTTATAATTGCATTATTATGTCGGTGCATGAAAGCCTTAGAAGTATCTTTATTGGTTCAGTGGATATTTGTTGTTTGTCATATTTTTAACTAGCTGGCTATTTCTAAATTAAAAACATTCATTTACAGAGTAAAAGTTTATGTGGTCATGGAAAGTGAAATCTTGCGGGCGGAGCCGTGAGCAATACATTATTATTTTTACTAACTTTCATAGACGGCTCAGCCCACGGCCAAGACGAACACAAAATCTCAAAATCAAAATCTTGACTAAATTATGTATTTAGTCAAGTCACTATTTCTTTTTTATTTTTGCACCTACCATGTTCTTCTCTGCATCACCCTAAGGTTGGCAGGTAGACAATGCCTTTGGCATTAAGCCCACCATTGTACAAATAATGTGCATAAAGTTTTTAAATAAATAAAATAAAATCATGATTAATATTATTCACTAGAAGTCACGCGTGGCTTTGTTCCTGTCGTTTTTTATTTCATCACTGCTCCATCTCCTATGGCCGTAGCGTGATGTTATATAGCTTATAACCTTTCTCAATAAACGGGTTATCCAACACTCAAATTTTTTTTTTCATATCGGAGCAGTAGTTCCTGAGATCGTAGCGCTCAACCAAACAAACTCAACAACTTTAAAATATTAGTATAGATATAGATAGGTGAGTATAGGTTTGTATGAACAAGCTACTTTATAACTGTAAAGTTACGAGTCGAATAAAAGTATTTATTGGTATGTAATTCCATTCATCATCATCATCAGCAAGCCATTAAGTCCCACTGCTGGGCTCGGGTCTCCTTTCCTCTAACTAGAGAACTGAGAGGGTTTAGGCCATAATCCACTCACGCTGGCCTAGTGCGGGTTGGTGGATCGGACATACTCATAGAATTACTTCTAGGGTATGTGGGTTTCCTCACGATGTTTTCCTTCACCGTTAGCAGATGGTAAGTCATTTGACTGTCCATTCATGTGTTTTTAATTTCTCTCTTTTTTGCTTACGTGCTAATTTCAAAAACTACTGTTTCGAATTGTAAATTATTTTAATGTTGGATAGCCCATTTATCAATGAAGGCTTATAGGTTATATAACATCACGTTACGACCACTAGGAGCTGAGTAGTGGCCAAATAGCTAGTTACTAATAAACCCATATACAGGGTGTATACGACGGTACGAAATTAAATGAAACCACGTGTAGCATATGATGTTAGAAGGCTATACCAAAAAAATTAAACAGAAATTTGTAATAGTTTAGACGCAAATGTACTTTCTTTATGTCACAGTTGTTCACAGTTTTAAACAACCTGTAGTTAAGTATTTACGTTTGATCGTATGTTGTCATTACGTCATTCAATTCATTTAAATATCTCTGACTCTTTCATATTATCTTATCTCTTACTCTGTTCCGCACTTTTGTCGTCGTCATGTCGAAAACGTCATGATAGAAAAATCATGTGTAGTTTTATATTCTTAATTAGTTTAGTAGCTTTGCTAGTCTTAGTAGCTTTTTTTCTTTCTTTTTTTAAATAATTTTTATTAGAATATGTATTGTTTATAAGTGTTAACACTGGCTGCCTTATCATTTAATGTCGTATCGTCGTATACACCCTGTATAATTCGTCTCAAATAGCGACTAAAACAATGAAACTAGAATAGTTTAATGTAACACATAATAAAATAGGCTGTAAGCACTGTAACCGCGTACATTGCAGTTAACCACATACCGCATTGGTTATTGGAAATACACATGCAAATGAACTACTGAAGTATTTAGTTGCGTATTTTATATACATGGGAAAATATTAATGTACTCTTTCATTTCAATGTTGAAATTAACATAAACATAGCATCACGCCTTTTTCCCCGAAGGGGTAGGCAGAGGTGTTTCACACCCACATTTCGCAAGCTATGTTTGGTCCCATGGAATAGGGGGCGAGCCTATTTTCATCAACCGGGAACATTTGTTTACCAAACTCCGGGAAAATCTTAATACTGGAATTTACTTTAATTTTTAATTTTAAAACCCAATACCATTTTCACCCAACCCGGGAATCGAACCTGGGACCTCTTGAACAGCAGTATACACTTCCCGCTGCGCCACCGAGGCAGTTTGAATTGAAATTAATGCATATTTTTTGCAATCTGTTTAGTTGTCAGAGCTCGAAAGGGTTAATTTCGGTGATGGCATTAGATCGGTCGCTGAGGCGGGAATAACGTGAGGCGTGAGGCTTATGTCAAGCTGTGGACATAGTCATTGGGCTGATTAGATGATGATGGTTAAATTACTGTTTCTTTTGGTGTAAACAAAGTAATTTCGTTTTTATGTAGACAACAGCTTGGCTGTGTTGTTAAACTGCTGTATTTCACTTATCAGCTAGGCTAATTGCTCGTCTGTCACTTCGTTTTAGTAAAAAATGCTTTTACGTATATTTTTTTATTTTATCTGTACGAAAAATATAGACAAGAAATTCAAAAAAAAATTTAAAGTAATAAATTTATTTTTATATTAGAAAAATTATTTTGTCATAATTTTAATAAATTTTTTATGTCAAAATTTTCATACAGATAAAATATTATCTATTATGATAATGATTTTTCTCAAATAGGTTAGTCAGTATATATGACGGTTATTACCGAGTCGGGAAAAAGGGTGGTGGGTTTTTTTATCATACAATTTTCAGTACTAGCCCAGAGCTTAAAATCAAGTTAATGACATTAGAGTCGATATCTATACGTATATATTTCACTTATAATACATTTCGTTCCCATTCAATAAATATTAATATGTTTTGCTGGCCAGTATTACTAAGTCACTTAATTATGTTAATTTCTCAATTAGTTCCCGCATTATCGTAAAGTGAAATTGTACCTAATAATAACAATTGATCAGTACTTAATTGGGTAATTTTGTAGTAATAGCAATCAAATGTTAGGTATTAATGGATATTATTTTATCTCTGTACGTTTTGACTTATTTAATGAGAAAACTTTGAAAAACAAAAAAGAATAACACTAAAATATAATAAACAAGTAAATATAATTAAAAAAATTTAATAACCCGACTGCAAGATATCAATAGAGATCAACGCACTAAAACGACCGTAAAATTATTGTAATTTTATTATACCTGATTAAATTTAAATACATAACATATGTATACATTTGTAATCTCCATTTGATTCCTTTTATTTCGATACTCTAATAGATAGGTTTGGTTAAAAAAATAATAGAACTACTTACAATTTGGAACCATACAATTATGTATAATCTCTTTTTGAATATATGTAATCTCCTTTTGATTCTCTTTATTTTGATACCCAATTCGATAGGTTTGGTTATAAAAAAAAATTGAACTTCTTACAATTTGGCGTCAAAAGCCCGCCGTTTAGGTCTTTTCATTCTTAAAACCTATCTAAGGACACTTGGGTTTTCTAGACGAATCTAACGATACCCTAATTGTCAAAATCTATCCATCCGTTTGGAAGATTCGTGGGAATAAAGAAATTTACAAACATACAAGATACGTGCGAAAAACAATACCCGTCCTGACAGTCGGGTAAAAAGAAATCTCGCTAAAACCAGCTTTAAGCAAAAAATGCTTAGTTGTTTATTAGTTTCAACATAAATGGCGTTAGAATGACTTGAGTTTTAACCTCATTCAAATTGTCATTGGATCAATCATCTACATGTCAACTAACTTTCATGTTTTCTCCGAATGTCTTTGTATGGTCTTTGTCTACTCAATTTTGTTTGCATTGACATGTTAAGGTGGCCTTCCATGGTACGTACTACTGTGGACGAATGCCGACAAGCCAGTTAGAAAGGCTAAAATTGTTCTCGTTGCTTATTTTGATTCCGCCAGCCATTAAATACTTAACTAAAATTAAATAAATTTATCAGTGCTTATCAATCGGCATCTTTTATCTCAATAAGCACTTAATGTAAAGGTAATAATCTTTCTTTAAATTCAACGATGAAATGCGGTGCGTGATTATCTGTAATCGTCAGCCATTACCATTGGTGTTAATTCGCAGTACCACGCACCGTAGGAGGTCACCTCTACTATACTGATGATGCATGAGTTTGCAAATCTTTGGTTATACCAATGAGTGAGCATTATTATGACCATTGAAAGGTTTATTTCATTTTAAATGATTGCGTTACTATTGTTAATACAAAACAGTAAGAGAGAGATACAAAAAAATTCAAAACGTATTTGAGAAACAGGTTGTTAATTAATAATTTGTACTTTTATAATTAATTCATCATCATTCATCATTTCAACCCATAAATGTCCCACTGCTAGAAACGGATCTCCTCCAAAGAATTTGGAGGGAATTTAGCCTACTATACCACGCAAGCCATAAATTGTTTTAATTAAAATACGGAACCATATAGTAAAACCTTACTGAGATAATCAATTTGAACATTTCATTTCTTTACACAAAAGCTACTGCCACTAGTCCAAGGAGGCGGCAAAGCTACTTCAGTAAATCTATTAAGTGGAAAATCCCAATAATTATATTTGATAAAAACTATAAAGTACATAATTATCAGCATTTTCGGTTGCCCCTGGCAACACATACACAAACTGCGGTTTACTTTGATAGCATTTATTAGGCCTACTCAATGATATTGTATGTTAAAAAAGGTGTAGATAGGTTATAAGCGTTCGAAAAGTGGCACACTAAAAATAGTCTTATTAGCAAACTTCATCTCAGTGTCCCGTTGACGGCGAAGGTATTTTGACATTGAATTATTACGATATCTATGTGTGCGTTTGTGTGCCATTTCCAAAGATCGTACGCTATGTAGGTAATCTATCTACACAATGATATCATTGTATCTACACCTTTTTTAACATACAATATCATTGGGCCTACTCGTACTTTTGTGCTTGAAAAATCTTGATAGTCCTCCTTTTCAAAAGCTTATAAGAACAATTTTAATACATTAATTCCATTACCACAACATCCTTTACTATGTCATCGGTCCATTTTTGCCCTTTTGGCCCCATTGGCCTTCAGTTCTGCGAGCTATGTGGCCTGCCCACTGCCACTTCAGCGATGCGATTCGGTGAGCTATGTCGGCAACTTTAGTTCTCCTGTGGATCTCCTCATTTCTGATTTGATCACGCAGGGAAACTGTGAGCATAGCTCTTTCCATGGCTCGCTGACCGACAGTGAGCTTTCTTATGAGCCCCATAGTTAGCGACCACGTCTCAGTACCATAAGTCATCACTGCCAACACACGCACACTGGTAGAAGACTTTTGTCTTGAAACCCACATACCCTTGAAGAAATTCTAAGGATATATCTGATCCACCAACCTGCGTCAGGCCAGCGATGTAGATTATATAACCTAAACCCTTTCAGCTCTCTAGATAGAAAGCAATAAATGATTGAGTATTGAGAACAGAGGAGACCCGAGCCCAGCAGTGGGACATTAATAATTGCTGAAGACGATATTAATAATTTATAATTATACATCATGAGTATTTTTACGCTCTTAAAAAGAGACGAGATCTATTTTCATACTTATGTATTGAATAATTTGACTAGAATAACGTACCTTGTTTCGTTACTCTTTATATTCAATTAATTACAACAATTGTCTTAAGACATTGTTTGTACCTGGCGTGCAATATATTACCTATTTGGTTACCGCTTCGCGAAAGTTGTAGTGTCGAAACAAGTGAAAGAGGCAGCCTTGGTATCAAAACAAATGAAGTAATTGTAGAATATTGATTTTAAGTAATAAGTAAGTAGGTAGTCTTATTAGAGCCTGCGATGTAGGCACCTCTTTTTTTATTCTGTTTTAACAACCCCGTGATTGTGTAGTCTATATTATATTCGTATGTTCACAAATAGTATGTACCTACTTTTGTTATGTAAATAATAAATAGTGTTTTTATTTTCGGTGAAATATTTGAATAAAGAACAGTTTTTGAAAAATCATTTTTTTTTTGTGTTAATTTGTTAACAGCCAGTTTTATTAGATGCATCACAATAATATAAATGTGTTCAAGATTTTATTTGAAGCTGAGAAGTATTTGTATTCTAAACAAATCACAGGACATTCACAAGGTCAGTTACTACTTATTTAGTTGTTTGTTTTATTATAAAATAATGTTGCTCTAAACAAGACAATCGCGTACAACCGGTTAGAGCTTTGCAGAGCAGTACTATTTAATTAAACAGCTTACAAATAGCAACCTACCGTACCGTACGTCTGTTTGCCACCGCCATGGTATTAAAAAAAAAAAAAACCTCTAAATGCATGACTGCAGCGGATAGGTCTCGTATCTTCTATAAAACAACGCTGGCCCAATATGGTATGGATCAAAGATACCCTTAAATTGCTTCTAGGTTATGTGACTTTACAACTGGTCCAATTAGAAAAAAATCCACTTTTCGCCTACCCCAAATTTAATAACAATATGTGAGTATCACGATGTTTTTTTGAACCGATAATACATAGTCTATTTCTAGTTACCAAAATATAAAAATTCGATTCTTACTTTAAAACGAACTGTGTTAAAAATTACACAATAATAACAAAAAAAGATCGGAACAAAAAATAATAACTATGAAACATCGATATTGCTCTCGTTCATATCGATTTTATCTCGATTGCAAATTGCGTTTTACATACATCATTGCGTGTCTACTACGTTGTTCCGTTTCAAACGATTAGTTACAATTATCGAGTAATTGCAACCTGACGGGAAAAGTCGAGAATAAAACAATGCGATTTTTTGCGTCCGTGAGATCGATAGTGTTGATATTACCGTTGGTCTGAGTAGTCTCATGGATTAAATAAAATTGATATATTATCTTTAATGAATAGATGACACGGTTCTCAGTCGTAATAGCTCTCTCTATACTATTTTAATTATTGCCCAGAATCCACCATACTTATACGTTTTTTTTATAACCAATAAATGTGCAGTGTTCGGTTGCTGATATTTAATTTCTAGAGATTGTTAAAATATAAATTTCCGCTTCTGTAGTCCTCGTTTTAGTGGACACGCAGATTCTTGAACGTTGGATTCGCTTCGAAATATAAAAATATCATACATACGTTATACTTTACTCAGATAAAATATTAAAATTAATAATAATATAATTTTATATGTGAATCCTCCATATAGGATACCGCGTTACATTCATATACGTACACTACCCGGGGAATGCTTGTCAAGTTGTCAACAATCAGAACAGTCGCTTTCAGCGCCATTTCCTGGAACTAGAGTAATTACGTCATGTAACTCTACCAGCCATATCAGGAGAAATTGACTCTTCCAGCTATGTCACAATAAAATATGTAGATACTACAATTTTTTCATCAAAGAAACATAAATAAATATAAGTGTACAGGGTGTATACGACGATACGACATTAAATGAAAAGGCAGCCAGTGTTAACCCTTATAAACATATTCTAATAAAAATTACACATTATTTTTCTATCATGACGTTTTCGACATGACGACGACAAAAGTGCGGAACAGAGTAAGAGATAAGATAATATGAAAGAGTCAGAGATAGTTAAATGAATTGAATGACATAATGACAACATACGATTAACGTAAATACCTACAGGTTGTTTAAAACTGTGAACAACTGTGACATAAAGAAAGTACATTTGCGTCTAAACTATTGCAAATTTCTGTTTAATTTTTTTGGTATAGCCTTCTAACATCACATGCTACACGTGGTTTCATTTAATGTCGTACCGTCGTATACACCCTGTATAAGAAACATAAAAGGAACATAAATCTAGAATTTCGAATAGTAACCGTAAATCAATAGTAATAGTTCGAGTATCTCACAAACGCATTTGCCGCTTGCTAATTATAATGAGTATTCAACCGAATAATGCTAATGAATAAATAGCAAGTTTCATTTCGTTTTCTTTATCTTATGAAATATCAAAAGTAAAACTGATTTAGAAGATTCGAACTATTGTGAATATTGATCTTTATCCTACTAATATTATAAATGTGTAAATAAAGATGGATAGATAAATGTTTGGGTGAATTTTTGTTACTCAATCACACTAGAATGGTTGAAAGGATTTGTATAAATGGCAAACAGATAGAATATAATCAAAAATTAATATAATATATTATAAAAAAAACATTATTAAAAGAAAACATGAAATATGTGTAAATATCCCTATAATATTATGTATGTATGTAATTTATGTATAATAAGTAGTATATATTAAAAAAAAATATATTTGGTAGTATATCAGTTGTTTTGTACCCGTAACACAAGCAATTATAATTGCTTAATTTGGGACTAGATGGCGCTGTGTGAATTTGGTAAAAAAAATCTCTGTAATGCAATTGAAATAAATAAAATAACATATAAATAAATCAACAAATTATAACCGATCCCCATAAAAATATTGTGAAAATAGGTAATTATTATAGAATCTTCTAAAGTAACAGTGACATAAAACCTACATTTGAAGAAGATACAATAGAATGGGTTACACCTCATAATAATGGGAATGTGCCATTGCTTAAAAAGCGACGCAATGTCGTTGCGCGTGCAAAAGTCGCTATGTGTCGCTTTAGGAAACTTATTTTAGCAACTTATTTTACACTTAGCGTGTACAATGTCACATAGCTACTTTCCGTAACTCTTTAAATATTGCATTTATCACATAGCTGATTTTACAGTACGTGTGTCATGAGATAACGATTAAAACTGCATAAAAAACCGACTAAATAACTCATAGCGACTTTTGCATTTGTATGTCCAACAACCCAAATTATTTGGGTTGTTGGACATACAAATAAAAACAGATTGTTCCCAACCATAGAACTAGGATCCGCGCGCCCAACAATATTATTGCTCATTGTTTTTGTTTCTGTTATTTTTCGAAAATAATATACAGGGTATCCCAAAACGAAACAATAATCAAAAGCACTACCCTAAATGAAACCTTTTTTCGCATTTTCATTTTAATACATAATATTTAAATTTAATTTAAGTGATGGTGGCTGAATGGATAAGTGACCGGCGTGCTAAACACGTGGTCCGAGTTCGATTCCGACCAGCAGTACCAATGTGGATTTCACTTTGTGGAATTTATATGCACTATTCGTGTGACTTACCATCTGCTAACGGTGAAGGAAAACATCGTGAGGAGACCCACATACACTAGAAGAAATTTTAAGTGTATGTCTGATCCACCAACCCACATTAGGCCAGCGTGTTCATAATATCTTATTGACAGTGGTGTTAATAACTCGTGAAGTCAAACGGCAAAATACCCCGAAAATCAAGAATTCAATTCGTTTTTGAAAATCACTCAAATTAAATTTGAATAAGTTCGTTTCATTTCAACCGATAGTAAAGCCAATAGTCAAACGATTTCGGCCTGGTATGTACGTACATCAAATAAATATACAGGGTGGAATTTTGTAATGCCACCTGGAGGAAAAGCACTCTAAATACTAGAGATAAATAATTTTATTCAAAGGAAACATTTTTTTTAAGGAACAAAACTGAATTTACCGAACCTGGCATTCGAACCAGCTAGAATAAAAAAATAACACTATAATTTTATGGCACCGATCGATAGGATCAAACATAAGAATCGAATTTCTCTAACAAACGTGGTTAATTAATTAAGAAGAGAAGAAGAAAACCAATAAATCAGATGGCATAACAAAATTCCATGCTGTATATTAAATAGCATTTCACTGAAAGTCAAGTATAGTAAGTAGTTGTGTAGTTATCGTTTAAAATAAAATAAAACTGTCCAATTTTAAAAAGTAATCGATTCAACATTTTATGACACCATCGATTTTCATCCACAGAATGCAATTACATGAGAAATCTTAAAACTTGTGTGGCACTATAAAAAGTATATGAAATGTACGTACATGTTAATTTCTCTTTTATTGTTACGACTTGTACGAAATATTGAAAGCGTTTAAACTTTTAATGTAATTTTTATTTGTCGGAACAAGACGGAAATATGAATTTCATTTTTGTTGACAGTAAATTTCTCTGTCATACGTCACTGCATCGTCTATAAATTGACTAAGTCATTATCTTGTCAACATATACCTGAAGTTGAATGTATTCGGTTTCCGAGAATAGCATATCTCTGCATAATCCAATTATGTTGTTATATCCATTAATACAGTATTTGTAAAGTTAAATGACTTTACAGAAATAATCTTTATTCATTTGTTTTACAATGTAACACTTATGAATGAATATTGTTTGTGAAGTGAATGAGTCGGAATTCAAAGATAGTTGTTTTTTTTTTCGTAAGGCATAAGCATCGACCATCTAACCTAAGGTGTATGGTCGATGGGTACTAGAAAGATGCGACTAGCCCCACAAATCACAACACATTTACGCAAAAAAACATAGATACTAGGCGTAGGACGTCTAATGATAGACTGTATGGAACTCAAAGAGAGGTTGTTTGCACAAAATAATGAAACCTTTTACGATCAATCTAGTTAGCGTGGTATTAGAAGGTCCAATATGTTCCCACTGTAACAAGAGACTTGTTATTGGGATGTTGATGAGTTATGAAGTTCATCAAATTTTCAATTATTTTTTCAGATTTGCTGACCGTACAATCAGAAGTGAACCATGAGAGACGAACTTGCGAGAATTTATACAAATAAGTACTCCTATAATAGCTGTACTACTTACATAATATGGAGATCATGTAAACATAGACAATTCGGAACACACGGTAAGTGTAACGTTTACTCTTAGTATTTATGCAAGAATGTGTTACACAACTGAACAAAAGAAATGTGGGACCGAATTACGCAAAAATTTGGAAGGTGTTCTTAAACTTTACGGTTTGTTCTCATCTCATGAGAAGATAAGCACAGTTTCTTTGGTTGTTTACAACCATTACTTGTCTTGTAACGTTCATTTGGCTTAGTCGAATTGTACTTGCACTTTCGAATCGACGCGAATGACTAAGTAAGTCTGTAAACTTTCTCCCGAAGTTGGACATGTTACCAATAACATTCTATAGATTCACAGTACTGGAGCTTCTTCGGATTTTTTTCCATTTTTAATTTCATTTGCCGTGACGTCATAGCGATTGTACTGCTTCGGTGCCGACGGTCATTTGCGTTCTAACATGAGACCAATGCGGCCGCATTCGCCGCTCACGGTATACCATAACTAAAGTGCGCGTTCACTGAGTTACAAATAAAAACCCATCGTATTTCCGAATAGGTTGTAACGCTAACGCGTAAGTTTGTAGTTTCGTTATCGTTTTCACGGCCAGCGTTGTTGATAAGGGATTTGTTTGAACGTTTTTCTGTTGTGACTGATGGCGAATTGTGAGAGGAATTTGTGGCGTTTGGAGAAAATGGAGTGTCATTAGCGTAAAAGGTAAGTTAAGGCGCTTTTTGTTTCTTATTAACGATTGTTTTTGTTTTGCTGGAAAAAGTTGTTGTTTGGACAAGGGTCTATTTATTGGACCATCAGAGTCCTTAAGGCCAATTATTGTCATATATAGTATAATCTTTAGGTAGAGTATTTCTGAATAAATATTCTTTTTTTTTGTTTGTATAGTTATTTGAACCTAGCATTATGGATTGTTTCATTAGCAAACACGTTTACATTTCGTGATTAGATGAAATAAAATACTGAAACGATTTTTGATTCTTTATTGCATACGTGAAAAATGATGTTTTATAAAAATTTTATTATTTTTATACTCTTTTCAAATGAAAATAATTTATCAAACTTCGATAGACGCACTTCATTAAGCAATTTATCACACTAGTAGGGAGAGGCTTATGGATTCACGTAATTATTATTAATGTGTCATAATCTTTTGTTTTTGGTTGCTTATTAGGCCTTGCTTAGGTAATAAATGCTATATTTTTTTGCTATAGGTACAATGTTATTTAAAGCCTTCTTTGATGCAACCTGCCCAACGCAAATGTTTTTTTATGATTTGAACTAATTATTCTGACATTAAACAACGAATAAACTTTTCGGCTTGTACGATAAGTATAGATATTGCCTAATATCAAATTTGAATAAGTTTGAATATAATTAAAATTCCAAATTTAAAAATCTTAGAATTTTAATTCAATTCAAATCTGTGGGAAGACAATTATTTTTATTATCTTAGTATTCATATGACTGGGAAATATTTAATATTTTTATAATATTTTAATTAGCTTTTAATGTTTAATTTTTGATGACATTCACACGCTCAAGAGTTTGTTTGATTGAACGCACGAATGTCGGAAACTACTGGTTCGATTTGAAAAAATATTTTAGTGTTGGATAATTCATTTACCTATCGAGGAAGGTTATAAACTATATATAATTTCACGTTGTGGCCAATAGGAGCTGAGCAGTGGCCAAATAAAGAACTACGGGAGCGAAGCTCCGCGTGACTTCTAGTAATACGAGTATTATAAGTATGTATGTATAGATTAGTCAGCAAAACTTTTCGATTCTAATCTTCGCACATCTTTGGAGGAAAAGCAGCCTTACCGTCTGATTACTGTTATTATTTTTGACTGTAATTAATAAATATCACAATACTGCTTCTCATTGTGCAACTACAAAGTGTATTATGCAATGATTAATATTTAATATAATATCAGTAAGTGCATCAGAAGCAAGCGCCTCTAAAACATATGTAGTTATATTTTTTCCTTTTTTTTTAAATTACGAAGCGTGACAGTAATGTTATAACAATGCTCACGTTGGCCGTCATGCGGATCGCGCGTAAATTTATCGCAAAGTTTTTATTTACACTGTTATGACGTCACAACTAATCTTTGCAACCAGCCAGTTTTTTTATTTATTTTTAAATTATGATTTAAAAACTGCACGCGAGTGCAACTTGCACTAAGTACTTAGATAGGTGATTTATTGATTAATAAAAGGTACCAGTGTATGCCTTAAGATCTATGAAACCTTGTCTCACAAAAATATTTTAATGTAGTTTAACTGTGAAATCAATATTATCAGTTCACTTATAATTAAACTAATTAAAATGGAGTTGCACATTTTTGTACATTGCACAGTTGTTGTACATTGCAAAGAAATCCACATCCTTAATCTTAAACTAATATATATAGACTTTAGTTAAAATAATTAAATATAATTTATTGGTATACGTTGTATATATTAAGTGTTTATATAATATATCTATAAACAGTCTTTTATACATTTTGTATGTGCCAGCTAGATGAATGGATTTCAAGAATACAACCGTGTGGAACGCGTTTAAATTGGGCGTTACTGTCATATAATTCAATATCAGCAGCCCGGAGTTAGCAAAAGTGCTTCATTATTGGCAATAGACTTACCTGCTATTACATAGGAATGGGACCAATGTGGCAAACGTGTCAAATAGGCGTTGATTGATCATAAATCATTGCGTGAAAAATAAATGCATACGTGTGCTAATAAATCGAAGTTAAACAAATAATATATTTAACACCTACACGTAGTGATTTAGTACAATATTAGGTAGGTAGATGTTATCGTGATAATGAGACAAATAAATACCTACATAATGATACAATCTGTATTGACTGGCCTGTTGATCTAGTGGTTAGTGACGCCCACGATAGTGATTCCCACCCAGCACAAATCTTTATGTGATGCGCCTAATTGTTTGTTCTGTGTCTGGATGTAATTATTTGTCTATATTATGTATGTGTTTACAAATAAAAAATGTATTTAAGTATTATATCAGTTGTTTAGTACCCGTAACACAAGCAAATATAATTGCTTAATTTGGCACTAGATGGCGCTGTGTGAATGTGGTAAAATATTATGATAAGAAAAACCATATTGTAGATAGACCTTCTTCATTCGTTTCACTATTACGTTACATACCTACGTGTCTATATTCGAAATTTGTTTGCTATTTACTAACTACTTCATCATCATCATCAGGCAATTTAGCCTACTGGCAACACCCGTCTGCCCAGTGTGGTATCGCTGCCCAGACAGGTTGGTATAGGGTTTTGTTTCGAATTTTCCTTTTCATGCAGTGCTCTTGTCCGTGTAGTGATAGATTAAGAATACATAATGTCACTACACCATTTCAACCCGTGTGTGTCGTAAAGGGTCTCTAAGGGAGTAACCTTAAGTAGACAAGAGCACTGTAAAAAAATAACTACTTGCATAAATTTAAAATAACTAGATAATTTTTAAATTATTTGAATGAAACAAAAAAATAGTCGAATTTGAAAATAATTCTCCAATTTTACAAAAAAATAGTCTTAATATTTTACAGGCACACGTAGTTATCTAATCCATGCAAGTAGCTAAATCTAGCTTCTGTTAAATACATAGATGTATAATAGCTCCAATACTTATTTCGCAAACTGCTCAAACGGCTTAGACAAAGTTTGTGTATTTGTAATGATAAAATGTGGCTATCAAGTTTATTTGTTTAAGCATATCTCCTGAGAAAATTAGATTTTTAACAACAATTAATGTTTTTTTTTTATTATAAGCATTATTGTGCTTTGTCAATGTCAAAATGTTTTTCCCACTTATTTATAATCCTCCCAAGGACTTAAATACGTACTTCCCCAATCATTCACAATATAGTTCCGTCATAAGATTTCTGTCTTAAGATAATATGTCACATATACGATGATTACGAGTACAATAGAACTTAAGTCACGAACCACGATTCATAAGTTTTTGTGTCTAACTTGTGAACCATATTCGCGAGGCAACAGGTTGATGTCAATGACCTTACAATGTCATTACCAAACGTCAAATTCAATGAATAAATAGAATCGTTTTTTATTAGCTGTCAAATTTCGTCTGTCGATTAAACTGTTTATTAAAACCAGCCAGTATAAAAAAGTTAAATATTTGATAATAGAACTCAATCAGTTAGAAAGTAAAGACACAATTTAAGATTGCATGGTTTTTTTTATTTTAAAAATACTAAACTAATTTCTTAATTTTTAACAAGCTTTATATCTTAAAAATGTTTTACAACGGCATCTATTATATTATCCAATTCATTTACAAAACCAAATAAAACAAAAATTCGGTAACTATTTCACTCTTACTTAAAATTATATCAATTCAAGTGTCATTTGGGCATCGATTTTCCAAAACGATTTCTCGATACAAATAAAGCGATATCGGAATCGGAACTTACTTTATATAACCATAAATACTGTTAATGTTAGTACGACACGCGAATATCGATAAAGTTTTTATGTGAAACAGATTTATATTTATTATAATGTTCGGTGTCCGTGAAAACCGTCCGTATGAAAGTAGGTTGTATATCGAAACCGTCATAAGAATAAATGGAATGTTACATAGTATTGGTTGTTAATTGGCATATAAAATAAATACCTCATTTATATTACTTGAGTAATACCTCATTCACCGTTAAGTGACGGATTAAGAATAAATACATAATGACTACCCCCTTTCAAATGGGCGTCGTAAAACGGCAACTAAAGTAGACAGACAAGAGTACTGAAAGAAAATGAAAATTCTAAACATACCCTATACCAACCCGTCTGGCCAGCATGGTATATAAGGCTAAATTGCCTCAACATTCTTTGGAGGAGACCCGTGCTAGCAGGACGTTTAGGACGTTTATGTCAACACAACATAATGATGATGATGAATACGGATGCCTCATTATAGTACCATAATAAAATATAGTCTCCTCTGTTTTTCAAGGTCACCATCGCATAACAGTTAGACAGAGTTGCATACCACCAGAAATTAATTTTTCGCCAGAAAATTTAGGTCCCAAATAATAGTGAGTGAGCCTATTGCCCGTTTTATCATTTCAAGTGTTAGATAATGAGGATTAATGCGAATATGAATCTGTTATATGCTACAATCCTGGTTCGTTTGTTAGCTGACCTTTATTGTACACCATAACTTAAGGCCCTAATGACCTATGACCCACTCTTTGTTTCAAATAAACATTAAATAAAAAACTGTAGTCTCGAGACAAAATTAAACTTTCGTAAAAGAAATTCTGTGTGCCTTGTTACTTGTATTTTCTCAACATTTTTTAACATTTTGTGGCTAAAATATTCATGTATACTTTGTTGAAATTCTTGTAAAACTAGGTAGTTACTATTGTATTGTTTACGTCAGAACGGGCGACATTCGGCAACATAGAAATAATTTCAACGTCTCGGGTGAACGCGCCAATTGTTAGAACAATAAGTAGTATATACACCTGTATAGATTCATTGTGTATAATATTGTAAACGGCTAACAAAAAATATAGATCTTAGACTAACTTTCTCGAAAAATTGACTGACCTTATTTTTTTGAATAACCTGTTACACTCGATATTTTGCAAGATACATTCGTAAACAATGGTGTTTAAGCTTTTTATATTATAAACTTACAAATCGATAATCTGCTTTCACAGACGTTCACAAGTAACTAAACTAAAATGTAACAATTACCTATTCTTTTAATGTTAAATTGTAATTATATTAAAGTAACTCTATACTGATATTTAAAGCTGAAGAGTTTGTCTGTTTCGTTGAACGCACTAATCTCAGGAACTACTGGTCCGATTTGAAAAAATATTTTAGTGTTGGATAGTATATTTATTCAACATCACGCTACGGCCAATAGGAGCTAAGCAGTCGCCAAACAAATAACGACGGGAACGAAGCCCCAGGCAATATTAACTTTAGAGACGTGGTTATTTTATTCATCATCATCATCAGCAACCCATTAAGTCCCACTGCTGGGCTCGACTCTCCTGTCCTCTAACTAGAGAGTTCTAGCTTATTCACTAACAATCAAAAAGTACACAAACAGGTTCAACCTAATTCCAATTTTAGCTTCGACATTTTTCTTTCCTTTAAATAGCGCTGATTAATACCAGCATAAAATTTCATGTCCAATAACTCTATCACTTACCCTATCCAGCAGTCACGAATACATCCGCAATCATAACATCAATCTAGATATTTTTTACATGAAATAATTTCGCACAACGCAATACCAATTTTATGGATTTCACAAAATCGATCTGCTCTCAATACACTGAACGAATGATGACAGACAAGTGAACAATTTGTGTGAAAGATGTTTCAATGCATTACCTACTAAATAAGATATTATAATATGCTACAATAAATCGTAAATCTCGAGTCGAACAAATAAAATGGAATAATAAGATAAAATAATATTGCTATTAATTTATTGAAAGGAACTACTTCATAAGTAAGATTGTTTTCCGAGAATCTATTCGTAATGTTGACATTCGACTAACTCGATTTCGATATCGTTATTGTCGAGATTCCGAGTAGTCTTTCACAAATTAAAGACTTCTAAAGCGGTGTTTCCTGAGTGCTATGACATGTCCTTCTTCAAACTAGATTTAAAGAGAGCTATCCTCTATAGGTAGGCAGCGGCTTGGCTGTGCCCTAGCATTGTCAACGTCCTTGAGCGGCGGTAACTACTTACCATCAGGTGGGCTGTCTGCTCGTCTGCCACTTAAGCAATAAAAAAAAGAAAAATAAGTTGAATACTATTAAATAAATTTTTAGTAAGTACTATATATGTATACTAGCGGACCCGACAGACGTTGTCCTGCATGATATACCAATCGATTGCAGAGCCATCTGCTGGGTTTATTTGTGAATCTAAACCATCCTCGAATCCACTTGAACACATACACAAAAAATAATTCAAATCGGTTCAGCCCTTTAGGAGGAGTTCACTGTCAACACACGTACAAAAGAAAAAATAAAAAAACCGGCCAAGAGCGTGTCGGGCCACGCTCAGTGTAGGGTTCCGTAGTTTCCCGTCCGTTAGACGTGCCAGAAGTTTTCGATGGTAATTTTGAATTGCGAGAACCTATTTTAATAATTATTTTTTTGTTTGAAAAAAGATACGTTCAGGATAATAAAATATTATGTAAACGAAGTTAAAAAAAAAATACGGGCAAATGAAACTTGACCTCTGGATTGTATAGGCGCTCATACGATTCAGGGACCAAATTATATTGGTTAACTGCAGTTTCCATCTGTTGTTTCCATCCAAGTTCAAAATAATTTTCCTAGAAAGTCCTTATAAAGTTCTACTTTTCAGATTTTTTTCGTATTTTCTAAACTTATGGTTCAAAAGTTAGAGGGGGGGGGACGCTTTGTTTTTTACTTTTGGAGCGATTATTTCCGAAATTATTGACATTATCAAAAAATGATTTTAGTAAACCCCTATTCATTTTTAAATACCTTTCCAACAATATATCACACATTAGGGTTAAAATTAAAAAAAAAAACACTTCCCACTTTACATATAGGGGGGCTACCCTAATAAAACATTTTTTTCCAATTTTTATTTTAGCACTTTGTCGGCGTGATTGATACACATATTGGTCCCAAATTTCAGCTTTCTAGTGCTAACGGTCACAGAGATTAAGCGAGGACGGACAGACAGACAGACAGACATGGCGAAACTATAAGGGTTCCTAGTTGACTACGGAACCCTAAAAAGATAATACGTTAAAATGGCCAAGAATGGTTCGAGACCTATTTTAGTACGAATATATTTTATAGGACTAATCTTAATATGCCTGTATGTCTAAATAAATAAATATGAAAAGTTCAAACAAAATTTCGAATTTTGTTTCACGTGCTAAAATATTTGCCAATATTTTTTTACATAACACAATCTAGGTTTACTGTTCGCTTAGAACATTGCGTCAAACGCTGTACCAAAATCTATTCTTTCAATGTAACGCACGATATATCTTACTGTCATCTCAACGTGGACTGAATAAAGCGTATTGAACATGTTAGGTATATATTTTTAGGTCACTACTTTTAAACAAGACTAAGAATATACTATATTAATTATTTCTTTAAGACGCTGACACTTCAAAGGAATTAGGAGTAGACTTAGTTGAAAGAGCATTTGTGTTGCAAATTTCTTTTTCTAAGAAAGATGCTATCGTGAATTGGCTAATTTGAAGTCATAGAATAATTATAGCTTTTAATGACACGCTACTGAGAATTGAAGACTGTATATTTCCTTCATCTTGCGAATTCGAAGTGAGTTGAATTCGTTGCGAATAGTACCTAAGACAAATGTAAGGCTTTTAATATGTGAAAGAGAAATATCATAGTTTAGTATCTGCAAGGGCTTCTCATTATTTTGCTGCCTTAGTCCCTCAGTGATGGTTGTGTGGAACGATTGTCGGCATAAATAATATCTTGAAAAAAAGCAATGGAAAAAATGAAACAACACTGATAGCTCTCAACAGGCAGGCAGATATAAAACTACAGATGATACTCGAGGCAATTTTACCGACGCGACGAGGCATAAAACCGCGGCAAAGCTCAGCCTTCAATCAGAGCCTTTATATAAATAAAAAATATGTGTCAATTACGAAGTAATGCCTACGTTAGCAGCCAGGCTGGTCATAGACAATAGAAACTTGTAATTATATCAACTAAACAAACTACTAAATTTAAAAGAAAATTTTTTTCTAAATTTCATTTTTTGGAATTGGAAAACAAAAAAAAAACAAATGACCTATTTCAAATTTAGAACAAAATTATATATAATTATAATATATTCTATAAAAAAAAATGTTAAGCATTAAGGTTTAATGCATTATTATGTGTTGATGGCAGCCCGTATTGCACCAAACATTACCAACAGTACCGTGTAACGGGACTTTAAAAGTGAGTAACCTCTCAGCGCCTTTAAAATAACGCAAGCGTCAGTTTGCATGAATATTTATTAACTCATTAATCGCTTTACCTAATTGGCTTTGTGATTACGTATGGTGAAATAGAAAAAGTTATTATTATCTTGCTAAACCTTAGTCAATCATTATGGACCGCAGCAAGAAGTTTTATAGCTTTGAGCTATCAATTACAAAGAATTTTTTCTAGATGTAACTGAGTTTTCTGAGATAAGCGCATTCAAACGAACACATAATATTGCGTCACGCTTTTATCCTCTAAAAATCCTGTTAAGTAGAAACACCGAACCAGCATTTCGCGAGGGAGGGTCGATTGTCATCAACCGAGAACATTTATTATTTTAACTCCGGAAAAATCTCAATACTGGAAATTAATGATAGAAAAACCCAATATCATATTCACTCGACCCGGGAACCGAAAATAGGACCTCTTGCACAGCAGTCGTATACACTTTTAGCTGCACCAGTTAGGCAGTAAGAACAAAATAAAACGTTGGCAGTAAAAAACAAGGCCATTGTTTCCTTATATAGTATCTATAATAATAATATTTTTATTTGTTTCTCTCATAAGGTACAGTACATAATTAAAACTAGATAAGACATGACAGCTTAAAATAATACCTTTTGAGAGCTGGAGTCCGCACTAGGTTCGAGACCTGTATGACGGATCTCCAGGCTCTCGCCCTCAGACTGTATACAAATGTAAGCTGATGTGTGCGTAATAATTACAATAATTTGTACCTACTAAGTTGGTGTTAAAATTTAAGACAAAAAATAAAAATAAACAACAATACAAAATACACAACAATAATGGTAGGTGTGTGTGAATGTGTGTGTATGAGTGTGTGTGTGTCCCTGAATAAATGCTTTATAAATTAAATGGCAACTAAGTTAAATCTTGGTGCCTAATATATTTTAATATAAAACGAGTTTTTCCTAGAATACAAAAATACTACAAAAAAGTAAAATAGATCATAAAATTGTTGGTACAATATAACATTTGTTACAATATTAATTTATAAAATGTTGATTAATTAATATTCAGAAGGTGGGTAGATAGTAAAAGATTGCTATCAATGTTTTACAAGTAACTAACTAAAAGTTAGTATCGAGAGTACGTAGTTGAGTGTTGTTACGTGATGTGTATTTACAGTGCGTGAGAGAGTGTGTGTTAGCGTGTGGTGTAAGTTATGAACTGGTTGCTTTGCCGAGATATCAGTAGTAATTGATAATGTGGTCGAATAAATGGCTTGAGTGTTAGCTAGATTAGATGATTCTTCAACGATTAGTTCCAATAATTGTAACACCGTGACTTTTCTTTGCTTGACTTAGATTAATTTTGAGAACTGTACTTTACGTTTGTTTTTGTTATCGACTGAATAATTAACTGTATTTATCTTTTGTTTATGTAGCTAAGTAATTGCTGTTCGTAATATTCGACAATGGTTAGACCACATTCACTAATTTATTTTATTTTGATTATTATTTTCGGTTTTCGGTGATTTGCAGATCCAAGAAAAGTTCTAATAAGAGGTTTTATATAAAAAATAATATTAGTTAAGTTTTGGTTAAGTTATCAATCATTTATCAGCTGGTAACCAAAACCCAAATAATACATTTTCCATTCTGTCTGAAATTTGTCGCTCAAAGAGTTCTAAACAGATTTATTTGAACATAAATCACGTTTAAGACTCAATTATTCCATATCCACAAGAAATTAATTGTCTTTGAGCTACTCACAACAAAACATAAAAAAGGCGGCTACACAATTCAACGATTAACATTCCTAATTACTAATCCAATTCGAATTCATATATTCGAGACTTAACGATAATAATCGTAGGTTAAAAACCTAATAACAAATGCGAGAGTCTTTTCTTTCATATACCCTACCGACCATTATACAAGTAGTATACCCATTTCCGAGAATATTGACTTTGGTTTTAAACTATTTCTATGTAGAAATTCATGAAGATCTGTGGAGTAGTTTAGGCTTGAAAGCGTTACAAACAGACAGAATTACTTTCGCATTTATCCCAGGGAATGTCAATATTGTTGTTGAATGTTGTAGAACCCGCAACGAAATTAATCAGATGTAGATTCTTCTTTTTAGCTTATCGAAAGGGCTTGAGACATTTTAGTGTTGGATTGGAATTTATCAAATCAGCCAGAAGGCTCATAACTTTAACGATTACCACATTAAAGTGGTAAAAAGTACCAACGGCTTTACGTGCCCTCCGAAGCACGGAGAAGCTCGAGATTCTAATTGATACAAACGGTCACCCATCATGGACTGAACTTGCTAAACATTGCTTAACCTTGATGATCGTAACGAGCATCTCAGTAGATTAAAGAGTTGGAAAAAAACTGAATAGAAGATTGAGCTATTAAAATATAATCGGCTAATACGAGTGAAACTGCAAGTTATACCTAGTTAATTATTAATTTCTTGTTATATGAGGTGGCGTGCATGATAAAAAACAATGAATAATTTGTCTTATTAGACATGTAAATATTATCATTATACACCAATTTGGGTATTAATTCAACAAAGTGGGAATAAAATTGATGATCAACAAAAAGATTATGAATATTTTTTGTTGATCATACTTAATGCAGATGTTTAACTTACATCATAATTGTCTAATAATTACTCGCAATACAACACGAGATGATGTTGTCTTTGTAATTTAAAGAAATTTACAAACAGAGTGACTATGTTTAGGAAAATCTTATCTATAGAATATCAGGTACCAAGGCAAATTTTGTGAATAGTTTAGTTATATAATTAAGGTTATTTTAAGGTACCTACTATGATTTTTTGAAAATAACTTTGTTTTTTGTAAAAAGCGTACTGGTTTTTTTTTCTATTCTTCTCCTTTATATTTCCAATTCGTAAACCTTCTAGTTAATAAGTACCTATTTTAAGTCTAGGTTTATAATTTAATTTATTTTAAGCTGGCGTGTAAAAATATATTTGCGCAATTACAAAATGAAACAAGAGCTAAATCAAGCCAATGCGATTAAAATATTGTGTATTAGAAAAAGTGTAAGTTAATCCAATCAAACCGTTACAGCCAATAACAATGAAACAACAATATAAAATTTAACTTTCTAACCATATCTACATTCAAAACATTTTATTTATCTCATTAGCTCCGCTCTACTTAACCACCGAATCGTTAAGATTGAATAAATGGAATTAAAAACCAATCGGGACGTGAATCGACTATAGAGATGTTACGGAGGTGGTTTTATCCGAACCGAATTCGGAATCGGTGTTTTTAAAGTTATTATAGATGAGTCGAGGATCATAAACATAGCATCATCCTTTTTTCCGAAGGGGCAGGCAGAGGTGCATAATCCTCACATTTTGCCAGTTATGTTTGGTCCCATGTAATAGGAGACTCATGCCCAGCAGTGGGATGTTTATGGGTTGAAATGATGATGAATCGAGGGCGAGCCTATTACCATCAACCGAGGACAGGCTGATTCTGAGAATATCATGATAGAAACACCTAATACCATATAATATGCTAAACTCGGAAATGAACACGGATTCCGAAGCAGTCCGGTAGAAGGCACTCGGAATAGAGAAAGCCCGTCTGACACCTTTGCCGTCTGGTACCTTCAACCCCCCATTTAAAATTGTCTGAATCCAATTCAGATTTGGAAATGTATACACCAGAAATCCCGCGACCGTTCGGAATCAGAGTTGAACCTCTGTAACATCCCTAGAATCAAGTACGTAGATTAAAAATAGAAAGTAGAGGAGAGCCAAAAGCAAATTCAATTCGATAATGCTAATTGAATAGACTTAAAATAGATTTGGTCATTGTTGCACGGAAATCGAATTCCGGTTGTAAATAATATTTAATTTCGATTTTTATTACAAGCTTAAATGTTAGTACTATTTTACCTGCAGAAGTATTACATTGTGTCACACTGATTATTACATTTATTATAGATATTTCTTTTGTTTTATTGTTTTTTTATAATAGGTTTTATGCATGTGTTGTGGTGCTAAGTAAATACTGAGACTCATTTCAATCACAGTAGTCACTCAAAATATGCAATTGCAATTACACTAATCAGAGAAACTACATTATAGTAAAGTATCTAAATCAAATTTTCTTCAATTAAAGTACCTACATAGTTAATTTATTTGAAAACATGGGTTCCTAATTATTATTCAAAGTCAAATTTACACCTCTAGCAATGACCATCAAATTAGTTCGCTGCTTTTTAAGGTCACTCGGTGAAATGACATCGATAAAAAATGTACACAGACCAAATGTAATTTGACTCTCACTCACATTTCTTTGTTTATCGTCAATCGAAATTGAACGGTAAATAGTAATCGTTAAAATCGAAATTCTTTAGTTAATTTTATTGCAAAGCCTAGACTTAGAAAATTGTGATTGGAAACGGTCAATTTTGGCCGGCAGTACCCATGTAGATTTCATTTTGTGGTATTTTTATAATTATGTGCTAGTCATGTGACTTACAATCTGCTAACGGTGAAGGAAAACATCGAGAGGAAACTCATATAACCTAGAAGAACTTCTAAGTGTATGTCTGATCCACTAACCCGCACTAGACCAGCATGTGTGGATTATGGGTTAAACCCTCTCAGCTCTCTAGATAGAGGAGAAGAGACCGAGCAGTGGAATATGGGTTGTTGATGATGATGAGAGAAACGCACATATTCCAACATTCTCTTTTACAGAAGACCATACACGTAGTTGGTGACGAATTAACGATACCACTTGACAACAGTGCTAGGGATATTGACTACAGGTAGGTAAAAGTGGGTTATACACACTTCTTACGTCTTCGAAGAATGGTAACAATGATTTTGCAACCTTTGAAAATTATCACGTACAATATGGTTGCAAGAAGTCTTCTTTATGGCAAGCGTGCTGATGTCGACAATTCTGCCAATGTCAGATGTGCAAAGGAAAAGCAAGTGTACCTTCGTTGACATCCTTGGATTTAATTTAGACCTTGCTGCGTTAGTAAGGGACTGAAACAAACATAATAAATTAATATAATATTTTAAAAATGTTAGTACATACCATACGTGTACCACCACAAACATACAAAATATATGGGACTCATAACTAATTTCATTATGGCGAAAGAAAGACATCAAGGCTGTTAGGAGCTTTAGAGAGGCTGTTTTATCGTTATAATGTTAAGAGGGAAGCCATGTTAATTAGGAATCTTTTAACATTATTGACTTACCATCTGCTAACGGTGAAGGAAAACATCGTGAGGAAGCCCACATAGCCTAGAAGAAATTCTATGAGTATGTCTGATCCACCAACCCGCACTATGCCAGGGTGAGTGGATTATGGCCTAAACCCTCTCAGCTCTCTAGTTAGAGGAGCCGAGCCCAGCAGTGAGACTTAATGGGTTGCTGATGATATTATTATTGAGAATAACGTCTTATTGTTTATATGATTTATCTATATGTATACTTTGACACGA
Organism: Laspeyria flexula; assembly: GCA_905147015.1. Lineage (NCBI taxonomy): Eukaryota > Metazoa > Arthropoda > Insecta > Lepidoptera > Erebidae > Laspeyria > Laspeyria flexula. The sequence goes on along the minus strand of LR989960.1, from coordinate 12,882,961 downwards.
ATAGATGTGCAGTGGAAATGAAATTATATGCTGTCTTATCGTTATAATGTCAACATTTTAAAGCATATAAAGCACAGCAACGCCCTCCTTCTGACGTCATTATGCATTAAAGCTGTGTCAGACTATGTGTTGTCACTATCGGTTTAGTTGACAGCACAAGATTGAAGCAATTACTGTCACACTATCGTAATGTGATGTCGAGTGGAACATTAATGACATTTCGTAGTGACACCTCTATATTAAAACACGTAATATTGTCACGTTTAGAAGATTTATTTGTAAAGAATTTAAGTAGACAAAAGTTATTTATTAAAGCGAAATTAATGTTAGAGTTATTCGCTATCAGTTAATCAATCAGTAAGTCAATAGAAGCGATATGAATTAGTAATATTCAATTGTATGTACCTATATGGCAATTAAAATGAGTAACCAGTTTTTTTGTTTTAGCTTGTCATTACAGTGCTGCTTTTTTGTATTACCTATTTCGTGATCGGGCAAAAACATAGTAAACTTAGTATAACCAGAGAATAAGTAATAGTATTACCGGTATTACATTAAAGGGGTTGGGATCGTGAATCCATGAAAACTTTCGCAATTATAATATTAAGTAGGATTTGGTATATTCCCGCCAATGATTTTTCTCCCAAGCGCGCCGAGACTAGAATTAAATATAATTATTTTTTTTAAACATTCCCAAGGGCCTTCTTTATTACTTTAATATAAAAATCCTTGGAGCCTTTACCATGAGTTAGTAGGTAAAATGTTTTTTATGAACAATAGATTGTGATCTCACAAGAATAACCCTTAATAATTTATCGTGATAAAGTGACTGATTTTGTTGGAATATGATAATTAAAATAAACGTGTGGTCAAGGTGTATTTGGTTTTTGTTTGTTATCTGATCGCATACAGTTGGCACATAAAATAAGCGAAGCGAAGATAATATATCAAGTTATCCACTCGTGATATAACTGGCAACTGTCTTGTTGTTGTGAATTTTTAAATTATCTTTATGATACAAAAAAAGCATACTGAATTCATTGAAGTATTTTTAGAATGTCATATTCTTTTGTATTTCTTAAAAAATATATCTGATTTAGTTTGTTTTTCTTGTAGATTAACTAATAAGATTGCGTATATTCGCAACAAATCACACTGACTGGTTGAGAAAAAAAATTATATCGAATAACAGTATGGCTTCGCTTCCCTCGTTTTTTATTTGGCCACTACTCAGTTCCTTTTGGCTATAGCGTTATGTTATATATAGCCTTTCTTTTTGATAAATGGGCTATTGAACACTAAAAGAATTTTTCAAATTGGACAAGTACTTCTTGAGATCATAGCGTTCAACCAAACAAACTTTAAATAGCTTTATTTTTTCTTTATATTTGTATTTTTATTTGTATTTGTGTCATGTTTTATAATAATGTATGGGTTTATTGGTTGCCTGAAATAAATGTTTATTTTTATTTATTTATAATATTAGTATAGATTTCAGTTATTTATTACCCATAACACAAGCAAATATAATTCCTTAATTTGGGACTAGATGGCGCTGTGTAAATGTGGTAGAATATTATAAATATTATATAAACTTCATTGGAAGTGTACCAGTTGCAACTAACTCACAAAAGCTATAATAATAGATCAAACCGAAAGTTATTTGACCTTTCCACATTCAGCCATACCAGCCTTTGCGAACTTTATTTCAATATGTACTTATAATAATATTAAGCTTAATTAGTTTCTGAGAAGCTTTTCTGGAAGGTATTTAGGAAATTAATCCATGATTATATTGAAGATTATTTTATTCAGTGGTGTGTATTAACTGGTCCCTTTTTGCTAAAATAGTAGGATTACCACACCTAATATGTATTAGAAAAAATAGTAAGTACATTATTTATATAGGTAATGATATTATAGGTAGTGTAGGTCTATAAGTATACATACATGCATACATACATACATTACGTAACATCACGCCTTTTCCCCGAAGAGATAGACAGAGTTGTATCACAGCCACATTTCGCTGTTTAGTCCCGTGAAATAGGGAGAGCCTATTGTCATCAACATTTGTTTTCCAAACTCCAGGAAAATGTCAACACTAGAATTTCATTTTAGAAAAACCCCATAACAATTTTCAGCTAACCCGGGAAAAGAAACAAGGACTTTTTGCACGCAGTCGTATGCAGTTCCCACAGCACTATTAAGGCAGTTATAAGAGTCATAATTTTAAAATTTATCCACTGGTAACTAGTAAAAGCTAACGATTAGTATACTATAAACATTCTGTACGATTACGACTACGATACGATACGATACGACTGGCCTGTTGGTCTAGTGGTTAGTGACCCTGACTGCTAAGCCGGAGGTCGTGGGTTCGATCCCCACCCAGTACAAATCTTTGTGTGATGAGCATGAAGGTTTGTTCTGTGTCTGGGTGTAATTTATCTATAATATGTATGTATTTACAAAAAAAAAAAAAATTATGTAAGTAGTATATCAGTTGTTTAGTACCCATAACACAAGCAAATATAATTGCTTAATTTGGGACTAGATGGCGCTGTGTGAATGTGGTAGAATATTATTATTATTATTATTCACAAGGTGTCTCTGTATGTCTTAATACATAAAGAAAGAACCACCTACACTACGGACACCCGGTGTCGCGGGGGACTTTACAAGTATACAATTAACGGATACATATCGCCAGATTCGAAACAAATATATCAATGAATAACACCAATATTTTGTCTCGTGTGGGAACGAACCTACATTCACGCACGGCACGGGCGGCGATGTTATTAACGAGGCGACCACTTTGACCGCTGCGCGCTGTGCCACAGAGATAATATACTGGTATTAGAAGCAAGTGTACCGTTTCATCAGATTAGTTTCCTGCCTTCATATAAAGCAGGACGCATTACCAGCGTTCTAAGAAACACAAGTACCCTCGCTTCCGTCAACCTCTTAGCTCTCAAACCATCAAGAGCAAACATCAGCACCATGTATTCTCAAGTATTTTCCTCAATACCGTAATAATACCGCTTTTCAGATAATTTAGCGATAATAGACTGTTCAATATGTTATACAGTATTATTTGCAGTGGAGTAATTTCGGAAAAAGTAATGGCCTGATAGAATTAATTGAGGTTCGATTTTTAAGAGAATCTTTCACTGGTTAAGATTTTTTTCGCTGAGGATGATTGTTACCTTTTTTTTGTGCTTTTTTTTTTGCGTTGGTCGCATTAGATGCATGTCAGAATTAATTTGCTAAAAAACAGAGTCACAATACACTTTTGTATAGGAAAACGCGCTTATGAACAGGTCCTGTGTCGTGGAAGATTTTACAAGCATATAATTAACAAAGTAAACCAGGAATCAAAACAACTATCTGTGGACTGTACTAATATTTCCACGATATAGAGATTCAACCTTCCACCATACTTTCTGTGATCGTTTTCATTAGGTCATTAAACTCATGAGGACGTTGGTATAATGAGCACATTATTTATTAGAAGATTTTAAGAGTTTTTTTAAGAAGTGCTAACAATATATTTTTGTATGGACACTGGTCTTACAATCGGGGAGGTCTTTCCTTAGGTTTTCTTTGGTATAGTAAAAGTTACTTCCAATAATCAAATATTACAACTTTTATCATAATATAACATAGCATCACGCCTTTTTCCCCGAAAGGGTAGGCAGAGGTGTTTCACACCCACATTCCACCAGCTAGGTTTGGTCTCATGAAATAGGGAGCTAGTCTATTGTCATCTACCGGGAACATTTGTTTACCAAACTCCGGGAAAATCTCAATACTGGAATTTCATGTTAGAAAAGCCCAATACCATTTTGACCCGACCCGGGAATCGAACCACCACACTTCCCGCTGCGCCACCGAGGCAGTTTTATCATAAATATAAAAAATTATACAAAGTTTATTAATAAAATGTTTACAATGTTTCCCTTTTCAGCGGTGGAAGAAGCGGCTACAGGTTTTCAGAATTGTAAAAAAAAAACAGTCACATGGATAGGTATACTTGAGCGTATCAGGTTATTGCGATAGTTTGTGCTCCAATATCTCTTGAGAACAGTGCTATATTTATCTGTGGTTTTGTTTGGTGGGAATGGATAAGCGCCTTCACAAAAATATATAGTAATTCAACTATATTATGACTATCAATCGCTGACACATGCTTTACTTTAGTTAGGCGCACTAATTTTACTAAACGATTTGTGTTACTACTTGTGGTAATCAGCAAATTATATTTTACCGTTTATTTATTTATTTTTACCCACGACGGAACGGAGACGGTATATGCGTTTGGGGTGAGAGGCTGTGTGTTTGTGTGTTTGTGTGTTTGTGTGTTTGTGTGTTTGTGTGTTCCAACATAATGCCTTATATCACGGAAACGGTTTGACCGATTTAGATGCGGTTTTCTGTAAAGTGTGTGCGGCTCTGGGGGACAGGTTATTAGATAGGTGTTATGTTAATAGCTCGCCAGGGGGCGCTACAATACACTGATTTCGTTGAATCCTTTGTGCCCTCCTATCTTTAAAACGATTAGACTGATTTCGATACGGTTTTCTGTAATGTATTTGTGATTTATCGAGGATTGTTTTTGGATTCAAGATTTTGTATTTTTTCGCCAGGGGGCGCTGCAATAGACTTGGCAAACCTATGTTGATTTCGTTGAAACCTTTGTGCCCTCCTATCTTTAAAACGATTAAACCGATTTCGATACGGTTTTCTGTAATGTATTTGTGATTTATCGAGGATGACTTTTGGATACACGATATTGTATTTTTTCGCCAGGGGGCGCTGCAATAGACTAAGCAAACTTATATTTACAGTTATCTGTAAAATAATTAGACCTGTTACTGTATAGGGGCACGTAGCATTGTAGTACTGAGATATTGATTACACTCATGAGGTTAAGCAACTTCGGATAAGGTCAGTTCATAGATGGGTGACCGTTTATGCAATTTTAGGGTTCTGTACCTCAAAAGAAAAAACGGAACCCTTATAGGATCACTCCGTTGTATGTCTGTCTGTCCGTCTGTCTAGAATATTTTTCTCAAGAACGCATAGAGGTATAAAGCTGAAATTAATATCATTTACTTGGGTCTGCAAACCCTCGGCGTAAAATAAAAATCAAAATTCTAAGTTAACGCAATCAAAAGATACAGCTGTTTATGCTCCATTTTCGACGATTTATCTTGACGATCATAATCTATAGGGAACTTACCGTTGACCTAGAATCATGAAATTTGGCCAGAAGCAATAACAAGTTGCACAAGTAAAGGAAAAAATCCGAAAACCGATCTCGTGTTGTTATATCACTGAATATTAGTACTGAGGTATACAATGATAAGCCTAAAAAAAATTAGTAAGAGTGAGAGTTTATTGACTGACGTTATATAAACACCTACCTACCTTATTTATTCTAACTTATAGGCATCCCGTGCTCGGGGTGTAACCAAATTTTCATCATTTTTGCGATAGCACGCACCGTTTTCGAGATACAAGCTATTATAGGTGGAAATCTGCGCTAACGCCGAAGGCAGTCCGGCTACGGCAATCAATGTGCGATAGCTAAACTTAACACCCCCCGATTCAGAGCAATCCGAATCGGACTGGTTAGGTTAGGGTTATTTTTTTTTTTCAAACCACCCAGAAGTAGGAGCCCCGCGAAGCGGGGCTCCGGCGACCTTTGTGCGACGGATGAGCACACAAGTCAACAAAAAATAAAATATATATAATATAGTCGAAGCTCCATGCAAATTCCATTCATTCTAGAGCTTACATGGTAAGATAAGGCGCTCCTTAAAAAGTTTAAAATAAGAAAATTAAAATGATAATTTCAAGTTATAAGACTTACTGCAACAGTAAATTAAAAAAAAATGTGTTAGTGCTATAACTTAGTATAAAACTTTTATTTATCTGTCAAGGTTCTTAAAATTTTATACGAGTTACTTACAGTTAGTAAGATAGGGCGCTCTTTGAAAATATTTAAAATAAAAAACAAAATTAAAAATTTTGAAAAAACCCACGACGATAACATCTATACAAAATAAGAAACGTAACATATAAAAAGCTTTAAATAACTTTATTTTAAATCCCCGACGAAAAGATAATAAGTAGCGTAAAAACAATCCCAAGAAAATTCGTCGGGGGCTGCCAATATCATTACTGTTTCTAGTATTAAATATATATTGTAAACTAAATATTGTTAATAATTAGGTAGGTATCAAATACATAAAACTGCAATACTTTTGTTCATTTCAAGTCAGGGTATGGCAGCCCCCGACGGATTTTCTTGGGATTGTTTTTACGCTACTTATTATCTTTTCGTCGGGGATTTAAAATAAAGTTATTTAAAGCTTTTTATATGTTACGTTTCTTATTTTGTATAGATGTTATCGTCGTGGGTTTTTTCAAAATTTTTAATTTTGTTTTTTATTAACTTTAATAACAACGGTATATGGTACCAATTACTATAATTAAATAATGCAAAAACTTAAAAGACAAATTAAACACAATAAAAAACAAAATTAAAAATTTTGAAAAAACCCACGACGATAACATCTATACAAAAAAACAAAATTAAAAATTTTGAAAAAACCCACGACGATAACATCTATACAAAATAAGAAACGTAACATATAAAAAGCTTTAAATAACTTTATTTTAAATCCCCGACGAAAAGATAATAAGTAGCGTAAAAACAATCCCAAGAAAATCCGTCGGGGGCTGCCATACCCTGACTTGAAATGAACAAAAGTATTGCAGTTTTATGTATTTGATACCTACCTAATTATTAACAATATTTAGTTTACAATATATATTTAATACTAGAAACAGTAATGATATTGGCAGCCCCCGACGAATTTTCTTGGGATTGTTTTTACGCTACTTATTATCTTTTCGTCGGGGATTTAAAATAAAGTTATTTAAAGCTTTTTATATGTTACGTTTCTTATTTTGTATAGATGTTATCGTCGTGGGTTTTTTCAAAATTTTTAATTTTGTTTTTTATTTTAAATATTTTCAAAGAGCGCCCTATCTTACTAACTGTAAGTAACTCGTATAAAATTTTAAGAACCTTGACAGATAAATAAAAGTTTTATACTAAGTTATAGCACTAACACATTTTTTTTTAATTTACTGTTGCAGTAAGTCTTATAACTTGAAATTATCATTTTAATTTTCTTATTTTAAACTTTTTAAGGAGCGCCTTATCTTACCATGTAAGCTCTAGAATGAATGGAATTTGCATGGAGCTTCGACTATATTATATATATTTTATTTTTTGTTGACTTGTGTGCTCATCCGTCGCACAAAGGTCGCCGGAGCCCCGCTTCGCGGGGCTCCTACTTCTGGGTGGTTTGAAAAAAAAAAATAACCCTAACCTAACCAGTCCGATTCGGATTGCTCTGAATCGGGGGGTGTTAAGTTTAGCTATCGCACATTGATTGCCGTAGCCGGACTGCCTTCGGCGTTAGCGCAGATTTCCACCTATAATAGCTTGTATCTCGAAAACGGTGCGTGCTATCGCAAAAATGATGAAAATTTGGTTACACCCCGAGCACGGGATGCCTATAAGTTAGAATAAATAAGGTAGGTAGGTGTTTATATAACGTCAGTCAATAAACTCTCACTCTTACTAATTTTTTTTAGGCTTATCATTGTATACCTCAGTACTAATATTCAGTGATATAACAACACGAGATCGGTTTTCGGATTTTTTCCTTTACTTGTGCAACTTGTTATTGCTTCTGGCCAAATTTCATGATTCTAGGTCAACGGTAAGTTCCCTATAGATTATGATCGTCAAGATAAATCGTCGAAAATGGAGCATAAACAGCTGTATCTTTTGATTGCGTTAACTTAGAATTTTGATTTTTATTTTACGCCGAGGGTTTGCAGACCCAAGTAAATGATATTAATTTCAGCTTTATACCTCTATGCGTTCTTGAGAAAAATATTCTAGACAGACGGACAGACAGACATACAACGGAGTGATCCTATAAGGGTTCCGTTTTTTCTTTTGAGGTACAGAACCCTAAAATTGCATAAACGGTCACCCATCTATGAACTGACCTTATCCGAAGTTGCTTAACCTCATGAGTGTAATCAATATCTCAGTACTACAATGCTACGTGCCCCTATACAGTAACAGGTCTAATTATTTTATAGATAACTGTAAATATAAGTTTGCTTAGTCTATTGCAGCGCCCCCTGGCGAAAAAATACAATATCGTGTATCCAAAAGTCATCCTCGATAAATCACAAATACATTACAGAAAACCGTATCGAAATCGGTTTAATCGTTTTAAAGATAGGAGGGCACAAAGGTTTCAACGAAATCAACATAGGTTTGCCAAGTCTATTGCAGCGCCCCCTGGCGAAAAAATACAAAATCTTGAATCCAAAAACAATCCTCGATAAATCACAAATACATTACAGAAAACCGTATCGAAATCAGTCTAATCGTTTTAAAGATAGGAGGGCACAAAGGATTCAACGAAATCAGTGTATTGTAGCGCCCCCTGGCGAGCTATTAACATAACACCTATCTAATAACCTGTCCCCCAGAGCCGCACACACTTTACAGAAAACCGCATCTAAATCGGTCAAACCGTTTCCGTGATATAAGGCATTATGTTGGAACACACAAACACACAAACACACAAACACACAAACACACAAACACACAGCCTCTCACCCCAAACGCATATACCGTCTCCGTTCCGTCGTGGGTAATAAATATAAAACAATAAAACAGCAAGATTCAAGGGCACCACATTCATACTTCAATACGACAGACGATAATATGTTCGACCATCCGTCCACAAACAAGTCACACTCTGGGTTAGAATCCATTTTAATCAAAATATAAATAAATTGTCCGTGTAGTAACGGATTAAGAATACAATAATGTCACTACCCCATCTCAACCCGTGGGTGTCGTACAAGGCGACTAAGGGACCTTATGTAGACAAGAGCACAGGGAGAAAAGGAAAATTCGAAACAAACCCTATACCAATCCGTCTGGCCAGCGTGGTATAGTAGGCTAAATTCCCTCCACATTCTTTGGAGGAGACCCGTGCCCAGCAGTGGGACGTTTATGGGTTGAAATGATGATGATGATAAATAAATCAACCCTTGATAAAGTTCAAGCAACGTTTTTTTTTTGCAAGTTTTTGACCGTCCTAATCTCTTAAATTACACTAAAATTGTCAGATTATTGAAATATACACTTTTCAAAGTATAGTAATTAACCCACCTATATCTGTCGCGCTCGAGTAATTCCACATTTAGCTTTCCCAACTACAAGTGAAGTATAATGTATCAAAGGTGACACCGACCGTACAGTTAAGAGAAAGGGATCTTAGAAAATAACTAGATCGTATAGGTTTTACATTGCTTTGGTCTTAATATTAAATAAATTAAATTAAAAATTGTTTATTGTCATATAAAATACAATTATAGGTATACAAAAACGTTGGCACAGTCTTAGGATATTTCATCAATTATTTACTGGTACTGACTCCCAAACTAGGCTAAAAGCCTGTATCTCGGGAGACAGTGTTCAGTCGAACAAAAGTATCTTCGTAATCTGTGTAACTTTGATCAAATTTAATTACTATTATTCTGAAATCAAACAAGACCAAACTCGATGAGGTTACGTCGTGCGTCGTTTTAATATATAGCTTCCAAAGCTATCTTGCATCTCTTTTATTAGGTAAACGTTCAATCAACGTCTCCATTTTTATCTTTCAGCTATCAAATTTATAACAGATGAAAGTTAGTAAAAGCTATTTTTTTGAATGCAACTTTAAATAATTTCGAAATTTTATCAGCAAGCCATTAATGTTCCAGTACTGGGCCCCGGTCTTATCTCTTCTATATAGAGAACTGAGCACACGCTGGCCTAATGTGGTGGATCAGACATACACTAGTGCTTCTAGGGTATGTGGGTTTCCTCACTATTACTGCTGGTCGAAAAACTCGGACAGCAGTAATTTTTTTTTAAACCATTGAGAACATTTCGAAATTTAAATATATTTAATTGCGTACCAATAAAAATGGTCTTAATGATTATAAAACGTAGCTTTAGCAATGCAAAAATCCAGGCAAGTTTATTAAGCAACAAATAAACCGTTATGGTTATCCATCACAATATTAATGCACACATTAATATGCATTAGATGCTATAACTGATTACTGTAAGCTAATCGAGCTTGGTGTTACGATATGGCCATTGATCAACTTTATTGAAAAATTTACTCTAGGATCTCAGGGACTACTTGACTACTGGTCCGATTTCATAAATTATTTTAGTGTTGGATAGCCCATTTATTGAGGAAGGTTATAGACTAAACAACATCACACTACGGCCAATAGGAGCTGAGCAGTGGCCAAATAAAGAACGACGGTATCGATGCCCCGCGCTTCTTCTATGTAGTAACATATAATTCCATAGTAAAACTTATCACGTACTGAATTACCGGTTTCATTAGTACATTTCATCCGTATCGGTAATGCTTGAGCATACTTATACCGATAACAACTACTTACATCATGATGGATAAGAAATATATGGAATGAGCTCAATATGTAGGTAAGAATTTGATGCAATACTGTATTGCTTCTAATTAACAGAGTGCATTCACAATATGCGCTAAGCGCGAATAAGCGATGGTGGGTGAATTGACCGCGGCGTGCTAAATGCGCAGTCCAAGTTCAATTCCGACCAGTAGTACCAATGCGCATTTCGCTTTGTGGAATTATATACTAGGCATGTGTCACTATCTGCTAACGGTTAATGTTCCAATAATCCACACACGCTGGACTAGTGTGGGTTGGTGGATGAGACATACACTTAGAATTAACTTCTAGGGTATGTGGGTTTCCTCATGATGTTTTCCTTCACCGTTAGCATATGGTAAGTCACTGGACACGAGATATCAATTCCACAATGTGAAATCCGCATTTGTACTGCCGCATGCAAGTCGGAATCGAACTCGGTCCGCATGAAAATGTCTCCTAAAGAATCTCTTAGCCGTAGGCAAATTTGCTGACACTACTTTTCGGATAACCTGTTACATTCTTAACTTGTGACTTTCATAAGTGTTACTTTGTAAGATTGAAAAGAGAGAAGAGATTTCATTTAATTTGTTGCCAAGGAACACACACTTCGGCTACGCTACGTACGTCAATTTTGCGTCATCATCATTAGTCAAAAAAGATATAAATTAAAGACACTAATGGGTTATATTTGGCGGAAAATACCGTACAGACCAATTTCATCTTATGTCTGTTTTACACTGACATTGGCATTGAGATATTCAAACAATACTAACTAAAAAAAATACTACAAGTTACATTTACAATCAGAGCCGTTAGAGAACTGCCCAATTAACATTGTAAAGCAAATAAGGAAAAATTAAATAAAACAAAGTCAAATACAATACCTAGCGTGTTAGAACAAGTTAAACACAATTATGTTAACAATAAAAACAATCGTAGAACAATGTAGCCTTTGAAAACTTTATCACAACTGTGTGACACAACACGCAAGATATTGAAACCGAAAGTCATTGCTGATCTATTCTCAACCTTATGCACTTCATTATAAGGCTATTGAGGTTATACATGAAGTAATTCCTGGAGTACACATTAATTGTTGCTAATCCACGATTGAATCTGTTTGATTGATCTTGTATTAATTATAACGTAATTGCGAATGGATGCTGTTTTCACTGGTGTATACGGGGAAACTATTATTTGTTATTATCGTAACATTGTTACATTGCTTTTGTTCAGTTTTATATGTAATTCATTAGATATAGTATTTAGATGAAAAGAGTGGCGTGAGTTTCTTGCCAGTTTTTCTCATAGCTCCACCCCGTCATTGAACAGCCCCCTGATTCTGAGCTGTTGAAATTTTTTCAGTAAAAATACATCGTGCTAAGATGTATTGATTATGACGAGTCAGAATCAGAGGGCTGGTCGTAGGCAAATTTGCTGACAAACTTATCGGATAACCTGTTGCATTCTTAACTTGTGACTTTCATAAGTGTTACTTTGTAACCTAGATGAATAAACGAGATTTCATTTCATTTCATTTCTAATAAACCAATTATAAAAACACTTTTTCTAAGTGACACTTCAACATGGACTTTATCTGTTCTCTCTTTATTGAATAAAAATAATAACAAATTAGACGCCACAGATTAGGATATGCGGGTAGTGTCATATATAGTCTAGCTAGGCCATAGACAATGAATGAAGCCGTGAATAAAAGCTAGTTTAAATTAAAAGCACCCCACAGCTAATTTAGTTCATTACACTCTCATACACCAAGACTATTGAACTAAATAACATCAACTAATATACTCCGGCTCACAAACGATAATAATCGATAAACATAATTAACTTCACTTAATTAATTCTCTATCATTTGGTATCAAAGGTTCATTATATGAAAACTCTATTGATTTGCCGTGAAATTATTGTGGTAGAATTCTTTTTCTACAACAAGCTTAAAATGTAATTACATAATCATATTTAATTAATTAACAATAAAGTATATATCGCACTCACAGTTCAAAAATGTTATAAGATTAGAAACGCCGCTGGTAAATTTTGGATTTTAAAGTAATACACAGAAGATGTAAGTTGCAGAGTAGACACATCTCAATTTATATCTGTTTTACATTGGTATATATATATACTATTACTAGGTAACAACCACAATACCCCAATGTTTGAAGACAAAAGTCTTCAACCAATGTGTGATGCCAGTGATGACTTATGGTACTGAGACGTGGCCGCTAACTATGGGGTTCATTAGAAAGCTCACTGTCGCTCAGCGAGCCATGGAAAGGGCTATGCTTGGAGTTTCCCTGCGTGATCGAATCAGAAATGAGGAGATCCGCAGGAGAGCTAAAGTTGCCGACATAGCTCACCGAATCGCATCGCTGAAGTGGCAGTGGGCAGGCCACATAGCTCGCAGAACTGATGGCCGATAGGGCAAAAAAGTTCTCGAGTGGCGGCCACGTATTGGAAAGCGCAGCGTGGGGCGGCCCCCCGCCAGATGGACCGACGACCTGGTAAAGGTTGCGGGTGGCACAAAATCGGTCGCTGTGGCGGAAATTAGGTGAGTCCTATGTTCAGCAGTGGACATCCTTGGGCTGATATGATGATGATTATATAGCTGAAGAGTTTGATTGTAAGGTTGAACGCGGTAATAAAAAATTATAAAAATCCGGTCAAGTCCGATTCGGACTGAGGGTTCCGTACAATTTTTCGCAAGCCTTCCATTGAAAATACGTAATTATGTTCTCTCTCGTAGTAATTACACTAACATATCGAGTGTTAACCAATTTGTACAACACGTATAAAAATGTAAACAACGTTAATAACTGTTACGATTATCTGTTAGGGTTGTCACACACATAACTGGCCGATATCACTACGGTAGTATTTGTCGAACACCAAAACCGACCCGAAGCAATAACTGCACTTGTTCGGTTTCAATCGGCATATCATTCGATTCGACATTATTTGTGAAACGAAAAAGCCAACCTGTAAGTTCTACGATACATTCGGCATCATTCGGCTTGAATTGATGTTGCCTAGTGAAAGCCGAGCGGCATTTTCCCCGAACTTTCATCTGCATTTGTTCAATTTTGCCATCCGACTGTGCCTCTCAATGCCTGCAAATATGTATAACAACTCTTACGCATTAACAATGTTATTTTAACGTAAACACGTTAGTAAGCTATCGCTTGTTTGCGATTTCAGAATATTTATGAAGCAGTCACGGTTGCTTCTATGTAACTAGATTAGTAAGTTTTCATACAAATATTGTGTGAAACGAACACTGTGTTTGTTATATTCAGTATGAAATCAATAAAATAATTTTTATATTAGAATATTGATCCATACTGTTATATTAGTCAATACACACAACGTAATATTAGTAAAAAAATAAATAAATAAACAATTGTGACACTTAATTTATAGTCAATAGTCAAAATCTTTAATTCATATAAATCAAAAAATAATAATATAATAATAATAATCATTTATTTTCAGACAGTTAGTCCATAGTAAAAATTAAATTACATAAAAATTTATCTACATTAACTGAATATTTTTATTACATTAACTAAATATACGTGATGAAAATGTCATAATATTTGCCTAAGACCAGTTCATACCGTCATGGTATAAAAATAGACTTGGGCCCTATTTCATGGACCCAACATGGAACAAAGTATGGGTGTGATGCACCGCTGCCAACCTCTTAAAGAATAAGTCGTGATATATGTGTTTTTATTGTACCAGTATAATTTTTAAAATAAGTAATTCCGTGATGCTAGTTTTAATAAACGTCTAAGGAATATTATGTAATTTCAAGTTTCACAATCTAAGATGAGGCTATGCGTGATAGGTCATTCAGTTTATTTAGCATTTGTAATTTAAGAACTATTATGATAATGGGTAAGTAACATGCAAATAATGGTTATTTCTTTGTTAAAAGAGGGCTTAGAGATTCCCAAGCTAACTATGAAATGTTATAGTAATTAAAAGGGTCTGTTGATTTTCTTTCACTACATCGCTCTCCGAAGCAAAATGATTGAATATATAGATTTCATAGTTACAAAAATAGCGCGAAAGATTTTTTTTTCATTTCTCAAAGGAATTTCGCTAGTTAATCGGTATGATTGTTGAAAAAACTTAATACAATGACATAATATAACATATAACATACATCATGCCTTTTCGCGAAGAAATAGGCAGACAAAATATATAAAAAGAATCATACCTTCACAATGGTTTTTATTATAAAATGAATCCACGTATCAACAGCATTTGTACGGAAATAACCGCATAATACTCGTACACTGTGGGCCATTACAAAGGCACGGTCCGCGGTGAACACGCTGTACTAGTCGTGTGCTTGACACGTCAATTATCTGGGTACGTTTTGGTGCTTCACATTGTTATATAAGCAGTCTATAATACAATAATATTATAAAACTGAAGAGTTTATATTTATATGATCTCCAGGCTCTCTCCATAATTTTTGTATACTTATTGAGGGGTAATTGCGACATAACTGAGAATTGAAAAAATATTAATTAATTAATTAATTAAATGCATGCATGTGTGCATGCATAGGGATGTTATATAACATTACGCTAGTGTTGGTAGGTAGTGGCGCGCCGATGCGCGTTGTCTATTGGGCGGTAAAATCCTACTCGGTGTTGCCAGAGTAGATAAACAATAAGCTCAAGCGCAATACTCTTTAAATATTTTATTTTGTATACCATTTTTAGAAGTTTTTGGCATTAAACATTTATGGCAGCGAGTAGAATGTTTTTTTTAATATTCTAAATTTTTTTACATCCAAGGGACCTTAAGAACGATATTTCATAATTATTACTCACATGGCTTTTAGCCCATGACAGATGGTGAGTGATGACTGTAGATTAAAAAATACTTAAGGGGCACTGATGTCCCCTAGGGAGTTGTGTAGTCCCCTAAACAAGACAACCGTGAAAAGATAAGGTAACCAAAATGTAGTTAGAGTATGGTGTAGACAGTTTTATTACAGAATTAAGGAGTTTCAGAACTGTCAATTACATAATAATTTTGAAAATTTTCAAATTGGCTTCTCAACTACCAAATGAAAGTTATCGATCGATTAAAGTATAACCTAACAATAGTTACTAAAACAATAGAATTAGTTTATTCATACAATTGTTACTTATAATTTGTAAACGAGTTATACAGTTAAACCTATTTTATATTACCTATCAATAAGTTTTTTTTTTTTATATACCACGACGGATATATATTTGATAGTTTAGAAACCAAACTATCAAATAAAACTTAAACAAACTTGAACAAACATGTTAGTATTTTGTTTTTTCAGTCTGTCTGCTTTAACAATGCATAAAAGGGAATAAAACTAAACTCTTACTGAGAATTTCTCTCTATTTATTTTAAATTTAGTAACAAATTGGATTGTTCTAACTAAATAAGGACTGGTTTATAATTATGTCTATCAATTGGCTCAGCAGTTTTAGCGATACTTACTCCCGACATAAAAACTTTTCTAAGAACAAAATTTACCTCTTTATAAAGAGAGTGTACCTATTTGAATAACATTTTCTTTTCTAAAGTGCAGTACCGTACCATTGTAACGGTAAATGTACGCAGAGTATTATAATACAAGTTAAGTACGTGAGTTATGGACTTATCTCACATCACATATCAAAATGTTTTATCTTGCATCAACACAGACTAATATTTAAATGGTACAGAAGGCACACTCCATTATTTTATTAGTACCTTTTTTAAATAATAAATTAAGTTTAATATGATCAGATTTATTTCGGAAAAAAATATTTGTTGTTATAATTGGTATTTAAAAAAGAAAAATAAGATCATGAAACATAAGCTTATCATAATCTGAGGCGCTGCTGCAGGCTCACAACTTCTGTGTTGAGCCTGTAGTGCCTCATTTTGTGTCATTGTATTAAGTAAACTAACATAGCATTAAGTTTAATTGTTACTAACATAGTTACTTGAATAAATGATTATTTATTCATCATCGTCATCATCATCATCATTTCAGCCTATTGCAGTCCACTGCTGGATTATTTATTATTATTATAAGCTTTTCCGTGTAGTGACGGATTAAGAATACACAATGTCACTGCCCCATCTCAACCCGTGGGTGTCGTAAAAGGCGACTAAGGGAGTTATGCAGATAAGAGCATTGCAAGAAACGGAAAATTTGAAACAAACCCTATACCAACCCGTCTAGCCAGCGTGGTATAGTAGGCTAAATTCCCTCTACATCCTCTTTGGAGGAGAGAGAGACCCGTGCCCAGCAGTGGGACAGTTATGGGTTGAGATGATGATGATGATGATTATAAGCTAACACAAGCTAATATTAAAAAATCAAGAAATATAATTATTATATTGAAAATCGACAATCATCATCATCATATCAGCCACAGGATGTCCACTGCTGGACATAGGCCTCCTCAAGAGATTACCAATAGGGCCGCTTGTATGCGGCCTGCATCCAGAGCGCGACAATAAATAATTAATTTAAATTCTTCTTCTTCTTTCTTATAGAATAGCCTTATAGTTGTTGTTGTTAGTTAACCCTAGTGTTGGAATTTATCAAGTCACCCAGAAAACTTCCAACTTAACGACTACCACATACTAAATGATAACGGAGACCAACTTACGTGCCTTCCGAAGCATGGAGACGCTCGAGAATTTGCCACAAGCGGTCACCCATCATGGACTGACCTTGCCGAACGTTCCTTCGTAACGAACATAATAATATGAGTGCCACAGAGCTACGAGCGCTACATAAATTTAAATCTTAATTTATAGTTATAATAATTAATAACGCCATGTGTAAAGCTTGTCTACTCTGTAAAGTGATTGATCTATGTCATACTACCGTAACTAAGGCAGGGCATGCACTTTGCGACAATTTGTCGCAGCGACCGACTTAACGTTATCTTAGGACGTGTGTCCGTTATTTCTGAAAGATTTGACATCGACCAAGTAGTTTTGAGACTGTATATACTCGATTTTGAACCTTATCTCTTTGTCTTAGAGTCATGAAGGAGTTTAATGTCTTGTGGCATTTGTAGATAAGATTATGTCAAATTGGTTTTAAGGTTATTTAAAAGTATGTGAGTAATACTTTACTACTCTTATGGCTTAGCGATTAAAGTGGTTATTTCACTATTGCAGCAGAGCTCATTCCACGATACTTTTTCTGACCCAAGATGGAAACGAAAAAAAGCAGAGTAGAGTGTTTGAGATAACTATGTAGTACCTAACCTTTTGGTAAGAGAAGGAAAACTCAAAATAAAAAAGCTGTACTGTCTGGTCAACATTATGGTGATATCGTCTTTCATGAGAAGATACCAACGTTCAGCAGTGTAAGACGTACACCAGCTGACTGTCAACTTGTGACCAAAGTTTTGCATGTTATAAGAAAGTAGCTTCCACCCGCGGTTTAGTTCACGTGGTATGTCAAGAAAAAGCCTTAATCCTTCCCCAGGTCTGTGTAGAATTTCATAAAAATACGTGGAGTAGTTTTTAATATTATCCCCTACATCCAAACTAACAAACTCACAAACGGACAAACAATTAACCTCCTTTAAGACTTGAAAAGTAGGTATATTAATAGTTTTTCTATATTCTATGTCTCTATAATAACGACTGCGTTTATTTAACTAGTTAGAATATATTAAGAACATGATATCAATAAAGATATCCAAGCTGATATCTTATCGGTACAGTAATCATATATAAATGACGTTCACATACCTATTGTTAACTTAAATATCGGGCAAAGATACCACTGTATTTTGTATACAAGAATTACTTTCGCTTTCAATTTCGTCAATTATACAACTTCTATGACGAAAACTATTGCAATGGAAATTGCAATTTACGAAATATTCTAAACGTGTTTCTCAAGAAACAAAAACATTCACACGTCTCAAAATCTTGTTATCTTGTAACAAAAGTCATTTACTTTTGTAAAGTAATGTGTAACGTTAATAGTCCCATTCAACTTTAATTTAGCAATAAAACGTTTGTTATTGATGTTGTTACTATGCAATAAATATTACATTTATTAATATTTTTATTAGTGCTACTGTTAAAATAAATTAATAGTTTTATAGATTAATGTATTTATTTCTTTATTTGCCATTTGTTGCATTGTTACAAAATTATATTTCACACGCAGCTTGTTTATCGCATAATTCGATTCCCGTGGTCATTGGTATTTGAAATAGGTTAAAATCTTTCTCAAATGTTGTGCTACAATGGATGTCGACAAAAATTGAGCCTTTACTTACTTTTACTTTACTTAGGCTATATCTTTTCTAATTTTCCACTACCTACTTACTCAAAGTGATTGCAGGCACGAGTATTTGATATGAATTTCAGTTTGATACCTCTACGCCTTCCTGATAAATTGGTTCTAGACAGACGGACTGACAGACAGGCCGATAAACAGAGGAATAACGGAGTGATTCTATAAGGGTTCCGTTCTTTCCTTTTGAGGTACAGAACCCTGAAAACGAACTCTTCAGCTTTATATATTAGAGTAGATTACGTACCTACTTATTAATTTTAGTATCCAAGGGGCAGAAAATACAATTTCAATATTGACAATAATCATTTAATACTAAGTCGTATATCACACGTTTATTGGTGGTGAAAACATCTCCTCTCATATTCCTTTGAGTCTTAACGCATTGATTAATCGCATTATCTTATAAAAGTCGCATAGTGTGCGCCCAACTGATATAAAACAATATAGTGATTATTTAAGAATATTTAACTCAGTGTACTTTTTACTTGCGTGCAGGAGTATAGTGTTGTCAGTATTACATAAAAAACAAAAATTATTCAAAAAAAGTTCGTGCATTTTTTGCGTTGTGTGTTGATTTGGTCGTATTTCATAAATTTCGTGTGAATGTAAATTCAGTTTTGTTTTTGTCAGTGAAAATATTATTTCGAATTGTAGTGCCTTTCATTCCAAAATTGGGTTTTTGACGCATTTAAATGTCAGATAATTGCAGTCATTTGTTTATGAAGCTTAATAGTTCATTACAAAACAAAATATGGTAAACAATGCGGTACATTTTCATCACTTATATTTTCAACATAATTACTGTCTCTGTAAGAATGAAACACGTAGGTATGAGCGATTTAAAACCTGTAAAGCACAAGGGATTAGATCTGTTTTTACAAATTTATTTCGCGTGAGTTATGCCTTTTCTGTATTGGAGGTTTCAATATTTAGCTTTATCTTTCTCACCAATATTATAAATACAAACGTATTTTGGATCTTTGTGCTCTTTCACATTGCAACGGATAAACAAGGTTTTTTGGTAAAGCATACCTAGTTTATCCAGGTTATACATATCGATAGGTCCTATGGGCCAATCTGCGAACAGAAACGAATCATAAAGTTTTTTTTGTTTGCATAGTCATTTATTTAAAACTAACTAAATAAAAAAATACTTTCAAATAAATCTTTTGGTTTTAAATAAATCGAGGTTTTAAACATATTTTAAATGTTTAGCTCTGTAACTTAAAAACTTTGTACTTAAATAACTCGGAAAAGAGAAGTTTCCTCTCACAAGCATAATTTTGCTTAAATGGAAACTCCAACTGTAATTACTTACCATATTGTGTAATGTTTTAACAATAGTTTTTAAAATAAGTTAAATAGGTTCAAAATAAGTGTTCAAGACAGGATAAAAAATTGCTATGAGGTGAATATAACCATAACGGATGTGAACTACCGGTAACTTTATAAAGATCAACCTATAGGTTCGAATAATCAATTCTTTTTTATTAAATCAGTTTAATAAAACAAATTCCATCCCCGAAATGGACGGGTATTATTTCTTTATATTTAAATTAGGAACTTAAAGCAAGGCTATTACATATTTCGACTTAACATTTTAAAAGACTCGTAGGTACTATAAAAATAACTCGAGCCAATCGATTCAGAAGACAACCAATACACAATTAAAAGCTATCTGGATTTTTTTTAAATGTGCACTTTTTAAAAAAATGCTTAATATAGTACATAAATACTTCACATTTTAATGCAATTACAATAGTAATTACCTATGGTGTCTTCAGGTATCATAAAAGGGCTCTAAATGATCAATGAACCTGAGGCATGAGTTTCTTTCCAAGTTCTTCTCAGAGCTCAACCTAGTCAGTGAACTGGCCATAGGCAAATTTGCTGACACCTCTTTTTTTTGTATGACGTTCATAAGTATGATGTATGTGATCCAAATGAAATAAAAGATTTGAAGTT
Source organism: Laspeyria flexula (assembly GCA_905147015.1). Taxonomy (NCBI): domain Eukaryota; kingdom Metazoa; phylum Arthropoda; class Insecta; order Lepidoptera; family Erebidae; genus Laspeyria; species Laspeyria flexula. The sequence continues at coordinate 12,862,050 of LR989960.1, read as the reverse complement.
TGATGTTTGAAGCAATCATTTTATCCGAAATAACTTCAAAAAATGGATGGTATAACCTGAAAAGACTTTTTCTATTTTTCAAGAACGAAGTTTATCTCCACAAAAATGACCCATTTTGTTGTCCCGTTGCTTAGAAAAGAAGGATCATTAATAAACATAGAACTTACACATCTCTTCAGATTACTTTAGTCATGTGAGTCTAACAATTCTGAAACATGTGATTTACATAAACAATCATTCATCTTTCGACACTATCAATAATATAATTTTCTTCTCAATACCATAGTTCTTATAGCATTGACATACAGTTGAAATTTGCGTAACAACACGTTTATCTCTTGTCGGTCTCATCAATGGCCTTGATGTTAAACACGAGGTGGAATATTTTGTTAAACTCTTGAAAATAAGGTTTTTGAAACAATCTTATCTAAGATGTAATAAATACCGAACGTAAAATATTATTTGAAAGTATATTATGAATAATTTTAATCTTAGACAAGACTTATTGTTTCTGTGAAAACTATATGTAACCTTGGAAATTTACTGTCACTAGTGGGTCAGGACTTTCGCATCCCCAGTAACATCGCAGTGCTGAATGTCGTGGGTTCGATTCCCACAGGAGACAAATATTTGTGTGATTTACAGATATTTATTTCGAGTTTGGGTGTACTCTGTGTCCATTAAGCGTATGTTTGTAAAGTCCCTCGCGAGATAAGGCTTGTTCCATCATCATCATCATTTCAACCCATAAACGTCTCTTCCAAAAAAATGTGGAGGAAATTGAGCCACGCTGCCCAGACGAGTTGGTATAGGGTTTGTTTAGATTTTTTCTTTTCTTTTAGTTCTTGTCTGCATAAGGAGACTCCCTTAGTCGCCTTTTACGACACCCAAGTGTTGAGATCGGGTAGTGATATTATGTATTCTTAATCCGTCACTACACGGAAATCTTATGCCCTAGTGCAGGCATTATCACCAAAAACCTATCTCTGTTCTGTGTTATCACCAATGTCTTAATTAATATTATAATATGTCTTAGTAGATAGAACTTCCTGCAGCTTTGTTTACTGAGCTCTTTATTATGTCCTTCTTCAAACGAGGTTTAAAAAAAACTATCCTCTCTAGGTAGTCAGCGGCTTGACTGTACCCCTAACATTACCAAAGTCAATGAGCGGCGGAAACGACTTACCATGTTGTTGTTACCATGTTGGCTGCCAGCTCGTCTGCCACTTCAGGCAATCAAAAAGGTCGATAGAGGACGTAAGCAAACTCTGTCATTATCTATAAAGTGCGCCTTTCTCTTCGGCAAATATATAACTTTGTTGTTAGTCTACTATGAACCTCAATCTAGGAAACACTCATATTATAAAACGTTAATGTAATCGCAGGCAGTTTACTTATATCTATAACGTGTTCATACCGTCACAGCTTATAAATTTGACGCCATAAAGTAATTTCTTTGATGTGTGTATTATGGTAAAGCACTCTATCATAAAGATAAACAAATTCTTTTATTTAATCCATTTAATCTATCTCACAGCTTTCACGTGAAAGTTTCCTGCTCTGAAGCCTACTAAAGCCTGTTCTGAATCTGAATATCGACTAAAGTCGGATTCAATATCTCTGTCAAATATTGGAAAATGACAGCGACTGATATTATAAAAGTACAGATATTTGACAGTGATATCAATTCCGACTAAGTCGATATCGAGATTCAAAGTAGGCTTTCTGAACTAATGAATAGCACGGGCGTAGCCAGGGTTTAGTCATAGTTTCGGGGGGTGAACCGTACGGAACCTTCGGTGTGCGAGTCCGACGCACTTGTTTACAAGAGGTTCGATCGAAAGCCTAAAAGTTTTTTCCTCGACTCGGGAATAGAACTCGAAAATACTTGCGCCGGAATCGTATACCTACAGTCTTTGTGGGCCACTGAGGCATCAATCACATAAAGATGTAGTTCAAATAGATAACATTAATTGGATATAATATTGCTCGCCATTAATAACTGTTGAAAGAATAAAATATTACGTTGAGAATTTCTCATTATTATGTTTGAGTTTTCTTGTGAAATAGAATAATAGATCAAGGGTGAAGACCAAAGTCTAATGTAATTGTTAATACACTAGTTGTACACTGCGATTTTACTCGTATAATTTTAGATTTTTACATAAGCTAGAAGCATGGTCTGAGACCATGCTTGATTGCATGTGGACTGAGGTCCACCCTAGACGATCAATTTTGGATCCGCTCTGATCACGGATCAGGTTGCAACTCCTACGCTAGGATCACAGTCAGCCAACTTTTTGCTCGACCAGTTACCAAACATTTTCGAGTTGAAAGTAAAACGTTCAATAGTCCTAACAACAGACACAGCAAAAGCTTGGAATATGGTCGAGCAGGCATTGACGGATTACGTCTACAGGCTTGTGATCTGTAGTCGCGGTTCTCGGCAATGAGAGAGTAAGGCAGAAGAGAAAAATGTTTATGCTTTGCCTAAAATTTTTGAATTGCTATCTAGTTAGCATAAAAGTATTTTTAAGCCAGCACAATAGATACACTAGTACCTAGCTAAAAAAATAGATTACATAACAATCATAGAAATATTACAAAAGATTTTTGAAGTATAAAAAATAAATCAGATTTGTTTTTTCCAAATGTGCTGTAAACATCCTTGTTGTTTACATGAAGTAAAGTAAATTTCTCAGTAATACTTATCTAGACTTAAACTTGTCACGATTGTAAAAGTAGGTCTTATTTACTTTGCCATTTTAAAATCTTATTAATAAATTACTGCTGGGCACAGGTCTCCTCAATACTCTAACTAGAGAGCTGAGAGGGTTTAGGCCATAATCCGCACACGCTGGCCTAATACGGGTTGCGAGAGGGTCTAGTACAAGCTGTAATTGGTCTAATTAAAATCAACGCACTACCTATTAGTTACCAAATAAGGTTGTTGGGCGCCCCCCGCCAGATGGACCGACGACCTAGCAAGTTTGCGGGTGGCCGTTGGATGCGGGTGGCACAAAATCACGCGGTGTGGTGGAATTTAGGTGAGGCCTATGTTCAACAGTGGACGTCATCGGGCTGATATGATGATGATGATGAAGGTTGTTGTTTCAAATACTGCTGTAGTTCCGAGTTTGGCTAATTATGTATTAAATATTAATATTAATATAACCTACACTTTATCCTAGTTTTGTAAAGTACATAATATTTATAGATAAGTAACTGGAAATATCTTCTAATCCTAGTTTAAAAGCGTATAACTTTTAATCTCAGATAAACTAATACCAATAATGTTCTATACATGTAAATACAAGAGTTATTTACGTTTGAAATGAAATAAAAACCGCGGCATATCAAACCTGATAAGAAAAATAGTTCACCTTGATCTGGCTAATCCTTTTGTCTCGGTTTCCACCAAGGTTTCCGAGATTGTTTCTCAAGATTATCAAGTTATTGTAACATGCCTGTTTTATATACAGCCTTATTCCTACTTAATGCGAACCTGAAAGTTTTTGAGTGTAAATTCTGAGCCAATCAGTCTTACTGTTTTGATTCTTCTGTATGTAGGTTTTTTATGTATACAGGATCACGGCTGGTTTATGATAGTAGGTACAGTATAATATTATTGACACGAGACACTATATTTATAATCAATTTATAATCAATTCCAATGGTTTTTTGTACAATGTTTTGTACAATGTTGTACAATATTAGTTACTTACTGAAAGTAGTTTGTTCAGAATCAGTAGCAGAATCAATTGCAATAGTTTTTATACCATGTTATACTTTTGTCAAAAATATACCTATTTTTGAAAGCTGGACTCCGTTATTGAAGTGTATCAATGGCCGCCTAACTTCTTGTGCCGCACCGTGTCCTCGCAGCTATAAATAAATAAGTAATAAATAGGTACATAAACTGCTGATATTCGGCAATATTCAGCCGATGCGCGGCAGTAATAATATATTAAAAATGCTTATAACTGCGTGAGGTTTAATTCTTAAAATAATTAAGACGTTTTATTCTGATTCTGCAAACAACAAAAACATTTGGGGTGATTCAGCTTTAGTATTAACAAAGAAAATTAACAATGGAAAACTTGAACTATATTTTTATTTATTTTTGTATAATATGGTTAGATAGTCAGTGTAGTGACGGAATTAAATATCCACTACCGCATTAAAACCCGTGGGTGTCGTAAAAGGTGACTAAGGGAGTATTAACCTTACGTAGACAAGAGCACTGCGAGGGTGTAGTGGGACGTTTATGAGTAATAATGATGGTTAGATGTATTGTATATCTGATTACTCTGGCTCTGAATAAATATGTCCACTAAAAGTGCAAAGTATAGATGTACCCCTTCGCTGAAATGTGATGTGTATATCGTAAGTATAGGAGGGCGCCACTATCTTCATACGACTCACTCAATATGCAAGTTATGTACAATAGTTCCTACTTTGTCCGCTTCCTACTATAAATTAGTCATCCTAATCTAGAACACGCGATGAACCCCAATTTAGCACCTGCTTTCCATAAGATAAGATAACGTAGATAAAGCTATTCATTAATATTTACTGTGTTATTGCATGCATTTCATATCCGTCAATATTCATTATCTATATATAATATATTTACTTGGCCTTTGGAAAACAGTTGCTTTAGAGCCATGGACTAGTTGGGATTGAAGGGCAAATATTTCACAAAACAAAAACGAGATTAAGCCTCATAATAAAGTAAGTGATAACTTATGATAATAAACAGCTGCAATTATATTAACGTCAGAGACGCAGTCAATTGACTATATCACAACAGCCGCAGGAAGTCCACTGCTAGACATAGGCCTACTAAAGAGTTTGGCAATAGGGAAGCAAGAATTTCTAAGCACAAATAAAATCCCTGTGCCATTGATATACAATAAGTACTATACTTCAATGCCCTGTGCTTGTAGTTTAAAAATCATGCATCCCCTATACTTGCACAGCATTTCTCTTCCTTACACATGTTTAGTATGAAACTGGCATTATTTTTAAGTTTCGATACTTTACATAAGGATAGTAACCAATTTAATAAATTAAGTTTACTCCCACAATGCCAACAGTTTAAGCTACCTATATTTTTAGGTTTCGAGAAAATCTGGACCAAACATTAGTGAGAAGCCCCTTTCCGTGTTAATATTCAAACATTTTTTTTCAAGTAGCTATACATGATTTAGTCAGAACAAAAAATGAATGATGAAATTCATACTACTTCCCCTAAGTTAAGCAGCCTAATATTCGGGATCAAAATATTAAATAGATGCCCCCGATATTAATAATAAAATATCGTGTTGCAAATAATGTTTGTTTACACATAAATCAACAATATTATCTATGAATCATTAATAAGCTGTTATCGCAATACTACATGATCCCACGATTTCGATTGCACTATTGTTCAGACATTATTTTCTTTTAATAAACTAGTTAGAAATAAAATAAAGATCAAATGGTGTACTTAATTATGTTTTATAACTTAATAAGCTGGAGTGAAAATCCAAAGCATTGTTTGCTAGCGTCGAAATTTTATTAGATTGATAAGATTTGATTACATTTATCTTCATTACAATGAGATGAAACTAAATACTTAAATAACTTTCTCAGTAAGTATAAAGCCAACGCACAGTCTCTATCAAAGTGGAGATGAGCAGAAAGACGTGTGTTAACGTTTTTACTTTTTTTTGGTCCAATTTATTTTAATTTAAAATGCAATTCAACTTATATTTAAATAAAGAATTAGCGGAATTGGTCACACAGGTCGATAGTTGTTAATATTTACTTTTATAAATATCATAATAAATTTTATGGTCCACGCTGCACCGCTTACCACACATCTATTGGTTGTTTATTAACGTCCCCTTCCTTCTTGTCTTGGTACAGATGCCTTAGAATCTTTTTAACAATTTCAAATACCCTCAGGACAAAGGAATAAATAAAAGATTTAAATTCATAAGACACTATTTGGATGCAAAAACTTTCTGTACTTAGAATTCAATTTGAAATTATTCCTATGTTAATTTAATACGTTTGTAAGTAAAATATAGACAGAGAAGGAAACTACCTATCCTGTTAAAATCTAGAAATTCTACCTTAGGTGTCACTGAATATTCAACAGATATTTCAAATCATATTGGAAATCTAATACGTAGAGTTTATATTAGATATCTGTTGTTAGCTACTGTGAACCTAACGTTGCTAAATATTGAAAAATCACCCGGATTTCGTACTTTTCTATTTACTTACATGTAGTACAGACTGCCTCTAAGAAGTCTTACGTTTTATGATGACGGAATAAGAATAAAATCATAAAATGTTGGATGGTTTTGTATAATCATGTTGGTATACATAGATACATAAAGATCATACTTTTAACTCTTTCCCAACAGAATAGACCATTTCCTATTAAAACCTATTACAATTTGGATTATCATCTTTCTCTTCTTTAGCATTCTCGTCGGTTTAGGGTAGGTACTCCTGGTCTGTCCTTTTTTGTAGATAATACACGTTAAGCTTTTAGCATTTAAGTCAATTTTAAATAACTGAATGCAACAGACAACGTCCACAAACATGCTATTATAAAAGATGACACAACGTTAGATACTTTGCACACTCATATGAGATAAGATAACTGATATTTGCCGAGATGGATAATACAAACCGATAGTAGTGGACTCCACTTCTTGCGTTGCAAACGAATCTATGAATGTCCGTAATAACATGACGTCATGAGTTCAGTGATAAAGAAAATTATAAGTGAGTAGTTAAGTTAATTAGTTGCACAGACTTGCGTCACTTGTCTTATTTCATAAAGTGCATTTTTTTTGTGTAGATTTTTATTATGTTTAATGGATAATGGTTTTACATTCTTTTATCATTAAGCATATAATTATATCATATACCTATGATGGGAACTCTTGCTGCGACAAGCGTTGGTGGCCGAATGGATAAGTGACTGGCATGTAATGCAGTCCGAGTTCGATTCTGACCGGCAGTACTTATGTGGTTTTCACTTTGTGGAATTTTTATATTATTATGTATTAATCAAGTGACTTACCATCTGCTGACAGTAAAGGAAAACATTGTGAAAAAACCCACATACCCTAGAAGTAATTCTAAGTGTATCTGTGGGCGCTACAATACAACAGTAACTGGCCGAACGTAGCAAGCAAGCCTCATGGCATCCAAAATTTATTTTAAATTTCGTGTTCCTAAATAATGTATTCAGTTTTAAACGTAAACCTAATTTTCTAATTTTATAAAATTGATGGAAATACTAATATATTACTGTATTTTAACAATAATCTGCCTGAGAAGCGCATTAGAAGTGTACGACAGCTGCTCAAGAGTCTCCAGGTTCGATTCCGGGTTGGTCACAAATTATATTAGATTTTTCAATTGAAATTAGTATCAATGCATATAATGTGTCTGAAATGTGCCCAGTAGCTGACGAATTGTGGGTATGATACACATTACACCAATCTCTACCTACCCCTTCGCTAAAAAGGCGTGACGCTATATTAACAAGAAACTCTTTACAGTACTTAGCTAATTAACTCACCCATCATTATTCACGTTCTAACGTCGTAAAACTTACGTTATCTTAAAGACAATATTGCCGACATGAGTTCATAGTCACACCTAAACCTGATAATAATACCTGTTATACTTAAACTCCGCCTTTAGTAAACAATCGAAAATAGTGACGGAATAGGAGTGAATATTACTGCGAAAGACGTTAAAAAAAAACCAATCAACACACAACATAAAATCAACCTTAATTTTCAAAATAATTCCAATGCTCAAAATACCTCGTTCATTTCATTTAATTTTCAATTTAGCAAAAAACAATACATGTATTCGGGGCAATAAACGTATTGGAATTATTTAAGACAGTAAGTGGGCAAAAGAATGACTGATTAATTAACAGTTTAAGTTAAAAATAATGGGAAGAAATATGTAATTGAAAAATATGTCTGATAGCATACAAGACATTGTGAGACATTATAACGAAAATGTTTGCAACGAACACCCGCGAAGCATTGGTAAGTTATGATAACTTATCGTTGGAGGTTTCTTAACGTAACAGAGCGTCTAATCCAACCTCTACGTGTAGACGGTACCTCCTTTTCCTCCGCGTTTTCCTCAGTGCTGAGTGTCCGAGTTCTGCGTTTCGCGTTCACTATAATCTATACGATAGCCAAGAATACTACACACCAAAAGGAAGTAGTCTCCCAGTTGCAATGTTCGCAAGTGTGAACCCGGAACGCAGAACTCCGAACTCTGACCACTAGACCGCACGCAGTGGGATTGGGATCGAGGATCGGTGCCAATGCCGGCGTTTTTTATAAACAATTGTACTGACAAATAACTACCTATAATACGAGTAAAAGAACGAATGCTTCCTTTGCACATAATTCACATGTGTAATCCGAATACGAGCGTAGACAAAAAACTTTAGGTAAAAAGTTATTTAAGGAATTATTAAAAAGCAGCAACATCTTATTTCAATAAAATTAAATTCCAAATAATTTTATAGATATTTCTGTCGTAGTAAATTTAGAAGCATTTCTACTAAATAAGACCTTACTCCACTGTCGACCCTACCACGATTATCATCAACGTAATATAATAAATTATGCTGAGTATAAATCTGGTTCAACAATTATACTACGCTATTAAAACAAAGTTTTGAATAAAATGCTCGCAATAAAACAATTTCTCTTCAAAGAACCTCCGTAAATGGTTATCTTTGTAAAGGTAGAAATAAAAGTTAATTCGAAATTCTTTCAAAACGAAATTATGAAGGAACGGAATATTTACAAGCTACCTACATAAATATATGCTTCTACGAAGGCATGTATCTACTAGTTAATAGACTTCAAGTTCACATATTATAATATTCAGATACAAATTTCATGTAATACAAATTGTTATGCTTACATTCTTTAGATAGCTTATCTAATTAACTCCATTATAGTGAAATGTTTATAAAAGACACAAGGTAGAAAAAATAATATCCTAAGAACTCAAATGATAATACTTTTGTATTATCCAAGTTGGTATATTCAGCATAGCAATAGAAGACGCTAAAGATCACAACATCTGATAATGTGTTCCTAGCGTCGCCAAGAAGGACCTTTTTCGCACCAACGCCTTTTAGCGCGCAGTATGAGAGTAGTCTCAATATTTCATTATATCGCACCTTCGGTAGAACAAGGGCACAATTGTCAAAAATTGCAAAAATGAGTTAAGTATACAGAAATGCCTTAAAAATGCTATTTGAACTGGAGGAACAAAGACAGTCATTTAATTCCTTTAAAAATCCGCTAGGCGAAAATAGTGACTTTGTCTTATTGGTGCCTTTTTACTGCTCTCTTGGCTGGACATAGTCTCATTGGTCAGTTGCGCCGTCGGCGGGGAGAGAGGCAGTCGTCACTTGGACCGCTAACGTCGTAAAGGTAAATATGCCCTTTTAATTTTTTGGTTTCTGGAGCGACAATGCCACATCTATTACACTTATGCCTAATTTATAATTTTAAAATTGGAAGGACAAAGTCGTTCAGACAGTTATGCCCTTGTCCGTTCAAGATTTGTTTTATTCCTTGGTCTTAAAAGTAAATGTGTTTTTGTCATTCCAATTGCAATGCTATTTTGCTAGACTTAATGACAATTACGTTTTTGTCATTCCAAATTGACTTGATTTAATATTAATGTTTGTTATTTAAGTTAATGAAATAAATTTGTATTATTTTTTAATACAAATTTTGTGATAAATTTTCTGTTTATTTATTAGTATTGGTATTTTTATGTATTTACGACTAGTAGGTATGCATTATTTGTGAATTGTGATATGAATAGTTTCTTTGTATGATTTAAATTTTAATAAAATTTTCAGAATTTAAAATGGGATCTCGTAGTAAAAAAATTTTAATGATGCTTAATGACGAAAATAATTTGCAAATCAAAGAAACTGACACAAATTCTAATAGATCTTGTCAATACAATTAATTTACAGTAGATTTAGATAAATAGGAGTGATTGTTGTTATAATTCATACTGAACAATATAGGTAGGTAATGTACTTATAATGTAAATAATTATTTCTACTTGTTTCAGATTCGTTTTTGGAATGTATTATTATGCTGTCAACACATTGCCTATAAAGTCAATAACACACAAATTCCTTATTAGGGGTCATACCCAGAATAAAGCTGATGCCGTCCATTCTGTAATAGAAAAAAACGTTAAGCGAGCTAAAAAGGCTGGACCTATATACACTCCAGCAGAATACATCAGTCTTATTAAAAATGCTAAGAAAAAGGGTGTTCAATTTACCGTTAAAGAAATGAATTTTGATTCTTTCATTGATATGAAGCTGTTATCTGAAGATATTAATTTGAATGTAAACAAGGATGTTGAAGGAAATACTTTTAAAATATTGGATACGAAAGCGATCAAATTTATGAAAGATTCAGAGATATACCAATTTAAGTGCAGCTACAAAACCGACGATTGGACAGCAGCGAGAATTCGAACAGGTCGTATCGGTAATAAAAAAAGTGTGAAAGATGTCACACTAAACCAGCTCTATAAGGAAAAGTTACCAATCCCTCACAGAAAAAAAGAAGACATTCGTCAATTGATATCCTCAAATATAGTTCCTAAGTTCTATGAACAATATTTTAACAACCTTTTTTAAGAAAAGGAGAGAGAGCTAGAACTGATTCGTTAGTAAGAAAAAAATAATTGTTATAAAGATATTTTTATATTTTTTAATTAATATTTTTTGAAGTGTGATTCTAAAGAATTTCATTTGCATAACAGTGAATCTTGTTAAAAATAATGTCACTGTTATTTTTGTTATCTTCTATAATTCTATTTTCATTGTGATTCCAAAGAGACACAAACGTGAGATTATTGACGACTGATTAGTAAGACTATAATGATAGTTTAAGTATTATATTTCGTGAAAGTTACTACATTTTTTTTACTTTATAAGAAAATAAAAAGTTTATACGGAAAAACAAGGTATTTTTATTCGAAAATCATCCTAAATTAAAGCTCAAATTTAGTCCTAATTACAAAATAATATACATTTTGGTAGAACAAGGGCACAAATGTATCCCTTCCTTAAAATTAAAATTAATTGAAAAAAAACTAAAAGTTCTTAATTCTTGTTAACTATACGCCTAAAAAGGATATAGTATATAGTTTATTATCATGCAAAGAAGAAAAACTTTCGAGCAATATTAACAGAGCAAGACCTCACTGAATGCAATAAATATCTTAAAATAGCTCTCCTGTAAAATAGCAAAAACTGCAATTATGCCCTTGTTCTACCGAAGGTGCGATATATACACTGACTGGGCTAAGCACTTCAGTTGTACGCCTAACGAGCTCTGGGTCAAAATTAACACTCTGTGCTCTGCATCAGCAAATCGGGGTCACAGTACAACTCAGAAAATATAGCGAAATAAGTTGAAAAAATACTCCAAAAACGGGCTGCAATGACTATGGACCGATGAGTATGGAAATGTTGGTGGGTGGACTTATCTCAACAGTGGGATAAAGCTGACTATCCTAAAAGTCGAAGTCTAAAAGTCGACCATAATAGAAAAGAATTAAATTCATTTTCCTTTCTTCTTTTCAGGGTTGTTCACGATCCCGGAATTCCCCGAACTGGAGGCGGAGCGCGGCATGTGGTCTGCGGCATTGGACGCAATCTTGACGACGCTGAGGTACCTCGCACCGGCCACGCTAATAACTATCTTCTGGGGACAGCAGAGCTTTCTTTTCAGGATATTGAAGCATATCGACTTGGCTTTTAGGGCTAGTAAGTGTTTAATTCTAACCTAATTGTAAATATTTTTTTTTAAAAGACTCCAATTTGCAAATTGTTTTGCAAATTGGCAATTGCAATTGGGAATAGTTTGTTAACTAGGTCTATACTGGCGAAAGGGAAAATCTCTTTAGGCTGCTAGCGCATCAATTTTTTTTCAAATTGGGCTTGGCTATTGCTTCTATCCAACTGGGACTGCATTATCACTAAAGCAATCATCAGTATCATCATGAAACGACAACCAGTCTGAGACAGTATGTCATGAGTGAACGCCTGAGGAGGATTGCCTTTGCCCGTAAGCAAAGGTTATCACTTTTTCTCAGGGATCGTTGACTCACAAGCTACGAAAACCCATACGTAAAAAACGAAAAATCCGTCAAATAAAAATATTAAGTTATGATTGATAAATGGAATTGTCAACAAATTTACTAAAACGAACCAATTCTTACGTCCTTAATATGTTTGTGTTAATTTTAACATACCTATTGAAGAGTTTTTCTTTTTTCTATTAAAGGAACTCACGAGAACCAGATAACACAAGTTGTAGGTACGCTACTATAATAAATTAATTTACGCCCTTTTTGAAATAGATGATGATGATAAAGATAGCATGATAAAGCAATTTAACTTCAAAATATGATAAACAGCGAGACCAACAGATACTTTCCAATTTACATAATTATAGACGCTATAAATCGGTTTGATTACAAGAAAAACAATACAGCTCTACTAAAGATTTGTCTTTAATAGTTGCAACTCAATAACGAACTATTGTTGTTTTGTTCCACGGGTTCGTGAGAATTCTCCCAAAAACACAAACGCTTTAAGTTTTCTGCTACCAAGTGTTTATTTATTGTTATAAAAATTTAGTGCAAACGATATCTCGGCCTTAAATCTAATGAAAGCGAAATTATTTAAGCCGAGAATACAAGAGCGTCAAGTTTATGGCACCATTTTAAATGTAAAAGGTTTTCATTAACATCTTGTCTTCGGTTTCCATTAGTTGTCATCTTTAATGCAATGTTCATTTCGTATTTGAGTTATGGGTACAAATTTGATTTTCTTGGTCAAATAAAATAAGGTACGCTTCAAAATTATCATAATCACCCACCCATTAAAGTTTACTGAGCACGGGTGTCTCATTATAATAGATGTTCTACACTTCTAAACTTGCGTTCAAACAACCTTGGTGGGAGCTTGATTGCCATCCGCGTAGTTTGTATGAAATTTGGTTTACAACAGCCGGCTACACGGCTGGAATCCACCAAGGGCACCTCTGTGGAAGGCAAGTCTATAACCATGTATAACACGGCTTAAAGGGAAATATATATATATCTACTGTTAAGACAATGGTTTGATAGTTTGAAACAGGGTTTTATTGGGAGTCTTAAAAATATTGTAACATGTGTTTAGAATTCAATCAATCACTTAGTCACTCATTTATTCATTATTATTCTTCACACGTAATAATCTATTATCAACATGGAATAAATCCAAAAAGGTTTCGACATATTTTCCTAAAACCACATCACTAACAAGGTAGAGCCTTGTGAAGACCTGAGAAAAAATTGAGGACACTGTTTTATCGCAATTCAGTACCTATCTAGCTATTGCTTAAAATTCAATTTATAATAAAATTCTAGTTCAGTGACGTAAAGCCCTTGTTCCGCACGAACGCCCGACCCCTATCACACGGAAGTCCGTATGTCGTTCTCTTCATTAAAATAAATTGTCAGTGAAAACTCAGCTTTATTTACTTTTACCGCAGCTTCACATGCAGAACCGTTAACCTTTGCCACGATGTTTATCTCATGTTCATAAAATTGTTTCAAATCTCAGTTTCACTTACTTTACGACCAATTTTTGTCTTAACACTACGTGAGATTCAAGTGTAGAACCTTCGTGTGGTATAATGTTGGATTTTCGAACAATCGCTGTTGTTACTGCCTCTTCTGAGGTCGTGTTTTGAATTAATTCAGACCTTGTGTTCAGTTAGTGTTATTAATGAAAGGAATTGGTGGTTATGCGGTTTTTCCTTTGGGTATGTTGACAGGTATTTTATTTGGCTAGTGACCTTGTGGGTAAATTAATTAGTGATTTTGCTGTTATGGTGATCATTATAAAAAAAAGAAACTCCTTTGACTTCTGAAGTACATACCTCATTCTAAAGGACAGGTTTTACCTAACGATGTGTATTTTTAAACCTGTTGTAAAAAAATATATTTCTACATTAATGATTGGAAACTCTTAAAAGCTAAATAATACATTCTATAATATATTCTATTTGTTAGGCTTTATTTTTATTTAAACGTAACTAGGTAGTGGCAAAGATGGAATGGCTACACTAAAAACCTCTTAGCTACACCTATTAAAATCATACAGCATTATCACTGGGTGATAACTATAATCTACGGTTTGTTCAGTTAATTAGACGACGACGCGACGACGAAAACGTCCAATACGTAGACATATGTACAGTTACAGACAGACTGTCATCAAATCCGAAATATACAATGAAGTTAACAAATTAATTCTACGTTTTCCAGTAGTATTTTCGAGCGAGGAACAAAAGCAAGCTGTCCTAGAATGGTTGGCAGAAGCTGGTCCCGTGAGAGTGGAGCACTTAGACACGGTGTGGCGTCATGGCTGGATACTCTGCGGAGTGCTGGACGCGGCGTTGCCTGGAGCTTGCGCCGGTCACCCCCCTACAAGGCTCTCAATCAAACATGCGCAGGCAATTGCTGATCATTATCTTGGTGTAGAACCTGTGAGTATACCTATCTTTGTGAGCTATCTGTTCAATTTATTACACTAGGCAACAAAAAAAATCTTTGATTTTTTCCCAGATATCTTTTTGTGTGATTCGGAATCACCATGCTTTAGAGAACTTTGAACAGTAAATAAAACATCTCAGTCACGTATAGTTTTTAAGAGAATTTCGTTTTTAATTTTAACAATTTTTGATGGTTAGTTTAAAGTAAATATATTATTTAGACAAAATATGAACTTGTTTTTGTTCTTTGGGCCTGCCTGTTGTGAGAAGAGGTTGAAGTCTCTCTAATCAAAAACCAACAGTAGTCTGCAAGCATTGCAGTGGTCCATTTTCCCTGATAACGCTTTTCTATTGAAGCAATTTCTTAATGAAAGCGCACATCGTGCTCATCACTCACTGCACCTAAATTTTATTTAAAAAAATGTAGGTGTGAGTGCAGAAAGTGCATCTTTAACGACATACTGCAACCCAATTCTTTGTAAGCATTTAACAATTGATTTATTAGGCTTTAATATAGAGGTGATCGTTTATTTCCCAAAAAAAAATCCGTGACTTCAACAAATGTCAACCAAGCATTATTTTCTTTAGTGTTTAAGTAAGTGATGAACGACGGATCTTTCATTAACTTCCTAACGTCTTTGTCAATAAAATACCTTCTTTTAATGGTGATTTAGAAGTACTTGCCACTTGAAAGTCCTCACACTCATCATCAGAACCTGAAGTGGTACTTGATCTGGTACTATATATCTTCCGAATTGGTTTTGTTACGGAAGACACTTTTGCGTAATTGACTGTGTGCTTAGATTTCTTAGACAACCCTTTGACATCCGTAAGACAAAAATAACAGTCACACATGATCCTTAGGTTCTCGCAAAATCATAGGTTGGCCAAAAGGCATCTTTGTTGGTTTCCCATTGAACCAGTTCGTCAAATTCTTATGGCATGAGTAACAACACATATCTGGCAACTAATATTTATCTTGGTTGCGAATGTCTAAACCAAAATATGCACGATAACCAAAACTTTGTAACCAAAGGCGTTATAGGTTTTTTTTGACTCTTTGGCGAATATAAAACCGCAAATGAAACAAAATAAATCCTTAGAATTAACACAAAAGCGAGAAATGGTAAAAGAACTAACTGTATATTGGTACTATGAAATATGAATGCGATCGTTTCTAAGAAAAATTTAGAGATATCCTCCTAAATTGATAAAAAAAGGGAGAATTTATAAAAAAAAAAAAATCTCCTGTTCTATACGTGATTGAAAGAAATTATTATTTTTCTGGTATTGGGTGCATAATTATCTACGAAATATGATATGAATTTTCCCCGGGAAATTTTGAGTGTTGCTTAGTGTTATTTATTTACAATCACCTGTAAATTTAGTGCTTAGAATATTGTACAACATTTGGCCTACAGGCGATCAAACACTAAGAAGATGTATCATTAGAAAATAACGATTAACGTAAAAGTGTTTAAATTGTAATAGTAAAATATTCTAGGCTGACAGAAAAATACTTGATTAATTCGGAAGTTAATCGGAACCAATTCTCAATTCCAGGTATTCTCCAGACAAGAGCTGGAGGAAAACGACTCGTTAAGCAGACATCAAGAATGGAAACTTGCCACTTACTTAGACCGCATCCGTCAAGTTCTCACTAAACTAACACCTCCTGTATCGAAGCCAGTCTCACATAGAACGTCCCCAGAAACCACACCATTCATTCTCGACTATGTAGCAAAAGGATCAGGTTTATCAGCTGTTCAAGTAAATAACAAAGCACATTTCAAAATATATCCGACAGCACAACAATCTTTGGACCCTGGAGAAGTCACTATTCTTATCCGAGGTCCTAGAGATACATACGGCATGGCAGTAATACCACCAATATTAGGAAAGGCCCAGATGATACGACAAAAACTCTTAGGCTTACAATCAAAACAAACTTTCACAGAAAGTGTCCTACCGTTAACACAAGGCGCAACGTACTTGAGAAGCTATGGAAAGAATGACATGAATAAAACATATTACATTCCTAAGACACATTACGATATTCAAATTGAAATTGATTCTCGAAGAGATCATGCTAAAATAAGTTATGTAGTGAAACTTGAAGGCAAGTATCTAGTCTCGATTACAAGCAGAGGTCAAAGTATTGTTGGATCACCATTTGCAGTCACAGCTTCAAACAATATAATAAGTATTTTTGAAAGGGATAGTTTTCATCTCGAAGATGGCGAAGAGATTGATATAGTCGACGTTCAAACTGACAGAAAAGTTGTATTGCGAATTGTAGATTTCGTCACAGAAAAAATGTTACTAAGAGAAAATGGTACCTTAGAAAAAATTAGTGACGATGAAGCAAAGATTTTAATGACCACCGATATAGAAAATAAAATTCCATCTTTTAACAGTAACATTTGTGCTCAAAAGAAAAACAGTTGTAATGAAAAACCAATAAAAAATGGCAGATTTCATAAAGCTGCTCTCAAAATATTGGCCATGTATCGAGTTTGTAAAATATTTAATGATCTCATTATCCAAAAACAACTTAGGATAAAAACAGAAAGACTGGATACTTGCATTCGTCCAAGAAGTCAACAAGATATTCCAGATATAGTCAATTCTACGTTTACTGAATCAAATATTAATTCTTATGTTATTTCTGAATTGCGTGAAAAATACATTGTTCCAGAAAGTTTATCAGTTTCACTAAAAGCTGAAAAATCTAAAACGTTCTGCGATAAATCAGACAGTAAACCGATTAATGAGGTTGAAAATATTTGTATAGACATACCAATGGAAACCACCAGACTCGTAGATACTCCAGACAGTTTAGACATACAGAATGTTTCAGCTAATGAACAAGAAAATGATATTTCTTTCGACGGTATAACAGAAAAAACTGCACATAATCCATTCTTGAATGAAATGTTTGAAGAAAACTACGCAGCGGCAAATAATTTTGGCACATTTGTAGCATCGGAATATGAAACTAATAATTCCCAAAACGAAGAAACGCGAGACAGTTCGATAACTATTATAATTGAACCTAACTTAACGCCATCTCCAATTACATCATCACCAGGGAACAATCCATTTATTGAAACTGACATTATAAACTTAGAACGACCAAAAACACCCGTATTCAAAATTATATCGGGCGAAAAACTCAATCGAGATGATCCTGTGATTATAAATCCAAAATCTGAGTCAGTAACTGATGAAGAGTTAAGCAACGAATTTATAAATCCATTTTTTATGCATCAATTTCAATCAACCCAATTTGACCAAACACCAATGACTGATTTCATAATTGGAGCACCCGTATCTTTGCCACCAATAATTAGAGCTCCTTCTCCAGAACCAGCAATGAAATCTTTTATATTAACAGAAAAAGAAAATAATAACCAATTGCTAGATCAAAATAATGAAATTATTCCAGATTCAGTGTATTCGACACCGTTACATAAGTTGATACAATTAAAAGATACAAAAAAGAACAATATTGCCATTTCACCGACATTTCAGAGTTTAGAATCCAATTCGACAGATAATATAGATAATTCTAACGGATCAACTACAAGTGACAGTCAATTTGAACCTGATCAAAGTGATTCAGACAGAAATGTAACACCTAGAAAAGATATGTGGGATTCAGCATACGTAAGTATTGACGACAATAACTGTTCTCCAGATAATAATAATAATGAGAACGCAGCTCTGTGTGAGCCACTTTGTAAACAGAAATTTTCTCCTGGTGACGAAAATAGCGGCATAAAGCAACAAGAAATATGTAAAATGGGTCCTGCTGAAAGAGAAATTTGGCAAACATGTAGTGAATTAAGTGATGCAGTTAAACCAGTAGAAGAGGTAAAATCGTATAAATGGGAAATCAAACGCCCAACCTTTACACCTATTATTGAAGAAAGCGATCGCAGCATTTCCTCAGGGACTAAAGATGTATCCAGGTCTGAACTATGCCCGAAACAAGGAGAAACTGATTCTATTTCAGTGGCATTTGCTGAACTAAACGACATGTACCAAGAGTATTTTCCTAATTCCGAAACCAGTTCTACAACTGTTGCTGATGAAGACAATAGACTTCATAGCATGGAAGTAGAATACGTAACACAAACTAAGGAAACTCGTGTCGATTCTGCGTCTGATGAATCAGATGTGAAAAGACACAAAGAAGAATTTGAAGGGAAGATTTCTGAGGTTCAGGCAAATGTCACTGAATCAATTTCAGTAAGTCAGACCCTTCGCAATGAACGTGACCGCTCCGAATACATACCGAATACTCATGAAAACAAAGTAGAAACACAATTTGGTGAAAAGAGTTACAGTAACATAGTGCTCGAAAAGAAGAAATACTGGGATGAGAGGATTAGAGAAATAGAAGCAAAATCACAGGAGACCGCATTTATCCCGAAAAAACGTCGTATTCCTGCCAAGCAATTAAAACATGATTCTCTTAGTAAGCGAAAAGGCAAACAAATGATTAAAAACTTCCTAAGCGCCGGTGACTATAGTCAAGTTAAGAATGTTTGCCAAAATGATGACAAGGAACCTTCCTTCAAACCTCAAGATTTGGAAACAGAAAATATTTCAATAGAGCCGTTAAAATCCGACGAAAAGCTTGTTGAAAAATGGAAAAAATATTGGGATGATAAATTGGAAGTGGAACTAGTACAGCTTGATACTGAAATACAAGGGGCAAAATCACCTAGAAATAAATTATCAACATCGTCACCTCAGCCGTCAAAATCTGAAGGTAAAATCAATATTGCAGTAAATTCTTTTGTCGATTCTAATGAAGATCTTACGAAGCATGAAATACCAATCAAACAAGAATTACCAGAAGAAGTTTTTAAAGCGTTTGAAACAAGTCCTAAAAGATTTTTCGGCACATCTAGAAAACATATATTGAATAAGATTGACACATTTTTGGGAAAACCCGCCGATGTTGATACTTCGACACCAAGCGCCGTCGGTATGTGTCATGAGAGCGGTCTCGTATCTAGTCGTATATCTTTGTTCCACAATATGTCGAATACTGAAGTACTACCATGGGCCAAGAGTAAGAGTCAATCATTACACAATATATCTCAAAGGCGAGAAAATAAGAGCTTAACATCACAGGAGGATAATCTTCAAGTTGAAGAAATAAACATAAAATCTGAAATTCCGGATGAATCACTAAACGTGGAAGCCAGTAATGTAAATATTACGCCAGCGTCTAATTTAAAGACGAAGAGATCTAGAATGATGCAAAATCATCACGTCACGTTGGATGAAACCGTTTACGAAAGTTACACACCGAATCAAAGGGAATTTGATGTAAATGCAATCAACAGTGATAATGATAGAATTCAGCCTATTCAGCCAACAGTAGAAGTTCTACGCAAGAAGTCTTTTAGTAAATCAGAAATGGACATCTTTAATAAAATTCCAACTAATGCCACAGATGACCTAGATAAGTATAAATCGTGTGAAGAATTGCCGAAAATAAATGTAAAAAGTTTCATATCACTTTACGAAAGCGTATCTAAGACTGTTGAGAAGCCTAAACCAGCAAAACGAGTATACAGGACTAATTCTGCAGATTCACAGAAAATGTTATCGAACAGCATAACTTCAGGTATGTATATAAAATTCAAACAGTTTTAGAATAATGAAATGAAATCTCGTTTATTCATCTAGGTTACAAGGTAACACTTATTAAAGTCACAAGATAAGAATGTAACAGGTTATCCGAAAAGTAGTGTCAGCAAATTTGCCTACGACCAATACAGTTTAAACTCTTCTACGTTAAATAATAATACACTCTTTTATCATTACAGATGCTGTGCCTAGATGTAACATTGCAGTCGGCCAAGCAAATGTATCCAATAGTGGGTCAAAATGTACTACTACTGGAGTAACACCTACAAACTTATGGACAAGCAAAACTCCTGAAACAGTAAGCAATCTAAGCTTAGATACCAGAACATCAGATTCTTATGATGTTGAGAAAGGGCCAAAAGATAATAAAGCAACAATGTATTTAAGTCTTTCTGATATTGAACTGGAGATAATCGAATGCAGTACAGACAAATCCAATGAAGGATCGCCAGAAAGACAAATAGCACCAGCGCATATACAATACAAAAACAGATTTAAATTAGCAAAGGAATACTTTCAATCTCTAGAAGAACTAAGACCAGTTAAAAAGCCACGAAAACTGAACGAGTGTGAACTGCTATTGCGAAAAGAATCAATCGAATCTCTTGAGGAGGAACAGACAAAGGAACGACCTCAGAAAAGGGTGAAGAAAAACATCAAGTCACATTCATTACCGTCGTCTGAAATAGCGAAAGTATGGGATCAATTGCAGGGTAATCAAAAAAGATGTGCAAGTGAAGAAAATTCAAATACAAAACTTGTCAAAATATCAGAGAAATTTCATGTTGAAGATTTGTTTACCGATGTAACGGAAGGAAAACTAAGTCGACAAGGTAGTTTAAGGGGTATACCACATAAGAAGGCGGTGCTAGAAGCTTTTAGGTCTATGGAAAACGTGGCAGATACAACAATAAACTCGTACGAAATATCTGAGTCGCAGTTAACTGACTTTGCTAACGAACATAGGGTGCAGAATGCACAGACTTACTTAAGCGAATATCCATACTTACCAATGACTGATCCGTCTAAATATCATTCAAGGGTAGATATTAAAGCTTCTGGTCTCATCTCTTTAAAGGAGTTGAAAGAGAAAAAACCAAGAAGGAACAGTGTGCCTGACTTAAGATTAAATCCTAATTTCACAGTAGACCTATAAACTAAGCTAATTAAGATAGAAAATAAAATTCTCTTACTACAAGGCCATTCGTTAAATAAAATGATATTCAGATTGTGACATTTTATTGTCGTCGTAATAGTCATAATCATAGCAATTACAGTATTTGCTAGTACCTAAAAATTAGTTAATACTCAATTTGTTATAAGCCTTTTATAAGTATCAAGACATGGCTAGTTTGTTTTTGTTTTTTAGTTTTTTTATGTACTTAATATTTTTTCATAAATTAACGTTTTAAAATATTATGTTTCATCTCGAACTACCGAAATAATTGACAACGAATATTTACGTAAACGACTAGACTATAAATACCAATAAATATAGTACATTGTTATGTCAATACTAGTATTGTATTTCTAAGTGTGTTGTATCTTGTTGTATTGTACACTTCTGTACAGTTATTGAATCTAATTCTTAAGTTTTAAGATTATATTGTAATTATTTATTCTACATTAAATAAATCGCCTATTTTCCGTTTGTCATTCATTTATTACATTGACGCCTAAAGTTTATATTATCTAGCAAGCTGAAAGACAGTATTTAATTATTTTTATGGGGTCATTTTTTTAAACACCGTCATCTAGCCCAAAATAAGATACATACATATATTTATATATATTTAAATACATAGAAAACACCCAAACTTCTAAACAAATATTTGCAGATCATACAAAATATTTTTTCTGACCCGGGAATCGAACTTGAGATCCACAACGGTATACACTGCTGCTGTGCCAACGAGGCAGCGTAGCGTAGAAAACCTTCTGTAAAAAGTATAAGTATATAGTGGAAAAATATGTTTGCACAAACTCAACGTCACTACACATCCGTGTACTGACGGGTTAAGAATACATAATGTCACTACCCCCCGACATAACGAAACTTTAAGGGTTCCGTTTTTGCCATTTTGGCTACGGAAAAAATTGCATTAACCCTCACTCTTTGCCAGATTTTTTTTAAATAGCAGTTAATTCATACTGATCAATTATATACTCGTATTTGGGCTTATCAGCCCAGGGCTCCACGAACACACGGTCCGCCCCTGAGTAGAGCATATTAAGAGACGATTGTACTGAAAGAATAAATATATTTTAATTCTCAGAGCATACTTAACACTACTTCTAATTACAAACAATTCATTATTTTAAATGTTGTCTACTTACATATACGTGTACTTTATTGAAACGATTGAAACATTCAAATAGATTACCTGTTACGTAAAAACAGTCTGTAAAGGACAAAATACTACTGCAATATTCATATTGCATCTAAATACACATCATAAGTCTTAAAGTGGCTACTAAGTCGAATAATCAAAATTTTCAAATTCAGTTTTTTGTTCCATTATTTTAAAAGACAACGCCCGTATCAAGCCTTGAGTTGCGGGGGACTTTGCAAATGTAAAATTAACAGACATAATTGTCTAAATTCTCCATTTTTTATATTTGGATGGAATTTTTTGTTAACAGTGGTAAAAATAATTTATGGTTGACTATACAGTTTTGTGAAACAAGGTCTCTAACTGCCGCCCTCAGAGTCAATTCGAAGTAATCTGTCATTTTCAACACTTTTTTCATTGAATAATCGTCTTTAAGCGTATAGACTTAAGATTTACACGGTTTTTACTAAATAAACTTTTAAGTTAATTATCGTTTTTGAGTACAGCATATAAACATAAACAACAATAACACAAAATACAACTCTCAAAGCAAATATCTATGAACCACAATAATATTTAATGAACCACACGGATATTTAAAATCTGACCCACGATATGGCAAGGCGATGTTTTTGACGAGGCGATTTGAGGGTAGTACTAGTAGCGATAGATACCCTGAAGCTGACGCAACTATTCTAAATACAAAAAAATAAGAACTTTACGCGACTATCATATATAGGTAGTAGAACAGTTATGGTTTCTGAGCCCTCAGATTAAAGTTATTCATCGATTAAACTATAACCTGACTGAATATAAAAGTCAAACAATAGAACTAGTTTATTCATACAACTGTCATTTTTAATTTGTATATGTTATATTTTATCCTTTTCCGTGTAGTGACGGATTAAGAATACAATATAATGTCACTACCCCATTACTATATTCAGGCAATTTCTGTCTTTTAATTATACTTTAAGGTTCAAAATCGCTTAGTCGTTTTTAAAACATAAAACTCTTTTTCCACTATTATTGCTAAATTATATCCTATGATAATCTTCACAACAAATACACCAATGTATTATGTGCTTTCTAACTATGATACTAAGGTTCAAATCTACTTGATATGTATCTGAACGTATGTTGAAGCGGCGTCAGCTCGTCTCCATTGAAGCCATGAAGCTAACTGAGGGTCGTTGCGGTCACCCCTCGCTTCTAACTGCTGGTAGTAAGCCTCTCGAATAATTCTGAAAGCGTCCACGCTTCGGTATGGGAGCTTTGTTATTGGATCGATGTAGCGGGCTGGCCTCCTGTAAAAATGAATTAATTTTATCTCTCAACATCTTCATTATAGTATGAAGATTTTTTCCTCCAAGGGATAGCCTTAGCCAAGCAAAAAGAACAGAGGTGTATCACAGCCACATTTCACCAGCTATTTCTTTTTTTTTTACGGCAATACCCGCACTACCGAATAAGCCGTGTCGTAGGAGATTTTCTAGCAACAAGAATTTTACTAATGGTCGCGCGACGCTTCAATCCCGTCGTTCTTTATATGGCCACTGCTCAGCTCCTATTTGCTGTACTACGGACTTACTTCACGTAGTACGTACGACGGAAGGTAAACCTTCCTCGATAAATAGGCTATCCAACACTAAAATAATTAATCAAATAGGACAAGTAGTTCCTGAGATCCTAGCATTTAACCAAACAAGCAAACTCTTCAGCTTTATAATATTAGTATAGATAACATAACATAGCATCACGCCTTTTCCCCCGAAGGGGTAGGCAGAGGTGTTTCACACCCACATTTCGCCAGGTATGTTTATACCTGTTTTATAAAATAGGGAGCGAGCCTATTGTCATCAACCGGGAATATTTATTTACCAAACTCCGGGAAAATCTCAATACTGGAATTTCATGATAGAAAAGCCTCTGATCTCGAAATCTCTGACCTCGACCTATGCACAGCAATCGTATATCACGCGGGAGCTAATAACAGTTAAAATTCTTACTTAGTAACCGCACAGAGAAGTTGCCGTCGCTTCTTGGGCTGTGATTTAGGGAAGCAAGAGTTGAAAGCTTTGTCTTTTATGTCGTTCTCGAACGATAGCAACGTGCGCTCGTGGTATCTCACGTTTTGTTCTTTCTTCTTTGTTGATTTATCTTCTTTACTATAATTGAAAGAATAATAAAAAATATATTAAGACTTAATCACAATAATCACACACATTCGTGAGGAACGTAAAAAAAATGTCTTACTATGACCTAATAAGTTTTGATATATTATTTCTTATTATTTTATATACGGTTGAGGATAACTGATTTAAAATTCAGTTGCAAAATTTGACATAGAATTTCAAGACAGAAAAATCCAATAACATTTTTACCCGACCCGAAAAAGAGGGGCTTGAGTTAATTGCCAAGTTCTTCTCAGAGCTCAACCTTGTCAGTGAACTGGCTGTAGGCAAATTTGCTGACACCTTTTTTTGGCTTTGTATGACGTTCATAAGTATCAGGTATGGAGATCTCTATTAAATAGAAGATTTGAAGTTAACTAGCATAACAAAAATAGGATTGACATACCCAGTAACATCTTCAATATTAACCTCTTCATCAGGACCGATGACGTCAATATCCATTTTCATATCAGGTTCCAGTTTTTCAGTCGGTTCTTGTTCTAATGTTTCAGTCTTTAGTTCAGGTAAATCTAGGTCTGTTGGTGTTAGTAAGCCTGGAAAAGGATTTTCGTAAGAAATCCATAAGATTAAGTTTTGTTCTACAGTAAGTGTGGACTGGATGCGACGCGATGACAAATGTGCCTAACTTCACGACTTTTTTCTCGAAGGGTTGACAGTGCATGATCATAATATTTTTACGTATCTGAGACCATAAATAAATCTATAAATATTTAGGACAGTTTTTTTTTCACACAGCCATCATCACAGACTAACCTAATATAATATATATATAATCTTCTGTTATGGTATCTAAATAACTAATAAAAATAAATACATATATCTCAAATATTTGTTCCGACCTGGGGATCGATCGAGACCTCAGAAACCGCAACTGTCTGTCCATGACAATAGAGTCCAATATTGTCCAGAAGCGTTACCTTTCTTATAGCTCTTTCCCATGAGTGTGATATAAGACAGTAGTGGTATAATTACCTTCCTCACTTTTAATAATATCACTTAAGTTGAGATCGCCTAATGGAGTTAAACTCGGCTTGTCATCAATTGGTGGTATTTCTTCTATTAACGGCACAGCGAAGGAGTGGTACCTAAAAAGATAATTACTTGAAATGACATACCATCAGCAACCCATTAAGTCCCACTGCTGGGCTCGGGTCTCCTTCTCCTCTAACTAGAGAGCTGAGAGGGTTTAGGCCATAATCCACTCACGCTGGCCTAGTGCGGGTTGGTGGATCAGACATACTCATAGAATTTCTTCTAGGGTATGTGGGTTTCCTCACGATGTTTTCCTTCACCGTTAGCAGATGGTAAGTCACTTGACTATTACATATAAATTCCACAAAGTGGAATCCACATTGGTACTGCTGGTCGGGATCGAACTCGGACCGCGTGATTTGCACGCCGGTCCCTTATCCATTCAGCCACCATCACTTAATAACATAAGCATAATAAAATAATCTAATTGATATCCAATTTTGTAAGATGCCTTTGGAAGGAAGTATGTTAATTTCTGGAGCTCTCGGTTTACAGCACAATAAGTTTACCGCCCGCTTCACACAGTAGGGGGAGGGGAGGTCCATAGATGCGTTACGGGCCTACCAAGGTACTTTCTCAGGTGAGCGGCATAGTTTTTCAGGCGTTCAGACCGTGGCTATCTGTTACGCCATTTTCTGGAGAAACTGTTCTCTGTATTGGGTCAGAATTCCCAATATAAAGAACAGTCTTTGTATATGGAAGAGACTTTATATCCATGGAGCCCTTGACTGAAGCTCACATAGTGTTATGCTGTTAGTTAGAAGAATATGATAATTATGATGATTGTTATTATTTACCGAATAACTGGTCCAGTAATAGTTTTCTTTGTCGGCCGAATCTTTTTCCGTTCTAATTCAATCTGCTCAAATCTCTCTGAAAACCAGATATTATTTATTAGTATATATATTTTGTCCTTAATAATAAATAAAATATTTTTAATGAGTTTGTTATCAAGTTTGTGCTTAAATTTAAGATTCAGATATCAATTATCTATATATAAATCAAATTGTTTGCAAATAAGAAAATATTCAAAATGACTACATACCTAAGCTCTTTAAGTTCTCCTTTTCTGTAATAAGAGCCTCTTCCAACAACTCTTCTTGACTTGGCATCTTGTCTTCTACTTTCTTAGGCTTCTTTTTCTTCAGTTCAGACCTTATTTTAATTCTTTGTTGTGTTTCTGCTGACTTCACTGCTGTACTTTGTCTTATTGATTTTCGTTCTGTATTTTTTTTAAGAGAAAAATGTAATGTAAAGACATAGTATTATCTCGCGGGTTATTGCATTTGTGTCTTTACTAAGATTAAGGTACTAAATATTAGAATTATAAATACAATAGCCAGTTTTACAGCTGTTTTCTATATTCTATCTATAAATCGATCTGCTAGAGATATATATATTTAACTAAGCTCCATACAAAACAGACAAATCTATTGATAGACAGATACATTATGGAATACAGCCATTAATAATAATACCTACCCAAGGACACTTGGGTTTTTGAGAAGAATCTAACAATACATTAATTGTCGAAATCCATCCAGCCGTTTGGAAGAAACGTGGGAATAAAGATTTTTATAAACATACAAGATACGCGCGAAAAACAATACCCAGGCAGTCGGGTAAATATGACAAGACACTTGAGTAATGCCGACGTTGGCGTTAAAAAAGTTAATTGTGATTCAAAGATTGCGGCACAGGCTCAGCTGAAGCGTATCAACTACTGCATAAAAGGTACATTTCTATAATCCGATCTGATACTGAGAATCTCGTGACAGAAAACACGTTTTTCTAGACCCCTTACATATCAGACTGGCCTGTTGGTCTAGTGGTTAGTGACCCTCATTGCTAAGCCGGAGGTCGTGGGTTCGATCCCCACCCAGGACAAATCTTTGTGTGATGAGCATAAAGGTTTGTTCTGTGTCTGGGTGTAATTTATCTATAATATGTATGTATTTACAAAAAAAAATGTATTTAAGTAGTATATCAGTTGTTTAGTACCCATAACACAAGCAAATATAATTCCTTACTTTGGGACTAGATGGCACTGTGTGAATGTGGTAGAATATTATATTATATTATTATTATATCAGTGCTATAATCTCCTATTTAGCGACCAAAGTGGTTAATTTAAAATATATCTTACCAATAGATGTGTCAATGAGTATTTTTTCAGATTTGTCAGCCTTCTCAACCTTTTCTTTCTCAGGTTTTATTTCCTTTGGTTTTTTCTCTCTGTCTGCGAGTTTTCTCACCTTGTCTATTGTAGTTACAACAGGTCTGTCACCTCTTTTTAACTTTCTATTGGGATCCTGAAAGAATTAATTATTAATATGATAATCCAAATAACAATGAGAACCACATCATCAGCAACCCATTAATGTACTACTGCTGGGCTCGAGTTTTCTCTCTTCTATCTAGAGAGCTGAGAGGGTTTAGGCCATAATCCACACACGCTGGCCTAATGCGGGTTGGTGGATGAATGAGAACTTAAGCTGTGCCAATAGTATGAATAAATTTATTTAAGCATAATTATGATGATGTTCCCTGGGCCATGGATCTTTGTTTCACAACTACTCTGCTCTTATTGGTCTTTATGTAATGTTATATAGTACCTACCTCCTAAATTAAATTATATGGTCCGCAACCTCTAAACCATACTTTAATTTAGGAGTTGCGGCAGTGGCCGTTATATGATAACACCATACCCAAGACACACAAATAACTAACCTATGGTCTAATGGCCGATGCAAGTTGATAAGATAAGAAAAAAGAATGTTATATAGGCTATAAATGTTGTAGTAGTCAAGTCAAACTCACTTTATTTAGAGCATATTGTCAATCGTTCTACACATGCAGCCTGTGGTTCAGCTATACTCAGAGATTGTTTAATACCCTGCGTTTCCAATATAACAATGGATTCAGGATGTTATTGGGGCTGCCTCGACTTTGTAGCGCCTCTGGCATGTTAGCGGTAGCAAGAATTGATGGGTTTCATGCCATTATTCGTAAGAGGTTAACGTTAAACAGGGTGCGGGGCAGCACTAATAGCATCCTGAACGTCATTGCTGACAAACAGGACTCGAATATCCTGAGGGCCTGTCTACATGCACAAATAAGATAGTTCACTTACTATTAACCTATTTGTTAAGTATTGTAATAATATCTATTTGTAATATCTTAATTTATGTAAACATTTTTTATGGACTTTGGTCCGAAGTAAAGATTTATTATTATATTATTATAAATTGCTCAATATAACCTTGCACAATAAATGAGCTATCCAACCCTAATAGAATTGTTCAATTCGGATCAGTAGTTCCTGAAATTAGCACATTCAACCAAACAAACTCTTTACCTTTATAATATTAGTCTAGATGCATAGACAGTCAAACAACAAATCAATTATTTAGGACAGAGTTCCATAAAAAAATTTATATACATAATAAAAAATTATAATAGGATTCAAGAAACCACAAAGGTTTTTTATGATGGTAAAAAAGGAAGTCTACATTAAAAAGAAGCATCTGATATACTACTTAAATATTTTTCATACATTACATCCAGAAACAGAACAAATAATTGTGCTCATCACACAAAGATTCGTCCTGGGTGGGAATTGAGCCCACAACCTCTGTCTCAGCAGTCAGTGTCACTCCAACAAAACAGCCACTGAGGCTTCAATAGTTCATTGAAATAGTTACCTTATATGCTTTAGTACCACTTTGTCTTGTCTTTTTCTCATCAGTTTCCTGATCTGATACCGGTTCATCATTCTCGTCAATGTCAAAGTCGGAATCGACAACATCCTCTGTTTCCCTTTCTTGACTAAAAACAAATAAATAAATTATACTCAGCAACACATAGCAATGAAGTAATACCTAGTTAAAATTATTTGCAAAACCCACTCAGCACACAAGGTCGAATTAGCAAACAATGTCTACTACATGATGTAAGGGATGACAAAATGGGACAATGCCCAGAATGGTAAAAATGCAGGCGGGCAATTTATTTATAAGTAGCTTATTTGCTATGAGACAGAGTTATGTGGCTGTGTTAACAAAGTAATTTTAAGCTTAATTTTTTTTTAAAGTATGCAGAAAGTTTTGGTTATCAAAAATGTAAATTTAAAACATTCGAAATACTATAAATATGCTAGTTAACTCATTTAGTGTATACAACAAGACTATAAGGAACCTATTAGCTTCTTCATTAATGACTGTTATCCTGTAGACTGAAAAGGAATGTTAGTTGCAGAATGCAAATAGATTTACTTAGTACAGACTATAGTATTTTTTGTAAATATAGGTGTCACTATAACGTACATGTAATCATTATCTTCCTCAGTCTCCTGGAACCCTCCGTAAGTAGTTTTATAGAAATCATCCTCTTCTTCGTCGTCTAGCAACTTTGCCATGCGATTGCCCGCATTAGAACGACGTTCTCTCTGAGACATTGTAATATTTCTCTGTAATTATTTAGTATGTTAATTAATTATATGTATACACTACTAAAATTGTGATAAATTACGCGTTTTTAATAATAAATGCAATTTATTATTAGATAAATTAGCACTCCAAAGTCTCCAAACAATAATATTGTCAGTGTCAGGCAGATTATATACACTGTGAATGTCAGATATCATCTAACTGTCAATTCTGTCAAATATGTCTACACCATAGCTTATAAGGCTCCTTCCACACCATTGACTGATTAAATAGTCACACCTGGGCTCACCTGGCGGAAGATCCATCAGTAATAACTTTTGTACACTGACTTATTCAACCTTAAATCTTAGATAAATCGACTTGAAATACCAACAAAAATGTGCCTATCTAAACTTGATTTTGCTGTGGTGCACTTTAATGGCGGATCTTTGTAGTTCGGCTCAGATATTTGTTTATCGATAATTTCATCGTCAGTGACATTTAATTGACAGGGGCGTCTCGGCGAGAGATGGGTTTCTAATATGAACTTTTATTCAAGCAGGATGATATGAAAAGGGCGGGTCGGTCTTTTTAATTGCTGCATAATTAAAACCACACCACATCTAATTGCTGCTGTTCGGACAGATAATGTTATGCTGCACCGTCGGGGACTCAGTGGGTACTGACGGCGTGGTCTTTTTGACCACCGTGTTCGTTGGCAATATTCCCTTTGTTCTAGCCGTGTCAGCCACACGGCTAGGCACTGGCTTGGCCACCATCAGGGATTTTGATTTTGATAATACAAATATTTAGTTGCTAATTGGTATCCAAATATTAGAATTAGTCGGTCAATGGTTCAGGGGGGGGATTCTAAGCCGTCGGAAACTGCCCTTTCCGTATCCGAGTGGCAAGGTTTACGAAGCGGGAGCCTAAATGCAATTCAGAAATCCGACATGGGAAACTTTTGACATATAGATGACATTAATTGTTGCAAAAGTTCCAGCCAACAAATTTGCGCCGGATACAACTTCCGAGGAACATTATATTGAAATAAAGGGCTTATGAGTCGCCATCGTGCAAGGTCTTCATGAACCTGCATGAAACTAAATACTACTATTAAAATTTACACAATGAATCCCAATAAAAACAATATGAAAATTTTTAAAAAAGAAATATGATACAGTACTTACAGTCATTTCATCATATTCTTTTGAATTAATAAAAGGTTTTTCAATAAGTAAAAGTCACACTCACACACAAATTTCTAACTTTGACTTTGGTTTTTAATTTCGAAACTAAGCACCAAATAATATTTACTTCGTTGACGTTTGCGAAGCAGTGTTTATAAAGTTATCTACTACAAACTATTAGCCTAAGAAAAATAAATGTTTTATATTAAAACAATAGTAAATATTAATTAACGTTTTGCTCTTTTTAGGTCATAGCCATTACATTTATTTGTAAAAAGAAATAAATACATATTTTTTATTTGATACTAATAGCTTTCTACTACTTTAGTAAATTTTCTACCATTTTGTTCGGATCTATGAATACTTTTGGACGGCTTAGAATCAGGGGGCAGAATTTATAAGCCTCTTTAGTTGGCCGATCTGCCCCCTGATTCTAAGCCGTCCGAAAGTTTTACGATCGGAAACTGATAGGTTGACACAAGGCAGGAACTCAATCCGACGGAAACAAAAATGCTATTCATAGATCCGAACGGATACTCCTCGGAAAGGATGTGTTTAAAGATAACGTTACAAAATGGTAGAAAATTTACATAAGTAGTAGAAAGCTATTAATATCAAATAAAAAATATGTATTTATTTCTTTTTACAAATAAGGTACGATTCAGACCAACCGGCTCGCATCGGGCCGGGCCGGGCGGCGTTTTACAATGTGGTAAAGAACATTGAAATGTATCAATAGTAATTACAGTTCATATTTGCATGCAACTTACGCATAGTTACCTCCGTCGGCATCCCGCGACGCGTCGCGACGTGTCACAGAATGCATTCGGCTGTCGCGACGGCCGACCGGCTCCAAAGACGCCGTCGGCATCCAATCGGCTGCCGTCGGGTCCGTTCGGAGCCGGTCGGCCGTGTGTCGTACGGAGATTACGGTGCAGCAACAGCTAGCGAATCATTCAAGTTGTGTTCTTCAAGCGACAGTTTACAAGTCAAAAATGGATACGGAAGAAAAACTAATTTCTTTAGTTCAGACATATGATTGTGCGGACGCTGTCGGCTGCCGCGGCACCCGTACGGTTACCGCGGCAGCCGTACGCATGCCGCGGTAGCGGTACGGCTCCGACGGACGCGTTCGGCTGCCGCGGCACGCGTACGGCTCAGTTCCGATGCGGCGCGACACGAGCCGGTTGGTCTGAATCGTACCTTAGAATCACCCCCCAGCTTGGTCACATTTATATCTCAAAAACTAGGCCACCTAGCGAGGATTTCTTTTCTCCCAGATTTAGTCGCTAATTGGGCGGAATTAGTCAACAAATATCAGATTTGCTTGGGTCTTAATTTAAAATATATAAAGAGTTCATTTTCTCAGAGCGTTATAAATAATTTGGTAAAAACTCCTTGATCTAGCTCTTTAATCGCCGATGGTAGCCTGCGTGTTCTATTCTTCGCAGTGAAATAGTCAGGCCCGCCCCGCCTCGTCGTCTACGCAGCGCCCATGCGCCCAAGAGAAAAGGATACGATCACAATCTCTACGACTCCTCCCCGTCCCCTCTTTGACCCAAAGTTACATAATACACCTTTAGGGAGATAATAAAAATAAAACACGGAAGTATTTTGTGCTGTTTATTCAATTGTTAACAGTTATTATAAGATTTTACTTCAGTCATCTTTAGTATTTCCAGATAAAAACCACTTTCCATTAGTTTTTGTTTTGTTCTCATAATGATACTTAATCACTTTCGGTTTATTATGTTTGAGCCTAATCGATTTGAATCCAAACGAAGAACATTGTCTTCTTATAATTCAATTCAAATCAACTTACACCAGACATTACATTTAAAGAATTAAATTAAGTAGTAGGTACTTATTACTTTTTAACTATAGTTTAAGTTTCGTTCGATTTCATGTGATTTTACATTTAAACTTTTGTTACAATTAATTTGACTATATTCTTTTGAATATCATATTTCTATACTTATGCAATTGTGATGTAAAATATTATAAGTCTGAACATAAAACCACAGGAAAAGTAACCCTTTGGACACCTAGTGCTCTAACTGAAATAAGTACAAGATGACTTAACAACTTAATAACATATCATCACTAATTAAAATCACATGATTTCAAATTAATACAACAATAGTGCTAATTGCTTTAATAATTTAATATATTAAACGTGAACAAAAAAGAAATGGAATGTTTTGGGATCAGGTGTTGCTCTTCGTGATGCTTATAACATTAAAATACTCTCAGATAAATATATTATTATTAATATATACTTAATATTTATTATAATTCGAGATTATAATCTCAAACACTCATCCAAACAAGAGCAGCACTAGCCACTTAAAATACCGAAAATAAATAAATATACTATTCAATATAATTTAAGTAAAATTTCAAGCGTTTAGACATAAAACATTTGAACATTGTAATAAAATCAACAATTTTAGAATTTTAAACAATAACTTCTCTAAGAAATAATAAAATAGAGAATAACAATGCCTAGTTTAAATTGACGTTTTGAAACATACTGCAGGTTTTCGTGTCTCGATCAATTTTATTTTAGTATATTAGCAACATTACAAAAACGTCACATTATTATTATTGCATGCACTGACTTTACTATTAAAATTTACTATAAAAGAAAATGTGATAACAAACAAGTCTAGGACGTACTTTGAAAGGAAATAAATTCTTATTTTGTATAAATATGATTTAGCTAACAAATATATTTATTTCTCGCAGACAATACTCATAAATATTATAATATAATTTCTCTAATATTATTATGAAATCAAGTAGAAAATCTAAATTTCGCGTACCAATAGAGTAAAATCTTTAAATTTTAATAGCAACATAATTTGTATCTATAAAGTGTATGGTAAATAATTGCAATATTTTAACTGGCAACATTGAATAATTTTAATAAAACGTAGATAATAAAGTGCTACTCATCGCACGCCGATTCTTTTCGATTCGTTACAATAAATAACTATTAATTCAATATTGTATGATTATTTTATCTACTTTCCTTTACTATTGATTTATTATAATATATTTAAACAAAAAAAACAACAAGAAAACTAACAAATGTAAAGAAAAAGATCAAAGAAACGAACCTTGCCAATTATTGGATGTACTTCTTAAATCTAACCAGTTTGCTTTTAGATGTTCGCAAACTCATAAAAAGCAAAATTAAAGTAACAAATTAATAACAAATAAATTATAGAATTACAAATATAAAGTCTAGTTCACACACTTACTTAGTATCTATATTCGTATAGAACTAAGTGTTAAATGTATTTAATTCGTTCGCAGTCTAGTTCACAATCATTTCATTCATAGAGTCTGGCTACCGGTTCTCTGCACTGGACTGTTTTTTAAAATCTATACATGGCAATATTTTTGAACTGTCATGTCACTGTCTTTTTAGTGTTTTTCAATCAATATTCTTTTGAAATTATTGAAAAATAATGCCGAAAGCTATCAAAGGCGTAGTTAGAAAGTTGATATTTACTTAAGTTGAGATAATAGTATCAAACGCATTTTTTCAGTCTATAGTCGGTGTTGTCACCCCTTGTTTTTTTGAATTTACCGCTCTTTTCTTGTGCAAAGAACGGATGGCCAGACTATAGTACACATATTTAACATTTCATATTCATCAGACACTGCATGTTGTGTATATTTGTATGAGCTAAACACACACACCCACACAATACATTTGTAATTCTATAAACAAATTAAGTATAAAGTCAAACGCCTTTCGGTAATATTATTATAATTAATTAATCAACCCTTACAACAAACCCTACTTAGCCTAAATATTTTAAAAGTAAAAATAGTGAAACAGTGAGAGTTACATAGTAAAATTCCACTACTCATCCATTATATTTATGTACAGGAATGTATTAGTGCAGGCGTGAAAAAACTATGAAAACTGGTGTGGCGACGACTTTGTCAGCACGCGTATACAGTTGTGCTTGCCGTTACAACACGGCTCTGATTCACCATTGGATCAGAAACTTATCGGCCAGTGATAAAACAGTATCTTACTGTCACTAACAAGGCGAATATCAATTGCAGTAACATAAACCTGCTTTTAATATCACCACACCACGTAATAAGAACCGACAAAAATACTGGTAAAAAGCTTAATGAAAACTATTCAGAGATGGCGCCACAGGTAACTTGAGTAATTGTACCATATTTTAACCTCGTAGTAGAAGACAGTAGCCTTGTACGTTGAGCCCTAAGAGTTTAGGAAACGTTCGATTGATAACAACTTTCAACTTTGAAAAGAAGATATTATAAGCAAGAAGGCTCTGCAAATTTCAGCCCTATTCATTCTAAAACCCACTATGAGTTAAATCACATCTAGTCGCACGGAATCGCACTTTCCTATGTTTCTAACCCTTTCTGTCACTTAAAACCGTCATTAACTAGAGCAGTGTTTCCCAAACTTTACTTGCTGAGCCTCCCCGAACCCTCTTAACTTTCAACAAAATTAACACATATTTTTTTATCAACTAAATTTTTTATTTGAATTTCAATTAAATGCAATACCTACAGATACGATATATAACGTTTTCGGAAATGTAAATGTAAGTACCTATTACGCCCCCCTGACATTTTTCTACGTCCTCCCTGGTTGGGAAATCCTGAACTAGCACGCGGCGAAATCGACGATGCGCTCGGTTTTCATTCTTTATCTTGTACATAGTAAATTATGGTTCCAAGTAACAGAAAAGGATAGAAGTAAAAACAGATGAATTTCTTTAATCAAATATTGCATTGTTTTAGATGTAGATCATAATACGATCCAGAAGTGAATAGAAATCAGACTTAGAACATGATTAAATCACGTATCAATAAAACTAACAATAAAAGTAATGAAATCTTATACTACATTCCTACAGAGCTCGATACTTTAATTTTTCTGTGGCGCCATTAAAAATGAATCACTTATATTAGTAAAAGCAAAGAATGCTCACGTGAAAGCAATAAGTACAATATACAAAAGTGTCAATACAAACTATATTAACGATAAACAAAATGACTATTCCTGATCCTTGCAACCCTGTGAATTCTAATCCTGTGATATAGTCAATAAGACCGGTTTCCAACTATGAAATACTTGGGCACTGTGTCAAATAGTTTTTTTTTTTGAAAATTCATCCAATGCCTTATACAAATTCCTCGTCTAAATAGTCATAACTGTTTAAAATAAAACATTATAATATTTTTATCGATTTTTCAAGATTTTTTATGATTTTTTTATCTAAACGTGAAATAATAAGCTTATTTTCTTACTATGTGCAAAACAGAATGAATGTGACAATGAATTTGATTGATTTTGTGCAATAGTCGATTTACTAATTAGTTTAATCGATACCACACTACGCACTTACAATACTTAGCCGACATCGTTGTAACGATAAAAAACTATCACACAGTGCAATAAAATAGTCTTCATAAGTTGGAAAACGACAAGATTTTACAATAGTTTACTAAAGGTAGAATAGATCTTAAATTTAAATGTCGAAGTAAACATTTTGAGCTACGGTACATTTCTAGGGAATTATTTATTTAAATATAAATTATGCACTAATGTATAATTATGTACATTGTTCCAAAAATCGAGTATGGTGTGTCGTGTGCAAGTGAATTCAAAAATTGAAATTTTTTTCCTCCAAAATGTTCGAGTGTAATACTTTTGGCACAATAGTGTATTGAGCTTCGATGCACCAAAGTAATATGCAAGCTATTTTAGACTTTTAGTTACATGTAATAAATTACTTTTAGCATAAGCATATTTAGAATAAATTAAACAATCATATTTATCACAACAACTGAAAATAATACTTGTTTGTTGACTATGAACTGAGGATTATTAACAAATATTTTTAAATAGCAACAAATAACAACAACTCATTTGTGACATATTAATTATTAAACTCATTTAATGAGTCTAAGTTCTGACGTTCTAAATTACCCTTAGTGCATTACATTTTATCAAAACACTAGAAAGACAGTTGTTCAACCTAAACACCTCATTTAACACATATTATTATATAAAACTATATTTTTGATCAATATAGAGTTTAAAAGTTAACAAACATTTGATAAGTGCTCCTATTTTTAAATCAATAGGGTTCATTATCATTTACTCTATTGTTGCTTTTCATATAGTTATAGTATAGTAGCTAACAAACGACGAATAGCGTAATTATGGTGCCTTCATAGACAATTAGGTGTACTGTAGAATTTGTTCGGGTAATAAGTTTTCGGGTAATTTTGAACGTCCAAAAATCTTTACTCAAAGTTGTCATTACATTGAAAAAATATAAAATAAATAAATTTAATAATAATGCGTCTCCCTACTAGGATCATCGTCTAATCAAAATAGGATAACTAAGTTTTCTTATAGAGTGATATTACAGTTACTTATCGTATTCAGTATTCAGTGAACAGAACGGTGTTATTTTTAAGTATCTAATTATTATAGTATCGTATAGACCTCGTTGCGTTTAACGACAACTAAACTTGATGGTTTTTTGGCGAAATTCAACGGTCTTTGGTCT
Source organism: Laspeyria flexula (assembly GCA_905147015.1). Taxonomy (NCBI): domain Eukaryota; kingdom Metazoa; phylum Arthropoda; class Insecta; order Lepidoptera; family Erebidae; genus Laspeyria; species Laspeyria flexula. Next base: position 12,823,971 of record LR989960.1, on the reverse strand, counting down.
CAATAGCGAGCGAAGGATTATGGACTGTACCGATTTAGAATAATATTAACTTATTTCTCGAGAGAACCTCGTTCTATAGAAACATTTCATTCACGTACCGCGAACACGTATTGTGTATACGTACATTTAAATTATGATGCCAATTTCTCGAGAAATACCCTAAAGAATCATAAAACTCCCTATTTCTAGATACCCAATTCTCGGATTTTATCATGAAATGTTTTTCAATATCCAAGAATCACCACATATTATAGTACAATGTCGTGGTACCTAGAACTAAATCGGTTATTAAAGCCCATGTTGCCGCACTAGTAGTCGTATTCATCGTCGGGTTGTCAGTAGACCCATGAGACAGGCACCCACTGCGGCGTGGAACGCAGACGTAGAAGAGCTTGTTCAAGCTGAGCGAGAGTATCGTCAATGTCATTGTTGACGATAGCGAGGTCAAAGCAATGGCCGTAAGTACGTCGCAGGGTCTCTGACTCGCGGACTAGCACTTCCAGGGAACCGTCGTACTGTAAACACAAATGCCCAAGTTTAATCAATTAGAACTTACATATAAAGCACGCCTCTTTTCCAACAGAAAAGTAGGCAAAGACCATTTTCAACGATTCTTACATATTTAGGTACATCTTTCGCTTCATCTTTATTTGAAATCTCGTTTATTCATCTAGGTTACAAGGTAACATTTATGAAAGTCACGCGTTAAGAATGAAACAGGTTATCCGAAAAGTAGTGTCAGCAAATTTGCCTACGACAAGTTCGCCGGCGGGATGGAGCTATAAAGAAGAACTGGCAAGAAACTCACGCCACTTTATTTATCTATGAGCTCTGACTGTGACCTCTGTATTGCATCTCAAGAAGTATTTTTAGCCGTGCACCACTTGGGGTGGATGTCTCTACCTTTATACTTACACTACAAAAAACATAGCAGGTATATACTCACGTCAGCGACGTTGTTGAGCGGCGGCGCGGCGATGAACACGACGTAGGGGGCGAACTCTGCGGTGCGCAGGATCTTGAGCGCCTGCGGTTCTACGTCGAGGATTGCAATGCGTCGCTCGGCGTGTATGCGCCGGATCGTCTCTAGCTTCGTGCCATACATGGCGTCTTCGTGCGTGCCTGTCGGATAATAACATTGTCAATAAACTCAGCCATATAGACCGAGCATTTTTGCAGGGCAATTGCTGTTTGGAGCAGTTTGCTCTGTGTGAATGTGCCTCACGCAAAACAAATGCACGCATTTTGCCGCCTTATCGCCACCGTGGCTTGCATGATGCATCTAGCGGTCTTTCGCTTTGCGCATATGCATCTCGGTCGTTTGACGTGCGCACTACGGACGCATACGTTTAGAGTTGATGTTATTATTTTCAACTGAACTAAAAGGCTCGTTCTCGATTAATGACTTACTTAGTGGCTAGATTTTTTTCAATAAATACATTTTTAAACAATTACTTACCATATTCTAAATATTCGTTAGCAGCTATATCGGCCATCATGTCTTCGTGCGAAACGAAATAGTAGTGTCTGCCGTTTTCTTCGTCAGCTCTTGGCGGTCTAGTAGTGTCTGAAAAATAAATAAATATAATATATTATTTTCTAAAGTTTTGTGTCCCTTTTGTTATGTTCTTGATGATTTTGAGATCGTTAGAGAATTTTTGCAATAATTATTTCAGAAGAAAATAAAAAACATACTACCAAAGTTTACGTTTGTAGACTTCTACTCTACACTAAACATAGTTTAGTGCTTAGTTTGAGCCACCTCGTCTTTCAGTAGCAGAATACTCGTATTGTTTCTGTGTTAGAAAATTTTCTTCTAGAAACTTACGTGGTATAGGGTAAGCATATTGATCCGGATGACGCGCAATAAGCGTGTTCTTTATATGACGACGACCGACGCCGTGAGCGCCCAGAAGTACGATGGTCTTTCTTTGGAATGCTAAAAAAACAAATAGAATTGTCAAATTTTTGAACTTTAAACACTGCTGATAGATAAATAGGTACTTGTCACCTCCTAACTATGCTGCACAAATATTTACCACACCTTTTTATAAATCCAAGTTGGCAGAAATAAAACAAATTGGGTTTGGCGGTCCAAAGGTTAATCCTTTGGACATCCATAGCTGACAAAGTAACAGTGATAGTATAGTGTTATTGGCACAACAATAAGTAGCATTATCATATAGAAACGGTCAGCAAAACATATTTATTTGTTTTTTTTTATTTTGTTTTGTTTTTTTTTTTTAAAAAGACAACGCCCGCACTAGGGAACAAGCCCTGTGTCGCGGGGAGCTTTACAAACATGAAATTAACGGACACAAAGTACACCCAGACTAGAAACAAATATCTATGAATCACACAAATATTTGTCTCGTGTGGGAATCGAACCCACGTCACCCAGCACGGCGATGTAGTGGCGAGGCGACCACCTTAACCACTGCGCCACGGTGACAGTCGCATTTATAATTTATTTTTGAATTTACGATGACAATTCAATTCTTGATAAGTATTATATATATGGTACGGTGTACATTACTATACATGTACCAGTTAACATGTTCAAAGGTGTTTGTGTATTGTACAAAGGTCAACAAACTACAGTTGCATAGGAATCTATTTCCTCCCTATTCTCATTACTCTGTATTCTATTACTTATTATTTCTCAAAAGGTTAATGTATATGAGGACAATAAAGTCAATTCAAAGTCAAGTGTTACTCGAAAAATTATGAATTCATTTTACAGCCTTGTGGCTTTTGTGGTCAAAAGGTTAATAAATATTACTTACATGGCAATTTCACGACTTCTTCGTAAGTGACGACGTCCAGTTGATCGAACACAGCGTTGTGTTTAGCTAAGTATTTGTCTTTAGATTGTTTTTTCTTACGTCCAAATATCGAACAATTTACTGTAACAAACAATACATACATATATTATTATATATAAAAAAATATATAAAAAAAATTTAAAGCCAATTATTAAATTCTGTTTAATTTAGCGTGTTAAAACATGCTGCAGTCTTTTTATTGGTGATTATTTTAAAATGAGATTCATTACAAAAGTATAATATAAAATTTTCATAATACATGCAGTTTTTTGGCAATATTTATAAGTTAATTGATTTATGCTTCATAAAAATAATTTTAATTTAATAAGTAAAATGTTTTCTTAAATAGTTAGAAACAATATGTTGAGAACAGTACAAAACGTTGAAAAAGGTATGTATTTACAAAATATACCTACCAAGATAAACTTTGCTAAGCATTGCTTTAAACAAGAGTTTTATTATACTATCAAAATTATAAAATTAACAAACAAACACACAGTATAATCTACAAATACTTCACACTACACATCAATTAAGTAAATACTCACATTAAAAACTAACACTCGAAAAGAAAATTTTATTTCAAAGAATATTGATGACGTAGTGTTTTAAAAAAACCTCAAAGTTTATGGGAAGTTGAAAAGTTTAAATCATTCTTTTATAAACATTTTACAAGTTGGCATAAGTAATATAGAGGGTAGAATATTTTCGAACTCGAGTGGCGCCCCATAGTGTACAATTTAAGAACAGTTTATATAAAATCTTGATATTTCATAGAAATAATCCATAATATTCTTTGAAAATATATCTTAAATGAGCATAAATAACATAGATATGGTAGTAATACCTGTGTTCTCGCAACCGTCGGTATGGGACACGCAGCCCTCGGCTCCTAGCCGCACAACATTACAACACGGGTCATGCAACGGAACATACGGATGGTAACGGACAACTACTCAAGATAGGACACACGCAGTACGGGAATATGTTTTGTCAATAACTTTATACCTGCCTCTTAACCTTACTTCATGATAATTATAAGCATAATACAACATTAGTATATTATTTTATATTATGGTTTAACTCTGGACGTAGTTATCTTGAGAGTTAGATATTGGTTTTAACGGGTATACTAATTACTCTTAACAACTCAAAATATTCAAATGTATAATTTGTGTAAAACATAAAACTAATTTTAAAAATAAACAAATATTAAGCCTAGATAAAAACCAAAATGAAAATATTCATTATAAGTACACTTTTCTTTGTTAGCAGGAAGGTTATACGCAAAAATTTAAATGTGTTGAAATTGCCTAAAAGGTTAATTATGAATTTTAGAAAAAAAAAACATTCCATATAAAATCCTTGACAAAACATATAGGTACGAACAACACTGATATACAATAAAAATACTCCTAGTTTACCAATATATCATAATACAACAAGTATAATTTCCAATTTCAAACAGCATTTGAGCAAAAGGTTAAAATTAACCTTTTGGTCTCCTAAGCAATCATGTTATGTAAATAAAAAAAGGTATCTACTTCATTGTAGGTTATATACGTCCGTAGTGTTTTTAATGTTAATGCTTTTCATAATGAAAATGTTTTTTTATTGCATATCAATGTTTTGATAAGAAATTATATACTGTATGGGTTACACAAACTCCCTCATGGATACATATATAAAATACTTTTTCAAATATTTCTTATAGTTTCAAGCCTTAGCACGGTCAAGAGGATTTTTGCTCTAGCACGCAGATTTAATCCAGCTTTGTACAATTGTATTTAAATTTAGGATAACATCTGTATAATCCTTGAGGGATCAAATCCGTTTGCAGGCTTAATCCGTTTGAAAATATATAGGCGTACATCTGCCAATTCTAATACGTTAGGCGGATTGTAGTCCAATCATTATTCTACATAGACTTTGCTACTGAATTATTATCATGTTACAAAGGTTGAAAGTATTAGATACAATTACATAGCTAGTTTTTGGGAGTAGGCACAGTATTTCGGTTTGTACCATGCAGAATTGGAGTTAGGTACAATTCGTTTGAAACATATATATGGGAGCTTGTATCACTCGTATAATAGAAAGGTATAACCAATTTTACATACCGACTGCTTCGTCCAATGATGATTCGCAAGCATAACACGAAATGTTTATGTAAGTTAGGAGATAATGATGCAATAAAGCTACTTGTTATAATAATACATGAGATGTTTCATCAGTGTCATTAACCTTAGGACCGCCGAAGCTGTCACAGTAATTTAATGAAAATGCACTCTATGCTTATAGAAATAAGAACACATTTTCATATGTCGGTTTGTTGGCTATGCACAACCTTAGTGGTCCATAGGTTAAGTCTTATTAGCTATACGAAAAGTGTGCGTCAGGATTTTTTTTTCCATTTCTGTCAGACCAATGGAAATTAAATAAAATTATACTATTAAAACCAACGTCGACATGTGAGATCTATATTTTAAATCGAATAATAATTGACAATGATGAAACATACTTTATAACAAGACCCTAAACAAGTTTTATTTCAATAATTTAATTTACCAATTAGTCGTCTTTTTATAACAGAAGCCATTTTAATCTTAGCAATAAATAGGTATATTATACGACAACATTTAGGAAGATGCGACACCGATTAAATGCAATTGTAAAAAATGTAGCTACAATTCTTCTACAAGAGAATTGGACCCAAACAGACCATTCTTCTAACCATGAGAGATAAAGAATTGGAACATCGTCCATACTTTGGACCTCATTTAGTGCGTAAAGGACATTTGTCTAAGTCATCTATGGGCTATAGGGTAGTTTTCTGGGCAGCAAACTTCTGTAAATTGCACATAAATATAAATAAATATATATAAAAGCTTAGGTTGGGTTAGTTTTTTATAATTATTATAGAAACTATCCAAACTTAAATAGTTAGTTCCGAGCTCCTTACTTTCTTAAGATATACTGATTTAGCCAGTCAAAACTTCTTTTAACTGATTAAGAGTTTTGACTGTAACATATTATATAAAACTATTTATATAAAATAACCTAAAATTTCTTATTATTTATTTTGAGCCAAATGTCTCTTAAGCTCCTTGAGGACCAAAGTGACCAAAATTTCAAAATAAAACACCAGTAATCCTTACAAATGAAGAATAATAACCCAAGACACGCTAACATATAAAGCGATTCAATCAGAAAAAAAACCACATCCTTACTTACACACTGATCTGCTAAAAGCTTAATTAAAATCCTCTCAAATTATGTTAATCACAAAGTTTACCTTTATATAAAGGAGTTGGCTAACTATACAGACAAGACGATACGGCCTTGACACTTTGTAAATTAGTTCCCATAGGACTGGTCCGCACAAGTTAAAATTTTGAATGGTTGCATTAAGATACAACTACTCAATCAAAGCAGCTTTAGCCTACGTGTTCGCGTATCACACCCTCATTTGGAAAAAGGCTTGATGAAAATGTATCTTAACAATTTATGTACCGTCTGCCATTTAACACAAGGTTTAAATTTTAATGAGGGCACGAAATTCAAGTAAGCTAAAAGACGAATTAAAACGGCAATCGAAGAAGAAAATAATTGCATACAATAGTTTGGACAAAATTAATATATTATATTAATTTTGTCCAAACTATATTTGTTATGGCATTGTAGCATTATTTCTTGATATAGTAAAATAGGCGCGAACGCAAGTGCAAATAAGTCATTAAATGGTTTAATTTTAATTAAATTAGATTAAAGAAGATGCTTAAATAATAAAAATATCAAAGATTCCACAAGGTTAAGAGCAATTTCAGATAACTGTTGCAAATTTTCTTCTCCATTACCGTTGCATTAGTACAAAGAGGTTCTGTCGATATGGCATCACTTGTTATTGTGCTATGGGGTAATCCCCATAAGTCCTAATACTCAAGTTCTGGGATGGTTCTTTTAGGCCTATCGTCTTGATTGCGTAGTCTACCAGTTTCCTTCAACACTGATATGATTAATACCTTGGTCGGTGGTAGATCTTTCGGCGGCAGCGCATGCAGCACGCCACTCTTGAAGCTCAGGGCTGGGTATGAGCCCAGCTGAACCACCGGCTGCGTCTTTACGTGCTTGCCACCAGTGGGAATCGTCTTTGCTGATAATCTGGAAAATATGATCGCTATTTGTGATATAGGTTAAACTTTTTGGTGTATAATTGTTATTCGCACTGTAAGTACCACTGTACCATCGCACTGTACCACATCAAAACAAAGATTTTAAGGCTAGTTTTCACCATGTCAATTTCGTGAATAAAATAAATGTTAGTAGTTTTATGAGATAATGGAGATGGTGATAATTTATGAGTATTCGTTTCAATCATTGCGTACCTTTTAAAAAGATTTATTTAGACTATTTTAACTCCGCATTTATCTTACTTAATGTAGTGTTGTCAGTATTAATTTTCTAAATATATTATTTCTCCTATTCACAACCACACCACTATTTCAAATTTACCTGAAGTATATCTCCGGTGTTGAAAGCAATGCCCGCTTGAGCGCAAGGAATCAGCTCATCTTCTAATGGATCATAATCAAATTGCGCCCTCACGAATATCTGGAACAGATTAACATGCTAATTACGAATATGCTGCGCTACGTAAAAATAAAGCATGAAGATTTTATGAATATGAATTTATACGAACATGATTACAATGTAAGATTGAAAAGGAAATTGTAAATAATCTTTTGTGGTAGGTACAATTATGTTTGACATCCATTTTTTTTTACTATTTCTTGTGTAGGAGATATATGAAAAAAGGTTGTATATGAATATCATTTACAATTTATTTTCAATCACCTGAAGAAAAGAGAAGATTATAACTATGGTGTACATACTAAATGGTATACTGCAATGATGACTGTAAAGACGTTATTGATTTAGTATAAGTTACACGAGGAACGAAGAGCGAACGAAACAAAAATAGTGAAAGCATGATAGTGTGAGAGAGATGAAAGATGATTGTGAAGCGATGAGAAAAGAACAACAAGCGCACAGAAACAGGATATCGCGGGGTCAGCCATGCCCAGGTGACATACAACAATAAAGCCGTCTGTACACGTGCAGGTTTCGATCCGGTTCGGTTCGTTAGACCCAGTACAAGCTCATAATTCTTTGAAAGCTACCACAGTCTGCGATGAGCCCTAGCAATTTTTTTTTAACTGCGTCGGATAACATGGTTTTCAAATGTTAATCCGATCCGTTCACTTTATCCAATTTGGGCGGACGTTTTCAATACTATCGGAACAACGTTTGATATTATGTAATCTCATAACCTATTTAATTGATGTATCTGTGATATTATGCGTGTCCTGTGCATCATACCACACAAACTCCAGACCACAATAGGTATAAATTGTTATATAAATCAAAATGTATGCTTTTTATAAAAAAATCAGATATTACTGTAACATAATATGTACTTTCTTAATCTTACTTACCGATGTCGAATGGCCAGTGTTTAACCGAACCGGTTGAATACCCGAACGTGTGCAGACGCCTTTACACAACATAAGACAAACAACATAAACATAACATAAAGTAGCAACGGGTCTGGTCTCGCTACTTACTAGCACGGGCGAAGGCTTTATCCGGAAAAGCTAGTTTGAACAAAAATACAAAAATTTTATTCTCTTTTGCAATTAATACCAATTTTTGCTCAAAGACAAGCATTTATTAGAAGAATTTGTGTGCGCTTGTCGACTTATTTCACTATTGTTTTTAGTGTAAAACAAGCGTTAGAACCACACTACTAAAACTATCGTGTTATTGAAAAACAATATTTATGTATATTTTTAATTGAGTGTTTAATTCAAACTAGTGTTAATACTGAGCTACGGTTACATCTACGTTTCAAAACCACACTGATAAAACTGGGGTGTACCGAGGGGTATATTGTCCGGACGAGTATTAAGATATAAAGTGCGTTACCTCGCATGGTGGTGGCGCTGACCGATATGAAGGCACGATCTTAAATGTCACTGATCCACGAGCTTCTCGCTGCAAATGTTAATATTTAAACATTAAATAGATGATATAAACCTTCGAAATAGGAGTGAATAGGTTTCTTAAGGGTCGGCAACGCGCTCGTTATGCCCAGGAGCATGAAATACGCGCGGCCGACCCTTCAAAACTTCTTCCTTCCCCAATGAGTTAATTTTTGGAACGCACATTTACATTGATAGCACAAAATACATACCAGCATTCTTTGGAGTTGCGCAACGGATTGATTGGCAACTGGTGTGCCGTTGATCTCTTTGATCTCATCGCCGACGTGGAGTGTCGCCTGTCTGTGTATCATACCGCCGTGCATGATGCGGGCCACGATGCATCGTCCGTCGTCTGCCAGTTTCAGTGTTATGCCCTATAAATCAACATTTTATACCTTCATACTATGTAGTATTTAGAGAATAAAAATCTGATTATTTATGTGTTTTTAGCATTTTAGTAGTGACTGAAGTGAATTTGTATAGATCTTCTTAGATGTATATCTGTGAAACTGACTGGTGGATACCTACCCAACGACGAATTTTTGGTATACAACAAGATTTTTTCAACAAATTACCGAAGAATTTACCATCGAAAACTTAATACGCTCAAGCGGTTCATTTACAGTAAATAGTGAAATGCCATATTCACTCTAGTAATACAATGAAAACAAACGTTATAAACCTACTATACCCCCTATACACTCAATCAGGACGTGCATATTCGCTTCCATGATTTGCTGATCACTGATCTGCAACGATTACCAACGCACCTGCCTCAACCACAATGCTTAGTCGACCTTCAGTGTACAGGCCCGGATAATGGAACCCTCCGCTACGAGTTTAGAGCAAATATTTATATTTCAGAAACGTTTCGCCTTATTGTTTCCCGTCCCATATTTGCAGACAAACTTAGGAGTAAAGAGAAGTTAAATGTTGAACTTGTAGTATTTAATCTGTATAATGTTGATTTTAAGTACGTAGAGTATTATAAGTATAGGTATGTGATGCACCTCTGCCTGCCCCTTTGGTGATAATAAATTAATATATTTGTTGCGCTTGTTTGTTCTTTCAGATAATTTTGAAAAGACGCAGAATTATCTGAAGAGATAAACAGGTAATGGCTTGCAATCTCAATCATCGAAACTACAACTCTATTCATCTCATTACAGTTTACAGATTGTTTGTGGATATTTTTTGTTTAAGAAGCTCAATATAGCGGCTTCTCTTCGCTTGATAAAAAGGCAACAGAAGAGCCCAGATTCGCAGGGCAAGAAAAAATATATGTTAGTTCCATACCATTGGTTCGTCAGTATTCTTCTGGAACTGAACGAGGCGCACCCTGGTCACGTTCTCAAATTCCGGTTCGGTGTCGTCCTCATCTTCAGGCGGTGGTGCTGTGGTGCGCCCGTTGACTGGTGGTGGCGATGCCCGTAGCGATTCTTCGCCGTAGACTTCGCGGGCGACCACATCGTGAGCCTGCAGTAGGGCCTGAAAACAAAGGTAAACCATTAGGTGAAAAAAACTTAAGGTTCTTTTGAAGTTTAATAATATAACACGAGCGTCAGTATTTGTATACATTTTACATTCAAAACTATCTATAGATATAATAAACTAACATACTTTTTAGCTAATGAAAATACGCGGCTGTATAATCTCTCACAGAATTTTCATTCATAATGTAGCTTTACAATATATACTTGAACGAAAATTTCTCGCAAATATTGTAGAGATTTAAAGGACATGCACCATTTTAATGCCCAAATTCAATTCACTAACCAACTACTGCACTGGATGGTGAATTTAAAATGTTTTCTGCTTTCACACACCAATTCACTCAGAGGCTCTTTCATTTTACGTCTGAGTGCTTTTGGCATACGACCGTCGGCGGCTATACCAAACAACCGATGCCAATATTGCGCTAGTCCCAAAATCCACCAAATGTATTGGTGACCGCAACAAATTTGCCTCAGATTTTCAATCGGAAACGGCGAAAAGCCGCGGACATTTACTCAATCCGAATTAATTGTTTATCTGCCAATAAAGAAAATACTATACTATAAAACTATGCTAATAGCTTCAAAGGAATATAAATGATTTAGGATTTTGTTTCATTTTCGATAAATATTCTTCATTTAGAATTTTAAATAGAATAGTCACTTATTTTGATAAAAATATAATAAGTAGGCGTACCTACGACAAGATAAGTTATTTCAGTGTTAAATTTTTATAAACTAAAATATCCTCAAGTTTTGAACAGAATGTGCCGGTTTTGGAATGCTTTGATCCACAAAGACAGGTATCTCATATAACAAATTTTAGTTTAATCGCGAATTATCCTTTGAATATCAAGCGGTGTATGTATCGCACTTGCCTTTAACCGCAAACCACACACCTAGTTAATATTAGAGAACTACAGACGCGTATGTTAGCATTATTAGGATTGGAATCCCTTTAAATTATATTATACGTCGCAATACTGTAAACAAACTAAATCAGTTTTCGTATATGTAAGTAGTAAATGTTATACCGCATTACGAAAACGTTTCTGTAATATTAATCCCACCAAAACATAGATGTGAAAATGGGAGCCCCTAGTAGTTCAAGAATACCTTCTAGTGGTTGCTAATTTCGCAGACAAAAGAATTGAGATATACCTAGGTGATGCCCAGTTCTGAACTAGTCGAATTATTTACAGAAAGCAGATAACTTGCTTAAAAATTGAAACTCAAGATTTAACTTGGTTAGTTTTCACATAGTAGATACATAGTTTTATTGTATCTGGTTAATCAACTTTTATGTTAAACATATAGGTATAAGAACAGTAACTTTGTATTATATATATATAATAACTTGTATGTACGTAAAAACTAGCCCAGTTAAATCTTGAGCTTCAATTTTTAAGCAAGTTATCTGCTTTCTGTAAATAATTCGACTAGTTCAGAACTGGGCATCACCTAGGTATATCTCAATTCTTTTGTCTGCGAAATTAGCAACCACTAGAAGGTATTCTTGAACTACTAGGGGCTCCCATTTTCACATCTATGTTTTGGTGGGATATCATTACTTTTTGTAAAAAAAAATTCTGCATTTTGCGTTTTGTAATTTCTTTCTTATAGTTCTCTAAATATATTTTTTTCATGAGTCGGGTAAATTATAAAGAACACACACAATATTGGCTGTCAGTAAAAACTCTTCTCTTAGGTTAAGGTAGGTTAAGGTTTGACTTATAGTTTCGATATTCAGAAATTAAAGGTCAATAATAAATCACTACTAAACTTGTAGTCTTAACCAGAAAGTATATAAATATGATGATGAATATGAATAAAGATATTTTATATTGTTGTCAATATATAAAATGAGTGCATAAAAATATTTAAAGAAAATATTTTTTTATTACAAAAGGTATAAAAACTTTTTTGTAAAAGTAACTTTTTATAAAATTTGACACAAGATGACATGACAGATGACTACAAATTTTATAATTTATTTAGGTTGTATGTTGTTTAAATAATATATTATTTAAATTATATTTATATTCTGGAAAATTTCAGCGTGAGGGAATTTGGAATTTAGAGTAAAAGTAAAGGTTGCAGTATAACTGACCAACCTGACCAGGTGGACACTCAGGTGGTCGATTGGTAAACCGGGATATCTTTAGTTAGTATAGTAAGTACATTCGTGGAGGAATGTAATTATAATGTACCACTTTACCACAAGCCGTAAAAGAGTCTCGTCTTTGTGGAATATTATAAAAGTGTCGCTGTCTCTATTGGCAGTATATGCATGAGTTTGTGTATTCTTCAGTCTTGGCGGTTTAGTAGATGTGTGTAGTCCCCATGGTACAAGTTACATTTTATAACTGCATCTAGTAGCATGGATGTCTTATTATGTGTAAATGAGTTTAAATATTTGTTTCAGATAAATACTTAGTTTTGCTAAAGTTGCGCTAGAACGATTAAGAAAAATACACGGAAGGAACTAATAAAAAATAAATATCTTGTTTTCTTTTTTTAAGTGTCTATTATTTATTATTTACTAAACTGTAGAGTTCATAAGACTCACTGTCGCATGCCGATAAGCTAACCGAATTGCATCGCTAAAGTGCCAGTACTCGTAGAACTGACGGCCGATGGGGCAAAAGGTAGACTGGAGGCTACGTATTGGAAAGCGCAGTGTAGGGCGACCCCCCATGAGATGGACCGACGACCTGATAAAAGTTGCTGGTGGTCGTTGCATGCAGGCGGCACAAAGTCTCTCACATTGGCAGAAGTTAGGTGAGGCATATGTTCAGTAGTGGACGTCATTGGGCTGCACTGTTGTGATTATGATGATGATGATGAATAATGTAATTAAGTCTATATTCGTCTATACGATAATCCTTCTCCACCTAAAGATAATCAAATAGGAAGGATTGCGTTGCGTTGCGTAGATGTTTTAGATAAGGCTATAACTGATAACAAATTAATGAATTCTTCCTCATATAATATACATATAAATAACTAGCTACTTGGAAGTCATAAGCTCCTATTTCAGTGTTTATTAAAACGATAAGTAACAATTCATTGCTAATATAATTTATAAGGCGCTATGGTTTTTTTTTATAATAATAATAATAATTATGAATAATTTATTGTTCTCTAGTTTTTTTATTTGTATACACACAATTACACAGCTGGACGCCAAATTTCAACTTTCTAGGTCATCTGGAAGTGGGTGTTATTTAAGGTCTATAGGTAAGTCAGTCAGTGGAAAAATAGCGATTTTTGAGCATCAATATCTCACTAACCACGTAAGCTGTATTTACGAAATTTGTGATTCTGGTTAGTCTAGTAGACTTTAATTCATATACCAAATTGCATGCGTTAATACTAAATAGATTTTGAGTTATCGGTGTCTTAAAAGTGGCTCCAACTGGTTCGTGTAATACTACACACGACTGCGTGTCACCCGCTTTGATGCTGGAACTGGGGCTGACACGCGGCCGCGTGTCTTGATAATAATATGTAATGTTGATATATTAATGCAGAAATCGATATTTAGATACAATGATGAACAACGACGCTTTAATGGATTCATAAAATAAATATGTAGAATATAACATTTAGGTGTCAACAAAGGCATTCATTTAACAGAAACGGCCTTAAGTACAAGTAGAAGAAGACATAGCTACAGTTGCGAAATAGATTAACGAAGTCCCCTTATTTGCAACAACACTAATTCCTATCACAAAAACAGCAATGCCCATTCGTATGGTAATGTGGATACTGTGCAGCAGAACTGGCACTATTGTTGTACTCGAGCTGTTTCGTAAATTCTGTTTATTTGGATAAAACATAGATAACCCTCAGCTACGTGCTAATGCGATGGCACAAATCTGTCTGAGTAAAGCTCTTATGAATATTTCTAGTGTATTTCAAAGCTTTGTTTGCAGATTTAGTAACTGACAAAGTAACGTATAAGGATGTGAATAAAATTTACATACATATTGGTGTTTTAATACAATCGAATCTGAATTTTGGTTTTTTAATGCTAAAAAGTGATTTTTTAACATTTTTAAATGAAGTGATCGCAAATTTGGAGAGAACTTATAAGTATGTGCAAAGTATATGTAGGTAATACTTGTTATATTTGACTGCGTGAAGAATAATTTGATTATATATAAGAATAATTATGACAGAGGATACAATAATTATGTTAATAGAAAATTAAAAAACAAACAAATTAATTAAGAGTAAGTCAAAATTGGTATAGTAATTCTAGTAGTAATTCCCTCCACATTCTTTGGAGAAGACCCATGTCCAGCAGTGGCATGTTTATGGGTGGAAATGATGATGACTTTAAACAAAAGAATTGGACGAAGACATCACACTTTCTACACATAAGATAATGTCGACATTACAGTATTTTCTGCAAATATTAAAAAAAGTCTTTGGACCAATGTTAATTTTTTTCCGAATCATCAATCATCATGACACAGTGAAAACGAATAATGCGATTAAATCTAACAGAGCAGAGGGTCGAAACTGAATTAAATCAGACACCGCAACGTTCGTTGTGATGACAAAGGCATTGTTGATGTAAATATATCAGCTTATAATCACATTATATCTAAATGAATTAACTCAGAAGTAAGTGATAAGATATAACCATAAAGATTTCTGAATTCATTATGACTGCATTTTGTGTACCTACTCTTTTAAATGAATACAAATTAACAAGACAAAACTTACTCTGGAACTCAGATAGAACAACTGATTCATTGCAGTCACTGAAGTAATTTCAAATGTTGCAATTTCGTAGCTAGACGTTCATGGTATAGATATTAAAATTGCACAGAAATTCAGAAGATGCAAGCAGTAATACAGGATGCATGAATAACAGATAGTTTGTCTGAGACAATGTCTTTAAATGTAAATATTCACACTATATTATTTGACGTTTCAACCAGGTTACACCGGCCATGGTATCTCATAGTCATAGTCACAAGCTGATTATCGTCGAATTCCAGTCATATAAATTTAAATAACAGGTAAAAGGAAGCTTAAAATAATGTCATTGGAACATAAACGTTTTTCGGATACATAAAAACAACCACAAAATATAGTACAATTCTTCTTATCATGTGGGCTTGAGAGGCAAACCCTAGTGTTGGAATACAATTTAGAAACGGATTAGGTTTAGACTAAATCTTTTCGACTTGTGAAACTATGAGCAGCAATATATAGTCCCTTTTTCGCTTGAAAGCAATGGCCCAGTATTTTTATTCACAACTTGAGATTAATGTCATGCTTCAGTGAGCCCAGCCGGAGCCAATATCGTATTTCCAATACAAATGACGATATGATGGCTTCTTAAAATATACTTTCTTGATCGAGGTAAGGAAATATTATTCGGACATAATATTTGTGATCTGTATTGTTACAAATATCAATATTACCGAAGAATTGAACCAGTTTCACCATTAGTAAAAAATAGTTTCAAGATCAACTAGTGAGCAGCCTAAATTTGATCAGGATACATTTGTAGTTGTGAACTGTTTTATTTATTGTACTTATTAAAATTGTTGGACAGAACCTGCACACTATGGTGTTTGAAAATGTATACCAACATTGACATAAATTGACTGGCGAACAGATTTCAATTGAATCTGATAGCGTAGTCGAGGATTGCGATCCGATAGCGTGCTCGATGAGTATGCTAATTTGTACATGATGTCTACATAATTATCATTGGGCCTACAGGCATTAGGTATCCGTTAGTCACATCAGAGACATTATCTAGCATTATAGATCGAAACACATTAACTTGTCAACTCATAATGAGGGATTAAATTGCAACATGTCGTATAAACACGTAAGCACCCAGCTTGTGAATATCTAAAGTTTTAGAGATTAATTCATTTGAAATAACTTTATTTTATCCGGTCGTAAGGATTTAATCTTTCTATTTCTTTCTGTCATGTAATGAAAGGTTTGAAAATCCTTCTTAGCTAGCAGCTTTCTACGCTTTGTAGCTTTAAATTTACTTTTCATTTAATTTCTCGTGACTTGTTTCGTAAAAGGTTTACAGCACAGGGAACACGAGAACTTGGCTAATCGAGGCACAGTAATATCTTGATGAACGTCTGTTGCGGCGGTGCGTTCAAGAGGCTCAAATTGTTTAACACGGTAAGTAGCGTCGATCGTACTAAAATTATTCCATAAATGTGTAAGTGAGTACCTATCTAGATGTTCTTTGGTGAATAACTGATGTGACCTATTTATTTTGTTCTGTATTAATGTTAAACGTAATAGATAGTGCTTCATACCTATGACCCGTATAAAACATAAGAGGCCTTTGAGGAAGGTATGAATCTTCCTTTTCTATGCTCTCCACGGGTGGTCTTTTCATATAACCTTTCATCTTTCGCTAAGTACTCGATTATGTTTAATATTATTTTCGAAAGCAATATTACGCTTTATATAATTTCTGAATTTAATTTTTTACGTATCTTCGATATCGTGCACAATAACTGTAATATGACGCGTTGATGTAAAAATTTAAAGCCTCAAGAAATTTAATTTGGGTTTAAATCGTTTTGAAGTAAGTACCTATTGAGTTTGTGAACAAATAACAAAATGACTGGTTTTATTTGGTGCTTGATTAATAGGTTTCTTTGCACGTAAAATTATTAGTACCCGTAATCGTTGTTATTACTCTAATAATAATCTTTCTTACCATTCACGCTATTGTCTCTTACATAAACAACTCACGTATTTATTTACAAAGAAAATAAATTTCCACGAGTGAATCAATGTAGATAAATGTCTATAGAAGACTGGAAAACAGTGGCGACTAAACAAAATATTGCCATCGGAAATCCTTCCTGTTTTAATTCAAACAGCTCAGATGACGTAAACAATCTGTTGTAATAAAAAACGAGTTTTTAAGAAAGCATTATTTTCAAAAGGAGAAAACAGTCCGGTTAGAAGTGATTTTAGGTAAGTAGTATTGTATTTCTTTTATAAATTTAAAAAAAATAATTCGATCGAATTAAACTTTCTAAATATATTTAGGAAATTTTGAGCCGTTGTACAAGAATGTCACAAATACATTTTAAGAAATGTGAATGAAAATGTCACTATTTTCCTAGTAAACTAAAGAGATATTCACGATTAACAAGGTAAGCAGCGATTGGTACATATATTGACTAGGTTTTACGGCGTTTTATTCTTCAAAACTAATGATAAAGATGTTTAACTAGATCCATATATTTTAACAAATGATAAAAAACAAGCTGCTGTGAATTTCATCTTATAAAGTCATATTTATGTTATAAAAGCAAAACATCAAGCGTAGTTTATCCATTGACACAAATCTCTCCTTAGCTACGTTTTCAATTTGGATCTCGCAAACTATAGGTATGTCTACGGCTGAAGATTACGAGATAGACGTTATGTACTATAGTTAAAACCTTTACCTGTCGTGCCGTTAAGACTCCTACTGAAAATCGAATGACATATTGTACGTTTGCGAGTAAAACATAAGCGATAAATAACTCTGGAACTACCAACCGTACGGTTTTTGGGGTTTCTTATCCTCTTGCGGCTGTACGCACTTTAGGGTTTTATGCGGGCACTTAGTTTTGACGAAGGTGTTCTAGTACAATTAGTCTAAGAACATTATTTCTGAAGGGTTGATAAGGTATATTTATTTTCGTCAAAGTGGTGGACAAGACTAGACATGTTTATTATAAAAATGCAATAGAAATAATATAAAATTAGCCCTAGATTTACACTTTTATTAGCTTCGTAAATAAACAGAAGATGTGGAAAATACAACAGAAAGAATCTGTATAAAATATGATGACGTTTTTTTTTTAATAAACAAAGTAATCTTTACTTTAGCTTTTTACAATTGGTAGTCTTATGATTTATGTTTCCTTATGTATATAGACTAGGCTGTTATGTTTCGTCAACTGGTATAGTTCGCCAGTAACCATGGCCTCCTAATCATTGTTTTAACGTCAGAAACAAACTGAAAATCAATTAATTATGTACGTATCAAACCAGTTGAATCTATTTCATAACCAGTGTCGTTACATAATAGAGTAGACAAGTATATTTATATATTTGTTTAGTAAAGAGGGTCTTATGTTTTCATGGGTTCGAACAAAAACAATGGTCCTTCGGAATTCTACGGAAAGCTATTAATAATCACAATGTTATCGACCTATGTGTTGTAGGTATTTCATTATTTATTGGCCTATATCTCACACTATCTTTTGAACGAAAATATGATATAGAGGCTTAGTGATATAAATTATACTGTAGGGACGGGAAGAAGGAAAAAGAAGAGTCTTATGTTAATAAAATTTAATAAAAAAGATGTTGAGAATAAAGTGAAGACAGATGAAATAATAAACGAAGCCGAAGCTTTGTTGTTTAAAACAATAAATCCTTTTGATATTACGGTTGAGCCAGTAGCAATGCAGTCGGCTAGTATGACAGTTGCTGACAACATAATACCGCCTCACGAACTGGTATAAAGTACTCTGCTAACAAGTCAGATGTTAATAAAGTTCCGTTGAAGTTCCAAAAAACAATGTAAATGTTGGACGTCGCAGATGAAAAATTGCAATGTGCGGTTCCAGCAACGCTTTGCAGCACACGTGAATTTAATTTATAGTTTTGGAAACGAAAGAAACGGAAACTTTTAAGCGTGCTGTATAATTTTGCAGTTTTTCAAACTGTTAATTTTGCAAAAGAGGAATCTGAATATGCCACCTTATTTATTATTACATAAGACAATGATAGAAATAAAACAAAACATCTGAGGAAAAAAAATTACAAACTCAGTGGGTAATAGAGATTGAACAGACATAAAAGCCGATAAAGAAATGTACAAAACGTTGCAATATATTTCTATTTAATGTAAGGTCGGAGTTGATCACGCTCGAATAACAAATGAAGTTGTTTTGAGCATTCGAATAAAAACAGAAGGGATGAAACGAATATCTATAAACATTGCTAAGCCAGGTTCATTCGCCATGTAAACAATGTGCCTATAAATTTTCGTTAGACAGCTTAGTTGGTCAATTCTGCCGATGTATCGGCCGAAACATTGGAAATTTACGATAATGTAGTTATAAAAGCAATTGTGTGTCATCAGCCTATTCAATATTCTAAACTGGACAATACGGAAATGTAACAATGCAAGAAATTTTGATTGTAAAATACCACGACACAAAAAAAAATTAAAATGTCTCTATATTTTCTTTTATTTAACCTTTATCATTTTGAATATGATGCTTAATAATTTGCATGTCATCTCAATAGCACCCGCCCATTCCTTTTTGTGCCACATCTGTATTATGTTTCATGCTTTTAAACAGGGGGAGCAATTTGAATATATTTCCGGGCACCAGTTAATAGGTATCCTTTTTGGCAGCAAAAGGTGTTTAATAAACAAGGAGATGTCACAAAATATAGCAATAAATATATTCTTAGTCATATCAATCAATGTTGAGTGCTATTTAGGTGGCGTCTGTAGAACACTTATTATCTAGATGTACAGATTTAAGTTAATGTTCGTCTTGATGTTTATATCAGTTTTTTTCAGGACAGTTTTTTATTTGTGAATACAAAGAATATCAATAAAGCCAAGCCTTAGTCAGAGACGTTACTAACTTTAAAGTTTATTTAGTAAAATCGTGTACGTAATACTTGTCTTTACCCCTAAAGGCGATTATTCAATGAAAAAATTGTGTTAAAGACAGATTACTGCTAATTGGCGTCTCTGAGTGTGGCAGTATGACTGCAATGAATAAAAATGTCTTAAATATATTAGGTAAGACGAAATATTTTTAAGTATATATATAGGCCTCTTTTGTAAGGAAAAAGGTATTAATAGTTATTTTTTATGACAATGC
Organism: Laspeyria flexula; assembly: GCA_905147015.1. NCBI lineage: Eukaryota > Metazoa > Arthropoda > Insecta > Lepidoptera > Erebidae > Laspeyria > Laspeyria flexula. The sequence goes on along the minus strand of LR989960.1, from coordinate 12,803,692 downwards.
TTCAAAAATAAACTCATTTTAGTGTCAAATAAACGAAAATGACCTTATTACTTTTATATAGACAATAAATCATAATAACGGTATGGGTCCCAAAAGAACCTTCTAATATTTCTCAAGAGGGTGTTAAATTTATTAGGATTATACAAAAATTACGATCGAAAAGCTTTATGATATCCGTCATATTGAGGTCAAATTGTCTCGTTTTCTGTGAATGTATCTATTACTTTTATCAGAATTAGTCTTCAGACTTCATTCACATCGGTGACAAAATAAGCTATCTAACATTATTAGGCTTGGAACATAGAAGATGGAGCCACCAAACCAATTCAGAAGATTTATTAATGTGTTTGCGAGCTGCGACACAGGCCGGATGAGTCTCCTATGTTGTTTGATACAAAAACATAAATAACAGTAAAAATATTGTTCTAATGAAAATAGAGGATAGAGGTAGGGTATATGGAGTTTTTCTACCGTACAGAAAACCGCAGTAATAGTAGCATCATGTCAGTAAGAAACTATTGTTTCCGGAGATTAGGTTTAAGGGAAAAATCACTGCGCTGACATTTGTGTAGATTTAATCTCGCAAGCTGACAGCACAAGTATCTAATTTAGCTTAGTTGTTTCTGACATTGTCAATGTCTATGGGCAGTGATTTCAAAATACCGTCATATAGACCGCTAACACTGCTGCCATCGTCAGCAATAAAATAGGACACGAATGTGCGAGTTCACTGTGTAATTCACAGGTCCGAGAGATAATAGCAATAAAAAAGTGCTTCGAAACTTCGATAGACGTAAAAGCAATTGTCAGTGTTCACACAGAATTTGAGTCACTTTTAGCTGTGAACTAGCGTTGGGTTAAAGTGAAGCTTGTATCGTAATAGACTTGCATCAACTGACGAGCGAATGCTACTCTATTCTAAAACTCGATAGCGTCAAAAATGAAGTGTATCATTAGCGGAGTTTTGAAAATTTTCATATATTTTTGAAAACTGTGGTTAGTGTATAAATTTAATTAAACTTTATTGCTATTTATTCAAGTACGTTAAGTGTAAGAGGACCGCATAAAATTAATAAATTGCCTACTTAATTACTTCAAAGCCACAAGACCTCGGGGAAAGTAAAAAATAAATAGAAAATATGTTAACGAAAAGCTTCTAAACTCTTTCAAGGGACGTGTTTAGCCAAAAGCTTCACCTAACAAGGGTAACTTGAATTTATTTCGACGATTGTTACAACAGTTAGGCGGGATAAGCGGTTTTAGTCTAATGTTTCCGCAGAACAACTTTGAAACCAATAGGGGCTTCCTATTTAAGGATTAAAATTTCTTAAACTTTTTAACAATATTTCAATTTCGTCTCGTTTACTAAAGGCTCAATTGCCTTGAAGCACTTTTCCAAAGTTCGGTTTTAATTTACTGAAACTTCTGATCGGAATTTGTTATGAGCTGAGAGATGTATCTAGAATTTAAATTCTAAATCGATACTATATTGGATTAAACACGCAGTAAGTGCGCTTCCCGTGACATTGCTGTTTTCTCGCTGGATACTCTCCCGTGTGACAGTGATACCAAAGAATACATTAATTTAGAAAAACCTAATTTTTATTAAGTTTTTACTGTTTCTGTAACTGCGTAGGAAGTATTTCCTATCTCATACATTGTTTATATTTATATGCTCTTAGCTGGATAAAGAAGTACCTATACACAAACTTTTTTTCTTCAGCAGATACTTTGTAAGTACTGCAAAATACGTTTAACTTTAACCAACGATCTCTGTAAAATTTTACTCTTGAGTAAAATTAAAATAAATTGTCCTATACACAAAAACTTTCTTATTATACACGGCTGTAAACGTAAAGTTTTATAAAATTTTAATTTAAAACTACAATATATACGTAAATATTCACGCCTGTATTCTATTCGAAAAACCAATAATAGCCTGTGTATAGTTTTTAAGTAAGTTTGAACAATCATTCAACAAGTAAATTTTCAACAAAATTGCAAAAATTTTATGGTAGAAGATAGATGATAAAAATACAAAAAAAATCAAGATAGTAGACAAAGGATTTGCGATTGGTGGTAACTGGTAGTGGGTAGGCGTGCTCTGGTCGTGGATCAGAGCATTATCCTAAATTTCCATCACTACATAATTCTCCCTTCCAAAATAAACAAAGGTTATCTCTTAAAAATATTATGACTCAACTTACTTAAAAATATGATGACGTAGACATGACACTTTACCGCGAGTAAGCTTCTAATCGCATACGTAAAAAGTTGCAAATGTCGTCATTATCCTTACACGCACGAGTCTACTACCTGAGTCACGTAATGGCCCAAGTCTCTTCCCATTTTCTCCTTTGTTTATGTTTACAGCCTCGTTTCTTACCGTTATCTTACTAATTCGTGCAATAACCACTGTCACAGTATGGTGATTAACTGAGAATGATAATTTTGTACCCGAACATGTCTCTGAAGCTATTTATAAAACAACCATCGTAATAATGAACGTGTTATGACTTGTTGCTTAATGTACAAACTTACTTCTACGTAATACCTCGGAATATACTAAAGAAAATAAGGTCGAGATTTTGTTTGTAGATAACGTTACGTTATTTGGTATTTACCCCAAATGATGTAAGTTTCATGAGATGAGACTATTACGTAGGAAAACTTTTAGGTGAATACGGAAAAAAAAGGAGATTATTTACTGTGTACGAGTTGTCAAAAGTAAGGTAATAATACAAAATGTAATAGGTACAGTCAGCAATAAAAGTAGCTAAACATATCCAAAATTTTAAGAACGCATGTATTCCTAGCATACATAAACTACCAAACAAGACTAGTGCCAGAATTGAATTATATCATCGTAAATTCGTTGGTGGTTGAATGGATAAGGGACCGGCGTGCAAATCACGCGGTCCGAGTTCGATCCCGACCGGCAGTACCAATGTGGATTCCACTTTGTGGAATTTATATGTACTAGTCAAGTGACTTACCATCTGCTAACAGTGAAGGAAAACATCGTGAGGAAACCCACATACCCTAGAAGAAATTCTATCAGTATGTCTGATCCACCAATCCGCACTAGGTCAGCGTTAGTGGATTATGGCCTAAACCTTCTCAGCTCTCTAGTTAGAGGAGAGGAGACCCGATCCCAGCAGTGGGACTAAAATGGGTTGCAGATGAATGAAATGAAAATTAGTTGGCTATACATGCGATTTGAAAATTTGGATATCTACTACTTTACACTACACTTCTTTGGTTGCTGACTGTACAAATAAAAAAGAACAAGGGCTGATTCTAAAGACAGTTAAAAGTTTTCAAGCTTCGTCATTACCATTCTCATAATAATCATACGTAACGGTAACATAGCCTTTAATGTAGTCATTCTATTATTTGAGTGAAAAGTTACATACCCTTGGAAGGTTACTTTAAGAGAACTTGTGCAATATCAAGACGAAATGTCACTGTTGGTGCTCAGAGAGCAAATAAACGGTAAAATGCAAACATTCCTGAGAATGTATTTTCATTGTTCAAATGCTGGTAGAAATTGTTGCAGCTTTTTCTTTGCCTAAACTGAATGACCAAGCTCAAGTTTTTTAAGTAAGTTTTTAAGTGCACTAAGTTATAGTGAAATTTTCTCAAAGGATTTTCGTCGTTCGTTATAGTGACAACGTGAACATTTAGTTTTTTAAAGACCGAGCAAGTGTTTTATAGAGCGTGAGTAATGATACGGGAGAGCTACGGCGCTTGTTCAACATATTATCGAAGCGCTTCTAGTTTATTTCTTCGTTTATTGGTCATATAAATTTGGAAATAGTAAAAGTAAATGCACGTACATTTAATAGATCAAGGAATTGATAATAATAGAATAAGTAATGCTACGCAAATGATAAAATTTCTACGGGTCTATGTTTCCTATACAAAATCTACTTAACTGTATAACGTCGATAGCAATGTTAATTCTACAACTAGGTAAATAAATTATGAAGGGGCCACGCAAAACTTTTGGTAGGAGTAAGATCAAAACTAAGAATATAACTCATGCAAATTCAGAAGTTTATATAAACGACGCTGCCAAACTTTCGATATAGTTTTTTTTAGTTCTCAGACATCCAATTTTCTTTTTTGGAATTTTTTATTTGAAAAGTATTTTGACAGTTGTTCTTCTGCAATCGAGCAGCTCATTTTATCCGACTAGATTTATATTATTTCAAATTCATAGAACTTTCGTTTCTCAAGAAATGTTTACCACGAAACGTCAAATTTCTACATTTTCTTTGTTTTGAGAAAAATATGAAAATACGAGGTACAAAATTATGGTCGTAACAAACTAGATAAATAAATAAAAGCGTATATAAATGTTATCTGTGTATTACAGTCTTTCATATGCGTGTAATATGAACTTTTGTCGTTATGTTGAAGTGGGTTTGTGTCTCATTTTATTACTAAATCTGAAGCATTATTGTGAAACGTCTAGCGAGACTAACATTGAATTTAGCTAACTTTTTAAAACAACTTTGTCGTTACAAAATATTTTCAGAATTTGAATTTGGATTAAGCGCCTCAAATGATTTAGATATAATAAACATCCAAAATTAGAATATTATAATACAAATACCAAATTTGAATCAATAACAGTGACATAGGGATTACAAGTTTGAAAGAAGATACGATACAGTTAGAAACTTTATGCCATAAATAAGGATTACAGATCAATTTGCCAAACTGCAGATTAGTACGGCAACTGGTGTTGTAGACTAGGATCTAAGTAGTGTTCGGCGAGTAAGGCTAGTACTGGAATTAAATATACATTTAGTACTATTCCGTTGATTCCAATAATACGCCTTGAATATTGCACCGTCCTCGGTACAATGTAAACTTAGGAATTTGTCAAAATGAGCAAATGAAAAAATAATCATTTCACTAATTAAACAATGAATTCAATTGGTAATAGAAAAACACAATTTTAACTCTAATTCACGACATTGTCAAGTTAAAATTTTACTCGTGAAATTTGAAGGAGGATTTAGAGATTTTGAATAGAGGCCAAATACCATACACGGAAATCCAGGACAACCCATCCAAAATTGTTCATAACCTTAAACGAGGACTTTTATGTGTATAGTACACATAAAAGAAGACAACTTGTTATGTTCACCAAATAATGTTTTATTACTAAAGAAAGAACGAAAGTTGCAAAAAAGGAACAAACATTTTCAGAATGTCAGATGGTTATTGCTGATGTTGATATTGCGATCAAAATAAATATGCTCAACAGTCTGTCGAGGTATTTAATAAGAGAAGAGCAAAAGTATTACATCGCATCTATCAGACAAAACGTCGTCCACGTAAATAGACAGTGAGGTACAAAGGAAACAGGGCCCTAACTCGACGGTAGTAAAATACCCGCATTCGTTAAGTAAATAACCTAAGTGCCTTAAGTAACCAAAACATGTTTTCATGTAAACATTTCCAACTTGAACGTATCGTATCTCTTTGACCTTTTAAGGGTAAGCAAAGTATACACATAGATATACGTGCATACGTATCTATTGCTGGCTTTAGTAAAACTGTTACTACCCCAGGTAGGAGTTAGACTCTTTGATTCTAATATTTTACTATTACTGTCAGCCCACTTTATCGCAATGCTGCACAAAAGCCTCTTCCCTAAATTTCCATACTCTCATTGTAATCTCTATGGGAAATTTCATTAAAGACCTATTATTACAGATGGTCAAGATTAACATTATTTTTTAAGGAAATTATACCACAAAACAATTCGAAGTAAAATATATACTTGCATATTTTATAAAGAAGTTCAAAGATGTACCAAACGAAGATGAAGCTAATGCAATAAAATTCTAATCAGCGCAGAAAGATACGATTCATCAGATTATTATCAATTTAAATTTGATCAAGAATTCTGAAATCTAATGAAAGCTTTGGACCAACCTCATTCCGAAATACAATTTAATACAACAAAGGTTACAATTATCTAATAATCGAATTTGAATCTATAATGAGAAATTGATGAATTTGCTGAACCAGTTAACTGTTACATACTATATATAAAGTTAGAATAAGTTGTTATAGACACAATTTCAGTAATCGAATCAAACTAATCGATTCTTTGATTAAAAGCTTTGTAACAGAATAGGTACTTAACTAATCACACCAACTCTGCAGTATTATCCAATTCAACACGCCTTTCTATGTCAAGTAGTGTATGACGTAATTTCTTTCTGACGTAACATTTGATGACTGTAGGTTCTAGCAAGTGAGATGTGGAAGCATTTGTCTCTCCACTTGCCTTGCCAATGCAAAGGTTTCAGCACAAAAGAAACACTTCTTTCGGTAAGTGCTGCTCGGTAAAGACATAGTGTTGGCAAGACAATAATAGAAATGGATAGAATATTTCCTAAGGTTATGATTATTTTAAAGCATTGTTGCTTGTTCCAGCATAAATTAGATTATGAATTTTAGTATGAATTTACCACATGGTAAATTTTTAAAAAGTGGATTTCTAAATTTCGTTATCTTATCAACAGTAATACAATTATTATTTACCTACTACCAAACGATAATTTACTGTATTATTTTGCTGTTAGAACACAGCATTATGTTTGTAATTGAATTTAAATGTTCAACCAATACGCCCAAAGGTTTAATGTGGTACGTGTCTTCAATACTCCGATAGCACTTAATATTCTAAAATAAATTAAATATTGAAGAATTTTTGAATAAATAAAAAATCATATATATTTATAAACGCAAATTATCCCTGTTTAGAGTATGATACAAAAGGAATAATATTATTATTCATAATACACGAAATTATCATCAATAGTCATACAACGTCGTCGTCTATTTGCATTTGATATAACTCGTAGATATTTATGTAACAATTTATGACATGGGTTTTTTCGTGTTTCCAAATTTATGACAGTTTATCGCTCCTAAATACGGCTATAAACGCGACCCTTGGTTTATTGTTTTATCTGTGAAGATAAACACAATCCGCTGATATATTTTTTATTCTACACTAGTTACGAGTATGTATCAGCCGTTTATTATTATTATTAGTATCAAAGACTTCCATTAGTAAAAGGATATTTAATTGCCTAACAGTAAGTCTTTGTAGGTATCACGTAAGTCTAAGACACTTAGCAGCACTATTCTGAAAGCTTAGTCTGGTGAGTTTGTTCGTGGCCCGTATGTGGGGCACTTAAAATGTGAAACTGTTGAAGAACAGAGCATAGTGTGTGGACAAACTTCGCTTGCTAAGTGAAATCCGTACAAACATTTGTGCTACAGATTTTGATCGTATGGGGATGAAACTAATGTAGGCGGATTTATTTAAGTAGATACTTTAAAATGTACACGAAATCCTACAACAAAATTGTGTTGAAAAAAAGTATATATGCTAAGACACGTTCATAATGGGTTGTTTCGCAGATTTGTTTAGACTTGATGCCCACCCACGGTCTCTTTCCACAGCCCTCACCATTTCTATAGACTTGGAATTAACTACTTAACGAGATTTTCCCAAAGGACTACAGTATAGGTTCTAAAGTCAAATAGAAGATCTAATTATAGAACTTTCTAGTTCTTAAATCAATAAAAGAAGGTTATACAGATGATTAATTGTTTTTTTACTCGCTTTGAAATTTTCTAACTGCACTAGATAAACTTGCCCATTAAATGCAAGTCTAAAATCACTGAGGGAAGTAGTAAAACGAGATGGGAATTAATTATCCAAGTGTTGAACTGAAACAGTGGTTTTGATGTCACAAGCCATTCCTTTGTCATTAATCTTTTGAAATTGCGTCCCGTAGTGTTGGCGTGTTTGAAGGGAACTATGGGCAAAATTGCTTTTTGAATTGCATTGACGCATGTTGTTCGCTACTATGGTTTATTTACGAAAAAATGTTATTACGAGTTTTCTAACAAAAAGAAAATGTTAAAGTATTAAGGCAGACGATAAATTCAAAGACACAATTAAATTTATATTAATTTGAAAATTTATTATATTTCAACTAGTTTGTGGTCAATTGAAAGGTTGCAGTTACAGAATAGCCAAGCAACATCCATATTGCAAAAACACATGTATTGGCACGAAATGCATTTCGAATACGTGTTACGGACATGCTCGTAAATACGTATAACCAAACATTGAACCACTGGCGTTTTATTTGGAGTTTGGCCAATATCGAAATTCATGATACCTTTTTAAACTACCAGACAGTGAAGGGTGATAAGGATCGAATATTTATCTCCTAAAAGATTTGTAATCGGAAAGAATAACGTAGATGCCAAGTAAGTTAAATTTGTTCTCAATAACTTTTGCTGATAGAAAAGATCTTATATTAATAAAGGAGCAGAAAAAGTTAAGCGATTCTTCGCAATTTCACAATAAAGAAAAAAATCGTGTACAAATTCGTTACGAGGTAAAAGAAAAAATAAATGAGTCAATTTGCAATTTAAGAACAGACATAATTCTATTTCAAAGAGGTCAAATGTAAAGGTTTGCAGGTATTCAAATATTCAGATTTGTTTTTTTTTCTCGTTTCTCTGAACTTGGACAAATTTCGTTAGGAGTCTTATGGCGCAAAGGGACAACAGGAAGATTTAGTGCCATTCAGCACTGTGGAATTTTAAATGAATAGATGGAGTTGGTAACTTTTAGAGAGTAAGCAAAGTTTTACCGAGCGGTCTGATGAATTTATTATAGGGTTTTTTTGACGAAAACAAAAAAGTTTGATTATAAAATAAGATAGATGGGTAACACACTTTTTAAGATCAGGTATAAAGATAATAATGTCTCACACTATTCCTAAGAAAGCTTTATGACTAAAAATTATTGACAGAATATCCGGAAGATAATTTATTCTATTAAGCTAGGCATATACGATATTTTGCTCTAAGCGTGTCGTTATGAACTAAGTTTAATATAGCTAGAAGGAGAGGCAAACACGTTTAGGACTATGGCCATTAATGATAACATGAAATCACGTTTTAGTTTAACCACCTGTAAGGACACCAGCGATAAGCTTACACATAGTTTTATGGCACATTAAAAGATAATAGCAGTTCTCAAGAGTGGCGCAAAAAATACATCTACAAAGTTTATAATATTATGAAATAAAAGGATGCTTTAGACCAGTGGCTTTCAGAGTTAACTGGTGTTACTATCTGGTGATCAAAAAGAGATCAAAAACCTTTCAATTTAATTAGCAAACTTAAATATTATGTTGGTCTGGTTATTAGATGTAGTGTCATGAGCCAACGTCTTTGGGAATTGCCGTCTTAGAGATAGCCAGAAGAGTTGCCTATTGAGGTTGAAGATGATAAAAATTGCAAAGCTCAGTTACGTTATTTAAAGTGAAGGCGTTGTTTCCTAAGAGTGATTTATGCAAATTTTATTAGCAACATGGCTTAGCAACTATGACGCATTCGAAATAGCCGACAAGACCATAGATACGGGCTTACAAAGCGATTCAATTGAGCTATTACGGTGAATGGGAACCGGGTGATTGTTTACTATTAATGGCTTGCCGGTGCACTATTCACAAGGAAAGCAAATACGGCTAACATGGTATACATCTCTGTAGCTTAGTTCAAGAGCAATTTATCTTTGAAACGTACTCGTATGTCTAGAGCATGAATTTGCAAAGTTCGAACAATTGCTTTATACAGAAACATTAAAATTGAATTGGTAAATATTGGTGGCTTGCTTTATTCATCTCGATAGTTTAATAATTATAATTTATAACGATTACAATAATAAGTACCTAATCTCGATTATATAGGTTATTCGAAGCAGAATATTCTTCTTTTCGGTCAAAGTAAGTAGTGCCAAATGCGTCATGTTTCATTTCTTTGCGCATACAAAAATGTATGGGTCACATAATGAGAATGCCGTTTATTTTCACATTCCGAGGGGAAGTTCGCTGGCTGTAGGCCAGAAACCTGTAAATTACAGGTCTGTGTCATAATTGCATTTTTGACTAAAGTAAGGTTAGCTAGCTAGCTACAAAAACAAGAATGTATTTCCATCATCTTTTTGGTAGGTCATTAGGATTATTGAGCATCACTGGACCGAAAACATTGGTGTTCCAAGCCCTACGCCGCACCGTGGCCTTTAAGTTCTACTAGTCGACGCTTCCAAGTCTTCTAGAAATTTATTTTTATGAGAGTCCTTTTTTGATCAGGGGGAATGTAATTTTTGATCCTCACCAAATTGTATACACGCACCATATGCTGATTTAAAAATTACTAGGCATACTAGCAAAATTGAAATTGAAAATAACAGGTAATCATTGAACTGCACCGAGTCAGAGAAACGTAATTCCTACGTTTAATCTGCAGACCTATGAAAATGTCCATGCAGCCCGGATATGAAATGCGACGAATTGTACGAGTATGATCGAGTGAAATTTAGATGATTGCTTTTTGGAATTATTTTAGAGAGGATTGAATGAAACGCCACGGATGTCGTTAGTCAAAATATTTTCTAAGATTTCGTTATACTTATGCAGGTAAAAAACTTCATTTAATTCTAAGAAATACAACTTTTCTATCGATGTGGAATTGTAATCAATCGTTTTTTAATTGTAATCGTAGCTATAGCCATAGAACTAGGATCCGCGCGCTAAATCTATGGGTACAGCGATTTATTACAATGTCATTTCTAATCAATGCAAGAATCCGAGTGTGGTTCCTTAAATTTAGCAAATGCAAACGATTAACTAGTCTAACAGGGCAGTTAAAGTTATGCAGTTATTTACAAACCAAAACTTTTGTCAACAATAAAGCTAAAACCATTCTACATAGTTTTGAATAATATAAATAAAACAAATTATTTGGCAAATAATTCACGACGTACGCTCCCCACATACAAGTTACAAGTTAACGCATGTTTTCTTTTTTCTGGATGTCACTCTGTCAAGATAAATTCGTATCGTATGGAAATATACTTTCGAAGAAATACAAGATTTATTACTGTTCTCAACTTAATCGACTGTTCATTCGAAGAATGTAACAAAAAACTGAATTATACACGAGATGTCAAACATGTTTCGTAAATTTACCGACTGTGATGTATTAAAAGTTTTCATTTCTATCGTGCTTGCGATATTGCGATACGAGTATTCAATGTTGATTCTAGACTTTTCGTTTTTGTTTATCGGTCCAATATTAATTCTGACTGATGACTTTCTCACTCGCTATGACGCCAACGTCAGCTATAATCGCCAAGTGCAAGCGTTTCCTGTCCGCAAATGACGGCTATAGCCGACAAAACACAAGTCTATAATAAAAAACAAAATTAAAAATTTTGAAAAAAACCCACGACGATAACATCTATACAAAATAAGAAACGTAACATATAAAAAGGTTTAAATAACTTTATTTTAAATCCCCGACGAAAAGAAAATAAGTAGCGTAAAAACAATCCCAAGAAAATCCGTCGAGGGCTGCCATACCCTGACTTGAAATGAACGAAAGTATTGCAGTTTTATGTATTTGATACCTACCTAATTATTAACAATATTTAGTTTATAATATATATTTAATACTAGAAACAGTAATGATATTGGCAGCCCCCGACGAATTTTCTTGGGATTGTTTTTACGCTACTTATTTTCTTTTCGTCGGGGATTTAAAATAAAGTTATTTAAACCTTTTTATATGTTACGTTTCTTATTTTGTATAGATGTTATCGTCGTGGGTTTTTTTCAAAATTTTTAATTTTGTTTTTTATTTTAAATATTTTCAAAGAGCGCTATCTTACTAACTGTAAGTAACTCGTATAAAATTTTAAGAACCTTGACAGATAAATAAAAGTTTTATACTAAGTTATAGAACAAACACATTTTTTTTTAATTTACTGTTGCAGTAAGTCTTATAACTTGAAATTATCATTTGAATTTTCTTATTTTAAACTTCTTAAGAAGCGCCTTATCTTACCATGTAAGCTCTAGAATGAATGGAATTTGTATGGAGCTTCGACTATATTATATGTATTTTATTTTTTTGTTGACTTGTGTGCTCATCCGTCGCACAAAGGTCGCCGGAGCCCCGCTTCGCGGGGCTCTTACTTCTGGGTGGTGTGAAAAAAAAAAAACCCTAACCTCCTAACAGTCCGATTCGGATTGCTTTGAATCGGGGGGTGTTAAGTTTAGCTATCGCACATTGATTGCCGTAGCCGGATTGCCTTCGGCGTTAGCGCAGATTTCCACCTATAATAGCTTGTATCTCGAAAACGGTGCGTGCTATCGCAAAAATGATGAAAATTTGGTTACACCCCGAGCACGGGATACCTATAAGTTAGAATAAATAAGGTAGGTAGGTGTTTATATAACGTCAGTCTGGAATAAATTCTCACTCTTACTAATTTTTTTTAGGCTTATTATTGTATACCTCAGTACTAATATTCAGTGATATAACAACACAAGATCGGTTTTCGGATTTTTTCCTTTACTTGTGCAACTTGTTATTGCTTCTGGCCAAATTTCATGATTCTAGGTCAATGGTAAGTTCCCTATAGATTATGATCGTCAAGATAAATCGTCAAAAATGGAGCATAAACAGTTGTATCTTTTGATTGCGTTAACATAGAATTTTGATTTTTATTTTACGCTTAGGGTTTGCAGATCCAAGTAAATGATATTAATTTCAGCTTTATATCTCTATACGTTCTTGAGAAAAATATTCTAGACAGACGGACAGACAGACAGACAGACAGACATACAACGGAGTGATCCTATAAGGGTTCCGTTTTTTTCTTTTGAGGTACAGAACCCTAAAATTGCATAAACGGTCACCCATCTATGAACTGACCTTATCCGAAGTTGCTTAACCTCATGAGTGTAATCAATATCTCAGTACTACAATGCTACGTGTCCCTATGCAGTAACAGGTCTAATTATTTTACAGATAACTGTAAATATAAGTTTGCTTAGTCTATTGCAGCGCCCCCTGGCGAAAAAATACAATATCGTGTATCCAAAAGTCATCCTCGATAAATCACAAATACATTACAGAAAACCGTATCGAAATCGCTTTAATCGTTTTAAAGATAGGAGGGCACAAAGGTTTCAACGAAATCAACATAGGTTTGCCTAGTCTATAGCAGCGCCCCCTGGCGAAAAAATACAAAATCTTGAATCCAAAAACAATCCTCGATAAATCACAAATACATTACAGAAAACCGTATCGAAATCAGTCTAATCGTTTTAAAGATAGGAGGGCACAAAGGATTCAATGAAATCAGTGTATTGTAGCGCCCCCTGGCGAGCTATTAACATAACACCTATCTAATAACCTGTCCCCAAGAGCCGCACACACTTTACAGAAAACCGCATCTAAATCGGTCAAACCGTTTCCGTGCTATAAGGCATTATGTTGGAACACACAAACACACAAACACACAGCCTCTCACCCCAAACGCATATACCGTCTCCGTTCCGTCGTGGGTAAAAATACAAGATAAGAATATTATTCTGACGTCATTATATTATGTATTCTTGTTAGACCTTAAAAACTATACCTGGCTTGGCGTACCACGAAGCACGGAGATGCCATTATGGAGTGGCGTCGTGGTGTTTACAAGGTTAGAAACAGTTACTAGGTAATGCAAAAAGTTATACATTATTATTATGTTTGAAAAAGTTGATGAAATAAATATGTTTCTTTTTTTGTACGCAATATATTAGGTAAATGTGATTACTTATTTGATATTTTCTATATTGATTTTGTTTATTGATACCTAAGTATTTGGGTTATCAATATAATAGAAGTCCTTGACATTCTGTGAATGAAATTAATCCGAATATGAAATTAAATTCCGAATATAACTAGAACTGAAATAAGCGAAGCTGTACGTAAGTAATCTAGCCTAGATTTATTTAAACTCTATTTGACATTTTGATCTTGAATTTTTTTCACATAAATATCTTATGTATTTTTTTCATATCGAGATCGGGGATACGAAAGATATCTGTCGAAATTTCCGCTATTTCTATATCTTTTATGATCAATTGATCGCATTAAGTAGAACATGTCATGTCGTTTTTACACATTTAGGTACAACTTTCAAAGTTCTTACATCATCAGTAACCCATTAATGTCCCACTGCTGGGCTCGGGTCTTCTTTTCTATATCTAGCGAGCTGGGAGGGTTTTAGGCCATAATCCACACATGCTGGCCTAGTGCAGGTTGGTGGATCAGACATACTCATAGAATTTCTTCTAGTATATGTGGGTTTCCTCACGATATTTTCCTTCACCGTTAGCAGATAGTAAGTCACTTGACTAGTACATATAAATTCCACAAACTGAAATCCACATTGGTACTACTGGTCGGAATTGAACTGGGACCGTGTTTAGCACGCCGGTCACTTATCAATTTTATTATTATTACCACCATCCATCATCGCTTTTTTTTTTCTTACAGCACTGGCTCAAAAAGATACGCCAAACGGGAAAATTGACAGTCAAAAATAAGTTTCTGTGGCACAAACACGATACTTGTACATCGCAATTAAAAAATGATTAAGTAGTTTGTATATTATGTTTCATTACTTAATAGTAACCAAACAAATTAAGACGTGAAACTTCTATCTCCATAGCGTGCTACAGACTACTAATTAGTTTACAAGTCTTGTCCTGTAAGTCATTTAACGACTGTTTACAGTTACCAACTTCTTAGTTTAGCCTTAAATCAAGTTTCGGAAATTCGGAAACGACACACTGGTACATGTACGCACTAATGAACGTTATTTCGGTACTGTGTAAACATGTCAAACTAAACTGTGAAATTGATGATACAACGAACAAAAACAACATGCACCAGGTGTGTTATCAGTATACACATAGTGCCGATGGCAGTTTTAGTTTAGCGCAGTAGGCGGAATTGTAATCATTTATTGGATTTCACTACTAAAACTGGGTTGCATGTGAAAGTTTCATGTATAGCAATATCTTTATTGTTTGTTTAGTTTGTTATTTATTGTTGGATATTAACTCTGAATACGATCACATATTATGGATATCTTTGAGTTCTTGGCCGTGTGGACCAGTTATTTTGATACTTTTAAAAAGAAATAAAGTAACTGAATAAATATTTTTAATATATATGGCCATATTATTCTGATTCTTATCTAGTAGAAATATCCTGTCTATACTAATATTATAAAGCTGTAGAGTTTGTTTGGTTAAACGCTAGAATCTCAGAAACTTCTGGTTCGGTTCAAAAAATTGTTTTAGTGTTGTATTGCCCATTTATTGAGGAAGGCTAGAAGCTATATAACATCAACCTACAACCAATAGAAGCTGAGCGGTGACCAAATAAAGAACGACCGAAGCGAAGCCTTCTAGTACATAAAATATATAAATATAGCCAAAATTAATACTTCGTTATTTAAGACACTATCTATGCTTACGTCAGCAAATAACTCGATAAAATTTCACAACTTGGAAACGTTCAAAACATGATTAAAATAAACGATCACACCATTATCGTAGCTTGGCAAAGAGACAAGTTCATCTGGAACTGAGTGATTTTATTTGATCGCAAGAAATCCCTACTGCTCATTCACTGCCATTACCGTTTTCGCGGTCATTGAAAGGATCCAATGACATTTCAATGGACTTGTTCTTATCGAGATTTGACTCAGCAAAATACCAGCAAATGTAGATCCATACGACTGAACAGCAAAAACATATCGTAAAAACCGATTGTAGGGTAAGAATAGAAACAATAATATTGCAAAGAGGAAAGTAAACATTGCTCAAAGGACAGGAGAAAATATAAATTGTGCAGAATGAACAATTATCTTTCTGAACTGGTTGAGGTTTTTAAATAATAATAAAAAATATTGATTATGGCCTAAACCCTCTCAGCACTCTAGATTTAGGAGAGGAGACCCGAGCCCATCAGTGGGACATTAATGGGTTGTTGATGATGATGTTGATGATGAATAAAAATAAAAAACTTTACCCCTAAAGTCTGTGTATGAGCAGTTTTATTTGTTTCAATCTAGGTCGTCTCGATACTTGTCTCGAAATTGCCTCGTTGACTCTATTCTCTATACTATAAATAATTATGTTATTTAGCCGAAGGGGTACGTAAATTTTTATATATCGAAAAATTTCGCTTTGCCTATTGTTCAACGAGTGTGTTGAAAATATTCTTATTAAAGCTACATTTTCAGATTTGCTAGAATGATTACACAATAGAGTGTACTACGTTGAAAGTTTTAAGGTTTTACTAGAGCAAGGCGTTTGAATGTTAATAACTTTAGAGAATGTCCGCAATAATTGACATTGTTGATGCCATTTACGCGAAAATGAGCTCAGAATATTTTATTTTTACCTCAATTAACTTCATTTGGAATCGAAACATAGCTGCGAATAAAAATGTTCCATTTATCCTTTTCTCTGAACGTTCACAAATTCATTGTGTTGTTTACGTTGTTAGAATATTAAGTTCGGTAAAGAAATACTAAGCCAGCAAAGGCGTGTGTCACTCAGTGAATGAATGTTTAATATTTGCTAGCTTTTGCGCACACATGTGAATTGTATCTTTATTTTGTTTACTGTGTACTGCCGCAGAGCATCAACAATGAATGTAAAAAAGCACACACCAATCATATCGGGAGTTTCTTGACTTTGGTACTTAACCTATGGTCCGTGGACCTCTAGTGTTCTCTGAAGGCACCAGAAGTGGTAAGCGAAGCGACCATGCGGAACATAGGAAATAGAACACGGAAGTCTTTTGGAGGCAATCACACATTAAGGTTACACGTTCACACAGCGCAATGTAGTCCCAAATTAAACAGTTATATTTGCTTGTCTGTATCGATATTGGACGTAAAGAGGTTAGTTATGTTGTAATAGAATTAAATGGCTGAAGCTTGCGATAGCTTGGTGGAGTACAAAATTAAAGCAAGGTGTAAGACAATAATGATTGATTGGTGCACCAGCTAACTGTCTATGCCTAGGTAACTAGGTATAAAAATTATAAAAACGCATGTTATCTGAGTAGTATCCAAACACGAGGACGATCTTTTGACTACATCGCTGAAAGGAATAATAATATAAAAGGTCGAGTATTTTAGATCCAGATACATTGTTCCGCTAACAGCTACACCTATCGAGGCCAAAATTATATCTTTCGAGCTAGAACTAACGGGCTCACAAAATGTTATTGAAATCCTTTGAGTAATATCGTAGATATCATTACAAGCACCGTGAAAGGGCTTTTATGATTTATATTAACATTATATAATAAATACATCTGCTCTCTTTAAGAAAACAGGTGGTTTTCTACATCAAATAAATACAATTTCAAGGAGTCTACACTAACAACATAACGAAGCTTCAAAAAGAATACTTCAGTGTCAGTGCCTTGTTTGAAAGTTCCTAAGAGCCTCTTAAAATGTAGAATAAAAATACTGAAGGTGAAATTTCAGGAGGACATGACAAAGTAAATAGGATCCGCCAGAAAATCAACAAATTGTGATAGAAAAAAAAACTGTAACAACCTCCAATTTTTTTTTCTACCAGAAATGTGATAATCCGAGAATGGGGTTTTTAGTCATCTTTGTATTATGATTATCTACATCGATATCAGTAGCAGTATATTATTATACTATGTAATTATTATTAGCATAATATTCTTGTATTTCGAATAATATGATTTTATAGAGACTAATATTACATCAATGAGCTCTGGAAGCTACTAAATCAATGTCGCCAGTAATGCCACTAAATTTATATGTACTTAGTGCAACTAAATTAACGAATCACAAAACTATGCCAAACTAGGTTTTGTTAGTTCTAAACTAGATAACTGAAATATAAAAAATAGCATCAAGTTGGTACTTTAATTGAATCTGTATCTACGAGTATGACATCATCATCAT
Organism: Laspeyria flexula; assembly: GCA_905147015.1. NCBI lineage: Eukaryota > Metazoa > Arthropoda > Insecta > Lepidoptera > Erebidae > Laspeyria > Laspeyria flexula. The sequence goes on along the minus strand of LR989960.1, from coordinate 12,785,763 downwards.
TGCAACCTATAAACGTCGCACTGCTGGGCACCGGTCTAGGTAGTGACGGAATAAGAATACGTATAAATAAAAATCAATTGCTGAGATACACATGTACGCGCATCACCTGAAGATAGCTTTGGCTAATTTATTTTTATTTGCATTTGTTATTGAGAGGAGGATTGATATGGCGGACATTTTTGTCCAAAATCCAAGGGAGAAGTCAGTAATTCTAATTTTATTTTTGTATGAAAATCTCAATGTATTGTGGGCTGGTATTAATATAAAATTAAAGAGTTTATTTGTTTAACTGCTTATCTAAACAATTATAAATCTGGTGCGGCTAGATATGGTTGAGCAATTCTTGACGCTTTAAAACATCACACCTTAACTCATATGAGAGGAGTAATAACGTTTGATGCGGTTAAGACATGAACCAATATCAAATATTTATAAATAAATTTGCTAAAATATACAAGTACCAGGTAAAGTACGTAACAGATTATTATTTATTTTTATACGCAATTCGTAACGACGTACGTCAGCACGTATAAAAGTCTCATTCATCATCAACACCAACTCAACATACACGTTCGCGCTTTTCAATTAAGTACGTATGTGCTTACATGCCGGAACAATATTATTGAATTTTTCTAGATGGAAGACGTGTTGGTCGCCCATTTGATTACCGATAATTGGAGATAATAACCGGCACTCCTACCAAGCCCACCTTTAAGCCCAATTTGCAGTAAAAATGTAAGTATGTTGGAAATGTGTAGTGTAATGTCAAATGTCGTACTTGTTACAAAGTCTCAGATAAATATCTAACAGTTAAATGTTGGGTGACTTTTACGTCATTTTGGGGCGATATACTCGTACATTTGTAACTGTTCCTGTTTAAAATGAAATCACACAAATAAAACCGCCTATAGAACTATGACAGTACCAAGATAATGTTTTTATGTTCGCGACCTGATACAAAAATAATATCTAAATATTTGGGGCAAACATGCATTCAGGGTAATCTTTGTGTGTGTGGGATAGGGTAGACAAACGTAATAGCAATGTAAAACTTCGCCTATTCGTACATAAACATTTCAGTTTTATCTGTTTGACTCTTTCTAATGAATGAAACCCCATTTATGTCAATGGTTACTTAAGTAGTATTTTTGCATTCAAAGTTTATCTTTCATCGTCATTTATAGAGTAAATGGTCAAATAGTGGGCAAGATTTGTAAGGTCTGAGCTTAGTGTTGCGGGCTGAAATATACCAATCGTGCTCATAATTCAAGGCACTGTATAATTTATTGCTTAGAATTAGTACTACATTTTCTAGAAATTTCCCAGGTACTCATGAATTTTGTAGTATCCGACAGTGTCATAATCTATACAAATAAATAATTAGTGTGTCTGTTTGTAATAATAAAATAACCGCTTTTTACTACATGCATTTGAATGTGTATACGGTACATATACCAATATAACATTTTTTAAATTTTTGTCTGTCTGTCTGTTTGTTCCAGCTAATCTTTGGAACGGCTGGACCGATTTCGACGGGACTTTCACTGGTGGATAGCTAATGTCACAAGGAGTAACTTAGGCTACTTTGGTTTTGAAAAAATATCAGGGTTTCGTAAAAAAAAATTAAAACTCGAACGAAGTCGCGGGCACAGCTAGTAAATTTATAAAGGTGTTCATCAAATAAGCCTTAATCATATCTTGAATGTGGTATAAATAACACGTTGTAAATGTATTCAACAAATGTATTCATACTAAAGTATGAAATAACTAATAAAATAATATATAAGCCAGGCAATAATATATAAGCAGAGCTAAAAAATGTACTTACTTTAGAAGCTCTTGTCGTATTTCGTAGTAGTCTTGATATAAACCAAGTACATTCTTAGAATATTTCAGCTTCAACACCTCACATTTTAATTGATAAACTTGAAAATTAAGTGAATACTTGAACCAGAGGTTTGAACAAAATTTTCTGCCAAGATTGCTGAGTTGGTTATGCTATTAACACGATTCAAATATGTGGAGATAAAACGGCTAATGTAAGAAGAATTGGCACCCGCATATACCTTCTGTGACGTTTTATTGAGATCATCAATCAAGCCGCTGAACATGACTATGGGAATAGCATTGAGGGTCATTATTCATGCTGTAGACAAAGTGGACGAATGCAATGTTGATGATGATGATAACGCTTAAAAACGAAGCTTACTTATCCTTCAAACAGTGGCAAACAGACGTATGGTCCCCCTGATGGTAAGCGTTTACTGTAGTCTATGGACGCCTGCAGCATAAAGTCACGAGCGCGTTGTCGACCCTTAAGAATCCTGTTCATTAATTTTTGGAAGACCCTACACAATGGTCCTTTGCGGTAATCTCGTTAGAGAGTTCATTCCACATCCTGATAGTTCTTGGGAGGAAAGTCCCTTGAAACCATTTAGGGTCCAAGGTTTATTTAATTTGAAACACCACAAAATTCAGACTGAATGAGCAACATAATTACATGAGCTCGAAAAATTACGTACCTACGATGGCGGCATCGCCTTTGATTGTAGATAAAAACCTTTTTTAATTCAGCAATTTGCAAGAGATTCCTTTTGAAATTAAATTCGTAGAGTGTAATTTTCTATTAATTTACGTTCTTTGATTCAATGTGTATTCTTGATGGGCTTTGTGAGGCAACATGCGCGAAACAGATTAGTTACAGTTGAATTACGTTTCTTTCGTTGGAATCCAATCACTTTTAATATCTTTGTGTTGCGTAGCAGATATATTTGAGCGTTAGCTGAGGAATACTAATCAGGGAATTAATTCTCAATTTAGCTTAAGTTACATGTGTATTACAACTATATCTTTGTGATGAGATTTTAAAAAGAAAACCATCTTAATTTTTTTTGTAATGAAATCTATGTCGCCAAAGTAACTTTTAGAATTTTTAAGATTTTCTTGTATTAGATTTGTAGTATTTGATTGTAAAATTGTCATTGTTAATTATGTAACATTCTTCTTATTTAATCGAATTATACATTCGATTAAATACGGAGATTCAGTACTAATTTTCATTGGACAATTACAATTAAATGTGGTATTTTCATTTTCAGTAATACTTGTCAAAGAGTCTCTTAACAAAGCCAAAGACTAAAACTTTTATTTTGCCGGTAATGTACAAAAAACAAACACACCATTACCACACGACAAAAAATTCAAATAATAATAATATTTTACCACAGTGCCATCTAATCCCAAAATAAGCAATAATTTATATTTGCTTGTGTTATGGATACTAAACAACTGATACACTACCTAAATACATATTATAAATTACACCCAGACATAGAACAAACAATTATTATGCTCATCACACAAAGATTTGTCCTGGGTGGGAATCGAACCCGACCTCCGACTTAGCAGTCAGGTCAGTCACTAGCCAATAGATCAACAGGCCAGTTAAAAAAAAATAAAGGCTTACGACGCAGTGGCAGACTATCTACACTATTTGTAGTAATAAGCTCTTCGAGGCAATCCTATTCACTGGCGTTTTCAAAGAAAAATCTAGGCAAATAGCAAGTAAAAAATGGTATAGCCGCTTGTGGAGGAAAATATTTTTTTAATTTTAAAAGCACTCTATTTAAAGAAGCTGTTTCATTGTAAGCGTTAATAAGAGCTAAATAGAGACCTAGTGAAAAGTTTTCAAACTAATTTAAGCATCAAGGAAAAATGGTGCATCCTGGGAAGGACGGCGGAACAATTTGTCAACGAAGTTGACAACATTTACTTTGAAACTTGCCAAAGTTTTCATGAATATTTATTAGCTTTTCCTTAATACTTACAATTTTCAACGTATTTAAAATTGCCAATGGATCCGAGCAATCAACTGTCCTAGTTTCTGTCTATTATATTATATGTTTTAATTTAGGCATCATTTTTTAGTTTTACATTATAAATAAGTTTTATTACATATAATGTACTTAAGTTCCGCTTGTATATACAAGTATATAGTTAATGTCATAGTTACGAAAACACATTTTTAAACAAAATAAATGAAGGTTCAGAAACAAATAGATCGTTTCAATATTTTAGATAAAATACTGCAAATTCTTTAAACCACGAAGTGGATTTATAACAGCACAAACTTCACGAAAACAATATCATATCGTAGTCGAGTACGTTTACAAACTTAGAAGTGTAGACACAGTAACGTATAACATCTGAGTGATTTAGTAGCTGCACTGTAACAATTACAGGAAACATGTCGCGAAAATACTATCGGACGAAGCGCGTGACATAGTTGATGACGAATGACGTAGACTGAATAGAGAATATAATTAATTAGAACATTTCCTTGTCGAGTAATAGATCTTCAAAGAGTCAGGAAATGGTCCAACATATTTGATTGACCTATATCGATCGACGAAAGAGTCGAGGTCGCAAAAAGTACAGTACTATTTGTCGCTATAATTGACCAGCTATTACACTATTCGATAGTATTGGATTTCTGCTGATGGGAAGTGATCTTCAGAGTTCTTTATATTATAGAAACAGCAATTTCGGAAGCAGTGATTTTGTATCAACAACACTTTGACCCTACAGCGCTTGAGCGATATGTATATTTTTACTAGTATGACACAGCCTAGAATAGCCTGAATAAAGATAGCATCTTTAAAAAAGTTTTCATTTTAAAATCTATTTATTGTGTGCAACCCACATGAGATATGATCCTCTTTATATGAGTTAAATTAATGTAGAATAGTGTGGATAAGAGTAATAAAAAGTGTTAAAATATGAGTGTATCTCGTGGAACAATGCTTCAATGCACTAGGATCTTGTTTGCCTGGTTCTGAATATTAGATAAAAAAACTTCAAGAATTTTCATTAATATTAAAATGTTTTTATAAAATTAAGACATGCATGCATTAATTAATTAAACTTTAAATAATAGATTTAGTTATCTTTGTCTGCTGATTGTAGTATAACGAGCATCATGATTTCACTTTAGAAAAATAATTTGTATCCTTAGCCATTTTAATAGGAAAGGGCCTGTTATACCTTAATACAGGTTATTAACTAACTTATCAAGGGTAACAGAACTTCACCCATTAGTATTGTAATACCTTCACATATTGTACTCAGAACATAATTTTTTTAAGCCCGTGTACTGATCTCTTTTTTATAAATAAATAATTTTATTATATTAAAAATTATTATATTATTTTGTAGTTTCTATTTAATAAATTAAAAAAACAATAGAAAAATAGTTTAATCATCTCTTTGATCACTAAAATAATGTGAAACATTTTACACTTTCAAAACTACATCTCGTAAGAATTTTATTCATTGTGAAAGAACAATGTGACCATGTGAAAAAAATAAAACCCTTTCAAATAAATCTGATTTGATATATTGGTACTCTTCCTATGGTATGAGGATGTATATCTAAGCTTTTGCGGCTTATTTATATGAGGTATCACATTACATTGATGGATGATAGCTTTTAATGGGTAGCGTTAGTGCAGAGATCGCCAACAGCGGCGGTGTACAAGTACATGAACATACAAAGTGTCAGATGTTAGGGGCAAAATTGGTTTACGATGCACGAACCCGAAACGCGATAATAATAAAAGAAAAAAATATTCACGAAAGCTAATATAGCAAAATAACACTGTAACTTTATAGTGCGTTTTTATATTGAGAAGTAACTTTGGCCATTTTCGTTGGCTTGAGATATTGTGTCTACATATCTATATTAATATTATAAAGCTATAGAGTTTGTTTGTTTGAACGCTAGGATCTCAGGAACTACTGGTTCGATTTGAAAAATTATTTAGTGTTGGATAGCCCATTTATCGAGGAAGGCTATAGGCTATATAACATCACGCTACGGTCAATAGGAGCTGAGCAGTGGCCAAATAAAGAACGACGGGAGCGAAGCCCCGCACGACTTCTAGTCTAATAATAAAATACCTATGTAGCCTTTTTAAATTTTTCTGTAGTAGAATCTAATTACGCTCAATAGAACATCATCGATTGTGAGAATAACAAAAGGTATGCCATTAATCAGATAAAGATATTACAGCGCTACCACAAGGTAATCGATATGTGGGCTGATAATACTCAGCCCACATAGTGACTGAAGGTAATCTATTACCCATAAAATGACCATGATTGCAACGAGCATGCCACATGGAAGTAACAAAACGCCAAGTCACTTGATAAACGCACAGTGACCAACGTGGAAGAAGGTCAACTTTATACCCATCACAATGTTCACATTATAGGTACTCTATAGAAATATTTGTCATATTTGATTGACATTTTAAAATTATGTACGACGGTATTTACGCAATCATTCCTTATTTGAATTATAACACAGCCAATTTAACAAAACATCATTGTAAAATGTAAGTATACAGTTGAATTGCATTCGTACGTCTTTTAAATTAGTATGCAACGAAAATATTTTAAAGTTTCTTAAATACTGTTGTCTGATACTTGGCGCGATCGCAATTTATAAACAGACGTGAAGCCATCCATGTGTCGCATGATTACCCTCACTGATAGTCCAATCTCTACCATCCTATTTAACCAGAAACCTATCAAATAGCTACATATCGTGTAACTTGTCACATTGAGGAAAAAGGGTTCTTGACAGCGGCGTCCTTTATAAACTGGTCAAAATAACGAGGAAAAAGTGGACAGTTTTGTTCACTCGCAGCTTTTAAAACCGAGTGGGTAGACACCGCCCTAATGTTGTTATAATACTTATTTTTCTTTCTTCTCGGTTTTCAAAGGACTTCTTTTGTTTTAGCATATTTCCGAGGCAATTCTGAAAGCGTTTTTAACAAGGCCTATATTATTTCGGAACCATAAATTCAGTTATGTCTGTGTCATATTTTCGGCATATTTAAGTCGTGTAAATGCATTTATGTAAAAGCATGAGATTGTTAAAGCTCCACTATTACGCTAAAATAAAAACATAATGTAAGACATTGAGTTAAGAAACCAATAATTATAGAGTTTAGAAAGACGCTCGCAAGTAGTCTTTAGTATATAATAATATATAATATTACTTATATTTCAAAGTACGTCAGAATACGCCTTATTATTAATAGTTATTATATTATACTTAAGCCTTGTATTACCACATAACTTATCTTTTCTTAGTTGACAGATTTTCGACATATATTTATATAAATTCTGTCACTGTCTCATACACATCTGACACTAATCTGTTAGTGGTGAAACAGGGTCCTAAACTATTAAACGTTACGTCATTAACATTATGTGTAAAGTTAACTAACTGTGTAACTGTAAACTAAGCGTCACAGCAAGGGTTAAATTTAATGTAGTATATAAATATTGACGGCTTTTAAAAACGACAGGTAATCAGTTATTTGTCGGAATAAACGCATAACGGGCAATACGCGCAGGACACCCGATAGCTTTATAACTAAGTCGGGCTATTTGTCTGCTAAAGCAAATATTTCACCAATTCGGGCCCACATATAACAAGGCCATCTCGCATTGTGTTCAACATGGGAACGCTCTTTACTTGATGAAATAATTCGTATAAACGAATATTTTTTCGCTGTTTGTGTGCTTTAGTGGACTTTGAAATTATAATTTGATTCATTTGTGTGCGTGTTTTGATTACATGAAGGACGCTGGTCGTTTTTTAAACTGTGTAATGTGTACGGTGAAAATAAGGTAATGTTTTTTGTAAGGGTTGTCCGAAAAGGAAAAATGTGTAATTTTTAATTAACAAGTTGTAAACGTAATGTTATTTCATGAAATAGCATGTATGTTCGTTAATTAGTACCTATTTCAAATTCGTTTTATTTCAAAACAATCTAGAAAAGTTTGTTAACTATGATTTTTTCCTAGTATATAGGTCAAATCTGGTACAAATAATTCGACCATCAAAAATTTAAAAGAAAAGACAGGTTACTTTGTAAATAATCCATATTGAAATCAAGGTAAATGACAAAAGACAACACAAACGTCACACACAAATAAAATATCTGTAGATTAAACAGTTCGACGTGCATAACAATAAACAGCTCAATAATAAACATCTACACTGACAATTATAATACTCTTCTCTTCTATTTATTCCTAAATGCACAAATCTATATACAACTATATCGTTAAATGGAAACATTGAATTGTAGCTGTTAGTACTACGTAACAGAGGATGTTTTACAATGGCTTGTTAAAAGTTACCGCGATCCGTTCTCGCCGCTTAAGCATGTCCGTCTATAACTCTAGTTTTGAAATTTAATAAACACTGTCCTTTCACAATGCGTGGCCTTGTGGATAAACTATTAATAAACAAGATATAATGCATAACAGTTCGATGCTAATTGGCTAAATTACTCGTAATTATAAATTTGCGTAATAAAAGATTTATCATCTCATTCATAATCATAAGCATTAATCTATGAAGTTTATTTTGTTGAAGCCCGTACGACTTTTCATTTAACGGAAAATACGAAGCGAATCTTAAATGATATTAGGTATTTTTCCAAACTCATTAATAATATATATAATTCATAATGCAAAAAAAAAGATTAATTATCTTGATTTATAACTAATTTTTTTAGCTTTAACAGTTTTAATATATCAGCATTTTCGCGTAACTTTTTCTCCCTACATGAATTATATTAATATAGAAATAACATCATTTCAGCAAATAAATTCACTTTGGAAAATTTATGATCAAGTTTATGAATTGGGTTTAATAGTTTCGAACCTATATGTATGCTATACGAGCTTAATGAGGGTTTGGTTACGATCCGTGAAATATTAAAATTTATAGCTAACCTAAGTAAACCTTTTAAAAATGTTTCGCACCATTACTCGCTAGGTGAAAATCTATTAAGCTACCAGCAATTTGCAGTTGCACTCTAAAATTTCTATTTGCTTCTTAAATGATTGATTGTTCACCGAAAATAAACTAGAACGACGCGAGAGTGCAGAAGCCAGGAATTTCCACTACATTTTTCCAGTCATTTCAAATTTCGCCGGTAAAGTAACGTCTGTATGAAAATTTACGAACTTTCATATACACGTAATAGTGTAATATAAAGTTCACGATTGTATCGGCCGATACAATAAATAACAAGTTTTACTGTATCGTAATAAAGGCACAATAAAAGTTTTATAAGCACTTGATTATGTTCTACAATTGTTAGAGTTAAACTAGACCACGATGTAGAGCGCCGCCTGGTGGGATAGTCACATATTGTTATTATATAAAGGTTGGGATGATTGTGAACACTAACAAAGTTATTGTTTTTGCTAAAGTAGTTTATGACAAATTGGCAAGCGTGCCTTATATTTTAAGAGGGAACACGGCATGCGGATTTTCACACAAAATTATTCCCCTGTTTTCTTCCTCACTAATGCCTCTAATGCAATTTCATTTTTTCGTAATTTCAAGGTCAGCTGTAGACACGTCGCAGTCATTTCTTTTTTTTTTTCAAAAACTAATAACTAAAGAAAACATTACCCGTCAAATATTTCAAAAATTGTAATAAAAGGAGTACCAGACAAATTCAAAGAGTTATTAACATAAAAATATGACAGGAATCCAGCCATACTATTTCTGAAAAATTTAATGTAAAAAATAAATAATCGGCTCAATTTACGAGGGGAATATGAACGTCAATCTCGCCAAATTTTTTTCTTATAATCTGCCTGAACTATAGTTGTCACTATTACACTGTGCGGTTGCAGAGCCGCGTTCCCTCTTAAAAGTACTGCGTTTGGATTTACCATAAACTAAGTGATTGTCAAATAACAAATTGCTACTTATTCCAATGATATACCGGCAGAATGATCCTACGAAATTTTATAGATGCGAAAGTGAGTTTATTGTTACGTTTTCACGTTTGGAATACCATAGATTTTTACATGCACTGCAGAGGTGCCACGCCTCTACGGTACCGCGCCGAGTGGAATGACAGATATAATAATATATGCCCAGTTTTTAGAAACGAGTTTTCAAAAGCATTTCTTATTTTCCTTAAAAAATATAGATTCTTAAACAGTCAATATTGAGAATCAGCGAGATAAGCATCTTAGTATCTGGTTTAACCCTGAAAATATTCTTAAACCTCTTTCTGCGGAGATTGGTTGCGGATATCAGATGGCAGCTCCGTAGATAAAACTAATATATTCAAACAGATCAGTTATATTTAGTGAAAGCGTCAAAACGTAAATAAAAAGCTAAAACATTAATTTATTTAAATAAAAATGAATTGTCGAAGCGCATCACATGAGGATGGCTTGACCGATATGGCGATTTTCTTGTGATTTAAAATTCATTTCATAGGATATCACTAGCTAGTTCGATGGCTAGTTCTTTAGTATTGTTAAATCCAATAACATAAAACAATAATCTAACACAATGATGGTCAATCTCTATATTTATAATAGAATAACCTGAATTATAGACGTAGCAATGCTGCAAAATGCAATTTTGATTGGGACGAAAACAATAAACTTAATATATCATATTACCACTTATAAAAAGTTGGAGATTGTTGCTAGCTATAAATAATTATAATTAATCTCAATTATACTTTTTCTCTCATCTGTGTTTATAATGTTTTAGTAAAATTATAATACACAACAGATTGCGTTTGAGTAAATTGTAATTGTACGCATGCTTTACTTTATTTGAATTTAATTTTTTGAACAGATACATAAGTGTTTTTTAATTTTATACAACAGATTTACGTGGCGTATAATAATTTTAAGGTTATAAATCCCTTTTTGTTTGTCCGACGCTCCGTTCACTTTTGAAATTCATATTTCGATATATTTTAGATATTTTTGTGCCTATATGGTTTATTTTTTCTATTTATATTATATTTATAGACCTCTCTTATTACTGTGATAATAATCCTGAAGTAAGTATTAAACCGTTCTAATTGCAATCACGTTTATAATACATAGTATGTATTAGAAAAAAAAATGTAATTTTAAGATTACTTGAGAAAGAAAAGTTTTATAATAAAATTCATCCCGATAAGGCTGGGAGGCACCTGAAGAGTAATTTACCACACTAAAAAACTTAATTAAAAAGTGAAATTCCAGTTTTTTTTGAACACGGATGAGTTTATGGAGTATTAAGATTTTAAGACATTCAAGCTGCTATGGTTCGCTTTTAAGTTAGTAATGTTCTAACGACATTAACCAGAATTATAAAATTTGAATTATTTTGCTCTAGCTTTTTAATGCCAATAGGATATCGAATTCGTTTGGTTGATGTCAAAATCACCACAGCTTACATTATTACTTACATAAAAAGCTTTTTTACAATTGTTTAAAGAAATTAAGTACCAATCGAACATAGTTCATATTTTAAAACTTAAGTAGATAATAAGAAAGTTCTGAATAAAAAACTACCTGTATAACTTTAAATTCTACAGCGGAACTTTGCAAGCGAATATTTAATTTCCTGATCAATCAAGCTATTAGATGCCGCCGTTTAACAAGGAACTTAGTAAGAAACTAATAGCTCAAAGTAACAAGAGCCTTTACTTCACTAGTGATTCCAGAAATACGCCAGACAAGTTAAACTCTCAATAAATTGATTAGTCATTTCTCAGTTTCCTTCTGCCGTAATAAAATTTGATTTAATTAGTGTCATCATCATCATCAGCAGCAACCCATTAAGTCCCACTGCTGGGCTCGGGTCTCCTCTCCTCTATCTAGAGAGCTGAGTGGGTTTTTAGACCATAATCCACCCATGCTGGCTGGTGGATCAGACATCTCTTAGAATTTCTTCTAGTGTGTGATTCCTCACGATGTTTTCCTTCACCGTTAGCAGATGGTTAGTCACTTGACTAGTACATATAAATTCCACAAAGTGGAATCCACATTGGTACTGCCGGTCGGGATCGAACTCGGACCGCGTGATTTGCACGCCGGTCCCTTATCCATTCAGCCACCATCGCTTACTTAGTGTATGTTTCAGTAACTATGTGTGGTGGATCAGTTCTAAAACTATGCTTGTAACATTAAGATAGGTGAAGGTAATGTTTTAAGATAATCTTCTTTTTTTGAAGTCGATTTAAACAGGATTTAAGTTCGGTATATATAATCCTGAGGCTGCGTTAACCGTATAGAATTAGGCGGGCCTTTCACATGATAATCCAATTTTGACATATAAGGTTATACTTTGAACAGAAATGACAAACGTATATACTGGTACATATGTATTGCCATTCGTCATGGTAAACACGAAGGGTTAAAGACAAACAGAAACAATAGGGTCCACCATTGTTCTTCCATGGTAACCCACACACACACGCAATAATCATTTAAAGGTCGTTCTAAACTCAACTCACGCAAGTAAACTCCAATACAACGAAGTTCGAGCCTACGACCACTGACATTCGAAATCCTAAGCTTTTAATCAATGGGATTAAGCCTTAGTAAACTTGGAGGAATTCGGACCGGATTGGTACAGCCATTTGTCAGTAAAGACGAAAGCAAAATCCACAGCCCCTATTTACAGACTACTCGATCGTTGCCTAGCTTGAGTGCTTGGTTACCGAAACAGCGACAACAATAAATCTAAAGTCAGGGCCGGATTTGAACTGTAAATTAATTCGCGACAAGCGCTAACTTCTAGTGCTAAACTTTGCTCAGAGACTAGCTTTATACAATTTATGTAAGCATAGGAAACGACTGTACAACGAGGCATTAGTGTCGGGCTTAAATGGAGTAGAAGTGTTGAAAACCCATTTCGTGTATTCGCACTAATTGCTAGAACCACTAAGCGTTTCAGATTTAACGTTATTATTATAATTTGCGTTATAATTGATGTTCATATTAAGTATCTTTGTTATTAAGGTTTCCGTCTATTGATAGCGTTTCATAGATATAACTTTCGTCAAGAATTCTATTAAGGAGCATTCCACTAGAAAAATCCTCAGCACTGACTGTTCAAAGCGAAATCAATCAGCTGTAAGTAAAGTAATTTAAACTCTCGCTTGAACCATTAGAGGAAATACATCTACATTGAGATTTTTTCCTTTCCTGGCAACACTAATACTTACCTACCCAAGATAGTCAACACGTACCTCACTATTCAAGAATTCAGCCGTAATTCCAAGACTGTTCTAAAAAATTGGTCGAGTATATGAAAGAAATAAAATATATCCTCGCTTCAAAAGACAGGATATGCTATCGAAATTCTGACTCGTTTTATCACACAGTATATACTATGATAAAACATCAGTACTTGATTTATGGAGCATCTTTTGACAGCCTAAAATTTATTTCAATGCGTATCTTATTTTTATGGAAACGATGGGCATTGTAGGACGTTTCGATCGATCTGAATTGTTCTAAATAATACACTTTTGGTAAATTCTTTAACTGCCATACAAAGAGATGTTCTTAACTTTAAAGTTTATTTAGTAAAAACGTGTAATACTTAAGTCGATACGCCTTAAGACGATTATTCAATGAAAAAATTGTGATAATGGCAGATTACTGCTAATTGACCTCTCTGAGTGCGGCAGTATGGGTTTTACCTTGTAAGATACAAGCAACATGCCAAACTTTAACAATAATGCTAGTGATTAATTCAATGTTATGCAGAGCAGAGCACATCTCAATCGCAGTTTAATGAATGTCTTTACCCGCTTTTGTATAAAGAAGAAACAACAAAATGAAATACAATTTGTTCCTCATTTACATGACTATGGATTGTTAGTGAAGTAAGTTTTTAATGAAGAATACTTTTGTGAACGGGTCGTTGATAGGATTACAATACAACAGCTTTATATGATTTATGTATATGTATAACTACTACAGAACTAAGCAGAACCTTGTCAAATTGCAGCATCATATCTCGTCCAAATATTCTATCATTGAAGCTGGAATCCACCAAACATATTCGGTACTTTGAAAACCTTTGCATGTTGCGGATATTATTGTAAACAAACATCTTTGCAGCGAATTTTAACTAACACGCTTGTATTATTGTAATAACTACAAATGTGTAAACTGTATTAATAATTGCATCAGTGACTCAGCGGGATTGTATACGACTACTGCACAAATGAAGAAAATGCGCCCGATTAATGACAATAGGGTCTTTCCCTAATATACGTAATATAATTGGCAAAATCACCACCTAAAAATTACCATAATTGGCACCTTAGTAGAAATAGTCGTAACGCTATATTTTTATCCGACTATCAGGACGGGTATTGTTTTTCGCGCGCATCTTGTATGTTTGTAAATTTCTTTATTCCCACGTTTCTTCCAAACGGCTCGATGGATTCCGACAATTAAGGTATCGTTAGATTCTTCTCATAAACCCAAGTGTCCTTGGATAGGTATTAATAAAAAAAAAACTGCGTACTTTTGGCTCCAAATTGTAAGTAGTTACCATTTTTTTAAACCAAATGTATCGAGTAGGGTATCAAAATAAAGAGAATCAAATGGAGATTACAAGTATATACAAATGTTATGTATTTAAATTTAATCAGGAATAATAATTACAACAATTTTTCGATCTTTTTAGTGTGTTGCTTATCTGTTGATTTTTTGCAGTCGGGTTATTATAATTTTTAATTATTTACTTGTTTTATGGTTATTTTATAATACGTAGTTTTGTTTTATAATTAAATACACATCAACTCCACTACATTTATAAAACAAAACTACGTACTATTAAAGCCACAATATCATTATTGTTCTGTAACGGCTGCAATTGACAACGTCAGAATATTTTTTGTTAGAAATAGTTGGTTTCAATACCTTGCAGTATATTGAATTTACGATTACTTGCTGACAGCTGTCAACCGTTACAAAGGTTGGGAATTGCGAGATTTCTCTCAAATGAGCAACCCGATTGGGAAACCGCAGTTAAATTGTGTGAGTAGGGTATCCGGAGCTCATCTAGGGAGCGCTATTCTAGTTCCAGGAGGGACTTTGTTACAGGTTGCTAACACAGCAATTACCTTTGCTTACTATGAGAAATCTTTACGCTAGTTTATCGTTTTATTTATGGAATAGGCTCTCGTGTCGCTGGGACGTTTACAAACATGTAATAACGGACACAAAGTACCTTCAGACTTAGAACAATAATTATTTGTCGAAAGCACAAATATTTGTCCAAGACAGGACTCGACCCTAATCGCAATGCTACGACCACTCACGAATAAGAATCGAGAATTCTATAATAAGTGTAAAAAAGGGACAGATCAGGAGTACCCTCAACTGGCGAGAATGCATGAAAAGACTGATGAATGTTGAAGAAGCCAAAGATTTATGTCAGAATCGTAGCAAGTGGAAGGAAATGGTCTCTGCCTACCGAGGGGTAGGCAGAGACCATTTGTTGGGAAAGAGGCGTGATCTATATGTATGTATGTGTAAAAAATGGACATTAATTGTTCATTATTACCGACCTTTGATTATAAAGTGAATTTTTTTTTAAATAACATGAAGTGATAAACAAGTGCCTGTAAATTGTGAGTGTCAAGTGACTGTCACCGTGGCGCAGTGGTTAAGGTGGTCGCCTCGCCACTACATCGCCGTGTTGGGTGACGTGGGTTCGATTCCCACACGAGACAAATATTTGTGTGATTCATAGATATTTGTTTCTAGTCTGGGTGTACTTTGTGTCCGTTAGTTTCATGTATGTAAAGCTCCCCGCGACACAGGGCTTGTTCCATAGCGCGGGCGTTGTCTTTTAAAAAAAAAAAAAATATTATAATATTTATATAGTCTTTATACAGAACCGTAACTATTGATACTGCCTCAGTACATACATACAGTCTCTTTTCAATGATCAGTATCTGAAAATTGGTAGAATTAACGATCTCTATTAATCGCCGTTTGGCTTTTACAAGGCTTTGACGCGATTATAATAATACCTCATATTTAGCAATAATGGTTAATTTACTGTGCAATTGATTCGTGAATAATGTAGGCTCAAAATGCAAGTTTAAATTGCTATGAATTTATATACATTTGCATTCGTTGGAGCCTCGATTAGTGAATGAAATGTAAACAAAACTTTGCGGCATATTTGTTCGGTTAACTAATTATTATGTACATCAGCTACCACAATTATATTATTAACCAATTCGTTAGTGCATATGACGTGTGTTTAACTAGCTGGAACTGTTAATTCATTAAAACGTACCTTATCTAATATTTCACTGGATACTGAAAATAGATTTAATTTTTATTTTATGATCGTAACAAAACAAATCATCTTTAGTGAAACTGAGTGATTAAAAAAAAGTGATAGTGAAAGTGAACCGGACGAAACTTTGATCGACTTGTCCATAATGTCCATACAACGTTAGACTCATGGATAAAGGAGTTAGTAGTCCAGCAGTGGAATGAAAGGGACTTAATGAATAATTAAGTCGCGTAAAAATTGAGCAGCGCCCGACTATATGTGAAGTCATGCTCATCGAATATCGACAAGGAGATATGTATATATATTATATTAAATTGGCACCCAACACTAATCGATCTTTGGCAGTGTGCGCTGGCCCCAATCCGGCCCTGTATTCGCCGATCAACTAAATCCGTGTCATGTCTTAGCTAAGCCATATTCAATGCGAAATTATAAAATAATTATTAATATGGTTGTATACCTTTTACCACCTATGTCGATGTCAATTATAACCATTGTATTATTGGCAACATTATTAGAAAGTAACTGAGCCGACGTCGCTTCGTTCTATCAAATGCTAATATCAGCTAGGAATAGTTTTAACAGGAAAAATATTTTTTTCCCGACAAGGACCTTTCCCGGACAAGCTATGATAGAAAATGTTTAATAATTTTATTAACACAAACAAAATAATTATTAAGAAGGTGTACAAACCATTATTAGAAAGTAACTAAGCCGATGTCGCTTCGTCTATCAAAAGCTAATAACAGCTAAGAATAGATTCAATAGGAAAATATTTTTTTTCCCGTCATAAAGACTTTTCCTGGACTAGCTATGATAGAAAATGTTGTTTAATAATTTTATTGACACAAATGTTGTCTTCATCGTAAGTAAATAGCCTTCAAAGCGTCGCGTCGGGCATATCAGGCAGTGGATTAATGATATTTTCGATAGTATCGTGACTACTTAATTCAATTAATTTAATTTAGTTGGTTTTTATTTATGCGAAGTAAATGTTACTGCAGGGACAAGTTATGTATGTAAATACGGGAAGTAATAATTAGTATTACTAAATTGAGATTGGTCTTTCGTATTAAGACGTCATTGAAATGGCATCACTTTTAGAGTAATTACAAGAAAATTAAGATATTCATAATACCATTTTTATAGTCAGAAAACATGAGATATTTTAAAGATATTCTTTCAGAGCTTTGAGATGGTGATGGCTATTGCATAAAACGGACCGGTATAGTGAAGAATAAATGTTTGCAGATTTCATTCCTGTTAACTTCAAACCACACAAACCAACATTTGACATCCAGGATACGACAAATTCACTTCAATGGACACAACACTATATAAAGCAAGCATTCAGGTAAAGTTTCCTACCGTAGTTTAAAATATTTACAAGTTTCTCACATCAAGTAGTGGACCACGGTCGACTAGATATAAGCCCGAACCGATTCCGCAAGGGAACAAAACACTGGTGTACCAAACATGTTTATGCAAAAAGTATAGCTTTTATTCTAGGTTTGATAAAGTAGAGGAGTTTCTGAGGCTTCGTAGATAAAAATAGGGTTGTTATGATGACGCAAGTGAGGGCATTAGGGTGCCCTCGTTGTACTAAAATAACCGCTAGTGTTGAGCCTACTAATTTTGGACAAAGAGCGAATGTAGAGGCGGTTTTGGACGTATCTTTTATTATTTTCAGTAGTAATGTCTTTTTGAATTTGTATTTGAACAGTATTGCCGTAACACACAAAAATATACAGCATTTTAAAATAACAAAGTAGAATTAACACATACATAGCATCACGCCTTTTCGCCCATAGAGATACGTAGAGGTGTATGACACTCATATTTCTGCAGCTCTGGTTATATATTCTGGCCCACATCTGGTCACATATCATAACATTCATAGAATTGTTTTAAGAATTTACATTTCTAATCTGTTAAATCTAATTTAGCACAACAATATAAATTATCTAAATAATATATTATAATAACACAGAGGTTAAATTAAAAAGACAAGCATGACATTAATAAAAAGGAAAAAAAAAATTCTAATAACGCAAGATTGATGACTAAAATAAATTAATAACAGATAACTTAATTCTTAAAAGCTCAAGACTAGCACTCAAGTATTATTAATTTTGTTAGAAACGATTTTCCAAGATGTTACAGCAAATTGTTGGAGATATTTTGCTCTAATTTACTGTTTTTGAAAAAAAGGTTCAGTTCGTTTTTCGATAAAACACTCAGTTATATGAAAAATTGTGTTTTATAGACAATCTCTCTGGTTATTCCTCTGTGTACCCAGAATTTCAACATTTACAATAGGTACAAGAACCAAAGTTAAAAGACATAACTCCTAAAATAAGGAAGTTGAAGTAGCAGTGGACTTGTCATATCTGCAGGACTGATGCACGATGAAGCAAGCGTGTCCTTGAGTAGACTCTGCGACTCGGCAAGCGTAAAGTAGGATGCTCACCAGCAAGGTGAACCGACGACCTAAAAAAGGTTGTTGGTCTGACTGGATGCGGAAGATGGAGGACCGAGTGTTATGGCGCGTATTAGGAGAGGCCTATGTCCAGCAATGGACTGCAATAGTCTGAAATGATGATATTATAATTCCCACAACGGACATTTCTTGTACATTGATTGTATAAAACACAACACGTTTCTCATTTTGCTCCACTTTAGTAGCCAGACTAACAGTAGATACCGGCTCGGATGAAGCAGTACAGTTGGAAAGCGGGAATTGTATTGGGCGACAATAGGCTCACTCAAACAAACGAGTAACTGGCGAAATATGAGTGTAATTAATATACTTTAATACACTCCAGGGAATTGCAGACTCGTTGATGTTAATTGTATCTGAATATAAAATAGCTTGGTTGTATGAGCATTAAATTTTGTGAAGTGTGAAGTAACTGTCTCTGACGAAATTAATTTCGAGGTATGTGGCTTGGTTTGGGCCTCATATAATCGCACGCTTTCTTTCACTTGGAACCGTCACTTACTAGTGAGAACAAAAGTGGGATTGCGACCGCATGCGCTGGAATAGACGACGCGCTTGGCTCTCACTTTTTATCTATTAGTAAATTACGGTTTTAGGTGACAAAAAAATTAAGTGTCGGAAAGCCCGGTTTGGAGCGACCAGATGGTGCAACCCCTAATCACTTATTCATGCCTCTTTATCAAGAGAACGATTTGCTTGGAATCTAACAAAATGGTCAATTACCTAGATAATAATTATACACTTTTGAACACATATACTTTTCCCTGAAGGCGTAGGCACACCCACTTCACGCCAGTTATGTTAGATCTTATGTAATAGATGGCGAGGTTACTGCCAACCGGGCATCTATGTTTCTAAACTCCGGGCTCATACTGCGAATTTATAATTTGTAAAATTTGGTATAACGTGATTTCTATTGAAAAGATCGGAATCAACAAATAAAGATAAGTCCACAGCAGAGAAGCGATGCATTGTAAACAAACTATTTATTTCCGATATTTTGCTAAATCCGAGTCCATTATTAACATAAGACACGTCTTCTTTTCTCTGGTCATCTCCATTGTGGCGGAATCTATTCCCAAGGTTCTGTATTGAGCGTGATAACATCTTGATTGTAATTACGTTTATGTTACTAAATGCGTCGTAAATAGCTCTTTATTAATCGAATAGATATCATGGATAGTTAGAAATTGGAATTACGTAATCGACAGCCTAAAAACTATATTCAAACTTAATCCCAAGTGACACGAAGACTACCTATTATTACGTTAGAATCTAATGATCAGATTAAAAGACAAGATATACTAGACTCCATTAAAATAGGCATTGTTTTCAAATGACTCCAGCCGATTTTTATCAAATATCTTTGTCTAAGTATCTAAATTAGCGTTGGAATAAAAAGTTTTCGAAGATTTGGAAAACCGATTATTCGGTGGACGGCAGTGGCCATATATGTCTTATCTTCCTTTAAAATTACCTAATTTGTTCCCTTTCGTAGATAAGAAGGAGCCATGAGTGGAAGCTAGTTAAAATTATTCCAGCATTCGGAAACCTAACAGTTACATAAAAATCAAGCTGCTTACAAAGGAGTAAAACGCAGGTGAAATTGCGAGGCAAAGGTAGTTCACACAAAAAATTCAAATTTATAATACATACACGCGACATGAAAACCCAATAAAGTTAAGTGATCGTAACTCTTACCGGAGTTAATGTAAATATCAGATCATACGTGAAGTACCCTCATAACAAGGACATAACATTTCATTTAGGAGTAATAAACCTTTACATTAAAAACCGGACAATTGTGTGTCGGTCCCGTGCACCGAGAGTTCCGTACAAACTTAAAAAATCATAACAAGAATACAGGACAAAGCAAACTGTGTTATACAAAAATAACGTACATAGGTTTACATTTTATTTTGCTCCCGTTGTTCTTTATTTGGCCACTGAGCTCCTGATTGGCCGTAGCGTGGTGTTATATAGCCTATGTTACTCAGTGATAGTGTAGCTTTATAACAGTAAAATAATTTTTGAAATCGGTCCAGTAGTTTCTAAGTTTATTCGTTACATACAAAAATACAAACCCTCTCTCAAGTCTCTTTATAATATTAGTATAGATATAGATTATTTATAAGCACGATCATATTTAAGTGTTTTAATATAAGAAGAAATACAAGGAAAAGGGCTCATAGGCAAATATAACAACGCAGTGATTCTAGTAAGGTTCCTTTTTTTCTTTTGATGAATGGAACCCAACATTTAACCAATAGTATGTTCGTATGACCGTTCGCAGTGGCGTAAATTAGGTGAGGCGTATGTTCAGCAGTGGACGTCGTTGGGCTGATATGATGATGATGATGATGATGTTCGTATATTCTATCTATCATAATATTCTAAAATTGGGTTTTATTAATTTAAGGTTAATTAAGCACAAGAGCTACGTTTTATCTGGACATTAATGGGGTATGTTGTTTAAATGTTTATGCCACGTCAATCTTCATTGTTGTATTAATTAATCTCTGCGGTGAGTTCCATCAGTCAAGAGATTGGTTTTAGTATGTATGAAAGGGATATTATGTGGTATCTGTATTGTATGATTGTATTGGCGGAAATTAGGTGAGGCCTATGTTCAGCAGTGGATGTCATTGGGTTGATATGATGATGATGATGAATCCTATTTCACACATTTTCGGATTTTTTCATTGTGAAACTTGATATTGCTTCTTGCCAAATTTCACGATTCTATATCAACGTAAAGTAGGCCCCATAGGTTTAGACTTTTTGATCGTCAAGATATGCGACAAAAATGGAGCATATCTCTTGATTGCGTTTAGTTAGAACTCTGGTTTATTTGCGCCAAGGGATTGCAGCCCCCAGTAATTGTTATTAATTTCAGTTTAATAACTCTACGTATTCTTAAGAAAAATATTCTTGACGGAGGGACAGCCAGACAGACAGACGGAAAACGAAGTGATCCTATAAGGGTTTGTAATTTCCTTTTGAGCTACGGAACCATAAAAATAACATTAACTAAAGCATCTAGTATCTATCTAGTAGTTAAATCCATTCAATACGGCAAAATTTAATTAAGTTTATACCATCTATAAAGTGTATTCGATCTAAGCTAAAATATAGGCTAATCCTGTTTGAGAAAAAGCTCTACAGACGAGCTACTTTATATAATGAACATTATTAATTTTACTAAAGGAGAATAGTTTATATAGATTGGTTCACAAGAACGAAATGAAGTATCTTTCGGATAAATTAAGGTCAACATTGTTACAGAATAGGATCGAGAGCTGAATGAAATAAAATTATCAACTGTCTGCGGAATTTTAATGCTTCATGTAAAACGGGAAACTAAAATGTAAAATGTTAACTTTCTTTATTGTATAATCTAATATACTATCGTGGTTAAAATATTCATGAAACGGGTATATTCTGGGTAAAATGTCAAATGGGAGACCTATTGCCATACAAAAAAGCACACACGCCACTTTTAGTAGCGGCGATTTAGTCGCTTTTTAGGAAGTAAATGCAGCCACAAAATCTCTAAAATGAGTTATTTTGAGTGATTTAACGCAGAGAGTCGCCAAAACGCGATGCAGCATCAATGCAGGTGTAAAATCGCCAATTCCCAGAATAAATATAGCGTACCTGCCCTTACATAGAAACGTGCATCTCTTTCCATCATTCGCCTCCGTGTGAAAAAGCTTGTTAAAATTCCAAATAATAGAAACATTCTGTGTGAGAAGTGTTCACACATTGAGTTCTTACTTCATAAGAGTAAGAACTCAAAAACACTTCTGGTAATCCCCGAAATTGTAAGAGGCGATTATGAAAACAAATAGCGGTACATCTGTACAGAAGAGAAAGAAAAATCCAAATAAATATTTGTATCAACGCCTTTGGCAGGCGCAGCGAGATAGCAGTAGGTTCATATCCTTCTTTTGCGAAAATAAATATTTATATTCGTGACACCAGTGAGACTATATAAAAGTTGTTGATGGCGATGAGTAAAACTTAGGAAAACGTTCACAAGTTGACGTCTATAGACTTAACAGCATAATCATGATTGATATGTGACAGCATTTTAGAATATTGCAAAAAAACAATATAGTTTTATTTTTATTTTAAACAATTATCATAATTATTATTAAATACTTACATAGCAAAGCATTTCGTAATCATTTATTTCATTCCAACAACATGTATTGTTCCATTCACTTTAAACAAAATCTTCGAAAACTTTTATTAAACATTTCATAAAAATAAAATAATGATGAACCAAAAAGAACATTCTTAAGTCCACTGAAAACAAACTTTTTAATTCAATTTTCTTCGGTAGAATTATGAACTTAAATAAAAATCAGTAATAAAAAAAAATATTATGTTTCATAAATTGTTATAATTGAATTGTTATAACTGTTTTATATAAATGTTATATTGTACAACAAGTTGCAACGATTGTCGTATCGAAACCGTGCGCAACGCGCGACACAGCCACGCGGTACGTATCCAAACACCCGACTGAAGCTGAATGGAACATAGAACGTCAACATCTCCGCAAAGAGAATACGACTGTCCTACATCCCCAGATCAGAACTTTGTAAACATTTTAAAAATGAACAAAAGCCTTCATAAAGCACAAAAGCATGGTGACTTATGTGTGAACCTGTCGTAAATTCGAAATTCAATTAGACGTCTTGGACTGCTACCACTTTTAATATTGAGTTCAATTTTGTAATGTGAGTTTCTGAAAAATTTTGTTGCAGCCGGGATTGGAACTGTGCCCGGTAAACGTCGGGTGAGAGACTGCCACCTATCACAGCCTACTTACTGTATTTAATTTTGAAAATAGAAGATATAAGAAGCCTTTACAATATTATTGACATTGTGTTACATTTACGTATAAAATACAGTTTTTTATCGAAATTTATATTTTTGGAAGTTAAATAAATGTGTGTGTTAAATGTATTTTCAGTATCATCAGAACGAAATTGTCATATAAATCACAAAGACAAGCTGAAACCAACGATAAATTGCTTGGTAACATGTAAAATCTATCAGTTCAATATATTACGTACATGCGTATAATATATCGTTGAGAACAATTTCATTAAATTTGTTTCAAAAAAT
The DNA here is from genome assembly GCA_905147015.1 of Laspeyria flexula. Classification (NCBI taxonomy): domain Eukaryota; kingdom Metazoa; phylum Arthropoda; class Insecta; order Lepidoptera; family Erebidae; genus Laspeyria; species Laspeyria flexula. The sequence continues at coordinate 12,761,950 of LR989960.1, read as the reverse complement.
TTGAACATTAAATTATCAAAAATGATATTTTAGGTCCTTTGTGAACCGGAGATTGCAGAGTTAAATGACTTATCATTTAACTCTGCCATAGAAATTTAATTTCGTATTGTATTGCAACAGTGGTCTATATGAAGCCAACCAATTCAAAAAGAGAATTACAGATTTTCAACCAAAAATTTCAAGTCTCAATTTCAACAAAGCTTTGTTTATTCGTGATACAGTGTTGGTGCAATTCAGCGGATATCAGCCGTAATACGTTAGGACACTTCAGAGGTAATTGCTTTTCGAAATTTTCAACCTGCCGCCCGCTTTGCCGCCAACGAGAACCTGATGTCAAATGAGTTTTTTTAACGAATGACATAATAGAGACGTCACACCTGCATTTTCTATTTTTACACTAATATTAAGCGAGATATATTATAGCTTTCATATTGTTACAAGTTTTTATATTAGTCAAATATTTTTTACTTATTTTGGCGGAGAAAAGTTTTTGTGCGCATAAATTGGCTCCCAAAAAATAATAATCTAGGACCATATACATAAATCGACTACACTCAGTCTTACACTATTGTGTGGTTCATAATAAAACTATTTCTTGGAATGTTGATTGAAGTTCTCTACCGTCCAATCGTCATTTATAATACACAGGTATAAGCCTCCGATCTTCTTATAATAAAGTGAAAGGTAGGAGAAAAATGATGAACTCGATTTATAAAGGAGATCACACACTAAGAACTCGTATAACAATACTTGCTTTATTATAGAACACAATGTACCGAAAATAAACTTTTAGGGTTGTGTTGTTCGTTTCTTTTTCTCGGTAATGTAAACATAAATCTTAAAGGTGCGGACAAAAGATATGGTTCGGTTAATCGCAGGCAATGCGAGATTATTATGTTGCGAGCTGTTATAAAGGTGCGCTTACACGGGTAATTTTTGAGCAGCAGTCCACATTTATAAATCAATTTATACAAACTTCATCAATAGCCCTATACCTACGGAATAGTTTTTATTTTTTTATTTTTTAGCTGGGCCCCGTGCCCAAAGAAAGTGAAGGGACTTTTTTATATACTCCAAATTACGTATTTGTTGCGGCAGTATCTCGTAACTTGTTTCCACTTCCTTAAATTGTTTTATCTTGATATGATAATGCGAATACAGCAATTCATATTTGCTCGAGTTTCCTTTACGATTCTATGTCCTGTTGATACTACGCTAAACATAAATTACATTTCAGGTATACTAGAAGGACTATCAACTAAGTGATGGTAGTAATATCTGTACCAGTGAAATAGGGCGTTGTTAAGGATTCTCAGAATATAAGGGCAGCGACTTGATTATTTCGCCTGAAATATTTCGGTCTCAATAACTTGAAGACGTGACAGTCGTCGAAGAATTATGTTTGTATTCTACGGCCTACTAGTGGCTTTTGAGTACTTAGGATTTCCATTTCGAGTACAAGGGTTGCATTAGATTCTACAAGTATATAAATACACTTTCGGTATGTCGAAATACTTACATTTCTTTATGAGTATACTTATTTAGCAATTTGGAATAGCTTTAAACACTATTAAGAATAAGAATATGTTTATTAACATACATATTATCATAAAACATTATGTTAAAACAAAATAAATATAAATAAACAAATGGGTACACCTTAGTAACTAAACATAATGTTTAATTACTGAAGCTCCCCACACTAGGCAATTCCGTCTTTTTTTCCCTTTTTTTTTTCCCGTGGGATTGATACAGCTCTATTGATTTTTTTGCAAAAGCGGCCGTTTACACATTCTAAAATCTATTTTTATTTATTTTTACGCCCCACAGTTTTTGTATAAGGATTAAAAATATCATAAAATACTCCGAAGTTAGTGATGAGAAAAATGTGAAATATTTCCAGTTGATAATATAATAAAATAAAACTTTATAAATGTATAATCAACCGTATTTATTTGATTAACTAACTATACGAATACAATCAAGATTGAACTCGTAGGTGTACGCTTCAGTTCCGTATTCAGGAAAACATAACAGTACCTATTGCGTCACATATACTAGGTCAATATTTACTGACTTTCTACCTGCTTTTATTTACGTTTACATGCGAGTAAATTCAAGTTTATTTGATTAAGCCGACATGGGTCTAATGACAGAGCCGAAAACAATGTTGGCTGTAAGACCACAGACTCGTTGGTTGCGGATAAGGCTTTATACCCTCAATGTTACAATCTACGCCAACTTTTCTGATTCAGACAACGGTATTTGTACTTTAGGCTTATCGTGAATATCTTTTCTGTGGTGATAGGTATCCGATTGACTTTTATATTGTTGGTAAAATATTAGTTTTACATTGAATGAATAACTTAGATACGAGAATTGATGAAGTTTAGTATCTAATTTAAGGACGATATTTACATTGGTACATTCCGCAGATATATTAGGCAATTTTAATATTATATTATACAGTTAATGGCTAATTTATTCAAACTGAATACATATTGGTGTCTATCTAGATAGCGTTGCGGAGGTGAACAGGTATAATTCATCCTATCAACAAAATAAAATAGTCCTATATTTACATTTTACATGTTTAAGTCGAAACTTTTACTACTAGAAACAAGAAAGGTTGAAATGATGATTATTTATCATCATTTCAACCCATAAACGTCCCACGGCTGGGCACATATCACGTCCAATGAATGTGGAGTGAATAAAGTCTACTAGACCAGACGGGTTGGTATAAGGTTTGTTTCGAATTTTCCTTTTATTGCAGTGTTCTTGTTTGCATAAGGTTACTCCCATAGTCACCTTTTACGACACCCACGGGTTGAGATAGGGTAGTGACATTATGTATTCTTAAACCGTCACTACACGGAAAAATAAATGTAATCAAAATATAATACATTATTATTTCGCAAAACTTTTATTTACTGCGTACACCCGCATACTAAAATATTGACTTAGTCAAATAAATGATAACTGTGTTCCTAGCCGAAAACAAAAACAGAAGCGACTGATCAATAGAGTGACATAATATTTATGTGTTCACATAGATTTTGAACAAGGTTACTGCCCGCAGCTATCAATCAAAAGTGATCGAACAATTTGTTTTGGTGCTAAGAGTGTTTACGAGAAAATTCAATAGTTTCTTTCTCTATAGTCTATCAATCATGTCTGTAACGAGTAGAGGGTGTTTGTAACACAACTTCAAGATGAAAAAAATGGCAATGTAAGGAGAAAAAAATATTTTATGATAATTTTATACTCCCACGGATTCTATGAAAGATCAAGCAAAGAAAATCTGGTAAGATAGGATTCTGAACTGCGCTAATATGTTTTGTGAAATATAGATACTTTTTCAGTTCGATAGATCTCATACTTAGTTCAATATAATTTTAAATTTTCCCTTCAAATTTATAGCTCAACTCAGAAAAGTAAGAACCTACAAATTTGTGGTTCCAAATTTTGCTTCATTTTGATGTAAGTTTAACCTTGTGTAGAACTTGTCACATAGCGAATCATCTCCATAATCAAGTCCATTTTAAATTATTATTATTACAACACTGGGGCACATCAAGATTTTTCAACGAACATTTTATTAAATATCTGTACTTATAAATTTCTGTATGTGCATAATGCGAAAATAATAGTTAAAATTTCACGACCACTAATAAAATGTAAGGCAGTATTAACATTTCGTACTTTTCATATTTTATACTCAGGGGAGTTACAGTAACACTGTGCAGTTAAAACATCAGAACGGTGCCAATAAAATCTCTATACGACTTCGCTTGCAGATAACAAAATTACTATTGTAAAGTGCACCGTGAACTTGGTCCGGAGAAACTTGAAAAGTTAACAAAACTCAAGTTGAGAGTCTTGAGTCCTTAAGGCCCAAGATAATCGGATTGTAGCAACAATGGCACTGTAAGTGCGATTAAAAGCAATTAATTGAACATATTTCATTCCACATTTGGTTCTGAAATCTGATACCTTTTTACCCAAATTCTGAAAGAATATTAAGTATTCTATGAACATATACAGAACGGCACATCAGTCAATGGAAAACACGAGACAGTATAGGCAGCTTTATTTAAGAATTCGGCGGGCTATAGTCTACAAGTCTAGGGATCCAATCGCTTGTAATATACATTCGCTCTTATTTATACATTTAAATCAAAAAAAACAACAAATTATATATTTTTTCACTCCATTACATAAGTACGAAACGAATCCCAGAACATTCTATGATACATCTGTATTTATAGAACAATACGATAAAGATCAAGTCTTAGTCGAATTTAGAGCTAAAATATAAAATAATAATTGTGAAGGCTATTTGTATATTAATATGCTAATAATTTTGTTGAAACCTGAAATATCGTTTCATAATTTTTATTGTAATATATCTAACATTCCGTTTTAAATTGCTTTCATATCTAACAAAATAAATAAAGACGAAATAAAAGACAAAAAGTCTTCATTACTATATGAGTCCTTAAAATTAATAAACAAATAAAAATTAAATTAAATGAGCTCTAGTAATAGAGAATAATTTAATTTGAAATGACAATTAAATATTAATATTTTTATATCCAATTGTCGAGTTTGAAAAATGTCGAAAAAGATGGCGTGATGAAATAGTAAAAAAAAACACGTATACTTAATTTTAATTGAACGGTATACGGTGACCTCAATTATTATAAAACTAAGTAACAAACTTGCTTTATATTCGAAACTGAAAGTAATTTTAATACTTTCGAGACCTCTCTAATACGAGTTGGAAATAAATTTAATTAGTAAGGCTGTTTGTTGTACACAATATAGATCTAAATACTGAATATCGATTGAAAGTAAATTCTTAACCAGAACACGACTATAACACGTATCTACACATAGTCAAGAATCATTTTCCTTTGTACAAAAGAAACAGGACACGTTTAATCTTGGCTTTCTTGCAGTCTGTTAACGTCAAACAAGCAGCAGACGACACGAAGGAACCTGCAATTGGTTCAACGGGTATTCTTTTCTTTGAAACATGTCTTGCATCTGTTAAAAGGACGATGTATTGCGTTTGTACTAGCAAATGCCATCAGTTGACAGTTATTTACCGAAACATCTCTTTTTAAACTTGATGAAACAAATAGTATAAATATTATTCAGACATTCTTTTTTATCTTACCAATATAGCTGGCAAAATGATTGTGTGATACACCTCTGCCTAAACGGTGTTATGTTATGTTTACTATATAAAAGGTTATAGCTTTATTATTTAATACCGTACCATTTTGAAATTTATCGCCTCTTTATAGTACCATTAACAAATACAACAAGAATAAATACTTTATAAGCATTTAGGCAACATGTTTAAAGACTGTAAAATATAATAATAATATCAACCCTTTAAAGCCCCGCTACTCAGCAAGAGTTTCCTCTCCTCTATCTAGGGAGCTGAGAGAGTTTAGGCCACAACTCGTCCCACTGGTACAATGCGGGTTGGTGGATCAGGTATACCCGTAGAATTGCGTCTAGGGCTTGTAGTTTGCCAATCATGATCTTTCACTGTAAAATAATATTAAGCAAATATTTCTATCCACAGAAGTAAATTACGAACTACCAACTCGAACCTTAAATTGCAATTCCAAAGATTTCTGAAAATATAAAAATAATTAAAATTAACGTTACCGATCTATCATATAAGTTCTATTTGAAATTCTAAACTATGATCACCAATTACGTCGTCCAACGAAGAGGCCAAAACTAAAATATTATTTAGAAGTCAGTTCAGTTTAGATGAACAATTTAACAAGTATGTCACGGCTCAAAAGCCATTAAAAATTTATGCTCGTATTATTATCAGAGGCCCTTAAGTGTTCCCCTGAGGCACGCCACAATTAACTGCAGCTTGGGCGTTGATGAATTTCTTCAATTTACCACTAATATTTTAACGTCAAGGACATAATTTAGGTATAATTAAGAAGCTTACAAGACATTTTCACTCGCCGCCGGCATTGACCTTCTGGTGGACATAAAATTACTTGCAAATTTTCGCAACTTCAAAGTAAGTCTTATAATACTTTTCGTTCTCATTTAAAGTCTGTACAATTGAAAAAAGTAACGTTGCCCTAAGGATTTTCGTTGGAAATATTAAAATGGTGTTTATTTCACGAAAAGCGAGCATTTAGAACGATGTAAGAATTCGAAATATTTTTAATCGCAAGAACAAGTCGTAGTAGTTTAAGCTTGGTAAAACTTAGATACATTTATTTGTTTCAGTATAGTGCACCAACTACACAACAAATGTCAGCAGCTCTTAACGAGAGACAGAACAATATTGCATTCCAACTGTAGCGGTGGCCACAAAGCAATATCATTTGTCATACGATGCACGATTGTTACTAGTATACCTATTGGTGTAATCCCAAACTGGGCGACGAGTAAACAACCGACGGAATACAACTCGAACACATAAAACGCTAAGATAAAATAACTCATCAGATTAAATACGATGCTTTGTAAGAAATAAATCATTCAGGAAAGAACGCTTATAAAGCTGCTCTTAGCAATGATTAATTAAGTGAACGTACTTAAGCAATTTGTTAGCTCAGTGTAACTAATGTAAAAAGCGAGGTAAACGTTTCGAAAAGCCGAACAAAGACAATGGACAATACACAATGGTACTACAGAAAAGCTGATTTAATATTCGGCAACAATAATGTTCATAATTTCACAAGTGCATCTGAAGTTTCCGTACTTAATTCTAGTAGTAACCGCAAGTTGTACACTAAAACTGAAGTTACATCTTCTCGTTATACATAAATGAAGTTTGGTAATTAATATTTCTGTGGACAGGTAAGTTCTGCATTAAATCGAAGAGTATAGTCACTGTAGGCTTGTAAAACATTCATGGTAGGTACAGGGTTATTGTCACGTAACATGAATTCGTCAGCACGTGCCTTTAATATTTCATTGGGTATCTTGTAGCATACATCATTTAAGCAAGCTTCAACTACGCTTGGACGACCCTTACAGACATGTACATATATAATATATATTGCTGAAGAGCTTCTGGACTGCCATAGTTTTGCAGCGAGTGTGTATGACTACAGCGCAAAAATGTTCGGGTACGATCTAGTGTTGTGCAGGACTCGAGTCTTCTGAGTCGTATTTAGAAGGACTCTGTTGAAAATATGGTATCTCAACTCATTATAACATGACTTGAAGAATCGAGTCGCTAATAAATGACTCTGACTCGATTTACTATGAGCCTTTTCAAGTCTCAAAATCTTACAAATTGAGTAGAGTCTTATGAATTAGGACTCTAACGACTCGAGTTCTGCAAATACTAGTTCAATCCCATGGTCGGACCAAATTGGTATTAGGTGTCTTTTTCTAACAGGCTGGATCTTAGAAGTAAAAGCTAATTTGCTTACACAAGCTTTAGGTCGGCTTACCCTTGCTTAAAAAATTGACGAAGCTAAAGTAGCTTTACATTGCAGTTATTAAGATACTGTTCTAGTGGTTGTAAGCAGTAGCCCTTGTGTCCTATTTCCGAAGAGTAGGCCAGAGAAAATTAAAACCACTCATTCGTTTCTAAGAGCATAAATACCGAGTTCGCTTGTCTAAGTGGAAAAATCAACATTCAAAATCAAATCGAACAACTTTTGAGGACACTGAGTGCCTATTGAATAAGACATTCAAGTTTATTCAATGCAAATTAATTACAGTTTTAAGGTAGATGTTCCGATACGCCTCCTCCATCATCATCATCAACCCATTAACGTCCCACTGCTGCTCGGGTCTCCTCTCCTCTATCGAGAGAGTGTTTAGGCCATAATCCACACACGCTGGCCTAATGCGGGTCGGTACGCCTTCTCCATACACGGGATTTTTTTATTCAAGAAGTGATAAAATGAATTGTTCTATGTAAAAAAATGGCTGTGATATAATTAGACAGACAATAAGACAGACGTGACACGAGTTATTCTATAATTTATGAAGAAGATTATTTTTTAAGAAGGTTATTCACTTTTTTATGGTTCCATATGTCAACGGAACCCTAAAAATAATCGTTTAACCTGTATCGGGAAACAATAATACGACATCATTAAATTCTCATATTACTGCTAAGAGTTTATCGTATAACGTAAATGCTGAGTGTAATCAAGAATGTACCAGTATATTATATTCTCGATTTCTCAAGATGCTCGATTCAAGGAACCGATATCGATTCTTCAAGTAGAGTGATCGCGGTTGCTACGGACGTGACTAAGGACCGAACACAGCCTGTATTGAAACGAGTTAAGCCAATGTCAAGATACATAAATGAAGTGTCTATTGATACGCTATAACCTTCAAATCTCAGTTACAGGTCAGCAGTTTTAATATTGAATTTGAGTATAGTAATAAAAGGATTTATGACATTTTAATGTTGGAACTAATAAAGAATTATAATTCTCTGTTATACGACTATTGGGAACTAGGTCACTACTGCGTTCTCGTATATATACAAAGTAGATTTTATGTTAGTAATGATGCGGGTATTCAAGATTAAGACTTTTTACTTTACATAAATAATTATAATCCTTCTAACATTCACGAATTACAGATTCGTTAATGTTTGTGAACTTTTTTTTTATACCACTACGGTGGCAAACAGACCTACCAACGGCATGCCTGATTATATGTTTTTCTTATTTTGATGAAATTTACCATGGAGATGCACTTAATCTTAAATAAAAAAATTAAATACTATTCATTTCGGTAACAGTCCTTGTAGGTCACACAGGCAGAGCCACAAGCGAAAACTAGCTCTATATAAAAATACATCAAGTAGTTGAGTACTTGATGTGATCGCGCTCCGTAGTACCGACAATGTATCAAGTTACGAGCAAATAATAGCTTCGGTGAAGTTTATATGCTTGTTTTATTATTTCATAGGCTATAACCACACTGTGTCTAGTGCCTTCATAAAACAAAACATTTACGGAAGAATACCCAACTATGCCTATAGGCTAGGTAAATATTTTCCCTCTCTGTATTGAACGTAAATATTGCTACATTGCCTACGAGGCTACAAAGTTGCTACGAATTCGTAGCAAAAGCTACGTGTGATATAATGTCGTAGTGAAGATTTTGTATGTCTACAAAAATAGACTGGGTTCTTATTCGCTAGACGTAGTATAAAACAAGAGAATTGTCTTCTGTCTTCTTAAAGCGCTATGTTGCATTCAAATTAGCTTGGAACAAGATTAGCTACAAAGAAATTTTCTGGATTGTCAATTTACTTTGTTTCATTAATCATATTAGAGTGAGCTAATTTAACTCTATTCAAACTTTGGAGCATTGTTCTGAATAGCGTCACAAACGTATCCAGTGTATCTATTATATTATGATTTACCTATTGCTTTATACGTTTAAATTGATTCTGTTATGTAGTACGAGTCTTGTGAGAGCCATGGCCCATTAGAGTTTGTCAAAATGATTCCAAAAGTCAGGTTAATTATAGCGTGTACATGATAAAACTGAAAATAAAACCTCATATTAGAACTCATGTCTTCAGTTGACCTTGATTTCACGAAACTAAAATTGCTCTAGAGGCATTAGTCAGGAAGAAATCAGGGAAATATATTTGTATTAAAAACCGCATGCCCTATTCCCTATAATCCAATTTTGATAGATAGTAGATAAAAAACCAAGCCCGTAGCTGGCCACGAAAATGTAGTGCTAACGAATTTAGACGAAAATAAACAAAATGGGTACTTACCTAAGCAACTCGAACACAAGGAGCCCTACCAACAATAACAATATTTACTATCCAACTTAAATAAGCAAAGTTACAATAATAAAATCATGTCTGCTAATAACTTATTTTCGAGACACCCATCAGCGAACCCTCAGTATGTTATTTACCAAATATGTTCAAATAAGGGGTTGATAGAGCGAGAATACACGTAAGTCTCATATGATAGAGTATTTTTTCAGCATAACAAAGATATAAATTCGCCATAAATTCTTGGGTTATTACTGAGAGTGTCTCAACAAAGTCTTTTCACTTGATAAAACTTTCCTACTCACGCAACGAAGATACCTTTCGTTTACTTGTCGTAATATAGGAAAAATACGGCAGTTTAATGTTTTTTTTGTTATCTTGAAAGAATGTTTGGAAGGTGCTGTGATTATTAATTTGTTTAGAATGGCTCATGAAATTTAGCATAAAATAAAAAAGTCCGCACTAGTCTGTCTCGGGCTGCTTTACAAACATGCAATTAACAGACATCAAGTTTACTCTGACAGAATAACTTCTGTTTTGAGGGCCTCACAAATATTTGTCATAGATGGAACACGAATACGATCAATTAACGAAGTAGTCGAATTATTTTACAAAACATATTATTGTTCTTTCATTTCTTTCTTTCTAATTAATTCAATCAAAAAAAATTACCACATAATTTTATCAAAATTATTTAGATGATCATTTAGAAGAAATATGTGTGTAGTTAATGTAATGCTGACATACTATGACTACTAATATGTGATGTCGTATCTTTTTCATGACATGCATGTCACCATAAAACGATAGAATATATTCGCACATAACGATATCACATGGCATAAACCTTTTACGATGATGTTAGAAATTTTTACTAATCCATTTTATAAAGAGCTCACGCTAAAAGGAAAAGTCAATAAAATCGGTAAGGTATTTTTGTACGAAAACCTCAATAAATGGCCGGGGTGGGTCACTATAACATGATCAGGAAGGCTAATAAAAAACTTAATTTAAATGTCAAAATTAAGAACATGAAATATTGATTTTTAACAAACAGTTAAATAACATATTATGTCAGTATATATGACTGTTATTAGTAAAATTTAATAATAAAATAATTAATAAATAAAGCCCGAACATGTAAATATCATATTCATCATCATCATCATCATATCAGCCCAACGACGTCCACTGCTGAACATAGGCCTCACCTAATTTACGCCACTGCGAACGGTCCTGTGTCCTGTAATATCATATTAATGTGATGTAAAATATATTATTATTATATATTTTTGCCAGTTAAATTATTCTTAAAATTCTAGTAAAATTCGAACAAAAACCGGCAATATATACAGTATGTAGTAGGTTCGTACAATTGTTCATTATTTGTTAAGAAGTTTGCGCTGTCATGAATTGTAGGGAACCGTACGTATAGTGTATGGAGTGGTCTTATAAAGAATGCATGGCTAAGCTCAGTTATTTACATACGTTTACGGCTGTCTGTGGCTGTATTTTTTTATTCTTAACACGTACAAGGCTTTGTGCAGGGGTATAGTGTTGTCAAGCTACCCAATATTGTAGAGTACACCATGTTATGTAAAACAGGGATATTAAGCCATATATAAATCATGTAAAAACATTATTAAAGTATTTTTTTAGTTTTTAATCTTGTTTATTTAGTACGAGAGTTAATCACAAATGGGAGTGTTTGCTAAATGTCTGAAGGCAGGTCAACCCTTTTCAGTACATATTACCTCTATAATCACAAAGTGTAAAAATAAATTCACACTCTAACAAAAAATATGTACCTAGTAGATACTAGGTACATATTCCTAAATTTAAATACTTTGTTATTTATAACGATACCCTGCATAGCATAATCAATACAGCTCCATTTAGTTTGCATCACACATTCACTGCTGGGAAATTAATTATTGTTTTAGAAAGATCAGAGTTTTAAAAGAATAGGTGTATAAACGCCGTGAGCTTAACAGTTCCACTGACATCCTTTGAAACTGTGGAAAAAGGAATAAGAAGAGTCTTACGTAAACATAAAAGGGTAATCAACATAATCTACTTACGATCCGTCAAAATATTTCCGGCATCTTTGATCCTAACGAAATGAAATCCCTCTACGTAGGGGAACAAACTCATTGGAAAGAAACCTATAAAGGTAAGGAAAATGTACCTGGCTTCGATGTGGAAATACGTTGTCATTTGCAAACGATAGGTCAGCGGTTTTGCTACATACGACTATACTCCTTATCGCTTTTGCGTCATAGACTGAGATGCGTAATTACCTGTATAAAATTGGCAGGAATATTTTATGTTTATTAACGTCTGGTAAATAAGGTACATATATACCATTAAACATAACATGGCAATTGAAGAATGTTTTTAATTCTATATTTCCAGTCAGTTGTGAAAGTCAGAGTTCCTATTTAGTAACCTTTTAACCTTATGTAAAAAGTAATAGCGGCGATTGGCGACCATTTGAAGAGGAATATTTATATATCTAGTAGTGGATAAAGCTATGGCTAGACAATGATGACGATAATGCATTTTTTTTTCTTCTGATTATTATTATGCTTTTTCGTTACAGTATAAAATAAACAGTGGAAAAAGTTTAATACCGTTGTTAAACCTTGATCACCTAAATTTCATATGATTCAAAGTGCCTTTTTTAGAATTTAACACATTCGTTTGGTAAGAATCGATGATATATAATTATTATAATACATGTTCTTGATATTAATCATCATAATATACATCATATTTTACAATAAGTAGAATGTTTAATGATGTTTACATTTACCGCCATCTATCGCATGCAAGCATCAACGCAAACTCAACAATCCTTCTCGTGAGTTGGGTTGAGCAATATTATTCAACCCCGCAGAAAGGACTCTATTCATAAAACAGATGTCGCCCCTGTCACTGGTTTTGTTCAGTTAGTTCAGTAGCTGGTTGGTAGAGGGCGCTGTATGAAAGCACATAAAACTTTGCTGTCAAAAAACAGATGGCGTTGAATCGAAACATTGCATAGATGGCGTTATTAAGAAACATTTTTGCAAGAGAAAGGTGAATTGATTTAAAATGTCAGTGATATACGGTACACATGCATACACACAGATATATGGTACACAAATAAAAACATTTTGATTTTTTATTTTTTTTGTTTAAACCTTCGATTCAATAGTTTTAAGTAGAAGTACTTTACATACTTACTAGAATTTTGAAAAAAAATATTATGCTCTGGATGCAATTCTGTGAAATTTACCTGGAACAATCAAAATGTTACATTAGCTATTTATTATCCATTTATGATTAATATTGTTTACACACCACAAAAAAAAGCCGATGATAGTTTTATACTACAGTAAAAGCTGATACTTCTATGGGTAATAGTGTTTATGAGTTAAAACGTTACAACATACAGTTTATTGTGTCATTTCTACAGATATGTGTCGTCCCAGGAAATAGGGGCGAACCTATTGAAAAAAATGACTCCGGGCTGACTGACATTAGGTATTCAAAATAAAATAACTCAGTACTTTTACTCGACCTAGGAATCGAACTCGAGTATTTTTGGGCAGCAGTCGCACATTGCTTCCGCGTAGCGAATTTTAAATATGATTGATGTAGATAAAATGGAAATGCAAAAAACGGTGAATTAAATAACACCTGTAAATTGTGACCTAAAAAAATAAATTACACGAAGCACCACGTACTTATGTCAACAAAATTTGCGTAATTTTATAAGGCAATTTTTTCCCCCCTTATTTTTCAATTTTGCATTTCGCACCCCAAAAAGGGATCGTGGCAAACATGGTTATCTCCTAAATTTTCATATAAGAATATATAAAATGTTGTTTACACGACATAGGGATGTGCTAAGACGAGGTGCTCGCGTAATGAATGAACGTAAATTTAATAACACGAGGATAATATCTTTTGTAGAGAAGAGAATGCAATGTGAAGCTGGAAAATTTCTCAAAACATAAACTTTCATTTGTTTTGGTGCTGTCACACTGCAGTTATAAAACGTTATTAAACATTTTGTCACAAATTGCATTTTAAAAACATTTAAAATTTATTTTGTATTGTAAATGTAATAGTGTTAATTATTGTTCAGTCACTGCTATGGTGGCGTAGCGAGTGTATCTAGAACTGCTAGGCAAGAAGACCTGGATTCGATTCTCATGTCGGACAAATCGATATTATATTTTTCTATAGTAAGTTCTTTCTTACTTACTATTTATCTTGGAAAGTGGCATAAGGCAAAATATGGGTCTGATGCACCTCTTCCTACCCGATCGGAGGTTAAAGGCGTGAAATTATGGATAGGGACTAGGATAACTACACCGTGTGATTCAGTAGGTGAGGTATGTGACAATTAAGGACCTAATGTCGGGTACTGTTGAGTTTCTGTGCTAAATTGACATCCATTTATTAGCGCGCAGCGATCCTATTGACAATAATATAGCGTTGCAGACAAACATTCGGCTCGCTTGATAAATAGTTATTGTAATCTATAGACAGTGGTATGTACCTATAGATTTTTTTTGACCACGACATAAAATATAACTTATACAATTAAAAAATGACAGTTGTTTGAATAAACTAGTTCTATTGTTTTACTTTTATATTCAGTCAGGTTATACTTTAATCGATGAATAAATTTAATCTGAGGGCTTAGAAACCAGGCACTAGGATATATCCAGATTGGTAACCTGCATTGGAAACTGAATCGCTTCAAGCAGCAATAATGATAATAAGTAATTTTATCACAATAATTAATTAGTACGTACAGAACAGTGCCATAGTGAATTTATTTATCAAGAAGAGATTTTTAAAACTAAAATTTAAACTATACGACGAAATAATAACAACACAATCATCCTACACAAACCACAATAAAACTTGTAATGCACAAACTGGCTATTACGTCATACTATCTTCCGTAAAAAAATATCTACGCCTGGATTCAAAGCATGAGCATGATGAATCAACAACACATGTAAAAAAATATATAGCGATGTAATCTAAATGAGTGAGTCCCTTTTGCTGTCAGAACAAGACTTCGTTCGAAACCCTACTCACAAGAAACAACAATGTTATAATGGTACTGTTTTTATTTAGCTGTGGTTTTGGAAAGTGCAAGTATTTGGGTTGAGCAAAAAATCACTTTAGGCGAGTCATACCTAACGACACTGAAAGCGGTTATTTAATAGAGTTGTCAATGTATTATAAGACTAACTGTAGGCCACGGCTTCCCCCGCGTGAAAAGCCTGTAAAATGTAGCCTATGTTACTCAGTGGCAACGTAGCATTGTATTAGAGAAAGATTTTTGAAATTTGGATTGAGTAGTTTCAAAGAACATAACCAATAATTTATTCCATTAATATATAGATAAGCATATCCAAGCCGCTAAACACAGTTGTTAACTAGTGCAGATGTTAGGAGATTCTTAGGTTATTAAGTATGTTACGTGTGAATAAAGAACTTGATATTAAAGGGAAGGTTATGAAGACGTTACAATCGAGAACATTTCCATGTTTTTATATTCACAAAAAGCAATTACATACCTAACTCAAAATAATACTGGCCTAATCGAAACTTGACATGTACTTAAAACAAGATGAGTAAAAGAAGCGTTAATTACAGCTAAGCGTATGACAAGGGTATTAATTTTTGCAGTATCCTTGAGACCCATTTAAAAAGGGAAATAATTAAATTCACGTCGAAAATGTTCGGCCTCTTGGCTACAATTTACGGGGAACGGTGTCTGTAGTATTGGCACACCAATTCGTTTCCTTTGCCGTCTGATTCACGATGACACGTACTATCGAGGCTTCGACTTTATGTTACTCATTACACGAACACAAGAGATATTTCCTCTGAAATAAATTTATCTTTTAAAGATTGGAGTTTTATGAAATCTTCTTGTTTATATATTGTTGAAAAATGAGAATGTATGTTACTCCTTTTAATTCACTACTATTTCAATCAGAGTTAATTTTAGCTTTTTAATTTACTTTTATTTTCTTACCTTGTCGTTAAGAAGTAATTTGAGGAACTTCAAGTTATTACCCAATAACTAGCTTCTACCTGTAGCTTAGCCTTAAAATATGTTTAGCCAGGAATCTACGATGCAGTCTACCTGGTTACTGAATCTTTAAAGCCAAATCAGATCATTGGTTTAATAAGTTACATAGTCTTTTGTAGTATACAAAAGCTGTTAATTTTTATAGGTCTTTTTTCGGCGCAACGAAATGTATGTTTGTAAGAAAACGATACAACTAATCCCCGATTTTATTCAAATAATGTTAATAACCAAATTTAAGTCGTAAAATTTCCAATCTTACTTATCATATAAATAACAGACACAGAGAAGCCTCGCGTTAACAACTACGTAAGAGGCCTACATTTTTGCAGCTCTGTTTTATTTAACAACAAATGACAATAAGTTCTCAAAGGAATATAACAAGAGACCCACTCGGCTTTTGAGAACATCTTCAGGCTACCTTCATATCCCCTGCCTTTATATATTACAAAGCATAGCACTCACTCGTTCACACATCAATGCTACGTTGAGTTGGCAATAAATATGGATATTCCTGATAGGCAATATCTAGTGGTCGAGACGTATATTGCCTAAAGCCTGGACAATATCGACAGGTTGATTGAGACGTAAATTCGAAGCATGTCCCGTTTAAGATTCTGCGAGAGTACCACTTAACATTTATTAGTTCTATTATTACCTGGGTAGTAATAGGCGCCTTGAATATTCTAGACACAAATTGAATAATAAATGAGGCAACATTCTCTGGTAAATTTGGCTGTATCGATGCATAACGCATAGGCTGTTACATAAAAGCAAATGTAGGAAAGCGTGGTATAAGGAAACAATTTAAGTAATAATATTTGGCATATTTCAAATGAGGTAGTCAAATAATTACATAATGCTACTTTACTGTATTTAGTCGAATATTTATGTAACTTTTCTTCTTCCAAGCATAACAAATCAACCACTATTTAAGAAAATTGCCTAATGATTTTTTGCGTAGTTCTAATAAGAAATAAACTCAAGGAAAACTCTTTTAAAGTCATGTAAATAGATGTATCAATAACAAAAACAAATTCCGATTTCGATGCTAAAAATCCTGCGAAGCGTTGGGATATTCTTTGCAGAAAATATGTAAAACAAGGTTTCAACGTCGTCATGCAACAAGTATTGCTAAGTAACGACGAACGTTAGGGTTATAAATAATATGCCTACGCTTTTGCTGCTAGCTTCGCCCACGCGAAAATGTACGAAAGAGGGTCTTGGGGGAAGGTAATAAAATCGTTTTTTATTTTACTTTGTAAAATGATTGACGTACAGGAATTCTCTCTTCTTAGTATGTGCCGCCGCTCGCTCATCGGTTCTGCTCCTTTAGTAGAGTTAAAGCGACACACACATTTATAATGCCTTAACTGTATTAATTTTTACAAAGCGACTAAATCGCCGATCGAAAAGTTCGTAGGTCATTGACATAGCACCTGTCAACTTCATGTCTACTTGGATATAATTAGATCTTTATTTCATATTAAAACATTCCACGCTACGTTTTCTAACTTTACTTTTTTGTCACTAACCAAATTACGGTTGAGACAAAGTACTAAAGCTAGAATACTAGAATTAAACACTAACATTGTGTCCATTGTTGTAACCCAGTGTACGCCCAGTGGGTTGTGCCGTACTTAAATTGTTCTCATTTTGTACCGACTGTCGTTTAAGGAAGTCCTTTGAGAGACCTGTATGCCCCGAGTATATTAGACATTTTGGGATGAGTACATGTAAATGGGAAAGTTCATGTAAGACTCGACCATATTACAACGTAGAATTTCGTAGTTTAGTTACACAATTAAATGTGAAATAGAATGAAAATCAACTAAGTATCTACAATTTGCTCGAACTCCGATAAAAGTGTAATATTTTTTCAGTATCTTGATCAAAGCAAAGTTTTTACAAAAATCGGCACACAATTTAAGAAGAGGGTCGCAAGGAACAAATTAGCTAATAGCATTCCGATCAGATACCAGTTGTTGCGTATCAACAATCTAAATTAATAAAATTGGGTGCAATACAAAAGCCACTCTCAGGGGTCGGGAGAAAGGCGCTGGCCAACTACCAACCGAACGTTATTAATTGCTAGCCAGAGTAACTCAATAAATTCCGTAACATGGCTTTAATTGATGTTATTTACTTTGTATATTGGAGCATATTGATTGTTTTGGGATGTAATGGGCGGTACTATATTAAAAGCTATTTTAACCGTACCGTTTGTTGAATTAAACAAAAATATAGGGTCCTGTATCTTATTACCGTGCGGAAAATGTAAATTGAATGAGGAATTGGGTTGTTACGTTCATTTCAGTTCGCAGGTAACGGGTTAGGTAACAATCATCATTTATATTCCTTTATTAAGTAATGCTTAGACGTGGTATATTACGTAAAACGCGAGCTATTTGATTGAGGGAGTAATACAAATCGCATGCTTAATGGAAAATTGACGCATTAGTAGATAGCTCAGAATTAAGTTACGTACAGAGACAGGCTTCTCTTAGCACCATCTATCATTGTATACCTATCATACGTTCAAAATACAAGCTTCCATGATTAATTAATTATAATCAGTGTTAATTTTATACGTCATCAAGTAGGATGAGTTCTCAAAGCAAGATCTTCTTATGCGAATCCCCAAAAAATGCTTATTTTTAGTTAAGTCAGTATTCTATTATAGGTACATGCGAAATCTCATTTGAATGCCTACATTGAAGTATCGGGAGAATATCGACCAATTTAATATAACTATCAGGTTGGGTATACAGATCGTTTACAGTGCGACGTTATCAATACACAAAGGACAAGGTAGCGCGTCATTCTGATATAATCCCTTAGTGGAGTTTAGTGACACGGACAGAAAATGAACGGTTAGTCTGGTCCCTTGGGAGTTTTGAACAACTTTGTTAAATGTAGGTATACTAAGTTTATTGCAGTCGTAAGCTAATAACATTACGTGAATAATAGCATATTATCTAGTAAGATTAAATTGGGTCTTTTAATCTTCACCATAATCATATCAGCCCAAACGTCCACTGCTGAACATAGGCCTCACCTAATTTTCGCCACAGCAAGTGATTTTGATCTCACTCTGTCTTAATCTATCTCACTTTTGTACGTCTTAATCTATTCTACAAATTCAGAGGTTCTAATCGTTTTGTAATGGAGATACCGTATCAGTACTTACCTGTTAATATTCAAACAAAATATATTTGTACAAAATATTGGGGAAAACGAAGCAATTTACCACAAATTGGTAAAAAATATCCAAAAATCACAAAATACAAAATACTACGAGGAAATTCCGGTGTTTATTCTTCAAACAGTTTCGGCTTCGTGAAGTAAATTGACTGCGTTTTTTGTACGGAATGTATATTCGATGTGAGGTTTCGCCTTCCTCATTTTCTCTTTTATTACTACATACTTATAGCTATTGATCTTAGGCACCCTCGTATTATCCCCGTGTAAGCAAAGACGATTGCACGATCAAATAAATTTTAGAAAAAAAAGGAGCCTTTTGAATTGTTATGGTAATAAATTTTGCCTTTTATTGCTTTTGTATGGTTTAACACTTCCTTTGATATTATAAATTACTTAAGTTTTGTAATTTGTGAAAACATGCATTTATATAAACGAAAAAAATAGGTAAGTACTTTCAATAACGAAGATATCCGATAAAGTAAATTTCGTTGTTAATATTGCTTCAATTAAGCAACTATTATATTTGTCAGATTAAAAATGACGTTTATTTGAAAACGTTTAATGAGGTTTCGTCGACAAGCTGAAATTACGTTTAAGTTTAATCCTGCTTACCTTTGGGACTAAACTTTGCCTACTTTACGTGAATAGTCACGAGTTTCAAACCGAGATATGTAAGTTTAATACAACTTTGTCATGAGTGTGTCCTTATCATTGGGTTATATTTGCACAGAAAATATATTTTCTGGGTGATATTTATGATATCTGCGAGCCCAAGCTCTACAGGTGGCGGTACTCATACAATTAAGTAAATACTCTGAAATTCTACGGACTTAGATTTTTTTAATACAAATATGTAAATCATCATCATCATTTCAACACATAAATGTTCCACTGCTGGGCACGGGTCTGCTCCAAAGAATGTGAAGGGAATTCAGACTACTAAACCACGCTAGCCAGACGGGGTGATATAGGGTTTGTTTCGTTTTCTTGCAGTGTTCTTGTCCGCATAATGTATACAAACATGTAAATTCTAACCAGGAAATTACATAATTATTATAGTATCTCGTCTTCGTCTATTTAAATAACAAGGATAACATACATACCGTGGTTGACTGGTAGAAAATGCATAAAATTTTAAATAAATAAATAAACACATATATTATGTCGCCAACCCAAAAACTCAAGAATGCTTGGACTAATTTAGCTAATATCTACGAGATAAGTTTCTGTGGTCACCGGATCCAAATTCCAAGAGCCACGTGCAACAGCTATTTGTCTAAACGTGAGCCTTAATTTTACTTGAACTTTCAAACAAACAAGACAATGTAACCCATAATTGAATAAAAGCTACAACAGCATGAAATTCTCAACAAAGAAGAAACGAACTATAAACTTTCTATTGTAAGTAATAACAATAATATATAGATAAATGTATAGAAATTCTAATGTCGTTAATATAGAACCAAAATAATGACAATACCCAAAATTATTTATAATTTATTAAAAAACATAGGTAACTTTCTTCTGCCAACAAACTGCTCTGCAGTTTGGCAGAAGAGTCAAAAATGTAATTGTATTTTAAAATTTCTAATAAAAGCTTTTTCTTTCTTTCTTTCTACCCCTACAATAATTTAGAATATAAGTTCATTGAAACAGCGCATCACTGTCGGCACTGATCATACACATAGGCAGTACATTCTGGGTAATGTTTAGTGCAGATTGCCTCTCATACAAGGAGTACAATGCAGCCCTCATCATTTGTTCTGTCTGTACGTGAAGCCACAACAAATACAAGCTGAAAACCTACCACAATGGTTGTCTGTAATACGTGAAGTGCACGCTTTTGTAGCGGCGGCTTGCGTAACGTTATTGGAAACTGATTGTTAAGTATCAATTTCGTTACATATGATATTAAAAGGTAAGGTAATTTTAATAAGGGTGCGTTTTACTTGTATGTACAAAAATAATTATATTGTTCATTAATTTTTTTTTATACTCGAATTCCACGATGTAAGTTTTTGTATTAGTACGTAAGTATTTATAATATTTTTTATTAGAGGATCTAACGACAAGGTACCTGTAGGATCCTTGTTATGATCTATCTTATACCAACACCGATTCACCTACACTGAAAATTTATTATTTTATATACTAGGTAGTGATTGGAACCTCCTTTTAAGCTGAGAAAGCCTGTGTCATGAGATTTTACTCTTTATACCAAGCTTCCGGAATGCACACTGACAACTGATGCCTGTATTTATGTATGACTGATGTCTCTGTCATCTCTCATGTCATAAACCAACCAGACTGCATGCGTGAGACAATGTTCTGCATCTACTAAGTAGGTACATACATTACAGTACCGAATCATAACATAACCTATTACTATATACTGTAACCTGATATATTTAATTATCATCATCTTATCAGCCGTAGAACACATGCATATATTTAATGAAGCTAACACATTAAAAAACACGAATTATATAATTTTAAATATCAACACAGTATAAAAGCAACACTATTGTGGGCAGCCTAAACCATTTAAGCAGCAGATTAATTAATCTCTTTGACTAAAACGACACGAGGCACAATAAAGGTGCTAAACAAAGGAATAGGTGGCGTCTACCCACTTCGTACCCCAACGCGTCAACTACTTCCGAGAACGGCAATTACCGCTGTATTTTAAAAGAAAAAGAAAAAAGATAAATGAGTATTTTATCTCGAGGAGTCTTACTCGTTATCTTTAAGGGAAAAATAAGGCCCATCGTGGACATTCTATGCTAAACAAAGCCATTTGGATATGATGATGGATGAAGATACTCTATTGTGATGCATCCAATGATTAAAATTATAAGTCAGCTGGGAAAAACAATATCGACACAAACTGTCTTGTTAGAAACGAAGTTAAAGTTTTGACAAGGAACATATTTATAGTTTAGTACGAGAAAGTCTTAGTTCGGAAAGTTTAACAAAGACGGGCTAGTGTTTGAGAAGAAAGGGCAAAGATACTTCTCTGTTATCATTTCCATAAACAAAACACTGCTGTTGATATATAAAATATACCTAAATTTAACAGAAGTTATTTTTGTGAGAAATTTAGCATAGCTTCAACACTCAATTTCAGATTTCGTCAATAAAATGACATTGTGTCTAAAACCCCGTCAAAGTTAACCAATAAATTCACCAGAGATCAAAATCTAAATTGAACCACAGTCGAACGGGTTGGTATTGACATTTTATTATGTGGTTATTTCCCGAAGGTAAATAAAAATGTAAAATCGTCTAGAGTAAAACGTGGCAAAATAGCTCTCGATTCGATCCGAATTGCACCATCGAGTCTTCTAGTGTCGAAGCAGCCTCTCGATCACGTAGCCGCAATTTCTACCCATCGACGAGTTGTTGAGACTTGCTCGACTCGCCCGCCGATCTTCGATTCAATCAAGAGAACACGTACCCACATGTGTATCAAACGAGCTCTCATTTAGTGCCTCGCAAATGAAACTTGAGAAGTGGCACTTGAATTTCTGATAGCGATAGAGAAATTATGAAGTTTAGCACAAAAGTAATTAACGTTTTAATCGTTAAACATTTTTCAGCAAAAGGTGCTTTTTATGATTAAACTTTCTTACTGTTGAATTCTATGAAAACACTAATCTGGATGGATATTTTTAAGAGAGGTAAAGAGATAAATGAGCAGGATGCCTTTGCAAATCATTCTTTGAGAAACTTTAGAAGATAATTATTAACAAAACAACACAGCTTAAAAAGATTTTACGTTTTAAAATACAAAATCTAATTTCCAAGTAACGGGTGGCGCAAAAGTAAAGACCCTATTTGGTTCAGCTATAACATTTTTTCTAAATTAGAAAACTAGATTTAGATTTTTTTAAATGTATATTTGTGCCATTAAATTTCGTACCATTAGGATTTAAAGATGATGTCTTTTAAATGGTGACCTCCAGAGTTGATACACATTTGAGCCCTATTTATGACATTTTGCATAACTTGCCGTAACACTTCCTGCGATATGTTCGTTATTTCTTGACGAATGTTTTCTTTTAGAGCTGCGAGAGTCTGTGGCTTGTTCACATACACCCGAGATTTCAAAAAACCCCAAAGAAAAAAGTCTGGACTGGTCAGATCGGGTGATCTTGCAGGCCAAGGCAAATCGCCAAAACGAGAGATAACTCGGCCTGGAAAAGCGTCCCTCACTAAGTCCATAGTGTCGCGCGCTGTGTGTGCCGTAGCGCCGTCTTGTTGAAACCAGATGTGCTCCAGCCCCAATTCGTCCAAACTGGGTATCAAAAACTCACGTAACATGGTTCTGTAGCGTTCTCCAGTGACAGTTATCGCATTGCCTCCAGCGTCTTCGAAAAAATAGGGTCCGATCACTCTGTCAACACAGATGCCACACCATACAGTAACTTTTAGTGGGTGTGTGGCAAAGCGTCGAATTGTGCGACCAATCGGTGCCGGACGGTGGGGAAATCGTCGACGAAATTCACGTTGTGTTCTTATCACTGATATTCCACGTTCTTGGGGAGTAAAACGGTCCATGTTTATTTTCAGTGTATTTTACATTTGTTCACTACACAATTTTCAACAACAGAATGACAGAAAATGTATAATAAAAAAAAAAAAAGCATTTTCTTTAGTGCCACTACTTTTGCGCCACCCAGTATAATCGAATATAGGTACTCGTAGCCCCAGGGAAAATATTAAGCTTTTAAAAGTAAAATAATGTAATTTTGTATTTGCATTAAAATACAAGGATTTGTTTAGCGGTGTTGAAAAGGGTTAAGACTAGGAAATTAAGTAAATTGTTCACTGCAATGTAGGTAATCCACGGTAGAGAACTTCTCGTGACAAATAGCCCATAAATAGGATGAAATGGCCGCGAAATATACGAAGGGCTACAGTTGATAAGAACAAAGAAACTAACAATCCTCAAACTGCTTGAATGTACTTGATGAGCTCAGTGCGGAAGTACCGCGTAAAACTATGTTAATTGACGAAATTTATTGCTACAAACTAATTTCACTAACACGTATAAATTTGAAGCTCACTTTTAAAACCTGAGGTAGAATTTTTAATAACGTTCTGGGTCAACGCCTATAAAGGTATTCAGAAACTTCGAATTCACCGAAAATCGAGGTTGGAGGGTACTATAATCCGATATCTATTACATTCTTAATGTGACCTGAACTCCGTTAACCAACGTGTTTTTATGGAACTTATATAAAATAAATTTAAAATAAAAAAGGTTTTAAATCTAACTAGAGTGGATAATAAATATAAACGACGCTTTACTCAATGTATTTCTAACTCTAACACTGAATAGATTCAATAAGTATCATCGGTTTGCATAGGTACCTATCTAAAATTAACCAAAATCTAATAATAACAAATCAATATGTTGTATTTGTATTAATACAAGAAGGGAACCCTAAGGTTTGGCGTGGACTGTCCCATCTCTTCAAAAAGTCTCGAGATAAAAATGTCTTTATTAAAACAAAAAAATTGGTGTCAAAAAACGACAAAGAATATCTATCGCTCAACGCTCACCACTTGAACTTGTACTCAATTTGTAGCCGAGCAGATGGGGTGAGTTAGCGAAAAATTATGTCGGCAATAAAGGTAATAAGAAAGCTATTTATTGCTTGTTTTTAGCTCTGCGACGGTGACGAAAACACAATGGCCAGAAAACACTTGACTACACGTGGCGCTTTGTCCGGTGATATTTATTATCGAGTTGCGGCCCACCGACATTTGGCAGTTGGCACCCTTGCCAGAAAAGCTTAATGTATCGAATTTAATCTATCAAGGTCGAGTGAGGAAAGAAGAGAAAATACGTATATTTGAGAAAAAATATTTTGCTGTAGGGGGTAATGCGGGTTTATCATTAGGATTTGTTATTTTTATAACACCTTCACTGGATACTATACTATTCAATTGCATGTTCAATTTTCAAATCTTCTTTACAAAGAGATGATTTTTGTTAGGTTATGTTTCCGCATCCATGAGCTAATTCCTTTGACCTTACTTTTGTATTAATGCTGAAATTATCATTTACATAATATTAATAAAGTCACGTTTATGCTATTCCCGTGTAAGCTCACAGTACATTGTCATTTTCATAAAGAAAAAGGGAACAATACTTCCATTACAATAAGTACTTCCAGAATGACACTTACAAAAAGCCGATGATATTAAGAAAAGGCTGAAATGGAAATAAAAGATTATTTTAACGTCTAGAGAATCGACTTGGAATTTGAACGACCAAAGTATCTGCAATTTCCGATCCACTTCTATTATTATATTCTTCTAATATTATGTTCTTAGGTTAAATGCGTAATATCCATTTTAAGCATTCTTATACCTTCGATTACTGTTAGGCTGTTGTTGAAATACATTTAAGAGGTCGCTCTTAGTCCCAAAGGCTACTAAATATAAGAGGTCAAGTGATTCCAATACAATCGTAAACCATTGGCGCAATTTGTTCCAGATGGAAACTATCGGTGTTGCCAACGTAAGAAAGTTCCCTAGCACTTAAACAATCGGATTGCTGTATAGATATTTTGCTTAATTACTGCTAATGGTTAGCACCTTCGTTGAATATGAGAGTCTTTTGTTTTATTTGTACTTGCATCAATCATCAATGCTATATTATGTAATTAAAATAATTAAGTATGTAACAAAAAATTAAGATTAATGCATTAACAAAATTAACAAACTGTAAATCAAGTACAATTGAAAGCAATAGGTACAAGTATATGTATTTGAGTTGTAGCTCTCCCAACACACTATGTCAGTTAATTAGTAAAGTTGAGGCACTAGGTATTTTATAAACAAGAGCTCGGTAATTAGACAAACGGCGAGTACCGCTCATTCCCCTTTATGAAATGCGAATTTTTTACGGCAATTTTTGTGTTCAAAGTTAAAGGGTTAACCTTTGTTTTTATAAGTTTTTTTATCTCTGGGACAACCTTTGTTCGTTTTAATTTTACAATACCTATAGTGTATTTATGTTGTAATTTAAATTGAATCCAAATTAAACACTAGTTTAAGTTAACTAGAAAGAAACGAATAAAGATAAAATTTGATACTTCGCCAATTTTAAATAAAATTATAGGAAGACGTTTTTCACCTTGGCAACACCGAACAGCTGTGGGAAAGTGTCTGTGGTCACCTCACTCGACTACAATGTATCTTACGGGCAGTATTAATTTATCTATTCTGTCGATATACGTACTATGTGTACGAATATAAATAAAAGTTTTACTATTAGTTTGGGAGTGAGAGGTTTAAGTTCCACTGTTACTTTGTTGTTTGTTCCGATTGCGGGTACATAATCGTCTGTGTTAGTAGAATTCGGGATTGAACAGATTTATGCTTCAGAACTGAGAGAAACTTGATCGAAAGAGTGTTTTGGAAGTTATAGTTACAATAAAAAACAATACAATGTATAACGCTAATATCGATCTACAGTATGGAGCAATTGCATTTCAAAAAGTTCGTATTTTTTTTTTTAATTCCACGACGGTTGCAAACCCACTTACGGCCCATCTGATGGCAATCGGTTACCGTAGCCTATGGGCGCCTGCAACACCTGGGTCTTCACGAGCTCATTGCCGAGTCTTAGGAAACGTATTCACTCCTATTCGTATAGTTATTTGTAATAATGCTTCTTTTCCACTTACCTTTCTTTTTCGTACACAACAGTTTTTAACACAGCTACAATAATTTAGCAAAAAACATTTATAAATTATTCATATTGATCAGAGTTCAACACTTAATTTCTCTTCATCGCTGCAATTATTTAAAATATCTCTGAGAATTGCTTGAAAAGGTTGGCTTCTATTTTAAAATAATCATGCCATCACGACGGGAACACTTTACTGTTGAAAATTACCTTTAATATCAGTTGAAGAGAGAAAGGAACCCCGCAGAGAATTTGGTGGGTGCGCTGAAATCCGTCCCGTTTTTTGCTTCAAATGAATTTAAACTGAGGCCTTAATCGTTGACTTTTCAGAGCTATCAATTACCCGCCCTTCCGTTCTTTGTAAAATGTAAATGGTTCAATGTTTCCCTTGAAATGAACAATCGTAATATTCTAGATATGACTACTTACTCAATGTTTTATTCTTAAAACTGAAGATGTCAAAACTGTTTTATATTGCCGATTGTGGCAATTAGCTACCGACCACCCTCAAGATGGTAAATGGTGATCGTAGTAGACAGATTCTGTTCATCGAAATATCTTTCTGTAGTGTAAAGTAAGTACAAAGTACATCACATTTTTTTTTTCATTTCAACCCTTATATTAATGTCTCCTCCAAACATCTTGGAGGGAATTTAGCCAACTAAACCAAGCTGGCTAGGTGGGTTGGTAGAGGGTCTTGTTTCGAATTATCCTTTCCTCGCAGTGCCCTTGTAGCTTTAAGTTAGTCCCTTACCACACCCACGGGTTGAAATGGGGTAGTGACATTATGTATTCTTAATCCGTTACTACAGGGAAAAATAAAAACTAAGTAAAATTTCTCCTAATGAATCCTGAAATTCAATAATTCTCTTCTTTCAAATGTTTTTAAATTTCAAGGTTTTTAAATAATATTTATATACTTTTTTGAGTATCACATATTATTATTTAAAACTAAATAAAAATTATCTACTTACATATCTACAAGTACTATTTACAATATAAATAAATA
Source organism: Laspeyria flexula (assembly GCA_905147015.1). Taxonomy (NCBI): domain Eukaryota; kingdom Metazoa; phylum Arthropoda; class Insecta; order Lepidoptera; family Erebidae; genus Laspeyria; species Laspeyria flexula. The sequence goes on along the minus strand of LR989960.1, from coordinate 12,734,151 downwards.
ATAGTACAAATGGTAATGTAGGCTAGGCGTCAAAGTATTCGTCGGCTGTCATCACTGTCACAACGGAAAGTGCCCCGAAGGCTAGCAGCATTGCCACGCTGGATGGCAATGCTCATTCTCTGTGCGAGATAAAAACCAGCCCTCTGGTCATGTGAAGTGTCGACTTTTTTAAATGTCCAGATTTCTAAGAAAGCTCTTGTATAATTGAGAATATACATTTCGATTCAAAGGATCCACAATGAGAGAAAGGGTTGCTAAGTTAGATACGATCCTTTGTTTTACGCCCAGTTACACCTATCGCTTCTAGATATTCTATCTTGCTAAACGCCTCATTTGTTTGCTGAGGGAGGGCTTTCGGCAACATCAGAATATGACGTGACTAATGGCGTTATGCTGAAGATTTATTGCTTAGAACGCTGCAATGCTGTGAGAATGAAGCTTCTTAAGATAAGAGGGAAAGTTTGATGTTGTTATTCGATTATTCTGGCACGAACAATATGATAGAGAAATAGCTCAAGTTTTATATTAGATATATACATATGATGATGATAGGAAGAATGTGCAAAGTATAAACACGTAACGTAACAAATTTAAGTTTGCACACTTAGTACGTATCTATCTGACTATTTGAAGTTACTACCTATTCAGCAAAACTATTGCCGATTCAATAGAATTCGCCCAATCTTTTCCATCATCTTTTTAACTCAAAAAGAGTCAGACAATTATTATCAATAACGATTATTAAATGTTTTCGTCCTTTGTTTTTGTGAAAAACTTTTCTCTTTTGTTTTCATGGAGAAGCTATGTATTTAAAGATTTGTTGTTATATTTTTGCAACACATAGTCATTCGTTGAACACGCAGTATGATTCATATAACATATGTGGAAAGAATTATTTGAAAAATCAGCTACTTTTGAGCAAGCTTTTGCAGTAAAGTTTTCAAATTATCAAACTGCAGTAGTAGCAAGTGGCAAGCCAGACAGCGGTTGGAGCAGAAAGGGTCTGTGTAGTGGCGATAACGAATCGGAAGACGCAGTTTCGGACGCTCCGTCGCCTGACAAATAGAGCAGCAATTTTGAGTAGTGGGATGTCATTGAACACAAGCAAAGGAAAATCAATCTTTGGGATATTGCAAACATTAATAAAATCGCCGGACTTGTCAATATTGGATATAAAACAATAAGACGCCTTTATTGAAACTAAAATTAATCTTTTTAACCGGAACTTTTTTTAAGAACACTTAAACGAGAATGGCATTCCCTGCCAAGCAAAGATGTTGGTGAGACTACTCATCAGCAAATGTACGCGAGGTACTAGTGATTTAAGAACTCTAGAGAAGCCTCCAATAATCACTATGCTAACAAACCTGTGCGTCTAAGGCGGCCAGTACTGGCAACTTTGTAAATTTTTTGAGGTAGATTTTTTAGTATTGGCTTGTCTTCTTCGTAAAATTAAATTTCTATTAACGTTTGCTATTTATGTATACCGAAATAAGATAAAAAGCATGTCGTGGAACTTATGTGAGTAGTAAAATAGTCGTACATATGTGTGTTCCAGTGATATAACATCAGTTAGCCTTGCTCCCTAAGGACATATCCTTAGGGAGCAATGCTAGAGATAAGTAAATTGGCAAATAAAGTGTACACCGACACTTTCTTTGTCTCACGATATTGATGATGTCAATCTATTGGATACAATCTCTAGAGCCTTTGAAAATATTCTGAATTAAGGGATTCAAGAAATTTGATGCTTTAGAATTAATTATTTAAAATTTAATCGTGGATTTAAAGGAGTCTCGTTATGGAAAATAATTTGTTTTGCTAAGCACCAACCGAAAGCCGCGAATAAATAAGTCTGTTTGCACGTTTTCTTATAAAATAAGATTTAGAAAGATCGTCGAAAAGATTTCATGCTTAAGACGTCCCTCGAGGATTTTAATTATGAAGTTTTGTTAAGTTTAATAATTTAGCCAAAAATTAGTTAAAAGGTAAACTTAAATTAGGTCATGTACACAAAGGACGTGGTTTTAATTTAGTTGGGTGAAAAAGTTGAAGAATGTTTAACTTTGAAGTAGGCAGACGCAAAGGCTCCACTAACTTAAAAATTCATATAGAGAATTTTATCTGATAAGATGTCTGTATGATCTGTATGCCCGCAGGATATTAACTTTTAAAATTTTGTAATCCATATTTTATTCAAATCTGTAATTCTGTGTCCGACCGTAGTAGTATTGTATTGTAAAACTACAATATATTAGCAACACGTTATTATCTCAACGGTCGAACGGATGATTTTGAAGTGTAGGTAAGAATTATTTAATAATCAGGCTTTTCAAATAATTTTTATTCTCTTTGAAGAGATTTATTGCAGAATTTAATCGGTTCTACATTTTTACCCGACTGCCAGGAAGGGTATTGTTACCAAAATATTTCATCTCATGAAATATGACATGTACCGATACAGTTTTACTTCCAATTGTAATGGAGATCAAAAAATCTAAAACAATAATATAATAATAATAATATTCTACCACATTCACACAGCGCCATCTAGTCCCAAAGTAAGCAATTATATTTGCTTGTGTTATGGGTACTAAACAACTGATATACTACTTAAATACATTTTTTTTTTGTAAATACATACATATTATAGATTACAACCAGACACAGAACAAACCTTTATGCTCATCACACAAAGATTTGTCCTGGGTGGGGATCGAACCCACGACCTCCGGCTTAGCAGTCAGGGTCACTAACCACTAGACCAACAGACCAGTCATTATACATTATACATATATTACAATACTTTTATAGTGTGAAAAAGTTCTTTTATTCATGCATTAAATACAAAGGGGTGTCGAAAACCCGATTCGGACGTCGAGTCGACAGTTACAAACGGCAGCCCGCCACAAAATGCGCGTAGAAAATACAATGACATATCAAACTAGCTAAACTGACCTACATACAGACAATATAAGGCGAAATTGAATGGGGCGCTCTTAAATTATAGTCCGTACGTACGAGGGACTCCTTTGACACACGTTACAATGCCGTGAGTGACATCAGTTATCGGGGGTCGGGGATAGATTCTCAATAGGCACAATGATTTACTTGGAAAATAAATTATATCGATGTACCTAACAGAACTTCTTGTTACAATAGAATGGTAAAAAACAAAGCTAGATGCCCTAGATATGAGATAAAGAAATGGTTGCTTATTTATCTTACATGTAAGAGTCGGCTGAGCGAAATGGGTCGTTATTATTACTTATTGTTATCGTAACATGTTTTCATAAAATAATATTAAAGATTGCAATTGAAATTACTCAGTTTATTTATGGTAATGTTGTCTACAGTATACACTAGTGCTTCGGTCTAATTATTTTCGGTGTAATGTTAAGATACCAGGTCGTTGCTGACTTCATGTCTGCTGCTGCTACGTGTAGTCAACTACGAACTGTTGGACAAAGTTCAAAACTGTACATCATGTATGTGATCCTAAGTCATGACAAGGATATTATTAATACCTGAGTTGTTTTAAAACTAAAGTGAAAGATTCTCGTGATGTTTTCAGGGATGAAATATATCCTTTATCACTTATCTTATGAGCCATAGCCGGCCTCACAGAGTCACTTGTGGTTCCTCAATTAAATTTTAATGTGACTGTGAATTACAACATTCATCACTGCAAATCAATGCAGGTAATATTACTAACGTGTGGCCTTCCCATCGGCTCATGTGTTTTTGTATCTAATGTGATCTTATCGTTACCAAAATTTAGATTTCTGAAAGTCTATCCTGAAGCATATTTTTAAGTTTTATAAACCAACTTATACTTAAGGGACTAAGATAAAACGTTCATGGTACGATAGGTATCCGGGACCGGCCCAGCAAACCGTTTGCCTAGTTGAATTTGTAAATCGGAAGGTCGAATAGATTCCATTCAACGAAATAAAATGCCGTTATATGTGTGTGTACCGTGAAATCGTTATCGAAGTTGTGAAGAAACCTTTTCATATAAAAGTAACTAAGTATATGTTTGAATAGGCAAAATATTTTTTTTATATAATAGCTAAAATATTATGGTAATACTAAGAGCACTTTTTCTGGGTACGCCATCAGTATTTCTATGTAGGTACTACATAAAAATACTGATATATATTAAACTGCCGGTTATCTTGTCTTACTAATGAAAACATAAATATCGTATGTAGATGGTACTATAAGTTTGAACGCCTGAATCCACCTCAATAATAAGCAGAGAAAACATTATTTATAATTAAAACCAAAAAAGTTAAATAACACTAGTTCCCCATTAAGAAATAATATCAGCCTCAGCAAGATTCGCTTAAAATATACTGATGGTAAGGGTGTATTTTCCAATGTTTCCATCTTTTTCTGTAACTTAGACCCATCATTTACTAGAGCCAGATTCTGATAGAGAATGACAGCAGAGCGTATCGCGAAGCTGCCGCGTGCGGTCGCATTCCAGCTCTTGTTCTCGCTCTAGTAAATGACGGTTCTAAGTGTCAGAAAGGGATAGAAACGTTGGAAAGTGCGGTTCAGTGCTGCTAGATGTTGCCCAACTCTAAATAAGTTGCTTTAAGTGCCTACGTGATGGCACCACCAGAGTTTAGAAAATTTTATTGGTTTATTATATATCACGTTTTTGGAGTTGGAACTGAAACAGTTTATCAACATAGACGTCAGTCAAATCAGTGGAACTGTTAGCGAGATACCAGTGAATGCATATATATCACTTCAAGAATAGCAGCTTTCAGAATTTGATGTATAGGTACGAATCGTGAAAATTTTACAAACATATTTCAAAACTACTTAATAAAATGTCGAGACTTGTCACAGCTGCACTTTCAAGGAATGGCATTATATTAGGTATATTTATTAAACAAAATTCGTTCCTGTATTTCCAAACATACAACATATGGAAAACATGTCCAATAACAATTGATAGGGCGAGTATTAACCGTTGGAATGCAATGTAAGAGCCATTTGCTCTTATCTAAGTGCCATTTATGTATCGGCCGAAGTGTTTATGGGCTATTGGCATACGATGCTTGGAGAGGTGAAAATATTGACAAGATTGAAGTATAAACGGGCTGATATTATGTCGAGTTTCTGCGCCAATATTGAACAAAAATAGTAAACTATCGATGTGTAAGATCTTTTAGTGTGATTATTTTTGAAAATTGTTTTTGGCTTTACCTTAGGAATATATATTATTACAGGTACCTAATCTTAGAAGATAAAGAAATTTCACAACGTAGCTAGTGGGAGAATCCCACCCTCATGCCCACCACTGCAACTCCTATAAGTCAGGATTAACAGCGATGACCCTTGCAAACACCTAATTTTGACACTAGGAAGGACTCCCGACATTATGGAATGCCTAACCTAATGTCTTGGAAACCGCAACAAGAAAGAAATGAAAATAATAATAATATTCTACCACATTCACACAGCGACATCTAGTCCCAAAGTAAGCAATTATATTTGCTTGTGTTATGGGTACTAAACAACTGATACACTACTTAAATACATTTTTTTTTTGTAAATACATACATATTATAGATAATTTACACCCAGACACAGAACAAACCTTTATGCTCATCACACAAAGATTTCTCCTGGGTGGGAAATCAACGGAATAACTAATTTTCTTTTAAAACTCCTGCAAGTTTACAACTGAAATCGAAAAGAGCGCTCGAAAGTACTCAGGAGATTTGTTGCCTCGTGAAACATAAAATGTCAGTGATAAGTATTTACCACTCCATACTATACTGAAGAATAATTGAGTTTTCCTCTTGAAAAATAAACCGCTGCATTTCTAAGAAAGGTACAAGAGCACAATAACAGTTACGGAATAAATGCATCTTATGTAGTTAACATTATACCCCATTTCGCGAAATATGAAGTCGACGTTAGCAAGGAATTTCAGGAAACGGTGCAATATCAAAAGATGTTTCAACATTTTATTGCTACCATTCGTGTATTGTGGAATGATCGATTCAGGGTATAGAACTGTTATCAAATGTTACAGAGAAATATGGACTGTATCTACGTGATAAATTTCATAAGAGACTAGTCCCAATAGAAATATATAACTTGAAAATAAGCGTTCTAGTAAGAAAATAAATATTACAAGGACGAAAATAGGCGTTAAAGAAATAAGATATCCGTGAACATAATATCGTGGAACTAGAGCGATTGGCAACGGTCAATGAAGATTGACATAATCCTGAATATGTTGGTGTACAGCCTTAGTAACAATATAAGCTTGTGTTTAACGTTTACATACATTTATTTCTTTGTGTTGTATCTCGGGAGTACTATATTAAGTAGTTGGAGATAATATTTATGATACCTACTTATAAAAACCGTTGGGCCCGAACTAAACAAACAAAGCAGGAACAAGAGAGTTGACGCTTCATTCATCATCATCATCATTAGCATCATCATCCTCATATCAGCTATAGGACGTTCACTGTTAGATATAGGCTTTTCAATAGGACCAGTCGTATGTATTTTGCATAGAGCGCGATCCTGCGGTTCGGATCATCGTTTAGTAGTTTTATTGAAAAATGTGAGGCGAGCAACGCGGCGGGCCTATTGAAATCTATTATCGAAAATATCATGTCACAGTGTTTGTGGTGGCACTTCTCTAAAACGGCTCAACCAACTGTAATGATATTTTTGTATATTTTGGTAGGTAGCAATGGAATAATAATGGGTTGCTGATGATGATGATGAGAATATGTCGTTAAGTATTTTTCAACGCGATTAAAAATATATGGCAGAACAAGGTTTGCCGGTCAGTTAGTCTTACAAATGAAGAACAGTTCTACTACAAACATAAGTTTAGAGAAAACGTGTCTAAAGACATCAATCTTAGAAACCCTTTTTCCAAGACTTGTACAATGCAATTTATTCAGCAGATTAGTACCTAAAATATTCCGTAGAATTTACTAACTGACTTGGCAAACAGTAAATGTTGAAATTCAATCGATTGTTTACACATACGTCTTATTTGATTTGTCCTTTATAATAAGAGAAGAAATCGATCATCTACTGACGTGAAAAATTAGGGAATTTATTTTATTACATGTTTTCTTTTCTCTTCTAATTGGTACATGGAAAGTTCGTGACGTATTTAGACATCACTAACTAAAAGTAACTTTAGAAGGAATTATGATCGAGTTTCATCTTTCAGAGATAAGGAAAAAGGCGTTTTTGTCGGCCAAAAGATATTTTACTGCCGAAACTTCATATCTAACGTTGTTAGAAAAAGTTTGGGCCGCATAATTTTATAGGAAGCTTATGGTAAAGGCGGCCATAAAATATGTGGATGCAAAATATTATCATATTACGATCAATGATGCAAAACAGCTTTCCTTTATTCATCTATTGTGTTTTCTTTTAAAATAATATGACGACGAAGAAGACGTTAAAGATGTTGGAGTCTTCTGATGCAATGATCCTGACCAGGACTTCAAACGCATTGGAATACCTTTAAGTATATAGATCGAGTAAAGAAAACGAACGTCACTGATCTGAAATGATCATTATAATCAGAACCAGTTGATAATGTCAATTTCTCTAAAGTAACTAAATAAAAATGTCTCTTATAAACCTATATTTTCATTCTACTTTCGAGTCCTTTTTCTTGGCAATTACTGTTCGTATTAAATATAAAGCAATTTCCTTTGCTTTGGTTTAACATTTTATATAAATTCTAAAAAGCAATGGTAAAATTCAATCCACAATGTGAGTTTGAATTTTTTTGTGTAGCATTTATATAAAAATTACTGTTCTTCTATGGACTTACAATGCATCTAAAATCACCATTTTTTTTCTTACCTGTAAGTTAACTAGCCCCATATACAAATATCTATTATAATATGTAAATATAGACTTTCGATCTGACAACCGACCTTAACACTGGCATTTGAATAACAGGTCAAAGGCTTGTTTATTTATAGCTATAATTATAAACAATACCTACCTAAACAAAAATGTTCGTAATATAGTTCAAGATATATTACTTCGGTATTCGATTAAATACTTATCGGGCGAAAACGTATAGAAAGGATATTGACTAATGAAATAGCTGTCTCGATACTTTTCTTACAAAGACAGATGAAATATTGTTTGCAAGAAATGTAGTAAGGAATGGAATAAATCGAAGTTGCTCCAACAAGAATGGATATATCTTAGCTTTCTTTTATGGTTGCCAAAGTAAACTGATTATTTGTGAAATTGAAATGTACATAGCAAGTTATAAGACAAGTATATGTAATAATATGTATGAATTAGAACTTACATTGTTTATATTTTTTATCATAAAACGAGAGAGAGCGACATGTCTAAATCGAAATCTGGTTTTTTCTACCTAAAGTGTGACCATTATCTAGAGCTTATTGAAGAGATAGAAAATACTTTTGACAGTAAGTGCAACTTAGTGGTCTGATTCTAAAGTGAAAAAGTGACTAGAAGAGAGGAGATTTTGGTACAGCAAACATCAGATGAGCGATGAGTAGAGTGCTGTGAGAAAACCAATTCTTCAAGCTCTAGATATAACTAAATCACACACACTTTATTCAATTTATTACAAAAATTATAACCTTGTAGACGTAATATAACAAGGACACGATCAAATTGATCTGTTTGATATTAATGTTTCATCACGCGCGCCTCAATATACACATTAATTGTGTATAGTTGGTTCTAAGCCGCACTGATTGTTTGTACTTACAGCAGTAAACACGGCGCCTGGCGCATTTTCGGTAATGTATTGCGGATGGCACCATTACGACAAACATCAGAGGATTTCCTAGACAAAACATAAGCAATGCAGATGCTACGATTGATATGTTGCGCAGTTCAAATCAACATTTTGACAGGTCTTACGTACGTTACGTAAATGGAGCGATGTAAGGCTTGTAATTTTGATCAAACTGTATGTATACAACGTAGCAGAAACAATGGAAAAAAAGCTATTGTTTGAGGGTTTTCAACGGTGTCGGTGTGGCGTATAAAGTCATAAATTGCTCTTTTTTCAAGAAATATTTTACATGCTTTTATTTTCACTTTTTATTTGTATGTAATCAAATGCAGCTAGTTAAATTTAACGCACTTTCCGATTTCCAACTGATCTGATGATGGAGCTGGAAGGTGGCCATAGAACTTTGTAATGAAACGACGAAACCCCATCGAGTTTGGGTTCGTATGATTCGTCTTGACGAGTACTTTGTCTAATAAATACGACATTGTGATGTAATATTGTTTTTTCAAAATAAGGAACACAATCTGGTACACTCCTTTAAATGTTGTATTTTAACGAGTTCACTAATTCTTTCACAAAACTTTTCGTAATCCATCAATATTCCATCAATAAATCTAAAGAAAGGGCTTGCGTATCGGAGAAAAGTTTTGATGGCAGTGAAATCTCTCAATACCTATAGCGCCGCAAACGATTTAAAGACTTACTAAAATGAAATGAATACATAGAAATCTTTCGTATTCGCAAAAACACAATATGTTAACAAGAGTTGACAGATGTAAGACAATCAGGGTTGTTGTGTTCTTACGTGTTCAGCATTAATGTGTACTACGACACTCAACGTGTTGGAACGGCACTTTGTTTGATTAAATTAACTAAAAAGAACTATAACAGTTTACTATTTGGTAAACTTTCCAGATCGTAAGTTAATTTCTATAGATATACACCTTCACACGACACGAAAAGTATTACAGATTTTAGAAACATTGTTAGATAGTAAAGCGTTTTAAAGTCGCATTAAATTTTATGTTATAAAAATGGGTCGAAAACAGAGTTTTCTTCTTCGCGAACACGTTTTATTGTCTCGTAACAAAATAATTTCTCATCATGCATCAAAGTCGAACGGTTTACGAACTGCAAACACATTTAAACAGCTATGAGATACTTCTGTTATGTCGTCAAAACTTACGAACATCCGTAATGGCGTAAAAGCCACCATTCACCATTAATATCTTTTCATAAAGTTTCTAAGATCCTGTACCAACGAAGCTTGGAAGCTAAATGTGTACAAAGTTTCGACATCTTCCAAATAGGAAGTCATTGCAGGGGTTGAAATTTAACATAGAAGCCCTCTAATGTAGATGGAATTCTCTCTTCAACAGTTGAACTTTTTATAAAATTCTTAAAATTCGAACCCAGCTCTCACTTTAGAAAGCTCATATTAGGACAGAACTTTTGGCAGCAGCGCCTCTCTAATCGAATTTCGTTGGTCCTACCGTCCAACTAATCAAATCTCTCAGCTTGGGCGAAACTTTTGACATGTCCAAGTGTTGCGCAATACTTCACTTAATTACTGATATTGACAACACAAAGAACGTCATGAAGTTTCTAAAAGAATAAGAAAAAGAGAAAAATACAGTTTATATAGGTACAGAATAAGTTATGAGGTTTTCCTTTGAAGTTGCTCAAAATAATAATTCACAATTCTACCACCAAAACTGTCAAAAAAGTCGACAGCAAATATATTTAAAAGCCTTTGGTCACAAAAACGACAAAAACATAGGGGAAGCGTAGGTAAACAAAGCGTAAATGAACACGAAACTAAACAGCGAAGCGAAAAGCGTCACATTCACGCTACCATATACCTACTTGCCACGAAACATTTTTGTTCCCCTCCTGTCCTTAATTTTAACTAATTTCTGGTGCGAACTCCACCGTGTCCGCGCCAACCGGGCCAACTGTCCAAGTAATTACTTCCAGAGTAATCCCGCAGAGCTTGTAATCCCGTGTAATATTATGTAGACGGGTATGATGCTGTTCTTAGATGGTAATAAGCATTCTCAGTCTGGAATTTTCTCTTTAGGGAAGTGTAATTTAATGGTGTTTATTTATATTTCACGGCAAAATGTCTTGGGGTAAGCTGAGATTTTTCAACAAGGGCCTATTCATTATTAGAAGTAATGTTTAATTCATTGTGTAATTTCAAACGAGTATTATCTAGGTACCCGTTACCTTAAGGGAATAAAATGAAACTCAGAATTTACGTTGCGTTCGTAATTTCAAGGATATAGCGCTTTCATTACGGCGCTTATTTGTTCTATTTGTAACTTCTGAATACCGTGGCCAAGGTAGCGGTAAAATACATTTCGTATAAAAATCTAGATCCCGTCACTTTATCTTGGACAGCGTCCCTTTTCCGTTCGCTCTTTACTTTGTGGAGTTTTAATGTCAGAACATTTTTTTGCTTTCTCAAGGTATATTTTTAAAAGTAAAGATAAAACTATAGGAATGACCAACCAAGACTGTTGTAAAGTCAAGATATTATAAGGGTTATTTTTTCACTTAAATATTATAAGATATTCTAGACTTTTGTTATTAGATGTTATCTAACAAATACTATTACAAAAATAAATTAGTACATGAAATATCAAAATTGATGATATTTTACTGAAAAGTTAGGTTTGACATAAGTTTGTTGGTCTTACTAATTGTGGGCAAGTACACTAACATCATTATTCCCATATTCATTCATAAATATGAATATTTGCACTCTACGTTTACCTAAGTGGTGCTCGAGAATCTACTTTCATTTATATTCATATATGGAACTAGATTTTAGATCAGCAGTTACAAGAATTCCATTCATCAAAATTGATGCTTTAACAGATATTTTTATACGCATTGAAGGTAACACATAACAGTATTAGTAGAGCGATGTGTACGCTTATCTCGCAAACCTTTCTTTAAGCCACAAGCATGAAAAAAATTTCCTCATATAACGAGGCCTTCAAAAGTTAGGTTGGCAACAATGTAATTTGAGTGTTGGGTACCTCGAGGGCACTTTGACATACCGCTTTCATGATATCACGTTTGTTCGCAACTTTCATTTAGATATAACCTGTTTATGTTATATAACGAATTCGGTTTGATAAAACATTACACAATAAAGTTTATATCGATAAAATGTCAGTTTTAAAAGTAATGAATGAACAATGGGACTTAACATTATAATGAAATTTGTGCAGCATCTTAGCCGTCTCGATCGTAATCTTCAAAATTAATTTCTCAATATAGAAATATAACTATGAATGTATAGCACGTTCAATACTGGTATTATGTTTGATGAAAGTGGAAGCGAGATATGAATTATAATTCACTTGTTATGCTATTTACGTTATGAAAACAAACAAGTTGAACAAACAATCTACATTTTCATTGTATCAGATATTAAATCGATATAGATAACTTAAACAATGGAACCTCTGTTTATTGACTTAAGAGTTAAAGTCAGATGATTTTAATTTAGATTTTATAGCTCTAAAGACCACTATTTATTAGCAGAAAATCTACACAATCGTATTGTTGTTATGAAGATTTTCTGAAGGGGGGTACTACCCCAGCAGAGCAGCGAGGTATCTCGTTGCACCCTACCTCTCTTTGAATTAAGTTGTATAACGTGTAAACTCTCAAGGCGTTTCCATCAGGGATGTGCTAGAATGCGATGTTTATTACGAACCAATAGAATCGCTTCATTTACCTGACGTTAGGTGAAAGCAATCAAATGAAGTGATTCTATTGGTTCATAATAGACATCGCATCCTCGCATATCTCTGGTGAAAATGCAGCCTAAGTATTGTACAATTGTACATACATACACATTAAAACAATGTACCTGTAACTTTTAAATATATTTACAGTTGTTCAACCCAAAACTTTGTAGAAATAGATTTTCAAATTTGAGTTTGAAAAAGTTTTTAGTAGTAGTAATTTATCTTAATAAGGTTATCAACTTGAAAGATTCAAACATACAACGTTATTCTTTGTTAATACTAAAGCTAAAACACCCCAAACATCTTTTTATTTGCAGAGTCAGAATAAGAAATCTAAATTAAAAAAGAATTAAACCTCACGAACTTCTAAGCAGTTTTCATGTTTTATAACTGTTATAATAATAAATTAATATCTATAATATAGATAAATCTATGGATATATGAAAAATAGATCTGAAGATCAAAGTTGAATTAAAAGCTTAGACCTTGTGCCCTCAAGGCAGAACGAGTATAATGAAGAGTTTCATTAAGAACGATCGATTCACCATCCACCATACCGTAACACATAAATCACCACAAATACCCTTCTTGTAACTCCAAAACAAATGAACGGATATTATTCATTTGCACACAAACGTAAGAAGATTTGCGTCGCTTTAGCTTAAATATTTTTTTGCACAATCAAGCGAAATAAAGAGCTTATTTCAAAAGAAATTGTTGATTCTTCAGATTGTTTTTCCACTCTTTTAATATTCAAGGAGTATTTTTAATTTATCTTATAAAGCATCTTACTTACAGAAAATGATCACGTTTTGACACTTGTTTGACGTTCAATGAAATTACCTGCAACAAAACAAGATGGATGAATAAAAATATTAATTAAGTCGGGAAACAAAGTAATATAATCGATAAATAATGGGGCAGTATCGTTTAATGACCGCTTTATATCGCCAGTGAGGCTATGAATCCTTAATATTCAATATGCAGTGTGAATAAACACGAAGCTTTGTAAATAATCAATATGCTGGGAAGAATAGGAACTCTTCTATAGATTCAACTTATACAGAGAACCATTCTGAACTATGTACATAAATACGCCATTTATTATTCCACTTCTGTTAATTCCATTCTAAACTATCAAAGACATTTGAAAAAGGCACCATACAGGCTATGTTAAGTGTATATATTATTATAATTAAATACAGAAAGGATACATAACAATATATATTTACATTATTATACAATTTTGAAGAATGGTTCAGCTCAACTTGAGATAAATTATGAGTACAAGTTAAATTATTTCAAGGTACAACTTCGCAAGAAATGTGAATAAGTTATGATAAAATCCACAGGAATATTGGTGAACTGTCTAACTTTAACACCCTTTATTGAAAATCACCAACGTGGTCCGAACGCCGTTACTTTAAAGATTAATTGAAGGAATAAATTACATTGAAAAGTTTCAAGACAAATAACAAACTTGGTTGTCTTTTGGTTTATCCCATTTTTAACAGACTTCAAAAGTAAGACAGAGAAGAAAAATTTACTCAATATGATACTCAGATATGCATTTATTCAATCCAGTTTGTTGGAACTGGAGTCTTCTATTCAAAAAATAATATATATTTTAGTGGCACTGTGAGTATATCAGCAGGGAGTGTGTACAACTGCAGTTCAAGTGATCCTGGGTTCGATTCCCGAGTCGGGAAAAAAATATGTTGGGCTTTTAAAAATCTCAGTATCATCCCGAAGTATGAAAAGTATAAATTTAGTTCGTCACCGTGGCGCAGCAGTTAAGGTTGTTGCCTCGCCACTAACATTACCGTGCAGAGTGACGTGGTTTCGATTCCCACACAAGACAAATATTTGTGAGATTCACAGATATTTGTTTCGAATCTGGATGTACTTTGTGTCTGATAATTGCAAGTTTGTAATTCCAATTGAAAAGCCGAATGGATATGTGACCGGCGTGCTAAACACGCGGTCCGAGTTTGATTCCGAACAGCAGTACCAATGTGAATTTCACCTTGTGGAATTTATATGTACTATTCATGTGACTTACCATCTGCCAACGGTGAAGGAAAATATCGTGAGGAAACCCACATACAATAGAAGAAATTCTAAGTGTATGTCTGATCCACTAACCCGCATTAGGCCAGCATGTGTGGATTATGGCCTAAACCCTCTAGATAGAGGAGAGGAGACCCGAGCCCAGCAGTGGGACATTAATGGGTTGCTGATGATGAAAACCCTCCCGCGACACAGGGATTGTTACGGTTAATGGCAAAAGACTTACCCCCTATTATAGATACATAAGACCTAGCATAGACGGTAAAATGTGTGTGTGATGTCTAACGCTTCACCCAAAAAGGCCTGATGGTACGTTATGTACACCTATTACATATTTTCCGAGGCTACGACAGTCATCATTCAAAAATAAGGGACTTTCCGGGTAATTGTATTTCTACATTTATGTTTATCATTATTTATTAGTTAGAATATTTACTAACATCCAATTTCCGTGCGTTTCTTGCTTGCTAACTTTCAATCCCACATCAACAACTGTCAGGAGTTACCGTTCCACAAATATGCACGTTACTTTTCCTTATGAAACCTTTTATTCGCGTCGTGGGCCTCCTCATGTTATGGATATAACGTTTAGAGTATGGCATTTGGTATTTTTAAGACGGATAAGGGACAAGGTTATTGGAGCGAGGGTATTTTGAATATGGGGATCGTGTGCGTGCGATTTTCATTCTTGTTTTTTTTATTTTTTTTATTTTTTTATTTTTTTTTTTACGCTGGCAACTTTAAACGCCAGACGTCAAAGTTTTAGCTCCCGTATTTAAATTAATTTAAATTATTGTATTTGTTATATTTAGTAGTAAAAGTTACCAAATAAAACTATATTTATGTGTATTTAATTGTGCACAAGTGCTAGAAGTGGAGTATGTTGTGCCTGAATGACATTTAAAAACTTGTCGGTCTGCGCAGCCACCTTGCAGTGTCAACGGAATTTCGAAATTCGAAATTCTTCACCAAACCTGGGGAGTATAAGACTTATTTATTACTAACCAACACTCCACAACATTTAAAAACACAGCTCAACACCGTGTGAGCTTCGTCTAGTACTCATCGGCATAGTTTTTTGTCTCTTTTTGCTTGACAATACGTGGAAGCAAAATCGACGACTAAACATTCGCCACATACAACAGTACACTGCACTATTACTGTACAAATTACACTAATTATTATTGTTCCCATGACTACGCATCCATACTTCAGAACATATTAGTTTTCATAGTTAATTTGAGTAAATTTAACTTTCAATAAAAAAGTATCTCCACCCTCATTTGTAGAAAAATTATAAATTTAATGTACTTAATTGTTTATTTCCTTGCCTAATATTTAACTATTAATTAAGTTATAATTTTCCAATCTTCTTTTATTCCTACCTTTGTTAATCTTTCTAAAACTTCAATTATTTTATATCAATTCACCGCCCTTCCCCATTTCTTTTATTTCTTTCTTTTCTTTTATTTCTTCTATTCAGCTGTACTTCTTGACATTCCAGCTGTTGGTGCTACATCTGGCAAGATGACCTCATACATCATGACCCGTAAAGCCACGGCCAAGGACACAGATAATAAACTCAAGATAGCGCTACTGGAATTGAAAAAATGTCAAGAGGACAATAGACATCTGCTGAAAGATCGCTGTGACTGCGAGGAGGAGATCAGAGAAGTGAACGATAGGGTAGCTGAGCTGAAGGGCCAACTCTTAGAGCTGCACAAGGAGAACCTGGAGTATCGTGACCAGATATCCCAAATACAAGAAGAGATACATTCTTTTAACAATTGTAATGTAGAATATGAAAGATTATTGAGCCGTAATACCGAACTGGAAGTGGACCTGAATCATGCAAATAAATTAATTAATTCTTTACAAGACAGTATTCAGGTATCCAACGGTAATGCGACTCAGAATCTTTTCTCTGAGCTTCTTGGAGAAAAATTAGATAGCGGGAATAGGTTTCATGTAAATTACAAAGCCAGGTCTATTGTAACATCTCATAGAAAATTCAAGAGGTATGCTAAGGTCAATAAATTAATTAAGCAACTTCAGTCCGATCTTGTCAGGTTACGGAAAATCAAGAAACTTTCTTCTGATAACTCAAGGTTGGTCAGGGAACGTGGGACATTGTTGTCAGAGCTAGAAGTTTGTCATGAGCAAATTTGCACCAGCCAAACACAATATGAACTTCACACTACACAACTTAAAACACAGATGTCAGAGTTAGAAGTCCGCTTAACAAATATAACTCTTCAACATGAAAAAGAGACTTATGAATACATTCTCAAGTACGATGAGATAGCCAGAGTTGGTAGAGAAAACATAGACCGTGTTAACTTACTGACCAAGAACAACTTATGCTCAATGTGTTCATCAACAACAACACCTGATACTCTGACATCACCGACTACACAATCAAATCCACTCAGTAGTCCAAGTGGGGTTCATTATTATCCCAACAACTTAACTGACTGTTGTCCAACTTCTCTTGAGCCAGATTTACCTTTAAAATTAATTCCTAATAAAAAAGTTTTGATTTTTTCTGACCTGATTGGATCGGGCTTAGGTAAGATAATGAATAGTTACACTGAGTGCCCTATTACAAACCATTGCTACCCAGGAGTTAAGTTCAGTACTTTAGTTAATACATTAAAGAATAGTTCATTACTAGATTCTAATTCTACAGTAGTTTTTATGTATGGTGATTGCTTCTCAGTCACCAAAAGAGACATATTAGATTTAACTGAAGTTATGGTTATGCTTCATAATAGAATAGGATGTAGATTTATTACTTGTGCTTTACCATATTCATTTGCACTAACCGAGCAACAGAATAGACACATAGGGAAATTGAATTTATTACTTTATAACAGTACATGTCGATATAACGATTATATATTATTTTTTGACACTAATATTTTTATTAGTAATAATTTTTATTTAACAAAAGATACTCTTTATCTTTCTTTTTATTTTAAGCGACTTATTGCTAAATTGTTAGCATACAATTTATTTAGTGACATAGGTACTAGTAGGGTATTGAAGGTTTTTACGGACACAGGTACCAGTAGGGTATTGAAGGACTTGGTAGGGTATAGTAGTGATAGGACAACCACTAGTTTAGATACATCTGTTAGTTTAAACTAATAGGTGTGACAAAGGATAGGCATACATTCAATTTAGTTCATCAGAATATTCAGGGCCTATTCAGCAAAGACTTAGAGGTAGATTTATTTTTGAAGAAACACAATATTCAGGTTTTGTGTTTAACTGAGCATTGGTTAAAGGATAGTCAGTTATCATTATTTAACAATGAATTTTATACAGTCGCTAGTGCATTCGTAAGAAAGACTGCTATCCATGGTGGTTCTCTCATATATGTATGTAATAATTTAAATTCTAAAGTTCGTAATGACATAGTGAATCTTTCTATCGAGCGCACTATCGAACTATCTTGTGTAGAGATTGATCGTTATATTATAGTTTGCGTATACCGACCACCACAGAGTGATTTCAGTTTATTTGAATCAGTTATGGAAGATGTTTTGAAACGCCTAATTAGTAGTAAGCGAGATATTATAGTATGCGGTGATTTTAACGTAAATTTATTAGAGCAATCACAGACTAGTACTAGATTAATTAGCTTATACAAGTCCTTTGATTTAGATTTTTTATTTTCTGCACCCACTAGAATTACATCACATTCTGCTACATGTTTAGACAACATATTTTGCAACTGTCAATGCTTGGATAGTGTTATCATAAGTGACTTAACATCTGATCACTATGGACAAAAAGCAATATTCCCTTTAGGCACAACCACTAAAGTGGATAAGATCACATGTAGGCCAATGACCTCTGCTCGCCTAAAACTTTTTAGTGATAGTATTGCTGATGACCTCACCAACATTGAGTTTAGCCAGGATAGTCCAGACGACCTATACGCGTCTTTGTTTAGTATTATAGAATTGCAATTTAACAATATTTTTAAAGTTAAAACTTTCAATAAAAGTACTAAAATTCAGTTCTGTGATTGGGCAACATCCGGAATATACAAAAGTAGAGCTAAGTTGTATGAACTTTACGGTATGAAACGTTATAATTTTGATCCTACTTTTGTTGAATATGTTAGAAATTATTCTAAAACTTTTAAAAAGACTTGTGTTGCCGCCAAGTCCTTATATTTAAGTAATAAGATTAAACAGTCCGACAATAAAATTAAAACTACTTGGAACATAATTAATAGTGAAACTGGTCGGGCTAAACAACGAGATAATAATATTCAATTAAACATTAATAATAACATTATCTCGAATAATATAGATATAGCTGAAGCATTTAATAACTTTTTTGTTAACATACCAATAAATACAACCAGCTCCTTAGATTCTTGCCCGGTTAAGGCTGAACTCTTGGTTAGGAGCAACACGACAGAATGTAGTGTCATTTTTAGTTTTAAATATACTGACCCCAGCGACATAATAAAAACATTCAAGTCGCTCAATTCAAAGAGAACTGGTGATCTATGGGGTATTTCAGTCAAGTTAGTTGAAAATATAATTTTTGATATAGCGCCATACCTAGCTGCAATTTTTAACAGATGTGTAGATACAGGTAAGTTTCCTGATCTAATGAAACACAGTAAAGTTATACCTTTGTTTAAAAATGGACCTAAGAGTGACCCTACTAACTTTAGACCTATTTCCATATTGCCAGCTATTAGTAAAGTCTTTGAAAAAATCATATTGCAGCAATTAGAGAGTCACTTTCATTTAAATAAATTATTACACTGTGAGCAATATGGTTTCACAAGGGGTCGCTCTACTGTAGATGCAGGTGTTACTCTATTAAAACATATTTTTAACGCCTGGGAGAATTCAATGGATGCCATTGGTGTCTTCTGCGATCTTTCGAAAGCATTCGACTGTGTTCAACATAATACACTTTTGCGAAAACTCAGTCACTATGGCATTAGGGATGCTGCACTTGGTCTTGTTGCCTCTTACCTAAGAGATAGGGTACAATGCGTTGATATTAAAGGAAATAGGTCTTCAGGACTACCTGTAGAAATGGGCGTCCCTCAGGGCTCAATTCTTGGTCCTTTTCTATTTTTGATTTATATTAATGACTTGCCATTCTACGTACAGGATTTTTGCGACATAGTGCTATTTGCAGATGATACGTCTCTTATTTTCAAAGTTGATCGTAAAGTAACAAATTTTGACGATGTAAATGGTTCTCTAGCGAAAGTCCTGGACTGGTTTACGGCAAACAATCTATTGCTAAACTCCAAGAAAACAAAATGTGTCAGATTTACAATGCCACATGTTAAAAGTACTAGTATTAATCTTAATTTAAACAATGAAACTCTCACCCTTGTTGACAAAACAGTTTTTTTGGGTATAACTTTAGATTGTAAACTTCAGTGGGGAGCCCATATATCGTGTCTCGCAGGTAAACTTAGCTCTGCGGCTTTTGCAGTCAGAAAAGTACGACAACTTACTGATGTGGAAACCGCGAGATTAGTTTATTTTAGTTATTTTCACAGCGTCATGTCCTATGGTATTTTGCTTTGGGGCAAGGCTGCTGATATTGAAACAATATTCATTCTTCAAAAACGAGCCATTCGCTCTATTTATAACTTAGGTTCACGAGTTTCCCTGAGAGAACGATTCAAAGAAATAGGTATTCTGACAACTGCGTCCCAATATATATTTGCAAATATTATGCTTGTCAAACAAAATATTCATCTATATACCAAGAATAGTGATATTCATGGTGTTAACACTAGAAGTAAACATAAGTTAGTAGGCACATATCATCGTTTACATAAAGTTCATAATACTTTTGAGGGACTCGGTGTACGATTTTTTAACAAAATTCCCGAAGACATTATGAATTTACCCTTACTTAATTTCAAAACCGTTATTAAAGATCATCTTATTCGTAAGGGTTATTATACAATTAATGAGTTTTTAGATGATAAAATGTCTTGGGAATAATGTTATCTTTGATTTGATTTATCTTGTTTGTGTAGAATTACACTTGTGACATGGGGGCACGTTGTGCATATTTATGTCAGTTTTCTCTTGGATTTCCTTTATTTATTTTTTTTGTATCATTTTTTTTTTTTAAGTTATGTTTTTACAAAATTAAAACCATATTTATTCACAGACTGTCCCTAATGGCTGCATAGCAATGTGTAAAGTGATGCAACCACGGAGCCTTACCTTTTACTTTCTGTTTAATATTTAGTTTGTAAACATTCATTATAATTCGTTAATCTAACGGTGTAGTGCTCTGCTGCATCACTTTACACGCTACCCAAATTGTAAATTACAAAAGATTGTAACTATCCATTTTTTTTAAAAAGAGTGGCGTGAGTTTCTTGCCAGTTCTTCTCATAGCTCCACCCCGTCAGCGAACTGGTCGTAGGCAAATTTACTGACACAACATTTCGGATAACCTGTTACATTCTTGTGACTTTCATAAGTGTTACCTTGTAACCTAGATGAATAAACGAGATTTCATTTCATTTCATTTCGTTTATGAATTTCGCGTTCCATTATTTTTTTGGATATATACATGCTTATGTTTAGACTCTCTTATGATAAAATGTTAGAAAAAAGTGGTTAGACATACATTTTCAATCCTCAAATAATCTAAATTGTTGGTCCGAAATGTCCTACAAGTTTCAAGAAAGGCTTTGAAGGATAAGAGATAGCACAATACCTAAAGATATAATTTTATTATCGACAGAATGTTGCAGTCTGACCTATTGGTGTGATACGATATCTAAATATGTGAACATTTTGATATCCTAAAATTTCAAGTCTTTTTTCTCGCTTGAAGATTTTAAGGCGTTTTGGAGTATGATAGTTATTTTACCCAGTACAAGAAGAAGAAAAAGGTTTATGGTATGAAACATGATTTTTATGAAACAATTTGAAACACAAGCAAGATTGAATTTGTTATTAAAGCAAACGGTTAAATCATATTCGATTTCTTTGTTATTTAATCTTCTTTACTACCAAGTTATCGAATATTAGCTTTTCATGTTTCAACTGTGAGTATTTTTGTATAAAAAATCTTAAAAGCCAGATGTTCTAAATCGTTCGTAAAATCTTACAAGCTTACCGTGCTCATATAATATTCGTGTCACACACACGAGAATATCTCTTGGTATTTCTGTCGACTGCGTCTGTTGTGTTATATCCTATGCGGCTACACACGTCTTTTTGTATTTCAACCGTGAAATTAAAATAAATCAATGCACGATTTTGTCTAGAATCAGAAAAGTTAGAAACAAAAAGCTTTCATATTGTTATTTTCAATTCCGTGTACAAACTACAAACTCTCAATGGATTCAGCCGGTCGAAAAATATAATTGGAAATGTATGTGGAATTTACGGTATGGTCTGTTTATAACTATATATTCGTGATTTCCATATGAGTACACGTGTATAATAATTGAAGACGCGATTGAAGCGATCAGTACAATCAAGTCCTTGGTGTTATACATTAGCATAATCGATTAATTGCGCAAGTCTAAGCGCGCAGCGACCACATCCCTTGTTCTTGTAGCTCTATGCTAATTTGGATTTTGACGTAAATATATACTAAACATCCTCATAAAATTATCTAAACTAAACGTGTAAAAAAGCCGCTAATTTAGTGTAATATATTGAATCAGCTTTTAATATATTAAATACAGTCTTTTTATTTATATTACTTAAGCTATAGAGGGTAAAATTAACAACAACTTTGGTGACTCAAAAAAAAAGACTAAGTGTTCCCTTAATTCGTGTATTTTAGAACTAGGTGCCAGTAATGGTCTTAAAACACTTCGGTGAAAAATATAGTTCTAGAGCCAAAGTATCTTCTCCAAGTCGTGTAAGAATTGTCTGACTGACTATCATCATCATAGTGACGTCTACATTACACTATAAGTATGTTAAAAATGATGATAGATTCACTGGCTAAGTTATGAAAGCGTTACAAACAAACAGAGTTACCTTCGCATTTAAAATATCAGTAAGGATATTTTTAATTAAGAATAAAACGTAACACGATATCGAAAGAGTAATAAAGAGGATCTCAAATAGAGCGTCGCAGCGAACCATTGGGTTGTCTCACTAAGTCTATTTACGTTGCAATGTAAATAAAAGCAAAATGTTACTGAACAGTGAGTGTGGCCATTGGCATCGATTTGTTGGCAGAAATGCTTTAATTCATTTTCATTACTGCCTAAATTGAAACCCGAGTTTCGAGCCAATTTTTAAACTATTTTCCAATATCCAATGGTACTTTGCACAAGATCGATTTATATTAAACTAGCAGCTGCAGGTTTTGCTGCTGCCAGGTAAATTCAAACCTAAAATCTGAACATACATCGCATCGAAAACATTTTTCAGATACCAGCTTTAAAAAGCGAACTCAGATACATTTACCAAAATCTGTGTGTGAAAAATTTACGAAACGTAAGTATTTTGAATGAAAAACAATAACAAGAAGTAAACAGTATATTTACACATCATCCACATTAAGAGAAGTAAAGGTCCATAAATGAAACTTTCATTTAGTTATTCCGACAATCGCAACACTTGCTTTTTGCGCTGAGTAAATCACAAAGGCTGACGTTCTCAGATTTATACTAAAGTAAAACGTCAGCACAATAAGAAATATTTTATAGTCAAAAGAGGCTTTGAGACGAGAGTGTCACGCCTCAGATGAAAGGCCGCCACATTTCTATTTGTCGCACGAACACCTCTGTAGTACTATGAGTTGCCGTGAATATATGTCAAAAATTTTGTGTTCATATTGGTGAGTAATCGAATCGACTTTCACTGGTAAGGTACAGCATACCGGACGAGTGCGAACAGAATACATAACATCGAAAATTTTAGCAGATGAAGTTATTTTATAAACTTGTGACTTGTTACGAACTGAAAGCTTTGTGGCTTGTAAACCAAGTTCTATTACATATAGAAAATAATGATAGGTCGGATAGGATGGTTCAGTTTGTTAAAACAATTTCATAATTGGAGTGGCTTTTGATAATAAAATACAAAGTTGGGATACTGTGAATTTCTATGAAATCTAAATAATTGAACGAGGAAAAGTTTGTTTTAAGTTTGTATCGGAGCTCGTATACAAATAAATAAGTGGATTAAGCTTAAGAATTGATTATACTATGTTCATACTTCTATTTAAGTACATTAAATACAAAGCGTTCACGAAGTGCAAAGAATTTTCTATATGAGAAAACTTATTTAGCGTATTTTAAATTTACATAGAAGCGTATATTGACGGAAATTTCCCGTTTATGTTCTAAGAAAATAGCTGACTCTGATATGAATAACTATTTCGTTGTGTTGTACGGCAGATGAAATATTATGAGCTTGTCCACAAAATGATAAGCATTTTACATTTTTCTATGATAAATAGACTGAAGAATGCAGAACCCAAAAAGGTTTGCTATTTTGGTAACATTGCGAAGTTTAGTCTTACATTTATGCATGAAAAGATTTCGTCTCTAGTAGAACATTTAATATAGTCTCATATGAATTTAGTAGCTTCGTAAAGGTATGTGAAATATGATCTCTATTTGTTTTGAGGCTTTTTGATGCATTTCATTCTACATATACAAAACTGTATATTTAGATAGTTTTATTAAATACTATAAATATAAGCCTAGGTATTTTCTAATTCAACACAAAAGATTTATAGTGACATCTTCATTATCTTAGTGTTATTTATTTTTGCCTCTAGTTCGTTATTTCTTAATCAATAGATTAAGAAATAACGAACTAGAGGCAAAATTTCTGCATTTCACAGAAATTTTTGTAGAATTTATTTAGTTGATGCAGACGGTTGAAATACGAGTACTGTAGGTATAAGTTCTTCTTTGAATACGTTGCAAAGTATGGACATTATACATATAATTTTGGATTTCTAATATTAATATTAATATTTTAAATAATGCAATATTTATATAATATTTAAATACTATGGCAGCATTTATTGCATTATTTAGTGCACAGGAACTGAATATTATAATTTTTTAAATAACGTAAAACCAGTACTTTATAAGACTACATCCCTTATAACTTTTAACTTCAGCTTAAGAATATTCTAAGCTTTTGAACCTGATAAACGTTTATTCTCATTTAGAAGCTAGACTTAAGTGGTCTTCACATTCAATTTTACTTCCTCACGACTTAAAGGAATTTTTAAAGCCAAATTTCATGCTTTCAAAGTACTGGTCTCAATAATTATATAATTTAATATTATCTAATTTAAATGATAAATTCTATTTTAAACTGCAAAATCAGGATTGTAAACGAGATAGCGTGCACATAGTAAATACGGTTTCATTGATTATTTTTCCAGCTAGAATCATACACAAGAACCAAAGCAAACATTCAATTTCGTATATTACAATGCAATCTCAAAAATCTGTGTTGGATTGTTCTTTTTCCAAGAATGCAGTGAATTGAAAAAAGGAACACTCCCAATCTGGCAGCCGCATTGCACCCAAAACTATCGACGTAACCGCTTCGCGCCAAAATGTGAAGTGGTGCGTGTTTAACTTGGCCCACAACGGACGCGCCGTTTTGAAAGCCAGCGATATATTGCGAAAAGGAATCTATACTAATATTATAAAGAGGTAAAGTTTGTGAGTTTGTGACGTTTTTTCATTAAAATTCTTTTAATTAGTGTTGGTTCTCTTCTAATTAGTGTTGGATAGCCCATTTATCGCGTAAGATTATTATAGGCTATATAACATTACGCTACGGCCAAAAGGAGCTGAGCTATGTCCAAATAAAGAACGACGGGAGCGAAGGCCTGCGCGCTTCTAGTATCAAATATATTGACATGAATTAACTTGCGCAGATTTATTGTAAATATATTATAATCTATACCTATCTAGTAGTTCTTAGGGACTTTGCCGCTTAGGTGAGCCTTTGTACGTGGTCTATACCTATAAGAACTGATTTTATCATACTGCTTGGACTTTCTTTTACAATATAATAAAGAAAACATCCTTTTCGTTGTAACAAAAAGGTCCACCAAACCTAATATTACCTAAAGAAAGTACTTGTCTGTTATTTTTTTATTTAGAGATAGTATCGAATTTTATCATTCACTGATATCTGAAACTAGCATCATATTATCTAGACAAGTTTAAATAGATCCAGTTGACGATAAATCACACGAACCGAAAAGGCACTTAAACATTTAAATGTACTTTAGTCTAGTTTAGGTACCTGGTTAGGTCCAAAATGCATCACCAGTCAGAAGGCAATATTGAAAGTAAAATTAACGAAAATTTTATTGTTAGACACTGAATACTTATACACCAGAGGCGTGACAATAAAAAGCTAGTTCGTTATAAAATATTGTTTTCCAGTTTGACACAAAATCCAGGAAATTGGGATAAAAGTTTTGGATAGATTTATTTGCACCTACGTGCAAAATAAATATTCCAGTTCATATATTTTTAAATTCTAAGCAAATTAAGAAATGTTAACCTAGAGAACGGTATTTCAGTCGTTTTTCCAAACCAACGCAAATCTATTTCGGCAACTCCATTACTTTGTTTAGCAAAGCCAATTAAACTGAGAACAAAATGGAATTGAGTCTAGTGGAGGGAGTGAGAATCAAAGGAAAAAAGCCTTTAAGTAGACAATTTGATTACGAATACATCATATAAAAACTTTTAATGTAATTATTTTTTCTTCGCAACATTTATTTTTGCTCACTTTACAGGTTATTTAGTAATTATATTAATAATTTTTTAGTAATTATTCCTTTAGCTGTGCAACTTGATATTTATATTGCTTCTTTTCAAATTTTATTGAGGTAAGCACCTACCTTAAAGGGTTTAATGCTTGCGATAGTCAATATATGCGACAAAATGGAGCATAAACGGTTGTATCTTTTGAAACACAAAGTTGTCTATTGTCAATGCCGAATACGATTACCAGATGCATTTAAAAGCTATTCGTTATTCATACGAGACTTCAAAGTTTGTTTTACAATAGACTTAAATGATTACAAGGCCTGAAGGACATCAGTGTAGTTAATAAAAAAAATAATTAACACGAAATTACGTTCAATACTTTAACCATAATCAAAGTGCTGAAGTAAGACGAATGGGCTTGTAGGACACATTACTTATTTTATCGAAGACATCAGTCATTGTCTGGCTGTACTTACGGCTGTAGGCGGAAAACTTGAATAATGTCTTAGTGATATATAAGGCTTATTCGATTTCGAATGTAGGCTTATTTTATTCCACTGCGAATACGAACTGATTAAATATAAAACCCTTTGTTGACACTAATAATGTAATCTTTATTTTGATTCATCATCATCATCAGCCCACCCCAACCCACTGCTGGGTATAGGTCTCTTCTCCACAGCACCACTTCTTACGGTCCAGCTGCGTTCCGTGAGATCCTACGATCTATATCGTCTGACCATCGGGCCGGGTGGTCTGTCCACTGGCCTTTTAGGGTCTGGCTTAGGTGTGGCTGTCTTGATCCACCGTCCGTGAACATTTCTTGCCAAGTATCCTACCCACCTACACCTTAATTATGTCTCTTTAATACAAACTTGGTACCTACTGTTTCGTGGAGATAACTAAATTGTTATAACAAAATCTAGGTTGTTAAAACAAATGATGCCTTTCCAAATGCAACATTTGTATAAACAAACGATTGTCCGGGCAACTTGGATCATTTCCCGTTTAATAACATTTAAATCGAATGACATGGCCGTAATAATCATTAAGTAAAATAAATACCCTTTGGAAATAATTACGTTTAAAGCCTGTTGAAGTAATCGCACCTGCGTCCTTTATTGGCACGGCATTCAGTCCAATATAACACCATGACACGCCGAATTTTGTTAGAATTCAAATTAAATTATGCCGAGTTAATTGAAATACGGACATTCATAACATTCTGCGGCGAAATGAGTATCAAAATTGTTCAACCAAAAAAGGTAGGGCGACATTTAAACATTGTTTCAGGAAATAAAGGCCATCCTTTAAACTGCTGTCACCTACAACTATTTGTGAACCGATTTATATCATGTTTATTTCCTTTTATGACAACGTGAATAGGACAACATATTTTTGAAACAAAGAATATACTATAAAAATATTAGATAATATTTTATTCAAACTTGGATAGCATCCATGTTTTCATGTAAGCCACTTGGCTGAGCTATAGAGGCTTCAGCACTTGTAACAACTAGATGCAATATATATTCCAGACAAGCTAGTTTTTGCAGTTTAATTTCCTAGGGAATGGTGGACTGGGCCAAAACTGACGGAGTGGCACTGCGCCAAGCTAACAAAATGGGGCGCCCAGAGGAATTTCATTATTGAAAGTATTTCATTCAGGGAGATGTATGATTAGTTATCTCCTAAAATCTGGCAGCGTCAAAGAGGTCACCTGTAATATTTGATCTTATACGAGCGCTTTGTACATAATGGTTTAATTCTGTTACGAGACACTGTCCACCTCATATTAAGTTATGCATGAAATTTTAATAAACAAACTTTAATAAACAAATGTTTATTATCTAGCTTTACATACATTATTACATTAATAAGTAATACTTATCCACAATTTATTAACTAATTATAGTATTATGTTAATAGTACACGTTGTCTTACGTTTTATTTAATTAATATAATGGAAAGTACTAACGTCTAAGATACAGGCTCGGCCTAGTTTAGATGTTGGGGCTCATTGTCTACTATGTATACGAGTATCTACATTCAGATGATGTTGTATATGTTAAGATATAATAAAATAAATAAATGTACTATCCTGTCTTATATCATAATAAAACTTATTATATATTATTATAATATACACTTTCATCGTATTTATTTTTTGTAATCTTCAAAATATAATTTGTGTAACTAGGCATTTTACAAACACATATTGGAATAGCATAAATAAAACCTAGAGCAAAAAAAATACACAAAATTTTTCATCCAACGTTTTCAAACCAATTTGGTGTAATAATAATGGCGAAGAACGCATTTGTACTTTTATCAATTACATGTTCACTAAATCCGCCAGTCACATTTTACTCTCATTGAAAACCCATCCGCGAATATCCCAACAATACAAACTTAATAAATGCGATGATTACGTTAGGCATGACACATACGTGGCATATTACTCGAGATCAACATGACAATAACAGCATCAGTAATTAATTACGCGATGCCACCGTAACCGAGCTCTAATTGAGTTCCAACGAAACGTGTATCGGTTTTATAAAGTTTACATGTATGTTACACAAAGTCAAATCTTTTTATTTCATTTTGATTACATACATGATACTTATGAACGTCATACAAAGCCAAAAATAAAGGTGTCAGTAAATTTGCCTACGGCCAGTTCACTGACAAGGTTGAGCTCTGAGAAGAACTTGGCAAGAAATTCAGGCCACTCTTTTTAAATACGTTACACATGTTTTTTAATAATAATTAATATATGGTTGTTTGTATTTCATAGAAAAGATGTAGAAATAAATTTGGATGACGTGCGGAACGTCACAATGAATTGTTCATGTTTAGAGTTAGAGAGACATTTTTGAGTCTTCACATAAGCCCATACTTAGGTTGGCTAGGTAAGTTGCTAATACGGCTTATGGTCTGCAATGCGTTAAATTACAACCTGCTTACTGCCTCATAAAATTTTCAGAAGTTGAATGGAAATGATCAATCTTCGATGTTTGAATACTAATATTCCAATTCATACCAAACAATACAAAACTTAAAATGGTATAACAAACTTTGCTGCAGTAAAATTTATCACAATATAGACGCCGCGCCGCAGAAATAGGATGTTATTAAGAGATGGCACTTTTCGAATTAAGTTTAGTGAAATGCACGATCGGGAACCAACAGAGGAACAAAAGACTTAACTGAATGAGCGAGGCGTGGCGATCGAAAGTTTGTTCAAATTTTATAGTATTGGAAAACGATAGTTCTCCTAGAGGTCCTGTTGATCCGTTAAATTTTTATTCAATAACTCTTAAGATGCATAAATAGATAAAAGATGATAAAAGATAAAGTTGTATACACTCGCTTTTAAAATGGGACATTTTTAAAAGATTTTTACGTGGCGCATAAAATACGAAGAGTAAATTGTGCAAGATCAAAATCAGTTGTCGAGCTTAAGACTGAGTTTCAACACTTTTGTAGTATAATCTTCGAGCAATAAATTAAAATCGAAGCTAAAAAAGAAAAGTTCATTGCAAAAGAGAAACGTAACGCAAGCGAAGAATTAAATATTCGCTCTGATGAGCTCCTGATGGGGGAAGTCATTCGCATCGGTGAACTTTCGATTTGTAGTACTTATGCAGCTTGCTGGAATAACAAATGAAAATACGATTTCTGTTTAGGTTTTTTAGTCTATCTGTTGCTTTTAGGCACATTGAATATTCAGTGCGTAAGCTCTCTCCTGTGACGGCTTACGAAATTATTTATTATTCCATTTTTGATTTCACGATACTCTTGATATATTACATTTATTATTTTATTTTAAATATTACAATTTAATGATTTCATGCTCTCTATTTTATTCCTATGAAAATATATTACTATGTATATCTTTGCCCAGTAGTGGGACAACAAGTGTATAAAATATGAGATTAACGGAGGTTTACATCCTCGTACAGAAGTCTATGTTTCCATGGTAAAAGTAACTACTGCACAATATACATAATTTCCCAACAAATGAAATATTTATCACATCAGCGTTCTTTGTTGCTCATTGGATCTGAATTACAATCAGTATGTATTGTGCGTGGTATGACGGAGTTCGGTAATTACGCTAATTGGCTTCCCACATAATAGGTTACCGTACAGACAGGGTATACACCCATCTCTTTTATAATTTACTTAGATTACATAGGTATTTTATTTATTACATTTTAAGTACGGTTTTTTTTATGAAATTTTGCATGTGTTTTGTGGTTATATAAATCGTGGTACAAAAATTTAGCAGCATATAATAATATCTAGAGTTTTATAAGAGTTTTATTATTACAATAATTAGTGTTGGTATTGGTACCGTTGAAACAAGTTCGCATTTATTTGTATTATTCATAAATTTGCTGTCCGAATTAACCACGAAATAAATTCATTCAGCATGATTTCCCTGGCATCAAAAATAAACCCAGCTAACATCAATAATTTCCACTGACAACGAATCTGTTTACATTTTCTTATAAAAAATATTTAGACACGCTATTGCCCTCGCCCGTATTTTGTCACCAAAAGGTTCGTCCTTTTACTAACAGGGGACTGACCAATTTCCACTCAAGCGTTTATTAAACACAATCCTAAACAAAGTCACGAACAAACGAATTAGTTTACAGAGTAAAATTATTTCTCAAATCATTTCCACAAGTCTCCCACATAATAGAAATCTTGGATGTGGAAAATTATAAGGGTCGTGTAGGAAAAGGAGGTTCGTTCTTATTAAGTTAAAATAATTAGGTTGGCTACACCCACGTAGGATTCTATATGGTTTTAATTAACTGGCCACTGAAAGTCTTTGTTCTTAGGATTTCGTAAATTATAAGGAGGTATAGCAAGATTCCTCATTTAAATTAAGAAATTATTTAGAAAGTATTTTGTACAATAAAAAGACAGCAACTTACTAGAAGACTAGGTATAGAATTGTTGATACGCATAAGTTGTAAGAACAATTTTAGTTTAAGTATATTTATTTTCTTATAATCCGACTAGAAATTTTATTATTCTGTACATATTTCTCCGAAGTTAATAATGAAACTATCTCCATCTTAATGTTACGACAGATTCTGAATATTTATCGCAAACACTTTAGTCACATTATATAAAATTGAAACGAAAACGAAAACTGAATACCAAAAGATACCGAAAAAAAGAAGATAAGAATCGCAGCACACAAGCAAGTAACCCATGTAAGCACACCAAGAAAGGTCGTAAATTGCAAACCATTAGCATTCTTGGTGCTGGTGGAGCCGAGGCTAATCCACGCGATTGTTCCTTAAAAGCCTCACCGAGTAAAAGTCAATTGTAGGCGCTAGGCTGAACATTCGACTGTGAAATCATTTAGCGATGTCAGATGTTTTATACGAAAGGAAAAAAACACGCGTCTATAATTGTTTCGTATTTTTATATAGGGTTAAAGAGAAAGGCTTCTAATAAGGAAACGGTATGATAATATGGGTGTCATCGAGATGTAGAGATATAATAGTACATAAAGTTTTATCTAATGTTGTTACTTATTAAAGTTGATCTGTATATTATGTGTTTACTTTAGTAAAATGCGAATCGTAGGAAAAATAATATCTGAAAGCTGGTAGTGCCATCTCGAAGTTTTGATGCACAAAACTGGTACAAGAATCTCGGTAAGCCTTTATTTAACATATCCTACTAGAAGTAGAACAGAGTTGTAAGATATGAAATGCCTGTGGCATTCATTTCAATTTTGAACCTTATAATAATAGATAGAAAACGGAAAAGGCAAATGCCGGAAAAGGCAAATCTCATTTTCTACCTGTTTTGCACTGAGACAGTGTGATATTATTATTACACGTACATAAAATCTGACGATTGATTCATTGTAAATATAAACAATGTTTTTCTCGCAATTATTAAAAGTGAATAAAATTTACAGAATACATTTAAAGCTTCAATATGCTTGTTTGACTGACTGAAGTGCTGTCCGAATTAATTGAAAATATGTGGGCTATATTCGTTGTGTTTACTCTTGTTTGGATTTCGTTGACCAGAAATAATGTTGAGGGGATGCAAGTGGATTGAGGGACAGAATAAAATGATTACTTTTTGTATAACTACAGATTAATATACATATTCTGATATTTTATTTATTTAAATTATTCAAATTAACTCATATTAATGTGTTTAAATATGAATGTAACAAGTTAATTTATAGCGGGCCAATGCTTATAGTCAGTCCGTTGAAAGGTTGAGTCGTGAAACTCTTACTAGGTACTTATTCTATCACTAGGAAGTTGCAATACTCTATTAACAGCAATTAAGGCAGCATCATCTTAATTCAGCTAACGGTCCAGTTTCCACAAAAAATGATATTGACGCGAAGAGAAGACGAGTTGTAAGTAACTAATGCAATTTAAATATTTACAACCTTTTTTTTTCATACAAAACCCGTTTCTTGAGTCCGTGCTTATGGTATTCCACTTTTGCTATATTTAGGTCTTCTCTAAAGAACATGTCCTAAAACCTGGCAAGTTAACTCTTTATTTTCAAACACATTTTAAACTTTGAAATAATTTTTATCTGTTTCTTACTTTATAAAATAAGTAAACTATTATATGAGACTGTTTTCACAAAAATTATGAGGGTTCCAGGTAGCCTTTTTTAGTAAAAATAAAATATATCCGTGTAACACGAGCGTTTCCCAATAAACAACAAACATTTCTTATTCGAGTACGTGAAAGAAATAAAATTTCAATTGACCAAAAGGTTTGGTACTTGTATAGAGTAAATTTAGAACTACGGAAGTTCAATTTGATTTGGTTATATCCTATTATATTTACTAAGTTATGCTACTATGAATAAGTTCTTGATTCTCTTGAAAGCATTTATTGATATGATAAGAATTATCTGTTATTTGCTATAAAATATAAGAACAAAATAGAATTGTAACATATAATAAATACCTATACTTATAGTAAAAAATTACATACTGATGTAGTCTATTCTTTGATGGGGATTAGAATCGTAGAGATAGATAGAATATAGACCAATTGAGTAAAATATATTATAAGTATAAAAAGGTATATAAAAAGATGTAAAGCAATAAAAAATGATAAAGCAGACGCTAATGTCAAAAATACACAGGTTAACATTGAGTGTAACAAAATTACTATCAAAAAAGTTTACCTTAATATATACACAATCTCGAAGAAGTTTTGTTCGTGTACAAGACCATAACTTGAAACCTCTTTTTCCGGATAATATATATACTGGCAAAAGTTACTGGCGCAGAAATATGTTGGTGTGTTTAAAGTAACAACAACATAAATCTACAAGAAAACTTCTAAAGGTAAAGATTTAACATGAACATGATTTCAGTTGGAAACTTAAAAGTAACTTACAATGCCACAACAATTTTTCAGAATCGGGGAACAAGCGACCTCTTTAAATCAGTTTCAAGAGGAAACTAAATAATAGTTCCAGGGTTGTTAGAAAAATGCACCAAGTTCCGTTATCGATTAAATTGTCACACAGCGAAGTTGGAAAGTCTATACCGGTTCACCCGTCGAGCTATATACTAAATTTATCATTCGACTCGATTGAAATGCAAAGCAAACTGGTGAGGACTATGTCAACTTGGCTTGTGTAATTTTTATTACAAAACTTTTCGGGTTAAACACACATTTACATAAACCCTTTTCAATGAAGTTGATTGAAAAAGCGCTGGACAAATTCAAAGTACAATAACATTATGAAAAATCCTTCAATTTAAGATGGCACAACATTTGTCATGTTATAACTTTCGGTATTTCGAAATAAAGGTGAAAACAAATTGATACACTATTGAAGTGTCAAGTACAAAAGAGAAAAGGAAACACGTAACTTGGCTTCCTCAATAAGGATGAACAAGCAAACACGTTATAGCAACAAATATTCGAAGCACGCTTATCCGCAGAGGCGTGACTATGGCCCAACAGGCTTCGTATTATTTATTCTTACATTTGAAACGGTCCATTAAATGAAAGAGTGGCCAGTGTAAACATTAACAGGTGCGTTGCCCCTGACTAAAAGTAATTACTTCATAGTAGTTCCTAAATTTTTAAGTATCTGAAAGTTAAATGTGACATCAATAGTGAAAAAAACCAAACATTCAAGAAAGTAAAGCACCATTACTTTTCATTCACCTCCTTAAATCTAAAAGTTCAGTAATATAGTATTTCAAAAATTGGATATTAGTTCGTAAAAACTTGGCAGGAAAATTGTGAATTCTTATTGTCAAATGCAGTACCATATTGGAAACTGAAAATCACGTGACACGAATAGAGAAACAAAAAATTTGCATAGTTTGAATTCTGTCCGTCCCGCAGTCAGATTTCAAGAGAAGTGTGTGTACGATCGTAACTAAAAGTTGAAAGCCAACCACGTACAGAGTTGTTAGAAAGGGAAAATGAATTAAATTAGCTTTGCTTCCTTTGAAAATTGGCTTGTACGTAGAATTCTTTCCGAACAGTGCTTCGATTGTAAGAGATAGTGCCGAGCAAACTTTCTTTTTTGTGTGGTGGAAGTTGCTTATTGGTCCTGTGTGACCAATTTCATTAACAAAACAATCGGACTGAAATTCTTTTGCAGAATCGAAGTTTTATTTTTATTTTTGATGACATGATATAAAATTAAATGAGAATTAGTTTCCAGCTCAGCTTTGTGCACTTGACCCACAGGTTTTACATTTAATTTTATACTATTTCTAGAACGTTTACTTGTTTAGAACTGTACAATATATCAGAACGGAAAGGAAAAGTAAGTCCACCCAATCAGTGTGACAGAATCTTACAATCGTTCCTAATTCAGTTTACCCCTGTGTAACAGCGACAATAGAAGATATCATCCCAAATTTTGACAGATATAAGCAAACACAGTTACTTCAGATAACAAACGATATTCCCCAAACCATGTTGCTATGGTGATACACTTTAACTCAATTACCGTCCAATTAGTATACCAAAACAAACAGTGGCCCGAGATAAACTATTTTATTAACCGAAGCGCGAAAATCATGTAATTTACGATACAATTAATAAATACACTTAAGGCGTAACTAGTCGCCAATGACCTTGAGAGTATGGGTGGAGCTTAGCTTATTTCACTGCATATCCCCGCTCCTTTGCCAACTCGCGCACACTATAATACAATGGTCACAGAATAAGCGTAAACGCAGACATGCGCTTCTAGCTCGGCATTTTTACCTACGATTCCGGAATAACAGTTTTAAAATTGGTATTTTATTTTGTATAGAGAGTTTAAAGGACTCGTGTACACAATTATTTGTTTGCCAATATTTTTATGTATTGAGATTTTTTTAATTTCAATGTTTTGCTTTCGGTATTTATGTAAGTACTTACATAGTTTTATTGGTACTTATTTATTATTAGTATCGAAGATAATTATTTTATCTTGTAAATTATAATTAAATAAATAACTATTTTAACTTACTTTTGTATTAAAAAAAATATTTACCTATTTTCATTGATGAATTTAATGTTTTGTTTACAACACTTACTTTGTAATTACGTTATAAACTACTATTATAAATTGTAAACCATTTTATTGGATCATTTGAAATATTTTGTTTGAGAATATAGCTCGCAGAACTGATGGCCGATGGGGCAAAAAGATTACTCCTTCTAAACGGTTAGGAGGAGTAGTCGTCAGAAAATTCAAAATCAAATATTAAAGTTCATAAATATTTGCACAAAAGGTTTCGGCACACAGCGAGAAAGACGTGACGGCTCTGCGTGACACCTTAGATTTATTTACTCGTCCCGCCGCGCTCGCTGTTTGTGTGTATATTATACCTGTAAGCACTATATTCAGTCGATAGTAAAAATGGAGCAACGAGCGACACAGCCTTCCCGTCTGAAGGCTAACGCCTGTCTGCCGCCCGCGCCCGCGCAGAGCACCTTTGAATTTCTAACGTACAGAAATCGTATTATGGCCTATTTTCTTAAGAAAATATTGATCGATTTACATATGCTATGTTCAGATTAAAGTAAATTTTACCACCAATTTATCAGTGTAAAAATAATTTCAAACTATAAAGCCGTTTTAAAGTTTTAGGGATTTTAAGATAAAATATATCTCAACTTAAAATATTTTTTGAGGCAAAAGTATTAGTCGTACGAAAATTTCATATGTTGAAAATGTAGTAGATAGATCAATTATCAAAATATATTTTTTTCAAATTTTTCGAACAAGTCGTTTAGGAGGAGTAGGCTTCAGAAAAAAGCCGTTTTTGGTGCAAAACCGAGGGAAGGCCCTTAATGAAGGACACATGACGGTGAATATTATAATAAGATGTGCTCGTCGGTGTTTTTTTTTTTTATATAATAAAAACGGCTTTTATCTATTTATGAGTATAATGAATTATGGGTTATTAATTTACTTAGTCGGTAGTTTATTCTGTGTTACGGTTAGGTAGTGTTGAACTAGAATACGATATTGAATTTGTAGTTTGCTAGTTCTTTGAAATAACTGACTGCATGAAGGATTCAGTGTCTCTTAAATCACAGTTAATAGTCGTAACTGAATGTAGTGAAGCATCTTTTCACTGTACTACATGACAAAGTTGCAAATAAAATAAACATCATCTGCTATCTGAATATCTAAAGTTAGCATATGATGTTGTTCTCAGAAATGAGAGTAACATCATACTTTTTAAAAAACAATTGCATTTCTTTCTTGCCACAAAAGCATACTACTCAGTTAAGGAATACTTGGATGATCGCACTATATAAAATTTAATATAATATTATAGTAACTATGTAGATATGGATAGGGACATTCGACTTCATATAATTTTTTGCATGCTGAAGGGCTGAATATGGTGAAACTACTGTGTAATGCAACAACTTATGTATACCCATATTATGCAAATAAACATTTTGAGTTTGAGTTAGCAATAAAATTAAAACTACAAAAGTTAAAACGAAGGCTCTAAAGTCTTAGTAACATTTTGAAAGTTAAAAAGCCTTTTATGCTACATAACTTTAATTGCCTTTATACTCAATTGAATGATAAATATTATTTTCATATGACATACATTTGAGAGCGGCTTGCGTCAAGCTGCAAACTGCGATAGGCTGATGATAATGATTATTTTTTATCGCATAATATGTAAGTTGAACGCAATTAGCACTTAATGGTAGGTATACTTATATAATTTCCATATTATACTAAACTAAATTGAAGGACTCTGATCATTACAAGAACTTATTGGATTTAAAAACATGGATGCAGAATAACAAACTGAATGATTTGAATACATAGTGTCTAGACTTATTGTTTAGCTTAGAATAATGGAATTGAATCGATATAAGATTTAAATATAACTTTGGAATACACAATCCGATAATATAATGCAAAGGTACTAAAATAAATAGTCTAATATTCGATATTAAGGAACTTTTAGATAGAGTGTTATTTTATTCTTCATATGTGTAGCGTAATTTGCGGGATAAAGATGTTGAGCATAATGTTTAAAATATGACTACTCTACTGAATCCATATTACTTTAAACGAATAACTTTATAAACAGCGGGATTCGATTACAATATTCAAAATAGGAGACTTTATTTGAATAAAATTTACGTATTATATACTATTTTCCGTTCGTTTTGGGATTTAAACAACGCCATGTTTAGCCTATTTCCGAACTTGTAATAACACTCTTCATGTAGATAATGATATCAACTCAAACATATATTTTCATCTAATTAAATTTAAAAAAAAAATTGTTTAGAGTATTGCCCAATTCTTTTGCTTGTCTAAAGAATAAGATACATTTGCTAAGGATTAAGGTGCTCAAATAATTAGATAAAATACAAGAAATATACAAGGGTATTGTCAAGTCTTCATTTAAACAGATTTAAAAAAAAGCTATCATCTTCATCAACAACCCATAAATGACCCACTGCTGGGCTCGAGTCTCTTAACTTAAACTAGACTTAGTTTACTAGAGTGACTCACTTTTATCTAGAGAGCTGAGAGGGTTTAAAAAAGTTATCCTGAGACATATATAAAGCTGAAACTATTCACGTATCCTCGCTCGAAGTACCTAGCTGCTTCCCTAATGCGACATAGGAAAAGCCTCATTCGTAATCACCATATGTACGTCGACCCTTGCGGTCTCATCGTGGATGCGAGAGTTTCACACCAAAGCCTTTGTAATTTTGATTCCCGGAACGTTTCCCAGACCCCTCTAATTATGGACGCACGTTTGCTACAATCGTCTGCCTATTGCTTAACTTATCTCGAATGCTAAGGAAATTTATTCCTGAACCCTGGCCATTCTAAATAAAGGTGATTATGATGCTAAACAGTATTAGAATTTCGCTTTGTTTTCAGCTTCAATTAACTTACAAACGCGATGTGAATGTTTATTGACGAATGGATTTAAACTATTTTACATTTTTTATAAAGATTTGAGACTAAACAATAAATTGTAACAAGACAAATATTGATCGTAATTTTAACAATTCAATTTATTGGTACTGTGTGTTAAATTGATTTACTGAAGTTATAAAAACTTCATAAATTCCCACGATCCCACTAGGTACGAGATT
This sequence comes from Laspeyria flexula, assembly GCA_905147015.1. Taxonomy (NCBI): domain Eukaryota; kingdom Metazoa; phylum Arthropoda; class Insecta; order Lepidoptera; family Erebidae; genus Laspeyria; species Laspeyria flexula. The sequence continues at coordinate 12,695,124 of LR989960.1, read as the reverse complement.
TTTTCTCAGGATGCACTTTTTGCAAACATTTACTAGGACATTTGGCAAGCATCTTGCTTACAGCAGTGGTTTGCAATTAAGGTTAATTTAAATTAAATGAACATTCTAACTTCATTTTGACTGTAGAGATACAAGTAAAAAGTAATAGGTCCAACTTTTTATGCAAAGACTTAGTGTTCTAATTAGAAACGTGAGCAATTTGCAAGCCATTAACAGTAATAATTCCTTAAACAAGAAATTCAATACTAATTTACTAACTATCTGAGATTTCAGTGACAGATTTTATATAAAAAATTAATAATAAATAAATTCATTTATTACCAAAACGGTACACATTGATTTCGTCCGTAAGTCCCACACTAGACAAGCCTGTCCTGTAGATACATTTGCAATTTTAGAACTTTATTGTGTAAATTGATAAACATGTACATATCTGTCAGGAGTGAAACAGGACCTTAGAACCTAAAAAATAGATGTCTATTTCTACCTATAGTGCACATGACTTCGTATGAATAATATCCAGTGGCGACCGCACATAATTCTTGATATGCGAATGTATGTACGTCGCTTGGAGCGTGAAGCCCGCCCTTCAACGTAACGCGCAGTTCACATGAGTGCCATGAGTATTCTAATGCGAGTCTTCAGCTCTATAGTGCCTTTGTGAATACGTATTGTGTACCTCCGTAGTGTTAATTGGTGTGTAGCTTCAATGATAGATGGATATATACCAAACGACACTTGTTTTGTTTTATAAAGTTAAAGAAGAAAGCTTTAATGATAATTAGGAATACTTCATTAAAAGCGAGGTCACGGCACGGTACACGGGACGACAGTACGAATCTATGAACTCTAACTGAGCTAATTTTACCAGAGCTAGGCAATTTCTGTACAGATATTTCTCTAGGGTATTTTTTTATTTTGTGACGTTTTTTAAGCATGATAGGTGGGGATAACAACAAAAGTGATTTTGTGGCATGGTATCACCATAATACAAACGATTTTTCAAAGAGAACATTTTAAGTTTAATACTAATAAAAAAATATTACTATGGTTTCAAGTAACGAATCTTGGAATTTACTTTTGTTGTGAATGCTGAAAATTACCAGGGCAACATAAAGATGGGAGAGGTGCAAATAAATTTGTAACACAAAGTAAGACGCAATAAAATCCTTTTAAGTACTTCAATGTAAACGTGCAACGGCATGCTATGTGCCCGTAAACACAAGAAAATACCAATTTTGTTGCAAGAAACAACTTTGAAATGTAGGTGAGTTTCGGAAACTTTCACGTGTTTTTCGAAGCGAAAGAGATTTCAATACGTAAACAGGGCCTAACCAAAGACTGAAAACGTGAATCGATCGTGTACCCACTGGCCACAAGACCAACAGAAACTACTTACGTCATAGAGGGCACTTGTACAGCTATATAAGTAAGCAATTTCATTTCATGCTCCAGCACAATTTACTCCATATTGAAGTGATCCTCAAGCCAGTACATGTTTATAAGTAAATCTATTTCACCCTCTTCCCAATTTGTAAAACCCTGTAAAAACTTAGTCAACGTCGATTTTTTCGCGTCGCTAAATTAACATTTATATTACTTAGGAATGTGACGGCAAAATAAATTGAACACCTGACCTTTAGAAAGAAATTCGGGTAACTGATAATATTCTAAAGATCGAAACTTAACCAAAATGGATAAAAGGTTGGGAACCCTTAACAGAATTCGATTTATTTAAGCATTCGAAAAAATATTTTTTTATGAAATCACGTGTAAAATAAATATTGTCATAACTATAACCTTACAGGTATGCCATAAGTGAAATCATAATCTATTCTAATGCTCTAAAGTTGGAGAGTGTGTTTGTTTGGTTGAACGCTTTAATCTGAGTAACTACTGTACTGAATTGAAAAATTATTTTAGTATTGGGTAGCCCATTTATCGAGGATAGGAGCTATAGGCTTTAAAACATCACGGTTTGTCCAATAGACCAATTGACCAAAAAAAGTCCACGGGAGCCCTAGGCAACAGACTTTACAAAAATGTACTGAGTTAATTCGAAAAAAACCTATACCAACCCCTCTGGCCAGCGTGGTATAGGTAGGTATTAGGCTTCCCAAATTCCCTCCGCATTCTTTGGAGGAGACCCGTGTCCAGTAGTGGCGCGTTTGTGGGTTGAAAAGATGATGATGACAGCAGCCCCAGCAGTAGGATGAGAGATGAGATAGGCTGACTGTAACTGTACTTGTAAAGATCTTCACAATGCCGTGAATCGCATAACTGGAGATAAAACGCTTTTATTTTATTTGCTACGCGTGTAAAAATACCTTTAACAGGCCATTAAGCGACAACGACTGACAAAATACTATCTAATCCTGCACCGCAACCGCAAATTGCAGTATGTGGTCGTAACACGAAAATAGCACAGTTTGTAGACTATTAGCCGTTCTTATGTTCTCACACAAAATTATACTCGTAATAAGGCCATTCATCGGATAATGAAAGGGCACGGATTTAATTAAAATCGGTTCCGCACGTTTCGGAAACTAGCATTATAATAATTCACTTAAAGACTATGTATACTTTAGCTTATTTGGCGAACACAAACTCATCTGATAAATCCACAAGTTAGTAGTTTAAGATAGTTATAGCAGCTTTAGGGTAAATTGTTTTAAGTGAAATTTAGTTTGGTTATTCAAGTATCTTCTTAGAAATTAGAACGTAAATGAAAGATAATGGGTTTGAATATTACAAGAAAATAATTGCTTCTAAACCGAGGGAAGATCTACTTTGTACCTAACATTATAAACTAATTGAATCAAACGTATATATTTTAACAGCCGCAAATTTGCATGAAAATTATCTGGATATAGGTTCTAATATCCCACGATCATTTCATCAGATAATATATATATTTATTTATTTTTATGATGCCATATTTTAATTTGTAATTTCCTCCCTTTTTTATTTTAATGATACATTTAGTTAGTTTATATTTGTAAATATTATTGTTTAAATTTAGTTTAAGTTTATAATTTTCTGTAAATAATATGCTATCAAATTAAATAAATGTTTATTTAAATCTTCACAAAATAAGATCCGATACCTGGATAGATAGCATTAGTTACAAGCCGTCAAAGCGTATAAAATTAATGACATCTACTCCGATATTTCGAGAAGCACTCTTGGGTATATCCACTGCGTATTGGAAATGTAAATACATAGGTACTTCACGCTTACGATTTGGCAAACAGAGGGCTTAAAACAATTTGTCAAATTTATTTTTTTACGTTTGTTTATAATGTTTCTGATGTCTCTTAGGTGGAAACTTGGTGAAGACGGATCTCCTCCAAAAAATGTGGAGAAAATTATCCCTACTATATCACGCTGGGTTGGCATCGAACTTTGTAGTAGTGTGCTCTTGTATGCATAAAGTAACTCCCTTAGTCGCCTCTTACCATACCCACACATTGAACTAGAAATTGGTAAATTTATACAGTACAGTATCCACATAACAAGCCGTTGTTTGTTAAATCTCATACATGAAACAACACAGCTTGACCAAAACATTGGAAATTTAACTAAAATAAACAGAATGTTCCGTTCAGATCTCTCTGTTGTGATGTCACTTCAGTGCTTCTGTCATATTCCATTAAATACGGTCAGTTAGCGCAACCAGCTACGTGACAATCGTGGGACGTTCGTAGAATATTTAGCTGGGCAAACTTGCTCTTCCCCACAAGTGCAACTGAGTCGTACTACCATTGAAATAGGGACTGTTTTTTTCCTCTCAGTAGTTCAGTGTATGAATAATTAAACTAGCAACTTAAATCAACTTCTGTTAGGTAATCTAGTCGTTGATTCCACCTATGCACTCGGAGTGCATAGGTACCTGCGAACAATGGACTATACGGTCATACAGAAAAGCGCTGAAAATAAAGAGTTTCACTAGTTTAACGGTTGTATTCCTCAGTTGTACAACATACGAATTTAATATTAAATTTAACTAACTATAGAAAGTAGGTTGCAGGCCGCACAGGACCGTTCGCAGTGGCGTAAATTAGGTGAGGCCTATGTTCAGCAGTGGACGTCGTTGGGCTGATATGATGATGATGATGATAGAAAGTACAACATTTGTTCAGAATTAGGTTACTTTATTCTGGTGAAACTCTATTCAAAATGCATGTGAACGGACAGAATTTATTTTATGTTAATTAATGCTGATTGTTCTATTCCATTTAGATTTGGTCTATTGCATTTTAAATTGATAATGAATAAAACATAATATAATACTTACTATCCCAAATCCTTTGCGTGAATGATTTATTTTTGTTTATAAAATTCGTATCAAATGCATAATCCATGTAGTTCAAGTTCAAATAAAAAAGCTTTGTTATTTTTAAAATCTTTAAATATTAGTTTTGCGCCAAAATCAGCTCGTTGAAATAAAAAAGTTGGAATATATGAAGCGTCGAGCAAATATTCCAATATCCCGCTTTTGCAAAGATTTTTTCAGCAGAAATAATATCAACTGCATACATCCGTCCATCGCAATATCGTTAAACCAATTGTCATACTAAATCCTCTACGTATCGTGAATATAATAAGTTCGTAAAGAAAATATGATGAAAAAAATATCTAATACAATATCGACATACTCTCATCAGGCGAATAGGTGCTTTAGACGAAATATTGAGACGTAATGCTGATAATATTGGACGAAAAGATAATAAGTTACCTCAGCGCTAAGTCGGGTTTTTACCTGCCTTTACTTCTGTCCGCGATTTGTCGCGAAGTCCAGTTGATGTATGTAGTGAACTTAAGTCTGTATTAGTACTGTTTTACGTAAACCAGCATAGCTATTTTATATGTTGATAGGTTATTACTATTTCGTGTAGTGACGAAATAAGAATATAAAATGTCAATACCCCATTTCAACCCGTGGGTGTCGTTTAAGGCGACTAAGGGAGTAACCTTAAGCAGACCAGAGTACTGCGGGAAAAGGAAAATTCGTAGTAAACCCTATACCAACCCGTCTGGCCAGCGTGGTATCATCATTATCGTCACCATCATCTCAACCTATTGCAGTCTACTGCTGGACATAGGCCTCTCCTAGCAGCTTGGTATAGTATGCTAAACTCCCTCCACAATCTTCGGAAGACCAGTGCCGCAGTAGACCGTTAATGGGTTGTAATGATGAATCGGTTATTTATTAGAGAGACATTTAAAATTCACGTATTTGTGTTGTTGAGAGTTAAAGAATTCTAATATACCAAAAAATATTCAGGGAAGTAGGTAATACTATCATATGATCAGGTAGAGTATTTGAGAAGGCGGATGTAGTAATCAAAGTCCGATATTGCGAATATATAGCTTAGTTTAAGTAAGCGTAAGGCCAGATTTGACCAATTTCAGTATAACTTTTAGCTGAGAATTATATGGCGAGTTACTTCACGCCAAAGTTAAGCTAAGCTACATTGGTGAAATCTGAACAAATAGGACATACCAAAACCGTCAAACAAGTAATATTCAGGACAAATACTACTTCATATATGTTTTTGGAAGTTACATACGGGCTGGTGTTCCAATTCCATAAAATGATATACGAGTAGTTAATCATTAATCATTTCGCATACACCTAGTAAATTTGATGTAGATTTTCGAGACATTATTTTATTTATGTTTCTTAAAAAATTAAAAATTTTCGAGCATTTCTTTATACATTTATCTATAATGCTATTTTCAGTTCATTTCGTGAAAGAAGAAAATTTAGCTGTATGTAAATTATTCCCAAGTTTTCCCCTTTTTATGTTCGTATATACGAAAGAATATTATGTACCTACTACACGTTTATGAGCGAGGGAACAAGGCCATGTACTGTCAGTTATCCATTTATCCTTATAAAGAAGCGTTTACGATGCTGCTAGTAAATCTAGTATGAAAATCCCGGAACACGTTCATCTTTTACGTATAAATTTGAAAAGCATTGGATTTTAATGCTCTCTCAGTCGGTTCAAGCTTTTAAGGACATTTTTATATAGACGCTAAGTTTACGCTTCACACGGCGACAATTTATGATCTATGAATTTATTATTCAAGAAGTTTTACTTCATTTTACTAGGCACTAGAATGAAGAATAAGCGTAGCGTGCAACGATAGGTGACTGATTTGTGAATTTGCACCCCTATAATGTGGAATTCCTGTGTGGTATAAGACATTTTCCATTTAATTCCGTGGCAGTAATTCCTCTAAAGAAGAATACTACTCATCAGCTCGGACAATACATCAATCCACACTGTAATGTCTTTTACCTCTAGTCGGTTAAACCGTGAATTTGGTAGCGGTAGTGGTAGTGTTTCATTCAAACTAAACTGACTGAATATATATTCATAATCTGTTAACATTATTTGGAATCAGTATAAAAAGATCTATATTTAGTAGCCTTCACTTGCACCTTTGCCAACGTGACCCACGGAAACGCTGAACCCATTATCGGGATAAATTATGGCCTACATCACTCTCACATCCTACAACTAATCTTATGCAGAAAGAAACATTTGGATCCGTAACTTCCTTGCAAACGAAAGCAGAACAAAAGAAAGTCACATTTGTAATATTAAGGAAGTAATTCTTTCAAAAGTTACATTGTCTTAATATTATTCTGACAGTTTTAATCGTATTCAGGTTAATAGTCGTCAGTATGCAAGCACTAAGGAATAACTTTCTTGCATTAAAATGGCGTTGCCAAGTAAACTCGTTAACTATAGTGCTCAAAGAAGACGTGTCAATTTAACGTGGTATTACTAAGAGAATGAAGTAAAGACCCCTATAATTACTACTTAAAGTGGGTGCTATTTTCATTTGAGTTGGTAGAATATAAATTAGTGTATATTCGTGCATTAGAGTGCAAAAAAGCTTATATTTGGAATTATGCATGCGCATTCGGTGAAGAACAAGCATTAGCGAGCGTATAAATCGCTAATGTGTAAACGAATCGTGGCGCAAAGGATGAGGGCGGTTTTACATTAGGAGTATATTCTCGTATTTTTAACTAAGCAAGTTCGGTGGAAACCAAATGTGCGTGCGTGCACCATGGCGCGTGTTAGGAGAGGCCTATGTCCAGCAGTGGACTACAATAAGCTGAAATGATGATGATATGCATGTGTATTTAAAGTGCTGAGATTTAGAATCATTATCTGTTAAATACACTAATATTATAGAGCTGAAGAGTTTGTTTGGTTAGTTGAACGCGTTAATCTCAGGCACGACCAAGTGTTTATTAAAAAAAAAACAAAAAACCCGACTGCCTTGCCTTGCCAAAAAGTAGCCTTTGTGAGACAATATTATTAATTATTATGTATATTATAAATTGGTGAATTTTGATAGTTCAAAATCGATCAAGCTATTTAGGTTACAAGAGTCTAGTGGAGTCGTGGGCAATCGCTAGTGCATATATAATTGAATTAAGCTATTAATTAGCTTTCATCTGATACCCATGTTGCGATAGTACTAAAAAATCGTCTGTTTACGGCCGCCATATTGATTTTTTGTTGAAGTCACATAGCCTATGACTCTCGGGGGAAAAATACAAATCTAATGACACCTCACACTTTAAAATCAGCCAAGCCGTTTAGGCTACAGAAGGTCACAATGGAACAGAAATGCCCACATACATAAATACATACATACGTGTGAAAAAAATTACCCTCCATTTTGGCAGTCGGGTAAAAATTATTTTAGTGTTTGATAGCCCATTTCTCGAGGAAGGCTAATTGCTATAAATAAGTCATCACGTTACGACCAATTGGAGCTGAGTAGTGGCGAAACAAAAGGGCAAGCTCCGGGCAACAGCTAGTTGTGTATTATTGAAGAAGTAAAAATGATATTCCTGAAGACCTATACGAAATTCCCATAGGTACAATCATTAGAATATACGAAGAGGCCACAATCGTTAAGGGATTCGCGGATAGCCAGTTCACAAACTTCTTTTATAGCTATTTTATAGCCGATAGCATAGTTAGCGTTTTTAAAGGGTTGAATTTAGCCAGTACCTACACAATTTTTATGCTATTTTAAGTGGGTCTCAAAATGGTTCTGAAATTTGAGTGCAGTAGTTTGGTCACTATCGAACGTTAGATTCTTTAGGTTTTATAGGTATGACTATATTGCAACAAGAAAATAATTTAAAATCTTTGTAGGTAGTCTATGAGTAGTGTACTATTTCCATTTTTAAAAATGCAACATAATTTATTTTAGGTTTGATATAGGTACAGATGTCAGATACTCCCTGTCATTTTCAGCCAGAAATTTGCCTGTTATTGTATCTATTATAAAAGTGCCTTGTAGAATATATTAGTTGCAAGAGCTGTACTGTTTTAATATTCTTAGACATAATGTAGAAAATTCTCATCCTCGTTTCGCTCACGTTTCAAGTGGATAGCGTAAAGCAATTTATCATTTTCTTGTACAATAACGCTAACGGCAATGGATATGTTGCAAACAGGCTTTGTACAAAAAGTTTACTACTGCCATAATGCTATCGTGACAGTTGTGGCAAAAACATTGATTGAAGCAAGCGTTGATTATAAGCGAATTCATACTACTATTGTCTTATTATCTTTCTGATTCTGCTTACCATCAAGTAGGCCGCCTGCTCGTCTGCTACTTTAGGCAATAAAAAATAGTAACAACAGGTCTGCGAAATTTTCAAATATGGAAAAAAGGTTGTAGCTTGATTTAAAATAAAGAAAACAATTTGTGTATAATATGTATTATAGCATATTAATATATATATATTTTTTTTTGATGCGGGCGGCTCATAATCACGCGTTGTGGCGGAAATTAGGTGAGGCTTATGTTCAATAGTGGACGTCATTGGGCTGATATGATGATGATGATGATGTTTTATAGCAACAAAATACATAATATAGACCGATGAGTTTATCATACGTTAACATATCTCTTTTTTCGACATAAAGGGTTAAAATAAGTATGTGTATATCAAAAATCTTCTTCCAATACGTCAACTTTCTATACCGATGATAAAACTGCTGTGCTTATAGAAGCATAGGCCTTTTCCCATTTATTGTGATAAATGTATGTTTATTTTGCCCCGTGATTCGCTCAAAGAATGGACTCAACCGTGAATTCTTTTATTTACCTGTTAGCAGACAATATAAGGCAAATTCATTGGTACTTCTTGTGTTATAATCGTCAGATTGTTGTAGTTTTATGTGAGCTTGGAGCCTTGTTTATCTTAAATGTAAGTGGGTTATATATTTTATATAATGGGTTTTATATATCTGTGTTCCAGATTTGATATTAACCTTTGTTATTACAGAGTAAAAAGAAATAACCGCCTTTATGTATGTTTAATGTGCGAATTACAAAGGTTTGTGAGGTCATACCTTTGCGTATAATTGTCGTGTTCCCATTCTGCTCCACACGCCAAATGTCTCAGTATTTGCACCGATGAATATGGGAGCACTAGTTAAGTTTGCCTAGAATGTTCTGAACGTTAATTGGTTCAAATGAAATTTCACAGTGGCTGGTTAAACGTTTTCGTTGAATAAGTATCGTAAACTCTAGTGTTTGACTATCATAGTTAGTTTAGAAGTAGGTATTAGGTATTTAATTTAGGTGTAGAAGGATATTCTTGAAACTATTTCGAGTGTATTAGTTTGGGCATATTAACATTACATTTTCTAGATCTCGGTTAGTTTGAAATGCTTTTTGTGTCTTGTACTTACAAATTTGATGACAGAAGAACAAGTGTTAGTGCTTATAAATATTGTTTGAAAGGCCACGGTACAGCTGTGTCAAAAAGTGTGGGTCATTGGCCTTACGAACTGAAAAAGAACAGTTTTTCTTTACATTTCTCAATTTCAATGTTTAGAAGACAATTAGGTAAATAAAGATTTTCGGTACCAAGAGCGTTAAACTTCCAGTACTTTATACAGGTTTGACGTCAATACCATAATCCTTTTCCTATATCTCAAAGGGATAACAGTTTTAGTAAAAGGTGTAGTATAAAGATAAAATACTTATAAGTAAGTGCGTACTTTTTGACCGCGGTATATCCCCAAATGTCCACTCGAAGTATGTTCACGCCTCTCCTTAACTATTAGCGAAGTTGAACCCTGATAAAATATCTTTATATCACGACCCGTGACCTTTTGTGTCCCGAATGGCGCATTAAACTCTCTTTATATACTTGTTAATATTTTAATAATCCTACATTGCGTGAATTTGGGATGTTTGACATTCCACTTGTGTGACCCCCCACTTTTCTTTACAAGAGTTTCTTAAACGGACTTCGTATTGCAATTGAATATTTTCTTAAGATGCGGCGATCTTACCTAAGGAGGAGTCATACCACTTTTTTTTTTAAATATTCATAAATACGTATCAATACCTGATAAAATTAAATCCTCATTGGCAATAATGCTTTAAAAAATAAATCGAACTCAGTAGTAATATCAATAACTAATTTCTCTTTACTAAGGGAATTTTTAAGGTAAGCGCAGCGTGGGGCGGTCCCCCGCCAGATGGACCGACGATCTGGTAAAGATTGCGGGTGGCCGTTGGATGCGGGTGGCACAAAATCGCTCGCTGTGGCGGAAATTAGGTGAGGCCTATGTTCAGCAGTGGACGTCATTGGGCTGATATGATGATGATGATGATGATGAAGGTAATTTTTTATACCATGGTGGTGGTAAACAAGTTTAGAGCCGTACGGCCTGTCTCGTGGTAAGTGGTTACCGTCATATATGGATGCCTGCAACACCAGGGGCATCACGAGATCACCCTTTAAAATTCTATTCGCTCCCTGTAACGTTCGCTGTTCTCACGTGTGTATTTAAATCGCTCTCTACTAAGGTGATATAGTTGCACTTATAACTTATTTTATCATCATCATATCAATGACGTCCACTGTTGAACATGGGCCTCACATAATTTCCGCCACAGCGAGCGATACTATCATCATTACTTATACATACAATGCTATCCTACAATATCTAAATATCTACAGGCTCTTTTTAAGTGATATTCTTTTTGTTACCTAAAACACCAGTAATGTCCAAAAGAAATTAACTAAGAGATAACACTTCGTTAGTTTCAGACAGAACTAGTCTTGAAACCGCAGCGAACTTAATCAGATGCAAATTGAAGGTGCTGGAATGAGAATCCACTTTCCTTCTGACAAAGCGAAAGATAAAAGAGAGTACTTAGACTAATAGTCAATAAGAAGACGCTAGTGTCTATTCACTAAGCTATGTTGATGAAATAAGGTTTTGTTGGTACAGTTAACTTATTTGTACAATATATTTATAAATATTAAACACTGGATTTGCTATGCATAACTCTAATACGGCGGAACCAAATCGGCGAATTCTTTTATTTAAATATGCGTTGAAAGCCGCAGAAGATTCTTATTCAGGAGAAAAATTGGAAAAATTAAACAGATGATTTCAATTCGATCAATTTGTACTTTTATATAAACTTTTAAAATTAAACGAAATGACATTTTTTTAAACAATATCTATCATAGAATTACATTAAAATTGATTCTTATATATATCAAAAAAATTTGCAGTAGTAAACATCTTACACAAAAACGTCCTAACGATAAAAAGTAGTATGTACTTAGTGGCTCAAAAGCTTCTGATCCGATTCAAAAGACTCTGCCACTAGCAGAAGCAAATGCTATAGGCATTTTTTTATCGTTTCCGACGGCCACTAGGGAAAAAACCGTGGCCAAAAACAAATACAATATAAATACACACACACATATCTATGAGTGATACATGTATCTCCGTGTAATGTTTGTGTTTGCGGGGATCCGTAATATTTGCGGTCGCGTCGTGTTTAGAATGCAATATGTAAATTCATTCGAAACCTCAACTATTGTGTAGGTATGCGCGGATTGTGAAGTTGCTACATTCCATGTTTAATGAAACAATTGTGAATGGCATCGGGGTGGATGAGCTTATAAGTGCAAAAGAATATTAATATATTTATTACTGTTATACTCGTGAAATGATGATGATGTTGAAACCCAATACCATATTGGCGGAGTAGAGTTTTGCACTAGGAACCTGCTGAGCAGCAGTTTTTTTAATATATATTTATTGAAATAAAATCTTAAGAAACATGACATCATACAATCTAAAACCATTGATGTTTGTCTAGATTGCAGTAACATTCTGCACACATTGAACGTAACGAACATTATCATTATCATCATATCAGCTCAATGACGTCCACTGCTGAACATAAACTCCACCCAATTTACGCCACTGCAAGCGGTCCTGTGCCGAACATATGATAATTTAATTAAATTCATAGTCGGGTACAATAACAAAAGGTTATAAGTTAAACACACTCCAAATACGAACACAAAGATCTCTCTAGTTATATCTAATTTATTACGTACAAAGACACTTTCAAGGAAACAAAATGAAACAAGAATGGTTCGAACAACTTCACTGATTGTAGTTTTCTTTTCTCTCTCTTCACTTTGAAGAGCCCCGTCCAATCGATACTTATGTTTTTTTTTGTAGAACTACAGCTTAATGGATGTGCAAACTACTTGCTATGAATGCACATTACTCCTTCGGGGATAAAAGGCCTAACGCTATGTTTGTATGATAAGATAACAATCACAGTATAACATGGAATATGCACGATTGTGCCAAAACCTTCTATTTTCTTATCAAAAGAAAAATAAAAATATATTTCAAAAAATTCAGTATCACAATAAATTGGGCCGTAGACGTATGTAAGTGCTACGACTCGTAGTCTATAACAATGCTAGGTAGCTACGCGGCTACGGTCGGTGCTACGAAAAACAAGTGTACTTCCTTTTTGGCTCGGGTTATTGTTCCCCTCTCAGTGACACTGCGGATTTTTCGGCACATAAAGAAACGTTATAGTAATACAGGCAACAACGTGAAGTTTTGTTGAGAATTTTATGAATGTAGAAAATTTTCTTTCATCCTTTTCAAGAATTTAGCCAACAACATGTTAGTATTTTAAGCCTGCCACAGACTCGAGTATTTATTAAATTATTTGAGATCTTTATAAATTAGAAAGAATTTTGAGCAATGACTTACAACGCAGGGGTAGATACGATAATTATGCGTACAACAATAATTTTGCTTCTAAAGATAGGCGATCATATCATTACAGTCCGCTCCAGTGGAAAGGACCTAGTAAATTAATCATGAGCGTAAAACAATACATTATTAATATAAACGATCTATTTTCGTAAACACAAATACCATTGGTTTGAGCTAAACTCATTTAGCTGTTTCTAACAGGCAACCTAATGGTAAAGTGTAGGAAACTTTTAAATCTTCCAGAACTAAATTTGCACATTGAAGATTTTGAACAAGGCAAGGACGTTGCTGTAGGGACTGCGAACTCCGTATTGCCAAACGCCAATATTTCTTTATTTCACGAATCGACTCTATAGAATTCACTCTATAATCCTTTATTCAATATTAAACAGCGTGCAAAGAAAATTTCATGTTGAAGCAAACTTAATATCTTGACGTTATATACAATAATTTTGTCGCTGACTATTAAAGTGCAAGAGCGTGGCACTAATAGGTTTGTTTGGTGCCAATACCAACGTTGAGGAGTTAACGAGTCAGCCTCGCAAACTGTTCCTTCACTTTTATTGAGTAGCGAGTTTTACTGAATATTATTATTGTTAAGTTTACATTTTGTATATTTTAATTGATTGTTACCTACCTAACGGTACGGTTACCTAAAGCAAATATCTCATTTTTTCATCTATATAAATAACATTTTTCTTTAATTAAATTCGCGAGAACCTCGCAAAAGATAGCGAGATGAATTGGACCAATAGTTCAAAGACTGGTCTGCAATAGCTACAAACAGTATAGAAGTCATGGGGGAAGGCTTTTATCAAGCAATGGGATTCAAAACAGGCACACTGTAACTGTAATAATATTCATAATTTAACTAAGAAAAGCCAATCTAAATCTTGTTGACGTAGTGAACTACCATACTGCTGTTATGCTATTTTTATTGGGTCCAAATTCCATCAAACCAAGAACGTGATAAATACGTATTAAGAACTCATAGATCTAGGTACCTACTGTGAGCAGCTTTCTCCACTAGTCACCTTTTTTGAGTGCGAGCCTTTTGACATTATAAATTATTTTATTCCAAAACATACATATTTTATTCATAATGCATTTAGATCAATATTATGTGACAAAAAAAACTACCATATCATATATGAATATGTTAATACAGTAGATCCACCAAAACAATACGAACACTTGTATATATAAAACAGAAACGCATAATCTCTAATCCCCACAATATTGAAGTGCAATATTACGGAAGCAGAGCCTGTTACTCAGTTACTTGTATAATCCGATTTCGGTTATGTTTCTATGTTTGACAAGAGGATTTACAGGCGAATGTTGATGCTCGTCCGTTTGTGTACTCATTGCAATGAGATATTCTTCGAGTGATTGCTTATGCGTTAGGATGAGGCCAAACAAGCGTAATTTTAATAATATTAAAATTACGCTTGTATAATATTATTATTATAATATTATTATTATTTTACTATAATATTCTACTACATTCACACAGCGCCATCTAGTCCCAAAGTAAGCAATTATATTTGCTTGTGTTATGGGTACTAAACAACTGATATACTACTTAAATACATTTTTTTTTGTAAATACATACATATTATAGATAAATTATACCCAGACACAGAACAAACCTTTATGCTTATCACACAAAGATTTGTCCTGGGTGGGGATCGAACCCACGACCTCCGGCTTAGCAGTCAGGGTCACTAACCACTAGACCAACAGGCCAGTCATAATTTTGTGAGTTGTGAGTCGCGTATTTTACGTCGCATGATTTATCATCATCATCATTACAAGTATACGAGTATAGTGTGTACAGTGTACAACTGTGTATTGCTGTTTAATTCTCGAAGTAAATACAAGTGTTTCATCATGAAAGAGGAACGGTTAATGTGATTGTTGATTGGCAAGTGCCAATCGTTCTCAGGAAATGGGCAGTCGACGTTCAATCGAGTCTAGTGCACTAAAACGTGTATGAAAATCTACTAGTTTCACTTTTCATTTTGTAAACTAGCATTTTTAGATTTAATGTGAAATATTTGGTTTCTGATTGATTGCAGGCAAACTAACTATTTAATTATGAACGTTTGAAAATAGGTACAAGCAAATATAATTAAAAAATTAAAATAACCCGACTGCAAAAAATTAACAGATAAGCTATTCCTGATTCCCTTTATTTTGATACCCTACTCGATACGTTTGGTTAAAAAAATATTCTAACTTCTTACAATTTGGCGCCAAAAGTCCGCCCTTTTGTCCTTTTTTTTAATAAAACCTATCTAAGGACAATTGGGTTTTTGAGAAGAATCTAACGATACCTTAATTGTCCAAATCCACCCGCCACCACCACGCCGTTTAGAAGAAACGTGGTAATAAAGAAATTTACAAACATACAAGATACCTACGCGCGAAAAACAATACCCGTCCTGTCATTCGGGTAAAAAACAATACCCGTCCTGTCAGTCGGGTAATAAAAATACCTTTACGTGAATATTTATTACAACTCATAGGTATCCCGTTACTAACTAATATCCTGAAAAAAGGCGAAGGAAGGCGGAGGACAGAGTGCTATGGCGCGTGTTAGGAGAGGCCTTCGTCCAGCAGTGGACTGCAATAGGCTGAAATGATGATGATGATGATGAACTAATACCCTTATATTTCAATCACCAAAAAAAAATATATAAATATTGTATAATCGTACGGGAACCCTCGGTGCGCAAGTCCGACTCTCGCTTGGTCGGATTTTTCTTGACACGAAAAGTTGAACTGTGTAGACAAAAACCTCAGTAGTCATCTCACTTAAGTAAAGTTAACTCGTATGAGAGATATTAGTTTCGGCACCATCACCACGGAACTGCGGTTTGGTGATCCCGCGGGGATTCGCACGAAAATCTCATTAGTTCAAAACTAAAACAGAAACTCCAAACTGCGGCCACGCATAATGTACTGTCGACTAACAAAAGCTAATAACAAACGAATGTTAGAAACATTCAAGTTTCTTGTACAAATCGTATTTTGTGAAATGTTTTTTAACTTGTTCTTGTTTTCTTCGAGTTTTGAGTACTTCTTTTCGTTGCGTAATTTCTTTCAAAATTTGATTTATAATGTATTTGTTGAGGGTACGCATTGGACTGTGCCGTTTTCAGAGTACACGTTACATATTTCAATAGGTACACAAGCAAGTACGTACTCGTGCAAACAATGTCGTATTAAGAATCAATTGCTGATTCTGATATAATGTTATACTGAAAAATAATGTGTGGTAAGTGGTAACATAACATAATACGACTTACTAAAATTACTACTGAAAAAAAAAAAAAAAAATAATAATTACTGTGCCCCTGGCATTGCTAACGTCCATGAGCGGCGGTAACCACTTACCATCAGGTGGGCCGCTTGCTCGTCTGCCACTACAGGCAATAGAAAAAAAAAAACTCAGGAACAGAAAATTTTACACCATTTGCTGCTAGCTCATTAATCAATTATTCTATTAGATACCTATAGCTAATAGAATATTTTTTTTACAATTGATTATACATGATACATTTAATATGAAAAGGTTAAAATGCACAGACTAATTCTATTTCTAACGATTAGCATTGTCTGACACAGACATAAAATGTTAATTTACTTTCATAAAAGGTTTTATACCCGCATGAAAATTTTAATTAAAAAGTTCATTACGGTACCATTAGACAAAAATGTTTTCAAAGTAAAGAATTTTATGAACTAAATGTAAAAAAGAGAAAACATTTTCATTTTTATTTAAAAACACTATTTCGATTTGAAATCAAACTATTAATATCTTTGACTATAGAAACTTAAAAGTTGATTTCGCAAAGGAATTACAATAGATAGTCATAGAGTTACCTCTTTAGAGTCTTTGTGGCCGGCAACGCATTATCAGTGCAACGCCGAAGGCAAACACAAATCCCAAAGGACACCCAAATTGTTTGACAAGGGTCCCCTTTTACAACAACTGGAAATCTGGCATACACGTGTTCTGTTTTCCGTAGTTGGTCGGTCGACCACTCAAATCTAGGAAAGTAATTTAAGAAAATTTACCGTGTTCAATCCGTAGGTACTGAAGGAAGTTTTGTAGTTCTAGATTTGAGTTTTTAAAAAGACAGCTGCTGCACTAGTAAACATTTTTTATGTGGCGTGGACCTTTAGACCCATACAATTAACGGATGGAGGATACCCAGACTCGATTCAAATATTTTATGATGATGGGTTTCTTTACCGCCACAGTGACGATTATAACGGGAATTATATCTCACGAAAATTATGGCTTAACATATCAAAAGAAAGATCTTCTTTCTAAGTTATTGCCAATGCCAATACGTCAATATCGTCGGATTACGAGATATTAACATTACCGACTATATGAAACATGACACAAACGAATTCATCTTGAAAAACAAGTATATATTATTTGATATTTTATACTATATTATATACTCGTACATGGCATCAAATAGTATAGGAAAACTCGATATATAATATGCAAAATATAAATGAAAGAGAATTTCTGTTTCTGAACTCAGAAGTCGTTTGGTAGGTAAAAGATCATTTCCTTTGTATACTTCAAAGAGATTGCTCTGAAACACAATTTAAAGCGTTATCCTTGAAAGCGTATGCCAGCACAAGGTTGGCAATATATCACACTAGATCTAACGATGTTGCTTTGTTGAAGGTGACTTCATGAGTACCCTATAAACTACAACGTCATACATATTTTACGCCGTTTGAAATTTTAATATCGAATCCCACACATTGTAAGCGAATACAAGTGGATTTCAATTTCCTGATTCAAATAAACAAAATTTTTGTTTTATTTTCGTAGAATCTTTTGTACCAAATTGTCTCTCTTTCTTTGACGATGAATTATTATTAAAATTTTATTTTACTGTGTGATTGTTCATTCTTCTTTGACGTTGCAAGTATAGATGTCTCTAACTTTTCAGGCGACTTAAAAAATAAGTTTTTGCTTACGATTAGTAGTAGGGGCGTTATTATAGGCCCCTTTTCTGTCTAACTACAATAACACTATTGCTTATGGTTCACTTGTTAAATTCTTAACTTATGACTTTCATAAGTTTCTTTATACAAACATACATACATACATAATAGATCACGCCTCTTTACCAACAGAGGGATAGGCAGAGACTATTTCCTTCCACATGTTACAATTCTGACATACTCGTACATCTTTGGCTTCTACAAAATTCATCAGTCTTTTTATGCATTCTCGCCGGTTGAGGGTACTCCTCTACTGGAACTGTTTTTTGGTCACCAAATAAAATATTTTTCTTTCTTCTTTCTTACTTCTTTATAACCTAGATCAATTTATGATTTGCGCGTTTCAACGAGCAAAACTAATTACAAATAGTTAATAAAACAAACAATAATAATTCAAACTACACTATGCCTAGTGGTTTTACAGGATTTGTCCCGAACTATTAACGTGACCGTCTTAGTCCCAAAATTCCGGATCGTAATTCCTAGTCAATATTCCAGACGCTCAAAATACCATTGATTTATATGAGCCTTGTATTTATAGGTTACCGCTTTGCAAGGGACCTCGGATGCGGAAAATATTTAACCGTGTGAGACCGTCCGGTCGTATTTTTATATGAGTTTATATTTTTTGAGCGTAAATTTATTTTGTGGGTACAGAATAAATTGACTCAGAAGTATCTTTATGTTCTATTAAAATATGACTTCATTTAAAATTATAAAATCTCGCAAATCGCAAAGATATATTATTTCGTAAATAAATAAAATTTACAAGGGACAATGAATTTTTAACGTTTCTGGAATCTCCAAATCATTAAAGTCTAGATTTTTAATATTATAAAACTAATATTATAAAGTTGAACCGTTTGTTTCTTTGTTTGGTTGTACGCTAGGATCTCAGGAACTCCTGGTACGATTTAAAAATTATTTTAGTGTTGAATAGCCCATTTATCGAGGAAGGTTATAAGGCTACATAACATTACGCTATAGCCAATAGGAGCTACGCAAGCGCTAAATAAAAACGAAGGGAGCGAAGCCCCGCGCGAGTTTTAGTACGAGTTACATCGTTATTCAAGATTATAAAGCCCAACCATTACCTCACAGAGAAATTGAAATGAATATGTGTATTTGTATACAAAACAGGCATGTATGCCTTTTCACAATAAAAACCTATTCACCTTCGCAGTACAATGGCGTCCGTTGCTAAATTTAAGGCTTTCTTGACAGGTGCCACTGCTATCGACGTTCGATCACTTTTTATTAAGGATAGGCCGACCGACGTCAGTGCTCCTCCTTCGATAACATTGTGATAAATACGAAATACCTATTTTGTTGATGTCTTTCGTACGTGTAATGGTTACATAAGACGTTCGTAAATTGAGGTTGAGTTGGTTATACTTCACTAATGTAGGGGTTTATAAGGGACTGTGGGACCTCAATACATCCTTGATGAAAGACAGGGTTTCTAGTTCAGATGTTTATTATAAATATGGGTTCATGTTTTAGTTCCTAGTATCGGGGCTATTACGTTTTAAGTGGGTTATTTTTTTCAACGTTGTTAATGTATTCGTTTACTTGTCGGTTTCATTCGACAATTCTAATCAAACCATTACCGGCTTTTGTGCACTGGGCTGTTCTTTCAGGTGGAGGGTATTAGTAGCAGCTGGTTTTATTTCAAAATGGTGAAAATGGTGGACTTATCTATCTAGAAATTCCAGTATTGAGATTTTCCCGGAGTTTGGTAAAAACAAATGTTACCAGTAGATGACAATAGGCTCGCTCCTATTTCCTGGGACAAAAAATAGCTGGCGAAATGTGAGTGTGAAACACCTCTGCCCACACCTTCGGGGAAAAAGGCGTAATGTTATGTCATGTTGGTTTTATTTCAAGTTTTTCTTTCCTTATATATAATCATATATAAGGAAAGAAAAACTAGGTGATTAAGAACAATCGTTCTTAATCACCTCTTACAAAATCCTGCAATTGTATATTAAAAGAGTTCTGTAAATAAATTAACGTATAAAAATATTCTTATAACACATATAAGATATTGTGCAAGCACACATTATTATATCCAATTGAATAAACAACAATATAAATATCAGCGCATTCCCGATTAATTTCCGTACAAACATTGTAACGAATATTGTCGTAAGAAAATACTGTTTCATAATATACCTAATAGAAATCATCAATTCAAAATGTACCCATAGAATACAGTATTAAAACAAATAAATATAATTACAAAAATTAAAATAACCCGACTGCAAAACGTCAACAGATAAGCAACGCCCTAAAAAGACCGAAAAATTGTTGTAATTATTATTCCTGATTAAATTTAAATACATATGTATATATTTGTAATCTCCATTTGATACCCTACTCGATAGGATTGGTTAAAAAAAAATAACTTCTTACAATTTGGCGCCAAAAGTCCGCCGTTTTGTCTTTTTTTTTAATGATACCTATCTAAGGACACTTGCGTTTTTAAGAAAAATCTAACGATACCTTAATTGTCAAAATCCATCAAGCCGTTTGGAAGAAACGTGGTAATAAAGAAATTTACAAACATACAAGATACGCGCGAAAAACAATACCCTTCCTGTCAGTCGGGTAATTAATGTAACAGTTATTATCGAACGGCAGGGATTTGAATAATGATAACGCATGAGTACATTATGTTCCTACAATCATCATTAGCTTGAGTTAATTGTTGAGGCGACCCATATGAGAACACATATACGTATGTACCTATGTATACAGTTAATGGAACTATTAATCACGAAGCTAAATTAAAATTAATGAACTCGTGGTGAGAGAAAAATATGGTGTCATGATGTTTTTAGATCCAGACTTTTTTTATTCTTTTAAGTGGCAGACGACTTATCGACGACGGATCAAGTGATGAGCGTAGTAATTTCCAGTAATAGAAAACACCAATACCTTACCAAAAGCCAAGCTTAACAACCTAAGAGAAATCTATTCAATTAGTAGCACAGCAAATTTTTCATCCCCTCGATGAGCTCTGGAAAAATCAATTGCCATATATGTATATTACATGAAAGATTATCTATTGATAACGGCTGTACGGATTTGATTACGTTTTTTTGTTCGACTCGTAATAACCACGAGATGCCAGATATTTTTCAACAGTCATCGAGATCAAGATTATGTATAGTAAGTATTTAAGTAAGAAAATCTCAATAGTCTATATCTATATATCATCATCATCATCATATCAGCCCAACGCAACGACGTCCACTGCTGAACGTAGGGCTCACCTAATTTACGCCACTGCGAACGGTCCGGTGCCGCCTGCAACCAACATATTATTATAACAAAATCTCTATGTATAACAAAATTATTTTATGTGATACCTTTATAATCAGAATTGTACAACTTTGATTTAAACCACCACGCCTTGTCGCTAAAAGCAATCAATGTAGGTAATTATACATCATACTCTATGCGTAATAACGTATGCTACATAAGCTGGTAACTATTAGGCCTATTTCACATTAGCGTTTAAAAATGTTTAGGTTTAGAATTGCTTGTGCGTAAATTATTATCAATGTTTAGTGTCGTTTGTAATAAGTTCATGATTCTGAACCACGTTTCTATTGTCATATACAAGATAATCATGTCATATATAATTATAAATCCGAAAAACCCTTTATACCGAATGCGCTTTAACATTATCATATCAGCTTAGGACGACACTGTTGGACATGGGTATCTCCAAGAGATTAAGAAATACCACCGGTTCGATGTGGCTAGCATTCAGCGCAATCCTGCTGTTCGGATCAGAATAGATCATCTGTCCACCTTGTGGGTGGATGTCCTACAGTGCGCATATTGGTGCATGTCTTCACTCGAAGGCATTTGAGTAATTCAAAATACGAACGTTTTGAAACACTAATGTGTAACCGCTCTTCGATTGGAGCACGTTTGCCAACGTTTTATTATATGTAGTGATAGAGCAGTTTTTGGATTAGAATAAATTTATTGTAATTCAATGCTGCCGCAGCTTTACTCACATAATGCAAGAATATGTTTGTCATAGTGACGATGTACATACGTATATAATTTTAGTAACATAAACAGTATTATTTAGTTCTTGTTAATGTTTTTGTCAGGAGAGATCCCATACAGATAAACTTTAAAGAAAGCATTTTACCAAATCATCAATCAATAATTTTTTTTAATTTAAAATCGTTAGTCTCATTTCACACCGTTAAGTATTAGAATATACTCATAGTCCTTTATATATTTAATCAAATAGTCTTTAACTTAGTTAAAAATGTCAGTTTCAAAAGCAACATACGCAAGTAAAAATCTCGAAAACTCATATTCATTTTCATTTACCTCAGTCAGCAAAACCGACACAGAAATATACAATCTCTGTACATCAGCAAAGAGCGTAACGTTTGGAAAAAGGCTTTACTTATTTGCACAGACCGGGAGCTCTGTGCCGTGATATAATTTGTCATGCACCTTGACCTACTTTCGCAGGGTCTGAGAATAAAAAGGAAGGAATAATTCATTGAATCACCTTCGCCTGTTTGCGTTGAGATTTCAGAGTGAAACGAACTGAATTTGTGGTTAAATTGATAATGACTACACCTCCAGCGTATCTACTGATAAGTTCCAATAGGGCTGTTGTCGAGTAAGATATACCTCAAAGTGATATCTTTGATATTACTGAGTTTGAAAGGGTTTCCGTAATGATTTCTCCTTTTACCGTAATGCTCAAGATAGGTTAAGTAGTCTTGAATTTATTCAGAATGTGTACTCAATAGGTTATCAATTTACGTTAGGCGGTCTGAGTGCTATGTGTGCAATGTTCATCAGGAATCGATTAGAATGGTCACTCTGTGACTAATGAGAACTCGATTTCAGCATTGGCTATAGACGTGAGTACAGCCAAAATGGGCGTTGAAATTGATGCCATCCCGACAGGCTTGAGTTAAGGGGAATTAAAGTGAGGTGAGAAATTTATTGAGATAATAATTTTAACGTTATGGGATAATTTAAACTGGGGTCGGATGTTCACATTTGGAAGATCGCAGCTTTTATCTTGGCTACGACTTTTGGCTCAGCGGATGGCGGAACGGCATGGGGTGCAGTATTGGCCAGCGGACCTAGCCACGCGTACAAGTAAGTACACCTCATAACTTCATATTATTATAATATTCTATAATATTCTACCACATTTACACAGCGCCATCTAGTCCCAAAGTAAGCAATTATATTTGCTTGTGTTATGGGTACTAAACAACTGATATACTACTTAAATACATTTTTTTTTTGTAAATACATACATATTATAGATAAATTACACCCAGACACAAAACAAACCTTTATGCTTATCACACAAAGATTTGTCCTGGGTGGGGATCGAACCCACGACCTCCGGCTTAGCAGTCAGGGTCACTAACCACTAGACCAACAGGCCAGTCAATATTATTATGTAGCTGCCAATTATATAAAATATGTTAACTCATATTGTGTTTTCAATGTTGATTAGATTACAAATAAAACAGCTTTAACAACTTGTTGATAAAGAAACGAATTGAACAAAGAACAGAAGTGTTCGAATTTATGTGTTTGTGTATGTAACATTTACAACTTTTGCATATGTTCAATGGAAAAACATATTGTAGGTACATTTCTTGGAATATTTTGTTCGTAACAGGATGTATATGAAAGATTTATTCAGAACATGTAGTTTTGTTACAAAATATTGTATTATTTGAATTCATTCACTTTCAGTGGTCAATTTCACTAAAGATATGTGAATCAAAGTTCAAGACCAACATTTTAAAATTTTGACATTTAATACCTATTTACATAACCGTATTGTTAAAATTTCAATATAGTGTTGTGAAAGATATTATATATATTCATATTGGTATACAAATACTTAAAGTATTTATATATATTTAAAATATTGTTTTTGTTATTACTGGTATAATTATTTACATTTATTTTATTTTACAGAGACACAGTGAAGACAGAATCGTATACTTAATGTACCTACAAAAATCAAAATAAGTTACATAAAAATCCTAGAGAGCTGAATGATCGATGTGATGATTAATACTAATGTCCATTAACAAGGATCAAATATATTCAATTTATTTCATTCATCATTTACATAGCAAACTCATTTACTGAAGTGGAATATTACATCGCTTTGAATAAACCAACAGGTCTCCATTAAAAATGTGTTGACTCTTCGATGTCCGGTTTATTTATGTGTGCAAAAAAGATATTTAAGTAAATATTTGTGCCTAATTAGCGTGAGGAATTCTAAAAGCAAAAAGTAAAAAAAAAATCGTCGGCAAGCAATTTCCCAAGGACAACAATTTTCTATTTCTCGAAAAAGTCGACAACCGTAAAATTTCCGAAAGTTCCTATATGGCTATGCGGTCTTACAGTTTAGATAGAACTTTTATTTATTTGTTTTAACAATCATCACCATTTTAACCCATAAACGTCTCACTGCTGGGCATGGGTCTCCTCCATAGAATGTGGAGGAAGTTTAGCTTACGTGGTATAGTAATACCACGTTGGGGTATAGGGTTTGTTTCGAATTTTCCTTTTCTCGCAGTCTCCTTTTTCTTCTCTGCATAAGGTTACTCCCTTAGTCACCTTTCACGACACCCACGGGTTGAAATGGGGTAGTGACATTATGTAGGTATTCTTAATCCGTCACTACACGGTTAATAATTTGTATAATTACTTTTAAGGTTATTTTTAAGTTTATATTATATCCCAAATGTTTTGTAATTGTACTGTTGGTGTGCTTATAAATAAATAAATAAATAAATAAATAAATAACAATGCATGATTGTAAAACGTCAATGTTGAAAAGGAAAAATTTACAATGAATGTTACAATTTTGAGCTCCAGTATAGTTCCAGCAAACACTTAGATAAAACATTTATATTAATTTTGAACAAAGAAAGCAAAAGTATATTTGTCTGACTTTTAACTCTAACATGTAAAACTTCATCTATCTCCCAAGTAAATTGAAATTCTTTTCAATACAGAACAAAATGAACTAAAAAGCTTGGCTACCAACTTTTGCTATTAGTTGCTGCCGAAGCAACTTTAGGATAGATTTCAATTTAAAGACCTGAATCACTAAGTACTTTGAGAGTTGTAGATCTTGCACCATGTGCAGGCTAAGCAAACTACAGATTAACTAGCTACATATTGTTGTTTGTAAAGTTGGATACCAAGCTCTATACGAGTATACATATAAATGCAAATAAGCAATTGATACTACTGCAAGAATGTACAACACCATGTTTTTATAAAGAAGCTAGTTAAAATGAAATAAAAAACAACAAAACCATAATAATATTATGTAATAAACTAGTTATTTTTAATCGGTTTCGAAACTGATATAAGTGAACACATATTTTTTTAAATGGTAAATTTTAAAAATAAGTCTTTTTTGGTAATATATAGTTTTAAACAAATATATTTTTGAACAATATTGTTTGTTTGATTGAACGCAAGGATCTCAGGAACTACTGGTTCGATTTGAAAAATTGGTTTAGTGTTGGATAACCTATTTATCGAGGAACGCTCAAGAGTATATAACATCACGGTACGGCCCATAGGAGCTGAGCAGTGGCCAAAGCCCCACTTGACTTCTAGTCTGTTTAATTTAAACATTCCATATCGTAGCCAGTATCTAAATCTTAGGATTAATAAGATTCACAGGGTATTGTCCCAAACAATATCATTTTCAGGAGCGTGTTACGAAATTCATGAACCGTGTTTTATGTGCTATGTAAAATTCTCCAGAACAATAATATAAGGGCATATGATTAACTCGCTCTTCCTAGAAATTCTGGTGCCATGGTTTTGGTTTGCAAACGGGGCAATTCTGTTTTAAGTCACAAAGTACTGTTCATGCTTCGCAAGTGTAAGTAAAGGTTTTCATACCTCTCTTTAGCTGTCTACTTTTCAGGAACTGTAAGTGCAAACAATACTAAAGATGAAGGTACCTACTACCACTAAAAGAGTAATATTACTAGGACACTAGTAAGTATTTCAAACGGAATTGCGTTTGGGAATCTTGACTCTGACGTCTGTAATACATTACACCACAGTATTGCAAGTTAGTTTACAAAGTTGCCGAGGCTTAAGTTGGAGTTAAGCCAAATCAGTATAGCGTAACAAATTTCTATGTAACGAATTCAGTCACGTATATAAATATTTTTTTCTTTTACGCCCACAAAGCACCATAAAACCTAATTTGAAACGATGGCCTTCACAAAAACTACACGCAATAAATTAATAAAATCACGGTTAAGCAATTAATAAACTGCTAATTTAAGGGTGAATAAAGTTCAGAAAGGCGAACGAGAGAAGTGAGAAGTCCAATAAATACATCGTTTAATATGAAAAGTTTTGATTGGTGTTGAGAAATTATTAGTTAATTTCTCATCAGCCTGTTAACGGCAGCGACGAAAAAAAATACGACAAGGTAACATTTAATGATTGGTGGGTTAGGTTGTACAAAAACGTCTTTAAAAATATCCAACATCAACAATAGAAGCCGAGCTTAGTGACCATAAACGTCATAACACAAAGGAACGAGTGTCGGAACAGTAAAAGGACACGAGAACATTTTGACACTCCCAGGGCGGCGGTCATTAATCAACCCTCACTCAGTTATTACTCACTGGGGATTCTTCGAATACTTCACTGATTTCTCTCAGACTGCGGCACGAAATTTCAATATCCGGACATGAAATATGCTTCTTCAATAAGGAACAGGTGGAATTTTAGTTGCTTTCAGATTTTCGAATAATATCTCAATCGTTATGGAGTCCTCGTTGCAAGTACTGAGAACTGCTCGTATTTACGAGCACGAAGATGAGAAAATTTATTACAGTTTTACTATTCAATAAGAAACACTGGTAGTGTGTAAAATAAAATAACTAGAAAAGACTGTCTAATGTATATGTTACGTGATTCAGAACAAGATGTAGGTACTGTGTCAAAATTTATATTAAAATACTGTCACTGCACATTTTTCTTAATGAAATTAAAAAAAATGCCATAAAAAAAGCATCTTGACATAAACTCTTGCAACCCAACAAAACTAGATTAAGACTAGATGTACAGACTTTATTGCTATCATACCATTAAGCAATAACACAACTAAGAAAATGACCAGTTAAGTCCTTTTAGTCGTAAAGATGTCATGTTGACAATACAGAACTATCATCAAGACTAAGGTATAGTTACGAGGTTGGCAGGGGTCTAAATGGACCGATAAATTCTATATACAATGGTATCATTTGGCGCAGAGCTTCTTCGTTCTTCAAGGCCGTAGTCTCCAATTAAGGCTCAAATATAAGGATAGCTTAATACTATTAATCTAATATATGTCGTATCTATGTTATGTTACAATGATGAAGTGATCTACTTCAAACGTTCTTAGTTTCAGTTAGATATATTGTTTGTCATTTTATTTTGGCTTTATTAGATTGGTTAACATAACCCCCCAAACATGTAAGAAAAAAATAAAATGTAATGAAGCACTGTGAAAAACCAGAAAGTATTTTTTTTCTTCAATAATTTTAAACTATAAGTTACCTTAGAGACAATTTAAACAGCTTCTCATACGATCACAAACTTTTTGTCACTAAGCACCAATTTTAAAATCTAATCTTTTTTTTTTTCAATAATGTAGATAACTGTCGTAAATAGTAGTGGCAAGAAGGCCATACTACATACGGTACGGTCTACAGATAAGTACTGGTTTAAAATCAATATAATACACACGTTTTTCCTCTCACATCTGCACGTGCGAATAAAAATGTTAACGATTTCACCCATATCATAAAGAAAACCGGATCGTTTCCAAAGGGGTTAAGCTTAAATTTACCGTAAAACCAAACATATTAACCACTTTGCTATTTCTCTTGTAATTTTGTTAGCCAGACGTTGATCCCTAGCGGATTAGCAATTAACTGTTTAGTATTATCGTACAATCACAGGGGATTGACCTCTATTAACAAAAGACTATGTAAAACTTCGCACACAACAAGAGAGCAGCTCTTTTTGCTTATCTAAGCCGCAGAATTAAAAGCATAAGTTCTCACAACAATGGACATTCAGACAGGATTACTGAGACTCAAAATGTGCAAAAGAGTCTTGAAGCTAAAATTATGTACATTTTAGCTGCTAGATTTCAAAAAACTTTTACTTTTTACGCTAAAACTTTGAAGCTTCTTCTTTCTAAAGCATAGATCTGGATATTGAACTTGATATTTTTATACAAATGTCTTATAATAACGATCGTAAAAAAATAATGAAACCAATTCGTTCACGATGATGACGTTCAAATAATTACAATTTGTACTACATCCCACGCAGTACAAAAATACATCTTTCCGTAGGCAATCTTGGAAAAATATAGATCTCCGGAGGATGAAAGAATAATATCAACCAACATTTCTTGTTTGTAATTGAAAAACCAAAGTAACGTAAATAAGATTTTTTTAGATAAATGACAAGCAATTTAAGTATTCTATTCTTGAATTATAAAGAAAAACCGACGGCAAAATTACATAGTCATAATCAAACTTGGTAAACTTCTAATGTTATAGAACTTAAGAAACAGCAATATGAAACAGAAATAAAAATTACATTTCAAGTGGTACTTACTCTTGAATCACCTTTTTAACGAAATGACTCTCGAAAAACAACAATTTGGTAAAATAAGCATTTTGACCTAGAATTTTTCTTGTTGATAAGAATAAAATGTTTACGAAAAGGTCTAGAACAAAAAGGGTATCATTATCAGTTAAGTTCAGGCTCAGGAAGTCTGGTAATATACAAAATGCACGTTTATCTGGCAATTCTAACACCTGTCCATTATTATTTGTTTAAGTGACGTCAGAAACGTGCCGTTTCAGATCCCATTAAGGACACAAGCCGAGGTGGCTTTGTTTGCGACTACGTTTGTCTAATTAGCGTTATCAAGGCGACTGACGGTCGCTTTTGTGCAGGCGCGATCGAGGTCGACAAAATAATTCATTTAATTACTACTTAAACTCGTAAGCTTTTGTGGTTAGCAGTGATTTTAAACGATACCATTCGCTGAATTTATGACCGTATTTTCAAATAACCTAATTAAATCGAAATTCAAATGTAAGAGATAAAAAATACCACCCTCATTTCGGAAACATCTTTTAACATCCTTCTAGTTTAATTCAGGTGGGTGGATCAATATGGAAATTTTGCTTTGAAGATGTAAAGAAACGTACGACTTAGAAAGAAAACCTTTTTTTGCTGAAATTAATTTAGTAATTTACTTAAGCCCTTTCGAATGTTAAGTCACGTATCAAATAGTGCAAGGCCAGCAACACCTTTGAACCAAATTTTATTGTTAAAAGAGTCACACACGGAAAGCAAACTATGGTTCCACCCCATATGGCGTTATTTTTATTAGTTTCCTTCCAATACGAACTAGGGTGGGAGCCCGGAATGCCGTCATTTCAAATTCGTGGACCGTTCTGCTGCACATGCTATTATTAAAGTATTTTATTCGACGTTGCCAATTTTTATCGTGATATAGCAGACGTCTCAATAAGGGTTTATTATTGGGGGTGTGACTTTTACAAACGAAGTGCATACCTCAGTACACTATGGCACATTTACTCGATGAGAAAATTCGGTGTCGGTGACTAATAGTTAGATTTAGAATCATTCTTTTACTGCATGTTAAGCAAATGTTAAGTATATTCGCGGAAAATGTGTGAATTTTACTAATTAAAAATTGATAAAAAATTGAGGTACTTTTAACATTTGTGATTATGTGTATTAAAAAGATGCCTATTAAACAGAATTAAAAAAAAAAACATTTTAAAACACCTATCTAGCACAATACTTTACTGTAAAGAAGAAAAATGAGGAAATTTAACAATACATAAAAGTAAAAACACAATCGTACTTTTACGAAAGGCGTGAAACTATTTCACAAAAAAAAACAATGTAAACACGAAGGGGCAACAATGCTATATAACAAAGAAGCGTTCGTTTCGCAAGGAGGAAACGGTCTGCAAAGTTATTAATTAACGTTCGTTTACGAGGCAAGTTAACAAGTTCCACTTATTAATATTTAAGTTTGTCTGTACAGTAAAAGGATTCATTTGAGGACACAACCGCTGAACAGATGGCGACTACCAGATATTTTTATTTTCATTAAAAGATATGCAATATTATATATTTGTATAATATAAAATATGATTTTGTTATTTGATTACTAATACGAATAAAATAAAAATACAATAATAAGATGTCATGACGTCCGAGAGTACTTTTTTTAAATTATTTATGCTATCCTTAGCAAGTTTCACCTTGAAATCTAGATTAAAACTTTATACTCGATATCAGTACAAAATAGAATGTTAAAGAACCCCAATTTTAACTGTTCAGAAACTACTAAAGCGGTGAAGGTACGGAAACGTAACCGTTTAGAGCAGAGATTATTGTTAATAGTTGTCAGGTAGCAATTGTCGAAGTGAAATTGGGTCGTGCAAGTTTGAGTATGTGAATTCTGAACGGATTTCGAGTAATTTCGACCTATATATCTGTATTTCGACATGTTATTTATTCTTACATCGTATTCAAGAAATATAACCAAAAAAGACTTCCACTGTCGCTTAGATCTTCTAAACTACGCAACAGATTTTGAGGCAGGTTTTACCAACCAATATAATATATACCTAAGTGTTTCATGAGGAATTTTATGGAAGCTAGTATTTAACTTAATGTTTTACATAGAATTACGCTAGCCATGTAGGTCTAAAGCAATAAGGAGCGAATCTATAGTCGCTAATCGGACGCATTTTCCATAGAATATTGTACGTTAATATGTAGGTACAAAAAAATTAGTTATCCAAAAAATTTTATGAAGTTCAAATTGTTTATTAACTCAATACATTTATAAATTGACACTTAGACCGCCAAGGTTGCAGACATTATAGAAAATAGTATTCTTTGGTGGTCGCCTGGTAACCCCAACGGCACTCAAAGACTTAAACACGTATTTGAAGTACAAAACCTTTATGTCATCAACTGAATAATTAAAGTATCTCAGTCTTATGAAGCTGAGAAAATATGACCGTTATTAAATATTAGTTTACTAAATTATAATTATATATGTAGATATGAAATACAAACTATTCCAAGGCACAAATTCGGTGGTAACAGCTATTTCACATATCGCCACTTTATTTTCATAAGCCTTAATTTAATTACTGACGTGAAACTCGCGATGTATTTTATGATTTATGAAGATTGGAGTGTGTAGTACCTACTCGTATATATTTCATATGTGTGGTATAGTCGGGATGAAAGTATTTTACTAACTCATCGCTTCACGTTGTTCAGTATATGTATGTCAAATTTCAATTAAATCCATACATAATTTCAACCTATGCCCCATATTTGCTTACGGAATATGTTTTTTTTTGACGAACTATTCTATCTCTCACGTCAAATATCATTTAAAATATATATTTAGATCCCGTTTATACCACAGGCAGATCAGTATATGATAAACTATCTGAGACTTTAGTGTTAGATTGTATATGTACAACGATGACATAAAATTGTTCAAATCAAATTTGGATTGAAATATATTTCGTTGACTGTCAACTAAGTAAGTGACTGTACAAGTTGTTGCAGCTTATGTTTCATTTTAGGTAATAAAATTTAAGCCATACGTTAATAGTGCTAATGATTTACTTCATAGAATGGGAAATAACTGTAGCAACAATAATTGAACTAAACAATAAGAGTATTTACCGAGATTTGTAGTGTTGAGAATAGGTATAGCAAACGTGCTTATGTTAATAAGATACTAAATACATTCTTAATATTATTATAGAACTTGATATTTCTGAATATAAATTCTAAATTATACTATTCAGAAATCAATTTCAATAGAACAATTATATTTACAATTGTGATAATATTAACCAAACCAATGTACCTATGCCAAGTATGATGTGATTATTATCATCATCAGCAACCCATTTAGTCCCACTGCTGGACTCGGGTCTCCTCTCCTTTAACTAGATAGCTATGAGGGTTTATATTACATTACAAAATTTACTTCGAGATTGACAACAGACAAATTATGCTTTTGTTGATCAATGTTTAACTTAATAATCTCATGTTTGAGACAATTGCAGCAAGCAGTATCTCGAGAGAATTAAGCAAATCATATTCAACTGAATCGTTATAAAGAAAATGCACCAATCTTTGCGCACTTACTTCAATCTTCGAGTGCAATATCTTTAATGAAAAGTACCAGGGGAGACCTAAGTGCAAAACGAATTCAAAGCGATTGCAACCCGAGCGGACGCTATCATAAACATTGCAAACGAGATACTAAGGACAATAAAATTCACTAGTGTTCCTACGAGAAAACCTTTGTATACTGCCAGTCTGGACGCAACAGTTTTATTTGGAAAAGGAAAAAATCAGGTCGCGAAAACAATGGAAGCCGCAGCAATTCTTTTTCCTTCAGTTGGCTTTAAACATAATTTACTCGATTTTTAACGCTTTCCCTTGACGTAAATTGAATTTTGTTTCAGTAAGTCTAAAACAAAGTCTAATGTAATTGTTATAAGAGTCTGGTACCGAGTTCAAAATATCATGAAATGATACTTTTTTCATTAAATCAAAATGTTTCTTTTTGTACTTCGAACTTCAAACGTTAATCTAAAAGTTAATGGTAAAATAAAAAATAAACTAATATTATTTTTGTACATAATATTTTTGGACATAAATTAATACAAAGCTACTTTCTTTTTTAAACGACTTCAAAAAAGGAGGAGGTTATATGTTCGACTGTATGTATTTTTTTTTTTTTTTATGTATGTTCATCGATTACTCGGAGATGCCTGAACCGATTTAAAAAAATCTTTTTTTTTTTGAAAGGGTATACTTCCGGATTGGTCCCCTATTCATCATGTCAAGTTCTGATGATGGAATCTCAGGGAAATCGAAGGCAACCCTCAAATTTTATAGGCACATGTTACGTGTTTCATATATTTTTTAAAGTTATTCAAGTATTTACGTCTGATAATCAACATCTCATGTTGATGAGCTGGTGATGGAAGGTATAACTCCTTAACTGTTAGGAGTTGGAGGATAATTCTTTCGACATTATAGGTTCTTATAAACCAATAGTTGTATTCTTGTAGGTTATTTAGGTGAGCTGATACTGGAAGGTATAACTCCTTAACTATTAGGAGTTGGAGGATAATTCTTTCAATATTATAGGTACTTATAAACCTATAGTTGTATTCTTGTAGGTTATTCAGGTGAGCTGTCAGTGGAAGGTATAACTCCTTGACTCTTAGGAGTTGGAGGATAATTCTTTCGACATTATAGGTACTTATAAACCTATAGTTGTATTCTTGTAGGTTATTCAGGTGAGCTGTCACTGGAAGGTATAACTCCTTAAGTTTTAGGAGTTGGAGGATAATTCTTTCAACATTCTAGGTACTTATAAACCTATAGTTGTATTCTTGTAGGTTATTCAGGTGAGCTGTCACTGGAAGGTATAACTCCTTAACTTTTAGGAGTTGGAGGATAATTCTTTCAACATTCTAGGTACTTATAAACCTATAATTGTATTCTTCTAGGTTATTTAGGTGAGCTGTCACTGGAAGGGAAACTTCTTAATGTTTAGAAGTAAGAAGATGATTTCTTTAAATATCACATCCATGTATAAACCTTAAGTTGTGTTATTTCAAGTGTCTGAGGTGAGAGCTCTTTATGGACGATAAAGTTGTATAATTCAAAGGAATTCTTAGATGACATTTTAAGTTTTCGATATAGTATCTAACCTGCATTGTATACCTATACTTGTTACCTGTCGCATTTTATAGAAAAAAAGAAAGACATAAAGAGCTGAGAGTTTTGAGATTCCTCTATTCTACAATCAGGTTGTGTTGTTAGAATATTTGAATAGACGTTCCCTTCTATCGAAGATTCTTTATTTCGGCTTTCCGTCTTAGTTAGCCAGCCAGTATTATTAAATCTGCTAGATAAAAAGTACACTAAAAATGGAAAAATAAACTATTTTTAACAAAAAAATATTAAAACGACTTCAAATCAGTACTAAAAAGCGAAAAATAAACTGAATTAGATATTTAATTCCAAGCTAAAAAATACCTACCTACCTGTTTAAAGTATAATACCCTATTACTAATCTGTTTGAAGTCGGTGCCAGCCTAATGAGGTTGTATCACTCAGTTTGAGCCGTCCACTAGGTACGATCACACGCAAGTGCGAGGTGGTGTGAAGTAGCGAACGGCAACAGATGTACGTACTAAGTAGTACGTAGCTTAACAAACTCCTTAGGCTTGGCGCCGACTTCAAACAGATTAGTAATAGGGTATTATACTTTAAACAGGTAGGTAGGTATTTTTTAGCTTGGAATTAAATATCTAATTCAGTTTATTTTTCGCTTTTTAGTACTGATTTGAAGTCGTTTTAATATTTTTTTGTTAAAAATAGTTTTGTTTTATTCCTATGCTTATTAAAATGAAAGTCGAGTTGCTGGGAACAAATTATGTTTTAAGTAACAAAGACTTCTACAATGTTTCGGGTTACACAATAAATTTTAATTCAAAATGTTGAGATAGCAACAAGCCAAATTTCAGGTCCGTCGAGGACTGTTCCATATAGATATACCGTATCTATATAAGATAAATTAACATGAAAGTTAGTAAAATATTTTGACTAAAGCAGAACATTAGAGAATAAACTTTGGAAACCACAACTATACTGTTGTGCTTAGAATTTATGTCATAAAATAACAAATATCTGGAAGTTTATTTGCTTAAAGTAAAAACATTTATTTCAATAGAGATTCTATTTACAAATAAATGTAGGAGCACAGGCTATCTACGTTATATCAAACCCGAAAATATTATTTAACAAGATACTTCGTCAAGCGAATGAAACGGCCAATCATTAATTTCAACAGAGATAAAGCGTTATTAGAATATAAACATGAAAATTCAGTCGTAGCAGGTATAATCGGTATGATTACTCATCAAATTAAAATATAATTCACAGAGATACTTATCCTGTGCAATTAGGAAACCTTTCATTAAGTATTAGTCAAACTTGATTGACCCTATTAACAAAAGTGGGCTTTCGCAACACTCTACATACTTTTTCACGAACTAATCAACGTTCATTCATCAGGAGGTCCAATTTATGTATTTAATTTTCTTGTTAGTAAGAGGCAATTTGACTTTTAACGAGTAAGAAATGGTACATACTGGCTACAGAAATTATTAATCTGTGTTACAATTGTTATAAAACGCTGCAACAACAAACAATAGTTAGTTATGTTACTATCTAAGTGAGCTGAATGTAATTTTGTATGTGTTATTTGAATTTTATTCGATACCTCTTTTTAACAGACTAAAAACGTATGTTTCAACCGAATATTTTTTTCTTGTCTATCCATCATTGGCAGTTGAAAGGTATTATATTTAATTTAATTATATAAAATTTTGATACCAAAAAAGGCCTTAGTACATATCTTGTTATTTAATGTATTTATACTTCGTTTCTTTTATTTATTTATCTTCATACAAATTAATTTTTAGTAGAGGCGGACTTGTTTATTATGATTAACATAACCGTGTATATGTATAGTGTTTTGGAACATTCGTTTAGTTAACAAAAACCCACTCATACAATATGTAGGTATTCACATTTATAACAAAGTAAATAGATACTTCATAAAGCTCTGTACAATCGCTGAACGAGGCCATATGTTATCTTAATTACACGTCATGAAATACCTTTCATAATTTACATTTCAGACGATGATATTAATAGATAACAAACATAAAGCAAGAGTTAATGGTATTTATCTGAGTATTAATACCAAGAACAAACTGATATACACATACCCCCCCCCCAAGCAACTGTGGTTATTTGAACCAAGACGTACAGTTTAATTCAACCGCATAATGTTCCCCGGCGAGGACAATTTTACGGTTTGAGTCATTACACAAATAATAATAATAATAATATTCTACCACATTCACACAGCGTCATCTAGTCCCAAAGTAAGCAATTATATTTGCTTGTGTTATGGGTACTAAACAACTGACATACTACTTAAGTACATTTTTTTTTGTAAATACATACATATTATAGATAAATTACACCCAGACACAGAACAAATCTTAATGCTCATCACACAAAGATTTGTCCTGGGTGGGGATCGAACCCACGACCTCCGGCTTAGCAGTCAGGGTCACTAACCACTAGACCAACAGGCCAGTTCAATAAATTGGTAAAAATGCGATAATTTTAATACTACGTTTTCAAAATAGGAAAATGTCAATTATTTACTCTCAATTTTGGATGATTTAGGAGATTAGGAGAGGAAGAGATTAGGACGCAAGCGCAGCAATTTTTTTAGGAATCAATTATATTTTACAATACGATTTTATAACCTTTCGATTCTAACATACTTCGTCGTGTGTTGATGAATTTATTTTAAATATTCAAACTCAAACAAAATGTTATAGACCGAATACAGATAGGTATGGAAGTTGCCAAATCGATACATCGAATACACACCCTATTTAGCATAGCCATTCAGTCTGAAATACAGTTATAGCACACGCAAGACCCAAAAACTTTCCTACCTTATGTTAATTTGTTTTTCCCACTGTAAGAACTTACTTGAGACTTTTTGGTACGCTGATTAAGTGAGACAACTTTAACAAATAGCATTACCCAATCAATGGTCTGAATTTTACTGGAGTTTCTTTTACATTTTGCAGCATTTGTGTAATGTAGACGTTGTTTGACTGTGGAGAAAACTTTAAATACGATTACGATCACTTATTTTTGTTGTTTTCCTGTTCAAACTAACTCGATAAAGTAGCAAGAAACACAAAACTAGCTGTCTGCTTAACATTTAAGAAATATTTTGAATATAGAACTTGATTACAATGTTCATTAAACCTCTTTAGATAAAAACTATTTAAATAAAACAGAAATTCTTTTATAACCAGCAGGGTTCCAACAATTGCGGGTACATTACCATTCTTATTCTTTGTGTCTTTTGCTTTAAATGAACTCTCTGTTTATCGCATTAATATTCATTCTTTAGAAACTACACCGCTTTAGTCCAAAATGTCTTTGTAAGCACGAAATTGTAGACTAGCGTAAGTTCACAAATATCACTTTAACATTTAACAAGTCCTTTTTAAACGTTTAAACGACGAAATTACTAAACATAGTTGAGGCTCAGCACTACATAAATGTAATAGCAAATTGAAACTTTGTAAGCCAAGAGTCATAAAGGGCTGCACACAATTTTAGCTAAGCTAATCAAATTCAACGCTTCCGAAATTGGGTTATGACTAGTAGATTTAGGGTACGTTGCCACTATACGACGTTGGACTAAATTGTTAGCAGAAACGTTTAGCTCTCTAGCCGAATTAACCAGTTCGACTGAGAAAGTACCTACATCTAACAGCTGCAGACCACAGCTAAATAACGTTAGCTGAATAATATCTTGTTGGGTAAGAGTACCTACCTCTTAACAGAAGAACCCAATATCATGGGAGAGAGTGGAAATGTGTCCGATTAGTAGCAATAGTCTCAAAACATTTTCAAACATATCTGGCGAAATATGGGTGTGATCTACATCTGCCTACACGTTCGGGAAAAAGGCGTCATCCTTTTCTATGTTCCGTTTCAAATAGCATTAAGATTTATACTACAATTTCCTCCAACAATAACCTAACCAAAAGTCCTTTAATAGAGATTAGGACAACTCCAGACACATCGCACTCTCATCAAATTTATACAATAACATAAACCACAAGTAAACTAACAACTTATCACGTTGTGGCAGCCAACTTCGACCGCACAAATGTTGGTACCTACCTAAAATTTACGGGACCCCATATCGCTATAGCTCGTAAAAGAGGTTTGACGTCTGTGCGCCGACGTATATACATTTTTGAGGCTGGCTTTAGTCTGTAGATTTTAAATTATTCATCTGTCTTTATGCCGGGTGTCACCGTTCGGGGGAAAGGACTAAAGCTTGGTTTATTACTTATCAACATAAAGTTTTGTTCTTATGATTAGACCTTCTAAGAAAAAGAAAAAATAAGTTATTTTTTTTAATTAACCGTTATATATAATGTGACAGCACCTTTTTTCTACGTCATAATGTAGTAAGTTGAGATTAAAATAACTAAAAGGTACAATATTCCGGTGCAAGAGGCGGAAAATTTGAAATTTGACCATATAACACTGTATCACTGGGCCTACCAGAATATCAGCGTTGCGGTTAATTTATTGCCGCAACATCAGCTGAGGTACGAACCATTTGAGGTCTTCTACAGGAGTATGATTGTGCTATGTTTATTTAAAAATTAAAATACATTTTACTATGTACATGTTTATCCTGTAGCTGATTTAAATGATTTTTTTTTCTTCCTTCTAACCAAACCTATCGGCTAACGTAGCAACAGTACCATTCCCCGTACCGGTAACCTTTTCTATTTATTACTAATACGTGATAGGTTTTCAATGGATATCGTTACTTAAGTATTCAATTAGATAATCTATTAAGGTCTTATAGTGAAACAAATGAAACCCTTATACACATAATAATGGATTGTGAAACTTTACTAATTCAATTGCCGCTGAATCAATATTCTACGACTGCCTCTAGCCGCTCACAAATGGAAACTTATCGTTATATTACCATCTCGAACAATGTAATCTACGTTCAAAATAACTAAATAAGCTTGTGGAACATAAAAGCCGAGTATCACATTGAACACTAAGTAGGATAAGGTGTTATGACAGGATAATCATGAATAAGAAATTCATTTATTTTATAGCTTTTGTAGGTAACGTATGAGTAAACATATACCTACTGAGATTGCCTTTGATAATGTATTGAAAGAACTTTCTATAGAAGGTCTTTTGAACTATTATTTTCCAGCTATATAATAGGTAATACACAAAAATGCGTCAATATATAAGATCAAAGAAAAAAAAAATAAAACAAAAATTTTCAATATAAAATCGACTGGAGCTTATCACGATTTTCACACATCGGTACCGCGGCCGTTACACGCACGAAATTCGTGGTAGTAAGTGAGGCAAGTATCAAATTGGCTGAGCGCGAACAATTTAGCGAAAATTGATTTTCCTGATTAAAATCATTTCATGATTTTACATTTACTTTGTCACATTTTCTGGTTGGATTTATTTACAACATATTTCTTTGAGATAAAAATAAAAACATGGGAATGAATCATATCGTCGGTTTCCTAGCGGGAAATGAAGCAACCAATACGTACATAAATAACAGCAAGTGAGACTTTACACGCGCCATTACCTGCAACAAACAATGGGAATGTTACAATTTATTTCTATAATATATTCACATTTTGCCTAATATACATAAGACATTGAAAATGCTAGGCATATACATAATGTGGTGCATCTCTTGCAGACATTTTGAAACAAAACACCGATTGGATCAACCATAATAGAATACTAGAACTCGCGCGGGGCTTCGCTCCTGTAGTTCTTTATTTGGCCATTGTTCAGCTCCTATTGGCCATAGCGTGGTGTTATATAGCCTATGTTACTCAGTGATAATATAGCTTTCAAGAACCAAAATAAATTTTGAAATCAGTGCAGTAGCTTTTAAGTTTATTCGTTACATACAAAAATACAAATCTTTCCTCTGTGTTTAGATAAGTTTTGAATTGTAAAATGACCAAATAAACAGACTGTTAACTAATAATATAGTTTTCATTTCCATTTCGTTTATAGCATCCTTGCATATTTGTTTCCAAAATTGACTATTGTATTTATTATAACACTAGAAGTTTAATTAATTATGTGTTACTGAAACGATTGCGTTTAAATAGCTGCAGACAGACGAATTGTCTCAAATTGTCTAAAAAACATTACTGAATAATGTATATAAAATGTTCTATAACAAAACATGGTTCTACATAAAACCGGCAGCCTGGAATCTTTTCCACAAGTATATTAGAAGCTTTATTCGACTATATTTCCGCTACAGACACTAAACGCTAAGTACTGAGTAATTTATTTGAGGATTAGCGGGCTGCCAGTTTCTTGTGTGGCGATTATGATAAACTCTGAACGTTGTTTTGTGGTTGATTTATATTGTTGCTGTTAAATGATAGTGTTTATGGCGAGAAATCAATAATAGAGTGTAGTGACCTTTGTACCTTTATAATGTTTTGGGCGGAAATTTCTAAAAGAAACATATTTCTATACAAAATTCGTTAATTCAATTTTATTGATGTTATTTAACTTCAAACATAACATTTTATACGGTCTACTTAGATGGTGAACAGTTGCCGCAATGTACATCAGGACATCAGCGTATAGACTACCCACCACAAACACAATCACCTTAATTTAATCCAGTATCGTCAATTCGTGTAGATAGCCAATACTGAGGTTTGAACGTATCATTGTTCATTTCAGTTTATATTTAGAATTTTCCAGTTACATGAGAAGTTCCCTGGGAATGTGGCGTTACTGGAATAATGTGAAAATCAACAATTCCCCCTTCTAAATGTTGTTAGCCACCAGAACATAGATAAATCTTCACTCGAACATGTATGTATAGATAACTATATAGTTTATGGGTCAAATAAATTTATACAATTACGTACAATCGGCTTTGCCCACCTATTTTAGTTCCAATTTCAGCGGCATAGTACTCGTAAAAGAGAAAATGGACTAACCCTAAAATTCTGAGAGCAGACATAACAGCAGATGGCAGGCGAGCCATAGGCCGATGTGTCATGTTTACACAACATGTACGACCCAACAATAATGTACACAGATATTTCCCTACATTTAATCTATGTCCATAATATCAAATTTTATCAGATAATGAAGTTGTTAACATACGGGGATGGTTTATTCACAGACATATATACAAGCTTAAGAGGACCAATACTTATATATTATATATCAATATTATATATTTGTTTTTTTTATTAAGTTATAATAGTGTTATGCATAATTGTATATAGTATTTGAACATTGAGAATCCAATGCGAATTACATAGATTTGATGTACATTCAGACGTTTACTTTACTTTTGCAAACCAAAGCCTTAAAAGAGTTTTACTTAGGAAATGCTGTTTTGTGATAAACAGTCAAGAGGATGTTGAGGAAAAAGGTTAACCACTATCTTGTGGCGCCAGCCATGATAAAGAACCTATTTTTGCCTCTTAATAACACAATTTCACTGGAAATAAAACAACGAAGCATGTAAAATAATTGAATGTCATGTATTCATAAATGAATATAAAACAAAATTATATACACAAATCAAATTAAATAGTTCCACATCTAAAAAATCAAATAGGTCATGCCATATCTGATATGAATTATTCTTGTCCTACTGCAGTCTCTTCCGCAGACTGTTTCGCTTTGCATCGAAAAAACCTCCGTGCACTGAATAAGTAAACCATTGCATTGTGGTGTCCGGCGCAACGTGGCCACACGTTAATGAGTACAGAATTGGGTCACAGAGTCACGACGGAGTCAGCGTCCTCGCGCGGATTCATTAAAGTACCAACATACCAGTTAAATCGTTGTATGGGAAAATTCCGTTCATATTTCAGTGGTAGGTATAGATTAATTTTCAAAGTAACCTCGTTAAAATTTTAATGTGACATTAACTGGAGTGTGGAGCGGAAATTGACACGTTAATATCGTAAACCACGAAGTAAACAACAAAAATTAATTGAATTGAAATATATCGGATTATGGAGCATTCTATTCTTAAAGTGAAACCGGGTTGTTACTTTGGTACCTATAAATATTCAAGATGAAGGAAAATATATAAAGAAAGACTATTATTAAATAGTAAAAAGTTCACCTCTCCATAAAGACACATAAATTATTACTTTCGATTACATTAGCGATACGATATATAAAATGCCAATCGTTACTGGCAAACATGCCAAAGATTTGTACAAAAGATAAAAATGGTTTTTGGCTCCGTACTCTTTGCTTATATCCAAGAATATTGCACAAATATCTTTGCTGATATAAGTTTTTGCAGAAGCGTCCAATCCGTACGAGATAAATAAAGAAAATTGCTTCTTAGATAAGATGCACACTATTAATTCCACGCATTGGCTTGCTTGACTTTAACGAGTAACTATAGGTAAGTATCAAAATAATCCCAAGAGTCTTAAACTTTGGTACAAGGGCCTGCGATAAATCTAACAGCAGTTACGTTAAAATGAAATTTATCTCAACAATAGACGAATTCCGACGGATGGTGCGG
The DNA here is from genome assembly GCA_905147015.1 of Laspeyria flexula. Classification (NCBI taxonomy): domain Eukaryota; kingdom Metazoa; phylum Arthropoda; class Insecta; order Lepidoptera; family Erebidae; genus Laspeyria; species Laspeyria flexula. The sequence goes on along the minus strand of LR989960.1, from coordinate 12,652,548 downwards.
ACAGATTCGATTCCATTAGATTCCAATATTCGAACATCCGCGTGCACTTTCCAAGTGTACGCAGGAAATTGTGTTGTAATAAATCTTACGAGTACAGGAGTGTGACATTCTGTACCAGAGGTGTCTAAATGGCAGTGCGCCAGCAGTGATTTTAGAGAATTTGCCTCGGAAATAAATCGAGTGCCACGGGATTGGGAATGCTGTGTGTTAGCCGGGTTATCTGTGTGACTTAACAAACGATTAGACGTTATTTATAGCGCCCGACACTTGGTTCTCAATTTGTTTTCGCGAGTTAGTTACCAAAGCAAATGTTGACTACTTTAGACACAGACTTAATGCTATTTAAATTCACATCATTAAACTTTTCACCTGGTTAACAAATATTTTTAGTATCCAGACCAATCCATTTCATAATCAAGCAATTAAGGAGACAAAATATAATAATTTAAAATCAGTGTTAAATTGATATATACTTAGAACCAAATTACAAATTTATATATAAATAAGGATAACATTCAAAGCCCCAGGTGTGGTTTATATTACATTTCATCTGAAATTTCAGCAGAAGTTTGTGGTTGAAGATAAGCCTTTGACTGACAGAAAACCAGACAATACGAAAGTAGTGTCTCGTTGCCACATGTGACCCAGCGAAAGTAAACGAATAAAATACAACCCAAAGTGTAGTTTATTATTAAATAATGAATTTTAAAGTACCTGTATCATGTATTATCTTCTACTAAGCAACAACTAGAAGTTAATGTATAATTATAATTGTATATATTCGATCAAGATACTATTAATAAGTTAAGAATATACTATTACACATTACAAGATACTATTAATAAATAAGTTCATACAGAGGGGTGGCAAACTCGCAATTTAGTGTTTAATTTCGTGGTTTTCGATTTTTATTATTTAATCGAATCGATGTTTTCAATACACTTTAGAAAAAGAAATCATTATGATAGTTTTGATTCCTCACAAATTCCTCATTTTACGTAGCGCGCAGCGTTTAAATTAAAGTATTATTCCACATTAAATGAAAATAAACACAAACTAATTTCTTCTCTTTGAATTCTACGCCAGTTTCGTAATTACATGTAATGGCAAAATCTGCCGCAGGCAATTAAAATAATAATGTATTAAATTTCACAAACATTATTATGATACCGATTTACGGATACACATTACCTGGGCGTAATGAAACGCAATCACATTTATAAATATTGTCCATAAGCTTACAAAACGGAATACGTTTTACGAGACCGTAACACGATAAGATAAAATCTCTTATTTACAAGCTTTGTACACGCTTTTCTTCTTCTATTTAGTTTTGCTCTTCATTACTAAAGGTTGTGTCTAGTTTTAAGGCGCTGTCCAAACGGAAACACCGAAAAACTCTCAATTTTTCGTCGCGCAGTTTGCCGTATCGGTATATACTACAAACCAAAAACTTTACTTGGATAAAGTCGAGAATCTAAAGAAAAGACTTACCTAAAAATATTTCATGTAATTATAATAGTTTCGTAGAAAAAAGGTCACAAAGATGACCCTTAGAAAATGTTTTCGTCGCGCAGTTTGCTATATTTAGATCGTAAAGTAATATATTTTTTGCTATGATAATAAAGGAAATTTAATAAGCTAGAGAATTACCTAAAAATTATTTCACTAAGACTCGTAGTTTTTTTTTTATTAAGAGAAATTCGCGAAAACACGTCTAATTCGACGCTTGATAGATTTGACTAAAGTCAAACATCTCAGCAATTTGAACCTTATGCGTTCACATGAGGTACTAGTGTAGGTTGTTTATTGTGCCCCCTCCCAGTCGGCGACGAGCCGTTAGGAAGGAAGGTCACGTCACTCTAATTAAATTTTTGGTTCACGCTATTTTCGTATTTTTTAAATAAACATTTTATTTATTTAGAAGAAAACTTCTTGGATACAAGAATCAATTATCATAACATTAATATCTTGCAACAATTCTCAATATCGGAGATAATATTTGCATTGGTTTTATTCTTATCACGTCACCGGCGGCCGGTGTTGCTAAGATGTCGCTGAGACTAACAACCAGCGAGCGCTAAGACGGCGCTGTTACATACGTCACATGAACGTGGTGGCTACTTTATAATAATGTACAAAATTTAGAGTATTGAAAATAAACAATAATGATACCAAAGTTGTTGTCATTTTTTATGGACTGGCTATTACCCGAAATTTACTCTCGTCAAGCTCGAGGCATGCCATTGAGAGAAAACAATTCATATCGGTAAGAACAATTTATTGGGGATTTTTCATAAATCAAAAAAATATACTGGGTCGTAAGAGAAGTTTCGATTCTGAAGGTTATCCAACTCTACCATATCGTAAGAGAAAATAGTTAACTTTTGAAGGATCGCTACAATGCTTTTCTATTTTTGAAAATAATAAAGAAAATGTGCCCTGTTGTAGTAGACTTTTGATGAGATATAAGAATTTCGTTAAAGTCAAAGTCAAAAATTCTTCATTCATTTAAAACAATTGTGTATATACTTATGAACGTCAAAAACCGTTGTAACATATCAGCTAGTTTATTTCCTGCTTTAGTACCTAATTATAAAATTATTTATTACTTATTATATTTTATATTTACATAAATTATTTTTTATTTCTGTTTGGTTTTTACAAAAGGACTGTTCACGTTATCATCACCCTATCATTATCTCGGTTGAATCCTGCTTAGTTGGCTAGTATCTGCTGTTCTCGGTGTACCTTGATTTAGCTAAATTAAAAGTTAGTTAGTTTTAAAAGTCGAAAGAAATATTCACTTAAGCCCTTTGAAAGTTATTAGATGTCATTGTCAATTTGTTGTTTTCAAGAAAGTTTCCAAAGATTCAAAGACAAAAAAACGTTAGCTTATGCTACCTATGTGTATTTTTTCATGAGAATAAACAAATATAATTAATATATTTAGGAAAAATACTTGTTTTTCTTCCAAATGCTTTATTTTTCCCACAAAACAGGATCGTTCTCTTTTTAAAAAAGTTGACATCCGAAATTACATTATCCATATTATCCTACTCTTGTAACTATCTCAAGTAACATGGTCCATCTATCACTTAAATATAAAATGCATATTATTTTTATTTGTTTATATCGCACGTGTAATCTATACTAATTTTATAAAGCTGAAGAGTTTGTTTGTTTGAACGCACTAATCTCAGGAACTACTGGTCGGATTTCAAAAATTCTTTTAGTGTTGGATAGTCCATTTGTCGAGGAAGGTTTTAAGCTATATAACATTACGCTGAGACCAATAGGAGCGAAGCATCAGTGAAAAAGTTGCAAAAACGCGAAAAATCTATACTAATATTATAAGGCTGAAGAGTTTGTTTGTTTGAACGCTAGGATCTAAAGAACTACTGGTCCAACTGGCAATTTCCTTTTAGTGCTGGATAGCCCATTTATCGAGGAAGGTTATAGGCTATATAAAATCACACTACAGCTAATAGGGGCTGAGCAGTGTCCAAATAAAGAACGACGGGAGCGAAGCCCTGCGCGACTTCTAGTATTTAATACGATGCTAGACGATTAAAACACTTGGTACAAACTATAATTCCTTGTATATCACTTCATTTAAAGTGCACGTTTTGCGCATGTTCAGTTCAGACATCGTCTATTGAACAAGAGTTAATTTAAAAAACCAAAAAACCCTAAAAGAGTTTTTGTTTGTAGGCTATATAACATCATGATACGGGTAATAGGAACTGAGCAGTGGCTTCATTTCATTTCATTTGATATCTATATTGCCATAGCACTAAAAAAAATTCTGTTTAGACAGTTTCCGTCCGCCATATTAATTTTTTGTTGACGTCACATAGCCTATGACACTTGAGGAAAAAATATGAACCTAATGACACCTCACACTTTAAAATCAGCCAAGCCGTTTAGGCTACAGAAGGTCACAATGGAACAGACATGCCCAAAAACATACATACATACGCGCGAAAAACATTACCCTCCCATTACTTCTTGACAGTCGGGTAAAGAAAGAAACTAAGTACTTTTGGTTTAAAAATAGAAAACATTAGAAATATTTTACCGTACCTAATAATTATTTTGTTCGACCAGAATACGGACGGCGCGAGAATAAGGCCGCCGCTGGTTGACGTGAATGCGAGTTTGTTCTTTGGAATGAATTGTTGAAAGGCGCGGGGGGCTCGTGCTTCAGCTTCCCTGCTTCACCCCCTGGATTAGCTCAATATTGGCTTAGTACAGGGCCTTAAATGTTTATCAGTGATATAGGATCATATGTTAGTAACAAATTCCTTGTTAAGATATTACAGGAATTAATCTTTTTAAGAAGTTTTCTCAAGTTCGATAAACTAAGACATTATAAGGCCATGCAGCCATCCCGCAAATATCCTGAAAATGCTGTTTACAGGGAAAGCCCCCTCCCTACCCTAAGATGTGACGTATTTAAAACTCACCTAGAACCAATTTTCGAAATTAACGCTTCGCTCTTCGGCCATGATGAAAACCGCCCAACATACTTAACCTTTTTTCCGTTCCCTCTAATTTAAATAAAAAAATATTATCTCCAACTAATCCTAGACTAATACTTCATGGTTAACGCTTTAAAGGATATTTTTTATAAAATTTATTAATACCTATCTTACGAAGGGTTAAAATTGTATGAACCTTTCAACGTGAAAATTGAGGCTTATTGGACTAGTGTCGGACCCAACCGACATTCATAATACTTTAATCGTCAGATTAGCATCAAAGTATAACGTTGTCAGGTGTTTGACTAATCAGGCTATGCGATAGTAGGTATACTTATTTGGGATTAAAAAAAAAGAAATAGCCGCAATATCTTCAAAGAAAAATCTACCTTTATATATGATTTTTTATTTTCATGTTTATTATACCACATGCTTACAGCCCACAAGATGGTAAGCGATTACCGTAGCCTGCAACAACAGAAGCATCACATTCGCGTTGCCGACCTTTTAAACTCCTTTCTCCCCTTAAGGACTCTGGATACCATTACTCACCAGCAGAAGCACAACACTACCGGTAATGTCATTATTACTGGGTGCTACCCGCTGTGCCTTTCTTCTACTATAGGTATTTCTTCTATATGTATCTGACACGTAACATAAGCTAGTTGGTAAATAAAAAAAAGGAAATTCGTAAAAGTCTTACGTGCCTTTACTGATTGTATCTTAAAAATGTAGGTATACAAATTTACTATGCAGACTAGGTTCTTGTTACGACGTTGCATGTACGGTGGGTGACGCACGACTGAATCAAATTACTTTGCTGTTGACAAAGCTCTCAACTTGCGCTGGTAATGTTATAGCGGGCATGTTTACTTGTACAAGACGTACCCTAATTAGTGTATTAAGTCGAAGGCTTTCGAAAATTGTAGTATAAAATGAAACACTGGTTTACTTTCTTGCCACCGCTGAAGTTTAAAATTCTTAGATGTGTGTACGGAACACGATACTGCGTTCCAAGACACAGATCACTGCATACATTACAGCCAAGTTAAAGTAAGACTGGGACAGGCATGTCTTTCGCATGTCTGGCGAGCTGTGGGTCATAATTACCATCTCGTGGTATTCTCTGTCAACAAAATCGGCGCCGCCCTAGACTTCAGCAAAGATGGCCAGATGAATTGGACAAATACTCCAAAGATTGTTATGAAGCGAAGAGTATGGAGGTTATGGGATGACCTCCAGCAATGGGATAACAGGCTAACGGCAAAAATATATAATTGTAATAATTAAGGAATAAGGAACAATTACGGCCAATTACGCTTAGATGAACCGACCACCCGGTAAAGGTCACGGGTGGCCGATGGATGCGGGCGGCACAAAATCGCTCGCTGTGGCTGAAATTAGGTCAGGCCTATGTTCAACAGTGGACGTCGTTAGGCTGATATGATGATGATGATGCTTAGCTATTCGTGCAGCTTATTGAGCTATGCACGAACACAAGCAACGTTTTTAGTAAATGAGATTTCTGGTCATCAAACAAATTAATCAGAACTTAGAATTAATAGCCGATTAACGAAGTTGTCTGTTCAAGGTAAGAAAATTCAATACACTTAGCCCGACTTAGTAACTAGATCTAATTGTTAATGGTATTGAGTAATAAAATTTCACAACTTAACGAAAGAATAAGTGAATGGTCTTACTTCGATTAAACTTTAGAATGTCTACATTTTGTAATAATAATATTATTACAAAATAATACATAATATTATTTTACTCAAATATATTTTCTTAATACTTATTCTTTCTTTGTTTTTGTTTTTTGTTCTGTTGTTCATAAATATCATGTCAATTACATAATGATCTATCTATGTCTATGGAAACTTTTAAACTATTGCGACTTGTACACATATTAAATTATTATAAAACGGGTCTACGTCACGTATTATATATATAATTGCACCGATCGTGGTCACGGGCTGGTAGGTATTTACTATTCCTTATAATAAATTACTATGATGTATATGATTAAACTGTACGCCCATGTAATCGTACATACTAATTCTAGCTGTTTTCCAAGTCGATTTTCTTCTTTTTTTCGTGTCGACAGACTAAATCTTAGCCACACCATCAGCAGTGCTCATCAGATTCTGAATCCAGCGTATACGTACCAACGCCTCAAAGAGATAAAAATTAAACACTTCAAAAGTCGCAAAAAATGGAATAGAAAGTGGAAAAAGGATAAAATAAAACAAATTGCAACATCAGTAAAATTAGTGTCATTCCGACGTGCAAAAGTTAAATAAAACAAGTTGTAGAAATGTTGCACCTGTTTTCTACGTTTACCCAGAGTGTTCGTTGCAGCAAAAATGTGACGTTCGTAAAATCCGATAGTTTATAATTTTTTTTTTTTTTTTTCCTATGTTCATTAGTAAAAGATACTAACTATAATATATCATTGGCAATATGAGAACCAACTTTATTGTTATGCTTAATAAATCAATCTAATTGTCTGTAAGTAGATACTGGTCAAACATTTACACAATAAACAGAACCTCCACAGTCGCCAACTTGTAATTACTTTGTGAGAAATGTTAGGGTCATCGTTCACTTATTACTTGTGTGACGGGGAAAATATAGTCGGCAAATAAACCTCATTTGCTCTAGACAAGATTTGTCACAATGAAACTGTCTGTATGAAAAATGAAGATATCGATGAATTTGTCCTTGTGGGTACGACACAAGATAAGTGTCTAAGGATATAATATATGATACGTAGGTATTCATGTTTTACATGTAGAAGGGTGTCGAGTCGATCATGTCAGACAAACGCGCAATCAGTATGCGAGCGTAATGCCTTAGACAAGTGTTGTGTGAAGACGTGGGACACATGTATTCAGTCTTATGTTGACGAAGGATTGAAACCTCGACGAACCAACTAAAGTATTTATATAGATTTTATTCCAGTTTATTATTCAAAGTTATCCTGAATATACGTGTTAGGGATTTCGGTTTTCGGGAACGGGTCAGCTCTCCGGGGATGCAAAACACAACGCAATGGGGTACGGCTTAGATGTACTGTGGTTCCCCGTGTATAAACTTGAGATCAGGGTTGTTTTTTGGTATTTACTTACCATCAGAAATGATATAAATATTTTAACCTATTGAATGCAACTAAAATCAATAATGGACAAAGTGATAGTTGAAAATGTATGGTAAATATTTCAGAATAGATCGCCTTTTCTTATGAATCATTGTAAATCTGGTTGTCAAAGAGTTATATAAACAAATCATCATTCAAAAAATTATATTAATTAATCGAAAGCTACCTTTTTACCCGACTACCAAAAAGGAGGGTAATGTTTTTCTTGAATGGCGTCCAAATCATCTTTTTATAAAGCATAAGATGTATATAAAAATGTTGATCGCAACCTTTCCCGTAAATTAGGGAAAGACAACAACGATAAAAGCTATTTACTCAGTAATAAGGCTCTTGATTCTTATATCTTAAGATAGGCATAGCCAATAAGAACTCATAACATTATGGATATATATTATGGACACTTACACATACTTATAATACCCAACTGAAGTTTCGACAAAGAAACGTAAGCCTGTGTAAGTACACATTATACTAATAAGTCCTTCCTTAGTTACAAGTGATGTAGGATTTTCGTGAAGTCACGGTTCCTTAGTACTACGGACAACTTTTGTACGTATAGAGTTGCCTAATGACTTTTCATCTGAAAGTATATTCTACTACGTTAAGAGAAGAAAGTACTCTGTAACAATTAAGCTGTATGTTAATGAGGATGCTAACATGTAACGCAATTTATTTCATGTTTTAAACTTGAATTTTTGTGACAGATGAGAGAAGAAAATTCGTCGAGAAAATGTTATCGGTGTATGCTATAGAATGACGAAATTCCATCATGACATCGGCGATCAGGGCATGCTTGCGCTTGTCAAGTATAGACGACATTGGCATTCAAAAGGTAAAATATGTAGGAAAATGTATGCATACGCTAAGAAACAGCGTATTAGAAGATCATAGGATCGGCTCTAAGATGGAGTAGAAGATACTTCTGCCTAACACTACTATAGCTGTTGATATCGTCACCTTGAAGGCCAACTGAGTTAAACGACACTTTATAGAAATTGAATTTTGTAATAAACTAATGCTTAAACTAATGCTCTTTCTCGCCACGAATACACACTAACAGCCGGGTCTTAAACTGTAGAGATCGCACTTAATCGATAAGTTCTATCCTGTACAAACATAGATCCCCGGACCCGTTACTACGTCAAGTCATCAATTTCAAATCAAATCCCAGACACGTTGTACTAAATGTACCCAAGCGTTACATACATTTAGATCCATTGTAATACATCAATAGGGTTCACTGAAAGTCACTTTCCAGTATTATATATCTACGTCAAAATCAAAGAGGCGATGCTATCAATACATTGAAGATTTGTTCATTCGATTGGTGTGATTTAAATTGGTATACCTACGGTAAACGAAATTCGAAAATTCTTTCCTAATACAAGCCACATCTTTTATCTCAAGGTTTAATGGAAAGTTCTAGACGGCATTCCTCAGTTTCAAACGTTCCGTTTCACTTCATTTAAAGTTAATTCAAATAATTCATTGCTAAGTTATATTGGCAAGTGGATTGGAAATTGGGGAGCGGAATCGATTATCGAAGGTTTTAAGTAATATTTTTCGTTACACAAGTATAATATCCAGTTCACACTGCATGCGTTCTTCATATTTTTTTTGCCTTGTATATTGTTATTTCTAATAAAAGGGCTATAACACTGTGCCATTAATTTGCATACGAAAGAAAATTCAGTATAACGGGCCATCTTTTAAGCACGCATTTATTACAACGTCGATAAAAACCAACGGTAGTCTCGTCACAAAATCATAAAGTACGGGTAATATTGCATTATCATAAATATTTTACCATAAAATATTTTTTCCGAAGTGTTTTCCGCATACAACATTAAAATGTTGAGCCTATACACCTATACTTTTGTTGGATGCTGCAGCTGAAGAGATGAAATTAATATAAACACATTCATACGAATATGTTTGGCTGGGTAAACACGTCATACACACGTTAAATATACGCGTGACTATAAAGGTACTGATAAAATTACCATTTATATATTTTTTTTCTGATTAAAACTAACAATAATATTAAACATGGTTACGCATAACTAAAACTTGTCTATTGAGTTTGAGTATTTAAGTATTCAGACAGTGGGCAGGCCACATAGCCCGCAGAACTGATGGCCGATAGGGCAAAAAAGTTCTCGAGTGGCGGCCACGTATTGGAAAGCGCAGCGTGGGGCGGCCCCCCGCCAGATGGACCGACGATCTAGTAAAGGTTGCGGGTGGCCGTTGGATGCGGGCGGCACAAAATCGCTCGCTGTGGCGGAAATTAGGTGAGGCCTATGTTCAACAGTGGACGTCATTGGGCTGATATGATGATGATGATGATGATTTAAGTATTAAGTATCATAATGTATTAAATAACCCAGCGTTTAGATTTTAAGGTAATAAAATCTACCAGACTCGTAAATCTCTTATTGAAACATTTTATTACATATTATTAAAATAATATTATATTATAAAGTTAAAATGTTTTGCTATATTCTTCTTTTCGTTTCACAGTGCAGTTCACATTCTCGTTCGGAATGAAATCTGTTTTCATTGCCTCCGCAACCTGAGTAAAACATTCGCTTACATTTTCGTCTCACAAGGTCGAAGAACCAGACCATAACCATACCACCACATGGTCCTCTAGAAGGTGCTTGATAACAATAATATGGTGCAGTCTTTAAACTGGATGGGAAAGGACCATCCACTGGGCCTGTTAGGAAATAATTATACTTAGATTAGAACTATTTAGAACTGCTGTTGACCACTGTCGGCTGTCGGCCACGGAGTGGAGTCTCCTCCATGGCAGATTTGTGTGACAAATTTCATGAAAATCTAGTAATGAGTAAAAAACATTCTTTATTTCGTTTAACCCAGATGTTACTGACAAATTATTGTGTTAGAACATACTGTTTTTTTGTATCAGGCATAAAAACAAAATTGAAAAATAAATAAAGTGGCTTTACGAATTAACAATTTATCGGACACAAGTACACTTATACTTGAAGCAAATATATATCTATTATTCATCCAAACATTTATCTCGTGTGGGATTCGAACCCACGACATTCCGCAAGGCGATGTTAGTGAAGAGGTGACTACTTTAACAGCTGCGTCAAAACACAATTTTTATTATTAGAATATAGCATCAACTTACAAAATCTTATAGTAAATTAATTTAAATAATTCTTTACTTCCATGCAAATATCAAACAACTTTCAATAATTCGAAATCAATTTAATTTCAGTAAAACGAATCTAAAGATCAAAACCACATTCACGAAATATATATATGGTCGATTTGATTCAGAAATTGTGGTTTGGAAGTCTCATAATTCTGTGCCCTATATTTCCAAGAGCGAATTTGAATTTTCATCTTCCTTTGAATTGTATGCAAAATGTAAATTGCATACGAGACTATTATTAAATAATTTTGTATTTGGAACTCAATTGAATTATTTTTGAATTGCATGAGACTAGAATAGGGAATTATTTTAACTTTAATCATGCGTATAAAATAACCAAAATGCGGTAAATAGTGACGATTGATAGGGTAATAGAAATGATATGTAGCTTGCAGATGACATTAATTTTGAACCATGGTAAGCGTTTTATTATGGAAATATCAAAATAAACTTACGTCCATCCTTTACATAGTTATTCTTAAAGCTTAAGCCTCGAAACCTACACATAACCCAACAAACATTATGTACCAGACTGATTAATATCAAACAAAATAATGTGTTTAGCGGTCGCATTGTTCAATACAATTTCTTCTTCGATCGTCGGTACAAACATAGCACGTTGCAATCAAATACAGATACGATTAGGGTCATCAACCCTTCAATTCGTTTTCAATCAGGTCTTTAATTAAAATATTTGTATGGGTTTAGCTGAAACTGTGGGGTAGGTAACCCGTAAAGGGCCCGTTGGGTTGGTACAAGGTTCAATGGGCACAACATTTGACCTTTGCCTCATCAACCTTTAGACTACGAAAGACCGGGTTTATTAAAATACTTTTAAAAACGTAAATAGATATAGCTAAAACATATTTTGTACAAAAATCTTCTTCGATGCCAACACTTAATTCCTATTTATTTTAGTTTCAATCACATACATAGACGATATTAATATGATTTATTATTTGAAAGGCACAGCCCTGTTCGCAATCAGAAACAATCAAGCGTTATATTGATGTTGCCAGTTTTATTGCCGCAATCTGTATGAATTTTAGATAACGGGAAGATTGCTCCTTTATTGCGTGCTGTATTTCCACAACTTGCATACAAAACTGTTCAGTTTGCAATTTCAAAACCGATATCTCTACAGACTTCAAGAGCTTATTCCCAATTTTGTATACTGGAGATTTGTGCTATTTCCGTTCTTCAATTTATTATGAATGGAATCGAATTTCTGGATGTTTTCAGCATTCCAGCAGTCTTCATTGATTGACAAATGAGGTAGGAATAGTACACCAACAAGATGTTACCTAAAACTATGGTAAGCAAATGTACAAATTCAGAACATCAGATAGACAGACAAGTCTAATAAATGGAGATTTACAGCGGATACCGTTGATTAAACAGAATTCAAACATTACAGTTGAAAATTAGAACCGAACGGGCCTAATATGTGAATGTGCAATTACCAACCGTAAAAGCTTTATTTCCCAAATTGAACGTTAAAGCAAAGATATGTCATGGAAATATAGACATAAATCCGATCTACGTCCATAAACGTAAAGCTCAAATTACCGATTACCATTAAATATATTACTGAATGCCCAAATGCCCACTGGCGACCGATGTCAAACCATATAAAGTCAATATCTGTATAAAATTTGTTATCTACAATCCGTTTTATTCACAAATTGTCATATATGTAAGATTATTTCAACAATGCGATGAAGAAAATTATAAGTGCCACTACCCAAAAAAATATTATAATGAGACAGAATTGAAATAATAAATTAGTTAAACATATATATTTCGATGGTAATACGCAACACGTTTCAATACCAACACTAAGCTGAGTTAACAAAAACTGGGAAGTTACCAAGACAAGAAACCTACGATGTCGTTTGTCAGTAAGTAACATGTACAACAATTAATCAATACGAGAGCGGGATGGGATCTTGAACCGCCATGACAACGAGTAATCCTACTAAAATAAAAACGGCTTAGGCTCGGCTCGCCCGTACAAATGTGTGTTTCGGCTTTGAATTAAAATTAACGTAATGATTAAATTTTATAGAACTATGTGCTATAATTTCTTCCGCATTACCTAAAGTTGAGAAAATATCTCGCAGATTATGAATAAATGTAGTTACAAGTTGACCACCGCGTTCGCCCGGGCGGACGAGTTCTTTTTGACGTCAAAGAACTTACTTTAATAAACCATATTCATGAAATGTTTGAGATGGACTTCGTTCTTTTTACATAAGTAACTTTTGCATAATACTTAATTCCACGAAGTACACGTACCTAATTCTTAGTTTCTCCTACAATAAAGTAAATTACTTGGATTATGTACACTGACCAGCAAATTGGTGAACGGATTTGCTAAGCCACTAACAAAAGCTTATTATTACTGAATAGGCATAGCTTTTAGTGGACAAATAGGTCATGTGATTAATTTATCGGCTAATCTATTTACGCCAATTGCAAGGCCGAATCTGTTTTTATGAATTGGGAACAACCAAACAGCATTATTATCGATAGTAATTTGTTTAGATACTACAATGCCAAGTGATTTTTAATAATAACAAAAATGTTTATTAGTAATTACATATTATATTATTCATTATGTTTAGATAAAGCAACATAATATTTGGTTTGACAATAGATAAGTGACCGTTAATGGTATTTTCATTTGGTTTAATCCACTAGCTTTACCTGGATGAACTCTGCTGATAAACTGTTAGCCTCAGCTATCATTTAATCTTTTGATCACCACATCCAATAGGCATTTCCGTGCCATGTGCGCCAAGCCATGAAATTCAGTTTTTAAGATTTAGTAATAAAACACATTAACGTAATGATTTTATATCTTTATCTTGTTTTTATGGATCTGAGTTTTGTCAACTACAGCTGACATCGGTGCTCAGGGCACGCTTGCGCTTGTTAAGTATAGGCGACCGTGACGTTTGCGTTTAAAAGGTTAATGCTAAGATCTTAAAAAGAAAACTTTTTTATTGTGTTGACTTTGGCTTATTATGGCCTAAAGTAGGTAACAAGTTTTAAAAGTAAATCAATCATAATATTCGTTACCAATACTTCAACTACAACACAAATCCACCTTTTAACTTATACAACTCTTCAATTTACATGTTACACAGCCTTATTATATTAACCTTCCTTTTCAGTGTCCGTTGCCGGCAATTCAAGGATCATTAATTTTCATTCATATCGTTATAAGGGTCGAACTCTGTTGTAATCAACGGTAAATATTCCATCGGTATGATATTAACTTCAAAAATAATTACACGTTGAGCGAAATTATGGATCTTATCAGGAATGGGGCCGGTTATCTTTGTTCTTTAGAACGGATTCGGATTCTTCTATTTGAGTACACCAGCAAAGATAAAATAAGAGGTGGTTTAGATTTCTTGTTCAAAATAAAATTTCATCAAGTAGAAAATGCTTAGATGCAGACCGTCCGAATTGGTTGCTATGGAAAGTCTTTGGAGGTGGTGTATTTGTGTTCACCAGTTGATATTTGTGATTATAATACGTCAGAGAGTAATTGAATGCAGACCGCCGCTGACTATGATTGGTTACTAAGAAAATCCCTTAATGCTAATAAAACCGTATATTTTTAATGACCTCGAGAAACTATAAAAAACGAAAGTTTCAAAACAGCTAATAATTACCTACTTAAAAATCTAACCTAGATATGTGTACAGCTCTATAAATAGGAATTTCAAGTTGTATCATCTCAACAGCTCCGAGTTCCACAACTTTAATGTCACTTCAAACTCACGTTATTAGTCTAGTTGTACACGCACACATGCATGCATATAACTATTAACTAAGTTTCGTACAATATTGACATGTAATATCCAAACCTCAAGAGCATCCCTAGTATCGCAAGTATAAACAGTAACACAATATACATCTGTTTAAACTCAATCAGACAGAAAACTGATAAGCAAGAATATGTATCAATTATTGTGAGGTTAGTGAAGATATTTGGTGTTATATAATAGACAGTGGAACTTTCTGGAGAATACTTATTGACAAATTTAGGATTCAGGATCTTATTGCTATGCAAATTGAAGCGGTTCGAATCAACATTATTTGTGGCCAAAGCCATAATTAAAATAAATTTAATCTTGGTTTCATTTACATGTTTTATTGCGTAAATAAAACAAGCTGATTATGGCTGGTTCAGTTTTCGTCCATTAAACGTTATTGTAACAGTAGCTAATCAAACTATCACCATCATCATATCAGCCTAATGACGTCCACTGCTGGACATAAGCCTCACCTAATTTCCATCACAACGAAAGATTTTGTGCGATGTTGTCTTTTCTTTTCGATTTTTCAATTAAACTATAACTTTATTGCTCATATTTTAATATCATCTTCATTTGGGATGTATAATTTTTTTCTTTATCTCGCACATATCTAATATTTTACAAAATACAGGCCTAATTCCTTAATCACGCTAGTTTTTCGGTGAGAAAATGCTGCATCTTGAAACTTTCTTAATCGATATGTCACTAACCCATGTATCGAGCCAAGAATACGAATGAACATTGAACAAGCTATTGATTGATTAATGTTTCGGCTGATCTGCTTGTCGATCACTATTAACCTACATCATAGGGACGCAACAAGATAAGGGTCAGCGGGAATGACCAACACGTACTAATTTGAAAGGGTGTGGCTCACTGGCTTCAATATAAACTGGGGAACTGTAATTATACGATTTCGTGGACTTTCAGACCGAAAAGTTAACCAGAAGCACCTAATTGTAATGTCAAAATTAAATTTCAACGAAAGAACACAGTTTTGTAAATGGTTGTTTGAAACAATGAGAGAACATTAATGTTTTAGCTTTATACAAACAACGAATTAGGTAGTATCTTATTAATCAATACATATGAGTTCGAAAGACATTAACCTACTGCAATTATAAAGTACCTTCTGTAGAAAAGTATGACAAGAAATCCTTATACAGATTATAATACTACTATTGTAATATTTCGAAAGGCTTAGCAGTAGCAAAATATTTTCGCAATCCAAAAAACCGCTTACCAAATGTTGGCCACAATACAACGCACCAATTTTGCTGCATATTCGTAGAGTTTAACGGACTCCCATTAAAGGACAGAAGAAAGAGTATAACTGCTTCGTTTATAGGAATATTCTATTATAAAGAAATGCAGTACTGAAAATTTATCAAGCCAGAAAATAATACAAAGCAAACTTAAATTGACATTATATTTTTTGAAACAACGTCGCCATTTAATGTTATGACTCATGACGGTATACATAAACCTGGCAAGTTGACAGATAATTTAATAACGGACGTGAATGCCAGCGGCGATGCTCGTAAAAGCAACAAGGTATGAAACTATTACTAACAGCCGACAGTAATATCACTCGCCACCGTGTAATTTTTGACGTGTTACGTAAATTTATAAGGCCGTTTAATTCACAGCATGTGCTCACAGTTTTCGGACATCAACCACACTCTGTAGGCAGGAGTTATGATTAATTACACTTTTTTAATTTTGTTAGGGTTTCATATAAATTTTGCTTCGTATAATATCTCCACAATTGAGGATTATTTTCATAAAACATGTAAGTATTAATTAAAAAGACGTTTGCGTCGTGGACGCGGTTGGCACACGCTGGCCGCATGAGAAGAGCGCGGTGGAAAAGAGGCTTATACCCAGATGTGGGCTGATTATGATGATGATACGTTAAACAATTGGAAAGGTATATTTCCATCAGTGGACTAGCACATGCTCAACATGATGATGACGATGTTGATGATGCTCGGACCAAGGTAATTCATTTTCTAAGGTAAGGTCAAGGTAATTCTCATTTAGAAGAACAATGTTGTGCCTACATCTTTTCCGCATCATTATACCGATCAATACCACATCTTGTCGCAGACCGCAAAACATAATATACTATGGATATTGTTTTATCATTCGAATTCTGACCACAATCTTATTTACTTACAGTATACTAGATTACGCCCGCGACTCCGTACTGGAATTTTCTCTTCTTAGAGATAGAATTTGCAAAAATCATTTCTTAATTACATACTTAGTTACATAATAAAAGAATGGAATTGTATGTATAATTTTACGATACACAGCGATAAATAAAAGTAATAAATAGGTACATAAACTAACGCCCGTTCAAATATTATAAAAATGTTGACTTGGTTGTTTCACCCGCTCGGGCGAAAAACTGGCGGGCGAAACGACTTCAAATCCTTATAACTTCGTGAGGTTTAATTTTTTTTAAATATTAAATCTTTATTCAGATTCTGTAAATAAGAAGACGTTTGGGGTGTTTCAGCTTTAGTATTAAACAAAGAATAACGTTGTATAGATAGAAGATAGATATATCTTAAAGTAAGAATCTTTCTTACATCGCTCATACGTCACTGATCGAACTAAAAACATATATTTTTATTTTTTACTCATATTTTATTGGTCTTAGGTGTAGATAAAACCCTTCTGTTTGGACAGGGGTTAAAAATATTGGATATTGAGCAATTCGCTCTGAAATAAACGAAGATCACTTTAAATATTCAAAAACCTCTTTCATTTTAATTTCATTGAAAATATTGAACTATTTGCTACAGCATAATAATTGATTTACTTTTATTCACAGAATTCGCGATAGGTCTACATTTAATACTTCATATAATAATGATTGTTTGCGCGCGAAACATTTTCGGTAGCTTTACAGTCCGAAGCCCGGGAAATTGGACATTAAAAATACACTGTATTGTACGTAACTACCAGATTTCATATAAATTTACGTTAAATATTACTTTGGGTAATGACAACACATTTTGATGATATTTTGGCATAAAATTTTGTGAAACATTACAATTTTCTTCAGTTGATTTTCCTCTTTATTGCGAATATTGGCTGACCAGAAACACCAAAATAATTGCTAAGTGCATAAAAAATATACTTAGTGATATCACGTAGGTATGTAAGTAGATGCTGTTTTAGGGTTGCAACACATTTAGCGGCAACGAATTGCACTTTCATATGTTTCCGTCACTTAGAACTGTCAGTTACTAGAGCGAGAATGAAAGCGAAAATGCGATAGTAAATAACGGTTATAAGTGACAGAAAGGGATAGAAACAGAATAGGTTTCAACGCGGCTAGATGTGGTCCAAACTTTAGAGTGAAGATAATTTATAGGACAAACTGTTCAATATGAGCGAGAGAATTTGGTGGAAGATACTGTTTATTACTTTAACTTTGAATCAAATGAAAACATGACCTATTATCACTAAACTATAAGACAAATTAGGTTTGCAGGTCATTGATGACTAATGGTATTCAAAATGTTTAATAAACACAAACTTAGAACTACGTATTATCAAATCATTTAATGCAAATAGTTCGTGTTTAAGTAACAATAAACACATTTAGTAAAACAAATTAAGAGAGATAATTACAGAAATAAGCTGGCGCGTGACAGAAAAATATTGTGTCTGAACACTAATTACTGCGGAGAAAATCTGTTGAGTTTAATTTTATTTACGCAATAACGTAGGTAAACATTATATAAGATAAGAATATTCTTTGTGACGTCGAATAAAGAACTCTTTTAATTAGATAGACATCTTGACTGAAATCGGAAAAGCTAGTAGATAAGTTTAAAGATGCGACAGGAAGCGACTCAAAACCGACATAAGCGTTTGACTACGAGTTGCCGCAGCGACGCATTTGTATATACGAGATAATTATAAGTTAAAATTTGTCGTTGTGAATGTTCGTGATATGTTTAGAATAGCACTCTTATATTGATTTGTTCTCCAATACCTAGCGTCATACAAACCATAGTAACTTCTTTAGAAATGCTTTTTAATTGTGATCATACTCCCTGTCACATCCCACTGCTGGACTCGGGTCTCTTCAGATAATATGTGGTGCTGACAAGCAAACAATCATAAAAGTATGCTATGTTGATATAATTCAATTTCTATACACGCTTAATATGCGGCTCTAAACAGTAATCGTTTTAATAAATTGCCTCACTGTCCTTCATTTGAATAAAACTTGAACTAAATTTTTAATAAAAAAAATACAAAAGCTTTACAGAAATGAAAGAATACCCAACAAACATTTTAGTCGTATATGTGTAAGTTACAGGACTGAAAACGCTTTATACGTCGTATTGAAGTAATTTAAGGATATAATACGACTTACTGCCTTTTATATTTATACAGCTTGCAGTCGTTTAAAAACGTCGTATAAACTTCTATACAACTGTTTATGTGACGATTACACGATTTTCAGTCGTAAACCAGTTTTGTCGTATTAGTAACGTCTATGCAAATTTTACACCAACATATTAATTGTATTAGAGTCACCCGAACTACCTTTACGTCTCAATCGTCTAAGAGTAATAAATATCCCTCTTATGTGGCTTTAAGTAAACTTCAACACTTTTACACTGCTATTTAACAGCTAGATGTCCCATAAGTGTAAAAAGTTTAATAACTATTACAATAAAAGCCATAACACAAGGGATTTATATTCTTATATTTTCTTTGTAAAAATAAATAAAATGGATGGAAAAAACTGGGCAAATATAAAAAAAGGTGGTGCTTTTAAAAGAAAAGTTAAGAGGAACTATTCTGCACTTCTTACGTCGATTGTGTTACATCGCAAATACAACTGCCACAAGTTCAACCAATTTCAGTTTTTAATCAAACTGCAGTTGGTTCCGTACAACATTTAATTTTTAATCAGCATGAAGCAGATAGATGTACTGTTACAGACAATAGATCTAGTGGTGCACAAACAGTATAAAACGTGTACGTGTTATATTTAAATGTGTAAATATACATTTAAATATAACACGTACTTATCAAATTATTTATTAATCCAAATTTCTGTTATAATTACTAAAACTTTTTACACTATATACCTACATATATTGAACTTGTTCTTGTTCAATTTATGTAGGCTTATTACACCTTTGAAATTATGCAGGTAACAAAATTCAATAAATTACTTATGATAGTATCTATCTTGCTATTTCTTGTTAAAAAAAGATTTCTAATTTAATGACAATATTCACATTCATCCTCGGGGTAATGATCGTATATGGCAAAGTTAGCGCAGCGAGGCCACCAGAAAAAGTCAAAATGTATCATAAATTTAACATATGCCGCAGGCACTTTGAAATGTGTAGGTTTGGTTTCGTCGCTATTATATCAGATATATCAGAAATCCGCAACCCAAACAACGAGTAGCAAGTATAAAGTGTGTAGAAGTCCATGGCCATGTCAAAGACATATGTATCAACGTGATGAAATCAGATTTTGTCAAAAACTTATCGACATCCATTATAATATCACGTATCATTTTTTATTATCACCGAGGAGACTATGTAACAATAACCAAGCACTAATTTAATTTACAACTGTTTTACTATATCTTAGAATGAACCCTAATTTCCTTAAATGGCTGATAGAACAGATAAAAAATTAAGAACATTCAATGAAGAGTCGTTAAAATGTTGTATTAAAGTTATTTCCAACAGCCTAAGTCGTATAATAGTAACTTTTAGCACGTTCGTTAAAATAATAGGTAAAAATATTGCTTAATTTAAAGAATACACAGGGCGCGTTCATTATATTGATAAAACTAGCGTATATCACTCGATAAAATTAATTTCCCAATACTTTTATGTACTTCAACATAAGTTTCGAAGATGTAATAATGTATAATACTAAATTAAAATGGCTTCTTATACTTTCAATATTAAAAACAATATAAAATGTAACTGTTTAGTTCTATAATATTTATTTTCAGTCACGATTAATTATTCTTTACATCAAAATTCCGTATATAAATCGTAACGAATACTGCTTTTCGATAAAATGCCGTAAAGCAGCGGTAATAACCACCATTACATGACGAAAAGTGTATATCACGACATCTAAATGACCACTACACGATCATATTGCAACTTATACGACTTCTTGGAGACTCCATTGCGGCACTAATTCGTATAAAATGGGCCCTTTTTCGGTGGTTTCAACGTTATGGCGACGTATTGGCGACCAGCGTATACAACCAAAAGTTAAAATTGGCACGTTCTGGCGACCAAATAAATGTTTGTTGGGTATTGTACTGCATCACGGCTGACGTTATTCAAATGTAAGGCTTTGTTTTCTAATGATATATTGTCTCTTTCTAGTAATGTATCAGTTAGAATGCAAAGCATTTACGATAGGCCCGGATAACACGAACAGTTTAATTAAAAACGTAGGAACATTCCCAGGTCAAAAGATAAGAATCAAGTCATGAACCTCGATTGTTTACATTGCCTAAGATAAGATTTAAGTTACGCCTACACTGAAATTTTGACTGAATAACTAATATAGGTAGGTACCTATATTAATTGTTCAGTCAAAATTTCAGTTTTTTTTGCCATATATGGCGTTTAGTTATATTTTAGGTGTTTAGTTTAGTTATAAACGCCATATATGGCAAATTACAAAAAACATGTGGGTCGTTGTGATAATAATTGCAAAAAGAACTGTGAATATAGCCCGAACTCGAAACTGGAGAGGAGGATAAAAGAATCACTCTTTTAATAAACAATAAATAGACGTAAATATATAAATTGAATTGCTGTTAACAATACCTACATCTTTTTAGTCGTGACGTCTGCGCTCAAGGTGTCCAGATAGATCTGTTAAATAATATTAATCCAGGCATGCATTGCCTATTTCGAATTACGAATTAAAAATTAAATAAAAAATAATTTTCATTGATGTTTAAAGTTGCCAATATTTAAGTAATATTTTACGAATATGAACTGAATTGGGCCAATGGGAAATTTCCATTTTACCTCGTTCTCCTCACTTCTAGTTAAATTGATTGCGTACGGAGTCTCCAAGACAGCAGGTTAAGCTTTCGACGGGACTGCTCTCGTTTGGTATTAGCAAGGGTTTCATCACTGTTAATCCTGGCTTAGAAGGATAGTGGATATTGTGGGTAGAACTGTATTCTTATTGATGAAACGTCCAACTTGATTTTGTTCTGAATCGATCACATTTATGTATTGACAATCATTTGTTCCCATTAAGTTAATATCTGTAGAATTCTTTACAAATGTATGTTCAATTAATCAGTGAGCCATTAAAAGTGACAAAAGTTGTCTCTAATAAACATTTCATAGCAAAATAAAACGAGATTAATATGAAAACTAAATGACATATAAATCCTATACGGATCATAAATTCCTTATCTGTTTCATAATAACATTCATTCTAAAACATTTTCTAAGAAAACTTCTAGCAAAATGAAATCATTTTTAACCTAAAGCCATTTAATACTATAATGAGGTCATATATCAGACAAAGTGAACTTTTGGCTTCCATTCTTGAAAAGTTACTATTGTATTTGTGCAGTTTGCGTTCTTCCATTGTGATTTTTAGCTTTGCGATACTGATATGGGTTTGCGAAGTAATCTCATTACTTCTCCCAAATCTCATTCAGTTTTAAATAAATAATTTAATATTTGTCTTAGTTTATGGTAGATTTCATCATCATCAATATCATCATAATTTCAGCCTATTGCAGATGGTAGATTTAAGTTAATTCAAAACTTTATGACTCAGTAATGTATTGATATCGACATATCTAATATAAAAATACTATGTTTTTCAGTGAATATAGATTATATTACTAATTAAAAACACTTAAACTATGATCACAATATTACCTAACAGTCAGCGCATTTAGATTGTCTACACTTACAACATATCAGAGTTCTAAAAGGCATTAATTTGAACTTTTCCGTGGCAAATGGCTTGTATATGCAGAAGAAGATTCTGTGCAATTATAGCACGGAATCTGATTGCATTATAACATGACCCGTTTCAGCTTAGAAATTCTGCTCATTTGACCGCTTGGACAGCACAATAAGGTGCATGAACTTGGACTATACTCTTATGCGAGTGCAAATCTAGATAACTTCTAACGTAGCAATAGATAACTGTATGTAACGCTGCATAAAAAATCATATAGAGCTGATTATATAGAAGTAGCGGTTGCCCAAAAATTCATTAAGGTAAACTATCGAGAAAGTAGTTGAGAACTATGCAAATTTCTCGCCAATAACTTATTAAATTTTAAATATTTATCAGAATTAAAATAACTTGCATGAGAAAATTGAAACTACAAAAGTAATTTAACGATATTCATTAACAAAAGTGTAGTTTTAATCGTAAGTGTCAATGCTTTCCGTTGATTAATTTTATTTATCAAAACATTATACTTTTTTAAATAATTCTGGATATTAAACAAATATAATGCTTTCGATTCGATATTTTAAGAGTTTACCTGAAACAAACAGATACACAGACAAAAAAAAATTAAAATGTGCATTTTTTATAAGTAAAGTAACCTAACCTAACATACTTTCATATGCCTATTCTAAAAAGCTGTTATTTTGATATTAAAAATAAACACTTCAATTTTATTTTTACATAGATTTAATAATATTACGAGAACAAGTATGTATTAATTCGATTAACAAGCAGTAAAACAAAGAAAATGTTCATGTGAGTGACGATAGCGGGTAGATTTAAATTTCCCACGGGGCCTCATACGGTTACATTAAATTCTCACCTAGGCTAGGAATTTCACGTTTATTTGTTGACCGTATCTTGGGAATGTTTGAAATTTGTTAATGAAAACTAATATTTTTGGGACATCCCAGTATAAACTAATACAATAACTTTAATTCCTGAATTTATTAAAATTAATCACCGGAAAGATTGCAGATTGTGGACATTTATTAAATAAATATAGACTTTTGTTTTCAAACTCTCTTTGACACTAGAATACCTGATATAAAATTTTCTTGAAGTATCTAGGTATATCGCTAACTTTATTTCATCTTTTTACTAGTGATGTTCGATGTAGCTAACCGCTGAATGAAGCCACCACCAAACTGTATAATGTACGTGTGTATTTTAATAATAAAGGAAAACTCATGTACGACAGATTAGAGTGCTTATTTCTTTCTTGACTTCGGCCTCACTGCGGCAAATACATGTACCGATATATCCAATAGTGTTTTCAACTGTTAAGTCCCAAAACAAAAAATTATATCTTCTGAACAATAGGTTTTTGTACCGATTCCAGGTGTCCAGGGTCCAGGGGGCTAAGTCTGCTAACACTACGCTACGGCGACAGTCATATAAAATATATTTTTAAGACATTTGTTAGAGAATTGTTAGGAATATCTCTGCTGTGTCATTTATCAACCTCACAGCATTAAAAATCCATAAGGATAGAACAATATTTATTGAGGAAATATTAATCCTACCATTTTTTGTGCATTTATTTTATTCTATTAGCTTTTGTTTTCCTTGTAACTTTCGCTACGAACTGTGGTTTGCAAATTGATGTTTATTATTATTATTATCGTGCGAAACATTTTCAAATAACAAAAACTTTACGTAATGCTTAACAATGTCAGCTCTTTATTACCCTCAAAGGAGCGATATCAGAGATTATACACATTTTAAGTACTTCAGCGCTAACGTCGTTCTTACATACATAATTGCAATTATACAGCAGTTACGCCCATAACGTTTGCGAAACACCATTACAGCCAGTCAACGGTTACTACAGAAAATTAGGTTTGAACTGTTCTGATTCGAAATGCAAATCACTGTAATCACTGCGCGTTTGGGAAGCCAATTCGATTATTCGATAAGAGCATAAATCGCAAAATGGATGATTTTGTTGATATTGCTACAAACAACATATCTATTTTAAATGAAAGTATTAGTATTATTATCACTTTGGCTTAAGGAGGCCCTAGTGAAATTTATCAAGTCTTCCAGAAGGCTTTCAACTTGACTAAACGACTACAAAACAATTGAGTGGTAACCGGGACTGTATTGGAAATCGCAGCGTGGGGTCCCACGAGATGAACCAATGCGAACGACCTAGTAAAGGTTGCGGGTGGCCTTTGGTAGCAGTCAGCACAAAACCGCTCGCTGTGGCTGAAATTAGGTTAGACATGTCCAGTAGTGGACGTCAATGGGCTGATATAATGATGATGGTGATAATGAACTAGGACAAATAACTTTATGTGCTTTCCAATGCATGGAAAGAAAATGCCACAAACGGACACCCGTCTTAGGACTCACCTTGCCGAATTTTACGTAACCTCGATGATTTAAACAAATATAATATATTATCAATAGCAGATTGGTACAAGCGCCACAGTGGAAGTCATATTAACTAGCTTACAACAAAATTAATAACGTTATGTAATTAAGTTTCCACGAAACTGAATTACTGTAATCATTGCAATATATAATTTGAAAAGACATTTTTCTAGTCTAAGTATTTATGACATGTGGTGACAATTCAAATACAATCGAACATGAGTGTTAATTACTAGAAGTCGCGAGTGGCTTCACTCTCGACGTTCTTTGACCACTGCTCAGCTCCAATTGGAGGTAGCGTGATGTTATATAGTCTGCCTCGAAATGGCCTATCAAACAAAAAAAAATTTTCAAATCGGAGCAGTAGATCCTGAGATTAGTGCGTTTAACTAAACAAACAAACTCTTCAGCTTTATATATCAAACACATTAGATCATTACCATTTCTGAGAAGAGAACTTTGTCATTCGCTTTGTCTATTTCGTTTCATTTTCAAGACTTCAAAATATGTAAGCGTAACTTTTCCCAAAGTCCATTATCGTAATAGCTTCTGCTACCTTTATCCTGATAATATTTCTAAGAAGTAATATCCTTTGATGAATAGCAAAATGCCTTAATTATATTTCTTACAACTTTAATCTAAAAGTATTAAATATTGATTCTTCAAAGAGCTCATTTATTACTGTCCTAAAGATTTTAGAAAAATCAAAGTGCTGACGCAAAATATTCTAATTTACATTTCGTTTGAAAGATGGAAATATAATAATGTCTAGAAATTAAATTAGATACTGTGAATTATTACAAAGATTTGTTCATAATGTTCAAAATACAAATGTAAAATTAACGCCGCAGCTTAATAATAAGATGTTTAAGTTCTTAATTTGGCTTGGGAAGGCTGTTAATATTTTGTTTTCGATTGTGAATAGACTGTCGCAAACATTTGCCTACACTTAATGTGAAATTGTGAAATACAACACTTTATTTATCTTCAGATAATTGGATTTAGTTTTAATTATAGCTTTGTACTTTATAAATTAACGGGAAAGTAGGTAAATTGTGTTACAGTATTACTGACTCATGAGTGAGATTTCGAGATTTTTTTATTGCCGTGGGGTTGCCGGCGTAGTAGAATTGTACCTCCCTATGTACCAGGTGTCGTAAAAGGCGACTAAGGTACCGGAACCGACAGATGGCGGTATACCCATCCAAACTAGCGTAGCTCAAATACCATAGGGTGGAGATGGGCAGCAGCATCTCCGCCGCGAAGCTACGCTCTGCGATTGCCACCACGCCTGCCCAGCGTGGCAATTATGGGCAAAACCCTCAAATGATAACCAAAAATAGGACCAGGCCCCCAGTCCCCGGCAGCTCCGCTATTCCTGGCTACGGTAGCGGTCACGGTAACGGCGGAGCAGGGGGTGCTAAGAATCCCCGGCAGAGACCCGGCTACCACCCCAACCGACGACTGGCCCTGGTAACACACAACATACGCACGATGAGGACTGACGAGAAGATTGTTGAGTTGGAAGAAGAGTTGAGTAGGATGCGGTGGGATATTTTGGGATTGTCCGAGGTCCGTAGGGAAGGTGAGGACACAATAACCCTGAAATCCGGCAACCTACTCTACTACCGGGAGGGCGACCAACAGTCACAAGGTGGTGTCGGCTTCCTCGTCCACAAGTCTCTCATCAACAACATTACTACCATCAAAAGTGTGTCGAGCAGGGTAGTATACTTGATACTCAAAATATCCGAGAGGTATTTGTTGAAGGTCATTCAGGTATATGCACCGACCTCGTCACACCCAGATGAGGAAGTGGAGACGTTGTATGAGGACATAAGTAGGGCCATACATACGTCCAAGACCCACTTCACTGTTGTTATGGGGGACTTCAACGCAAAGCTGGGCAAGAAGAGTGATGATGAACTGAGAGTGGGGCAATTTGGATATGGGCAACGGAACCCAAGGGGACAGAGGCTGGCTGACTTTCTGGAGAAAGAGGGACTCTTCATGATGAACTCTTTCTTCCAGAAGCCGCCTCACAGGAAATGGACCTGGATGAGTCCCGATGGTTCCACGAGAAATGAGATAGACTTCATCATGACCAATAAGAGACAGATATTCAATGATGTCTCCGTGATCCACAGGGTGAAAACCGGCAGTGATCACAGAATGATAAGAGGCACATTGAATATCAACGTCAAACTTGAAAGGTCCCGCCTGATGAAGTCTACGCTCCGACCCACTCGTGCTCATATCCAAAACCCCGAAAGCTTTCGGCTCGAGCTGTCAAATCGCTTTGATTGCCTGAAAAATCTTGCGTTGGTGGACGAGATCAACAACGGGCTTGTAGAAACTGTCCAAACGGTGGGATCCAAGTTCTTTGGGCCCCGCCGTTCAAATAGACCTCAGAAACTTTCTGATCATACTCGAAACCTCATGGCCGAACGACGCTCGTTAAAACTGCAATCTTCCTATGACGCAGAGTCTTACAGGCGGCTCAATAGACAAATTTCGAAATCTATGCGACACGACATACGTCTCTTTAATACTAAACACATTAAAGAGACGATAGAGAGGAACAAAGGCTCCAAAGTGTTCGCAAGAAATTTGTCTATTGGGCAAAGCCAGTTGACAAAGCTGAAAAAGGAGGATGGCAGTATAGCGTCGACCAAGGCAGAAGTATTGGAGGAGATCGAAAGGTTCTACGGACAGTTATACGCTTCAGTTGCTAAGCCTGTTAACAACGTGGCCAAAGACCCAAGAGCCAAGCTGACCCGACACTTCACCGAAGAGATCCCGGACATCAGCCTGTACGAGATTAGAATGGCCCTGAATCAGCTAAAGGACAACAAGGCGCCGGGTGATGACGGAATCACGTCAGAGCTTCTGAAAGCGGGTGGAACACCGGTACTCAAAGTCCTTCAGAAGCTCTTCAACACCGTCGTGCTCGAGGGCATAACGCCGGAAGCATGGAACAGAAGCGTGGTGGTGCTATTCTTCAAGAAAGGTGACAAGACCCTATTGAAGAATTACAGACCCATCTCGCTTCTGAGCCATGTTTATAAGCTGTTTTCAAGGGTCATTACGAACCGTCTCGAGCGCAGGTTTGATGACTTCCAACCTTCCGAACAAGCCGGTTTCCGAAAAGGCTTCAGTACCATAGACCACATCCATACGCTGCGGCAAGTTATACAGAAGACCGAAGAGTATAACTTGCCACTATGCTTGGCGTTTGTGGACTATGAGAAGGCCTTTGATTCGGTCGAGACATGGGCTGTGCTTGAATCTCTCCAGCGATGCCGTATTGACTATCGGTATATCGAAGTGTTGAAGTGTATGTATAACAACGCCACTATGTCGGTCCGAGTACAAGAGCAGAGCTCGAAGGCGATTCCCTTGAAAAGAGGCGTTAGACAGGGAGACGTTATTTCTCCGAAACTGTTTAGTGCCACTTTGGAAAACGCCTTCAAGCTGCTGGAATGGAAAGGACATGGCATCAACATAAATGGCGAATACATCACTCACCTTCGGTTTGCCGACGATATAGTAGTCATGGCAGAGTCGATGGAAGATTTGGGCACGATGCTCGGAGACCTCAACCGAGTTTCTCAACAGGTGGGTCTCAGGATGAACATGGATAAGACGAAGGTCATGTCTAATGCCCATGTTGTACCCACCCCAGTATCAGTTGGGAACTCGGTTCTTGAAGTTGTTGATTCGTACGTATACCTGGGACAAAAAGTCCAGCTAGGTAAATCCAACTTCAAGGCAGAGGTCAATCGCCGAATCCAACTCGGCTGGGCAGCGTTCGGAAAATTACGAAACGTCTTCTCGTCCGACATACCTCAGTGCCTCAAATCGAAAGTATTCGATCAATGTGTGTTACCAGTGATGACTTATGGCACTGAAACGTGGTCTTTGAATATGGGCCTCATTAAAAAGCTCAAAATAGCCCAGCGAGCTATGGAGAGGGCAATGCTCGGTGTCTCTCTGCGTGATCGAATCAGGAATGAGGAAATCCGCAGAAGAACCAAAGTTACCGACATTGCCCAACGGATTAGCAAGCTGAAGTGGCAGTGGGCAGGGCACATATCACGTAGAACTGATGGCCGATGGGGCCGAAAAGTTCTCGAATGGAGACCACGCACCGGCAAGCGCAGCGTAGGACGCCCACCCACAAGGTGGACAGACGATCTGATCCGAATAGCAGGATCGCGCTGGATGCAGGCCGCAAACAACCGGCCCTATTGGAAATCTCTTGAGGAGGCCTATGTTCAACAGTGGACTTCCTGCGGCTGATATGATGAGTGAGATTTACTCTTTTATTCAATACGAACTTTTCATCGCGACTACGTCTGCATAAAATGTTATAGGAGTTTTTAAGTGGCCTACTTTTTCCATATGGATCAGTCAGACTTTCAAATGTTTCTATATCCTAGCTAATTTGAATAATGTGCAAAATATCCCTATTCCCAGCCACGTCAATATGTAGATAAAATGTGCTTCAAAGATAGACTTGTAAAATATAAGACTTATGGCTCTGAATGAGCACTCAATAATGGATGACGAAGCAATACCTGTTTCTACAGATGCATAAATTGAAGCTTACTATTTAATTAGCAAATTAACATTTAAAAACCTTAGGATGATGGTCAAGTAAAGACCAAAAACAGAAGAAGCACAACGAATTTTATGATTGAAATATTAATCGCAAATTTATTAGTCTGAAATTCTTTGACTCACATGAAAGGTGGTATTAGGTACTTGGAAGGGTAGCAGGCCTCTGCTGATATATTATTCTTTTTATTTTACAAATTTATTCAATAAAGCATCAGAAATATTTTTCTTTAGAGTTCAAACGTACTTCGTCAACGAAAAAAGCAATTTAGGTTTCACAGTTGCTATTGTCACACGGGCATCCGTATTCATGAAAACGTTATAAAAGGATTATTTCAGCTGAACGTTCTTTATACGCATTTGCTTTCGATGGAAGCCTTTTCAACTCCGTATTTAAAGTTCATCTTCTGAAGAACTTTGCCTGACTTACCGAGTTAAATATAGATAGGTATCTGAACAAAGGCCGTATTTATATTTTGTAAGGGAACTCGGTTTATGGGAAACATCCGGAGTTGAAATGGGTAGCGGCTATCATCGACCCATTGTGCAACGGAGACAGGTTTAGGTTACAATATGATAAAGGAGTGAGTCTCCGAATGATTGCCCATGATAGTATCAAATTTAGTTCCAATATCGATTCAGTAGTGACGAAGAACAAAGCCAAAATTGTTTTATCCAAGAGTGTATAATTAAATTGTGAAGTCCATCTTAACATTATCCATCCTCATACATTCTGAATGGCTTCCTTAATACATCAATCTCTCCACATTACGCCATATTATGTACTAAGTTCCCATCAATCAAGAACAGCTGGTATACAGCTATGGCATCGTATTAAGATGATATAGTGCGGCTAACGTGAGAGACGAGCTACAAAACTTAAAGGGAATTATGTACGTAGTAGAAAAAATATATTAAATAGAAAACAGTTCCAATATCAATAATAATATTTTTCCGTAATTTAACTTCAATGGAATATCATATATTTTGCGAACATAAATCTTAGAAGTACCTAATTAAGGTTACGCAAAGATTGCCTGCGGGCCTTTGTATTATTTTTCAAAAAGAACGTTATAAATTATCTACAAATAAAAGAAAGCCTTATAAATACAATATGATAAAGAAAATTCAATAATTTACTAGGTAATTTGATAACAAATTGATGTTTATCATCATGCTAGAAATATTTACGTACCACTAAAATACCAACACATCATACAATTATTTCCAGTGTATTCACCCATCCATAGCCATATCATTCCCTTCGCGTTTGTATGCGATCAGAGACGGTAAATACCGTTTCAAGGCCGCACGTGGCAAATACTAATAAATTGCGAATTTGTCACACCAACAAAAGCTGCATATATTTTTATACCTTTACCGAAAAGCTATCGATTTACTGTTTCGTTTAAATATTTTATCATCATCTTGTACTATATGCGAAGAGCAATCGCAAGATGCAAATCGCTGTCATTGAAAATATACTCTCTAGCGTCGAAGCCAGCCACTTGTAATAAATTAGGTGCAGGTGCCGCCACCTCGTGACTCGGTTCCACAAATCGTTCGACAAGCTACCAGCGCCGATAGCATCGATTACTACGTCAGCAATTCTTACCGTTGAGGACTCATCAATCATGACATCTTGAAGGATCATAATATGTGTAACATATATACTAAGCCGTTACACGTGAACTTCGTTAACATGAAGTATGACTTAAAGATTACCTACCTGCAAAGTTGACAGATCTGTGTAGTAGACATTGAGAACTCTTTTATTATATTTGTTTTGTGTATTTAGTAGATAGTATACCTGTGAATGTGCGGCGCAGTATTCCGGCGTGGGTTGTCTGAACGGGCTGTGCACAGGGCACGAGGTGGCATGTGCCGCGTGCTGAGCGTGTTGCGCATGCGGCAGATGGTGGGCGTGCGCGTGCTGGTGCGCGTGCGCGTGGTGCGCGTGGGAGGGGTGGGGGGGATGACGGTGCGCGAGCCGAGCTGGCTGCGGCGCGTGGCGCGCGCACAGATGCGTTGCGCTGCCATGGTGCTCCGCGAGTGACAGCGTCGAGCAAGATGGCCGCCAATAGCCACCCTCCTCCATGTCAGGCCCAGGGGGGCATCGCGCCGCGCCGCAGCACGCGCAGCGCCGGGCGCACGTCAGCGCATGCCGGCGCGCCTCGTGCGGGCACCAGTCGTCGCGCTCGCGGCCCGACACCCTTTCCGATCGTCTCTACCTCTCCCGCTAGCGTCTCCGCTCAGCGGACAACCGCCAGCCGCGCATCCTCTCATCCGCACAACTGAGCCAGAACACTTCAAGCTTTGTCACTCGTACACGTTAATAGTTCCACTAATTTTTTTAACCACTTCACTTTAATAATTCAAATGCGAGTAGTCCTCTCACTGCGTCTGCATTTTAATGCAGCACGGTTCTCGCAAAAAATTTCACAAGACTCCATCACTTAATCCTATTACCCTTAAATTAATAATTTCAACCTTTCCAAAAACAACTTTCATTATTAGTGTTACAGTAATAGAAACTATCGCGAGCGAAACTAATATATGATATAACAATGACTGAGTTTCCAGGTAGTAGCAAATTGCATAGAAACCGTAATAGTTGCATTCCATGTAATGTTCACAATGGCTTAAGTTTGTCTTTTCACTGAGGAAGTAACCGCAGAGACCTGTTCCCATTCGGGAGCAAACAGTATTCGCTCTGAGATCCCAAGTTTCTCTTCACGAGAAGATCTTAGACTTCGATTTCATGTTTAGATTGAGACAGTTTTAACTAGAGTTTGTAGGCAGAACGAACATGATTAGTATTATCTTATGATTAGTCATATCTTTGTTTTAATTGGAGATATATAACAATTTATTTCAAAAATGAATTAGAAGTTTGTGTTAGTTCTTATCTATTAGGTAAATTGATATAAAACCGCGAATACTAGGCGCAGTGGCAATTGCAAATATTTACGTGACACACAGGTGTGCGCAATAAAAGCATTACACTGAAGTTAGAGCTGTATAAATGAGAATTTAGGCTGAGACTTGGCTCACGATTTTCACAAAGTGCGCCGGCTTTATAGTCACAGATTTAAGCTCCGTTCTCCAACAAAGTATTTATTAGTAGCATTCTGAAATACGAAACTATAAGCTTCAGTTCTGACGACGACGGCTCTCAAGATAAAATATAAAATTTCAGTTTATAAGACAATATAACAATTGAAATAGGTAAATACTGATTGGAAAAATAAATCTCGGATATCAAGCAAAGATTGAAGCGAAACAATATCTGTTACAAGTTATAATGCTCAAACTGAATACAAAAAGAAAATACTCCAGAGGAAACTAATGAAATAGACAGTATTGGGTTTATTTTGCAGAAATTGGAGCTTCGTAAATTGTGTCAGGTATATTTAATGTAATTTGGAACATCTGGGTAGCATTATACAACGAACAGTTTATATAACAATCGAGAAACCCATACATGAAATTGGGAGAAGCTGAAGGTATGACTATTGGTTGTTGATTAAATAGCAGAATTTCCAACTTATGTAAACTATGATTTCTACAAAAATATCTTGATAATGAATTGAGGCTAACTTACATTTCTCTTATTAAAACCCATATACCTACAGATTTCGAATGAGTCAACCAAGACGACCGTTCAAAAATAAAGCAACTTCTAAATCGGGATTTTAAAGTATCACACGAAATTGTTGCCTAAACTCCTTACTATCACTCAAAACAGATTCACCAATCTCGGGTGATCGTCAACGGACCTCTTTAAAGATGCAAAAGAGCGTGTCACAATTAAAAATGTATTAGGTGGGAATAGATTGTGCTGCACGTAGTTTACGCACGAAATTGTTGTTATATCAGGTTCGGTCAATAAATAAAGGTCTCACGTACGAAGCAAGTGAGATAGTGGAATAATAGGGTACGGAGTTACAAGAGTCCCTCAGGCACCGACTCGCGTGCGGTAAGCCACAGTTTAGGTCTTAGTGGCAGACCGTACCTGACGAATCCAATTCCCTGTTTGATATCACTCACCAGAACCAGTAACTTTAGCAAATAGGTTTGAATCTTGTTTGTTTGGCTTATCGAATCACTTGTTTTTCGTTATATTATTTACTATGCAATGCATGTTAGAAAGATTAAACCACTTGAAAGATAAATTAGACCATACATTTAGTAGGGCAATAGAAAAATGTAGGTCAATTAATACGGTGCAACCAAAAAATTTCGTCTTAAAATTCTAACGAACCGCACCGAAGGAAAATCTTAAACACAATGGTTTAGTGCACCCAGCATTAATTTCCCGCGAGACTGCAGGCATAAAATATTCAAGTCGTGCACAGGCGAAAGAATTCGGTAGCAGTGCACGTTTTTAATTGTAAAAAAGAAAAATTAAGCACCATTCTACACTACTTTAGGACGCTCTAACAATCAATATAATTGGGGTAAAAATTAGTGTATTTCACTGTAGTCTATTTAAATCTTGACAATTAAAATCAATCCATAGTGATTATTAGCCTTTCCTATTTTAACCGCTTTTTCCAGTCGTGTGACAGTCTCGTCATTTATTTTCATTGCGGTGACCATTTATTTGAGGGTCCATTATCTTAAGTGGAAGTATACTTTGAGGGTTTATGAATATTTAAAACAATAGTCTATTGTACTGGTCCAATTAAAGCAATTATCTATACTCCAATATTGTTTATGCAAAATTCAAACTGGAGTGTCGTTGGAGGCTGTGTTACAGACAGCCTTGACCCGAATGTGGTTCATTAAATTTCACTGCCTCGCTTATGCCAATTGCTGAATGACAATTAAAGAGAACCTTGAGAGTAATGGGAAAACGGAAGCAGTCTTTTTTTATTATGCTCATACACACTTTATGGGGTCTTACATTTTGTACCTACCGGTGAAAAGTGAACTATAACCTATTAGATTTAGATTGTTAGTAAATGCTACATGATATTTATATAAGTTTTTTTAAGATAAATATAACGTTTAATTATAATGACATATGAAGATACAATTTATTCTTTGACTGCTATAATATATTTGATTTTAGACAAATAAACATAGTACTAAAATAATAGGAAATTACACTAGGCCGTGTGTACATTGGTATTGTATAAGACAAACTCATATTTGAATACAATGCGGTTAGAAGCTGTGAAATATTGTTGCCATAATGATGATTACAAGGACTTATTGATTGATACTTTATTAGTACTGTCAGTATAAATACGAATTATACCGCCTTTAATAACGAGGCACATATAAAAGAACGTGAAAACCATCTGAAAAATTTCTGAGTTAAAAATACCTGTAAATTTTTAATACATATTAAAATTATAAATTGTTACCCATTTACAGTTATACATTACCATATACTACATTGGAGGGGACAATATTAAAAAATGTACATTTAATAGATCAGGGGGACAAACATGTTTACAGCGTCGAGCTAGTTGTTGCAAATAGCTGTCTTTAGACGAAATGAAATTCAGTAGGTCTTCGTGTTATTATTGATTTCCCTGGAGGTTTACCTAATATATCAACAAAGACGTCTTTTCTAGAAAGCAAGCAGAAAATAAACCTTGAGACCTACGGAAAATTGAGAGAAGCAAATAAACGATGAATATTTGATAAATCCTAATTAAAGTTTACTTACAACTAAAACTCTGGAAAAATTCCTCAAGGATTGCACAACAGTGTGAATATGTATAAGTTGGGTGGGAATCAGTGCCAGAACTCGAAACAAATAGTAAGGTACACAGACCGCTGACTGCTGCAGTCCAGAATTGGGTCAGTGGGTCATCAGTTCGCAGTTGCTGTCATACAATGAGATATCTCTGCAGAGCCGACCGGGTTTTGCATCAGCTGTCCATTGCCGAATTCCCCTGTCGTCGAAGGTAGAGACAATAAAAATAACAGCAGGCGATCTGTCAGGAATATGCAATTTCCTTTCAAAAGTTTCGCGTTAGTGAGTAACAATCAATTTCAATCTAGCTTGGGGAAAATATTACCAACGACACAAGAAAATGAAAATAAATTAACAAAACGCCACGAGTCTTTGCATCGTAAAACATCTAAGATACGTGCTCTGGCCACTTCGGCGAGACACGGAAAAACCGTAGTCAGTGTTCGCTCTTCGAGGGTTAAGTCAACAAGCTTTAATGGAAACATAATACGGCTACGAGTATGAGGTGCCTCTATTTCTGGGTCGCGAAACAGAAAATGATGCGGGAAGGCTTTGTTTATCCTTTATTTGTTTTACCCTTGATATACGGATTCAGCTTTTCATTGTGATAAGTAGGTAACTAGACTAGTTTCAAAGCCTAAAACATCATAATGTAATATAACCGGCAACCCGTCATCCGTGGAAATCCCTTTCAGAGTTGGGCAAAGGTATTATTAGAAGCCAATGAGATAGACAAATCTTGTTACTGTATCAGACTATTTTAATATTACAGCGACACGGCGGCGGCACTCTGGCACTGATACCTGTGACATATTTTATAGAATAAGTAAAAGTTATTTTATTGTTTGATGCCTTAAAAGGTTTAGAATAATTAGTCAAGTCTATAGAACATATCAAGCTATAAGTAATATTAAGTAATATTATTGAGGAGACCCGTGCCCGTGCAGTAGGTCGTTTACGGGTTGAGATGATGATGTTGAGATAAATATTTTTGAAATAAATAAACTCAATACAACAGTAACAAGTGCTATATAAAACACAATTCGTAAGTCATATACATTATGTATAAAGATAAATGGGCAAGATTTAATCCCAAATACGACAATAAAAGCACATATCACAGTAGGAATTAAAATGGCCATTCCCACTTGTGGCGCATAAAAAATAATAAACCGCCTACAGGTACAGGGGCGGCGAAACTTTTATTTTTACAGCAATGCATAAAAGTCACTTTATGTGGGCTCTGTATTGAAACGGGGTGTCACCTCAGGCGGTTGAGAAAATAGGTCATGGTCCATAGAACAGTTAGGTAAATGTAGCATCAGTTGTAAAAATAATATTAATGGACGAAGAGTAAGCGACCAGTGTCGTTATGAGCCACCCGAAGACGGACTGACAAATGTAGTATGAGGGCCAATATACGAAGGTTAATATACCGTGTGATTTCATCGACTTATGTGGAACAAGGGTGGCATTCTATGGGTAGAGCTGTGAATGCAGAGATAAGTGATTCTTTATTATATAGGGCCTTCATCAATAATATATAATTGTGCTCGATTTTTGCAGCAGCGAAAACTGTAGAATTATCTATTGAATATTGCTAATGGGGCATTTTAATATCGGGCATCCTTTTTCAATTTAGACCATACTTCACAAAAGGTTATTCAAGAAGTCTTTGAACGCAATGTCGGACAGCGTTGTCAGACAAGCAATACAATTTTAAATTGTGACTGCGGTCTGGCGTTCTTCATAGTAAAATTTTATTAGAAATATTTATTTTATTATTTCCAATAGTATACAATATAATTGGTCGACAATATAAACCTTTAAGTAGCAATAAGATAAATATTTCAGAAGCATCATGTCTTGGTTAATTTTTTTAGAATGTGCCTCCCTTTGACACAACTACAGCCTAATTAAATTACAATTTACGAAATCAATTCCGATTTCACAATTATGAAATTAGATAATTTTTCAATGGATCGTGTTAATTAGCCCTTTAGTCTATATAATTTTGTATCGGCAGACAGTTTGATCAGAATGGGTCCTCAGTTTGAACAGAATTGGTTAGCACATCTCTTATTTATTAAAACGTATGAGCATGTTCAGTTGCAAACATCTTTATGCTGATCAGTGACCACGAACCGAACTAAACTATAGAACAATAGGAAGTTTTCAGTCTGAAAGACTTCTGAACCAAGCAATAACTTAACAATTCAATTTAATATGCTGTTATATTATTCTTGACAGCACCTTTGAAGCATTATCACGAGAGAGATACGAGTATACACGCTGAATGACATTGGGGCCATAATGTTGGCCTTATGCAAATTACTGGCCCTATCTGATCATAACGTTTTCAGTAAAACCAGCTGCTCAACAAATTTGAGCTAACTGATGTTGGTGACAAAGGAAACACAAAACAATAGGAAGAAAGAGATTATTTGATAACTAACTGCGTTTGATGATAATAAAATAAGGACAAACGTGGTTAGTAATTAGAGGTATATCAACACACACCACTGCTCCTAGTGACATGAAATCTGGAGAATGTGTTCTCCTTGTATGCCCATGGGTACAATGTAATGATCTGATTTAAAATCTGACGTAAATTTTACCCACATCAACAAATAAATATTTCAGTAAGTATCTGTTTGTGATGTCGATAAGAAAGGGATTTCCGAAAATCGACCCCTAAAGCTATGAAACGGGGAATCAAACTTTATATGGAGAAATGTATTAAAGTGTTTTTCTACTTCGAAACGATTTTCTACTTCGAAAAATCAACCCCCAAGGCGGTGAAATTGTGATAGAGACGTTTGGAAATTAATTGGTCATTATTTTATATATTACTAGAAGACGCACGGGGCTTCGCTCCGCAATATTTTTTTTTCATAATATTAGCATAGTTATTCTTATGCAAGTCAGTTAAGAAACAAGTAAACAGGTAAGTATTCTGTGAGTTTGTGGTGTTTAAAAAGCCTACCTTGAGGGATGTGATAGGGGTAAAAAGTACAATAAATCTATATGGATGTCATTTTCTAGGTTTTCAGGGCCGTTTATAACGAAAATGTTATTTATTTTGAAATTCAAGACATTGAACTGTGGCTATAAAATAAAATTCAACCCCTGTAGTGGGGTCATAATCGGCATTCCATGGTTTGCACTTCAAACAAATAACTTATAAAGAGCTGAGAGTGTATATAAGTCGAGGGCAAAAGCTAGTATTATTTAATAAACAAGTTTAACTTTGCAGTATTGATTATGTTTTAGCGTTGAATGGTATATATAAGTACTTTTCATCCATGCAAAAACATATTGATACTGTAAAGCTGTCTATGTCGCATCGTTCGTGACAAATGAAGCGCAACACGTTTATACAAAAGCAAATTTGTTACCAGAGAGTAACGTTTTATAAAGTCTATTATTGGATGAATTACATTTTTACTCTTCAATAAAGCAATTTAATTATAACTAGGTATATGACAACAGAATGGTCCTTGTTAATTAAATTAGAACGAAGCGCTTGTTAAGCATACTTGTATTAATGATATAATTAGGGAAGCGTAAAGAAGAGGTTTAATAAAAGAGTCAGGATGTACTCTTATTCGAGTTAGTAATGCTTCATCGACAAAACAGATTGGGTACTCGAGATAATCATTTAATTAGATGGATTTATGGCGGCTTTCGTGAGATAGAAAAGGAAAGGGAATGCTAAACGAAATATGTCCTTGGTTATACCTATCGGGCAATCCTTGGTTCGTAAACTAAGCCAATTTAATCCGACAAGCAGGCTCACTCGCGCTAACTAAATCCTTTTCAATTTCTCGAACGCTTATCGCTTGAGCGTACCACTTGGCTGCAAGTGGACCGAGCGATTAGACTGAAAATAGAATTTGAAATACAAAAACATATTATTCTACTATAGAAGGTTGATATAATATAAATAAATAATAACGTGATGATATAAATAATTATATTTGAGGGATATAGGGAACAAAAATGTATTCCTCGAAATTAACATTTATAACATTTACCCACAAATATACTCGCCTGGGGTAATCATGAAATAAAATATTTTTGTAGCCATTTAAATACAGGCCGTAACAATAAACACTCGTCAACCGCTGGATATTTCTTAATCATAGCAAAAAATGACACTCCAACTTCTGATTGGCCTTAACTACTGACACACTGAGCGTTGGAATTTTGAAAATGAAAGGACTGAGACGGGTCAGCATTAGATTATTCCTCGGAAACGTATCAACGAAAGCTCCCATGAAGAGGGTAGCGTAATGAGGTTATACATTTGCGAGCTGAATTAAGTTTGTTGGAGAATTTTAATTTGAAATTTTTAAGTGGTAATTCTCATCAAAGTGTTATATTAAAGGAAAAGTCAAAATTTGACTTTCCTATTCGTTTAAAAATCAAATATTAATGATAATTATACATAGATAGGTATCTGAAACAGCTATGGTATACATATATAAACATGGTGGATTTCCTCAAAATTGCGATTCCATTTCACGAAAGAATTTTCATTGATACGATTTTGAGTATGTCCGATATCTGTAGGAAACTAAATCAAAGATTTCTTTTATACGAGTACAGAAAAGTTTCACAAATACCCAAAAGGCATCTAAAATAAACTAGGAACGAGCTTATACGGCGGGATTACGGCAGTTAACAGGGACTTACGAGTGATCCCACTCGATGTGTAGGCGATCTACAAAGAGAGTACCGAATGTCAGTGGTTTGCCAACTATATACGCACTGACGACATTTCTACTTCAGTGCCTACATATTACGGGCGTTATGACATTCAATAGAAATATCTTCTTTATAAGAAGAACATTAATAAAGAATATAATATTTTTTCTATATCAGTCGCAATAACAAGTGAAAGCTTGTAACAATTGATAAAGCCAACCCTTCGTCGGATAAGAATGACAAAACGTGCGTATTTTGAATATCAATTTTTACGGTACATTTACCATAAGGTTCCGCCTACACTGTCCTCGAATAGTTCAGCGAATCTAAGACCAGCATTGTCTTTCAAACACCTGAAAAAGATTTAAAGTGTATATCAAGACGTTGTGCATAATACACGTGATTGGCGCGCACACAATTGAACCTCGCTGACATCGTCTACGCAACGACCTCTAGACACCTCAGGTGACTAAGGACAGATCTTACATTGAAAATATATCACATTTCGCCACGCCAACGACTGTAATTGGCATTTAACGACACAAAAAAGCTACAAGAAGCTATCGCCGGCAGCGTCAACGTTTGAATTGATGATGTTTTTGGAAAGGTCGATTGGGCCATGTGCACAATTTAAAACCGACCGTCGGATAATATCGCACGTCTACGCATAACGTTACTTACAATGGTGAAGTTTTGCACTTATAAATACCACTATTAGGTTAGTTGTTGAGCGTATTATGAGCGGGTAGCGCGTGGTGGTGCCCGCTTGGCGCGACGTCGACTGGCAGTCGGCCGGGCCGTTCGGAGGCTGCGCGGACCAACCACCCCCGCCTTCATTCACTCACACACCACTGTCGAGGCCCAGCTCAAAACAGCCGGACTTTTAATGCGGCATGTGCTCTTTTCATACAAAACAGGGGTCCAACTCGTGTCAGCATTAGAGATTCAAGATCAGCTGAAAAAAGATTTATGTTATCGCTAGGTCTTAACGGGCATTACGCACAAATTTGCTTAAATAATGAATTCAGATGAGTCGGGAGATTAGTGGGCTATTAAATAATACCAAATTTATTATACCCTATTTCCTTTATAAGGAAAACTTATGTAACGTTCAAATTTCATTTATAATGCCACGCCTATAATCTTGGAAGGATTAGACAAAGGAATGTTAACGCACACTTACCATACCCACACATGTGGTTATACATTAAGAGAGGTTACGTTTGCGTATGTTTTGACTTCACATTAATTAATAATTTAGTTAAAATAATGAAAGTCAACATCAAACGCAATGTAACAACATTCGAGTTTAATATTTCTAAAGCATCAAACATTCATATCACAAAATAGGTTAATGAAGAAAACTAAATTATTCAACCACCTATGTACATAATTATAACTTCATAATCATGAATATTTACTCAAAACTCGGCTATCTAATTTAGCAAACAGCAGAATGTGTCGTACAATAATAAATTTTCACGTAGGTACTAAATCTAATTATACAGGTAGGTAGGTTTAAGTGTACAAAGTTAATTTCCCGTCCTTAACCTAATTTCAAAGTTAAGGCGACCAGATATACCTACCTACAACTAATTTCATGTCAGAAGCGAACGGAAAATCATCTATACAACTTCTACGCTTATTTTTTGTAGGAAACACCTGTTTCGGAGGGCCGACTGCGGCATAGATATGGATATTATACGACTCTTTCTCAACTTGTTAATGCCAACTTAGGTATATTAAATTGTTCTGAGTTTACTCGTATATAATTTAATTTTAATAATAAAGCTCTTATAATGCGTTTTACTGTTTTTATTTTAATTCTGTTACGGGTAAAATGTCAACTAATGGAGCGTATAGACGCACGAACCACATAATGCAAATCTATGACTCTCCAGAACTGGTAACTGCCATTTTCAAATAAAAAAAACTAAATAAATGTTAATTTTTATTAGCTTAAAAATTAAGTTACAGAAGGCGCTACACAGACAAACTACTTAACTAGACAGGAAAATTTGTTTAATTATAACGTCTCTACGGAATGTTAAGCGATATACGATACGTAGGTCAAATTTGACCGTAGAACTAGAAACAAGCAGACATCGGCGGTCGTTGGCGGGCAAGCCAGGACAGAGCGTGATTATCCGGTAAAAGAAATAAACTAATGATAGAAAGTCATGTGAAGCAGACGATTGAAAGATTCAGGCGCGGGTAGCAGTACCTACTCTGCTTGAAAGTGTATGTCGTAAAGTGACTATGGCACAAGGGTCACTACAGTTCGTCGAGAAAAATAACGTCAGTTGAGTCGACCCGGAATAGCGAGCAAAAAGTTCTAGAACTCACACGTCCATATAAATCAAATTTCAGCTATTACGTCGTAAAAGAGCGCAACTATGC
The DNA here is from genome assembly GCA_905147015.1 of Laspeyria flexula. Taxonomy (NCBI): domain Eukaryota; kingdom Metazoa; phylum Arthropoda; class Insecta; order Lepidoptera; family Erebidae; genus Laspeyria; species Laspeyria flexula. The sequence goes on along the minus strand of LR989960.1, from coordinate 12,610,037 downwards.
AAATTGTGGATACTATGTTTGACGTTGGGGATCACCCAGGAGGGGGAGACGAACTGGAAATAATTCAATTTTAGGACCGATCATACGGGCGGGCACTCTAACCAACGCCCGATTTATTCATAAATAAAACAACAAAGCCGCGCGCCTCTGTATATCGCGCGTTACGTCTAAAATGGAGGTTTTAGTACGATTCGATCACGAGTCCGTTAGAAGCTCAATCCTTAAAAATGACAAATTTTATTTCAACATAAATGTATCATAATGCATTCTAAGGCTCGAGGAGACGTAAAGATCGTTTTTTATACTAGTTTTGAAAAGACAAGAAAGTAATGTCTTGAGATAAAATATATAGGTACGAGATCGGCCATTCGTTCAATGGTTTTAACAGCAAAGTAATAATAATTTAGTTTGGGTATTTTAAAATAAAAAATAGTTTATGTTTAATAATATCAAAAAGTAATACATACCTAATATTCGTTGAAATAACCACAAGCTGAATTAGAATCTTTTTCATTGTTTTGTCTAATTTTAGGCATTATTAGTAGGTAAACATAATACTCGTATAGCTACGCTAAATTAATACAATAATAATTATTCAAACAAAGGCCAAAACAAACCTTTTCGTGACTTCCTCGATGTACTATTAGGATTTTGTTGCCACTTTACCCGCCCAAAGTCATTCATCATCGGGTTGTCTAGTTCAAGAATTATTAATCGTTTTAACACAATAGTAAAATGAATTTAATGGTATAATATTTTACTTTTACTATCACAAAAGATTATTTATATTTATAGACGTTATATCTGTGTTGCGGTTACATAAATATGGAAATTAGAGTGTTTTTTTTTTATGATTCGTATATACATACATATAAAATAATAATGATATAAAGAAATATATATCTAACCCAAATAAATTTTTAAAACAGACAATGATTTTACAGACAAGCCAGACTATGAGGTAAATGTAACGAGGTAATCCGACAAAGATCCAAAGTTACCGATAAGCTAGCATAGCTCGTAAAGTAAGTACCTAAGTTGCAAGTGGTAGTGGGCTGGTCATATCTGAAGAAGGACCGATGCACGATGGAGCAAGGGTGTCCTTAAGTGGAGAATGCGACTCGGCAGAGTAGGACGCACTCCAGCTAGGTGGAATGACGTCTTAAAAGAGGTCACTGGGTCTGACTGTATCAGGAGAGGCCTATAACCAGAAGTGGACAGCAATAGGCTGTAATGATGATGATGATGATGAAGCCAGACCACACAGAACTGGATACAAATAAACTGTTCATGCAAATTGAATACCCCTAATACTTAAATTACATAAGCATAAAATCTCAAGTTCCAATTGCATTTGGAACGGCAAGCTTTTTGTTTGATTCCAAGACCAAAAACGTTGAATAGGATTATAAGGGGCACGCTTACCTTGACCCAGATACGAGGGGAGGTCAAAAAGTTCGCGGAATGGAGGACTTGGTGGGAGTAGAATTACTCCTCCAGGTAGGTACTACCTGAGCACCTCATTAACAGTATATATACCAAGTTTGAATCTAATCGGGTCATTAACTTTCGAGTTATCGACGTGCAAACAAGTGAATCGGGAAGAAGTCAGCCAGTATGGAGAAAATTGAACACCGCGCCGTTATCAAGTTCTTTACCAAGCAAGGAAAATCCGCTCAGACCATTTTTCAAGAGATGTTAGCGGTTTAAGGAGACTTTGCCCCTGGTAAGACCATGGTTTACAAGTGGCATGGTCTTTTTAAACCAGGAAGAGAGTCCATTGAAGACGACCCCCGCTCCGGACGGCCAATTGAGGCCACCGCACCGGACATCGTCGAAAAAAAATAAAAATTGTATTGGAAGATGCCCAACTGAAGAAGAAACAGCTTGCAGCAATGGTTGGAGTATCCGAAACCAGTATTTTAAATATTCTACATGATCATCTTGGGATGACTAAGGTCAGTGCAAGATGGGTTCCGAGAATGCTCACGCCACTTCAAAAACACGAGCGTGTCGAGTGTTCACGCCAGTTTTTGGAGCTCTGTGGAGAGAGAAAGGAAGAAGTTATGGCCCGGATTGTTACTGGAGATGAAACCTGGGTTCACCACTATGAACCAGTCAAAGCAAGAGTCGATGCAGTGGCATAAAAAAGGCACACCTCCTTCAAAGAAGTTCAAAGTGTCACAATCGGCTGGAAAGATTATGGCGACTGTCTTTTGGGATAAAGAAGGTATTTTACTGATCGATTATAAAAAACGTGATGCTACTATAACGGGACAATACTACGCTTCTTTACTTGAGAGATTGAAAGAAGCCATCAAGGAAAAAAGAAGAGGAAAACTGTCAAAAGGTGTGCTCCTTTTGCACGACAACGCACCCGTTCACACGTGCCATGTTGTGACGGCTGCCATTCACCGGTGCGGCTTCGAACAGCTGAACCACCTACCCTACAGCCCAGACTTGGCCCCTAGTGACTATTATTTATTTCCAAAAATGAAGAAAGAGCTGCGTGGAAAAAAATTTGACGACGATGAAGAAGTCAAGTCGGCAATTTCGGCCTTTTTTGACACCAAAGACAAATCATTTTTTTTCAATGGTATAAACAAATTATTTGAAAGATCCGAAAAATGTATTAGGGTTAAGGGAGAATATATTGAAAAGGAAAAATAGTTTGGTATTTAATTTCAACTTCCTTCCCTCTCATTCCGCGAACTTTTTGACCTCCCCTCGTATCCCGGAGACTACGCGGTTGACCCATTATGCGCTTGTTACAATTGAAAAGAGAATCTTCGAAGCCAGAATTTGAGAGTCGTAGTTTTACATAGCTCAAGTGCCGCAACAAAAGGCCTAGTATGCAAATTATTCCTTCACTGCAGTACGGAATATTTTTATGAACATTTGTAAAACTTTTAAAAGATCTGGTACAGCGATTTTACTCTTTAAATTGAGCAGCCTGACTGAATGGTGGTTGGGAGTTTGTAGATTTATAACTTTACCTACATCTTGGGTAGCACCACGCAAGACATTACAATATGCTTTATAGTGAAATAACTGCCTAATACCAGTGAAACAGTTGATGAGCATTTAGCGAAAACATTTTATTCTCATAACCGCTTCTGAAACAGAATTTAGTATCATAGCGTTTGGCATCATGAACCTGGTAGTTTCTCATTTTTTATATCAAGAATTCAATTTAATATAATAATATCCATTCACAAAAGCAGCACAAAAAAAACAAGGAGTGGAAGTAATGAAAGGGCACACAACGCCCTCTGTATTGATTTATATCCTTTCGTATTTGGTAAGAATAGGCATATACGCAGACCGTATCCTGTCACTCGCATGATGAGACTAATTTAGTTGGCTCCTCCAAGCAATAAAGAACCCAATACACAGTAACTCGTAACACATTTCCTCACTTCGCTGTCACACAGTGCGAAAAATAATAATATTCCATTTCTGTTAAAACACACAGGCAGATGAGCTGAAAAGAAAAATAAGGGGCGTCGACTAAAGGAAAAGGGGCATTATTTTAATGCAAAATACTCTGCGCGGTGGAAAATGTCATATTAATATTCATGGTGACCTTGGGACCTTTCCTGTGTGTCGTGTTTATGATCTTTAGCTTAACAGTCCTAAAGCCAGTGCTTTAATGCATCCTATTAAGCAGATTACTGTAATTAAGCTGAACACTTATATAAAATAACTATTTTAAGTTTCGTTTTACAGTACAAAATTAGTTAGGTAATATTTTGGCATGGCACATAAGTTGTGTTTCTAATGCAAACATATACATATTTTGAGCTTAGGCTTAGCCTAGAATATACATCTTAATATTGGCGGCGAGTGTGACCTTTTAACAGAACACGTCCGTAGATATGCACACGTGTACAAATGGATTTGGCCAATATTGATGTATCCAACGTTTCCATTTCGTGGTTTCAACTAAACTGTATCGACATTTAGGACCTAAATGTCTGGGTACTGCATGGTAATAGTAAACTATTCACTATAAATTAACCTAAAACTACTAACTAAACTAACTATAAATTAAGTGTTATTCTACGTTAACTTTATAGTAAGAACGTTAAACACTAAAGTTGGAATAACAGATCGTGAGTAGTAAAAAAGAAACATAGCCGCTGTCGCCTGCAGATGCGGTTATCTGTTAGCCACAGATGACTTTTATAACTTCCGCATAAAGATATTACACACTAGCCTCACAAGAATATTAAGCAAATAAATTATAGTTTACCGTTCATCATTTTACTATCTTTTGTTTAATAAAGAGTCTTGTGTTAAAACTAACCTGTGTGAAATTAACAAAATAATTAATGTGAGGTATTTTAGAATAGCTAAAAGAAAATACAACTACTTGTAGTCATTTTTATTTTATTTAAACTTTTTGTACATGGGCGGACTTAATGCCGTAGGCCTTTTCCACGAGGTTTTCCCAAGGGACTACAGTATGGGGTTCTTCAAAAAAGGAGTGAATAGGTTTCTTAAGGCTCGGCAACGCGCTCGTGATGCCACTGGTGTTGCAGGCGCCCATAGGCTACAGTAACCGCTTACCATCAGGCGGACCGTACGTCTGTTTGCCACCGTCGTGGTATAAAAAAAAAAAAAAGCTAGCTTTTCTACCTTGGTTGGTGCAGAGTAAAGCAAAGTATGTGTACAATGATAAATTTGACTGACAAGTAGTGATTTGTTTAGAAAAAAAACATAATAATTCTAGTTGTACTACAGACAATAAAATGGACTACACCAACATTTATGAACGAGACACAAAGACTTACCAGAGATGAGAAATGTTTGATACATACAGCAAATATCTTATGAAAACATTACGGATACACTATGCATGAAAGCTTTGGCATACATCTCATATTCGAGTTCAAGCTGCTGTCACAGTATTTCTAAAGTATAAAGAGTAAGGCTAGTCACGCTACCACATATCATATTCATATCATTTTTAATACAGAAGTTGTAGTTCCCCCTATAAGGCTCCTATAATAAGCAATAGAATATAGTTTAACATTGTTTTATGTATCTTTAGGTAATACATCGATTTGTCAATATGTTGTATTTGAGAATATACAATTTTTTGAATTTTAAACTTCAAAAAATGGTCAGTACGGTTCCAAATCCCATAGTTGAACAAATACACTAAAGTCAAGTGATCTAACCGGTTGCGTACATATGTAATCGTTTTCCAGCGGACCTGACATGTTTTTCTTTACGCGTGTGCTCCTCAGTTTGTGATCAAATCTCTATGAACTTTCCAATTTATTCTTAATTTTCTAATAATTTCCTAAAGGAATACGAAAACTAAAGAAGCGATGTTATCAACACGTCTAAGCTCGACTCTACATACTGCATATTAAGTTTATCATAATTCTTCGCATACATTACATACAGTTTTGTTCCGTATTCGATTCAACATTGAATACATTTTGCCGATAAATCTGATACTTTACAGCATCGAGGGCGCGGTTGCTATGTGCTAACAAGAAATACTTTATCGCAGTTCCTATCTACGCATAACAAAACATAACTGAAGAAGATTCTTGAAGTGTGTTTGTAATTTACGTGTGATATATATAAATTGGGTACTGAATTTATGCCGAGTAACTTTGAAGACACTTTCGTTTAGATTCGGTAAACATTTTTTAGTAACTGACACACTTAAAGTCTATCGAAGAATCAACAAATACATGTATTACATGTACTTGCCTAAAATATTAATTTTCAACGAATCCAGTTAGGAATATATAATAAAAACAGAATGCATGTTTATTAGATAAAACATTATAATATAATGGTATAAGTTGAGGACACGTATTAAATACCTACTGAAAAATTTAATATGCATAAATCAGCGCTCTAAATTATGAGAGTCCAAGGGCCATCACGACTCTAATAATAAAGTACTATATTAGACTAATAAACTAACAACAGTAAAATAAGGGTGTATGATTTAAGACGCGCGGACGGCAGGCGGTGCACCGTTTTGTGGTATAGGCACAAACGAAGTTACCTCGTAAAAATAACTCTAGTTGACTGCTCTACTGCCGCAATGGGCAACTTTTGTGAGAGCAGCGAAAGTGCGGTCCCATCTCTATGTTAATTCTAGGAATATTCACAAGTTCAGCCCGACAGTTTAGCTTCGAGACAATTTCGTTTTTAATTGACCTCTATTTTGTGTTATTTTCATTTTCGCACCGAGAAAGTTGACGGGCGGAAAACTGTGTTAATTTTAAGACCAGTTTGCAGTAAGATAAAATTTATCTGAAGGAAAATTTAAAATTAAATGTTGACTAGTGAGAATACGCTAATTTGAATTAAAGATACCGTTTGAGTTCTCACACATACTTATACGTGTTCTACATGATAACTGAAAACCGTAGGCGTCATATTACACGAGCGAAATAACGATTGTATTATGTGGTTGGAGGTTGAAATTACACGAAGCTTAAAATATAATGTGGCACAAGCAATGGTATTGTTTATCTTCGTTTAGAACATAAATTGTGTGCGCGAAATATCTCTGGAGAAATGCATTTTATCACAAGTTAGAACATATTATATATGAGCATACAATTTTATAACGTTGTGTTATTGTATTAGGTATAGTCGACAATAAAATTGCTTTACCACCCTTAGAGTGAATATCGTTTGCATATCACAAAACAATGTCTATTTTTGCTTGCAAGTGACATCAGTACAGTGACAGTTGTCATCAATGCCGCCACGCGGCGTCAATATATATACGAGTACGTCAATAATGAGTCAATGATGAGTCTTATTGAATTTTAATTTTGATGGAAATTTTTGTTAAAAGTGGTAAAGCAAATATGTGGTCGACTATACAAAGATACAATAAGTTTGAACATTTTCAATTATTTTTTAAACTCACTTAATGGGGAGCTTTCATTTCAATCAACACTAGAAAACATTGATGGCAACGACTGTAACAAAATAAAGCTCACTCCAAATTAAAATAAAATGGACGAGTAAAAGGTCAACACGAAACCCTTTTAAAGCAATATTCTATCTCAGGAATCTGTAATCAAGACGGTCATATTAAAATATTTACTCCCAGTTAATAAAAGACAACATTTTTGTTCGCTAGCCTTTATTATGTCGTCGAATAGAAAAATATTTAATCGAAGTAACTAAGTACATAAATCAATGCATTTATTCATTGCGTAAGAAGTTCATTAATGCGATCCCGGAAGAATTAAAGGGAGGTTATATCACAAAATATTTGAAAGAATTTCCTACTCTCCCGGAAACAATTTCATTTCTTTTTCTTCGCAACAGTTGTTTAGAATGAGGAAAATATAATTATTTAGGAATAGAATAGCCTGGCAGTACAGTAGATGAACTACAACCAAAGACAACGATTTGTGTTGTAGTTTAACATTTTTGAAGCCTCCGTGGCTCAGTGGTTAGTGACCCTGACGGCTGACACAGAGGTCGTGAGTTCGATTCCAACCCAGAAAAATAATTGTTTTAAAAAAGCGTCAAATATTTAGTTTTTGATATTAATGAATATGAGCACTGTCATCCTACTAATATTATAAATGCGAAAGTTTGTAAGAATGTTTGGATATTTAGATGTTTGGATGTTTGGATGTTTGTTACCAGTAAACGAAAAAACCACTGAATAGATTTCAATGAAACTTTGCAATAATTTACCTTATATATCAGAATAACATATAGGCTATATTTTATCTAGATATCGCGTAAATTGGCTAAACCATGAGAACAAATGTAAAGTAAGTCGGAGAAAAATCTGCCATCTTATAGCTATTTCTGATTTCTCTACGTAAACCGTTAGTTTTACATAAGGACAATGTATGGAGGAATTGTTACTCTTAAATAGTTATAAAAAAAAGTCCGCGACAGCATATGCCTATCTTTTATGTGGAAGTCGATATAGAGAGAATAGTGAGCAAGAAATACATTTAAATTGGATACTGCATTTAAAGTGAAAAATTTCATGGTATTAAACTAATTCCTAGGAATGTAAATACCTTTATCACTTTTGTCATTTAATGTAGATAATTTTTGTCGTTTACACTAAGTTATTTCGACAAATAGTTTAAAAGTTATTACGATATTAAATGAAATGTATATAATCCCAAAAATCTTATAATAATACTGTATGTCACCCGTGACTTCGCTTACCTGTTATTTTGTTCCTGTGACCACAGCAACTTTTCACTTTTAGAGGGGAAATTTCGGCCAATATTTTCTAAGCACAGATAATTACTTCAGATTAAACATAACCAATATTACGTGATTGATTAGAATATTACTTATCTTTGTAAACATCCATCCCGTGTCTTTTTGGTTAAAATTATCAAATATACAAACAAACATTCATCCTTTCAACTTTGTGTATGTATATAAGTATATTACCATATTTATCAACGTCAGCCCTAATGACAATTCAGTATGACAGATTAAAAAGAAATCAAAGATCTCTTTTTTCTTTTTGCTTACTATACAACCTCATTACTTGAATATATTACTAATTATTCACCGGTAAATTCAAAGAATATATTATGACAATTGTGTAGTAAAATTATCAAATAAAGTAAAATATGAAATAAAATATTTTTTGTAGAAAGGTAAATAAATAATTATATTGCAGTATCAAGGTAGTATAGTAGCAGAATACAAATACCATAGACCTAGGATCCGCGCGCTTTTTTTTTATAACGATTTTTTTTATTTATGGCGGTACGAAGTACGCCGGGTCAGCTAGTTTATTATAAGGCTGTTAAATTTTCTGTTCACCCACAAGGTGTTCGTTCGGAATTTATTGACAATGAATCGTCTGTATTATAATGGCTACATTGATGAGATAACATCAGCAATATTGAATATAGATCGGAGAACGACCGCCGTCAACGAAACTCAATAATATGATTTCTTGTCAATCATATACGTACGTATATAAGTCATCAAATTATTTATCGAGTAATGGATTTCCAAAATATGGCCGAGTTTATAAATTAGTTTTGAGGCGGATCTTATTAGAAACATTCGAGAGGGAAAGTAAATGTTTATCGGAAGTTCAATCCTCATGGGCGTTTAACAACGAGATGAGTGAATATTTACGTCAGTATTTACGTTTATGAGGGAAAATATAGGTACAGATACCTACATTTAACATAGGTACGTATATTTTTCATAAAACTTGGAACAAGATTATGGATTAGTGGAGTTTCCGAAGAATCTTTGTTGTATGATCTCAAATAATGGGTATTACATACAAACAAAATCGCTGGTTTAATTTTGAATTTTTCTCTGACCTTTTACTCATAAAACGTGATATGTTTGTGACAATGGTATCGCGTAACATATATTGTTTTCAAAATACAGCAACTTTAGCGGAATCTTTCAACCGTACTACGCTATGTATACCGTACAGTCAAGGTAAAAGTGGAAGCGAATCGCGACATATTATATGTTTATAAAAGAGCAGACTGTTTGAGAAGAGTTACCTCGCATTCAAATTATATACACAGCCCCTAAAATTAACCCTAGTTTCATTAATTAGAATCTGTTAATTTAGAAACATTTCCACACTAGCAAAGCTAAGAGTAATATCGTTTTCCTTTAGAAGTGAAATGTCCGCTTCGATAAATTGTCAACGTTAAGAAGCAAGTTTGAAAACTTCCAGACCCATTACATAAAACTACAAAGTTATATAAAGCAACAACATACTTCCAAGATACTTCGTTAAACTCAACACGAACGAAGCGGATAGCTAATTATAAATGTATCCTTCAAAATAACTTGTAACTGTTATTACAATATATATATATATACGTTTGATTGTAGCAGAGAGATTGTTAGCAAAATTAAGATTTTAACAATATATTTCAATAACTGGTTATTACGTTTCAATTCAATGTTATTTGAATTGTCTGAACAGCTGTTTGTCCATTAACATAATTAATAATAACATAATAGTTATAAGACCATGCCAGAGTTCTGGCAATAGAAATGTGTACCCAAATAAACGTTTTATTTGGTTATGATTTATTTAACAATGTAGTTAACTAACGCGTACCTTATTAGGTACTGCAGCACTGCATCAATTAAACAACCCTATTAGGTGTTAATTACGCTGGATAATGTTTGCAATAACAAAAGGATTTTATGTTATGATTACAGTGTTTTATCGATTGTTAGCCACTGAATACCCGCTTGCAGTCGCACCGCGGTTTCGCTAACGATATTTGCGGGACCACCAAGTTGCCCCATAAAAATGGAATATCAAATGAAAATTTCTTTCCGTTTGCCCGGTTTACTGCGGTCAACTCTGACGTCGACTGCAGCGTTCAACATTTTTTGTTTTGATAACATTAGGTATCTTATGACTGTCTGGTATCTAAGTTTGTTACATTTACGTGCATTTACTAAGAACGCCGGTAAAAGTTTCAACTAATGAACTAAGACAACGTTGTGAATTCAACGCTACTTAGTAGCGAGATTAATAAATGTAACACTGTATGTGAATCAAGTAACAAAGTTATCCCATCAAAAACATAAATGTTAAAGGTGGTAGACAATTTCAATATAAGAATAGGTACGCGTGGTTATCGATTTAACCAACAAAAGAATCGAGATCTAAATGAACGACAAGGTATGTTCTAGTCAAATTATTTACAGAAAGCAAATAACTTATGAGAAAATTGAAGCTCAAGATTTTACTTGTCTAGTTTTTATATACAAGTTATCTTATTCGCGAATTAACTTAACTTAACTTGACTTAAGAGGCTCCAAATGGTTCGTGTAATACTACACACGCCTGCGAGTGTCAGATTGAACCTTTCCTACTGACACGCGGCCGCGTTCGTCGATGAACATAGTGTCATTATCTCTAAATGTTCTCACAGTCTATTCCAAAAACAAAGGTAGACAATAAATATTGTGTTGTGTTGTTTATTTATATAAAACATTAGAATTTTGATAACATTAAATAAACCTACGTTATTCCTTCTGCTTTTAGTTTATTTAATAAACAAATCCAGATATTTCTCTTTAAAGAAATACTGCGAAGATAAACTATGATAGGAGTATTTTATTATTGAAAATTAAACAGTGGGTGATGTTGTTGTTGAAACATTACTGACAAGAATCTATGTTATCTACGTCATTGTAGTTCGAATCGTGATAGGTAAACATGCTAAGGATCTAGCTAGTTGCATCGCGATCTGTCCGAGTCTATTTAATTAATGTTAATGCAATATTGACTGCCGCAGTGGTTCAACAGAATTGTGTATGACAACTGAACAAGAGGTACTGAAGTTGTTTGGAAATATGCCCGGTTTATAGTATGTCGTGCGCCCTCTAATGCCCCCTATTATATAGCTAGCGAAATGTGAGTGTGATGCCCCCTTCGTGGATAAAAGGCGTGTCTATATTTGAATTGCGTAATTTAATATTGAATAATCATGAGAAAGGCTTTCATATCACGTAATTTTTCAAACAAAGTTACTAGTAGGTGCTCGTAGTAAATTCGTATTTCTGAAGCGGGAGTATTAAACCGATCATTAATCAACATTCACAAAGCATTACGCGCAATATGATGAATGAGTCTGATTACGCCAATTAGATCCTCAATTTTAGACAGTTTGATATGATAAGAGAGCAGGTACTTCTTGTTGTTCAGTTTTAAATTTATCATTAGTAATAAAACATTCTGAATTATTACGTAAACGTTCTGAATTATTAAACTTTATTTACCAAACAAACACAAGAGTTACAAGTCGTCGTTTGCGGTTTGGAAGACAAGAATTTTCGACGCGGTTTGCAACTCATTAATATAAAATAAAAGGCCAATAAATTTAATTTAGGTATTTTATATAAAACAAATTTCACAGAAAAAATATATAGGTACTTAACTCAGACGTTTTCCCAAAATAAAATCCCCATTAGAGAAATTCATATTCCTCATATTTTTCCACGTGGAAACGTGGTGGCGTCAATGGGTGAATTATCAAATTTATTAATGGCCGTAAATTCTTACATTACGTATTCAAGTTCTAAAACCTACCCCCGTTGTACCCAAAAATTTTTCAGTTGACATGAATTTACTAGAAATTAATGATGTTATAAAAATAAATAGACATATATTAAAGCTTATTTTAACTTTGAGTTGTTTTACTTAAAACGAGTTTGAAGCAGAATAAATAAATAGATTTCGCTTAATAAAAATACACCGTTAGAAGCCCGAAATTCGATATAATATCATATTCGACAAAATATGATAGCATATTTCTATTAGATTCTGATCATTAATCTTATTTCTTCATCATCATCATCATCATTTCAACCCATAAACGTCCCATTTGTAGGCACGGGTCTCCTCCAAAGAATGTGGAGGGAGTTTATCCAACTATACCACGATTCTTATTCGAGTTCTTAGTTCTTATAAAACATTTATTTAAAAAAGAAAATATCATTGGAATGATGTCATTATAGCAAATAAAAAGGATTCGAAAGAACAAAACTGATTTCGTTTTCTAGGGATAAATCTGATTGGACATTATCATTTTGTTTTGACAGGCCCCAGGTCCTAAGCCGGGATTGTATTTGTTTCCTTTCGAGTATAGTAAACGTATCAACATTTTCTCAACGTTGTATTACTCGATATTTTATTCATCAAAAATAAACATGGACGCGCTCTTCACATTAGAAAATAAATTTACCGCAGTTAATATAATATAACGACTCACTCTTATTGTTTTTTACTTGACGACTCTCATTAGGTTTGTTTAGCAGCGGTCTGCTTTAAGTTGATGATGATGTTGATCCTGTGTCTCACAAGATTACTTCCAACAATATTGCGCTAGCTAAGCTATAGGATATCTAACACTAAGTTTGCCTAGGCGTGGTATCCATTCCAGACCCTAAAAACGCAAGACCTTGTAAAATGAAACCATTGAAACCCTTGATAGGATAACTCAACGTGCAACAAAGGACTACAATGCACAGAGGGAAATTTGATGATGATAAACTACATCCTTTTTTGGGTAGTTGAAAAAATAGGGTTGAAAGAAAACCTATCCAATGATTTACTTTTAGCGTTAATTTGATACTATATAAATGAATATAAATCAAATCATTATAATAGTAGCATAACTTATTTAAGAGAGCTTAATAAATAATATAATTAATTAAACGTTAGAATCCCAGACTAACTTAATTTAGGGTTAAACATAAGTTGCCAAGCTATTCAGCCTTGATATTCATTTGAAGGTCAAAAAACCCATTTTGGGTCATATAATATGAACTTTTATCACATCGAATATTTTCCACTTTTTGTGTCAGTCTTTAGGTAAATACTTTTTCCCTGCCCGCAGATTCTTACAGAAGTCATGTAGGTAAGTCAAGATATCAGCAATGAACATAACGTGTCATGATACTCAGAAGTTAAAGCTCATGAAAGCCTATCCAAGTTTATGACACCATAACGAAACAAAATTTGAAGCCGTATGCAGTTTCGCCAATCGCGATACTTTATAGCCGACTGCCAAAAAGGAGGGTAATGTTTTTAAGTTTTTGATTGTCTACTACAACAACCTATTCGATTTTCGACTTAGTCGTTTTATATATTGCTATCAAATATTTGAAAATTACAGTAACCACATTCTCAAACATGTGCCTCTTTCTAAGAGCTCACTTAAAACGAACTTATGTTATCTAGCTGGTTACTGGCCTTTAGATAAGGATGCTTACCTCTACCTGTACTTAATCGATTGATTCATGTAACGGTATCCCACTCCATCACGTATCCCTCATATAAATAAACAAACCCGTGTACTCCATTTTTAAAAGTAACATATATTTCGCAAGTCCCTTACATAAAATTCATGTTGACACACACAAGAAGACTTCACTATTCATATACATTTCACACCACCTTGCTTTTGTGGCCTTGTGGCTTGTCTCCGATACTCGGAACCCTCCTCAGTTTCAGAGGAAGGTGTCACGGGTAAGTCTAAGGTGGCGTCGTCGTATGTAACATGAGCAATAATAAGTAATGTATCACGTTATTTTGTAACATTGTAATATATTTGAAGCCAAAATCGCGATTCTGTTTTTCATGTAGTAAAATTCGAATGTTATCCCTACAACTACATCGTGCGCGTTTAGGTAATACTTTTTTACGCAACAAAATAATGAATGATTTATCCAATAAAACTAATTTGGTAAATAAATTTTTCAATGACAGAAGCATCAGTTATAATATCTGAACAGAGGTAAAGATTAAGTCTTAATTCATGGCAAGGAACTACAAATACGCAAATCACGGACACAAGATTTCCGGAACAAATACCTGTAGGATGAACAAACATGTGGTGTACCTAAGGGTATTTGAACTTACGACGCGTAGTGCATTCGTAATGACTCCGACTATCACGTTGAGTTTGTGTTGTGTGCACAGGCGTTGACAGACGTTACTAATAATTATTTTTTGATAACCGTTTAGATTGCCTTTGAGAAAACAAATTTAAAAAAAAAAATTATATTCTAAAACAAATTTCTCGAATATGGCATGAGAATTAAACGTTTGTACTTTATTGATAAGTACCAATATTTTAGAGATTTCACTGTAATTTGGCATTGATATCATAATGTATTTAAATTTAACTTTTTCACAGGCGAAGGCTTAGGATGCCTTTAACACGTAAATAAAATTGAGCATTTTAGATTGATATGAATCTGAACAATATTCTCATATTTTTCGTTTCAAAAATTTCAACAACTACCTCATCATCATTATTGCAAGAGGATCTGTCTTCTATCGTTCCATTACTGACAATAATCTAATATACACAAAAGAAAACGTCTAAAGAGCCAAGACAATGACACTATAAAAATAAACGCAGCAACATAAACTTAGCCGTTAAATTTTATCTAAATGCACTTCTATTAATTACTATACTGTTCTTTAACTAAGATATAAAAGCTTTACTACTAATGTTTCTTGCACAATGTTTTTGGAACTAAGTAGTTTACACACTAGACTTTAGACTTTTAGACAAAGAAAATGTAACGGACAAAAAGTGGCGGTACATGTCTTTGAAAATTTCCAAACAATTCTACGAGATATAACGCGAGAACTTTTTTTTTTCGACATAAGGCCCACCGATAATCAGTCACCGTAGCCTATGGACACCTGCAACACCAACAAACTTGATAGGTTTAGTGTATAAATGCGATTACAGGAATTAATTTAAACAAATAATACTCTCAACAACAGATTCCCAAAGAAGTTCAGAAACCAGTATCATGCGGGTATTGTTTTAAAGCACTTCAAAAACCGGCAGCGCAAATTCTATTCCGACCGCGAACAACTAGGAACTAATTTATTCAAGCCTCAACTTTGGCTTTAGATAACCTGACCCTAAACTAATAGGTGGCACCGACGTTGCATACATAACGTCATTCATTAATCAATTTATTTCAAGCGCTGTACAACTTAGAGGAACAAAATTGAATGTTCATGTTTAGGTATTAGAGGAATACATTTCACGAAACTGTATATCAATTTTGTATACAGTTGTCTATAGTTTGAATGTTACGATGAATGGAAAACTTTATGATTGATACTAGGTACACTTATGCTCTAATTTATTTATATTTATTAAGCCATATCATAGTTTTTATTCTTCCTAATATTATTTTTAACGTAAAATATCTTTAGTAAAAACACGTGATGGGATATATAAATAAAATGATTACAAACAATTACTATCATTCTCTGATATATAGTCTAGTAGTCGAGTAGCATTATAATGAATTATAATTGGTTTATAGAGCACGATTACCAACCAATGCACGGACCAAATGGTCCCCTAAGGTAGAAACGTAATCTATTGGTCGGAATTAAGAGTTCGTTGCTGATACTCCAATTAAAGACGAAAGTCGTAAAACGTCTCACTTCAATTAAGTATCACCAAGACTTTAACAAACCTTGTATCCGGGTAAATTCACGTACTTACAACTTCTTACTAAAACTAATTACAAACAATTAATATTGGTAATTAATATTAAGTTCTCGTATCCTTTTTGTTAAGTTCTAGTTTAAAAGGCAAAAGTGACGAACATGATCAACAGAAATAGCTAAAGAAAGTTCTTCACCATTAGCTGTAATAGAACCACGTTAGAGATATTGGATCGAATCACCAAACCCTTCGATGTTATTAGAAAGCGCGGTTTATTACGAAAATTCAATATTCGTTCGGCGTTTGATGAGTTGATCGCCGCACGACGAGTTTATCCTTATGATAAGATTACAAAGAAGAAAGAATCTAAAGGGAAACTTGGTTATCGTATACGTGTAGCTAAAAACGCAGTCAAATAAAAAAAAGTATATTTATAACACAGAACTTACTAAAAATAAAAGGTAGAAAAATGAACCTTATAAATCTACCAGCGTAATAATAAACCACATAAATTAAATAAACAAGTTAATCAATGTTACAGGTATCCAAGTTCCAATGCAACTCATAAGTCTAGGTCCATTCCCACTTCCTACCGATCCACTTTCCCAGCATATACAGTAGAATTATTACGCAACGGTTCATCTCTGCCAGGAGGTTTAAAATGAAATAGTGTCTCCGTTTCCCGTTTGTATTCATCTAATCCTGGTCAGAGCTGCCGGCACTAACTCAACGAAAATACCCGGGATAACGTAGCTCGCTCCGTACTTTACTACACCTGAGTATTAAATCTATTCGGATAAATCATTAAGATACCGATGGTCTAACTTTAAATATATTTTAAATTCCCTATCATAAATCAAAGTATTGAAAAATATTTAATCCAGGGCAAATGGTGCCACATTAAAAAATAAATTGAAAATCGAGATGAGGGTCGAGCGACAGCTGACTCGTGGAACTCGCGTAATTTTAAAATATTTTCATCGTTCGAAGTCAAACAACGGCGAAGTAAAGCGTTATTTTGTATGTAACAATGTTGGTTTAATATTTACTTGTCCCGGTTATTATTTGAGCGACTTGTTTGCATTTAATTGCAAACATCAAACAGACCAATCCCAAATCAAAATTCTTTAAACGATTTCCCACCTGTATTTACAAACTCCCATGAAACTAGTGAAAAGTAACTTCAATAGATTTATCCAGGAAGCGGTTCACCCTTTGAAGCCACTCAAACTTTACGATCCAAACCCAAATGAATTATAAATTCAAATCGAAATGTCAAAGGACTTTATAAACTTTTGAGTGGAAACACAAATGAGTTTCTGAAAAAGTAAACTAGCCGCGGTTGTGACCTACATTTTACAGGCAAAGGACCCGTGCGTTTAAAAGGCGAATATTGCGATGCAGCAACCTCACTCATTACAAAAGAGCAATAAGGACAGCGCTATAGAGAATGCATTAGGCACAGTAAATTCTAAAAGTGTTACAAGTATTTTTTCATTAATGCAAGAGGAAAGTGGATGCAGAAATAGAGCAAAAATACTTTTCTGTATCCATTAGGATGCAGCAAGAGTGTTTCTTTTATATAACAATGTACATTTGTTTGAGACTCGTTGTAAATCATGTGAGAAGAGTACCATAAAATCTACTGCAGAGACCAATCGATTTGTTGGTTATCCACCGCGTTGCTTGTTCAGTCCCTGGTCGGAGGAAACGATAATATATGGAGACCCTTCGGGCTCCGTAGAGCACGTTAAGCCATCAGTTAGTGATTGATGGCATTCATTACAGCCGACCAAAAAAAGTAAGAACCAATGGAACCTTACGGTGCTAATATCCCAATTGGATAAATTAGTGAGGCGTAGGCACGTGACTTTTAGTATTCAGGTACAGAATGGCAAAAAAAAATTCGGAATACAGGAACAAATATTCTAAACCGCTAAGTGGTGTCAACTTGTGGGTGATTATGTTTGGGTAAAATCATTTAAATAAAATCAGAACCCAGTTAATCGTTTTTTATTGCTGAATATATCGAATTTAAACCACTGCCTGTATTAAGATTGATCCGACATGCGAAAGAGACAAATATGTTAGGGCTTCCCAACAAATCGTAGCCATCAATCTGTTGATCGAATTACGATGTTATCGCCCTCTTTAATCACCAGAAGAACCTTTACGGATTCCGATAACACCCCAAAGCTTAAAGCCTCTAATCACCATAAAGTCATTTGAGACGCTGACTTTTAGTTTGGCCAGTAGCGAACGTATTGATTTTTCCTTCTATTTTAGCAATGAGCTGATTCTGTTAATAATAGAATATCGAGAACATTATTTTATGTTTTGATGTGCTGTAATTAGTAATATATTTAAAAAAAAACCAAGTACCTATAGCTCATGGTTACTGTTACGACTGTGATTGTTGGACATCTTCGTATGCTGACTACACAGTTTTAGTTTTAAAATATGACTATAAAACATTACAATACTCTATTCCTTCGGCAGAGTAAAATAATAATTCGGATAAATTCGTTGCTCTGCCTTAATCACAAAGTTAATAACAATAATGTTATATTATATAAATATGTTGCATGTAAAACTATGGATTTTTAGTATCATATTACAGCACACATGCCACAGCAGTACACTGAAGCTTATAGTCTATATACAACAATATTTATGTACGCCAGACACACAGCGCGGCGTAACCTCGTGATGTTACAAGGCAAAATTTCGCAAGAGGAAAATTTCAAGTTACAAATCTTTTTGTTCTACATTCGCGAAGGGAATAATTAACTTACGTACTCAACTAAGCGGGCAAAACCTGAGATACAGACACAGAACAATGATCCAAATTAAGTTAACCAACAGCAAACAAAGAAAGGATAGCTAATGATGAAGAATATTCAACCCTACGTGTTTTTTATTTAGAATTTACATTTACAAAACTGAGAGTGCTTCATGTATTTTAATGGTACTTTCAAAATGTGTGACGCACGGAGGATTACTGTCACTGTATGCGGGAAGCGAAACGATTTCAGCACAAGTTTGACGGCCCTGATTAAATATTAAATTGGGTACATGTACTTCGGAGTTCCATTTAAGTACTTTTTAAAGATTTATTTTTAAAAGGTCTCATAATAAAAAGTGTTTTAGTAGCTTTGTAACCTTTTGAACGAAAATAGGTTAACCTAAAGAGCAACCTAGTTATTGAATAGCACGCAATAACTTTTCTGACGGGAACACAATCACACCGTTTACCAACAGTGACTTTCACTTTCCCGTGCACACGTCAGAAATGAGGGCAGCGGGGTGTTACAGCTAGTTCCCATAAAGGAAGGGAGTGACTACTAAATATTACTTGTTATCGATGTTTTGATTTATCTGTGTAGTGACGGATTGAGAATACATAATGCCACTATTCTATTTCTACCCGTGAGTGTCGTAAAAGGCTAACCTGAAGCAGACCACACCACAGCGAGAAAAGGAAAATTCGAAATAAACCAATCGTCTGGCCAGCGTCGTATAGTAGGCTAAATTCCCTTCACAAACTTGAATGAAAAACAAAAACTGAAATGATGATGATGATGTTTTGATATAAGTCAAAACAGCAACCTATTCAGACGCTTTACCAACGACTTTAAAACCGAGAAATATATTTTAAGGGTCTACAACAATTATGATACATAATATTGGCTGTTGCTATCGTTCAATACAAAGATATTTTACAGCCTCCAGTTTCATTAGCCGTAACGAATATTGAGCATAAAGAACCGTACAAGGAGAATACAAGAAAGTTCATCATAATAAATTAAAATATACACAAGGGAACCATCGCCTGAGAACAATAAAGCATGTAGAGAGGACCACAGAAACAATACAGTGTAAAACAAAAGGCTCATTTCGAAAGGACGCGCCGGTACATGCAATATCGATATATTTCTGTAGCCGTTGAGTTCGGAGGCCCGAATAGAAAGCCCGTATGTTTGCCGAGACTGAATTGCGAGCGCCGCGGGCTACAGGTCGCCTATGTTAACCGCGGACGCGAACTCTTTATGTGAATATACTAAGATGTTTTCTTGTTGCAGACAAATTGGAGAGAAAATCTGGAATCTTAAACTTCAATATTATAATTTTGTTCTTAAATTTATATCAGTACGGTTTTATGGCAGATATATCTATCCAATAAATTAAATTGAAGTGTCTGTTTGTCCTATCAAAATGACAGCTTTTTAGTGTAGAAATATGAAAAATTTTTTGACTCTCGGTTTGTTTGATGTAAACTCCTAAACTACTGAAGCGATTTCAACGGGACTTTAACTGATGGATAGCTAATGTCACAATGAGTAACGTAGGCTACTTTGATTTTGGAAAACATATCAGGATTCAGTGAAAATAAAAAAAAAATGAAATCCCACGCGAACGAAGTCGCTGGTTGTAATATAACATCGAATTTAATACTTATCAGAATAATTCCAGTAAACTACATCAATATACAATAAAGTGCAATAAAGTGCGAAATTATGGAAAAGGGGATAAATATTTATATTTCATTACGAAAAACATCAGATAATTTTAACCAACTGATGTAACGTTACACTTAACAATCGTTATCAATTTTCGTTTGATAATTTATCCACGGAAGTATACCTCCTTGGTAGCGCTCCGGGAGCATAATTTACAATCTTAACTAACAAGCAATTAGGATTACACAATCTATGTCAAGCCCCCTGTACCCGTGTTTAGTATGTGAGCACGAACCCCTGTTGATAACCTCACTGTTGGGCTCCAAGCATTATTACGAAATTGAATTTTCAATCTACTTAGCAACACGCTAAGGGTGTTACAAAGAGTTAAATGGAAGAATTAATGTCACTAGGCGAAACACGCTAATCCTTTACGTTATGACTTTATAAACATTAATTCGTAATTATTAGTGCGGAGGTAAGATCATTTTAGCTGATTTAGAAACGGTATCGTATTATCCATAAATAGGAGCCACCAGTTTGACAGGGATATTATCTTTACTGAATAACGTACAATAATAATACCTACATCACACACATTCAAATGTATTCGGCATTGTAAGTATCGTTTTACCAATTCATCGACACACTGTTTTTCTACTAATACAAGTACACTCGTATATGTTACGTCGATCAAATCCCACTAACAGAATACAAAAACAAATTCAGACGGATTTACTGTTTTAGAGAGACCGTAAATATTTAAATACCTTTTATAATCGGACTAGATAAATTCGTGTTGGAGCCCATAAAAAGCTCTTTAGAGTTTTTTAAATTAAATATTTAAGTATGTACTAAAATATTTTGAACGGTACACCAATAATCGAATCAGACTAGCAGTATGTTAACGATCAGGTCGTTAAAATATAATAAAAGCGGCGAAATCGATTGTGATAACGCGAGTGATTTAAAGTAATAGACTCCTGTTAATGGTGTGCTTTTAACGCCTCACTATAGATCGGCAGTTTTAATGAATATAAAATTGTCGTACTCACGGGCCGGCGACTGATGGAACACTTACCTGAAAATAATAAAAAAGATTCTTTATAAAACAGGAAAATACAAATTATAAATATTAGAGTGTAGCAGAAATGAAATCAGAAAGCACAAAGGGTATCCGGACGATACGAATATTTTTGCGAAATATCATTAAGTACGTTATTTTTGAATACGTTTTCAGAAGCTATCGTCGGAGTGACGCTCCGGGCGAAAAGATATAAAAGGTCAACGATTACAATTATTTAGACCCACTGCTCTCTCCTTCTATCGTTTGCATAATTAAAGTAGAATATTATGTAAGTACGGATATAATACTCTAACCTTTTGGCAACAAAGAACTTCAAATAATATTAGATTTTTTTTCAAACATAGAATTTTAATTATGGACGTTGGCAATGTTAGGAGCACAACCAAGCCGCTGCCTACCTTAAGAGGATAACTCTCTTTAAATCTTGTTTGAAGAAGGACATGTCATATCGCTCAGGAAACAACGCTGCATTTGGTGACAAGTCTTATAGTAAGAAGAATAACATAAATCAAGTTCAAGTGAGCATTTCGTAGCATTAATTAAAAGCCTTTTTCCCATTTGTGTAAGAAGTTGACAGGGTTGAGCTCTTGGTACCGAAAACGCGGCAAGTTCGGTCACTGATCATTCAACTCGCAAACTAGCTGATTATTTTCAGTTTCCTCAATGCTAATGTACAGAAGAAAATTATATTATTAGGTATTTATCAGTACTCGATATAGAGAGGAATTTACTTGAATATTAATAATCTACTTATATGTATATGTATCACATTTCTTTCTTACAAAACTAAATCATTTCACTACAGCGCTAGGTGCCAACCCTAACTCTTAGGACTGCTCACTATATGTAGAATCTAAGGACAAGTTAGTGTTCAAAGAAAGGAAGGAGAATTTTGAGTACAACTTATACCGTCATAATCAAATTTGTACAAAGATACTATTTATTTCACGAAAATTGGTCGATTAAAACTGGCTACTAACACGACTATTCTGAAAATGAAAAGAGTAGATACTTCTACTTTTACCAGACAGACGGACCAGATAACTGTGAAAGAAACATTCTCTAACCATGTTTCATTACGCTTTTTTTCAGTGCCGTTTTTACATAGCGGCGCAATATTTTTTAGTCTGAACTGAACACATTCTGGATGCTTCATAGCGCTTTGCGGGCAAAAGCTGCTTTTCACGCGGCAAAGAAAGGCTTGGTAGGCTACGATCGTAATGAATACGGCACATATTATAAAAGAGAGTGTGAATAAAAAAATATTTATTGAGATATGTGAATGGTGAAAACAGGTTATTGTGCAAGGCCATAGCATTGCATGGGTTAAGTGCTTGTAGCCGTTCCTTCTTATTCTTATAGAGTAAGCACCATGAAAGCGGAAGGTCGAAAAGAGTAAACATTTTCATTATTACTTAGTTCAATAAAACAGATACGGCAACATCGAAGCAAGAGAATTAGAACATCCAATTATACAAAGTAAAATAAGTAATTTATAAGTAATCGATTAAGTAAAATAACAAGTCGATTTACTTTTCATTACCAACATTAATAGCTTGGCATTGCAAACAAACACTAAAAAGAAAACAGAAGTAAACCAAAATTAATTTACCCAAAATAATTAAACATCTACTTAAAGAGTCCTTTTCACAAGTATAATTACATTCAAATTGTGGTAAACTTGAAAATAATAAATTAGAAAGAGGAAATACAAGGGAAGTTAAGCGTGGAAACCACAATAAAACTTTGTCTTTTGAACTATGATTATACGTAGAGGCGAATATAAAAAACTATTTTTAACAAAAAATATTTAAACGACTTCAAATCAGTACTAAAAAGCGAAAAATAAACTGAATTAGATATTTAATTCCTAGCTAAAAAATACCTACCTACCTGTTTAAAGTATAATACCCTATTACTAATCTGTTTGAAGTCGGTGCCAAGACTAAAGAGTTTGTTAAGCTACGTACTACTTAGTACTAGTACGTACATCTGTTACCGCTCGCTACTTCACACCACCTCGCACTTGCGTGTGATCGTACCTAGTGGACGGCTCAAACTGAGTGATACAACCTCATTAGGCTGGCACCGACTTCAAACAGATTAGTAATAGGGTATTATACTTTAAACAGGTAGGTAGGTATTTTTTAGCTAGGAATTAAATATCTAATTCAGTTTATTTTTCGCTTTTTAGTACTGATTTGAAGTCGTTTAAATATTTTTTGTTAAAAATAGTTTATTTTTCCATTTTTAGTGTACTTTTTATCTAGCAGATTTAATAATACTGGCTGGCAAACTAAGACGGAAAACCGAAATAAAGAATCTTCGATAGAAGGGAACGTCTATTTAAATATTCTAACAACACAACCTGATTGTAGAATAGAGGAATCTCAAAACTCTCAGCTTTTTATGTCTTTCTTTTTTCCTATAAAATGCGACAGGTAACAAGTATAAGTATACAATGCAGGTAAGATACTATATCGAAAACTTAAAATATCATCTAAGAATTCCTTTGAATTATACAACTTTATCTTCCATCAAGAGCTCTCACCTCAGACACTTGAAATAACACAACTTAAGGTGTAATGATGTACATGGATGTGATATTTAAAGAAATCATCTTCTTACTCCTAAACATTAAGAAGTTTCCCTTCCAGTGACAGCTCACCTAAATAACCTACAAGAATACAACTATAGGTTTATAAGTACCTATAATGTCAAAAGAATTATCCTCCAACTCCTAAGAGTCAAGGAGTTATACCTTCCACTGACAGCTCACCTGAATAACCTACAAGAATACAACTATAGGTTTATAAGAACCTATAATGTCGAAAGAAGTATCCTCCAACTCCTAACAGTTAAGGAGTTATACGTTCCATCACCAGCTCATCAATATAACCTACAAGAATACAACTATTGGTTTATAAGAACCTATAATGTCGAAAGAAGTATCCTCCAACTCCTAACAGTTAAGGAGTTATACGTTCCATCACCAGCTCATCAACATGAGATGTTGACTATCAGACGTAAATACTTGAATAACTTTAAAAAATATATGAAACACGTAACATGTGCCTATAAAATTTGAGGGTTGCCTTCGATTTCCCTGAGATTCCATCATCAGAACTTGACGTGATGAATAGGGGACCAATTCGGAAGTATACCCTTTCAAACAAAAAAAGAAATTTTTAAATCGGTTCAGGCATCTCCGAGTAATCGATGAACATACATAAAAAAAAAAAAAAATACATACAGTCGAACATATAACCTCCTCCTTTTTTGAAGTCGCTTAATAAAAACTAAGCGTCACTTAGCACTCTCGTAACTAAGAACAACTAACTACAAACTGCCGCACTCAGAGACGTCAATTAGCAGTATCTGTCATTGATTTCATTTTCTTATAATGTTTTAAAAAATAATCTTATTGCAATTACATAATTCAATTTAATTTTTATTCTATTGTACCTATAAATTTAATTCTTATTTCATTGTATTAATTTAATTCCTATTCATATTCTATTGTAACTAATTTAGTATCATATTGACATAGCTTATAAGTGATTTGGTGTTAAACTGTGAACTTATATTGCTGCTGAATAAATGAATTATGAATTTACACAATTTTTTCATTGAATAATCGTCTTTAGGCGTATCGACTTAAGTATTACACGTTTTTACTAAATAAACTTTAAAGTTAAGTAACGTCCCTAAGGTCCATGTAGTGACGGATTAAGAATACGTAATGTCACTACCCCATTTCAACCCGTGGGTGTCGTAAAAGGCAACTAAGGGAGTAAATCGTAAGCAGACAAGAGCTCTACGATAAAAGGAAAATTCGAAACAAAACTCTATACCAACCCATTTAGCCAGCGTGGTATAGTAGGCTACATTCCCTTCATAATGTTTGGAGGAGTTTCGTGCCCAGCAGTGGGACGTTTATGGGTTGTAATGATGAACATCTCTGAGTAAGTATAGTTTCTTCTTAGAATACGAGCTTATCTTTTAACATAAAGCAAGTATGCGTCTTGGGTTTTTTACGAGTCAATGGGTTTTACACCAATATTTTAACTACAAATACGTGTATTACAAATCAATACATATTGATATATTACTTAATACATTTGATTTTCTCACGCCTTTAATATATCAAGTCTTGAGCTTCTCCGACATAAAGTTAATAACGTTATATTGGCATCTCGGAGCTTGTTTTATGGTAATATCTATCGAATATTTTGTAAGTAATACGGCAAGCTGAGGCGAACATTATTTATTTATATTGAAATTTACTTTCACAGTGGGCAGAAGTCAGGTTCGTGATTTTATAATTGCTTAGATGTATAAAGAGAATTACAACTAAATACTATGCCAACGGCTTACCAATAGCCTTACAATACCAAGACTTACAAGGAAGCGATGGTGGCCGAGTGGATAAGTGACCATCATGCAGTTCGATTCCGACCGGCATGGCAGTACCAATGTAGATTTTACTTTGTGAAATTTATAATGCACTGGTCAAGTGACTTTCTATCTGCTAACGGTGAAGGAAAACCGCGCGAGGAAACCCACATGCCCTAAATTCTAAGTGTGCGTGTGGGCGATACAATAGATCAGAAATTGGTCGACATAGCAAAAAAGCTCATAGCATCTAACCCAATAAATAATGATATTACCAAGACTTTTGGTTTTGTAGAATTCCTTTTGATCTTTAACTAGATTTATGATCTGATCTTTTACTGTCCTAATTAATTACCTACGTAACTAATTAAAACTAAATACTGTCCTAATTAATTAAAATATAAGAAAATTAATTAATTCGCCAACGTTTTTATAAGTAATTTATAATTACGTTGAGTACGCCCACTACACTGTGTAAGTGTTTCTAAAATTAACTTCAAGATACTCTTGAAATTAAGCTTATTAAATTTTTTTTTTTTTTTTAAATATACACGTCATCTTAATTTACAATAAGATTTTTAACGATAAGTGACTTTATTTTGGCTTAAAATTTAAATAAACACAAATAACATCGCAATAAATTTATTCCCATTCTATGATCAAATTTTATTGGAATACACAATTCTATGATCAAATTTTATTGGAATAAATAAACACAAATAACATCGGAATAAATTTATTCCCATTCTATGATCTAATTTAATTTTATTGACTACAAACAAGTATTATATACCGTTTAACAAACGAAGTACTAACTTAAGACGAGGTGTATACCTGCAAAGACATTATTGTCATCCGGTATTAAGCCAACTAATGGGATTGGTACAGATCCTACGGCGCTTGTTTGCTTAATTGATCGTTATTATAATAAATTAAGGCCTACACCTCTCCCGCGATTGTCCTCAGAGACCTCTGGTGACAGGTTTTGTTCCCAAAT
This sequence comes from Laspeyria flexula, assembly GCA_905147015.1. Classification (NCBI taxonomy): domain Eukaryota; kingdom Metazoa; phylum Arthropoda; class Insecta; order Lepidoptera; family Erebidae; genus Laspeyria; species Laspeyria flexula. The sequence continues at coordinate 12,583,121 of LR989960.1, read as the reverse complement.
CAATTGTGGTTAATAATGCAGCTGTGGTAACTAGAACACGAGATTGCAATCAGGTTGTAACGTTTCTCAATCGGGATTGAAGGATGATTGAGGTCATTCTAATTAATTTCATTGTCTTATTTCTTGATGAGATTCGATTGTACTTACGGGAGTAGGCTATGAATAGCTTTTAAGGTATACTTGAACATTACTATGTTAGTTAAAGTATATATAGTGTATAGAAATATCGCAGATATTATTATTAACTACGATCTCTAATACGAATCACAGAAATGGAACTAAAATGTTTAAAACTTAGGTAATTTAATTAATGCCATCCTTAACTGCAGCTTACTTAAAATTTACTGGAAGCTGCTTTAGCTACTGCAAAGTTTGTTCTAGTATGTATCGGTTTGCTCTCTGGCAAGTTCCCAGAGGGTACCGTAACATTTGGTGATCTTATGTAAACCTATTTTTCAATATAAAAAACATAGCAAGTCATTAATTATAATATTAATATAATAAAAACTAGCGACTCGTACCGGCTTTGAACAGATTCTAACTGAACATTATTATATATTTAGTATTTTTTTACAAAACCACTATCTGAATTTCTTTTAAACAATCTTCCCGACAATTACTAATACAAATAAAGCTACCAAATTGGTAGGTCCAGGTCCAGTACGTTTTTAGTTTTTTTAAGTGCTGCAATTAATTTGTATTTATTATTTAATAATATTATCAAGAGGTAAAGTTTGTGATGTTGTAGGGGGTAATCTCGAGAACTACTGAACCAACTTTCAAAATACTTTTGTGTTGGATAGCCCATTTATCGAGGAAGGTTATAGGCTATATAACATCAAGCTACGCCCAAGAAGCTGAGCAGTGGACAAATAAAGAACGACGAAGCGAAACCCCGCGCCACGTCTAGTATTTAATATAGGTAAGCTTCAATAAACATAATTACGAAGTTTTCATTGACAGTAATATAAATTAGCATATAAAACAAATAAGTAATTTAAAAGGAGTAAACCGTCGATTAGATAGATAGTCTAAACTTTTAATTACACGACTAGAGTCTATCGTACTGGTTTAGTTGAGACTAGATAAGTTCAATAACGCTCTTAGAACAAAAAGGTATGGTGAGAGTGCTCCTGTTTTTGTTAGAGCTTTAAAACCTGTGGAAGTGGGTTAAACTTGTGAAACAACTAAGTCTCGGTAATGTTTTTCAATCGATTTTGTTCAATGTATGCTTCATCCTCATATGCTCTCATTTGTTTTAGAAACGTTGAAAGGGACTCAAAACTTCTTGGTAGGTACGTGGTGTTTATGTAAGCTTAAAATTTTCACGTAGTTATATCCTTGAGATGGAATACTTTAACGAATGCAAAATATGAAAATATATTTATGCAAATTAAGAATTAACTTTGAGACTTAGAGTAAAATATTTAACATACAATTACACACTACTCATACAATTAATTTTGCATAAAAGCACCAAAACTGTAATAACTACCTACATTACGTTGCAATTGATTTGAAGAATATAGAAATATTACTTCAGTTTTATATAAAAAATAACTTACGATTCATTTATAACACTATCGTAACGTAATAATTTCACTAAATATTGAATGAGGCATTAAAATGTAATCTCAATATACATCGCTGTCTCAATTGACAGCTTTTACATAAAATTAATTTCAAAAGCGTTGAAACACAAACGGAGTACACAAGGAATTATTCCCACGGTTCAATTACAAGATTATTTTCTTTAAGCCCTTTCCTAGGCCTTAGTAATTAAAATTTTCCGTTTGAGAGCTCAGTTTCCAAACAACGCGTGTGTACAAAGGAAACAGGTTTTGAATCAGAAAATCAAGCTACTTTATTTATTGCGGAAAATGTGCTACATCGTTGAAAATAAAAGGAAAATAATATCTTTATACGAAACAGTAAGTACCTAATCAAAATATACCAATAAATGAAAATCAGTGGCGCTTATTGTGGCCGATCAATTAACAAGACAATGTATTTTTGAGAAATATTTTAAAAAGCGGAAATTAGGAGAGTATAAAATCTTGGTTTAGTATTAAAATTCTGAATTTAAATTTCATCAGTTTTAGTCGAATTGTACCGACCAAAATGCAGTTTAGTCGAGCAAACAAAAAAGTATTCATAACCTTAAATTACTATGCGACGTTGATCCGTTGTTCATTAACTAAGGTTAACAAATATTCTCTTATTGATATCAACTGACCTTTGAATATATAAGTGAAAAATACAAACGTAACAAGTGAATCCGCTTAACGTGCGCAGAACTTTTGCATCCAAGGATTATACAGCTTTACTGTTTTCGGCACGTGACTCCCTCGATAAACTTTTAATAATATATTCATTTGAATTTAACAGCAGCTGCATAATAGAAAACATAAACAATTCAGGGTGTATATTAAAGAAATTATTTCTCTTCACCTCTCATTGGAATATTGCTTTCAGATAAGTTGGAAATTCATTTGAAATACTGTCGAATATTTTATAAGTTAAGGGCCTTCCCTCGGTTTTGCACCAAAAACGGCTTTATTCTGAAGCCTACTCCTCCTAAAAGACTTGTTCGAAAAATTTGAAAAAAATATATTTTGATAATTGATCTATCTACTACATTTTCAACATATGAAATTTTCGTACGACTAATACTTTTGCCTCAAAAAATATTTTAAGTTGAGATATATTTTATCTTAAAATCCCTAAAACTTTAAAACGGCTTTATAGTTTGAAATTATTTTTACACTGATAAATTGGTGGTAAAATTTACTTTAATCTGAACATAGCATATGTAAATCGATCAATATTTTCTTAAGAAAATAGGCCATAATACGATTTCTGTACGTTAGAAATTCAAAGGTGCTCTGCGCGGGCGCGGGCGGCAGACAGGCGTTAGCCTTCAGACGGGAAGGCTGTGTCGCTCGTTGCTCCATTTTTACTATCGACTGAATATAGTGCTTACAGGTATAATATACACACAAACAGCGAGCGCGGCGGGACGAGTAAATAAATCTAAGGTGTCACGCAGAGCCGTCACGTCTTTCTCGCTGTGTGCCGAAACCTTTTGTGCAAATATTTATGAACTTTAATATTTTTTTTTGAATTTTCTGACGACTACTCCTCCTAACCGTTTAGAAGGAGTAATCTTTTTGCCCCATCGGCCATCAGTTCTGCGAGCTATATTCTCAAACAAAATATTTCAAATGATCCAATAAAATGGTTTACAATTTATAATAGTAGTTTATAACGTAATTACAAAGTAAGTGTTGTAAACAAAACATTAAATTCATCAATGAAAATAGGTAAATATTTTTTTTAATACAAAAGTAAGTTAAAATAGTTATTTATTTAATTATAATTTACAAGATAAAATAATTATCTTCGATACTAATAATAAATAAGTACCAATAAAACTATGTAAGTACTTACATAAATACCGAAAGCAAAACATTGAAATTAAAAAAATCTCAATACATAAAAATATTGGCAAACAAATAATTGTGTACACGAGTCCTTTAAACTCTCTATACAAAATAAAATACCAATTTTAAAACTGTTATTCCGGAATCGTAGGTAAAAATGCCGAGCTAGAAGCGCATGTCTGCGTTTACGCTTATTCTGTGACCGTTGTATTATAGTGTGCGCGAGTTGGCAAAGGAGCGGGGATATGCAGTGAAATAAGCTAAGCTCCACCCATACTCTCAAGGTCATTGGCGACTAGTTACGCCTTAAATAGTTGGTTAAGTAAAATGCAGACAACGCTATACCTAGTTAAAAATGCTTATACCTTACAATCAGACAACGTCTGCTGTGTTATTCGGACTATTCAATGCTTTACTGTCTACTCAACCGTGTTAAATTGATGAAGTCAATTTTCACTTTTAGCATCATAAACAAAGACATAGAATTGTTTTTGGGAACTGGTAGCAGAAAGTTGTCTCACATTTAATACTTTATTATTTTCTTTTTTCTTTTTTAATTTTTTTTTTTTCGAGTATTAGTCACAGTTGTTTCAATGCAGATATAAATTAACTTCTACAAGCACGAATGGAATTCTCGCATGTTTTACTCTCATAAAATTATTATAATCTAGATCATAAAAAGAAATTTCCGCTTTCGTCACTGTTTTCGGTAAGTAATAATTGAATATTATATTTCATATAATACGTCAGTAAATTTCTTGGTTCGACAGAATAATCAATATGTACAATAAGTAACGTTGTTTTCGAACAAACGACAAACAAATAAAGCAAAATATAAGAATAATTTATGCTGACCCCGATGTTAAGGTACTTGTTGGAATAACATACTGACTTTTCGTTAGACAAAGCGACGACGATACGATATATTGTACATGTACATGATATTCATTAAATCATGTTAGGTATATAATATTTTCTTTTCTGCTAACATATCGAAACTAAATAATATGTTTGCGCCATTGCCAACTGCTACTTTCAGTAGGTAGCTTTTTTCGTTTCCTAACATAAAATACTGCCACTTAAAATCGGTTCAAAGCAACTTCCAACTAGAACTTAAATATGTAAGTTAACTACATTTTGAAATTTCTACCGACCTCCTATTAGCTAGCATGTAGGTGGTAGTTTAAAAATTGAGTTTCCGGCGACCCAGTTCATATTGTTCGGTTGATCAACGTTAATCTTGTTAGAACTCACTCGTATCTCGTGCAGTACATTTATCATGGAAAATCTAGTTAGTGTCTCGTCCGGGGAACAATGCTGTCACATATTAATACAATACAGCCTTCTTTACAATTTCCTTGGCTGTAATAAGCCACGTAAAAGAGTTTCTCTCAAGCGTTTTTAAAAACAGGACTACCAAATCGGTTTAAAGAAATCTTCTTTCATGAGCTGGTTATTTATTTCCTAGCGAATTGACCAGATCATCTATACGCTTAAATACTGGAAAAGAAAAAGGATAATACCCTAATAAAGTTACCAAAATATGAAACATTACAAATGATAAAACATTGGCTATAAAGACGTGACGGCTTGAATGAGCGTTCCGTAGGCCTGGATTTTCTAAATCTGGAAACTGAACGAGCTCAGCCTATATTTATTTTCAAATATAAAGTAAGTACTTAATCGAGTAAAAAAACCTGTTTCGGTTACACAATTAAAGCTACAAAATATCATTTTATGAGGAGAGCAAAATAAAGGCACGTCTTACATAATAGGCAATCTACCTGATATTATCTATATGGGCTTCCTTACTAAAGTTTGCGTATATTTTATGCTATCCAAATATAATTCGTATTCCGACTAACAAGGAAGTGCCGTGAGTATATCATAACATGATTGTAATTGCCAAAAATAAAATGAGTCTGTTTGCGTTCACTATTTGTGTCATATTAAACAGCGTAAACCTGCTTCAGTCACTCCATTACTCGTTCTGTATTTAATAACGCGGATCTCATGCAAATTGTTCTTTGCTGGGCGTATTGTTTGCAATTAAAACAGACTTCTCACCGAAGCTGCAGCACGCGTAAAGCCTGTCACATAAACTCTTAAATTCTGATGTATGACCATTGAAATTGCCTTTGTATTGTGTCTCGTGCTCAACATTTATCATGTCGAATCTAGCTCCGGACATGTCCCGCGGACAAAGCTTCTTATTTAACGACGCAGTATTATTGAGGGACAGCTATAACAGCCGGTGCTTTGCGCTATTTTACTTTTATTACAGCAAACCGGTCGACAAGTTATAGATGTTTAAGGGGACAACATATTTATTGTTGTTACTAGTTTTTATTATCACTGCTAATACAGTAAAACAAGCGATGGTGGCAAACCGGATAAGTGGCCTGCATGCAAGTAATGTGGGTCGAGTTCGATTCCGACCGGCAGTAACAATGTGGATTTCACTTTGTGGAATTTATATTTACTAGTCACATGACTTACCATCTGCTAACGGTGAAGGAAAACATCGTGAGGAAACTCACATACCAGTAGAACTAAATTCTAGGTGTATGTGTGGGTGCTACAATAGATTAGTAACTGGTCGATAAGGCAAAAAAGCCTCTATGGCTCTAACCCAAAAATAATAAATAAAAAAATCAGTAACAACAATTTGTAAACGAGGGTTAACTATATTTGTTATCTGAGAAAACTTCACATTCGGTGTTATCTTTTAAAGCGCGAACTCCCAGTATCACTTACCTTGTAAACGCAAGTACTACTTGTAACCACATATACGGTGCATAAATACGGTCAGGATACGAGGATATGAGCCCATCGCCTAGGAAGTACCACATTAACCCATTTCGCCCGGAAAGTCTGTATAACTACAAAATGGAATTAGATTGTCTACCGTCCATAACCCAAAAGGCTTTGTGACTTACCTAGTTATTAATATAATTGTTAAGATAAAAGAGAACAACGAAACAGCAATGTCGCGAACAAAGGCACAATTTTTATTATATCTTATGTTCCAATCAAAGAAATCGAATGATTCCGAGAAATCCAATATACCCTTCAGAACCTTCAAACCTCCAAATCAGTAACAGATATAACGAAGACAATGCCGTCTGTAGAATCGAATATAAATTCCTCTCCGTTTCAATTCATCTATTTCCGAACAATGACCGGCCTGTGATCCAATTAAAATTAAATTTTAGTTTGCTAGGAAACAATTAAATGAGAGACGGCAGTTCCCTATTGCTTCTGTTATACTCGTATATACTCGTAAGTCAAATTAAAATCAATTTATTGAAAGGGGCCAGTCCCGTCCAAACTTTAACAAGCAATCCTTAATGAAGATGTCAGTTTTAGTGACAGCAATATTAGTTCAAGGTTGACCTTGCCATGAACATTGATCAGATATGTTGATACATACAAAATTTAATAGGTACGCACTTAGAGTCATCATAAGAATTAATTAGTTGAAGCTATATAACAAACTTATATTAATTTCGCTCCAATCGCTATATCATCATCATCATCATTATAAGCCATAAAAGTCCCGAGTCCCGCACGAGTCTCCTCCAAACATTGTGGAGATAATTTTGCCTACTAGTCACACGCTGGCCAGACGGGTTGGTATAGGGTTTTGTTTCCAATTTTGCTTTTCTCAAAGTGCCCTTGTTTACTTAAGGTTACTCCTTTAGTCGCCTTTATTTTTATATTTCGCAAAATGTATTGTGTAGTTATATGGAACAAAAAATCTGACCCATTTTCCTTAAACTATCGTCTTTTCGCTATAACTTTCGGAGTCGTGACGACACGACACGAAGAAACTCTTTCAATTTTAAGTTCCACAATTTGAACTGGAAAAGTAATCTCCAAGTGCATTTAAAGCTTTGGGAAGCGCAGTATCTGGGCTTAGGTCAGCATTCACTCCGTTCAAAGCCCACAATCTAAAGTCGTTAGCGGTTGATTAATGAGCCGACGAGAGTGGGGATTATGCGCTAATTCCGCAAAAAAACCCTATCTCAAATGAAAATAAGCGTCTGCACAGTCGTTCAATTTTTTTCTCTAACTTTCAAATTGAATACCAGAGAATGTTGAGATTTCTATGCTTAATTTAGTAGATGGTAAATGTCGGTTGAATATTAAACAAGCGAAATTAAATTCCAAGGATGAATTACGTTTGTTTTACCTCAATATCAAAACTTCTACGTGGCTATACTGTATAATACTTTCCAGAAGTTATTTTACCAAATGGTATTTAACTTCTTCATGGTGTGCTCACTCGTGCCTACGATTACTCTCAAGCTATTTTAAACTCGCCCCTCCTAGATTTCATTTCCGTCAAATGTATGAACGAAAACAGGGCAATTTAAATCTGATTACATATTTTTATGTCTAAAATTACAAGTAAATTTCTTTTAAAATAGTACCACTTGTTTCGTACGAAAAACCGGTAGGTAACTTAAATTTTATACAATAAAAGTTTAACGGTGCTTGAGTTCAGCTCTCGCCACATTTTCCAACACGTTCTTTTAATGCAACGAAGAGATGAGAACCCAACATGTGACGCACTTCAAGACATATTTCTCGGGAACGTGTTACAACCAGATGCTCCTTGGGATTCTAACATTATCCCTCCAATTCTCTCGTCGCGAACCCGATGTGACAAACTTTAAACAGTCCGTCCGTGAGAATGCAAAGTAAGTTTCAATGTTTTTGTATTTTATCATTCTTGTTGTCATGTCCACGTAATAAATTTGAAGTAAAGGGACCGTGGCTAGTCCCTATACGGAGTTTAAGCACAAACGACGTATTGAGAATGAATCTTTTGACTCTCATAATATTTATGTCCAAAAATATTACTATTCTTATTTTATTGAAATCATATCTAATACTTTGATATTTTTTGAAAAGCACGGATAGACGTGGGCGTTTACATTAACTTTACATATTAATCACTCTAAAAATGAAATGACTATTACCTCAAGTGTGCATTCTGTCGACATTGGATGAAATAGTGTCAATCAAATGTAAAGCATTAATTACAATAATTATTTCATGTTCTGAATCACAATATTTAACCTATTCACGCAAACAGCATTTTCATTTAAACTAACGTATAATAATTCTATGAATTTCGATCCCCGAACAACTTATCTTCTACTTCAGTTAAAAGTCCAAAATCAAAGCGTTTCCAAGTTGGAATCGCTTGTTTAAATACTGTTCTAACATTATTTAAACGGAGGTATACATCAAATAACTTGGTATGATACGGTGTCTTTAATCTGAATCCCATTAATTAAAGAAAACGGTAGACAGACCAGAAAGTACGTAAAGATAAATTATATTTGTGGGAGCGAATTTCGTATTCATTAATTATGTGTTTAAGTTATGTGAGAACAGAAAGGCTGTGTGAATAGTTCTACCGATATTTTGTTTGCGAGTACAAGGTCGAATAGGTTCTCTATAGAGCACTTTGGGGAATCCTTTATTGGAGATAATAAGGCCAAGTTTCGCGGTGGGTTTTCGTTAAGTGTAGCCTACGGTATTGTCTTATTACTACTACTTAGAGTAATACAATAAGTTATGTCTATCGATATTTCAACACGTTTGGAAATAATGATTAAGCTACACGTAAGAGAGCTTGCTTTACAAGATAATATTGGTGAGAAAATGCAAAATATTGGGATGGATAGATAGAGGAGATTAAACCGATGAAAGACAATACGATATTTTCGTTAAACGTACTTTTGGTCTGCATGTTATATATCTCTCCCTATAATAATCTATACTAATATATGTAGGTATTAGTTATGCTGAAGAGTTTATTTGTTGGCTAGAACGCGCTAATCTCAGGAACTATTGGTCCGATTTGAAAAATTCTTTTAGTGTTGGATAGCCCATTTATCGAGTAAAATTATACCCTAAATAACATCACGCAACGAGTAATAGAAGCTGAGTAGAGGCCAATCAAAGATCGACGGGAGCAAAGCCCCACGCACCAGCCAGTTTAATTTATAAAATGCTAACTTCCTCCTGGACTTCACCGACATAACCTATGGATTTTAGTCTTAGCCTTGTAATTATCTATTCTTAACCTAAAATCACTTTGTTTACACCTTGAAAGGAGGACAAACAAAATAGGTACTAAAAGTACTACAGATTTTTTTAAACTTAAATAAATAGGCTCTGAACCACTGTCTCAAAATCTTTATTTCATGTAATTTTCACTCGAAAACGGACCCATTCACGAGACGGTACCCAAATATTATGTGTACCACATATTGTAATTCAATTCAATAAGCCATTCTGTTGCGAACATGAGCTTTACAACGCGATACAGATAATGTACTGAACATAACATTATATTACGGTTATATATTTGGGTACTTTATCAAAGGAGGATTGAGTAAGCTTTACCTGCACACTGAATAGATTCTATCTAGGTACACGTTTGATGTATCCATGTATCTTATGTCCACGTTACGAAGAATAAAATAGTTATTTATAGTATTGAAGGTGAAATTCAAGTATTGGTACCCATCTTATTTACTATTATTATATAGACTGGCCTGTTGGTCTAGTGGTTAGTGACCCTGACTGCTAAGCTGGAGGTCGTGGGTTCGATCCCCACCCAGGACAAATCTTTGTGTGATGAGCATAAAGGTTTGTTCTGTGTCTGAGTGTAATTTATCTATAATATGTATGCATTTACAAAAAAAAATGTATTTATGTAGTATATCAGATGTTTAATACCCATCACACACAAGCAAATATAATTGCTTACTTTGGGACTAGATGGCGCTGTGTGAGTGTGTTAGAATATCAATACTAATATTATAATATTATTTATAAATATAATAATTCGCGTTTATAATAATACCTATTAATATTATTATTATAAACGCGAAAGATAGATAGGAATAGAATAGAATATTATTCGTTGGTATAGAATATAGAATGTACCTACATTCTATATTCTATATATAGCCAAATTAATAAGAGACCGTGAATTCACGGTCTCTTATTAATTTGGCTCCCTTCGCTTCGGGGTGCTCATATAGTTTACATTTTTTGGTTGTGGTTGCATAATATATTTTATACATATTTGTGAACGTAAAATAACAAACTGAAAATCTCTTTGTATTCTTACAGAACAGGGAAACATAATCTTTTACACAATAAAATATCGAATATAAGCCTGTGAATGTATTGGCCCGTAGCACAGCCGGGCACCGTCCGCATGAAGGATCGAATCAAAGGGATCGTAAGTGCATATAGGTGTCAATAGAATGGACTGTCACTGAAGAAAATAGAGAAAAATTACGAACTATCTGCCGATCACGCCCCAGTTACGTACTATACAGATTCTTTTATAGAAGTATTTCGAAGTTGGCGATCTAGTACTAAAATACACTTTTACTTTTTTACGATCCACTTTCCTGATAAAATCGGGGAGCTAGGAAAAATATAAGCTTACATCGGATTGTCTTGCTCGAGTCGATTTTAGGAAGTTTCTTACGGTTAGATTTAACTTAATTCAAGCGTGACACACACCAGAAACAATTATGAGGATAACTAGCGAGCCGTCCCGGCTTCGCACGATTACAATTTAGTAGTGTCAGAACTGTCGAGAGGCACATTTTTCTTTGACTAGATTGACAAATATCGTTATAGCACAAACTAATTTGCACAATCTATACAAATTTAAAAAAAGTGTCTGTTTGTAATAGCAAAATAATGGTTTTTTAGAGTACCTATATGAAAGTACGTAGGGTACCTATAACAAAAACACACTTTGTAAAATTTCTGTCTGTTTGTTTGAGGTAAACTCCGAAACGACTGAATCGGTTTCAACAGGACTTTTAATGGCGGGTAGCAAATATCACAAGAAGTAACTTAGGCTACTTTGATTTTAGAAAAAATATAAGGGTTCCGTTAAAAAAAAATTAAAAACCAATGAACGCGGGATTAGTTATCCACGCGAACAAAGTCGCGGGTTCAGTTAGTGTACATCGGGACCAAACATAGCTGACTGATGCTAGATATAACATGTTTAAAAAAAACACTTTAGTTTCCGTATCAGCTAGTCAGTATATTAGCAATGTTGTTAGACCATACGCTCTATCCTGCGCTAAGCAAAATACAGAATATTTAAACGCTTCGAAAAAGCGTGGAATCTCCGGGGAAACGAGACCCCACTTTGCGATATTGCTATTGGTATTTACACTACTGTATACTACTGGTCCTAAATAAAACGACAACCGTCACAGTATCCTGTTACAAATCGGCTAGGCTTGGGAAAACATCTATGGATCAACAAACGTTGATGGTGTTTGAATACGCGCCCGTACATTTGTTTGCTGTTAACTTACGAGTATGTGGCTATTCTTTCCTTAACTTGATACGTATGTTTCTGTTTGTTTTGTTTATATTACAAACTGATTTGCTGAATGAGAAGGTATATGTAGATACCTACATAGCGTATGCATTATATGGCCTAAAGCATTGAACATATCTCCGATGTTCTTCAGGCAACTTCCGTACTAGACGATACTTAACTTTAAAATTTTATTTAGTAAAACCGTGTAATACTTAAGTCTATACGCCTAAAGACGATTATTCAATGAAAAAATTGTGTTAATGACAGATTACTGCTAACTGACGTCTCTGAGTGCGGAAGTTAGTCGTTCTTAACTAACGTGAGGAATGATTCTAGTCCATTGATGTAAGGTGGGAATGTGATCTAAACAATCAATACCTTGGCACGTAGGATTTATGAGAAAAATAGAGATTTACAAAAATTATACGAGAATGTATTCGGTCTATGTATTTATTTTATTACCTTTCAAAAGATACAGAACTGAAATAAGATCGCACCACTACTTCTTTGATCAAACATGTAACAAGGAATTTAGTATGTATTGGCTTTGGAATAGCCGTGTAAATTTATTTCCAGGGGCCAGGTAAATAATAAAAATCAGTATATATCTTACAACCAACTTGTCAAGACAAGAGCAAACAAACGAATGTTCAAATTCCGAGTCACGAGCTAGACTTGATGTAAATTTCAGAATTTGGTCTCGTAAGTCGTGCTACCATGAATTTTGAAGAACATGAACTGACCTGGTATATTTCGCATTTTATACGAGACTATGTTTTTACTAAAGTAATAAAATATAATTCTGGCACCAAAATAAAGTGCAAAATTGCTTTTTCTTTAACAAGTGTATGGATAAGCATGACTAATTTGTTTTGCTAACTTAAATCAAATATGAGACCACTAAACGTCACCAATAACACAAACTGGGTGGTTTTATAATGCACCCACTATTACGTAGCGTGAAAGCAGGCTAAAAATAGGTAAATTCTTGACTACAATACGAAATTCATAATATTTCTCAAGACCTCAATCATTTACGTCTACAAGTCTTAGGACATACAAAAAGTCCACAAAAAACTACAACCAAATAAATATCATTTACCCAAACACATAAATAGAAATCAACCCACAAAACAAGAAATAAAACTGTATCCTCTATTCAATCCGTGTCTACGATGCAGTTCCGAGAAGATTCGTGAATAAATAAAACACAACACCCATGAAACTTGTCCGTCATTGTGAGTTGTAGTGGTGACCCTACTAAAACATGCAGATGACGAGGTACTAGAGCATAATATGAAACTTTTACAAGGCCAAAGCCAAGGTAAGTAAATATATATCGATATAATACACCGGCATGATTTGATACACTTACGTGGATTCGTTCGGTTCACGTAGGGTATCTTGATATTTTTTGCGGAAGAAAATGTATATTTTATTGAAAGATTTTCCAGGTTTTTATTTTATTTAGACATCAGTTAAATACGTGTACGTAATTATATAAAAAATAATTGTGGTATATTTATTGGTTCTATTAAAAAAAAAAACAAATATGTTTCATAGAATTCGTGGATGTTTAGATGTTTGGAAAGAAGATCTATTAGGCCACTAAAGGTAAAAGTAGTACGTGAGAATCTTGAAAATGTACGCGATGAAGTCTCGAGTGAGTCGACCGTCACGTCTTTCTGTTTGAAAGGAAAATAATGGACTAAGCTTAAGGTTCCTTTCAGTGGAGTAGTAGTGGAACATTACTCGTTAAATCCAATTAACTTTTTTTTAGTTCTGAATATAAATCCAACTTCCAATTAATATAAAGGGCTATCTTCGTATCACAGTATGAAATGATCTACTTTATTCAAACCTTAATGAAAAGTTATGCGGTGACTTTCTTACATAATGCAGATTCCATCATACTAATATACTAGTCGTACTAATCATTTTTAAGAAAAAAAAGTTACGCTGCTAATGGCGTTCGCAACTATTAATAGCAATAATAACTGTGTTCCATTTTTTTTTACAGTTATTTTAGTTTTCTCTTCTTTTAAGGATATACGGCATAAGCAAGCAGCTTTGTTAGCGAATGCCTTACTTAACTTTAACCGATGACATTCCAAGACATATTTTCATATTTTTTTCTGCAGTAATCGATCAAATAAGTAAATAAGACAGTGAACATTTTCGTAAAAAAAACAAATCAAAACATAATACCGAAATCCTTCAGCACACTGCACAAAATTGTATTAGATTTAAAGTCTGAAGAAATTTCATTTCCTATTTGCCCGAAGTCAGATTCCAAGTTCTATTTCAATTTAACATAAGAAAATAGCTACTCCAAAACATGTGACGTTACAATATCAAAAACAAATCATAACAAACTCGGTTGCAAGCCACGTATATACGAGTACATCAAGTTTATCTTTAAAATAAAGACGTGTCCGTAAACAAGTATTCGCTACAGTCGCCTCGAGGACCGACAGAATCCCCCGTTGTTTATGCCCGCAAGTTATAAACAACCAAGAATATGGATATTGAATTTTGTTTGAATAAGACAAGCCTCATTTCGTATTCGCGACACGTGTGCTCTAATAAAACTTTTGTAAGGGGATGAAATATTTTGTAAATACATAAGATCAATAAAATTGGTTCCCTCTGTACAACGATTTTGCGGTGGACGTGACGTGTAGACAAATATCGGAGTCGTACACTCGTATCAAGGTTTTATCGGTTATGAAGGTCCAATGTTACTTCGAATGCTCTCGAGTGGTTTTCGAAATGTTCAAGTGAGTATCGTTCTGCTCCAAATTGAGCAATATGAACAATATATTCGGCCAATGACATGCGTCAATGGCCAAGTATTTTGTCGTTTATTGTTTTGTTATTGATAAAGCTCGGGCGCAACCAATTGGAGACGACGGGAACTGTTTTTTAACAACCAATAGAATTTTATTACGTCTGTGCATTAAATGATATCACATTTTAATGACAGGCCGCTGCACTACAAGTCTATATATTGTTGAAACACATCTCTCGTCCTTAGTTTTAGCGGAGCTCGACCCTAAATGGACTTTATTGGGGAACTTTTAATTTTGTTACAGATTTTCCGATACTTCAAAATATAGCAAGGAGGATGGTATCAAAGCATCATTCAATAAGGGCCCCTTTTTGTGTTCACCAGATGGCGCCACTGTCGAGAAAGGTCCTGAAGCATAGTTTTTTAGAAATCTTACATTTCGGAGACCTCACTCTACACCAAAGCCTGCAGCGGCGAATTCACACGTGATAGCTCTTATATATCTACAATTTCGGTACCTTTGTAGTTGTCGATTTTAAAATAATTATAATCATTGTTGTCAATGATACACATTCGTATTTGTCAGCGTTTCGTGGTCACTGAGGTTAACTCAGAATCAACTCAGAAAAATATATACCTTATTCATATTAATAAACAACTTCTACTACAAACTTTTGTCAATTAGCTATTTACAATTTTTTTCGGTGGTATTGTTAATACACACATCATATCCATGTGTAAGTGTCGTTGTGCCATTTTTTCCTCATGATGTTAATGTGGTGCCATTGATTGTTTGGTGTCGCAGTTGCTTCGCGCTACGATTCATCTGCATCGCACCGGATCGGACGTAGGTCACCACATAAGACTATAAGGTCAAGTATAGTATAGCGTACGTTACCTTGATATGTGGCAGCGCCAGCAGACGTCGCATCTCGTGTATGGCGGCGGCGGTGGCGGGCGCGGCGGCGGCGGGCGCGGGCCCGGCGTGGCGCAGGCGCGTGGCGGCCTCCAGCGCGTGGCGGCAGCGCGCGCGCCCCTCCGCCGCCGGCGCGCGACCCATCGTCACCACCACCGTGCACGCGATGCGGTCGTAGATCTACCACAAATGTTTTATTTCTAACTAGGTACAAGGTACTAGGTAACAAAATTATAGAAATATTTTATTTTATTTATTAAGATCCACCAACAGCTTACACTAGAACAATACATGACAAAATGCAATAAAAAATAACAGTTTAAATGTAGCAACTACTTATAGGTGAACACCGCTTACATTGACTTAGTATATGTGTTCACAATGGTCACAAACCAGAATAAAACATTAATAAAAACCAGCAAACTAATAATGGAAATGATACGATTTTATATACAAATTTAGAATTTAGGTACAAATTTAGAAGAAAAATAAATACTTATGTAACTATAAACCACCTGCTGGTCTTATTAAAGCTCTGACAGTTCTTCCCATTACGGCCGCCCTAAGAAATGGCGAAGACAGACTAGCAGTCTTTTTTCGGTAATCAAAAGTGACGCAGGACTTTTAAGTAATGAAAACGTGACAGAATAAGAAGAAACCTTCCTCGTAAATCACTCTCAGTGAAAATTGGATCAAAATCCGTTGTGTAATTTAGAAGACGATACTCTGCATGTACGCTTCGGGACATACACGGAAGGGAAAAGAATTTATTTTAAACTATGTATCAAGATTTTCTCCATTATAAAGTAGCTATTTCATCGTAAAAAGCTGCCGGGATAAGCAGAGGTATATCACACCCATATATATCTAGCTATTCTATAATCCCATATAATAGAGGGGGAGGGGGCGGGCCCATTGCCATTAACTAATTCCGGACGAATACTGGGAATATCAAGACAGAAAAATCCATATCAGGTACAGAACTTTTCTGTTAGCTTTTTAAATTTTAAGATAATAGCTAAAACTACTTCTAAATATTTTTAAAGGACACAAATTAAACAGAGACTTAAAAGTATTTTTTTTTTTTTTTAAAGACAACGCCCGCACTAGGGTACAAGCACTGTGTCGCGGGGAGCTTTACAAACATGAAACTAACGGACACAAAGAACACTCAGACAAGAAACAAATATCAATGAATCACACAAATATTTGTCTCGTGTGGGAATCGAACCCACGTCACCCAGCACGGCGATGTAGTGGCGAGGCGACCACCTTAACCACTGCGCCACGGTGACAGTCAATGTCTAAAAATCATAATGTTTTTCACATTTTACCAATATATTAAAAAATCTATATACAATTACCTCTAACAGAGCTCTGAGCTGCGAGTCATCTAGCACACTGTGAAACAGATCAGGGTCCATGAACAACGGTCCATCTTGTAGAACAGACACGTCATCCAAAGATTCCACTACCAAATTCACAGCTGAAACAAACAGATGACGTACATTATTATATCATATTATATTTAAAAAAACATTCCTGATATGATTAGGTGAGGCCTACGTCCGGCAATGGACAAAAAAGTTATGATGATAATAAGTTCCAAGATAGTAGGTTAGGTTTTTTCTGGAACCCTCGAGTGTCCTAGCTCGGTATTTGAAAGGTTTCTGACTAGTTTTCTAGCTTGTAGGAGTCACAGCAATGTAAGTGTGGGATGAATTGTTGTACGTATGCCATAGATAAAAAAAATTGTATTAATTTAGTGTGACACGGCTTCCTGTGTAATAATGACGTCACTAGGAGGGCGTTACTATGTTTCAAACGCTACAAAATATGACATAAGAAAACCTCTCGGCTCTGTAGATAGAGTAGTGCAGGCCCGAGCCCAACAGTAGGACATTTATGGGTTGCTGATGATGAACAATAGGACAGCGTTTAATGCCACTGCACACCTATTCTTGACAGACTATATTAGAAAACGAAGGAGATAAATAGTGCGCATTTCGCCACTAGATGGATACGGCGCAAACATAGATGGCGTTGTTGTAAATATATCAATATCTACAACGACGCCATCTAGTTTTATACTAAAGTAGCTCTAAGTGGAATACGCTTGAATGTTACTACATAGTTTCAGTGTATCCTACGTACATACTCCCAGAAACAATTTACGAGATGCTTTTGAAATCGATTGCATCACTGCATTACTTAACTAACTGTAGGAATTTGAACCATTAATAATGATTACAATAATCACTATCAATGACAGTATAGATATAGATGTCGTAGGACGATTTAATTATTTGAATTGACGCGATATTCCTACGGATCTTTGGACAATTAGAAATGGCGAAAACATATCTCAATACCACTAAAACATAGGAGTGTTGCTTCTTAAGGCGAATCCAACACGTAATTGTACAAATAAAGTTAGAAGGCTAGTTCGATGTTACTATTTTTTTGAAACATTTTCGTCATTGTTTGACTATTATCCGCAAAATCCATAGAAATTTCGCGAATATTCGATATATTAAATCATATTTAGACATTTATACCGTCTCGAGCTATCTGTCATCGAATCATGAAATAATCCCCTTGTAGTACTCACCAGCGGCATTAGCTTCCTCCAACATGACCTGCTTGCGCGCGGGCTGTTCCTCGTCCTCCTCATCATCAGCGGCGGCGGCCGCGAGCGTCGCAGCGCGCAAGCGACGGCGACTATTGAACTTCTTGAGTTCTTCCACGGTACCAGCGAGATGGATACGGTTTTGTTTCTCGCGGTCCTGTTAATGTTTGTATTCAATTAAGTTTACAAGTGTCATGTATTGAAACAGAAAAGTAAATAAAATATCAGTTCAAATTCCACTGTTATAAGTTCTGAGGGTTTTGAAAGAATTGTATAAGAGTAAGTGGTAGAAGTAGCTTTCTTCATCTTATGAGGAAACATTATAAGGATTATTCTATTTAGGAGAGTTATGAGATATATTTACATTAGAGAATTAGCTCAAATTTATTATTTTTCCGCTGAGTTATTTCCTTCTCAAATAGCTATAAAATAGAGATATCTCTTTACAAATAAACAAACATAACATCAAGCAGTCTTCCCAAAAGGAACCCCTTTTGGGGAAAAGGCTTGACGTATTGTTTGTTTTTGAGCAATTGTTTTACTAGGCGTAGCGAACCAATACCACTTGTGTTACCGATGGCACGCAAAGGAAAATTATGTACTTGATCTAAAATAAGTTAGTAGTACTGGTTTTTTTTTTCATTTCATTCATCATTCATGAAAGATTTCGTAGCCACATTATTCAATTAAAAAAAATAGGCGTAAAAGGTAAAGTTTTCCATAAATTTATCAGAAATAAATAAAATATGACTTACCCTTATCCAACGATGATTAAGTACTTCTTGTATATTGATTCTCTGAGTGTGGTCCACTGTTAGCATTCTCTGAACCAAGTCCTTAGCTGCGTCACTGATGTCATCCCACATTGGAGCGTCGAACTAGAAACAACAACTTTTTGCTTTTAACCAAGCCTACTAGTAAAAGTATTATATTAATATAAATGTGAAAGTGTCTTTGTTTGTGCTAGTTCCATGTTACCACGGAGCAACGAATCAAATTTGTTTTTTAACCGATTTTATTTTAAAAATAGGCGTCACAACATGTTAGTAAAGACTCTTCTAACTCAACTTTTTAAATGCATTTCTTAATAAAAATGCACAAGTGTTTTTTATACGTTTATTTATGTATATTTTAAGTTGCACTGGAGCTATACGAAACAACGCGCCAACGAGTGATACCGATACCGATATAATCGAGATAATTTGATTTCGTGTTACCATGGTCTAGTCTAATCTAAAACTTACCCTCAATCTCCCACGGCATATAGCTTCAAACAGCCGCTCGCGAGTACCAGTGAATGGCAGGTACCCCACCAACAGTACATGCAACAGTATACCGGCCGCCCACACGTCCACAGGCTTCCCGTACAGCTGACTGGAAACCACCTCGGGAGCCATGTAATGAGGAGTCCCGATACGTCCTGAAATATATTACATTATATTTACACGTGAAATAAGGTACACGTAAATAGGGAAAACGATAGAATTATATTTTATTTTCATGAATTTTCTTTGATCCAATGGGTAAAATACTTATTGGAAAATAGTAAAATCTTCATAAAAATTTTGTATTTTAAATTGATTCCATAATATATTTTAATTGGCATCAGACCTGTTGTATTAATATGAACCCTGAGAAACAACATTTAATGTTATTTTACTTTAACTCAGGGTAATTCTAAGACCATTTATCAATAACTGACAAATGGTCTCTTTTAGACTTATATAAAGTAAGTATAGTAACTTCCCCATTGGAATTTTTATACACTTACAAACTAAATGTTATTCAGTTCTTCCCATACCAACACCAGAGAAAAATTATGTAAAAATATGTAAAATTGGTGACATGTGCATCGACATAATTATTTGACAGAAGGGTAATGTGCAAGAATTTAAAGTGTATTTTTTAAAATATATATATTAAACTTTAACCAGGTATTATTTACACGAAACTATACCAACAGAGACCCGTGGTAAATTCATGGAATGGAACCTTCACCGTAAGAATCTTTTGACACTGTACCTATTTATTATAGTTTCATTTTAAATTACCTTCCTAGTGGTAGGTTACTCTTGGTCAGTTTTTTTTTTTTTTTTATACCACTACGGTGGCAAACAGACGTACGGTCCGCCTGATGGTAAGCGGTTACCGTAGCCTATGGGCGCCTGCAACACCAGGGGCATCACGAGCGCGTTGCCGACCCTTAAGAAACCTATTCACTCCTTCAATTTGGTACGCAGTTAAACCCATAGCCCTTGTTTGATGTTCAAAAATCAAACAAAAGATTATTTTGATAGTATAATATTATTACGTGACTACAAGTCTATAACGCAATCTAATTGGTGTCAAAAGTTAACATATGAAAATGTACTCTATGGCTTAAGCAGTAAGAATACATTTTCATTCTTCGGATTGACAGCTATAGCCATCCGTAGCGTATTAATGTTAGCGTACACGCTGTAAGTTTACAATTCGTTGAATAATATAGCGAACGAAAACGTTCAAGGTATAAATACCAAAGAACTATGCACAAAGCATGTGTTTCCAGCAGATCACTTTAGAACAAAATGGTCCACTACTAAAATGGCAAAGGGTGACAACTTAGAGAAGCGAATGGCGGAACAGAAGTCACACGTTTTCCATACATTATGTTATATTGTCATTCCTCTTAAATGATACGAATGACAAGTATATCTAAGCACTTTTAATTCAAGATCATTGATCAGAGTACCTCCCTAGATTAAAACAATAGCTTATTTCCGCCAACGTAATATTTGGTCTAGCATCAATCACTCATTTCGTGACGATCCAATCAATTGTCGAAAGTAGTTAATATGATTCAAACATGATTACAGAATTTTTTCTTCAAGATTTACTTCGTTCTGCTTTAGTTCGTTTTCATAAATCGTCACCCTAGGATGGCTGTCTGCGTTGCGTGATTCTGAGGCATGTGTTAGCAACCACAGACAGACCGCTAGCTTGCCTTCAATCCACAGATGACTCTTCGCATTAGGCATCAGTGCGGGCTTGCCCGACCATCAACTACAATATCACGCACCGTTTAAAGCCACCTTTATAGTGTAAAATCATGCCATAAGCGAATAACGTATTATAAAATATCTGTTTAACTACAAACACTACGTGTATTTAGTCAAAACTTGACCGCGTTCTTCGGCGATTTTTGCTAAAACATTTAGTCTTGTCGATATTAGATACAGTTTTTTATTGACAACAATGAAAGAATGAAACAGGGGTTTTAAAGTTAAAAGTGTTAATGCAGAAATGTGCCAACAACGGTTAATAGTGATCACAAGCATGTCCGTTATTAAAAGACATGTGGTATTATAGGGCTGCCATCCTGTTAGTTTTCTTATGTCTTTTAGAATTAATTCTATTATGAAGTAACTTTAATCTAAGCGAGGAATTTAAAGCCGATACGGAATTAAAAAAGGTGCCAAATATCGGGAGAAAAAAGAAGCATTTTATACTCAAAATATATTACAACTAGATACCTATTTAAGATTACAGGGAACTTTATTGACAATCATTCCATTCTTGATCAAATAATAACCTCAACGAACATGAGCGAACTTTGAGTCCACTAGCGCCATATACGCTAATCATTAAATAAGGTTCCCTTTTAAAATTAAATGTATTAAAAGAACGCATTAAAAAGTTCATATACTTAGTAACAAACAAATACATAGCACTGCAAAACAGCTTTTATTCTTTACTTATTGGAGTCTTTTATAGTAAGTTGGTATCTTTAATTAGATTTACTGTTTGGTATAAAATTTTGATCGTAGTACGACCCACTAAAGCCCTAACCCTTAAAATGTATTTATAACATTTAAATAAATGCAGCAACGCTGTTGATATGTTCGAATGACGTCATAGATGGCAACCCTAAGTGTATGAGACATTGTGCGATGATATTTGCACATAATGTCCATGCAGGGCACTGTCTTACCATACTCGTCTGATTTGAGATAAGCTTGGCCCATCGGACCCATTAGCGGTCGGGTGTCCATCACCAACTCTGTATAACAATTCCTATAGTCACTAAATGGGAAACAGTTCCTTTATTTTTTTATCTTCAAAGTCGACAGGTCGACAATCGAAAATGCACTTTATTTGAATGGCAATAGGGCGTATTTCCATTTGACATAAGCGAGTATACATTTATAAAGCCAGATTCGGTTCTTATGTTATTTCAACAATGTGAACATAATATACATAACATAACATAACATAACATAGCATCACGCCTTTTTTCCCAAAGGGGTAGGCAGAGGTGTTTCACACCCACATTTCGCCAGCTATGTTTGGTCCCATGAAATAGGGGGCGGGCCTATTGTCATCAACCGGGAACATTTGTTTACCAAACTCCGGGAAAATCTTAATACTGGAATTTCATGATAAAAAAGTCCAATACCATTTTTACCCGACCCGGGAATCGAACCCGGGACCTCTTGCACAGCAGTCGTATACACTTCCCGCTGCGCCACCGAGGCAGCAGAACATAATATAGAAACTAATAATATACATAGGAGCGATATCCTAAATATTGAACAGTATGTAGCCTGTCTTTCTACTGTCTTGAACAAATTGATGATAGCTTAAAACGGCGAAATGAAAATACGCCCTATTATTAAATAAGTAAGACTTTTGTTTCAATGTCTTTTCGACGAAAACGGGCTACAATGTTGTTTAAAAACTCTTATTCAAGTCTCAATGAATGAAAACATAAACTTAAAACATGTTATGTTAATGTTATGTTTTATAACTTCGTCGTGTGGAATAGTGTATTATTCAGTAATCGTACATATTTTTATGAATTGTATTATAAAACGTGCAAACTAAGGTTGAAAATTGTACGATGCACTTATACCACAGCTGACGAATCGTTAAAGCTTCCTATAAACCAGAGATTTTTTAGATTGACCAGCCATTAATTAAATGATCATAACACGGCCCATGGAGGCCGACATAGATCACCGAGTACCTTTGCTAATATTTAAAAAAAAATTTACTCTTCAGCTGTAAAATAAGCGCAGCAGTTTTCTATGTTAATTATTTAAATAACAATACCGTACACTTTATTTCCATAAATTGATATTTAATTTATCTTACGAATACATTACACTTTTACACTAATTAAACGAATGGTAGTTGATATTTCTTATACGTATAAACTTTATTTAAATTTAAATGGTTTTTCATCATCCTATCAGCCCAACGACGTCCACTGCTGGACAGAGGCCTCACCTAATTTCCGCCACAGCGAGCGATTTTGTGCCGCTTGCAACCAACGGCCACCTTTACACATATACAACCATATAATAATAATATCATATAATAATATATGAATTAAAGGTTTTACGATTTCAATTATCATTTCAGAAGTCAGCAAAGTTTTTTTTTATGTTTCGTCACTTTTTTATGTTCATAATCTATACAAACATTATAAAGCTGTTTAGTTAGTTTGTTAGTTAGGCTAAACGCTAGGAACTCAGGAACTCTTCTCCTCTAACTAGAACTACTACTAGGTCCGATTCGAAAAAATATTTGTGTTGGTTAGCCCATTTATCGAGACAGGACAGGCTACATAACGTCACGCTCCGGTCAATAGGAGCTGAGCAGTAGCCAAATAAAAACGACGGGACCGAAGCCCCGCGTGACTTCTAGTTGAAAATATTTTAGGGAGGCCGCGTATGTCCAACAATGGACGTAATACGGCTGATATGATGACGAGTAAGTCATACCGGGCGGCGCGCGATGTGCGGCGGGCGCGGGCAGTTGCGCGGCGACACCGAAGCCTCCAAGCTTGACTGGCGCGCAGTTGTCACGTCCTGCTAATAACACGCAGTGCGGCCGAACATCGCGGTGGACGATATCGTTCTCGTGGCAGTAGCGAAGCGCTTCTAGGATCTGACGCATGTAGTGGCTGAAGAAAAAATATAATAGATATTATATTACGAAGAATACTTCCCTCATCAACAATCAGCAATATTGGTTGAATGGATAAGGGACCGGCGTGCAAATCACGCGGTTCAATTCGATCCCGACCGGCATTACCAATGTGGATTTCACTTTGTGGAATTTAAATGTACTAGTCAAGTGGCTTACCATCTGCTAACGGTGAAGGAAAACATCGTGAAGAAACCCACATACTCTAGAAGAAATTCTATGAGTATTTCTTATCCACCAACCCGCACTAGGCCAGAGCGTGAGTGGATTATGGCCTAAACCCTCTCAGCTCTCTAGTTAGAGGAGAGGAGACCCGAGCCCAGCAGTGGGACTTAATGGGTTGTTGATGATGACTTCCCTCAGCTTACTTCTCATAAAATTCGTTGCGGTATAGTATGTTAAGTTTGCGCAAGGACTACCGAGCGTCATTGCTCGCAAGGGTTCATTGCAAATCCTGGCTTACAGGAGTTAAATGATGAGATTACCGGCATGACGTTTATGGGTTTAAATGATGATAATGATGATACAATAATGTCTCACCATGCAACTGCTTCACTGTAGACAAACCCAGCGGTAGCTCGTCGAACCACTTCGAAGCAAAGATCGGAACCATCCATACTGAAAATAAAACAAAATCTAATAAACACATTGGTTTTAAACAATACCCAAAACCACCATTACGACCAGTAGTTCCTGAGATTTCAGCTTTATAATATTAGTATAGATTATGTCAAAAAAGACCAATAGTCCGTAAAATCGAAAGCTGTTTACCAAAACCAAAATTTCACAAATATTTTATATTTCAAGTAAGTAATCTATCTAATCTATTGGCTAAATAAATATATTTTTTATTCATTGTGTTATTCTAGACTGCCAAACATACAAAATACAATAGAAATAATTTATACAAATAGAAGTTATTACTAGTTTCATGCTTGCCTGAATAAAGTAACTAAACTTCGCCATACTTTTAGCAACATCTTTATGAGAAGGAGATCTTAATAGAGAATTCGAATGTTTATATTTATGATTGATTAATACAAACCAATGATTTTTGGCTTTGGAATTTTGAATATCTTATAAGGTTTTAGATGTTGCTTGTTTTACCTCATAATAGCCAACCAAGAGTGATTATTTAATCAAATCTGTTTTTTATAAAGATAAAACAAAGTAAATACTGTTAACCTGAATCAATGACTTATTTTGTTGTTTTTGTTACTTAATTCGTCATCCCATAACACCGCACAATTGAAATAAAATTTGTACATACTTTTTTAAAGACGTCGTTTGGCGTTATCCCGTAGATTAATTACGATATAATAATTAATTTATATAGAGTATACATTTGTTTAAAATCATAATATGTGAAAAGAAGCATTAAAAAGTAGTAAATGATGATAAACTTACTACTCAAACACCATATACAGCATTCCCTCAGAGCTGTATGTCTCCAACAACTCCACAATATGCGGATGCTTCAGCATATGACATATTGTGGCCTCGCGTTTCAAATCTGCAATGTTCAAATCATATTTAATAAATATTCTAACAAAACCAAGGTAATGTGGAGTGGACGTTCCTCGTCTTATAATTATCGTCACAGTAGAATATAATAGAAGTTAGGCAGTGTTTAATTACAGTTCTTCTTAATTATCTTTGACTTGTAAACTTTTTCCTTTAGTTTATTCGTAACTTCTAACCAATAGGATTGCTTAATCTATCTAATAGACAGGCAGCCTAATACTATTGCACTACGAAATATTGATATTTCACAGGTGAAAGTGTAGTTTCCTTCTTATGTCAGGACATAAGAAGGAAACTACCTCAACTACTTGGTATCATAATGCAAATCATTAAGGAGTCGGCATTTTTCCACAAGTATTATCTCACTTTTAATCAATTTAAGGGAAAGCTACAATTGCTTTTACAAAGCTACTTTACTTTTGCTTTGACATGTCCACGGGGAATGTCGATTTACGCAAAGAAGATTTTCCTCAGGCTGCCTGAATAAAAATTTATTATTATTATCAATATTCATCTTTAGAGATTATAAGAATAATAATAAATCTTATTTATCTTACTGTCGTATTCCTTAATGCTGAGGAACGTCTCGCTTAATATTCCCATGAATACCCCGTTTCATGGAATCGGACTACTTTATAGATGTTAAAAAAACAAAGACTAGAACCTCATGAAAATATTTCAGATATTCTCTTAAATAGGAATACCTCTATTCGCAAGAATTGCCCTTTCACATCGTCTAGTTAAATTCAAAAGTACTATGCAAAACTGACTAACATAGTACCAAATTTCACTCTATTTGAACCGGCATTTGAAAAAGAAGAAGGCAAATTACCCGAAAACCTATTTACTTTATGATCATAAACTGTATTTGCTCTAGAGGTGTCAAGAATTGATACTAACATTGAGTAGGTGATTTGTATGTAACCTTCATTCATGACATACTTTCTAGTCTACATAATAAATGATCGGCGTCCAGTCGTCGAGTTGCGGAAACTTACCCATTATATCATGTTATACATGATAACAATAACACTGCCAGAGTATCTATACCTTACATAGTATTTAGAACAGCAAGTACCTAACATTATCGATTAATTTATGACCTGTTTGTTTGTAAAGGACTAGCTTCCGCCGGCGGCTTCATCCGCATGTCACTCAATGCTAACGTAGAATTCTAGTGGTGAATGTTTTTTTAATCATACAAAGTAAGATCACGCCTTTTTACCAACAGAGATGTAGGCGGAGACTATTTCCTTCCACCTGCCCCCTGATTCTGAGTTCTGACTCGTCGGATTGCTCCCGGATCGATTTTCGAATCTTAGTACGACGTATTTTTACGGTTTAGTTAATTAATGTTATAAAATTGTTTACCGTATAGAAAATTAAAAACTGAATAATATAAGATTTTTTCCTACAACCATCTATTTCTTTAACATTGAGTTGTTTAACTTTAATTAAACTGACATTTCCGGCTGAAAATATTCCGACAGCACAGAATCAAGGGGTTGCTACGATTCTGAAATACATCTTTCGCTTCTTCAACATTCATCTTTTTATATACATTCTCGTCGATTTAGGGTAGGTACTACTAATACCTTACATGAAAACTCACAAACATTACCTCAGTTTAGTATTAGTATAGAAATATAGATAGAATAAGATGGAATGATGAATAGCATTCGACACGTTACATATCCATCAATACCAAAGTATTGGGCTATCCCAGATATACGAGTTCCTTCTATCTATCCGTAGATCGGTAAATAGATTTGTGGGTTTTCCTGTCTTAGTTGGCAATAGATAGGTGTGACGCTAAAACAAGTAGTATGCTTTTAAATCTTCGCGACTACTACACATAAGTAAATATTATTAAATGACTCTACACGTACTTAAAATATTGTAAGAAATCGTAAACTTTATTACTTAAATATTTGCCCGACGACGTTTCGACCTTATTGCAGTTAGCCCGTGACTAAAACCGGTGCAATTCTTTCAAAACGTCAGTATACTAAACATAAGGTATTTGCGATTCCTTAAAATGTAATAAGTATGTGACGTAGATCAGTTTTATACCATTTACCTAAATAAGTAGTAACTATTAGGTAAGCTCTTTTTACCTGCAGTGCTAAGACCTGGGCTGGCAGTGAACCGGGCCACATCAACAATCTTGACAGCAAACTGTTGCGCTGTCTGTCGATGCACACAGCGACGAACCAGGCTGAATGGTCCCCTTGAATAAATTTATTGAAATAAGATCCAATCTAAATATAACAATAAATATTTTATTACTAAAATTATTTAATATCCATTCTTCGAAACTAAATAAATAAAAGTGAGTTATGAAACTGAACCCTCACAAGACAAAAGTTAGGAGATGCCTTAGAAGATCCTTTAAAACTGAAATCTTAGAACATTCTTTATTTAAACTGAAATGGAAGTGATTAAAATTACTGTCTATTTCTTTTGCCATTACTCTGTGTTATCATTAAATAATAGTAACACAAATCAAACATAGGTATTGATATAGTCACATTGAATAAATAGAATTAATGACTAGCTGTGCCCGCGACTTCGTCCGCGTGGAATTTAACAAAAGCTATATCTATAAAAAAAAGTTATTTAAAACTTTTTTTTTGTAAATACATACATTATTATATTGTATCTGTGACTGTGTTTTTTACAATTTTCTCCATTTAAGAACCTTCCACGGAGCTCAATGAATATTTAGAAAGAAAGAAAAAAATAGTACATTATGATACAAGTGCGGTAAGTTGATAATTACAGCCGAGGCGATATTGCTAGCCCGAGCCGCAGGCGAGGGCTACAAGAAAGCAGAGGCTGTAATTATCAAACCGCACGTGTGTCATACGACGTTTTATAACATATTTGCGAGGAAATAAATAAAATTCGGACTTTCTTAGAAAAAACAAATACAGCGAAAAGAAATAGCGCGCGGAATTATTTATACTTGTCACAAATTATCGATGCGCGCGCATCAGCGCTTTTTTTTTAAGGCAAAAACACAAAAACAGCCAGTATTACTAATAAAGTAAATTAATATTTTTATTTATTATTTATTTATATATTCTTTATTGTACACCACTTAAACATTACATTATTTTTGTGTTTTAGTACAGATAAATGGTTTTAATTTATGGTCCAAAATAATTAAATTAAAGAATTAAATGTTTATTTTATATAATTATATCATAATTATTTTATCTACCAAAGTTAATTAATTTTATTCATAAAATGTTGACACTTTTCTGACATAAAAACTCTTTGCTAAGATTTTAAAAAATAGGTACCGTTCGTTACGTACGGAGCCCTTTGATTATTAGTATGTGAGCATGAGAAGCCGTGCAATTTACTTTACATTACTGCACTAGTGCGTAATGAGATACATTACAACACTGAAATTGGTGAAATAAGAGATCCTTTACGAGCAAATATGTTATAAAAGATATTTATTTGTTTGCACACAACATTTGTAAAAACACATCAAAGAATAAAGATATAAAATGATGTTCATAACAAAAACAAATTTAAAAAAAGAATGTAATAAGTGACATCTTATTATTGAACATTATTGACATTATTATTATTATTCCCTTTATTTAATTACATTCTCACATTTTCAAATATAAATATAAAAAAAATACATTTAAAAATATAAAAATATGGTGGCCCGCCGATATCGGGAACAGAGTCCAAGGTGCCGACGGTTAGGGCTCCAGAGAAAGGAACCTCCTCACAGTACGTGCCGTGTCGAGGAGTAATGTCTTCTGTATCAGGCCTTTTATCCAGCTACCTAGCTCGAGCCTCTTCAGATGTTGGAGGCTCTTTGCTACTAGGCCATTGACTGTCACAACTATCGGTACAATGACTGCTGAGTCCACATCCCACATGTCGACAATCTCTTGAGCTAAATCAAGATATTTGGTTTGTTTATCTTTTTCAGTCTTCACGAGATTCTCATCATGAGGGACCGTGATATCAACAATCACTGCAAGACGCTTTGATCGATCCAATACCACAATGTCGGGCTTGTTAGCTATAACAGTCCTGTCTGTGATAATGGACCGATCCCAGTACAACGTCGCACGACTATTTTCGAGACCTGGCACAGGAGCATACCTATAGTACGGCACTTCGACGTCAAAAAGTTTGTATCGCAGAGCAAGTTGTTGATGTATAATCCTGGCCACTTGGTTATGTCTGTGCAAGTACTCGCCGTTAGCAATTCGCGAACAGCCAGAAACAATATGCCTGAGAGACTCACCCGGCCGATGACATGCTCTACAGGTATCGACCCACAGTATGTTATTTTCCTTAAATTGCGGACATCTCGATTTTATCATCTTTTTGGAAAGATGATAGCCAGAGAAAATTTCTAAAAAAATTCCCAATATTCTATCTTTCATAGATTAGGAGATATTTAGAAAATCGAGAAAAGTCCATAGAAACCATAGAAACGCTATAACTCCTTTATAAATCGTTCTTTTCATTGGATTTTTTTTTTCATAATTCAGTAATACTTTAGGCACCAATTAATAAAAAAAAAGTAGAATAATCTCGTATATACCTATAGAGAGAAATTTTTTTTTTCCAACTATTT
The DNA here is from genome assembly GCA_905147015.1 of Laspeyria flexula. Taxonomy (NCBI): domain Eukaryota; kingdom Metazoa; phylum Arthropoda; class Insecta; order Lepidoptera; family Erebidae; genus Laspeyria; species Laspeyria flexula. The sequence goes on along the minus strand of LR989960.1, from coordinate 12,552,841 downwards.
ACTTTTTATTTTTTTACAGCAGCATCCCTTAACGGTCGCATTTTTTTAAATTGCCAAATTGTTTGTACTAGTGCTTATTACTACCACAAAAAAAAATAGACGCTTCAAGCGCAGGACTTCGGAGATACTGAATTTTTAAATTTTGAGTTAGGGTTGTCTCTAGTCTGTGATTTCACTTCAGTTGCAATCATCATAATTTTTATGTAATTATGAAAGCAACTAGTGTCTTCATTTATATTACTTACCTACATACTAGTGTCAGACCAGCGAGTCTTTGCATAAAAATTATTTAGTTTATTTTTTTACTGAAAAATCCCTTCGCGGTCGCATTTTTTTAAATTGTCAAATTGATAGTACTAGTAATTATTACTACCACAAAAAAAAGTAGACGCTTCAATCCCAGGACTTTCGAGATAATGAATTTTAAATTTTTGTTGCAAATTATTTAGTTTTTATTTTTTACTGAAAAATCCCTGAACGGTCGCATTTTTTTAAATTGCCAAATTGATAGTATCAGTAATTATTACTACCACAAAAAAAAGTAGACGCTTCAAACCCAGGACTTTCGAGATAATGAATTTTAAATTTTTGTTGCAAATTATTTAGTTTTTATTTTTTACTGAAAAATCCCTGAACGGTCGCATTTTTTTAAATTGCCAAATTGATAGTATCAGTAATTATTACTACCACAAAAAAAAGTAGACGCTTCAAACCCAGGACTGTGGAGACACAGAATTTTAAATTTTTGTTTTAATTTATTTAGTTTTTATTTTTTTACAGAAAAATCCCTGAACGGTCGCATTTTTTAAATTACCATATTGATAGTATCAGTAATTATTACTACCACAAAAAAAAGCAGACGCTTTGAGCACAGGACTTTGGAGATATTGAATTTTAAAACTTGTGTTGGCGTTGTCTCTTTAGTCTATGATTCAATTTCGAGAAAGTTTCTATCACTCTCTGAGGTATTTCGATAAAATAGATACCTAAAATCTCTTGTAGTCCTCTATTGACTAACTCGGTAAATATGATATGTCTAATTAATTATTCACAAACTTTTTGTGACAACCCTATTTCCATAGAAATTCAGAAAAAACTTAGAAATGCTATATCTCTGAAGTCCTGCGTGATACATATTCAAAATTTGTCATATAGAAAATTTTTTATGATTTTTTTTCTGAAATTCATAAAATATTTTTTTCTCACTTACCAGAGCACATATAGACTTGTAATTTATACAGTCAATAACATAATTATTCTTCAATTAGTTGGTAATTTTAAATTAGATTAGTGTTGGTTAATTTGGGGTAAATATTACAAAAATCTTTATAACAAAGTTCAATGACCTTTCATAAAAAAATTCGTATCTTGAAAATTAAGTAATATTTTCAACTAGTTGTTTCATATTTAGCTATATTACGATTATATCTATCGAAATGGACTATGGTATGGTATGTCCGCTACTGACTTGTTCTGACACACTGTGCGACCGTGCCATCCCTCAAGATATATTTCCGGTAGTTATTCGTCTTGATAACTCCGTCAGCAATTGCACAGACAAACCCTTCGGTTTCCCAAAAGAGGTCACCGAAGCGTAGCCAGGCCACGGACGCGACACGGTCCACATCAGGACCATGTAGAGCTTTGCAAAACCTTCCGAGGAGCTCTTTGCTCTACCATACCTGCCTGCGATCATCTGTACTGAGTACAATAGGTCTGCGCAAGTTGTCTTTCGCCAAGGAGAGCGGGGTGAGTCCTGAGTCCACAGCCACCACATCACGATGCATACCTCGTCCTTTCTCATAAAATATTCTCTATGGTTGTACACCTCACGATTATGGAGGGCATTTTTTTTTTATTATTATTATTATTGACATTTATATGGAATATACATGTTTTTACATTATTATTATCTGATACATTACTATTGAATAATATTATTAAAATTATGATAAACATTTAATAATAATCCTACAATTCATTATATTTATTGATCAGTGGTAATTTTATGTCTAATGTATGATATTTAAATTTATATATATAGAAGTTTTGCTTTGGAATGTAGGTACTACTAGGATGCCGTAAGGTTGAATATGGTGATACTTATTCTGTCATTTTTTAACATAACTCTTTACCCATATATCGAAAATAAATCTTTGACTTTCACTTAGACAAATTGGTCCAGCCTTTCTCAGTATGACGTGACCAAGGGAAATAGAGAATCTTATATAGCAAACAGACAAATAGGCAAAAAGCAAGATTTAAGCACCAGATTTTAATACAATATAGTATTATGCAAATAACTGTATGAGATTCAAAATATGATATTATTTTGACAAACTAGTAAAAATAATGGTGACCGAATGGATAACTGACCGGCATGCAAATCATCTGGTCCGAGTTTGATTCTCTCGAACTGACAGTACCAATGTGGATTTTATATACCTACTTGTCATGTGACTAACCATTTGCTAATGGTGCAGGAAAACATTGTGAAACCCACATACCCTAAGAAGAAAAAATTCTAAGGGAATGTCTGATCGATCAACCCGCACTAGGCCAGGGTGTGTGGATTATGGCCCTAAACTAAACCTCTCAGCCTTGTAGATAGTGGAGAGGATACCCAAGCCCAGTAGTGGGATAACTTAAACTTTAATTTTATCTATTTGTATTGAAATAAAATCTTTTATTTTTCTAATAAATTGATGTTACAGAAAAGCTTAACACAAATTTCAATGTTTTGTGTTAATATTTTAATCTTCTAGTACTATTTATGGTCACATACCTAAATAAATAAATTTTAAAGGTATGTATGTCTGTCCCTCAAACCCACATCAGGTCAATTATGTACATATAATGGTCTAAAGTTGTAAATCCTCTCACCCTCTGTACACTGGGGACGGAAGAGACAGACTCATGAACTAATTGTTATATTCTGATTTAATAGGATGATGAATCATACCAAAAATGATGCTTATAAATTTATCTATAAGAAAAATAGGTGTTGATTCTTTAAATAACTGGTACAATAATTTTATTAAATCAAATACTTAGGGATAAACTTAGCTACTTACAAGCTGTAATTAAATGACAAGAACTAAACAATCCAATATGTTTACCTAACATAAATTACAAATTAAATAGTAGCATGGAATAACTTTAATCATACTTACTTAAATATTTTTTCTAATAAGTAATTTTGTAATCATTGAAAAATACTACTCATGAAACTTATATTTTGGGTATATTTTAAATTGCAAATGATTCGGAAATTATGAAAAGGAAAGTAGGAAGTTATAGAATGTTTTATTTATAGGGAGGCCTGGGTCAAGGAAATATATCGTAGCTACTGAAGCGCCGAACACAATAATTTCGCGCGAGTATTACGATAAAACGATATCATTAAAATTGCAAATTGTATAGTGATACTTACTTGCCAATGATCTCGCATAGTTCGTACACATCGTCAAAAAGCACTTCGTCCTCAGCCATTTTTCACAATAACACTCTTTACTACGTTTCAGAGAATATTAATAAATATCATTTTAACACAGCCTTCAACCCCTTCTAGCAGTGGTTACGCCCTGAGAATATTCGTCACGTTTCACGAGATCACTAAATATTAAATGAACACTAAATGATATTTCAGTAGAAAGTCTCGTACTTCAAAGTGCAGTATATCTTTACTAACTGTGCTTACAACAAAAATGTACATTTTACATGGCAAATGATTCCATTCGCGAATTTTTCCAATAAGACTGATAAAATACACAATTAATTTATATTTTAAACGTGTAACACTTTAAATTAAACACAATACGTGCAGGTAATAAATATTAGCAAAAACGGTGTCTACAGTAGTAAAATATTACGTTTTAATTCAGAAAATATTCTTTTTATTTACTTTTGACATTCTGAGGGTTGCAAATGTCCTGAATTAGTATGAAGTTAGGTGCGGATGTGTGTAGTACTCAAATGCGAAGTTGCCAGCTACATATAAAAGAATTTAGATGGAAGTTTTTCTTTTAAAATAATTTTAAGTTTTTTGATTTGAATGTAAGTAATTATAAATATTCCAATAAGAGAGTGGGACGGTATAAATTTGCAAAAAACGTTGTCTGGACTTTATTAAACGCAGTAGATATTTTTTTTTAAGAAACTAGTATTATTTACCTATTAGCACAAACTGAAGTAACAAAAATCGTTTATTATGATTAATGGGCCCAGCTTTAGTAAAGCATGACTGTGTTAGGTCCTGACAGTCATAACCTATTTAAGTATATTAGGTACCTTATTTTTGTGTAGGCGCTACTGCTACGATGGTACTCACAAAATTATTAAGTATTTTATGGCCACCCCCACCATGCAAACCTACAGATTAATATACCTTTAATATCAAGACAAATTGGAGCCCCCAAACTATCAATATCTGGCATGTTCTGAAAATTTTGGACGCGCCCCCCTACTGAAATAGGAATTATATATAGGAATAGTTGACGAATCACCTACTTAATAATATGTACTACCTATTTATAATAGGTATGCACTTTTTAAATTGTTAAAAATTGTATTTGTAATAAACTACTACTAGCTAAGTCCATGTCCCTGGCCAAAATTATAATAGGCGATGATTAAAAATACTATAATTATTATTGTAATAATTATTGTGGTTTTTCATAATGAACATTTTCATGGTGAATTTAATGTATTCGTAATAATACTTGAAAATGATTAAGGTAAGGTACCTAATTACTACTCTTGCTTAAAACAGTTTTTATCATAGAATTTACCAAAAATAATAAGCTTTTAAGGTTGTATAGCATATTATTAAGGAATGCTTCGGAGAAAATAGCTGAGTATAATCAATACCCAACACTTACAGAGATGAGATATTATTTATCAAAAATAAATAAAAAACAAAAAGAGGTATAAAATTTATTTATTACAGGGCTAAATTCATTAACACTATAACTATATAGGTACTTAATCCATTAGATAATAATAATAGACCACTTTTAATAGACCACGGTTTCCCAACCTTTACTTCGCTGAGCCTCCTCGAAGCCAAAATAATATTTTCATACCCCAATATAAGTTTCAATAAAATTAAGAAACATATTTAAAAAAAAAAAAATATTTGAATATATAATATTAGGTACAATACCTACAGATACGTTAAATAACATTTTTGGAAATGTAAACGTACCTATTACGCTCCCCCTGATATTTTTCTATGCCCCCGAAGTGGGGCATAGGTTGTGAACTCCTGCCATAGAATGACGTAATGAGCGCTTAATTTTCAATTTTTATCTTAAAACGATAATATGTTTTTCTTTTGTTAGTTTCCAAATAATATTTGACTTGCTAATTCTGAATTCCTATGGCTATATCGAACTTTTATTATATTTTATAGCTCATAACTGCGTATATGTACCAATTGAGACCAATAGAAATTGACATTGAACGATCAATTTACTAATATTGTTAAATTTTTTTAATAAAAAAAAATGCTACGCTTAGCCACTTATAACTTCTCACAGACTATTGCAGAGCTATTAACCTTTTTTTTTAAATATTCGCAACTTGGAACATTAACAGTGAGTTCCGATTGAAATGTTTTCATTCGTGGTGTAGAGTTAACAATAACTTTGTATCTGCAATCATAATCCAGTTCATAAATATCAAAGGTATTCAGCTGTGAACAAAAAAAAAATTACTTATATTTTATTGGAATCTTCAAATTATCTGCCTATTAAAATGAGTGCATCTTTAAAGCTATATTTATGGCAACACCAGAAATTGCCGCTCTTTTTGACTTGTGCCTTACTTCAGAACATTAATTTAAAATTTAAAAATGTATGGTACATTAATGAAATTGAATTTTTCCCGCAAGATTTTTGATGAAATTAAATGTGTACTTATTTAATTATTATTTTTACGTGTATACTTTATAAAATTAATAAATAAATTGTATTATCAGCATAAATAGTAAGTACTTACACAATTACATAATTCTTAAGATTAAAGATAAGTTACCTATAGTACATTAATGTTTGGTACCTGGCCGTGCACTAGGAATATTCCTGTGTCGCACGCATTTATAATTTTTAATAAAAAAAAAATCGCAAATTACTTGCCTGGGTAACTGCAGATAGGCCTTCTTTTCGTAAATTTTTGGGGTTGTTACACTTAATCGCATTCCAGTGAACGTAATACCTGAAACATAACGTATTACTTACATCGCTTTTTCTGCTTCAATGAACTCGTACACTTTCCGACATGAATATGAAATAGGTAAATTTTGCTTTCACAATTCTAATAGGAACCTTAGTGGATTGACTAGCTAGCTATCGGCCGCCTACGTAATTAGTTACTACATTGGATTAATTGCCATTAAAAATACCTATGTTTTAAATTGAAATGTAGGAACCTAACAATTGTTATTGTTATGTAAGTTCAAGCTGTTTATTTAATTATTTATAAATTATTTTCATTTAATTTAGAAACAAGCGATCATTTGTCCCATGTACGTGCCGGCTCTGGGTGAACTTCCTACTAACAGCGGTGTTTCCTGAGCGCTATGATATGTCCTTCTTCAAATGAGATTTAAAGAGAGCTATCCTCTCAAGGTAGGCAGCGACTTGGCTGTGCCCCTAGCATTGCCAACGTCCATGAGCGGCGATAACCACTTACCATCATGTGGGTTTGCCACTTTAGGCAATAAAAAAAAAACAAACAGTTACAAAAAATACTTACCTACATAAAATATTATACCTAGTAGACTATACATAAACCAAAGACAGTTTCCACTACTATTAACTTGAATAAGTATTCATATAATATGTAATTTCTACTATACATGTAAGAATATCTAGGTCATTTTTAGGGCTTCGTATTAACTAGTCGTCAAATTTCTAGTTCGCTCTGAAGTTGCAACCCGCTACTGTTTAACTTGGTAAATGAACTTCGTTATTTAATTATTTTTACGCCCCACATTTTTTGAGTTGTCATCAAAAAAATTAAAATTGGGTACCTACCAGTCCCAACCCTATTATCTCCGAAGATTGTGATGAGAAAAATATAACTAGGTAAATATTATAATTCAGTAAAGCATGTCCTTACTTTATGTAAATATTATAGGAAAAAAAACTAGCACACTTTTTTAATAATCATCAAAAAAGCCTTAAATTTGTTTGGTAAACATTAGGCATGTTTTTTTAATACTTTGCTAAAGCCTGACAGTACGGAACCCGCGGTGCGCAAGTCTGACTCACTGACTGGTTTTTTTAAGTAATTTGATCAAGTAACTATAGGCGGATGGATAAGGTATATAATGTATATAACCCACTATGTAGCCGTTGATTATATTTAAGAGATGCCTAAAAACGGCATATTATTGTATATTTACCTTCCATGGTTTTGGTAGACTTTGGGTATCGACTGCCACGCTATTTGCGCTTTCATTTTGTTGTTACTCCAGATAATTTTTTGTAAGACTAGGCCTTTTATCTTCCTAACGTCTTTTCTTAGTGCTGCCGGTACTGGATCTGGGAAATTGATTGTGAAATAGACATGAACCGTCATGAATGAGTTTTGCTTACCTAACGAAACGCATGCCAGGTTAGACTGCATCTGAATTGAGCAGCGGAACATGGAATCTGTAGGGCGTGATAGCACACAGCTAAGGACTAGTAAGGAACTTCGACTATGTCCAGCAAATGTCAAATAAAAAAAAGAAAAATGTCCTGCCGAAATTGGTACAATTTCGGTTCCGGAGTTTACCCTCAAACAGACAGACAGCCGCAGACAGACAGCCGCAGACGGATAGACAAAACGTTTACTAAGTGTGTATTTGTTATGTCATTGTATAAGGTATGTATGTACATACGTATATGTAGATACATATACGTATGTACGTTATACATAACAATAGTCTAAAATGCTGTTATTTTCATATTACAGAGACACTTAAATATGTTTTTTATTTGTATAGGTATAGATTGTTTTATCATCTCTTTGGGCATTTGTGCAGATGGGAATAATCAGGGACGTCCACACGCATAGCTCAGTTGGAAGAGCACTGGACACGGAATTCCAGGGTCGCGAGTTCAAGTCCCGTAGTTTTCCATTACTTGTTTAGCATAATAAATTAGATGGAAATTAGTTTAATATAATATTTACAAATAAAAACTAACTAAATGTATCATTAAAATAAAAAAGGGGGAGGAAATTACAAATTAAAATACGGCATCATAAAATTCCTCCGCATCGCTGCCATTGTCTGTGGGAAAAGTGCCCAACAGACTGGCAGCATTGCCACGCTGGATGGCAATGCTTATTCTTTGTGCAAGAAAATAGCCAGCCTGTCGGTCACGGGAAGCGTCGGACAATCGCTTTGAAAGCTCTTTAAATAGAGTGCGAGTACCTGAACCCCACGGCTCAAGTGTTTCGACTCCAAACGGCACAAATAGATATTCTCCAGCGAGGTTGGTATATTTGCGCCGCTTGGAAGTTTCAGCAGATGCAGCAGCAGCGCCGGCGGAAACTGTTGTATTTGGAAGATGAGATGGCGCAAGGGTATCGACGCAAGTCGCGTCCCACACCAATGGCCTACCCATCTTCCAAGGCAATAATGACATACCATCAGGTCTCTTACCATCGTCACGTGCCAGGCCATTTGGTTCTAAAACGGCTGGCACTCCAGCGGTGGCAAGAGCCCGACGAAGTATGTCATTGAGGTTAGCATGCCGCGAGATTCGGCCAGCACTTCTACTGCATGAGAGGCCATGGTGTCCAAGGCTCCCGACACTTTCTCCACAGCAGCAACGGTGCGGAGAGACAGATGGTGCTCCTAAGCGTAAGCAGGTAGCGAGGCGGAAACTCGTATCATCAATAAAAGTGCCTACAGTGGACGATGGATTAATATTGTGTTGATTATGAGTAGACAGGCAAATTGAAATTTGTACCTAGTAGCGGGTCACTCGTAGTATTGTAGAAAATAGACGCTTTTTCACTCCGTAGTTTGCCAGTGCCAAATTGACTTATTGTTTGAACTTGTAAAAAGTACATTGAATTCGGTAGTAAGTCCTTTATTTCGGCGTAGGTTTTATCCTATAAAAAAAAAAACAAATTTTAGAAAAAAGACGAACGAAGAGAAATTCTTCGTCTGTATTATATTTTTGAAACATAAAACGTCCCAAATATGATTTACCAAATAATATCAATCTTTCAGATGGATTAGGTCAAGCATGACGAAAGGCGCACGATTGGTACGCCTGCCACAAATGGCACGCAGGATACAATTCTTGGCACGCGATTAATTTTTATTTGTAGTCCATTGCAAGTAGACAACTAAATAAAGATTCCTTGACGGCAAGTCGTGGCCACGTTTTTATTTGTCTAATAAAATATACCATGCCACGTTTTTCAGTAAAGGTTAGTAAGCATTTTTTCTGTAACACAATTTTCCTTATAGTAACGTAAAAATTTCGATTTGCCAAAATACTATTAGGTAAGTAAATTTGCTGACGGCCTCATCCGTATTTCAATCGCATGTAAGACCATTCTATTATGGTGTTTTCGTAGTAGGTATTCTCTAATAATGTTTAATTATTATTAATTATAGATACCTTAGGAACAGTTTGATGATTGACTAGCACAGAATCTAGCTCGCCACCTAATCCTTTCACACGCCTGCTCCAAAACACTTTATAACGCAATACTGGTAAATCCGAATTTGGCGCTTTCCATTCCAACATGACTGTGACGGTACCTAGAATAACATAATAATCTATCAACACCACAATAAAATAAAATAAATATTTTAACTACTTTTAACAAAATTATGCAGTAAAAAAACAAAATTAAATATCTTATCGTCGTAGTTAATAAAAATAATAATAATTTTAACTTAGGTTTCAGTCACGTAATAATGTATAGATTTAAGGCTACTGTGGCGCTTTGTGCGTTGTTCCAGTCTATTTGATGTTCATTCATGCGAAAAAAATGATTTAGCTACACAAACAGTCTTGATACTTACCGTTGTTGCCTTTTAAGGGGCGTACTTTTAACTTTTTCGGTGGTGGAGGAGGACGGGGTCCTCGGCGAAGTGTGAAAGGTGGGCTGGGGTCTGAAAATCCTCGAGTCCCGAACACATTGACTGCAGCGACCCGAAATCGATACCACCGGCCAGGTTTCAGCGCATTACGCAGCGATACTTTCGTCCTGTTGAGGGGCAACATTTTAAAATGTGCTGCTATAACAGCATTAGATACGAGTATAAGATAACCCTAGAGCTGGACTGATTTTCCAATACTTTTTAACGTTCACTTACATAACATACGTACTTAGCCTAAACAAGACATTTTCTTGGACATATTTAATTTAAGTAGGTATTAAAATAACTCCTTTTTATTCAACCGACTAATAAATAATACTTTAAAAAATTATAATAAATTATTCGCTTTATAAAAACGTCTCTTGCACCATTTTTTAACACGAAGCTACGAATGTTAATGTTTAATGCAAGAAAGTTAGGTAACGTAGTAAAATCCTGATTGCCACAGCGACAATACACCTGGGTATACGATAAACCCAGCAATAATGTATAGGAACAATGTAGAGTGTCGTAATATGTAAAGTTTGTACGCTACTATTATTATAATGAAGTTGATAGCAGGATCCTGTATGATGATTGCATGATTAATTTTATATGCCTTACTACCGACCTGCCCCGGCTCTACAAAGATGCAATGTATTTTCTCTACATTATAAATAAATTCTCTAAACGGAATAAAATGTATTAATAATTCAAAAAACGTATTAAAAATTTTGATGATGTTATTGTGAGAGGGTTAGTTTTGAATTGCTCTTGTGTGCTTATTGTTACTCCCATCGTTGCCTTTTACGACACACTCGGGTACTTGTAGTGTATTTAAAAAATAAATTAACCATTAGGTGTCTACTTAGAAGGCATTAAAACAATTCATTAAGCTTTAAATTATGACTAGAAAAAGAAAGCAGCAAAGAATATTATCTTCCACTCCAAATAGTCTTTGTTTGCGGTGCAAAGAGTTTCGTTACCACTAACTAACAGTATTCCCCAGTTTTTACCTTCATCGTATTAAAAGTTCCAACAAAGAAATATTGAATGGTAAAATGTTACTTGCCTTCGCGTGAGAAACTGAATTGTTAGTACCTACTAATTCATCTTAAATGAGTCTTCGAAAGGTATGAAAACAAACTCGGTCGGCACTTAGGAAGGCTTCTATAATTACTTTCATAATAGTTTCTGTTCAATAACTTTTTGTAATTGTTACCTATTGTAAAGTAATCATTGTTTACGGTTTTGTCGTCTCTTTCACTCAAATTCTATGCATTTCTGTTTATGCAACAGGAATGCCTATATATTTAGCGTTTTCCAGCAGTTTAAATGCGGATGCTGATTAAACGAAGGAACGAAGCTAATTAATAAATAAAAGAAATATAGCAACTATTTACTTATACCTAGTACGTTAACAATAACGAACATACTATTAAGGAATTCTTGCTAAGAAATTTGTAAATGTTTGATCCGGAAAGCTAGGCTAAATTAAAAAAGTATGGCAAGTATCTAAATCTAACAGTTTGATGTCAAATGACGTCAGCATTTTTAGGCCCTCAAACTGTTACGACGTTGATAATGATAGGATTAGAAATATCAGTGAACATTGCAAATATGAAAGTCTTAATTTTATCCCATCTTTACTCTTCTTTGTGATCCACTTTCTTATAAATACTACTTGATAATAGGTTCCTACGTACCAATTTCTGTTATCATGACTTCGTTTTATATTGAGCATCAATGACAAATTAATCACTATCATTATTACAAGAAATCAAAATGATATTGATAAATTGATATATTCATCATATCAGCCCAATAACGTCCACTGCTGGACATAGGCCTCACCTAATTTCCGCCACAGAGACCGATGTTGTACCGTCTGCAACCAACGGCCACCCGCAACCTTGACCAATTATATTTATACTGTGACCACGTCGTCGGTCCATCTAGTGGGGGGCGCCCTACGCTGCGCTTTCTAATACAAGGGTGCCTCTCGATACATTATATAATTATTATTATCAATTGAGACGTTATGAACATCAAAAAGATTTTACATCAGGTACGTAGAACCTACCCATGAATTATTTATATCAACTCGAACTAGAGGCCCAAATTTAGCTCTATATAAGTACCTTTGCGCTATTGCTCGTTGCTATTTTTCGTGTACCTATCTTGAATTGCTAGCATTACTAACAGTTTATGTTTTCTAGAATGCTACCTGTCCATCCATTTCATTAATATTTTATATTTCTCCTCGAAAAAATACAGGTACAGGAAAAGCCTTACCTATTTGTTCGTAGTACTTGGTTCCATGGTCCAAGTTTGATTTCATCATAATTAGGTCCCAAATGTTGTTGTACTTCCAACACGTATAAAATGGGCCCTGGTACCGCTCTGGCAAGATCGCCTACACCATCAGACCATTGGACTACGACTGATCGCTTTTTTTCTTTTGGTTCTCCCATCAGAGGCAGGCCCGGGAGACCTGTTGACCAATATTCATGCAGATATTAGAATTTTTTAAAATTTAGAATTAATCAATGAATCATTATTTAGCCTTAATTTACTCGTATGTTGTTGTTTTAACGCAGTATCATCTTCTATCAGAAATTTAAGAAGTTCTAAGATCCTTTTAACTTCATAGAATAATAAAAAAATAGTTTAAAATAACCGTATTGTCAAGAACTAAATAACTTGCATTTTTTAACAAAACAAAAGCAGTTTTAAGATTTTTTCTATTGCTTACAGCTCTTTTTGTATTGCGATGGCGCGGCGGCTTAATATTAATATGATTAATGGTTTAACCTACCCTAACTAAAGTATTTAGTTAAAGAAGTATTTAGAGCAGAAAAACATCAAAAACAATTCATCATACATCATACAAACGTAAATCAATTCAAGTTCTCAAGATTCAAAACAAATGCTTGAAATGATTAAACTACTGTTCTATTTTAAGACATATCCATTTGTTAGGAGTTTGGACTTGATGTAATGAGTATAGTTGCATGTAGTTGCATAACATTAAGTATTTTTATACTTTCTGCATACGAGAAGGTATTTGGATACGTATTTTAAAAAGACAGCTGTATTATAAAATGACGTAGATTCAACAAACATTGAAAAGAATTATTTATAAATTGAGTTTTGTTTTAGTTTGTACTCAATAGTCACTTAAGACCTAAAGCGACATACTATAGACATAATAGCTGCTTCATATTACACTACTTCTATAGGTACCTTCAGTAGGTATGTATATTCAGAAAGTTTTGAGTTGTTTTCTATCACTATATGCCAAATAAGATTATATTTTATCATTTCAAAATTCAACCCAAAAACGTCCCACTGCTGGTCACGGGTCTGCTCCAAAGAATGTGGATGGAATTTAGCCTACTACTTATACCACGCTGGCTAGACGGGTATAGGGTTTGTTTCGATTTTTTTTTCTCGCAGTGCTCTTGCCTGCTTAAGGTTACTTCCTTAGTCGGTTTTTACGACACCAACGGTTAGAGATCGGGTAGTGACATTATGTATTCTTAGTCCGTTACTATGCTGATCTTACTCCGTCACTACACGGATAACATACTTAACACAACTTCTGATATCTTCTTTTTCTTACCTCCTATTGTCAAGAGATCAACGGGCTCATTGCAAGCAGAGCCACAACTATGGTAACAGCATCGCATCGTGCCATCGCACTGTGCGTCTGTGGTACACGTTTCAACACAAGCTTTTTCCCATTTTGGTGTGTCAGATATTGGACACGTTCCAGGTTTCTTGTTTTCAATACGGCATTGTGATTTACACTGCAGGTAAAAGAAAGTAAAATTAGACATAAATTATCATCTCTAATATTTACTGAACATAAGTTCTATTTTGGGTTTGATTGTTCATGCGTGATTTGTGTTTTAGTGCGAGAGGATTTATTATAATATCCCTATCAAATAAATAAAATTAAAGTGTCTGTTTATAATATCAAAACAAAAGCTTTCTAGGCAATATGTAAGTATACGTAGTGTTACTTAACAAAAACACACTGTACATTTTCTGTCTGTCTGTTTGTTTGAGGCAAGCGCCGAAACTACTGAATTGATTTCGACGGGACTTTTACTGGCAGATATCTAATGTCACAAGGAGTGGAGAGAGGAAAGGAGGAGGAGAAATAAAAAAACTACCTATGAGTTCGCACGCGAACGAAGTTGCGGTCATAGCTAGTATAATAATAAACATTCTAGGTCAACTATTAGTTTAAATTTTATAACTCACTCATAGGTATTCAGTCATTTAAGAAATCAGAATTTACTATACTGCCTGTGTGAGATATCTTTGCTTCGCCAGGGAATTTCAAAGACCTCAGTAGCTGCTGCTTGTATACTAAAAGCCGTACCACACAGTTGTAAACTTGCCTTCCACAGAGGTGACCTTGGTGGTTTCCAACCGTCTAGCCGGTGGTTGTAAATTTCATACAAACTACGTGGGTGACAACCGAGCACCTACGAAGGTCACTCTGTTGTATTGCAAGTTTACAACCGTGGGGCACAGCTATAAAGCTGCCGAATTTGGGTTACAGAAGTAGGTATGATCTGTATGATATCTGAGGTGTAAGTAGCTCGTCTTGAAAATAATAGTTCACTGTATCATAGGTATCATTCAAACTCATAGATAGATGCAAAGCCAAAGTAATAATAGAAGGAAAACCAAATTGCTTTACATTTGAATGCATTTCTAAGATCCTCAAATAAAAGATTCGATAAAAAAATACGAGTAGGTACATTCGTTTAACTTTTTATGCACTGTCTGGAATATTGTTATATTTCAATTGTACTTTAAACACAAAAGGTAATGTTGCACCGTGAATAGAGGCATTCGTTTAACGAACTTCAGTCGCATTAGCTCGAAACAATTAGTGTTCATATAGCTACTTAACAATATTATGTTTCTAATGTTAGCAATCTGTTGATGTATCATCCTACGGTGACTAATAATATAATTCGTACAAAAGACATTTGAAAGAAAGAAGTTAAACTCATTGCGCTATCGTTTTAATGACATTTTAATCAGTTTTTATACTTGCCTGAAAAGGCCTTATCACTGCTTGCAATGACTGGCCTGTTGGTCTAGTGGTTAGTGACCCTGACTGCTAAGCCGGAGGTCGTGGGTTCGATCCCCACCCAGGACAAATCTTTGTGTTATGAGCATAAAGGTTTGTTCTGTGCCTGGGTGTAATTTATCTATAATATGTATGTATATAAATATACTTACTGTAAACACAATTAGTTAGTACCTTTTATACACATTCATAAAATTCTAAAAAGTGTATTGAAAACATTTAAAAAAAATAGCTCTGATTAAATAATAAAAGTCGAAAACCACGAAATATGATATGACACTAAATTGCGACGTTGTCATTCCTGTGTATGAACCCTCAACCGAAAGCTGTTAGCCACATTATTTTAAAATACCTCCTAGAAAATCTACCTAATACCTAGTTGTACAACAACATAACAATTCTTTGAAGGAAGATGATTCACTGCTTGCATGGTTAATACCTATAATTTTGTTTAGCTTGCATGGGCTCGTCTTTCTACCTTTTACCCTATGATAATGCATCATGGACTAAAATTGTTTGAACGAATCAGAAGGCAATCAAAACAAAAGGGCCATAAGTGCTTTCTAAAATGGGATACTTAATTATCTTCATTACGAAAGAGGAAATTCATCAGCCGAAGTCAATTATAAATAATGAGATTACTTGTGGTCCCTTTAGGTTTGGCTGACCGGTGTCAGTGATATCATACATCAACATGTTAGATACAACTATTACTTAAACATAAACAAATTTATTTACATCTTCACACATTAAACAGTTGTTCTGAAATATTTAGTTGATAAGTCTTGAACCGAAATACAATCTAGAATCCAAGAGACTAGTAGGTACGGAACAGATATAGTTTAGGCCTATAGATGACCCTAACACATAAAAATAAACAACACAGACACTGTTATGTTTCTGCAGCACAGAATATCCAATTTCTTTGGGAACGCTTCTATTATCAGAAGAAGTATTATTTTAGCCCTAGCTCGGCGTTTTTCTTTTTGTTCCTTTCTATTGTTTTATTATTACAGTTTTTCTAAAATAGGTATGGTTTTAGTAATTCAGTTCTCAGTCACGATTATTTATATATAGCGAAGCATAAATTTAAAATAAAACTAGCTTTTTTATATGATTTTATGTCGTTTCATAACAGGTGGATAACGAACAAAAAAAGAGTTAAGAAACATCTCTGATAACTGCTGTTAACGCAGAAAAAATCTAGCTCAGGCTTGAAGCTTGTTAAGTCCTGACGTAGGACGTGATCAAAATGTGATTGTCTTTAGTAACTACGTCGCTCAATTTTTCATCTCGATACAAGCTTGCGTAATTGCTTTTTGCGGTTCACCATGTGCCCTTTTTAAGTGCATGTCTGTTATGCTTTGGTTATGTAACAACTTGAGAACTACTTTTATTTTTGCCACGTCCTTATAGTTTTGAATGCTTGTTATGAATTATTTATAGGCATTCAGGTCATCTATATCCAGTAGTGGACGTCATTGAGCTGATATGATGATGATTTAGAATTGTATTAAGAAGTTTAAATAATTGCAACCACCGCGACAATTATTTTGACAAAAAATTATGACCATACAAGTTTTGGGTTTTATATTTTACGTAACATATTTTATAAGCATGCCATATCGGAGCAGCTTTTTTTGTACATGCTCTAGCATACAGCAATAACACAAAAGGTATATCAAACATATATTTTACCCAACATTCAGAGACATAAGCCTCTTTCATACCACAGGACATATATTTGCTTTCACACAACTACTCACCAACCACGGATGCCACAAACAATACTTGCACAGATTTCACATAACCCACGATGATACCTGCCCCTGTGACGACACAACAACACAAACACATGCATCTTATCACTCAATGCCCCCGATATATGAATACCAGAAGCAAACATGAGTATTATTGCTCCTTTGAAAGATTAGATCCGTATAACCTGACACAAATAATCACCAAAGACACAGTGCTAGACACTTTTATTACTCACCTCACCCATATAATTAATATATGTTTGAGTATATTGACACAAACACACACCCTGGCGCGCAAACAGATTTTGTCAAACTAAAAACTCTCCCTCAAAGTGGATTTTACGTTGAGGGAACATTAATAAATAAGCATTTAATCGGCAATGTCGTTTAACTTATTCAGCCAGCTCATTGAACTTCATTAGGAAATTATATATGTCATAATTTTAGCACCCATTTCTTGGAAATTTCAAGGTGAATTGGCCTTTTTTGTATCGGTAAACGTTGTTTCAATTGTTTACTATCAACAACATCCTTATTATAAGTTCGATAATTTTTTATATCAAGAAACATGTTCAATTGATAATGCTGTGAATGATATAAAGTTGAATGATTTATATAATAGGGTAATCACTACTTTTTAATATTTTACGTGCTCACTTTTTGCTCCAAATCCATGAATATGAGTAAACATTTATTAAAAAAATGTGTAATGAGTACAGCTATTATCTAATACTCTGATTATAAAGAGGAAAGGTTTGCATTTTTGTAACTAATAAACTTAAAAACTACTCGTCCGATTTCAAAAACTCTTTTGCTGTTAGAAAGCTACATTATCACTTAATAACATAGGCTATACCTATAACACCACGATACGGCCAATAGGAGCTGAGCAGTGGCCGAATAAAGAACGATAGGAGCGAAGTCCCGCGCGACTTATAGTATTTTTATAGAATTTGCATTCTAGCATAATGATAGTCCTTACCTTTGATTTGGTGGCTGGACTTCTTTCCCTGCACACAATTTCACATCTAGCTTTAGACAATGAATTTGATTGGCTTTTCGTAACCTTTTTGGTTTTCGACAGTACCATAGGCACAAGGCACACAACCATTAACACTAAAAACACTTTTCCACACATTTTCATTGTCTTTAAATAACTTATTGTTATTCAAATGTCTTTAAACTGATGCATCTAACATCTGAAAACAAACAAATAATAAGTTTATTTTATTATCATCTAAGTTATCGATAGGTGTTAAAGACTAAGTATTTATAAGGTTATTCAGATCAAAATTAGTATTAATTTCTATGTATTTCTTCGTGAATCGAATGATACAAGCTTTTTTATAATAAATATTAATTATATTCATTATTTCAACAATGATCATTAGGTATATGCCTGTTTAGCAGAATAATAATGATTACAAAGAAGGGTTATCAACAAACGATAACATGTGCATAATATTATTTTTTGTACAATAGAGATTACTGCATGAAAATCCCTCTAATCGATAGATTCACGATAGTCTCATTGTTACATAAAAACTCTAAAATTAGCAATCACTGATAACTAACTCAAAGATTGAAATTAATTATCATGACAACGCTTTTACGTGGACTCAATTAATATATAATAAATTAACTATCTGAAAAAAACAAATCACAATATAGATATCCACCTCAGCAAATGGAACATCAATACACGAATCAATTAAATCCGTAACATGTCGAATCCTTCCGATTTTCGAACGTGTGTCATCGACCTCCAATATATTTGGAAATTATATTAGCAGTTCACGAGTGTATCGTTTGAAATGCGCGGTAATACTGCGGCGTGTGCGCATACTCTACCGATCCGTGCGTCTACTTCATTAATACACATCGATGATACTTTCCTGTCTGTACGACGATGACGGAAGGCTGCTTTTACCGAGCCGGTTTCCTAATTAAAAAATTCAAAGCGTCTTCCTGGACTACAGTTGCTATTCAATCCTCGTCATTAAGTCTATTCTGTTTCGTGATTTGGAAACATTTTAATTGCGTGTGTGCATGTTAGATGTTCTGTTGCTATCTTTTTCATACTAAGTATAAATGTTTTATATTATGCTAATAGTGACGAACTGCAATAATGCATTTATAAATATTTAAAATACAATTTATCTCCTCTCGGGCAGAATTAGAGGTAGAATAAACAACAACATTTGATTGACTTATTATATATTAATAAAAACAACTTATTTTAAAATGTTTATAATAAAAAGTTATAGTTTGTTGCTACTGATATTGGTATGAAAATATATTATAAATTAAATCTTAAAATACAATTTGCTAGTATTTTGACAGTGATTTGTTTACAAACAT
Organism: Laspeyria flexula; assembly: GCA_905147015.1. Taxonomy (NCBI): domain Eukaryota; kingdom Metazoa; phylum Arthropoda; class Insecta; order Lepidoptera; family Erebidae; genus Laspeyria; species Laspeyria flexula. The sequence continues at coordinate 12,533,508 of LR989960.1, read as the reverse complement.
ACGTCCCATTTCCGCTTGAGTATGACTATTTTTATTTTACTATAATAAACATTTGTGCCGCCCGCATCGCTTGCAGGGACGGAAAATAAGTGAGGCCTATGTCCAGCAGTGGGCGTCATTGGGCTGATAAGATGATAATAAAAAATTAATAGCCTATCGTGTACCAAATTAAATAATTCCATAAACAAACCCAAAATATATTAAACGGACTTTCTGTTCCCAAAACTTTCATTTTTAATTTGGTCGGTTCAATCCCAGATTCATTCCTACGTCTCGTTATAATATCTTTCTAAGAAACCAATCCCGTGACTTCTGAGATTCGAACCAAAACAATGGTTTAATTAGGCGTTCGTTTTTAAAAGCTAATAAAACAAAATGGTGAAGATAAATCGTCCACAAAGAAGCTGAGGATTCAACGACCGGTTGATTGCTCTGTGCGTATATGCAGGCCGGATGCCCTTCAAGAGCTTAATTAGAGTTTCTGTTACAAGTGCGTGTAAATGAACTGAGTATGCACAGATTAAAACGCATAATACTTTTGGTATGTAGCAGTATCTCTAGTAAGTCATAATTATCATTTTTTTTTACACTTAGGTAAGTGTACGAGGCCTTTGTTTGGCTATAGTTGCGTAGCAGACGAACAGACACTAAGAACAGATAATAACTGTAATTGCTACCCGTGTATGTACCAGGTATTTCCAGGGATATACATAGGTAAGCCGCTACGTAGGTACCTGATCTAAAAGAGAATTCCTAGGTACTTCCTTTTATTTTCAGAACTGGCACGTGTAAAACAGTTCTTCTCTGTTGGCAAATTGAATTGGAGCGAGAATTCAAAGAAATGTGTAGTGTCAGGTAAAGATTCACCTACAGCTAATTTAATTATAATGTTACTTTTAATTAATTTTTCGATCATAGCAGAAACATTATTTTAAAAGATATCTTATCTATTGATAAATTCCACTTCTAAAACATACAGATTATTATAGCTCACGCCTCTTTCCTGACAAAAGGGAAGGCAGAGACCATTTCCTTCCATCTGCTATGATTGTATGATGATTCTTATTATACCACATTCACACAGCGCCATCTAGTCCCAAAGTAAGCAATTATATTTGCTTGTGTTATGGGTACTAAACAACTGATATACTACTTAAATACATTTTTTTTTGTAAATACATACATATTATACATAATTGACACCCAGACACAGAACAAACCTTTATGCTCATCACACAAGATTTGTCCTGGGTGGGGATCGAACCCACGACCTCCGGCTTAGCAGTCAGGGTCACTAACCACTAGACCAACAGGCCAGTCTTAGTTATAATCTTTCTTTTAGTTTATAATTATCTTTCGCTTCATTCATCAATCTTTTCATACATTCTCATCGATTTAGGTTACTCATAATATGTCCTTTCTTTAGAACGTCCTCGATTTGGTCATGGAACGTTCTTATGTGTTTTCACTTATCTTCCAATTTAAGATACAGTTTTATTATGTAAACAACATAATAACAATAATATAATAAGTCAAAATTGAACCGAGAATTTCAATAGAAACACGGCACGTTGTTTAAAATTAAATGTTCTTATAATTTATTATTATGACTAGAGAAGTATGTAGAGACTTAGACAAAGTATGTAAGACAACTAAAAATTTACGATGTATGTATAATATAAAGTATTAAATATAAGCATATGTAGATAGGTATTATTAAAACAGTGCATACATTTGCACTGTTTTAATAATACCTGTATATAGGATATTATTTTTATTATATAAATTCAATAACATCTAGTACAGGGTTTCCCAACCTTTATTTCGCTGAGCCTCCCTGAACCCAAAATAATAGGTATTATAAAATTAAGAAACACATACTAGTCAAGTGACTTACCATCACTAACAAGATATAATAATTGTAAGAAAAGAAATGTATCTACCTACATTTCGTTTTATGCAGTGGTGGTTCGTGATCGCTTAATTTGTGACCACATAATGTTAACATTGTTTTGTTTTGTTTATTGTTGTATGTTGATGCATGTTTATTTGACATATCTTTTATAAATTTGTGAGAACCTAGTGTCTAGATAAACCTAATATAAGGCTTGAAGACACTACGAACCAAAATTTGTAAACTATTTATGAATAAATATATTTTATCTAAAAAAAAAATCTGCTAACGGTGAAGGAAAACATCGTGAGGAAACCCACATACCCTAGAAGAAATTCTATGAGTATGTCGGATCCATGATTACGGCCAAAAACCCTCTCAGCTCTCTAGTTCTTACTGCTTTAGTAGAGGAGACTCGAGCCCATGACTGAATGATGACAATACCTACAGATACGATATATAACATTTTGACAACTGATATTTTTCTACGCCCCCAAGGTGGGCGTGCCCCCCTGGTTGGGAACTCCTGGTCTAGTAGATCAATTTGAAACGTGCAGAAGCAATAAAGTTTAGATTTTTATTATCAGAATTATGTTTCGCATTAAGCGCTATAAAGGATATGTATAAAGGTAACTAAACTCTTATAAAATCACATTAACGTCATGGTCAGATTAACAATTAAAATTATCTTTGTTACACTTATCATTTCAACCCAATAACGTCCTACTGCTAGGCACGGGTGTCCCCCAAAGAATGTGGAGGGAAATTAGCCTACTATACGAGGCTGGCTAGAAAATAATAACTTAATTGCATTGCAGGTCGAAATCGAACTCGGACTGCGTTATTTGCATGCCGGTCCCTTATCCATTCGGCCACCATCGCTTCTCTTGGGCTAGTAACTCATATGCCAATAATAGATATACTGTTTTTAATTAATAATAATAATAATATTCTACCACATTCACACAGCGCCATCTAGTCCCAAATTAAGCAATTATATTTGCTTGTGTTATGGGTACTAAACAACTGATATACTACTTAAATACATTTTTTTTTGTAAATACATACATATTATAGATAAATTACACCCAGACACAGAACAAACCTTTATGCTCATCACACAAAGATTTGTCCTGGGTGGGGATCGAACCCACGACCTCCGGTTTAGCAGTCAGGGTCACTAACCACTAGACCAACAGGCCAGTCAATTAGTTAGTAAATGCATAGTTTCTGGTTACATCTAGATCATTTCCATTTTCTCCAGTGCACGGTTTTTTTTTCCATCAATAACTCATCATATACAGCGTGAATCCACTCACATTACCTAGCTATTTGACATACCGATACGGTGTTGAGATTACGAATACTTCAGGTAGCTGAAATGTGTAAACATTTATCAAAACGGACAAACAACGAACATAATTGTGTCAGTATTAACGTACCTAACACCGCCTTAACGAGGTAATAACGGGCATCATTATTACACACTACAGTTATAAGATAGCTGCTTATAAAATCTTCCTATGCCACACTGAAACAGACAGTTTCGATAAACACTTAAGACTTAACAGATTCTTGAATGTTCGAGAAGTTCTCGAATTTTGTTGCTGTCGTTATGGATTTCCTAGAGAGATGACCTAAAACCCTTTAGCTTCAATATGTTTAAGCCCGAATCAATATGTTTGAGCCTTCATCGATATCAAGGGATATTATAATTGTAGTATCTAGTGTCTGTGTAGTGTCGGAAATAATACATAATAATGACCTAATGTCACCCCATAAACCCCCAAATAAACCCGTTGGTGTCATAAAAGGTGAATAAAGTTTAAGGCTTAAACAGACAAGAGCACTGTGATAAAAGAGAAATTCGAAACAAACCCTATACCAACCCGTCTTACCAGTGTGGTATAGTAGGCTAAATTCCCGTACCCAGCAGTGGGACGTTTCAGGATTGTAATTATGATGATGATGATATAGTGTAAAAAGATGGGTCTAGATCACACTAGTACTTAATAAAGAATTAGTAATTAGTATCTACCTAGTACATATATTTAATAGATAGGACTATGACTATGACACAATGTAACACATAGAATAGGTATAATAAAAAAAATCCAGAAAGAACTATGTCGGACAGTTTCGAATGCAATAATTTATTTATCTGACTGTCACCGTGGCGCAGTGGTTAAGGTGGTCGCCTCGCCACTACATCGCCGTGCTGGGTGACGTGGTTCGATTCCCACACGAGACAAATATTTGTGTGATTCATAGATATTTGTTTCTAGTCTGGGTGTACTTTGTGTTCGGTAGTTGCATGTTTGTAAAGCTCCCCGCGACACAGGGCTTGTTCCCTAGAGCGGGCGTTTCTTTTTTTTTTTTTTTTTTTTTTAAATCGTGGATATGACAATGGTTAAATTCAAATCAATTTGAAAATTGGAAATCAGTTCTATACGATTACCAGACGAAAGTAGTTGTCAAAGTTTATGCTACCAAAATTAGTTCAACTTAGATACGTACGAAAGAGATGACAGGGATATGTTTACAAACATTCTACATTGACTTCGCTCGAGTACAGGTAAGTGCTTTGTATTGTTTTAATAAATTTATGTCGTATACACTTTGTATTTAGGCTACAGTAATTATTCAGAAGTTGGTCTATTACACGTCATCGTCCGTGTCAATCAATCAGTGTAAATTAGGCTTTATGCATGTTCAACATGTAAATTTTCATAAAAATATTTTTTAGTCAGAAATCTGGATTGTCAAGCTAATTTTTTTTTTAAATTTCCTTAATTGCATATCTAACTCGTAGTGTCAGGTCTACATGCTACTTAATTAGTTTGATATACCTAGGTAGATACTTAAAACCTCTTTATTTGTGGTAGATACCTATTACACGTCATCGTCCATGTCAATCAATTTACCACAAAAGCAAAAGTTTTCAAGTTGGTACGAAAATTTTCCGAGACTCTCCATTAATCACTTCTCAGAAATGTCTCTGGCACTTTAATAATATTTACTAATTGAGATTTGAGTGTTGAAATCACCAAGGAGGATGAAAATTTATATTTCTTCACTTCATTACAGTCTTGTATACCTATCTAAAATAATAAAAAAATGATTATGGAAAACCGACATCAAGGTTTTTATTAATTTTTTATTTGGTTATTAACGCGTGCTAACAGGACGTACAAAGAATGTAAAAAAAATGTTTTTAAATACGCGATTGGCGTTGCAACTCAACTCTTGCTTCATAAAGCACTAAGTAGTTTCACTTCCATTCTATTTACCAATAACTTATAAATTTATTACAAACTAAACTAACTGTTGACTACGTGGAATTCGGGTGCGATAATGAAAGAAAATTTTCCTTTACATTTATTATTTAACATTTTCAGTACAGTTTTTCTCTTTGAGAAAACATTTATTCTTTGTGTAGATGCGTGTAAATAAATAATTTGTAAGTCATTGTAGAATAGCATCTGTGAGACCATATAAACTTGTTATAGCAAATTGAAGATTCAAGTAGCATATATTTAGTTTCTAATATATCACGTTACTGCCTTGGAAGATGGGCATGCCTTTGGTGTGGGACGCTATTTGCGTCGATACCCTTGCGCCATCACACCTTCCGAGTACAGCGGTTAGTGCTAGGCTGCTGCTGCAGCTGCAGAGTCCTTCAAACTGCGCAAATACAGTAATTTAACTGCTAATTACTTATTTGAGCCGTTTGGGGTCAAAACATTAGGTTCATGAGGTCCGAGTGCCCTCCGCGTTTATAATGAATTAGCGACGCGGTTAATCGACACTTCACGTGACCAGAGGGCTGGTTTTTATCTCGCACAGAGATGCGTGCTCTCTATTGCCATCCAGCGTGGCAATGCTGATAGCCTTCTGGGCACTTTCCCTTGTGACAGTGATGCCGACGAATACTTTGACGCCTAGCCCACATTACCATTTGTATTATTATTTATTTATAATATTGTAAATAGTAGTTACTAGTTGTAGATAGATTTTATTTAGTTTTAAAAATATGTAATAACATTATTATAATATAAATGTTTCTAAAATATTTATAAATTACTAGATATTTTGTAGTAAATAGTGGCTAGAATGCCGGCGAGCTTAACTTTGTTCTGAAGGGTTCAGCAAAGGTGCATCATACATTTCGCGATCTATGTTTGGTCCTATGGAATAAGGATCCTATTGCAATTAGCCGGGCATATCTCCAAACTCCGGATTCCTACTGAGAATAATTATAATTTCAAGATAAAAATATTTTTTTACCGGACTCGGGAATCGAACTCAGGACCTTTTACGCAGCAGTCGCAAGTACACACTTCCGCTCACACCATTAGCACAGATTATCGCGGACGAAAATAACTTATGATGGACGTGACTAAAAATAGGCACGTTTCATGCTCACCGCAACCTTAGTTTTTCATGATTGTATTCTCTTAACAGATTCATAACGATAAAAGTTCAATATGTTTTTATATGTTTGTCGGTTAAATCAAAGTGTTTTGTATTAAAGCTTGAACGTTTCGTTCATTCAGTCTACTGCTTCAATAACTCGTGTATAAAAAATCTTTATAAATGTACATTGAACTCGTGTATGATGTAAACAAGGAGTAACTCATGGATGCTACATTGTATAGTTATATATGTCTCAATGGTTATTGAACAAAGCGACTGTTGTACGTGGTTGTACTATATCTGTATACTATCTCGTTGGGCTGGTAATAATCCCAGCGACTTTACGTGAGATATTGATTTCAACTCTGAAATTTCAAAGTATTGTTATTTAAATTTTAAATACAGAGTCATGTAATACAATTATTTTTATGTTACGTGAATTTATATATGATTGGGAATATGTAGGTACACTGATTAGGCATCGGCGCGGCGGCGTAACGTCTTTGTGTATTCAGCCAGTCTTGATTGCTTCTTTGATTTGGACTGTCCTTTTGCAGGTCAAAATACTTCACCTTTCAGGATCTTTTGTGCTACGCTAACAGCTATATATGTAAGTATTTGTGAAAAGAGACCTTATACATAGTGGTTTTACTTTAAACTCGTGTAGAATTAGGTAGTAAAACTAGTTAGGTTCTATACCTTGGTTAAAAATATACATAAGCAAAGGGGAGAAGAAATGATGAAAAAAAATTTATTTCTTTATCATTATTTTTTTTAATTTAATGTAACTGACATTTCTAGCAGAAAAAATTCTGACAGCTTAGAATCAGGGGGCAGTCAGATTTTCGTAGATTCCATCTTCTTCGCAACATTTAATATGTAGTGTAAACCCTTTTATTTTAGTGTTTGCCATTAATATAATATATTATTCCAACTGTCCTTACGGCCTATAAACCACAGTAGGTTGAACCCCTGTCATAATATAACCGGCCATTAGCGTCAGGTGCGCCCGGCCACCCTTTCAATGATCCCTTTCACGAAACAGGCACGTTTATTATTACGAGGTTTATTAAACATTGTACTTCGTTCTTTATATTGTATTATGAGCCTTTCGTCAATTACATTTGGTATTCAATTCATGTTTTTAAACACTATTAAACAAGACAATTGTCACGATAACATATTATGTTTATAATAATCATCATATTATATCGGTGGCACAAAATCGCTCGCTGTGGTGGGGATATAATTTAGATGAGGCGTATGTTCAGCAGTGACGTCATTATGCTGATATGACGATGATAATATTATTATATGTCGGACAGTAGATCACATTGTAGTTTTTAATAATATTATCAGTCAGCTTGTGCCGTAGACTCCGCCTAAACATTATCAAAATGAAAACAACCCTACAATATTGTTTTCATTTTTAATCCATACCTACGAGTACTTGTCCTGACTGACCTATTTTCAAATGCACAGCTTAAACCGCCAATCCTAGAGATATGAAAATAAGCGGTTGTTTTCTTTGTGATGTGTAGGTAAGAGGTAAGTAACTAAGAGGGGGTATTTCTATTCTATATAGTCTAAAGAGATGAAACAGAGGATTTAAGTTTGTATGGAATAATTATATTGAAGTGTCTTTTTACTGTATACTATACTAACATATATTTCTTGCTTTTAGAAAAAAACAATCATAAAGGGAAAGAAATTGAGATAAATTGTTACGTTTGAAACTGAGTGGTAGTTATTTTATAAGTTTTTATTGACGGTTAATACGTAAATGACCACTCAAGTTATGAAACGAATAAACGGGTACTTCGTGGTGTTTGAAAAGCCAACCCTGAGGGATGAGATAGGGGTGAAAATTACAAAAACTCTATATGGATGTAGTTTTCGCCGTTTTCAGGGATGTTGGAACTCCTCTGGTGGGGTGGTACCTGGCATTTCATGAATTGCACTTAAAACAAAATACATATTATATATACTGGAATGCCTCGGTGGCGCAGCAAGAATATGAATGATTGCTGGAGAAGAGGTCGTTCAATCCCAGAGTGAGTAATAATAATAATATAATAATATTCTACCACATTCACAAAGCCCCATCCAGTCCCAAATTAAGCAATTATGTTTGCTTGTGTTATGGGTACTAAACAACTGATATACTACTTAAATACATTTTTATTTTGTAAATACATACATATTATAGATAAATTACACCCAGACACAGAACAAACCTTTATGCTCATCACACAAAGATTTGTCCTGGGTGGGGATCGAACCCACGACCTCCGGCTTAGCAGTCACTAACCACTGGACCAACAGGCCAGTCTAGTAAAATTTGTATTGGGTTTTTTTATACGCTTGTAAAGTCAAGAAAAAGTAGTCTATTATGCTATTAAAGACTTCAAGTATTTCTGTGCTTCAGACTAATATAATTATATCTGTGTGCTAAATTTCACAGAGATCATTTCAGCCATTCTGGAGTAATTGAGTAGCAAACATTCATCCATCCATCCAAATATTCTCATTTGTAATATAAGTAGAATTTCTCTAAACCATTTACGTGTTTATTCGGTATTTAAAAGCAGGAACACGTAGGGAACAGTGCAATTATCAAACATTGACACTATGTAAATGATCGAAGTTCAGTTGATTGCATGCCAGTTGTCATGTGACGTGCCTTGAGTTTTTTATCAAAACTTTCTATAAAGTTTTGATAAAAAACTCATTGATATATAAAAATTCGGCGTCTCTCCCTAGCTGCACTGACAATACTGTCGCCGATGTACTGTCAAATTATAATTAAATTTTTAGAAAATAGTTTTTGTAAAAACAGTCTTATATAATTTTAATACACATTACAATTGCTTTTAAAAACCAACCTTTTTCAGGAGAGCAAAAAAACGATTTTGTTTTTTAAAAAAAATATGATTTTTTTAAATTTAGAAGATATATAAAAATGACCAAGAGCAAAAATTCGTAGAATTTGAGAATGAAGAAGGCAGGAAATCATCAAAACATAATATATCTATCTTCTTTAGTTTAAAAGTTAGTTGGGATTTACGTCATGAAAATAGTCAATTAATGGTTATTACACCCCAATTGACGCAAATCTTACGCCCTGGGTTGATAAAAATTTTGGTCATTACATCTTACAAAAACTTATAAAAAAATAAACTTTCGGTCCTTACATTAACAATTTGTCTTTTTTGAGACAATACATGATGACCCAATTTTTTGGGCCGTTTAAACACTTTTTTTTGCGTATTCGGGCATTTTGAATACATATACTCATATATACAGATCGATTGAAAATGATGTATATAACTCAATTTGGCCCAAATGGTTTATACGACAATTGAGACCAAAGGTATCAATATAACGTAATTATAAAACAATAAAATTTTTATCACGTTCACATCTCACGACAGTGAAACAATTCTGTGACAATTGAACTTTGTTTTAATATATGTAGTATACAATCATCACATTTTACAACGAAGATAAATACAGGAACCCGAATGAAATGGCTATTACATTGTTAAATGGTTTTTTTTTAATTCTATATTTTGACCTTATAAACATATCAAGGTCAGACAAAGTTCTAGAATAATAAAGTCTTTGCATACAATAGTTTTACACTCCTAGGGTTCCCTGTTTACAGCGTAGTGTACATCTGACATCAAAATGATCTGAGCAGCTCACCAGTCACCAAACGAGTTATCGGTCGTTTCGCTGCCAGTTTTTCGCCCGAACGGGCGAAATGATCAGGGCCAAATTTTTATAATTTTTATCGGGCGATTAACAATATCTCTGTCATAGCACGAAACTAAAAAATGCAAACGTATTAGCAGTAGAAACTCACATCTACATACCTACAAGAACCTACCTACAAGAACTCATACAATATTATTGAATCTTACCTAACAGAAAGCAAATTCGCAAACGTAACTTCCTATTTCTGATAACTGAATATATTATTATCTAAACGTATCATAAATGCTGGACATAACACTTACGCACATATTGAGTAACTGGACTATAACAATACTGGTTTGAACTCATTACGAATGCACATAGCGTCATCTATTAGCGCCTGCAGGTACTGATTAGTAGTCGTCTCTTTAGCTAACAATGTTACATACCTACAACACAGGCGCGTAATGGAGAATTTCTAGTTAGAATCTGAGGTCTAATTAGGTTTTTTGGTATTGCATTATTTATGTGGTATGATAGTCATCTAGTGTGTAAGTACAGATGCTTGGTAAATATTAGGTATAACTCCGTGCACCATCAGCAACCCATTTAGTCCCACTGTTAGGATCGGGTATCCTCTCCTCTAACTAGAGAGCTAAAAGGTTTTTTTTTTAAACTCCGTTTTTAAATAAATTAACTAAGTAACATCCAATGTAAAAGTACCCAATTAGATTGCACGAGTGTGAATAGTTAAGAGTTAAAACAGAGCGAGATTTTGTAGAAGGCGTCATCATCTGTCATGAAAATATTGTTTTTAAGAAGACATCGCTAAATAATAATAAACATTTTTTTAGATACAAAACAAACTATGCAAGAAAATTTAGACATTTTATAAAGTACTTTTCAAATTTATCTGTCCAGTCCTACCAGAAAAATAATCATGAGGTCTGAGTTCTATTCCGTCAGGCAAAGAGAATGGAGGAGGAGGAGGAGCAAGAGGAGGCAAGGATTTCACTTTGTGGAATTTCCTCGTATAGGTATGTACTAGTCAAGTGACTTACCATCTGCTAACAGTGAACGAAAACATCACGAGGTAACCCACATACACATAGAAGTAATTCTAAGTGTAAGTGTGGGCGCCAAATTGTCAGCCAGTTCATGAAATGATATTCCAAAAATTTCCCTCCATATTTTTCAATATACTTACTGGCTTACATTTCCTGAATAATGCAATGTAATAATCAGAGCACTGTATGTACATTAAAACTGGTAACCTGAGAGTTTCGTCATGGTCTCTTGGAAGGTGAACTAGTTTAAACCAGTACCATTTGTTGCACTATGCACTATCCTGTTTGTCTGCTACACAATTTTATATAAAACTTAGTATGAATACTTACGTTATGTACAGATAAAAGTCGCAAAAAAGTCGTAAGCAATTGCCTGGACTGAAACATGAATAATTGAATATCTTCCTTCATACACGAATTTCATGGATTAGTTTTGAGTATTTTTAATTTCTCCGTATTATAGCATGCCTTTTTGATATTGGTCTTTGGCGGCGTCTGTCGACGCGACCTCAAAATTCATGATGAATCATATTCATCATCAGCATAGGCTAACATCAATTTACCAGCACATTGGTGATCTCACCTAGTATCCTCCAAAAAGAATACACTACTCCATTTCAACCCGTGGGTGTCGAACAAGGCGACTAAGGGCGATTTTAAGTAAGAAGAGCACTACGAGAAAAGGAAAATTCGAAACAAAACGCTATACCAACCCGTCTGGCCAGCGTGGTATAGTAGGCTAAATTGCCTCCAAAATGCAAAGTTAACACCAACACTTATAGTTTTCGCCATGATTCAAATAATTTTAAACCGGATAAAGTGTCTTAGGTACCTATACATAGCTGAGGTTATTAACTATTTGTCTAAATTACGTAAAAATTACATACTAGACAAATTCTACAAAGTACATGTAGTATATTTATTTCAAACAATATCAAAAGAACAATTCGCCAAGCTTGGCATGAGACCCTGCTACGGCGTTTACCTCTACGTGACTCGCATGCTAAAGCCATCCACCTGCGGATTTTGCATGGCCCATGACATACATTATTTCTTTTAAGTTCTGCAAAGGAATATGTAAAAATATATCCTTACGTATATGTCACAGATGGATTATAATAATATACATTTTTATTTTACAAAAGTACTACCTGTTTGACAGTTCGATTTTACATAATCACTGAATTTTAACACGCATAATTTTAAAATTTTGCGGTTATCAATGCAGCGGGTCAATGTTTAGCGATTATGTAAAACAGGATGTAAGAAGACGACGCATTATAAATTTTAGTTCTAATTTTGATGTTCGTTTTGGTGAATGAATAATCTGGGTGCTAAGATTAGGTTTGAATTTTCATTACAGGCGAAGGGCGCGTTTTGTGGTAGCAATTGTTTTGCTTATGAAAATTGAATGAGGAACTAGTACTCTTTAGTTCCTCTTAGGAAAGATTGGAAGAGATCATTATGATTCTATTTAATTTGTCGGTCTTGTCTTACTACTTACTAGCTAACTTTATCTATATTTTAGTTTCAAGAAGGAAGCATTCATACCGAATACACATACGAAGTTGCAATTGCAATTTTATAATTATTACCGTTCAGTAGTTCAGGGCATTTATGTTTATTTCTAGAACATAATACCAATAATGTTATTACTAATTAATCATGTTGCATGACGTTCAGTAATAAATTGAAATTGATAACTGATACACCTACTTCTTTACAATTGCAACTGCAAGCATTCATTAGGCAATTAATGAACAAAAACGGTGCTGTTTTTCATGGTACATTGAATAATTATGTCAGTCTTCAAACATAACGATGTGTTAATTTTTGAATTCATAAACAAGCATGCGAAAGTTATCAAAGGTTTTTTGCTACGTTTCCTGAGGTGGTTTTATTAAAACAAATTAAGTAGGTACAGTAGACCTGAGGTAATTCGACGATTCGCATTTGTATTCGGTGCAGGACTATCGAGTATCGACTTTGTCTCATTACAAAGTACTTACTACCGACCTTTTATAGTCCGGAATAATAAAAGAAAAATGGATAAAAAATGAGAGAAGTATCTACCTTGTAATCCGACAAATACTAGGTATATTTAAAACTTTGACTAACCACATTTGCATTCCTACGAAGGATAAGTGGTAGCTCAGATTACCAGGCCTCTACTGTAGGTACTTACATATATTTTCAAGAAAAAAATTCTGCATTTCACATTTATTTCGTATTTCTTCACAATTAATATCTTTGAAAAACCTATCCAGTTAAAGCGTTTTTTCAAATCTTTTCACTATAAATAAATAATAATGTGCTAATAATAAATATTTTTAATTAAAATATTTTTTACAATCGAATACAAAATTATCTATTGGGTACCTAACCTACTCACTTAAGAAAACAAACAAAATAAGTAAATTATAAAATATGACCTATGAAATGAATTATGTAAGTATTCACTTCAATTTCATTATAAATAGATACTATTTAATGTTAGTGTACTTAAATAGTTCATTTCTGTTTTGACACGAAGCCATCTCTTCCATTTTGTGTTATTTGCTAGAAGGAGCTCCAATTGGCGCTACTGATTGTGGGACAGCAGCTTTCGAATCATTTGGAGGAGCTTGGACAGCTTGGACTAGTTGAGTACCAGGAGGCCAATTGCCTTGGTTCCAAGGTCCGAAGTTCTGTGGCCATTGTCCGACAGGTGTCCACATGTTTACATTAACACGGTTTGGTCCTGAAAAATAAATAAATTAGGTAAGAATAATAAAAGTGACCTGAAAAATAAATAAATTACGTAAGAATAATAAAAGCGATAGTGAAAATACGCGGTCTGAGTTGATTCCAACCGTGCACCAATGTGGAATTCATTTTGTGGAGTTCATAATTTGAACCTTACTAGAACTACTCCCTAGAAGAAATTCAAAGGATATGTCTGATCCACCAACCCAAATTAGGCCAACATGTGTGGATTTCTGGCCTAAACAGCTCTCTACATAGAGAAAATCATTGATATCCTTAGCACCTTATTAAATCGAATATAATTATTAAATTGTTTGCCTTGGTTGGCAGCGCAAAACCTACGCCTTTTGAATATTAATTTAAAATGAAATCTTTGCGTGTAATTGATACTAAGTATCAATCATAAATTGCAGAAGATACAGACAAATAACTTCCGTAACTAATTAAAGAAATATAAGCCGATAAACGTTTGATATATCTAACGTAGAATTTGATAATGGATTTTTCTTTGTTTTCCTGCGAAAACGTGTGTAGGTATTAGCAAAAGTAGATGAGCTCTCACATTAAATTGGTATTAATCTGATGGTAATGTGTATTTAGTTTGTGTAGTGAAGAATACATAATGGCAACTAAGGGTAACCTTAGTTAAACCTTATGCAGACAAGAGCACTGCTAGAAAAGGAAAATTCGAAACAAACCCTATACCAACCAGTCTGGCCAGCATGGTATGGTAGGCTAAACTCTCTGCACATGTTTTGGAGGAGACTCATGTCCAGCAGTGGGCCGTTTATGAGTTGAAATGATGATGAATGTGTATTTAAAAATGATGGAGACATTTCTAAGGTATTTTATTTACTAAAATATAAATATTATTAGAAACCAGCTCTATCCCACGACCCATGTGCCACGAGTTTTCTCGTAAAGCCTAGTCATTTTTTTAGGTACCCACTAAACGTAGGTAGGACTATATAGTTAAATTTAAATAAAATCCATTCTTTTTTTTGGTCATTAGATAAAGATAAACTAAAGAAGATTTTCACATTTGAGATATCTATTAATAATAACTTGCAAAGTCTCAAAAATCCGCGCTGATAATTAGTAATAGTAAAATAATAGATAACTTGTGATAACACACTGTTGGGTAAAGACCTTCCTCAATCCATACTGTTCGGAAACTGTTGTTCACTTATTGGTGTTGGTTCAAACGTAAGTAACATTCACAAAAATAACTAGTTAGGTACTTTAAAAGAAAGATATTCGTCATGCAACTTACTTCTTGGATCAATTTGTTGTTGCAATGCTGGGTTTACTGGCACCAATGCTGGATTTCCTGGTATCAATGCTATGAGAGGGTTTGGCGTTGTGGTCCGCCGTCTTCTTGGCGGACAGGCACCACAAAACACATCGTCTATGTCAACATTTCTGCTTCGTGGTGTCGTAGTTATTTCGTCATCGTCATCTAGACATGCCAATTCGCACCAGAATAATCCTCCAAAAAATGGCTGGAAGAAGTTTTTCTCGTAATAAATTTGTTATACTCTTCTATTTTTTCATATGGAAAAGCGTGCCGATGTCGACAATTCTGCCAATGTTAGACGCGTAAGGAAAAGCACGTGTGTAGAAATAACAATTAATTACGTTGATATTCTATCTATATTATTATATATCTTCATTGATACATTTGAAATCGTATAATTATTGTGCGTACCTATCTTTACGTAACAATACAATAAGGCTGTTTATAGGATGCATAATTATGACGTTTCACTACAGGATGTGCGTCATGTGACAGAGATAAATAAATTATGTAGTACAAATTAAAAAAAAGGCAACTTTTGCCATCTATACTTAGTACTTTGGCAATTCTTTTAATTTTTTTATTTAATTGAATGATACATGCAGTACCTAATTCTTGTTTTAAATACACATAAGTACTTAACGTCATTGATTTAATGATTACCTATATATTGTTGAATGAATGTGTAGTTGAAACAATTCGCTGTATAAGTTTAACAAATGTTAACATTAGACATTTGAGTAGATTTATTAATAAGATACATTTTGTTACGTGCTTATTATGACTAAAAGGTTGAGTGTTACTGTTTTAATGTATTACATCGAGACAATTAATATCATATTCTATTCATCAATGTTATACAAAACTAGACGTCAAAATTACAATCCATGTACCTAGTATAGATAGATTACTATTTCATGTATTAATAATAAATTAAGCTTATATTAAATAAAAAGCAGGTGATTAAATAAATATTGATTATTCCAGCATGTAGGTTAGGAGCCCGTTCATTTAATAGCATGGTTCGATCACGTTGTTAGGTCTATAGTACGTCGAGGATTTTTAAATATCTACACACTTTTTAGGTGAAAAATTTCACCCATTTATTTTAACTCAGTCATGCTAATAAATTATTTTAAATATTAATGGGTACCAACCTTCGCAACGGCTGCATTGAAACACAAAAATATCACAAGTAAATATCCACACGCTTGCACTACAGCCATGTTTATATCGTTATCGTGAAAATCAACCGGATTGTTCAGTTTCATATTTATAGCAAAGCTCTTGCGCAAGTGCATCAATTACTAATATGTTGCCAAAGAACAATAAGTACCTAAAACGTTCATAATTTAATTGGTTACGCTATATGGACGAGATTTAATTCGGGATTGAGGTAAATCCGGGTCCTGTTAGGCTTAAAATTGAGTTACATTATAATTTATTGACTATGATAACGATTTTTCTTCCGTTACCACTCGAAAAACTGTCGGAATATAGTTAAAGGTGAACAAATTACGATAGAATAAGCTTATAATTGTCTTATGAAAAAATACTTATTTCGATTACTGGCACGTAATGGATTGTTGATGATACATTTACTAGGTGTCAACTCTTACTGTAGATATGTCTTACTGTAGTTACCCGTAATTTAGGACTTCCTCAGATTAGATGGAGTGACGATTTTCAAAGGTGGCAGGCTTACCAGCCAGCGCTTACGCTAGATGAGATGTAAGTTGCGTTGTGTCGCCGCTGCTGCTGCATCTGTCGAAACTTCCAAGCGGCGCAAATACACCAATCTTGTAGGAGATTATCTAGGTATTTGTGCCGTTTGGAACACATATCGACGCTTCCCGTGACCAGCATGACTACTTTGGCTACTTTCTCGCAAAAAGAATAAGCATTGCTATCCACCGTGGCGATGCTGCCAGTCTGTTGGTCATTTTTCCCGCAGACAGCAGCAGAAATGCGGAAGAATTTAATGAACACAAATATTATTATTATAAAACTTTAGTGATCAGATAAATGCCTAGATTTACAAGATTACAGAAAAAAATGCCTGTTTTTATAAATACACAAAGAATTATCATATAACTAAACAGTTATTCGCGTAACCTATTTAACTCTTGTTCTAGAATAGAAAATGCCTGTACAAAGTGAAGGTATATTACTGGCCAGAAGCAATACGAGAGGGTTCCAGGCTAAAACGGATTCTTCATTATATTATGTGAGTTACAAGTCTGCAAATTGCCGAATTTGTCAGTCAAGTACAAGGCCATTTAATATAACTTCTGTCCCATGTCAACCTATCATGTTATTATTCCTTTTAAGTTTCGATAAAATTTCTGATGTAAATTAAGCTTACTTACCATTCCTATTCTGCAGCTTGCGATTTTGATTTGACGCGTAAATTATAAAAATAAAATCAAAACACATTATTATTTTATTAGGTACTGTTTATTTCTTGTTTCGTAGCACAATATAGGCTTGCACCTAATATACTTACTCTGTTAAATGAGAAATTATACCAATCGCTTTACTTAAACTATACAAACAGCGGCCAGAAAGCAGACACATTTTTATTTATAATGGTGCCACATTGGATGGCAATACTGATCGTTTATGTGCCGTCTACATTGCCAATCTGGGCCAGTTATGGAATTATGACGTCTAATAAAGCAGTCTTTGGTTAATGCTTTTATTAATAAAATTTTGGTTGTTTTTTAATCCATACTATCTAATAATATGTTTTTATGTAAATTAAATACCTACTATTGAACAGTTTTAATAGAAAAATATCTTCATAAGTAAGCATATAAAAATTACGTACAGCTATTGTATTATTTTCCACTAATAAGCATACTCGTATATAAAAATATCCTGTATAAAATTTAAAAAACTAATACATTTCACTTAAAAATAATATTAACAAGTCGTTTTTGTTTTCTAAAGATTCTACTTTCCAGCGGGGGCAGCAGTAGCTGGCGCCGCAGCGGCAGTGGTTGCGCCTGCAGCTGCAGTTGTCGCAGCTGCTGGCGCGGCAGTTGCAGGTGCAGCTGCCGCCGCAGCAGGAGCAGCAGGTGCAGCAGCCGCCGCTGGAGGAGCAGCTGGTGCAGCTGGTGCAGCTGGTGCAGCTGGTGCAGCTGGTGCAGCCGGTGCAGCCGGTGCAACTGGAGCAGCTGCGGCACCTGGACTACCTCCTCCAAGAGGACTAAGTCCAATTAACCATGAACCACCATTGTTAAACAGAGACACGTTCATTCCATTGAATGTTGCTGAAATAAATAATTAAAAGTAATAACAAAGCAAATTCACCTACAGTATTCAGATTTGAAATACCGTGTAATTAGAACTTGAATAGAAAAAACACGTTGCTCCAAAGCAAATTGAGTATATACCTGACCACAAATTATACGTTGCGGCGATTTGGTAAGTTTGATATTTTTACAAAAAAAAACTATTAGGTATCATCTACAGTCAAAGAAATAAACCATCCTCAGAATGAAACACGCACAAATATTTGTCCTATGACGGCATATATCCGATAACCTCGCGTTTGTGATCACGCTCTACTACCATCAAACTAAGGAGGATATTAAATAGTAGTCTTTGTCTAATTAGTGTCGATAGATAGAAACTTACGTATCCAGACACTCGCTTGAGGTGATGCAGCGTTTGCGGGAGCAGACGTCGTTGCTGGTGCATCAGCGGGTGGACTTGCTGGTTTATTTGCCGGTGGTGGAGGCTTAGGTTTTGCTGGGCAGCCCCAACACAATATCTCATCCAAATAGTCATCTGAACTATCACCTGAACTTCCATCGCCATCGCATAGTGCTGAGCAGAAAAGGCCGCCTAAGAATGGCTAAAAAAATATTTTTAAATACAATTTTAGGCTGTGGCACTATATATTATGAGACACACTAGAAAACTTTAACTATAATAAAAAGTAAGCCAATAGTCTTAATCAACTGAAAGACAGTCTTTCCCTGGTTTTGGAAAATTTTGTGGTCAAGGATGTCATTTTCAAAGATTTCACGATGATATGAACCCCGAACAATTGAATATAGAGACAGCGAGCATCCTGGTATTTCTGCTTTTTTGAAACAATTTCATTATTTGTTTAAATTTTTTTAAACTATGTACTTATCACATGAATTTGTACATATTGTTACAAGTATTTTTTATTAGAATATCTTATAATAATATCGTATAATATATTAAAACGCATTGAAATATAACAATGTATCTACCTAATCGTAAAATTTTCAGGAAAAAACATTTAACATTTAATATATAATATTTGGAAGTTATTCCAAAACTAAAGATGTTTATAATTATCAATTACAATTGAATACAAACCTGTCCAAGTGTTATTTGGAGGCACAGAAATATCACAAATAATTGAACACACGCTCGCACCTCAGCCATGTTTGTGATGATAACATGAAAAACGTTCGGTCACTTCTTTTCATACTAATATAACGAAGTATTTACGCAAGCGTCTGAATTACTAATACAATGTCAAAGAATATACAACATGCATTACCTATTTTAAGTGGACATGCGTTAAGGACAAAATGTAATTTCCTTCAGGGCCAAAGGTTTAGATCCGTGTTATTGTTTTTGAATGCTTATGTAAACTTGAGTTTTGTTTGTTTACAATTAGCCTATTTACCAAATAATCTTGTTACGTCGGACTTCACAATTATTCAGTTTCAAGCGGTTAACTACTGAAGTATTTGTAACCCGTTCTGTAGTATTATTGAAATTGTCATCAGAATCTTGTATGTTCAGACTTCTCTAAGGCTTTCGCTTTTGGCTTTTGGTTGAAATTTTGTATGTTAAAGTATTGTATTAGGTTTAGTTATAAACTACACGTCTTGATAAAGCTTTACTAGCTTCTTCTGTTAACATTACAAATATAAAATTTTTTGAAGATATTTGTTCTCTCTTACCTCAATTAAGCTAGAAAGTTAGAGGAATCCAATCATTTAGTTGCACTATTTATATCTTAGATACATGTTAAAGAACAATAGAAATGCAGAATAGAAAATGCAGTAGAACTTCAACCCTCGACCTCTCTACTATCTAGAGAGCTGAGGGGGTTTTTGCTGTAATCCTCACACGCTGGCCTAATGCAGGTTGGTATAGATATCTATACTTTAAATTTGACTGACATGGACTCTCTGAGACAAAACTTCCTTCCGAAAGCAGGTTGGCAAATAGATCTGTGCTATTTATTATTTCGTCTGTGCTATTCATTGCTTCGTTTATGTATCATAAGATAAAATTCCAATCTTGTTTAATCAAATTTAAATTGATAATTCTGTAATTTTTGTGTCTTTTTTTTCTTCTCTTCTGTACTCTTTAAATATGTGCTTGTTGTGGCAACTTTAAAAGATTAGTACCTCATTATGTTATTGTTGTGTGATCACTAGTTGTCCTTAATAAATAAATAAAAAAATCAATGAATATGCAACACCGAATTCATCTAGGATTTTAGTAATCTTTGCTGTTTGTGGAAATTGTAATACATATAACGCTTGTCAATATATTCTACACGGACAATTTAATATTGCTTGGCTATTGTCGGTTTTATTAGACACGGTCAAGTTTGAATGTCATTACTAGAACTTATGGATATGAGAGTACATTTATTGTCCAGTGTGTGTTCAGACGCTGACTACGTTGCATACTAATTATGTCATGGAACAATGTGCATGCCCTATCAGTTCTCTGAAGGTATATAGTTTAACATTGAATTTGCAATTTGTGAACTGTGAAACTATAAAATTTTATGCCTGTTACTGATGCTCTAAATAGCGTATTGTAGAACATCTAGCGCACATATTTTAACTGAAATTTCTAGAAAAAACTTCATGTATTTACTTAGTTGACATAAAGGTAAAGCGAATCAAGAGATCATCAAAGAGAAGTGAATTAATTCATGCTACGACGAGTGTAGTTATTAATTACTGTAAAGTCGCGTGGAGCTTCGCTCCAGTCGTTCTTTATATGAACATTGCTCATCTTGTATTGGCCGTAGTGTAATGTTATGTAACCTATAATCTTCCTCGATAAATGGGCTATCCAACAATAAAATAATTTTTCAATACGGGCCAGTAGTTCTGTCCTAGCGTTCAACCAAACAAACAAACTGTACAGCTTTTTTAATATTAAATTTAGTATAGATGACATAATCAAAACCACAAGTCACGTTAGATTTGTGAATGTTTCTTAGAACTATCCTATATGTACCTATCTATTTGATAGGATAAATGAGCGAAATTAAACTTCAAGTATTTTTAAGAAAAATATAATTTTCCAAGACTAACTATATATATAACTTTTGAAATAAATTCTATTACAACAGAGTTTTGTTTTACAATATTTTTGCATATTACATATCTACGAGTACTAAGATTTATATTTTAAAACTCAATGGCCAAATGCCACTTTGTAACTGACACCAGGTCTCTTGGGCACTTTGCTGTCGACTTCCACTAAGATAGGAGTATAGTCAAATCTTGCAGGCTTCGTCGAACAATCCTTATGAGGAATAGGGAAAACGTAGTTGATATCTACGTCATATCTGTAAAAGAAAATTTTTTTGTATAACACGATTACATAAAATATAATTCTACAGAAGAAGTGGCCAAATTCATCTAATCGTTCTTTTTCTTGCTTGATATAGTGCAGCAATAATTGGTTATAGGGTATAACAATCGGTATTGAATAAGACTATCATATTTTACCGAGTAAAATGTTTTACTACTTAGAAGGCAATTAAAAAGAACAGCAACAGAGCCAATTGGAAAAGCAGCAGCGATAACGGAGGAGTTATAAATATAATGCTAGTTATTAATATAATAATAATGTATAATATTTCACCACATTCACACAGCGCCATCTAGTCTCAAATTACGCAATTATATTTGCTTGTATTATGGGTACTAAACAACTGATATACTAAGTATTTTTTTTTTTTGTAAATACCTACATATATTATAGATAAATTACACCCAGACACAGAACAAACCTTTATGCTCATCACACAAAGATTTGTCCTGGGTGTTGATCGAACCCACGACCTCCGCTTTGCAGTCAGGGTCACTAACCACTAGACCAACAGATGAGTCATTTATTAATTGGTTTCGATTCTTTTTTTTAATTAGTTCCAAAGTAGTTAGTTATTTAGTTTGATGTTGAAACAGAGGAGGTTATTACCTCCAATTTGAGCCTAAATAATAGTTAAGTTTAGGCATAAAGTAATTGTTATGTTCAAGAAATTAGCAAGAAGGCATTCTTGCTAATTTCTTGAACATAACAATTAGCGTTTGTTTGGATGTCTTGCGTTAGTTTACGCTGATTTTGTCATATGTAAGAGGGTTTTGCAATTTGAAAGCACATGAAATCTTATTGTTTGATAACATTACGTATTGCTATACATTATCTTAATACAATGCTTCTCGCTTCTAACGATTACAAAAGAAAAACTGAGTGAGAGCCAACGGTAACAATAATTAGGAGTAGGTTTTTTATAAAGACACAAAAGTCGTGTGGTGACCACCGTTATACTGCGCATTACATAATATTCTAAATATATTTTTCAATTTCATTAATTTCAATTCATTTGACTGTCACCGTGGTGCAGTGGTTAAGGTGGTCGCCTCGCCACTACATTGCCGTGCTGGGTGACGTGGGTTCGATTCCCACACGAGACAAATATTTGTGTGATTCATAAATATTTGTTTCTAGTCTGGGTGTACTTTGTGTCCGTTTGTTTCATGTTTGTAAAGCTCCCTGCGACACAGGGCTTGTTCCCAAGTGCGGGCGTTGTCTTTTTAAAAAAACAAAAACAAAACAATTTCATTAGTTATTTGCATCATAACTCCTGTATTCTTTTCTTTTCTCTGATTTTCTGATCGTGTTAAGATTATTCTAGTAGGTACCTATTTACTAAGACTTATATAGTTACAAGAAGTCGCGTGGAGTTTCACTCCCATCGTTCTTTATTTCGCCACTGCTTAGCTCCTATTGGCCGTAGCGTGGTATTATACAGCCTATGTTACTCAGTGATTATGTAGCTTTCTAAAGGCAAGAATTTTTGAAACCCGTCTTGTAGTTTATTTGTTACATACAAAAATCTTTTCTCTTTATAATATTAGTATAGAAGTGTAGATATTGATTTCTACCACTTATATACAACCTGTAACATCTTGCAGTAATCTGATTAGTCGACCATTCATTTAATAGGAGACAAAACTATTGTCCCTGGTACTTTTCTAGACTATAATAGAAAATTTTATGATAGAAAAAGTGAATATACTTGCTGACACGGGGAGCGAACCTAGTACTTTTTGTACAGCAATTGTAAACGCCGCTCAGCAAGGGCGTTAAAATGGATGTAGTAAATTAATATTAACTGAATAACTACTGAATTAAATAAAAGTAAAGAATGATTATAGAAAGGAACAGGCAAATTAATAAAGTTGCTGGCATAAATTAGGTGAGACCTATATCGGGCTGTGGACTTTATTAGGCTGATAATCATATCAGCCTTATCATGTTATCAAGTTTCAATGTATTACCTTGGTAACTTATCCCTTAAATAAGCCATGACATTCTTAGGCAGGTTGGTCTTCCGAGATAGAACGAAGGCGCTGAGGTACCTCGCGCCTTCTGTCTGCTCAGCGCAATGCAGAAGCAGAGCCCAGGTCTTGTACTCCGTGTCTAGTACGTATGTGTTGTAGATACCATCATCTGTAACGAGATAGCAATTTATATAGCCTTATTCCTACTTATTGCGAAACCTAAAAGTAGTTTTTTCAGAATCAGTAGCAGAATCGATTACAATAGCTGAAAGGCTAATTGCATCAATTGCCGACTAACGCCTTGTGTCGCACCGTCTTCTCGCAGCGATAAATAAATAATTACTAAGTAAATACCAATTGGTATATAAACTACTGATATTCGGCAATATTTCGCCGGCGCGCGGCAGCTATAACATTGCAAAATGCTTATAACTTCGTGAGGTTTATCCTTTTTAAATTTATAATTTTTTATTCCGATTCTGCAAATAATAAGACGTTTGGGTGTTTCAGCTTTAGTATTAACAAAGAATAACGTTGACATTGACACAGCAACTGCTCGCAATCTTGAATTACTTAGTTAATTTCGAAGCGCGATATCGATACCTATATACTTAAATTTAGTATAGTCGAACTAAATATTTAAAGTGACACAATTGACTAATAGGTATAGAAATTGCGAGAAGAGTCCCGGAACTAGTTATTCAGTAGGGTTGTTCGCCACATAGGCTTTGTCTTTTAAAAAAAGAAATCAGTAATATCAATAAAATATAAGTAAAGCTTTCAATGTACCTAGAAGAAGTTCAGTCGGCAAGCGATTAATCTCATAGTATTTTGCTATTGTTTTCTTTTTGTTTTCAATCTGTGCACTCAATATATTAGTATCTGAAGTACCTCGAGGAGCAATAAAGCCACTGTTTCTTTTAGTGAAGTACCTATCCCTTATTTGAAAAGATTGTACTGCAATAATCTTACATGTTTTCTCGGCATGAGTCCAATGAGCCGGCTCGTTCAAGTCCACTCGCCAAGTGATATTACCAAGGAGATTTTCGCCAAGAGGGTCGTCAGCAAAACGATAAGTAAAGTTCATTGTTACTCCGGGTGTCCACTCTACAGAGCCATCTGGAAAATAACGACTTATTGGCGATGTTTTACAACAGAGTTGGTACAATTTCTTTATCGAGTTGGAATGTATTTGGCATTAATTTACGTCTTATTTATCATAGAAATATGCAAAATAATATACCTAATATAATTTAAATTTATTTTTCTTCTGACGGTACTTAGGTACCTTTTGAACTTACTGTCCTAATTACACATAATAATTGTGTTTGCATATAAAACTTTTCGATGTGCAGAAAGTTAATAAATTACACTTTTACCTACCAAAAAGTGGTTGATTTATATCCACTTGAGCTATATGAATACACAATGAATGAGTCAACAAGTTTAACATTGAGGACCATTCAATGTGAAGGTAGGTATGTATGAGTATCATTTTCTATAAACAATGGTATCTTTAACTTGCGTTAATACGTGGACGATTATAAGAAAATTTCATATGAATTTTCTAGTGAATGAACAAACCTGCGGTGGCTACATGGTCATCTTGTGTGAAAACCGCTTTCATACAGCTGTACGAAAGAGCCTCTTCAGCACTCGCATAATATTCCACTACGTACCAGTCACCCAGCATCTGTCAATGAAATTTCAGCTTTATTTTTTCATTCTTAAAGTTCAGGTTCTAACTGTTTGTATAAGATTAGATTTGCGCCTTTCTTTATGTACTTTGATCTCGGTGCTCTCCAACTTGCTATAAGTTTCACGGCAGGCGTATTAAATAAAAAGGATAGAAACGATTAAATTATCGCTTTCGGTGAAATATTTTATCGTATTCCATGATTTATATACAGACGTTAGTAAATAGTGTGTATACTATACGTAATCGAAAATATCTTAACATTTTGGACTTAATTATATTTTTATTAAAAAATACCTACAACAAAATATATGCTAAGAATATTTAATATTGGGTCTTATGTCTTTAAATTTTGGAGCTACACAAGTTACAATTTTTTACGTTATCAATTATTCAATCATTGTACGATTGCATGTATTATTTAATTAACTGAAAAATATAAGTAGATACGTAGTAGGAATGCTGATACTACTCAACATTTATGGACCAGTTAGCGTCCAAATTCAAAAACGTCAAAACCAAAAGTATAAACCGACCTATCGTCGTC
The DNA here is from genome assembly GCA_905147015.1 of Laspeyria flexula. Classification (NCBI taxonomy): domain Eukaryota; kingdom Metazoa; phylum Arthropoda; class Insecta; order Lepidoptera; family Erebidae; genus Laspeyria; species Laspeyria flexula. The sequence goes on along the minus strand of LR989960.1, from coordinate 12,507,553 downwards.
GCTTATACAACAATACCACGCTAGTCAATTTTCACTAGTTTTAAGGAGAGACAAATAATTGTTTATATTTTATTCAATACATCGTTAATCTTTAATGAATGCAAAAATATTTTTTTGTCTTTAACAAATAATTTAAATCTATGTTTGCATTAATTAAACATTAATGTAAAAAATAAAATATAAACAGTTATTTGTCTCTTCTGAAAACCAGTGAAAATTGACTTGAGCGGTATTGTTGTATAACCGACGCTATCTCAATTTACAGAGAAAGTGATGAAACAGCGCACTGAACACCCTATTATATAAAGTACATTATGAATTCATTAGAAATTATTATCCTTTGCAAATAGAAAGTGAAATGAATACCTAACATTGAATCATCAAATATTAGCTTTCGAAGCGTGTGGCTGTGTCCGTTATGCAAATTATTACTATTGAAATGTCAATATACACTTGCTGTTAATCTGACAGGGAGCTGTAGTAACAATCATTCTTGTTATATAAAAGCCGATCGTGATAGATGTCAGCTTAATAGATCTACGTAACATTGTCTATGAGATTGTCTAGAGTTATATATTTTGTAGTATAATGTTATAAAAAACCAGCTTCGATCCGCGGCTTCACCGCGTGGTATATCGGTAATATCAACGCCACCACACATAAAATGGTAACCGAAAATCTCTATCTTTCCAGGGAAAATAAAATGCGATTTTCTTGAAATTCGCGTATTATAAAAACAATGGTATTGTGTTATATATCAATTGAAAGGTAATTTTTACTGTCTCACGTCAGTTATATTTATGAGTTATTTATATGTTTAAATAATAATATATTTAATTCAAAAGAGTTATATACAAAAATGTATATTGCCGATAGTGTTACTGCATGCAGTTTACCATATAAAACGATTTTATCATTTTATTCGTGACATTTTTTTCTTATTTATGATATTGCAATATTTGGCTGATTAATTTTTTCCTGATTACCTGTTATAGTCGGATACAGCTTTCAGTGCAGTAATGATGTCATAAAGAGGGCGTTACTGTCCTCCAAAAACTGTCAAATATGACACTATAACAATATTTAGTTCCACTCTTTTTCACTGCACAGCTATTCGTATCAGACTATACATTCTTATTTTATGACTTTTTAAAGTCAATTTTAACCTAGATTAAATAAATGAGTTTGAATTTGACATATAAAATCAGATGTAGGATCAACGGCGTTTACAACGATATGGCAGTCTAATAATTTGGAGTGGGTGTTACACCCCATAAATATCACCTGCTCTCAATTATTGGCTGCTATCAAGAATTTTATTTCAGAAACCGTCACTAGTATGTCCGACCTTCGTCACCGCTAGTCAGTAGACCAATGAGGCAAATAAAAAGTATATTGGTAAATAAATTACAAACGTCTACAACCTCACTACGTATATATGTATTATAAAACGAAGACAGATGATGTGGAGGGACGGCATCTGTCTGCTTAACTACATAACGTAGTTTCATAAGGTTTCGTCAGTGAAAATTAGGAAATTTAAATATCTATAAAATAAATCGTTCAAATGGCTGACATGACTAGGATGACTAGATATGTGTCGTTCTTGGGTCGGATTAAGCTATAGAGGGTTTTGGTGTTTTCGTTCAGCACCGAACTATATTAAGGATAAATTTGAAAATCAATCACAAGTTTTTTTATATTTTAAACACTATAACACTTTTAAATTACACCTTAGAATCGGAGGCAGGTTGTTAGTAACGTATACTTGTGTCTAAAAAAAATAATATCATCATCATCAACAACCCATTAATGTCTCACTGCTGGGTTCGGGTCTCCTCTCCTCTATCTAGAGAGCTGACAGCTCTCAAAAAATAATATACCATAAAGTAAAGTAATATCAAAAATTTCGTAGAATAAATTATGATTATAGACGAAGTGATTAATCACGAAATTAATAGACCTATGATAAAATTTTATTTTGATGATCTCCAAAATACGACATCTTATTGAAATTATTTATTTATCGTTTTGATGTTACCAAAAATACTGGACGGTATATTGATAGTATATTGAGCGGTATTTTATATATGTGACAAATGTACCTAAATAGTTTGAATTTTTAAGCTAAATTATACTGTAAATATAATAAGAAAGGAAAATCTCAAATATTCAAAGATGACCGAGAAATAATTTCTCAAAAACAAAATAAAATTGGTAGGAAAGTAATCAGAGACCAAAGAAAAAATCTTGATTTATTACGTTGATTGTTAACGATTGGTATTGGTAGAATTCTAATTTAATGGTCAGTGAGTTTTGGCGATCCCGAATCCTTTAAACATTGAACATTAATAAATAATTCATAATCAACTGTCAAAGAGGAGTTTTTATGCCTTAAGAACATTGCAAAGGGTAATGGATTTTTGTGAATCTATATTGATTAAACACGAAGGACGTATTAACTTTTATAATATTAAATCACAGTTGCTCAAGTTATGGACAGGCTATTGTGGAGCTATCATAGCCAATCATGGCCGAATGCATAAGTGACCGCTTGCAAATCATGCGGTCCTAGTTCCTAGTAGGTACTGCCAATCGGAATAGATTGGCAGTACCAATGTGGATTTCACTTCGTGGAATTTATCCACTAGTCAGGTGACTTACCATCTGCTAACGGTGAAGGAAAACATCGTGAGGAAACTCAAGACGTAATTCTAAGTGTATGTCTGATACACGAACCCGTACTAGGCCAGCGTGTGTGGATTGTAGTCTTAAATTTAATCTTCTTAGCTCTCCAGATAGAGGAGAGGAGAACCGAGTCCAGCAGTGGGACATTTATGGGTTGCTGATGATGAATCATAGCCAGTAATTAAACTAATAATAACATTTGACTGATCCATCGCTTCAGCAAATTGTCATTGTCATCATTACCTTTAATGACAAAGAATTTAGTTATTATATATTATTATAAAGCTAAAGAGTTTGTTTTTTGTTTGTTTGATTGAACGCTAGGATCTCAGAAGCTACTGGTCGGATTAAAAAAAATCTTTAGTGTTAGATAACCCATTTATCGAGGAAGGTTATAGGCTATATAACATCACGCTACGGCCAATAGGAGCTGAGCAAAAGTCAAACAAAGAACGACGGAAGTGAAGCCCCGCGGGACTACTATTACAGACATTTGTCAAATTTGATTTATTATTTAGATTTTTTTCTATTATTCTTTCAAGCTTCTGCTTATGTGATCTTTATCTGTCTGTTGCATGTCAATGAAATACATACGTGTTTTCTAAATACATAAATATACTTCAACGCACTCTAGGTTGGTAAATGAGGGGCTTTCCTATCAGTGGCTCGCGTCCGGCACCCACGCGGGCATTATGTGTTGTGATACTGCTTAATATCATTCGTCGGTCCCTTATTGTTACTTTTTAATAATTTCGATAGAATACTAAATTTGTTGCAGTAAACTAAAAGCTAAAGCTAAATTTCTGCCACATTCTTTGCAGGACACCCGTACCCAGCACTGGAACGTTTAAGGGTTGAAATAATTATGATGAATGATGAAACAAATGATACGATTTTAGTTAGAGTTGTTAGACAGAAAGATAATCTGTATAGCACCTTTATTATTATTCCAAACTTTATCCCACTTATTACGAAATACGGACTAAGCATTAAACCAGGTTTAAATTGATAACTTTAACACTAAAATAATGGTATATGTCAATTTAAACCTGGTTTATTTATTTAAAAACTTCTTGCACAAAATATGTTACAGAAGGCTTATTGCTAAAAGCATTCTCTACCAGCCAAACCTTTGGGTGATGCAGAAATAAAAACCGGCCAAGAGCGTGTCGGGCCACGCTCAGTGTAGGGTTCCGTAGTTTCCCGTCCGTTAGACGTGCCAGAAGTTTTCGATGGTAATTTTGAATTGCGAGAACCTATTTTAATAATTATTTTTTTGTTTGAAAAAAGATACGTTCAGGATAATAAAATATTATGTAAACGAAGTTAAAAAAAAAATACGGGCAAATGAAACTTGACCTCTGGATTGTATAGGCGCTCATACGATTCAGGGACCAAATTATATTGGTTAACTGCAGTTTCCATCTGTTGTTTCCATCCAAGTTCAAAATAATTTTCCTAGAAAGTCCTTATAAAGTTCTACTTTTCAGATTTTTTTCGTATTTTCTAAACTTATGGTTCAAAAGTTAGAGGGGGGGGGACGCTTTGTTTTTTACTTTTGGAGCGATTATTTCCGAAATTATTGACATTATCAAAAAATGATTTTAGTAAACCCCTATTCATTTTTAAATACCTTTCCAACAATATATCACACATTAGGGTTAAAATTAAAAAAAAAAACACTTCCCACTTTACATATAGGGGGGCTACCCTAATAAAACATTTTTTTCCAATTTTTATTTTAGCACTTTGTCGGCGTGATTGATACACATATTGGTCCCAAATTTCAGCTTTCTAGTGCTAACGGTCACAGAGATTAAGCGAGGACGGACAGACGGACAGACAGACAGACAGACAGACAGACAGACAGACAGACATGGCGAAACTATAAGGGTTCCTAGTTGACTACGGAACCCTAAAAACTGGTAGGTGCTACTTAAGTAATTTTACCTAATAATAATGATATTATTATGAACTTATACTATTAAAATACATAATTATACAATACATTAAAACTATAAAATACATAATTAATAATACTTAGTTCGTATTTTGTAATAAGGGGGTGTGAGATCTGCAGATAAAACTCATAAAGATTTTTTCTCCGCAGGAACTCTTACTAATATTTTCAACATTACGTTATTCAAAGGATTCCTATTTGTTACTTAATATATTAATTAACATTCCTGGAATAATAATTATAATTTGTAGTTTCTTATAATAGTTTTCCAAGTATTTTGTTTAAAGCATTTTTTTATTAGTTAGTGTCTATTATACGTATTTAGTTATTTACTAAGTCTTTAAATTGTTGACTCATTATGGGTAAATGCAGCAGTTTCTATTCGATTCGGATACCAGCAATTTTCACGGAAATAAACCAATTACGAGAGTTGCTATATAATAAGTGCTTTGTTCAAATGAGGCTGGCTAATAAACTTAATAGTCACTTTCTGTTAATTTACATTAATGTTTACGTTGTGTTTTATTGGAATTTCAGTGTAATTTGTAAAAGGAAAACGTACAAGTTGTATTTAAGACACTTATTTTTGGTTCCAAAGTTAGAGAAAATGTAGTAAGAGCGAGCCGTTTGTGGATTTCCATTTCAATTCTTACTTTCATTTCATTTTACTATAAGAAAAATATTCATTTTTAACGCTTTAAATAATTACATTTTATAATGTGTTTTACTAATAACCCGTGGTAGTTTTATTTTTATAGGTATTACTTTTTTGATACAAACTCCTATCATTTAAATTCAAATTAAAAACTTAATTTGGGTTCTGATTTCGAATAATAAGAATGTATCTACTTTAGTGACGACATTAAAAATCTACTTTAACCCTTCTAGCTGGCTTGTTTTTGTTTACGCAAAACTATTTTGAAAATTACAACCTTTTAAAGCTACTTTTATTCACCGTATAATAGTGAAATAGTTCACACTAAATCTACACTTAAATGCTCTAATTACAATTGTTATTAAATGTGATGATAATAATTAATGTACAAATGCCACTAGATATAACTTTCTCGGAACTAAAGCTGTGCAAACACTAACTAATTATCTTTAGTAAATAAATCGGCGATTGGCACAGAGAAATAGAAAATACTTCAAACAAAGTGAGATGCGAGCTCAAGTATAGAAGTTTGCTCACGTTTGTTAAATTTATTTAATTACTTTCTGTTTCGTTGGTAATGCTAAGAACAGTGATAAAGCGAAATTATGCATATTGGGCCACAGTGACTTGTAAGATTTATTTTTGTGAGCGTAATTTCTGTACTCTCACGTGACTGACATAACCGATTTTAGTATGAGAATACTTAACCATTAGTGACATTTTTGTCTCCGAGTGGTATTGGAGAAAGAATACAGTGTCACCACTCGTTTTCATGGCTATTCGTTTCAACAGATCAACGTCCCACAGTTGAGCACGTACCTCCTCCTAGCAATGTGCTGGGAATTATACCACATAGGCCAGATGGGTTGAGGTAGGGTTTGTATTGAATTCCGAATTTTCCTTTTCTCGCAGTGCTCTTGTCTACTGTGTAAAAGGTGACTAAGGTTCTCCCTTAGTCACCTTTTACGACACACACGGGTTGAAATGGGGAAGTGATATTATATATTCTTAATTCGCCACTACACGGAATTTTTTTGACATCTATAGATGAATATATCTATGGAAACAAAAACTAGAATTGAATATTTTACAAAACCCCCGGCAAGAGATAACTTTGAAATGGCTGCACATGGCTGCCCATTGGTTTCAGGGGTTCGATGCCACAGAGAGACAGATGCAAACTGCACAGACACGTCAAACTTCAGTGGTTGAAGAACTATCAGCACCTGTTGCTTCAAATTGCACCTTCTTCTTTAGAGAAAACGGAGTCAGAAAAGAATGATTGGCATCCAATTTAATAAAAATATTATTTATAATGTTAATTCAAGCATCAAGTCGTAACATTAAGAGCAACCAATAACAACCAAAAAAAGTGGTACTAAAATTAATTGTCATAGTAATTAAATATGCATCCGTTAAATTAAATGTATGTATCTGTAACCTGATACCTGTTATAGTAATAAAGTTTATTGTTATAATGATTTGCATCGTTATAATATTTATAAGCGGACGATAAATCGTGTCGCAGCAATGAAACAAGTTTTATGAACTGATATTATGACCTACTCTTATAATTTAAAGCAACTCGCCGCCATCAAAATAGTTTCAAATAAAAGTCGTTAATATTGACATTGCATATTTATTAGTTATTCGAGATTAATTGCCTATAGATTTTACTTTTATCTTTTATTGAGTACCATGTTGCGAGGCAGTTCATTTCATTGAATAAAAACCTATACATAATTATCATCAGAGGAGGCCGTAAGGCACACAGTAACAAGAGATATTATATTGTAGTTGTAACATTTTCATGGTTTTATATAATGATGCGAACTGCCTCAGTCGCAGTGGCGTACGTAGCAGGTATCGATGTATACGACTGTTGTGAAAAGGATCATGGGATCGTATCCCGGGTGTGAAAAAAAGGCCTCGAATTTTTCTGTCTTTTGTTTGATACCTAAGATAAGATTCACATTCCTTACTTATTTAAATTCATACTTTCATAAGCTTCCACCCGCGTGACAAGTCGGTAAAAAGTAGCCTATGTGTTTTATTAGCCTATCTTTCTTCTGCATATCAAATTTCACACAGATCCTTACACGTTGGCCAAACATGTGCCAATATCGTCTCACAAATTGACAGTAGTACAATGTTTTAAAGATAATTTTAGTATACTACGGCTTACATTGGCTTAAGTGGGCCCAACGTGTGGAGCCGGCATAACAAACATCATCCATACATCTATCTATCCATATATTCTAACTTTCGCATTTATAATATTAGAAAGATTTGTAGATATTATACTAAACGCATTATAAGATTTGTCAATAAAATGTATGACTTAGGTATTTACATACTCATATTCTGAGATAGATTTGAAGAAACCTTAGATTCCAAGTCATCATACAATTATTTATAAAAACAAATGAAGACGATGTAAAAAAAACAATACAGTATTAATTTGATCTTCGGAAGCTTTGAACATGCATAGAAATTTACATACAATAAGTTCGGCTCCGGAAGATGCAGAACTTTGTATAATAGTGAGTCGACATAAGTATCCAGTAGGGACTTTGTAAACAAAATATACGAACCTGTGGCAAATCAAAATGTGGGACAGCTCTGACTTCAGGACACTTTCGTTTATCGACATATTTTGATGACACACATACAAACACTAAACACATCACTATGCACAGTTTCGCCATGATTTAAATTGATGATATTTATTTTTTTAGTAAAAAGGAAGGCTATTTATATTGTTGGGTTTTTAAAAATACGGAAATTCGTAGAACGTTTAAATGATCCGAGTGTTGGTACCGCACTAACAAAAGGGAATCGTTATCATTTAGTATGGGACGCTGGCTAATGTTGGGAATGCTGACAGCATACCATTATCGCCGTGACTCATTTATCGTTTTGTTATAAATATTTAATGGTCATTCTTGATGTTTTACTGTTTACGTCAATGTGCTTAGAATTTGTGATAATAAAGGGCTATCGGTGGTCTGTTTTTAGTGGTAATTACACACCAATTTTTAACGATTATAATGAATGCCTTCGTTTTATTTTGTTCGGGGCAGTAAATAATTATTACTGTCTAGCAAAATATTTTTTACGTAAGGATACTTTTGTTTTGTCTAAGTGAATAATTTATTAAAATTCTGTGTATTTAAGGTAAAAAAAAACCTTACTGTACCTTATAATAATGTATCTTAATTAATTATAAACATAATAGAATTTAAAACAAAACTTCAATCATCAGCAACCCATTAAGTCCCACTGCTGGGCTCGGGTCTCCTCTCCTCTAACTAGAGAGCTGAGAGGGTTTAGGCCATAATCCACTCACGCTGGCCTAGTGCGGGTTGGTGGATCAGACATACTCATAGAATTTCTTCTAGGCTATGTGGGCTTCCTCACGATGTTTTCCTTCACCGTTAGCAGATGGTAAGTCACTTGACTAGTACATATAGATTCCACAAAGTGGAATCCACATTGGTACTGCCGCCGGTCGGGATCGAACTCGGACCGCGTGATTTGCACGCCCGCCGGTTCCTTATCCATTCAACCAGTAACTTCAATAAATAATATTTACTCAAATCAGTTTTACGTAATTTATACATCAATCTACAAGAGATTAATAAATCTCTACTAATTTTATAAGTTCTAAACAATTTGATAATTTGTTTCGTCTAACTAATAATCTTTGAAGACTTAGGTATCTCTTATATATTTTATCAGGATCTTTTGAATATATAAATCAATCATTCATGAAGGGAAAAGAAATTCAAATAAAATATTTTATTTGCGTGTAAACTTTGACATCGCTATCGTATGTCCGCAGTTTTAATATGGCTTAGTATTTGTATATTTTAATCCTATCTAGTTTGTATAACTGTATTTTCTTGAGTCTTTATAAATATAAGTCTAAAGTAGCTGGTTTCTTGATTAATTAGTCACAACGTTTTATAATTAACATCATTAGCTAAATTGATTTTTGGCATGTGATATATTGGAACTAAAAACTTTTCACTTCAATTATGTTTCTAATTTAAATTGTGTCACCCTAGATGTATTTGACGACTCTTAATTACAGAAATTGAGTTGAAATTTGGACAAAGAATCATTTTGAGATATTGGGAATATTTACCGTCTTTATATATTTAAGTTGGGAAATTGTATTCTATTCTCTTGATACTATCGTGGATGCAGCGTGACTCAAAATATATTCTGTCTGATTTTTGTGACTCTCTAGGGTCTATAGGGCGCTAACGAAGAACCTAAGTGCTTGAACACCGTAGATATTGCCTGAGTTACGTCAGTGCAGTAATAGGTACACCTGCCTCGATGGCACAGCAAACTTAAAGAATCACCCGCTTTCCGAATTGATTATATCATTTTATATAATAACGGTAATGAGGAAATTATTCTGGCTTGAATTCAAACAGATTCAACATATCCGTTTAGTGAGCGATTAAGAATACATAATGTCACTACCCCATTTCAACCTGTGGGTATCGTAAAAGGCGACTAAGGGACCTTTTTTTTTTTACTTGGGGAAATGCCTGACACATACCCCTCAGTTTTGGGGAAAGAACCGAGGGGTTATGTGAGGCTCGCACCCACTAAAACCCCAAGGTGTTCCTCTCGTCGCGCTCTGCTGTGGTCACGGGAGCGCAGGAACATTCGTCCGCGAGCGACTAAGGGACCTAACCTAACCTTATGTTGACAAGAGTACTGCGAGAAAAGGAAAATTTGAAACAAACCCTATACCAACCCGTCTGGCCAGCGTGGTATAGCAGGCTTAATTCCCTCCACATTCTTTGGAGGACCGTCCTCTGCAGTGGGACGCATGTATTGAAGTGAAGATGATGATGAAGTATGTCAAGTTACACTTACCTTGATTGAAACAATTTCATATGGTATTTAATACATCAATAATGATATATGGCATCCAATAACATGTTTAATTATTTATTTGAGCCACATATTCTAGCAGGTGTGACTGAAGACAGGTTCCAATTTGTAAGTATTAGCAAAATTGGTTCCGTTATAACTTGTTTCTACAACCTACATTTGATTCATAGTTATACTAACATCTGAAGTGATACTTTGAAAACATCTTAAAGTGCTGATAAACTTGAGCGATCACGTGTAATGAGTTGAGAGTTTTCAAGCGAATATTCATTACAGAATAATACGGGAGCGTTTTAGGGAAATCATCGTGAATATTTTCGTTGCGATGTTCGGCTGTATGCTTTGCTCTGGTCATTGTTCATCCCCTTAGACAAGTGGTAATTTGCTGATTCTTTTCGATATATTTAACACATCCCTGCCTTAAGCTATCGACATGTCACGTGATAAAGTCAGGTGGTCTCCATCTTTACAATAGATAGATCGAATCGATTGTCACTTGTTTTTTATCATCATTTGTCTAAATATTAGTTAAAATAATTACCCTCCTTTTTGGCAGTTGGTAAAAACGGCAAATGCTCAAAGATAAAGACTGTGCAATTACTGTGTACCTACATGTATTGGTATATATAATATTAGGTTCCAACAGTTTAGCCAATCGAGTATTGCAATATCAATTAGTCAATTAACGTTCGATGTTCTGTTACAAGTGAAGTGAAGTGCCCAGGCCTATCAGTTTCACTACGATAGCAGTTTCACACAAGGATTTCCCAAGTACCCCTATAACCGCCTTGTTTACTTCAAAGTTAAACAAAAGTGTCGTCTGTTGTTTACTCGTTACCTGCTAACATAATTTGGTCCTAATTATAAATTGTTCCCAAGTCCCTATGATGATGTACACACAGAGTTGCGATCAAATAATATTGTTATAAGATTGTTTTGGTTGAAAAAAAGATATTAATAAGTTGGCCGGTTAATGGATCGCCCCCTATTAGGTACGTGGGACCTAACATAGCTGGTGAAACGTGGGTGTGATGTTCCTCTGCCTACCCTTTCGTGGAAAAAACTAGGCCTCCTCAGGGAAATAGAAATCGATGAACACCAATGTTAAATATTTATTCTTTGAAAATTAATATTCATGACAACCCTATTATTACAAAGAACGTCCTTAGGCATGTAGTAATCACGATATCGATACTCGTTCCAATGATTTGTTATATAGAAAAGTGATTTATTTATTATTTTACTTTTAATAGCAGACGACAAGTATGTCATATGCAAATAAGTCATAAGTGAGTCAGATATTTAATTATTTATAAGATGATTATACTATCTTATACTCATCTTCAGATTATTTGATAAGAATTTTAATGATCGGTTTAACACTTATAATATTTTATTACAGTAATTTTAACCGTAACGGACTTGTTACGAATCGAGTCGATTATTCTAGAATACTTTTTTCAATTCCTTATTTATATTTGATCCCATAATTAATACTACACTAGTGAGACGTAACCTTGCTGTGTTTACTAGAATGAAAATGTTTAAAAATTGATAAGTTTATTTAATTGATAATTATAATAATGAAAATAATTAAATTAAACATCTACTTACATAAAACTATATATACAGTTAAATACAAACAAAAAAAAGGGAAACTAAAACGAAAACTTAAACAATAAAAAAAAAATCAATAAAATTAAAAATTTAGATCACGCAGATTAGTTACGAAAAGAGCTTATCAAAATTGTTACTTAGAACAGCAATTGATATTGAATGACAAGTCATAAGTCACGAATGACCTGTTTAGCTTGTAAAACATAAGTCCGAAACAATGTTGTATCGAACAACAATGTATCTCTTCTGGGAATTGCATTTATTTTCAAGTATTTTGTATGAGACTAGATTTTTAAAATTAAATTCTTGTTGGTTCTTTGTAAGTGAGCTGCGATTTTAGAACGTGGTATAAGTCTGTTGTTGGTATCAGAACGGAATAAATCCCACACAGCCACGTATTCGGTAGATTATAGTTAGTAGTTATAAAATACGAAAATTAATATAGAAAACAGCTTATTCAACGTTCTGAATAAAATATTTGCGAAATAATAAAAAAAAGTATGAAAACGTAATATTGATGATAACAAGTAAACAACTAAATAAGGAAAATCATTCTTTTAATCATGGCAATTTAATTTTGATATTTTGATCCCCCTCACAAAATAATTAACTTATAAGAACGAAGTTATTGAATTACGTTATTATGTACAAATAAAGATATATTATACCATCATCATTTCAACCCATAAATATCCCACTGCAGTGCCCAGGTCTCTTCCAAACATTTTGGAGGGAATGTAGCCTACTATACCACGTTGGCCAGACGGGATATTATAGGTTTTATTTCGAATTTATTTCTCGCAGTGCTCTTGTCTGCTTGGTTACTCCTTTAGTCGTCTTGACATCCACGGATTGAAATGGGATAGTATTTTTAATACGTTCTACACGGACCATAATATATTATATAACTAGTTATTATTATATCATCACTCTTTCATGGGTGACTATATAAAAAGCTAACTGCTTAGTTTCAAACAACCTACTTTTATTCATTCCTTCTTCCACTGTATAAACTTTATTTTCAATATTTATTCAGCTCCTATTTTTATTTATCCGTGTAGTGATGGATTCAGAATACATACTGTCACTACCCCATCTCAACCCGTGGGTGTCGTGAATAGCGACTAAGGGAATAACCTTATGCAGACAAGAGAACTGCAAGAAAAGGAAAATTCAAAACAAACCCTATACCAACCCGTCTGGCCAGCGTGTTATAGTAGGCTTAATTCCCTCAATACTCTTTGGAGAAGACACGTGCCCAGCAGTGGGACGTTTTTGGGTTGAAATGATGATGATGATGACTCAGCTCCTATTAGCCGTAGCCTGATGTTATACAGCGTATAGCCTTCCTCCATAAATGGGCTATCCAACACTAAAAGAATTTTCCATTGTTTCTGAGATTTGCGCGTTCATACAAACAAAGTTAAAACTGAATATACAAGCTGAGATTTTTTGGTACCCACATAAATGACAAGAGTTTTGGACAACTACATATATCCTCTTTAATCACTGATGAATGATTATACAAATACACAACCAGGTGGTGTGTATTTTGTATAATCATTCTTGTTAGCAACTAGTTAAGAGAGTCAATAAAATAAATAAAAATATCCATTAGTTTTATAGTAGATCAATCATAATTAATCAATAAAATAAAAATAAATATACAAATAGTTTATAATTTGTAAGCAATAAGAGCTTGACTAGTAAAGCGAGATTTCACTGCAATCAAAACTGTCTAGTCCTTAGACCTGTCTGACAACCCGTCTGTTTCTAATTGATCTTAGAATTCCACGCATTCTGTACTACAGACGAGATAATTTTTTTTTGTTCTATTTTGATTTTGACATTTTAAACAAAATTATTTATTTTGAGAGTAACTACTTACCGATGGTGTACAGAAAACATAGCATAAAGGGTATTTTTGTCGTTTCTTTTCGCCACATGCCACGGTATGAATCATCACGGTATGAAAAGTAACAAGTTAATAAGTTCATTATCATCATCATCATCATTGCAACCCATAAACGTCCCATTGCTGGGCATGAGTCTCCTTCAAGGAATGTGGAGGGAATTTAGCCTACTATACCACGCTGGCCAGACGGGTTGGTATAGGGTTTGTTTCGAATTTTCCTTTTCTCGCAGTGCTGTTATTTGCATAAGGTTACTCCCTTAGTCGCCTTGTACGATACCCACGGGTTGAGATGGGGTGGTGACATTATGTATTCTTAATCCATTACTCCACAGATTAGTTAATAGGTACATAGGCACGAGTTAATAGGTTAAACATATAGAAACTAAACATGTCACGCGAGATTTTTATATTAACACAGCTGAGCACCGCTCGACGCTCACCTTGTTCATTTCTCGTTTATCTTTCTACGAAACATAACATTGGCGGACGTATTCCATCAGAATCCGGATAGAAGCGGACCACTTACAATACTTGTGTGTTCGTATATCTACAGAAAGTGTTTTTACTTTTCTCGGTCATTGTACAAGTTTTCACCGATTTGTCTCCTTATCTCAAAGCGGTCAGGGGAGCGTTGATTTTATTATTCACACCGTTGCGCACTTCAATATGCACATTTTGTACTTGAACTGATGAAACTTTAGAAGTGGCAAACTATTAAAACACTTGGTTGTTGTGGTAAAAATATCGTATAATTTGGATATCTTTTGATTTTTATGTCAGTTATGTGGAGGGTGAAAAGTTCAAAATTAAATAATTATTACTGAATAGATTTTTTTGGATCTTCTATACTACGAGCAACTGTAGTAGGTACCTATATAAATTTATTACTATACTAACTACTACCTACTGTGGGGAACCGTTCAAACGATTTGAAAGAAAATGACGTGTACTTTGGCTCTTTTAAGTTTATTAATACAAGTAAGTAATCATTATATTAACACCGTAAAAAGACATTTTAAAAAAGCTTTAAAAATAAAAGTGCTTTACAAAAATCTAAAAAAAAAAAAATTGTGTAAAATATCATTTTAGAATAACCAACAGCCAAAGTTTATGATGCACTAGCATCTGCTTTGTTGAGGCTAAAGAGTTGTACATACTACGTAGACACATTCATCTATCCATCTGCTAAGTAATCCGTAACCTGATATATACACAGCTGTATATTCATAGGTGTGTGATATGAATACGAAACATGTTACATTTATAAGGTAAAAATATTTTGAATATTTTAATGAAAACCTTTGAAATATGAACATCAAATGAGTTTTTATGTGAGCAAACCTCGTTGCCTTTTTTGTTCACACTTTTATAAAAACTGCCAAAGCATGTCTAGTCGCTATATATTTTATTCTATTTTTTATTTCATGAAATTCAAATGAGTATTTTCGAAAATTACGCCCTACACCCGTGTTGGGTGTAGGGTGTAATCTTCGAAAATACATATCAACATTAAAATATTTATATATAGATGTAGTGTTACATAGAGTGGCTAATCCCAACAAGGTTATCTGTAAAATTATCGGTTTTTTGCTATGATTATGAAGGCATTTCTTAGTATATAAGATAGTGCCTTCTCTATCCATTTACCTCAATGTGCGCAGAATCTCTGACGAATCTAAATTAGTTTGCGCGTCAGGAATCACAATCGCCAAGTTTTTGTGTCGCTTCCCATGGCAAACAGAGCACGTTCTGGGGTTGCACACTTTCCTAGCATTCCTAATCTACGTGCGTCTTACCTGTTTAGGCGATAATTGTCTTGGAATTAGTATTTTCCGTTTATAACAGTGGCATTAAATGAAATCGCTATTATTGAATAGTTCGGATTTCGATTAATAATTATAATTATTATTGCAGTTAGAAATCAAATAACGTTGTTTTAAAAAAGTCGCAAATGTACCTTATTCCGTTTTCCAACATTGAAGACACACCTATTTTATTTCTGTGTCTGTATATTGAAATACTACAAAATATTAGAATATTATATTAATTGTCTAGAATTTTAGAGGTAGGTACCTATTACATTATAAATTTAGATGAATAAATTGTTCTAAGCAAAATATTCATAAATCATTCTACATATCACTCTAAAATGGACATATGGGATTTGGGTGTAAGAAAGAATTTGTAAAGAAAGATTTTGTTTTAGTAAACCAAATTTGTAATCCGTACTGTAGGTAATCTTAGCGATCTGAACGATGAAACGATCATTCGAGGTTTTTGCGTAGGAATTGATGGAGGGCCAGATACGGGCTATACCTAATACAAATTTTTGTAGGTTACTCGGGGTAACCTGCATACGAAAGGTACTAGTAGAGTAAGTTTAGCAATACGTGATCTAAAATGGACTTGATAGATAAAACTAAATGGTTCATGAATATTTTATATTTAAAGTACAAGGTCGATCGAGACTTTTGAATAATTTCGTTCGTTCGGAAGCAGATGCGCTCTGAATGATAAACTAAAAGCCAATATGTGTCCGCATATTTGAAAGGTGAATGATTTTTGCCTACTTAGTTTAGCGACACAGTTTCGATTGGTATATTACTACAGTAGAAGTCGCGCGGGGTGGCGTTCTTTATTTGGCTATTGCTCAGCTCCTATTAACCTTAGCGTGATGTTATATAGCCTATAACCTACTTCGATAAATGGGCTATCTAACACTAAAATATTTTTTCAAATCGGACCAATAGTTCCTGAGATTCTAGCGTTCAACCAAACAAACAATCTTTCAGCTTTAGCTAACTCAAAGTATAGATACATACATCGAGTTTTGCCTTCGAAACATAATAACAGG
Organism: Laspeyria flexula; assembly: GCA_905147015.1. Lineage (NCBI taxonomy): Eukaryota > Metazoa > Arthropoda > Insecta > Lepidoptera > Erebidae > Laspeyria > Laspeyria flexula. The sequence continues at coordinate 12,490,947 of LR989960.1, read as the reverse complement.
GGACCTCTGCTAAAAGTATAGGTTTGAAGGTAATACGCGCACAAAAGAAAGAGACAAATTGAGTATGATTATATAATGGTATCATTACGCATTAAGCAACCGTGCTTCATTGACAACATGATTGGTATTGTTTAGGGGAACATTTGTGTCTAAATAGAATTTTTCAGATAAAAAAAAGGATGCAGCATTCTTAAAATCAAACTAACTCCCTTCGTATACACTAGCTTAAGAGTTAAGAGCAAATTAAAAAACAATCGTACCTTGTGATAGATGACCATTCTTAACGTAAGTAGAAGCATCCGGCCAGCCAGCCCCCGAGTTAATTCAGGTTAAGAAAACAACTTATCTAACAAGACCTCTCTCAGTACCCTCATGTCAACAGACTTTAAAATAAACTGTGCTTATACAGAGCTCTAAGTCAGGTGGTAATCCTATTGATTTTATGTTAACGATGTTGCCATAGGCTTTGTGGAGGTAATACCCTACTAAACTAGCTAAATGTGCTCGGATTAATATTCTGTTAAGAGTTTCATTTAAACATTTTGTAGGTGTAATGTATTTAAAGAGCTTGAGTTGATCTTGGAGCAAAATTTAATAGAAAGGTAAATAGATTTTAATAGGTAGATTAAACAGAATCAAAATTAATTAGTCCGTGTAGAAGGGAAGGGAGTAGTAACATTAAGCAAACAAGAGCACTGGAGATAAGGAAAATTCGAAACAAACCCTTATACCAACCTGTCTGGCCAGCGTGGTATAGTAGGCTAAATTCCCGTTTGAAGGAGACTCGTGCCCAGCAGTGGGAAGTTTATGGGTTGAAATGATGAAAATTAATTAATTGAATATTATTTTGGCAATTAGCTGCCTCGCGCCTCGCAGCGAATACAACTACAGCTCAACAGTGAAACGGGGGTGTCCCCACCTCTGTCTACCTCATTGGAAAAAGGCGAGACGATTTATTGTAATTAGCTGAAGAAAATATTCTGACCAATTACATTATGTTGAAGTGTGTGACCCGCCAGAGACGCCCCTGACTCATATCAGTTTCATACATTTAACATGATTTGGGATATATTTGAGTGCCCTGTCATATCGTGTCGTCATGACACACCACAACATAATAATGTAATTTCTTTTGGCTTTAGTGAGGTCTTTAGATAGTCAACAACAAATTTTTTCTCACAATAATAGCGACTGACTAGGTCGATTTTATTTTGAGTTTACTGTGATGAATTTGTTTCTCTTTCGCACAGATATTGTCATTAATTTATTCTCTGATATTTATAATGAGATATGATTCTCCTGTTATTTAAAACAAATTATTTCTTCATGACGTACCTAGTTAGGATCTACAAAATAGATACTGGCTGACTGATTAGTTGATTTATTACTTTAATAGTTGGTAGTGTGACCATCACAAACTACTAATTGTTTTATTTTATAGAGATTTTTATTTGTCAGAAAGATCAGACTAGTAGTTTCGATGATTACCCCCAAATATAAACGTACAAACAGCATAGACTTCTACTGCTATTTTTTCGGAATTTAGACGCAAGTATAAATTCTCTTTTGCCAGTAAATCTAGTTCATAGCTTATAATATGCATTACTTAGCAGGCACCCTAAGCAGCAAAGTCTCCCTCATCGCGTGTCTATACGGATTATCACGCACTGCCGACGACTACGGATAGCCGCACATTAGCACTAAGTGGCTTGCCTACGCGTCCACAAACAACATTTTTCCCATGGTACATCGCTGCATTCGGTCTGTCAATTTAATTTATGGCCAATAAGTGTCTGATAAACTAACAAAAATCTGTCAATTAAGTTTCGGATTTTATCTGTCAGCCCAACAGGGCCTAGGTTTAAACTGTTGACGAAATTTATTAATTTATATCAAAAACTACAGAACTATAATTACCTATGTAATAAAATTAATTAAAGTAATGAGTTTTGCTTTACTACTTAAATAATGTAGAAGTTATAAATTCGCCTGGATAAAGATAATACTTATTTGTTATGGCCTATAAAAGATAAAGATTATTACAAGTGCCTTTAAATCTGTTTATCGTCAGGAGATTAAACTATAGAAATGATCTACGTTTCACGAATGTTCCAGAATAATAAAAATATTGAAGTGACCTTGAGCATCGAATTTTCGAGAAAGGTGATTTAATGAAATCAGTAAATTTTTATCATCATCATCATATATCTACCCAACGACATCTACATAGGCATCACCTAATTTCTGGAGACACAAAAACGCTTGCTGTGGCGGAAATTAAGTGAGGCCTTAATTATTTAAAATTAAAATAATTATGTAGTTCATAATTATTTTTAATATTTAAATAATATATTGATCGCCTTTTCGCGACGCGACGCGCGATCTGTGATTCAGCAGTAACATATTATGGAAAGATCAAGGAGACGATGAAGTTATCAAACTAAGGCTGTTTACACAAACTCAAAAATATCAAAAATAGCTACACAAATATGTTAAAATTGATTGCAATTGACAGTTGTAGAAACTCAGGTGTAGCGTGTGATTCTGTTTAATTTAATTAACCATGTCAATAGGACGCCACGAGCGAACTTGACCAACTGCCCACATAAAGTATTTTTTGTATACTGTCGGACAGATAAAGAGCCCATCGCCGTGATTCGTGGTTTTGAGTTTAGTGAATTGATTTTGCTTTGTCGTGGTTACACATGACTTATCACTTTTATTTTGTAGTCGAAAGATATTTTTAGCAATTATGACGGAGCATTTCAAATTACAAATACTGAGCTGGTAATATTTGCATTGAACAATAATAATTCATAACAAAGAAAGACGTAACTATGTTAATTTTGGTTTACCTGAGAATAATGTTATATGAAAAGAAGTTTCTACATTTACATTTAATATTCGGTTCCATATTGAGAGAAATAAGACAAACAATGACATCAAAATAGTTTTGCTCTTCCCTAGAGGAGGATATGAGCCAATTGTTGCCACGTTTATTCTCTAAAATATTTTTTATGACCTTTATAGGATTCCTACTAAGAGTCACCAAATCATTTAGAAATATGAATAAAAAAATAAAAAAAAACATTACAGAAATAGATTTAGGGTTGCACCATATCTGAAAATCGAGGACCGAATCTTATTTTGTGTCATTTAGAATCGTCATTTGCCAGGGCGATGAAAACACCGAGATGTGTCACTCGAGAGTCCCACGGAATGCATATAATCTACTTTTTTAGATTTCACAACGAAATTAATCAGAAGTAAATGCAAGAGTTACAAAGAAAAATTAGCCACGAAAATGTATAATGTAATTTTTATATTCATGTGAGTCACAGAACAGAGATAGATTTTTTTATGTGAGTTGTGCATTTTTTCGGCCTCATGTACCTACAAAGTTAAAAACAAGATTGACACTAGGGCGATGTAAGCATGCGTGTACCAGACATTAATTAGCATTCTTCATAGCCGGTTAGCAATTAAGTTTTGTTTAAATGTGGGCGGGCCCTTAGCCTTTTTTCTACTTTCTTGTTTATTTTATCAAGTGAAATGTTGAAGACCTTGTTGAGATAATTTGCTGTCATAGACAGGCATCGTGTGCTTTGTATGTCGCTTAGAGATTTACAGATTAAGTTTATCTTTAGACGAAGGATGTCTTTTGACTTGACTAGTTGCTCACTCACTGAAAATTGGTTTTAGGATATTTTTTTTTGGTACCAACAAGGATTTAAAAACTCTTTAAAGTTTAAATTTTAACGAAGTGTTAACCTCTGATTTCCGCTCGGAGGACTTTGAGATCTGACAGATAGTTCGATCGATCGAATTTCTATTATTACAAAATTGTAATGGTGTATGTAATAATTTGGCTTCATTCTTTCACATGCCGTGTACCAATAAATGCTTGGTTTAAGGCACGCCAAAATGTTTATGCTATGACTTTCAATAGGTGCGACACCGTCAGTCAACCCAACACAGTCACAAGAGAGGGTTTTTAAATAGCATTTTTCGAATGGCAAGTCGTAATATAAAATGTGCGGGCCTCAAAAATGCCACTGATGCTGACGTCAGGATTAGCTATCTCATAACGGTACAAAATATTAGGTATAAAATTGATTTTCTTGAATTTTTGAGAGGATAGTCACGAGAATGGGTGTGCCACTCTGCGGTAGGTAGGTACGCAATTATCTACTATAAAGTAGAATCATTTATATGTTACCACATTACGTGCTAATATATTATAATATTTTAACATACGCTCCGTTAGTATATTAAGTATTTATTTTTACATTCTAAGTAGAGCTTTATAAGCTCTACTTAGATAAAAGCTTGGTGGCTGAAGGCTTGAAGCGATGGTGGCTGAATGGATAAGGGACCGGCGCGGGCGGCGTGCAAATCACGCGGTCCGAGTTCGATCCAGACCGGCAGTACCAATGTGGATTCCACTTTGTGGAATTTATATGTACTAGTCAAGTGACTTACCATCTGCTAACGGTGAAGGAAAAACATCGTGAGGAAACCCACATACACTAGAAGAAATTCTATGAGTATGTCTGAAACACCAACCTGCACTAGGCCAGCGTGAGTGGATTATGACCTAAACCCTCTCAGCTCTCTAGTTAGAGGAGAGGAGACCCGAGCCCAGCAGTGGGACTTAATGGGTTGCTGACGTGAGATAAAAGCTACATTAAAGCTCTACATAGTTGTTGATAGTTTCTGAAAATGAAATTTGATTTTATAATTTATTAAAAATAAATGAATAATAATATGTTATACCTTCATTTATTTTTTCATATTTATTAGTACACACTTTGTATACAGTTAATTTAGCCTTTTAGGGCGCCCGCTCATATACAATTGTAAGTTGTAAGGTATAATTACTCCTATAATATAGTTAGGCAACTTTTTATTTGTACGTAATCTGAAGAGAATTTTTATTCTGATCGTATCAGAATAAACTGTCTAACTTATTAGTTGTAAGATTTATTTGAAGAAAATTGCGTCTTGTATGCCACTATACCTATTAGCATACTCTGCGATTTAGCCAGCCAACTACAATTGTATATGGTGTTATAGTGTAGAGATTTAACGCCTTTTTGAAAAAAGTATTAATTCGAGGTTGGAGTCCTAAGAAAAGGTACCTTAAACACTGGTAACATTGTCACGTGGCGCTGGAAGCCACGGCTAAATACTTTGGTGGCCCCAGGTGTGGACCAACTTTCGGATTTTTTAATAATACGCATACACATTTAAAATAAAATACGTATAAAAAAAACTTTAAATACATAACCTCTGTTAGCCATATACATTATATTAGTAAATAAATATTGGTTCTGGAAAGTTTTAACACATGACTACCATTTATTTGTAGTTAGCAATTAAGATAGAAAACTGCAGTTTAAACAAAGCCGGCTACCGTAGAAAGTGTTTGTCAGGAAACATTTTTAATTGGTATGTAGTACAAACCTTTAAATTTAGCTTGGGTCCGTTTGATTTATTTTAAATGAACAAAAGCTTTGAAGCATCATGCTATTGTTATTCAGAAGGTTCAAACTTCATTACCATTTTCATGTATGTACATTAATATAGTAGTAAGTTTAATTTTAAGTATGCCATAAATATATTGGTCTCACAGTCAAACTGTACTAAAATACAGTTTTGTGAGACAAGATTTCATACACTGTAAGTCATACCTACTCTGTATCTTTTAATCATCAATAAACAACAACAATATAACTATATTTGATGGTTAAACGAACTTACCTTAAGTGATGTTCGACCATAATTATACAAGACGTCACATCCAAAAGAATAAATAAAACACTAGGTAGTACACTTTCCAATGCACCTGGCATCGCACAATATTTATAGCTAAATATAAAAAATTAAAAAGTAATTCTATTGACTCCCCTACACTATGCTACCGACGTACTACCTAGTGAATTATATAAATCTGAAAGATGTGACGTCGTAGTATAATGAAAATTAAATGAGAATAAACGTACCTAATATTAAGATTTTCTCTTAATCCGTCAAGTTTTTCTTTTAAAGGAAATATACTACTAGAAGTGCTAGTTATATACAAAATTTGTTGTTATAAATTGATTGATATTGCTAATATAAAGATAGTCTTATCCTATCCTCCTCCTAGCCGTATTCGGCCTCAGCGACTTGGGAGATTTACTATGGAGAGCGTCGTCTGTGTGCTCTCAGGTGACTGACGTATCCAATTTTTGTAGCGCATGTACGACCACACTCGCTACAGGTCAGCATCCCTCCAACGTAGTTGTAATGGATGGCCGCAGGTGGTCGGGCCTTAAGCTCATATTTAAGGGTTTGTAGGTGCTATAATAATACTAAAGATAGTATAGCACCTACAAACCCTTAAATACCTTGTCTTAGGGAAAAAAATTACTTGCTGAAAATAGATACCTACCATTCACAACTTTGTAATAGTACATTATGATACAAGTGCGGTAAGTTGATAATTACAGCCGAGGCGATATTGCTAGCCCGAGCCGCAGGCGAGGGCTACAAGAAAGCAGAGGCTGTAATTATCAAACCGCACGTGTGTCATACGACGTTTTATAACATATTTGCGAGGAAATAAATAAAATTCGGACTTTCTTAGAAAAAAACAAATACAGCGAAAAGAAATAGCGCGCGGAATTATTTTTACTTGTCACAATTTATCGATGCGAATATTTTTGTGTTTTAGTACAGATAAATGGTTGTAATTAATGGTCTAAATTAATTAAATTAAAGAATTAAATGTTTATTTTATATAATTATATCATAATTATTTTATCTATCAAAGTTAATTAATTTTATTCATAAAATGTTGACCACTTTTTTGACATAAAAACTCTTTGCTAAGATTTTAAAAAATTACCGTTCGTTACGTACGGAGCCCCTTGATTATTAGTATGTGAGCATGAGAAGCCGTGCAATTTACTTTACATTACCGCACTAGTGCGTAATGAGATACATTACAACACTGAAATTGGTGAAATAAGAGACCCTTTACGAGCAAAGATGTTATAAAGTATATTAAATTGATAATCATTCGCCATCTTTCTGCAATGTGTCGAGAGAGTTTAATTACATGTCTATGTATATAAAACCATATGATTGTAGCCTTACACATTCATAAATCTTTAAAACAGGTATATAACTGCTCTTATTTTGATCAACAACGTTACAATTGGCTATAAATAACAAGATTAACTCCATACCAAAATCGGCCCGCGATCACAACCGTGACATGATCAATAAATCAAAATAATGATAACCACCCAATTTCAAAATACGATAGGCAGCAAGATTTTCTAAGAGAAAGTGAATGATTTTGTAGTGAATACCTTAAACTGGTTAGATGTAATGGGATCGCAATTTTTACGATACAAACTATTGATTAGACGCGTTGGCACGTTGCGCGTTCAAGATGATTAGTAGGTTCAGAAACATTTACCGCTCATAAACATTTAGCCTTATTTAAGCTTTAATCGAAATTTGTAATTTATGTAACGTGAGGATGATACTCATTTACGCAGAACTTTTTCTTGAATTTAGTTTCTAATTGTTGATTAACTGAATTATTTTATATTTGAAAGTTATAATTCGTAATGGAAAGTAGGTTTAGTAACTAGAAGTAGTTACTGAAATAAGTATAAATTATATAATTTTAATAGATACTTGGAAGATACCTATAGTATCTTCCAATTCTTTACTATAACTATCAACTACCTTCCAATATAATATTTATTTTTTAATATAATATTTCACCACATTCACACAGCGCCATCTAATCCCAAATTAAGCAATTATATTTGCTTGTGTTATGGGTACTAAACGACTGATATACTACTTAAATACTTTTTTGTATATACATACATATTATAGATAAAATTACACCCAGACACAGAACAAACAATCATGCTCATCACACAAAAAATTGTCCTGGGTGGGGATCGAACCCCCGACCTCCGGCTTAGCAGTCAGGGTCACTAACCAGTAGAACAACAGACCAGTCATGCCAAATGGCCAATGTATGCGTATAAGCTTTGACAAATTACGTAAATATACATTACTTATATTAATATTCCTTGCTATCAAAACCGAACGATGCTCGTTAACCAAAACAACAACATTTCTTGGAACTTACTTTACGCGATTGTTGTTATAATTAGTGGAATTACGGCGTTTGCTCCTAATTAGACCTATTTACTGTAATCGTGTTTGAGTATAGCACTTTACACATGTTGTTAAATTTCATATGTAAACGGGATTAGCAATTTGAGTTTATATGAATGTAAACGACAGTAGCTTCCGTGTAGTGATGGATTAAGAATACATAATGTCACTACCCCATCTCAACCCGTGGGTATCCAAAAGGCGACTATGACAGTAACCGTATGCAGACAAGAGCACTGCAAGAAAATTTGAAACAAACCCTATACCAACACGTCTGGCCAGCGTGGTATAGTAGACTAAATTCCCTCCACATTCTTTGGAGGAGACCTGTGCCCAGCAGTGGCACGTTTATGGGTTGAAATGATGAAATGAAAATCAATTTATACATTAGTATTTAAGTCATCTGCATTCATCTGTGGATCACATACGGTTGTCATACCTGGCCATTAAACAAGAAACACAGAACACAAACTAAAGTTATGTCGTATTAATTACGTTTACGTAAGTGGAACGTTTATGGGTTGAAATGGTGATGATGATGTTATATGTTGTAAACGATTGTAATTAATTTACTAAATACACTTCAAGCCTCATTGAATCATCATCATCAGCAACCCATTAAATCCCACTGCTGGGCTCATTTTAGCCAAATAACTTCTTGAAGCCCAGATTCAAAATTAGTAACAATATTGCCTATAAATCTCATAATAACCTGAATATATCTATGTCGATGACAAAACTGTTTCCTTTAAACAAGTTTTAAGATAGACAACTTGGCTGATCACTAATCTTGAGATAGCGAAAACATTTCTCCTATAACTTCTATATAAGTTCATTAGGTAGATACTAAACCTGAATTCGAACTTCCAATCACATACATAGCTGAGTTGATACACTATCAAATGATTCTAGTGAATAGATTATCAAGGATGCTTTTAAATCTGATAGTCTGTAATGAAAATGATAAGGCAATCGCCTTGATGTGCAAAAGATTCCGGATTCGATCCTGGGTGAGGCAACATGGTATTGTCATTGATTGTCGACGCGATCTCCGTACCATCGTGCGCTTGCAGATATAGCTGCTTAGTTATATACATAGATACTCGTACGTACCACTGCGTAGGACCGCGCCGCGCGTCTTCAATCTCTGTCGCACCACCGACCGTAATACACGTCACTGTTGTACCTACTTATGTATCGTGTCACAATAAACGGCATCAAGGAAGACTGCAGATTCTCATTTCATCAAACCCCCAAAAACCCACCTCCGATAACATCACGCCGCAACATTTGGTCCTTCGAGCCGGATGTTGCGGCGTGATGTTATTGATTCATATCATGAATCATAATCGTGAATCATAACTTAGATTATAGAGATTTACATTAAATATTAAGCAATTTCCTTTGTTTTAGTTTAACTTTTTTTATAAATGCTAAATGAAAAATTCAATCCCACAACGAGACTTGAACCCGCGACTCAGCCATTCCGTGTGCAGTGCTCTGCCATTGAATATCGGAAATTGAATGTCAGTCTAAAATATCATAAAATTCTGTTACCCAATATTTCAAATATCTTTGATTCACTAGGAGGGGCAATTTATTTTAGTCTTTTAGATCTTAGTCAAAGTTTTTATTTTTAGTATCCTCATAGACAATAGTTCAAGGGATTTTAAAGTTTATCAATTATTGTTACCGAAATTGACATTTAATTTATTATCATTCCTAATTACAACAATGTGACATTGCATGATATTATATTATAATGTATTGTGTTTTAAAAAAATATTTGCATATTCAATCCTGGATAAAATGTGTGTTCTATTTATATTATTGTAACATCTCTTGTACCACATTTTAAAAAAGATGAAAGAAAATCCGCTTGACAAAAGTCGTCTCCTAAACAGAGAAGTGATATCTAATACATCTGAGAGCGTTAATCGCAGAGCGACGAGCGGCGAATCTTAAATAACAATACTATCGTAAAGCTGAACAGTTTGTATGTTTGTTTAACCTATTAACCATCCGTAGTCAAAAATAAAATACGTCTTATTTTCAAAGCAATAAGACTTTAATTTATGTTTCGTATTAACGACAGAGGTCGTTAAAAGCTTAAACACGCTAAATAATTGTAGTCTCATACTGGACATAAACTGTTCAAACAACTTCACTGGCGTACATCAAACGAACAATATTTGTTGCAAATAGATTTTAATAGTGTTAATCAAACCTCTCTCACTACCAAAAACTTTAACTGCCATTAGAAAAAATAATCGTTATTAGAACCTAAACGTACAACTCTTAATTCAAGTCAATTTAGCCTATTGCAGTCTGCTGGCGTAAGGTTCTCCCAACAACACACCACCTCCAGATATTACAAGCGTCTATAGTCTACGATAACATTATAAAAAAACCTGCATTAAAGAAACAAATGCTTCTTGCATATAGCATATAATGTGTGCTTTGATGTGCGGCTGGATTGACAACTAATGTATAACTCTATAACAATTAAACTAGTCTAAAACGTTTGGTGATCTTTTACACTCAAAAACTAAAATAACTACAACATCTTTTAAAGAGTACGAAACATATATTATTCTTATGACCGACCAGTCTATTCTAGAAAATTCTCTTGCACTACTATTATTAAGTTAGTAGTAAGTCTATAAAACATTACGCTGGATGGCGGAGAAGAGCAGTAACAGTAGACGCAGGTGAACCATGAAGTACAAGCTAGTGCTTAAATACGTGTAAATAAATAAAATTGCGCACAGGTACAAAAATGTGTGTCAGTGTGTTGAGCGCGCGCGTTCTTCCGGCTTCAAAGGTACTAGGGTTGGTACAAACAACTTTTTAAAACGACTTTTGTTCTATATTCAGTAAACGTTTAATAAGTAAAATAAGTCCTATTTTGAGTTATATTTGTTATAAGTTTCATTAATCAAATGTTAATATAGTTTTATATTTCACAAATTTGTCCGCATGAAACTAAAATCATTAATTAGAATAGCTGAACCTTTTTTGTTGTTCGTGATTGTCAAGATAAGGTTTCCTTGAAACTGTTTTGTGAAAAATTACCCAAGAACCCAGAACGGGTCGAAGTATATACGTAATTTTAGGAAAATAATTCATTTTCTCGGCATACAATATTCAAGAAAGGAAAGACCTCAAATAGGTAAACCTAGGGGTCATTATGAGAATAAACTCAATATTTTATATTAATGTAACGTTCGCATGTCTCAAATCATTACATGTAATAGAGAAATCAAGACGGAACAATGTTGCGCCCTTGAGGAGTAAGGAAAAATATCTACCAGATTAATTTCTGATTGGTAATCACTAAACGATTTGGATAGGCTAGGACTGAACAATGTAGGGGCCAAAATTCACGTTTCGAGACGCTTAAAGCATTTCTGAATTACTAAAATTCATCGGCTATAACACTATTTTATTTCTAATTTAGTGATTACTGTAATTTTTTGCATTATGTATGGCTACCTACTTAATATTATAAAGCTGAAGAGTTTGTTTGTTTGGTTGAACGGAATAATCTCAGGAACTAATGGTCAGATTAAAAAAATATCTAATAGTATTGGAGCCCATTTATCAAGAAAGGCTATAAGCTATATAACATCACGCTACAGCAAATAGGAGCTGAGCAGTGGCCAAGAAACGAACGAAACGTGAGCGAATCTCCGCACGACTTCTAGTTTTCGGGACCGGTATCCAATGCGGGGCTCCTAAGTAGTAGTAGCCTACACTACCTAATGAATTAATGAATAATCCGACTCTACGAAAGGTATAGTATATTCAGATTTCGGCATAAGATAACCTCTGACTCTAATAGCTGGTATTAAATATTTGTAATTATTAAAAGTACAACTACATCATTACTCATATTAGTTTAATGTTATTTAAAAGTTTCTATAGATATTTATGTTACACCTGTAACAAGTCAATCGAGAAAAAAGCTGCGGATGCAGCGGTCCATATCGCAATTTTACCATTCGAATTCGAGTCCACGTCAAAAAGCTTCTTAATTGATAAAAACATTTTCAGTCCTTCATAACTACTCAATTTAAATAATATTTCTATATTGGCAACCCTATAAAAAGCCCTCACAGATGTTTAAGCGTCTTTTGATTCTCACCTGTCATATTATTAGAACTTTTGCGAAATTCTCGATAGCTATTTAAAGCGTCTTGAATGGCAGTAGATTTTTTAATTCGACTACGGCAACAACAGTGAATGGTTCATATTATTATTTCTAACTTTATTAATAACTTCGTGAGACTTATTATGTTATTATAATAAAAAATTACAAATTAATAACTTATTGTTTTTCTGAAACCCGACTATAAAAGTCAGGTTTTAGTTAATTAAACTTACCTACTTACTTCGTTAAATTTACTTTAGGTAATCTATTCTTCGTATACGATATTAAACCGACAAGCGGCTTTAATAATATAGCCGTTTTAGCCTGAAGCGTATGTGTTTGTGACACGAAGAGCTATGATAAGGATTATTCGGGGATTATGAACAAGTCAGGAACAGCTTCTGATAAGCTCGACTGTGTGTCCTTACGAAAACGTTCAGCAATTCACCTTATTGTAGCATAAAATATTTTATGAGTATTAAATTTAATAAGCGTGACAGATATGATTACTTATATCATGTCTTCTTTAACAACTGACACGATAAACGAGTATCTGTAATTTAATAAAGTTTTACTAAACTCATCAAAGAATCTTTATTAACCCCAACAGCTTTTATATCCGAATAATTTACTCCCGTCGTCTCAACATCCATTAAGACATCATATGTCCCACCTAAAGCCCATAAACACCATTCAAGCCGTAATTTAAACTCATCGCCAGTCTCAATATAAGTTGGTTTCATTAATTTGAGCATAATGATCATTAGTTGTTGCTTAATAAGTTTCCCTTCGGTCTCATTCCCTGTACTCGTGCTTCTCGAATATCATCCAACTCTCCATTTTAAATGTCAATTAGTGTCGTAAATTTTTATCTGGGCTCTTCGGACGTTGATTTCATTTCAGATAGCCGTATATTTATATTTTTAATTCGTATGTTGACGCTTGGTGAATGAGAAAATTGTTTTTAATGATTTAGGGTATGTGAACTGTGAAACGAAAGTGGCTTCGATATTGTTAATTATTGGATCGTATTAGTTATTATTAAGTTCTTTTAATAGTAATTAGTTTTTAAGGTTCCGTACCTCAAAAATAAAAAACAGAACTCTTATAGGATCACTCCGCTGTCTGTCTGTCCGGCTGTCAAGAATAGCTTTCTCAAGAACGCGTCAAATTGCGCAATCCCTTGGCGCAATGAAACAATCAGAGTTCTAAGTAAACGCAAGATATAAAAAGATACAGCAGTTTATATGCTCCTTTTTTCGTATATCTTGATGATCGAAAAAATCATAACCTATAGGGTACATCCTGTGGACCTAGGATCATGAATTTTGGCAAGAAGCATTATCAAGTTGCACAAGTAAAAAAAATCCGTAGACTGTACTCGTGTAGTTATTTCACTGAATATTAGTACTAAATTGTTACGAGTATAAAATGATAAGCCTAAAAAAAATGAATAATATAATATAATTTTTATTTCCATTTTAAACTAAAATTAAGCTACTTATATATCTACAAAAAAAAAATTAGTTAGAGTGAGAGTTTATTCTGGATTGACGTTACATAAATATGGTGCATCTACTTACACGTGAATATTTATTTTAACTTATAGCTATGAAATATATATTTCAAATGGCTATTCTAGCAAATCCTTTTACTTATTCATAGAGAGATCATAGTTAGGTGTGGTGCAACCTGCCCTTACGAGTATAGCTACTACAGACAAATTAACACATCTATCGAAAGTACCGCGTCATACGTTATATTAAAAGAAGCCCAGAAAAAAGAATGTTCAAATAAGCAAAACAAACAAAACCAACGTTTCGGTCACAGATAGCGAAAGCTCTTATTGACACGTTGGAAAGTAGTCGCTCTTGGGAGACCTTACATTTTTAAACCATCTACAAAACAACGATTTTGATCCTTATTTCGTGAGTGCTAAAGTCTTTGCATTTAAAAATGTTGGGTGTCGTAACAGCTTCCGACTGTAGGCGGACCTTATCGCCTATTGGACATTTAGGTTGAGTGCTCGTCAATATAATTCAGATGCATCAATCTTTTTGTGTAACATCCATGTTAAGTTTCAGTTTTCTATAAGTGGCAGTACAAAATTATCACATCACATTGTAAAATCACCGTCATTTCAAATTATACTTACGTCTTTTATTAAGGACTCTTGTCGCTTATTTGGTATTTAAACAACATATTAAAACGATTCAAATGAGCTCATTAGAGTAAATATCGCGTAATCATTTTCGATCACTTGAAAGCAAATAAACTTACACTGAAAAACTTAGCTTAAAAAACTTAAACTTAAATTTCTATTTATAAGTAATATAAGTTAGTTTGTAAGTTATGTTTTCATGCAAAATCAATGGTTACATTAACCTCTCGTTGCTAAACGCAAACATGTACGATAAGACTGTGTTAGTGTTTTCTGCTTCATTCTTTACAACATCTGTGACTTCACCAATAACTTCTTCAGCGATAAGCTCACTTTGTAGACAAAAACATCCTTTCTGTCTATTCGTTACGACTTATTCTTGATTGAAACTTTAGTTAGCTTATACGATTGGAAGTTCCATTGATACATCTTGCTTGATGTTGAAAAATGAACTTTAGCTGCAATAGACTCAAAGTAAAGATTTACATTTACCTAAACATAGTAGTTAAGGCATGTGATATTCATCTAACACGTTAAATCGGCCACGAGGTTCATACTAAAACCAAAGTTGGTCACATCAATGTCGTTGATAAACCGGATCCTAGGTGGAGATTCACTGACGGATCGCTTCGAATAACTTTGTTTTTATGGTTGACTTAACATGACACTTACAAATTAATATTGTAAAATACAATCAGGGATAGAGGAATCCCCAAAATATCATTTACATTTCATGAAGTTATAACGATACTGTTTAATACGTCTAGTACGAGTAGGTGTCGTTCAACTTATTGCTGTTCCAACTCTCTCCAGATTTATCTATTAAACCAAATTTAATTTTTGAAGACAAACTGAAAATTTTAGTAAACATTGTTTTTTCTTCTAAAATTGAATTTCTTCCAAACAATATAAGTTAATAATGAAGAAGAACGCCGCTGCCTGTTCTACTTCTATTAAAGTAGTAGAACAGATTTCTGCGAACTCTCATTTTTATTATTATTAAAAACTATTTTTAAAAACAAAATGTCATAGTTTGTTGAACAGTTATTTGTCAGTTCTAATGTTCTTTCTTCAAGCGGAATATTATTATTGTTTGTTGTTGTAATTATGTTGAACATGACCTATTCTATAAAAACACACGTGTTTTATTTTAATTTGCTCAATAATGCTTCATTGATTCGACAAAGTACAATACATTTTAGTTTTGTAACTTTTTCAATTAACAACTTCACTGTCAATTTTCACTTACTAACAAATTGAATCAGTGTTCTTCGATTACTTAAGATCGATTCGATTACTCCACTTTACACAAGAACCATTGCTTGATTTCTTACATTAACTATATTTTTATTAAGTATGTTTGTAGCAATGTACTATGTGTCTTATTTCTTATAACCAGCAAGTAATATTGTTGGCAATAAACTATGCTTACTCATTCTGGGTGTGGTATGTTCATTACAACCGACATTAATGCCATTGTAGGAAACTGTGTAATACCAACAAACGTTTGGAATTTGGTTTGCCTTTAGATACGTTAACTACGTTTTTATTTTTTTTCTTTCCTTAATATGCCTACTTTGACGGTTACTTTTTCGTAATCATTATTCAAATTGGACTGTATTTGTTTTGTTAATTAAGGAGTTTAACATAATTAATGTTTTTGCTAACTGATTAACGTCGAACCTTGTTAGTACGTAATTATCTTTTTCCTTTGAAGATATTTATAAGTATGTAAATAACCATGTTTAACTTATGTATACTGCTACTGTTATCATTATTAAAATTATGTTTGTTTTTTAGTTTGTTAAGCATATTTGGGAGATGGGGAGTTTTTATAATATGAGTCTTTATTTATTTACAAGAGACTAATCAGGACATTGCTTGGTATGGAGTTTTATGGATTAGATGGGGTTACTTCAAACCAAGCTTGAAACCATTAGATAAAATAAAATGCATAAAATAACTTCGTGAGGTTTAGTACGTGTTAAATTTAGATTTTTATTCTGATTCTGCAAATAAAAAGACGTTTGGGGTATTTCAACTTTAGTATAAACAAAGAATAGCATTGTATGAAGGAATTCCTGTGTATTTGGATTATGTTCTAAATTTTATTTGCAATTTCAAACATTAATAATTGCTGTTGTTGAAAAACATAACAGGAATCAATCACGACCACTCAAGTGTAGAGAATTCATTTTCATTACTTTCATCACTTACGGTTATTTATGAGTATTGGCGTAATATTTACATTTGTTCATGTGCAGACAGACACACAGGTCACACAGACCTACTTAAATAACGATAGTATTTTTTTATCAGTTATGAAGTTATGTGTTATTTGTAATCAAATCTTGCAAAATCATTAAATCAATATTTAATTGACATAAAACTATAATTGGTCATGGATATAAAACTCTACCCTTTGTTACGTTTTTAATAGAAACACATTCTTTGTAATATTAGTAGTTCTTTTGCCAAGTGTGGCAATGTCGCGCGCCAGGTAGCGCCAGGTTCTGTTTATCTGGCACACGCTGAATTGGACACCTGTTTGATGCATCTGCGAGGTACCTACCCTAATTTTGTGTCCTTGTTTTCTGCGTTTTTTCTTTTATTTACATGATTACATAAATTGTCGAATGTTGTCATTGTATACTTACTTATCTTCATCAGCAACCCATTTAGTCCCACTGCTGGGCGCGGGTCTCCTCTTCTCTAACTAGAGAGCTGGGAGGGTTTAGGCCATAATCCACTCACGCTGGCTTAGTGCGGGTTGGTGGATCAGACATACTCATAGAATTTCTTCTAGGGTATGTGGGTTTCCTCACGATGTTTTCCTTCACCGTTAGCAGATGGTAAGTCACTATAATAGTACATATAAATTCCACAAAGTGGAATCCACATTGGTACTGCCAGTCGGGATCGATCTCGGACCACGTGATTTGCAAGCCGGTCCCTTATCCATTCAGCCATCATCGCTACTTATCTTGCACCAAATAAATGTCTCTTTCTTTCTTTCTATAGGAAATCCTATGAACAGAATAATAGATTTTTGTATTTGTAGACAGTTATGCTTTGTTATAAATATCTTATTCAAAAGGTAAACGTAGACTGTTTTACCAATACTAGGTTAGTAGTAAAATAACATTGATTGGCAAATAACGAGTGAAATAAAGAGTTCAAGAAAAGTGTAATAGCAGTTGATAGCGGGCCACAGGATAAATGGCGTGGTCTCCTAGAAACCATGTGCCGTATCCGGGGCGATGAGCACGCGACAACAGCACGCTTTAGTACAAGTACTATACGTATCATGAAACCTAGTGCGTGGAGTACATTTGGTGTATTTAGTTTCTTGTTACTTGGTCATTTTTGGATTGGTGAAATCACCGGATTGTTGGACTTGTTGAGATTTTAATAGAAATATTTTAAACTAAGCAAACTTTTTGAATTTTTGTCGTTAGGTTAGGTTAGTTGTTAATCAAAGAGAAAGTGATGGGTGATCCATTACTTTTTGTCCAACAATAAATTGAAATTAAAAGTAGTAAAGATTCATCATTAGGTGAGGACTATGTTCAACAGTGGACGTCATTGGGCTGATATGATATAAGTTAGCTAAATATTATAGAAATGTTGAGAGCTTGAATTTTGAAAACGATGTTTTATACGATATTTTTGTATTTTTGAACTGTAGTTATGTTTTTAATTCATTGTACTTTTCAATTTCAAAAAATTCTACTAACAGCAAGGTGAACACTAAAATACGACAAGATATAACCAAATAATGTAGATAAATTGATATTTTCAATGAATACGACCATCATCTTGTCCCATCAAGTTAAAACTATCAATGAACACACACACACACACAACACCCTTTACTACCGATGCAAATTAATGACCTACAAACACAACGACTTCCACAACAGAATTAACATTCTATTCTTCTCCCTAAACACGTATGTATTTTCTACAAATCAATACATTGATCAATGAATAATCAATTAACTGAAAGCATAATTAAGTCAATCGTATTTCAATGGTATTTATCAATCCAAAGAACGCACTATTCTCAGTCGTATAGACATATCACGTACATATGTTTAGTGTATACGTGTGATGTGTATGTGAGTGTCAACAACCTACTTGCCCGCATCCTACTTGTGACCTTGCCGACCGACATCGCATCGTCCAGAGATTTCACTTCCTCTTGATGCGTTTGAAAAAAATTGATCAGAGCTTTGATGTTTGTATGGACACGGAGTGCGTTGTGAATGTTTTACACGGTTACCTTATTGAAAGGGATAACCCCCTTATTACATTTATTTTTACTTAGAAATATAAAAAAAATATATAATTTTCCTTTTTTATTACAATAAGCTTTGTATCTATGTAGTTAGGCTGTGACTCTTATGTACCCGAATGGTAACCCGGACTGACGTCCTGCTACCGCATGGAATGATTCACACCTATCAGTATATTCTCCAGATAATTAAGGTTTATAAGTGGTGCTCCACATTATTTATAATGTAGAGAATAAAAAAACACACAACACAGAATTAAAATCACATCATAGGCTATATAATATAACGCTACGGCCAATAAGAGCTGAGCAGTGGCCAAATAAAGAATGTTGGGAGCGAAACCTCGCGCTACTTCTAGTATGCTTATAAATTTAACCTATATTCTGGCATACTCAGGTGTATTTACACCGTAATTAATGTAACATTTAATGAATACCTACGTAGCAATACAACGTAGGTACGTGAGATTATGTAAAATTATTACATGTGAGCAATTCGGAGGGTCATTTACTTTCATAATGGAAGCTTATTTCCTATAATAACATTGGAATGTAATAGCTATTTCTTTTGTATTACAATTAGATTCATTTATGCGTGAACATGACGTAACCGAATAAAGCTTCTGATCGTACTTCAAAGATAATTAATGTTTTTATGCGCAAGAATATACTCTAAGGAAATAGGGGCGTAACGGCGAAACATCGCTATTGTTAGCATGCAATAGGGTAAAAAAATCTGATCAGGATACAGATTGATTAAGCTGCTAATAAAGAATTAGTCACACCTTTCCTTAGAAGTGGTACGAGTAATAAAATAACAGTATCATTTGATAGACAGTCCATCTGTAGGACCGTCACGTTTCACAAAAATCGTCTCAGTATTATTTAAGAGAAAAAACATCTTCTATTTAAAAAGATAAACTTACACCCATATTTGTTTTAAACGGTTCTACGTCTCGTAAATTATATTTTAGGAATTTAATAAATACTTTATTTTTTTCTTGTGTGCTTTGCACAAATCGTAGCCGTGGTGGGCTGAGCCAACCCGTGACGACAATCGATACAATTTGACCTTCAAACTATGTAGGCACATTATATAACTATCTATCTATACATATTATAAAAGGCTTTTTCCTGACTGACTGACTGACTGACTGACATTTTTGACAAGGGTGGCTTCACCCTTCCAAGGTGAAGTTGAGGATGAAACGTTGTATGAAAAGATCTTTGTTTTGAAGTCAACGTTTTGCAAATTAGTATTGGGATAGAAATTTAAAATGTTGTTTTTAATATTTTTGATCGGGAGGGGTTCAGGGGGTGAAATATTAAATAGACAGTTCTTTGTTTTCAAGTTATATGTGAACTTCAGTTAAGAAGTGAGTTGATGGGTTGTTTTTGATGTTTGAAAAAAATACCCTAAGGGATGAAATAGGTGTGAAAATTATTCGAAATTGATATGGATGTCGTTTTCAAGGTTTTTAGGGACGCTGATTACGAAAATGTTATCTATATTGACGTAAAATGAAATTCAACTCCTGTAGTGGGGTGTTGTGGAATTCATGAATTGCACTTAAAACAAAGATCTATGTAATATCGAAATCTACGCGGACGAAGTCGCGGGCAAAAGCTAGTATAATATATACTGATAACAATATTTTTGTACATTTTCTAACAAAAATGGATACACACGCAATGGAAAAGAAATTTTGACAAATACATTGCCGTGTCCGGTGAAAACATGTCCTCGGATGTATGAGTAACTACCTACAAGAAAACGTGGGAAATAATATGTGTAAGTAAATAACTACATTATGTGTTTTATCTAAAACTTTCGTTTTTAAAGTAATGTGAGTACCATCAAGTGATGACACTGATTAAGCATCATTATAACTTTCCGTTCAATGATACGGTTTTTAGACGAAAAGGGTCAAATTTAAAGAATTTGTTTTTGAACGTTTCTATTTGGATAGGTTGATGATTAACTGCCTTGGTGGTGTCCTTTCGATTCTCGGGTCGGGCAAAAACAGTTTTGGGTTTTCTATATTTTGCATTAGCTGGCGAACTTCAGTGTACTAAACTTCAATTAATGTACTTGGTAATAATCTATTGTTGATAACTTATGTAAAAACTACCCTTTCTAAAAATATTTTATAAATTCCTTTTTCAAAATAATGTGTCAATTAAGGAGGAGTAAAATTTTTATGTGGTATAGAAAACAAGTGCAGAAAACTAATATATAGATACAAATCATAATTGAAAAAATATATGAAAATAAAAACCTATTCCAATTAAATTTCTATCACGCACAACCACTTGTAACAACACAATTAAAATTAAAAAAAAACAACAAATAATTTTACAGATTTATCAATGAATAGATGCTCATCGTGACACTTACTAGTAGATAAGAGTTTTTTTTAAACATTTTTTTTAATAATTTCTACACACCTAATCTATTTATTTTATTACAGAGATATTAGATAACATAACATAACATAGCATCACGCCTTTTTAGGCAGTTTACCGAGGCATATATTAGATTCACATTTAAAATTCAAACTAACTAAATAAAACTACAACGAGTATAAAACTATATACAAATAATTACAAACTAAAAAAACCGAAACTATAATATTAAAATTAACTATTAAAAAATTGCAAAAAAGTTGTTCAGGCATCGAAGTATTCATTAGCATCACTGTCAACTGGAAACGTACCAAGAAGGCTGGCGGCATTGCCACGTTTAATGGCAATGCTAATTCTCTGAGCGAAAAAAACAGCGATAATAGTCCTCAAGCTAGTGTTTACTTATCTTACAACGAACTTATTCAATGTTTCGAGTCATCATAAAGTTGGTCCACAATACCTTCTATTCGCGCCATATATTACGACCGTACGTGTTCGATGCCGCCGGCTGCCAGCTTTGAACACTTCTTCTAATAAAAACACCCGGAATATCTTTACTTATGTCGTTCCAAAGGGAAATCATAAAAATATAAGGAAAAACATTTGCTTGTTATTTGGTAGAGATTGATTCGAGAACTTTCTATATAATGTGTGTGGGAATTATTTAGGTTATTTTATTTTGTTTTTCACGCAAAGTTGATGATTTATTAGCTTTGTACAGATAAAAGTTACATAAAGGAACCAGGTTCAAAGGTGAGCGATTAAGAGCAGGTATGATTTATATTCTAACAAAACAAACGAAGAAAATATTCTAACGTTATGTAATACATTTCTGCGATATTTATAAGGGGTAATGGCGATATAGGTTTTTTTTTATTGCCTAACCCAACGTGGCAAACGAGCATGCAGCTCACCTGATGGTAAGTTGTAGCCGCCATGGCTGTGTTCTTTTAGAAATAGTTGCGAAGAAAATCAACCAAACCGTTGCTCGAAAAGAAAAGGATAAATAATTGATTGATTCCCCGGACATGCTGGCCTAACATTAATTGAATAAACTTGATAAACAAAACAATACCTATGTACGTGGGCTTAAGGTTGTAAATATATATTACTTCTATACCTTATAATATTATTGACATTACAGTACGAGCAATTTTACTTTCTTTTATGATTTCAAACCAAGTACAAAGTTCACTATAGAGATTTATTAGATTACCGTTTATTAGATTATAAGGTTGGGTAACACAGGGAATGTAAGAGAAAGTGTTTTACATGGGTACGGCTCATACCAAAGGGCAAAGGACCTTTAACACCAGTTAAAGGTCCTTTGACCTTTAACTGGTGTTCCTTATAGTACATTAGGGTTATCGGGCTGCAAATTAAATTGTTTTTTTTTATTTAACGTACGGTATTGTAGTTGTATAATCATTTCGTCAGAGCAAATAATTATTTAGTGTTAAACGATTTACACGAAAAAAAAAAATTAAGTGTAGATCTTAATGAGAAATATATTTCTTTCGAATCTAAAATAATTCAGTTATGCCCTGAGTACCCCGATCCTCGAGGCCCCCACCCCGGAAAACTCGAATACGATAGAGACTATGAGATTATTTTTTTGAGATAGAACAATTTAGCACTAATCGGGTCTTTCGTTGATTCATACCACGAGCTGTTTGTCCCACAGTATGAATCGGGAAGGATATTTTTTGAAGTCGTCGCGTCGTTTCGAACCATCATGATTATGTTTAAATTAATAATAAATTAAAAAACTCTTTCATCATAACCCGTTTCAAAATATTCATTACAAATTCATTCATATTCATACAAGCTCATCATCAATTACATAAATATTAATGTTCATAAAATAAGTCAATATAATAAAATACTCATTTCTCCCAAAAGTTTCATATTTCAAGAATAAATCTATTTTTAATGAGCATTGTTCAAATTAGGTGACACATTCCTGCATAATATCGTCCAAATATAGCCCACAGAAACCACAACAAAATAAAATGTTTTTATTTATAACTTTGAATGAATAAAATTTAAATAATTTTCTTTATAGATAATGATACATTATTTATTTGCTGGTCGTTTTAGATTTTAGACGATTTGTTTAAAATAATAATCGGCGCGGAGCATTTGGATCCGGAAAAAGTGTAAGTTCTATGATGACGTTTTCTAAATATGGGGTAATTATAGCGATGGTGGCTGAATGGAAAAGGTCCGAGTTCGATTTCGACCAGCAGTACCAATGTGGATTTCACTTTGTGGTATTTATATATACTAGTCATGTCACTTACCAGCTGCTAACAGTGAAGGAAAACATCGTGAGGAAACCCTAGAGAAAATTCTCAGTGTATGTCTGATTCACCAACATGCACTAGGCCAGCGTGTGTGGTTTATGGCCTAAATCCTCTCAGCTCTCTAGGTAGAGAAGAGGAGACCCGAGCCCACCAGAGGGATGTACTGGTACTGCTGGTTATTTGGTTTCCGAGTGATCCGATTAGAAAAACTGTACTAAAATTCTCTCTCGAATTCATCGTCAATCGCTCTCATTCAGTCATCAAAGTTGACCAATGAATTTTATGCTATGCAATATCAATTTGTAAACTGCAAAGATCAAAGATTTCAAAGATAACATTTTAAGAAAAGCTTGACATTTGTATAAACAACATAATCCTTCCGAGAACGTTCCAAAAGTAAGCAATGAAGTTGTAATAACCTTTTCATCAATCACTCTTTAAGAAGCTGATCACAAATTTCGATAAAGCATTGTATAGATCGCATGAATACGCATTATCTTTATCAATACATCGTAATTTATTCATCAGACATTCGATACTGACATCCCTTTGAACGGATGATAAATATTTTTTGTTGGTTACACTTCAATAGCGATTATAAAGTCATTAAGATACATTCAACATTGTTCAGATTGGACTGTCTTGGTGGTCCAGGAAGTATAAGACTGCTTAGCTAGAGGTGCCGGATTCGATCCCGATTAACGCAAAAGTGATTATGCATAGTCCAGTCCTTTGTCCAGCAGTTGACGTAATTGAGCTGATATGATGATGATGATAGGCTAAATGGGCCTACCTGTTGCCCAAACCTTCGCTCCCATTGTTCTTTGTGCCACTGCTCTACACCTATTAGCCGTAGTGTCAAGTTATATAGTCTACAAACTTCCTCGATAAATGGACTATCCAACACTAAAAGAATTTTTCACGCTACGGCTAATAAGAGCTGAGCAGTGGCCAAATAAACAACGACGAAGGCGAAGCCCCGCGCGAGTTCTAGTAGATTATAAAATTAAACAAAATCAGATCCTTTAAATAAACTATAAAGAAGTTATATTAAGACGGTAACAAGAAGGCACCAACGTCGATTAAGTTAAACCACACGTTTCTATTCATTAACAACTTTTGCTTAAGCATTTAATACTAAAATTATGTTCCGACATTATCATAAGACAATAATCCAGCTTAAAGCGTGTAAGATATTTCAAAATAACTATTGGAACTGAAAATTATTAACTACGAGGATTTATACTACTACGTACGGTGAAATTAAATGATGGGTAATAAATTGAGCTGCTTATTTACTAGTTGTCTAGGGAATACTTCAGAGCTAATTGCTGTATGAGTGATTAACCAATTAATAAAGGATTTATGCACGGTACAATTGTAACGTGATTAAATGCTTGAAGCGCCCGGGAAACTATTAAATTTGTTTGTCAAACACGACTAATCAAGATTGGTTGATATACGCATCAAACCAAGCCGCACACTATCAAATAATTTGACCATAGATTTACTCGTATTATTTGTTCCTTCAATTTGACAAACACGTTTGTTTTAACACAAAGTTTGATCATTTATTAAGTAATTATTGCTGTCTTATTAGAGCAACGTTTTGCTGTAATTGATATGACACGGGAAAAATTAGCCATTGTATGACAAAGTTGTATGAAAGAAAATATTTGGAAAATCCACAGGAAACTATGGAAATTTGCACCTGTGCGATGCCGTGTAGTATAATAAAATTAATAGCGGTCTTTCTCCTTTCTACTAGAATACTATAATATGTGCTGTGTCCGACATAGTTATAATATCTACCTTATTCATATGTTACATTATATTTCGCAATAAAAAAATATTTTCACCGTGGCGTAGCGTTGAAGTAGTTGCTTCGCCATTATTATCGCCATGCCAAATGACGAGAGCTAGATTCTCACACGAGACAAATAATAATAATAATAAACTTTATTGACATAAAGGTGGTACAAATTATAAAAGGATTACCTGGTACCTACGATAGTATACAAGTATACTGAGGTGTAGGCACCAGTGCTTCCCCACAATAGTATAATGTGTCATAGATATTTGTTTCGAACCTGGGTGTACCTTGTATACGTCAATTGTATATTTTACAGTCTCTCGCGACAAAGAGCTTGTTCCCTAGTGCAACTAGTGCAACAGCAATACAACTCAGACTGGCCTGTTGGTCTAGTGGTTAGTGACCCTGACTGCTAAGCCGGAGGTCGTGGGTGCGATCCCCACCCAGGACAAATCTTTGTGTGATAAGCATAAAGGTTTGTTCTGTGTCTGGGTGTAATTTATATATAATATGTATGTATTTACAAAAAAAAATGTATTTAAGTAGTATATCAGTTGTTTAGTACCCATAACACAAGCAAATATAATTGCTTAATTTGGAACTAGATGGCGCTGTGTAAATGTGGTAGATATTATTATTATTATTAACTCTTTAACAAAAAATAAATAAAACGATTCCCAATTGTAAAGTTTTGCATGCGAGAATCTTAAACCTCAAATATACCATTCAAAGTATTCCTACAACAACACTGTGTAGGTGTAGACAATTAGCTAGTTTGTCATCTTAATGATATAAAAAATGGTACAGTACTCAACTCATTTGTCACTTTAGCTGCCGAGCCTCGTAGTACATTAGCGATATTAAGACTTACTCGTAGATTGATTGATGGTTGTAAGATGTGTGTGTGTTAACACAGTAAGCATAAGTCAAAGCTTCGTCTTCTTGATTAATAAGTTGCCTTAATGAATGCTATCTGTTACTCTAATCATTATCATCATTTTCATTATTACCCACGACGGAACGGAGACGGTATATGCGTTTGGGGTGAGAGGCTGTGTGTTTGTGTGTTTGTGTGTTCCAACATAATGCCTTATATCACGGAAACGGTTTGACCGATTTAGATGCGGTTTTCTGTAAAGTGTGTGCGGCTCTTGGGGACAGGTTATTAGATAGGTGTTATGTTAATAGCTCGCCAGGGGGCGCTACAATACACTGATTTCATTGAATCCTTTGTGCCCTCCTATCTTTAAAACGATTAGACTGATTTCGATACGGTTTTCTGTAATGTATTTATGATTTATCGAGGATTGTTTTTGGATTCAAGATTTTGTAATTTTTCGCCAGGGGGCGCTGCTATAGACTAGGCAAACCTATGTTGATTTCGTTGAAACCTTTGTGCCCTCCTATCTTTAAAACGATTAAAGCGATTTCGATACGGTTTTCTGTTATGTATTTGTGATTTATCGAGGATGACTTTTGGATATACGATATTGTATTTTTTCGCCAGGGGGCGCTGCAATAGACTAAGCAAACTTATATTTACAGTTATCTGTAAAATAATTAGACCTGTTACTGTATAGGGACACGTAGCATTGTAGTACTGAGATATTGATTACACTCATGAGGTTAAGCAACTTCAGATAAGGTCAGTTCATAGATGGGTGACCGTTTATGCAATTTTAGGGTTCTGTACCTCAAAAGAAAAAAACGGAATCCTTATAGGATCACTCCGTTGTATATCTGTCTGTCTGTCTGTCTGTCCGTCTGTCTAGAATATTTTTCTCAAGAACGCATAGAGATATAAAGCTGAAATTAATATCATATACTTGGGTCTGCAAAACCTCGGCGTAAAATAAAAATCAAAATTCTAAGTTAACGCAATCAAAAGATACAGCTGTTTATGCTCCATTTATCTTGACGATCATAATCTATAGGGAACTTACCGTTGACCTAGAATCATGAAATTTGGCCAGAAGCAATAACAAGTTGCACAAGTAAAGGAATAAATCCGAAAACCGATCTCGTGTTGTTATATCACTGAATATTAGTACTGAGGTATACAATGATAAGCCTAAAAAAAATTAGTAAGAGTGAGAGTTTATTCCAGACTGACGTTATATAAACACCTACCCACCTTATTTATTCTAACTTACAGGTATCCCGTGCTCGGGGTGTAACCAAATTTTCATCATTTTTGCGATAGCACTCACCGTTTTCGAGATACAAACTATTATAGGTGGAAATCTGCGCTAACGCCGAAGGCAGTCCGGCTACGGCAATCAATGTGCGATAGCTAAACTTAACACCCTCGATTCAGAGCAATCCGAATCGGACTGGTTAGGTTAGGGTTTTTTTTTTTTCAAACCACCCAGAAGTAGGAGCCCCGCCGAGCGGGGCTCCGGCGACTTTTGTGCGACGGATGAGCACACAAGTCAACAAAAAATTTAAATATATATAATATAGTCGAAGCTCCGTGCAAATTCCATTCATTCTAGAGCTAACATGGTAGAATAAGGCGCTCCTTAAAAAGGTTAAAATAAGAAAATTAAAATGATAATTTCAAGTTATAAGACTTACTTACAGTTAGTAAGATAGGGCGCTCTTTGAAAATATTTAAAATAAAAACAAAATTAAAAATTTTGAAAAAACCCACGACGATAACATCTATACAAAATAAGAAACGTAACATATAAAAAGATTTAAATAACTATATTTTAAATCCCCGACGAAAAGATAATAAGTAGCGTAAAAACAATCCCAAGAAAATTCGTCGGGGTCTGCCAATATCATTACTGTTTCTAGTATTAAATAAATATTAATAATATTGTTAATAATTAGGTAGGTATCAAATACATAAAACTGCAATACTTTCGTTCATTTCAAGTCTGGGTATGGCAGCCCCCGACGGATTTTCTTGGGATTGTTTTTACGCTACTTATTATCTTTTCGTCGGGGATTTAAAATATAGTTATTTAAATCTTTTTATATGTTACGTTTCTTATTTTGTATAGATGTTATCGTCGTGGGTTTTTTCAAAATTTTTAATTTTGTTTTTATTTTATAGAATCCTATATTATGTATCCTATATAATAAGACAATCGCCTCAAGGACTTTAACATCCATCCCATCTGCTTTTATCGTTTCCCTATAACATTGTTAACAGCATTGGTCCATCTAATAGGGTTTGCTCAACTAGATACTTCTAATATGGAACAATTAATTTAGCCCTAAGAAATTGATATTAAATTTCAGCTTTATCGTTGTCTACCTTTACCACTATAATCGAGATAAAAATAACATCACCAAAGTATATTTTGGCATGATTAATACAACGAGTTTGTAAACATTTCCATATCTATTTTTAGAAATGCATAAAATCGTAACATTCCAACATGACAGGCAAGCTCTGCAGCAGTGAATTTATGATTTTTTTAGCCAAAATATGAATACGTTCGTTCTGAGAAGGAAAGTCGTCATCATCATTACAACCCAGAAACGTCCCACTGTTGGGTACGAGTCTACTCCAAGCATTGTAAAGGGAATTTAGCCTACTATACCATGCCGGTCAGACGGTTGGTATAAGGTTTTGTTTCGATTTTTCCTTTTCTCGAAGTGCTCTTGTTTACTAGTTACTCCCTTAGTCGCTCGCCTTTTACAGCATCCACGGGTAGAAATGGGGTAATGACGTTACGTATTCTTAATCCCTCACTAAACGGACAAGGAAAGTATCTAGCCAATATTGAGGTCAAATAGGATGGGTACAATTTCCAAAGGCATGACACGCATGTCGAAGTTCTGGATATATTCGTTTATATACCTACTTCAAGATGAAGCGATCCCACACGATGACCTTACACACGTTTCATTCATCATCGGTACAAAGTTAATTCAGTCAGCTCAATCGGTTCGAAAATTTGGTATGTATGTAGGCAGACTTTCTCTGGGTGAAATGGTTGTGAAGAGAGGGGGACGCGACCTTGTTAGAGGGAGGTTGGCTTGGCACCTGCGCAGTATCCACTTGTCACTCTGTAAGACGCGAGCGCAGCCGCGCTCGTTTGAAACACGCGTCGCTCGCGCACGTGGTTGTCATAATTATTCTTTTTTTTTCTTAAAATCTGTGGAACGTTTTTTTTTTGTGTGGGAACTGTGTTGTGATTGGAACATTGCTTGACTTTTGGCCTGTTTCGTTGTTTGTGTTCGAGGAATTACGGTATGTTGTTGTTTATAATTTATGCCATTAATTAAACATACGTAACTAATACTTTTTGCATTGACAAGTACTCGTATTATGTGTAATGTAAGCACGCCGTCAATAGGAATGATTATTCATGAGATGAATTTATTATCGACAGTGTAATCATTCATGAATTGAGTAGGTACAGTTACTTACAGTGTTAATAATAGTATCGATTATAATCAGTAAAACGACATTATAAATTTAATGCTTGATAAAAATAGAACAATTTTCAAATTTAATTCTAAGCTCATTTGAATAAAGAGAACATCATAAAAATGATAATGATATAAATTAAGTTAAATTAGTGCTCGGTACAGTCGGGTGCAGTCCGGTGCGGAACCGCGGGGTATTCAGAGCGGATCGGGCGATGTGGGCCACTCAGGTGCCGCCCGCCCTCACGCTTCCGTCAACGATTGTACCTTGTATTATTTTATAGTTAAGAAAGTTTGTTCATCATTGTACATTTGCGAGATAATAATAAGCGTCAAGTAACAGTACAACTTGGTTGAATAATAATGAACTTGATCATAAAATAAGATATAAGCTCGCTAAGTTTGAATTGTTTATTGTGAATATTGGTGTAGATAGCAATTAAGACCGGTATTTAAAAATTAGTGCCAATATAAACGAATGAACTTTCTATAGCCTACTGTTGGTTCAGTTACTTAACTTAATATAATCTTTCAATTTCCCAAACAAAAAGGAAACTAATAAGTAATATACTTAATATACTAGTTTCCACTTGTGGCTCCATTCGCGTGTAAAAAGTAACCTATATAAGTACTATTCTAGATTACAATCCATCTATGTGCCAAATTTTATACAGATTCCTTTAGCCTTTCTGGCGTGATTGAGAGATAAAAATCCATCCATCCAATTTTTTCATATTTATAATAATATATAAATAGAATAATGAAAAAAAACAAATCGTAATTAAGCTTCTTTGTAAAGCAATTACACGATACAGTTTGCGTGCCGTTCCGGCGTACGATCATTGCGTAAACGGTGCACGGCAGACATTAGCACTCAATGATCGCGATCTTCACGTGACCTTGACAATGGACCACGACAACGTTTGGCTAACCGCTACAGTTTACTTTTGTCGGCATTTTCACACTTACTTTTATTTGAAACTTTACAAATGTGTATTTAACTGTACCTGTGTCATCGCTCGTGTTTTTCTTATTTGATTTTTTCGTTTAAGAGTGGAAGTTTTATTAAATTAACTGTAGGATACTTTGTTGAATTTAATATGAAAAAAAAAATGAAGTTTAAGTAGGTGAAGGTGTGGCTAGGCATTCAGAGTTTTTTTTACACAGCAATAGATAAATTATTATTATTATAAAGAAATTTTATTGATATCATAAAATAGGCAATATTTTATGCAAGTTTATAATAGTCCTATGTGTTATTCTGGTTATGAATAAACGATAAAATAGAAGCTTGTAAAAACGTAATAATCCCGCAAAATTTTACAATGTTGTAAATTTGTAGGTTAAAATATAATTCGGCCTATCATAGCAAGGATTTCGTTTCCTTCAATCTAAATCAAAATATGTATGCAACACTCCACGCAAAAACACACTTTATTAAAAAAATATATGAGATCCTTCAAGATTTTTTTCACCAAGAAAAAAATTGTTACTTGTTCATATTTCCTCATTTCACGCTCGTATTGAAATAATGAGGTGCTTCTTTTTGCAAATTATTTCTGTAATAAAAGACCTGAGTTGCTTTTTACGAAGCAGGTATTTACACAGTTTTTAAAAATATGTATAGTTAGATATTACTTGATAAAAGTTTTATGAGTAATATCAACTTTTAGTCTCTTAAAAGCATGGACGTGTTTGTTCCTAAAATTATATAATTATAAGTACCTAATAACAACTTATTTTTTAGCGAAGTATAAAACCTTTATTTTCTTAATGAAATAAATACCAAACATAAAGAGAAACATTCCTCAGCATCTTGCTGAAATCTTCATAAACAAGTTTTCGCCTCGTTGAAACATACCAACAAAACTTTCACTAAGCCCTGGAGACCTTTGACGTCATTGACCTGAGAAATGTTTCTTCTTCGTGAATCTAGATACCTACAAGAGTTGAGGAAAAGTAAGCTTTATTTTTTATATGAATAGATATCAAATTAATAAATTTTAATTACTATTAAACAAGATTAGGTATGTTTTTGCGATTCAACTGCACGACAAAATCATGTTTACAAAGTCGAAACCATTTAGACCATCTGAATGATAATTTTGAAGGGCATACAAAAACAAAAGGTAAAGTTATATGTAAGTAATATATTCAAATTTTTCAATAATTTTTAAAATAACTGGAATAAAATAATGGAATAACTGTAATTACTCCTTGAAGACTAATTAAAATGTATGACCGTCTGTAAATATTTGATGTTTTAAATTATGTAATTCCCACATTAATAAAATTATTAAGTGAATTTTTTACTTTATAAAACACTTAAAGTGCCAAGAATTTCGAGTGTCACAAAGTGTTTAAAGTTCCGTAACTATGGTAATAAGATATCTGCTTTCAATTTCAATGACATGGCCAATTTCATAGACGGAATCGGTTCGACGCTTAGTTCATTGAACAATTCGATCGATCTTAACAATCGATTTTGATAAAAGGTCATAACTAATCTCTTTATTATGGCATTGGATAATGCGTGTTAAATAATAATATTTGCTGAAATGATTCGCGGATTGTTTTTATTTTATTTATTTATTTACACACACATAAAACTATTATCACAGGTACAACCAAATGCAATAGCCTATGTACAGTCGACCATATATTTTGCTTTACCACTTTTAACAAACATTTCCATCAAAATTAAAATTCAATAAGACTCATTATTGACGTATATATATTGACGTCGCGGCATTGATGACAACTGTCACTGTACTGATGTCACTTGCAAACAAAAATAGACATTATTGTTTGTTGATATGCAAACGACATTAAACTCTAAGGGTGGTGGAAGAACAACTAAATTAAATAAACAATTGTACAATAGGCGGCCCGTATTAATCCGTTCAGTGTACACGAAAAGAGATCCATAGTAAGAGCCAACGTGTTGAGCGGAGCGCTCTACAGCAGGCACGTGCGAGCTCGCGGCACGAGCAGAAGCTCCGGCAGCCGCCGCCGCCCCACGTACTCGTCCGGGACACAAAACGGGAGTATCTCCAATATCCAAGGATTATGAAGTTTACCGCGCATCACTTTGAATAGGTATACGGTGAGAGCTACTTCTCTCCGTACTTCGAGTCTCTGACTAAAATGTCTGGAAGTGTAAAAAATACTTGCATTTTTCCAAGTTTCTCTATCTTGAAGTCGATATTTTCAATTTGAATTTTATATTGACTATTTCTGTATAATATAGTTTTTTTTTATAAAATAATACATAAATAGGTACCTTGTTCTAATGTCGTCATTTGAAATGTTCGCATCCGAATATGAAATGTTGCAAAAGTAATTAACAATAAATGAATAAAAAAAGTTCTTTAAAATAGAAAACAAATATAGAAAGTTAAAAACATTATGAAAATTTTATGAATGAAAAAATAATCTTTTAATTAAGTTTTTTTTACCACCCTACAACACTTAAATTATGACCCAACGAAAACTGTGTCAAAAATATCACTCTTTATTTCAAATTCGAAACCAACCATACGTAGAACATAATTAATTATACCTATACAGAACAAGCTTGCTTTTAAATGAAGTAAATGTTCCCATACATGAATAATTTTCCCATAACTTTGTCGTTTCACACAAAAACCTAACTCTCAAGCCATCATTAGTATTGACATTTCAGAACAATGAGTAAATAAATCATATCGCCTTATATTTAGCAGAGAAAGTACTAAAATTCAAAATATGAGCTGAAAATCGACTGTCGATGTCATTTACATTTGAAAATGACATTTATTTACTTTTATTTGACAATGAAATCGACCTCAACTTATTGAATATTGAGCAACGAGTGCCACTTAAAAAATAATTAATCAAATTATGAAGTGAATGACCGATTAATAAATTTATGGTATAGAATTATATTTTGTTTTCTTAGACGTTTTTTTGTGACGATGTCACGTAGGCCTATCTTTTTAAATGTCGACATTTGCCGTGAGTGAACCTAAGGGAAACTTAATTTTTAATTAAATTTAAGTTTATGCACCCGTAATGATCTTCACTTAGTGGAAAATTGGGGCTTTATGGTGAAGAAACCTACCTCAATGTATTACCTTCTTGGAAGTAGTGTAAAGATAATAAACAAGGCTGTTTAAAAACCAGCCCGTTGCCATGGGAACGATACAAACAAATTCCTTCTAAACGTTATCTGACCAACAAATCTTCAAACATTTAACGATCGCTATCGTCACTAACAAGATAATTATATTAAAGTTCTAATTAAGTAACAGGAAGCCGCACTCTCGGTATTCGTTTAATCGCAGTTTAATCGTACGTTAATAGGTGAAACTCATCTCCGTTTACCGACCCATCTGTTTTTGTTTTGTCCGACCGTCCGTACTTTCTCCGTTTAGATTAAGATTAACTATTATTTACTTATTGTGAACTAGTATTGTACTTGAACTTGAAATCTCTGCTCCGCAAGATGTCTTGGTTACGAATCCTGGCAAGCTGAGAAATTGATTGTTATTAAGTATGTCGCCAGTATAGTACTTTTTACTGATTCCAATAAAAAATCGATCCACACCGAATTAGTGCAAAGGATTTACTCTAGACAATTTACTGTTTCTCTCCCTTTTACATTTTAGGTGGTTAGAAATTTGTTCAATACATCTATATACGATTTCAAACTTATAATATTACGACTACCTATGTAATACAGCCCGACCCAACATGACAATTGATATGTATCTATCATCTTTCTTGTACACCCGCACTTTCTCCACTAAAATCAAAATTAATCGAATAAATATGATTGGAAATTTATTCGGAATGTTCTAAGGTTCCTTGTAAATTTACAAGACCTTTAATCGAGTAATTTTATCGGTTATCCGTGAACATCTCGATTTTCTATCAATTAGATGGCTATGATTGATTAAGCATGTAGTTTGATAGATTGAATTGTCGTAAATTCAATTTTAGGGCTCCGTGACTAAGTTTGTAAGTTGGGAGAAGATTTATCAATTGGACTTTTATGATTGTCTTGTGTGGTCCTTTTTAAGACAACATTCGAAAGTGGATATTTGTCTTCACGCATAACATTAATCTTGGTAACACTGAAAACTTGGTTATATACTTTTTGAATGAATATATCTTTACCTAATTAAATAGTCAAAATAGTGCTTTATTAAAATGTACTTTTTAATCATACATTTTCAGAATAGTCATACAAATATCAGCGTGATTTTCATAAGACACTGAAAATGTAGTTACATTTATTTCACTTTCTACTCATACGTGAAGGTTTTCATTTGATTTCCTTATCAAATTGAACACTTGAAACCCTGACATCACATAAAAAGGGATTCAAATTCAATAAAATATCTTTACTCCATTCTAAATACATAACCACATAGTCCCAAAACTAATCCGATTAGAGAAACGCTAGTAAAAGTTTCTTGTACAACGTAACACAGTTTTTTGCCCAGCCGTGGGAACGCCTGACGGATTAATTTCTATTTAATGTTGGGAACATCTTTTTATAACAATATTAGTTAGTTGTAAAAAGGAAAGTAGTGTAAACTGGTTATTTCTGTATCGATGAACTACAAAATAGCCAATTAAGTTTTTGTTAATACGTAGTTTTATGGTCATTTTCACTGCCTTTGAATTAGTTCGCTTAGCGATAATTTTCGCTATAAATAAAGCAATTGAGTGCCTTATGTTGAACTTACAATGAGTTTGAATGCTAAGATGAATTTCTATTGGGAAATGGTAATAGGTATACGTGGAATAAATTTAATTTATGAGTAAAATATAATTATAATTGCAATACATTTTGTAATGCAAATAACCTTTCTAGAGATAGAAATAAAGTAATAATAAGAAATAATCGAGTAGTTTTAATTGAGTCCGTTTATTTATTTCAATCTACAACTTATAAGTTTTTATTGCAAGTATTTTGGGGTCAGAAAATGATACATATTATAAAACTTAAAAAACTACCCTTAAGATATCTATTATATGAATTTATAGTCGACGAAATAAAGTCCCTATTACTGTTAGCACAGATTTGCGTAAAGACTCACAAGCCATAGTTTTTATTCTGTTTCAGATATCGCAAATCTGTGCTAACAGTAATAGGGACTTTACCTTTTGGTACTGCCTCGTAAACTGCCAAATCTCTAGCAACGCAAGGCTTGTTTTCTAGTACGAGCGTTGTCAATAATAAAGCCAAATTCCTAGTGCTGTACCTTATAACGTAGAAAATTTCACAAGATTTG
Organism: Laspeyria flexula; assembly: GCA_905147015.1. Taxonomy (NCBI): domain Eukaryota; kingdom Metazoa; phylum Arthropoda; class Insecta; order Lepidoptera; family Erebidae; genus Laspeyria; species Laspeyria flexula. The sequence continues at coordinate 12,454,945 of LR989960.1, read as the reverse complement.
ATAAATCGATATTGAATAACTCGATAGATATCATTATTGTACAGTTCACTCATATCATCATATCAGCCCAATGACGTCCACAGCTAATTTCCACCACAATGACCTACTTTGTAGCCATATATTGACAAAAAATGTTTATTAATCCTTAATGCTCCGCAATAATCATAAATATTTCCCGATACTTATTTATCTAACTAGGCCGAAATTATCCACCTACATAAAACAATTTATCATAATGTTTTCCTTATACGAACTTAATTACAATTTCTCACCTAGACACGGATGAGTAAGCTATTATTTCGCCCGAGGCTTTACGATAAGTGATTGCGTTTAAAAACTATACATTATTCGCACACTTCAAAATAAATTATATTCATTGTCGAACTAAAATAATATATAGTAAAATGAAGACGTGCCTACATAGGAACCAGTATAGAGAAAGTTCAAGCTTGTCTCGGGTCACTATACACATGAGCTAATATAATATCTGTGTTAATAGATTGTGTTTATAGGCAACGATCGATTTATCACAATCATTTACATATATAAAAAGTATCGGTGGTTATTTTGATCTGTTCATTCTTACTTTTTTTCGATACTTTATTAAATCTACTATAGTGGCCAATTTTAGAAAATATTTGAGAGGTTTTGTCTATGCTTATGTGATTTATAGAATGCATGTTTTGTGATGAAAGAGTATTTATTCATATCATTTGACTGACCTGTTGGTCTAGTGGTTAGTGACCCTGACTGCTAAGCCGGCGGTCGTGGGTTCGATCCCCACCCAGGACAAATCTTTGTGTGATGAGCATAAAGGTTTGTTCTGTGTCTGGGTGTAATTTATCTATAATATGTATGTATTTACAAAAAAAAAAAATATTTAAGTAGTATATCAGTTCTTTAGTCACAAGCAAATATAATTGCTTACTTTGGGACTAGATGGCGCTGTGTGAATGTGGTAGAATATTATTATATTATTATTATTATATCAGCCTAACGACGTCCACTGCTGAACATAGGCCTCACCTAATTTACGCCACTGCGAACGGTTCAACGATGACCAAAAAAATGAAAATATATATATGAATGGTCCGATGATGTAACTCGGTTGTTTATAATTTTAAAAATATAAACACGATGTTACGGGTAGGTGTTATTCGAGGAGCGGAATGTTGTTATTATATTGACTAGGTTCATGACAGAGACCGGCTCAAACGTAACTTTTCAAAAGGCGGTTAGTAGAAATAGAATTTGGCTCAAAATCCACCAAAGATGTGTGGGGATGCGATGTTTTTTATGAACCAATAGAATCGCTTAATTTACTTGACGTCAGTTATTGGTATCATTGGAGCCTATAATCATTTCTTATGATGAGAGATGCGGTGATCGGCGGGTGTACGCATTGTTTGCCAACCATCTCGTTTCTTTATGTCTTAACACCGCTTTAGTTAAGTCTTAGTCTAAGCTATTTAATTGAAATGGCTTCGAAAACTTCTGATTTATACATTGAGTTAAATATGAGTCTAACTTTATGCAAACGTTTACAAGAGCAAACTAGTTAGTTATTCATGGTGATATTGAAGCAAATATTCCTCAACTAGTTAAGTTATTCCGCAATGCTCGGAAATTACGTGGTTACATATTCCTAGCAATTTCTCTAAGAACGTCGTGTAAGTGGATGACAACTATATTATGACCTCTCAGAACTAAAGCTAAACCTACTGGCAACAGGTCAACCTTTGACCATTTCGGTTGACGCTCAGAATTCCTTTCTAAACACATGCCTACGTCCCTGTCGCGTTATTTAAGGAACCTGTCTGTTAAACTTCAGATTTAGTTATAATATTATAAGAAGATGGACAGTAATATATGTAACTTTTGACCTAAGAAATAAGGTGTATGTCGGATATGTTCATGTTTCGAATCGCTATCTCTTTGAGCATCAGCGTACCACCTAACCTTATAAAACGATAGCTATACAGAGTCATTCTATTTGATAAATTACCGAGACCTTTTTAAATTATCTAGGGACTTGGTTTGTGTATCATGAAAAGAAACGAATAATTTTTCAAATTTATTCTATTCTACTAATTTTGTTTCTAGCATGGGGTTGTTTTGTGAGGTCTGTCTAGCAGTGGATGTCATTGGGCTGATATCATGATGATGATGATGACGTTGGGGTATTATAGAATGGGGTTCTTCAAAAAGGTTCACTACCTTTTTGAAGAACCCAGGATTTTAAAAGGTTGGAAATACGCAGCAATAACAGCTCACCACCGTACGTCTGTTTGCAATCATACAGGAATCCCACAACGCTCATGTAAATTATGGAACGTGTAGTCGCAATTAATTCATTTTACGTGAAATCTCCGCAACTCAATATAAAGAAGAACTTAATTAGATTCCTTTCGTAATGTCAATACGTTTTGACGTCAACCGCGTTAATTGGAGTGTTAATCAGACGTCAACTATTGGTCTGTCAATCTTTACTCAATAAATTAACTCTACGATAATACTCTGATAAAAAAATATTTAGATTGTTGTCGCGATTGATGTCAATAAACTTGACATTTGACAGGTATTGAATATTAGTTCCACCTTTCATTTACCTACTTAGCTCTCGGAATTATTTTTAGATGTATGATTTTACCTTTATGATAGTGTAAATAAGAGCTGATTCTTTTACTGAAATAATTTAGACTACTTTCAAAATTTAATAATCAATAATATAATAAATAAATTAATTAATAATTGAATAAATTTTGTACCTAATTGGTACTCACTATTAAAATCGTTTTTGAAGAGCATTAATAATAATAAAATTGATATAAGCGGACTACTTTTATTAATTAGACTTTTTCAACTGACACCCCTAATTATTGTAAATGAAAAAATATTTTCAAAGCTTTCTATTACACTACTTATTTAGAAATAAATACATTCATACTGTTTAAGCGTTGAGGATCTTCACGTAAGCTGATAGTAATTATAAAATATAATTGTTAACTAACATGGTTAGTGGTTACATCAGTGATGGAAAGGACAATCGCTCGGAGCCGGAACCACGGAACTGTTACGAAACAGGTTTTGACGGCACACAGCCACTGGCAGCGAAAGTGTTATAATTTGTTCACTGACATTTCGGCATCCTTTGACCATATCAATTGTCAGTGAAGTTTTTATTTACATTTCAAATTTGGAATCTGTTTTAATCTGCGGTAGCGCGCGGATCCTAGGTCTATGGTTTTAATAAGATTCTCAACTTTTTTTTCACTTCGCTTCCTTTTTTTATAAAAAAATATGACTGCGTCAAATGTTTGAATATTGAGATTCTAATTATTTATTTTACAAATTTAATATTTTTTCGATATATTTTTGCTCTGTGGACTACCCTAAACAAATTACAAACGTTCTGTGTCTCATCCATTTTCGACAGTCAGATTAATACATTAAAATTTGATCACGTTATGATTAATGACTGACATAAAGCTATTGACATATCACGAGATCAATGCATTGATATGATATGTAGGAATTTGACACAGCACGGTTATCTGTCTACGGGAGCTGATACGTATCTACTTATTTAAATATAATGAACACAAATTTCCGTTCTTAATATACGAAAGCATACAGAGAGTATCATAATAAAAAATCTCGTCGTTTAAACCAATATTCAACACTCACTTTCTACAAACTAACACGCGTTAACTTGAATATCGAATTAAAATCGAGTTTCTCGATGCACGAAACTTTGAAAAAGCGTCGAATGCTTTTTACATAGTGCATGAGAACATACATTGGGGAAAGCCGAGTAGAGCGCTTAATTGACATTACAAACGATCTTTTGTTTGTGTAACCATTCAATTTTAGCGATATATAATAGGTGTTTTCTTTATGTTGTGAGTATAATTAAGGGAAATTATACTAATGAATGTAGCAGCAAAGTAAATAGCACGTATGGTATTGGGAAAGTGATTCCCTCATAAATAACTCATCGTGTGTTGCAGTTTAAATATTTTGTGGAAAATCCACTTTATCTATAAATTGCTCTGTGAATAAATTTTAGCGGGAGTTAAATGTTTGTGAAGGATTCCCATGGTTAAAATGTGTTGGTCATTTTTTACGAATACGTTTTTGTATTCATAATTTTAGGAAGGTACAGGTTGTTACAGAATGGTGAATGAAACATGAGTTAAAGGCAAAAGAAAAAAGTTCGAAAAGTCTTTGATATTTTATTTTTAGTTTTTGATAGGATTTAATGATTATTCGCTTAATGATTTCTAAAATCACGCATATACAAAAGTCCTGCAATGCCTGTTGTATCATTATGTCAACCCATAAACATCCCACTGTTGGACACGGGTCTACTCCAAAGAATGTGGAGGGAACTTAGCCTGGCCTGTTTTTTTTTACGCTGACCTGTTGTATAATACGGTTCAATTAACTTTTAGTACTTAGTTGTTATCATAAAATAAAACCGTTGTTATTATTACTTTTAATAGCGTTCAGGGTTAATCAAATATGACTACATTAAAATCGAAACTTAGATACATAAAGCAATTATAACTGTATATTCCTAAAAAATTAAACGAGTAAAGTATGTACCTACCAAATATTTATTCATTCTAAAACATCCTATATACCTTATTATGTGAAATAATTCAAGTCTGTACGTTTGCCTTTATGTTAAGTGATGCCAGAAGCTTCTGTGTCCCGACAAATGTTTGTCAAACAACATTTTCCTCTGTCAACCTTTTTCTGTTACACATGATTTGGACAGAAAAGGTTTTTTTATACATAGCATTTTTTGTTGGGCTTATGACTTGTAAAATTTAGGAAATCGTAGTAAAAGTAATGCATAAAAACATGTAATAATGAATAATGTCCGCAAAATTTTGAACATAAGATAAAAAATCCAGAAGATTCTCATAAGAGTTAATTTTATTATTTAAATTTATTTATCAATCAAAAAAAAGTACAAGAAGCGTAAGTAGAGAAAATAATAAGGTTTTAATTATTCAGGAAGAATTACAAATCAGTTTGTTAAAATTGTTTCATTCTATACCGAAGTCATTAAATTTACGGCTAAAAGCGAGTTGAATAATGAATAATCCTTTTTTTATCGATAAACAAATTAATATCGCAATTTTCATGTAAGCCTACTCCAATCCTCTTATTTTATCGGATTTATCATTTTTATATTTTAATTTGTCACTCTCAAAAAATATCGCGCCATTAAATATTAAAGTGAAGGCTCGATCACAACTACATAATGTATGTTGTACATACATCTTTGGTCGGCCCGCCCAATTGATTAAAGGTGGGCTCGCATGCGTATGCGCCGGACAGCGCGGGGCGGTGAGCTTTTGATAGTGATGTGACGTTGCTGCAGCATTTATTTTTTGCTTCGATAAAAATATCGATACAATATTTTTTTTTTTTTAATTTATAATATTTTAAATCAATTTCACAGTCATATTAATTGATTATCTCGTTCATTAATAAATCTGATAATGATGATGCAACTACTGCGACCCATCTCTGCATATTTTATAGGTTGAGTGGTAAAAATACTATTAATATAATTACTATTATTCGATATTATCAATCTAAAGCAAAGTCATATTAAGAAATTACTCCCATAACTTCATTCCCACATCAAATTAGATGGAATGTCATCCGTTGATAGATATGCGCGTAATATCGACATCGGTATTCGCTGCGGTGGTCTTATAAACATCGATACTCGCTAATTAGTAGCCGGTGAAAGTCACCGACCGACTGACCACAATTCGAGTCCGATGTTTCGGCACTGTCGATTCTAGATCGATTCTACTTTCGTTTTTGACTACTCTTACTTGCCGTTCACTACAGGTCGATTGTATGATTTATCTTGTACCTTACATAGTAATTATGTTTGCCTGATTTTGTTTTGGTGAGTCAGTTTCACTGGTGTGTTTTGTACTTAATTAATTTTTGTTCATTATCCGTTTACTGTAAGCGGAGAAGGTAATTATATAATATAGGGTCCGTGTGTAGCGTAAGGTCCAGTTACGATATAATGGATAAAATCGCGCTGAGGTGAAGAAATCAATATATTTACAGCACAAAAGCGTTTTTGAACCTTGTCTTGTGTCTATATGTTTTTGATGTAAATTATGCAAAATACACAACGGCTTTTTTAAATTATGATTGATCACATAACTGTATATAAATATGTGAGAAGTTTCAACGTTCGTAAATTAATAATGGTCAATTAAAACATTGATGATGTGGAACCAATACGTCTATCATATTGATTAGTTTGTTAAATAAAATATGGCAAAATAGGCCTCTACATATTTTTTTCCTGTGATCTTCGCAATTCAATATACTTGTCCCTATAAAAAAAAAGACTATTAAACAAATATTCCAAATCAAAAATATACTATCATAAGTTTTGTTTTCTCGACACAAGACTTTTTACATTTAAAACATAATAATTAGTATTATCCTTAATAGATGTGGAACTGGCTACTTGTAAATATTATTTCAATTATGCTTAATTGCTGTATAACTGCAAAACTTAGATCTGCAATTAATAAAATCTATTCGGAATCTAATCATTAAACATACATAGATAATGTCGATATTGCTTTCTAATATATAAATTTTAAATAAGGTGCCTAAACATTTGACAATAACACCAAAAGCAACTAAGTTGCATATCAAGATTCCGAGTAGACTCTCAGATTACGAGCTTAATCGATTTCTGCGCGTCTTTGAGCCTCACTATGTATATCTAAGGGCAGATGAGGATGATGAATAAACAACTTCATTCTGACTTAAATTTCAACCATTCTAAGCCACATGAGGTGATAGCCAAAAATATTGAAGCTACCTTCTATATTCATTGTTCCACTATGAATATAGCCAGTCTGTTTCATATTTTGGGTGTTATACAACGCTTTGAACCTCTGCGTAAAATATTAGAATATGATACTTTCGCTTGGGACATCTCCAAGTCCATTAGCAAACGGGAAAGGTCTCCTAATGTATTAAGTTCGATCGTGAATATCGCAATTGATTGATATTTAATGTAGTTTTGTATGATCACGAAAGTATACACACGTTATTCGGTATATGGTTGGAAATAACGAAGTACTTTTATTACGTTCATAACTTTTTTGCACTTTGATAGACATTGACTTTTACTCATTCATTATTTTTTCTTTGATTGCTATGAAGAATATATGAATAAAGCTATTCATAAAACAAACAGTAAACAAGTATAGTAACAGAATTATAAAAGACCGCAATTGAGTAGAGACAGCAACGTCGAATACCCTTTCTATATCACTTTATCTTTTTGCCAGTATTTAAATGAGTTAAATTGACCTGTTATAATAATATTATTATATTATTTGAGTTTATCGCCATTTAATTTTAGTTCCATTCCTTCTTTAATATAGAACGTTAATATCTGTTAAGGGTGATAAACTACATGCAAACATTCTTTATAAAACTCAAGCTTATCAATTGTCACAACATCAATTCTTTACGAATTCCAAGATATGTTTTTATCGCATATTCTAAGGTCTCAGACGGTGTGCGACCTCGGATGTGTGCCAGCGGGTCTTCGATGTGGGTTTACGATCCAGCTCTACGGGTTCCCAGCCGTGTGGGTGCCTCATTGTGAACAGCAATTAACTCTAACTGTCAACATTTCCTAGGAAGCCATGTGAACGTCACATCAATAGGGATTGTTGTATTTAATTATAATAATTGTTTCTTGGGTTGATAAGAACTGTTTCGTAGCGGGTCAGATTCTATGTCAAAGCTCACTTGGAAATTCTTTCATTGTAGTCGATGAGTTCAAACAGATTTGTAAGCACGAGATAAACATCATGCATCATACAAGTTTTTATCATTAAGAATGATATTTTCACCGAAATGTTGTCTCTTTTGTATTTGTTGTACTTTGGTGCTTTAAATTTTTGTTAAAATAATGTCTAAATACATTTTTGAATGCCACAAAAACCATAATCTAGCTATAAATTCAGTGCTAATCTGAATAAAAATTAGGACTTACGAAATCAATTTTAATTATTCGTCATTTTGTTGGACATATTTATGACGTAGGCTTACAGGACATGACATGTGTATATTAGGCACGTGAAATGATAATAGCGCAAATAACTTTGTAATTGACTCTTGTACTTATATACAACTTAGTATGCAGGTATTTTACTCAGTATTTTGCATACCACCAGTATTATGAATACTTTTACTTCATAAAATATTCAAAAACTTGTTTGTCTAATAGTATGCAGATTGCCGCGAGCGACGTATTCACGTACGTCAATATTGATGCCATTCACAATAGTGTTAAGCATTGCTATGCCAAAATTATACCAATTACACCTACAGGTGGTGCGCATGCGCATTGGTAAAATAAATACCTACTATCGCCACTGAGATAATTTTCTCAAATTTCTATTGCCTCATTTCATACAGAAACGTTCGAAATTAAAAAAAACTTTGGTACTCGAAGACTGTTTAGTAAAGTTTCTTACATAAACTTTTACGTTTAAAAGATCTAGTTAGTTCGTATGATTGTGTGTGATTATCTTAATAATAATATAGCGGACTGATTTTCTTATCAGTCGATTGACAGAACAATAGTTTAAACAACGTACTCTTTGAGCTATCATGTATCAAAGACAGTTTCAATATTGCAAATCTATTAAATTACATTCGACAGTAAGCTTTAGCGAAAGCAAAAGTATGATATATCGCATGTCATTGACCGTTCAAATTTAATGCCGCAATTGTAACACTGAAAACGTAACATGTAGTTGTTACTTTTTCATACGTGTAACCATATAAGGCTATCTCTTTCTAAGTTGTAACAAGCTTCACATGTTTGTCACGAGTCTCGTGACAAGTTGACATCTGAGGTAGGTTCTTAAATCCTAGAAGTGTCAGCGGAGAAAGTGTAAACAAAGACTTTCGTCTGTGAGTTTCGTGTGTGTTTAAAAGTTAACCAATTTGTTTTCCTAATTTGGAAGAGGATGTTACATTTCGGGTTAATTTTGGAAACACGACGATACCACAAAGAACTATTTTTTCACAACTTTAGTTCATGTTGACTGAAAATAATCATAATAATACTTTTTGATGGGTAAAAAAGGTATTTTATCAATAGAATTCATCAACGGCCCACTGTTAGACCTGGGTCTCCTCCAAACATTGTTGAGGGAATTTAGCCTACTATACTACACTGGCCCGGGTTAGTTTCGAATTTTCGTTTTCTTGCAGTGCTTAAGTCTGCTTAATGTTTCTCCCTTGTTCGCCTTTGATGACACCCACGGCCTGTACTCTCTGTGTCGGTTTTATGAGAGATGGTCAAGTTTTAAACAAATTTTCCATATAAAATATAGAGCTAAAATAAAAAACATTCAACATAATCATACTTTTGAGTTTGAGTTAGGTAATATTATTGAATGATTTTCATGCAAATACAAATATAAATCTATCAGAACAAAAGTAAGGAAAGATTGAGTAGATAATAAACGTAACAATGATATAGTAGGTATATTTCTGTGTACATTGTCGCAATGACTTTTAGTTTCATTGGCGCATGTACGGGTCAATGTCCGTAGATCTAACGATAAGCTCCCTCAGTCACTAACGTAGTTTAACTTTTTTGCAAAACTTATTAGTTTTATGGATAGATACTCGTACTTCTGAATTCAAACTGTTCGACTGTGTCTTTATAGTAGAGTTTCACATGAAGGTATGGAATATTGTAAGGCAGCTGCTAGCTGTGCCCCACGGTGTTACCAGCGGATAGAAAATAGCAATGTGTAAATCCAGGGTGTCAGCTACCTCCACACGAAATTTTACCAAATTAGTCCATTCGTTTGAGCATGAAAGAGTTACAAACATACTAACTTTTGCCTTTATAATATTAGTGTGGTTTCCTTCATGTAGTTCTTGTCATTTGACTGGCCTGTTGGTCTAGTGGTTAGTGACCCTGACTGCTAAGCCGGAGGTCATGGGTTCGATCCCCACCCAGGACAAATCTTTGTGTGATGAGCATAAAGGTTTGTTCTGTGTCTGGATGTAATTTATCTATAATATGTATGTATTTACAAAAAAAAAATGTATGTAAGTAGTATATCAGTTGTTTAGTACCATACAAGCAAATATAATTGCTTACTTTGGGACTAGATGGCGCTGTGTGAATGTGGTAGAATATTATTATTATTATTTTCAATACATGACCTTGGTCTAACGGTGGGTCAAATCCCCTATACCTACGAAATTACTTATAAAATGGAGCTTTAAGATCTTGAACACGACTTGACAGCAGTGATGCAGATTAACCAACTACATATTATTATATTATTATATATCCGTATGATATCTCTCTCTTTATTTAAGAGCTGCGCTCTTGTCGGTGGAGTAATTTTCAATTCTCTCTTTTTCCTGCCATTTCCTCGTATCTTAGATTATTTTTAACTCATTGTATTTACAAATTGATGCATAGTCAATAGAGTCTATAGACTAACTCAATCACAGATACTGTTTGCTTTATGTTCTTAAGATCTTTGGTCAAGAGCCAAGCGTATAATTTGTTAGCATAACTCTTCAAACAAGTTTTCTGTAGAGTGGTTTTCATTTAAAAATGAAGTTTAATATTTGCATGAAAGCTTTCAAAGTTAAGTAAACAATACGAGGTTTTGTTTCTTTGATCGTTTGGAATGAAAATTTGAGACTTATAACTTTTTAATCCTGTTAGTAATCTTTTTTGTGGCTGTAATTTATTGTATGTATATAATATTATTTTGAGTGAGGATTTTGATTGCCGGTAATTTATTTTAATGATTTAACTGATTGATTCATGAGGTGATAATGATTTATCATACAATATAAACAACCAATCATGTTTATCTGCTGGACACGGCTTTCTTATCACAAGAGATACAGCCTTTATACAAGGCTTGAGTTACACGTGAGAATGATCCCCATAATATATATTTTATAAGGTTGAATATTATTCTTATAAATCCACCTCATTAATTGTTTGTAATTTGATACTTTATCCAGTGCTTGAATGAATGAAAAAACACATGGAGGTACATTTATCACTCATTTTTTAATTTTTTCACACATTTATTTCAATAGCTTACATGACTTCATCATTTCAACCCATAAATGTCCCACTGCTGGGCACGAGTCTCTTCCAAAGATTGTGAAGGGAATTTAGCCTACTACACCACGCTGGCCAGACGGGTTGGTATAGGATTGAATTTTCCTTTTCTCCCAGTGCTCTGGTCTGCTAAATGTTACTCTCTTAGTCGCCTTTTACGACACCCACGGGTAGAAATGGGGTAGTGACAATCATAATGTATTCCTAATCCGTCACTTCACAGACAATACATGACCTGTCTATTGCATATTGAATGCTCAAGATGATAATTATTATGACATGTGTTTGTTAGGATTATCGCGTAATTGTATTCAGTTCATAACATTTTGACATCCTCTTGCAAAGCAGTGATTCTAATTCGTCACGATTAAAAGACGCTATAAATAAAAACATTTATAATAATTTCAACTATGTACATCTATATATAACAGATTCATGTATTTTCGTCATTATTAATAATAAAAATAAAGTTAGTGATCAATAAAAACATATTATAATTTTATATACCATCATATCAGTAGAATCCCACACATCAATAAACTACTAAAATCCGATTCGATTCTACCGAGTATCGAGTCAACGAGTACACGAATTCTCTCATAATAAATTGAAGGGCCGAGCTAATCGTGTCAAGTCCGTAGTGAAAGTAAGAGGTGGGTGCGAGTCGTGAGATTAACACTGTACTCTGAGAAAAGGAAGTTAGGGCATTGACTTATTACATAGTTGTGTTACCCTGTCATTATGTTCGAATGTTATTTGTAAGTATGGCTTAACAAGCTAATGGAATAAGGCTATAAAATTGTTCTGTGATGAAACAGGCTGTTAAGAAATTTTGTGGTAGAAACCTTTTTAATTGAAAGCTATCGAATTTGATTTAGTGTTTAGATTATCGATTATATTTTTATTAGATACTAGCTTCGACCCGCAGTTCCACACGCGAGGTATGTCGATAATAAGTTGCTTATATGCTATTTCATACTATAATCATCATAATTTCAACCCATAAACTTCCCACTGCCGGGCACGGGTATTCTCCAAATATTTTGAAGGAATTTAGTCTACTATACCACGCTGATCAGATGGGTTGGTGTAGGGTTTGTTTCGAATTTTCCTTTTCTTGCAGTGCTCTTGTTTGCTTAAGGTTATTACTCCCTTAGTCGCCTTTTACGACACCCTCAGGTAGAAATGGGGTAGTGACAATAGAACTACTTCATTCATACAACGTTATCCATGTAGAGACGGATTAGGAAACCCGTGGGTGTCGTAAAAGGCGACTAAGGGAGTAACTTTAAGCAAACAAGAGCACTGCAAGAAAAGAAAAATACAATACCCATATCAACCAGTCTGGCCAGCGAGGTATAGTAGGCTAAATTCCCTCCATATTCTTTGGAGGAGACCTAACAGTGGGACATTTATGGGTTGAAATGATGATGAATAAGTAAGTTTACAAAACTTCATAAAAGTTAATTGTAATAATAAATTACTTATCACAGGCGTGACTTTAATAAGTATATAGGCGGTTAAACGAGTGCTGTATGATTTAATAGCTTGTTTTATACTTACAACCATTAATTGATGATTGAAATAGTTCGGTGAAATGAACCGGTTATGAAATCGATTTTGTTAGAAATGGTCTTACTGTGTGGGTACTACGTAGAAATGGAATTTTGGTTTCACTTTTTGGTTAGTCGTTGAACCACATACAAGTTTATAGTGTATATTTTATAGTGAACTATACTTCTATTTCTTGAATAAGTACTTCACGATTTTATTAACAAACTTTAGAGTCATATCTTTGGTGGATTAACATTTATTACACTATCATTTTAGAACCATATTAAAGTTAGTTATTACAAACGTAAATAAATTAGTTTATAAACAAACTAAAAGTGACTTCGCTCTCGTGTTTCTTATTTGGCCACTGTTCAGCTTCTATAGACCGTAGCGTGATATTATATAGCCTATTACCTACCTCGATAAATGGGCTATCCAAAACTAAAATATTTTTTCAAATCGAACCAGTAGTTCCCAATATCCAGATTCAACCAAACAAACAAAATCTATATCTTTATAATATTAATATAGATACGTCACAACATTTAAATTCAATTTTACACTTATGAAACAAACAGTGTTATTAAGCAACATTAAAAATTATATTTAATCGGAATACTTCACAACGCGAATGACCCATAACAGCCGTGTAACCATAAAAATAATGAATCGTTTTGTTAATTGTTAATCTGCAAATAAACGGAGGCCGCTGCAATACGTTGCCATGGTGATCACCCGAGGTGCAATAAAACACCGCCAAGGGCCTACCGCACCCAGTAATTATACAATGGACTCACTGCGACCGCATATTTTACAAGCGAAAATGCACCGCAAAAACTCTAAAGTAGTATGCACAAAGAGTTCCGGTATATGTGCTTTAGTACTTTCTCCCGTTGCTCCCACGGCCCACTTGCCCCGAAAAGCAACTTGTTCAGCAGGAACGCCCAAAATTCGGTGATTAAAGTGGTGCGGTGTGTCCACATCTTTACTTTCGCGACGGCTCCCGCCAATTAAGCTGTGGTCGCTCGGTGTTTTGTTTTCATTAACCTGCTAAATGAGATGTTCGAGATTCGACAGGCTAGGCATTCCTTTTTCAAATTTGCAGTTCAACGTTGTACTATCATAAGATTATTAAGCTGCATCCATTTGTAAGGTTTGGTATTACCGTATATAAATAAATCAAATCAAAGTATCAAATAAATGTAATGGTCTAGAATCACACCTAATATCAAATCGCAAAAAGGTTTACGATGATAATTGAGAGTTGAAAACAAGAATATAAACACAATAACACGATTAAGGAAACAATTGTAATAATACGTAACATGTAACCGACGATATTACATTCATGAAACGGGAAGCCTTTAGGAAACAATTAAGGATACCAAGCTTCCTCCACATGCTCCAGATATCACAGACAAAAACCACGCAACAAAATTGCATTCCAACAAAACCGAAGTACTGGCAAATGTATACAAACTTTCCCTTTTACTGAAGCAAAATGGAACTAAGTGAGTAAATTCCTTCGCGATTCGATCAGCAAGTCTAGTTGACCTGATCACCCTTGAACTACAATTTCTAATAGGAGATGGTTTATTATTTAAAATATACACATTGCAAACGTCGGCAATCGAAAGTACGCGATTGATGCCATGATAAGAATTCGCTTGCTTGATTTATGGCTGTTGAGAAAAACATCATTACGAATGCAAATACTAAGAAGCTTTTGCGCTTAAAAGCTAGTATGATTTAAAGCGTAATTTATTATAATGTCCTATTTGCTAGATATCAGTATGAAATAACGATTACAATAAACTAAATATTATGACCCTAAATTTCATCCACACTTTGTATTAGAAGACTTTCAAATGTATTTAATAGGAGAAATCAAATAACCTTAAACTATAAATAATGATTAATAAAAATGTACAGATACATATATAGCTTTTCAAATGTACTCAAAATGCATTTGGTTTGACGTCAGTAATAATCCTTTAAAATCAACATCGAAAAGTCAAATGCATACAAAAGTGTGCCATTTGTATGTACGTTGAATACTGTAATAACTCGCGAACACGATAATAATACGTTTCAAAATTACTTAAGCGTCTGTAACTTCCTAGTATTTTATCCATCTGTTTCACTACGATTCATAATGCATGTACTTACGATAATATTAGTAAAAATGATTTGCTTTCAGAGAGATTACCGATATTTCATGAAACATTTTTATGATATTTAAGTATAATTTCATTTCCTTAAAATCCTTACACAATCCTTTTTAATCATTCGCATTAGACATTGAATTTGTCTACTCTACTATTTAAATTACAAAATAACTCTGTGCTTAAAATACTGTAAAGAGTTGGAACGAGATAAGTATTACAGTTTTAAATAAATGAATAAAATATGAGACATGTAAATTATACAGAACAAGCTATTAGTGATCAAATTATATTTTTATTTCTCAGCAGATAGCTTTTAATATCGGCTTCTAACTAGTTTTCAATTTTGAAAAATCTTTGTAACAAGCTTCGCTTTTTTTGGAATATTATAGTCATGTTTACTCAAGTACTATTGCTACCATAATTTGCTCTCCATACATAGAAATTAATATGTTGTAGACAACAACCATTGTGTAAACTAGGACAAAGTAATTTTACATTTTTAAAACAAGCCTATTAAAATTTTCTCTTACGAATGACTTCTTACTTATGAGAGAAAAGTGTGAAATCTTATTACATGTGCGCACCCCCAATTCTAATTAAACCACCATGACGATGCAATGTGGCTTTGCTTTCTCATTCTGAGATAAAATAATATATGTTAAATAAATATCTTTATTATAATTAATAATTATATTCACAAGATTTTTAAAAAGAAATGCTACAACATTATAGAATTTGTAGTACTGCGTAAAACATATTCTGTTAAATTTGATTGGTTGTCTAATTGGATAATATCTATCAAGGATACCTCCTCGCGGTAGGCTACACCAGTTGTGTTATTATTCTTATGATTCTAACCTTTAATTTGTCTGGCAATTACTATCAGGGATATTTTGGACAGCGCTCGTAGTACTCAAGGGTTCTCAATAAAATTGTTGTTCAAGCGTTTTTATAACTATTCTCTTTCAAAGTCAAGCTTATCTGTGATTCGCTTTTCTTAATATCTCGTAACATTAAAGTACTTTGATGTTACTTTTGATTAAAGAGAGGCTGGAGCATGAATTGAAATATGTACCGTGACAAATAAAACTTTCCATGTCGTTACAGTTTTAATTTTAATTCTTGAGGCATTGAGGCAACCACCATTAATCTTTCTTGTTCATTACTTACAGAAACTGGCTAGCTAATTAAAATTGCTTTTGTTTTTCAAACTTTGTTATTGGAATTCTCTCTCGTTTTGGTCTTTAAAACGTTTTTCCTATTTTCTTGGAGGCCCGCGTCCATATCATGTTTTGAAATTGCCGAATTATACTGAAAAGTTTTTCAATTTGCCTCTAGTGTTACTCCAGACTGAAATACCTAAAAACTGTTTGCAATTTTATTCGACATGGTTGTTTTATCCTAGAATCAACGAAATTAGTTGAAATTCAAACTTTGCATTAGCTTATTGTCACATTATTCACTGCCATATAATACAATAATGAGCGCAGAAATTACACTGGTGTTGTGAACTTTGACCTTCTGGACTTGACTTTTGATTTAGACAAATGATTTGAGGCTCACAAAAACAATTCCACAATCATACATACTATGTTAAATAGCTACAAATATGATACGATTCCCAAAGAAATACACTCGTGGGTACAAAATGACAATACTGCACCAGATTCCGTCCTACATACTGTTGGAAACTGTACCGGCAGACAAAGTGGGTTCATTATGAGAGTGATGACTGTGAACACTCTTCAATGTTTATTGTATGTTATAATGATACGATTGTTCACACTGCAGACACATCGTAAATTATGTGTATCATTACATGGCGGAGTTTAATTAGGCTTAACCTTTGTATTTATGATAAATTATTTCTTGTTTATTGGAGTGATGTTATTGGGGGCTTACTCTGAATTTCCACATTTGATTAGTCAGTTTTGATTTCGCTTTCAAATGTTTTAAAGTGACAGCGATCATACCTAAATTTTCCTTACCGACTAATCGAATGTCGAAATTCAGAGTAAGCCCGCTTTTTTAGGCTCTTTTGTTTTATAATCTAGACACTAGACACACATCTTTAAGGTCAAAATGACACCATAGAGACGATTATTCCGAGCCTGATCTGAAATTCCTACTCGGCTCAATCCCTAACTCGAACCGTTATATCGTTCTTATCATAACACGAATTGCGATATCGATAGGTTATAATCTCTCTTCTTTCTTAGAATAAAAAGTACATGTGTGTCAAATCAAAGTTTTTTTTTAAACCTGTGACCAGGATAGATTTAGGTCAGGTTCGGAATAATCGCAGAGTGATTCATTTAAGAATGTAATATGTAGGTTCCATACATTTTTTTTTATTGCCTAAAGTCTAGCAGACGGCCCACTTGATGGTAAGTGGTTACCGCCGCTCATGGACGTTGGCAATGCAAGGATAGCTGAAACTTCGTCTGAAGAAGGAATTTGCTTGCAGACACTAATTTAAGTGATTAAACAAACATACATATTTTTAATGTTATAACCTAATAAATGATACGGGCGAAAGACGTTTACTTATTTAGTAACTAACTTTGAAATGAAGTCTTGTTTCTCATATCCGCAATTTTCTTAGAGTATCTATTAAACGCAAATAAAATAATTTGCACTCAAAATAAAGTAGGTAGGTCAAATTATAATAAACTGGCTGTTTATTTGATTCTATCTAAGTTCTAATAAACATAAAATAACTTAGCAATAAAATTCAGATCGCACCTACATAATATATATTTTCGAAAATGTTTGTTTATTTTCTACAAAATTATACTTATCATATTGGTGAAAATATATTACAATATTTACGTTGATATAAACATAAACTTTGTGGTTTCATGTGAAACGAGTTCAGACCAATTTGTTTGTTTAAGCTATTTTATATCTGTATCAGATACTAAACCGCAGATATAATAGGTTCCTCAGAGTCTAAATGATATGTAATTCATAGACTAACAACTTTGTTATTATTATAAGATGGATTTGAGACAGACCCTGGTGTTGAAATTTATCAAGTCACCGGTTCCAACTTAAGTTAACGACTACTAGATTAACTGGTAAACAGGACCAACGGCTTTACTTCCCTTCGGAAGCACTCTCCGTGCTTTCCCTTGAGAATGAAAATGGAACAAACGGTCACCCATCTATGGACTGACCTTGCCAAACTTTACTTAACTTTGACGTAAAGTTAGGGTAAAGTTTTTTTTTATTTTAGTGCCTACTTTCACATACAACTATAGACTTACCAGCTAAATATTTCTTTCCTTTGTTTTCAGATCAAAATGCGGCTGCGACGGGGATTAACGATAGGCGTTCTGCTTATATTACAAATGGTATGTCAAAAATTCATATTCTATACTTCAACAAGTACTTACTAATTAAAAAACCAAAAAACCCGACTGTCTAAAAGTGCATATATCATTGAATTATTTAATTACTATTAATTAGCTTTCATCTGATACCCATATTACTTTAGCACTAAAAAACGTTTATTTTGACAGTTTACATCCGCTATATTGGTTTTTTGTTGACGTCACATAGCCTATGGCACTCAGGGGAAAAATACAAATCTAATGTCACCTCACACTTTGAAATCAGCCACGCCGTTTAGGCTACAGAAGGTCACAATGAAACAGATATGCCCACATACATACATACATACATACGCGCGAAAAACATTACCCTCCTTTTTGACAGTCGGGTAAAAATGTTTTCAGACACTTAATGCTTTTGAAATACAAAAATATATTTAAATTAAAACTGTAAAATAAATAACAAAAGGTTCACATTACAGTGACCTTATCTCAACCAATCAATCATTTAATTTATCGAATGCAACATAATTAATTTATGTAATGAACTAAGAGCCAATACCAACAAAAAAATCCATAACCAACCAATGAAAAACTATTTCTTTAGTAACAATCTGGTCACGTTTGTCACACCAAATTTATTCAACCAATAGAAAGGTAGAAAGGGGCATCCCATTGTTTATTCAATTACGGTGGTCTATGGTTATGAATAATATTAAAGTATAGTAATGCGGATGGCCGTGTGTAAATGCTAATTTGACATTGTTAAGGCGTGGTAAGTGGCCCTCCCATTTCATTATAGGTAGGTAAGCCCACCTCTAATGTCTTGTTCTCATATTCTTCTTCGTATAGAACTGTTGTAATCTAGAAGCTTTTAATGGATTACATTTTAGAATTGGCGACATTAAGTGGTAGTCGGAATAGATCGAATTGGCCACCTAACGCCTCGTGCCGCACTGCCTACTTGCAACGACAAATAAATACTAAACATAGGTACATAAACTACTGATATTGGACAATATTCGTTAATTTTAAATTCATATTTTTTATTCTGATTCTGCTGATAAAAAGACTTTTGGGCTGTTTCAACTTTAGTATAAACAAAGAATAACGTTCTATATTTGTTTTATTTTTCACAAAAAATATTTCAATTACATGTCACTTTGTTTCATCACAACTCCCATCGAACTTAATACTTGATTTATGTTATCCAATATATTTTCCTCCATTTAATTGACTTTTCTCTGTATAATCATTATTACTCTTCTTATAACAAGTATCGCTACAATTACACACGAGTACCTCAACAAATGACTCTTGCTTACGCTTTCATAACGTTTTAATTAATGTAATCTGACAATAGAGGTTATTTCAATTTATCAACGTTGCTACTTCAATCAAGTGAAAACATTTTAAGCTCATACAATTGCTGCAATACAAATAAGACAATTATTTTATGTCCAATTTGTTAAGCTTATCTCTAAGGTTGTACCTCACACTTTCAACAGCCCATTTTATCGATAAAATATCTAAAGGTCGTATTAAATCCCATTTCTCGGTAGAACGGTATACAAATTGAATAAATCCGGCCTTGCGGTTTTGTAAATCAGATCTATGTGTTATAAAGGTCCGGCTTTGAAACGATCAATCGGAACCGCTTTTCGTAGATATCATTTCCAAGAAAGTATCGCTTGAAAGAATATGTAAAACGCATTAGTTGTTTCTTAGATCCTACATAATGCGAATAAGAATTATGAGCTACCTGAAAAAAGGTACCTGAAAATTGTACTTAGGTTTTTACCAACTAAATTTATATTGAATACTACTATACTAAATTAATTATTTGAATTTAAACTTAG
This sequence comes from Laspeyria flexula, assembly GCA_905147015.1. Classification (NCBI taxonomy): domain Eukaryota; kingdom Metazoa; phylum Arthropoda; class Insecta; order Lepidoptera; family Erebidae; genus Laspeyria; species Laspeyria flexula. The sequence continues at coordinate 12,434,829 of LR989960.1, read as the reverse complement.
GAGAATCTTTTATACTGGGTTGGTACTTACAGTGAATTTTCACTGGTGTTAAAAATCGTGTTTTCTGTTAATTTCTTATAAAAGAATTATTAATGCGTCACTAGTATTTTTTTTCTGCTTTTGACTATAAAACAATAGTATCTTAACAAATTCTTAGTGTTAATGATAAAAAATCAAAAAAAGACTATTTTTTAATATGAGTTATTATTACTATAGTACTCTTAGCACATTCAAAATGGTAGGTAATATTCTTTTGTTATAATTTTATATTTAGTAATAGAAGAAAAGTTTGAAATTTTGGTATTAAATTAATTAATATTAATTGGTAAATTTTAAGTTTATTTTAAGACATTATCTGGTATTCTTTTAATCAATGCATTGGTGCAATATATATTCTTCGTGCTTGCATGAGTGATTTTAGACTATATGTAGAGTTCAAATTTATGTTTGCCAGTAATTAATAGACCATGCAAGATTAGTTAGTTTATTAGAAGTTATTGGACTGAAGCGGCGGTTTGCGGACAAAGAAGTATATTATGATTATTTTTGGATGCAGTAATTAAACTATTAATACAGGTTTAGTCATAAATATCCGCTAAAGACTTAATAGAGCCGCATATTATTTTTAAATAGTAATTGAAACTATTATTCTTTTAATATTATTATAAAACTACTAATCGTATACACGTCAGAACGGCTGAAATGATATAAGTTTATGAAATTTGGACAGATGAAAATTTTAAACGACAAGTTTTTGTTAGTGTATCTATAAATGAACAAAAAAACTCCCAAGAAGAAGTTTAAAAAAATGTACCATGTGTTAAGATAAAAACTGCGCTGAATGTTGTAGATTCGGAAACATATATCTTTATTGACAATTTAAAATAAGCAGAAAACTTATATAAATATATATAGTATCACTTGTAGCGTTTTATCGTTCGTAACGCGCGACTGGGTAGAAAAAGTTGAAATCGGAAATAATACCGTGAACACGTTACATTAAATAAATAGCAAGTACTAAACTACAGAGTAAACATAAGCGGTGTAATAATACACTGTAACGTGGCTATTTTAAAACAAAACCGCAGGGGAAAACTAAGAGAAACTTACTAACAAGTCGTCAATATACTCCATACTCACTGCCTACGTTTATAAAAGTACAAAAATGTTATAATTGCGATACTAATTCGAACAGTAAACATCAAGTGAAACAGAGCGCTCATTTTGAAAGCAGTGCCAGTTTATGTACATGTTTAAGTTAGATATAAACTTATTAAGTTTTAGAACGCACGTGAAATAATATATGGTAGTCATAATTTGGGCCGATTTAAGCAAAATTGATCCAATTAACACAAACCTCATTTTGAGATATTTGACTTTAAGTCCAATATCTCAAAATGAGGTTTGTGTTGCTTAGATCATTTTTGCTTAAATCAGTCCATTTATGAATACTGCGAATGTGTGTTCTGTAGATGATGGTAGAGAACCTGAAGCAGCAGTTTATCTGCTAGTTATCGTATTTGCAATCTTTTTTGATAAGAACAAAAACATTGTTCATTACATTGTAATAATTCAAAAAATATTTTATCGTAAGTAATTAGGTACATTAGTGGAACATCCCTATATATTCTCGCAATTAATTAGTAGTCTAAAAATTCAGATGCGAATTAAAACTGTAACTTAGCTCTAAGAAATGAGACCTTTGTGTGTCTGGGCTATTTTCGAGAACACCTAATACAGCTGAATTTTTCTAAGCGTAAATTATGGCTGTAAGGAAATATAGTGGGGTTAGCACCGGAAAATACGCATGTAGAGTGTTTATTGAAGTTCTGTTTATTTATGTCAATGCTCAACGATATATTTTTTACAGTATAGAAAGTTAATTAATTTAATCGATACACCGTTTACGGACATCACTAGTCGCCGACTAGAAATCACCGTATCGAGTATTTGTATTTCCTATTTTCACAAAAATTACTATGATCTATTTGTATCGATTAGCTTAATGTGAAATATTTTCTTATTGATCGTTTGAATGATGAATAACATCTTGTTGACATTAATTATATTACGTATGCATTTTAATTTTTCTGTAGTTCATAACACTAAAAGAATCATTTTATTCGATGGACATCGATGTGACAGCCATAGTATTTTTGCGGCATATGTCATATAAATATTATTTTTATTGACTTCTCGCAGCTCGGTAGTTATTAAATAAGTCGTATTTTTATAGTATTTATGTCAAAATTTAACTATTCGTCGACATTAAACATTAATTCAGCGGATTCTTTTAGTCAAGTGCCAAAGATATTTTACGATGCTTGAGATATTCATCCAATACTAAATCTTTTAAAAATCTTGTTAAAACCTCTGCAAAGTCTGCTTAAGCATCGAAAAAGAATCGGAAATCCTGTTGAAAATATGCGAGCTACTACATTACATTCAGCCTTAAACAATGTTATGACACCAGTGATTCACCGATCAACCATATCAGGAAGTGTATAGAATCTTATATGGTCATCGTGTTGAACTATCAAATTGCAAATTGTATATCAAAACCTAATAACTCAACAAATAATCTCAGTCTAGTACGGTCAGCCTCAAAAGTAACCAAATCAATATTTACAAAACGCATGTATACCGCATACATAAATTATTTAAGAAGTAGTACTAGTACCAGAATTGAATTAACAACGATAATTTTATTATACAATTATGATGAATGGATATGGTCAGCTACTTTCGAAGCTGACTGAACCAAAAGACGCTTATGATGTTCGTCCAAGACTAAATCACAAATAAACTTGATAAAAAAAATCACGCCGAATGTAATGTTACGCGACGAAAAAGCGGTAGGCGTCGGAAAGCCTGTTACAAATATGTGAGCTACTTACATCCAGCTTGCAACAATGTTAGCACACCAGTAAATCACTGATCAACAATATCGGAAAGTCTAGATAGAATCTAATACGGTCATCGGGTAGAACTGCCAAATACGGACGTCTCGACCTACTGGGCTGACGGACGTCGCAGTTCCGTCTATGTTTGCTATTTACCTGTTTACCCTAGTGTGGCAAGTAAGAAGGCTAATGAACTGAATCACAAAACAAACATTGTGTACGTGCTGCTTGTTTACTTATGAATGAAGAAGTGAGGTTAATTCTATTTAATGTATTGCTGGCCTATATTGCATTCATATAAGTTGGTATTGTTTGTCTTCGCCTAAGTACAGTAGCTAGAAAATTAGAAGTTGTTTTACAAAAAAGTGTTCTATGTTATAGGTATTTAGAAGGTAATTTAGCACATACAACAATAATGGGATCATAGGTTCTTATTTGACATTTTTATAAATAAACCTTATGGACTAAAATCCCAGGACCCCCAGACTTACTTATTTTCTGAGAAATGAAATGTGTGGGAATAAGTAGTTCTAGTACGTACTTTGAGCATATGTATAGCCGCTAGTTTGGACCGAAGGCCAATTTAGGTAATTATGAAGTAGTATGTATTATTGTATTTATTATGTATTATTATATTATTTATTTCATCATCAGTAACCCATTAATGTCCCACTGCTGGGCTCAGGTCTCCTCTCCTCTATCGAGAGCTGAGAGGGTTTAAGCCATAATCCACACACGCTGGCCTAATACGGGTTGGTGGATCAGACATACACTTAGAATTTCTTCTAGTGTATGTGGGTTTCCTCACGATGTTTTCCTTCATCGTTAGCAGATGGTAAGTCACATGACTAGTACATAATATAAATTCCACAAAGTGAAATCCACATTGTCACTGCTGGTCGGAATCGAACTCAGACCGCGTGTTTAGCATGCCGGTCACTTATCCATTCAGCCACCATAGCTTTTTATTTATTTATTTAAGTCATATTAACAATTGATTAGAATTTATAAATTACTATTATCACAAGACAACGTATCTATAGTTAATAACATACAAAACAGAATAAAAGAAAGGACATAAAATAAAACATCAAAAGAAATTTCTAAATATCATAACGAAATATTTGAATCTTCTTGAAATTTTTCTTGAAATCCTGCTCAGCTTTACTTCACAACTATTTGGTGTTTACTTGTTTCATGCCTGGTTGCTGAGCCCTCAGATTAAAGTTATTCATCGATTAAAGTCTAACCCTGAATATAAAAGTAAAACAAAAGAACTAGTTTATTCATAGAACGTTATCCGAGTAGTGACGGATTAAGAAACCCGTGGGTGTCGTAAAAGGCGATTAAGGGTGAAACCTTGAGCAAACAAGAGCACTGCGAGAAAAGGAAAATTTGAAACAAAACCCATACCAACCCGTCTGGCCAGCGTGGTATAGTAGGCTAAATTCCCTTCAAAATATTTGGAGGGACCCATGCCCAACAGTGAGATGTTTATGGGTTGGAATCATGATGATGATGATGAATTGATGATTCATACAACTGTTATTTTTGTTTGTTTAAGTTATATTTAATTCTATCAGTAGCCACCGTTTGACGGCTCAGAAACTGGGCATCAGTGGGTGGAATTAGGAATTTATTATAACGAACATTGAAACTAAATACCTAAGGATATTAGAACGCTGTTTATCATTTTAATCGGTTGGGATAACTAGTGTAATTTATTAGAGGTAGATTTTGGAAGGCTTTATGCTGAGTAAAATCTAAACCCTTTCTAAATAGGTCAACGAGATTCATCTAAGGATGAAATAGGAGAAGTAAATAACTATAAACATTTTAAACTTGTACAATAAATTTCATAATATAACGCACCCACAAGACAGGGTTGACTAGTGTGGGGCCACTGGATAATGCAAAAACAAAATTGTTAACTTTTTTAGTAATAAACGATGTTTTATTTTATTTTTATCATAGAGATTGAAAACATTTGTTTTTTTCTTTCATTTCAATAATAACTGCGGTTTTTGGAAATAAAACGGCTTATTTTGAATTATTACGATACAAGAATAAAATATGTTTATATTTTTATTTAGAAAATTAACTGTGTAAATGTTTTTACACAGTTAATTTTCTAAATAAAAGAAAGAGCATAATATGCTAAATTACAAAAAAGTATATGAATGATACAAACAAAAACACAAAATGACAAATAAATCATTAACATTCAGTATGCGATTCTTCAAAAAAGAAGTGAGTAGGTTTCTTAAGGATCGGCAACGAGCTTGTGATGCCCCTGGAATTGCATTTATAAGCTACGGTAACCACTTACCATGATGCGGACCGTACGTCTGTTTACCACCGTTGTGTTATAAAAAAAACTTAGTGATCTACTAGTTGCTAGACAGACGGACGAAGACGGCTAATGAAAGTAAAATTAGCCCGAGAGCAACGCCCGCGCTGACACACTGCACTTGCCGCGCCTTACAACCACACCTAAGGCCTCAATCACAGTGCCGGATTTAAGATTCTATACGATACGAAAAAAGTTTCGTACTTTTTTGAAGTCTTTTTGATCTTTTATTAAGCGAATCTTTTTTAAATTTCGTCAATTAATTTGTCATTTAATGACGAAAGTTATGAAGGTATAAAAACAGTTGGAATTTTCAACCGAAACATGAATATATGTTAGGTTTTACTTATGTCTCATGGTAGGTCTGAATTTTTTTCTAAAGCTTCGGAATTAGTATCATGATAGGCTTACTAAAGTTCCAATAAATGCCAATGGATACACTTTTTAACAGAATCCAGCTGGCGAATATGTAGGTACCTATATATATTCATCCATTTACCTAAAAGTTCATGATATTTATCTATGTATCACCAGCAACCCATTAATGTCCCACTGCTGGGCTCGGGTCTTCTCTCCTCTATCTAGAGAGCTGAGAGTATTTAGGCCATAATCCACTCACGCTGGCCTAGTGCGGGTTGGTGGATCAGACATACACTTAGAATTTCTTCTAGTGTATGTGGGTTTCCTCACGATGTTTTCCTTCACCGTTAGCAGATGGTAAGTCACTTGACTAGTACATATAAATTCCACAAAGTGAAATCCACATTGGTACTGCCGGTCGAAATCGAACTCGGACCGCGTGTTTAGCACTCCGGTCTCTTATCTATTCAGCCACCATCGCATTATCTATGTATGTATACCTTTATGAATCGTGGTTATGATCATATATTTGAGTTTTTTTCTTCTGTTTACTGAATTGTTTGTTTACAGACACCTTTAACAAAAGGCGTAAACAAGACTCCTAGTATTGTTTTCGGATGTTTTATTTATTTCGGTCGGTTTATTTCCTCGTAAACTCCTAATATTTACGTGCCCATAATGTTTTTGGTCTAACTGCTTACAGGTTAATGTATTCTATTGGCGCAGAGTTCCAAATTGTTTTAATATTTACGAATATAGATTTTTAAAACGGGATTCTACAAGATTAGATGTAACTGCGTGACTTCATCGAACAAAGGAATATAAATTCTTCAGAAAATAAAGTAACGAATTTAGGAACCTACTCGTATTAAAGAAACACAGAGTCTTTCAAAAGTCTAGATATTATTTGGAAACATTAAATGTTTAGGATTCCAAAACCTATAGGTACACGGGAACTATATATAACTGTCTAAAGCAGATTGGATAAACATAACATCAAATAGAAAACATGACGTAATACATGTTTCGGAGAATATTACTCGAAATCCCAAAGCATAATGTTATTTCAGAACATATATTTTATTTTGTTAGGGAAATGTAAATCCTCTCCATCTCCTTAACAAAATAAATGTATAAGTAAATCAGTGAATAATAAATTTGCGTACGTATTCAATCTCCACTACAATATATCCAAAAATTAATATCCGTGAAATTAGCAAAGAACCCAAGATGATTTACAGACTATAAGCTTTCGTATTACTTACATTAAGCCGGTAATGGCGATTGTAAAGTTTTATGAGGTATAGTATCAAATAATCCTTATTTAACAAGCTGAACCGAAAGCCGATAGACATTTATTGAATTGTATGAACCATCACTTTTCACTAAGAATTTTTTTTAAGTACATAAATTATTTATATTAAAATAAACTGTACAACTGTTCTTCTCTTCTTAAAATTACTTTTTATAACAAATATCTTATAATAACAGTTAAAAAGCATATCTTATTTTCAGACCGCAAAAAAAGATTAAAGTTTTACCGCGCCATGTCGTACTTAAATAAAACATACAATTTATTGATAAATGCACCTTAATTCTCTCCATTGTAAATAAATTACATGTTAGGTACCTACCTAATCTATAACTCGATAAAAATCTAAGAATAACTTTCTCTCGAATTACATAATGTGTATCGATCTTTTATCCGTGTAATCCTATTCGAGTATAATTGCTGGATTCACTTGCCATAAGCGCTCTTATAAATCTCTATCGAAAAACATATCTGAACGGTGGTACCAATACTTTCTAATTTCATAGCCGGGGGCTAAACAAATGAGAGTTATAAAATTCTTGATGTTCGACCAATAAAATACTCTGTTGGTACAAGTACCCGTCGATAGTACTCGTATTTGGGTGATGACATTCGCCGTCCATTCAGTTTTAATATGGAGGACATGAGACATAAAAGTATGTTTATTAATAACCTGACTCTAAGAGAGAGTTATAGTCAAATCGGATTTTCGCATAACGGCTGATGAAATGGATATTCAAAAAAACAGTTTCATAAAAACAGTTTCAACTGTAAATGTGATTCTATAAAGAACGTGTTTTAAATTGAAAAGTTTTTATTAATTTTCTAAAAATCTCTTATAATTTCTGCATTTCTGACTTTGACCAAACCTTTTTTTTTATCAATAAAAAATTGCTAAAATATACAACCTACAGACCTAATGAACTAGAAGCCACACCTTGAACAAAACGGCAATCTATAAAGCCACAATTAACACGAGAATCGTATAGCCGGTTCATCTAATTTCCAAAACCTGTTGTTATGGAAAATACTTGAAAACCGGAGCGGTTTGATGATTTAAAACAAACAGGAATCAAAGTATGGGCCAACTTTCACATGAGAGCTATAGAACCCCGGAAATTGTAAAAGTTTGACATGATAGGTAATCGAAGTTCGCGGCACGCACAGATAATTAAGGAAGTTTCGTAAAGCGAAGAAAGAGAGATATATTAATGTTAATTATTATCCAAGGAAGTCATCTAAATATTAAATTAATTTTCAATCAATTTTGTTTCAGTGGATTTGGTAAATGACGGTTCAAAAATATTCTAAAAAATAATAATTTTACTTATAAAAACATTCTTTAACTTACAGCTAACACATTGAATTATACGTCCTACTTTGCTCCATCATCGACAGAAATTCGTTGAATATTAATATTCATAGTACCTATTATTTATTCAATAAAATATTTACACATAACTTAAAAATATACACAGCTAACCTATTAAAAAAAAATAACCAGATACTCTATTTACAGGAAATTCCTAGTACCTATCTACCTATTCATAAACTCAATTTGTAATCAGTGAACAAGATTTTTTTTGAAAAGCAGTATAAATATTCATTTGAGCGACGCTCTTTTACATGATCCCATGTAGTGATATTTCGAATAACAAACTTGTCCATAACCTTTGATACGTCGGAAAACGGTCACTGTGTCGTATTAAATAACATTAAAAATAATGCCTACGTGTAGTGAAAGCTGAATGAACGAAAACAAGAAATTTTCCGTGCCAGTATAAGTTATGAGATTTGAGAAGTACCCACATAATTATGGTTAACATGCTCACTAGTTTTACGTTACGCGGTACTTTGTTTATGACAAGCTTAGATGGAAAGTGACACACTGTGAACGAAATTTAATATACAAAAGTTCACCTACATTTTAATTCGTTGTTGTATATGATGACAGTGAAATGTGGCACTATTTCACCATATGTTAATACGATTTATTTCATATAATTTATATTCCTGTTTTCAGAGCGGTTCTCTAAGTGACCAGGCTTCAAACGAGAGCGGTGCCGGCAGCGGAGGTGCAGGCCCTGACGCCAACAATGCTGCAGAACCCTCCGGTGACCAGCTTGCGATGGAGTCTTCGGAGAGGGATACCCCGAGCCATGCGTACAACGGTCCACCACCACCAGCACCACCTCCACACAACAGACGACAGACACCACAGCATCATCAGACACATCATCCTTTGAGTAAGTAAATTACTACGTTATACTTCCTAAACACATTTTAATTTGATGGATGTTTTCACATAAATATTTGTCTAATTTCAGGCATGCCGAGAATTCCCAACCACCATCAGCTCCACTCCAAACCATTCGTTCATGGACCTCAAGTAAACCTTCACAAAAATGAAATCGGATCTGGCTTCCGAGGACCACCACCGCCACCTGCAACTCTTGCTGACTCACAAACTGCTGCCAGCGATAAGGTCTTCAGCGGAGCAGGAGATGTTTGGCCAGCCCCGGCACCAGATATGCCCAAAATAGTTTCATTAGACGTCAAATGTGAGAAAAATGCTATGAGAGTGTTCCTTAGCTTTGATAAACCTTTCTTTGGTATTGTGTTCTCTAAAGGACACTACTCGAACCACCAATGCGTACATCTTCCTCCGAATCTAGGCAGAAATTCAGCCTCGTTTGAAATTGGTGCACATGCTTGCGGAACTGCCGGTAGCGGAGATCCAAGATACAGGGGAGATGTGGCGGCGGCTGGAACTTACTTTGAAAATGTTATCGTTATTCAATACGACCCACAAGTACAAGAAGTGTGGGATCAAGCCCGAAAACTACGATGCACGTGGCACGACCAATACGAAAAGGCAGTCACATTCAGGCCGTTCCCAGTAGATATGTTGGATGTTGTACGAGCTGACTTTGCTGGTGACAACGTGGGCTGCTGGATGCAAATTCAAGTCGGTAAAGGACCTTGGGCTTCGGAAGTATCTGGTCTTGTGAAGATCGGTCAAACGATGACTATGGTTCTTGCCATCAAGGATGATGATGCTAAGTTCGATATGTTAGTTCGTGACTGCGTAGCTCATGACGGTCAACGCGCTCCTATACAATTAGTCGATAGGCGAGGCTGTGTAACGAGGCCGAAATTGATGTCGCGATTCACAAAGATCAAAAACTTTGGAGCCAGCGCCAGTGTACTTTCGTACGCGCATTTCCAAGCTTTCAAGTTCCCCGATTCAATGGAAGTTCACTTCCAATGTACTATTCAGATCTGCCGATATAGATGTCCAGAGCAATGTTCAGATGGAACACCGAACGTAATTGCACCTCAAGCTGAATATGGACCTCCTCAGATCGACTCATATCCTGTTAGTATCGAAGCAAGACGTGATGAAAGGAGAGTAAGAAGACAAAAGCGTGCTACTTCTCCTGAAAAGGAAGTAGGAGTCAACCGTGTAATCCGTGTAGTGTCTGCTGGCGACTTAAATATGGATACTTCAGAAGAAAGTGCCGCACCGAGAGCGATACCTACTCCAGGACTTGTATGTATGACTACACCTGGGTTTGCTGCTACGCTGGGTGCTCTCCTCGCTACATTATTATGTTCTTGTGCCGTATCAGCAGTTTTATTCTTAAAGTTAAGACCGATAACTAACCTAAAGAAGAAGACTGCTGCAGTGACGACGATACCTCGACCGCACCCACCGACTGCGCATATAATTTCAAAAAGTCGTTTCTACTCGTAACAGAACGTTTATATAACATAATTTGTAAATACTAGTGTGATGAGACTGAAGTATATAAACCATGCCAATTATTTATTTGCGTGTTATCTGAGTGCTCAAATGAATGTAGTTAATCTGGAAGCCCTTATTTAGTATTAAATGAATTTATATTTAGATTAACATACCCGTAAACTTCAGTTAGATCATATTGATTCCTATTTAGAAACTGTACAAAATCTTCATCGATTTTATTATTGTTTTACAACATTATCTAAAGAATATTGTTGTTCTTGGATCCCGCCGGGAGACGAAGAATTTATGAAGCGTGTTGTTATAAAATATTGTGTTAACTTCGTCTGTATAGTTGATTGTTATATTTTAGATACCAATTTACTTGGCGTTGTTACAACAAATTATGAACACAAATTCTAGTATTAAAATATGATAAGTACAATCTTCTGTTACCTCTTTTTGAATAAATATTTGAAGTAGGGGCAACGGAAAACATATTTATAAATACGGTATATCAATTTAGGTGAACCGCTAGATTGTAATTTAAAATAACTTGTCATTAGTATTAATATTATTTATTATAGTTAAGTGTTAGTCATTATTACGAGTACGTATAGCGATTTATTTATTTTATACCACCTGAGTACCTCTTCTTCTTATTTTATTGTTTTTCTTTTCATTATTATTAAATTTTATTAATTGTTAAACTGGAATACAAATGTTAAATATATAACTTGTTTTAAATAAAGTTGACATGTTTAAAAGAGGTTGTACCATTATCCCATATGATGATTATAAAATTTTGTAATGTGTATAAATTTGAAAGATTAAACTATTATCAGGGATTTATTGTTTTATTTTTGTATTTACCTACTATTTATAATAAATAAATACACATTTTGGTACATTTATTTTTCACATAGCGCCATTTAGACAACTGACAAACATACTTACATAAAATATATATATCTAGAATATAATTATACTTACATAGAAAAACACTCAAAATCTAAAACAAACATTTGCATATCATACAAATATTTGTTCTGACCTAGGGGTTGGAGCCAAACCGAACCCGTATACACTACCACTGCACCTATAAATGATGTACACTAAGCTCGATCCGAAAAAAGGTCATTAAAAGTATTGAAAACTGCGGAATTCGTTTCACGGCGGGATGAAGCGCTATGGCAAATGTGGAACAGTGAACAATTGTAGGCTTGGATGTTCATCATCATCATCATAATTTCAACCCATAAACGTCCCACTGCTGGACATGGGTCTCCTCCAAAGAATGTGGGAGGAAATTAGGCTACTATACCACGCTGGCCAGACGGTTGGGTGTGTTTCTTTTCTCGCAATGCTCTTGTCTCTGCATAAGGTTAACTTACTTAGTCGCCTTTTACTACACCCACGGGTTGAAATGGGGTAATGACATTATGTATTTTTAATCCGTCACCACATGGATAATAGTGATAATGATGACGGATGTTAATATTAAAAATCTAATTAGCTACTCCAAATTATACTACGGGCTGTGTTCACTCGTAGACTACAAAAGACTGATTGATGAAAACAAAATTCTTTGAAAGCACTTGGAAGATGATAAAGCTTTTGAATAGGTATGTCATATTATAAATAAGTAGGCTATAAAGTAAAGGGTTCAATTAGAAGCAGATATGGCTTACAATCCAAACAGAATACAAATAAGGTCTATGTATTTTACAAAATAAGATACTGAGAGAACATTATCATCATTACAATCCAATTCAATCCATGAACATCCCACTGCAGGGCACGGGTCTACTCCAAACATTGTGGAAAGACATGTCATGACACATGATTGCAATTGTTCTTTGTTTGGCTATTACTCAGTTCCTTTTAAACGTAGCGTAATGTTATATAGCTTATAGCCGTCCTCATTAAATGAAATAATAAATCCAACGCTAAAAGATTTGTTTAATTCGGACCAATAGCTCATAAGATATTTAAAAATCCCCGGCCACAATACCTGCTAATCTCTAAAGCCACCCAATCTATTTAGATAATTTCATGTATCTGTATGCTTAGTTACAGCTTATAAGGTAATAGGTTAATTTTGGATCCAAAAATGACTGGTACTGTTGACGACATCTGAAATCCAATATAAGTAATCCGTGTCTGGCAAGACAGGCTGAATTCCATTTAAAGGTGGCTACTTGAAAATGTCTTTGTTAGAAATAACAGTCAACACTATGTTTCAACATAATATTTAATCCATTAAACAAATTAACAGGTGCTTACGCGTTAAACACATTTGTCACCGCATCCATACAGAAAAACTTAAAACATTTTGTTTATAAGTAGATAAATACTCCCCAGAGCTATTTATAATAGTAACAGTGTTAGAAGAGTCAACACCGAAGTACCATAACCTCATAAATATAAATGATCTCGAATAAAGAGTTACAATAGAATACATTTATTTAATTAATTAATAAAAAGTAAAATTGCACTTAGGGAGACTGTTTTCATATGAAAACTCTATTTAACTTAAACAATAATAGTTTTTCTATTTTAAATGCAAGATTTTTGGGTGGCGTGTCATATTTAAGTATGGTTGATTGATCGACATTAATCTTAATATAAATTATTTATCAGTAATTAAATTTTATTCATGATTTAAATGTAATTTATTTAATAATTCACTATAAATTTTATTCACAGGTGAAGCATTGAAACAAGTTAATTTGTTACACTAAACACTTTAGTGACAAAGCAAATAAGGACATCATTTTCAATCCTGTCTCTCAAAGATATTTTAACTTCGCTGGGCTTACAATGAAACTAAATACGAAGTATAAGTATAGTATATTGCCAACAGACTTTGACTATCAATCAGGTCAATGTAAACCAATGAAACACCATAAAATACAATTACGATTAAAATCGGTATAATATGGTTGGTCCTATAATACATTCATGTTAGAATCAATAGCGACGATGCAGGTGGCCATTTATATGTTTGGAAACGATCCAAAATATTTTACACAAAACTTTTATTTTGTTGCGATATTGAACTATGAAATCTGTCGATCTCTCAAACCATCTGTCAATCTAGCTACACAACTTAACTAAACCTAACTAATAATAGCAATTAAATAGATGGATACAAGTTATATTGAGCAAATTAAAAATAAATGCATACTAAATAAATGCGATTTAATTCTCATGAAATTAAGAATCTACTACTTAGAACTCATTGGTGTCTCAACATACGTATGATACATTTAAATGATACTAACCTAAATGATAATATTAAATATAACCTTATAAAATAATAAAAATAAATACAATAATATTCGTTTTCTAACTTTTGATTGCAATCGAATTAATTTTAGAGTAAAATTTAATGATTTCATTTTAAAACTGGAGCAGTCTAATCGGCATAATCTTTGAGCCTACTATGAAAAGTTTACGAATCAATTAATATTCACTTAACGATTAAAATTATATGTCTTTTTTTAAATAGTTTCTTAATATTTTCTCTGAATTATCTATTTAGTCGTGTTGGTGTGATATGATGACTTTAACTTTATTCAGACCGTTCGCTACACGTATGGTCTGAATAAAAAATGTATGTAATTAACATTAATTCATCTTAAATGCAAACATGTAAATTCATTCTCTGATATAATATTTATAAACATTGAACAGATGCATGCTATTACAGTATGCTTAAAAGCCTCAAAAGTTATAATAACTTAAAATTTAAAATTAAAAACAAATAACACTGATTCTGAAATTGCGAAATCAATGTTATTTTCAATCTAAATGATCATTTCATGTAATTGAGCTAAAGTGAATGAAACTTTCAAACATTTATATTAACTAAAACTTACACTAATGGCATGACTCGACGTTTATTCTTATCCTCTAGATACTACAGAATACGACAATGATAATAAGTTAGTTTATAAAAACGTAGAAAAATTCTGTACAAACTTATCGGTATAAAATGTATACTAATCACAACAGTGAAAATTTCAATATCAGGTTTCTTAGGACTTAGTCCGTAGCACGACCTAGCACCTATTTAAGGCGATCTAGAAACTTTACTTATCAACTATCGTAAATTATAAGCATATAAATAGATTTCTGCGACTCTAACATCTAATGGATGCAACTGACCAATTAAGGGTAAATTTCTAAATTTTATCAGGTATCTAACTCTAACTTGGAAGAAATCGGTATTTCTTCAATATTATACACAAAAGAAAGAAGATATAGTAAATGAACAGCTACTATTTGATTATTTAGCATCTAAGAGCAGTCTTCGGTAGGATTTTGTATGTTAAATTTGGTCAACCGTCACGGGAGTGATGTGGGTGAGGTTGAGAACCTAACAGCCTTAGAGCCATCCACGCTGCAAGAGAATGAGAGGCTGGAACAGGTGTCACAGGTGGCGGTGGCTGTACTGACATTCGGGAACGGAGCTTCTGTAGCAAAACTGCTGCTGCCAACGCTGCACCAGCCGCGGCACCTGCAGCCGATGCAAAGAGAGCACCGAAACTCACTGCACCCATACAAATTCCGTAAACAACCTAAACAAAAAACATATCGTTCAGAATATAGAATTATAAATATTAAGACATTATAAATAACAATAAGATTTAAATTATTATGATACCTGAAATTATTGTAAAAAACAAAGATTACCTCTTCCCGAATCCTTCCACTGAACACGGTGACAGGTTCTCGCTTCTCAGGTCCAAAATCTAAATCAGCCTCTGACACCACATCGTATATTCCTGATACACCGACATCAGCCGATCTTCCTTCTCGCACAGATCGTTTCTTGCGCAGAGATCTGGGGCCAGCTACCGCAGGCCCTTTAGGTTTAGCGACTATAACTGCTTCTACATGCTGTCCGGGCTCAACTTCGGTACCAATATGACGAGGTCCTTGAGGGAAACGCTCTCGATCTAGTAAGTTTGTCGGTCGTTCCTGAAAATCACTTATGTTTTAGTAATGTGTATTGTATGACTGACTTTTGTCTTTAACAAGTGATGATGCTAGAGCATATTTAAAGCCTTAAAAAGTTAGTCACACACACATGTTAATTTTTATAATATATTAAAAACAAAATATTAACTAATTTGCCAAAATATATTTGTGACTATATTATTCAAAACAGTCTCGAAGTATCAATCATCAGATCTATCACTTTTATGATAGATCTGTCACCTGCTTATTATACATATAGCATCACGCCTTTTTTCCTGAAGGGGCCTGAAGGCAGAGGTATTTCACACCCACATTTCGCCAGCTATGTTTGGTTCCATGAAATAAACGAGTCTATTGTGTACTGCTTATAATTTAAATTATTTAAGTCTTTGAGCGCCATGGGGGTCACCAGTTAACATTGAAATTCCTTTTAGGGCGTACTTGACGATAGTTTAGGTTAGAAGGCTAGTAAACTATTTGATAATTGATATAATTTTCCAGCGATAATAAGTACATTTTTATGTAAAATTATTTACATTGTTTGGTGAGTCAATTTAGGTGACACTTCTATTATTTCGTTACCCAATGCCATTATTTGATGACTGATTTGATATTAATTGCGAATCAAATTTTGTGATTTAAGGCACATATATATTATTACTAACTGTTGCCCGGGATTTCGCTACCTTAGGTTCCAGCTCCTATTGGTCGAAGGGAATTATATAGCCTTCTCCAATAAATGGGCTATCCAACACTAAAATAATAATTTTTATATTCGGTGCAGGAGTTTCTAAAATTAGCGCATTCAACCGAACAAACGAAAAACTTCTCAGTTTTATAATATAAGTATAGATTAGGTCATAACAATCATTAAAACTAATTGTTAATATTCTTACAGAGAAAGGTCTTGCAAATGCTTGTACCAGTTCTTCAACAACAGATAGGTCCTCCGGTTCATGCACGGGGGCAGGAGCTTTCTGTTGTAGTTGAGCAGGCGGTGGCACTGCATCCCCGGAGACTTCGTCACCAAATGATGGTAACGGTATGTTGTCCTCTTCAGCTGTAGGTTCCTCGCTGGCAAAAATACTGAATTTTGGATTTCATTAGGAACGATTGCAGTCATATAAATAATAATAAATTTTACCAGTAGGTAAAAGCATTTTTTTAGGTACATATAAGTAATTATGTTTTCATGTAAGTGACTGTAATTCTTAATGAGAATAATGTTTCTGAAACCCGAACCCGAATGAGAAAGTGTTTCCTCATTCGGGTTCAGGTTTCGGATACTTTAACTGTTTTGTAACAAAACAGCACAGGGAAATAGTAAGGAAAAGGACAACGAAGGAGATTGTGATGAGGAATTTGACATCCAGTTTTAAATGCATTTCTCGAACAGCACCCAGTCGAATAGCACCTGCGCGAATCGCACCTAACATATTCATCGAAGAGTACATACCAATTTTTAGGCAAGGTGCTGTTCATAATAAATTAACCAAATTTACAAACAAAAATATTTGTTGGTGCTGTTTGAGGAAAATATTAGGTGCGATTCGCTTAGGCATTAATGCATCTTCTACAAAGTCACTGGACCAAACGTGTCAGCACACATACTGCCACTTCATCATTTCAACCCATAAACGTCCCATTACTGGGCATGGGTCTCTTCCACAGTTTTTAGACGAAATTTAGCCTACTATACCACGCTGGCCAGACGGGTTGGTATAGGGGTTGTTTCAAATTTTCCTTTCCTTGCTGTGCTTTTGTCTGCATAAAGTTGATACCCTTAGTCGCCTTTTATGACTCCCACGGGTTGAGATGGGGTAGTGACATAATGTATTCTTAATCCGCCACTACACGGTGACATACTGCCACTTAGCGTCGATATTCTACTTCTACTTACCCGATATCGTTACGATCTTGATGTGTTCTATCGTCCTTCCTATCCAAAGCACCATGTCTCTGCGAAGTCACTCCTGCCAGTTGACAGTGGTCCAAACAACCGTGCCTGCAGATTTCTACCTTACACCTAATATGAACGCTCAGAGCATCTGGGAACTTGAAGGCATGGAAGAACGCATACGAGATAACGGTGGCGCGTTCATCGACAGCTTTTGCTTTCAAAAACCTGAAAATACATATTAAAATTTGGTCTATAATTACTATACAATTTTTTTCGTATTATTATTATTCCTATTATTCAAATTAAACTTTATATTTATATCATCATAATCATCAACAACAACCCATTAACGTGCCACTGCTGAGCTCAGGTCAACTCTCCTCTATCTAAAGAGGAGAGAGAGTTTAGACCATAATCCACACACGCTGGCCTAGTGCGGGTTGGTGTAACCCTTAGAATTTCTTTTAAGGTATGTGGATTTCCTCAAGATGATTTCGATCACCGTTAGCACAGGACTTGACTAGTACATATAAATTCCACGAATATGACTTTGTCTTTTGTTAAACATTCGTCGGTTCATATCACTGGTATGAAAAGCTGACTTAAAAAAAGGTCGTTGTCCGATTTATACTATAGGATGAACAGCTCGTGGTATGAATCGGCGAAAGATCTATTGAAAATTGTCTTTAAGGTTTTCAGTGAAAAACATTTTCTATTTAATTCCTGCTAAATCTAAGTTTGCTTCTTGACTAACAATTTTATTATTAAAACTATTTCCATTTAGTTTGTCACGTGTTGTCTGTGTTGTGTTTATATGTTGTGTTATTATGTTTGATACATTCATACTTATAAAGATTGTGGCTAAAGTTTACGTGAATTATGTGTATTATTTATAAACCAATTCACCGTAGCTTGGAGGTAAAATACCGTAAATCCAGTTCTACAGTGTGAATAAGGTTTGTATTTATTGGATCCGTACCTTGATATCATCTTAGGTCGCAGAACGCATCCATATTCATCTGACAGTTGAATCACATGCCCGGAGCCGTCTGAAGCAGCGCATGACTTCACCCTCATATCGAATTCACCTGGAAAGTTGAAGAAAAAGCGTTTATAATAACAGTGTTGTGTATCCAGAGTTAAAAATGATGGTTCTGGATATTTATATGTAAATATTAATACGAAAGTTGGTGCGAACAAAACGATTTTTATTTGTAACTAGCTGACCCGGCGAACTTGGTACCGCCATATATTATTATTCGTGATAGCGGACCCGACAGACTTCGTCCTGTCAAAAAGATTTGTAATGTGGCAGTTTTTTGTTCCTACCTATTTTATTGTCTTTGCAAAAAACAACACACCTACATTTGCTTAGACAACAGTGAGTGCTTGTAATATATGAACTTTATACAATAGCAATAAAGCTCAAATTGACTCTACGTTTTAGTTAGAAAACGTTTGTATGGGAAAAAGAAAAGGGCTGTTTTTAGGGCTTTTCCGGCAATTATTCGAATTTTTCTCGCCGTAAAAACCATCCTTGAACTTCAACGAACATTTAAAAAAAAGAATTGGCCACATTTGTCCAGGCGTTGTTGAGTTATGCGCTTACCAACACATTTAGCGACTCATTTTTATATTATAGATGAAAGCTAAGTTCTACTTTATCATGAGATTATCTTTCCGTAGGACACACGAGCGAAGTTTTTCATATGTCATAGTGATGATGTTGCAACAACTAACGCTAAGAAAACTTGCCGTGTCTACGTAATAATTCGTATCGTTTCTATACACGAAACCAATTTCATAATTTACACTATAAGAATTTTGTCGGAACTAGCCACAATTTTTTTCGAAATTGGAACGCTCGACTAAAAAAAAACAATATTGTCTGCGTTTTATTTTCTTGTTGTTATATTCAAGTTCGTATCTATACACAAATTCTTACGTACACGGTAAATTTTCTTAGCGTGTACACGCTCTTTAACTCAGGGAAAATTATTATAAGAATTGTTATAAAACAAAGAAACGAAGTTGTCTAAGTAGTTATTTGTTTTTAAATTTAGTATTGATAGATTTTAAATGGTGATGACTCAATGCGTACACAAACACAAAACACTCCTATTCTTCAAATACATCGCAGTAAATATTATTCTTGGCACTTTCAAAACATTTGATTTGTGTTGTTTGTCACTAAACAGGCAATAAAATGATAGATAGGCATTATTTAATAGAAAGTTATAAAGTTAAAAGCGTGGGACACGTTCAGGTGTCGATTTTGTTGTCAACATAAAATCTATGTTTACTGGCTATTAAATTATATCGCAGTTCATACGTATATTCATTTAGATTAACATAAATGTATTAGCTTTAGTAAATCTACTATAGATCTTTTGAAAAATTGTGGTACCAGCTATAGGATTGGTTTACATATTTTTTATTTAAAAATAGATTCCAGATTTTAAAATACCAGTGACTTTATTTGCTAATAGTATTTAGCCTTGAATGTTTTAAGCAAATAAAGCAGCTATGCTTTAATTGCTTAATTTTTAGCATAATTTAATTATTTCTTATGCTAATAAGACATAATTAAATTTACGCACAAATAGTAACTAATATTTTAAAGAGAAATTGTTTGTTTATTTATATTTTTCTCAGAAAAGCAACGAATAATTAGTTGACAGTGACTATTATTCGCCAAAAAAGTGTTCTCATGCTCTACGTGGATGAAGCTGTTAGTCTAAGCAAGTATTGAATAGAATTGAATATACAAAATAACAGACAGTATATTTAAAAAGTCTAAAATGATCAGCTACTTAAGATATTCTTCGTACGTTCAATATTTTCAAAATTCTCCCTTCAACATAAATTTTCAAAATTTAACAATGAATTGACTTCTATCTCATAATTATGAGCTTGGCTCTTGTCGGTGAAGATCGCCATTCGCCTCTATTTTCTACCTTTTTTTTTAATGAATTTACTTATACGACCTCTATGGTTAAAAATTAACACTGCCTCTTGTTCTGAATAAATCACCATTTGGACCATACCATACCCACTGGGCTGTGAACTAAAACCTCTCAACTATTGTTTTCAAACAATCCACTTATAATGAACTAAAACTTTAGTACCTCACAAATCTTAGTACAATATAATACACAAGGCGTATAAACGTTTCTAGTGTTATTGCAGCTAAGTGGAAACTAAAGAGGTAACATAAACAAAGATTGTTTTAACATAAAGGATAGTCAAACACTTACAACGTCAACAGATACACCATTAAAGAAAGTTATCGCACGTGCCCGCAGGGGTACCACACCTTCAAAGTGTCTACATACTCTTACACATATAATATTACGAAGTGCTTAAGCCTGTAAGGATATGACTGTGTTAAAGCGGTCTTCTCGAATTTTACTACCGAATAAGCAATATTATTATGGTGTGTTCTCCAATATTTCTGATAATTATGCGTAAATATTAGTAGTTGAAACTACTGCAGTACATGCCTACCGCAGTGAAGAGATTGTTTTGTACTTTGATGTACTTAAAAATAAATAATGTTTTCTATGCCGATTTCGGCTACTGCGTATAGTCAACTGAGCGTAGCTAACTTATGTGACTAATATAGCCAATTTTGACAGTATTGGTATTGCAATAGGTACGTAAAGAGTTCTCCCTTTCAGCTCTCTAATGAAATGAAAACTCGTTTATTCATTTAGGTTACAAAGTAACACTTATGAAAGTCACAATTTAAGGATGTAACAGGTTATCTGAAAAGTAGTGTCATCAAATTTGCCTACGGTCAGTTCGCTGACGGGGTGGAGCTATGAAAAGAACTGGCAAAAAATACATAATAACGACTTACAAAAAAAATATGCTGGTAATCTGATCTATGTCTTAGAAACGGTAAGGTATACTTAAAGATTTTAAGATATTTGTTATTTCGCGATATAATACTGCCTAAAATATCCGCATTCTGGTCGTCAAAACAACAAAAACATAATTACAGAATAACTCATATGTCATGTGTAAATATACTTAATTATGGTCTGGTAACAATAAACCTTGATTTAAACAAAGTACTTTTACTAGTGTTAAAAGAAACAAACAAAGTTGCTACGCAGTGTCTTTGACAAGTTTATGCAAAGTAGGTTTACAATAATAACATTTTACTTCAAGTTTATGACTGAAGAGGCTTGGGACGTATGTTTTTGCACCGCGGTACCTAATTATAAGTTAGAAGTTACAACGATTTTCGAACAGGAATAGTTCTACGCATTTCGAGGCAGTCCATTACTTTACTATAGACTGGAAAACATAGTAAATATTTTGTCTCGCTTACAATGTAAGAATCAAAGAGCTTATCATAGCATAACAAAACGCCTTTTTCGCCGAAGGGTAAGCCAAAGTATTCATGTAATATGGCAACGCCAACGGCTTATTATCCACGTAAAACTTATCGTATGACCCCTAATTCATTGATAGAAGAAAATAAATAGCCATGTTTGAATAGATATATTATTTATATCAGTAAATGATAATAATTTCATCAAACAAAGGAAATCTGTACATAGGAAGGTAAAAGTAAATACTGCAAAAATAACTGTACAAAGTTACAAAGATAACACTTAATTCAAAATCTACTTAAAGTCACATATAAAATTCTATTGATTTGTCTATAACAATGTAGTCAACAAATCCATTAGTGGCATTACAATAGATAAACAATTCAGAACGCATAATTGCAAGCGACTGTTAAATCAATTGAAACATAATTTAACCGTGTTTTTGTATCGAGACATCCATTGTTCGTTACTGTACTTGCGGCTAAAATAACTGACAAACCGTGACGCTACTATTGAAAACATTAAAAACTGTGCTGTTTTTATGCTTAACGACTGATCCGCAAGAAGTCCTGGGTTAGATTCCCGGGACCGGAACAGTACTGGATTTTACTGTCATTACATTTCTATAGGCTTCATAGACTTCCGTAGGCTCGAATAACCAAGAATCGTTGAGTAGTGTACTATGGAGATCTTGTGTCAACCCGATTGAATTTTTTGGAATCTTTTATACTTAAATCAGGATTTCAAAATAAACTTTACAAGTACGGGTCGAAAAGATGAGCAGTTGGAAATTTAAAAACTCCGATATTTTAAATTATTTGTCAAACAAGAATGTTTGTAGAAAGTTTGAGGAAAATCGTCTCTAAAATTAATTAATTTTTTTCAATTTCAAAACAGTATCACACAAAACATTATTTCAATGGCACATAATATCCATAATGTAAAAGACATTAATACAACAGGCTAATGTATTCCTTATAGTCAACAATCAATAAACAAGTCATTACTATCGAACGATCATAGGCTATAAAGACCAATTTTGTTTGCTAACGAAGAATCTCAATGAACGATATAAATAGGGTTTACGATTTGATATCGTATAGATGTCCCATACAGCCTACTTTATACGTTTAAAGCAAGAATATAATTCAAAGTTTCAACTTAAATGCAGGAAATGCTGAAGTTAGAGTGCAGTTGAATGTTTATAGAGCTTTGATTGATTTTTGATTAAAGTTTTGGTAATATATAAGTATAATATCATATCAGCCCAACGACGCCCACTGCTAGACATATTTTGTAGGCCTCACCTAATTTACGCCACCGCGAGCGGTCATGTGCCAAGCTTAAAAATTCTATGCATAGCGGCTGTAAGCGTTTTATTGTAAAAAAATTCTTAACATTTATATATCAAAGGCTAGTTTAATTATATATATCCATTTTTTTAAAGAAGAGAGAGAATGAGAATGAATGCGTGAATTTCTTGCCAGTTCTTCTCATAGCTCCACTCCGTCAGCGAACTGGTCGTAGGCAAATTTGCTGACACTACTTTTCGGATAACCTGTTACATTCTTAACTTGTGACTTTCATAAGTGTTACTTTGTAACCTAGATAAATAAACGAGATTTCATTTTATTTCATTTCAAGTGATTCTCTTTAATTAAATACAGCGCTTACGAGTTTATGTTACAATTCTAAATTTTATTAAATCTTATACAAACCGGCGCGGCGCATCTTTAAAAGTAATCCACACGCTTGTTCTGACCCCGAGTCCCATAGTCGCAGGTCCGTTAAGCAAACTTCATCGTACATATTTGTTCAGTTTACTTTTTACAATTACCGAGTACCGTTAACTTGTGTAAACACTGTCATTACCCTGCTGGTGATTTTACGAGTTTTACTCTCAAGGAAATTTGTTTTGTAAAGTTTAACTTTAAATAGTTTGTAGACAAATATGGGTAGAGTTAGTATTAAGTTAGTAAAGGCCGTATGATCGTCAAATCTCAATTTATTTCAAATCATCAGTTAGTAATTACTACTTGGTAACAAAAATTTAAATATAAGATGTTAAAAATATCAAGTGATATTTCAGAAACAAATTTCTTAGTAGGCTTAATAGGCACTCTGATTCCAATATAAGAGTTTTTGCCCTTTCCTACAACGATTCATTAAGTCAAATGCCTGATCTACACATTATATATATTATATACTACAGGCAGATGCGTCCACAGATATCATTTGAGAAATGGATATTAAGGTCTCAACACGCAATTTTTAAATTATTAAAATATTGCGTGAATGCAAGTTGCTTCTGTCGAGCATCAACACCGACTGGACGATGGGTAGACATGTGGTCGGCTGATGTATTTGTCGACGTCCAGGGACGCATTTGCCGGAGTGTAGAGCAGGCATAAATGCGGGGCAGGGAAATTAATATTTATATTGTCACTGATTAGAACTGATTGATTAGGACACATTTCTCAGACCTCATTTCTTTCTCAGTAGAAAGAAATGAGGTCTGAGAAATGTGTCTGAAAATTATTTAGCCTAAAATACTGAGTTTACGCTAAATCATTTTCAGAGTAACAAAATGGATTTCTTCTCAAATATCGTAATTGCTATCATCTATCGATTGAAATCATCAATCATCGATTGAGTCCGCGTAGTGACGGATGAAGAATACAATGTCACTACCCTATCTCAACCCGTGGGTGACGTAAAAGGCGACTAAGGGAGTACCTTATGCAGACAGGAGCACTGTGAGAAAAGGAAAATTCGAAAAAAACCCCATACCAGCCACCATACCATACGAACAGTATCATTCTTAATACACATTAAAATACAAATTTCGAATATCATCAGATAGCCAGCAATAAAAAGCATTGGATAGCATAATTATCAATCTACATATTTTAGATTATATACATAATTTTAGCATTAAAACACCCACGGAGGCGTATTAGATAGATAAAAATTGTGATAGCTATTTCTATCATCATCATCAGTGTGTTATGACGTCAAATCTTACAAAACAAACAATAAAACAAACAAATAATTAAGAAAAGCAATCATTACCTTCCATCAAAGATACCGTTATCGTTTTATACGAGGTTATAAGGCATCACACATAAAAAGCTAAGATTGGCTATTATAGGCAAGTAGGTATATAACTTCACATATTTCTATCTACTTATACCTATATACCTTAACTATTAAATGAGGAATTCTACTAAATATAATATTTATTTGTAAATAAATGTGATCCTAAAGGGTACCTCGGTAATAGCCATAATCATTTGGAAGAAATATTGTTAAAGGGTTTCGGGCAAACTTCGTATGTGATATTAGTTATAGTGAAAATATTTTTTTTTTTTTTTTTTTTTTCTTTTTTAAAAGACAACGCCCGCACTAGGGAACAAGCCCTGTGTCGCGGGGCTTTACAAACATGAAACTAACGGACACAAAGTACACCCAGACTAGAAACAAATATCTATGAATCACACAAATATTTGTCTCATGTGGGAATCGAACCCACGTCACCCAGCACGGCGATGTAGTGGGGAGGCGACCACCTTAACCACTGCGCCACGGTGACAGTCAAAAGTCAGTAAAAGAAGAAAGTCAGAAAATATAAATGGACTATAATAATATATACTTACGTATATATAAATATACTCATTAATCTTAAATATTACGCCGATTTCGACCAGTAGGACCAATGTGAATATCAATCTGTGGCATTTATAACTATGTACTAGTCATATAACTTACTATCTGCTCACGGTGAAGGAAAACTTCTATCGTACGAGCTTTCGCCCCCGGCTCCACCCGCGTAGTATATCGCTAAAAGAAAGTCTATGGGCTATTGTAGACTATAATCTATCTGTGCGCTAAATTTCATAGATATCCCTTCAGCCATTCTTGCGTGATTGAGTAACAAACACTTTAACTGTCACCGTCATCACATTAAGGTGTTCGCCTCGCTACTAATATCGCCGTACCAAGTGACGTGGGTTCAATTCCCACATGAAACATATATTTGTGACACTCATTGATATTTATTTCGAGTTTAATTGTCGTTAATTGTATATTTATAAAGTCTCCCGTGATACAGGGTTTATTCCCTAGAGAGGGCGTTGTCTATAAAAAAACATTCATCTATCCATCCAAGCTTACGTATTTTTAATTTTAGTTAGTTATGTACTTTTACGTTTTTATCCGATACGTCATACCAGCTTACTCATACTTAATTACCAGTCTTGTAATCAGACAATCAGCAACTAACACCACTCATAAATCAATACATCCGGCAATCAAATCACCAAACATAGCATTAAATTAACGCAAAACATCTTAATTTGTAAGACTTATGTGTACAGTCGGCTTCAGAAAGATGTAAGTTTGGATAAATAAATAAATAAATTTCCATTGGGCTAAACGCGCACTACGAATTTAATTTGGTGCGATTTTTAACGTGCGAAATAAAATCGCGAGCATCTCGACTATTGTACAAAATATACGTAAAATTTCGCATATATGCTATCTTAAATCGGAAACAATTTATTTTCACAATGAGTTGGTTCTAGTTCTGTTGCGATATTTTTTTAGAACTACTTATTATCGTAACGCGTGCCTAGCCTTACAGTCTCTACTGATATAGCTATTACTAATCATATCAAAATATTCAATTCATTAATTACCATCAATTTTATTAAGCTAGTTGTCATTCCTGAGCTAATCAATATTATATTGAAAGGAATGGTCTCGTTTGTTTTTGTCACTATGTAGTATTTTTTCTAACCTTTTGGGCTTTTTTCTTACTTTTAAGTTTTTAATATTGCAGTAAATATTAAGATAGAAGTACATAATCCTACTAAATAATCTTAGAATGTTTTAATTTCGAAGGTTTGGATGGATTTAATGCCAGTACGTCTAAAAGGAGTTATATGAAATTTGGCACACAGGTAAATTTTTATCGACATACCAGGCGAGCGGAAGCCTGTATTTACTTGCTAAACATTCTAGCCAGCATTCTAAGCATTCTTTAACCCTCTCAGCTCTCAAGATAGAGTAGAGTAGACCGAGCCCAGTGGGATACTAATAAGTTGCTGATAAAACATTCTAGTATTGTATATACAAACGAAGATTTTACCTAATAGTTATTAATAGTTAGTGAGTATTTAATAAATACGAGTATACTATATTTATATTTCAAAGCCTCATATTCACGTTTACCTTCACATTTCTGACAGCGACAGTACAAAATGCCTAAATCGAATCCCACGCATAAAACTGACGAGAAAAAGTTTCACGTTACAAAAATGAAAAAAAAAGTTGATGAATACACACATATATGGAATAATTTTCGCGTGTCCAAAGAAAACAATAGGCAATTTTAAAGGTTGAGCCTTCACCAGAGCTATTAAATCTCTAAGCTCAAGTAACAGCACATTTATTTTAATGAAGGTAGGTAAGCAATGAAAGTGTTTTTCTGGCATTCTTTAGATTATGGTATGGCATTCGTGATATTATCTATACTATTTAAACATGTTTATATTACCATAATATATGGTAAATTCTTGACATTTTCGAACATCTAACAACCAAATGGCAGACAAATATAGTTATTGTATATATAAGTTTTAGGAATATATTTACTTAATGCCTTTCTCCTTCTTAAATATAGTTTTTAGGTGTCGTTATCATATTATCATCTATAACAAGCTGTTCGACTTCTACTTCTTCTTCTTCTAGACCTCTAAGAGATTTCAAGAAAAAATTGTGTCTGTTGTAATTCGCACGAACTAAATTTATTCTAGGGTTAAGTAAATAAAAGAGCTTTGAGGTGTTTCCAGAACCCCGTAAAATAATACTGAAGCTAAAGTATTTTATTCAACCAAAATTAACTATTTAACCGCCAGACTTGTTATAAGTTGAAGTTCATTAAATTGTTTACATAATCAACTATTTTCCTAATATAAAATTTATTAAAATATGGGTATTCTAAATTCGATTCTGGCGAAATTATCACGGAAATATTTGTCAGATTATTCTGACGAGGCCGTTAAAGGGTTAAAATATATATCCAAGATCTTACCTCGATAATCGTTGATGGCGACGACTAGTGTGAGGGTAGACCCTAAAGGGACGATGCCTGATACTGGCGGGGCCCACGGACCCTTCCCTGCTTGGATCTCCATCCAGCAGTCCACATTGTCTCCTAGAAGATATCAAATAATTTTTTGAAAAGTACTGGTTCAGGTATCGATGGTACTAACCCCACCCCATTTTCAACCCGTATTAATTTTTAAATTCGAGCAAACATTATCTATTGAATCGAGCAAAAATCATAAAAAAAAATTAAAAAGAAAAAAATCTTTAAATTACTTGAACCAATGTGATGACGGCTTTGATAAAATTTTCTCCGTTCATTTATAAGTGAAGTGGCACAGCCAAGCCAAGTCGTAGAATTAACTACCTTAAAATAATCACGAAGCGTTATCTTCATTATCTTCATAGTTTAAACATTATTGGACAGAGATCTCTCTCAATAAACTGTATGGATT
Source organism: Laspeyria flexula (assembly GCA_905147015.1). Lineage (NCBI taxonomy): Eukaryota > Metazoa > Arthropoda > Insecta > Lepidoptera > Erebidae > Laspeyria > Laspeyria flexula. Next base: position 12,406,364 of record LR989960.1, on the reverse strand, counting down.
TATGCTCTTACCTCTGAAGTCCAGCTGCACAACGTCCAAATCGGCGATGACCATGGGTGGTTTGGAGGCAGTCTTCTCATAGTCGTTGAACCACTCACAGCGCAGTCTTTTGGCTTCATCCCACACCTCTAACAGATCTTTGTCATACTGTACCACCACCGTGTTCTCATAGAACTGCCCGTGGAGGTCTGGAATATAAGATGTTTAAATAAATATGTGTTTTAAATCTTTCAAAAATTTATACCAACTATTCTAAAAGACTAAGTAACTGTTGGGCCATGGTGCTCTGTTTTATGTTAGTTAGAACTCACAAAGAAATAAAAGATTTATTTCCAATACGAAAAAGTTTTAATTTAAAATAAAAATCCTTATTATTGCTAGGGCTGTACCTACGCGGATGTACTCACGCAAAAAGTGGAAGTCACCCGAAGAACGCGGATCGAGCCAGTGATCTCAAGTCGTCATCGCACAAGCAAAACTCGGCCCTAAAGACTTCTAGCTAACTCCCTTTCAGTAAAACAACCCATTAGGACATTAATCTCCCGAGTTTACACGCGCTTGACATATTCAGACTCTATATCATACGGTTTAAAAACGTTTTTACATTGTCACCCGGAATACATTTTGCTTGGAGCACTTAAAGTTGAAATTACTACGTCATAGCCTGGAAGGAAATACACTTGAAAGTAGTAGATTGAGGGATGGCGTCTCTGAGTCGGGCGTGCGAAGAAAAATGAACTTTATGTGCAATGTTATGTGGTCGGGCGGGTGGTAATTTCTGAGAAACAATGCGCGCGCGATGTTCGCAGAAGGAGCGGGACGCATGCGCCGTCCGTTACTCCATACTAGCCATAGTGGACGCGACTAGGAATCGGCATGAGAAAAACTCACTGACTTTGTTGAAATGGGACCGATGTGCCGTAAAACTTGAATGCTGACGATTTATTGCGAAATTGTTACGAATTACCGATAGTTACTGCGAATCTAAATGCGATGCACGATCGAGTTTCTCGATATATGGTAATCTATAGCCTAACGTAAGACAATCAGTAGTTTGTATTCACATTACCAGAATAACTACATGCACCGTTTTATTAGTGGCATTAACCTGAACAATCGAATTCGGACATGTCTTTAAATATCAGAATTATGATAATGGGGGATTTTGCGGTTTTGGACTTTCCTACTTAAGATCATAACTTGTACGAAATGTAGAATTTTATAATTTTCATAAATAAATTATAGCTGATGTCAGATAACGTAGATTTTAAATGCCTCTTTTATATGAAGAAACGTGAAGTTTACTTTAGGACAAATTATGTTTTAAGTACAAGACCATCACTGTACATACATTTTTTGCAATAACAATAAGAAAAATCACGCTTCTTTCAGTGAAACTTGCATATTTGTAGAGTTTTAGTTTGTGTTGTAATAATAACAAATATGCCAGGTTTATGGCAATAGCTCGCCTCTGTTATATGGCAAATTGTGGATATGCCGTATGATGCATCACTGCTTACCCCTTTCGGGAAAAACACATGATCCTATGTATGTACCTACAATGTATACTACAAGAATCCCCGTACAGTACTACGCGTTCAGATCAATTTAATCTTCCTCTTCAGGTCAAATGACAGTGCACGACAAATTACTGCCATGTTACGATGTTGCTGTCACCTCAGTGTAACAAAACTGATTTGATGTTCCGGTCCAAGGTCAAATTACACTTCAGACCAAATTTATAGCACCAGACGAGCAAATTAAATTATAGTACCGGTTAATGCGCTTGGGGTCAGTGTTCATAAAACTTTTAAATCTGTTTTATCGGCTCAAATGTGTGGGTGTTTTCCTGATTTGTCTTAGGCCTTTGATACATTTTTGTAATGTAGGTTAGGTTAAATGTGAGATGCAAGACGACTCGATTTCTTGAATATCGATTAGTTGAATTCGATATCGTTATCTTAAATGTCGATATGATGAGAAGGGTCCAAAATTGCTTTTTACTTTTACATTTCTCCTACCGTCCGCTGATAGCGTTTACCCACGAGACCTATGTAATTCTGTTACTGTCAGCTAATTTTATTCCACCGCTGGGCACCTCTTCCCATGAGTTTTGTACTTTCTTAGCTGGCCAAAGTGGTCCAGTCTTTGTAACACTTTATTTAATTTTCTTCTCGCCACCTTTTTCATAGTCTGCCACACCACTGATTTACTGTCTCAAGGCACCAAGTTGTGATAACTTTAGCCCATATCATCAGGCATACTATAGAATATATTAAAATATAATATAGCCTTTTATTGTTTTACTGTTTTTATTGTTACGGTTCAATTATTTTTAAAGGAGAGCAAAGATAAGCAAACCGAAAATTCAATACTTAAGCCGACAAATCCTTTATATTGACATCTTTTGATAATCCTTTTGAAAGGTTTGCAATAAAATCTAGAGATCACTGCATATTTATCAGTCAATAAATCTTAAATGTAAATAAATACGTTTAAAATACTCATTAAATTTATTTATTGAAGTCGTAAAATTGCAGCTAACGACTGTAAAATGAATTTAATAGAAATTAGTATTTATATTATGGTAAATAGAAAATAGTATTATAAATTAATAAAACGTCTATGGGTGAAAGTGGTCTATGGAGTTTACTCGCTAAAATTAGCAATGCTTAGCTAATGATTTTTAGTTTAATTGTTAAAATACTAACAAATAAAGTCCAAGACGGAAATTCAATCCACATTTGTTTTTAAACTAAAAGAAAAAAAAGTACAGACCCCTTAACCCATTGGATAGTCTAGCCTCCAATATACGAAAAATACGTAACTTTTTGAAAAAAATGTCTATTAACGTTAAACGAAAGTATACTATCTATGCTTATAATAATATATAAAGCTAAAGAGTTCGTATGTCTGTTTGTTTGAACGTGCTAATCTCCGGCACTATTGAACGGAATTGAAAAATTATTTTTGTGTTAGGTAACCCATTTATCGAGGAAGGCCATATAACATCACGCTACAACCAATAGAAGCTGAGCAGTGGCCAAATAAATAGTGACAGGTGCGTCGTGCTGGGCAACAGTCAGTTTAGTATAAGTTCCGCACTAGCAACTTGCAGACAAAAACATATAATGTCGATTATCATGTTAAAACAAACTTATATTCAGGTACGTGACAAAAAGTAAAAACTTCTAAAATAATTTCTAATTACAATACAGTTGTCAATTCACGTCATGTCAGTGGTACTTAATACAAAAAGCTTTCAAAAAATACACAAAGAAATACGATAAATCGATTAGCCTAAACGATTTATTATATCGAGTAATTGCGCAAGTTCGCATCATTAAGTATCGGATATATTTATTGATTTCACACCACAACGCACGGTCCATTTACTCTTGTCGAACCGAGACACGATTTAATCGATCTGTGTGGACTTTGTAGTTTATATTTAACATTGCTTTCTTTTAATTGATCCTTTACCGTTTGGATTAATAAAATAGTAAAATCATAACTGTTTTGAATAGTATTCGTAATTGTTTATACGATTGAAATTTATGTTTTTCGTCAAGGTGAACATCTGGATTTTTTAACTGAATGGATGTGTATATTTTTTAGGATCAAATCGATACCGCTATATATATTATGTAGGTATGTAGGTATCGCCCCATTTTAGAATATCAATGTATGTATCATAATATATATTGGTACTAATCTGTTTACTCTAAATTCTAAATATAATCAAACTTAAAAAATAAACTCTAAAAAATAAATATTGTCAAGTATTAAATTCTATTAATTTCATTCATCGACTCATTTAGTAAATTGATTCGAAACAATATTGATGATAGAATTTGTTATTTGTTAGCTTTAATATATATACACTAATCATCAATCCAAAAATGGACATACATTTTATAATATTCTTTCTTAAAATGGCATGACAGAACATTATTACATAATACGTTTCGAAACTATTAATAGCCCAGCTGCGGCCAAAAGGATATACAAATTACCAGAATAGACAGAAAAATACATACCTGGTTTGGTCCCACACTTAGCATAAGCTATGCGAAACGAGAACTGTGTCTGCCCTGTGGAAGGAGGCACGTACACACAGCGAGGGTCACCGTGCTGACCTGCGGACAAATCACCATCATATAAATATGCTGAACAGGTAATCTTAGTAGATAATATATTATATACTAAGTTAATATAAATAATTCATGTGAAACTTTAGATAAATTTAGTGTTCACCCTTTCTAACAGTAAACTGTTCAAAGGTTATAAAACTTCAAGACCGATAGAAAAGTTAGGATTAGAATTTGGGGCAAATTATAATCATAATTTTAGTCCTCAAATAAAAAAAAACAATAGGTACATTCATATTGTTAACGGTCTGCTGTCAATAGTAAAATATCTGAAAAGATCTTTCTGTAAACTATTACAGAAAGTTGTTTTCAGATATTTTACTGTTGACAATATACAAATATCTACTAAGATATTTGGAATGTAGTCAACCCTTAATGGTTAAATTTTGTACAAACCTATTTTGTCAGATTTCTACATTATTGATGAAAGTAAAAGTAATTCATAATTCTTTTACAGAAGATTATTTTTTATTGTAATAGGCTGCTAAGAATAGGCGTTTTAATACCCTATTATGATATTTTTTATCCATAAAACGCTGTTTTAATTGAGTATTTGTATATATGATTTAACAATTTTTGGGGTTAAGAAACAAATTGCTTTTATCTCTATTTAAAAGCAAATGTGAGTGGTCTACTTCACATCCTTATCAACAAATAGAAAGCTGACGTACTAAAAGTACTTACAAAGTAAGCACATACAATTAAATTCTTATGTATATGTTAATTACTAATTAACTAAGAATACTCTACACACAACGCCGTTACAATGATGACCATATATTTCATAGTAAACAGCAAAGTAATGAGTACAGGAACTTTATTGAATTGATAAAAAATAATGAGAGACGAACTACTTAGATAAGTCTAAGTAGGTTTTGTAAAAGTAAAGAAATATCATCATTTCAACTCATAAACGACCCACTGCTAGGCACGGGTCTCCTTCAAAGAAGGGAGGGAATCTAGCCTACTATACCATGCTGGCCAGACGGGTTGGAATAAGGTTTGTTTCGAATTTTCCTTTTCTTGCAGTGCTCTTGTCTGCATAAGGTTACTTCCTTAGTCGTCTTTTACGACACCCACGGGTTGAGATGGGGTAGTGACATTATATGTTCTTAATCCGTCTTAATGTAAAAAGAAATATAAAGAAATATATGTCTAATCTATTCTAATGTTATAAAGCTGACGAGATAGTTTGGTTGACCGCGATAATTTTAGGAATTACTGATACGAATTGAAAAATTCTTTTAGCGTTGGATAGCCCATTTATCAAGAAAACCTATAGGTTATATAACATCACAATACGTGACAAGGACAATATGTGAAAGGATAATTAAAAACGCACGGAGAAATAGTATAATTGATAAACAAAAAAAAACACTCCGAAAAGAAACACGTACTCAGCAGTAGCTAGTCACGGGTCTTTCTGGATCATCCCACTGGTTGTAATAGTTGTTGATGACAATAATTACTGCAAATCAGGACCTAAAATTGGCACAATGTGTGTGCATTTCATCGGTCGCCGAATTGCAATCTTTTCCTCTCCATATTACCTCTATTTTAAGATTAGTACGCAATGGAATGCCGTACAGCCCGATAGGTACACAAACCGCAAAAGCCGTTACTTTAACAACATAAAATTCGTCATAAAAATAACAGTGAAACAAGTAGCTAGTACTAAACAAGGTTGCTGTCTAGATTTCCTAATATGATGGTTGGAACTATGTCCAGGAAGATGTTGAAAGTGGAATAATACCCAATGTCTCTAGAGAAATGACATAGAAGATTGTGGAACCGTTATATCTAAAAATCACATGCTAACCTCAACTAATTTTAATATTATTTTGTGAATTTTGTTGATTCCAACTTGAAAGTTCAAAAGCTATACTATGCCTTTCACCTGATAGGTGTCGCTTTGGCAGAACAAAATCTGCCGGTCGTACTAGTAAATTTATCACTACATAGTTTAAAACAAAGTCGCTGTCGCTGTCTGTCCGTCCCTATGTATGCTTAAATCTTTAAAACTACGCAACGGATTTTGAAGCGGTTTTTTTTTAATAGATAGAGTGATTCAAGAGGAAGGTTTATAGGTATGAAATACATACCACGCGGGCGAAGCAGCGGGCGTAAGCTAGTACTTAATAAGGGAAAAGTTGAGACGTTGTAGGGCGTAATCTCAGGATCTACTGAACCGATTTGAAAAATTAATTATTTTAGTGTTGGGTAGCCCATTTATCGAGGAAGGTTATATGCTTTATAAGATCACGGTACGGCCAATAGAAGCTGAACAGTGGCCAAATAACGAACGACGGGAGCGAAGCCCCGCGCATCTTCTAGTCAAATGACATGTAGCAAATTAAAGAGATACGCGGAGCATCTTCCTTTTATTTAGAGTAGATATAGCATTGACGAGACAAGAAAGAAATTCATTATTGTGTTTTTAATCCTAATTCAGCACCATACTCTTGAAATAAATTTACTGTGACCGTGCATAAGATATCAATATATTCAATGCACTATGTTCAATACTCGTAGTAACGGTAGAAACACTTCGCACTTGCATGACAATTTTTGAGAACAATATTATTTGCAATTCACGTTACCGTAAGTAGCCATTGATTAAGCTGAAGTTCTCATCTTGTTTAGCTTATATTTGTATGAATTAGTTAATACTTAACTAGCTTCCGTTTGTGGCTTCGCCCATTTAACCCACTAGAATGCATTATCAGAAAAAATTGTCTCGGTCATTCTTCGGCTCTTCAGCAATTTTAAGGATAGATTGCTACGTGATATTGGTAAAGCTTTGATGAAAAAAAAAGAAGATCAGCCAAGCAATATATTGTTTTGTAGATAATACGTTCGCAAATATGTATTTATAAAGAATGTTTAAGCATTAGCTGTCTGGCTGACTGACTTTAATATCGCATAAGTACAGTTTTTTTTCTTAATCCGTGTATTGAGGGATTAAGAAGTAGCAGAAATGAATACATAATGTCACTACCTACCAATTACTAACCCGTGGGTGTTGTAAATAATAATAATAAAATATATATAATCGTATAGTAGGCGAAATTGCCTCCACATTCCTTGTAGGAGACCCGTGCCCAGCAGTGGGACGTTTATGGGTTGAAATTATGAAGTACAGTTTGTATTCTAAAGTAATGTAACTATAGAATCTTTTATAGTTAGTCTAGTCTCAGCATTCGACCCAATTTAAAACATATTCATACAATTTAAGGTTTGCTAAGATCTCCTATATATCATATCTTAGACTAACATATATACTTATATGATAAGTACACACATTTATTTCGGCGTCGTGTTACGCTGAACTATGTTGTGACTTACTTGACATTCTTAGAAACTCTGGAACACTTTAAAAATGTCAGTCACGAGTTACTACATTTCTGTATATCACGCTTGAAGCAATACAATACCGTCCAACTGCACTGCATGTGCAAATCGGTACATGTTTGAAAGGCATAGCTAATCCCGTCCTAGTTCAGGCAAAGCTATTGTCCAAATCATGTATTAAAAATGTCTGGCTGTAATCGTCTTCAAAAAAAGAGAGTGTAGAATTTTTTCTAACAACATCATTCCTGTGGAAATGACTTTAGATTTTAAACTTCTCTTTTATTAATATTTTTGACAAAAAATATATTTTGATCTCATTTGTAACTTCATGCTCGACACCTCCTAAAAGTTGCAACTTAACTGAACGTTTTTTAATAATGTTCTCACAGTGCTGTTGTCTGCATAAGGTTACCCTTACGGGGGTTTTCAATAATCTATCTATCTATTGATTCGGCTACTAAAGTTAGAATTTTGTATGGAGCTTATGTCAAAATTCTAACTTTAGTAGCCAAACCCATTGATGGTTTATTGAAAACGGCTATTAGTCGCCTTTTACGACACCCACAGATTAAGATAGGGTAGTGACATTACGTATCAAGTAACAACCCGTCTGGCCAGCGTGGTATAGTAGGCTAAATTCCGGAGGAGACCCGTGACCAGCAGTGGGACGTTTATGGGTTGAAATGATGTAGACGATGACATTTATTTATTAATCTCGCATCATGAAGTATGTATTATACAGGTATATTAGACTGCATTAGACACATGTGTTCACAAATTAAATTAAACAAAACTAAGTAAAGCGGTGTGTATAACAGTAAACAGAACTAAAAGCTCGACAATTGGAGCGTGTGTCATTAATAATTCACTAAGTATGTATCCGTCATAATTGTGAGTGAAACCTTAGCAATTACTTACCACAATTAGTGCAGGTCTGAATACTCTCTAGTTTCTAACATTTTCCTTCTAGTACGTGCTTGTCACTTATCTCGGTGTTTTTGTACGCTTATCTTTGTATGTCAGCTTTTGACTCACACATAAGTTGTTTGGAGTTTGTCAAAACATTGTTGATAATATCTCTAAATTACCTTGACAATCTTTTTTTCTAAATCCACGAGAATATACTGGAATCCTTTTATTACAAACATCATGTTTCTAACCATCATCATCATATCAGCTCGATGACGTCCACTGCTGGGCATAGGCCTCACCTAATTTCAGTCACAGCGAGCGATATAGTATAGTATAGGTATGTATACAAGCCCTTTTAATTACACACGTCGCTTGGCACGTTCCACAAACGAAAATATATAACCTGATTGTAGCCGTAATGTATCTAAAGGGCCCCACAAATAAACAGTTCGCCGAACGATATAATTTTGTCAGTTAAATGAAAAAGGTCATCTATTGCGAATCCCAATAGTCGATAGGTGAATTTTTGCGTCCAGCTAATCTGTGAGGCCTTTAATAACAAAAGTAGAGAAAATAATTAGGCCAACATACCTTTGGAAGAGACAATTCCTTCGAAGGGGTGTGAGAACGTGAGATGCACATCCATGTGGTCCTTCCCGCACATTACTTCTAATGACTGGATGACTGGCATGCCGTCTGGTCTGTCCGTTGGCCATAATTCCCCTGCTCTGACCCGCGTCTGTAACAAAATGATATATTTTGAGTACAAAAGATATTTTTTTCAGAACAATTTGTCTAGTATTTAAGATTAAAGAAACATCTCAGCACCAGTGCCGATTATAATATATTTATATGAAAACATTTGTGTAGTACTTTCTCGGAAAGGCTTGATATTTATTTGTAGTATCTGTATACATGTATTACCGTAGAGTTTTATTAAAATCAATTTAGTAGTTTTTGCGTGTACAAGTACCCAACAAATCATGCATCTACATAAACTTTTTAATTTATTATATTAGTAGGTAAAAACTAACAGAGTTGGGTATCAGAAATTTTCAACTGTACTTCTAATTTCTTAAAAAATGAAAGCAAAGATTTATAAGGGTCTTATACCATATTTTCAAAAAGTCAAATTATCCCTCATGATAATTATGTATTGCATTACTCTGTAAAACTAAAACAATACAGCGCCTTATTCATATCTATTCACTTCTATGTTTCCCAACTAATTCAATAATTCTTAGTACGCACAAGTAACGTTCATATTACGGGGAATAATAAACAATAACATTACATTTTCCGTCAACAACAATTAAGAGCTATATGTAAAAAGCGAATAATTATTCCTTTCATAGATGCAAACCTTATTTACCATGCAGAAACTTACTCTATATACCTTATACACTGGCAATAGAGGATATAACCGTTCAAAATTCCTATACCAAATGGCATACATTACAATGTATTTCCTGTACAGTTCCCAACAAGATACGGACTGGTAACGAGAGGTTTCTGCGAAAGAGAACAGTGTAAACATAATAAATGGGCAAAGAATAATTTTTGAACGATCCGTTTACGCCAAAATTGGATGATTGGTAACTCGGTGCATGATGAAGTAGGTCAAAGAGTAGAAAAAAATTAAACATTCATAATTATGTTAATGCCTACTTTTATTATAAAAAGAACACATTACTTATAATGTTAAAGATATTCAATAAATTGGTCAAAGCTTTAGCTCGTTGCAATAATATCTTCCAATTTCCAGCTCTTCAATATTTTTTCACAAGTTCGGAACTCAGTTTTATCGGGGAAGCATTTAATTGCTAAGTAGTTTTATGTTCAATATTAAAATCTTTTTTTAAATATTTTCTTTTTATTTTCTTTTTCTACTTATCTTTTATTTCTGTGATGTTTGTTTTTCTAAACTAAAGTAATATGTAGGTATTATACTCTTAAATAAATATTCTTTGACAATCAAACGTAAATATACAAGCGAGTCTGCACCGGTGTGTTCACTAATCTATGTACAAAAACGATTTGATGAATCGCGAGCGCACGTTCCAGGAACAGAGACGCAAGCGCATTTTGTTCCCACGCGCCAACAAGGAATCCAAAAAACAAGATAGCGATATACACTAACTCATAAGAGCGAAAGAGACATTATCATCAAAAATTTTGAGCAACGTAATTTACATTTTTGCTTCCAAAACTCGTACGTGGTGGTTTTAATTTACTTTTTTAGTTATGGTATTTCTTGTAATTATTTTGTTGTATAACAACAGATTGATTTATGGTTTTAAGATTAAGGCTTGGATTTTGGAATAAAAATAATGTTCACAAAAAAAAATAATGGCAGGGTCGCGGGTTCAAGTCCCGTCGTGGGTTTGAATTTTTCCATTACTTGTTTAGCATTTATATAAAAATAATGTTATGTATTGAAATTTATCGTACGGCGAGTACTAAGAAGAACAGCCGAAATAAAAAAACAAACACAACCTTTGAATTTTATAAGTAGAATCCTACAGTTTGACTACATATAGTTCGTCTTCAAGTAGAAATTAATTTTAAATCTGCTATGATCGATTGCTTTGTCAGGATTGGGTAACAAAAAATACAAAAGGAATCCGTCCCTTTATACATATATTAGGAGTACATCAATACACAATACATCATAAAAAATCTTTTAGTATTGGATTGCCCATTTATCGAAGAAGGCTATAGACTATATAAGATCAAGCTACGGCAAATAGTATCTGAACAGTGGCAAATAAAAGACGCAAAAGCTAGTCATTTATATAACAGTTTAAACTGACTGTATCACTATTTCTATAGCACATAATACTCTTTCTAGAGGTACCTACTCTTTTTAGAGGTGTAATTAATATTGATCTAATTAAATTTTACAAGAATTTCTCCAACAGTTTATGATGTTTTCAAAGTTGGTAGTTTACATCCCATCTAATGTATATCGCTAAAGTGAAAGTGACGATTAATTTCATAAAGTATAATTATATTAATTAAGAAATTAGATCTGTTGCTTTTGGGATTAGCTGTAAAAGTTGTTAATCATAAATTATCTTTTGGTAATAAATAAAGTAACATTTTGATTTTCACTCGTATGATTATAATTATGTATGAACTTGCCAAAGTTTGTTTGATAATGTCTTAGTAAAATATTAGAATTGGAAATACTTACTAAAAAAATCTCAAAATGTTAAATAAGTAATAAATATGTTTTCTGCACTTACCTATTTTCGACGCTGAGAGTATTCACAATTTTTTTTTTAAACCTAAACTGGTTTCCAAAAATTTAAAGATAATTAAATATGGTAGATACCAGTTGAGTTGAAATTTCTATTTAATACTAATGAATCTAGCATGTTGAAATAAAAGTATGTAAACCCAGCGGTCTCTTCAAATACAACTGATGATATACCGTATAACCCGAACATTTTAAATATTCAGAACCATACATTTAAATTCCTAACAAATGATTCTTCGTAAAGACCTATCAAGCACAAATCAGCGCTATAGCCTACATTATATGGGTTATAATTACACGCGTGCTCGACAAACGGCCTCAACCAACCAATAAGCAGATAATAATGAAATTACCGACATTTCATTGCGAAAGTGGAACGAAACAATCGGGTGCGTGTTTCTTAGCATGTGGTGAATATCATGGATGTTGATTGGCTTAGTGAGAAAGATAAAATGTATGTAATGTGCCGATAGAAACTGTTTGTTAATTTATCAACTAGAACTTAAGCTGAACGTCCATTTAGCACCTAATAATAAGAATACATATTATGTATTTCTATTACATAATGTCACTACCCCATTTCAACTCGTGGGAGTCGTAAAAGGCGACTAAGGGACAAACCTTAAATCATGCAGACAAGTGCACTGCGAGAAAAAGAAAATTCAAAACAAACCCAACCCGTCTAGCCAGTGGTATAGTTGGCTAAATTCCCTTCAAATTCTTTAGAGGAGACCCGTGCCTAGCAGTGGGATGTTTGTGGGTTGACTTGATGATGATGAATAACCAAACCAAATAGGAAGAAGGATCAATTATTATATTATTAAATGAATAAGTTTTGATACGTGTAAAATAAAATTTACTATGTAAGTATTATGAATGAACAAACTTGAAAGAAATAACCCAAGGCTTTGAACTTCTATGTAAATACTTCGGAGGGCATATAAATACAATAGCTGATTGTAAACATTATCGCACTCACATTGGAAAAAAGTTCTAAGATGAGTAGCATCGCAGATGATGGAAATAGTCGGACAGACAAATCTCAATTTATATCTGTCTTACATTAGCAATGCGTTATCAACTCAAAGCCATCCACTGCTGGACATAGGTCTCACCTAATTTACGCCACCGCGAGCGACTGTGAGCGATCATAAATACATAGACAATATCGATAACTTTGTAGACGATTATTAAAAACTTGGATAGATCTAAATATTTTGGTACTAAGGCCATAGAGAATTAAATTACATAATATAAACATAGCAATACACATTCTATGGGTATTTATTTAAGAACCAAGACCCAATTGAACAAATACAACAGGTACGCGACATAGCAACTGCTATATATCACGGCGAACCAACAATGCACAAAAAAAAGGCTTAAAAACCCTTTACTGTTTAGTAACGGCTCTTTTTCCGTAATCTTGTAAGATGAAAAAGCAGCGCCTTCAGGGCTCTTCATATTATGAGCCTCCTAATAATACACATCAATATAAACTAATCACAGAAGGCCGAGCCTATGCCCTCGTTGTTTTACAAGCATTCAATAATGGGCATTAAAATTAAACTTATAGAACGCATTAGAGAAAATAATAGGATCCCTGGCAATGTAAGTAGTTAATAACATCTCGGCGTATGCTTGATACATCTGTAAGGAAGCTTGCACACTAACGTAATCCTACAATTTTTTTTTTTATAATAGTTCCATACGCAGTGGCGTAAATTAGGTGAGGCCTATGTTCAGCAGTGGACGTCGTTGGACTGATATGATGATGATGATGAATAGTTCAGATTTTATTCTTGACAATATTTAGTTCAGCTATGTCCTGCCTATGACGCCTACAGTAATAATAATAATAAAAATGTTCATTCTTCAATTTCAACTTCGCATTTCTCATTTAACAAGAATAATAATGTTTTATAACACATTTGCTAGTAAAGGGTCTCTTATTTCACCAATTTCAGTATCGTATTGTATCTCATTACGCACTTGTGCGTTATTGTAATGTAAAACGCACGGTTTATCAAGATCACAGACTAATAATCAAAATGCTCCGTATAAAACGAACGTTACTTTTTTAAATCTTAGCAAACAGTATTTATGTCAGAAAAGTGGTCAACATTTTATGTATAAAATTAACTTTGGGAGATAAAATATAATAAATAAATATTTAATTCTTTAATTTAATTTATTTTGACCATAAATTATAACCATTTATCTGTAACAAGACACAAAAATATTTATTTACTTTATTAGTAATACTGGCTGTTTTTGAGCCTTTGCCTTAAAAAAAATGATGCGCCCGCATCGCTAATTTGCGATAAGTAAAAAATATTCCGCGCGCTTTTTCTTTTCGCTGTATTGTTTTTTTTCTAACAAAAGTCCGAGTTTTATTTATTAACTCGCAAATATGTTATAAAACACATCGCATGACATACGTGCGCTTTGATAATTACAGCCTCTGCTTTCTTGCAGCAATATCGCCTCGGCTGTAATTTTCAACTTACCGCACTTATCATAATATACTATTAAACGGCTTCCTGGGACATCATATGACCCGAAGGATGGCCTTTTCTCATGAGTTAAATATCGAAGGAAGGAGTTATGATAAAAAATATCAGGTACATTTTGTAAAAGTATGATTTTAAAAAAAAACTCCTATATAAACGAGAGTGTTACTTTTTATTGGCTAATATTAAATTCCAGTATTAAAGCAAGAGTCAAAATTAAATAAAAATAATTAAAGTGTTACCCAGTCGTATCGCTTAGGAATATTTTTGTTAACGATCATACTTCATTGTTCAAAACGAACAATATATACACACCTTTACAAGGATAATGGGAAGCACAATTACTAAGGCATTCGTTTTTTATATATTCAATATTAAGTAAAGGGTTTGATAATTGCTTAGAAGATAGCATTTCTGACATTAAGGGCATTGTATAGATAGAAGATAGGAATCGTAATAACATGTTTTTAGTGGGTCGTTAGCTTTCATTTGTAGTCAAGAGATGAGTATACATGAGTTTTAATGCTAGCATTTAATCAGTTTTAGTAGCGTACAAAGGTTTAATGGAAGCTGTTAATCGAGGAAGAAACAAGCTACTCGTTAAGGTAAAGTTTGATAGCAGATAAACCTGACAAATTGTCTTCACTGTTATATAAATTTAGAGACGTATTGTTTCAAATTCTGTTGATCAATAAATGTGGTATAAAAGCCTTACTAAGGCTCGAAGCGCGAACGAAAATGCAAGAGGAAAGATGTGTGAACAAGCTATTTGTAATGAAATATGGAAGTTTTATTGTTTCCCTATAACACAGGTAATTTCTATACCTATCTCAGGCACCAGTGAACCACAACCGGAATATTGTACCTATTATATACCTTAACTCTAAGAAACGTATTCCGGTTTTGGTGAGAAAAACCGAAAATATGTTCTAAGTAATACATTACTTACCTAGTAGTGTGTGCAACCACACGCTATTATTGGTATTGTTTTTGGAAGTGGCATTTTTTGTTACATTTCTCACACACATATCCCCTCTTCTCGGTTCATTTAATTCTAAACTTTAACATAAGCAAAAAAAAATATTCATGCCTAATTTGATGATTCCAAAAAATGTCTTAAAGTAGTTCTTTAAAGTTTTTTTTTTACTTTTACAGTTAGCAAAAATACTAACAATAAAATAGTTAGTTTTTTCATGATTAAAAATTAACTTTTTTAGCCTAAGTTTATCAAAAATGTAATTTAACCAAACCTATGTCTGTTCTGTGATTTAAGTGAGTACTGGAAGAAAAAGGGCAGAAATAATGAAAAGTGTATTTTGGGACAAACGGGGCAATCAAAATGGATTTTTTATGGGACAAAACTCAGTGGGACCTACAAATAATTTTCCTTTCCTTCGCTATTTATCGCACCGATCTGTATCCTATAGTAAACATTTTAATAACAGCCATCTAACCACATTCTTTCCCACAATAAAAAAAAGATGTTGATCCAACCGACCATCCGTAAAGAAGCAATAATCACCCTTCTTAATAACCGAACAGTACGTCAAGCGATTCTAAATCACCATAATAACAATGTGTTATGTGGTCGACATAATTTCTATGTGGTAGGAGAAAATCTTGTTAATTCAATTTGTTTTTCTATTATTCTCTAATGTTCAGTTGTTACTGCGCACGCGACTGTTACTCATATGAACGTCTAGTGATGTGGTTATGATAACTTGATAGTATTTTATTTTATTCGCAATATGTTGTGACTGTGTTTCGTGCAACTGCATTAGTTTAAAAAATAAATTAATAAATCGTTTCCAATTTTGATAACAACTGGAGCATTTAGTATCTATTGTTCTTTTTGAAAAATATCTGTTTAATAATATGTGTCTTCCATGGGATTAATTAAATAATTATTTAAAAATAACTGTATCGTATTTAAAACATAAACTGTTTTAACTTGCAGAAGAGATTTGCCACATGCAGAGCTGAGTAAAGCACTATTTTTTTTAATTTATAGACCCAACAAAAGGCCCAATATTATTGCTTTTAATGAAAGATGTGAGACAAGTTTTCTTTCTTCTTTCACAAGTGAAATCCTGATTAAAACTGATCATAATCTTAATTATAAGTTTGCTACAATCTATCTATGTACCCAATTTAATTTAAATCCTTTCAGCAGTTCTGGCATGATTAAATCAACATTCATCTGAACTTTCGCAATTACTTATTATCTACATTCTCCAATATAGATTAAATTTAGTTCATCAAGTAATCCATATTACAAAATAACAACTTATCAAAATTGATAGACGTTTCCAGAACATTTCGCGAGTATCCCGATCATAATTAATCTTAATACAAACTCAATTACGGTATTGACAAATTAAATTGTCACTATTTGTGTTGCACATCATTATGCGCCTGCATGCACAACATTAATGGTTCTTGTTTGACAGAAATGATTATGTGGCTAAGTTATTAGTGTTTAATATATTAGATCTAGAATATGCTTTGTTAAGTCTAAACTGTTTACTAAATGGGTCTTATATTTAGATTGCTTAGATCCTGGAAATAGACTTGACAGTCCACTAAACAGGCGACGAGGACCTACAAAATCTTGACATTCAAGTTGGATGATTTCGCCACATTTTGAAAATTTAAGCTCGCTTTATTTTCAAACATTGCACAGTGATATTAAAAGCGAGTGGTCCTTTAATCTATCTACAAGATATCAAGATTTTGACAACTGACGAAAGTTGAACTGCCTATTTTGATGACATTTGAAAGCCTAGGAATATTTTAAGTATTGTTAGAGGATGATTAAAGCAAGGATTTATATGCATTCTAAATTGGTAATGAAATTAAACATTTATACAATCATTGAACTAAAATTGATAGGTACGAAGTGAATTAATCGAATACTACGTAACATCGATTACTATCTAATAAAAACATCGCCTAAATCAACTTCAAGAAACAAAAACCGCGTCGAAAATTTAAATCCGTTTATAAGTTTTAGCTGAGACAAATTAATTCCACTCTACAATCGAAGCCTCAAATTACCCAATAAATCTAATAAATGACAGCATTAAAGAATCACCACACACGAAATCCTAATCAAACTCATTAACGAATAAACCAACATTATCTAAAAAACAACAATAAATTCAATTCGATTAATTACTCGAGTATTTCCCATCACTACGACGCGTGCAGAGCATTACGTTAATGGCGTTCGTATAGAAAATATACAGTAATCAGCAGCTTCTATCGACAGTCATTACTAGTAACAGATGTCTACCATTAGATGGACGTTTCTTTTTGTGAAACTGTCCGTTAGTTGTAGTAGAAGAGTTGGGATTTAGATCATGATCATCTTTTATTATGAGTAACGTATTGAGATCGGATTTAATTATAGCTGTCTCAGATTTCCTTCTATTATATTCTTGTCAGTCAAAAAGTATATCGCATCCCTAGTTTATGCATCTTTTTTTCCAAAGAATCGATCAATGTAATTGGATTTATATTAAATAGTTTATTTTTTTTCTGTTTTTGCACTAATCTAACTTATTTTTTTATGATTTTTTTTACTTATTTTCCATGTTAATGAATAGCTGAAAACAAAAACAATTCATGACTTTCTAGAGCCCCGAGTGATTTTAAAAATAAAAAAAATTCGCAAACATTTTCATGATCAAGTAGGTATAACAATAACTAAATCAAGCATGGAGACTACTATTAAAACCATATTATTTATACTATCATTTAAATAAAATCCAGAAAGGCACATATAAATAAAGGTGCTAACAACTTTGTTAGACAGCTCAGTTCAGTAACGCAGTAATAACAATGTGGGTTCAAAAGCTAAGCTTTCTGTCACTGACATCTCAAAAACCACAGCGTAATTCCCTTTATTTTACTGTAATATAAACGCAAAAGGTTAGATCAAAATAACTGTCGAAGAAAATAATATATGTCTCAATACACAATGCGTGCGTTGTCAATTGTTGTTACTTTGAAGTAAATATTCTAACACATTGTCAGCTATTATTGAGATTTTTGTTAAAGCCTAGCTTCTTACTAGGAATAGGTTTTAATACACAATGAGGGAAATTCAAAGGCAATCAAAGGAACGCAATTTCTTTACAGTTTATTGGCCAAAGAACCGCCAATGTTGGTCAACAGTTTGACAATAACTGCACATTTCATACCAGTATACTGACAATACACTGCTGAAAGTATGGTATTCAGAATATACCTATAGTATATAGGCGTTTTCGTAGAAAATTGCACACAATGCACACCGCTCAGCGAAACACAACACCGAAATAAATTGTGTACCCATCTATATATAAAGCCAGGGCCGATAATTTCTGAGACCAAAAATTTTAAACACGAAGACCATGGCAAAAGGAATAAAATTTAAATTAAAAAAAATACGGGTGATTTGATCGTCTGTTTATCAATAGAGGTAAGTTTTTCTATGGTCTCCTATGCAATCCTGAAATAAATAGATTGAATAAATAACTGGCCACATATTCAAACTCTGCGCCAATAAATGTACGTACTTATAACACAAATTTATACATCAATCGCCAACCGCAATCCCATTCTACAAAACTCCCATTGTACAACAATATACTTAATAACTATACAAAATCGAAGTACTTACTACGATCAAATGCGTAACACAATAGACTTCAAGAATCATCATAATAGTTATAATTTGATCGGCACATCAAAGGTTAATGAACCCCGTCAGTCAACTTGACACCCAATCAACGAAATATACACCAATCCACACAACATATTTATAACATCAATACTCATTCGTGTGAATCGTAGCCTACTGGAAAAATTAATCCCGTATTTTTTTCTTTTACCAAATTCCAAAGTTCGTCTTTGGAATTTGGTAACAAACAAATGGAAAAAGTGAAGAAAGGTAAGGCTGTCTTAAGATAATATGGCTAGCAATTGAATATATTTTGATTTGACAAAAGTTTCGACAAAATCTCAATTCGTCTCAGGTTTCACTAAGGGACGTGTCACACAGGCACGTGTTCTGCGTTCACGTTCGTCATTCGCCGTGTTGTATTATGTTATATAGACATGGCCACACAGAAGACGTTCTATCCGTGACCGTCGCATTGGTTAACCAGTAAATATATTACAAGGAACGTAGAACTCATGAACGCGTGAAGGCGTTCTGTGTTACAGCTCCCTTATTTCAGAGGTTCGTATCGTTCTTAGCGATATTTATATTATGGGCCACTAATGTTTTATTTTAAACCATACTATTTAAATTATTAAATACGGTGTTCCTTAAATAACCTACTTCGATTGCGCTGCGGGAGTATGCACAACTGCTAAACAAGAGGTCTTTTTTTTTTTTTTAATCTTTATTTCTTTAGGGGTTTTATTACTAAACAAGAGGTCGCGTGTTCGATTTTTGGTCGAGCAAAACGTTAATGGGGTTTTCTGTCTTGAAATCAAATTCAACACGGATATTTCTGAAACGAATAACTGTTAATACTCTGACAATTACCTGTTAAGATTTATTCGAAAGACACATTTTACACATTTTATATTATTAAATTTATAGATGTAAGTTTAGTAACTGTGAAGATACACTACTTGAAGTGTTTAATTTCTAGTCAATTCGCATGCCTTAAAAAGGTGAATATGTTGGATTTAACTTTAACAACTACTGTACCATGTTCTTGGCGAATAAATGTGTTTATCTTTATCTTATCTCTATCTTTATTATCACCACCTTGAAAATAATATGACATGCGAGCAAACAAATAAATAAACACACACGTCACATGTATTATTCGTAGGTATATATTTAAACCTTTGACGATATATAAACGCGATAATTGTCCACCATCGAGTTTCTAAAAAGAGTTCCTAATCAAACTTGAACCCACTTTCACCATTTCATTCACGTTAATATTACTCATAGGTTATTAGCATACGAAGGCTGTGTCATTCACTTCTATGCTTGGGTTGGGTCACAAATATTCCAAATATGCCGTTCATTATTGACTTGCACTTGTATACCTTAAAGTTTAATGAAATACAAGCGTGCGAAAGGAATGTCTTCGAGGTCGGGACGAACTTCATTCGTAAAATATATGGCAGATTAGTACCGATTTTTTCGTTATTCTAATTTTAAACTTAGAACTTCTGTTATAGTTTTAAGTTTTACCTACCTAATCAGTATCACATTTCAGAAGAGAAAGGATGACGTTGATTTTTGTTGACGAAGCTATATACTACAACGTTGCAAGAGATTCCAAATTTTATTGACTCCTAGAGGGTGTGGTATTAGTTTTTTTTTATAGTAACATTTGCAAAATCAGTCCAGAAACCGTCATAACTGTCAAACATTAATTCATGTTAGACTAACTCTTACGGAAAATATGAAGCGACATTTTCAGAACAATTAATTATTCCCTTTATTACAACAACTTTCACTTCTAAGAAAATGCGAATAGTAAAGTATATAAAACACATTAATAAACGAGCAAACACACTAACAGTCTCGAACATTAACAGGAAAAGCTTAAATACGGAATGTTTCTAAAATAAAATTTGCAAATGAGGTATTAAATCGATAAGTAGTACTCGGTAAATCGAAAGGAAAGTGATTTATTCGTATGACTCAATCTTTCTCTATAAGTACTATTTTAAATATAAACTTTATATATAAGATAGAAAAGAGTGGACACTGATTTAATATGAAACTTAAATTAAGAATTTAGAAAACTCTGAACACAAGATTACCTACATTAGAATCGATTCGAAAAAGATCGATCGATTTAATAACCATTAAGCAAATTGACAGATTTTATCAAATAAAGCTGGGAACTGTACAATTTAATTTATATTTTTTATATATTAATGACTGCTAAATTAATGGTCAGTTCCAAGATTATACATACAGAGAAAACAGCCATCGCAATAGATGTATGCGCTTCAACAACACTGATATGCTTCAGCAATTGGAATCGAACCGAACAACGCATAAATATTTGTTTAGTCTGTGTTCTTTGTCCCGTTTTGCTATTTACGATTGTCAATTATTTTGGGAATAGTCTTAAACCAGAAAACACAACTCATATACATATTGTAAATACGTTTTCAAATATTAAAATATTACACAAAACTTCAAATTAATCATACTAAAAAACTGAATCCAACTATTTTCACAAATTAGATGTATTTACAACCGTGTTCTTGCATACTGATTATACATTTCAATGTGGTGAACATCAAATGCCAAAGGTGTTGGTGCGAGGTGACACGGGCTGAATTCTCGACAACCAGTCATGAATGTCGTTAAGGGATTAATGGAGATCGTCACATGAATGGTCGCATTAACTGTTTGTTTCGTGTGTGGCGAGACGTTCACAACACTTTGGAATAATAGACGTGTAGTATGTTGAATTCATTCGTCTATTTAATAATAAAATGACATACTGCCACACTCAGAGACGTCAATTAGCAGTAATCTGTCACTAACACAATTTTTTCATTGAATAATCGTCTTTAGGCGTATTGACTTAAGTACTACAAGAGTACGGCAATTAGTTCAATAGCCACGCTTCTTTTGAATGATAAGAGAATATAGATGTAAACTTTGACGACTAGTAATTTATCTCTATCGAAACTTTTGCTAAATAAATAAGTTATTTTATATGTATATTAATCCTTAATAGATAATCCGTGACGTAGACCGTTAAAATAAATCTATATATATAAAAGAAAGTCGTGTTAGTTACACTATTTATAACTCAAGAACGGCTACCGATTTGGCTGAAAATTGGTGGGGAGGTAGCTTAGAGCCAGAATCTGCTTTTTATTGTCTTTAAGCTACGATTCAGACCAACCGGCTCGCATCGGCCCGCGCCGGGCGGCATTTTACAATGCGTTAAAGAACATTGAAATGTATCAACAGTAATTACAGTTCATATTTGCATGCAACTTACGCATAGTTACCTCCGTCGGCATCCCGCGACGCGTCGCGACGGCCGACCGGCTCCGACCGTAAGTTGCATGCAAATATGAACTGTAATTACTGTTGATACATTTCAATGTTCTTTAACGCATTGTAAAATGCCGCCCGGCGCGGGCCGATGCGAGCCGGTTGGTCTGAATCGTAGCTAAGGCGGAACAGAGTTCGCCGGGTCAGCTAGTTAATTATAATATCTTTATTTTTTTACGCGCGATGCCGACTTCAAAATTCCTTCCCTCCCCAAAGCTCTGAACATGACACTACCAAGGCAATATTAATATGGCTGCCATCTACTGTATGGTAGAGGTGGATTTTCCCAGACCAGCTCATTTTAAGCGGGTGCCACCCGCTGTGCCCTATCTATGTCTTATAAAGATTCTAGAACCGATTCATGTGCTTACCTTAATCTTTATAAAATAAAACCAGTTTTATGAGGCTTCAGCGGTACATCTAACGTGTAATGATTTATAATAAACGGAAATAAAACGCCCACAGCATAGCAACAACGCTATGTCGAAACTGGAAGAGTTGCGTGTGCGCAAAAAATATACAAGTTTACACCTCTTCTGATGTTTAAGGCCACCTGCGAGCAGCTGTTAGTGACGTCATCGCAGAAACTAACTTTTATTTACAGAAATTAAATCTTTACTATATTAATATTATTATATAAAGCTGAATATGAATTTGTTTTGTAGAACGCTTATCTCAGGAACTACTGAACTGAATTGAATAATACTTATAGTGTTGGATAGACTATTTATCGAGGAAAGCTACGACGATAACATCACGCTATGAACAATAGCAGTTGTCTACACAACTGCCTACGCAAATAAAGATCCATGGGAGCGAAACCTTGAGCAACTAACATCCCACTGCTGGGTACGGATCTTGTATCCTCTGCATAGAGAGCTGAGAGAGTTTAGCATCCAGAGACGCTGGTCTAATTTGGGTTGGTGGATCAGAAATACCCTTAAAATTCTTGTAGGCTTTAATTAAAGACGTAATAAGTAGTATAGGAACTGAAGAAGGATAGGTCACTTTTTATGGACACAATATATAGGATGGACATATAGGCCAGAAGCTAACATTAACCTTCAGTTTTAACATTTACATAGCATCACGCCTTTTTCCCCTAAGGGGTAGGCAGAGGTGTTTCACATCCACATTTCGCCAGCTATATTTGGTCACATGAAATAGGGAGCGAGCCTATTGTCATCTACCGGGAACATTTGTTTACCAAACTCCGGGAAAATCTCAATACTGGAATTTCATGATAGAAAAATCCAATACCATTTTCACCAGACCCGGGAATCGAACCCAGCAGTGTTCAATACTTTGCTCTGGAAAATATTGCAATACTACTTTGCCTTTCATTACATATACATATAATATCAGGTCCCTTTCCCAACAAAGGGGTAGGCAGAGACTATTTCCTTCCACTTGCTACGATTCTGACATACATCTTTGGCTTCTTTAACATTTAGGGTCGGCCGGTTTAGGGTAGCCCTGATTTGTACCTTCTTTAGAACGTCACCTATTTGGTATTCCATTCACTAACCTCACAAACAAAAGGCAGGATAATCGATGTTGGTTATAATAAGTCTACAAACTAATTTCTTTCAATATTAATCTAAAGCTTTTTACTGCACTCTATTAAAGCACTTTCTGTAGATAAGATCTATTAATAACAATCTTCACACCTGACAGAGGCTCGCAGTAACACGTCACAACAATTCATTTGGTCTCTATGAATCATTGAAATTTTGAAATATTATCACAATATCTATAATTCTGTACTTGGTTGAACGCGCTAATCTCTGAAACTACTTAATCGAATTGAAAAATTATTAATTGTTCTATAGCCTATTTATCGAGGAAGGTAATAGGCTATATAACATTGTGTTACGGCCAATAGGAGATAAGTAATGGCCAAACAAAGCTCCACGGAATCAATCGAAGCCTTTTTTTTTTACTTGGGGAAATGCCTGACGCATACCCCTCGGTCTTAGGGAAAGAACCGAGGGGTTATGTGGGGCTCGCACCCACTAAAACCCCAAGGTGTTCCTCTCGTTGCGCTCTGCTGTGGTCACGGGAGCACAGGAACATTCGTCCGCGACCACAGCGACACGGAATCGAAGCCTTACGCAACAGTTAGATAAAGATAAATTATAGAGTATTCCTGTCTCTGTCAACGGTTTCAATAGTGAGGGACAAAAGTAATTACACTAATTACCCAAACATAATTTTTAATTCACGAACACATTAACCATACTCAGAACAGGTATCTGTTGATTACACTAAATATATTCCTTGGAGGAATATTACCTGCCTTGTCGGCGTAACGAAGCATGCGAAACTGTCATACATACTCCATGTACGACTGCTTGCAAGAGGTGGCGGGTTTTAAAGTTTACTGCATCTGTAAAAATGTAATAAAGAGAGCCTATTTTTTTTTTATACCACGACGGTGGCAAACAGAAGTACGGTCCGCCTGATGGTAAGCGGTTACCGTAGCCTATGGGCGCCTGCAACACCAGAGGCATCACGAGCGCGTTGCCGACCCTTAAGAAACCTATTCACTTCTTTTTTGAAGAACCCCATACTGTAGTCCCTTGGGAAAACCTCGTTAGGGAGTTCATTCCACAACCTATGTTTGGTCCCATATAATAATGTGGGACCAAGCTAAGCTGACAAATATAGGTGTGTAACACATCTGCCTATACCTTCACAGAATGTTGAATGTTATCTCATATTCCGTTAAAAGCAATGTCCAACACTCGGCGAAATCTCAAAAGTAAGGTCATCTAATATAGATACTTAAAAAAATCTCTAACCAATGAAACAATTTGAATGAGTCTATAAAACCGGCATGTCACTAATATGAAAACTGCTATAATTTATAAAGATCATGTGTTGCCACATTACCTGAATACTCATAATTATCTCAATTTAAACGTTCATAGCAATTAAGAACGAGTTATACATTATACAGTGTGTTGGCACGTCAAGTTTTTTGGCACTATGTCGTACTCACTAGGCAGTTCAATGGCATCACCGTGCCAGGTGGTAGCCGACAAAGAATTAGAGACAACAGAACGGGTTAAACGTAGTACTATTATTACTACTAACCTCGACCATGTACACTTCAACGATTGTACAATACTATATTGTATTGACTAGAAAGAGCAGAGATTAGAAACCTAATATTTGTTTTGAATTTATGTTAATTTTAGCATCTAATAATTTAAATGTTGGTGTTCTAGAATATTAATTTATAGATATTTTGGTGTGGTTGACCTACGCATTCGGAACAATATCTAAAAAAACAAGATGTTGCTTTCTTTTGAAGTTGATATTATTAATTTGCTGTAAATGCCATAAGTTATTAATACGCATGACATCAATATTACCAAAGACGTTACATTATAGGTACGTTACCTCATTCCAACGGGAAAAACTTACCACGCGAGTTTTTCTTCTCATATAAATGTGTATTGATTTGTTTCCTTTCTATTTCTCCTTCCCATTCTCGGGACATAAAAAATAGCAATAACACATTCCTCCATTTACTCCTTACTTTGTTACCACACAGATTACTTAAAGTCGGTCAAAGAATGTTTTTTTCCTTTTTATTGTTTACTTATTATATGCACCCAAGATTTAGTTCATCTGTCCACAAAACGATTACATTTATGTACTTTTACGCTGCCTAAGTGATATTGCAAACTAATATAGCGACAGTTCATGACAATAAGACATTATACTTGTTAAGTATGTGAGCACAAGTGAAACGCAAGATAGTTGGATACGCACTGACGTTTATTATAAGTGTTTGTGGATAGTGGGCGCAGCCACTATGCTATAGCTATGTAGGTAGGTAGATATAACAATACACAACATTTCTCCCCCTCAGTGTAAGTACACTTAATTAACTAACAAGTTCTATAAAAATGGCTTGTAATTAACACTTGGAATGGGACGCAACTCCCGCTCTGACAGAGCTGATCTGAACCGAGGATGCTCAGGCTCAGCTTGCTCACTTGCCTGCTCTGAGGTGGCTTCAAAGAACTGTTCAGGTTCTGTGATCTCTTCCACTCCCAAGGCTGGTTCTGTAAACACAGCCGCTTCTGAGGGTTTATGGGGTCGAGTATCTGACATCGAAGTAGACTGCAGCTGGTCACCTTCCATATCCCATCCTCGTCGCCACTGTTAAGTATGTGAGCACAAGTGAAACGCAAGATAGTTGGATACGCACTGACGTTTATTATAAGTGTTTGTGGATAGTGGGCGCAGCCACTATGCTATAGCTATGTAGGTAGGTAGATATAACAATACACAACAATACTAATACTGTCCTAAATGTTGCCAGAGTATTAAATTCAAAGAAAATGTTGCGAACATCATCACATACATACTTAAAGGCAGAAGTAAACAAAGCATTGAATGCAATAAAATATTTATGTTACAGTCGAAACACGAACTAACTGTTACGACTACTGCACTAAGTTAAACGTTTAACATAACTATGCATTTGTAAGTTTAGTTGTGAGTTTTCATTTCTTGTTTGTATTATATTGAAAATACCATTAAAATTTTCAAGATGTCTGCAAGTAGCTATTGATTTTATTACGGCTTGCACCTACTTACTACCTACCTACTAGACTGTTACGGAACGTATGCTAAAATTATAACATTTTCTATAATTATGCAAATGGAAATATTAGAGAAAGCAAACTTTAAAGATTGTTTAGAATTTTTTTTCTTTTTTGCACCTAATTCTATATCAAACTTGTAGTAAACAAATTAATACTGACGAGAAAAAGTCCTAACATGACAAATTATGCTTGCCAATTTTAATCCTTAAGCATTTTATCATAAAACATACATTGCCACACAATATTTTCTGTCATGTACAATATCAGCAAGCCACATCTAGTCACGATCTATATCCATATCGTAATGATAATGACGGGTTGGTCCACCGATATACGTGTCATTTTCTCACCGCGTTAATTGAATACAAGATAGATAATAATTTTACTGTGAAACATAATAAAATCGCGTGTCCATAGTATAGCGTACGGAAGGCTTGTTTATTTCGATTATGAAGGAAATAATTAATTTGACGGATTAAAAATACATAATGTCTACCCCATTTCAACACGTGGGTGTTGTAAGAGAGTAACCAGAGCACTGTGAGAATAGCAAAATTCGAAACAAGACTATATCAACCCGTCTGGCCAGCGTGGTATAGGAGGCTAAATTCCCTCCAAAACGCTTGGAGGAGACTCGTGCCCAGCAGTGGGACGTTTATGGGTTGTAATACTTGTAATGATGATGAATTCAAGTGAACAAACCTTGTGATGGTATTTTTTTGGTTTCTAATATACGATATCAATACATTATATGTTAATGATATTAAAAAATTTCAAGTTTAGTCGCATCCGATTGGAAATATATACATTGTTGCTACAATGATGAAAGTTGCCAAACAGATGCGACTAAATTTTTGAAATACTAAATCGAAACACAATACTGCCTTGCTAAGAAGAAAAGCCGCAGATGAATTACATAAGTTACGGGAAAGACGCATATAAAGTTACTACATTTAGAAACAATTTCCCGTGCGCTTGACATGCAATTATGCCGTTCTTCTTTGGTAGGGCAGAATAGCTTACTACAAATTTCAAAAATAATAATTTTGACATTGTTTTCTTGATATCAACACAACACTGACTGACATTTGACTGTCACCGCGCAGTGGTTAAGATGGTCGCCTCGCCACTACATCGCCGTGCTTGGTGACGAAGGTCGATTCCCACACGAGACAAATATTTGTTTGATTCATAGATATTTGTTTCTAGTCTGGGTGTACTTTGTGTCAGTTAGTTGCATGTTTGTAAAGCTCCCCGCGACACAGTGCTTATTCCCAAGTGCGACAATTGTCTTTTAAATGTTCTTTTTAAAAAAAAAGAACAATTTAATTAAAATTCGAACAGATCCGAACAGTAGTTCTAACTTAAAATCGTCTTGAAACACTTGGCCTGCATTCAGTAATGAAACAGCATCTTTAGAATTTAGTCAGTGAAAGTAGAAAAACAGTAAACAATATTTTATTATAGCGATGTGCATCACTTTAAACATTGACCTTGATGTTAACAGTTTAGAATTTGATAAACTATATAGGTGATCTTTGACTGTAAGTGTGCAAAATACGAGTTTTGTACATTATCACCATTTCAACCCATAAACGTCCCACTGCTAGGTACGGGTCTCTTCCAAAGAATCTAGAGGGTATTTAGCCTACTATACCACGATGTCCAGACGGGTACTACTCGGTACAGGGTTTGTTTTGAATTTTCCTTTTCTCGCAATACGCTTGTCTGCATAAGGTTACTTCCTTAGTCGCCTTTTACGACACTCATGGTTTGAGTTTGAGGTTGTATTTTGTAGTTGAGGTACAGTAGATCTAAAAGTTTATATGTAACTTCATTTATTTTTTCAAGAGTATTGGTTGGCTGTTAACACAATAGCAACCATAAAGTATCATCAAATATATTGTAGGTATACTTCGAGTATTACGAGAAACTCGTAGTATACCCACAACACTGTTGATTTTACTTTCAAGCACGTACATAAATACAAGTACGTAAGCTATCATATGACGTCACGCACCAATGATTGTTATTCAAAAATTAAAAAAAGAA
Organism: Laspeyria flexula; assembly: GCA_905147015.1. NCBI lineage: Eukaryota > Metazoa > Arthropoda > Insecta > Lepidoptera > Erebidae > Laspeyria > Laspeyria flexula. Next base: position 12,377,454 of record LR989960.1, on the reverse strand, counting down.
TTAATAAGTAGAGGAAAAGTTACGGAGCATTTTTTTGCGGACCAACATGCACTTGACCGAATTTCTTTCTAAATATCACCTAAACGCACGTTCTGAACATATAATTTGGTGATTATCGTACTGTTTTTTCGTTTCTTCTATTTATACCGCCATACTTTGTTATGAGTTATAAATTATACGTTTTTCGAACATCTGTCGGAATCTGTCTTGGGTGTATTGGTTACATAATGATGTACAAATTGGGGCCTCAGACATGTTGTACTTTGTCTTCAATGATCAAATTTATTATAGGTTGTTCATTCATTGATGGTCGGCTATACGTTGTAATATTACCACAATTACAACAGATACGTTGTTATTTTGAACCAGGCCTGTGATTGGCTACGTTGAATAATTCCCTTCTTTGTTTTCAAGACTATTTTGCTTTAGCAGTTTATCAAAGATGGAGACATCAATTTCAGTCCTGGCTGTATAATTTTATAACAGAAAGTAGGTTAATTTTGTGTCTGCGTTTGTGGTTGGCTAATAAGTAATTCTAAATTGTTAGAGCCCTTAGAGCCCTAAAGTATAAGTAGATGTATGTATCATCATCATCATCATTTTAACCCATAAACGTCCCACTGCTGGGCACGGGTCTCCTCCAAAGAATGTAGATGGAATTTAGTCTACTATACCACGCTGGCCAGACGGGTTGGTATAGGGTTTGTTATACTTATTCATTTCTCGCAGTGCTCTTGTTTGCATAACCTACCCTTAGTCGCCTTTTACGTCATACACAGGTTGACATCGGGTAGATAAATAAATATATTATGTATTCTTAATCCGTCACTACCCGGAAGATAAATATATGTATATACAGATAAAGATATGATAAAGATATATAAAAGACTAGCGGACCCGACAGACGTTGTCCTGCGTGATATACCAATCGATTGCAGCGCCATCTGCTGGGTTTATTTATAAATCTAAATCATCCTCAAATCCACTTGAACACATACACAAAAATTCGGTTCAGCCGTTTAGGAGGAGTTCACTGTCAACACACGTACAGAAGAATTATATATATAAAGACATGTAGCGTAAAAATAGTAGGTTCTATATATTATATAAATTCTATAATATACTTGTAACGGAAACCTACAATACCCTAAAAAAACACTGTTAATGATGATATCATACTACGAATTTAATTTCTTGGTTAATTTCAACAACAGAATATGATTACGTTACCTACCACAGGTGAATGAATGAACGCATTAACTATACGCCTCTAATTAAAGTTGCCTACACGTTTAAACTAATTACCGTTGGTTTTTTCCAATTAAAACAACAAAAGCACACTTGTACATCGTAAATTGTAACGTGAGCTCATATTTATCATAATTAATGTCCCATTGCTTAGGGTGTTCTTTCATTTATCAAAAGAACTCCCTTAAAAGAAGATTTGAATTCAGTTGGTAGAGGTTTGAATTCAGTGCAGACGGCTTTCGGATTCTGCTAAGCATGTGGTCATGTCCTTGCAATATTTTCCTTTGCAATCAACAAGCGGTTTAAAAACAAAGTAACATAGCATAGTGTTTCTTTCTGCTCGTCAAGTCGGGAAGGTTTAGAACAAACAAGAATAGGAATAGGTGAATAGCTTTCTTAAGGGTCGGCAACGCGCTCGTGATGCCCCTGGTGTTGCAGGCGCCCATCATAGGCTACGGTAACCGCTTACCATCAGGCGGACCGTACGTCTGTTTGCCACCGTCGTGGTATAAAAAAAATCTATATAAAACTAAATCCCTTTGCCTTAGTCGAAATGACAAGTTTCGTAACTAACTCAGCAAATTCCATAATCGACTTCTCACCAATCGCTACAAAACGTGTTTTCTAACTTACATTAAAAGAAGATATTTTGTTTAGTTTCTTAACTATTTACCAATATTTATATACCTAAGTCATTCTGGCGTAATTGTGAAACAAATATCCATCATACTTATTTCGAATTTATAGCTATAGTAAGATTAGTAGACTTATTTTTACTTAATTTCATGCCAATTCCTTGAAGATCGATCTTACCTTCTTAATTAGCTGTGATATACCAAATAAAAGAAAACGATTTTAAAATTGTCATGGTCATTTTTACGCAAGCACCATGATCACGGAAGAACAGTTCTTCAGTGATCATGGCGCTTGCAACAGCGCCGAAATATCGGATACTCAACATTACAAATAAAGGACATGGTAAATATCCCGAACATAATATTATTATAAAGAAAAAGTACTAACTAATACCTGTCACTGTGTCTCATCAATGACACCCACACAAAGTTGAAGTGATGTTTAAACACAACAGACATAGCTTATATTGCAATCTAAAGTCACTTTCTTTTATAATGTTTTTAATTAGGTTTAATTGAGTGGAGATTGCTTGTAAAACATCGTTGACACTCGACTTGTAAATCCTCACGACTGTAATCGACTTTTACCAAAATACAGCGGAAGCTAGTAATTATAATAATTAGTAGTATTTTAATGCACTACGTAATGAAACATATAGCGTCTTGACTGGCCTCTTGGTCTAGTGGTTGACCCTGACTGCTAAGCCGGAGGTCGTGGGTTCGATCCCCATTCAGGACAAATCTTTGTGTGATGAGCATAAAGGTTTGTTCTGTGTCTGGGTGTAATTTATCTATAATATGTATGTATTTACAAAAAAAATGTATATAAGTTGTATATCAGTTGTTTAGTTCCCATAACACAAGCAAATATAATTGCTTAATTTGGGACTAGATGGCGCTGTGTAAATGTGGTAGAATATTATTATTCATCATCATCATCTCAGCCTATTGCAGTCCACTGCTGGACATAGGCCTCTCCCAACACGCGCCATAACACATATTATTATTATTATAACAAAATTATATAACAATAATTTCAGCATATTTTAGACTTCATACAATTGACAAAACATGTAATTGGTGAATCTTGATATATAGAATAGAATAGACATATTACTCATGCCTGTAACTCACAAAAAATTGTCCAATAATTATTTAAGCACACAGTTATACCGTAGATCTGTCAGTTTTCAAAGAAAAAAATTGGATAGATGAAAAGAAATTAGAATTTCTGATTATATTATATTTGAAATTAGATTTCGGCTTTTAGTTTTCACAGTATTGGCAAAATACATACGTAGACATATGCCACAAACAATGAATTTATCAATTAGATCTAATGTGTACGAAGCCTAATGTTTACCAAAGGAAATGGTGATAAAATACCGTATATACTGCAATACTGGTACTAAAGTAAAACTGTCTAATTACATTGTTTGTCTATAAAATTAAATCTACCGTGAAATCAACCAGTTGTAGTACTAATAGATAATTTAATAGCGTTGTTTGATGAAGCACTTAAATACTATTGTAAAGCTCTTAATTGTTTAGATAAGAATCTGAAGTAATAAAGTATAGTATTGTGAGAAGAATATCTATATATCTATCTAGGAAGTACTGCGGCAAATAATAATATAATAATAATATTCTACCACATTCACACAGCGCCATCTAGTCCCAAATTAAGCAATTATATTTGCTTGTGTTAAGGGTACTAAACAACTGATATACCACCTAAATACTTTTTTTTGTAAATACATACTTAATATAAATAAATTACACCCAGACACCGAACAAACCTTTATGCTCATCACACAAAGATTTGTCCTGGGTGGGGATCGAACCCACGACCTCCGACTCAGCAGTCAAGGTCACTAACCACTAGACCAAGAGGCCAGTCATATAAATGCTGTAATTGATATTGCGAAGGTAAACAATTTCAACAATATATTTATATGGATATGTTAAATAATAACTTCCTGGGCTTTTTAACTTGTTCGATGTATTGACGTAATGTGATAATGATACACGAAATGCTCTAATAGAACTTAGTGTCAAAGAAACACAAGTGGATAAAGTAAAAAAGATTTGAATACTTGTATATATAATACCTATTAATAGCCAAAGGAAAATTAAACAGAGTTAGACAAAATTACTCATTTTGCCTTGAATGATGGATTAAGAAAACATAATGTCATTACCCCATCTCAACCTGTGGATGTCGTAAAAGGCGACTAAGGGAGTAAGCCTTATGTAGACAGACCACTGCAAGAAAAGGAAGGAATAAAAACAATTCGAAACAAACCCTATACCAACCCGTCTGGCCAGCGTGGTCTAGTAGGTAAATTCCTTCCACATTCTTTAGAGAAGACACGTGCCCAGCAGTGGGACGTTTATGGGTTGAAATGATGATGACACAAAATTACGCATCTATTCTACATATAATAAGTTTTCTCGTAAGAAGATTGTCTAACAGAATCTAACGATCCATACATTCTTCAAAAGTCCTTTGTAAACACATTTAAAATATTAGCAACTACAGTTTTCAATTTCATTTAGTGCTATAACACAAACCACTTTCCTCTTGAGAAATAAAATACAAAACAAAACACTCACGTCAATAAACAAAGACATAATAGGCTTTCATTTGCTGCAGTCTAATAAAGAAATAGACTAAGAATAATAATATGCTATTGTTTGTTTTAGACAATAATTTGTGTCACCAGTAGGTAATTTAAATTTTAAACAAACAAGACATAAGCAAACTTTGAGAATGTTTGAAGACCGGAGATGTCTAAGAAAGAAACTTAATATAATGTGCAGCTTGTGTCAATAAAATTTATAATGATTAGAATTTATGTTATTTTATTTATTAACTAGCTTCTGCCCGCTGCTTCGCCCGCGTGGCATGTATTTTATACCTATAAACTTTCCTCTTGAATCAGTCTATCTATTAAAAAAACCGCATCAAAATCCGTTGCGTAGTTTTAAAGATTTAAGCATACATAGGGATATAGGGACAGAGAAAGCGACTTTGTTTTATACTAAGTAGTGATTTATAACTTTTACAGGCCCCGTGAAATTAAGTATTTCGTCAATTCATCAGGTTACTACTTACACAAACTTAAATAGAAGAAATACTAAAAACTAAATGTTGCCCAGTACTCAGCTGCTATTGGTCGTGATGTTATAAGTTAAACTCAGACCAGTAGTTCTAGAGATTAGCGGGTTCAACCAAACAAACTCTTCAGCTTTATAACATAAAAGCATGGATCCGGACGTATACCACACTAAGTCAAAGATCACAATAATGTTAAAGATAACAGTACCGATTATCAATATTCTTGACAGATTATAGCGGAACATTTGAATACAAAATTACGTTTCGCAAACTAGTTTATTATCCTAATTAAAGCCCAAGCCATTAGTTCAGCAGATAACAGAATTGATAGCTATAAAAGGAGTGTGGTCCCGTATAAACGGCAGGTGTGAAAACCACTACATACACCGATAAAATCTTGACATAGGAAAGCTAAGACTCGTCAACAATTAGACGCTAGCAGTGCTAGCTTTAACTGCCTTGTCGTTTCTTAAGGCCTATTCAACCTGCCGAGCGACTTACACCTGCAATCGATATTAGATTCAATTGAATCAATAGTTTTCTATGAGGATGTCTAGTTTATATTGAGTAGTGTTAAAATAAATGCACAATTCAATATTAAATTAGTTACAGCAATCTTTAATGTATTCAATAATTCGATATAAGAACAAGTTTAATACTGATGATTATGCTATTTCCAGCAATATTGTCATTCGTCAGTCGTCAAATAAATACGCAGACACACTTGCAATAATAAGGTTTTATGCAGCAGAAAATGTTCACCGTAATGGCACGTAATAACATAAATGCAACCTAGCCCGCCCGTTATCCTCAATCCAAACAGATAAGTTGCACAAAGATCAACATTTCATAGGAGAAAACACGACACTAAAGAACGAGATACAGACCAAAAGTTTGCGATAGTTTTTTTCGTTTAAGACTTTCTACTGCAATAAAAAAACCACAGACTAACAGAGATACGTCCTGAAAAACTAACCCTGTATCGCGAGAGACTCAACAAACAAACAATTAAAGGAAACCAAATTTCTCATTTTCATCATTTCAACACCTAAAAGTTCCACTTAGGGCACGAGTCTCCTCCGAAGAATGTGGAGGGAATTGAGTATACCACGGCTAGCCAGACGGGTTGGTATAGGGTTACAGTGCTCTTGTCTGCATAAGATACTCCCTTAGTCGCCTTTTACGTCACCTACGGGTTGAGATAGGGTAGTTACATTATGTATTCTTAATCCGTCACTACATAGATAAAAAAATCTCATTGTGAATCCCAAAATCGTGAAGTTCCACGTTCGTGTTTACCAAAAAATTTCACATAAAACCAAAAATGTTAATTTAAATCATCGAATCTTATTCGTATGATTGCAAAATGTGAAATTATATTTATTCCTCACGTGTTTATATGTTTATGTGTTTAGATAGAATCTTACGAACGTCCTCTCAAACCGGATTCATATTACTTTCGATAGTAAAACCTATGTGACAAGATTCATTGTCGAAGTATACCGACCGTTAACATTCCACGACGAGGCGTCATCCTAGTCATAAGATCTGCATATTCATTGGAATCCGTAGATAGGCAAATTCAAGTCCGTTACAGTTCCATCATTCCGATCACGCATCTCCAGGTTTATTGTTAGCAGTTCTCAAATCTATTATTCATGAACTGCAACAGCTTCTGCATTCAGAACCTGTAAACTAGTAACCTTAGTGAAATCAGATAAATGAACTAAGATGCACGCAAAGAAAGCTAACGAAGGCTCTCAGCTAACCTCCACAGGAATGTTAAAGAGAAATTCTAATATGTGTTCGATGCTATAATAAATTCCACGTATGCTATTAATGTATTTGTATATCGTGTCTTTATAACCAGATTTAGAGTTCTAAAATACAGGGTCAACTTAGTTTAGACTCCAGATCTCCCACAAATTACAAACTATGTCAAATTAATTTGAAAACAAAACCGTTTTGTAACGCAATTGTGTTGTTACACAATTTCTACCTGTTGGTAGAAATGAATAAACATTACGGACCTGAAAAAATATTTAATATAGACCATATGAGATAAAAATACTGAATTTTAGTAACTAGGATCTAAAAAGATACTTTACATCGTACTGTTATGAGTCCCTGGCCTTGAGGGTTTTTAAAAAATGAAACTATTAATTAAGGTTGAGACAACCGTCTAGCTAGGATGACGAGATGAGACTGCGTTTGCGTCAATAACTAAGATACCAAACATAAATAAAACGTTGTGAAATAATTATGAAGTCAAGACTAATATACTGTAAATCAATAGAACACCATAGGAAAAATCGTAACCAACATCCGATGAAAACTATAATTATCTCATTGACTTCAGAAGAAATTAATCGAACACCGAGAAGTAGTCAATTTACCGCGATTAGCAGGAAACTACTGGTATTCTAAACTGTGCCGGTGGGTAATTAGTCGAAGTCTCGAAGATAATTATGGTACGTGTGGTGTACAATGGGTCACATGCAGGGTTCACACGGCTTTCTCAAACCATTACATGTGGCAGGACGTGTAGGAATGGACGTTTGACGGGTAGGTGCGGGTAGCCCCAGGGCCGGTCAAGTCGGTGCAATTGTATATCGCATAATTCAAGAACTATTCGGTTGGGTTAAGCTTTTAGAATTTATAGTTAAGTAGTCGGCAAGCTTAGTGGAAGCAGTAATTTTATCATGATAGGTATATTTATATTTATTAGGTACTGTGGAAGATAGGTTTATTGAAATTGGCATATTTAAGAAGCTAACCAATCTTGGTATTAATTCAGCATATTTTAAACACATTGTAAAACAGTAACTACCTAACATTACTAAACTGATTTAAAATCCACAGTGAAATGGACGAGGAGAGTTTGATACTAAATATTTTTTTATTTGATTAAAATACTTATATTTGCCGACAGTTTGATTTATGAGAAAATATTAATTTAAATAATTTGTGCATCATCATTAACCATTCAACTTCAAGTCCAGTAATTATCTTCTCGTCAGTAAGGCGTCCCACAAGAAATCAATCTGAACTTAAACCGCATCAGTTTGGACTGATCAGATGATTGAATAAATTGAATAAACAAACACAATAACGTGACAGCTCATCATAAAAAAATTTGCAGATTAATTTGACTATGCTGTGTACATCTATACTAGTATTAAAAAGCTAAGGAGATTGTTTGGTTGAACGAGCAAATCGCAGGAACTACTAGTCCGATTTAAAATTATTTTGGTGTTTGTTTGCCTATTTATTAAGGTAGCTAAACTGAATTTAAAAGAACTAAGCTTTTATCATCATTTCAGCCTACTGCAGCTTGCTTGAGCGTGTATGGCAAGCCTTAAATATTTTTATGACTCACGTTGACCACTGACCTGTGTCACTTTATTTAAGTTCGGTTATTAATTCACATTCTTATCTCAATCATCATCTTGTTATTATTAATTACTGTTAACTGTACGAAACTTTGCTGTTTCATCCCTTCCTTTTTCTGTTTAGGTTTTGTTGAGTATGTTGTTGCAAATGTTAATTTTATTTAACGAGTAATATTTTAGTTTACGTAACTTTTTCATACATAGATAGTTCAGTAATTACTTAATTGGAAATTTATAGATTTTTTTCTTAAAGTAAAAATATAAAATGTTGTGAATCTATCACTACTAGTTACATTCCCTCAACTACACCAACAATAATTTATGTAGATATTAAATGCCTACTTTTATAAGAAAAGGTAAGTTTTATTATGATTTACGACATCCATTAACATAAGTTACGTTTAAAGTTACATTTGATTAGTTTACTAATCAACTTTTGTATATTAAGGGACTTGAAGCTCGTTTCGTCTGGAATGCTGAAGCAGAAGTACTTTCTTCACACGGTGAAGGCATTTTAGCTTTCCATTGTTGTTCCTACATGCAAGTATGCGGTAGCTTTATCCAACAAGTTTGGTATTAAGTACCACCCGTTGCAACTTCTCTGTTGCAGCTGACCACGGCAATCCGTTATCAAATTCTATTGTTTCTCTTTAATTTTGACGAGGAAGAAATTGTTTAGTTTTTGTTTGGATTGTTTGAGTAAATCATCGGGTCGTATTGTTTTGTGTTCTTTGTTAATAAAGCTGAATGAGTTTTTCTTTTGATTGCTTTAAAAGTGATATCGATAAAAGAAGTTGAATTCATTGTCGTTAGCACTCTATTTGTGTCTGTAAATAAAATCGGGATTTAAAAGTTGTTTAGGTATATTATGTTTCCTTGATCATATGATTTTCTAATAACTTAGTACTTGATTTAGTCTATTTAATATTTGTTTTGAAAAATAAAGGAAGATAATTTCAAAATTGCTGTATCCATTAGCCATAAAAAGGCTACGAGCCCATTCATAGCTTAAAATTTGACCCTTTCTTAGTTTGAGAACCCATTCGACCCCTGGCATAGCAGCAGCACCTATTCGTTCCTATTCGCGAGTACGTATAAAGTACAGTCGGTATAATAGGGCTATTGTCATATTTCGTCTTACCAATAGTATTTATTTTCAATAATTAACCGACTCTTTGCTGAGTCATTACTTTCTTTTCAACTCTAAAGTATAGTTTTACAACTTGATATCTTGCGAACATAAAATATTAGTCATATGCCGCGTATTTTATCTTTTTAAAATCTGATTCATTATTGTGTTTACTTTTCTCAAAAAACTGTTAGTCCTCTCTAAGTTAGCGGGACTTTATTTCACTTTTCAACCGTTTTTATTTCAAAATTTATTCTGCTTTCTTTAAAAATTTACAATATTTCCTTTTATTGGACTTCGTAGTCGCAGTATATTTCATTAGTATCTTAAATTCTTACTTATCCTCCATTCGTAAACTACAATTTTCTATACCCCTGAATAATAAACCTTATTGACTTCATTTAGAACCTAATGATAAAACGTTTCCTCGAGGTATAAACATCGTTACAAAACCACAACACGCGCTTGCAACCACTAAACCACTATTTTATCTTTACGTTGTCACTGTCGAAACATGTTGGCAAAAGGTAATTCGAATATGTTTTCAAGCACCAACAGGAAAGTTTAAATTTGTGCCTTGTGGTTATAAGTCTTAGTGTCGGCGATTACTTCCCAATTATTATTATTTTTTTATCTTTTTGTTTGGTTAAACGCTAGGATCTCAGAAACTACCGGTCCGATTTGAAAGATTCTTTTAATGTTGAATAGCTCATTTATCGAGGAAGGTTATAGGGTATATAACATCATGCTACGGCCAATAGGAGCTGAGCAGTGGCCGAAAAAAGCCCTGTGCTACTTCTAGTTTGTTATAATTGTTTCTCAAAAAGGGTCCATATTATTTTAAAACTTATGTGCCTTAGCAATAAATGATCATAGACGCTTAGATCTTATAATTGTAATGCTTGTATCCTTGATTGTAGCAATAATAGTACATACCTATATAACTACAAGTACCAATCTCTGTTTAAATACCAATTATTTAACCCGTTAGTCGCTTATAACCCTATCATGTTTATATACTGTTCCTGTCATAATAATAAATGTTAAGTCTTAGTAAACGAATTGCTAATTATTTATTATTACAGCCAAGTACTATCGACAAGTAGTATTTTCTTGGTGATTAATAGTTTTCTGACACGTCGTAAACTTAACGATGGAATGCTATAACTTAAAGTCATTTGTAATAGCGTGGATAAGATATGAGAGAACATTTTTTGATGGAAATGTTATATGATAGGCTTGTAGGTAATTTATGTTTCGAATCAAAATCAACCTTGTGTTCGAACATATATGTTTGAATTTACCTTAATCGCGTAAGATAAATATTTATTTATGTGATAAAGGTTTAGTTTAATATACATAAAATAATAATTTGGACCCAAATTTGTGTAAAAGCTGAAATACATGGGCTAAGAAATGACGGATGATAAATCAGTTGTCAGGTTAAATAAGTATTATAAGTTTGTGAAATGTAGTCAATCATTTTTATTATTCAAGAATTTCATCATTTAACAGAATTATTAACTTTAATTCATATTGTTTTGTTTCTCATTACTTATTCTAGATTGTTTTAATAATATTTTTAACTTCGATTACAATTTTGACAAGGCATGTGATAGGCCGGCACAAAATCGCTCAATGTTGCGGAAATTTGGTGTGGCCTAAGTCTAGCAGTGGACGTCGTTGGGCTGATATGATGATGATAAATGACGCTTATAGTTTCATATTAGCTCATAGGGCTAGCTAGCGTATAAGCAATAAACAGTGCAATTTTTCTAATTCACGTTAAAGTTGCATATCCTTCAATAACTGTCATACAAACACTTATATGTATAACAAAGAAGATATATCCTTATATGTATAACAAAGAAGAGGGTGGGATTATCCCGTATACTAGCTCAGTGCACGACTCCGCCCGCGTGGTATGTTAGTATAACGTAGATTATTTATTTAAACTTCATACACAACAAATATGTATAGGCGGACTTAATGCTAAAACCATTATCTGCCAGTCTACCTTTGGGTGATGAAGAGAAGAGAAAAAGTAGGTGCTATTCCAGACTATAACCTGTCATCATCATCATCATCTCAACCCATAAATATTCCACAGCAGGGCACGGCTCGATCTATAACCTATATTTGTGCCAAATTTCGAACAGATTCTTTCAGTTATTATGGCGTGATTGATTAACAAACAACAAACAAATAATCCGTCTATCTATTTTAACTTTCGCATTTATAATATTAGTAGGAAGAAGGTTCGCCTGTCTAGTCTAGTCAGGTACATTAGAAATAGCCATTTGATTGGAATAAACTGTTCACTAAAGTACACGTTTAATTGGTTACAATCGTTAACTATTGAAATGTGGTACATTTTTATCACTCGCCGTATTTTTGTGGAATGCAACGCAGCGGGTACTGCTATATAGAATACTATTATAAAAGAACTTCGAAACATTTTGTACAGTTACATGTAGTAAGTAAAAATCTGGCTAGGCAAATATAAATGCAGTTGTAAATAAAGCTATGTTAAAGTGATGGAATGCAAAACAGGAGTACCGATTTCCCGATACATCGTTCATACCGGTGGTAAAAATATAATATTATGGAATTCACTTTATGGAATTTAAAAGTACTAGTTATTTGACTTCCCATCTGCTAACGATGAAGAAAAAAAATATCATAAAAATAGCTACATATCCTGAAAACTTTGACTATTGGTATATATTTATTTCTTATCCATCCACCGCTTAGGGTAAGCGTGAGTAGATTTTGGCTATAATAACCCTCTCAGCTCTCTGCATCGAGGAAAGGAGACACTTGTGCAGGGAGAAATTAAATAGATATTTTTAGTATTTGTCTGTTTTAAAACTAAAATAGGCAAATTTAAATCATAAAAACTACATAATTTAAGATAGTTTAAAACTAGTTTTGCAATTAGACTACGAATTTTATCTCATAAGCGGGGAAGTAAATAAAACTAATATTTTAATTATATACATAGCGTTCATGAATATAATATCAATGACTTATTCGATACAAAGGAATGGTACAATATAACATGTACTAACAACGACTGCCTCTTAGGCGCAGCGGGAAGTGCATACGACTGCTGTGCAAGAGCTCCCGGGCTTCCCGGGTGGGGTGAAAATGGTATTGAGCTTTTCTATCATAAAATTCCAGTATTGAGATTTTCCCGGAGTTTAGTAAACAAATGTTCCCGGTAGATGACAATAGGCTCGCCCCCTACTTCATTGGACCAAACAGAGCTGGCAAAATGTGAGTGTGAAACAGCTTTGCCTACCCTTTCGGGGAAAAAGGCGTGATGCTATGTATGTACTAACAACAAATGTTCGAATGCTAGGTAACCGAAAAAACCTACTGTAAGTACATGCATTTCTTTTCTTCTTTACAACACCCAAAGACCTTTCTCTGCTAGGGTAATAAATAAATAATTATACCATAAATATGCGTATTCCATATTCAATAAAACACTTAATTTCTAGATACTAATATATTTAAGGGCCCAATAAAATTTTATGTCGTGTCACTATAAAAAACATGAATTTATATTCGTACAAACAACGGTTTAATATCAATAATTTTCAAGATTTGTTGGAAAACATGTCCAAGTTTAAGAAAATAAACCATGTTTCTCTGTATTTTATTTAATTACCTTTAGCCCTTGAATACTGTACTACTGTTACTGTGGAACTCATTAGATACAAAAGAACAACAACTGTATTGATGGCGCGGAGGGTGTGTACGACTGCTGATTTAGAGGTTTATTCGACTCCTGAGTCGAAAAAACCGGGTATTAGGTTTTTAAATCATTAAACTATAAGCCCCGAGGTATTTCGCTCCCGTCGTTCTTTGTTTGGACACTGCTCAGCTCTTATTGACCGTGGCGTGATGTTATATAACCTATAGCCTTCCTCGATAAATGGACTATCCAACACTAAAAAAATTTTTCAAATCGGAACAGTAGTTCCTGAGATTATCGAGTTCAACCAAACAAACAAATAAACTCTTCAGCTTTATAATGTTAGTATAGATTCTCAGTATCAGCTGACAAAACTCGCTCCCTACTACATGGAACTACACATAAACACATGCGTGTGTGGGTGTGATAAACACCTACATAACATTTCGTAAAGGAAATTATGAGACAATAGAGAGACGAATATCTTAGCGTTTAATAGATTCACCGTGTGGGTACCGGGTCCATCGTGTAGGAAAACGGGCACTGCCTGGGACTAGCGATTCCAAGAGGAACATACCTATTTACAAATAATGCTTTTTTCCAAAATATTTTCGGACAGTATTTAATTATTTATTCCAATAAAAAAAAACAAACGTAAAGTCATCACTCGTATAAACTCTATCGATATTTCAAGATTAAAAAAGTTAATCTTTGCTTAAAGAAGATACTCTCATATCGTCTAGAAATAATATTTAGTAGGTCGGTATAATTCGATTAATAGAGTTATCTAGTTACTGAGCTAAACCATTGGATGGTAACGTCAGAAAAATAAATATAAATGTCTCAAATGGATAATATTCGATCTAAATTGTAGAACACTGCTAAGAACCATTGCTAAGAAAATGAGATACAAGATTTATTTCAATGAAAGGTCAGGGGAAAAGTGTAACTTATTTTTTATTTCCATTTTTTTTTTATAATTCGCCGCCTATACATGAGACCATAGAAATAAAATTATTGCAGAAATAATATTCTACCACATTCACACAGCGCCATCTAGTCCCAAAGTAAGCAATTATATTTGCTTGTTTTATGGGTACTAAACAACTGATATACTACTTAAATACAACTTTTTTTTTGTAAATACTTACATATTATAGATAAATTACACCCAGACACAGAACAAACCTTTATGCTCATCACACAAAGTTTTGTCCTGGGTGGGGATCGAACCCACGACCTCCGGCTTAGCAGTCAGGGTCACTAACCACTAGACCAACAGGCCAGTCAAAATTAAAAATATTTATATTTTATATTCTGTTTTTCATTAGAAATCTGAATAAATTATTTAGTTAACAATTTAAAGGTCATCGACCCGAATTTCCCGGGCTTGTAGCTCTGTAGGTATACACTTTTGGGGTAGGTGACCTTGACTTTGTGTTAAGAATTACTAAAACTGTCCTCATTTTTGGGCACCGGCAGAGGTAAACCCTTTATATAAAAGTAAGATAAGGACAAACATATCAAATGAAAATTAATTGAGCCACGCTTTTACTTCTGCGAACCGTACTAACTCTATCCGTATGTTTTTACTAACTTGGTCCAGTTGGCGTGCGATATGTGCGCTATGTATGCCACCGGACGCGCATGCGTCGACACCACGTCAAATGGAGCGGACACTGCAGAAAGCAAACCAACCAAATGTGAAAGTCATGACTTGGCAAGCTTTGTATCGGTCGTTGTGTTTGCTGTACACAGCCGGGTTATAGTGCCGACCTCGCCAAGGACGGTGTTTGAATTCTGCTTATTCAATAGTCTAGGTCAGCTTTTTTGTAATAAACGGACTCTTAAAGACAAATTGAATTTAGAAAAACCGGAGTTTCATAAAATAAGAATAATTTTATTGCAACTTTTAGATAAGTATTACATCGTATATGTACCTACCCTTACATGTATGTGTTTTGTATTAGCAATTAGTATATAAATATTTCCAATATAATAAGCTACGTCATTCTTAAAACGGTCTTATTGCTCAGGACTTTCCTTACACACTGTACCCAACAAATACGTCAACAATTAGACGCTCATGCCAAACACTCCAAAATACACTCACTATACACTAAAACCACAACGTTTACAGAAGTTCACTTATGAAGAAGCAAAATAACAATTAATTAAAAGTAATAAAAAAATAAACTACTCGCGTAAGTGCAGTGATGACAAACTGGCGACATAAGGGTACAATTCATTACGTTCCGTGCTAGTCAAGAGACTGTGTTTTGGTAGGGTAATGTTTCCCACTTTAAAAACGAATAAGTAGTAGAATGATAATAAATATAAATAATAAGTATATAATTTTAAACTGCATCTGTGACCTACAAGGCACACCTGGCCACTGGCATTAAATTTATGAGTTTTGTGCAAATTATATATTTCGTAAACGCTGCAAACATTTTAATGTAAAGATCCCCAAAAAGGTATCAGTAGAACAAAGACATAATAAATACGTCTTTATAATTTTTTTAACTTGTAGATATTAATAATAATACAGTGGCAATTACAAAATTACTTTTTGAAGGTTGTATGTATCGTTAGCAAGTATTTTTAATAGATGATGCAGTAGAAATGGCATATAAACGCACATCAACATTCCAATTAAACACACATAAACCAATTTTAAAACAATTATAATCCCCAATAAAAATCAATCAATCAGAATCAAACACTATAAAATATATAATTTCAATATCGTTATGAATTTGTTCCAATCTTGCTTTTATTACGGGATTTTATTTCAAGTAATTCTTTCTCACGTTTCAAAAAGAAATTGAAAGCGTACTTATGGACATCTTTTAAACACGAAACGGGTAAGTCGTTTAATACTTTTACTGTTTTGTGAGACACAGGCGCCAAGTTTGAGTCTGCGGTTTAACAACTAAATCCCGGCTATGCAATGCAGTTCTCACTAGACTAAAATTCATGTATTACAATAGCTAGAAGAATTTCTGATAGATTATGTTACTATACACCTGGTGGTGGATTCTGTTAATTTACACACGTCAATAGTGGACCGGTGGATCAATTACAGGCCCGCAATATGGCGCGAGTAAGACAATCACAGCTCTCGAATGAGACCATCGGCTTAAGATTGTATTACACTGTGTGTAATTTTGCAGACTTGGCTCCCTGTTTACTAAAATGACAATCACATAACGTTTGACTTAATATTTGTTGTTTACAAAAGCTGACAATAAAGAAATCATCACAGAACAGGCGATAGTACACAACAATGAAAAACCTATCGCTGTTCTGTGGTCGCTAGTATACAAATCGTCATTTTAGAAGCACACAGGGTTACAAGTTGATTATAAGAGGTGTAAGAGGTGTATCCCACACACTCTTCACCAGCTCATAGCTGGTGAATAGTGTGTCCATACGTAACTAAGCATAGCTGGTGAAGAGTGTGTGGGATGCACCTCTTATAATCAACTTGTAACCCTGTAACTTGTAACAGGGGGTGATCCATGCCAAACTATACTAAGAATTTCAAAACAGAAGAAATTCAATACTATTTTTATTGTGATCGAACCTGTTCTACACACGCAACTCCAGCAATGCAGTTCTTAATAATAACATATAATATATGTACAGAATAACGTATACAGTCCAAGTATCGAATGGGTCTGCTGTCTCAAATTTCTAAATACCATGTCTAGACAGGAAAATATAAAGTCATCGTGAAATTTAATAACGCTCTTTTAATAATTTAGATGTATATTTGTCTGAATACTAGTTATATTTCTCATAGCCGCATTCGATCACTGTGACTCGGTGACGGCATCATATTTTATATTTTCTATTCGATTCTTTATTAATGACTTTTAGAAATCAACTAATTCAATCATATTTATTTTAGAGATGTTTAGGCGGTGAAATTTAAGTCACATTTAGAAAATATTAAATATGTACATATATTATATATTATTATGTGTGGTATAACGGGCTAAATTGCCTCCAGACATTTTGGAGGAGACCCGTGCCCAGCAGTGGGACGTGAAACAAAGTGGCTGTATACATTTGTTCTTAAACGTGACTTCAAAGAACAGTCCTGTTATACCGTTAAGTACAATTACAATTATTCACTTCAGCCTGTCTTTGTTGATCGCTGTTTATGTGAGACACGAACGAAATGCAACTTCACACAAGTACACTTGCAAGTAGGGGACTTGTTGTCAATAAGCTAGAATAAGGCCAAGGCCAGATGAAAATATTTTGTAAAAGTGCCTTTCCAGAACTACTAAAAATAGTGGACGAGGAAGGCCGCAGACTACCTGAGTAGAACCTGTCTAAAATGATATGAAGGCACTCAGCTTAACCAATGACGACATTTACCCGCAAAGCTTGTGGCACCGAATCATTAAGAAAGCCGACCCCGAGTACCCGGAAAAGGCCAACATAGAAGGAGGAAGGTACTTCCCCAGGCGGGCTGCTCGGTTTGAGCGAGAGTTACACGCTGTATCCTACCTCTCTTAAATTGATTATATATAAATTGATTGATAGATTTAAATTTAGTGTAGCTATTTTAAATGAACTTAACACAGCTGGGGAAATATGAATGTCATGCGACTCTTTTTTTTTTAAATAAATATTATGTAAAAGTTATAGCTTTAATATTATTGGAATTAAATTTTTATTATACCTAGATACTAGTTTTAGGTTTCTAAATTGATTCTATTGATCTCGGAAGGTTGGTATAAAATAATAAAATTTTGCTAGCAAAAGAATCTATAAAAATAAGAATTAAAGCAATAAAATAACTTACATTCGTTAAGGCTAGTATGAGCCATAATAATGACGTTTTTCTTATATGTGACGCAACATCTGAAGCCATTTTCGACCTGCAAAAGAGAAAGAAACTTTAATACATAATACATCATGATCAAACACCAGCTCCCTATTGCTCCGTATTTATTGAAAAATCTGACAAAAATCAGCTGGTTCATGGGTTCAAAGGTCAATGACCAACTTCCACCCAATAGCCGTAGCTGTCTAGATATGCACAACTATGGTTTGTTGTTAAAAACCACGGACATTATACCCAACTTTTGGAGCCGAGAGGTTTCCACTTTCATCCAATATTCAAAAACATATTTAAGTAAATCTACATTAATATACTATGTTCTATATATGACTATGTTCTATAGTTTGGATCAAAATTGTTTAAAATTGATGTACGGGGGCCTGGTGCTCTAAGATACAGGCTTCGGCTTAGTTTGGACACCAGATCTCCCAAAAATTACATGTATATCACCAAACTGTTTTTGTATTATAAAAATGTAAAATCTTGTAATTTGTGGAGATAAAATAAACATTATTATTATTTAAATCCAATTTAAATGAACAGTGTCGCATGACTATTATAGTACATTCAGTCGCGATGAGAACTCACGATCTAAGTCCGAATGCTTTCACAGCCTAAGTTTATTTGCTTTGTACGAAGTATATCACTATTCACTAAAATACGGAGTAGTTCTAAAACAGATCAATCCTGGCCGAGATTGCTAACAAACCGCTGAAGGCTTCTAGCCCAATAAATACTAATAATAAAAGTATGCAGTTTACAAATAATGAAAAACATGAAACCTAGCGTCATGAGAAATTAAGCAGAAGAAGGCATCATACACACATTTCATCAACGCTGTAAATCATCATCATATCAGCCAATGACGTCCACTGCTGGACATAAGCCTCACATAATTTCACCACAGCCAGCAATTCCCTGCCGCCTGCAATCTTTACTATTTGGTCAACCTTTATTCGTTGGTCTAATTAGTGGTGGGCGTAATAGAGGAACCTATTTAATAGGCACAATATCAATCTTTTGTTTTATCAATGAAGTTTTCGTTTTAGTTTCCTTTTTTTTGTTTGTATTTAACTGTATATATAGTTTTATGTAAGTAGATGTTCAATTTAATTATTTTCATTATCATTCAATAAAGTTTATCTTTTGTAAACTTTCTTAAGCCTTTTTTTTCATTTTTTAAACCGACTTCTGAAAGTTTAAAAGTAAATACTGTTTAATAAAACCTATACAACGGTAATCTTGTTATAGTTTGTTTATTCTTAACACATCTTTGACGTCAAAGCTGTAGGTTAAAGGTGAATGACAGATTATTGTGTGGGTGTGAGAGTGTGTGTTTTACACATCGAAAACTATTTTATTTTTGTTAGAATTTAAAACAGGATATGATATATAAGCCGTTACCTACCTATTAATACCATAATTTAATGCTAATAGTTTTCTAACCGGACACACATAGTTCACAGGAGCATAGAATATCATTTACATAAGTGAAAATAAATGAATAGACAAAGTTTATAAACTAGTTGTGCGGGTTGATAACCGGCGATAGCACAATTTGCTTTCTCGTGGCGAAAACGATCGCGGCTTGCGTTCACGATGGATTATCTTTCGCTTGTCATTTTATTTTATAACTCAACTAGCTGTGCTCAAAGTTTCCACTGCGTCAATATTGCTTCATTCTTAAGAGTCGGTGCGTATATTTCGTAGCCTATCTATTTTAAAAAGAATATTGTACATCAGCCCCCTGATGAAATGTCAGTTTAATTAAAGTTAAAAAACATAATGTTAGAAAAATAGATGGTTGTAGGAAAAAATCTCAAATTAATCAGTTTTTAATTTTCTATACGGTAGACTATTTTCTAACAATAAATAACTTAAGCCGTAAAAATACGAAAAAGTATACGATCTATACGATACTGGAGCAATATGACGAGTCAGAATCAGTAGGTAGATTTGTTAGCCTTAGATATGTGCATTAAAAAAGTCTTTTCTACTTCAATATAAGTACCTATAGAATTTAATCTATACCTAAGGATATTCACTATATATGAAATGTACAAAATTGTATACCAGTATAAACAGTTGGAAACACTTCTTGGTACCGAATACTGCTGACAGTATTGTTATAACAAAAACAGTACAAAATGGAGGTATGTATTAAAATTTTCATTTTAAAGTTTTGCCATATCGTGAGGATATATGTTTTTAGAATGAAAATTATAGCAGGAACACCTTTACATTTGATTCAAGACTAGCATTGAAAAGATCGCAGAGAATCAGCTGGTTCACGAGTTGGAACTTTAGAAGATGAATGACCAGATTTTCACGTCTGTAGCAGCTGTGCAGGCATGGACTACTGAGGTCAGTGACCCTGAGCATACTCACAAGAAACACTGAGATTATTTCCGATAGGAATCTTAATCTTCTAATTATTTTCGTTTGATCACTAATCATATCAAGACATAGCTCGTAGAATAAGTAAGTTGAAGTGGCAGTGGGCTGGTCATATCTGCAAAAGGACCGATGGACGGCGTGTCCTAGAGTGGAGACCGCGACTCGGCAAGCGTAGAGTAGGACGCCCTCCAGCTAGATGGTCCGACGACCTAAAAAAGGTCGCTGGGTCTGACTGGACGCGGAAAGCGGAGGCGGAGTGCAGTGGACTGCAATATGCTGAAATGATGATGATGATGATCACTAAACGAATATGTTAACTGTCGAATTCCCTAGTTAGCAATGGTCAGTAACAATTTCACTTTTATAAGAACAAGGACATAAGGAAATCCGTTTGTGTCTACATATACATATTTAAGTTAATATTATGTTAGAAAATCAAAAGTATTACTCCATACGCCTAATTGATAATTGTGAATATATTATGAGTTCACGTTGTTAAGGTAACTTCCTCATTTATGCCCACGGATGTCCACTGTTGGGCATAATCCTCATCAATAATTTCCTTTGCCTTTTGGGTTACCTAGATACTGATATCACACTAGACTATTTTTCTTTCATCGAAATAAGCCATTATTATTACTTCAAATTTTATTCAAAATACTATGAAACGAGGAATTATCTTTATATATTTTTATAATTCTTCTGTACGTGTGTTGACAGTGAACTCCTCCTAAACGGCTGAACCGATTTGAATGAATTTTTGTGTATGTGTTCAAGTGGATTCGAGGATGTTTCAGAATTACAAATAAAAAAAAATGCAATCGATTGGTATATCATGCAGGACAACGCTAGTTGTTTATAAATTAAATAAATTATATAATTATAAAAATTTATAATATGAATTCAGATTGGGAATGTTTTTTTAGCTTACCGGTTTTTTAAAAGTGTATTTGTATAGGTATTTTCCTTGAATATAAACGTAAAATATTCACAAAAAAAATATAATTTGGTAAATGTACAAATAAACATATATTGTATCGTCACTGAAAACGCCGAGTGAAACGCGATCACCCCGAAATTATAATAAATACAAAGAATTTAATCTGATAACGGATTGATCTTCGATATCATTAGACTACCACGCATGATCAAAGATAACTTCACATATAACAGCAGGGATTATGAACCATAAAATATAGTAAATTGATTTTTTATTATCAGAATTCCATCACATATGAAAGCCGCAATTTATGAATTAACTATTGACCTCCTGTGACTGTTGAAGCGTGGGTGTCACACACCGTAAGCCATTCAAGCAACTATCAAATACGTTTATATCAATCTCATAATTTGTTGCTTTAAGATATATTGAAATATTTAAAGGTTATGTGCTTTCTCTTCTGCGATAAAGAAGAAAGAAGTGTTGTTATCTCTGTCTTAACGCTGAGAGAAACAAAGATAGAAATAGTTGTGTTACAAAACTTGTGCCGTGTGAAGGACACCTAATCCATGGCAAAATGCCTCACATGCGATTGTTTTAAAGTGGAACCTTCAAATATTTTATGGACTTAAGTACTTATTGCTAACGTAGTATAAAAAAACAAATAGTGTCAGACATAAGCTATCATGTACGAAATGTACTTATAGCCTGACACGGCTTTCTGTACAGTAATGACGTCACAAGGAGGCGTTACTGTACTTTAAATGCTATCAATATCATCATCATCATCATATCAGCCCAACGACGTCCACTGGTGAACATAGGCCTCACCTAATTTACGCCACTGCGAACGGTCCTGTGCCGCCTGCAACCAATCATCAGTCAATATGACATTACAATAATAGGACAGCATTTAGTTCCACAACACAGCTATTCGTGTCAAACTACATTGTCTACATTTAAAACTAAACATAATGATGATATTATTTATATAAACTCGAAATCGGACACAGCTTTCTGTGCAGTAATGACATCACAGGGAGGGCGGTACTGTCTTTTAAATGCTGTTAAATATGACAATAAAACACTAGGACACTATTTATTTGCTCTCTTTTCCACTGCACAGATAGTTGTGTGATACCGTCGTTTCAGACTACAAAAGTTACCTGCGCTAGCGCACGGATCCTTGGTCTATGATAGTTACTGACTCTGAAATACATAACATAAACATAAACTTTTTCCCCGAAGGGGTAGGTAGAGGTGTTCCACACCCACATTTCGCCAGCTATGTTTTGTCTCATGAAATAGGGGGCAAGCCTATTGTCATCAACTGGGAACATTTGTTTACCAAACACCGGGAAAATCTCAATATTGGAATTTCATGATAGAAAAACCCAATACCATTTTCACCCGACCCGGGAATCGAACCCGGGACAACTTGCTTAAAAGTCGTATACACTTCCCACTGCGCCACCGAGGCAGTTGAAATACATACTCAACTATTTTATATAGACATAAAATAATATTGTAGTACGTTAGCCTAAAATTGAATAACGTCTCTCTAAAATTAATCTTGAATATTTGAGTAAAGACGTAGTATAAAATGAAGCCCTAAGATTGGCTTATTCCCACCCGCTCCACGATTTTGTTCCCAAGCGCTCCATAACTAAAATTAAATATTCTTATTATTTTGTAAAATTGTTCCCAAGGGCTCCAAAAACTGCAAATTTATTTCTTCAAAACTTCTGATTTCCATACATTTATTCCCAAGAGCTCCAAATGATAGTACACTATCAAATAAAGACCTACTTAATAGTATGTTCCCGACAGCTCCAAAACAATCTGTACGGTTAGCAGAATTAAAACATGTTTGTATTATAATATTTTTTTTATTAGGTAACGTTGTTCATATATAGAAGTAAACAAAATCACAGATTATATTACGAGAAAGTACTAATTATTATTACAAAATCGATCGCTGTGGCGGAAATTAGGAAAATTAACGACGTCTACTGTTGAACATTTATTATGTCATGTTCAACAGTAGACGTCGTTGGGCTAATATGATGATGGTGATGATGAAGTACTAAAGTTTTATACTCGCTCTAGGTCGCTAAGAATAGTATTCAATATAAATTAATATATTACAAAACGAAATACACAATCAACATTCAATTAGAAACATCTGTCGCAGTATATATTAAATTCCATCACATCAAGATAGCTTGAAAATTAAAACTATTAATTATTCCTCGCCCTGCGGTACCATTGCTGTCAATTAAACAGATTTATTACAAATAGATAATACTTCAATAATTGGATGTCCAATAATTAATGGAGAACAATGATATAGTGTCCACCATTCTTGGATGGTTGATCATAAAATTGGTTACGACTACGTCAGAATATATTGCTGTATACCACAGAACAGTTGCATTGTGTAAGCCTACTATGGAAGAAATTATATTTGCTTAAAATAATATATAATATAATATTCTACCACATTCACACAGCGCCATCTAGTCCTTAATTAAGTAATTATATTTGCTTGTGTTATGGGTACTAAACAACTGATATACTACTTAATTTTTTTTTTTTTTTTTAACAGTCAGTGTCACTAACCACTAGACCAACAGGCCAGTCCAAAAAATTAGGAATATATACGAGGTCTATGTAAAGTGGTCGGTTTCGAGTAATTTGTATCATGCTAATATTATGAAGCTTGTGAATGTTAGAGCTCTTTCAATTTAGACGTTGCCGGACGTTTATTATACCGCTTACTATGTCTCGCCGCAGTGCTGCTGCGGCAATAAATGTCTAAATTGACATAGTATCTGACTGCGGTGCGTCATAGTGCTAGTGATATCATATCAATATTTGGGCAATAAATGACCACATGATATTAATGAAGTTGCCGTCCTGTTGTCGATCGTGTGCGGGACCGGCGCCGGTCGTCGTCGAGTACTCGTCATGTACTCCTTTGAAACGCCCGTGATTCTAATAATTCGCACCATAGTATAACATATTCTTTAATACCAATAAATAATCTAAATATGAATAAGGTTACTTTTCAAATGACACTCACAAAACTAGGTTTATTTGGCATAATAATGTTGCCATAATGTCTTCATTCGAGCACGGTTGTTATGGAAAATGTTTCCTAGACCATGAATTACGTGATTATACGAATTCGCCTATTACAATATAGTGTAACAGTTCATAAAACTAAATTAACGTGTAACATGGAAATTGTGATGGTAAAATACATTATTAGTCGCAAATTATGTATTTTAGTCATAAATACGATAAACATTTGAAAGCAAATTTCAAAAGTTTATCGAATTATGCAGAAACATTAATTTATAGTCCTAAGAATATGTGTGTTAATCAATACTTACTGGAATGTATTTAATATTTACAGCCAGTCAGTTAAATGTAATGGGTGACCTATTGCTTTAACTGACAGACTGATATAGTCCGTCATCAACCCATTAAGTCCCACTGCTGGGCTCGGGTCTCCTCTCCACTAACTAGAGAGCTGAGAGGGTTTTAGGCCATAATCCACTCACGCTGGCCTAGTGCGAGTTAGTGGATCAGACATACTCATAGAATTTCTTCTAGGGTATGTATGGGTTTCCTCACGATGTTTTCCTTCACCGTTAGCAGATGGTAAGTCACTTGATTAGTACATATAAATTCCACAAAGTGGAATCTACATTGGCACTGCCGGTCGGGATCGAACTCGGACCGCGTGATTTACACGCCGGTCCCTTATCCATTCAGGCACCATCGCTTGTATATATAGTCCAGGGAACTCTTAATCTGTGGGGCCTTTTAGAACATGTAAATGTAACTTGAAACAGTACAAGTTCTATGGAATTCTAATCAAGCAATAGTTAAGGGGGGGGGCATTTCTTTGAGGACATAATTTCGACTAAATTAAAACCTACTCAGACATAATTCTTTAATCTCACATCGGCTCATTAGCGTCAAACGGCAATTAAATCGAGAATGGGTTATATTATAAAAGGTCATAGTCTAATTTTTTTACAAATATTAATGTAGTAACTATGAGTTTCTTTTGGTAGTGACTTTGAACTCAACAAAAACTTATTAATTCTTTTATTTATTGCATATTTCCACGGTTACGAGCGGCGTGACCGAAATAAAACAAGTATTACCGGCTCCACTTTCAACGATCCTGGCATTTCTAATTACACAAACCATACGCATCTCTAATAACAACATTTCGCAAGTAAACACGTTGACATAGTACATTCGTGACACATAATTACAATGCGGTGTAATAGGCGGTCGCCACCATAAGCACTATGTGTGTCCTACCATTTCCGCGACATTATAATACGTTCCCCGTTACCAGTAAGTGATGGTTATATCCAATATCAGCATTATCTTGGCAAATAGACACAAATAGTTGGCAAATAAGCTATAGCCAACATGCAATGGATTAACGGTCAGGCCAGTTGCGTTTGGCGTACAAATATTTGCCGTGTGTTGTTGGCCTATTGGCTCTGTCTGAGCTTCATCCTGTTCGCTTTTCAATGAATAAAGAGGTGATTTGAACATAAAGTAAATATTTTCTTTGGGAAAAGATTAATAGAGGTAATTAGTGGTTTATTATTAACGTTTTAGTGATAGTACGTATTGAGTGTACTTGACAATAAAGACGGTTTGGGTTTGATGAAATTTTCCTCCGTTAAAGTTAGTTTACCTAGAGGCTGAATGGTAGTAAGCTTATCAATAACAAAGTCCGACAATAGATAACCCAAACAGACACGCACCTGACAAAGATATTTGTAAAGAGGTCGGTTATTGTTTTTTTTCATGACAAGCCTTTAATTCTTCTTAGTCATTGTTAGAAGTTAAGTACTAGGTAATAAGGTCTATGGTTAAGGAAACAAAATCGAGATTAACCCGATTTGCCTGCAATCGCTCCCGAAATAAAAAAATAAAACGAATAAAAAATCTCTATTAGCAAGTAAGAAAACTAAACTGAAACAGATTATTTTTGACCAAATTATCATCTAACAGCGTTTATATGAGTTCGTAAACGCATATTTTAAAATGAAAGCCGATCAATACACCGCAACGTATGCGGCGATTGCACGACTCAATTCTCGCACGCGCGAATACCGAATAGATCTACAAAGACTTCCCATACGAAAAGATACCGGTAATAGTTTTAGTCACATTTATAATACGTAACAATAACTTTATTATTATTATATTCTGACTGGCCTGTTGGTTGGTAGTACATGTATTCAGTCGCGATGCATGAGAACTCACGATCTAAGTCCGAATGCTTTCACTACCTAAGTTTATTTGCTTTGTGCGAAGTATGAATAAAGTTTGACTGGCCTGTTGGTTTAGTGGTTAGTGACACTGACTGCTAAGCCAGAGGTCGTGAGTTCGATCCCCACCTAGGACAAATCTTTGTGTGATGAGCATAAAGGTTTGTTCTGTGTCTGGGTGTAATTTATCTATAATATGTATGTATTTACAAAAAAATGTATTTAAGTAGTATATCAGTTGTTTAGTACCCATAACACAAGCTAATATAATTGCTTACTTTAGGACTAGATGGCGCTGTGTGAATGTGGTAAAAAAAAAACAAAAACCCTATAGCTTAGTACCCTATAATATTAGTATAGACAGATTATATATATATAAGTATAAATAACTACCCGCATCTTTAAATAAATAAATGAAATTAAATAAAAAACGAAATAAAATCTGTTGTTGCCTATTGGTACTACCACAGACAATGAGTTCTTGCATATCTAATAGAATAAAATGAAATACACTAGATATTAAATGTGATATTTTGACTATGCCTCCTGAAATTTAGGAGCGGCACTTAAGAACAGTAGTTAAAAGTAAATATAAATTAAAACTAGTTCATTATAATGATGATATTTATTCTTGCCTTCTTTACAAGTTAAGAAAGCTTTCTAAATATTTAACCATTTATCACATCATGCAAACAAAGTCTTAGCAAATAGTGTATATTTCCGCATCGATATAAAATCGCGGGATTGTTGAGCACAGCTTTGCATAAATCATATATTGCTTAGTTGCCGTTGTTCTACTGTTTCAGTGAAACACGATGTGCTAACTAATAAATATTCATACATAACTTTGACAAGATAGTAGATCAATATTTAATCTTCTATTTATGATAATACAAATACTTTTAAAAAATTCCACACATTTGTAAGTAGTATAATCCGTGTAAGGTCCGGACTGGGCCTAAGTGAAGACGAAACGAGAAGTGAGAAATAGTGTTTTAAATAACCAATAGAATTTCAAAATTTACAATCCTACTAATACGAGTATAATAAGTGCAAATGATAGGATGGATGGATCTTTGTTACCAAAATGGAATTTGGTCATTGGTGGAATAAAAGAGGACTTCACATCAAAAGCGACCTGCATTGTCACCAATAGAAACTTCAAATCCACATCCTATAGGCTGTAGGGTTGTTACTGAATCACGCCAGAACGGCTGAAACAATGTGGCAAACAGGTAGAGTATAGTTTAAACACATTGGCTCACTCAGTGTGCGGCGCGACGCGCGACGCGGCGCTATAGTCGCACTCTCGTCAAGCTTACTGATTCTAACTCCTCGGATTGTTCCCGGATCGTAAACTTTTTCGAATCTTAGTACGACATATTTTTTCGGCTTAAGTTATTTAATGTTATAAAATTGTTTTACGTATAGAAAATTAAAAACTGATTAGTTTAAGATTTTCTCCTACAACTATCTATTTCTTTAACAATATGTTTTTTTACTTTAATTAAACTGACATTTCCGGCCGAAAATATTCCGACAGCTTAGAATCAGGGGGTCGATGATGGTTCCCTAAAAAACCGAAACCCGGACGGCAGGGACGACTTCCTTAAAATATATCTACATTCTCACGTTGATTTTATAACATTATATACATACTTTATTTAATTGTTTGACGTTTTCAACAAATTGCACCGATTCTGATCACGGGCTGGTATAACATTTAAATTCATAGTCACACCCACAATTCCTTATATAACACAAAAATCCATGCAGCAAATTTATTCGCACGTATAGCATTAATAACTGGCTTGTTGCCAATATGGGCGATGCAAGTTTTTGTATAAATTATTATTATTTATCTGATGGTTTTTGGGGCAGAGAGCCAACCTTATCGTGGTTTCAGGCTGCTTTTGAACAGCAACAGATTTGGGTTCAGTGGAAAGCAAAATAAATCGAAGAAAACTGGATAAGAATGACCTAAAGAAGTTGTTACGTGTTCGAATTTTATATTAAACGTTTATGTCTGACAAACCTTATCCTAACATAGACCACTTTCTAAGTATATTTTTTTTATATTTCAACAACAAAGCCACCAATCCTGTCAAAACCATTTCAAGACGTGAAACAAATTCACAAGATTTCATTGTAATCTTTTAGGTGGTGTTGAAGATCAGCGTTTACGATCACTAGCGAATTGTATATTACGATTTTCAAACTGTAGTTGATATTTTTTTTTTATTGCCTAAAGTGGCAGACGAGCAGACGGCCCACCTGATGGTAAGTGGTTACCGCCGCTCATAGACGTTGGCAATGCTAGGGGCACAGCCAAGCCGCTGCCTACCTTGAGAGGATAGCTCTCTTTAAACCTCGTTTGAAGAAGGACATGTCATAGCGCTCAGGAAACACCGCTGTAGGAAGTTCACCCCAGAGCCGGCACGTACGTGGGAGGAATGATCCCTGAAACCTTACTGTTCTAGACGATATCGGCTCCAGGTAGTGTGATTAAGCCTTTCTAATGAATATATACCACCCCAAAATGGAAGCTTTATAATACTGTACTACTGCTCCAAGATTTAATACAAGCCTGCCATCAAATTAAGCTTTTCTTGAACTTATATTTCATTATATTACCTCTTAAGGAGAGAGGAGGGTTTTAAAGTGTCGCCAACGCACATGTGATGCTCTCGGTGTTCCAAACGTCGGTAACCGTATATCATCAAGCGAAACGTAAGCATACTTACACTCATCGCAGTTTAAAATCTTAATATTACTATCAACGCATACAAATAGTTTTACAAAACCATATTTCTGTAAATGTCTTAACCGTTCTACTAACTTATTGTAAGACCTTTAGACCTCTGCGCAGTTCCCGTAGCAAACGTCGAGATGGTATCTTGGATCAGTGCTATTAAGGCAAAACTTTATCGATAATTGGCATTCACGGAGTTTTGCAGAGAACATCTTTGCGGAATGAACATTTTGAATCTCATATGGAATGTAAATGAAATGCAATATTCTGTCACTATGCTTGTTAACTTATAACCTGTAGGTGAACGAAACTATTTTCGGAGCTTCGTAAGAAACTACGGAACGAATTTTTTTTTATATAGAAGCTCGGTATAGTGGAAACGTTTGGTGGCCATTAAGGAATCGATTTCAACATGAGTGTATAGGAAACGACGAACTGTATTGTCATTTTCATCTGAAATATAGAAAAAGAGTTTTGTTGTGCTTAAAAACGGTTCTACATAAATTAAATTTACCTCACGTTTCAATATAAATTTACTCACGTTTCAATCGAATTCCACCGATCGTGGTCACAGGCTGACTTTATGAGAATACAATTAAATTTGAATCTTGTTTTAAAATATAGCCGTAATAAAATTATATTGTACAGAACCCAACGTCACACACAGGTACAAGCATTTTTTTTCTGAATCTTTTCCTTGAATTATTAATTTTGGTCAGCCGGAATGTGGGACGTTTTCATCAATCAAATTTACTTGAACGCCGACACCGTTTAAGGAATTACGCACACGTGAATACAAATTGCAATCTGCAGTCAAGACTTGAATTACATCAAAATTATTTAATGTCTAAAAAATAATAATGTGAAAAACCGTAAAAAATATTGACACAAAGTTAATAATAAATAGTGGATTAAAACTTCTGAAGAATTTACTGTTATGGTTATTAAAGAAACAATTTGAATAAACAAATTTATTTAATAACCTAAAACGTAGTATTAATATACTTACGAATCAATGATATGGATTGTTACAATAACGTGCAAGGCTTCAATAAAAAGCGAACACAATGAAAATTAAGTGTGATAAATATCCATATGTTGATAGCTGAGTACAATACCAATTGGCCTTTACATGTGGGACGTATAAATGTCAATTGTGAAACATAACGGGGTCTAAATTAGACCCTTTCATTTAGAGAGCTATTTAAATCAAATGTGCATACATGTATATTAATCTAAAGTAACAAAATAACATCATACTGACCGGTCCATATAAACTTAATCTTGCTTTTAGCTTTGCTTAAAATATACGACAATGCTGCAGATAATCTTCATGCGTATTTGATTGATTGAAGAAATTTTGAACTCTATTTTATTACTTACAGAGTGTAAAATGATAGGATAAGATTGTGAATTGTTGGAAAATATGAGTTGACGTTTAGGTCATGCGTCGCGCGTCATTGCGATGAGTATCGAAGTGTGTGATCAGCCTAACCGCACCGCTCCGTTAGGGTTGACCGCGAACACGTGCCTATATGATATTAATGATATTTCATATAAATCGTGTTGTAATTAAAATCATGTGTTACTTTAGCTTGTAGAAATTTATACCGACGCGAGTTGTCGATGAAGCGATACTAAAAATAATTGACTTATAATGGAGTGAAGTAAACACCTATTAGGTATTGACTGGCCTGTTAGTCTAGTGGTTAGTGACACTGTCTGCTAAGCCGGAGGTCGTGGGTTCGAGTCGCCCACGGGTTGAGATGGGGTCGTGACATTTCGTATTTTTAAGGCGCTATCCAAACGGAAACACCGCAAAACTTTTTTTTTTTGTATGTGCAATACAAAAACTTCATTACATTTTTACTGTTAGGAAACTTAATACAATAAAATGAATGACGACAAAGCACAGAAATGGTGTATTTAGATGTTAGTTGAAATATAAAATCCATCAAAGATCCAATACGTCGTCGTTCCTTAGTTCACCAGAAGGTACTAGCACGAAATCACGAACTGTGTGGGAATATCAATGCAGCTAACGAACTCCCGACAGCGAAAGGAAACAAACATGACAATGTAAGGTAGTGTAGAACCATTAGCATGGTGTTGTTAATATTAAGAGGACATCCTTTTGACTTGTGTGTGGGCAGTTAAAAAAACTTGGTTAATTTTGCACACTAGTTTAATGATACGAAAATTAAAAAAGAAAAATGTAGTTTCAAAATCAGTTTTTTTTTTGTACAAAATAGGCAAAACCCTTTAAAATCTTTTGTGGATAAATTTTATTAACATTATATTATAATTTTATTATATCAATGTATCTTTTTTTGCCTATATTCAACAGTGGACTTCATTGGGCTGATA
Source organism: Laspeyria flexula (assembly GCA_905147015.1). Lineage (NCBI taxonomy): Eukaryota > Metazoa > Arthropoda > Insecta > Lepidoptera > Erebidae > Laspeyria > Laspeyria flexula. The sequence goes on along the minus strand of LR989960.1, from coordinate 12,345,597 downwards.
TGATGATGATGATATATTTTAGATACCTTAGAATTTACATCTTCAATTTATGATTTGGACCCATTAAATATGTTCCAAAAAAAACAAATATTTATATTGGAATTAATACATACATACATACATATAGATCACGCCTCTTTCCCAACGGAGGGGTAGGCAGAGACCATTTCCTTCCACTTGCTACGATTCAGATATACATCTTTAATTAATTTTATCAATAAATAGAGATATTATAAATTTTACAAAGTTCCAAACGAGATCTAATAAAAATATCTATTCAAGATTGCAATAAAACCTAGTGTACATGGCTCCATTATCCTAGCATTAGTCATCAATGAATCACCCTCTGTAATGCATTGCATGTTATCTGCAGACGAGTGTACGGTGTACGATACTGCGTGATCTAGGCGTACCATAATGGAGATTGCTAACTACGGCGACGCCTCGCGGCGGTGGTATCGTTAGGGCGCATACATAAAGTCGAATAAATCCTAATAAATATTCTAGGAAGTTTAAATCTGAAGTACATATTTTTTTTAATTAGATTTAGATCTAACGGTAATAAGACACTTTAGTTGTATTGTCATCAATGACAAACGAGAGTTTTAAAGAAAATACTAAATTTACCGCCATCTCGAAGACTTTCGGAGTAATTGCATGAATAATAATACCTACCGAGCCTGATCTCTCTGACAATTTTTGTTTATATTTAAATAAATGATGATGATAATGGTTGATGACAATAGGCTCGCCGCCTATTTCATGGGGCTAAACATAGCTGGCGAAATGTGGGTGTCAAACACTTCTGCCTACCCCTTCGGGGAAAAAGGCGTGATGCTATGTTATGTTATATTTAAATAATATTTAAGACACAGAAATCTTGAATAATTCCTTTGACAATACCCAACATACTAAAGTAACGTAATAAATACTCTAAACTAATATTATAAAGAGTAAAGATTTGTATATTTGTATGTAACGAATAAACTTAAAAACTACTGGACCGATTTCAAATATTCTTTTGCCGTTAGAAAGCTACATTATCACTGAGTAACATAGGCTATATAACACCAGTCACCACGCTACGGCTAATAGGAGCTGAGCGAAGCGCCACGCGCGACTTCTATTAAAGTTCATATAACTAACTCCCCGACCACTTTGAGGCTTTGAAGAATTCCAAGTCTAAAACGTTAAAAAATGTAATTTATATAGACTTAAACTACACTACCTTATTATACCTTATTGACTGAGATGTGATTAATATTGCTGCTCCATATTCACTCCGGTAAACGGAAAGTCTCATTCGAAAGTAATTGTTGTGAATATTGCTTCTCACGCGATGAACTTGCTTATTCATCGCCCATCAATGTGTGCAATAAATCAAACTATCTATCAATCAAAATGGTCTTACTTCATACAGAAGTCTTCACAGACAAAATATAATATATAAACATACAGAATATAATAATAAAATTATTATATATATTATTTTCTTTTAACTTTTACTTGAGATTTTTCACCATACCAAAACCCAGAATAAGTATCTGGAGATCACTAAATTATTTATTTCACATGTAAATCTAACTGACTGGTGAATAGTAGCCTATGTTTATATTCAGTTAACAATCGTTTAGTGATTAAAATGCGAAAGAATACAAAACAAACACATTTTTCACATTCTATGAATTATTTCCTCAGGAAACAGACGCCAGTCAGAAATTTTATTATAAGTAAAACAATATCAGAGATTCTTGTAAATTTACTTATTTTTACTATTAAAAATTATACACAACTAACCTATTTAAAAAAAAAAAGAACCAAATATTCTATTTACAGGAAATTATATTATATTATTTAGGTTAGTTGTGTTTATTTTCAAGTTATGTGTTTTTACTACTGCCTACTTAAAATTTACTCGTAACTTTATCGAAAATAAAATTCGTAAATTTTTTTCTAAGTTAATCAAATTTTCATTAAGTTAACGATAACTTTATAATTTTGATAATATAAGTAAAGTTGAATATAATTCTTAATAATGTAATATTAAATGCTAATTACCCAAGAAGCAAACGTCTGCACTTATCTTTATAATCACTTTGCGTGATAAACTTACTCCTTTGCCAGAGGCGGTAGGCTTAATTGAGTTATATTATTAGCAATCATTTTATAACTGAAACTCATATCTATTTCTTGGAATGATATTTAACAAAGTTATGATTTAATTTAATGTAAAATGATACTTATTAATAAGTACTCTAGGTTTAATGAAATGACTTAATTAGCCAAGTATATCTTTAATTTGGGTGGGGTAATTTATCTATAATATGTATGTATTTACAAAAAAAAAATGTATTTAAGTAGTATATCAGTTGTTTAGAACCTATAACACAAGCAAATATAATTGCTTACTTTGGGACTAGATGGCACTGTGTGAATGTGGTAGAATATTATTATATTATATTATTATTATTAATTTAGAAACAAATCCAGACCTGGTCAGCAATTAAAACGACTCGAAACTGTGGCATCTGGGACCAAAACATGTATGTGTCTTGCAAATCACAGAGACACTTGATAGGGAATTTACAACGAACGAACATGTGTATTCATGAACGGACTTAGCCCAGCGTTGATAGCGAAGACTTCTCCATATCAAACACTAGGACGAGTGTTAGTCATTTTTGTCACAATGTACCACGACACCGATTACAGGAGTGCTTACCTACAGAGCTACAAGCACGAAATTTAGGGTCATTGGTGTTCCAATTTCCATGATATTTCTGTCAATTTTTTTTATAGGTACCACGACAATAGAAAACAGACGTAGGTACCTACGACCCTCCTAATGGTAAGCTGTTACCATAGCCTATGGACGCCTGCAACACCAGTAAACTATTTTTTTTTTATACCATGACGGTGGCAAACAGACGTACGGTCCGCCTGATGGTAAGCAGTTACCATAGCCTATGGACGCCTGCAACACCAGTAAACTATATTGTAAGGTGCTGTCCCATTATACTTATTTACTTTATTGGACAGGTTATAATATAATTTCAAATAGATTATATTATTTCATTACATTTAAACTATAGAAGGAACAATATTAAAGCGAAAATAAAAACTTTTTTCTCTGTTCTGCGGCGAAAATACACTTAAAGAAAAAAATTAAAAACACTATAAATAACTAGCTAGAATCACACGCTCAGATAATTTCCGATCGCTTAATTAATTTTCCAAGTAAACTATATGTTTCTGATATAATAAGGGATTATTTCTAGTCAATTACAACATCCTGCAATAACTTTATCTTTATCTCACTTATTTCCTATGGATGTTTAAATGTTGGAATAGCAATCTGTAATGATATCGTTACAATGTATCTCAATCTCTTTTGTAAGAGATACGATTTCTTTTTAAGTAAGCTTGGTTCATTGTGGTATCGAGGAATTTATTTTCTCCGTTCATTCATAAACAGTATATCATCCTTTGCAGGCCAGTAAGGATTGAATTTTGAAATATTCTTTATTGGTATTTGCCTCCTAAGGAATGCATAGTTAGACGAAATATTATGGGTGTGATATATCTTCGGGGAAAAAGGCATAATGCTATGTGATATTATGAAAGCTTAAGCACCTGCAGTCATATTTAATTTTCTGAGTTTACTACACTTCTTCTTATAGAATGGGCTTGAGGAAGACCCTAGCCTAGTGTAAGAATTAATCAAGTCGCCTAGACGGCTTAAAACTATACTTAACGGCTTTACGTGCCTTCCGAAGTACGAAGACGCTGGAGAATTAAATTCAATCTCATACAAACGGTCACCCATCATGGACTGACCTTGTTGAGCATTGAATAACCTCGATGATCATAACGATCATCTTAGTATCACAATGCTATGAGCCCTACGCTAATAATTTTAACATGATTTCCACCTATATCAGACAGTGAATACGCAAGCTCCGCTGCATTTATCTATATAATAAGAAAAATACTACCAGTTAACGATCGTATTTACTGTGATCTGCTTTGCGTGGCCAAGTCTGCATCTTAACATCGCGTGCAACCAAATCAATGTGAAGACAATCTTAACCTACTTGAGTCTTGTTTGAGTTCAGAAGAGCCTGACGTTTCCGACGCAGCATAACGAGGAGGACAGCCCCGTATTAATAGAATTATAGATGTTTGAACAAGTTATCTGTACATTTATAAAACAAAGTCCTTCGGCGTTTGTCGTATCGAAAATTCAGGCAGCTACCACGATCGGCGTAATTAAATTGAAACGTGGGGCAAATAAATAAGGTTTTATTCATCCATAAAATATATTTAATAATTATCTGACGTAGACCCGTCTTAAAACAATGGACAAAGTAAGTGGCATTTTCACTCTCAAACATCTTCGTGCTGCGGGACTACGGGAGGCACATTAAGCCATTAGTCCCAGTTATTTCTAAATGTAGAATTCATTATCCTAATTTCTAAGTGACTTCACCAATACTTACCTGCAACGAATAAGAAGAAAATTATGAAAATCTTCATTTGCCTTGCCTAATGGACTAAAAGACTTATACCCCAATCTCGTAGGGACACTGTTTCATTTATTTTAGTGCCTGAATTGGCAGAGGAGCAAGCGGCCCGCCGCCGCTCATGGATGTTGGCATTGCTAGGGGCACAGTCAAGCCGTTGCCCACCTTGTGAGGGTAGGTCTCCTTAAATCTTGTTTGAAGAAGGACATGTCGTCAGGCTCAGGAAACACCTTTCTTGACATTTACACACTTTCACACATTCTTGTCTTAATAAATAGTAACCTATTAATATCCCACTGCTGGCCACGGATCTTCTCTATCTAGAGAGCTGAGAGGGTCTAGGCCGATCCAAACACTGGCAAAGAGTTATTATTATTTGTTGGGCTAGAAGCCGTTAGTGGCCTCCTTGCTACCTCGACCAGAATTAATGTGTAGTGCCCTTTGTTGTTTATAGTTCTCTGCGTAGTCTATAGAGGCTAGGAACTTCCAGATTGTCTGAGCAGAGAGAGACTGTATCTCATCTGGTTGCACCTGTTGCTGCACGATAGAGTAAGTTAAAGTACAATACATACCAGCCCCAGTATTTCCGACGACTCGTGTTCTTCGTTCTCCAAACGGTCATCATCCACGACACAGTGGCATGTACACTACACAATTGTCACCTGTCCGTCTTGCTAACACCGGCGTTACTCAACATAATACAACTAGCACTGCACTTGAACACGATTCTACGATACCTGGAACAAGAACAAATTATATATCAGTATTTACATTTACAATATTGATGATCGACTATAGTGAAATAATATTTTTATAGGTATCTCCAGTGGCAGTCGGCAGCAGGCCACATAGCTCGCTGAACTGATGGCCGCTGAGGCAAAAAGGTTCTCGAGTGGCGGCCACATATTGAAAAGCTAAAGCTAAGTTATAAAAGCGGCATAAAATCGCTAGCAGTGGTGTATTTTCAGCAGTGGGCATCATTGGGTAATATGATGATGATGATGATGATCTCACCATCATTATTCTAACCCCACTGCAACTCCTATAAGCCGGGATTAACAGCGATGACCCTTGCGAAAACCGAATTTTGACACTCGGAAGTCCATGAGAATGCCTTATCTACTGTCTTGGAACCCGCAAAGAAATTAATCAGAAGTAAATAGAGGAGTCAGAAAGAATGAATTATCTGATGGCATGATTATTGCGTGGTATAGTAGGCTAAATTCCCTCCACATTCTTTGGAGGAGACCCGTGCCCAGCAGTGGGACGTTTATGGGTTGAAATGATGATGATGATTATTGCGCTTAACATTAATGAGTATGTAAATGACAGTTAATTAGATTAAACATTATTTACACTTCTTTCAGAATCCGTCGCAGTTGGGTAAACGTACAAACAGACAAAGTTACTAGAGTATAAAATAACTGACACCAAACCAAATAAGGTCTAAGATGAGTATCGTCTTTTACAAGTATAGCGGTATTATTAGTATCTTGTAATACAATAGTCACTTTTCGATTACTCGATACAACTTTCTAATTCTCAGGAAATCGATATAAGGTAAACAAAGATATATTGATAGCGATTATCGATTGACCGAATTCGTGAGAGAATCTCGTTTTGTTAAATTTATGTTGGGTGATGATGATATTGGTGAAATTTGTAAAAAGCGATGTTCGATGCATTATTAGTATTTTGTAGTTATGATCAATCATTGTACAGTAATAGCGTGGACCGATTAAACAATGCGACACATGTTCCTCAGTCTAAATATCGTACTATTTCTCAAAAAACATGCCGCTGCCCGTCATCGTGGCCTCCTGCTGGGCTGGACTTATTTAAATAACTTAAAAAGTTCTACCGTTGAATTAAAAAGAAGACACTGACCACTGGATACACGAATGGTATAATAATTTATGTGATTCATGGTAGTTTATTTCGAGTCTAAGAACAGTATATCGTATATCATATTATCCGCAAATTGCACTTCTGTAAAAATTGCCAAGAATATAAAAAGAAAAATTTCAAAAAGAGAAGAAGCAATATCACTTTCCAAATAAAATACTCTACTAAAATGATTTCCTAAGGTGAATTCTCTACTAGTCTAAATATAACATCTGACTGTATGCTTAACGGTCTAAGTACAGCCCAATGTAACGAGACCACCCTTTACTCATTGACACACAAACACAAAACAATTAGTGATAAATAAAACTACTCAATATTCAACTCAACAATTTGAATTTTAACGGAACGAATTTGTTAAACAAATCAATTGTTTCAAGAACAATCGATTTGTGTGCTTTAACTCGGTAGATTTACCAGGCACTTGAGAAAATCTGCATGTAGTGTGTTAAACACGTTAAACTTGTTGTGAGTGGTTAACAATGGACCATTCGGACATTTTTGAAGATACACTGTTTTACTGTGAAGGCACTAAAAGCCCTGCGCTCGGAAAACAATTTAAGTTAACACTATTTTGAACTTTATATTTATAACCAAAATATAAAAAATACCAAATAGATGGCACTTGTGTCTTTTCTCATACCTCGATATGCAGTTCAATCATCTAAAGAAGTCATTCAATTGACATTGAGGCCAAATATTCGAAACTTAGTTGACAGAATTTTTTACATATTTGTAATTAACAAACTGTAACTAAAATCACTAAAATCGCCACAATCACTAGTTTATAAAATACTTATCTGCACGTCAAGAAACAGGATATCAATCTTTTGACCCATGAAAGCTTAGATATTTTATATTTTTACCACAATATTTCTCTTCACAGTTGCTTTTTAGACATAATTATCTTTTGGCATAGAAATCGATTTTTCGAGGTAAATCGATTAAGGTTTTCCAGCATCAATATACTGCTTCTCGGTTGTGTGTTGAGGGTAACGGTACCAATGTGACGCGTCAACACTCGATTCAGTGCGAGTTGTGACTTATACTGAATGCTGTATGTCCAAATAAGCAATTGAATTAAGTTTAGCGGGCGCATTTCTTAGAACATTAAGCGCCTTTTATACGTTTGACGAAGTATTAAGTATAGATGGGATATTGTTGAGTGGTTTTTAAGACAACCGGTTGCTTACACTGTAACGTTGGCTGGAACATTTTTAAATTGAAAACCTAGGTCTATATTGAAAACTAAACTATACAAGTTGAACGTCGTCAATACGCAGTTGCGTCATCAATCAATCAAATTTAGATCATTTTATCAATATAAAATGATCTAAATTTACTTCGAATTAATTTTTTTGAGGATTTATTACAATTTCAAAGATAGTAGATTAGATATTCTGGCTTACAGGAGTTGCAAAGGCGGATGTTAGGGCACTGTCCTGTATAAAACGATCTATAAGAATGAATCTATTGTGGGAGTACTTAACCAAGTGGAGGTACGTTGATTAATGATAATGCCTGGTCAAATTTCGGTCACGGTAGGTAATCCTAAAGTAATAAACGTCCTAAGCTAGCCAAATGTGCAGAAGACACAGTAAACAAGTTTATGAATACAGGTGCACTAAGAGGCTACTCCCTTATTCTGACTATCTGAAAGAAAAGCGATCAGATACAACCTAAAGAAACGAAGCCCAAAAAGAATGGCTTTACGTGCCTTGAAGCTGCTTCAGCTATTCTAACCAGAGATAAATATCCTATTTGTCGCTCTGCAATTGTTTAGCAATAGCCGAATTTCTTAATTTAAACCACGAATCGAACGAACAGGGGATAAGAAAATATTGTTTATTAACTCAAATCTGACACTCTAAAAAGCCAACTCTTCAAGACAATTTGTAAAAGTAAGAAAACAATAAAATTTAGGCAGGCAAATGCGAAACAATAATTTGCCTACTAATCTATCTAACCTATAGTAATATGCCTCTTTAACCCAAATTGATTGATGACAATTAGCTCAGCTTGCAAAAAAATTTACCGTAAGTTGTTCCAATTCTCTAACGCGTCGCGCGATAGGCTTCCGTCAATGTGCGCTCACTACTGGCCGACACATTCACTATACGCAATAATGACACACGGTTGAAATTAATGACTGTTTACTAGACCACTGCCACGGTCGAGGCAACTTACCGGCCCCACAGGCCGGCTGCGTTTACTTATAGAACAAGTGAGTGTTGTACGAAAACGAATATAATATACAGGTTTTTAACGTGCATTTATTATAATGACTTTAAATGAAAAATAAATAAAGCTGAATTCTACTAATGACCCATTTACAGACAACTCGATTGGTCGATTTTAACATCATTGTCAAATGTTTGAAAATTATAGCAAAATTGCATGCAGGTTCCCTAGATGTAGATACCGAACAGAGAGTTCGCACAAAAGAAAAAGACATGGAAGGTCCTGGATTTTAAGAGCATTGCTCAGAGGTGGAACATTACACGCTAACAAAAAATATACTATGTAATAATACAGTTTCTGCCGTTAAGTACAAACTACATAACTACTTATTATTAAAATATAACATTCATCATCATATCAACCCATAAACGTCCCACTATCGCACGGTCTCGGCACGGGTCTCCTCCAATGAATGTGGAGGGAATTTTTCCTAATATACCACGCTCTCCAGACCGCATAGTATAGGGTTTGTATAGAATTTTCCTTTTCTTGCAGTGCTCTTGTCTGCAAAGATTACTGGCACTGGATTACTGACATGGGGTAGTGAAACTATTGTATTCTTAATCCGTCACTACACGGACTATATTAAACGATATAACATTATATCAACCAAAAATATCTGGACTATTCTGTCCAGATATTTTTACAATATATAAATCAAAATCAGAGCGTAAGTTAAAGTTATAACGGAACACACAAACAACGAAACGCCCTAAACCATAACATATTTCGGGCAGTCATGTAAAAAATGACCGGCCACCGATATTTCAATTAGTCTCATAAAGTAGCGCAAGAAAATTTTCCGCGCACTGACTAGAGAAAATTACACTAGAACAAAAATATTTTTAATAATATTAACACAGATAATAGTTAGTGGCAATACAGTAATAAACGGTATATACTGCCCCAGACCCCGATATCTTACCGTGAAATGTATTCATATTCTGCGTACTCACTGGCTAATTATCATTCGCTATTATAATCTTTATTGCCTTTAAATAAAGGCTATGGTTGCTTATGCTTTAATAGCGTTTATTATAATTTGTTATTATCTACTCGTACGGTTAGACACCCCTGATAGTGGATTACTAAATGAAATAAGTATGGGTTCTGTAGTAACTTGTTAAGATAGTACTGTGAAATAACTACCATCCATAGCAATTTAAATAGTAGGTATTTTAAAATACCACTATACAACAATAACAGGGGGATAACTCTAAATTTCGACATTCAACTTGGTCGATTTTGATGTCGCTGTCAAATGTTCGTAAGTGACCGCGACCATATCTTTTCCTTACATTTGACAGCGACATCAAAACCAACTAAGTCGAATGTCAAAATTCAGAGTAGGTAAGCTCTCGGTAATTTTATCAATTGCAATCAACATTTGGGTCCTTTTTAAAGACTTTTTAACCACAAATACGGTACCAATGTGAACTCATTCCTATATCAAATGAGGTGGCAATTTTCTATTTTCTCCGTTGCCAAGTGTCCAGCAAGCGAGTCATTGTTTCAAATGATGTGGTTGCTAAGTAACAGCTATTTACGAAGGACAGGCAAACTTTCTTTTGTTGCTTTTAAGGTTAATGGAAATAAATCGTTCACGTTACACTAGTGACAATTTTTTATCTTAAACATTACTACTATGTAAAACTGTTAGGCTTTTTCTTTCAAATATTACAATATTGTTCAGCACAAAAGACACCAAAAAATTGTAATGAATTCGATTTAGGCGCATGACGGAAAAGGCACAAAAAAAATATACAATCACAAAATGGCATTTACACTAAACCAGCAAAAGGTAAAAAGGCACGGATAACACGTGTAACTTTCACGAGAATGTAAATCGTACACGTGTTCTACAAATGCAAATGACAGGAACATGGTAATAAAATTTTAATACAATATAGTAATGTTCTCAACAAATTCTTACATTCCAAAGCAACGTTAGATAAGATGATAATCAAATGGAACTTACAAATAGATTGAATGGAGTCTAAAGCAACTGAGAGTATGCCATGAGTATAGTTTTTAATCACCGAGGCAAAGAAGAGTTGTTATAAGTTTGACTTGTCTGTGTATCTGTGTCTGTTTATGCTATAAGCTGAAGCTCTAAACAAAAGGGCCTATTTTGTCTGAAAGCTGATATGACCGTGATGGTTTTAGATAAATTTTAATATATTGGTGCAGCCGTTTCAAAGTCATTAACTCTTGTCGGGGGTGACTTAAAATTTTCAATTTTGTTTTTATAAAGTTGATTAAAAAAACAAAATATGATGAACGTAAGCTGAAGACACAAATCATAATAGTTATGTTGCATATACGATGCATGCCAATAATATGTCATTATACATAATTATGAATACGGGGTAATAAGCATGCAGTGGACAAAAATGTACGGATCAAAAAGACTTGTTCTAAGTGTATTTTATATAAATTAATTTATAAAGTTACCCTTCAACACAGCTTGTTCCGTAATAATACAAAGATTTAAAACAAATAACTGCAAATTGAAATCTAATATTAAACTAAATTTAATAAAATTTTAATTAAATTATAATTCAGAAAACACGAACTTTAAAGAACATAGTAAAGGCGTTTATTAGCTTTCATAAATGCTATCATTTAATCGTGTAAACTACACCAACAGATACCGGCTACAATTACGTTATTGTACCTAATTCGTAAATCACGAATCGCTTTCATCTCACAAATGATTATAATAAAATTCCATTACATACAATATCAATAAACTATTTGTATCTCACGATTATCGCATTAATTCATTTGTTTGGCATACATTGACGAGTACCACATATCTTTTGTAAATACATTGTTATCTAACGCAGCAGTGTATATGACTTTTATAGTACTGCTTATTGTGTATTTAGAGCAGAAAAGTTCGTTAATCTTAATCGTTTTGTTTTATCGGCTCATCGTTTTATTTGATGGCAATCTTTTAGAGGCAGTTTAAATACTGTTTGCCGTATTTAGATAAGGCTGATAAGAATTATACTATGGAGGTTATAAAGTTTGCCTGTTATATAGTGTTTTGACGGTCACCTCGTCACTAAATAACACACACACACGAGACAAAAATATTTGTGTGATTTATTGGTTTCGAGTCTGGTGTACTTGGTGTCTGTTAATTGAATGTTAGTATAGTACACTATATTTCCTCCACATTCTTTGGAGGAAACCCGTGCCCAGCAGTGGGATATTTATGGGTTGAAATGATGACAGTCTTTGCAATTACCTTTATTGCCTTTTGACGACTACGTGTCTCAATAAATCATCAGCTACCCATTAATGTCCCACTGCTGGGCTCGGGTCTCCTCTTCTCTATCTGGAGAGCTGAGAGGGTTTTTAGGCCATAATTCACATACGCTGGCCTAGTGCAGGTTGGTGGATCAGACATACACATAAAATTTCTTCTAGGGTATGGGGGTTTCCTCACGATGTTTTCCTTCACCGTTAGCAGGTGGTAATTCAAATGATTAGTACATGTAAATTCCACAAAGTGAAATCCACATTGGTACTGGTGGTCGGAATCGAACTCGGACCGCTAGTTTAGCACGCGCCGGTCTCTTATCCATTCAACCACCATCGCTTTCAGCCACCATCGCTTTATCATCATTTATATGGTTGGTCCTAAATAATGTCATCATTTCAACCCATAAACGTCACACTGCTGGGCACGAGTCTCCTCCAAAGAAAGTGGAGGGAATTTAGCCTACTATAGCACGCTGGCTAGACGGGTTGGTATAGGGTTTGTTTCGAATTTTTCTTTTCTTGCAGTGCTCTTGTCTGTATAGGGTTACTCCCTTAGTCGCTTTTTAAGACACCCACGGGTTGAGATGGGGTATATAGGGATGGGGCTTAATAATGTAGAGGGAATGAAAGACCTTATTCTATATTTTACATAGTTTTTTTTTTGTGTGAATAGTTCGACACTGCATTCATTCTTAAAAAAAAATAGTAGAGTACTTTTGTATGAAATTATCTCTTATTATTCTAATGAAATGTGATGTTTGTGAAGTCTTATACATAATATCTATCTACATATTATTATAAATTATTAAGCTACACATAAAAAGTAAAAATTCGCTCGCAAAATTACCGAAAAAAATTAATCACCATATCTCATTGTTTTTTTCTCATCACACACCTGTGTAACGACCCAACTTTCTAGAATAACTCTTAATCAGCAATAAATAAAGACCAAAATCAGATACCGATCTTAAAAGTGGAGCTCTACTACAAGAGCTTTGACGCACAATCTTCAGTAATGACCAGTTTTGTTGACCTCTGTGTCAGTCTGAATTAAGGCATTTTCTTCTTTGGATAAAAAGAACGGGAGTCAGAATACACTGGTCGTATATTTGAACACCTCGGGCTATTAATGGTAGTAACTTATATGACATTGAGCCTGTCTATTTACGAAGTAATGATTTGTAATAGATAAGATGATCTGTTATTATATTACAGTTAAAAAAATATGTTATGCCATTTTCAATTACTGCCTTCTTATTCATTCTAAACATAATTATCTAGACAATGGTCCTGGTTATAAATCTTGGGGTAACTACAGCCATTTTTATTATAAGGATTTATATATATGGCAAGCTTTTTCTAAGTAGACTACTGGGATCAACATCTCATGATTTTTATCGATTAGTACCTATCTTGGTCGGTTAGTAGATATTTGTTAGAAACCAGCCAGTAATAATGGGGAACATAATATTATTGAACTTTTTCCACATAGGAGTATACTTACTATAATTTTTTTTACTAATCAATCAATTAACCACTGCTAGGCACGGGTCTCCTCCAAAGAATGTAGAGGGAATTTAGCCTACTATACCACGCTGGCCAGACGGGTTGGTATAGGGTTTGTTTCGAATTTTCCTAATCTCGCAGTGCTCTTGTCTGCATAAGGTTGTGAGGAGTTGAGATAGGGTAGTGACATTATGTATTCTTAATATAAAAGTAATCTTTGTGCTATTCCAGATTATAATCTATCTGTGTACCAAATTTCATACAGATCCTTTCAGCCGTTTAGGCGTGATTGAGAGACAAACGTCCATCCATATATTTATTTATCCATCCATCCTAACGTTTGCATTTAAAATTATAAGTAGGATTAGTAAGATTATTGTATATTGCCGAATTCTTTAAAGTCATTCAAAATGTTTGCAATTAACGCAATTTCTCCTATAAATCATCATCATCATATCAGCCCAACGAAGTCCACTGCTGTACATAGGCCTCACCTAATTTACGCCACTGCGAACGGTCCTGTACCGCCTACAACCAACGGCCGCCCGCAACCCTGACCAGGCCATCGGTCCATCTGGTGGGGGGCCGTCCCACGGTGCGCCTTCCAATACGTGGCCGCCATTCGAGAACCTTTTTCCCCCAATCGGCCATCACTTCTCTACTACTACTACTGTACAAAATTCCTTGTATTAGTCTCAGTATCATTTACCAATGACTCAAATATATCTCGCTAACTACACAGTAAATGAATAATGGAGTAACAATCTCTATTCGATGGACCGTGAATCTTCGAACAACGAACATTGTTTATAGAAGTGAAACGATTCGTCGTGGCTATACAAACATTTTATTACAATTTACTTTTATTGTCATATTTTAATATCTATAGCTGAAGAGTTTCTTCTTTGTTTATACGTTTGAACGCGCTAATCTCAGGAAGTTCTGATTCGATTTGAAAGATTCTTTTAGTGTTGGACAGCCCATTTATCAAGGAAGGTTATTATAGAACATCACGTTACAGCCAATAGGAGCTGAGCAGTGGTGAAACAAAAGCGACGGGAGCGAAGCCCCGAGCGGCTTGTAGTCTATACATACAAATAAATAAAATTGGTGTGTCTATTTGTAATAAAATAACTGCTTTTTACTACATGCATTTGAATGTGTATACGGTACATATACCAAAATAACTTTTTTTTCAATTTTTGTCTGTATGTCTGTTTGTTCTAGCTAATCTTTGGAATGGTTGGACCGATTTCGACGGGACTTTCACTGGCGGATAGCTAATGTCACAAGGAGTAACTTAGGCTACTTTGGTTTAGAAAAAATATCAGGGTTCCGTAAGAAAAAAATTAAACTTCATGAATGCGGGACAAGTTGTCCACGCGAACAACACAGCTAGTTCCTAATAAATTCAATTGACATGCTTGGGAGAGTTGTTATTGTAGATATGGTTGCCGGGTTTAATTACCATCGTATTGGTGTCGTACTACTGGGTTCGGATCTCCACTCCTGTATCTAAAGAAATGTGAGTGATTAGACTATAAATCCACACACGCTGACTCAATGCGCGTACATATTCATTTCAACCCATTAACGTCCAACTGCTGGGTCGGGTCTCCACCAAATAATGTGGAGGGAATTTAGCCTACTACACCAAGCTGGCTAGACGGGTCGGTATAGGGTTCTTGCAGTGCTCTAGCCTGCATAAGGTGAGGTACTCCCTTAGTCGCCTTTTAAGACGCCCATGGGTTGAGATGGGGTAGTGACATTATGTATTGTTAATCCGTTACTACTCGGATAGACCGGATAACCGGACAGATGCACCTATAATAACCAATAAGTATTATAAGTCTGTTATCAGTGGGTTTTCATTACCGATTCTTTATTCTTTATACCTTTGTATATGAACCCTACCCTTTAAATTAAGACGACTGTAACATGTGGTTGAAATAATGGCAATGCTAGTTACCATTGAATGATCTTGGGCTCACAATGAAAGTGGCATGGCCGCATTACATCCGATGAAGACATTACAAAAACAAATGATCTACCATAGTACTTAATGAACCGTGTTAGAACCAACTTTTGTTTCGTATTGACCTGTATATTAATGATTGATCGATTATTTATGAATCGAGTCGTAGGTTGCGTACCTTCGATTTTTGTAAATTACCATTTAACTTTTTATTCTTCTAAGGCCAAATCGGAATCTCGACATTCAAGAAAAAATAGATACAGCCGCTGTCGTTTTCAAACATTTGACAACAATATCAATATCGACAGTGGAAAGTCGAGATTTCACCCGTGCGTCGATGAGTACACAATTTTATCCTACCCAAAAGTTAGGAACTTCGCCTCACAATATCTAGGTACATTACCGTGTTCATTTCAGGTACGGGTATATAGTATGTATCTATAATGTTAAAAGACTACACCAGCTAAATATTTACTTCATAATTACACCAAAATTCAGGAACTTTAACTAAATACTTTAGGAACGTAGTCTATGATAGACTACGTTACGTAAGTAATATAACGAATAACCAACAATTCTATAGAATCTCTTTAAACCCAAAACTATCTTGACCCCACAAAACGACGTTGACGTGTCAAAATTCCTCATAGTACTTAGTTCAAATATTTGAACGTAACAGCACCTAAAAGTACCAAGTCACGACACTCGTACCTACCGAAGTCCGACAATCGTACGTATTTCACATCTCTCTCAATCGATCATGTGGGAGCAAGAAGTCCAATACCATTGTCATTTTACAGTTACATGGACGAACATAAATTATTCATGTGTCCCCAAAATATGGGCGTGTTTCTTGTGAATTCGCGGCTTGACAAGACAATTCCTATTTTATTGAATGCAAGTGTAAGCCCGAGTAAAATTTATGTAGAGTTCAACCCATTAGTAGTACTAAAAATTACATTACCATTAAACTTGTATTGTAAACTATTGATTTAACGCCGTAGGATAATTTGATAATTTGAATATTCGCAAAATTCTTTTGCATTTTTCTGAAGCACAGCACGCAGTCTTTAATTCGAATTAAAACATTATTTCAGTGTTGGATAGCCCATTTATCAAGGAAAGCTAAGACTAAGCTAAGCTAAGTAAGCTAAGCTAGACTATATTGTAAGTATTGTAACCCTACCCAGGACAAATCTTTGTGTGATAAGCATGATTGTTTGTTCTGTCTGGGTGTAATTTATCTATAATACGTATTTACAAAAAAAATTGTATTTAAGTAGTATTATATCAGTTGTTTAGTATATAACACTAGCATATATTATAGGTATTTACTTAATTTGGGACTAGGTGGGAATGAAACTCCGGGCAACAGCTTACGAATATATATTTCATAATCATCATTTTTTGTTTGTTTAGAATTATATTATAATGTATTTATCTATTAATATTATTATTTTTGAAAATTTTATGACATCTTATGTATTTATATTATGACATTTTATTTTGTATTATATGTGTGTATACGTTTTTATGTAATTGAGCCTCAGTTGCTTTAAAAAAAAAAAAAAAGAAAGAAAACAAAAACACTAATAGTTTTAATACGCAACTCACAGGTGGAATAATCTCGCAAGCCGTAATCATAAGAGCTCCTCACTTGATAATGAGAGCGATGTTGCATTAATGCCCGAGGAAAATCGGAACAATTGTTTATGAGATCACTCTGCCGTTATATTTTTAATTTCAAATGTCTTGCTTCGCTGGACAGATGGACTTGCAACGTTATAGACGCGGCGTGTGTGTACATCTATTAAAATTGTTGATTCTTATTAAATTTACGTGTTGTTTAATGAAAAATGAACAAAAAATATTAATAAAATAAATTTGTTACCCACTCATTTTTATATTATGATGATTTTTTTACATTTTATATTTCTGCTAGCTGTTACCGAGCATCTTTGTTTGGCCACTCTGCTCATATTGGTAGTAGCGTTATGTTATTTAACCTCTATTATAGCTTTTCTCGATAAATAGGCTATCCAACAATTATTCCCGATATGCTAATATCGGGAATAACGCGCGCTTCAAACAAACCAACAAAAATCTCTTCAGCTTCATAATATTAGTATAGATTAACTAAATAACCACACTATGGACATAATTATGTCTACTCATCTACTTGATTTATTGGATTTAAATTAAGAATTTGTTTAAATCTTTTTTTTTTATAATTTTGAATTACACACTCTTATCTTCAAGAAGAGTTTCTATAATTACTTTTTTGTTTTTTTTTTTTGTTTTCTAGACAGAGGAGACAGAAATGGGATCTATTGCAACTTGTATCAGACGGTCTCACAGAAAAACTGTTGAAATCTAATCTTTTTTTCTTGTTAATTAAATGCCATTGTATCATCTAAGTGTAAATTACAATTAGTTAAGAGAAGACCTACACTCGATCGTAATAGAGCAAGATTTCTCTTATGTATATTGTCGCACACAATAATGAGCCTGTTTTTATCCCTTACATATTCTGAAATGACAATATGAATGTAAATACACGCCTACTATGTTGCAAACATGCAGCATTTTGATTTAAGTATTAAATTATAGCCTTACTTTGTTCGTACATTTCCATATAAGCCTAACGTTTCCTTGATCAAACATTCGAATTCAATCGTCTTGCAATAGGCGGAAAGACTTATGCAAATCACTACTTATATATAGAAATATGTTTGATGACATACTGTAAATCCCTTATCAGATAATTTTGCGCCATAAACCACGTGACATATTTGACCCGTGCCGTGTCTATGTGTTCTCAAGTTACGAATTCTTACGGTACATTTGCTCTGCAGGTTGCGTGTATGGTACATGGTCGAGGTGGTTCTGCGACACGTTTCTGCGACAAAACCAACAAAATTAGACGGCGATTTAGTCTGGGGGATTTTGTTATGATTTGTCTCATTAGTGTTCGTTATTACGGTGAAGAAGAGCAATTTGGGCCAGATGTTCGCGACGTGATTTTAAATTGGCATAACTTATGACACAGATTGTTATATTAAGGCCACTATAACATGTATATTAGTGGTCATTGGAGTTTTTGTTTTCATTAGCATCGTTTTAATAGATAGCAAATGCTAAAATGCGCTCCGAGGCTTCGATTGAAGAACTACCCCCTGTTAACTTTTGGTAGATTTACAAAATAAAATAACTATGTCAATTTTCGCATTAGTTCTGCAATAGTACCTACTGCAAGTATTGATCTAGGCCTGATTAGCCAAAGTGTAAAAACTAAAATTTGACAATTCAAAATGTTTAGTGGATAATTTGTTAGAGAATAGATACAAACATATTAAATATTTTCGCGCCCGACTTCGCCTACATAGCCAACGGTAACCAGGATAAATTACAACCTACGTGGTATTTTGATGTAAAACCGTATACGATATAGTTTCATTATTAAAATCACCCTCATTATCTTTCAAATCCATACTTAATATTATAAAGCTGAAGAGTTCATTTGTTTGTTTGGTTGAACGCGCAAATCTCAGGAACTACTAGTCCAATTTGAAAAATTATTTCCGTGTTGGATAGCCCATTTATCGAGGAAGACCCAAAGCAGTGCCTAAAAGCGAAGCCCTGGGCCTCAACTAATTTAAAATAAAGTACCTAATGATTCACCCTGGCATCGTCTGGGTATGATTTTTCGACTACTGCCGTGAATTTTCCAATACATAACTCAAATTTATGGTTTTCAGTGTGTGACAGTTGGTAAATTGAAGAAAATCATCAACATCTCGCAAATTTTAAAAGATTTTTTGTTCGATTTATAATGTGACACACATGAATGCACCTAAACGAGTGAAACTATGTAAATGGAATCACCTACTATATCAATTTATTAGTAAATCGTATTGGAGACTAATTACATTCATGAATAAAAGATAAATATCGGAGTGTCTAAGATACAGCAGAATGCTGCCGGTATGATTGTATATACGTTATGTTTCTAATACAAGAAACCAACATGTTCTATGCAATTACTTCAAAATTCTATTAGATAACGCGAGCAGGATAAAGATTTTCTTATATGTATAATAAATTCAACAAAAATAAATTAGCCATGTCGTCGAGTTTTTCTCTTTTGTACACTCGGTAATTGGATTTTTATTTATTCATAGATACGGAAAAGTAATTTAAGTACGAAAAATAGTCTACTTTTTTATCAATGTTATCACACTGTTAAGTAAACTTCTCCATAGTCTGTTTCCCTTAATTCATAGTGCATATCATTAACAATTCGATACATCATTATACATATCCTGCATTGCCCTATTTGCAATTAAGTCAATAGCAACTTTCAAGTCAGGGTTTCAAAGCCGTTACCTACATAAAAAAGCCCCATTTTCCTCAAAAAGCGTGTGTAATACATTATACAACACATGTCTGTTTAGTATGATGCCTATTAATTATTCTAAGGTCCCGTTCTTTCGGACGAAGCAGCCATACGAACGGTAGCGCTTACTGTTTGTAGAACCAAATGGTGTTGTGAAATGTTTACGTAAATATGTGGGTTACTTGTAAGGGATTCTACGTAAAAGCTTCTTGGACAAATATTTTAGTTATTTATCTAAAGTTATGACTGTAGTTTGAATTGTGAAACGGGAATACACGCGATCATAGGTAACAGGTAGTTAATAATTTACCTTATTTTGCCAGAGTTTTGACAAAAAAAATACCTAAGAAGGTTTTTGGTTTTACAGGACACATTTCTATCTCGTCAAATACTAACAATAATTTCTTCATTAGTAGGTTAGTAGGACCTATAAGATCAAAAATTGTAGTATGAGTAATTTTGGCTATTTGTCATTTTAGTAACACGGGATAAATCTCGCGAAATTCCAGTGTAAATGTCAAAAAACAGTACAGATAAAAGATTATTCAGCAACTGTTTCACACTCGAAGAGGATACACTTCTCTGAGCAACGAAGCGTAAGCCCCATTTAGTAGAGAGAGCCACGATGAACAGTATAACATTAATAAATTAATCATGATTTTATGGAATTCCGCTAGCTCGCGCCGCACCGCAATATTTAGGGTACCGCGGTAAAAATATTACATGACGTATGTGCTTTCTAATATGTATTTGCATTTCTGTACAATAATCTTTGAGCATGGTCGTGACGTCAGTGTACTTTCTTTTTTTTACAGTTTAGGTATAATTTGAATTTAATCCTTTTTTTAAATTAATTGTGTGTTATGATGTTGAATGTCTCAGCGGTCTGTGTAAAAAAATGTACGCTATATCCTACAGACTAGATTTGTATTAATAACGGACATTTTTATTTTATTTTTTATTTGATCTTATTATATTTATCTAAATTTTCATATTTACGATCTACATTTAGTTTTATGTATATTTCATTTTTGACTGTTTCATACAGGTAGAAATTCCAATATAATTTTAAATATCTCTTTTTTATTTAATAATCATAAAAAAAACTTATTTAATTACCTACACGAAGAATTGCCTATCACAATCGGTTACCGTGCAATTCAAGTGAGATTCCCTCACGGAACCCAAGCGTATACGGCAACAAACTTCTCAGGCAAGTGAGAGTTGGTAAAGACTAGGTATATGTGTTAATAGTAACGTTAACAGATTACGTGCGAGCCAACATTTTTATTGTTAACGGTTTTATTTGTGTAGTTACTGAAAAATTACTTTTTTGACACGAATTTTTAAATTCATTTAGTATACTGCTATGTACGACTGGTTTGTCTTCGAAATGTCTGTGATAATGGTGTGATATTATAAATCCCTAAATAAAATACTCCCTAGAAGTTGGAAACATACATTATGTTATTTTAACTGTATAAAACAAAACAAAATAAATATTTAGTTCTCGAGAAAAGTGAGTTTTTCCAACGTTTTCTCTGATATAGTCCATAGTTATTATATTATTATTATTATATTACATTTCTCGATACTGTTCTCGATATTTTTCTAAAACGAGAGTCCTATTTTCGTTTCCGAGACAAATAAAACTAGTTTCCAAAATCTTATTTCTTATAAACAATATTATTACAACAGGGAAACTACTTCGTAACTTTTCCCATATTATTTTCACACTAATTGACGCCCATATAATCTACTTATGATTTTAATAGCTACATTAATAAATTCTACTTATCTCATTAATTATAATGCCAGATTCTCTAAATATAAATTACATTGGATTTTATTTTGACGTACCAGTTAACGAAATAGAATTTGAATAATCCGGACATTCTTAGAACGCGTAAATCAAAAATATGTATATAGAAAGTTTCCTAGAAGATAATTCAATAAAGAGACAATTGTGTGATCGGAAGCTTAAACTATTGTACTGTTAAGATTTATTTATTTATATTCAGAATATTAATCGATAAAATATATTAAATATACTTGATATCTTTGACTTGACTTTGTATGAAACGGTTAATATCACCTAACTGTTATATACCAAACTACAGACAAGAAAATACTACATACTTAATATAATACGCAAGTGTCTACCAAAATTTGAAGTAAGTATTATATATGGGTAAGGGCGTGGGGCCCTCAAAATAAAACACAGAACTGATATAAAGTTATAGTATTAATTTTAAATGTCAAGAAGAGCGTGCACTGCACAAGAAATTAGAATAATAATGAGCCCTCAGTTTTCGACGGATGCTCCGACGAAGACTCGGTTCGAATTTGAATTAATTGATGATTTTGAATTTTAAATTATTAAAAGTAAATTAAAAATAAATCAAAAGAGATCCAAAAGTTGGTCAAAAGAGGTGCAGTTGTGCAGGACATAGCCTGCAACGTGTGCAACCGTTACAGGCTTCTTTGCTACATCTAGAATTACTTCTACTATTATGTGGGTTTCCTCACGATGTTTTCCTTCACCGTCATCAGATCAGTCATATGACTCATCATCATCATCATCATCATATCAGCCCAACGACGTCCTCTGCTGAATATAGGCCTCATCTAATTTACGCCACTGCGAACGGTCCTGTGCCGCCTGCAACCCTGACCAGGTCGTCGGTCCATCTGGTGGGGGGCCGTCCCACGATGCGCCTTCCAATACGTGGCCGCCACTCTAGAACCTTTTTCCTCCATCGGCCATCAGTTCTACGAGCTATCAGTTCTTTCCAGTCATATGACTAGTACATATTACACAAAGTGCAATTTATATTGGTACTGCCGATCGGAATCGAACTCGATCTGCATGTCTTGAATGCCGGTAACTTATCCGTTTGGCCACCATTGCTTGTGATATTATACTAATGGATCAATAGTATATTACACTACACGGTGTTCAGAAGGTGCCTTAAAGGAACCCTGAATATCGTGTGCTAATAAGCTATTTAGTTTCATTCAAAATATATATTTAGCGTAGACTGTAAAACGCAACCCTATTAAACTTAAGCTTGAATGACTGGCCTGTTGGTCTAATGGTTAGTGACCCTGACTGCTAAGCTGGAGGTCATGGGTTCGATCCCCACCCAGGACAAATCTTTGTGTGATGAGCATAAAGGTTTGTTCTGTGTCTGGGTGTAATTTATTTATAATATGAATGTATTTACAAAATAAAATGTATTTCATTAGTATATCAGTTGTTTAGTACCCATAACACAAGCAAATATAATTGCTTACTTTGGGACTAGATGGCGCTGTGTGAATATGGTAGAATATTATTATTATAATTAGTTTGTTTATTAGCATTGACCTTTAGAAGAAAGTATAATTCGTTCGTTACCGGTTCACACAGAAGAACATCCTCAGTCCAAAAACATCGGCATCGGATATTAAAACCGCAGGGGTCACTATTCGATTAATAAACTTAAAAACAAAACAACCGACAGCGACAGTCTGTGTGTAGTTCATTCATTTTCAAGAAATAATTAAATGAATGAACAATAATATTAATGACATGCGTATAATATAAATATAACAATGTGTTAAAAGTTATGGCGTTAGGACACCAGTGCTTAGCGTAAATAATGTAACTAGCTGTTAGCCCAGAGCTTGGCTCCCGTGGATCTTTATGTGACTACTCAGCTCCTACTGGTCGAAGCGTGGTGTTATATAGCCTATACTTAGCTATGTTATATGGCCGTATAGCCATCCTCAATAAAGGGGCTATCCAAAACTAAAAGATTATTTTTCAATTCGAACCCGTAGTTTCTGAGATTAGCACGTTCCAACGAATAAACAAATTCTTCACCTTTATAATATTAGTAGGTATATAAAAATAATATTACCTAAAAGCCGGTACATAGCATAAAAATTATGGATATAAAAAATTTGAATAAAAAGTTTATTGGGATTCTGCATTCCGATACACTATTTAAATCAGTCTGTTAAAAGAAAATTGGTTAATATAGCTGATAAAATTACGAACTTCTGCCTTCAGGTGAAAAGGCGTGACACTATGTTAAGGTTTTATTTTATGTGTCTTTTTGTGTTTAATTTACACTTGAAATCAAACATTAAGCAATTACCTAAAAGCAGTATAGTTTTAACATAACGGCTATATGTATCTAATCAAACCACTTATCTAACTAATTATTTAATTATATTTTCAGTTACTTAGAAGCCGCTATTTGCAGGCACAAGTATAGTGCGTGAAATACGAGTATGTTCTTTTTTGTAACAAGACAGCTCTAATTATATTATATTACAGTTACTTTAGTCTCATGTTAATGATATATAGAATGATTATTAGAGGTGGGACGTACTGTTACGTGGAACTGTAACTATGAAAGCGTGTTTGTAGTAAAAAAAATCAGTTTATTATTAACATAATAACCATTGGTACCACCATACAAAAATAATAATTATAATAATAATAATAAAAAAATGTACTGCAAGTTTAAATGAAGAGCCCACAAACCGCAAGGCAGCTAGTGGCGAGCTGAATGTGAGTGGCGACACTGCGGTCCTGAATGCCCCTGAGAGTCGGTCTAGGCCTCGTCTCCAGCACGTCTTTGTTGGCTGGCTGGAGTGGATCTCCAAGAGCGACCACACGACTCTCAACTCTGGCTTGCCTTAACCAGCCGACCAGAGAGGGGTCGCCAGAGCTATATGCTCGGGGGTGGAAGTGTCATTTTTCAATGGCATAATTACGAGGAAACCCGCTCCGGGTCTCCGCTTGGGACCCGCGATGGCGAAATCGGCGCCGCACCGCTCGACACCCCTAGCCGCGCACTACGGTGTTGCCCTGAGACCCGTGGACTTCGGCCCATGTCGGTTGTGGAAGGGGCCCATCTAGTGTAAGGCGAGTCACCGTCTGCCCCAATCCTCATTTAACAACATATATTCACCGCTAGAGGAGGCAAGCAGGCGACGTAGTTCCCGTATGCCATATATCACCATTCCACCGAACACCCAAACCCATAGCCCAATTTTATTTGACTCCATAACATCATTCAATAGCTTTACACTTATCAGTGACAAATCATAGCTGTACTACAATAGTGCAGCTGTGATATGGCAGCGGTAAGTGTCTCATCCCATTCTAAATTAAAATTCTTTAAGGGCCTCTGCGTGTTGGACCTGTGTCCCCGCGTAAGCCTTCCAAAAAGACCGGGTGTACTTCTCACCTTAGAAGTATAGCCGTGAAAAAAGAGACATAATAATAATATTCTACCACATTCACACAGCGCCATCTAGTCCCACAGTAAGCAATTATATTTGCTTGTGTTATGGGTACTAAACAACTGATATACTACTTAAATACGGTTTTTTTTTTTGTAAATACATACATATTATAGATAAATTACACCCAGACACAGAACAAACCTTTATGCTCATCACACAAAGATTTGTCCTGGATGGGGATCGAACCCACGACCTCCGGCTTAGCAGTGAGGGTCACTAACCACTAGACCAACAGGCCAGTCATTCAAATTTTCAAAAATTCAGTCAGTCAAAAATTCACCACAATCACTAAAGTCACGCTCAAAACTGTCCCCAATATACTGTCAAGTTATTATTTTTTTTTAATACTTTACATTACATACGGATTACAATGGCTTTTCAAAAGCAATAAAACTTTATGACGTTCACACCTCATGACAGTTAAACAATTGTGTGACAATTGAGCTCTTTTTGAGCTCTATTTTGAGCGCCGTTTTTCGATTCTATGAAGAAAGTGTAAGTCGTGAGAACCGAATATCACGCAAGCATGGCCGCAGGCGACTGCTAGCTCCTATATAAAAATGTATTAATTTAGTTTCTTTTAGCGTCAAACAATTTACCAATTAAGTTTAGATTGAGTCAATAAATTACATTGAGGCTTAATTTACTCTTCACTTCTATAAATGGCTGAAGAAATTAATGACTTGTATGGAGGATAATCTATTTGGTCCTTAATTGAGAGGTTTTACTGGTTTTCAAGTAAAGAATATAATCATTTATCAATGAACTTACACCTTTCGATATATTCTTGTAAATTAATCAATACGAGTACATGCATGGTTTTTAAAACCTGTGTGGTTAGGGGTAAACCACTGACCACTCAGGTTTTAAAAGGTTTTAAGAAACCACCCTTTCTCTTTCTCTCAATGACAAGTACTAGTAGTAGTCCTAGACTAGTAGTCCTTGAGAGGAAGAGAGAAAGAGAGGCCAAAACTTTGGGCTTAGAATCGAAAAAACTTTAAATATAGACGTCAAACCAGATTCTTGGTCTATTGACCAAACTATGTTTCATTTTATTAGCTTTATAAAATCTTATTGAAAATATAATTACAAAGCAATTGTCGTCAAACGCCTGTAGCATAGCAAACAATTTAAGCAGACATTAATCATTAAGGTAGGTATACAAACTATCATCAATGACGGTAGCAAAGAGATAACGACTAATTCCCAAAGTAATACCTCACAGATCTTGACTAGAAAAGCTAGAAGACCATAGATACACAGTAATAGAAAAAAGTTTAGTTATTTAATTTTTTCTTTTATATTTAAGAACAACAAGAATAATTTGTATTGGATAAACTATGTACGTGTAGGTACATACGCCTAAAAGGACTAATCGATTTAAAAATAATTGATATCATCCTATCGGTAATATTGAAAATTACACAAACAAAGACGTGATTATAAATATTTAAATGTTAGAGATTCTAAAATTTAAATATTTTAGCATAAAAAGTGCGTACAAATGGAATTTAAAATTATACTTTTAAATTGAACTGGTTTAAAGAAATTTATGATTAGGATACTTAAAATTTCTCCGGTGTTTTGACGCACTTTCTTCTGTCTAGGAATGATTTAATTTTAGAAGAATTATTTGCGTATGAGAATAATAATTTCATTAAAAAATCATAACCCATAAACGTACCACTGATGAGCACAGGTCTCCTCCAAAGAATGCGGAGGGAATTTAGCCTACTATACCACGCTGGTCAGATGGGTTGGTATAGGGTTTCTTTCGGATTTTCCTTGCCGTTAGTAATATAAAAAATAAATTAATAATCAAATAAATTGCTTAGATAAAAATAGCCAATATTTTTATCTCAATACAAGCAAATTTTCTAATTGCGATTGAAATAATATCATGTGCTGTATATGCCTAGGCTACTGGGAAGGAAATTACGTCGTAACAGGGATAATAATAATAACTAAAGCCATAGCTGATCTGTGCCTTATTCATACCATACATAGCTCATGAAAAAAAAAGTTTGAGGGCCTACTTAGAATCATTATATACTTCTGAGTCGATTGCAAATGACATCAAAATCGATTACTAAAGTCGAATATCAAGATTCTGAGCAAGACCTCTAGAAATGATAAAGCAGATCGATCAAATTGAGGTCCCCATAAAAACTCGTATGCTATGATTTCGATACTCATTCGGGATCAAAAGCTGTGAGGTATATAATATGAACTTTGTGCTTCTAAAGTACAACACAAGAATTACAACATACGACTTGTATATTTATTTCTTTTATTTTATCGACTGGCCTGTTGGTCTAGTCGTTAGTGACCCTGACTGCTAAGCCGGAGGTCGTGGGTTCGATCCCCACCCAGGACAAATCTTTGTGTGATGAGCATGAAGACAGATACAGAACAAACCTTCATGCTCATCACACAAAGATTTGGTGTAATTTATCTATAATATGTATGTATTTCCAAAAAAAAATGTATGTAAGTAGTATATCAGTTGTTTAGTACCCATAACACAAGCAAATATAATTGCTTAATTTGGGACTAGATGGCGCTGTGTGAATGTGGTAGAATATTATTATTATTATATTATTATTTAGCCGAAACAAAATTGATCAGTGATATGTTTTAATACTTTAACACTTACAGTCTGCGTATAAATTTTAGAAATCACCTAATTATGTGCTCTCATACAATTACAACCAATTGACAATAAAAAGAATAATCTTGCCGTGTTCCCATGTTCTAAACTAGTACCTTGTATACAAAACTGTACATGAAACTACTGACACAGTGAGACGGCGCTTGCGCATGCGTGGCGCGTTGATGTCTTTTGTACGCGGCTTTTAACGTGTCATGTTTTCTTCGCTCTTATCTTATCGTTTACAAAGTGAGAAATACAAATCCGCTGAGAAATACAAATGTCTTTAATTTCTTTTATATATTTTAGAGTCGGTTTTTGTGTTCGGTGTCTGCAGTATCATTTATGTGGATATTAATTGACTGTAATATTAATAATTATTTTTAATACTATACTATAAAATTTTGTTTTATTTGGCACGATTGATGCATATGAAAGTTGAACGAAATTTGTATAGATTTAGATTTTTTTTTGCATGAAAGAAAATGCTAACACACTGACACACTTAAAAGCGTAGCGAAAAGCGGATTTTCACCGTTGCGAACGTTCAAAACACGTTATTTTACCAATTGGTAACGCATTTCTGAATTATCACACTGAAACCAAAACATAACCCAAATACCGTGGCCGTAGCCGTCAAATAAAAGTTTATTTAATACATTACTTACCGATACAAAAGAGTCGTCTAATCCCACCCTTACACAAGTCCACACAACACAATTCAAATTAGAACAACAAAATAGGGTTGCGCCACGCACGTGTCGATAATAGTTTAGTGTAGCGTGCGCGCGACGTGTGGTCGATGCGAGTGCCGCGAGAGACTGGCGCGCCGCCGCGTCTGGCTCGCACCTGCCGCCCGGCCCCCGCGCTTAGTGACAGGTGGAAAGTAACATCGATATCGATACTTTGGACGATCAACGAGCAGTCACACCTCGACGACCGTAAACATGAGCGTGGGCGTCACAAAACTGCTGTCAGTTCAACAGGGGTCACTAGTCACCACACGCAGTGCAGATTAAATATCCCGTTTTCAACGGACAATAAATCCAGACTTCCTGGGTGAACGCAAAGAGATACGATCCAATTCTATTTGTAGTGTGCAAATGTTATTTTATAAACGATTTACCTTTTCATTTGGATTAAATCTAAAATCAAACTTACACGCATACGGTATAATTTAATTGACAAATCATTTTCTATAATAAATAAATATAACACACACGTGAAACATAAAAGTATCAGAATCTTTAAAATAGCTCAAAAGCAACTACATAATAATATACAGAGCCATAAACGAACATCTAATTTGCTCTTTTTTTTAAACTGGTATCGATATCGATATTAATATATCGAACTCACCCACCTCTAACTATACGTAAGCAATGTACTGATCAAATTAATTACCGCCTCATCTCGACTCCACA
Source organism: Laspeyria flexula (assembly GCA_905147015.1). Taxonomy (NCBI): domain Eukaryota; kingdom Metazoa; phylum Arthropoda; class Insecta; order Lepidoptera; family Erebidae; genus Laspeyria; species Laspeyria flexula. Next base: position 12,316,400 of record LR989960.1, on the reverse strand, counting down.
ACGCTCTCGATCAGAACCCATCACCTTTCTCTTTTTCTCACCTAGCAGATATTTTCTGTCTCATTTTAATTTATAAAAAATGCTTAGATACTTCGGTAGTAGTGCGTGCTGAATGTGAAACTGTAAGTTTCACCTGTGGCTTGAATGAGGAGTGTTGATGGACATGTAGTATTTAAGAGAATATTTCCTATGGACTCCTATTCATTTTCCATTTTCTCCATAAGCAATCTAAGAAATGTATAGAATATGCTTTCATTCGATAATTCTACTACGTCGAGTATTGCAGATTCGATTCTCGTGCGTGATAATAATTGTGTGTTCGTGTATATTTTCTGCGTTTTCATAACACGTAAAATGTACCCTAAGATTTTTTTCTAGAAGTAGTGTAGTTTTTTCAAGAAGTAACCCAACACATTAATACATTATTGCGAAATGTATGCTGCTATTGTACTCGCTAGATGAATTCGGCAAAATTTTAAATAATGTTTAAAGTTAAAGGAAATTCGCTATGAGGAGAAAAATTGGAAAAACATTGCGCTGAAAAACGTAAAAATATTTATATATAAAGGAGGAAAGAGAAAATAGTTTCTGTAGTCATGAGAACCTTATTTAAAAGCAAGGTTTAAATAAAATTACTGTTTTATTTTTTTTTAACTTTTATGAGTGATGAACTGATGACTCTTTTAGAAAATGAAAACAAGTAGATATATAAAATAATATATATTTTTATTATTACTATCTTATAAGTAATACAAAAGTATTTCTTCATGAATTCTCTGTTTCCTTGTACCTGAAAACATGAATTATACTATTACTTATAGTCCAGTAGGCAGCGTTAAAATTCAGCAGTCATTTGGCATTTCCCTTGAAGTTTGACTTTCAGAGTTTCCACTGTAATAATAAAAATATCAACAACAATATTGAAATATCAACTTACTTGCAAGATATACATGTATAAAACACGGTTTGCCCTTCATCAGCAGATCTCAACTGTAGTGTAGCGTAAGACATTCTATCGTGACCACACTTGGGACATCGTCTTTCTACTACGGGCCCTTCAGGACCGTCCAAGTTTAGCAATTTTTTATGTGTCACCACTGATACTGTGTTGAAGTGAATTGTGTAGTCAAATTTGAGGTTACTAAAGCCTGGAAAAAAAAGAATAAATATATTTATAACCAGTTGTACTAACATGTGTTACAAGAATAACGAGCGAAGGAACTAATTAGAGGCAACTTTGCCCAGAGGCAAACCAACATGGTTTAAACAGTATCTGCAATCACAAACCATTGCAAATCACACAAAACCCCTTGTCTAAATAAGGGCTATATACATCTGTTACATTAGCTGTTGGTGAAACTTAAATATTAAAAAAAATACTGAGGCTATACAGTCCTATTATGAAGCAAATCCTCTCTTTAACTTTCCAGTCCTTTTCATAAATATTTAAGTTTACCTTTCCTTTAAACTACAACAGTGTCAATCAAGCATATGGCCAGCCTGATGGTAAGTGGTTACCATAGCCCATGGGAACACCAGACGCATCACAAAGGTGATTACGTTATGTCAAAAGAATTCATTACACATGTCTTGTTATCAATGCTAAATTTATTGTTAAAAGCGTTAAGTAATACAAAATGGTAGTATTCTTTGTCAAGTGTACATTAAGGTAACTAATAACAGCTCGGGACGCATTTACAACACTCTTCCTCCTCATGCGGATTTATGAAAGATTCAGTGTGCTAAAGGTAGACCTTTAGCACACTGTTAGGTAAAGGGTTTTAATTCGAGCTTTCCTTCTCTTTCACAGTTGTATTATTGTTTTGATTTTTTAGTTTCCTTTTGCCTGATCTGTTGCCCGCCTTTAGCAATTAGGAAAGAAGTGACATGTACTTACTTTCGGCATCATAAGTGGCTTTACAAGCATAACACTTAACAGAACCAAACTCTTGAAGCAAAGGTAATATTGAACCACATCTTGCACAAAACGCTGTGCTGGTGGAAAATGGACTGGTACTGCTGTTCGCCATATTCAATAAGATACTTCTTATTTTGTGTTACACTACTTTTATGAATGCTTAATCAATCTAACTGGCAGTCAATATTTTATTTTATTATCAAGAATTGCAGGTTTTTTCTCTAACTTTTAGGTTATGATTTGTTGTTGTGAATTTGTGATCGTTCCATTCCATTTCATTCGCGTTATTTTGACGTTTAGTATAGTACCTACCTAATGTAGTGAGTGTGACGTAACAACCAACGGTGTTGCCGCTATGAGAAAAAAAGCACTTGTCCTTCTCTATATAAAAATTAAATAGCAATGACAAGAGTGGTGGAGGAGTGAGGAGGTGGGACCGTGGGAACAGTGGGAAGTTCATTAGTTTTAGTTAAGCAAATGTTAAATATTGATATTAGCTTATATAGTTATATATAATTATAAAAGTATATCCTACCAGTATCCCTATTTTTTTCTGATTTGGCCTTCTTTTAAATTTGTGTGTGTGTTTATGAATTAAATTGACATAAAATTAATTGAATATTCATTTGTGAAGTGTGTGGATACTATTTAGGTATTTACTGAGACTTTGTGAGGAGAAGACTATTTTTGCAATGGGTACGCATTATTGTCAAAATCTCAAAATCACAATGTCTATGTGTCAGTGTCATAGTTGTCAATGGTCATGTCATAGTGGGAAGTGTCATTTCATTGCTAGCAAAAGTAGCAAATAAAAAACTGTCTGTAGGTACCTACGGAAATACATTTTGCAAGATATACACAAATATTTAATATCAGTAATCAGACTTTCAGACTGAAATATTGACTGCAAGTAAGCGTTTTATTATAATCGTCGTCATAAATTAATAAAAACACAAAGGTTTCTGAAATTCATTCACGATAACAGTTGCCGGTTTACTACCAAAACAATAATGATGCTTAGCGAAATAACATATAAACAAAGTCACTTTTTTCATCAAGAGGCTGTTGTACATAAAGGGATATTAATATTGTAATGAATTTATCATTTAAAATTAGTATTTCTTGTAATCATGCGTGAAATTATAGGGCGTTTTGCTGAAAAAAATACGATCTTAATAATTGAAGTACTTACTTTCATTTATTATTATATAGTTAGGAAATGTCCTACATAAATAAAGAACATCAAATTGTTTTGTATAGGTTTATGTTAATTTAGGTTAGAATATTGACTTTGACAAAATACATTCTATGAAAATATAAGTTCCTTGTTCTTTTTTAGTCATGGATGACGCAATGGAATCTCTTACTCAGCCTGACTTGAGCTTCCATGCAACTGACCAGCCCAGTCAGCCAGTGGAGCCCACACCTGTAGAAGCTACTATGCCCCCAGCTGTAAACCCTCAAAGTGGCAAACATGAAGAATTCTCAGTAGAGAATGTGTTAGACCGCAGAATTAAAAATGGGAAAGTTGAATATCTTCTCAAGTGGAAAGGTTATTCTCAGTAAGTTTTATTTAATTTAAAAAACTACAATTTTGTTTTCCATGCCATTCCTTCTACTCGGAAAGTACTTTTATCACCTCTCACCTCTTAACCTCAAACACAATAATAATATTCATTATTATATCATATATCATATTCCATCTAGTCCCAAATTAAGCAATTATATTTGCTTGTGTTATGGGTACTAAATAATATCAGTCAATAATAATCAGTTGCAATAATTCCAGTGATGACAACACTTGGGAACCAGAAGACAATTTAGATTGTCCAGAATTAATATCAGCTTATGAAGAGGTAAGACTGAGGAAGGAAAAAGAAGCAACTGCAACTGCTGTAGTTGCTGCAGCTGCAGCCGCTGCATCTGCTGCTGCTGCGGCTGCTGCAGCTGCTACTGCCAACGCTGCAAATGCTGCTGCTGCAACTGTTACACCGCTTTCCGAGTCTTTACTAGAAGAGAGTCTGGCTAGCCGCAAAAGAAGCAGACGGGATAAGAAAAAGAAGGGAGAGGTAAATTATTATTACTTTTTATTTATTTAGAAAAATTTGGTTGAACATAACCATGATATTTTTATCATCATCTCAATCCATAAACATCCCACTGCTGGACATGGGTCTCTTTGAAATACTTTGAAAGGCATTTAGCCTACTGTACTATGCTGACCAGACGGGTTGGTATAGGGTTTGTAATCGAATTTTCCTTTTCTCGCAGTGCTCTTGTTTGCTTGTTTCTTGTTTACACCCTTAGTCGCCTTTACAACACCCATGGGTAGAAATGGGGTAATGACGTTATGTATTCTTAATCCGTCACTACATGGATATTTTTATAATAAATAGGATAATATTATCTAATGGTATGTGATAATATCTAATTAATGGAGTTGACATGCCATATTCTTTGGCAGACACTCTGGTTACAAAATGTATTGTGTTCATAAGTATCATGTATGTGATCTATATGAAAAAAGGATTTGACTATATGGACAGATTGATGATTTTCAAATGTTAAATGTATACTGTCATAGTTGCTGATCGACTGAAGGACTGTCACTGAGATGTCCTAAAATAATATTTAATTTATTTTTCTTATTCCTTTTACAGGCTGTGCAGGAGATAGACAAACCACGAGGTCTGGCTAGAGGTCTGGCACCGGACAAAATATTAGCTGGACAACTGTTTCATGGCACATTATATTTTTTGGTCAAATGGTAAGTACATAATAAAATATGAATATATTAATAACTGTTCAGGGCAAAGTAGGCAGCGGCTTGGCTTTACCACTAACATTGTCTATGTCCATTAGCGGTGGTTACCACTTACCATTAGTATGGCCACTTGCTGGTCTGCAACTGCTGGCAATAAAAAAAATGGCAGTGCAGTGATATAGACTAATATCCTCTCTGTTCTTCAGAAGATGTTGATGCAAAATAATAATAATTTAGTTTTTAAAATAACCGACGTAACTCGGCAGTAGTAATAATACGTTAGCAATTGTTACTATTAATGGCTGTAGTGAAAACTACGACTGCATGTTCAGAAATTATCTTTATTAAATAAATGAGAGAGTATTTATACTTATTATTTACATCTGTGTGAGCATATACATATATAGTAACACGCTGAGAAGGTAAGACACTACTTAGATATTAAAGTGATGATAAAAAAAAAAATTGCACTAACTGATTGAGGTTGTGTATGCATGTGTAATATTGAGATTATACATGAAATGAAATCTCGTTTATTCATCTAGGTTACAAGGTAACACTTATGAAAGTCACAAAATAAGAATGTAACAGATTATATTATCCGAAAAGTAGTGTCAGCAAATTTGCCTACGACCAGTTCGCTGACGGGGTGGAGCTATGAGAAGAACTGGCAAGAAACTCACGCCACACACACAGTTACTATGTGCCTACAATGGTCTACTAGCAAAGAGCCTTCACTAACATCTACAGACGGTTGAGTAAGGTGGTGGATAAAGGGCCTGATACAGAAGGCAGTGCTCCTCGACACGGCCCGTATTGTGAAGGGGTTCCTTTCTCTGGAACCCTAACCGTCAGCACTTTAAACTCTCCGTATTTATTTTATATTTTGAAATGTGTTTTTTTTTATAATGATGTTATGTTTGAGAAAATAATTAAATAAAGGGAATAATAATATTTTACCACATTGTCATTATGAGCCCGGAACTTGAAAATGTGTCTGATGAATGGAAATAGGCTCACTCTCTATTACATGGGATTTCTCTATGCTACATTTATCTATGCCTATCCCCTCAGGGAACAGGCCAGCACAATAACTTTAGACTACGATCCCTTCCTCGTGTGAGGATAGATATGTGAAATGTATTTGTTGTTCTTGATAATGTTGAATAAAAAAATAAGTAAGTTAATAAATTTACAGGCAAGGCTGTCTGGATGTTGATGTTGTTCCTGGCCACGACTTGGGCGAGGCATATCCGGACTTTGTTATCAATTACTACGAGGAATGTGCACCGTTCAGTGTTAGACACAAGATCGGGAAAATACCTAGAATTGCACCAGAAGTTAGTATAATAAGGTTTACTAAAATTAATACTTTTACTGCAGTCTCATTTTCGCGTTGCGCTTTACTTTGCCGCTATGCATTGCTGGCATTAGAAGGTGAAATAAGTGCACTCGCAGCGCAGGTCCACCGGCACTGTAGTCAAGTCAAACATTTTTGTTTCATTTTGATGTCATACATGATACTTATGAACGTCATACAAAGACAAAAAAGGTGCCAGCAAATTTGCCTACAGCTAGTTCACTGAAAGGGTTGAGCTCTGAGAAGAACTTGGCAAGATTCTCAGGCCACTCTTTTTAATCTCCATAGTAGTTTTTTGTCCGGTTGAACAGGGCTTTAGCTCTTCAGCTTAAAGTATTTGTTTGGTTAAGAGTTTGTTTGGTTGAACGCTAGGATCTCAGAAATTGCTGGTCTGATTTGAAAAAATATTTAATTGTTAGATAGCCCATTTATCGAGGAAGGTTATAGGCTTTATAACATGACTCTGCAGCCAATAGGAGCTGAGTAGTGGCCAAATAAAAAAAGACCGGAGTGAAGCCCCGTACAACTCTAGTTAAACATATTTCATGTATTTTTTTTCAGTTGCCAATAGAAAGTATTGATGAGACTCCTGCAGTGCCTATGGATGTATCAGAAGAAATACCAAGTGAGGAGCCAGAAGGTATGTTATTGCATTCGTTTTTTCTATTGTGAAATTATCTGTGGTATCCCCAGTCTGAAAAAAAAACTCAATACAATTTTTTAAAAATCATATACGAGATGTCATCTAATTTAAATTTTCTCCTTTCTTACATATTATTATTTGTGTGTTACACATTCACAAATAAAAAAAATAGAACAATTTTATATTTGAAAGGCATCCATCTAACATATAATTAATTTTAACATATATCAATACGCCTTTTTTCCCCACAAGCGTAGGCAGAGGTGTATCACTCACAATTCACCAGCTATGTTTGGTCCCATGAAAAAGGTGATTTTCAAAACTTCGGGAAAATACCAATACTGGAATTTCATTAGTTAGCGTTCAAATTATATATTTTCGAGAATATTCTATAGAAAATGCTAACCTAACTGATAATGTATTTCACTTTAGCAACACCAGACGTCCCACCATTACCGCAGCTACCGATCCCCGAGCCGCCGACGCCGTCGTTAGAGGTGCCTGTCAACTGACCGTCGCTGTACAACCCTAGTAGTACCGACTACTAGTACTAAGCTAAGGACTCTTTATGTAATTATTATAGACTAGTTGTATCAAGAGAGATTAGGGCTGACCATATCTAGCCGCATAGAATCGCAGTTTACTATGTTGCTATTCCGTTCTGTCACTTAGACCTGTCATACTAGATTGAGAATGAGAGCGAGAGTAATATATATGTTAACGGAAATGTATGTAATCTGTCCTTGTATACAATTCCTAAGAAATGTATGTATTTCCTAAAATCGCACGGAAATGCGTGAAATAAATTATATTACACATTTCCTAGGATATCTATACATTTTCTAAATAGCAATCGGAAATGTAAAACATTTGAGATATCAATGGGTACGCGGGGATAGCGAGGCGAGGGAAGGGTATTAAACTTAACACCCCCCGATTCAGAACAATCGGACTCGGACTGGTTAGGTTAGGGTTATTTTTTTTTTCTAACCAACCAGAAGTAGGAGCACTGCCACGCAGGGCTTCGGTGACTTATGCCCGATAGCTAAACTTACCACCTCCCCGATTCAGAACAATCCGACTCGGACTGGTTAGGTTAGGGTTATTTTGAAGATACTGTATTTTACGGTATGATTGTTACCTGATTGTCTCAACGAGTGCTTTAAAAAAATTATTATCACTTATTATTCTCATTTTAACTACGTGTTTTATTACAGAAAACATTATTTTTATACATTTCCTAATAAGATATTCTATAATGATGATATTATATACGATATATATACAATACTCAATATTTAATTGCATTCCACAAGTGTTGACTTAGATAGAAAAATTTAATTAAAGTAATTAGATCGTTGTGGACCCTTTCGGGCACAGCAAAGTAGGAGATAGGAGGATATAATATATTTTTTATATATAATGTTAAATACTCAGCGTCTTTTCTTCGAGGTAATCCAAAAAATAAGTCTGGCCTTACGCACTCGAGTCGATGACGCGCTTGGCTCTCACTCTCTGTCTCGCTCTAGTCAATGACGGTTTTAAATGACAGAAAAGGATAAAAGCATAAGAAAGTGCGGGTCGGTGCTGCTAGATGTAGTCCAACCCTAACTGTTAATCTCGATATTTGATTGGTCAATTTCGATATCGTTATCAATCTTTGTTCAATCGGAGCTGGCTAACGTCTGGAGAAGTACATCCGCTATGCAGAAAACCGCAGCGATAATAATACTTATTGTGCTTCTGTTGTTAAGTTGTGGGGGTACAGAGACTTTAGGGGGAGTAGGGATTTTAAAGGGTCGGTCAAATATTTACTGATAACGATATTGAAATTAACCAATCGAATTTCGAATTACGAGTAGAATTCTCTGCACCTTTCTACACTTCTATGGGTTGCAGCGTGCCTTTCGTGCCACCAATTCCTTCTACCAGTGGCACGAGAGGGAGTTGTCATTTCTCATCGTTTCGTTATATAGACTTCACACATCTTTGCAAAGTCTCTGAAATGGGTCCTTATTCTCAACTGACGAAAGATCCTGAATAGGTACGACCTGCATTTAATTTATGGTTTAAGTTATATTTTGGCAGAAAATAGGTGTTCGTATAAAAAAAAATTAAATTTGAGAATTTTTACTACAACCCATCTATGTATTTTTTAACTTTACCGATAGACGAACGGAAAGTTTCCGACAGTTGAGATTATGTGCAATGATCAAGTCTAACTCCAATACACTTTATAGTAGGTTTGTACAAATCTACTTGAAAGAAACTGTAGAAAGTTTCCCATATTAGAGCTTACAAACAAATTCTACCATGTTAAAGCATTAATTTGACACGAGGATCAACTCTTATACACGTTTCTGCAACCCATATTGTAAAATAGAAGTTCTGTAAAAGACTTCATGTGTAATTAAAAAAGTACAAGTCAATATTCGAGTATTAGTTTGTAATTTGTTGTACTGCAATAATGTGTATTATCGATAGTGTAATGTTGTATGTAGGTATCAGCAATATTTAAATATAAGCAACACACCACTCAAAAACCACCCCAAAACTTTCTCTGTGTTAGTGATGTGATGTGCCGTGTCGGATATCGGTATCCGTGTCCGCAGATATCGGAGAGAAAAAAAGATCCGGACCCGTTACTTTTTTGGCGGATCTTTTACCTTATTAATTTTACAATACATTTGATAGATAAAATTGTATATACAGGTAATCGGGTAGCAATTTTTTTTTCCTTTACAAAACAAAGGAAAGATCCTTGCAGTGCGAATCGAAACATGTCCTGTCACCCAAAGCTTCTAGTGGCGGAACTATCGTTTCAAGGTCACGCCCAACCTCACCGATTGAGTAAAAAAATTTATATCCGTATCCACGGATCTTGACACCAATTTACATTATATGTTTGTTTCGATGATTGATTCTAAATATTATGCAACCATACTTGCAAGTACTTATTAATTATACATTTGATGACTAAGGTGAGTATAGAGTAAAGCATTTACTGTAACTAATAAAATAAAACTAAACATCGATCTGTTCGCAAAACTACCGACAAAAGTTAATTTTCCGTGTCAATTACTTTCAACATACTACAAGAAAACGGTTTCTAAAATTGAGTACTTCACTTGTTTTGTACTATTGCATTTGTGTAAACGTTACATTACATGAACGATTTTATATTTATTCGCATTGAATTTATAAATATATGTTTTTTTAATTAAACATAATTTATCATGACATACTTTTATTTATTTTAATAATAGTTACGCACAATATTAATATGGCATAATTACTTGCATAGTCATTTTTGAGCATATTATTTTGTACATTTACGAGAAAATGTTTTAATTTGTACTCACCTTATAATTCGCAACGACACTGTAAATCAAATGATTTGAGATTTTTCTCTTGGTAATTCTTATGTTCTGTCTAATTAAAGCTATAAAATTCAAAACGTTAAATAAATTTTGAATGAACCTTATAGAAAAGGAGAGATATCTTTTTCAGATATTAGTATAAATGAATTTTAATCAACAATAAATTAAAATTGATTAGTGTGTAAGTACGAAATCTTTAATTTTATAGTTTTATCTATAATTGTTTCTGTGATGGTTTTCTTAATAATTTAGGTTTTGTGGTACCTACTAATTATTTTTTACTATTATATATTGTTTTAGAAAAGTCTCAGAATAAAATGTTATAACTAAAATAGATGAAATAAGTATAGGATAAAATTTAAATAAGATCTACCTATTTCAAATCTAATATCTATCTAAGATTAAAGGTCTAATAATTTTTATTTTTAACGAAACGAGAATCGGATTTCAAGCGGTCATTGTCTTACTTTCCGAAAAAAATAGAGATTAAACTTAGTGTTATTTTAATCTCCGTTTTTTCCCAATGTCTAATGGGAAATTTAAATACAAATCACTTGATTTGTAAAATTTATGTAACCACCTCTTTTCACCATAAGTTTTATGTGCGAGGAGCCTTTCATTTAAATGTTTTGAAAACACAAAAGTCAATACCTTGCGGTTTGATTTGTGTTTTTATCAACAGAATGTCCATAGGTACTTGTATCCCAAAAACATATTCTAACATAAGTTATCAATAAAACAAAATATTTCGAACGCATTCGTTTTATTTCGATATAACCTTACAATAATCCCTGTATAAACGAGTATAAAACTTACAAACGATATTGAACTTAATGCTAATTTACATAGAGTATCAAATACTTTGGTATGTCGTCGGTTGGAATGTTTCAGTTGTATGGACTAAGCCGCAAATAGACTTTACTAATGACGTCAAAGCAAGCTCAAAATAATCTGAAATTGCTAGTTTAAAGTTGTCTATATCTGAATACTTTAGTTGCTTCAGGCCATATTTTTTATATGCTTAGCAATACAAAATTGGCGCGAAAGTTTCACTCGAAATTTCCCGTTATAACTGCAACATAATTCAAATAACATGACGTCACATATAAAGCTATATTACGGCTTACCATATTTCGAATCGAAGTGGAAATCTTAAAGTTTGTTAAGGAAAGGCGAGATGGAAGCGAAATCTTCGCACTCGGGAATCAGTTTGCCCTTAAACTTGATACAGGATTCCGCGCAGAGGGGACCTTCGAACCAAGCGCCCAGCATCTTCTTACACTGCGCGCAGTTTTCGATGCACACCTCCAATGCATCGTAACCGGTAGCTGGGAACAGATACGGATGTTATTTGTAGAGTGATAATTAAGTATTAGGTAGTCTTGTCAAACTTCTAGTTCACTCTGAAGTTGCACCCCGCTACTGATTAACATAGAAAATAAACTTCGTGCGGTTGTGTTGCGGTCCGTTTATAACGCAGAATGGCAGCCCGAGCGTTTCCGAACACGAAGCACCGCTCCCAACCTCCGCACACCAACGAAATTCATTTACTAAGTTAAACAGCTGCGGGTGCAACTCCAGAGCGAACTAAAAGTTCGAATAGCCGACAAACAAAAAAGTATATCGCGCTCTTATTATTTTAATTGGCCATCTAGGCTTCGATAGTCAAAATGTTAAAATACGATATGTGATACAACGGCTGCATTTCCACACCTCTGTCATTCGTACTATCTACCTATATTGTGTAAGTAGGACAGGAAGCATTCCGTCGAACCGAAATTTTTGACCAAAAGTAAGCGCTCCCACATTCACAATAGGAAGTAGTTTAGCAAAGCACACCATTAGGTACATGAGTTTATGACTAGTCAACCAACGTTGCCAAATTGGTAGGTACGTAAACCAACAAAAATATTCTGAAATCCTCGCCTCGTAATAAAATATGATGTAACCAGCATCAACCAGTTGAGTTAATTAGTTTGATAAATATTCAAATTAATTACAACTTTCAAAATGAATTAAGTACTTTCACGGATTTTATCGCGGACTATTTAGCTAACAAGATACAAGGCCTGTGACCTTGAATGTTAAAAAGTAGATCTAGATTCGAGATGAAAAAAATGTAAAGTAATAAAATGAAGACAAACTGAATAACACTCCTGTTTTGGGCAATTCACAAACAACTCGTACAACCAACCCGCACTAGGCCAGCGTGAGTGGATTATGGGCTAAACGCTCTCAGCTCTCTAGTTAGAGGAGAGGAGACCCGAGCCCAGCAGTGGGACTTAATGGGTTGCTGATGATGACATACCTAAGTACCTACTCTGTTTCTAAACTGTGGAGGGAAAAGTTTTCCGAAAGCTGTAAGCGTAAGCTATACCTACCTACCTATACATCTAGGAGTATTCTCGCGCGAAAGCATCTGACAAATACTTATAATAAACCTATATTATGTAGGTACCTACCTATCTGCGAAATTTAAAGACACAAAATATATCATTAGAATTTCAATAGGTCGGTATTATCGCCTACTAAACGCACTCCTCATAGCTTTTTAAAGAGATTTGAACTGATTTCACAGAAACAGAAATCACGACAACGAAATCAATTAGGCATCAGATACATTATCACAACATTAGTATATCAACACAATAAACAATTGTATTGCTAAACAATCTAATTAATCTGTTAACTACCTACATGGAATAATTATCTCGTCATAGACTCGTTCTCGTTCCGTTCACTAAGTTACAAGTGGACATAAGGATAATTAGATCCGATAATAATCTGCAAACGCATCTTCTGTTGATTAATATTTATTACCGCACTGAGTATTTTAAATAAGAGCAGGCCTAAGACTTCATTTTATCTATGAACGGTTTACACGCAGCTCGCAGGGCAGGCCTCATGCAACCCTACGGGTATCCCTGTATCCTGCGAATATTACTCGCGCTTATGATCAAAAGTAAATTATGAAAAACTACCAAAACAATGCTCTATCTTTTGTTGTTCAATAATATTTCATTATTAGCTGAAGGCTAAGTGAAGGAAGCCTAGCTGCAGAAGGATATCGCGAATTATCGTGGCTAAAAAACGTACGAAAATTTTGCTTGGAAAAGTATGTACTTACCCGTTCTATGTTTAGAACAGCAGTGTCCTAGGTGATAATTGCTATAATGATTGCCAACCGGTCTTATTAGCAATCTCTATTATCTCTATTATGTCCAACAAGCATAAGAATATGTTTTTTGGTAGGTTTGGTAGGGATATGGTTAAATTATTATAAAACGGGTCTACGCCACGTATTATATTATAAGAAATAGTAAATACCTTATTTATTTGCCCGACGTTTTGATCGAATTGCACCGATCGTGGTCGAGGACTGAGTGAACGTGGAGAACCGTCAAATAAACAAGTCGGCGCATAGCTGAAATCACTGGATTGAGTTACACAAGCCTCAGGTATGTACTGTCCACCGATCGTCACTATTAGACAGCACGAGAAGCGGTTGAAATCAAGAAATACTCAAATTTCAAGCGGGAGGATGGATAGGTACCGCTTATCAACAACGGAATCCCGTTATCAGCTTGTGTAAACATGGCCGATGTGACAAAGTAGACCAGTGCAAGGACGTCATTAGTGTAGTGTGTCGAAGTACCTACAGTTCTGATAAAAATAAAAATATTGACAAAAAAGAGGGTAGTCGTAGTAACCCGCGCGCATCGAGGACAACGCAGCCACCTCAGTCAGCCCGTGACCACGATCGATGCAATTCGATCGAAACATCGGGCAAATAAGGTATTTACTATTCCTCATAATAAAATACGTGACGTAGATCCGTTTTATAATAATTTAATATGACGTGTACAAGTCGCGAAAGTTTAAAAGTTTTTAGGTACAGTTATAAGGTGTTATTTTATTTATACTTGCAAACTAAAGCTATTTTAACAAGGATTATACCTTAGAACAATTGGCTATGCGCTACGCAAGACGACGACCGCAAGTTTGATAAGTAACTCTTAATTACTTTGATAAGACTGAAACCAATGTAATAATGTATTAACTTAAAGTTGTGTAAAGTTAGCAATTTAATGTTTACCTAAACCTACCCACCTTAAACAGTAAGCTACTGTGAATGTTTATAAGGAGCTTAGGGTAACGAATTAAATTAATTTACGAGTATGTAAGTATTGCATAAAACTAGTAGAGGTTGATAAATGGGTATATAAAATTGAGTTTCCAAAAAATCCTCGCCTTAAGGTTAATTAGCCAACTCGAATCGTGACATTTACACCATACAGGTTAGAGTATCAATGAACTTTTGACACATTTGCACATAATTAATCAGCTTCATCCAAAAACATCTAACAAAATAAAATGACACGGCACAATAAATTAATCTCTTGTTGGTTATGGGGTCAAGAGTGACCGCCTAAGGTGAAATTGCGCAATAGCAGCGAAAGTGAGCCGTCCAAAATGCGGATTGGGGTCATTGTCTCTGGTGATCGACGAGCGAATACATATCTCATGCATTTTTAAGAGGAGTCATTCAAGCTGAACATTTAAAACATTTAACCTTATTGTTTTCATAAGAATTGATTTTATAATAGCTTTCTTTCTTCAGCTTCAGCTGGTTAGGAAAAACACTAGGAAAAATCCCCAGTTAAAAATAATATCTTCTAAAAACATCATAAGTACCTACGCACACTTTATTTAGATTGGAAAATTTGGAAGTATTCATTAATATTAATAAAATGTAAAAAAATCGAAATTCATTAATATTATTACGATGTAATAAAATCCGTGTAGTGACGGTTTAATAATACATAATGTCACTACCCCATCTCAAATTCTCAACCCTTGGGTGACGTATAAGGCGACTAAGAGACTAACCTTTTCTGCAACAAGAGCACTGCGAGAAAAGGAAAATTCGAAACAAAACCCTAAACCAACTCGTCTAGCCAGCGTGGTAGGCTAAATTCCCTCCAAAATGTTTGAAGAAACCCGTGCCCAGTAGTGAGACATTATGGGTTGTAATGATGAAAACCTATAAATACTTGGATGTGACTAATGATCGGAGGCAAGAACCCCCCCGGCTACATTGGCAACCGATATTTGCAACCAGTTGCCAAACGCACAGATTGTAAAATAGGACCAATTTAAATGTGTGTTTGAGCTCCTTCAGTTGGTAGTCTTGTCCAGGCCCAAAAGGAAACAAACTGGTAAAAGTCACAATTCTCATTTCAAAGTTTAGCTATTACTTATTGATAAAGAAACAGTCTCGGTTTTGCCTTACAAGTTCTGCGCTTGGACACTAGCGGGGTTACTCGAATCACTGTGAAACCATTGCTACCGTTTTAATATAATTTGGCACAGACCATTAAACATTTTGAATTCATTACTCATGAAATAATAGAGACAAAGAATATTATACCTAAACGTACTTAGTCGATTGGAAATGTCTTTCCAAGAATAGGTAACAAAAGCTTTTGTTGTTCTTACTGACTTATTTCGTCTGTAGGTAATTGTTTCTTTACACTTTGCTCAATTGGACGGTGTTACACAAAAAGGATCCAACCCACAAAATGTGACTTTTGAGATATTGAAGTTTGAAGTTTAACTTGTATTTGCACATTGATGTACTATTATACCGTCTTTGTTTCTTTGGGTAATATGTGTATATATTTATATTAATTTTATAGTCTGAAGAATTAATTAGTATAAGCTTATATTTTTTGAAATATTTCAATAAACAGAGGATTGGATCCTTTTTGCTAAATGTAATTTTTAATTAATCTATGTTCATTTTTAATTTCACAAAAACGATCCAATTTGGTATATTGATGTGAGATAATTGATTTAATTAATTATATATACATATATATAGCATAGGTGAGGCCTATGTTCAACAGTGGACGTCATTGGGCTGATATGATGATGATGATGATGATATATATAGCATACAGCTGCGTTGGAAGATGTTTTTAAGCTTCTTGCCTGGGACGGATTTGGCATCAACATAAATAGCCAGTACATCAGCAATTTTCGGTATGCTGACGATATTGTGGTCATGGCAGAATCACTGGAGGACCTAAGCACAATATGCTCGATAGCCTCAATACAGTTTCTCAACGGGTGGGCCTTAAAAAATGAACATGGATAAGACTAAAGTCATGTCTAATCGCTATGTAGTGCACGCCCATATCGCATGCATAAATGGCTAGTACATCACCCACTTTCAGTATGCTGACGATATCGTGGTCATGGCAGAATCACTAGAGGACCTAAGCATAATATGCTTGACAGCCTCAATAGAGCTTCTCAACGGGTGGGCCTTAAAATGACCATGGATAAGACGAAAGTTATGTCTAATCGCCAAGTAGTGCACGCCCATATCGTATGCATAAGCAATATCTCAGCTTTAATCTCGAAGTTGTTGACGAATAGGACCTAGGACAAACGGTCCGGTTAGGTAGGTCCAACTTCGAAAAAGAGGTTAATCGCCAAATCCAAAACTCGGTTGGGCAGCGTTCGGTAAACTACGTACTGTATTCTCGTCCACAATACCCCAGTGTTTAAAGACGAAGGTTTTCAACCAATGTGTGTTGCCAGTGATGACTTATGGCACAGAGACGTGGCCGCTAACTATGGGGCTCATTAGAAAGCTCACTGTCACCCAGCGAGCCATGGAAAGAGTTGTGCTCGGAGTTTCCCTGTGGGATCGAATCCGAAATGAGGAGATCCGCAGGAAAACTAAAGTTGTCGACACGAGTTGCATCGCTGAAGTGGCAGTGGGCAGGACATATAGCTTGAAAAACCGATGGCCGATGGGGGAAAAATGTTCTCGAATGGCGGCCAATCGACCCCCCCATAAAATGGACCGACGATCTGGTCAGGGTTGCGGGGGGTCGTAGGATGCAGGCGGCGCAAAGCCGCTCAATGTGGCGGAAGTTGGGTGAGGCATATATATAATGGTTTTTTTTTTTTTACTGAAATAAAATGATTTTTATTATTATATGTCCAGCAGTGGACGTCGATAGGCTGATATGATGACGATGATGATGACATATATATATATATATATATTTAATTAAGAATATCAATATATAACTATATATATATAAATAAAAAAAAATCCACTAAAAAAATATTTTGGGTTTCTTAAAAAAAAAAAACTATTTTATTATTTTAATACGTTGACATAAAATAACTTCTAAATTTATCAAAACTCATGTGGTTAGGATTATTTTTGTTATTTTAATTACTTAGAACCTTATCATAACAAAATCATTTAGCAAAAACGATCCAAACCGCTTGAACCCTTTGTATGATTTTGCAAATGCATTCTTTTTCATTTAAATATAATTTATCAAATACAATCCAAGTAAATTGGATCCTTATTCACATTTTCATTGTAGACTAGTTTCTTTATTTGATAATTTCACTTCAATGATCCAAGGAGGTTGAATCGTTTTTGTGAAAACAAAACCGAAACCCGTCATAGATGTGGGTTGGTACCCCATGTCGATAAAAACGTTAATATTCGTATTTTGATCTGGTTGTTTTTGCTATATGAAAATATAGACCATAAAGACCACTTTGGCGTACTTAACTCATTTTCGACCATCATGTGGGTTGGATCCTTTTTGTGTAACACCGTCCAATTAACCTTTTAACTTTAAATGGCATATCGTTTCTTACTGAACTACTATTAAATTTAAATAATTTATGCAGATTATAAGAATATTGCGTGGTTAGTTTGCTTAAATGTTAGAAATACAAATCATTCTGAACAAGACAGGAGTGGCTGCACAACAATGTCATTCATCATTTCTCAAAAAGGTCATTACTTATTAGATTTATTTTTAATTTATAAATTAAAAAAAAATACCTAGGTACTTCAAACTTTTTAAAAACCGACTTGAAGAAACACCATTTTATTATATTTGTGCTTCCTAGTGATCTGTATGAAATCGGTCAATAAAACTTTAAGAACCGAAGTAAAAAAAAGTTATCAATTTTCCTATCGTCATCATCATAATAGCTCAATGACGTTTACTGCTGGTCATGCCTATATGTCATGTCTGCATACATAATGTCACTACCCCATCTCAACCCGTGGATGTTGAACAAGGCTACTAAGGGAGTAACATAAGGTTACTCCAGCAGACAAGAACACTGCTAGAAAAGGTAAATTCGAAACAAACCACCCCTTCAGGTTCAGAAGGTCCAAAGTATTAAAATATCTATAGTATCAAACTTTGATTTTGGAAAAATATTAGGGTTCAGTGACAATAGAAGTCGCGGGCATAGCTAGAGTTTTAGATAAAATTGTTGCTGACTTTACTAAAATCTCATTTCAGGCTCAGTTCAAATAGTGTAAACAAAGACAAATTACAAAACGTATTCTTTACATCGCGGGTCACGTATAATCTTAATTGTCCTTATCAATTTAAATTCATTGTGGCACGCTTCTAGTGTTGAGATTAAATTTCGTACTTTAAACGATGTTTGCGCAATGGGCCCTCGGATTCATTACTTCTCTGTGGCCTGTTGTGGACTAATGTTGAGAATATGATTTTAATTTGTAATGATACAAAAGGGCTTTACTAGAGCTTTTGTAGTAAATTTTACTTTAAAACAGTCCGTTCATGTAGTGTAGGTATGTTATCGACTGGGCTTCACCCGTGCTCTTCTTTTTAATTTCTATTGCAGATCCTTTACGATGGCTATGAATGCAAAGTTTTTTTTTTGTTTTTTTTTTACAAACAGCCAGGTTGCGCTCTACTTTTTATAAACAAAGTTTATAGCTTTCTGTACTTTTATGGTATGCCAAAACTCACACTCTTCTTTCTCTTCTATGACCTCAAAATACTAAAGACGGAATAGATAAGATGTTTTTGCTTCACGTGGATACATAAATTAATATATACCCGACAGATATCTATGTGAATAGTTACACGTTTTATTTATGCAGCACATGTTGAATTCATTAATGAATTAAGTCTAAGCAGAATTATTTATTCAAAAGTGATCGAGTTTAAGTACATAATATTATGTTTATTCGTATTAATTTAATAGTCGTATAATGCATAATTAAATCAACAAGAAAATAAATTAAGAAACTTGCCTACTTATTTATGCTAACGGTCTATGAATGAAATAATTGTAATAATTCTTTTGTTTAAGTGGTTTACTTCGAGATATTTTAAGATAATAATTTAATTAGAATTAGAATAGACACACCATACATATTACATTTTTATTATCTATCTAAGTGATTATATTATGAATTTTGTAAAGATGACTATGTTCTGTCTAAGGAACTGGCTTCTTTAGCGCGGAAAATAAATAGATACGTAGTTAACGGCCACAAATACACCGAGACTCAGGACAACTTTGTAGACTGAGGAAATATTTAACTTAAGGGGGATCGAATTCTTCTGTCCAGCAGTCATATTTAACTCGAATAACGATGCATTCGATCCTATATGGAACTGCAAAATGTCTTTTCAGCTTCGGTGGAAAAACCAACTTTGGACATGCTAACAATTTTCAACTGCGTTTAGGTGATAAGATCTCGTTTTTAATACATTTCATGTCAGTAACTGTCTCAGAAACAAAATATGCTATGAAAATAACCCAATCACAGAAGCTACAGAAGGAGTAGGCAATGCCGTAATTCTATGCTTCAACTCTAGTTCTTTGAACTCAACTAAAACAATTTCGTACTTAAACCATCAAGAAGCATAATATATTACAAGGAAAATTTAAATTGATATTTTAAGTTAAAAATGAAAAAATAAAACAATGTACTTTTAGTGGCCTTACAAACTTTGTCTAATCAGATAATAAAAAAAAATCATGTTTAATATGCCTAGATGTATATTTATAACCCTGACAAAAGTTTGTAAGTCCACTAAAAGTGCACGGTATAACTACAATAATCATTGTATTTAGGTCCAAAAGAGGAAAATCAAGATACCGTTTGTATTTTTTAACTGTTTTGTGAACAACAAACGTGTTTGTTGCGAAATGCCGTGAATGTCGTACTTAGAAATGCGATGAAGTGTAGCATACCAATTTTATTTATGAGGAAAATTTGTTGTATAGTAATGAACAACGTTTTCGAGAATATCATCGAAAAGAACTCTTTTGTAGTCCGGTCAACGAAGGCTCAAAAAGGGGGTGTAGAGTGCCTGAAAAGGAATCTTGTTTAGGATGCTTAGAATGTGAACATACTAAAAGTTCTGAAGTTTCGGAGGAGAGCCGGAGTAGGGGGAGGGGGGTAAAGGTACCATTTTTGAGTTTTTGGCTAATAACTGAAAAAACGGTACGTTCTAGGACAAAAATACTTACGAAAGCTTATCAAATTGTCTATAACTTAGTGATAGTGTTTAGTTTAATTCCAAATTCGCAACCGTTTTTGAAATATGGCACACAGAGCACGAACCTTGTACCTTGGTAAATAATCCATCCTAAAAAGTTCCTAAAAAATAGTATGTTCACTTTCTAAGTATCCTTAACAATTTTCGAAGAAATCGCTTAGGTTCCTTTTCACGCACTCTACAACCCCTTTGTTGACTGAACTATTGGTGATTTTTATCATCTAAACTGAAATAGAAGTGATAAATTAATGATACCTCTTTATGGTGGATTTCTCATAAGCTGAAAATTATTACTACTAATATTCATTTCTACTTAAAATATCAATTTGAAAGTGTTTTTTGTCCTTCTTTCGCAATACAATGAAGCAACGGCACGTAACGTGATTCTTTGCTTATGAATTAATAAGTAATATACTCGTACTTATTGTTAACTATATATACATAGCTCTATGTTAAGAGTTAAATGTTCATTATTACAATGAAAAAAAAAAATTAAAAAAGCGATGGTTGCTGAATGGATAAGAGACCGGCGTGCTAAACACACGGTCCGAGTTAGATTCCGACCAGCAGTACCAATGTGGATTTCACTTTGTGGAATTTATATGTACTAGTCATGTGATTTACCATTTGCTAACGGTGAAGGAAAACATCGTGAGGAACCCACATACCCTAGAAGAAATTCTAAGTGTATGTCTTATCTACCAACCCGCATTAGGCCAGCGTGTGTGGATTATGGCCTAAAAACCCTCTCAGCTCTCTAGATAGAGGAGAGGAGACCCGAGCCCAGCAGTGGGACATTAATGGGTTGCTGATAATGATGATGATGATTACAATGAAGTATTTAAATGTAGTGCCCTTATTAAAACCATCCTCAGAATATCTAACCGGTAGACCAAGTTAAGATGAAAGTTCTTAAACTTTACGTGGCTTACCTACATATTCTCGTTGAGAAACTTCACACATACTGGGAAATAAGTACAAAGCCAAGAATATTTAGAACTCAATAGTATTTTAAAGTATTATTATGTAAACTTTACATAAGAAGTTACATTTTAAACTATTACGCAGCATTGTACCTAACCATAGGCATATAAATTTTATTAATAGTAATCATAATTATAATCTAACTTATTTTACCTAAGTCATTTTACTATAGCCGACCGAACGAGACCGCGGTACCGCGCCCTAGGAACAACCACATACTTAGACCGCGGTACAGCGGTCCCAGTCGAACTATGATATACAATTTATAGGTACCTATTCTCTTTGTAAAGCAAGTGTTCTAGTTTATCAGTTTATCGGTCAGTTCATATATGTATATAAGTAAATAGAGTTTTACTCAAATGGCCCAATAGGAATTTATTATTCAGCACGTCGTGACATACGTAAGAGGTTAAGAAAACAGATTTGGGTAGGTAACGTTTTTTTTACGAAAGTTATATAATGCCCGGTTCCTGGACAATCAATCGATTTAAGTAATAATAATAATAAAATATTTTTTTTATTTAGTGGTTCATTAATCGAACTATCAATCATTTACATAAATAAATACATTATTTACTGATCCAAAGTAAACAAATTATAAAAAAATCAGGTTTCAAGTTTAACTATCCAAGATATCGCTCGAGATACTTTATTAAGACATCTAATAAAATAACAACCTATGTATAATAATTGGTCTACAGTAGAGACATTCTATTCTAGACTCTATAAAAGAGGACATAGCTATCAAACTTCATAGGGAAAATATGGTATCTGTATATTAAGTATAATAAAAACTTATTTACCGATAGCAGGATTGCAGGTGACATATCCAAAGTTAGAGATGAAAGTAACAGCGACGAACGCGATGAATGCAGCGGTGAGCTGGCCGGCCATTGCTGTGAGCTGGAAAAAAATATCAATAAATCCTCTTCTATTTCTCGAAAAGAAACAACAGATGAAAACAGCAAACCATAATATTGAAATGTTTTGATGTTTAGTAATAATCTTGGAATATTTACCAAATTTGTGAAGTGAAAACGAAGAAGAACGAACGAAGAAATTGCCACATAAGACCCATAAAAATAGAATATTGCTATGGGTTAAAGGAATTCTCAAACTGCGTGTCGGTTTGTATTAAAACTTGGAAGAGCGTGCGTGCGCGATCTCATTCGTAATAATCGGGCCATATGAGACTTACTTTCCATAAACATCGCTTATAATTAAACGCTAAACATATTTAACGAAATTCACAAATATATAAAGAAAATGGCTAAAAATAAAATACAAAGCACTTACCTCACTTTTTAATCACAAAATACTTTAAAGTCCACATTTGGAAAGCGTAATCACACAACCACAACACTAGAAAAGCTCATTTCTCTGCAACGATAACCAACTTTATCCCAACGATAAACAATGTATTGATCCACGTACGAATACTTATAACGGAAAATTCTTGCCAACGACCGTTCGTAAATGGAACTTGTTTAAATATGTAACCACTTAACTATGGTTGCAGGTTGTGAGGTGGGGCGAGCCTGCGCGCGCGCAGGGATAGCCCAGGAAACAGATCTGTGCCTTTGCGAAAGACGAAAGTTCTAAGTAGGAAGTCGATGACGTTACGACTATATTCATATGGATTATTTCTTATTATTTTTCAAAAAATATTTCACCATATTTTTTTATCCGGATGCATTATGCGTCGTTAAGAAATAGGGATATAAGTACACATAGTAATTATAATATTAATTTACATTGCAAACTATACGAAGAAAAAACTTGATTGATTTTTATAATGGCAATGAAAAGACAATCTACGGTACAATAATTGAATACAATAGATTATAAATAGAGCAGTTCAACACGCTAAGTATGCAGGAATCTAGTTTATAAACCTAGTATGTTGCTTAAGAGCACACACAAGAGTTAAGGCTTAGCTTAATTAGAATATAACCTGCATTAATTGCTCGGTATTCAGTTTATATCCTTGAGAACTTGGCAACACATGCAGTTTCTTTCACTAGTACTATAATTTTATCCTCATAGTACAAAACCTAACACATTCGTAACAAATTAGCGTATGTATAAATATATCGACTTGGAGCTATATATACCCGACCTGTTACAAACTTTATGGAGATTATATTATTATACATGCACCATAAATCTGTGGTCACACAACAACAAGAGACAATTTCGAACAAAGAACATTAGAATTTGTAATAAAACTCGCATAACTGGTTTTAAATATCATCATAATATTTTATCATTATGTGTTTAATACAATTTCTTCCGCATAATATTTTCTATCATCGAAGAATTTAGTTGATACGGCCAAGGTTGACAAGAGTCTGCACATGACTTTTATGTAATAGGTAAGTAGACCAAGGTGGGTTTTTCGATTTACAAAGAAACCATTGCTAGATTTCTTCAAGGAAAGTATGATTCATTATTGCGTAAGGAGCATCGCAACGCGTTTTCCTATTTGTAATTCTTAACATTCGATATCCGTGTGGTCAATAGAGCCTTTATGTATAGGTCTATTGAAAATAAATGAGGTCTACAAAATAAGTTAATACGATAAAATAATGCAAGTTTGCGTTACGTCATTAATGTCTAGTGGTGCCGGGAAGTTTAAAAAGTTACCTTTATTTTCTTAGCTTTTTCCAACTTATAAAAATATTTTTTCTTCTTTTTTAATTAAAACAAAAGAAAAATTGCTCGTTTTATTATTAGATTTTTTTTTAAATATTGTGGGTTTAAACTGGTAGTTAATTATGCAATATTTGTTGTGGCGTGTCCACAATATTCTCTCGCATCTGAACGATGCGGTTCGCCTTCAGCGGTAGCTCGGGGCGCCTGAATGTTTGTACGTGGATGATACTTCTGGGGCTATTCCATAACACTTTACTGGCGTTTCATAGATTAATCCTGACATTCAATATTGGATAGATTTTAGATTATATCTCCATTGTAGTTACAATTCATTTCTTAAATACTAAGACTATTAATACTTTGTTTTATTAATCGTGTCATACTTTAAAGATTATTAACACATTAATATTTAAATAAATGGTCAAAAATAAATTTGCGCTATAAATATTAACAAACCTTGTCAGCACATGCTGGGCAACGTGTATATAACATTTTCGTCACCAAACGTTGCAGAATAACTCCACATTTAGGACAAAAGCATTTTACTTCCGCGCCGGCGAACAAAAGTCAAATGTAAATAACCTCTAGACTCTGTTCGTGTACTAAGTAGCTGTTAGCAACAGATTATTCCGATACCACATTTACATAGCTCTTCAAGACCGACTACACTTACGCGTGTACGTAACTAAGAGGCAATGGAAATTGTACTAGAGAAAAACGAATTACAAACGGGCACTACGACTTTTAGGAAGCGGATCTCCTTATCACACGATCGGTTTATATCTCAATTATTGTTAATACAACTTCCTAAACTTAAAATTATAAATTCTTAGTCCTGCCGGATACGAGATGTCGTGATTGATGCTCTAAACTAGTAAAAAATATGTTTCCGCGTATGAAATCATGCTAACCAAACATGTGACTTCGGTATGTAAAGCGATGACGTCCAAAACGGGATTAAGTGTATATCTTAAATGTATTTATTGGTTATTGCTGCCTACATAAGTAAATGTCTCGCGTTAACGCCACGGCGCGGCGTGGCGCGTCACACCGAATTTACTCGAAAAAGTCCCCAGTTTCAAGGAAGTTCAATGATTCGTGAAATCGTGAATCTCGATATCATAATAATATATTTATTTAGGTACTTTTTAGTCCAGGTAACACGACATCATATGACAACAGAATTAATTATACTTATTAGAATTACAATCAACGATTATGTCTTCGCCTCAAATTAATTAATTGCAAAGAAAATTAAAAAGACCAAAATAAGAGAAATTACGTTGCTTCGGGGGTTAGGTTAGGTTATTTAAAAAACAAAACTAAAATAGCATCTTCATAATAAAAGAAGACAAGAAAGATCTCCGAAAATAAGAAGCTAGATAAAAGACAACCACAGAAACAAAGAAAGTAAAAACAATAATATGTATAAAGAAAATTAAATATTACTTACTTGAAGGACTGGTGAATTAGCTTCTACTGTCAATGGTAAGATGCTGAATGCTGAATGTGCTGATACAAGCAACATGCTCAGGTTTTATACTAAAACCCAATCCATCAGGCAAACCAACCATGTCCATAGCAACGGGAGGTTCTTCCATTAACTTACTATATGGATCAGTATTATTAGATTATGACATTGCATTAGACATTGTATTAGGAGATAAATTAAGGGTAATAAGGTTTTATTTTAATTGAATTCTCTACAAAAAGAGGGTTTAGAGTAGAGTATATCGGAAACGATAGTTAAGTATACGTATAGCTGCTTTAGAGGAAAAAGATGTAATATAAAAAATATCGCTGGCCAATTTTTAACCATGCTATGATGGATGGCACAAAACGAAAACTTATCTTAGCCACTTGTTACTACTGTCGTTTTAAAACAACGCATAAGATTTTAATATTTTATCAGTTATCAATGGTTATCAGTTTTATTATTTATAAATAACAGGTGTTTTTAAACAACACAAATTTCCGGTTTTCCACTTGGATTTTTTTATAGCTCGTACAAAAAATCAGTAAGTTCTAACACAATAATATGTCAGTAACATCTGGGTTAATGCCAATATTTTTCTAACGCATTTATGCGATACGAGATAAAACTAAAAATATGTGAAAGCCCTTTTTACTCACTCCAAAAGTAGTTGAGTTATGAATGTTTGTTTAAAATTAATTACTTGGCTACAGGCCATGAAAACTTTTGTGATCATCTGTATAATTGGTCATAATTCTAGGCTGATTAATTAAGTCTTTATAATAAATTGCGTGTCCGAGTCCTACATTTTGATCAATGAGAATGTCGAAAATACATTGTTTTGGGTTGTTATAAATTTGATTTGTCTAGTATTTATGAATTAAGTTTTTGGCTGTCTGCCATTAAAAGATTTGTAAGCCGAACAAATTCTGTATTCATGTGAACCATATTTGAATAAAACACAGTAGGTTTAAATTGGAAAATGTTCTATATTACCCAAGAGATTAAATACACCCATGAAAAGAAAACAATTCCAAGAGCTTAACCCCATCCAATATTATGTTCATTTTCATTTATCTGTTTACTGCTACCAGTTAAACTTCATTGCCAGTTTTCTATTACGTGCAGATCGGCGATATGAAGAACTTTATTAAAACAAGCTGTTATTATCGAAGCGGCAGAAAACAAACTCGATACAGTAAAAAACAAGTGAGAAATAAATTTACAAGCTCAAGAGAATCAAGAGAATTGTAAGGAGAGACGAGTGTACAATCTGGCAAATATATGTATATTATACGATCGAATTGAGTACCTATTACGATTTTTTTTAAACTGCGCGTGTTGTAGAAATATTGTTAACCATAGAGCCAGACTAAGTTAAATTGTAGACATAGTAGCAATGAAGAAGTGGATACTGGTCTAAATGACAAGCATGTTTATAATAGGTACCTTTCCTGGTCGCCTTTATCATGATCAGATAAAGCTCGACACTAATTGGCGAGAGACAGTTAGAACCTGTTTTGATTGATTGATATTAATTGCCCATCTTACGTATTAACCCATCGACCCTTTATCTTTTCTTCCTATTCCTGTTCCTATTTATAAGATAATACGGTCAGCAGACAAATTATTCAACTATGCGTTTATGTATATGACGAAGTTAATAAATAATGTTCAATCACTTCCAATATGGACCAAGATCCCAGAGCTTCCAGACGTAACTCATGTTCTGAGAAACATAATGTAGACGAGAAGGTAGTGTTGGTATGTACTATGAACGTACGCATACTCGCTAACTTGTGCCGACGGCCAATTTTTAGGTACCTACTAATAGTACGTAAAATTGTGAGTAACTTTACTTATTTTCTGAGTGCTGATTTTTATAGATATTATATGTTATACAGAATAATGTTAATAATCAATAACCAAACTTCCAGACACAAGGGGCGGTTTTTTCAGCCAAACGCTTCAAAGTTCGCAAAAAACACTCAAACCTCTTTTCAGGGGCTTAAGATTTCGCAAACAGATACCTAAATAAAAAAATTATGATAGCAAACTACCTAATAATATTTTTCAAGGTTTTTTCATAATATTTGTTAGTATGACTAATAAATATATCCACGCCCAATAACAGCTCTATGGTACTAAATGTATTTGAGCTAACCTGTGGACAAACTTACTGACTTGGCAAATTAATATTACTAACATGAGTAACGTCTGGCAGCTCTGGGATCTCATTCTAATAGTCTTATATCCTGGTACTATACTATCACTGGCTCACCTACATACCAAGCTCCGGAAATGCACACTGACAATTGATGCTTGTGTTTTGATTTATCTATGACTGACGTCTCTGTCATCTGCCAATCTACCCAATCAGACTGCATGCATGAGACAGCATACTGCATCTACATTTTTTTTTTTAAGTAGTTGCTTACATTACAGTCTTAAATGGTAAGTATATCATTTAAGAATTCGAATTTGTAACCGTTCTAACATTTACTTGTTTTGGCAAATGTCCAACGATCTTATTCTGTCGATAAGCATGTTGATCGATCATCGTTTACCTACCATTTTGAGGTCAGTCAGTTCCAAAATGCGACATAATGCCCTATCATTACCGTCATCGGAAGTAAATGGCGACTACAAAAATAAACAGAAATGGATCTGAGTTTTCGGTAAAAAATAATTTAAGGGCTTATACTACTGTTGTCAGCTTGTAATTAATCCGGAAATTATCTGACAGATTGTTGCTTATTTATAAATACAAGTCTTATTTACAAAGCTTTGTTACTTTGATAAATTAAAATCTCTTTTCGGTGGTCATTGACCTAATGAATTATTTTTCTGTTATGAGACAAGTCCCGTATCTTTAATTAGGACTTTCTTAAAATATATTGCCTTTTATAACAAGTGCGTCTTTTATTACAAAATAGTATCAACAAGTTCTGAAATCTAGTATTTTACAATTTACCCTAATAAACCTTATTTATATTCGTTGAGTTGAACTATACCGGTAGTTCCCATTTGTTCTATGGAACATGACGTCATTGGACAAAAAGAGATTTTTTTTTCCTATTTTGTACCTACTATAATAATAATATTCTACCACATTTACACAGCGCCATCTAGTCCCAAATTAAGCAATTATATTTGCTTGTGTTATGGGTACTAAACAACTGATGTACTACTTAAATACATTTTTTTTTTGTAAATACATACATATTATAGATAAATTACACCCAGACACAGAACAAAGCTTTATGCTCATCACACAAAGAGTTGTCCTGGGTGGGGATCGAACCCACGACCTCCGGCTTAGCAGTCAGAGTCACTAACCACTAGACCAACAGGCCAGTCTCCAGGCCACTATAGAACATGTAATATTTATATTTCTCAAATTGTTCTTTGGAACAAGGAAAATGTGACTTTTTTTTTTATTGCCTGTAGTGGCAGACGAGCAAGCGGCCCACCTGATGGTAAGTGGTTACCGCCACTCATGGACGTTGGCAATGCTAGGGGCACAGCCAGGCCGCTGCCTACCTTGAGAGGATAGCTCTCTTTAAACCTCGTTTGAAGAAGGACATGTCATAGCGCTCAGGAAACACCGCTGTAGGAAGTTCACCCCAGAGCCTGCACGTACGTGGGAAGAATGATCGCTGGAACCTTACCTCTTTAACCAGTTATCTACTGGCCACTATAAAATAATTATTTATAGTGTCACTTGTGATTTTGGGAAACTAATGATTCCCATTTTGTTCTATAGCGGTAGAGTCGGGCGAAGAGCTAGTATGTAGTTCTATGGAACAAAAGCGGAAAAAATCGTCTCATTTTGTCCAATGACGTCATGTTCCATAGAACAAATGGGAACTACCGAACTATAAGGTATATAGTCCATTAGAAATAGGTCAAAATAGAATATATTTAATTAGAGCACTACCATAAAGTAACAGTACCCTAATTATAATAAAAGGCAAGAAATAACAACAGATATTCTTCTATTAACAATAACAAACAAATTTTATAAGCATTATCTAAACTAGATATTTACAAATAAAAATTTCGTAAAAATTTAAAAAAAAGCTAACAGATTCAATTTCCGTTATTTAGGTTTTCGCACTAATCAGTCTTCTTGTGACGAACTGAGACTAAGATATTAAAATGTAAGCCTATAATGCTGTTGTAAGGTAGATAACATTCAAAATTATAATCTGTGTTAACTATTAAACTGAATAACCAGTAAATTGCAAATTTTCATTCAAAGCTACACAATATTTTTTTTTGGTCACTCTTGGTAACGCTTCTTTAGGACGTTAATAATTTTCGACATGAAAATTAACCTCACAAATTAATCCACTATAGGAACTTCATCAGCCATACTTGCAAGCACAAGGTTCTTGTCTGTACCTTGTAGTTTCTTTGGCTCCAGAGCAGACCTCATTTCTAAAGCACGCGTATCAGTTTCCAAAGATTGATTCTTATCGGCCAGATCTATGGCTATTTTGATAGAAGCAGATTCTAAGGCGTTGTATGTAGCCCTGTGAAGATAAAGTAGAATATTGTATTTTTTCCTTTCGTTAAATACGAGTTAGTATCTGTTGAGACAGTCGATAATCCTAACAGCCACTAATGTAGGTACACTCTGAAGTCCTAGGTAATGCCTAACCTACTCTCTGGAACAAAATGAACTAGATATATAAAAGGTGAAGAATGGGAGCCCAGCAGTAGGATGTTTATGGGTTGAAATGATGATGATGACTAAGTATTCCATCTTCTAGCTAATATGCCTAGTGTAAGGCTTACGGACAATATCAAATTGTTCGTTTTGGCAATAAATGAATTATATTATTATTATTTCATTTATTAAATTAAATTCTCATATCTCATTGACTGCCCTGTTGGTCTAGTGGTTAGTGACCCTGACTGCTAAGCCGGAGGTTGTGGGTTCGATCCCCACCCAGGACAAATCTTTGTGTGATGAGCATGTGAAGGTTTGTTCTGTGTCTGGGTGTAATTTATCTATAATATGTACCTATGTATTTACAAAAAAAAATGTATTCAAGTAGTATATCAGTTGTTTAGTACCCATAACACATGCAAATATAATTGCTTACTTTTGGACTAGATGGCGCTGTGTGAATATGGTAAAATATTATTATATATTATTATTATTATAGGTACATCTTTATTATTTTTATTTATTATTAATGAACTACATAACCCATTTGACTTTACAAAATCTTTTACTAGTAATACATACTTTTAATGAAGTTTTGTCCAGTTCAATTCAGTGTTTGACCTTACATTATTTAATACACTGTTTTGTCAAACAAAATGTAGTTGCTATACCATGAAACGGAAGATATCATAAAAATAAAGTGGCAAAATAAGTCGATAAGTTATTGCTTGGCCTCGGCTATGAAAGAACCATACCATTACTTTTTGTGGGTACTAAGAGAGGCGACACGGAGGATTATGTCCAAAAGGTGAGCAGTAGAAAGCAGCATTCGGTTAACAATATCATATTGATATCACAAATCGGTTGTGTATTTAGAGCAATATGACATTATATCCCGAATATTATATCTCCCGAAATCCCTGAAAATATTACTGTTGTCGACTACGGTATCGAGAAGGAATTGTGAGTATTCGCAGATTTAGAGTCACGCGCAAAAGCTATTAACTGTACATAGTTGATATTATAGACATTTTTGATGGCACTCCTTTGAATTTTACAAGATTTTTACTGTTTGAATTTAAAAATTGATTTATTTTTTATTTGCTCAATGAGTTGACGAATACGTCTAGAGTTTGACAAGGACCTCTAGCATTAAAACTGACTGGAATTTAAATGCAGGATTAAACAGTAATATCAGTATAATACATCTCTTTATTTGCAGAGATTTTGCAGCCAGTATATCTTTGTTATTATTTTACTCAAAAACTATGTAACGACTATTGATCGAATTTTTATAAAAAAAATTGTTCAATGCATAACTCGAATGAATTAATGGAAATGTCAATTATAAAAAAGGAAAGCATTTTAGAACACCGCAGTTTTGTTGAAATTATTATTTTTTAGTTTATCATAGCTTCTATAATACCCAAATATTACAGAAGCTATCAACATCACACACGTCATTTTGCTTACCCTCTGCAGTAATTAAGTCGTGATACCTGCAATAACCAAATTATAAGTCTTA
Source organism: Laspeyria flexula (assembly GCA_905147015.1). NCBI lineage: Eukaryota > Metazoa > Arthropoda > Insecta > Lepidoptera > Erebidae > Laspeyria > Laspeyria flexula. The sequence goes on along the minus strand of LR989960.1, from coordinate 12,284,634 downwards.
ATAACAACTATGAAATATACTCAACTTACTTGCCACAGTCAAGTTTCTCTTGCAATTGGCGTACAGTCTCTCTCAAATTCCTGACTTCTTCTTTCAGGCCAATATCAGCTTCGTCGGAAGCCAGTTCGTACCCTGGACGATAACCTCTGGTTTCCAAGCGTGTCTCCGCCAATTTCAATGCGTTTACCTTGTCAGCGAATTGTTCACCAAGAACTTTTAATTCGTCTGCTAATTTGCTCATGTTTTCTTCCATCTAAAACAAACAAAACATATTATTAATAAACTAAATTTGACACAGCATTAGCCACATTTAAAAGATCCAATTTGGAGGTTAAATTCTATTCCTTGTCTAAGAGACCCCCTACACTAGCGTCTTTCGAGCGTCGTCGTCGTGTCAGCGTCCGCACAGCGTCGACGCGACGTCGACGTCGCGTCAACGCTGAAAGACGCTAGTGTGGGGGGTCTCTTAGAGTATGGATTGTATTATCAAATCATTCTTTCAGCATTACAACTCATAAACATCCGACTGCTAGGCACGAGTCTCCTCCAAAGATTTGTGAAGGGAATTTAGCTTACTATACCACGCTCGCCACTGTTGGTATAGGTTTTGTTCCGAATTTTCCTTTTCTTACAGTGCTCTTGTCTGCTTAAGGTCTCTTAGTCGCATTTTACGACACTCAGAGGTTGAGATCAAATTAATGTTTTATAAAACACGTCAGTAAATTTTCATAACTATAATCAGCACTCCATCTTTGTCTTTATCAAATATCGAGTTGAAACAATTGAGAAGAATTGCATACAACTACGGATATAATTTCTGAGCCAACAGTTGTAAACTTCAAACAGGAGTGGTTACCTTCAACCTCTGCCAATCAAGTTCGTTCCTGGCTCTCTGGGTATCATAGATTCGCCTACGCAGCATATAGTTTGTTACGTCAGTCTGGGCTTTGAGAGCGTTTCTGGCGCGGCCGCGAGCTACGAATAGAGATTCACGAAGTTGCAGAGTTGATTGAAGCTCATCTATCGCCATCTTTTTGGTGGCCTCGCAGTTGTCTAGCCATTGTTGATACGTTATCATCCTGTAATACAATGTTTGATTACAGATAGACAAAGTTTATAAGAACAGCGATTAATCTTTTATATGAATTTAGAAACCAAGTTTCATCAGAATCGCTTTCATCTCAACTGTTTTCCTATGTATCATTCAGGCAGGCCGTGTGCGATACCTACGAGTAGAGACTATCTATTAAGCAATAAACGACGTTTTCAATATCCAAACTTTTTATTTTATGTGTCAGAATTCTCTTTTAATATTAAAGTTTACCCCTACGGAAGACTTTTTTAGTTACGGGCAAGTTTATCTACACAAATTTTGTAAATTCAGAAGAATCTCAAATTTATGGGTGAATTTTCATTTTGTGATTTATTTTAAAAAATATTAAGAAAACTAAATACTGGCTCCTAGATTACGACAGTTGACAGAAAAGTCATTCATGTGGCAGAATTTTAAATAACATCGATAATTCGTTATCATGAAAATTCACCCATAAATACCATTTAGTTTTTATTTTATAACCAGTATATAGATATTAGATGTTCATATTATAGTTAATCACAAATGACTTGTTGTTTATGGAAATATTCCGAAAAACTTAAACAAATGAAAAGTTGCTCCACTCAGTGGCTACTGAGTGGAGCAAGATATATGCTAATATATCTTGCGTTATTAGCGACTAGGATGTTGTAGAGAACCTTTTAAGTCAGCCTCAGGTGTAGCTAGCCTGTAAGGAGTATCATAACTTTTAACAAATTTAATTATTCCAAGTTTAAAGTTTCTTTACCTTGTACGGGTTTCTCAAGACATCGTGTTGGTAGACCTTGGAAAACTTTCTACCACATTAAGGCAAATAAGAATGATGTTATTTAATGTGTGTAATGCATGTATGACAGACAGATTCTTCTCTTAAAACTTACCAAATAGATTGTAAAAAATGTGTGTGTTAATTATCAAAATTTAAAATAAAAAATAACTGCCTCGGTAGCGCAGTGGAAAGTGTATACGACTGCTGTGCAAGAGGTCCCGGGTTCGATTCCCGGCTCGGGTGAAAATTGTATTGGGCTTTTATATCATGAAATTCCAGTATTAAGATTTTCCCGGAGTTTGGTAAACAAATGTTCCCGGTTGATGTCAATAGGCTCGCCCCCTATTTCATGGGACCAAACATAGCTGGCGAAATGTGGGTGTGAAACACCTCTGCCTACCCCTTCGGGGAAAAAGGCGTGATGCTATGTTATGTTAAAATACAAAAAAATATCATAGACATAAAATATAAAGAAGATTTGGAAGAATTTATACTAATATTATAAAGCTGAAACAAATACACTTACCTTTTAGGTGTCTTCAAAGAATCCGTCTTATAGGTAATGTTGGCGCAAGATTTGTCCAAGCTGAGCATGTCTCTATCAATCTGGAGAGATTCGTTCTTATCATTCAGGTCTAATTGTAATTTGAACCGGACCGATTCTAATCTATTGATTTTCTCCCAAGCAGATTGGCATCTATCAATCAACAACTTTTTGTTGCTTTCTGTCACACATAATTCCTATGAAAACAATTATTTTTAAACAATTAAAATATTCTATTCATAATGAAGACAGATGTCTCAGAAGAATTCGAGCAGCAGGATTGCGCTACATGCCGCATACAACTGGTCCCATTAGAAATCTGAACAAAATAAAAATCTATATCTAAAAGTGGACTTCCTACGACTGAAATGATAACGACGATTTACTCAATTTAATATTTCGCCAGAAATATCAAATCAAATTTAGACAACTTCACACATATTACACAGGCGACGATACTGATAGTATATTTGTGTAGGTACGTACATCGTACGTACGACAAACTTTGACGATTAAAAAGAGTGACCTGAGTTTTTTTTATTATAAGCCTGAAAAGTTTGTTATGTTGAATGAAGAGTTTGTTATGAAAAAAATATTTTAGTTTTGGTTAGACCATTTACCAAAACACTTCGGCTGATAGGAGCTGAGCATTGGCCAAAAAAATGACGGGAGCGAAGCCCCGCGCGACATTTGGTTAAAAGGATAAAACTTTCTTACTTTTTTTAGTTCAGTATCAGCAAGATCATAGGTCAATTCAGTACCAGTTCTGCCATCTCTGTTTGACAGACATTCAGAGGTTACGAGCAGAGGCATGTTCAGCTGTTCCAACTCTCTTTCGGTAGACGCCTTTTCTTCTTTCAAGTTATTCATCTCTCGGTCCAAAAGGTCCAATAGCTCTTGAAAAGTGGATTTCCATTGTTCGATTTCGTAGACCCTAGAATTTTTTCAAAGAATTTTAAACATTGGTTGAACGATTTTATTTTTATTTTCACGGCTATACTTCTCTCTATGGTAAGAAGTATATCCGGTCGGTAAAGAATTTTAATTTAGAAAGAGATGAGACGTTTAGCACTGCCATATCACAGCTGCACTATTACAATAGTGCAGCTGTGTACGTGTATACTTCTCATATGCATAGCTATGATTTGTCACTGGTAAGTGTAAAACTATTGTATGATATTATGGAATCAAATAAAGTTGGGCTATGGATTTGGGTGCTCGGTGGAACGGTGATATCTGGCATACGGAAACAACGTCGCCTCCTTGCCTCCTCTAGCGGTGAATATATGATGTTAAATGAGGATTTGGGCAGGCGGTGACTCGCCTTACACTAGATGGGTCCCTTAGGCCCCTTACACAACCGACATGGGCTTAAGTAAGTCCACGGGTCTCAGGGCAATACCGTAGGTAGTGCACAGCTAGGGGTGTCGAGCGGTGCGGCGCCGATTTCGCCATCGCGGGTCCTAATCGGAGACCCGGATAGGTTTCCTCGTAATTATGCCATTGAAACTATTATTTTTATTTTTTTTACTATTTTTATTACATATCGGACTAAATATTAATACGTGGCACGTATTAATATTTAGTCCAGTGTAGACTGTAGATATTAAGTTAAATATTTGCTTTTTACCTGGCGCTGAGTCTATTGTTGTTATGGTAGCTATCCCAGTCTGTCTTTATACGAGTTTCATTACGAAGCTGGTGAGCACCATGGCGAAGATCAAAGGCATCCGCCCTTCTTGTGTCTGCAACTACCTATAGAAACAAAACACTTTTTAATAAGAATCGCACAGTGTTAAATTATTGCAGCAGAGACGTTTGAAAAAACGGACGTGTTTTTTAAGCCCATTTGTACCAAAGAAAAATAAATTTGTCTTAGCAAAGAAAAGAAACGTTAAATCTGTACCTACTTATATTATACCTAAACCTGATGAGTTCGTTGGTTTGTTTTGTTGAACGCGATCTCAGGTATTACTGAAATTAATTATCGCATTAATTAAAAAAACCATTAAGTATTTTCTAATAAACTGTAAATTCTCATATATGTGGACTGCGTGCCAATGAATCTCTTTGAAATAATGAATTTTCAAGGCAGAGAGAGACTGAAGATGTCATTGTTTTAAATTTTCTGTGTTGGACATAATTTTGAACATTTGTGATGTTAAAGAGTAGAAGTAGGTACGAAATATATTACATAAGAGTGGGCAAAAAAGAATGAGTAACAAAGAATTAATCTTGTTGTTACCTTCAAAGTGAAAAGTAATTCATCATTCTATTGAAGCAGCAGCGTAGACTTTCTATGCATCGTTTATTTCATTCAAGAACTAGAAGTGTGAATGTGATCGAGACTGAACAAAACTTCAAAGTAGGTATATCGACAATTCCTTTATAAATATAAATGTTATATTTATTAAATAAAAAGGGATAACTGTAACTTCTTATTTTTGAAATTTCAAAATAATCCATAACTTGTTTTTATGAATTAAATTGGTTTTACAATAACAGATATTAAAAGATAGTCGAATTGTTATATTGATTGATAGTTTATTGTACATATTATATTTCGGCTCGTGTATAACAAAAGATCAATTTACATTTTATAATTTTAATAATTGCAACATAACAACATAATAGTAGGCAACACATAGGTATAGGCAGATTACGATTTCTGAGTATTTTCAAGTACCTACGTAAACCTGTCATATCGTTATTGCTTCATCTAAAAGTTTGACATAGGGCAATTTTGAAGTGAGGGTTGACGTCAAGAAGCAATCGGTCATCAGAACCCTCCCACGCCCTCGTTTCACAAGCAAAAAGTACATTTTTGCATTGAGGTCGCGTAGGGGTAAGCTTAGCGCCTGTAAAAACTTTGATAGCAATGTTTTACTTAAACGCGTGTTAAGATCAAAGTTTTATTAGGCAATTTTACTTTTCTAACATTATAATTTCAAATTATTATCAGGAAGTAGGTTCGAGTATATTTCTATGCTTGTTTATTTTGGCACAATCGGTTTCAATAAAAAAGTTAGACGTCAATTTTTCAAACTGAGCTTCATATTGGATTGCTTGTTGTGTTTCAGACAATTTCAGTACCACGGAGAGACATAATAAAACTTTTCTAATTTAGCTATACAGGCAACCGAGCCGTGAAATTATTGAGGATCCAATGAGTCGGGTGTTTTTAAACGATATAATCTTATGGATGATAAGAGTGGTACAATTGAGTTTCAGTAGATTCAGTTAATTAATGTACACCTACTTATAACTAAAATTTCTGTCGCATGTGGTCGCCTCGCCACTTATAACGCAGCACCGAGTGACGGGTTATTATCACTATATATCTGATATTTATGAGACTGACTGGCATAATATGCATTCAAAAAGACTTTAAACCTAAACGTAGTTGAAAATAGTTAAGTCATAAGGTGGTTGTACCGCCTTTTAGAAATTGAAAAGGCATTGATTTAGTTCCTTATTAGTTCAGTCCTCATTCAGTTCAGTTCGTTATTATACAAGAACTTTTTAAGGTTAGGTCATACTATTGCTGCATTGCCGAGCGGCAGTACCAATGTGGATTCCACTTTGTGGAATTTATATGTACCTACTAGTCAAGTGACTTACCATCTTCTAACGGTGAACGAAAACATTGTGAGGAAACCCACCCTAGAAGAAATTCTATGAGTACGTCTGATCCACCAACCAACACTATGCCAGCTAAGTGGATTATGGTCTACACCCTCTTAGCTCTCTAGTTAGAGGAGAGGAAACCCGAGCCCAGCAGTGGGACTTAATGGGTTGCCGATGATGATGATGACATTGCTATTTCTTAGCAAATCTATATTCCAATAACAAGTAAGCACTAAGTAGACTAGACATATTAAACACTTGTTTCGTTCTATTAAACTATTTGTATTTTGCACTTCAACTAAATCCACATTACATAGTTTCAAAATTATTTTACCGAAGCAAACAACGAGAAACAAATTACTTCTAAGCATTAGCATTTCAAGTGAGACAGTTCGTACTGTTATTATTGTAGATCATCTTTCAAAGCTCTTTTTGAATATTGATATTGCTGTCTAGAAAATGTCCTTTGTATTTATGAAGAATATTTCCAAAAATGAAAAATAAATAAAATAAGTATTTGAAAATATTTTTAACTATATTATATTTATATTGCATAAGGTTTACTAACTATAAGAGTTAGTTGGTTAGTTAGGTCTGGCCAGCGTGGTATAGTAGGCATCATTTCAACCCATAAACTTCCCACTGCTGGGCACAGGTCTCCTCCAAAGTATGTGGAGGGAATTTAGCCTACTATACAACGTTGGCCAGACGGGTTGGTATTGGGTTTGTTTCGAATTATCCTTTTCTCGTAGTGTTCTTCTACATAAGGTTACTTACTCCCTTAGTCGCCTTTTACGACACCCATAGGTTGAGATGGGGTAGTGACAGTATGTATTCTTAATCCGTCACTTCACGGACCTAAGCTGAGGTCGTATCTCAATAAATATTTATCGCAAATAGATAAAGGAAGGCGCATAGGAAAAGATGCCATATTCGGCAATCTGAATTGTTTGTCTTTTATATATATAGTTCAACAAGACGCGAACGTTTGTTTAAGTATTTTCCGATTGCAAAATAGCTAGGTGAATATTATGTAATCCTAAGCACATACGGATAACTGGTGTTACAAAGCTATTCGAAAGAAATAACCTAAAGAAAAAACCTGCTAGATATAAATTGTGTATAAGTACTGAAGATTCCTTAATATTTCAATATTATATTTGATAGTGAGCAAGTATGTAAGATTTCGCTTCTTAATTTTGTGGAAGGCGAAGAACCGAGTGTTATGGCGCGTGTTGGGAGAGGTCGATGTCCAGCAGTGGACTGCAATAGGCTGAGATGCTGATGATGATATTGTATGACTTAATCAAAACATTTAGTAGATCTAGATACTTACCTGTAAACCATAAAGTCGGCCATCCCAATCAGCTAAACTCAAATGAGGCAATGGTTTCTCAAACGTAACAACGGATTGCATTTTTACTTAAAAATTGAACAAAATTAAAAAATTAAAACCTGTTTAGAAATAAATTTACATTTCACGTCAAGACTCAAGATTGGCAAAATATGCTGTCAAAAATGTAGCAATTGACGAGTTCTTGTTGTTCTAAATTTAAAATTAATTAAATATTTAAAATATTAATATATTTTCGGCTAGTGTAAACAAGCATTTTATATATTCAGTATGGAGATTCTATTTCGTAATTTACTTTGAAATAATAGAAATCAATCTGTCTCATAGAGCAAGGATCCGCAATCCGCATGCTACCACAGTATATGTATACTAAATCTATAATCTGTTCGTGAAAAGTCTGGCCAATGGTATTAGCTGTTATTTTCTTTTTGCGTAAATTTATTAATATTAAAAATCTTATTGCTTGTTCTTATTATCTTATTGTTTGGTGTTACAAACAACTATATTATAGCCTAATGATAAAAGTGTTACGTTATACTAAGCTATACAATTACGAAGTTAACAAGCGCTGTCATTTCAAAGGTAAAGTGTGTAGTAATAACAATGTCAAGAACCCAAAACCAGCAATTTAAGGGAACCTTAGTACTCAGTAAAAGACGACTAGGACCGAATAAAGAACTCCTTTGTAGATTGTGTGAAGAACACAATTAGCTATTAGTTGACCGAACTTATATATTAAGTTAAATAAGTTCCTTGTTCGTAGATGATTGTTTTTTATTTGAGTTTTCTTTGTCAAACAACAACAATTAGATGGTAAGTCACTTGACTAGAGTTAGCATGCAAATATGTAGGTACATATTTCCATGCTAACTCTACCTCGGAGAGGCAGCGGGAGTAAATACAACTGGTAGGCAAGATACCACTTACGTTCAATACCCGCTTTGGGTAAATTTACACTGAGATTTTCTATCACGAAATTATCTATTAGCCTGTGCCTTTGAATATGCCTGGTTAATGATATAACTGGCGAAATATGGGTGAGATGTATCGGAATCTACTGAATTAAATATTATACTCATATAATATTATATTTATTATATATATTATAGGTCCATAAAAACATGTTCGAATTCAAAAAGTAACAAAAATAATAATGGTTTTATGTTTTTGATTTCTACTAGGTTTAAAGGGAGCTACCCTTAAGGTAGGCAGCGGCTTAGCTGTGCCACTAACAAAGCAATAAAAAAAATCCGAATTTAAAAACTAGGTTTTCTTTTAGAAAATGTAAAAGTAACAAATTGGTAATTTTTTTCGCGCGTATCTTGTATGTTTGTAAATTGTATGTAAATTTCTTTTTACTACAACCATTTATTGTTCTACGTCTTTTGAACCTTGTTCTCGGACTGAATCTTTTGGAAAGCAGAATTAGGGCGCTGTTTTCTTTGAAGTAATTTTCAAAACAATTATTGTCATTGCAGCTGTATGCTTTGTTTTCTAACATAGCTTCCATCTTTAAAAAATAGAACGATAAATCAACATGGTGCCTAACAATTCCAAAGATATACCTTTGACTATGAAATTCTAACACTCAAATAACGGGATATTTAACAGCTGTGTACGTTTGAAAATTCAATTGCATGTGTAGTCGCCATTACGACTGGGTCAGTGTATCACTTAAAATTAATGTCGTCAGTGATCACAATGGACATTATGTTGACACCAGCGTGTTTTGTAAACATAGTACAAATTCATGATGAACGGTTAATAATTATGTTTAAATAGTTCAATTACTGTGTCAAAAGAAATTGTACCAACCACACGTGAAAAATATATAACGTAATTGTTAGGTTAAGTATATATTTTATCTATTTGATTGTAAAGAGGTAGAAGTGATGGTGGCCAAATGGATAAGTGACCGAGTTTGATTCCGACCGGCGGCAGTACCAATGTGAAATTCACTTTGTGGTATTTATATGTACTTACTAGTCAAGTTACTTACCATCTGCTAACGGTGAAGGAAAACATCGTGAGGAAACCCACATACCATAGAAGAAATTCTAAGTGTATGTGAAATCCATCAACAGGTATTAGGCCAGTGGACTACAGCCTAAACCCCACAGAACAGAGATAGGTTTGTTTCTAAACACTCTCAGCTCTCTAGATAGAGGAGAGGAGAGAGCCGAGCCCAGCAGTGGGTCATCAATTGATAGATTGCTGATAAAAGAGATAGGTCTTCCATAAAGCCTAGGGCTAGTAAAATTATATTAATAATAATGTTTATATTGTTGGTAATGTTTACATTAAAAACTAAAATATAGTTTAAAAAAATGCAGTCACGAACAAACGGTTTTTGAGTCAGTATTTACGAATTCTTCTATAATTATACCTACTGTAAGGACATGCTATTATAATATTGATGATTTAAGACCAAAAACCTTTTATCAAAGAATTAATCTGTGTTTAACTAATATTCAATTAAACAGCACTACCAGAGAACAATTTAATTAGTTGCATTGCCATTGTAAGAAAACAATATTGGTTAAATCCTTATTGATGTACTAATAATATAATATTCTACCACATTTACACAGCGCCATCTAGTGCCAAATTAAGCAATTATATTTGCTTGTGTTATGGGTACTAAACAACTGATATACTACCTAAATACATTTTTTTTTGTAAATACATACATAATAAGATAAATTACACCCAGACACAGAACAAACCTTTATGCTCATCACACAAAGATTTGTCCTGAGTGGGGATCGAACCCTCGACCTCCGGTTTAGACCAACAGGCCAGTCAAAATACTACGAAGCATAATCCATACCCGCTTGTCCAATGTTTGTTAATAGACCAGACATAACCTTTTTAGGATATGTGGGATTTACAACGTATTTTCCTTCACTCGCCGTCAGCAAAGAAAAAGTCAACTATTTGACTACTACATATTTGTTAATTTATAAAGTAATACCATACCAACTACCAGTAGAAAAAAATACTTACATTTAACATTATTGTAATGAGAATAAACTTATAAAATAATAAACGTATTAATTAACTTTTATAAAAATCGTAAAGTATTACAATTATGACTTAAGTTCATAATTAAACCAACTAGATTTGTCTTTGGGTGGTTTCACAGGCGTTTCAATAAGATTATATTTGTTAGTATGTATTCGGTATAAGTAATTCGACGAATACGATGGGGCTCATTGGAAAGCTCACTGTCGCTCAGCGAGCCATGGAAAGAGCTATGCTCGGAGTTTCCCTGCGTGATCGAATCAGAAATGAGGACATCCGCAGGAGAACTAAAGTTGCCGACATAGCACATCGAATCGCATCGCTGAAGTGGCAGTGGGCAGGCCACATAGCCCGCAGAACTGATGGCCGATGGGGCAAAAAAGTTGTCGAGTGGCGGCCACGTATTGGAAAGCGCAGCGTGGGACGGCCCCCCGCCAGATGGACCGACGACCTAGTAAAGGTTGCGGGTGGCCGTTGGATGCGGGTGGCACAAAATCGCTCGCTGTGGCGGAAATTAGGTGAGGCCTATGTTCAACAGTGGACATCATTGGGCTGATATGATGATGATGATGATAAGTAATTCACTGCCATACACACTACGGTTTATCAAAGAAGTAGGTAATCTAGAATTGCACCTGCCTAGGCAGACCGGAGAGTGAATGGGAGCAGTCCTGTGAACTTTAACTTACGCAGATGAGCAGATCAAAATCGATTTTTCGATAAAAATCGAGCCGGATCGTCCTATACACATTATCTGCACAAGCAGACCTCTCCGGTAACCGGGGGCTAGTATAATCTACTTTAGACCCAATAATGCACAAGCATAATCCAAAATACGTGCACTATTGAAGCCTCCGTGACTCAGTGGTTAGTGACCCTGACAGCTGAGACAGAGTTCGTGGGTTCGATTCCCACCCAATACAAATCTTTGTGTGATGAGCACAATTATTTATTCTTTTTCTGGGTGTAATGTATCTATAATATGTATGTATTTACAAAAAGAAAGTTATTTATGTGTTATATCAGTTGTTTAGTATCCGTATTACAAGCATTAGCTTAGTTTGGGACTAAATGGCGCTGTGTGTGAATGTCCAAAACATTATTATTATTATATAAAATATAAGAATATTCTATGATATCTACAACATCACTGGGTTGGTTTTAATGACAAACTGAATTGTTGACATGTAGTGACTAAAATGTCAAATTCATTAAAATTTCACAAAAGGCATTTAAGTCATTCAAAAGTACCTAAAGGTCCGTCGATAGTATATTCAATACACCTGGCATATAATTAGGGTATTAAGGGCATAATTGCCTCCCATTATAAACCTATACGCTAATTATAAAGGATTGTATCAAACCAATAAAAACTCATTCCAGTTACAAAGCGACCAATCAGGCCTCAACAAAAACGATTTCAAACAGCGATTTGCACGTTCCAAGTTAATCAATGGCTGCTTGAACTTTTGCAATGAAGCCTTAAAAAGGAGAAAGGAAATTGGTTTACAAAAAAAAATGGACCTTGTATACTAACTTTTTAATATGATAAAGATAAAATTCGGGTCACAATGCTACTTTTAAAGGAGAATTGTTTTACACAAGTATTTTTCTTTTTCTTGTTCCGTTGTCTTATGAGACGAAGTGGTTTCTGATTGGTTGTTCATTCTTCGTGATTTTTAATAAAGCTTGTGAGGAATTTGTATGAATAAGAATTGATTTTCGATTTCAATTTAAAGTTGGTAAACAGTATCAACGTGAGTGATACGAACTCAACATGTTTTTCTCAAAGAGATTACTTTGTGACTTTCATGAAAAACCATTTTTATTTTGATCAGAACTTTCGGTAGACCAATTCTTATCTACAAAAAACAACGATAAAGTATGGCTACCAATTTTCTTAGTGAAACTAAAGCTGTTTACAAGCGTCCGGACAGGAGTGTTATCATTCGGCCCCTCTTTCCCCTTTCGAGGGAACTTTGTGGCCGGCCACTTCTACCCAAAATGCCTTCGTGCGTAACTATAAATTTTCTCAGCGTTTCCTCGCTGACACGATCTGGCTCGATGCCAACAGTTATACTACATGTATACGAAGGCTCAGCTATTAATATTGATCAATACTACTACGACTTTGTTTGGTTTTACATAGGGCTTGTGGAACGCTCAAGGACTTACGCGTAAAGTTTAATATTTGACTCAAGTGTACATTCTGCGTTATATTAACTTCAGTTTTTATATCGTTTCAGTTGTGCCTGCCTAACATTTACAATAGAATATAGAATGAAAAGATTAATAGGTTCCGGTGCTGGGAGAACTATTTCTGAAAAAAAATCATTTGGTCTGTGTAGAGTTAGAAGACCGGGGGGGACTTCTTATAAAACATTACACTCTTTTTTTTGGGCAGTCGTGTAATAAGAAATTATTCCACTGAGCGGAAGTTGCAGTTAAATAAATACCTACCTACATCTTGTTTTTTTTGCTTTTTAGTTCTTTTTGTCATGGCAGTCGTATTTATTTTTTTATTCTTAAAATTAAAAATTATATTTTGTACGTTTAAGTATTTTTTACTAGCCTACTTATACTTGGAAGAATGCAATGTTTGTAATGAAACCTCATACATCTAAATCAGTTCAGGCGTTTAGAAGTTATGGTGTAATAAAGAAACTCACATACATCCATTAATCCTGAAAACATTAACTCTTTTTTTTTGGGTAGTCGTGTAATGAAGCTTATTTCTTACCCTACTGCCGAAGAAAATGAGCGTAACGTTTTCACTTCTAGACGACCAACGCGTCAAAGCGCGTATTATTATAAAATCAATATACGATATCCACATTTGAATACAATCGTATTGTATGCCTACATATCTATCATATGCTTCTATTTCACCTTTCATTTCTCCTCAAAGAAGAATAAACACACCGAAAATGGCATTTCATTATTACACCCCGTGAATTCCATTTTGGATGAGAATTACGTGAATATTTTTTTTTTCTTTCTCTAAGGTATTCGTATTGATATAATCTAAAGCGACGCAGTGGAGAATGTGCATTTTACATTTATGAATATGTTAATTGAATTTTCGACTAGGTATACAGAATACAGATTTTTTTCTCACGATACCACGATGGTGGCTAACAGACGTACGGCCCACCTGATGGTAAGCGGTTCTCGTAGCCTATGGACGTACCTAATGGCCGTAGCGTGATGTTATTTATATAAGTTATATAACCTATTACCTTCCTAGATAAATGGGCTATCCAAGACTAAAATAATTATGAAAATCGGTTCCGTAGATCCCGAGATTACAACCTACAAACTCACTAACTTCATCTCTTTATAATATTAGTATAGATTATCATTAAGACTAAATACGAAAAATATTTTAACTAACAGAAAATACGGAGACGAGATTAAATTCTTTCATAGAAGGGATTAAATTTCTTGAGAGTTTTCCAAGTATTTGATCCTTCTATCTAATATTATATCCATCTTAGACGTACCTTAGTTAATGGGCTTTTTTACTATTGAAAGGCTAAACACTATTTATTTACATGGAGAGAGTTTGTCAAATTATATTATTGTGGTGATATTCGTAAGACGATAATCAGTTTCACACATTATCATGGAACCAAATAAACAAAACTCGCATACGAGTATGTCATATGAAACTCGTAAGGAGATTAAGTTGTTTACACGACGACTTTTAACTGACAGGAGCTGATATTCGTCTACGATTTTCTCGCCTCGTCTAAAATCAATCTTGTTGGACATTTTGTAATGTTCATGCGAACGATACTCGCATGAACATCATCAGTTTGTTAACAGCCCAATGACGTCCACGCCTGAACATAGGCCTCACCTAATTTCCGCCACAGTGTGCGATTTTATATCGCCCGCATTCAATAAGATCAAAGTCAATTAATTGATATATTAAAAATATAATAATATGCAATTTAAATCCGCAAATAAATTTTATATCACTAGCATGCAAAAACTGCGTCATTTTTTTTTGTGCTACCAATCCACATATGTGAGCACAGTAAAAATTTAGTTTTTCCTCTGTTTAATTAATTTACTTCTGTATCTACTAAAAATAAATAAAATACTCTCAAATTCTTACTTCTCTCCTCTACCACTCTAAGGTTTGCTGTTAGAGAACTCAAATAAGAGTTAAGCTCGCCTTTGTACATACTTGTTTAGATTTTAAGACTATTTGTATGTTTTCTTTTCTTTGTGTGCAATAAAGTATAAATAAAAATAAATAAATAAACAAGAAATCTTTATAAAAACGTGGTTAACCTTGCCTTGTGTAACATTTGAACTGCGTCGAATATAAATGCAACAGCGATCATATTATAACCAGATTAGTTTGTACACAAACAGCTTTACTTTGTTTCTGTAAACACCGAGAGATACAGTTTTTATTCTTTTACACTGTGTTTACGTGCCTTTTTAGTTGCGGATTTGAGTTTACCTGTTGTTGTATTTTACCCGTGATAACAACAAATTAAGGTCGTTTTAAGTTAAGCCTTGAAAAGATAGAAGAAAGATGCAAGGAATAACTAATTTTAACCTGTGGATTTGACGACGTGAATAAATTATTGTTGATACCCATAGTATCTGCTATTGTGATTATAAATAATAATAATGTTTGGACATTCACACGTAGCGCCATCTTGTCCCAAACTAAGCATTAGCTTGTAATATGGGTACTAGACAACTGATATAATACTTAACCCTTTGAACGCCACAGACGTCTATACACATAAAATGAAAATGTGCTCACCACGCCAATGACGGCATGGCAGGTCAAAAATGTACTGTATTTTAAAAGCTTGGCGCTCAAGGCAAGGCGATACCGATTTGACGTGGCGGTCAAAATGTTAAATAACTTTGTTTTGTTGTTTTACAACAAAAAATACATGTATATTATAGATAAATTACACCCAGGAACAGAACAAATAATAATTATGCTCCACACATAAAGATTTGTCCTGAGTGAGAATCGAACCCACGACCTCTGTCTCAGCAGTTAGAGTCACTAACCTCTGAGCCACGAAGGCTTCTTTATAATCTTTAAAAGTGCTATAATATATTTCATATTCCAAACACTTGCGTACCTACCTTACCTACATTCGTTTATTAATTATTTGTGCTCAGGCATTCATTTGTTTCTAATTTCGAAACAAAAGGCGAAGGAAATTTCGTTTTCCTATCGAGATATTTACTCTCGCGGAAATCTTAGTATAATAGGGCGACCACATAATAAATAATACGGTGTTATTCCGGTTTTTTTTTAAACCCTTACATAGAAACTCACAAATATTACCTATTTAAAATACTAGTATAGATTTATTATTATGGAAGTATAGATATCTAATAAACAAGAATTGCAATTTATTAGACAGTTTTCAATAACATGTTAGTAATTTGCAAACTAGATACCTACTCCAATTTCATGAATTGTTGTTATTCTACAAAGTCTTCTTCACACAGGGATTTGAACGTCTGTTATATTCAATGAATCCGGAATCTGTACTAAACAAGCCTAGGATAGCCTGAGGCTTATATATTTCATGAATTGAGTATTCAATATAAGCTCGGTGTCGGTCAAACCACAACTATTGGTAACTGATAATAGATACAAAATAATATAAGCCTAATTTATTTAATACTAGAAGTCGTGCGGGGCTTCATTCCCGTCGCTTTTGTTTTACCACTGCTCAGCTACTATTGGCTGTATCGTGATTTTATATATATGCTTATAACCTTCCTCGATAAATGGGCTATCCAACACTAAAAGATTTTTTCAAATCGGACCAGTAGTTTCTGAGATGTGAGCGTTCAAACAAACAAACAAACTCTTCAGCTTTATAATATTAGTATAGATAAATGCAATAACATATATATATATATATTATAATCCCGCATATGTAGTGGTTTATTTATATAGAAAGCCAGTGCAGTTAATAAATTAAAAATAACGACAAATATAAAATTAGGACTATTATGTTAGGAAAAATATGTATTTCTGGTCGGAGCGCAGGTTATCTTCAAAAACTAGTACATATAATAGAAGTCGCATGGGGCTTCGCTCCCGTCGTTCTTTATTTGGCCACTGCTCAGCTCCTATTAGCTGGTAGCATGATGTTATATATCTCATAACCTTCCTCGGTAAATTGACTATACAACACTAAAAATACTAATAATTTTTCAAATCGGATCAGTAGTTTCTGAGATCCTAGCGTTCACCCAAAGTATAGATATTTGTTGGTGTTGTTCTAAAGGAGTTAGTCAGAGAAGAGTCTTGTTTGCTTCAGTTCAGACCTAAGTTCATCAAATCAACTAATCTATGTCAATTATTGAATATCTAATTACCAGTGCTGTTCATATTAGTTTACTCTTGGATTGTTACTCTCAAATTTTAACTAAATGGGTGTAATTTATCTATAATATGTATGTATTTACAAAAAAAAAAATGTATTTAAGTAGTATATCAGTTGTTTAGTACCCATAACACAAGCAAATGTAATTGCTTAATTTGGGACTAGATGGCACAGTGTAAATGTGGTAGAATATATTATTATTATATCATTATTATTAACTATAACAACCTTCTTGGATTTAGAAATTCCTATTTTATTTATATATCTAATTAACTAATTAAGAATCTATCGAGTCTTCTTCAGGGCTAAAATATTCTTAATAGAAACGGCGAGTGAACATAATTAAGTCGGCTGTCAGACCCTCCAACTAATAAAGTAACCATTGAATTGTACTCTGCATAGCAACTGGTAAATTTAGCTAGGCTAGGTAGACGTTGCCGGCGGGTGCTCAGTGGAGGCCGTCAAGGCCGGTACAATCCGCCGAGCCACCGGCGGCACGGGCTCCCTCGTCCTTCGCTGCCCCGTCATGGCAGCGAAAAAGTGACGGAGGTAGGCCGCCTCCTTGTGGGCTGGGTCTCAGCACGTGTCGTGCTGCTAGAGACCCGCCCAATGAGGTGCTTCAAGTGCCTTGAGCTTGGGCACACCCGAGCCACGTGCACCTCGGAGGTGGACCGCGGCGACCTGTGCTTCAGGTGCAGCCAGCCAGGGCACAAGGCTGCCGGATGTACGGCGGCGCCGCACTGCGTTCTGTGCGGTGCTGCCAAGCGGCCCACGGACCACCGGATGGGCGGGCCTAAATGTAAGGCCCCGTCCCCATCCAAGTCCAGGAGGAAGGCTGGGAACCGAGCAACTGCAAGCTCGTCCCAGCCTGCGCTATCACCGGCCAACGCCGGTGGCACCGCTGAGTCGGTGGGCGCAATGGAGGTCCAATAGATGGACCTCCATTTCCTCCAGTGGAATTTAAACCACTGCGCCAGAGCGCAGGATCTGCTAGTGCAGACTCTGGCGCAGTGGTCCATTCACGTGGCCGTGGTGTCGGAGCCCTACCTAGTCCCTAACAGGGGCAACTGGGTGGCTGATGTCAGTGGAATGGCTGCCATCGCCATCCAGCCCGCTCTCGGGGTGTCTGGCTTTGCGAGAGTGGTGAAAGGTAGGGGCTTCGTTGCAGCCCTGTTGGGCGAGATGCTGGTCGTGTCAGTTTATTTCTCGCCCAACGGGACCCTCGCGGATTTCGAGGTGCTCTTGGACGAGATCGGAGAGGTGGTCGGGCGGAATCACCCGACGCCGGTTCTGGTTGCGGGGGACTTCAACGCCAAATCTCCGGCGTGGGGGTCTCCCGTGGCCAACGTTCGGGGGGGAGAGCTGGAGGAGTGGGCTGCGGCTCACGGCCTCTCTCTCCTCAATCGGGGTTCCGCCCCGACTTGCGTGCGAGACAACGGCTGGTCGATCGTGGACGTCGCATTCGCGAGTCCCGTATTGGCTGGCCGTATCCGGGGCTGGGCAGTGGAAGAGGACGTGGAGACTCTATCCGACCACAATTACATCCGGTGGTCGGTCTCTGCGTCCAACGGCCCCGGGCGCCCGATCTTGCCCGAGACCAATCGACGGTGGGTTATCAAGCGCCTCGATAGAGAGGCGTTTGTGGCGGCGGCCCTGACACAGGCATGGGTGCCTGAACCTGAGGGGCCGGTGCGGATCGAGGAAGAGGCTGAATGGTTCCGGGGTGCTATGACGAACGTCTGCGATGCAGCGATGCCCCGGGCCAAGCCCTTCTCCCCGCAACGCCAGGTGTACTGGTGGTCCGACGAGTTGACGGACCTACGCGCGGCGAGTATAGCCGCGCGACGCCAGTACACCCGAAGCCGTCGACGTCGTATCCGCGACGAAGCCAGAGAAGCTCTCCTGAAGGCTGCATACCAGGAGACGAAATCAGCCCTGAAGGTGGCGATCCGCCGGTCAAAAGAGGCCTCTAGGGAGGAACTTCTCGCCTCCCTCGATAGAGACCCATGGGGTCGCCCATACCGGCAGGTGCGAGGCAAGCTCCGTCCATGGGCACCACCTGTGACGGAGACTCTCCAGCCGCATATGCTGGAGAGGGTGGTGTCCACTCTGTTTCCGCACAGAGAGGAGCACACGCCTCCACCGATGGCGCCACCTTCGGCCGAGAGCCAGACCAACGACAACGTCGTCGAGGTGCCCGAGGTCACGGCAGCCGAGCTTGGCGCTGCCGTGCTACGGCTCCGGAGCAAAAACACCGCTCCGGGGCCGGACGGAATCCCGGGCAAAGCCTGGGTGATGGCCCTCGACGACGACGCCCTTGAGGGTAGACTCCGCAGGCTGTTCTCAGCCTGCCTGGAGCAAGGGCGTTTCCCACAAATGTGGAAGACAGGCCGTTTGGTCCTCTTACGTAAAGGGGACCGCCCAGCCGACTCTCCGTCGTCCTATCGACCGATAGTGCTGCTGGACGAGGTCGGGAAGCTACTGGAGAGGGTGGTGGCTTCTCGCATCGTCCGGCACATGACGACGGAGGGCCCCGACCTGTCGGACAACCAGTTTGGTTTCCGCAGGGGTAGGTCCACCGTAGACGCGATCCTCAAAGTGAGGAAAATCGCGGGTGAGGCGGTGGACTTCTCAGCCTGCCTGGAGCAAGGGCGTTTCCCACAAATGTGGAAGACAGGCCGTTTGGTCCTCTTACGTAAAGGGGACCGCCCAGCCGACTCTCCGTCGTCCTATCGACCGATAGTGCTGCTGGACGAGGTCGGGAAGCTATTGGAGAGGGTGGTGGCTTCTCGCATCGTCCGGCACATGACGACGGAGGGCCCCGACCTGTCGGACAACCAGTTTGGTTTCCGCAGGGGTAGGTCCACCGTAGACGCGATCCTCAAAGTGAGGAAAATCGCGGGTGAGGCGGTGTCGCGAGGCGAGGTGGCGTTGGCGGTGTCCCTTGACATCGCCAACGCCTTCAACTCGATACCTTTCGAGTGTATTAGGGAGGCACTCCTCTATCACAGGCTGCCTCCCTACCTCTGCGTCACCGTCTCTGACTACCTGCGAGATCGCGTCGTGGTGTACCAGGGGCAGGAGGGTCGCTGCCAAAGGCGGATGTCGTGCGGTGTTCCCCAGGGGTCGGTGCTTGGACCCCTACTGTGGAACATCGCCTATGACTGGGTGCTCCGCGGCAGTAACCTTCCTGGCGTGGGACTGACGTGTTACGCTGATGACACGTTGGTGACGGCCTGTGGGCGGGACTTCCGTCAGGCGCAGTTAGTTGCCACGGCGGGAGCCGCCCATGTCGTCGGTCGTATAAGGCGGTTGGGCCTAACAGTGGCCCTACACAAGTCGGAAGCGCTGTGCTTTCACGGACCCCGGAGGAAGCCACCTCCCGGGGCCCAGCTCATCTTGAGCGGTGAGAGCATAGCGGTGGGAGCG
Source organism: Laspeyria flexula (assembly GCA_905147015.1). Classification (NCBI taxonomy): domain Eukaryota; kingdom Metazoa; phylum Arthropoda; class Insecta; order Lepidoptera; family Erebidae; genus Laspeyria; species Laspeyria flexula. The sequence goes on along the minus strand of LR989960.1, from coordinate 12,264,405 downwards.
GCCATGCGCTATCTAGGTCTCATTCTGGATGGCACATGGTCGTTCAAGGAGAACTTCCGACGGCTGGTGCCGCGACTCACCAGCGCCGCCTTGGCTTTCGGCAGCCTGCTCCCCAACATAGGGGGACCGAGCGCGTCGTGTCGTCGCCTGTACGCGGGGGTCATCAGGTCGATGGCTCTCTACGGGGCCCCAGTGTGGGTGGACGCCCTGTGCGCCAAGAACGTTGCACTTCTGCGACAACCGCAGAGGGTAATGGCGCGCAGGGTGGTCAGGTGCTACCGCACCGTTTCACATGGTGCGGCTTGCGTCTTGGCAGGGGCCCCACCTTGGGAGCTGGAGGCCATCGTGCTGGCCAACGTGTACAGGCTGACGGCTGAGTTCCGCAGCCGAGGGCTAGAGCCCTCACCGGAGGAACTGCGCCACCTGCGGGGCCGATCTCGAGAGGCCCTGTTTCACGGGTGGCAGCAGCGGCTTGCGGAACCGAGCGCCGGTCACCGCACGATCGAGGCCATTCGGCCCGTTCTCAGAGAATGGGCCGAAAGAAGTCGCGGGGCGTTGACCTATCGCCTGGCGCAGGTGCTCTCGGGGCATGGTTGCTTCGGGAGGTACCTGTGTCGGGTCGCGAGGAGGGAGCCGCAATGTATCTGTCATCATTGCGGCTCCCCGGAGGACACAGCCCAGCACACCCTTGAGGTGTGCGGGGCGTGGGCGGGTCAGCGCGCTGCACTGGCCTCGATCATAGGCGAGGATCTCTCGCTCCCAGCAGTGGTGAAGGCCATGCTGGAGAGCGAGACGAACTGGGGAGCAGTGCTCTCCTTCTGCGAAGAGGTGATGAGGCAGAAGGAGGAGGCGGAACGGCAGAGGGAAGACGATGCCCTCAGTGACCCGATCCGCCGTCGAAGGGTAGGCGGGAGAAGGCGGGCTTACGCCCGCGACCTCCCGCCGTAATAGCCCGAGAAGAGGACGCGCCCGGCTGAGCGCGTCCGCCACGCCAGGACCGGTCGACTTTGGGGAAAGTCGGCCGCGAGCGTCTTCTGGTGGCGTGTGCGTGTTCCCGCACGTCACCGCCGGAGCTAAGCTCCGGCAGAGAGGGGGCCCGTAGCGGGCCATCGTCGCTGTGGTCGCGGACGAATGTTCCTGCGCTCCCGTGACCACAGCAGAGCGCGACGAGAGGAACACCTTGGGGTTTTAGTGGGTGCGAGCCCCACATAACCCCTCGGTTCTTTCCCCAAGACCGAGGGGTATGCGTCAGGCATTTCCCCAAGTAAATAAAAAAAAAAAAAAAAAAAAAAAAGGTAGACGTTTACAGAACTTTACCTTATGTATGAAATTACAGTTAGCCTACGTAATCCCAGTGCTGGACATCCTCCCATAACTTCCACACTGTTCAATCCCTAGCCAAAGATGCAAAGAATTGTCCACAAGAACACAGAATATATGTATAAAGTTTGTGTTTTTGTACACAAACTTTGTACATGTGTTCTGTGTTCTTGTGAACAATTCTTTACATCTGCCTGGCGGGCTTAATGCCGAAACCATTTCTCTACCAGCCAACTTGAGCCAACCTATTTACAAATATTTGACCAAATATTCTCACCTTTATTTTTGTAGTTCATTGTTTTTGTGATATTTTATTTACAGTACCAGAAAAAAACTCGAATAAGTGGTCACCCTAAGAAAGCTGTGTAATTCTGTAACCATTGTACAAATACGTAGACTTGTGTATTGTTTCAATTGAAATGACGAATGGGGCAATCTCATATCCTTTTGTTACTTTGACATTCGTAATATAAGATGTTTCGTTGATATTTTATATGGAAAGCTTATGTTTACGACAGAATTGAAAGATGGTTGTAAATTGTCGAATTCTGAGCACGTGTATCGTTTTAAGCTTTGCGTAGTCATGCGTTGTAGAAGCGTGGATGGGAGTTAGCACCCTCCGAAGGCCATGAACGATGAACGTGGCAATGTTATGAAAAATATTGCGCCATTTGATGACGTTCGTTGTTCGCATTGTGATGTAAAACTTCATTCGTATATTGCTTGTTATAGGTTATGAATACTTCCATAAAAAGAGGTTATAGTTATATTTAATATAGCTATAGAAATGAAATGGTTTTTTAACTAATGCGTATATTCGTGACTTGATTTCTGCGTGGAAAAGATTTTATACTAGATAATTGAATATCTTTAAAGATAATTTTTTTTCGAAGCCTCCGTGGCTTAGTGGTTAGTGACCCCGACTGTTGAGACAGATGTCGTGGGTTCAATTCCCACCCAGGACAAATCTTTGTGTGATAAGCACAATTATTTGTTCTGTACGAGTACGAGTATATAACAATATACCAGCGGTAGGTACTGCTGGAATTTATTAATCTCGTGTAAAGTAAATAGCTAAGAGTTATTACGGCATTTAACCAGCCGGACTTCATTTTACAAAATGTATAGCTGGTACAGATATTCCCTCAAGAGTTATCAATAAATACTCCACACTGTTCTCCGCGAAATTCCTTTAAAATATCTTTACCGCTTCATAATCGACTATCATTTCCCCTACTCTGCCGTCATAATATAAATTCCTCGCAAGGTCACAAACATTAAGGCCAATATTATACAATAAATAATATTCAATATGGTACCAGTACACAATCGATCTAAATCGAGATCAAAAATTTTAATGCTATCAAAATTGATTGCTTGAAAATATTTCCATCAATCAATTTCAAAAAAATGATTCAAAAATCTCTTTTGAATAAAAATAATTGCAATTTCGATATTCATTCGATTGATAAATTTCGATTGTGTTGTCAAAACTTTAAAAACGATCACCAAATTTAAATTTTGAAACGTTGACATCGATATTGAAATCTATCAATCAAATCGAGATTACGAGTAGGTAGGTAGGCTCCATATAAATGCAGCCAAGATAAAAACGAGTTTTTTTACATAAGAATTGTTGAAGGATCCGAGACTTATCTTATTATGAATCTGTATGTATTTTGTAGCCGTTAATTGTATAATAGTCTCTCACAATACACATATTGACTGTAAGAAATAAGTTAAAATACGACTTATGGAAATAACAATAAAAGCAATTTTTAAGTGTTGCTTTTACGACTATGGATGTCGGTGTACAAATAAAAGAGTAATTTACGACTGGTTAATAGATTGCGTAACCTTAACCAGATTTAATATCACCCGTAGCCTTGATATAGTACGACAAACAATTTTCCTAACACTTAAATTATAGGTCTCAATAATATTGTTTGTGGTAGATTCACTATTTTCTACTTGATATATTTACGTCAGCTCACTGAGTAAGGCCCTGAGAGATATGATTGCTTTCCTGTGTATTACTTATCTGTGGGTTTCCCTAAGGAGAAATCCTTGATAAGTTTACATAGACGATAAAGAATGTTGTTTTGGTCTGCGCAGTATATTATCTTGTCGACCTATCGTGTAGATGTTTTTGTACTTACTCTCCAGAGCTACAGCTTCAGAATGAGTATTAAGTAAATAATATTTAGATGATGTTAATTTTTTATGATGAAATTTGACACTAAAAAGTGCCATGGTCATTGGCGCTTAAGTCTTTAGATTACAAATCGTATAAGTTTACTTAGCTTATAATAATATTAAATATATTATAGTTTTGCGGCTTCTTTTTCTCTGTTATGATTTTGCTAAATGCAGTTTTTTGTATTTTTCTGTGGTGTAGTCAGACTATTTCTTACGTACGTCGTTTGACCAAATAATGGGCATCACAGTCACTTTTCACCGAGTCTGTTGCCATTACATTGGAGATAAATCTAATTGCTGGTTCGTAGAATGCTTTAATAATTCGCTTTTTTTTTTACGAAAACACGTATAAATAAATTAGACAATGGTGAAAATAGTGTCTCAATCTTACTGGGAAAAGATATTGTTTTTGCTTTATAGGGCGATGGAAAAGTTAGGTTAGAAGACTAATGCGGGATTGAAGCGAAGCTCCTGCCTCAGTTTTTGGCAATTTTTACTGTTTGTGATGTTTTCACCATTGTCTTATTATTAATTATTCGGGTATTCGTAAAATCCCTAGGAATTTCGCGATTCGAATTATCAAATCACTCTACGACATAAATAAAATAAAAGCGTTTTATTCAAAGCAGAAATCAAATCCAGGAGCTCTCGCACAATACCTACAGCCTGCCGTGCTACCGAGGTATTCAGTAGACACCTAGTTATTTCATAACCGGCGTGTACAGATGAATATTTAACTACGTTCACGAGTTTCATCACGTTTAGCTCTGTCTTGGCCGGATAAAGTATATTCTCAGATTGCTGGAGCTATTTATGTTTAGATTACGTAGGTACGGACAGCGTCATAAATCAGATAAAATAAAAACATTAATAAAATACTGGAATACATGAGAGTTAACTCAGTATATAAAATTAGCAATAGTGTAACTCTTACACATAACGCAACGACACAAACCACCAAAGTATACGTATATGTTATATACTATACAGCAATGTTGGGTAAATTAACAATAAATTAATAATTTCTTGTTAACAATTAATCAATTGTAATTGGGGAAAATTAGGTAGGTACAACTTACATGATTATTTGACATGATTAACTGTAATTTTCCACAATTACATTTATTTAATTGTTAGTTGATTGGTGGCAATGAACAAGCAATTAATCATTAATTGCAACAAAACATTTCCAACACTTAAATGGCTTTTTAAAATCCAACCAGCAGGTTCTGAGATAAGCGTGTTCATCCAAACAAACTCTTCAGCTTATATATATAAAATATTAGTTTAGATACTAAATGAATACATACGGGTATACGAAAACTGTCCTAGTTTCTCTCACACTATATCTGAAGATTGACAGTACAGAAATTAGTCATCGTAGATTAAGCAAACTTAGTTAATATTGACGCAATGACCTCTTGTACAGAGTTTGGCGCGAACTTCAGTTATTAGAGGTAACTTGTAGTCAGTCAACTCTCATTACTAGAAGTGATTAGATACGCTCGAAGTTCTACTTACTTACCTACTGTGTCATCAGCGGTATAGTGCAACTAGGGCAGTTATATCATAGTATATATTTATTCTATGTCAAAAATAAGATAGGCGATGGTGGGAATGGCATGCAAATCATGTGGTCAGAGTTCGATTCCAACTGGCAGTACCAATGTGGTATTCACTTTCTGGAATTTATCATAATATATAAATGTGTATGAAAGAAAACATCGTGATCTAACTCACATACCCTAGAAAAAATTCTAAGAGTATATCTGATCCACCAACCCGCACTTGGCCAGCGTGGTGTTTGGATTATCGCCTAAATCATGGAGAGAGAACGAACCCCGGAGACCTGGAGCTCATCAATATAGTATAATAGGTTGCTGATGATGATTTCAAAATTAGACATAACCTTCTAAATTTTAGAAGAAAATGTTTAAAATGTTGCCAAAAGAACTTATTTTATTTAAGTATTTTACATAACAGAGCTGTTTAGTAAAATAGCTTGTGGTTTTGTAAACCTGGTGCTTCTGATAATAGCTACTTTTACAATCTAGCTACAACATCTCAATTGTTATTGTGGCATTTGCAATCTTATTTGTTTCTAGAATTAGGAGACAATTTCCCAGAAAAAGATTCAACTTATGATTTTTTTTATACCACGACGGTGGCAAACTGACGTACGGTCCGCCTGATGGTAAGCGGTTACTGTAGCCTATGGGTGCCTGCAACACCAAGGGCATCACGAGCGCGTTGCCGACCCTTAAGAAACCTATTCACTCCTTTTTTGAAGAATCCCATAGGTACTGTAGTAAAGAAGAAAGAAATGTTGCCAAACTAAAATGCAATACTACTATGTCAATGTACCCAAAATAAGCAACTACTAACTATCTAAAGCTTATTCTATGTCTCGAATCATCTTCAGCAGTAAACCATAATGGGTTTGTTACAAGACATGGCTTAAGATTGTCGAGCACCGAATTCTGTATAAGACAGGCTATACATTACATAGGCCTGAGTTCCTGTGGCTTCCCTACCACGTATAAGATAATCCTAACAGTATAATACAAAGGAAATTTAGTAGATAAATCGTATATATTCTAGAATAGCGCATTTCATATTTTTATCGCAGAAAAATGTTCCCGGAGGAAGGAGTAAATCGAATTGTATGGCAGTGAAGCCGCAACGAACTATGTATGTGAGTAACTGAAAATATTCCTCGTTTAACATGTTTCATATGGATATTGTGTTAAAGTTGAAAATTGTGTGCATTTGATATGCAGACCTCCTTATAATGTAAATGTTTGATGTAATTAGGGTTGCTATGGTAACTGCTATGATGGTAGTACTTGTGGGAAGCTATTATTGTGGATACGTCCAAAATTTACGATATAGTTTGATTTACTGTCGACACGAAATAAATACTTAAATTAGTAGGTAAAGGTATTCAAGACTTCAACAATAAACAGCAAATAATTATACAAACAGACACCATCTTCAATACAAACTAAATTAAGTATCAATTAAGCAATATCTTTAGTTAATCGACAAAGTGATGCTTAATTAATATTCAATGAGACTATAACGTAGCTTAATATGTCGCTATTCAGTTAAGTGACTAAATCTATATGCTATTGATGTAAATTGATCCGTATAATGCTATGCCTACCGGCGACGCGAGCATAATTAGGCCAACAAGAGCGAATATTATCGAACTAGCCTCACCCTGGGACTGCCTGGTAGACTAGATAGTCTAGCAGGCAGTCACAGGTGATGCATAGATATGCATCCCATAGAATAATTTCAAGGGATGTAGTAGAATTATTCACTATCTGGATATTTAATTAGTGGGTAGTGATGTCGCTATATAAAATCCGGCATAGTTTGAGTCGGACTCGCGCATCGAGGATGCCCTATGATTACAATGTATGTTATATTTATTGAAATTAACTTCTCATTTTAATAAACACTTCGAGTATCTGTCATAACCTGTTCTGTGTTTGCGTGTATGTACACAGCTAAACCCTGTATATAATTCAATCAACATCTAAAATGAAAATAAATTCGTTGACTAAAAAGGTTCATGAAAAAAAATTCAACATAACCGTAAAGTCATAACCGTATTCTGCATTATCAAAACCATTTTTGTAACCAAGATTGTTGCATGTTATAATAATGTCGGTACCAACTTCCGTTGCTGTCTCTCCCTGAGGACGGTAGCAAGATCCAATTTATAATGTACGACCATAACGTAAAATCTTATATACTATGTATATTTGCAACGAACTCTGGGGAGAAAAATACATTCAGCTGCTAATTGCTGTAATAAATTAGCACCAGCTTGTTGTTTCACGAGTCATACTCATAGGAACAGACACGGCACTCGGCACTGGTCTAAAGTTACAAAAATACACGCACTGTGTTTATCTACGATATACCAGCTGGAATAAGCACGTAAGTCAACGAGGCTTAATTCAAATTCAATAGTCGACTGTACCATAAAACTTATGTCAAAGCTGTAGGTCCATAAAGCGGCGACAATAATCCGCCATATTGATTTTTTATGCCGTCACATTGCCTATTACACTCAAGGGAAGTATACTAATCTAATGACACCTCACACTTCAAAATCGGCCAAGCCGTTTAGGCTACAGGAAGTCACAATGAAACAGACATACATATGTATGTATGTCTGTTTCATAAAAAGGAGGGTAATGCTTTTGGCGCGTATGTACACGCCAAAAGCATTACCCTCCTTTTTGGCAGTCGAGTCGGGTAAAATGTGCTAACATTTGTTTCTTTTTTTGAAAGACTATCGTGATCACTGATCTAAAACTGTAATCGAAAGAAATGTCCTAAACCCTCATTTCGCCCGCTAGGTTTTGGTCCGATGTAGGCTTAATACTTAATAATATTAATAATAATATTCTACCACATTCACACAGCGCCATCTAGTCCCAAAGTAAGCAATTATATTTGCTTGTGTTATGGGTGCTAAACAACTGATATACTACTTAAATACATTTTTTTTTGTAAATACATACATATTATAGATAAATTACACCCAGACAGAACAAACCTTTATGCTCATCACACAAAGATTTATCCTGGGTGGGGATCGAACCCACGACCTCCAGCTTAGCAGTCAGGGTCACTTACCACTAGACCAACAGGCCAGTCAAGAAGATAAACCCAGATGCAGTCAAATATTTAAAAAAATATTATATTCAACGGCCATGGAGTAGATACGTACTTACTTACTTAACTTGAATACCAACAAACATCTACTGGTATATAAACCTACATAATTTCGCATTATTCCAGTGGTGTGCAATCGCACGCAAGGGAATTTGTGCCTAAGTACCGTGTGGCAGATTTTGCATACTTCAACTGGCAAACTCTTCCCAATTCCCACATCTAATCAACAATTAGCGTTCGTATCCAACTCGTAAAGAACTCGCGAAGCGGGAGCTCACAGGTATTAGTACGTATTTATTAATGTTACCAGCCTATAAATGCTTTCATGGGAAATTGGAACTTAATTGAGATATAATCTTACTTCTATTAAACGTTATGATGATGGATAGTTACAATACTTAGTTCAAATTCTTAGTTCAAGTTCAAAGTCATTTTCTTCTACTAGAATATCAGCGCTGCGGTTAATTTATTGTTGCAGCATTAGCTGAGGTAGAAACCATTTTTGGTCTTCTACAGGAGCATGATGTTAATCTGTTTGTTCAAAATTAAAATATGTATTGTCTACATGTTTATCTTGTAGCTGATTTAAAATAAATGTTTCTTATTTCTTTTAAATAAATATAAAATAATATAATTCACAAATAAATAAACTTATCATCATCATTTCAGCCTATTGCAGTCCACTGCTGGACGTAGGCCTCTCCTAACACGCGCTCCTAATAAACTTAACTCTCCTAATAGACTCTCTCAATCAAGATAACTTTATAATTTTAAATAGTCTCCATGGTGTAATTTTGAACTTTTCCATAATCGATCTAATATTTAAAAGTGAATAGCCATTTTATACCCACGTTTCCTTGATTAATATTCCAACTTTTGAAATTAGTTTTCTTAACTTCTTTTGCATTTGTAAGTTCATTTTCCTCGAGAACTAATTATTTTCTTGTTTTGGTCCAAGATTTTCGAGTCGAGTAAGATAACTGTAATTTAATGAAATAAATGTTTGGGTAAATATAATTTATTGGTGTGTTGTTATTTAGGGAAGATAGAATTCACACTAAGGAAAAAATATTACGAGACTGTTTTCGAAACCAGAATATATTATCTTCGTATAATAATTTTGATTTAAATAGAGATATTTTTTTTACATATAAAATTTATAAGATAAAATTTATAATTATAACATTATTAACTATTTACTTACATATCTACAACTTCTAATAATTGGTAATAATTTCTAATAATTGGTTTTCCGTATAATAATTGGTATCTTGTTGTGCCAAACGTACTTTATTGATTAAGTACTGATATATTGTTTCCTTTATAATTTTTTTTCGTCGGATTGTGTGGATGGACCAGATGTGCAAATTTTAATATCCATTGGGCTAACGGCTGTCGACTCAAACTTTCACTTTTATATATATATATATATTATTATGCTAATTCAATCAAGAAACCTAGTTCGATCTACCGAACACATCCATTTTACGGTATTTAGAAATAAATATAAACACATAGTGCCAGCCTCCTTCTAAAGTATGTCCTAACAATAAATATCAGTTTAGTTACATGGCAAAAGCCTTATGAATAAGGCCATAAAGTTGCTTAAGTAACCTAGATCTTAACTTGTAGAGCTATTATAATACCACTAGATTTAAGGCCAATAAAGGCTGTTAAATTTTGGAAACTTATTGAGTAAATCGTGTAATAATGTGTGAATTATGTTCTTGGTAAGAGAAAACATATTATTATATGTACGTCATGCTTTGCTTGTCTTTCTTTAAAAAAGGCATAATAAGAGAGCTAGGTCACAGACTCACAGTAGCTAATACCCACTCAAAATGAACGACTCGCTTCGTAAAGTACCGCCGCTCAAAAGAAGACCGCTCACACACACGCACAGTCATAATAACACTAAAATCCACACACGTTGGTCTAATGTTGGTTGGTTAATCAGATATACCCTCTTCTATTCTATACTTAATAAAATAAATAAAAAGTATTATAAAGCTGAGGAGTTTGTTGGTTTGTCTCCTGATATTACTATACGCTCCTTATATACTCGACGCCCCTTATATACTCAAAGCTCCTTATCTAGTATCGGCTCCGTATAAATTTTAGATGCTCCATATATTTTAAACTAGACGCTCTTTATAATACAGGACGCTCCTTATATGCACGACGCTCCATATAATATACTAGGGGCTTCTTATATACTCGACGCCCCTTATACACTCGACGCTCCTTATAAATTTTAATATACTCGATGCCCCTTGGTGTACTTTTTGTCATTTAAATGTTGGTGCTATTCTGGGCACAGAATATGTATTAGTACTAAATACTAACTTGGCACTAAATACTCTACTCATATAAAAGGCCAAAATGAAAACACTTAACCATTTACATATATATAATCTTTTGTTTCAATTTTTTTATACCATCATAGCAGAAAGCACGCGGCCTGCCCCTGATAAGTGCGTGCGTGGTTACCATAATAATAATAATATAATAATATTCTACGACATTCACACAGCGCCATCTAGTCCCAAAGAAAGCAATTATATTTGCTTGTGTTATGGGTACTAAACAACTGATATACTACATTACATACTTAAATACACTTTTTTTTTTGTAAATACGTACATATTATAGATAAATTACACCCAGACACAGAACAAACCTTTATGCTCATCACACAAAGATTTGTCCTGGGTGGGGATCGAACCCACGACCTCCGGCTTTGCAGGCAGGGTCACTAACCAACCACTAGAACAACAGGCCAGGCCATAGCCTATGGACGCCTGGTATACAATCTGAATGAACTAAAAGTTCACTGCAGTAATAGTTTAAAGTTACAAATGATCTCCATGGATCACTTTTCCAAGTATGTTGCGGTTGGTTTCCCGTTCCCGTTGCGGCTGTCTCCGCGGATAATGTCTAAGAGTTTCCCTTGTCGGGATGACTTTCGCAATTTAACTTAGTGCTAGGATTCAGATTACAATCTAACATAAGAAACTTATTTATGGTATCATCCATTTGGAGGTTAAGACTTAAGTGCTTTTAGGAAAATATCATGGAAATGTGAAATATTTAAGAAAATATGCATATTCTCTCATTTGAAGACCCCAATTATGAAAAGTATGAGAGCTTATGTGGAAGTTTGGGAAAATTATTCGTAAGTGAAAGCAGAAAAGTTCTCCGACACCAGGCTAAGGTGGTTTGGATATACGAATCGTGGACTTGATAACCATTTAGCGAAGAGGGAAACAAAAGGACCATTGCTACAGAGAATAGAGAAAAGGGCAGGCCGCGAACGACGTGGATGATAAAATGTCTAGAAGGATATATTAAGACATTGGGTCTGTTCCCCATCTTGAGAATTCTCAAGGAGAAACCCTGGCTTGTTAGCAGATAGTACGTAGAAAAAGCAATCCACCGCTAACGCTGAACTCACATAATTAATAAACACATTCTATTTAATTTGGACTTTCATTAATGTTTTGGAAAGGCAAACTATCCATTAGTCCTCAGATAAAGTGGAACTTCGGCGCTGAACTAGCTTTTATTCAAGGCTCTAGCAGTTAGCTCATACAATATCCACGATAGAACTTAACCTCAACTAATTTGGGTGAATGAGGCGCTTTAAGACTGTTAAGGTAAAACCATCAGGCACGCAAGTCGTAAACGTTTGAGTGCATTGACCTATACCTGTTGAATGTTTGAACACCTCGTAGTTCTAGTTCGGTTTTCATTTATTAATTAGGTACATTGTCGGCAAACATTTTCTCTGCTAGTATTCTTATTTTAAAGGTCCAAGTCAGTACTATTGCAAGTGGAAATAATATTTAAATAGGTGATATACGATGAGTCCAAGTCGCGTTCCATTAAAGCGTTATACTTACCACGACGTTGGCAAACAAAACTAGGGTCTACCCAATGGTAAGCTGTTACCATTGTCTATAAAAGCCTGCAACACCAGAAGCATCACATGATGCACATTGTGGATCCTATGAAATCTCTTTTTCTTCTTTCTTTATGCTTTGAAATTTTGAATGCCACCACTTAGAAGCAAGAACGCAATATTGTTGCTATCGCTGCGGTCTTCTATAAGGCAGAGGTATTACCCAGGTAGGCGGCTCAAGTCACATATTCTCAGAATTTCATGATTATTCATCGAGGAGTTTTTGAGTAAAATGCCCGTGACATGCGGACGACGAATGGAAATGACAAAACTATAAGGGTTACATTTTTGCCATTTTGGCTACGGAACCCTAAAAATGTCTATGTTCATAGAAAATATGCACAGTAAAATGTGTGTAGGTGACATGGCGGAACATCGAAATATTACGATAAAACGGTTCAATAGCATTATTGAACCGTTTTATCGTAATATGTCGATGTTCCGAATATTTTTTGAACGATTCCAATATGCATATATTATATGTATATTGCAATCGCTCAAAAATTATTATCATTTTATTTAGCAAGTGCGTAACTGTTTACCCTTTAGAAACAGTGTGCTATCGTGCAAGTATTAACTATGGAAATGACATGAAATTCGAACGCTATTTAGCAACGTGTAGCGATAGCCCCATGTGAATAAACAGATCGTGAGCTAAACCATTTATGTTCATTAATGTGAGCTCTACAGGCATCGCAGTTGATCATATAGCTCTAACTCAATTTCCAAACCAATTAGGTGTATGGGACATCGGTAGGCTCAGATTACTTTTGTTCCCAGTATTTTTATCACGGAAATTTTAAGGTACATTTTTCGCTAGCAGCTTTTGTTATTGTATTTCCTTTATGCCCGGTTTCAGAGCTGTCAGTTTACAGTTATTAATTGATTAAAGTATAACCTGACTAAAAGTAAAAAAAAAATATATTCTTAAGCACCACCGAGGTCACTGGCCCCAAGCAGGTAAAAAATTGGACTGATATACTTATAGCCTTTTCAATAGTAACGTAACATGAGAGTGAGGCAAATAATTTACCTGTAAAAACTTCAAGGATGAAGTCAAAATCACATTAGGTACATTAAACTACATTACAGTGACCTATGTACTACATAATATAAATCTGCAAGGTCACATTAACAAAGAACTTCTGTTAAAAGTGATTGAATCGAAATAAAATGAAAAACAGACACTGGTTCAGTGAATAGCGGCTTTGTGTTCAACCTTGGATGCCAATCATTATCTGTTCATCACCCAATAGAATTAGTACCTACAATCTACATATGGTACTAAAAGGCGGTGTATCAAACAACTCTGTTCAGAGCTTGAAGGCTACTGAAAAATTCCAACGTAATTGCTTCATTAATGTCACTGAACCCTATTTTTCTTTACTTAAGCTAATATATTTTCCTAAATCAAAGTAGCCTAAGTTAGTCCTTGTGAATTAGCTTTTCGCCAGTAAAAGTCCCGTTGAAATCGGTTCAGTCGTTTCGGAGTTTACATCAAACAAAAAGACAGATACACAAACACATAGACGTAGACGCGTCAAACGCATAATACCTCTCTTTTTGCGTCGGTGGTAAAAAAAGTAAAAGAAAATGTAGACCCTTTATGATTTTGTTATTCTGTTTTGTTTCTGAATTTAAATGAAAAATCCCTCTCGAGAAACGTAGCTGGATAAAAATAAAATACGATTGTATATAATTATTTAAACTGTATTAACCTACACATTTAATACGGAACTAAATAAAGAACCGCTTATAAAAGCAATTTCGCTAAAATAATACACGTTCACCTTTATTTATCGTAAAAAGTTGGGCCTAACGTAACGTAGATTTATAAATCAAATAAAAAACATGAAATTTAATCAACATTCTCTTTGGTCCTGTAGGCGGGAGTCTCGCACAAATCTCCACTCGCCTATAAAATAGATTTTAGGCTCGTTACACACTGAATAATCATCCGAAATACTTAAGTTTGTACGCCTAAGTTAACTACCAGTAAGTGTGGGTCTGAATCTCATTTGCAAAGGTCAAATTACACACTGTTTTGTTTCATTAGGGGGTGGGGATAATTTCTATGTTTCTAGTAATTGACAGTGGGCGTAGCGGTTTAGATGTTCGCCTCGCCAATAACATCGTCGTGCCAAATGTCGTGGGTTCGGTTCCCACACGAGACAATATTTGTGTGAGGCTGGCTGTGTTTTTGTGTTCTTTAATTCTATGAAGCCTCTTTTGACGTTTTGGCTGTTTTGAAGATAAAACCGGGCATAAGTAATAAATATCCATCTATCCTAACTTTCGCATTTTTAATATTAGTAAGACAATTTAATAAACATTATACATAATGCCCCTAATAAATAATAATAAATTGTTTATTCAGCATAAATAGCACACTATTACATAATTCTTAAGATTAAAGATAAGGTACAATAATGTTTGGTGCCTGCACCAGGAATATTCCTGTGTAGCAGGCAGTTTATGAGCACATTTTATGTTACTGTACAAAATGTACAATTAAATCATAAACCATGTTTCGTAATGAATTAGATACTATCTATTATAACAAAAATAAAAACAGATGTGTTTTTAATTTATTAAATCTAATTAAATAAAAAGACGTAATCTTTTTATATTTAATGCTTTCTTGCATTTACTAATTTTATTATTATGTGTCTAGAGAAGCATTGATGTTATCAAAAAATTATAAAACTGGGTTAAAAACAATGCAGTTTATGTCACGTCCGAGGCTAACTTAAATTACATTTGTTTTTGCTGATTCTGCTTAATATTAATATATCTATGTGTTGAAAAAACTAAAGTGTAATGAATAGTGCGATGGTCAGTTATCGCTGAGTATGAAATAAAAATATTGAAATATATAAGTCTAGTCTTAAGCAAATAATAATTAAAAGTTAGTTCTAAATACATTAGAAATACAAGCTACGTCATTTTTGGTTAGTTGAAATTGAAACAATATAACCCTTAGACTTCCCCATAGTCTATAGAGTTATATTTGTCCTCAGCGAATTTACGTGCGGGACAAGATTCATCACCCGTCTTGTGATCAAATTTCTTCTTATAACGTTTACACGTTGCACAGTTTGGGAGAGAAGTCTTGCTGTTACAATCCTTAAAAGTATGATCCGTTTCTCCACAATGGTTACAAGTGGGGCTGGATTCTTTGCAAAATTTGGCAGCATGTCCAAACTGTTGGCAGTTAAAGCATCTAGTAACTAACGTAAAATCACGGACTGGGCATGATGTCCAATTAATATAGATACGGCCTTGAGTGATCAAATATTTTCTAACGTTAGCGGGGACTTCAATAATATAATTGCAGTAAGGTAGTGCTCTATTTCCCGATCTATGGCTCAATTTGATAGACTCCAGGAATGAATCCCGCGTAGTATTTGGGAATTTATCTGCAAGGTTTTGCTCGTAAAAACATATAAAAACCTTTTTTTCATTGAGAGCGACGGGGACGCTAATGAGAACAATAATTCTAGGACGGCGCTTAGCAGGCTCTTGATGGTAAAACCTGAAGAGATAAGTTTCTCTGACTTTCGAAGTTTTTAGATGTCTCCTTTTGTTTCAGTGCTAATTAGGACACCTCCTTTTCCCACTTTTCTCACTCCGTACTCCGTTCCACTCGTATGCGCAACTTCAATTCTTCTGGTGACTTGGTATCCTCACTAGTCTTACTCTTATCATTTGGATAGATCGCAAATGAACTTAAATTTTCGGGACGGACAAAGTTTTGGGCACCTTTTTTCACCATATTGGCGAAAGAGATCCCTTCATTTGGACTCAGCTTCTGCTCCACGACGTATTAAAACACTAAACAAAATAAGAAGGTTATTTTGATTTTCTGTTTTCATTTATTTGTTTTTATATTCTAGAATCACTTTAGCAACTTCTTATATTTATGTTATGAATCTTTCAAACTTTAGTCTACGCTTTATAAACTTTAAAAAGTAGACGACATACACTTAAGCGCCCCAAGTAAAACTTGAAATGTATAAATAATGTATTTTTTCTGATGGAATGTTCCAGAGCCGAGTAACGAGACGTCTTGGTAGCTCAGGGTAAGGCATCCAGTCAAACAGTAATTCTATCAAATTTTAATATTAAGTAAATAAGTATTATTTCACATTTCACAGCTAATTTTTCATTGCAGCGACTAAGTACTACTAAAAGTAGTTTTTTTTTTTTGTTTATTTTAATATAAAACAACGCCCGCACTAGGGAACAAGCCCTGTGTCGCGGGGAGCTTTACAAACTCGCAACTAACGAACACAAACTACACCCAGACTAGAAACAAATATCTATGAATCACACAAATATTTGTCTCGTGTGGGAATCGAACCCACGTCACCCAGTACGGCGATGTAGTGGCGAGGCGACCACCTTAACCACTGCGCCACGGTGACAGCCGTTCTTCGAGAGTTCTTTGGTATTTGTCGGTAATGGTTGAGTACTCCTTCAGGATGACTCTATATATTTTTAGAATGCCACAAGATTAACTAAAGCACGGACTCCACTTAAGGCTAATGTTGAGACTCGACGAGAAGAAAGAAGGCATGTTGTACGTTATTTATTGCACGTGTACATACCTATTGGTTTCATCTCGTCATCTACGCAGCGCTTATTGTGGAGAAAGATTCTATTCTTTTGAATTAAGAGTGTCTTAAACTGTAATTCGTTACCACGAAAAATACGTAAGTTTACTCTGAAATTTAAATTTTTCTTTGTTTTTCTTTTGCGATACAGAACCCTTATTTCAGAGTTTCACGAGACCTAGAACTAATTTCCATTTATAATTAACGAAAAAACAACATCTCACTCCATCACGACAAACTATATTTTATTCATATTTGTATTAAAAAAGTTTCTATGTCAGTTCGTTTGCATTTTAACGAAAAGTTGAAACTTTTAAAAGTAGCTCTATTTACTCTCGGTTGCCGGAAAGCAGTCTTCATTAATGTTCAACCAGGTTCTGAAGCTTATCATTAATAATAATTATAACTGACTTGACTGGCCTGTTGGTCTAGTGGTTAGTGACCCTGACTGCTGAGCCGAGGGTCCTGGGTTCGATCCCCACCCAGGACCAATCTTTGTGTGATGAGCATTAAGGTTTGTTCTGTGTCTGGGTGTAATTTATCTATTATATGTATTTACAAAAAAAAAAAAAATGTATTTAAGTAGTATATCAGTTGTTTAGTACCCATAACACAAGCAAATATAATTGCTTAATTTGGGACTAGATGGCGCTGTGTGAATGTGGTAGAATATTATTATTATATTATATTATTATAATTATAAGTCTAAAACGTAGTGAAAACCATAGACACAAACATACCTCCTAGATGATGTCCACAGAAGAAACAATAAATAAATCATCATTTCAACCCATAAACATCCTACTGCGGGGCACGGATCTCCTCCAGAGAATGTGGAGGGAATTTAGCCATGTTGGCCAGACGGGTTGGTAATACCAACGAACGGGTTGGTATTACCAACCCGTTCGGCCTTTGGTAAAAGAAACCCTTATACCAAAGGCCTACAACAAACGAAAGGGTGGGGCGGGGCGCAACGCCCCGTCGTTTGTTGTAAGCCCACGGGTTGAGATGGGGTAGTGACATTATGTACTCTTAATCCGTCACTACCCGGATACAGATGTACTACGTGCCACTCCAGTAAGTACAAATCCGATGTGAAAAAAACATACATACATACTCAGACCAACATTTTGTATGTACATAGCTGTTGCTCGGGGTTTCGCTCTTGTTCTTTGTTTGGCCACTGCACATTTCCTATTGGGTGTAGCGTGATGTTATATAGCCTATAGACTTTTCGATAAATGGGTTATATATGAATGAATCCATTCAACATTAAAAGAATTTTCAAATTGGACCAGTTATTCCTGACTGAGTTTAGCGCGTTGAACCAAACAAACTCTTCAGCTTTTTAAACGACTTCAAAAAAGGAGGAGGTTATATGTTCGACTGTATGTATTTTTTTTTTTTTTATGTATGTTCACCGATTTCTCGGAGATGCCTGAACCAATTTGAAAAATTCTTTTTTTGTTTGAAAGGGTATACTTCCGAATTGGTCCCCTATTCACCACGTTAAGTTCTGATGATGGAATCTCAGGGAAATCGAGGGCAACCCTCAAATTTTATAGGCACATGTTACCTGTTTCATCTATTTTCTGAAGTTATTTAAGTATTTACGTCTGATAATCATCATCTCATGTTGATGAGCTGATGATGGAAGGCATAACTTCTTAACTGTTAGGAGTTGGAGGATAATTCTTTCAACATTATATGTACATATAAACCGATAGTTGTACTCTTGTAGGTTATTCAGGTGAGCTGTCACTGGAAGGTAAACTCCTTAACGGTTAGGAGTAAGAAGATTATTTCTTTAAATATCACATCCATGTGTAAACTGTAAGTTGTATTCTTTCAAGTGACTGAGACGGGGGCTCTTGATGGAAGGTAAAGTTGCATAGTCCAAAGGAGTTGTTACTTAGATGATATTTTAAGTTTCTATTATCTAATATTAATACTCAATATCTATTTTCTAAAGTCATACAAGTATTTACGTCTGATAGTCATCATCTCATGTTGATGAGCTGATGACGGAAGGTATAACTCCTTAACTGTTAGGAGTTGGAGGATAATTCTTTCAATATTATAGGTAC
Organism: Laspeyria flexula; assembly: GCA_905147015.1. Lineage (NCBI taxonomy): Eukaryota > Metazoa > Arthropoda > Insecta > Lepidoptera > Erebidae > Laspeyria > Laspeyria flexula. Next base: position 12,245,527 of record LR989960.1, on the reverse strand, counting down.
TTATAAACCTATAGTTGTATTTTTGTAGGTTATTCAGGTGAGCTGTCAGTGGAAGGTATAACTCCTTGACTCTTAGGAGTTGGAGGATAATTCTTTCGACATTATAGGTACTTATAAACCTATAGTTGTATTCTTGTAGGTTATTCAGGTGAGCTGTCACTGGAAGGTATAACTCCTTAACTTTTAGGAGTTGGAGGATAATTCTTTCAACATTATAGGTACTTATAAACCTATAGTTGTATTCTTGTAGGTTATTTAGGTGAGCTGTCACTGGAAGGGCAACTTCTTAATGTTTGGGAGTAAGAAGATGATTTCTTTAAATATCACATCCATGTATAAACCTTAAGTTGTGTTATTTCAAGTGTCTGAGGTGAGAGCTCTTGATGGAAGATAAAGTTGTATAATTCAAAGGAATTCTTAGATGATATTTTAAGTTTTCGATATAGTATCTAACCTGCATTGTATACCTATACTTGTTACCTGTCGCATTTTATAGGAAAAAAAAAGATATAAAAAGTTTTGAGATTCCTCTATTCCACAATCAGGTTGTGTTGTTAGAATATTTAAATAGACTTTCCCTTTTATCGAAGATTCTTTATTTCGGTTTTCCGTCTTAGTTTGCCATTCAGTATTATTAAATCTGCTAGATAAAAAGTACACTAAAAATGGAGAAATAAACTATTTTTAACAAAAAAATATTAAAACGACTTCAAATCAGTACTAAAAAGCGAAAAATAAACTGAATTAGATATTTAATTCCAAGCTAAAAAATACCTACCTACCTGTTTAAAGTATAATACCCTATTACTAATCTGTTTGAAGTCGGTGCCAGCCTAATGAGTTTGTATCACTCAGTTTGAGCCGTCCACTAGGTACGATCACGCAAGTGCGAGGTGGTGTGAAGTAGCGAGCGGTGACAGATGTACGTATTAAGTAGTACGTAGCTTAACAAACTCTTTAGGCTTGGCACCGACTTCAAACAGATTAGTAATAGGGTATTATACTTTAAACAGGTAGGTAGGTATTTTTTAGCTTGGAATTAAATATCTAATTCAGTTTATTTTTCGCTTTTTAGTACTGATTTGAAGTCGTTTTAATATTTTTTTGTTAAAAATAGTTTATTAATATTAGTATGAATAGATATCTTATTCCATTAAATAGATAATAATATACCTACCTATATATTTTTTAACTATGTTTTATCTAGTGTGTTACATCGCAATAGTCTATCCTGTCAGGCTATCACCTTTCATGTCAGTCTACAATTTGGGTCGGGCCAAATAAAGTGCGTGATTTAATGACATTCATCTTGTGGAGAAAAAGTACCCACCTTCGTTATTTCTGTTAACAAGGTCTCATAAGGGTCGTAATCGAAGTACGTAGGTACGTAATAATTATAAATATTGGGTTGGATTTTAAAACGAGTCGCCTGAATTTGAGGGTATATTGGTGGTGTAGGGGGCTCAAGGGAGTTAGTCTTAATCCCCCCAAAGTAATTTTGGCTGCCGGAGTTACGTCTAAATATTTTTAAACAATTTCCAACAATTCATAATACCATTGCAATTATGCAAAACGGAACGTAATTTTTATGCTTTAGTACAGTTTTATATATTTTTTTTTTGTTATAGGTCGCCATATTCAGTTCTGATTTTTTTATTTTTTCTAAGGAAACCAAGTATTTCCGGCGGTTGAAAATGGGGAGGGGGGGGGGGGAACCGATCCCTCCCCCATCCCCCCAACCACTCACAACCCCTTAAAATAGCTACGTATTTCGAAATTTTAACCCAAATATTATCTAGATACATGTACATACATTATATTAAATTTGTAAAATAAATAAACTCAGGAAATGTACTGTAATCTGTGCTTGAACTTACAAGTATTGAAATCCGTCGTTAACATAATGTCAACGTACAACATTGGTAGGTACAGTATAGCTACGTCAGCTACCTGACGTACAAAAATAAGATCAAATACTGTGACAAGAAAATATGAAACGTAGGCACCTAGTTCCTATCTATAAAGCTACGTGACTGTTTTGTATGGTTAAAAATCATATTGGTTGGCAAAAAGAATACAGACCTATAATATATTATCACACATAGCGTAAAAAAACGTACAGCTGTATGTGCCTGTAGTGTCCGTCACACAATCACGCGTTCTCAGTATCGAGTCTACGTCGTCGCGGGGTCGTCTCGATTCACCAGACACTCGAATAATAATTTCGATTCATTCATTCAGTCTGCGAGCGATCGCCGCACGGAGTGGATGTTTCGTGCGCGCTGTTTTCTCGTTTACGCGACTACGCGCCATAGTTGAATTTCGAGTAATAAAAGTTAAATAAACTTTAAAAAGTGATGTTCAGTGCAATAATGACGTCGTTTAGTGTCAACTTTTTGTGATAAACGCAGTTGCAGTGTCACTTTTTGTGTTTGCGAAGTTGTGAAGTTATTTTACGTCACCAGTGGATTAAAAAGTTAACCGGCGTTTTTATGTTGTGTAAGTATTTTACTAAATTTAGTGATAATTATGTTTATTTACATATAAATTGTGGGCAACTTAAATAAAAATGTGCTAACAATAGTATTATATTGTCTCAAAGTGAGAAGTTATCGATACTTAAGAGCACAGTTGAAACCACGTTTATCATGAATGAACTGAGAACCGGATCGGGTAAAGTTTAAAGTACAAATACAGCTAGGTAGTACAATGCATATTTTATACGTGTTTGTGAATCACACGTTGCTATTTCATGTTATGATTACCAGGGCTCGATAAGTAAACTTTCTTATTTTATAATCCTGATGAATCGTATAACGTCCTTGTAGATAGGTAGGTACCTGACGGTAATAAAAAAATTAGCCTACCTACTATGCGTTTTAAATAAGAATAGGAACGTACTTGACAGCATTTGCCGCAAACTTCAGACGAATGTGTACATTTTTGTACAGCTAGCAAAAATAAAATAGGCAATAAAATTATCTTGATTCGTGAAGTTATTTTGTTACAAGTGTTAATTTAATTGTTATGATTTATTTTTGTAATTTTTCTTTTTGTTATAGTTTTATTGTTGTTATTACTTACTACTACTACTTATTCAGAAAATAAAGATCTTCAAACCGAAAAAGTATAACATATTATGTACTTATAATGTGTTTCGTTTTTTGTATACCCTACTTGTAGGGTATGAAGTTATCTTCAAATGGGAAATAAAATGGCGTCCTTTTTTGACAGTCCCATTCTTATTTGACTCACATAGTACCTACTTTCTTATCTATCTGATAACAAATTCCTTAACCTATCGGCCAATTCGTTAACTTATCGGCCATTGGAACCATATAATTTACTTCGTAGTATTAAAGAAACACTTCTTTCTTGCCTTGAACCTATTGAAAGTATTGATAGGTAGGTAACCTGCATCTCATATTCAAGGTTATTAGTAAGGTCTCGTTTCTTGGTATCAAGATTCTTATTAAGAAGGTCTGTAGGTACTTACGTAGGTTGGTGTGTATCGATGAACAAACTCCAAAGTCCAAGGTCTGAGCCCTGTGTGTGGCATTAAGTTCAATCTTGAGGTGGTCATACACATAAGGTTATGCAAGGTTTTGACCTAACACACAACTGAAATGCAAATTGCAAACCCTAGCGTGTATGCCGTAAAACTGTTCAGTTATGCATGTTCATGCATCCAAAACTGAACAGTTTAACGCCATACACGCTAGGGTATGATGACGGTTGTGCCTTTCAGGTACAACCTTCATGCGTAACACCTTTAGTCTTTAACATAACCTAACGGCTAACTTTTGAAATAGTTTATCCTGACTGTCAACGTGCAGCAAAAAACCTTTTTAGCATCATCATCATCTTATTAGACCAACGTCGCCAACTCCTTAACATAGGGCCTCCCCTAATTTTCGCCATTGCGAGCGTTTTTATACCGCCTACAACCAACGGCCACCCGCAAGCTTAAATAGGTCGTCGATCCATCTGGCCGTCCAACGCTGCGATTTCCAACACGTGGTCGCCACTCGAGAACCTTTTTGCCCTATCGGCCATTAGTTCTGCGAGCTATGTAGCCTGCCCACTGCCACTTAAGCGATGCATTTCGGTAAAATATTTCGGCAACTTTAGTTCAAGTCCAACGTAAATTGTATTGGGTAGGTAACTCTGTATCTTCATCATAAACGTAGGGTTTGTTAGCCACTTTAGTGGTATGAGATACTGTCAACCTAACGATATTACTTATCGTTAGGTTAGGTTAGACAACTAATGGTTTTGACGCAGAACGTCACTTTCCTAAAACGTTATTTTCGCACGTCATTTTGACCGATTCGAATATTTGACTCGAAATATTTATTTATCAAAGTTACCAGTTTCATTGAGAAAGGATCTATGAACTCAACCGTAATAATGCTTTTTGCATATTGTGTTACTGTCAGTGAGTACTGGCCTCCAGAACTCCCTAAGGAGTAGTTGATGGTTACATATTATTAACTCTCTTATAAACTACCAGAAAAGCTCTTCATTTTGTAAATAACTAAAGCACCAATGAGCTAATGGCTTCCATGGAATGCAGCAGCTATTTGCAGTCTAAAATATTACAGCACTGTTCACATCTCTGTTGTTAGAAGTTAGTTTTTTTTTTTTATTGCCTGAAGTGGCAGACGAGCAAGCGGCCAGAAGTAGTGAAGCAGAAGTATAATTGCATGACAACACTGACCGCAAACCATAAAAGAATCAAGATTGCGTTTTACTAACAAACAAGCCATTTCATGTGAGCGTTTGAAAAACACCCATTAAAATTTTGTTTTTGCTGGACTGTGTTGCGAAACTGCTGTAGGTTTACAAAACTGTATTATCTAAGTACAAACTAAGTACACTATGTACTTCCTGCGATAACATCTAATAGTTGATGTTACGTCTAAAACTGTAGCTAGATGAAGTATAATATATATACAGTTTTATATCATCGTAACCAAACCTGTGATGTGACACGGGGATACAAGAAGTCGTTATTGTTGATTGTGGCCCCGATTGTAGGGGTTTGACCCAAGTTTTTGTGCTCCCTCAATATGTGCCCGTATACTCGAATGATCTTAGCAAAAAGGGATGCACGAAATTGCTAGGTAGCTCCACACCGCAGTTCCGATGTACTTACGGTTGGTGTCATTTTGTCTCGAATTTTTTTTGTAAAATAAAAGTGTCACAAAACATTCAATTTACCTTAGGATTAAAAAAGGGAAAAGGGTTTAGGCTATGAAATCTCCAGGCTTATATTATAAAGTCTGGTATGAATTTTGGGTCCTACTTACATTAGTCTACAAAACATTGATAAAAATGCCAATATATAATATATTACCTCCTACAAAATATTTGAATTCGTAACGAAATGGACACTGAATGAATCCTCTTTCAAATGTGCTGGTTTAATTTGCAAGAATTGTCTTTTAAGTTTTATAGGATCAAATTAGAATTTTGCTTCTTACCAAAATACTCCACGGCGAATTACACAGCCACGTTTATATGATATACCTATTAAGCTTTTTTCTGTAGAATTACGTACTGTTTATTCTCCTATAGAAGTTGCGCGGGGCTTCACTCCTGTCGTCAGACCAGTAGTTCCTGAGACCCTTGAGAGCGTTCAGGCAAACAAATGAACTACTTTCATTTTTACTTTTATTCAGCTTTATAATTTTATTATCATCATTTCAACCTATAAACGTCCCATTGCTGGGCACGGGTATTTTATTTAATTTAATTCAAGAGAATAAAGAGTCTTAATTCTATATTGAAGCATTATTCGTTAAACCCTAGTTGAAAAGTGTGACGTCAAGAGCTGAATGCCTACTTTAAATCTGTAGAGTAAATAACGGTAGTCACATATCAGTGAGTAAATGACCGCTGAACAATGAGCTCATACACCGTTACAGAACATGTATGATGTATTGCTGTATTATTAACTCATAGAAAAATGTTTTATTGAGATCTCTACAAAAAAAAAAATCATCGTTCATAAAATATTTCGTTACTATTGGAGTTTCTCAGTTTTTTACAATTACCACCTAAGCCTTCTAGGCGACTTGATAAATTCCAACACTATTAGGGTCTGCCTCAAACCCACACAATAAGAAGAATTACCTTAGAAGTTGCAGCGTAGGACGGGTCTCAAGATGGACCGTTGACCTGGTCAAGGTTGCGGGTGGCCGTTGGTTGCAGGTGGCCGTTGGTTGCAGGCGGCACAAAATCGCTTGCTGTAGCAAAAATTAGCTGAGGCATAGGCCTCACCTAATTTCGGCCACAGCGAGCCCAACGATATAATGATAATGATAATTTTAATATGTAATTAACAAAAAAAATGTGCAGCTCAAATTGTAAAATTTTCTTTATAAAATTAACCTCCTGCCACAGAATAATTAATAGTATTACGTACTCCTGCTGAAACGTTGTTCCTAATCTTAACATATACATATGTTTAATATAAACAAACCAGATTATAATCTATTTATTTATAATCTAACCGTGTTATTGACAACATGCGTGTCCGTGAATAACCAATTAGATAGCAGATTATCAAATGTTATAATAATATCATGAACTGGATTGGATGTAGAGATATAGATGCATATAAATAAAGATTGAATTATGTCCATTTATTACTAAATATAGCGTAAAGGTGATTTTCCACCAGAGTGGCGAGGCGAGGCGAGGAGAGAATTGAAATTTGTATGGCAAATTTTCAATCCTCTCCCAGCGTATCTTTGGTGGAAACAGTGTGGATTGACGAGAATATGCGAGGCGTGTATTGAAATATTTGTTTGTGTAAAAATGAACCGTATTTCTTATGATATAGAGTAGGTATAAATTAACTTTGCAACAGAAACACGCTTCTCGCGAGAGGCTTATTGTTGTTCGTTGCTACTTATTACCGTGTACAACTGTACAAGCCTTTTCTATTAGAGGTCGGCGGTCACGCGCGAGCTCGCGATGGCTATTTTTAAGTGAAAAAGGGTCAGTGCGATTTCAATTCTCTTCTCGCCTCGTCTCGCCTCGCCACTCTGGTGGAAAAATACCTTAACGCCATATCACCGTGGAATGTAGGCAGGTGTTACACACCAAATTTCACTTGCTATGTGAGGCTACAATTAACGGACATACGTACATCTAGACTCGAAAGAAATATTTATGAATAAATCAGCCACTCATATTTTATCTCATCTATCTCTATCTGAGAGAGTTTACGCCGTAATCCACACACGCTGGCCTAGTGCGGATTTGGTGCATTCTATGAATTACACAAATATTATTTTGTTTTATGAGGGAATCGAACCCACTTCACTGGGCTCGGCAATGTTAGTGGCTTGGCGAATAGCTACATCACAGTGAAAATCTCTATGAGATCTCTGCTAACGACTTCACGGGAGTGAAACTCCGGGCGACTTCTATTAAAAGATAGAATATTATATTAAGTTTACGTCTTGAATAGGTCATTGAGGACATTTAATTACTTATTGAGATTCTAGCTACATGTTAGCCTTGTTACATAACAGTCGTCATAACACTAATTAAATTAGGTAAAACAACATTCAGACAACTCCAGTTGGTTAATTATTTGCTCTAGAATTATTTGCCTTTAAGATGCAGAGGTATTATTATTATTTAGATACCAAATGAAGAATTGGTTATTGCCTCGAGTTCGTTCGCTGTTAATCTGGCTCACAGGAGTTGCAGTGGTGGGCATGAGGGTGGGATTACCTTGAGTTCGTTCCTCGGGACTGGCCGGACTGGCAAAAAATGTATTGGTGTTTTCTGTATTAAAATTCTCAGTATCAACCCATCCCGTGTTCAAACAGCAGGCGATCCTATTGCAGCTCCGCAGCACCGGGTATATATTCAGACTCCGGGCAACCCGTGGGTGTCGGAAAAGGCGACTAAGGGAGTCACCTTATGCAGACAAGAGCACTGCAAGAAAAGGAAAATTCGAAACAAACCCTATACCCACCCGTCTGGTCAGCGTGGTATAGTAGGCTGAGTTCCCTCCACATTCTTTGGAGGATACCCGTGCCGTGGGCCGTTTATGGGTTGAAATGACGTCTCTAAGTCACATAACTGTAGTATTTATCGTTATAATATTGTAAAATACTAGATGATGCCCGGGGATCCGCATCCGTGGATCGTTGTTTGCCTGCTATTCAGTTCCTATTGATCCTAGCGTGATTTTATGTAGCCTACAGTCTTCTTCGATAGATGAACTATCTAACCCTTCGTTTTCGATATTAGATCGTTCAACCAAGTAATATTTTCAGCTTTATAATAATATAGAAGATAAATTAGTATAGAAATAAAAATTTAATGGGAAATTTTGCTTTAATATCTGTCAGCATCTCGTATGAATATTTGTCATATTCCTAAATTTTGTACGTAATTACCCGGTAATGTTACCTATAGATAGCTCGTCGCTCGGTTGTCATGAGGAGAAATCAATTTAAATATATTTCCGACGACGTTGATTTCAACTTATAATAACGTCTGCGTAATTTATACGTTACCATTACTTTTTCCTTGATATTTGAGGAAACCGCTATTGGTACCATGACGACGTGTTCGGTGTTACTAGAGGCATAATTTCTGTATGGGTAGATAAATGACTGCTAATATGAATACTTTTTTTATCACCTTTTAGTTAGAACAAAAAAAATCTTCAAATAAAAACATTGCTCCTAAATTTGATTATATTCCAGTAATACGTCACACTCACAGCCCACAATAACTGTAATCTTTCGATAGTAATGCTATCTGAAGGTTGACGTTGTTTGTTTATTAAAAACAAACGAATTGATTGATATTCTTAAGGGCGTCACATACGGTGAAGATGCTATAATATTTCATCTTAAGATACAATATCGCTCACTATACATTTTCTATGAACCATCACACACGGTTAAGTTAATATATATTTTCATATTACGGCATCTTAAGATGTCGAGCGATATCGAAATATCATGTTAAGATACGAAATATATCTTAACATGGAAAATATCATCTTAAGATGGCATCTTAAGATCCATAACATATAGCAAGCTCCTTATACAGGGTGTGCACAGAATTTGGGGTGTAGGGCGTGTGTTTCGTGACTAGTCATGACTGGTGACATCGCTCTCGCTCCCGCTCAGTGTTGCGAAATTGGCTTTTGGTTCTCTCTCTCTCTCTCTAGAGATAAATTTAACTCTTATTTAACAATTTCAGCTTGAACAATATGACTTAGATCCCTACTTCAGGATTTTAACTCTGTTTCTAAACATACTACAACAAATATTTTATATTTAAAAATACGCGCCCGTGCCTATTTCCGAATCGAATAAGGATACAATTATGCGAAATGGCCGTACCTATAATTTATTTATACACGTTTGAGGGAAATCGCCTTTTAAAAATAGCTCGTAGGGCACACATTTGTTATTGAATTCATTAATTAGAGTATAATTACGTTCGTGAGCGTTCTATTTGCAAGTGCCTTCTTTTTTATTATTTTGAAAATTTAAATGAATAGTTACTGAATCTAAGTTTTTTAATTCCCTACCAATGTTCTGAACGCATTGAAGTGCACTAAGATGTAGTTTTGTGACAAAACTGAAGAACCATCGAGTAAGCAATATGTAGGTACTCAAAGGTTGCACGAAGTGAGGAACTCTATGGCGAAGAATGACTCTCTATGAATATGAAGGAAGTTTTTCTTGATGTCATCTTTAATCAAATCGTGAATAAGTACTAACAAAAATCTCTTTTGATTTTTTAAAATAAATTTGGAACATTTTTGATAAAAGGTCTTCGTAAAGATTAAATTCACCGCACTCTCTTTCCTTAGCTTCAAATGGTTTTCTATCCAAATGGTTCGGCTTTTAGAATGTGCGGCAGAAATTTGCAAGTCAAATTCAAAGTCCGAATTGTCATCAGACGAGCTGTCCAATATATCTAATAGTGCCGTATTCATTTTGGATCACCATGTATATTAGTTAGAGTGACGAAATTACGTGTGAGTCCTGTACTAGTCAAGAGAGAATGATTCGAAAATATATATTATAGTAACTTAACCGTGTGTGATACCTTAAGATGCTATAATATTTTATATCAAGGTATCTTAAGATGAAATATTATAGCATCTTCACCGTATGTGACGCCCTTTAATGCAACATAAATATGAAGTAATGAGTAAACTACTTTGTAGTGCAAATTTGTACAGATATATAACGTACTATACTAAATTTACATAATATAGTATAAATACGTCAAACAAACGAGCACTTATGTAAGATTTAAAGATTTCCTTGAGTGAGCTGACTATCAATGTGCTGAGTTGTATGACGTAACAAGGTCAATGTCGTTAGCCAGATGCTCGTGTAGAGATTTTTATTTTTTAAATAGGTATTATATGTATTCTAAAATTAGAATTGTGTTCTCTCTTTTTATTGGGTTTGGTTTTCTTTTTTTTTTCTACATGGCCAGCACGGCGTACCGGGATAAGTTGGAATTTCATTTATCTGTGAGGTTCTATTTATCTTAATAAATTAATCCTCGTTTTATTCTAAACAAGCCTCATAAAAATTACCGTTATTCTCACATTGAGGTAAATATAATTAGATTTTGTGCTATAATTTAATTTATTTGTTACTCCAAATATTACTAAAACTGAGCAAGCTTAAAGGTTACGGACGGTATTTAATTTATTTTATTTGAGGTGCGTATCTAATAAAAATGTAGAAAATATCTCATGAATTCCATTTTATCCTGTAGATTATTATAATAAGGCTACCGACATAAATTAGTTTTTGTTTTTGTCTACTTTATTGTCAGTAGATTAAAATACACAGATTACAGATGACTGTGTAGGTACAGAAGTTGGCGTAAAATTTTCTATCGTTTAAAATTTTATTTTTAACGTTTTATTCTACTAAAGTACAAATACATTTTTTTGCTCAATTCCTTGTAAAATTTTGTAAAAAAATAACGTTTAGAGATTTTTTATTTTATTAATATAGTATATATCGTAGTGTTGATAAAAACCATTATTCATCAGCACTATATCAAAATAATAATAATATCATCTGTTTAGGATTAAAATGCTTACTCGAAATATTCCACATCCAATAACATTTCGTTTCGCAAGGGAAATTCAAAATAATTTATTTTTCCATACGACATGCGGCAAAACGTTCGTATCCCCATGACAGTTATGTCAACCACATAATCCTTACTTATATTTTCACCAATTTTTAACTCGAAAAATACCTGTTAGAAAAAATTTTACCCAGAACACCGCGAACCGCTCATTTTGTTCATGTTGCCCTAAATCTTGATTTCTAAACCAAAAAAAATTAAACGTAAAAGCTGCAATAGGTACCAGAATTTTATTAATAACTGAGCTTCTCGTAACCTAGTTTAGTTTCAGCTGCGAGGACAAATATCTTTTGGTTCGTTTGTGTCTCTTCTGTCGTAATAATAATTAAGATATTAGCGCCATTAATTACCTAGTTTATGTTTTACAATGTTTTTTCATTCAAAATAAAAGAGATTTTTAAATATAAATGTTTTAGTTGGTGACGTAGATGACATAAATTTGAAAATGAGGTTAGTCGATCATCGTTTAAAATTATAAATGTACTTATACGAGTATAGGTCAAAATTTATTTTGTCTTACACGTGTCAGGCATTATTGCTAGTGTTGTCTATATTTTCATGTCATGTCGATGATACGGGATTAGAGGTGTACCTACAAGAGCTTCATTTATCATGTTTAAAAAACAATTAGGTTGGGAATTTCTATTTATTTCCATATCAAAGATGTTCTTGGTATTTTGGTCATAGATACCTAGTTACCTCCTGAGGCTAAGTAGGGAGGGGAAGGAGGAATAAATTTACGTTGTTATACATTTTTGGTAGGTACTTTCCTCAGAAAAAAGCATATTATGATACTATTTATTACTCAGCAATTTTTAACCGTAAGCGTTCTAAACAAAGTGCAAAATGCCAAAAAGTAGTATCGCACTTCAGTTATTTATAAATAAAAGTAGGTACCTACTTTAACAATGGCTGTCTACAAATAATGAAGAACATTTATTTTACGAGGTCACGGCATGATGAGTGTTCAATTACTTTAAATTGTCATAAATTTGCTTCACCGACGATGCTAACAAATAACATAAAAATGTAGGACTCATAAACAACAAGTACAATGAAAATATTTTATTAACATACTACTTATAATAAACGAATGTTATATTATAACATTACTTCTAATATTTTTTTTTGTCAATATTAAAAAAGGACAATTAAAAATAAATGCTTCTGCTTCAAAATGAAATTTAAATTAGGTAACGTTAATCATCATCATATTAACTTGACCGTTTTTGGATTAAATAAATAATTATTATTAATTGATTAAAGCAATATAACTAAATAATTATTAATTATTTATTGACGGCTTATGCCAGTTGCCCCCCAAATCAATTATTGTTCTCCAGAATTAATTTTTCCATATAATCATTCCTAGGAGCGCTAAGATTATTTATTTTAAAATAATAATAATACATAAATTAAGCCCTTCGAAACGATTTACTCATAAGTAATAATAATATTTCATAACAATATTTTGGATGTGAGCGATTGAGAACAAAATGGTGGAGCGGACGGGTATAAGCCTGATTTCGCCACGAGCAAAGGGATAGGTAAACACTTAACCAGGGATGCATCACAACTATTCACAACTGCATTGCGCTATGTTAGATCCTATATGACGAGCCAATTGCCATTTTTAGTCTGAAAATTTCATGACAAAAGTGATAAACTTTTTTGCGCGACCCAGGAATCAATATCGTGTAGTCATAATCTTTATAAATTTCATTTGGATCAAATATTATGAACGTCAAAAAAAAAGGTTTCAGAAAATTTTCCTAAAGCCAGTTCACTGACAAGGCTGGCCTGAGTTTCTTGCCAAGTTCTTCTCAGAGCTAAATATACATTCACGTTGCACCAGTGAGGCAGTCAGACATGCATGCATGCAACGTTGTCATTATTCTGTAAAATGAAACAAAGTAACTTAAAGAGCTCATAAAGCATACAAGTGCACATGAGTAAACAAGCATTAAGTCAATACTAGTACAATGAACCACGATAACTTCGCCCCAGGTAAAGAAGGTTGACATTGCATAACTTATCTCAATTTCATTAAGGACGTTTACACTACACTACCAAACGAGCGAACATTCGTTCAACGAAACAAATACGTAACTAGTAGGTATATTCCCTCAGTTTTCATTTGGTCAGAACTGTTCAAAATAAGTGTAAACGCCGCTTTACAGGTAATTTAGCAGAATATTTACGGGTTAATTTTGGTTACGGAGGCAAAGTTTGGTTTGTGGTGTTTCTGTTCATGATGTGTGGGCAAAGGCTGTTTCTTGGACAAATTTTAAGGAGGTTAGGTTGTGGTTAGTCTAGAAATTAGAAGTTACATTTAGAAATTCTGTCCAGTTCACAGAATTTCTATTCTATATAATCAATGAAACGGTTAATTTAATATTTAGAGCTGACACGTATTTGTGGTGCCAACTAGTGGTAAAACGTGACTATTCCACTAAACGACATTGAATAGGCCTCACCTAACTTATTCCACAGTGTGCGCCTGCTCCTTACCTTTTTTAGCCGACAATTAATAATTAACAATTGCTGATTTAGATAAATGTGCCGTAATAATAGTATAGGAACCTACACTAAGGGGTCAATGTACAGAGTAGCTCATAAACTGGTGAAGAGGAAGAGACGATAGCGACATTGTGTAGTGTCCAAGATGCAATTAAAAGTCTGGCGACTCGCCGTAAAGCGTCATCTGGACAAGCTCTAAACGTCGCTGTCGTGCTCCATTTTGAACTAATATTATCTGAAACAAACGCAATAGTGGATTGTTTTAATATCTTTTACTAATGAAGCCTTGACTTCATCCTTATTAAGGAAAGATAATTAAAGTATGTAATACCCTATTATTTTCTAACATGATAAGAGGCCATACTACGAACTAGATGTGGATGTTTGTAGACTGTTAATTTTTCCATTTAAATAGAGTTATCATCGAAGGTCAGTGTGTCATTTTAATTCCTAAGTAAAAGTATATTCGTGAATAAACAATACGAACAGAAAAAAAATATACTGAAACAGAACAGGACTTCAACACGCCTTTCTTATTGAGATTCATGAACACTTCTAAAATCCCAGTTTGTGTAAATATTTAAATCGCCTGATAACTGTGAAATTGGAGTCAACACTCTCTCCGATGAAGATTTTGCTCTTAAATTTTTATTCGATGAATAAAACAGAATAACCGAGAACAGTTGTAGGGAAAATTTATTCAATACGATTTTTTTTATACTCATAAATCTAACTTCCTTTTGAAGCTATTTGTGATTCGGCATTGTGAAAGCGATTGCTGAATTCGTTGTGAGGTACAGTGACAAAAATATGGCTCGTGATGGAGAATTTAGGCAAATGCCATATTTTTGTGAGGAAATAAGTTCATCATTGTTTGAATATATTTGACGAGACCTTCATTCTGGAAGCTGGCATACAAATAGATGCTAAATCAGGACAAAAAAAAGCTTATCTTTTACTAGCTGAAAGAATTATTGTATCTTGACAACGTCAAATCTGAACACTAGAATTTGACAAAAGGTGGTGATTACTTTGAGTGAACGGTGAATCTCTTAACCCGTTTTCACTTACTTCGTACAGGACAGTTAGAACAGTGAGTTAGCCATTTATCCTACAGAATGATACATGGCTTAATCCTTTCGGCCATGACTCACTGCATGGTAACCTGTACCGTATAGATTCAGTTCACAGAATAGGAGTTCCCCAGGGATGCATTTTAGTACTTATTCGTTATACTAGTGTGACTAAAATTTACTTTAGTATTTCTAATACAAGTCTTGCGGTCGTTTACTTCGAAGAATACTGAATAATTCTAATTTTCTTGAAAGCTTACATTGTATATTATTATATTAAAATAATACGTGACCAAAGTAATGTTTCTTTTGTAAGCTGTTTTACGACCTCTTAATGATGAAGGTCGCCTTTTAGCATTGTATAAAAATTTGAAATCCAGATTTTAGCCGTTTTTTGTGGGTTTCAAGTATATATTTTTTATTTGCGGAATTTTTAAATGAATACTTGTAAAAACCTATACAATGTATTTCTTTCGTAAAATATAATTGTGAAATTTTAAATATTCTAAACATATATTGTATAATTACTCTATTTCCAATGTTATTTTTTTATTCTGGCTGCATGCCAACTTTTAAAAATGCGTGTCGTGCTGGTGTGAACTGTCTCAACATTAAGCTTGCGGCAATGATAACAACAGAGTTTGTTTAGGTGTGAGCCCCGAAGGCCTAACTCTATTACAAAGTTAGTATTGTTCCTTTACTTTGTATAATTAACGAGACACGAGTTCATTCATTGTGAACACTTTCGTATTTCGTGGTTGAAATGTGAAGCTGACATGGATTGATGAAAGCTGGAATATAACTTTGTATATTGTATTTTTGTATATTGTATTTGGAGGTGTAAACCTCTGCGAAATTAGATTCATTACTAAAGAATATGTACTTAGTTTATACTTAGAGTATTGTTGTACTATTATTTATTCTGTAGTATTGTAAACGAATTGCTACCATAATAACCGTAACTGACAATTCAATTTCAATCTGTCTGTCACTTGAATATTTACCTTTGGAAGATTGCTGTCTTCTTCCGTGTCCATTATATCTCCAAAGTCTTTAAGTTCTTCTCAGAACGAAGGTTCTACTTGACGATAAAGGATATTTTCTCTTGACTAAATGAACTTATAAGGTTATGCAATGACTGTAACATACAATAAAGGGGATCTTGTATGTGTTAACATTTGCCATAACAGTAAAACGTTGGTGATAATGTGTCGAAGCCAGTTCCGGCAGATAATAACATGCACATTTGTATCTTTAGTATTTTCGTGCAGTAAGTATTTCGTACAAATGTTTACTAAACGCCTATATTGGGCATGTTTAATATTCTTCTTTGAGTGTAGGTACTTGATTTCGTTGAAATTTTGATGTGGAACATTGAAAATTGCTGGACTATCAAATACAAATTATACAATCAAATTAGGTTTTCTTTAAATTATATACATATGCGAAAGATTGTATTAAGGCATCTTATTAAAATTCATGACAACTTATTAAACAGTGTTCAAATTTGTTTCAATCTGTAACGAGGAAAATTTAATGAAATAATTTTTTGTCTAAAAATGTTTCGCAGTCACGACAGTCTGTTTGCTTATTGAATTAATAGAATTGTTTTGACGTGCAAAGATTCGGTCATCAAGTCAGAATCTGAAAATAAACATGTTTTTATATGTTTGCGGTCACTTATGATGACTTAAAGACTTGCAAGAATCATTAATATAAAGTCATTCACAAAACTATTTTAAGAAATATACGAATTTGTGATGTTATTGAACACGATGAAGTTAAATATAGAAGCCATTGTTTTTTCCTTATAGCGTTATATTCTAATTAAAGGTCAATATAATTGTATTTTTATGAAAATTTATTCATGGCTCAAGTTTAATCGGAAAGTAACCTATTTGAATTTTATTTTACAGGTTAAGAAAAAGTTTATGCTATTTTAGAACTTAATATTTTCTTCAGAAAACCTTACCTTTTTGAAAAAATTACGTAACGAGATTATAAGCTTTCAAAATATATTATTAAGCCAATAAATATCTTATTAATTAATTTCTGCTTTTTAATTTTAAATACAATCCATTTACAAAAAGATATAAAAAGACAAAAAATCACAATTAACTGTTATCACAATTACGAAGGCCTGTTGCACTGAAACCCAAGTACACAATTTGGACAAGCTTGCATATTAAAACATTTTAGCATGTTAGGAGAGGCCTATGTCCAGCTGTAGATTGCAATAGGCTGAAATGATGATGATGATGAAACATTTTGAAACATCATTAGAAAAACTTGATCTTAAAGCGGGACTCAATGCTATGCAGTCCTAAAGAAATGGCATATCATGAGACGCTAGTTCAAGCTTAATTTCCGTTCAACCACACAGAATTCTCATAAGTAAGTATTGGTAATATTTTAAGCATAACCAGTTACCAAGGTACTTTACCGCCAAATTTAACGATGACATCAACCATTGTTTTTTGGCTTACCCTGTTGGTCGAGTGCCACGTTCATATTTCTGGAACTCATTAAAAAAAAAGCCTCGTCAGTTTTTAAGAACAGATAGACGCCTAATTTACAAGCGCGTGATTTTTTTCTTTCTACGTTTCTTTGTGTAGTCTGTAATTCGTATTGTGTAATGTTTATTTTTGTATCCATTAAGTTGTTCCCTTCTCATGTAATATTTAATTTGGTTGTCTTCCCACGAACACAAAATTATTGAAGAAACTTTAGACATCCGAGAGAAGTCATTAGTACAAGAAAAGTTCTGTCATCTTTCATTAAAAATATTTTATTTCACACAGCTGAAGTAAAAATATTACGTATATATACTCAAATCTCATGTATATATCATCGTGAGTATGAGGTGAATTTTCCCTGTGATGATTGTGATTGGACCCTCAATCATAAGTAAATTTAACTGTCATATTTTGCCATATTCAACTAAATTAAAAGAAGTATATTAAAGTTAGTTAGTTATGTTATAATTATTGTAGATACTTCTGTAAAAATGATAAATAAATAAAAAAAGTAACTCTTTTAGCTTAAGAGCAATTTCTTTCTACAGAAAAAGTATTACATATAGTATTTTATATCCTATTTGCACGTAATTCAACCTGAATCAAATATTTTATGTATCAAATTATATTATTTTTCGAAGATACAATGTATCCCTCGAGAACTACGCACGAAGAATACCTGAGCATTGTATTATGAATTCAATCTGACCTACCTGACCTCTCGAAAGAGATTTATGTTCGAGTAATTTGGGGTTTTATGGAGGCTGTTAAGAATCGATTGATGGCCACAAACAACAATACAAATATTCTGGATTTTGATCTGTGGCTTGGCTTTAATTTGTTTGTTACAAAATATAATCGCTGTTCTTTGCGTGTTGTTTGTGAAACTTAAATATGGAACAATTAAATACATTTGAGCTTGCTTTGTACTAAGAATAAAAAATTGAAAACAATGATTTTTTTTCAATTGTTTGTTTTTAAAACGACTTCACTAGGTTTGCGGAAGTGTGTGTTCGTGTGTTCGTTCGGCGTGGTATAGTAGGCTAATTTCCCTCTAAAATATTTGGAGAAGATATTATAATAATTATCTATTTATGGGTTATAATAATGACATACAATTAAGTTTATAAAATCCCATGCGACACAGGGCGTGTTCCATGTGTCGCGCGTTGTATTTTCTCAAAAGAAAAAATATTGGAAAGCGAACCACATAAATATTTTTCCAAAGCGGCGATCAAACTAAGAACCAGAGCTCAAAAAGCTATTACTATGGGGAAATGCTTTTAATAATACTGGACCAACCAATAGTAATAGTAGAAAATAATAATAAGACAACCTTAAATACCAACAATAAAGTTCTGTTTAGACCAACAACAATAACAAAAGTATAATTATTGTACAAGTATGCTTTCATCAGTGTCACGTTTCTAACACTACAGATGTTCACACAACTAGCACTGAAACTTAGACATTAAACACAAAGTTTTCAAGACATTCTGCCTAGAGAGCTATTGCGTACAGTTCGTTATACTTTGATCGATGAGTCTGTTTCTTCTAAGTATATGAAATGTGAGTAAGCTTCAAAAAGGTGAATATATCACGAAGTACCTAATCAATTACAATGTAATAGATTTGGAACGTGACTTAAAGTTGCTAACAGCGAAGAAATCTGATTATCATCATCACCATTTAACCCATAAACGTCCCACTGCTGGGCACAGATCTATTCCAAAGAATATAGAGGGAATTTAGCCTACTATAATGTATACCACTGGCCAGGTTTGGTATATGGTTTGTTTCGAATTTACCTTTTCTTGCTGTGCTCTCTTCTGCATCCTTAGTCGCCTTTTACGACACCGACGGGTGAAGGTCGGGTAGTGACATTATGTATTTTTAATCCGTCACTACACGGATTAAAAATAGTAATCTAATTATAATGTGTATGTAATTAAAATATTTACCCAATGTGCAAATCAGAAGTTTTGAAGAAATAAATTTGCATAAGTTTTTGGAGCCCTTGGGAACAATTTTACAAAATAACAATAATATTTATTTTAGTTATGGAGCGCTTGGGAACAAAATTGTGGAGCGGGTGGGAATAAGCCGTGTAAACATATACCTATTTGAGTCAAAATTACCACAAACTTATTCAACCAAAAATCAAGTCATTGAGTGCAACCTAGTGCACTCAATGACTTGACTAACATATAAAGTTTATATATTTCTAATTTCGTCTTTCTTAAGAAGACCACAGAAAAAACAAGATACCGATAAATTTTAAAAGAAAATTAAATCAAAGTACCTATATCTAAACCGTTACAGCTGTTTTAGATTTTAACAAAGGAACTACCATGCCTAACATTATAAACATAGATAGATCATACAGACATAATACCTATTCTATCTATCTCAAGCCTGTGTGATAATTGACCACAACAGCGTCGTTTAGCATTAAGGTAAGTGCGATGCTTGACAAGACACTGGTATCACCGGATATCGCACCTAAACACTTACTGTCTCTAAAGCCAGGTGTCGAAACTACTATGTTAAGTGAAACACCTCTCAGTTCAACATTAAGAACCCACACACTAGGCTATTTAGATTTTAGATTGTTCCTAGAATCGCCTACGGGTTGGGCTCCATCAGTTAATGAATTTTGTCGTAAAGATTATGGATAAGGATAGAAGTAATCAAATAGTATTGCGAAAGATTAAAAGAACAAACTGATGAAGGATTTTGACTTGAAAACGTAATTTTCACCAAATCGGATACGAGATAAAAGATAATTATGTTATAAGTGAATAACTAATAGACCACCAGTGAAAAATATTTGACTTCTTATTGCAGTTTCACTTTACTGAAGTCTTAGGGCCTACTGGGAATCTCGACATTTTTTTGAACAGGCAATAAAAATTGAAAAAAAATTTGAAAAGAACATTACCGTATTTTAAATTTAGAAACATTGGACATAATGGACATAATAAATAATAACAAATCAAAATTGCGTAGGTTCCTGAGCCTAAGTTTCATTACGCTATATCCCGCAGTATCTACAAAATGTGGCAATAATGGGGTTAAAGGAAACGGGTATTTATAAATCAAACTAGATGCGGGTAAAGCCACGGGGCAGTCAATAAGATATATATATATATATATCTGCCAAAGATCAAGTTACTATTCTATAAGGAAAATGAATACTATTCCATTTTGTATAGCCGTCAACCGTAACTCGATAAGACCGAACATAACTCGTTTACGTCATAGATAGGTAGAATATAAATATACACAACATAAAATGTAAATTACCTACATGTTTTTGTAGAAAACAATTTAATAGAAGGTAGTGACAATGGACTGTCTTATCGCTACAAGGGATTTCTTTCAGACAACGGCAACATTTGGATGGTCTTGAAGTACCGTAAAATGGGGTGGATAGACACAATTTGCAACTTTGGAATCGATTTCAATATGATTTTCGAGTTGTTTCTGTGTACATTTTGCATTTAAACTCTGAGTGAAGCTTAGTTTTAACCTTTCTAATAATCAAAAGTTGGATTTATTATTTAATTTGAACAAAAAACAAGTAAATGTGGGTGATTTCTATTCACCAAGGAGTCGGGGTCAATAGATATGACATATGGGGTGAATAGATAAATTTGCTAGGGTTGTCTCCAATATCGTTAACCGACTTTAAAAAAGGAGAAAGTTCTCAATTTGATATTTTTTTAAAGAACTAATTTATCTATTTTTAATCTAGGTAACTGTGTATTAAAGATAATATTTATATGTTATATATATTTGTATATTATATATATTATTGATTTATATAAATATTATAATATATTTGTTATTTGGGGCACAAAAAATAAAAACAAACTTGACTTTCTAATCAGCCGTTTTATTGCACGTATTAATTATATAAATTCTTATAAAAACAAACTTAACTTTGTAATCAGCCGTTTTACTTCAAGTGTTAATTATATAAATTCTTTTAAAAACAATCTTAACTTTCTAATCAGCCGTTTTATTGCATGTTTTAATTATATAAATTCTTATAAAAACAATCTTAACTTTCTTATCTGCCGTTTTATTGCAAGTTTTAATTATATAAATTCTTATAAAAACAATCTTAACTTTCTAATCAGCCGTTTTATTGCAAGTTTTAATTATATAAATTCTTATAAAAACAATCTTAACTTTCTTATCTGCCGTTTTATTGCAAATGTTAATTATATAAATTCTTATTAAAATAATCTTAACTTTCTAATCAGCCGTTTTATTGTACCTACGTGTTAATTATGTAAATTCTTATAAAAAATAAACTTAACTTTCTAATCAGCCGTTTTACTGCAAGTGTTAATTATATACATTCTTATAAAAACAAACTTAACTTTGTAATCAGCCGTTTTACTGCAAGTGTTAATTATATACATTCTTATAAAAACAAACTTAACTTTGTAGTCAGCCATTTTACTGCAAGTGTTAATTATATACATTCTTATAAAAACAAACTTAACTTTGTAATCAGCCATTTTACTGCAAGTGTTAATTATATACATTCTTATAAAAACAATTTTAACTTTCTAATCAGCCGTTTTATTGTACCTACGTGTTATTTATATAAAGTCTTATAAAAATCACGTAGAATTTATATAAATAACAAGTAGGTACAATAAAACGGCTGATTAGAAAGTTAAAATTGTTTTTATAAGAATGTTAATTTTATTAATTTGTATCTATATAAATTATATATCTCTAAACATACAATTGTTATGATTTTTTAAATTGAAAGTGCGTAAATGAGTGAAAGTGTGTGAGAGTGTGTAAGTGTATGAAAGTAAATGTGTGGATGTGTATATAAGTTCGGTTGGGCGTGCATATTATTTATCTATTTATTGTAATTCTAGTATGGGTAAATTTAAATACCTACCTACCACTAAATCACTGTATATCAAGAGGGTGTCTGTGATTAGCCCTACGACATTATCTTGGGATCGGAAGCTACGGTGTTTCCCGTAGCTTCCACTAATCTTGCATTGTCCAGACGATTTCCTTAAATTATATAGGCAGATAGTTTTAGTCATCAGAATCGTTCATTAGATCCTGAAGAATGTCAGAGTCTTTTTTATAATAAGATGCTCTTCGCGAAGTTATCATTTTTAAGGAACTTGTGCTTGCTTTGTCAATTTTATTCTTTAAATATTCTAAAGGAGCATGTATAGAAACGGGCCTGCACTGTATTGGTATTTTATTGGTAATAAAATACTCCTTGGATAATGTTTCATTGGCGATAATTTTTATGTTCTTTCCCTGCTTTTTAATATGAAAATCTATAGATTGCGATTGCTCATCTGCGGTATTATCAGTCAATTCTATGTTTTTGCTAAAATATGCGTTATCTAATTCTTGTAAACCGTCTTGTGACCTATCCTGAATCTCAACTTCTTCACCAAATAGCCCGATGTCTTGGAACACTACAGGCATTGTTTCTATATCTATTATATCTGTTTTAGACTGTGTTTGCATAGCAACAACTTCTTTTTTAAGCATTGTTTCTGTATCTATTTTATCATTGTTAGTAATGTCTTGCAGGTCTTGTGTTTTAGTTTTTTTACCCTTTCCTTTGCCTTTCTTGGTCTTTTTACAGTTAACTGAAGTGGTAACAGGTTTACAGTTCTTTGTACTTTCTAAATTATCTTCTTCTGTATCCACATAGTCATCAGTTCCAGTGCCGACACTTCTTCCAGGAATTACATCCAACTTTCTTTTTCTTTTTGATTCCGTTATGTTCATGGTGCCATACCTAAAAAATGCAGTACCAATGTGAATTTCTCTTTGTGGAATATAATTTACTAATCAGATGATTTGCCATCTGCTGATAGTGAAGGAAAACATCATGTGTGGGTTAAGACCTATACCTTCTAAGCCATCTCAGTAGAGAAGAGGAGACCCGTGCTCAGCAGGGGGTTGGGTTATTATTATTATATTATACAATACCTCATCTCTTTCAAAATATCAAGGACAGATTTTTCCACAGCATCACCTTCTTTAGTATCATTATCTTCAGGTAATCTACCTAAAACCTGATTTTCATCAATAGGCCATATGCCTGTTTTTCTAAAACCAGCCAAAATGTTGTCTTTAGCATTTTCACTTAGGTCTATTATAAGTTTTTTTAAAAGTTTAGGAAAGCATCCCTTTGGAACACACGCTTGTGTCTTTCCATCAGTTTTCTTCCATTTTAATAGGATGTTGCGCCACGCAATCTTCATTGGTCGAAAAAATGCAACATCTAGTGGCTGCGTAAGGTGGGTGCTATTTGCAGGCAAAAAAACAAAATATATATCCTCTTCTTGACATAATTTAATTATGTCTAATGACAGGTGGGAGGATAGGTTGTCACCTATAAGGCACTTCTTGCCTTCTTTGCCTCTAAAATAGGGCAACACAATCGTCTTCACCCAATCTTCAAAAATGGTTGCATCGAACCATCCGCTTGCCGAACGATTGTATCGTGTTCCTAATGGCCCGTTTTCTGTCCATGTGTCATACAGGTTTTGCGCCTTATATACAACATATGGCGGCAACAATTCACCGGCGGCGGTAGCAGCCATCATTATTGATGTTGAAGCCTTCGAGTGGTTCATTACCCTCTCAGGGTACTTTGTGCCCCGTTTAGTCAAAATTTTTTTACGACCCGGATCGTCGTTTAGGTTAGTTTCATCATAATTAATAATATTATCGGCCTCAATATTTGCTAATGAAACTTTTAACTCCTGAAAGTACGTCTTTATGGTGTCTGGTGAGACAGCTGCCCGGTTCTTTTTAATGTTTTGGCAATTTCGTTGTGATATTATATCTTTGTTTCTTTTAAGAAAACTTAATACGAAGTCGGGTCCCGGAAGATTATTTTTAAATTTTAGTACGGTTCTTCCTTGTTTTTCTAAATAATTCTTCACTAGGTATCTTAAGTCTACAGAATCAAGAGGGTAGCCCCACTCTGCACATACGTTTATATAATTTATAATATTTATTTCTTCTTCTTCCGACAAAATTGTCTGTCCGCCTTGTTTTCGCATCGTTCTTGTAGTGTGTCTATACAAAACGGACTTGTCAATTTTAAACTCCTCAGCTACAACCTTAAATGACTTTTTTGTCGTTCTATAAATTTCAACAGCCTGCTGAATTAATGCTGGGTCAATTTTTTTATATTTTTTACCTCGCGGGTCAGATTTGTACACGCGAGGCATTTTAAACCTACAACAAAAAAATAAATATCAATTATATAATGTAGATACCTATTATACCTATATATATATGAAATAATAATTTAATTATTATTTCATAGTTTCAAGTTACTACACTCTGTTCCCAAATTCACGTAAATTATAATCTTGAAATGATCTTGAAACGGCTGAACTGATTTTGAAAAAAGCATGTCTAAGAATCACAGCTACATTGCTTTAAAAGATCGCATCCAAATCGGTTCACCCGTTTAAGAGCTACGGGGCCACCAACAGACAAACACACACACACATATTAAGAGATCTTTTATTATGTAGGTACCTAATTAAGCAACTTACGAAAGTATGTACCTACCTACCTACTTACCTTTACTTAATAATAACTAAGCTAAGTGACAACCCTAGTTAGTCGTTTTCCAATCACCCCTTTTTCGTTTCAATTAAACCCTTTCCCGTTTCTATTAACCCCATACGACGTATCTATTGAACCCATACTATGCATCTATTCGCCCCATTCCCGTGTCTATTAACCTCAAATCTAAGTAAAATCTCCACCTTGTAAGATTTTCAACAATTTCAGTGAATTTAAATCAAAATTGTACTTACTTTCATATAAAATTTGATCGTGATGATCCTAGGAATAGTTGAATACAACTTTAACTGAACACTTTTAAGTTTAAGATATTTTTTTTTTCGAACTTTTGAGGAGCTCATAAAGCTCGCAATTCGCGGTTGTTGTTTTAACGTATTTTTATGTCACTTTCGCTAACTTCACGGTGATCCGAGTGTTGTCATTCCATAAAAAATATGTTGCCGTTTCTAAAATAATACTCAAGTAGATTTTTTTTAATTTTGAACGTTTAAATAATGTAGTAAAAAAACTTTCTTAGTTTTGTTGCTAATCACCCCGCGATTTCTATCCACCCCATTTTACGGTATGGAAAAATCAGTCTGCAGTTCATGGCGTAGCTACTTACGATTTTATCATTTAGGATACATACTATATTGATTTTCATTGCTAAAACTAGATGTCCCTGCGTTTTCTACTGCATACGAGTAAGTGTTGCTGTTTCTAATCTTACTGGTTGCTGCGTGATGTTTAATTCAAACCCTTTCTCAATAAACAAGCTACCAGCTGGAAAAAAATTCTAGAGCATCATAATTCCCGAGATTATCGCGAATAAACAAAAACAACTTTGTTTTCTATTAGAATTAACATAAGTGCTTAATTCTTTGGGAGAAAAGACGTTATGACATTATGTTGTTGTTATTCAATTCAAATCATTTATTGCAAATATAGGTAGGTAATTAACAGGTGTTTCAATCAATCTCAATGCAATAATTAATTGTGTTATGTCAAAGTCAAGGTAAATTTATAATAATTTGATTGTGGCAATTGTGGCATGTCATATTATATAAAACTAAGTGTTATTATGTATTCACTTTATCATCTAGATACTCTCTTACAGTATAATAAGCTTTATTTATAAGAAATTGCTTTAATAGAAATTTGAGTTTACCTTTGTTATAATATTTAGAATTAGTTTCCGTCCGCGGTTTTACCTGTGTGACCCCTGGGAATACGTTATCGAGATAAATTATGGCCTATGCCACTCGCCGGCCCTCCCAACTATGTATTTTTATGCCAGAAATCACATTGATCCGTTGGAATGTGACAGAAAGAAAAAAATACTTTGACAGAAAGACAAACAAATATACTTTCATATTTACGATAATACTTTAGATGTATTCGTATAGTATTTCATCATCGCGCTTAGATAATAAACTCGGTAACATAACAGGTGCCACAGAAAAGGTGAGCTGCAGCTGCTGCTCAGAAATGATTTTAAATTAATTTTATTTTAAATTCGTATTATTTTTGCTAACAACAGTTTTAGCTTGAAGCCTCTCACGCCACACAAGCAATAAATATAATTTTAACAGAGTGCGAGTTTTTGCGAATGACTAAACGCATTCGATCGTGACAACGTTACTTTTTTATGGACGAACTATATTTCAAAATATTCTTATTTCAAGAAACTATAATTTACTTTTTTTGCAATCGAAACAGGACTCTGTTACAACGTTGAACAGGCATTCAGGATGTTTTATTTCGAGTTTTCTGCAGATGAAAAGAAATGGCAATACATTGTAATCTGAATCCGATCCCCTTTTAGGCCAGGCGCGCACTAGGAGTTTTTCAAAGCACGGCATAAAAGCGCTGCGTCATGATGTCGCACGTCCATATTCTAACGATCCGTTTTTTTTGCCGTTAAGTGCGTGCAATCCAATTCAACACTGTTTGATACAAAATTATATTACAATAATATCTTCAGCGCTTTTTCGTCATGTGTGGTTAAAATACCAATATCATGTGTCGTTGAAAATGAGTTGTAAATTGTATCTGTCATTTGCACCATCGCATTATTGCATAACATAAACTAATGATATAATGAAGTTATTAACTATAATAATGTCTGTTACAGGTACTTATAGCGTTTCGTAATTTGCACGTTCACTGAGGTGAAATACTAAGGTAAGATTCATTGTTTACTGGAAAACCTACCGTATAGTATAAGTTTTAATGGTGAGATTTTGTTGAAGCCGTGAATTCGTTAATTAAATCTATACGTCATATTGTTTCGAGTTCACGTAATAATGTTGATTCGACGCACGGGTTAGAGAGAAAGAAGGTGATAAATGCACTGTGATTCCAAGGTCAAAATAGAATGCAGCAAATCATGACAGATCGGAATAGGAATACAATTCTGACGAAATCAAGAGGGCCAATCTGGTTATTGATTATGTATTATTATCGATATTTAACCCTTTAACCGCTTATATCCAATTAATCCGAGAAATATTTCGTCTCCATTTTGCCCCAATTCGTTTAATCTGCTTTTGTTATTTAATTACGCTATACTTATTCTATCAAAATAATGTTTATTTTAGAAAATAGTTAATTAAATCATTAAAAAAACATTTACATACATGGGTACGGCACGGTTAAAAGGTTCAGTTTATTTATAAACTAATAGCTGTCCCACACGGTTGTAAACTTGCATTCCAACAGAGTGTCTTTTATGGGATCTTGGTTGCCATCCGCATAGTTTGTGTTTGAATGATTACTAACTTTGTATACAACCAAGCCATATTGTGGTTTGTATACCTAGGTATATCGATGGCTATTTTTGTCTTCATATTGTTATTTCATCATATTATGAATAAGAAATTTTATTTAACTAAGGTATGAATAAAACCCGGTTCTTAGTAGGCGTCAAAATTGCATATACATTTAAATCCCATATACACGAATCTGACAGTATACCTATTTCTGTAGCAATAAATACACATTAACGTCATATTCTATAACACCATTACGTCACATCTATAAAGACAAATGTGGAATTCAATGTTATTAAGAATAAACATTTTATGTTTATGGTATTGACGAACAGGATATTTGTGTTTTTATTGTCTATAGTGTATAGTAAGTAAAATATTGATAGTCGTTCATGGACCTCTATTGGCTTAACCAGCTGCACAGCTTAAGGCATTAAATAATTTTTCTCTAGGCTTAAACTCCACAAAATAGGAGATCTCGTGTTCTTATTCATGGAGTTTCTGCCAATACAATTTATGTATTTAACTAGCGGACCCGACAGACGTTGTCCTGCATGATAATTATACCAATCGATTGCATTTTTTTTTTAATTTGTGAATATAAATCATACCCGAATGCACTTGTACACATACACAAAAAATCATTCAAATCGGTTCAGCCGTTTAGGAGGAGTTCACTGTCAACACACGTACAGAAGAATTATATATATAAAGATTAGCTTCTGCTGCTTCAATAA
The DNA here is from genome assembly GCA_905147015.1 of Laspeyria flexula. Taxonomy (NCBI): domain Eukaryota; kingdom Metazoa; phylum Arthropoda; class Insecta; order Lepidoptera; family Erebidae; genus Laspeyria; species Laspeyria flexula. Next base: position 12,217,142 of record LR989960.1, on the reverse strand, counting down.
AATTATATACTTAAACTTTCTTCATGAATCACTCTATCTATTGGTTAAAACCGCATTAAAATCCGTTGGATAGTTTAGAAGATCTAAGCTTACAGAGGTAAGCGACTTTAATTTATTTATAATTATAATATTTTTGAATTTATCTATAATTGGATTTACATTTACATTCGAAGCTAATTTGTGTCTAAATATTAGTTTATCATTAGTTTAAAATTAAGCACATTATGTTATAATTTGTTAGCAGTTTAGCACACCAAATAAAATACTATATTTACAATGCTCACGTCGCCGCGTCGCATCGCTCACCGCAATTGTTTATGATATAAGACACTTCTCTCTTCGCTTCTCATATGTCGCTTTGGTACACCTTCCAATAGAAAAATTATTATAAATGTGAAAGTTTGGATGAATGGATACATGGATGGACGTTTGTTATTCAATCACGCCTAAATAGCTGATAGAATCTGTATAAAATTGGGCACACACATGGATTATAATCTGGAATAGCGCACTGATTACTATTATCGACGCCATGGGTGGGAAGCTAGTGTTTACATCATGGTTTAGGAAACAAGGTAAAAATAGTCTAATAAAGTTTAAAACATACTGCCAGTACCTGAGACAGAAATATAAACAAACTTAACCTAATATGTAATGTTAATGTTTTTGTACGTTAAAATATTATTTTTTGATTTAGTATTCCAATATTAATAATATTAACAAAAAATCTTTTTTCTTACCTCCAAAACCCAAATACCTTAAGTATATTTTCAATTGTATTATTATAAAAGGAAAATGTCTGTGACATTCCCGTTTGTAAGCGTTCTTGAGTGCTTACCTGCTTATTTATTTAGACCTAGTGATACTGGATTTTTTAGGTTACTCAGATCTATTAGGGCATAGCCGTCCTGACACAAAAGAAATATGAGTGAACTTGGTTGGATATCTTCTAAGGAAATAATAAAAGGAAAAATTCCTGTGACGATTTTGCAAGTATTCTGTGAATTCTCTTCTGAATGAAATTTAATTGAGCACCTGCAAAGTGTTGTATGTTTGTATTGGGCGGCATTAAGCACCAATTTATCACGGCTCCTTTCTCACGCTTCCTCGCCTCCGCTAGTTTACTCCGTACGTAAATCGCTTGCAAGATTTGCGGCTTAACTTGGCGAGTCAAGTAGTACCGTACCTGCTTTGTTTCCACAAACTAATGAAATTTCCTTGACTAAGATATCTAGCAAACAGCAAACTGGCCGAAAATAAAAGGAAACAATTTTTTTCCGAAAAATGATTCTAATTCGAAATTAATTCCAAATCCAGCCAGTAGGTGAAGTGCCAATATAATAAAAATAATAAAATAAAAAGAATATAATAATATGCCAATTTTTTCATATAGGAGGGGTGTTATTTTGTCCCTTTAATTCGCTGAATTCAAAAAGGTCGAAATACGAGTGTTATTTTTGCATGAATTGAATGGTTTTAAATTGCCCAGTACTCATTTGATGTGAATTTTGTGAATTGATCCTAATCCATCAAAATACGCATAACATTTTATCTTTCAGCGTAAATCTAACGATGATCCCGATTAGGCGTATCATGACACCCGCATGCGACGGGAAACGCAACACATGTTACACGATATACACATATTAATATATCGTTTATCTCCCATAATAAACAAATATAACCTAGAAAATAATGGCTAGTATAAAGTTCTAGGTCTTTTAGTACACAGTCAATTTCATCATCATCATCATATTAGCCCAACGACGTCCACTGCTGATTATAGGCCTCACCTAATTTACGCCACTGCGAACGGTCCTTTGCCGCCTGCAACCAACGGCCATCCGTCACCCTGACCAGGTCGTCGATCTGGTGGGGGGCCGTCCGACGCTGCGCCTTCCAATACGTAGTCGAGAACCTTTTTCCCCCATCAGTTCTACGAGCTATGTGCCCTGCCCACTGCCACTTTAGCGTTGCGATTCGATGAGCTATGTCGACAACTTTAGTTCTCCTGCGGATCTTCTCATTTCTGATTCGATCACGCAGGGAAGCCTCGAGTATAACTCTTTTCATGGCTCGCTGAGTGACAGTGAGCTTTCTAATGAGACACAGATAATTTACATAGCTTGAAACAATAATTTCCATTTAGTACGTAGGTACCTATAGGGTAATGAAAATTCAGGTAAAGCCGAGATAATTTCAACAGATAAAAGGATACGGGTTAGATTTAATAAAGTCTAAAATAGGAGTGAAGTAGGGTTCCCAGATAAGATCTGTAGAGAGTGCTGAGTACCTGATTTAAATTGGTTGGTTTTAGACAAACTAAGTTATTTATTTACTTAGTACAAAATTTAATATTCAAATTAGACGAACATTTTAGTTTAAAGGTGAAAGATGAGAAGTTTATCAACAACTAATCAACGAATTAAAATTAAATACCCATGTCAATCATTGAGGGTCAAAATGTCTAGTTATCTGCCTAAAATAATAAACAAATTTATAAACTACGATGAAATAACAGTTAGCCAATCTATACCAGCTAATATTATAAAGAGATAAAGTTTGTGACGTTGTAGGGGGTAATCTCGGGATCTACTGAATCAATTAGAAAAATATTTTATAATAATAATAAAGGTTCATTTGTCACAATAAATTACAGTTACAAAATTGAGCTTAGATTAAGAGATGTAAATACATGAGACACAATAATTACTGTTAACTGGATCCCAAACTAGGCGGTTGCCTGTATTGTGGAAGTCAGTGATCAGTCAGGAGAATGATGCAGTGTATTATTACAGTGAGCGTGGATTTGTGAATTTACTATGGTAAGTACTATAAACTTTTATTAATCATCAAATGATTGAAGTATAAATGATGTGTGTGTGAGTGGGTGTGTATATGCGTGTGTGTGTATGTCTGTGTGTGTATGTGTGTAAGTGTAAGTGTGCATGCCTGTGATTGTTATAGTTTATTCAATAAATTTAAGTAATGCCTCAGTAGCTTCATAGTCAAGAATCAATTGGAGAAGCCAATCTGTTGCATTTTAGTGTTGGATAGCCCATTTGAAGCGATGGTGGCTGACTGAATAAAAGACCGGCGTGCAAATCACGTGGTCCGAGTTCGATCCCGACCGGCAATACCACTGTGGATTCCACTTTGTGGAATTTATATGTATTAGTCAAGTGACTTACCATTTGCTAACGGTGAAGGAAAACATCGTGAGGAAACCCACATACCCTAGAAGTAATTCTATAGGTATGCCTGATCCACCAATCCGCACTAGGCCAGCGTGAGTGGATTATTGCCTAAACCCTCTCAGCTCTCTAGTTAGAGGAGAAGAGACCCGAGCCCAGCAGTGGGACTTAATGGGTTGCTGATGATAAGCCCATTTATCAAAGAAGGTTATAGGCTTTATAACATCACGCTACGCCCAATAGGAACTGAGCAGTGGCCACATACGACTGTCACCGTGTCACAGTGGTTAAAGTGGTCGCTTCGCCACTACATCGCCGTGCTGGGTGACGTGGGTTCGATTCCCACACGAGACAAATATTTGTGTGATTCATAGATATTTGTTTCGAGTCTGGGTGTACTTTGTGTCAGTTAGTTGCATGTTTGTAAAGCCCCCCGCGACACACGGTTAGTTCCCTAGTGCGGGCGTTGTCTTTTGAAACGAAAAAAAAAAAAAAGAAATACGGGAGTGAAGCCCAGCGTGAAGTCTACTTTTGGATAAAATAATGAATCGCTGAAATAGAAATTTAGTGAAAATGGTTTTGTTTTTCGAAGCCATAGTAAGAACTGAAACCCAGTTTATTTATAAAAGAAAAATGTAAACGAAAACAAAACTATTATTCAAATACCGTATGCTATGAAAAATTGCCAGACACGATCGTGTTTATATTCAGTAGTAAATATTTGTGTACGCTATAGGGGTTACCACATATTTTACAACTATTATCCGTTCTGGATCAAGTCCCTAATACCACAGAATAAATAATAGTACTAATACACAGAAAAAATCAACATCCACACAACTATATCTAACAATTTTGGAAGATTTTGAACGTAACAAAATAGTGAAATTTCTACCTAAAATGCAGTTTTGCTGACTCCAATTAAGTGTTATGAACACGAAGGTATAATATTTTTATGTTGCATAAAAAGAATGTGACAATATTAAAAATCTAAACTAATATTAAAAAGCTGAAGAGTTTGTTTCTTTGGTTGAATGCTAGAATCTCAGGAACTACTGGTCCGATTTGAAAAATTCTTTTCCTATTACCTTCCTCGATAAATGGGCTATTTGTTAAATGTATTATTATGCTATATAACATTACGCTATGGGCAATAGGAGCTGAACAGTGGCCAAATAAAGAAGCAGGCGTTCTTTATTTGGCTACTGTTCAGCTTACGCGACTTCAAGTAAAATTATATAAATATCTTTAATGATTCTTTCCATCAAATTCCACTTAGCTTTTGTATATCACATCTATCTAAGTACATTTAAACTAGGTAAAATATCCTTAGTCCACGTGTAGCTTGTGAATAATGACTTAGAATGTGCGTGACATATTCTGAATAAAGCCTTACTAGTAAGTAAGAATAATGTTACTTTAAATGCCAAATTTTCTAGGGTTGAAAGTATGAATGATTGTAGGGTTGAAAGTATGGATGTTTTTATTCGTATTGGAAAGATAATAATCATATCATTTTCTTCTATATTCTTCTAAAGTTTTGTTAAAATTTCTTTTTGTGAAAGGTAATGCAAGTGACCTTGCACGTTTATAAAAATAAAATTGCAAGGCTCTTCGTGCTATATTGACGCTAGGAAACGTGCCTAAAAACACCTCGTTTGTGTAATTTCTTCTTCCCCTTAGCCTTAATTATTTGACCATACACTTCATCCTTACAATAACTATTACCTTAACCTGTTTTACGAGTAATAAAATATATACAATCTATAAATATCCCTACAGCTGTCCATCGTTACAAACCTTTGTAATACCTTAATAAGTTACATAGTATTCCTTCCCTCGAGCTAATGAAAGGTATGTATCTCCTAAGCGGCTAAGGATAAGACAGTATACCCATTGGCAACCAATCACTCGCCTCTAGACAAAGGAGATGTTAACCGAAGCAATACATTTCCAGGCACGTTGGCACGTATCTAGTTGCTAACAATTATTGTTAGTAGTTAAAGCACTCAGTACTTGGGCGGCTATGACAATGTCTCAAATGCTTTGATAGTTTAAAACTTTGGGTTCGTAGTGCAATGTTTCATTGGTAAATGTAGAAATTACTACTTGTTTAATAGAAGTTAAGGTCTACTTTTAAGTAATTGTTATAAAATCTACAGCGTGTATGTAAAGTACACGATACAAGCGCAGACTTGGAAGCGTCTTAATTACTTTTCATTTGAAATGTCAAGTTATATGTGCAATAAGACATCTTTTCTTTTTTAGGGTTCAGTAGCTCAAAAGAAAAACGGAACCCTTATACGATCATTCAATTATCCGTCTATCTGTATGTCTGTCAAGAATAATTTTTTCTCAAGAAAGCGTAAAGGTAACAATCAAGCTGAAAAAAATTTCAAATATCTACTCGGGTCAAAAACCGTTCGAAATAATCTTACGAAACCCTCAATGCGCAAGTCCGACTCGAACTTAGCCGGGTTTTTTATACCACGACGATGGCGAACAAGCGTAGGGCCTGTTGGCGAGAGTTAACCGTAGGGGAACCGGGAAATGTATTACACATACCACTCCGAGCGGGGACACGGGACGGTTATGTGGAACTCGCCGGCGGCCCAAAGAGACCCAAGGATACCCAAAGAATTCCAACGGACCGGAATACTCACAACGAGTAAAACCCCCCTGTCCACCGTCGCTTCGACTATGGGAACCTAAAAGTTAAAACACCATGGCATGGGCATGGGCATCATGAGCGCTTTGCTGATCTTTAAAAGAGCTTTAAGAAGCGAACTAGTCTTAGGCAAATTTGCTGACGCTATTTTTCGGATAACCTTTTACATTCTTTACTTGTGACTTTCATAAGAGTTACTTTGTAACCTAGATCAATAAACGAGACGTAGTTTCAGCTGCTCACTCCTTTTTTGAATAACACCAGTAAGTAGTCGTTGTTTTTATAGGGATAACATACGAGTATGTTTAATTTTAAATATAATTTTCATCAAAATGTTGGTTGACCATCATAATGTTTTCCGTATATCACACCGTCGCATTGCTGATCTATATTTCCAGGTCAACTCAAGCCCATAATAGTAATTTTTACTCATAACATAAACTTCAAACAGATACCTAAAAAGCCGGCTTAAATGATGCAACGGCTTTAAATAAGTAATGACAAGGTTTGCCCCATTGCTTCGTAACATAACGACTCATTTCTTTCATATAGCCCCGTATTTTGAGTCGCACGTTTAATTTTTATGGACAACACTCGTAAAATATTTACTGTAAGCTACTTTTTATGAAGTACCTATCTTTTGTTTATTTTTGAGCGGTTTTCCGGGTATTCTTTTAAAAAGAACTTAAACGGCTATATACGTTATGAACATTACGTAAATAATTAATTACGGTTCTGTATTGTTTTCTTGGTTTGATTTGCGTTGATGACACAGCATGATTGGGACATGCTTCACCAATCATTGTTAACTCAGATGTTATTTAAATGGACGTAAGCAGTATTATAATGAGTGGGGAAACTAGCGTTCGAGACATCCATCGCCCGATCCTCTCAAATATATCATAAAAAATAATTATATTATTGTTACTTATCTGTTGCGTGGGGCTTCGTTTCCGTGGATCTTTGTTTGGTTAATACTCAGATTCTTTTGGTCGAAGCGTGATGTTTTATATCTTTTTCGATAAATGGGTTATCCCACACTAAAATATTGTTTCAATTAGAAAGAGTAGTTTCTGAGATTCGCGCGTTCCATCAAAAAGCTTCAGCTTTATAATAACAAATATTGTTTATTGTCTTGAGATGTTCTGTTTGATTTGTTTTGTGGTGTGTCTGTGCTTTATTCATTGGGTCACGGACGATCTCGCTGATGACGTCGACGTTGAGAGGGAACGGAGGGCGTTGGCAGTGCGGGGTAACATGCTGGCACCGATGGCTTTCATGCCATCATGCGAAAGCGGGCCGCGTCCATGCTTCATCGACTGAGAACGAGTACCAACAGCATTCTGAAGTCATGGGCCGATAGACCAGACTGTCCAATTGTGCTACATTGGATGACACTCCATGTGTCACAAACTAATTGATATTTTATTTTATTATTTGAATTTTTCTTTTGTTTTATTATATATTATTTAATTTTATTTATATTTTATTATTTAATTTAATTTTATATTTATTGTATAATTTAATTTTGATTTTTTGTTTATTATAATGTATTTTTGTATTTTAACTATGGATTTGCTCTGAAATAAAAGAATTATTATTATTATTTATCTGTTTCTATTAAATATTTTTTCTTCTTTCCTATATGGTAAACACCGATATTTGATCTTTCAAACAAACTATTCAGCTCTATGTACAGAACTGTATTCAATATTATTCATATTCCTAGTTTTGTAGTTTTAGTTCTAAAGGTATACCCCGAGGGAAGTATTTTCAAAGAAAAGTACTTATAAAGTGTCAAAGATAGTTCGAGAAACCCATTGCGAGTACATTTAGGTATGCAGACGCGTCTCGTGACCATTACTTTTTGAACCTTGTCCTAGATTCATTTAAGCATTCTCTTTATTGCACTTTTTGTTCCCAATTGTGTCATTTACTTCGAATGCATCGGGCTCTTTCAAAAGTACCGTCAGTTTAAATAGCTGTGTTAGTCTTCTGTGCATTTTTGGTTCGTGTCGAATGGTATACTTAATTATGTTTAAAGAGCATAATTATGTGATGTTGAAATGTTTTGTTATGGCGTTATACGTGTACTAAAGGAATGTTTTCACGTGCAGTTTAAAGCAAAACAAAAAACACAGTAAGAAAGTAAAATATAGATATATATTATGCTCTAGCGCTGTTATGCTAAAAAAAACGTAAACATAGCACTGATAGTTATTTTATAGCTTTTTTTCTTAAAGTTTCTATCGTAAGACCATATAAGATATACCAAAAGTTAGGTTTTTAAGATATCTAGCGCTGACTAAAGTTGTTTTTTATTTGATTAAGAAAGTATTAGCTTTTCTAGAAAAAAAAAAAGATAAAATCGAGACCTACGAACGACCAATACAGGCCAAAACACACCTTACTATAACCGGGTCTTAATACTGAAGGAGACACAATTGGAAACTTATTATTACGTGACCGCCACTCGAGAACCTTTTTGCCCTATCGGCCATCAGTTCTGCGAGCCATGGCAATGATAATAATAATAATAATATGCATTTACAGAATCCAACATTGCATTAATTTAAACAAATAATAAGTTTATTAGAACCACCCCTATTTTGTAATACGCAGTGCGTTTTGATTTGTGGTTACCCAATCATTCAACTGCGCAAACCGACGCGGCAAATTAATTCTACATTATATTCTAACTCTAATAGATCGCAGCCATAATAACATTGTTGTGTCCCTGCTGGTGATGAGTGGAGTACAAAACTCATTGGGGAAGGAAGCTGTTATGCCCCTGGTGTTGCAGGCGCCCATAGCCTACGGTAACCGCTTGCTATCAGGAGCCTCGTACTCATGTTTGCTACAGTCGCACGTCGCGTCATAGTATAAGGCCCAGAACAAACAACGGGGCGGAAAGCCCCACTCATTTTTACCAAGAACTTAAGGGAATCCTATCTACAAAGGGAATCCTATCTCCTAACGCTCACGGCGGCAAAAAGACCCGTGTATTCGCCGCAGCTGACCGTTGTCGTGAATCGAACAAACCACTTTGTATGCACCAAAGCAGACGACGCGACGCGGCGCGGTCTAAAAGACCGTCGAGTCGTTTGTTTTGGGCCTAAACAGAAAAGTTTACCCGTGGCAAGGGTACGATCGTCAGTATCTATATATATCTTAAAGCTAGTGGAATCACGGGTAAGCATACTTCTCCGCTGACGTCTCTGACTCAACAGCCCCCCTAGACAAAAAGTGGAAATCACTTTTATCTATCTCTTCTAAACGACATGTCACTTCAATATATATATTTGAACACAGCCTTGACATCAGCTATCGACATGTCACGTGATCAATGTACTAATTTGACATGTCGGTAGAATAGATTGCCACTTGTGGGGGGGGGGGGGGGGGGGCATGACGGTGAAGAGGAACTTTTCTTACTGTACAGTATGAAGATTGTGCAGTATTTTTTTTGCAAAAAATATATATATAAAACTAGCTTGCCTTCTTCAAAAGTTTGTTGGTTTTTGGCTTGCAGCGTTTTATTTTATTGCAGCTGAATTTCCTGTGTGGGCAAATAAAAGCTTCAAATTCAAGACGCGTGAACGCCATACATTGAAAATTATGTATATTGCATTTACGCATCTCATCGGAGACTTTGTTGTATAATTCCAAAACACAGTTGATTATACACACGAACTCAAGTTTTAACAGTACTTTGCATAGAAATATACTGATGAGTTTGAAGAAATGAGATCAGACTTTTGAAACATTCAAAGTTATTGCGTGTGTTTTAGTAGAATTCCCTTACATGTTGCGGTTGATGCAGTAATCTTTATTTGAATAATTCTACGGAATACCAACCATGTTCACACAATGTTTTTCGTTGTATTTTGTTTGCGTTCTAGGGTTAAAAGTAAAATAAAGTCGGTATTCGTGTACATTTGTTTAAAACTACTCTCCGTATCCAATTTCTGTGTTGCGGCTGACTTTGCAAACATTGAATTCATGGACACAAATTACACTCAGAACTATGTTTGGGTCGCACAAAATCTGAACTCTATGTGCCATACCTAACACATGAACAATACAGTGAAATGCGTTCCTTTGATCTACAGTATTCCTACTCATTTCTAAAAATATTATTTGTCTTAAGGTGATACTGTAAAGATTAGGTTGCTCTTTCAGAAGCTTATTACAGAAACAAATTGCTTACGTCATCTTCAAACCAAACGACTCGACTCCCAAAATAAACCGAACTCGACTAAATTTAACAAAAATGTTCAATCACTGTCGCGTTTATAATTAGGTACAATGATGTCAAATTGTAGTCTTAGATAATTATGGTAATCTTGCTGTCAAGGGATGTTTTGTTTCTAAGATAATCAACGTCATCTGTGTGTATTATCGAGAGTTCGCGCGTTTAAATTTAGTAATTTGATTTACATGTTTTGTTGTGTGGAGTTGTGAATTTTTTAAAGTTGTTGAATAGTAATTCAGAGTTCTTTGAAGATTAAAGCGGGACAGACATTATGCATATGGAATAGGAGATTTGATCCCTGGTTTTCCTCTTCGCTTTATAGACATTTATTAAACGGATATGTCATGATCTCCGCACCTCGCGTCGTCAGCGCTCGCAAATTTTTTTTTAATCCGTGGAGCATCAGAAAACGAGCGCATGGTAGTAACCGTCTTGTATAAGCTTCAATATATACCTCCACTAAGCGGAATGTCTGCTTGTTGGTTAATTTTGTAGGTAGGTACTTAATAAATATATATATATATCCTTCTATATGAACCACTTTGACTCCCATATCATAAACTTTGTTTAAAGAGAGACTTTTCCATAGCGGGCAAAGATAAGTACATTGAAATTGCCCAAGTAATCCAGCCAAAAGCCTTTCAAAAACATGTAACAGCGTTTTAATAAATTCAAACTAAAAAAACACTGAACCAGTCTCTCTTTGGGCGCTACGTTGCCTCAGGTTGACAAGACACAAAGGTTTCATACTGTGGTAATAGTTCCGTATTGAACGAACTGAATGGCCGTCGTCACTAGGAATATTGGATTGAAATACTCATTCAGGGACAGGGGAAACTCAAATACGTTTGGTCCATATACCATTTGTACTCATCCGAAAAAAATACTCATTGAATTAGAAATAATAATTACATTATTATATTAATTATATTTAATGTACTTAATGGCCGTGTAATTGGCAAATTTCATACTAGAATTCCATTTTCTGCAAAAAAATTGAATAAATTATGTAAGCCAATATTTTTTTATTGTATATACCCGCTGATAGATACCGATGGCTTTTACGGCTGTATTTATCTCCATAGTCTTTAGGTCCATGTCTTTGTTAATTCTATCAATGTTAATTCTATTAATCTCCATAAGAGCAATATCGCAATAGGAAAATATTTTCATTAATTTCAACCATAAACAGAGGAGACCCGTGCCCAACAGTGGGAGCTGGGCACGGGTTCTCCTCCAAAGAATGTGGAGGGAATTTAGCCTACAATACCACGCTGGCCAGACGGGTTGGTATAGTGTTTGTTTCGAACTTTCCCTTTCTGGCAGTGTTCCCTTAGACTTTACTCCCTTAGTCGCCTTTTACGACACCCACGATATGAAATGGGGATGAAATGATGGGATGAAATAGGAAAACATAACAATTGGTAAATGCTTCGTGCTTATACTTCCTTTTCATATTCACTGTTAATAACACCACTGGCGCCATTCAGTTTTTTTTTTTATAAACTTGGGTTTGGATCCTACGCTATCCAAGCAATTCTGCAGGAGACTTACCTGTCACATAATTACACTTTGATTACACGACTGAAATAAGGTTGTCGTGTAGACTGTTTGCTATTTGTTTATGCCCAATTACCATAAGGATACAACAAGTAGGTACGTCTCATTTCCAAGTATTATATTCCTTGTATGAAATATAACCCACTTCACAGAAACCTTTATTGAAGTACCTACATTATAATATGTTCGGTTTGAGAACAATCGAAATCTGGTGTAAGTTTCTAGTATTTGCCTAAAGGTCGACCCTTGTCCTTTGTACCTTAATAGATGTAGGGTCAACCATTGAGGCCAATAGGTAATTGCCATACATTTAGAAGTTTGAGCAACAATTGAGGATCTTCAAAGTTTAATTTAGAGGAATTATGAAATTACTGATCTAATTCTGAAAATTTGTTTACTAATTTATAGCAAGCTTTATTAATCCTGAGCGGGCCGTTATTTTTTATACCGATAATATTAATTATTCTTTCTTAATAGACATGTGGTTGGAAGTCGCGTGTGAAATCTACTTTTCAGTAAAGTCGGTGTATACCTATTTGCCTGGAGCAGCGGTCCAAAGTGATGATGGCAACGCCTCACTATCTCACTCGAAGTTCTTCTTTTGTTATTCATGAGTAAGAATCTATACTAATATTATAAAGCTATAGAGTTCTTTTGTTTGGTTGAATGCTAGGATCTCAGGAACTACTGCCAATAAGAGCTGAGCAGTGGGCAAATAAAGAACAACGGGAGCCCCGCGCGACCTCTAGTAATGTTATAAAATTAATGAATCTACAAATTTCTTGAATTTTTTCTTTCGTAGTGTAAGTTATTATCTGTTTAAATTCGCGATAAAATGCCACAAGGGAAACTTCATAACAATATTTTTCACAAAGACCGCTGACAAACTCTTAATAGAGTGCAGCTAAGTTTGAAAACATTAGTGCTGCCATAAAAACTTTTGTTTTTAAAGAAAATTTTCTAAGAAACTTGGCGGTTTAATGTCTCGGTGAATTCGCTACTGGAAGCAGCTCACTTAGGTGTAATAGTAAACGACTATTTAAGAGGGATTTAGCAGTAGGAACAGCGGGGGATTGCATAACTAAGTTACTAGTATACATATTTCTGAGTTGTTGGCGGTTTTCTTCAAACTTTGTAGAAAAATCTTCCTTAGTTTAAGATGTGACTTGGGTAATTGTCAATAGGATCGAGCCTAGAGGCTCGATCTTGCTAAATTACACGTCGCTAGCAGACCGATGGAGTAATATCGACCAACCAGAAGACGGATCGGTCGTTTTGCTAGCCAGTTTTTCGCCCGAGCGGGCGAAACGACCAAATCCAAATTTTTATAATATTTGATCAGGCGTTTCGCCCAATTACAATTTAGACACCAAGTAACGACAGCAAGTTAGAAATAATATGAAAAAATTAAGTTTTTGTTTTATTTACGTATTAATACCTACGCAATCTTTTTTTGATGCCGTCTGTACATGAAAAACAATAAAAGTTACATCCGCCAGTTTTTCGCCTGAGCGGGCGAAACGACCAAGTCCATATTTTTATAATTTTTGACTGATAACTCATTTAATCATATCGTTTTTTCATTATAAATGAGACCGAAATTTTCAAGACGAATTCGGAACTCTTTATAATTAATGAATTGGTATTTACGAAATCTTTTAAAATGAATATTTTTAACTTGTTTTTCCTTCACAACAATATTTTATTTTCCCAAGAGTAACATTTACAATATGCTAAGTGTGATATAAAGTTTTCTAGGTAACAACGAAATGTCGACAAAGTTAGGAGAAAAATATCTAATAAGGTTTATTTCATATTCTTGTTTCCTTTGACGAAGTATGTTAGGTAGACAGTTATAGGTACATAAACTTTCTTTGTACAATAGCTGCCGACATGTTGTGAAATAAAATATCAAATTTATGATTTTATTTTCGCGACAACTTGTTTGTTTGTTTGGATAACTTTTTGTTGTTTATTAATGATTAATAAGATGACTCAATGTGGAGCAACATGACATAAGTATTATGAATGTATAGGTTATCAGAATTCCCAAAAAAAAACAAATAATCAGTGAAGTTATTTTGTCTTTGTTTTGTAATTAGAAGGCGTCTTAAAACATTCTAAATATTAGAGGGTCTCGTTTTCAAAAATTGTCGATGATATCAAAATCGATTAGGTCGAATGTCAAGATTCCAAATAGGCTATCTATTCTCGATACTTTAATATCAACTTAATCAAAAACATCGTATTCTATTAGAACTGTCCACTGAAAATTCTAAGCTATCTAAATCGTTTTCACACTTTCTTTATCGTGTTACAGTCTGGTTGAAAGCGTCAGACTAGCTTTTAGCCGCAATTAAAATGCGGCTTGGTGGCTTAAACGCAGCTTTAGTTGCAATAGAGAGTGTGAACTGTTGTTTGGCCTGAAAGCTACTGTGTCGAATTAAACAATTCACTGGCTTCTATTGTGTTCGCACCAAGTTTTCGCTTGCGTATTTTATGAGGCATTTCAATTAAAGGTATGGTATAATAATGTTTTTATACATATAGTCATCTCGGAGATGTTTTATTGCTGCCATACACGTTAGCGATGGTGGCTGAATGGACAAGTGATCGGCGTGCAAATCACGCGTTCCGTGTTCGATTCCGACCGGCAGTTCCAATGTAAAATTCACTTAGTTTACTAGTCAAGTGACTTACCATCTGCTAACGGTAAAGGAAAACATTGTGAGGAAACCCTAGAATAAATTCTATGGGTATGTCTGATCCACCAACCCGCACTAGGCCAGCGTGAGTGGATTATGGCATAAAATCCTCTCAGCTCTCTAGTTAGAGGAGAGGAGACCCGAGCCCAGCAGTGGGACTAAATGGGTTGCTGATGATGATGATACACGTTAGGGTTTGCATGATGATTTTAAAACGTAATTATTCGCGTCGTTATTTGTTTGGCCACTGCTCACTTCCTATTGATATATATATTTCTATTTAGAATATATATATAGCGTGATTTGATATAGCCATAGCCTTCAATAAATGGGCTATTCAACACTATAATTTCTTTTTTCTGTTGTCTTTGACATTAAGGCTTTTAACCAAAAAAAACAAACTCTTTAGCATTAGTATAGATTTTATTGAAAAAATAAGAAACATAAAACTTACCTATATTATCTCACGCGCGCATTTAATATCGGACTTACTTTATGATAGAACAGCGGGTTCATTTGAAACTTGTTGCCGTCCTGTTTTTTTACCTGTGTTAGAAAGAGTCAGCAACTTAATAATGTTTACTTAGTCGTTGGAGTGTAAGTAAGACATAATATAAATATGTATTGCTTAATCTTTTTGCTGCTTTATCAAAGTGATCAGTGCTCAGTTGAAAGTAATGCCGTCTATATTTATTTTATGATTCACAATACATATAGGATATTAAATGATAACATAGTTGACTAATGTTTGTAAATACAAAAGAGTCTTGTCTAAATATAATATAACTTTCTTAGCCAGTGATCACAATCGCGGGACTAAACACATAGAACTCGAGAATCATAATAAATTATTTAAAATTGTTAAAACTCTTGTAGTTTTTGTATGGAATAAATCTTAAGATTTGAATCACTACATCAATTTTCGACCTTATGAATATTGAGAATAAGTAAAAATTGCTAAAAATCGTATTTGAACTTATGTCATTTTCGCCATTAAAGGTGTAAATGTTTAAAGTATGATTCCGTTAAATGTGCGATGTCAACCCATAAACTTCTCACTGCTTTGCACGGTTCGCCTCCAAAGTATGTGGAGCGAATTTAGCGTACTATATAATATATATACCACGAGTATAGTAGGCTAAATTTGCTCCACATATTTTAGGGTCCGTTAAATATAATCCCGTAAATTGTAAGATTTTTGAATTGAGAATAGCAATAAAATGGTTCACGGCTATCGTTGTAATCTACGAAAACATTTCTGCTTATTTTTTAACGAAGAATCTAGTTGGTTACATAAATCACGTATTTCTTAGTATTCTAGAACGCAACTATTTGAAAGGACAAAGAAAGAGCCAACAGACGGCACGGAGAACAAGCTTAGTTATCTGAAATTTATAACTAGATAGGTAAAGCTAGGATTTTACCGTTAGGCAAAAAATCCAGGCGGTCACATAAATTGAATTTCGGATTCAATACATTACAAAATTACGTTTTGTAATGTATTAAATCCGTTCAGCTGGAAAAATCCATGAATGTATAATGCTTCGTTAAAATTAAAGTAAAAGATAGGCAACAAATACCTATAAAATATAAATTTACAATAGGTATCCAAAGGAAATACTTACTAACTAGAAATATGTCAAATTTGAATTTGTATCGGAACAATACCTTTTGGTGTACTTTAATTCAACTAAGCCTATTGAATTTTATATAGTCCTAGTGAAACCGACGAGCTTAGAAGTGCCCAATACTACCCTGTTTAAAGCTGAAATCAACCAACAGTTTCACAATATTTCATTTCATAAGAATCGTTTCGGCGATAAGAGTGAATCTTTATAGACTTTTATATACTTATTAAGATTATGTGGAAATGCTCAAACCAAAAGTAGCCCGTTAGTAAACATAGTCAATATTGCATAAACGTCATTGTTTACCAGCTTATCTATGTTTGATAACAAAAGGGTCCTCTAACGAATTATTTACGCAACCAATGCTGTAATGGGCTTATTGGACTATGTGCCGAGTGTGTTCTAAGATAGATAATATTCTATGACATCGTTTGAGAGATCCTAATCTTATTTGTAGACAATTAGCGGAATGAACATTCGGCATTCATGCCGCTAAATGGTTTTCTAAATGAGGTTAAGTGGTTGTTGTTTTCGGTAGACTATTGTTGTTGCAGGAATGGTTTTGGCCTTGAAAAGGATTTTGTTTTTTTAGGTAAGTTCTCCCTCTTTATGTCGACGACAAATTTTTACTAAGTATTTTTTTTAACGCGTTAGTACTCAGATAAAAATAAAAATATTTTAAATATTAAATTTAAACTCTAGTGAAAATAATTTGTGAACTAATATAATTTTAATCACAAAATATAATATTATTTTACATCGTACTAGCTTCCGCCCGCTGCTTCGCCCGCGTGGTATGTATTTTATACCTATAAAACTTCCTCTTGAATCAGTCTATCTATTAAAAAAAACCGTATCAAAATCCGCACCTATTTACTTATTTTTTCCAAGATGTGGTTCAGTGATTGAAATATCGTATTAAATTACACTACTCAACGACAAAAAAATATCTGGTTCGGCTTGTACTGACATAATGAGGATGACTAATAAAAAATATCACCATTAATAAAAAAATTCTGTCACATCTAAAAAAAGAGAAATTTAATATTTTTAGTTTTCATCTCTTTATTATTTTTAGACTGAGGTTAGATCGAAATTATGACCGATTTGCTAACACAATCGTTACTATTTGTTAGTTTGATAGCTATTCTTTATGATGTCACGCGTGTGTGTAAACAATCCAGATCTTTTCTGTTATATTTGCGGCGAGTTTATGTCAAAATCGCAGAAAAAACCACTTTCGGACTTCATTAAAAATTGTTACAAAGCTTATTTCGACCGGGAAGTTATAAATATCAATAAATCGTGGGTGCGTAATCAATTTGTGCAGATCTTAAAGTGGTTTCTTTCTTAACTGGATTGCAGTTGGGTTATACAAAATATTGCTGCTTTCTTTGTGAGTGGGATAGTCGAGCGCGATCAGAACATTTTGTAAAAGAACATTGGCCATTACATCATTATTTTGTACCTGGACAAATAGATGTTAAGAATGAGCCTTTAGTGGAAGCCTATAAAATCACTTTACCGCCGCTACACATAAAATTGGGACTCATTAAGAACTTCGTGAAACGTTTAAATCACGAAAGCGTAGCTTTTCAGTTTCTTAAGTTTAAAGTTTCCCAAGCTTAGTGAGGCAAAAGTTAAAGAAGGCATATTTGTAGGTCCGGACATAAAGAATATGATTGAAGATCCATCTTTTATATCTACTCTTACTCCACTCGAAAAAGAAGCATGGAAAGCTTTTGTAGAAGTGACCAAAAATTTTCTTGGTAACAACAAATCTCCCGACTTTCGTGACAAAATAAAATTAATGTTGGACTGTTACCATAGAATGGGATGCAGTATGTCGCTCAAAATACATTTCCTTCACTCACATTTAAGCTTTTTTCCTGAAAATATGGGTTCAGTTAGCGATGAACAAGGTGAACGTTTTCATCAAGATGTTGCAGCGATAGAAAAACGTTACCAAGGAAGATGGAAGCCCGCTATGCTAGCAGATTACTGTTGGGGCCTCATCCGAGATACCCCTGAATCGCACTACAAGAGAAAGGCCAGCCAGTCCCAAAAAACTTCGCCTTTCCGTACAAAATATTGATAGGATTAGTTCAGTCCCTACAAAAATTGTTATTTTTGACCTGCCGTTATATCTGAAAACTGAGATGTGACCGAAAACTTTTATTTATGCAATCCTGTCATGTTTGGTGTAAGAAATAAGAAAAACATAGTTAGACCTCAGATAATTTTAAAAGTTTGAAATTTGTTGAGTAGTGTTATCGTAAAATTAATTAAATAAATAATTATAATAGGTATTTCATACGTTTATTTTTATTACACAAGGTTAGAATTGGCAGTATTTTAATCAGTCAATTCGATCGAAACGTCGCGCGTCGGGAAAATAAATAATATATTTATGCGATGTTAGACCCTCTTTGATAAAGGATATGATTATCGATCACCAAAGCCGGATGCTTCGCTTCGTTTCGCTTTGTTTTGTTTTACTATCTTTACTACTTGCTTTAGCCGACTATATATACCATGCTGCCCAGACAGGATGGTTGGTATAGGGTTTGTTTCGAATTTTCCCTTTCTCGCAATTCTCTTGTCTATTTAAGGTTACTCCCTTCCCTCGTCTCTTACAACACCCACGGGTTGAGATAGAGTACTGTCATTATGTATTCTTAGTCAAGATATGCGATAGAATTGGAGCATATAGGCTGTATCTTTTGATTGTGTTAACTTAGAACTCTGAATTTTTTATTGCGCCAAGGGATTGCAGACCCGAGTATTTGATATATAATTTCAGCTAGACAGACAGACGGACAACGAAGTGATTCTATAAAGGTTCCGTTTTTTCTTTTTGAGGTAGGCAACCCTGAAATCGAAAAAACATCGTTTACTCCAAAATCGTTATATTATATTAGACGTGACAACCCTAATTTAATATGCTATTTCTTGATACGTAATTGGATTAATATGGTTCTTAATTAGTTGTCAAATGTCAATGACAACTAGGTTTCGAGATTAATCGATTTCAAATGAATCCGCGTCATAATTATCATTAATTAATATAGTCTATTTATCAGCAAGCAACAGTTGGCTGGAGACGGAACTAGTAGCATAGATTTACTATGCTGACTTTAATTTGCCGGACTGTTACCATAACCAAGTACGTTCATATCGGATCTTGACAACTAGGATTCACAATTCACATAAAAGACACGTCACACACAGGCCTTAGCTAAATAACTTTCGCTATCAAATAAAACCGAGCAAGTGTGTTTCAGACCACGCACAGTGAAGAGTTCCGTATTTGGGACTACCGTTCAAGTTCAACCGTCAACGTCAATGAATTATAATAAGTTTATATTCCATGGCATCTTAAGCTATATTTGTGATTGTCAAATATCTCAATTCATATTTAGTTCAAACCAATTTTAGTAGAAATTCTTATTAAATTCTTTTACCGCGATTTATTTTAGATTTTTTCAATCCCAAAAGTTAGCTGCATCTTATAACTTTAGAAGAGCATATCTCATAAACTAGTAAAAGTGTGTTTACAAACATAGATAGGTATAGCTTTTTAGTTAGCTCTCTAAAGATATGCCGCATGTGTATGTTATCTACAATGTATAGTAAGGTAAACAACGAATAAAATTGCTCTGACATGCGTCACATAAAAAAGTAGCTTCCATATACACAGATAAACTGAGACTACGATGGAATATATCTTTTAGGCTATGAGCCCAACCATTCAATTTTATATATCTAGAATGACAACACACCAGTCAATCTCCTGACGTAGACGTCCGTCGTCTGTGGTAATTGCTTACCCTCAGGCTTAGACGGAAAACTGTTTTGTTGTCCTCACTTTTTATGTATCTACCAATTATTATAGATAAAATATACCATTCAGGAACTGTTTTACAACTGACTGGTAAGTATGATAATACTTAGGTAAAAGTTATTTGTCATACTAGCTCCCGTCCGTGGCTTTGTCCACGTGATATGTTCTTAAAAAGTAACCTATGTGATATTATAGACTATAATCTATCTGTGTACTAAATTTCATACAGATTCTTTCAGCCATTCTAGAGTGATAGAGTAACAAACATCTATAATATTAGTAAGATATATCTTAAATCTGTCATTTAAGTCTCAGATATCAGCCCAATGACGTCCACTGTTGAACATAGGCCTCACCTAATTTCCGCCACAGAGAGTGATTTTGTGCCGTTCGCATCGAACGGCCACCCGCGGCCGCAACCTTTTCTAGGTCGTCCGTCCATCTGGCGGGGGGCCCCCCACCTATCTATACTTATCAGCAATGACATAATAATAATGTATATTGAGAGCGTGCTATTAATCTTGATATCAACATAGTCGGAGTCGCTGTCAAATGTTCAAAAGTGACAGTGTCCATATTTTTCAACATTAAATTTGACAGCAATATTTCTATATATCGATCAAATAGCAATATATCATGTTGTTTTGTTACCATAAGTGTACGACAACCTTTACACGCAAAATGGTCTCACCACGCCTCGTCGACCTAAAAAGATAAGAAAATACAAACAACTCCTTCCGAAGTTACATTACAAATTATGTATTGGCAATTTGCCATGGCCTTGCCATAGCCTCCCCTGGCACTGTGCCAATACAAATTCAAATAGGCATCTTAATTTTTCAAGTTAATTACGAGTACGGTGACGATTAAATAGCTATTTTCTAAACATCGACGTTCGTTAAATTAGCTACATCTCGTTTGGACAACATTTCACCAACCCAAATCAAATACTTAAGTAGCGTTTCTTAAACTTCTTATTAAGCCCACCATACACGTAAGGTTCATCGTCACCATGAGCTTGTATTATTACTATTTATTACACTGCTAGACAAATACCTCTCTCCTCTCTCTTCCACGTTACTGACTACGCTCTGCGGCTACTCTCATTCAGCGCTTGCAACCTTGCGAAGATCGTCACTCTACTTAGTCTGAGGACATTGCCGCTACGCGTTTTCCAGAGTGCCTAATGCAAGTTATTGTGAGTGGCCAAACGCGTTCGATATTGACAACATTACTGTTCTTTTTTATATGAAGAAATATCTAAATACTGTCACTAAATAACATCATTACTTCAAACAAATTGTAGTTTACATTGGCGTGATCAAAAGCGGCTGGCCACTCGCAAAAATTGAAATGAAATGAAATTTATTGACACAAAGACTAAACTCGTACTAGAGGCCCTCCGATTAGGTTTACTATGATTGTAATGTAAATGCAAATATAGTGTGTATGTGGTATAGCTAGGTACATGTAAAACTATACAGTTTCCTCCATACACCCTGGGTTAAATACGTGACGGTTAAGCAAGCATATGCCTAACGGAGGTCCAATTAAAACCTACCGTGTACGGTGGGTTTTAGCGATTTATCACTCAACCACGAACTACTATTATTAATAATGTAGGTAGGCGTATAATTTCTTCTATAATGTTTTCGGGTCGATACGTTAAGTGATTTTTGTAATAGAAAATAAAGATTTCACGCTTATTACGTTCTGCTCATTCGAATGGTTTCTTTTGTGAACAAATTACCGTTATGACGGTTAGTTTTATTTACAATAAAAATTCTCATATATTTGAAATAACATGTGTACAATGTATACATTCAATGGGCAGAAAATAGGGTCACCTGCAGAATTTCATGGACAGCAAAGAAACCCTAATTCTATTAATGCTCAAAGTTCATGGCACCAGTAGTTTTAATAACAGTTAATTAAATCACTGGCGCCATTGTTTATGATCTTGGGTTTGAGCGTTGATAGAATTACGAACCCTGTACTGTCCACGCAATTCTGCAGGAGAGTGAGAGATATATTGATATTCAAAAGCACTATATGTATATTTGCCATATATTATGTGACTATCCAACTACGGCGGTGTCGTAGCGAGAGTGTGAACAACTTCTGCGCAAGAGGTCCCGATATAGGTTCGATCTTCGAGTAGGGCTGATGTGATATTAGGTTTTTCTGTATTGAACTTTTTAGTACTAGCCCGGAGTCTGGATTGAGCCCGGTAAATGGCAAAATGAAAAAAAATTGCGAAATGTGCGGGTAAACCTCTGCCTACCTTTTTTAGAAAAAGAAAGTCGTGATGCTATCATGTTTTATTTGTATGATAAATAATTGGTATATACTCGTATTATGGGTAGTCTAACTTATACTAATATATCACAGACGTGAGCCATTAACTTCTGAAAGCGATTAACTTATGATATAAACGTGGCGTGACGTATACTGAGTATGTTTGATGGAACTATTTGTTTAATATCGTATATAGAGATAACCGTAAATTGACATTTATGAGTACATGGTCGCAAATGCTAAGTATCACTTACAACTGATTACATATCTATTTAGCTAGATGATGATGTATGGAAATGCATTGAAAGATGGTCAATTCCATTTAACAATTTTCAACCTTATTGCCATTGATGCAAGTTGGAAATTGCGGAATGAACTTATTTGCACTTAATATCTTTTCAAACAGGTACGATATAATGTTTGGAAATTGTTGTCCTGTTGCCATGTGTTGAGCAAGAGCCGAGGCGGAATATAGATAGTACGTGCTATGCATGGATATTACATATTATAATATTTGCTATACCTACGTTATATTCACCACCATGACACCAAATCCTAACAAGAGGGCTTAGATTTACTTATTAATGACTAAATCCGAAGCTTCGGATAGAATTTCGAAAGCACAATTTCTAACCCTACAACAAAACACAATCGGTTATAAAATTACGTGACGTATTTTAATTTATGAAATAGTAATTAACTTAACTCTTTATCCGACTTTTCGATCGAATAACACCTAATCCTAGTAACAATTCTGATATTCGTTGAATGTTTCACACTATTCGTTCTATAAAAACATTCGTGCCGAAATCTATGTTGAATGCGGACATTTTTCGTAAAAACGATCCGTCCAATTTTTTTATTACAAATTAAATTCCAAAAATACAGACAAGCGATTCTTATCTGTAACTTTGGAATTTGTTTTATGGTAGATATTTTAACGGCTAGAATGCGAGACCTGTGTTTTCTATCATGGCTAATTATATCATTCTTTTGGAAATTAGGTGAATAGGCCTCACCTGTTCAACAGCGGACGTCATTGGGCTGATATGATAATGATGATGATTCTATCGTGCGGCCTGAGTTCCATTCCAATCGGTATCAATGTGAATTTCACTTTGTGAAATTTATATGCATTAGTTAAGTGACTTACCATCTGCTGACGGTGAAGGAAAACATCTTTAGGAAACCTATATACCCTAGAAAAAATTCTAAGTATGTGTCGACGTAGTAACGAAGCCGCTCATGGCATCAAATAAAAAAAAACACATAGTATATTATTCTATTGCATTTAAGTGGCATGAGGCAGCGGCAGCACTGCTATCAGTTTTCAGTAGCAAAATGGACCTTCTTTCTCTTATTTAAATATCAATTTATGTTTTGTTACTTATACGGGTTTGATTAGTCAAAGGATTTTGTTAATACGGGTGGTCGACCATGGTTTGCATCCAGTACCTTAAACAATGCGTAACCCACTTCCCTATCTATAAAGCTTAAGACGTAACCAATTTAGGATTTAAAGGGATACACAAACCCACACACAACAAATTAATATACCAACATTCGCAGTTCAAACAATAATTATCTTTACCCACATGGCTTAAGACTGAAATTAATATCTGAATTTCTTAACTATTTCAACTGGTTAGCAGTATTCGTCGTCCTTCTCCGTTGAAATTCGTTCTTAGCGAAGCTTGAAATACATTTAGTCATTTTCATTATCCATTTAGTTGAAAGCTGTTGTATTGTGCTAAGGCGCCGACGAGACTCTCATAGTTGCTTCTTTGAGGATATAATTTATAACTACATGGCTTGTAGAATATCGGACGTTTTTGTTTCGAACTAAGATATCTTTAATCATTGCGTGTACCGAATGGACATACTTTTCCTGTCAGGGTGGAAGTCTTTGAATAGACGAACTCAAGTTGTATGGATCAAAACACGCATGAGACAATCAGCTAGTTTACAACAAAGAGTATATGTTTCTGTTTGTCTTCATCAGATTTGGACATACGCCACTTTTTAAGAAACTAAATGCAGACAGAATCTCTAATACACGCGATTTTAATACTGCGATTGAACGAGAGTCGCCAAAACGCGATGCAGTTGCAAAATCGGCTGCGTACCCGTTGGACCCCTAAGATTCGACCTCATCAAAAAATATGACCCATTTTCAAACAACGAGTTCCGTTCGAACTCATTTATAAATCGTCGATTCTAAAGTAGCGTGTGCCCAAACACATTGTTGAATTTTTTTTTTAATATTTGTTTTATTAACACTTACTAGATAATCGATCACGAGATCAATGACCTCTATAAATTTAATAGCAGAATAATCGGTGAAATCAAACACTAGTTCTGACGTAAGCCCACTCTATACATGTAATGGCAAAGGAAGTCCGTTTCCTAAAGAAATAAATCTGTTTTCACAATACAATGCACTAATAATAATTTAACTACCATCAGTCAGCACGTGTAAAAGAATTTTAGGCGCCACTTGAACGTGTTTAAGAGTTTATCATTGTCTACAATAAATAAAAGCTATAAGATGTGACATAAGTGCGGGGTAATTTTGACTTATGCTACTTAGACATACGGTGTGAAATCATAACTCATAGATTTATTATTTGATCCTCAACTAATCAGCCCCTCTAGACAAGTGGCAAATGCGCAGACTCTATTCGAAAGATCACTTCAATACAATTGATCATTTTTCTGACAAAAGCTATCGACATGTCAAGTGATCAATGTACTAATGTACATTTCATTAGAATATCGAATCGATTGCCACTTGTCTAGAGAGGCAGTTTAAGCTATCAATATCGAATGCTGTTGGTCTTATACACTTACAATTATATCCTTATTCACATTTCCACAGAAGTTTTTCTTTGTTTTTTGTTTTACCATTTGAAGATACTCAAAAGCGTAGTACGTGCTAGTTATTAAGACACGAAGCTATTTTATTATCAATATTTATTAACCGTAATAATGCCAATGCATTTATAAAATAAGTTTCCATTGAAATAGAGCAAAAAAAACTAGGCATGCAGTAAATAGTTTTAAATTAATACTATTTGCAATTAATTCTGCAGTATTATTTATTTTATTAAGGTTAAGGAATTCTAATATACGTGCTTAGTTATGTAGCTACAAGTAAAGCAATTTTGCACATACATTATTTATTAATATTCGTAATCATTAAAAATACGGTAAAAAATTATAAATAATAATTCTAAAAACTTAGTTGATTTTGGTTTCGTTGTCAAATGTTTGTGAATTTAAATATGGTTGCTATCATTTTCAAACGATTGAAAACGATAACGAAATTGAATGTCAAGAGAACGAGTAGACCCACAGGGTTTCTTGGCTACGTACCCATTGGACCTCCAAGTTTCGACCCTATCACAAAATTACCCGTTCGACCTCATTTTTAGGTCCCGTTGGACCCTCTTAAAAATATAATAATCAATGTGCCCATTCGACCTCTTTTTCAGTGCCCGTGGACCTTCAAAATTAAATTAAATAAAAAATACTCCATTCGACCTCTTTTTCAGTGCCCGCTGGACCTTCAAAAAATATGTGTTATTTTTAATAAGAAAAGCTACAGTTACGTAGTTGTTTTAAAACAATAAGAAATCTAGACCTAAAACTCAAAGAGTACCTAATTTTAATGACTCTTTAAGTCTAAACGTCAAATAAACCAACCCCCAACTTCAGAGTGAAATATGTCATTGTTTACAGTTTACGTTTACCACAAAGACAATTATTTCTGAATTACGAGATTCAAACTTTAATTAAGTCTCTGTATTCTGTTCCTGGCTGACACAGATGGGTTGCGGGTAAGAATACGTTGCTGTCACATTTCTGAGGTTTTGGTATATGGTTAATAATGTATAAAGTACCTATATCAGAAGGATAGGCCCTAATGAGTTAGTCGTACCAATTTTCGATTCGGATATAGAAGTTTTTATTAATAGTGATAATCAGTGGTGAGCACTTTAATTGCAATTAACAATTAATGATAAATTGCATGTTAATTGCCACCAAATAACTAACAATTAATTAATTTTATTTGTGAATAATTACTGTAATTATTATTATTTGTTATTGTCTACAATTAAAATTAATGGATCGTTAGTTATTTGGTGGCAATTAACATGCAATTACTCAAAAATTGTTAATTGTAATTAAAATGTGAATAATCCAATGAAAAGAAGATAATAATTTTATCAAGAATCCTCTTCATTTTGGAAGCATTTTGGTGATGGAGTAAAAAGGTGGCATCACTCTTTTTCATCCTCAAGATGTTGTTGTGTTTTTGGTAGAACGTGCTAAATTCAGGAATCTAAAAATTATTTCAGTGTTCGATAACCCAGACGCTACGACATACATTATAGAAGCTAAGTACTGAGTAGCGGCCAAATCCGTGTAGTGACGGATTAAGAATACTAAGACTTAATGTCACTACCCCATTTCAACCCGCTGGTGTCGTTAATATCTAACTAAGGGAGTAACTTTATGCAGACAAAAGCACTGCAAGAAAAGGAAAATTCGAAACAAACACTATACTAACCCATCAGGCCAGTGTGATATAGTCGGCTAAATTCCCTCCACATTATTTGCAGGAGACCCGTGCCCAGCAGTGGGACGTTTATGGGATGAAATTTAATGATGATGATGAGGGCCATATATATATTCACGGGTGTGAAACCCTGGACTACAGTAAGTTAAAATACATATTTTAGCTAGAGCAGAAAATCTCGAATCCAATAGCGCCTATTCAGGAACGAACAACAGCACTGTTTGAACATGTGCAACAAGTACAAGTGTTTAATGTTCATAATACAATTGTCAACACGCAATAGAAAGATTAATAAAGTACGTCCATTGTCCAAATTCCAGTCAACCGAGTACCTCAGCTTAAATTTCTCTTACAAAAATTTAGATTACAATAAACACGGACATAATCAAAGATAAACTTCCATTAAGGTCGTCGGAAGCGTAACATAATCCGCAAAAAACCATACAGAGACCCGTCTGTACCCGACACAATATTCATTTCGCTTGATTGATTAGTTCTCAATAGAGCATTAGCATACAATGCCGCGTCTGTCAGGCCAGCCGGTTCCGGACGCCTTAACTGCCATCAATTCGAATCAATGGAAACGGGAGATACGAAGATATCAGGTTCCTTTAGGGAATTAGAGATCACAATACGTTCAGTGTCGGGTATTAACATTTAAAAAGAAAAGAAAACACAGAAGAAGTTTTTTATTTTGGGTTGAAAAATCATTTACAATTCAACACTTCAGTTTGTTGGCAGACGCAACTCTCATTACATTAAATAAATTAACATTACACATTATTTATAAACTAAATATAATAAAATAATAAATTTATCTTATGTGACGTTAAATCCCATTGGTGGTCCCAACGTGTCATGGAATCACATAAGCCCAGTTTGTTTGCACCTTTAGGAATACATTAAATAGCAGCGAATCTACCAGCGTATAGTATATTATATAACAAACAAAGTAGCCCTATCCACCCTGTCCACCACCTCAGTGTCAAGTTTGACACTGAGGTGGTGGAATTATACAAGGACAGATCGTAATGCATTTTCCAAGAGAAATTGGTGTATATTACCAGGCCTTAGTACTTGTACTTGCTCACCACCTCTAAAGCTGTATACCTACTCATATTATGGTATATTATGCGGGGCGCGCATTCAATACTTCACTACTTAGTATAAAACAAAGTCGCTTTATCTGTCCCTATATCCCTTGTATGCTTAAATCTTTAAAACTACGCAACGGATTTTGATGCGGTTTTTTTTAATAGGTAGACTGATTCAAGAGGAAGGTTTATAGGTATAAAATACATACCACGCGGGTGAAGCAGCGGGCGAAAGCTAGTACAAGATAAGGTAATCCTTGTGTTGAAGTGACGTATCTTTCTGACTTTGTAGAAGTATTGCATGAAAACTTATTATATGCCTACTAGGTCGCACATTGAGGACATTCTATAAATAAAATTGTAAGAACTTGTATGTACCAATGATCACAATTATTAGGTATATGGTATTTAGACAGTTGATAAAGATTGATAAAATTCTTGCATGTTTATAGATCAGTTGCATCTAGACACAACAAATAACTGTATTTGATATTTAAGATTTGCCTTGAATGGAAACCGAAGCCACAGACTTCGGCCTAGCTGCACGGAACTACTGCAGCATTTTAGGAATGTAGGGCGAACAAGTAAGGCAAATGTGGAACAAATCCAATATACATTGATTGATTGATTGATTGGTGAGTGTATATGCATATATATTCCGTTTTGTTACCTATCTATAAGTTTATATAAAACAGTTTTGTGACTGATTGACAAACAAGTACAGCCTAAACAGTTAGACTTAATAAAATACGCCACTTCTATTCTAAATAATAACTTGTCACTTCAATACATTTATTGCTATCTAAAATTACGACGAACCAAAACAATAGTTGAAGGCCGACGAGACATTAACAAAGAAGCCGTTTCCAAAATTGTAAATAATTTAGCCACAAAATACAATGGATTGGAAAATAAAATACATTTTGATGTTTATAACCCGGAACGGACGACATTTCACAACAGGTCAACAATTCACTTCATTCATTAGAATAGCCCATTGTTTTAACTTTTAACACTAAATGAATTGCCCGATTGCTTTTAAATAACTTATATTAAACAATTTCAACTAGTTTATTATTCTAGTTTGTATTCAAGCGACGCTAGTATAAAATGCAACAACCACAGAATAATAATACTACGGTAATAATTTCAGCTCAATTTTGCCTATACTGTTACTTACCTGTTAGCTTTTACTTCCTAGCTTGTGTTATTGAATTGAAATGAAATAATATGAAATCTTGTTTATTCATCTAAGTTAAAAAAGTAACTCATATGAAAGTCAAAAGTTAAGAATGTAAAAAAAGAATATACTAAAAGTAGTGTCAGCAAATTTGCCTACGATCAATTCGCTGACGGGGTGGAGCTATGAGAAGAACTGGCAAGAAATTTATGCCATTATTTTTAATATTAGATAGTTCCAATCTTTTGTAAGTTACAAAATGGATAGGTGTAAAGTGACGCAGCAGAATACCACATCTTTAGATTAAAATGAGTTTTAATTACATTAAAGTCTTCATACACAAAATTTGAAATAGATTATCTAATATTCACGTTTCTGACGGAATTTAGCTTAGTCACTCCATGCCTTATCGGGGCTCCTGATTCGAGATTTTGGTGAATTACACTCATAAGTACTTGATATTCGGTTGAGAAATGCTTGGTGTAATCTGGTATTCTAATTCTAGACTACCTCTTAATAGGAACTGGCAAAATTGTTAATGCTATGCACCGTTTCCTTAAAAACGTAATTATTATTATATTAAATAAATGGTTTTTCTATGATTGACCTTACTTGAGGTTGTCGTTACTTATCTACTTTTTTTGTTCAAGTTTAGACATTATTGCTACAGTAATAATGTTGAAAATGGATTGTATTATTTTAATAAATGACCCATTGACCCATAGTACGCCTTGTTCCTTAACCGGTTCACGCTTAAAATGTCCAGCAATACGGGTCGTTGAAATCATTTATTATTCATGTTGAGGTAGGCCTTGATCCAATGTTAGTTAACAAATGATTAACTTATGAGTACCCTTATGTTATTCTCTTTAACGCAAAGCTGGCGAGAAATTTAATTTTAAATCATGTTTGGACGCGTGCTTGGGTAAACTATCCCAGATCTCTGGTACGAAATATATTTTGTGGAAAATCCTCGTTTTTGGATCCAATTTTGTATGTGTTGTTGATTAATTAACGCGAAACCACGTATTCCAAAGTTTTAATACGGTCGGTAATATATTTTTCCCTGTTTTGAATCCTCAGACCTTTTTACTTGGTGTGAGTTTCAAACACTGACAACGTTGGCATGTCATTTCACATATCGAGTTTATGTTGTTAATTATCATTTTTGTCTATGATTTAAAAATCTCTATTTGTGCATGCATTTTTATATTTAGTATTTATAGTACTTATATTTCGACCATCTAAAGTAAGAAAGTAAAGCAAGAAACTTCATAACTAGAAATATCTTGAAAGCAGCAAATGCACTTTACTCGTTGTTGAAAAGCGCTCACTTAGCACAGTAGACGCATATAGTAGAATCATTTCATGATAAAAATATCATATTTTATTTCTTTCTTCAGCACTAAGAAGGCGACGTCGTTCATGTTATTGTTGAGACTTGTCTATATTATAGTTAACTATTTTTTTAGTAGTACCAGTGTGGATTCCACTTTGTGGAATTTATATTTACTACTCAAGTGACTTACCATCTGTTAACGATGAAGGAAAAACATCGTGAGGAAACCCACATACCCTAGAAGAAATTCTATGAGTATGTTTGATCCACCAACCCGCACTAGGCCAACGTGAGTGGATTATGGCCTTAACCTTCTCAGCTCTCTAAATTGAGGAGAGGAGACCCGAGCCCAGCAGTGGGACTTAATGGGTTGCTGATGATGATATTATTATTAATATATACCTATTATAGCGCCATCTGTTGTACCCTTTAAAAAGCTACCACCGTATTGACACTCGAGTATTTAATTTACCTCCACCTCATAGTTCTATAACTTTCATTCAGTAAGTATGTACCTAAAACCTCTGTAACAGTATCGAAGTTACTGGAAAGTTCGCAAATTGAGTATCTACCTATTAATTTCCGTGGTTAGATAGGTACGTGTGAAATTTCTCAGTAAACGTAATTGTATCTATGAAACCACTTTGTGTATGTTATCATATTACATATCACGGATAAGTTAACAAACTATAAAGCGCCATTTACATGAAGAGAGTTTCTCGAGAAACTCGTATGCTATTGTCTTAGGCGATATTCGTAAGATGATAATCGCCTTCACTCGTTTACATGGAAAAGAAAAAACAAAAACTCGCCTACGAATATGTCATCCGAAACTCGTAAGGAAATTATAGCCAAGCTTTTTGTTTACACAATGACAAAATAGAAAGGAAATATTTGCCTACAATTGTCTCGCCTCGTCCAAACGCTACCTGATATCAGATTTTGTCAAGAACATCGTACAAATCAGTTCGAACCGATTTGAATGCGAGTTTTGCCGAGCTATCCCGAGCTCAACCAATATGAACTCGAAGTACAATGAATTCTCGCTTACAAGGTTCATTACACGGTGACGTCCAATATTCAATGACAAGGCGATTATCACCCTGTCACGTACGATATCGTACACGTACGATATGTTTACATGATCATAATTATATATATAATACATGAACATATTATTTTTTCTCCCATACGGTAATCGCGTTTTTGAGGTAAGAAACTCGCACCATTCGAATTTTTAAATATTTTAGTACTTAATATTACTATAATAATAGAATAGAAGCATGAAAGCATTATGTTCTTCAATAGTAGACGTCTACAGGCTGACGATTATATATAACCAACTAGCTTTAACTCGTGGTTAACCGCGTTGTAGATCTGTAATGAAACATTGTCTGCATGAAATTTCATAAAGATCAGTTAAGTGGTTAACCCCTTTTTTTTTAGTTTGGTGGCCGTTGGATGCGAGCGGCACAAAATCGCTCGTTGTGGCGGAAATTAGGTGAGGCCTATGTTCAACAGTGGACGTCATTGGGCTGATATGATGATGATGATGAACTGAAAGTGTAAAACAAATAAATAGAGATAATTTCGCATTAATAATATTGGTAACGACAAGTAAGGATAAATAGGAAGTTCAAGCTTCCACAAGAATATTAAATCCTAAACTAGACCAGCTAATTTCTTCACATAAATTTGGCCCAACAACGTGCAATTTTCGGTTGAACTTTTGCCTGATTAATTAACCCTGTAAATATACGTAGGGTGAATTTGGGGCCGTGTCATTGCATACGTAATATACGCAAAGGAGTTTACTCGACAAGGAAGTTGTGGGTTATGAATATTGTGATATATTTTGCAGTTTAAAATGTGTAATGTGTAGTACTACTGGCAATGCGAGTGTTATCTGCTGTGTTAATTTTACATGTTATCTTGAGAAAAGGATTACGTTAAAACGTAAATTCACTGCAGGCCTGAATCTCTACAAATCGCAGACAAAATGAGAATACTTAAAGATAACAAAAGAGGAAGACGATGTGTTAAGTGTTAAGCAACCCAAAGACGTGTAAAAAGCAGTGTGCGCATTATGCATTCTAAATGTAATGGATGGCGCCAGTGATTTTGTTAACAGTTAATAAAACCACTGGCGCCATCCAGCCCAATTTTTATGAACTTGAGTTTGAGCGTTGATAGAATTACGGATCCTGTGTTGTTCATGCAATTCTGCAAGTGACCCTACATTGTCTTAATTGGTCAGGGAACATATTGTGTGCATACCTACAGTAAAACTTTAGTAACCGAACGAATAACGTATATTAAGTTAATGTTGTTCTAGACTTGCTAGTGTTCGATTTAGCAATACTAGCAACTCTAGAAGCTACATCGAGGTTTTCAGCTTTTCATGCTTTACGTTCCAAAGATGGAATATATGATTTCAGAATCGAGCCCACTTGAAAAGCTATTATGGTGGTGTGTATCTTTGGAGATAGATGAAAAATAATAACAGAATTTCAGATGAAAATTACTTATGATGTGTCCTATAAAAATATAATTTAATGTTTTACCACATTCACACAGCGCCATCTATTCCCAAATTAAGCAATTATATTTGCTTGTGTTATGGGTAATAAACAACTGATAAACAACATTTTTTTTTTTGTAAATACATACCTTCATCTAATAGATAAATTACACCCAGACACAGGTCAAACAATCATGCTCATCACACAAAGATTTGTCTTGGGTGGGAATTGAACCCACGATCTCCGGCTTAGCAGTCAGAATCACTAACCACTAGACCAATAAGACCAACAAGACCAACAAAATACATTCATGCCGAAAACGACCGCAAAAATGGAAATGAAAACCTAATTTTAACTGCCTTCGATGGTGTTTCTTTGTATGCCTAATGTTTTATGCAATAACAATGACATGTCATTCCTATAATAGTACATTTATTAAAAAATACAGATAATATTATATCTACAGCACACAAAAGCACCGACTAATGATAGCAACACAATTGTGTACGCTGAATATGATTCTAGCTAATTACACTCACGGGGAAACAGGCGAAATGGTATGCGGGCAAATACAAGTCAATTCCACCTAAATGATATAACATTGCTCATGAACAATACTAGTGGGGAAAGGTATCATTTGATTCCATACTTTATTCTCATTTGCATTTGGTGAGAATTGCAACGAAAGTGTCACGACATAGGTCTGTTTTAACTGAAGTTGTGAATCATAAAATTGATAGATTTCTAACGTACTCGTATAATACAGTCATAATATTGTTTCTGCACCTGGCGTCATGTCAATGCGCGAATAGAAAATGTTCATCCTAATGCGACAGGGCAAATATGATAATATAAGGATAGAGGAAAAAATTTAAAAAAGTATTGAAGGGATTAGACTGAACAGTATCGAAGTTAAAAGGGGAGGCTTTTGCCCAGTAGTGGCATGGTACAGGGTTCGGGCAGTTCCTTCTTTGTTATTATTCTCTTGTTTTAAAGTAGGTAGACTGGCCTGTTGGTCTAGTGGTTAGTGCCCCGGACTGCTAAGCCGGAGGTCGTGGGTTCGATTCCCACCCAGGATAAATCTTTGTGTGATGAGCATGATTGTTTGTTCTGTGTAATTTATCTTATAACGTGTATGTTTTTTAAAATAAAAATATAATTGGAACTAGATGGCACTGTGTGAATGTGGTAAAATATGAATAAAAAATATTTAAAAAATACCTATATTAAATAAAAGTTCAATTGTAGAAACAATTTCTGGTAGCGTGCCGAAATCCATTTGATTGAAGTGAGAAATTTGTTTTCCTAGAAAATACTCCTACCTATAAAATGAACAGGGAATATTCGACAAAGCTATAGGCTCAATTTTCACTCAATGCAATTTGAAGTACAAACAATTAACAATAAGTTCAATATTCAATTAATTTCGTATTATTTCATAGGCCATTCCAATTTCTATCGAGTAATGATGCCAATCAAAACGTACCCAATTAACGTATTTAAAAATAATTAATATAATTGTAACAGGGAGTAAAACAATGTGATTCTACAGCTTAATATGATTTCCTCTTACCTATTGTTTGAAATTTCATTTTCTGCGTTGTTTCAAGTTTCAGTATTGATTTTTATTGACGTATGATATAAAAGCGTTATGTAATTTAAGGAAGCCGTGTTATTTTCCTATTTCATTGTATTTATGGTTCTTTGTAACATAACCTAGTCACGCCAATTTCCCGAAGGGGTAGGCGTTACACCAGCTTTGTTAATCCTATAATAAATATGGGGCAAGTTTATTCCATCATCATCATGATGATGATGATGATGAAAAGTTTATTTCATTGACCAGAATTCAAGCTAATACTGAGAATGTAATTATAAAGATAGGCTTTAACTTTTTACCTGACCCGAGAATCGATCTCTTGCACAACAGTCGTGCATACTCTCGTTGCGCCACCGAAGTGATATAATAATGATTCATGATGATGAAACAGGTTATTAGTTGGTGTATATATGTATACATGGTGGAATTTTGTAATGCCGCGGCCGGGAGGACTCAAAAATACTAGAGATAGATTTATTTCTCTCAGAGGAAATATTCCTTTATTTCTTAAAAAGATACTAACGTGCATTCAAAGATTTTTGGAAATTTGCTTGCCATAACCCGGCAATCAAACCAGCTAGTATCCAAAAAAACACAATGGGATGTCATTGTGCCATCGATAGCCTTAATCTCTAACGTGGTTAATTAAATAAGAACAAAATCATATATGTAATGCTAGACGTATAAAACATGGGTAAGTCCTTCGATTTAGCAAAAACCATATCATATCTGCTATTGGCCCAACAAAGTATTCGGTATAACATTTTAAAAGATACAGATATCGAATGTTAGCGTAACTTAGCTCAGTACGATATTTCGGTCAACGTCAAATATTTATTCATGGCGATGCGGCGGTGGCGACGCCCGTTGCTTGCTTTGTTGGCGCAGTTGCATAAACCTGTGACCAGATGTTCTTGTACGAGTACATATGAATATTTGGGTTTGTTATTGCCTGTTTTAAAAAAATGGAGTTTCATATTTTTAATATAAAAAAGAAGTACTAATTTGAGAAAGTATACTACATCTATAGATACTGTATTCTAGCTGTTGTGTTATGTTTGTTTGGCTACTACTCAGCTCCAATTAGTTGTAGAACATCCTCGTTAAACGGTCTATCCAATCATCATCATCATCATATCACCCCAATGACGTCCACTGTTGAACATAGGCCTCACCCAATTTCCGCCACAGCGAGCGATCGGTCTATCCAATACTAAAATATGTATTTCTATTCGAACCAATTCTTCAGCTTAGTATTGATACTATTAAACTTATTCGAATTATTAAAATTTAAGAACGACAATTGCCTAATGTCGATTACATTAGGCGATTTTCGTTCTTAAATTACAAACATACAATGTCCATGTTCTATTAAATGGGCTCTGATTTTATCCCGCGTATTATTGGGCTCAGATGAAGTATAGTGAGCTTTATGGGTTTGATATGGGGTGATGCATTCGGCTCGTAATCGTATCCCCAAGTTCGGGCAGGTCCATCCGGCTGTTGAAATAGGTGCAGAGGATGTTATCATTATTAATGGTTTGCATGCTCAACAATAGGTGAGATAGGTGCATGAGTACTTTTTCAGGTGTATTTAATAATAATAATAATATAGTTTATTTCTCCTCACAAAAAGACTTACATAATAAAACAATTTTACCAAGATAATTCTTGTGGTACAGTCTATTTTGGTGAGGAGCTGGTGTCTAGAGTTAGGTTTTACCCTGTCATTCCGATCACCAGTTCCCCATAACTAGTAAGTATAAATAGTACAAGTTTTATCTCAACAAATTATCAGTACATTTATGCGGTAGTAGAATAAAAAAAAATAAAAAATATGAACACATATTTATGGTTACAATACTATTTTTAAAGCGTTGTTTCGGTTAAAATATGCCGAGATTTTATTACTCGATTATACAGGAATACGTTTATTTATAGCTAATACCTTTACCTCTTTGTAGACCGTTTCTTAACACATGACCGGCGTGGCGGCGACCGCAGTCACAATAGAAATTGTATTGTTTGTCAGATAACGCTGTTTGACATGGCGTTCATATAAGTAGTGTTGCATTCCAGTTAGGGAGTAATCGTAAGAGATTTTACGACCAAGTCTGCTGATACTGCTATTCCATTTTATAAAAAATACATGTACTTTTTGCTGAATGTCGGTTGTGGTGGTTAAATTCGACGGAAAGGAGCTGCGCAGGAAATATTAAAATGCAAGTACATGACATCGGGCTTTCCGTGGTTTGGAAACACAGGGTTTTAACCAGCTTATATGTTTTGCCTGCTATTAAGAAATTTCAGATAAAAAACTCAATAATTTGGCAATTTCCGATCTCCTTAAATATGTTTGCGTTTTCTATAAAACATACTGAGAATACGCGTAGTTTGTGTCCATTATTGTTTGTTTGTGTTGCTCGCGAAACAGGCATATTTACTTTATAACAGAAACTAGTATATGCGTCATATTTCTAATAATTTTCAATAATTTTTTCCGAAACGCATTCTTTAAGTCAGTTATATCGGTTTGTAGATAAAATATGTTGATTTATTAATAAATAATGTTTGACTGTCCATCAGTAAGTTTATCGTATGTTTTATATCCTCAGCTTAAAATAGAGAGTCTTATCAACAAACAAATAAGATAATGAATAAACACCATTATTAGAGAGAATTGATCAATTGTTCGGAATATATGTGTCTTGTGTCGTGTATTTAGTATTATAGTACCAATATTTTAATGCCTTAAAGACAATCAACGACTAATAAAATTATAGGGTTGGGGTGTATCCTTATTAGTACTATGAAGTTAGGACTTTTTTTCTGATTTCGGGTTTTTTTATTAATCCATCCTATAAAATGGGCAAAAGTAAAATGATTTGACTATTGGCACTTTTGTCTCCGACTGACGGTTTAGCTACAAATCAAGTCAAAACTTTTCAGGACTTGGGAAAAATGTTTTGACATTTTTATTAATCCATCGTACAATATGGCTAAAAATAAAATGATTTTACTCGTGGTAATTTTCATCTCCGACCAATGGTTTCATGGCAAATGTGTTTAAAAGATAAATGCGACTTAGAAAAAATCCCCATGCCATTCTAGTGTTAGGGGTACATCACACATCACATCACAGAAAAATCGTCTTGCCTTCGACATATTTCTCAAAGATATCCAAATTTTAATGAACTCTATAGTATTACACCTTTTATTCCCAAAAAGCAGGCAGTGGTTCGTCACATCCCAATTTCCCCTTCTATGTTAAACTATTGTCATTAACCGAGCACATTTTCAGCTCCCAGGCTGATATATTAAAACCATATTAAAACCGACAAGGCAACAAATCCGCTAGATAAAATTAGCGAACAGGATACTGATAAGAGATAAATATTTACAAAGTCCAAAAATGCGGCAGTGATGACAAGGATTGTTGTAATGACGCGTGAAGGTATTCGGTCATGATGGATTAACGGATTATTCCATTAAGCTAGTCCACACGTTTGCTAAATTTATGAGTCAAGGGCTGCAACCTTGAATATTGTAGATAAAATGGTTTTGGCTTAAAATATTAACGATAGCCATAGAGCGTGCACTGTTAGGCATATTATAATTATGATAGGCCTCTTCAATATACTACTAATAGGACCAGTTGTATGCTTGCATCCAACGCTATCTTGGTCTTTGAATCGAATCATCTGTCCTTCTTTTGGGTAGACGTCGAATGCTGAACTTGCTTGAAATTATAATTATTATAAGCTATAGTAATATCGGCTGCCAATATGTGGATGTTATCAAACAGGAAATCTTCTCCGTGTAGTGACGGATAAAAATACTTAGCGCCTGTTTCACCACTGTGGGAAATAAGTGCTAGATAGCCTATATGAAACTTATTTGACAAATTTTTGACGTATTTTTCATATAAAATCTGTCAAAAAAGTCTCTGGTTTATTACAGGTCATCATATCAGCCTAATGACTTCCACTGTTGAACAGAATATAATAATATATAATATAAGATTCTACCACATTCACACAGCGCCATCTAGTCCCAAATTAAGCAATTATATTTGCTTGTGTTAAGGATACTAAACAACTGATATACCACTAATATACATTTTTTTTTGTAAATACATTATTATAGATAAATTACACCCAGACACAGAACAAACCTTTATGCTTATCACACAAAGATTTGTCCTGGGTGGGGATCGAACCCACGACCTCCGGCGTAGCAGTCAGGCTCACTAACCACTAGACCAACAGGCCAGTCAACATAGGCCTCACCTAATTTTCACCACAGCGAGCGTTTGGCTAGCGTGGTATAGTAGGCTAAATTTCTCTCCATAATCTTTGCCCGTGCCCAGCAGTGGAATGTTTTTGGGTTAAAATAATAAACAAACAGAATAGTTTAGTTATTAAGCTTAAAAAACAAGGCAGTTGTAAAACAGCTCCAAATAGATACCTATTAAACATTATTATTATATGTTAATAAAATTTTGTGTTTCATAGAAATATTCCTAGTAATAACTATTGCTCTAGGTTTGGTAAGCTCAAATATTATGTTAAAATATGCCTGTCTATTTTCTCAGTTACGCATAATTATATTATTCGCCTACGGTAGCGATAGACAATTATTTCATGTTCCTTACTACTGTAGGCTAATAAAGAACCATATTTTTGAAGTAATGTTTAAATTATATTACTTTTTTAAACATGTCTGTTACGGACACAAACTAGGGGCCCTGTGTCTTGTAAATGGTGATAGACTCGCCCCTATTACATGGGACCTAACATAGCTGGTGAAATGTGGATCTGATCTACCCCTCTGGGGGATAGAAGTCGTGACGCTATATTTTGCCTCAAACAAACATAACAACTGATAAAAGTATTGAAGCATCAAATAATTTTAAATCAATAAAATATCATACGACCCAAGTAACATCTGGTATTCAGATTTTTATCTTGCCTCATATTGACAATGGAATTCACAGTAATATGATGTGTCCTCTCCGCGAAATGTATGCTTATTCAATTTGACAACGTTCTCCACTCTAAAGATGTAATCTTGACGTTTATTTGATTTAAAACATTGGATGGCGGGTTCCATTTTCATATTATATTTGCGGAGACTCGTGAATTATGATGTGCAGTCTCGTTCATTCGAGAATAAGGCACTTATGTTAGCGTATTTTCAGTTATTGCTTCTTTTGTGGAAAAAACGGTTGAGATGACATGTCTTTTTGACAATTTTCATCTTCAATGCTTTATTGTTTGGTATACCACTTAACAAATTCTGTTTGACGGAATTTTACAGTAACCCTAGCACTCCATAAATACAACTCTGACTCATACTTTATCGATTGTCATTATCGATTTGGGGATTAATATTTGAAAATGATTCATTCTTGAATTTGAAGAATTTGTTGCTAGCATGCAACAAATTGCAGTAAGCAATTGCAGTAAGGCTTAATACAGTTAGCTTTTTGATATTTTATTACCAAATGAATACTGTTTACCCGAGAAAGATTCGCAGTATTCTTTGAGCTGTCTTATCTCCAATTCGGCTAAAGTGCTATTGGATTTTCCAGTCTAGTAATGCCAGTATCAATCCAAAGTTTTTTGGATCCAGTATAATACAGCAATAACCTCGGTGTTTTAGCTAAATTTAGGTTTGGTGTGGAACCTGAAAATTAAGGTGTGGAAATAATAAATATAAGATTTACTTACGGGAGATAAGTGCACTGTTGTTTGTATGTTAAAATTGGTGACATCCGTGGCTTTGGAAGGGAAAAACTTTAGACATAATAAAAATGTTATCGCAAACTTTTTCTTGACAAAAATTTCAACTGTAACACAGTCGTGAGTAGTTGACAAAACTCCAATAAAATATTCTGATAGA
This sequence comes from Laspeyria flexula, assembly GCA_905147015.1. Taxonomy (NCBI): domain Eukaryota; kingdom Metazoa; phylum Arthropoda; class Insecta; order Lepidoptera; family Erebidae; genus Laspeyria; species Laspeyria flexula. The sequence continues at coordinate 12,176,769 of LR989960.1, read as the reverse complement.
ATTGTACCTACCTATTTAACAAAATAAATTAGTATTTCTATCGCTAGATAACGTTGTTAATGTCATTTTGTAAATACATGCAAATGAAGTTGCGGCCGAAATGCGACACTAAGTGAGTCTTTTCAAGTTTTATCAGTCTCCAAAGACACAAAATTTAGTAGTAGATAGTAATACCTACTGACATTTCATACCCATTAGTACTTTAGGTATACATCAAAGTAACATTTGAAATTTTCACCGGTTTGGATCGTAAGTATTTATACAGAATACATTTACATCGAAAACTTACTGAAACTTCGTTCATGAACGTCGCTATTTTACGTACAGTTTCCGTGAGATAGTGAACATATTACATGTTAGGTTACCTATTGTCAAAACTTTATTGTGAAATATGCCGTACTCAGTTTTTGCGTATTTTACATAATATACTGAACGGAAGGGTAAATGCTACAATAAATTTTAATGTTTTCAACACATTTCTTTTCGTCTTTGAAGGCTACTCTGAATTTCGACATTCGATTAGTCGGTTTTGATGTCGTTGTTAAATGTTTGAAACTGGAGTTCAAAACGACCATATCTCAATTTCCTTACATTTGAAAAACCGACCAATCGTATGTATCTCTCTCGTCTCTTCTTTCCTAGAAGTCGTGTCTAATTGGCTCTACAGACTAACAGTTCGGTGGACAGCCGTCGGACGCATTATTTCACCTATTGGCTATTACATTTCGCAATAGACAATACCTGACCTTTTGCGTTTAACTGACAGACTGATATCGTCCAGCGAACTGTATCTATGGGGTCCTTAAGAGCGGTTTTGTGAGCACAATAAAAGTTTTATTTATTTTATATATTATATTGCATACGATACGACTACCTAAGTTCGTTTTATGACCCGGAACTTATAGACTTCCCCCTTACAACTGAAAAACTTTATAATTTGTTGCTAAGGAAAAAACAGTTTCATACGTCAAGCAGCGCGTTACTATAGTATTATAAATTATACCACTAAGTTATAATTTTGCTTTCTGGTCCAATGCCAAGAACATTAGTTCGGAGAGCAGAGATACAGAATACGCATGTAGGCCAATAAATGTGATTTAGATACTTTAATAGTGGTCGAATAAACGACTACTGCATTGGTCGTACAAGTTATGGAATTAAATGCGAATACGCCATTTAATGGTATTAGTGTCGTAACTTTGTATTGCAGAATAATGTTTCCTTTATAAAAATTATTGAGCTACTATTTTATATTGTTTTGTGGTTTGAAGAATTTGTACGATTGCTTCGCTGGCTGCGTACCCATTGGACCCTCAAGATTCGACCTCATCGAAAAATATGACCCATTGGACCTCCATGTTAGGATTGGACCCTCAATCTTGGATTTTATTTTTACTCTAGAGGTCCCGCGTTCGATGTTCGGGTCGTGCAAAAACTATTTTTGATATTTATGTGTTGGAATTATCTGTATAAGCCCAGCGTATGAAAGTGTGTCTAGTTAATACAAATAGAGTGCGCCCTTTAAAGCACTTGGGAAATACTAATGAAATGTGGGTCTGATTCACCTCTGTCTACTCCTTCGAGAAATAAAGGCGTGAAAGAATTTTGAAAGAAAGAAAGACAAATACTTAATATAATTTGTTTTTACTTTTACACAAAGAAAAGAAATAATAATAACAAACAAGAGTTAAGCTAAAACGAATGGGTACCTACTAACTTAGTACACTAGGTACCATTTGTGATAGACAAAACTGTTATGATTGATCTTTTTTAGTAAAAAAAACTGTGGTCATAGGTACCTACATATCTTAAGCAGTGGATTCAGTTGTCTACTAAACGCCTTCAGTGCTTTGACATTTCAGTACTCTTTCATCGTCCTTTTTTTTTGTTTTAAATAATTATTATATTTTTAATATTTATTTTGTTATCATCTTTCATATTATTATATTCTGTGACTAAATTGACAATATGAAATAACTTCGTAGAACTCAATAACTAATTATAAATTTAGTGTCTAACAAATCCTAAATAAATAATATTAGAACAAAACCCAAACCTATTTTCCTAAATCAAGCGCGATAATAGCAGACAAAATTTGTGAGTCAATATATAGGTATATCTATTAATTAAAACTATGAATAACGACCTTATGCAATTAATTTGCCGTTTAATGCAAGATTACATGCTCCGGGTTAAATGAGAAGCAAGAAAACATTGAGTGTTCACTTAAATGTAATATATGGACGGTCCAGAACTAGGGGCGAGAGATTCGGGTTAATTCGTTCTAACCCTTTTGTGCAATTATGAAAAACTCGGAGTTGGTAATGCACATCTGGCCTTGGTTGTTTTAATTAACGTTGTGAGGTGTGACCTGTTTTAGTTTGGACAAGTATTACTGGGAATCGGGAAGTATATTTTAATATTAAACTAGAGAGTCGTCCCAGCTTCATACGGAGATTGAGATTTAGATTCAAATGTAATACCCAAGTTTCTTACTTTACCGATGTATGTACATTAAAAATATTATTTTATAAAACCTTGTCTTATAACGAATACAAAAAAAAATCGAATGTGCATTAATTGTATCGGCACCCACTGTTTAAACGCACTTTAAACAAGTTTTCTATAAAGCTTAAAAAGCACCAAATAATGTTCTCCAGTTCGTGCCTTAGTATAGTTAAAATCCTTTTTTTTTCTACACATCGCTACTAATCGAACGAATTAAATCGTCTAATATATTTCCAACTAATTCCAATCAGTTTTATGGTCTTAGCAATCAAATAAAATTTTCCGACCCGAATTTTAAATTCCGAATAAAATTCGGAAACGAATAATAGATTTCGAAAATAAATTCTGAGCTCAGCTCTCGGCCTAACCGGTAGTTCGTTAGCGTTCGGATCAAACCGAACCACAAAGAGTCTCCCGAGTCTGACCATACATTTTGCTTCGTGTTTAATTGGTAGGCAATACAATAGAACTCAGTGTAACAGAATTGTGGTTAGACACATTCTGTTCAGTAATGGTTTATATTGAATAACGTTGATTGAGAGTTCTAATTTGTGTTTATATAGATAGGTACTTAATATACATAATTTATATACGTGGTAGGGTGATTTGAAAATAAGAATTTTCTTTTATTTTGCAAAAACAGAATAATTAGACAATGGTGAAACATGTTTCAATTTTGCGGGAAAAAAGATAGGGTTTTTACTTTTTAGGGCGGATGGAAGATGGAAAAGCTAAGTTTTTTTTTTTTGTAAAAGTTCTCACCATTGTCAAATTAGTCTATCGAAATTCCTAGGAATTTCACGAAAATACTAATTAATAAATCATCCTACGATCTAAAATTATCTAAAACATGGTTGTAATCATGCGTTCCAACAGAGGTGACCTTGTATGTAATCATGAGATGCCATCCATCTAGCCGGCAGATATAAGCCAAATTTCATACAAACTACGCAGATGGCATTCAAGCTCCCACCAAGGACACTTTAGTTAGAACGCAAGATTACAACCGTGTGGCAATAGCTTAAGCGGAATGCTGAGTAAATAGAAAAAAAGAAATCCAGTCTTATCCTGGGCGTAGTAAGCGACTTATCGAATACGGGTTATTAGATTTCGATGTGCCTACGTAAATTGCTAGTTCTTCTTCATGTAATTATTATGTAGGTCTTTAGCTAAAATAAATGAAACTTCATTACCAAAGCTAGACTTGTTCATCTTATCTTGTGGGCTTGACGCAGACCCTGGTGTTGGAATTTATCAAATCGCCCAGAAGGCTTCCAACTTGGCTTAACGACTACCAGATTTAGTGGTAACCGGGACCAAAGGCTTAACGTGCCTTCCAAAGCGCGGAGACGCTCGAGAATGAAATTGCCACAAACAGTCACCCATCATGGACTGACCTTGCTGAGTGTTGCTTAACCTCGATGATCGTATCAAACATATCAGTACTACAATGCTACGAGCGCCTACCACCGTACCGTATACTGCTAAAACACCTGAGCACAGGATACTAAATCTTAAAATTTATCATTATCGTATTAACTTACTTGATCTGGTACGTATAATGTCATATCTAAACAAAACTGACAGCGTATGTCAATTATATAACAAGCACATACGTTATTTATTGACTTATACATTATATTATGTACATTGATCGCGGCATTACACAAACGTTGCGTGCCAAGCATATCTGAGCAGCCTTGAGTAACACGTGTGTTTTGTTTACTAGAATAATCATTGTATATTAGTTCGTATTTTTAATCAATTTTGTAGCCTTGTTCTTGATACGACCACACACGAAGCAGAAAAACCTATCTCTGTTCTGTGCACGAAGCACACATTCAGATGTGATTGAATTTTTAAGAACAGTATTGATATAGTTCGCAACCTTTAACTTTTATATGGCATGGATATGAACTGCTGTAACATTACTTAAAAATTTGCTTACGTAACAAACAATGGTTTAATGTCAATATATTGGCTTTAAAAGCTAAAAACTTAAAACCACCTTTTGTGATATTCTAATTTTTAATTTAATTTTAACACGAATGTATAATAATTTGTAGATTAATTTTGTTTTTTTTTTTCAGGTAAGCACCAGGCATCCTAAAATTTGTATTTTTAAGTAGGTAAGACCCAAAACAAAATAAAATTTCTAATTAAAATTATAAAAGTTAGACTAGGCTTGAGTTATTATCTTATTGCAAATTCCGTTACAAAAAAAAACAGTTCGCTAAAGGTGAAATCAAATAACTTTATTAAGCTCCGAGCAACGTTTTTTCAGACGCGAAAACTGATTTGGACTCATACCGTGTCATACAATATTAAAATATGAATGCAACATTAATTATAGGATGCCTTCAAAACACTAATTACAAAAATAAGCTAGATTGAAGAAACGTCGCCGTGCGTCGTCCAAGTGAATATGGTATTTAATTCACCCATAAAAGTATATAGATACTTATAAGATGTGATATGTCGTTTGAAAAAGATATGAAAGGTGTCCAAGAGTGGTTATACAATTAGCGTTAAATACGCTCGTAGGTATAATGTTCTTTTAACAAGGAATCATTCATACCGAATACGCTTGCGTAATTACAAATACGCGCGTATTTACCATCAAATGTGTAACCGCCCTATGTAATATGTAGAGATTTCGAGTAGCTAGGCTGGGTCTAGTTCATAATATCGACAGTCACTAACATCGATGGTCGCTGTATCGAAAACGTTCCATCGACGGGCTAATGTATCGACAGTACCCCAAATCAATGGTACGCTACATCGACAGTACACCAAATAGATGGTACGCTACATCGACATTACACCAAATCGATGGTACGCTACATCGACTGTCGATACATTAGCCCGTAGATGGAACGTTTTCGATACAGCGACCATCGATGTATTGACTATCGATATTATGAACTAGACTCAGCTAGGGGCTGCTAGGCCCTCAGTAAATATAGGTATCAAGCAACTACTTACTTAAAAGCAGTTTAATAAAACCCAATTGTCCTTGGAGATACATCGTTTTAGTTACGCTAGTTGGTATTTAATTGTTACTCTCCACACCAAATTGTATATTGACCTCGCTATGTCGTCGGCTCCTTTAACAGCAATCATATTTGTCACAGTGTTAATTAAAACAAATACCTAACTAAAAGAAATATGAGAATAACCTTACGCTGTTTTTAGAACATTGTATTTTAGGAATATTAAGTATGATTAATGAAATAATGAAAAATATTGAGATAAGAGCTTCGTTCGGATTACAGGCAACGGCGGTAAATCAGCTCACTTAACAAAGAAAGAGGTTACACATATCCTATGCAGTTGCCTTGAAATATCACGATGGCGCTGCCAACGTTTTTAATTTCGTGAATTTTCTCCTTGTAGAGAAACCTACACAGATTCACTTTGTACAAGCACTGCGAAATACCTACCTCGAAATGCCGAAATATAATATATTTTTTTAATCTTTAATTTATTTATTTATTTTAAATAGGTAAATGAACTAAAATACCGAAATAGATAATGTTTATAAAAGTGTTTGGTTAGTACCTACCTGGTATGAAAAAGGTTTGGCAAAACTAATAAATTAATTAACCAAAGACGAGTTAATTTATTCATTAACGACTCTTAAATCTTTATTACAATATATTATTTTAATTACCATTAATACTCGACCACTTAATCTGACATAATATCGCCCAATAAGATTTGATGAGACAGTCTGTTCAATGAGAGTTCGTTAACCTTAATCAATCCTTATTATTGAGAAGGTACATAAAACATGCATTGATAAATCTTAATGGCTTTCTTCATTGGTCCCTATGTTTGTTGTCTCCTTTTATTATTAAGACCGATCATATTTATTTATATACAGCCCTCCAATGAAAGGAATCTAAAAGTTGTGAAATGTCTGATTGACTGATCAAGAACCGAAAACGTTTGGGTCTAAAACATAAATAAATATTTTTAAGGTGGGTACTCTATACATGTAACAGAAGCTGAATTTTTTTTTCAGCAAACATTTACGAGTGGCACACACTTCGACAGGTCTTATAAAAACATTTTAAGGTTTCTAAGAATTTATTTTTGATTATGTGAATATTATTTACTTAACAGAAGGTGGGCCTGGTGACTTGTAATACAGGTATTTCTATACCTATCTCAAGCTCCAGTCTCACACAACGTTACATTCAATCTGTCACCATTAATTAATATTGTGTAATTTTGGTAACTTGTGATGAGAAAATAAAGAGATTATTATTATTATTATTATTTTGGGAAATAAACGCTCCGAAAGTAGCATAAATTGTGTCCCCTCCTCTCTAAAAATATCTATCTATCTTCTAAACCGTAAAACCTAAAATTTCGAAAAAAAAATACACAAAAGTAAAGCTTTATAAATACTTCCAACTAAAATTAATTTCAACATGATCGGATGTATCGTTTTCGAGTTATTGCCGAAAAACTGCGCTTCTCAAAAGTAGGATGTAAGCGCGTTACTTTTCCCGAAGCACTCGCAAGCAGCGTAGAATATAGGCATATCGGAATTCGAGGCTATAAAAAGACGTAGTCATAAACCAGTATACAAAGGTTATTTATACAGAAGCTTTATTTGAACACATAGACACCGCTTAATATGCACATACTAGGCAGGCGATTACGCTGCTCAATACTTTGATTGCTCAGTATCCAGATGTTGACAGATTTACTACCAAATTGTCATTTTTTGTATGTGTACATAATTATATATAAATTAGTAATTGTTTAAAGTGTTACCTGTGGCTTACTACATGTATTGGGAAACTGTTAGTGTAGTGAGCAATTGTATAAATAAATAAATAGAAATTCTCGGAGTAACAGGTATCGTCCCGCCTTTGTAAATCCAGATATAGTACTGACATAGGTGGACGTTAATCAAAACTAGCTATGCAAAGCCTTGTTTATCTACGGGCCTAAGCCTTAAATAACAACTAGTCTATTGTATGAATGGATACCGAAGTTGGACCGTATTTAGTTTGAATTTAAGGATGAAAGCTTTTCAGTTTTGATGGAGTAGTTTGATGTAATATATTCTTTAAATGATACGCCTATCTATATCCATTGAACATGCGCGTAAAGCAAATATAGTAACTATTAAAATGAATTACTTCTCTCATCATCATCATCGTTTCAACCCATAAACGGTCCATTGCTGGGCACGAGCCTTCTCCAAATTATGTGGCGGGAATTTAACCTATTATACCACGTTGGCCAGACGGGTTGCTATTGGCTTTATTTGAATTTTTCTTTTCTTGCAGTGCTCTTGTCTGCATAAGGTTACTTAGTCGCCTTTTACGACACCCACTGGTTAAGATGGGGTAGTGACATTATGTATTCTTAATCCGTCACTACACGGAACGATACTCATACTACGAACACTAATTACGTCGATTAAATTAATTATCGGAATAATAAATTGAATTTAACAATTGAAATAAAATATTAAACAATTGAACCACGGAGTATGCCAATAAAATCTAATAGATGATGTAATTTATAAAGGTACATACGAAATAAATATCTATAATAATATTAATAATTGCTAATGTAATTTGTCATCCGAGTTCCGCATAGTTAGCCATTGTCATTAGACCCCGTCTTCACAGCACATCGACCACATGTTTTCTAACTCCTACCAAATATTTTATTAGACAAAGAAATATAGAACGTATACTGTAATAAATAAATACAATGTTCCCTTTTTTGTCAGCCACGGTCTTTGTTTGAACAGATGACACCCTAGTTGATACAGGAGGTTTGAACAGGCGACCATAAAAATAAGACGTTATGTTGGTACTTATAATTATGATTTATGTGTCAGTTGGCAACTGCTAATGGATGGGTTAAATTTGTTCGTTGTTATACATTGAAGTAACATATGGCGATGGATTTATATATTTTTTCATATGTTTGTAAGTCAACTATTAGAAAATTATTGCAGAAAGCTGAAAATTCGCAATGACTTTCATAATAGAATGCATATGCCTAGCTGTACACTATTATGCTAAGGCAATGCTGTTTCACCATGAAAGCCCTATCTATAACAGACGTTTTCAATAGAGTCTGAGGTTTAGTAATCATCATTACAACCCATAAATCTCCCACTGCTGGGCAAGTGTCTCCTCCAATCATTTAGGAGGGAATTTAGCCTACTATACCACGCTGGCTAGACGGGTTGGTTTATGTTTTTTTTTACAAATTTTCCTTTTGTAGCAGTCCTCTTTTGTGCTTAAGGTTACTACTCCCTTAGTCGCCTTTTACGACACCTACGGGTTGAAATGGGTTAGTGACAACACGAATAGATAGTTGAGTAAGCTGATGCGAGATTGTCAAAGTCTTTGGCTTACTTTGCTGGTGAGAGTTACAGGCGAGTGCTTTTTAGGCAACTGATTGAATGAATTATTTAGTAGTTTTTTTGTATGTTCTGACCGTACAAGAACCTTTAATAGGATTACGCTTTATATCCCCAAAAGGTAAAGCAGAGGAACACATCAATAATTCGCCAGCTATATAAGGTCTTATGTAAAATAGGATGAGTTTTAATTTTATACTCACAGTTTTACTAGAACTAGTTGTTGTCTAGCCCATAAATGGGCTATCCAACACTAAAAATATTTTTTCAAATTGAACCTGTAGGTCCTGAGATTAACGCGTTCAACCAAACAAACTCTTCGGCTTTATAAAATTTCACTACAGAAGAACCTTCTTCTTCTTCTTCTTTTTAAACGACTTCAAAAAAGGAGGAGGTTATATGTTCGACTGTATGTATTTTTTTTTTTTTTTATGTATGTTCAACGATTACTCGGAGATGCCTGAACCGATTTAAAAAATTCTTTTTTTGTTTGAAAGGGTATACTTCCGAATTGGTCCCCTATTCATCACGTCAAGTTCTGATGATGGAATCTCAGGAAAATCGAAGGCAACCCTCAAATTTTATAGGCACATGTTACGTGTTTCATATATTTTTTAAAGTTATTCAAGTATTTACGTCTGATAGTCAACATCTCATGTTGATGAGCTGGTGATGGAAGGTATAACTCCTTAACTGTTAGGAGTTGGAGGATAATTCTTTCGACATTATAGGTTCTTATAAACCAATAGTTGTATTCTTGTAGGTTATTTAGGTGAGCTGATACTGGAAGGTATAACTCCTTAACTATTAGGAGTTGGAGGATAATTCTATCAATATTATAGGTACTTATAAACCTATAGCTGTATTCTTGTAGGTTATTCAGGTGAGCTGTCAGTGGAAGGTATAACTCCTTGACTCTTAGGAGTTGGAGCATAATTCTTTCGACATTATAGGTACTTATAAACCTATAGTTGTATTCTTGTAGGTTATTCAGGTGAGCTGTCACTGGAAGGTATAACTCCTTAACTTTTAGGAGTTGGAGGATAATTCTTTCAACATTTTAGGTACTTATAAACCTATAGTTGTATTCTTGTAGGTTATTTAGGTGAGCTGTCACTGGAAGGGAAACTTCTTAATGTTTAGGAGTAAGAAGATGATTTCTTTAAATATCACATCCATGTATAAACTTTAAGTTGTGTTATTTCAAGTATCTGAGGTGAGAGCTCTTGATGGAAGATAAAGTTGTATAATTCAAAGGAATTCTTAGATGATATTTTATGTTTTCGATATAGTATCTAACCTGCATTGTATACCTATACTTGTTACCTGTCGCATTTTATAGGAAAAAAGAAAGAAAGACATAAAAAGCTGAGAGTTTTGAGATTCCTCTATTCTACAATCAGGTTGTGTTGTTAGAAAATTTAAATAGACGTTCCCTTCTATCGAAGATTCTTTATTTCGGTTTTCCGTCTTAGTTTGCCAGCCAGTATTATTAAAATTAAAAGTATAATTAAAATCTGCTAGATAAAAAGTACACTAAAAATGGAAAAATAAACTATTTTTAACAAAAAAATATTAAAACGACTTCAAATCAGTACTAAAAAGCGAAAAATAAAATGAATTAGATATTTAATTCCAAGCTAAAAAATACCTACCTACCTGTTTAAAGTATAATACCCTATTACTAATCTGTTTGAAGTCGGTGCCAGCCTAATGAGGTTGTATCACTCAGTTTGAGCCGTCCACTAGGTACGATCACACGCAAGTGCGAGGTGGTGTGAAGTAGCGAGCGGTAACAGATGTACGTACTAAGTAGTACGTAGCTTAACAAACTCTTTAGGCTTGGCACCGACTTCAAACAGATTAGTAATAGGGTATTATACTTTAAACAGGTAGGTAGGTATTTTTTAGCTTGGAATTAAATATCTAATTCATTTTATTTTTCGCTTTTTAGTACTGATTTGAAGTCGTTTTAATATTTTTTTGTTAAAAATAGTTTATTTTTAAGATAAGAAGACAGAAGAACCCTTACATTTTTAATATTCATTCTTAATAAAAAACATAACATAGCATCACGCCTTTTTCCCCGAAGGGGTAGGCAGAGGTGTTTCACACCCACATTTCGCCAGCTATGTTTGGTCCCATGAAATAGGGGCGAGTCTATTGTCATCAACCGGGAACATTTGTTTACCAAACTCCGGGAAAATCTTAATACTGGAATTTCATGATAGAAAAGCCCAATACAATTTTCACCCGACCCGGGAATCGAACCCGGGACCTCTTGCACAGCAGTCGTATACACTTCCCACTGCGCCACCGAGGCAGTTCATTCTTAATCATTTAATATTATCTGCTTATATTATTTGAGTGGGCCGAAGTAAACACAAATCGGTGATAGTTTTGTTTACCTTCTGGTTTAAAATCAGAATAGTTCTGTTTCGTTTAAGCATCAACGATATTCGGATCAGTGATCGTGAAAGTTCAAACCTTTTAAACTGAATAGTTTATGGTTGTGGGCTGAAGTTCGTTGTACATTAACAATAAGTCCACAGGATTTTCGAACCTTTTTTTTTTGTAAAGTAGGCCCCGCCTACTTTAGTAAATTAAACTCTTTGTGGTGAACGTACTTGAATCAATATTAAATTTGTCTTGTGTTACCTACACAAGACAAGGACCTCATCACTTAATGTCATTTTATTATGTGTTTCAATAATACCTATGATAATAATTTAAAGCCTAATAATAATAATATAATCTGTCAAAATGGCAAAAGTGAAACCCTTATAGTTTCGTTACTTATACTTATATATTAACTACTTATGTGCTACTTAAGTAACTGCCTCAGAGACGTCAATTAGCTGTAATCTGTCATTAACACAATTTTTCATTGAATACTCGTCTTTAGGTGTATAGACTTAAGTATTACACGTTCTTACTAAACAATTTTAAAGTTAAGTAAAGTCTCTGAAAACGGCAGTAAGGCTGAGATCTATAGAGCTTACTTGGACTTTGCTTAGACTTCACTTCAACAAAACTTTGCTCAGCCTAATCTGAGCCAAAGCATTGATTTGGAATCTATAGACAATATCATTGCTTAGCCCGATCACGAGTAGGTGTTTCATTTCATGCATCATCTTCTGCTGAATTCTTTGTAAAATAAATGATAAGACGAATGATACAATACTTTTTGTAATTTATAATAGTCCAAAAACTACGTTTTCTTAAAATTACTAGATTATATTTAAATTATGTTGTCTAATTTTAGTTAAATGAAATAAATATTAAGTTATGAAAGAAATTGAGTAAAGGATCGCTAATGACAGCTGTTCAATGTTCAATTAATGTTATGCAACAAAGTTCAATAGTCATTTTAAAATTATGACATTTGTAAACCATTATTTTTTACAGTATAATAGCCAAAGATATTCGTAAGTCGTCGATTTTGAGAACATTGACTTTGCTTAGCTTGGGCTTGGACAAAGTCAAAGTTTAGTCAGAGCACAGCCCAAGTACGCTCTATAGATCTCAGCCTTAATTGATTAATAAAAAAAATATCTTACGTCATTCTCTGATCACCTCGATCCGGTAATCTGTTGCACCGTAAAGAAAGAACAAACACGCATACTTTCACATTTATAACATTATAAGTAAAGATAAATCACAAGCTTGCAGAATCTCACGTAAAAAACCCTTACATTATCTTAAGGTCTCCCCCGTCTACGTAAACGATGACCGATCGTCCGCCGCCATTTTTAACTGTCTCAAGAGTGAAGTCACGAAGTCATTTATATACATTAGGCCTCACATTTTACTCAGTATTACTAATATAATTATCTACATTAGGATTGGGCCCTGATGCTGAAGTTTCGGAAAGTTTGATCCTGGAATAAGGTTTATACAAACACGTTCCAGACGGATGTAATCATGAGATGTCATCCATCTAGACAGCAGATGTTATTCAAATTATATACACAATCAGCGGACGGGATTCAAACTCCGTTCAAGGTCCCCTTTGTTGGAACGCAAGATTATATCCGTGTGAACACGGTTTACCGGTAAAAATACAAAGAAGTAGAAAGGAGATTCACAATAGAAGAATTTCTTGGGAGGATATTCCTCCCAAAAACTAACTAAACTTCCTGATAAGGTTTTCCTAAGGGACTACAGTTTTTTTATAGTTGAATTTATTTAAGATCACTATATTTTGGAATGCACCTACTCACTATTATCTCTGCATCACCCTAGGTTGACTGTTAGAGAAAGCTTGTTAATTAAGTCCACCTATGTACATTTTATTTGTGCAAAAGTTAAAATAAATAAATATGTACAGTATGGGGTGTTGTGGTATAAAAAAATGTTAGCTCAATTTTCACGGTGTGTTTTTAAATAAACAAGGTATACGAAAATAATGACGAATTGAAGCCGGACATGTGAGAATTGAGATTGATTGAGTGTAACGGTGGTATCGAGAAACAGGGTATCGTAATGAGGACGTGGAAATTTAACGTACATATTTATAAACTAGAAGTCGCGGGGGACTTCGCTTCCTTGTTCTTTATTTGGCTATTGGTCAGCTCCTCGATGACCAGCTCGGTCGATGACGTCATTAGTGCAGTTTCTGCTGCACTAATGATGTCATCGACCGGTTTCCCTAGTTCATGCTACTACGTGGCGATATTGATACTGTGTGAACTTCGCATGCCGATAGTTGAATATATGAAATTCCTGAGCGTTTGGCTTGGTTACTTCTGAGAATAATGGCTTGGGTTGTAGTTTGAGATTGTTGATGTAAGATAATAATATAGGTAATGGTTATAATTATAAGATTGTTTGTACAAATACTAGCTTCCGCCCGCGTTGTATGTCGGTAAAAAGTAGCCTAAGTGCTATTCATATGTCATATGTCAGCGGTAACGTCAATCGCGCCCCGCCCTGTCTTCGGATTTTGGATAGTAAGGTTTTCAGCCCTACTATGTAAATCTTTTTATTTATTATTGTTTATATTTATGTTAATATTTTATGTATTTTATCATATTTTATTTTATTTTTACTTGTATTTTATATATATTTTGTTTTGTCATTTTTTTTGTTAACTGGGCCTACCAGAATATCAGCGTTGCGCGGCTAATTTATTGCGGCAACATTAGCTGAGGTAGGTACCATTTTTTTGGTCATCTACAGGAGCATGATGTCCAGTATGTCTATTTTATATATTTTATTGTGTACCTACATGTTATCCTGTAGCTGATTTTTAAAATAAATGTTTTTTCTTTCTTTCTTTCTTTCTTTCTATTCCTTGCTTTAGTCCAGCTATACTCTAAGTGTGTTCCGCGGAACCCTAGGGTTCCATGATACCTCTGTCGGGGTTCCGCAAGAATTTAGAAAAAAAAAAATCAAAACACCTCTCTGGTCGCTCCGCGGCTGCGCGGACTCCGCGGCCGCGCGGAGACAAAACGCTATGAACGTTATTTATTTATTTATTTTAATGTTTTCTATTATTGTCCTTGCCAAGTGTGTAAATAATAATTAGTAACTGTTACATTGTACTTTTATTATGCTGATTAATAAAGAATACACTTATAAAAACAATTGTTTTATTGTAGGGTTCCATCAAGTATTTTGCTTCCAAAAAGGGTTCCGTCATTAAAAAAGTTTGAGAACCACTGCTTTAGTCGTATAACGTTAAAATTTTGTCCTAACTAGTCTTACTCATTATTTAGTATCAATTGTCAACCGAGTAACTGAGAAAGAATGAAAACTATATCCTAGCCTATCTTGGCGTCTAGCCAACACAATATAATATCTGCCTCTAACTTAAGTTGCCCGGTTTTATTGTATAAACATTTTATGACATTGGAAATTCGCTTTTATTTATATACTTTTTAGATTGTTATCTCTGTGCGCGTATAAAACTAAATTTTATATTAGAAACTTTATGGCTTGCAGTCTGCGTCAGAGAGCTCAATTGACGGCTCTAGTGTCGATCACTTGAAACCAATAACCACTTGAGCAGATACAAGACGTAAGAAAACACTTGTAAAGAAATCTATTGTACTTTTTGTTATGTAATACAAGGTCAGTATATATTATGATTATAAGTTTCTGATCGATGAATCACTATGCTGTTGTTACTATAGTAAAAAGTGCTTACTTCTCGCAATTATTTTTTTATATCACTTAAGTTACAAACAAAAAAGCGTCACCATACGAGAGAATAAAATAATAAATCTATATCCCGCAGTATTAATTGACGTGTTGACATGTTCTCACACTTTTTGTTTATGACATCATTACTATATATCTAGCTAATTACTTAGTGCTAAATAATAATCGTACTTCGTATGACAACTGATATTATAGTATGTTAAGAATTAGGTGAAAATTTATATGCAAATAACACATTGGAACTTGCAAGGCGTTATTTTCTTAGTAAAGTGACTGTAAGCATTACGGATACTTACTTTTCAATACACTTTCACGTCATAAAAGTGTAGTAAACATATTTTTAAAATATAGCTCCGGTTAGATAATAAAATTGAAAACCACGAAATATGATATAAAATTGTGAAGTTGCCACTCATAAGTATAAACGCTCTTGATGTGCTTACATATAACATTTGTGCATGACGTTTTTGTAGTAAAAACTGAGGCACAACTTGTATTCGTAACTCACAGTACAATTTGAATTTCAATAAGTAATTACAAATTTCTGCTGTCATACATATTTAAAGATGGAACAGATTCATTTGTTTTACGCTTCTCTCGCTATATCTCATACCTTAGAACGTCAATCATATATGACACGCGGCTTTATTTATATCGTGTATGTAGTGACAATTTCGTTCAATAAATTGACTGATATTGACTCCGTATGGGTATTATTCATTCATATCACTGAGTTCGATTGAGTGCGGAACTTTATATGTTTTAAATGAAGTGATATGTGAAGTCTTGCGTTTAATGAACTCTGATTAAATGTTATATATAGTTGATTTAGTGGTATGGGATTTCAAAACAGGGATTATTGGTGCGATCGTCATAATTATAAGATTTATATTTGTGTGGCTTACAAATATTGCCTTGTTAAGAAAAAAAGTGTAGTTCTATTAAATATGCTATGGGAAAAACGCATATACAGTAACTAACTTTAGTGGTGGGTGTCTTAAAAGGCGCCTAAGAGAGACCTTAAACAGACAAAAGCACTGCGAGAAAAAGAAAATTCGAAACAAAACCCTATACCAACCCATCTGGCCAGCAAGGTATAGTAGGCTAAATTCCCTCCAAAATAGTTGAAGGAGACCTGTGCCCAGCATTGGGACGTTTCTGGGTTGTAGTGGTGAATGTGCAATAAATCTAAGCTATCTTGCGCGGTTTAAACAATTGGTAGATGTTAACAGGAAGCGTTTGTGGCGAACATTCTACGGCTATAGCAAGTCAAATAGCTGTGGTCGTTATGACAAATTGAGGGGGATTTAGTGGAATAGTTTCGAGCAACTACTAGCACACTGTGGAAGGATTTTACAGAGATTGGATAGGCGTTGATAAATTTGTTGATTACAACTTTGTAGATTTACTAGGAAACGTATTTCGAAATTATTTTTCTTCTTTTTCTTTTTGGTCCGTGTAGTGACGGATTAAGAATACATAATGTAACAATCCCATTGCAACCCGTGGACGAAAGGGCGACCAAGGGACCTAACCTTATGCAAAAAATGCTTTGGTAATTAATTAATTCCATTTTTTTTTATTCTCATTTATTTATTTTAGTTTCGTTATTTATTTTAATTCAGAAATCTTAATGTAATATTAATTGAATGTGACATTTTGTCTATTATATAATGTTTAGAATCTACTAAGTATGTACTAAAACGATTTGTAAGAATTTTCCCCATCTTATTAGATTTGCTCACGAGATTGTCGATAACACATTATGTAACTTATATACAACAGAAAAAGGATAAGGCACACTTTTTCAAGAATATTCGTATGATATATGATGACAAGTTGCTCTCTGTGGGGTACTTAGCTCTTCACTATAAACCCTATTTGCGATAAAACAACGTGATGATAGAATATGAGATAAAATGCGAGACATTTGAAGATATAAATTGCTTCTTAACTTGATATTGGTTAGATATTATAATAGTCCTCTGAAGAATATTAACTGTGCGTGCCTCTTTTGTTTAGTAAAGAGATGAAGACCAATTGACTATAATATTTTTTCGGATTATCTGTTAAGTAGGTACTTACATTTTTATCATATGGTTATCATTTGATTATGTCAAATACATTTATTTTATTTAAATATTTACATCATATCTTAAATAATACCAGATTATCTATCGTATAAATAGAATATCTGATCGAGGTTACATTCCTGAGGAAACGTACCCCAAAGGCTAGCCACATTACCGCGTTGGATTGCAAGTCTAATGTGTTTGCCCTAGGTAGAGGCCAGCCTTTGGGTCACGTGATACCTAGAAAAAAATATTTTGTAATCTGTAGTGCTATTCTGAAAATACCAACTCGCTTTCGAGTCTCACTCAAGCGAAAGAAGTCGCTTCGAAACTAAGGGAAATTTGATATCTCACTGTGGATTAGTTTCGAGTTAGTAGAGTTCGAGAATGACATATAACAGAATAGACTACAGGACGAATAATGACTGATTGTGGTATCAGACAATATCTCTGGCATCGTTGTATGACACCAAAATTAAAAAATGTATATGTATATAAAACGTATGTATTATACAGGGTGGAATTTTCTAATACCACCTGAAGGGAAAGTGCTCTAAATACTTGAGATAGATAATTTTACTCAAATGAAACATTCCTTTATTTTTAAAAAGAAACAAATCTGCATTCAATTATTTTCGGAAATTCGCTTGCCACACCCAGTAATCGAACCAGCTAAAATCCTAAAAAATAACATTCTGTACTTTTATGGCATCGATATCGATATATATATATATATATATCGATCAAAAGGATCAAATCTCTCTAACAAACATGGTTAATGAAATAAAATGGTTTATTGTTTTAAACACTTTAGTGTTGAAAATGTCTGTTTCTCCAAATATTCCCTTCCGTGTAACGCTGAACTATATATTTTGTTTACCACCATAAAGTAAAGTTTACATTTACACTGAGTGAGTTTATAACGCGTGTCGGCAGTAGGCCTACGTTTATGTAAAGTAGAGAATAATTTACTATCATGATAGGTACAGTCGAGTTCATTAATATATTGGCACCATCATTAGATATTTTTGTTGAAAAGGGTGACTACAACTTATTGCATAATGTACAGCATATTTTATTGAACCATTCACACGAGGGCATATATTTGATCCATAGGTTCTATAGTATTTATTGAGCTTTTCAACGCTCACATCTCATGAACTCAACTGTACATTATTTATACTCAAGTGACCAACAATTTTCATACCATTAAGTAGTATATCAGTTCTTTAGTACCCATAATACAAGCAAATATAATTGCTTAATTTGGGACTAGATGGCGCTGCGTAAATGTGGTAAAAAATATATATTATGTAGCTGTAGGGTTTGTTTGTTTGGTTGAACGCTAGGATCTCAGAAACTACTGGTCCGATTTAAAAAAATCTGTTTGTGCTGGATATCCCATTTATCAAGGAAGGTTATAAGTTATATAACATCACGCTATGGCCAATAGGAGCTGAGCAGTGGCCAAATAAAGAAGTGACTTCATATAACATAAATCATCAAGATGAACATCATGATAAGCAACGATGCACCGTACATGCGTGAAATAAACCCGCGGTCACAATATTACCACACACTCACCTAATTACCCTATTTCATATGTAGACTAAGCTTTACACGGGTGCAATAAAACATATTATTTGATAACATGACAGAAATACCGGAACAACATTGCTTCACGGTACAAGTGGGTCAGATAAGATTACTGATAAAGTGATAACGGCTTGATGAAATGTGTAATTACAGGTCATGTGTTAAGACGTGATAAGCTATGTTTATACGTGTTTGTTGTGTCTGCATACACTAATGAGTTTTACTTACATATGCATAATTTTAAGATAATATGCGGTAATCTTTATAAATGCGAAAGTTATGGATAAATGGTTCTATGTTTGTTACTTATGGCTGAAAGGTTCTGTATGAATTTGGCACACAAATTGATTATTTTTTATATTTTTTTTATTATTGATATTTATTTTTTATGTTGTTATAGTATATATATATTTATGATAGGTATTTATTATATAAATTCAACCAAGCTTCTTCAAATTATTCTCTTCTACTTGCACCTACCATGCTCTTCTCTGCATCACCCTAAGGTTGGCTGGTAGACAATGCCTTTGGCATTAAGCCCACCTTTGTACTACTTATATAGTGCATAAAGTTAAAATAAATAAAGAATTATAGTCTGGAATAGCTATAATCAACATACAGCGGATAAGGGACCGGCGCGCGTGCCAAACACGCGCTCTGAGTTTGATCCCGACCGGCAGTACCAATGTGGATTCCACTTTGTGGAATTTATATGTACTAGTCAAGTGACTTACCATCTGCTAACGGTGAAGGAAAACATCGTGAGGAAACCCACATATACTAGAAGAAATTCTAAGTGTATGTCTGATCCACCAACCCGCACTAGGCCAGCGTGTGTGGATTATGGCCTAAAACCCTCTCAGCTCGCTAAATAGAGAAGAGGAGACCCGAGCCCAGCAGTGGGACATTAATGGGTTGCTGATAAAATGATGAATGAAGCACACAGCACTATTATAATACACACACAGGCGGAGTCGCGGCTGAGAGCTAGTTATAGATAAATATAAAACTGTGATGTTTCGATGTATTTTTGCTCTATCGCACAAAAAGTTCTGAATAGATTTTTACAGTAATAATTGACTTATTGATACATCTTGTATTTTTTTTTACCTTTGATTGCCTTCTTAATAAAGATGAATGTCTAAATGAGTTTGCTATTTTAGTAACATACTAAAAGAACCTACTAACAGAGGAGAGTCACTGGCAAGCGTTGGTTTTCTACGTCACGACTCGACCAGCTCTCTAAACAGCTTGATCACGACAAACTGTAGCATGAATCATGTCTTATTCACTCACACCGTTTGGCAATGCACACGTAACTTTCCATACGTAAACAGCGATCACTTTTCTGACGTCAGACTACATTTTCCAGCTAAATTACTTTAACACATCGTTTCTCAACATGGAGGTCGAGATCCCGCTATAAATCGTAATATAAAATTAAGTTATAAACTAGACTATCGTATGATTTCTATTTTATTGCTATACATAACCTCAAATAAATTTTCAGTGCACTACAAACACTAATCTAAGCAGACTGCAAGAAAAGAAAAACTCGAAACAAACCCGATACAAACCCGTTTGGCCAGCATGGTATAATAGTAGGTAGTTTAAATTCCCTCCACATTCTTTGGAGGAGACCCATGCTTTGCAGTGAGACGTTTGTGGGTTGAAATGATGCACTATAAACACAAAAAATGTATCAAACAAACCAGAGGGCATCGAAAATGGCCATACGGCTATACAAAAAGGTTAAGAAACAATGTTGTGAAGATAGAATTACCAATCCGCCATTAAATAATGGCTATTGAATATTGATCGAAATTCATAGAACCCTAATATTTTCGCCCCATGTTATATTCACGAAAGTGTGTTTGCAAGAACCGTCCATCAGACGAAGGCTAATAAAATAGTTACACCATAAAGGTAGTGGGTGAACTTCGAAGGTTATGTTAGGGGCAATGAAAAAAACTTTGAGTTTCACTGACTAGTTAATATTGTAAAGGATCGCCTTGTTTGTTTGTTATTGGTTCACAAAAGGTTATCGTTAGGTTTAAGGGTCATATAGTTCAGGAAATAGTTGAGTTGCGCAGTGATGATGGGGTAAGGAAACAAGGTTCTATGAGCCCAAAGTAACGTTTTATCTGTTATTTTGCCTGAAATCCTTTTCTCTTTCTCATACCTACACGTTTGTGACACGTTTTTATGTAAAGTCAACATTACGTTATTTTATTATCTTCGAAGCTACATAAAGTTTATACTGACAATAAAGTATAAAATTTATCTCTTCTGCTACTAAACACAGAATCGACTTTTTGCTGTATTCGTTTTTTCGTTTTACTATAATATTTTTAGTCATACAAGGCGGCAATAACAAAAGGTGAACAAAATAGTTTGAAATCCACTGTCTTTGTTTTGTACATTTTAATAATATGTATGTTTATTTGCATGCCAATATTAGTCAAAAAGTAGTATCAGTTAAATTATTAGCAAAATGCTACAAAAAATATTTGCTCATAAAATGGTTCTTGAAAAAAAAACTGCAAGATTTGTTGTTGAGTTGCAAGTTTTCTGATCCCAAACTTACCCTAGTTTGGAATCAGAAAACTTTAAGCAGGCACAAAAATTCAAATCAGTCGAATGTTCTTAATTGTATTCCAGTCACGTAAAATATGACATAGCAAGAAAAAAAAAACTTATGACGGATCACGGAATCACGAATACGTCATGCTGTTTAAGCGAAGGCGGCAAGGTGACGTCACGAGGCCATGTTAAAGTACTAAACCCTGGGAGGTTTTGTAGGTTGCAAGATTTAGGTCTTGGCTGTCGACCAAAGTTCTTAAATCCGCACTGACTACTGCAACCTACTCGTTTTTGTTTTTTTAGTACTTACCTATTGAAAGTTATGAATGAACCATTTTTCAAGTAACCCGTTACTTGAAAACTGGTTTATTCATAACTTTTTTACTGCTGGGTGTGGGTCTCATCCAAATATTGTGAAGGGAATTAAGCCTACCATACCATGCTGGCCAGGCGGGTACAGAGTTTGTTTTTTTATTGCCTGTAGTGGCAGACGAGCAAGCGGCCCACCTGATCGTAAGTGGTTACCGCCGCTCATGGACGTTGGCAATGCCAGGGGCACAGCCAGGCCGCTGCCTACCTTGAGAGGATAGCTCTCTTTAAACCTCGTTTGAAGAAGGACATGACGTCATAGCGCACATTGTTCTTTACCTCTTCTCGCAGTGCTCAGTAGAGACATTGTGTATTCTTAACCCATCACTACCCGGAATTTTATTTATAATAAATAAATGCCATATTCTACCAGCTATTAAAGAAAAATATCATAACAATATCTCTTAAATACGTATTTGAATCGTAACAAACGAACTTCGTCGAAGCTTATTGATAACGGAAGACTTCGGAACAAGATAAAAGGATTGGAAAATAAAGATGAAAAAGCATAAGCATAAAACAAAATTAAACTTTACTGGTATCAAAAGAAAAGTCTTTTGTGTGAAAATATTTGGACGAAGTTTAATTTGCTTTTCGAATTTGTGTTTTAATACATTTTGACGTAACGGCGAAGGGTGAAATTTAAAAAGCTGAAATTGAACTTTCCTTACATTGGCCAAGCATTTGAAATATTTCCTTGTTTATTAATGAAGATTTGGAGGGTGCTTGTTTGAAGTGATCAAGTAATCTTGTTTTTATTGAATTTTTATTGCTTGATTGCCCTTTAGAATTGAAACACGTCGATAATATTCATATCCCAATATCCTTGATTTATTTATAACGTATTAAATTCCAAATTGAATAAAAATATCTAACCACATGCGAATACTGGTGTATAATAAAGTTCAAAATTGTTTAAACTAAATGTCAAAATGTGTGAATGTTTCTATTACAAACGAAACGAATCCCTAATTTGGATAATAGCTTTTATAATCAGTAGATACTTGTATAACTTCATAATGTTTCCTTTAAATGCCGACGTTCAGAAGTCATTAGAACTATTTGTTTCAGAGTTGAATTGAGCTTGTTTGTCTGTAGTTATAATAGCTTTTGCTTACTGTTCTTTAGAAATAAACTTATGTATTCTATTTAATAGTGTTACTGACTTAAATGTAGAAGGTCGTAGGTCCTGAAAAATACAAAAGTAACTCGGTCTACGACGATTTCATGAAAGTGTATTAAAAAAATTAAGAGCATGGAATTGTTTGCCATGGAACTACCATAAAATTTAAATATTCCGAAATTTCGGATGACAGTCAGTAGACAGTGAACCAACCATAAAATATTATGCTTTCTTTCGGTTCTTTTTACAAAACATCATTATCATCATATCAGCCCAATAACGTCCACTACTGAACAAAGGCCTCACCTAATGTCCGCCACAGCGAGCGATTTTGTGCCGATCGCATCCAACGGCGACCCGCAACCTTTACCAGGTCGTCGGTCCATCTGGTGCTATGCCCCACGCTGCGCTTTCCAATACGTGGCCGCCACTCGAAAACTTTTTGGCCCCATAGACTATCAATTCTTACAAAACATAGTCATATAAGCATCTTGCATACTATAAAAAATATGTAGGAATAATTTCTCTACCACAGACTAGCTAATTTAAGCATCGATGATTTAGTCGGTTTTTAGCAGCTAAATGCAGCGACAGAGTCTCTAAAGAGCGCGATTTTAATACAGTGATGGAACGCAGAAAGTCGCCAACACCCGATGAACCATTAATGCAGTCGCAAAATCACCGATGTTAAGGACGCATTTACGAATTGACGCGCTTCAAGTCTAGGTATTGAGTCTTACTACTACACGTGCACGGCTCACACACCCAGTGACAAGCGCGAAGCGGCGAAATTATGAGTAAACTGACATGACTTGATACTTTAGCCGTCTTTTATTTAATTTTTAGCAATGTATTTTTTTCAGCTAACGTTGATTTGTTTTCAAAAAGTTTGTAATGTGAAATGTTTTATAAAAGTAGATACCATTTACTTATTTACAGTTTTTGGTTGATAAGCAAGTACTTGCAGTAATCCCACAAAATCTGTCTTAAATTCATAAGTCATAAACAGACCTACAACCCAATTAATTCTACAATTTAAGATTACCTTAACAAAGCTTCATACAAATAATCTCCAAATAAATTAATTTGTTTCGACTAACCTTTGTAATTATGATTAACTATAATCGGATTTACTTCGCTTACGTTAATTAAGCTTCGTATGTTTTGACTTTATCAACATATTCTTTAGACTTGCTGTTGTGCGGGACTTCACTGCCTTGGATTTTTGTTTGGCTACTACTCAGCTCCTATTAGTCGTAGCGTGATGTTATATAGCCTCTAGCCTTCCCCGATAAATGGGCTATCCAACACTAAAACAATTTTCCAACTCGGTTCAGTAGTTCTTGAGATTAGCACGCTCTAGTTGAGCGTGCTAATTTCAAGAACTATTCAAATAATAACTATCAAACTATGTGGCTTTATAATATTAGTATAGATATATAACATAGCATCACGGTATTTTTACCAGGAGGATAGGTAGAGATGCATAGGGGCCGAGCCTGTTACCATTAACCTTTTCTGACTCCGGGCTGATACTGATATTTTAAGACAGAAAAGCCAAATACCATGCTGCTCGCTTTATACACTTATATCTTGGAAACCGCTCTTACTATTTGGACGAAATTATGTTCATCGATAGGGTCCTTTTTTTCAAGTTAGAGTTCTATATCGACTTTTTGTTTTACCACACGATGGCAAACATACGTACGACTCGCCTGAGGATACGCGGTTACCGTAGCTTTAGGACGTGGATACCTGCAATACCAGGGGCATCATAAGTACGTTGTCGACCCTTATGAAACCTATTAAAATACTCAGTAAATCACGCAAACTCACTAAATTCATTAAAAAGCAACATTCCTTCGCAACTCATTAAGAGGGAACGCGGCGCACGATTCTTCATACAAACGTATTCCCCTGTTTTCTCCCTGAATAATGTCTAAAAGGCAATTTTTTTTAGCTCAAAAATTCAAGTTCAGCTCTAGGCATGTCCCTATCATTTCCTTTTTTTCAAAAACTTATTAATAAAGAAAATATGAGCCTCCAAATATTGCTAAAATTGCCGTATTTTTAATGTCGTAATTAGAGGACTACCAGAGGAATTTTATTAGTTATTTCCATAAAAAAAAATGATAGGAACCTAGTCATACTCTTTCTGGAATTTTTCATGTAAAAAAGTATTGAATCCGCTCAGTTTTCGAGGAGAAAACAGGGGAATACGAAACGTCCATTTCGTCAAAATTTTTGTCCCAAAATCTGTCTGAGCTGTAGCTGTCTTTATCGCACTCTTCGGGGGTGACTTGAGGTATGGGGGGTCACTTACATGTATATGACTAGGAAAGTGGTATCTGTCGATATTTTTTTTATCGATACTGTAGTGATGTCCATCAATGTCGATGTTGACGATTTACTGTTTTTATTTATTAAATTGTGAAACTGTAAGGTTAATTTCCGACTTTTTTATTAAGTTAATAAGATTATCAGATCAGGTCGCAACGATTTGATTTAGCTGCTCTAAAAGTAAGTCTAGTCTTATCAAGTATATTCATATACACGCATTATAATGGATGCAAGAGAGGTGTAGGTTGTGGGTATTTTATTTAAAATAGCTGGCAAAATGCGAGTTGGATTCGCGTACCGAGGGTTCCGTACGATTATACTTTTTTTTTATTATTTGTGATTAAAATGTAAGATATTAGAAGGTAACGGGATAGCTATAAGTTACAATAAACATTCACGTAAAGTTCACATCAGTCCGGAATACACTCTCTTTCTTATTCAATTTATTTACGAGTATCATCTTATACCTGTTCCAATAAAGTTTTAATATATTCAGTGATAATAATATAACTACACGATTACGGTTTTCGGACTTTTTGCTTTACTTGTGCAACTTAATATTGCTTTTTGCCAAATTTCGTGATTCTAGGTTAAGGGGAAGTACCCTATAGGTTTTGACGTTTTTCATCGTCAAGATATGCAGCAAAAATGGAGCATAAACGGCTGTATCTTTTCATATCTTGCATTTACTTAGAACTTTGATCTTTCATTATATTCCAAGGGGTTGCAGACCCGAGTATTTTTAGGGTTTCGTCCCAAAATTGATTGATACCTCTACGCATTCTTGAGAAATATATTCTTGACAGACAGACGGACAACGGAGCGATCCAATAATGATTCGTTTTTTTTTCCTTTTGAAGTATAGATTATGGAACCCTAAAAAGAATTTAAAACAATAAATAGGACATTTATTCTATCGTCATTTTCGTCAAAGGCCATTCGTGAAAAGAAATATCTAGTTTAGATAAGTTCGATCATCATCAGCAACCCATTAAGTCCCACTGCTGGTCTCGGTTCGATATTTTGCCAAAATAAGACATATTTTTTTAGTTTCTATTCCATTTTCGGGAGTTTTTCAGAAATTTTATACCGATATTTTATTTGTATATTTATTGAGCCATAATATTTTACAAGTTCATCAAGACTTGCAGCTTATAAACTTTTATTGTTGTTGACGAATAACCAAGTTGACGGACAATCTAGTTTCTTCTGAAAATTGTTTTCATGCTACCTCTTCTTTTACCATAATTATTCTCTTGCTGTATTAGGAGTGCCTTACGAATACCACAATGATCTTAATTACCATTACAATGATATTAATAAAAACTAAAATTATATTAAAATTCGAACAGAACCCTCAGGACATTTTAGTTAGCGATAAAATATTTTATAAATCTTAAATAGAGATAAGGTAAGTACTACGATTTTTTCCATTATTTACATACACGTAAAAACAATAATAACAACGTGTAGGTAACTAAGTAACACGATGACATCAAATGGACCGATTTAAGCAAAAATGATCCAATCAACATAAACCTCATTTTGACAGCCAGAGAAATACTGCAATGAATTTTAAAGTCAAATATCTCAAAATGAGGTTTGTGTTGATTGGATCACTTTTGCTTAAATCGGTCCAAATTTCAAAAACCAAATAAATGCAAAATGTAGATTCGCCGACTCGCCGGTACACGGGCGCGGGGAAGATGCTAGTGGGGAGGAGGGGGGGAGGGAGCTACTACGCATGTGGACCATCCACTCACACATTTAAATCTCAGGCTCAACGCAACAGCAATAGCTACTTCAAATACCTACTTTTCAAATTTCTCACAGACC
This sequence comes from Laspeyria flexula, assembly GCA_905147015.1. Taxonomy (NCBI): domain Eukaryota; kingdom Metazoa; phylum Arthropoda; class Insecta; order Lepidoptera; family Erebidae; genus Laspeyria; species Laspeyria flexula. Next base: position 12,149,774 of record LR989960.1, on the reverse strand, counting down.
GCGTCCCCTCTTAATGCACTTTTAAACTCAAATAACTGAATAACTATTAAAGAGAAATAAAAGTCATGTTTACATAGAATCAATCATTGGATCCAATCGATTAGTTGAGTTTGCAATCTATACCCAAACAAGCGATTGATTGATTAACAAATATTTTTTAAACCTGATTGATTACTTGATTGAGTGATCGTAGTACGTTATGGTATGCTTTTAACATTGGGATTACATAGTTTTAACAGTCTATCTTATTATAGAATTTATATAGTTTTTTTTCTTAATTAAGTAGTAAGTAGTAAGTATTAAGTAAGTACTATAAGTATAATTATCATCACACAGAATATATTTATTCAATAAAATTATTATTTATTTATTTATTAATTAGAGTACATTGTATGCCTTATAATTTAAAAATCTTGTTTCACAAAACTGTATTTTAGTATAGTTTGACATACTTACTACACAACAATATTTACACATAACTTAACTTTCAACAATATTTACACATAATTTAACTTTAAAAATTATACACAACTAACCTATTTAAAAAAAAGAACCAAATACTCGATTTACAGGCAATTCCTATAAATAGAATATCTGTTTGAGATTAAATTCCAGAAGAAACGTAGCCATTATTGTATAATCGTACATATATTTATTATTAATAGGTTGAAAAGAATTGTTTAAGGAAAAAAAAGTTATATTTAATCAACTTAATCGCCAAGGGGTCTTCTAGGTTCGATCTCTGAATCGGGCCCAGAGATCGAACCTAAAATACCTCTTATAAAATTAGTATCGTTAGAACACTTCTACATAGATTCATCATCAGTCTGTACTAGTTCACTGCTGGACATAATATATGCTTGACTGAAAACGCTTCAGTTACTCACGTGTGTGTCACGTCTTAGCTATGGTGTGTTCCAGGCCTTAGTGATTTCAATAGGTATAGGTACTAAAATTCGACCTCTCGAAATCTATACTAAGCTTGCCTTTTAATAGAAACCGATTTTTGGCCCACACTACATCACTTTTATTAATACTTTGATAAATAAGTTATTGGGGTAATAGAATTCATAGCTGGGTAAGTCGGGTACGTAATCCCCCACAAAATATTGCGCCTTTAAGTAATGCGTTTTATAACTTAGTTAAGTTCTAACCCTGTTTTATTTTATTCAGGTTTTTATAGATATCTTTATAACTTTTCCTTAAGCAGCAGATTTATAATCTGAACTTTGTTTTTAGGACTAACTTATTTAAAGTTGTTTTAAACACCTGTAGACCAATTGTGAAAAAAAATTAAATAGGTACGTTCATTCGTAAATTCATGAAGAAATATAATTGATGGTGATGATATGACTCTTGTATTCTCTGAAGGCCTACTCGCCATCTCGGTATTCATACAAACAAACTCTTCATTTCAATTTCAATTTATTTATTGTGATCATAACAAAAGTTGTTGAAGATTATAAATAGTCCTCAATGTTCCGCCTAAAAGGCATACAATAAGTTTTCATGCATAATCCTAAGTATAACAAAATTTTACAATTTTTTTTTAAATAATAATAATAATATTCTACCACATTCACACAGCGCCATCTAGTCCCAAATTAAGCAATTATATTTGCTTGTGTTATAGGTACTAAACAACTGATATACTACTTAAATACATTTTATTTTTGTAAATACATACATATTATAGATAAATTACACCCAGATTCAGAACAAACCTTCATGCTCATCACACAAAGATTTGTCCTGGGTGGGTATCGAACCCACGACCTCCGGCTTAGCAGTTACGGTCACTAACCACTAGACCAACAGTCCAGTCAGTTTTTACATACGTCTTATAAAATACGAGGGCACTTCAACACAATATGTCAGATTTGTAAGAAGTAAGATTGTTGGGAATAATTATAGTATGTCAGTCAAGAAATCATTTAAGGTGTAGTAATCATCTTTAAATATTATTATTTTCTTTTAAAAATTCTATGGGTTATACCGTGTTAGACCGTGTAAAATCTTATAGTGTTTCCCTACTGGTGAGAGAAGCTGCAGGCGCAAGCTAGTTTAGCATAATATTTAGTGGTCTTATTATCTGTCAATATATAACATCGTATGAATCTGATATGAGTAATAAATACGACAGTTCTATTACTTGTTACCCTATATCAACAATCTTAACATTCAACCAAGTACGTGTTCAGAATAGAATGGGACTGTATTCGTTTGTGTGCGTTCGATTTATAATTATGTTAAAAATACTATGGTTTAGATGTTTAAATATCGTGAGATCATGTGTTTGTTTAACGTTATGTTAAGGAATGTTTCTGACAAATCAAATAACTATCGAATGACGATGTCACATGATTGTTAGAAAAAACTAAATCCAAAATAATAAAGACGAGGCTAAAAAAACGCCCCCCTAGACAAGTGGCGTGGCAATCGATTCGATCTTTCTTTTCCATCATAACATTACATAACACAGCATCACGCCTTTTTCCCCAAAGGCGTAGGCATAGGTGTTTCACACCCACATTTCGCCAGCTATGTTTGGTCCCATGAAATAGGGGGCGAGCCTATTGTCATCAACCGGGAACATTTGTTTACCAAACTCCGGGAAAATCTCAATACTGGAATTTCATGATAGAAAACTCTAATACAATTTTCACCCGACCCGGGAATCGAACTCGGGACCTCTTGCACAGCAGTCGTATACACTTCCCGCTGCGCCACCGAGGTAGTTCTTTTCTATCGACATGTCAAATTAGTACATTGATCACGTGATATGTCGATAGCTTATGTCAGCGCTGTGTTCAAATGTATTAAAGTGACATGTCGTTTAGATAAAAGCCACTTGTCTAGAGGAGCGGATCTGTTAAAAACAATTGAAAGACATGCGAATAAATGTGGATGAATATTTACCATATTCAGTAGAATACAACAAATCTGTTTTCTTTCTGGCATCAATTTTAGTGAATTGTGGCGCTCATAGCATTGTGGCACTGAGATGTTTTTTACGATCATCGCGGTAAAGCAACACTCGGCAAGGTCAGACCATGATGGGTGACCGTTTGTAGCAATTTCATTCTTGAGCGTCTCCATGCTTCGGAAGGCACGTAAAGTCGTTGGTCCCGGTTATCACTTAATGTGGTAGTCGTTAAGTCAAGTTGGAAGCCTTCTGCGTGACTTGATAAATTTTAACACTTGGGTCTTGGGTCAAGCCCACACGATAAGAAGTACTATAAAGTATATATTTAAACAATTATAACTCATTTGTTTGTATCTTGTTTCAGGTAAGCTCAAGATAAAAAGTATTGCCGTTAAACTAACATACTCACGAACGGTAAGTTTCTCTTAATAAGTTTTATTTGCAGATTTTAAATTGATAAATTACTTTTCTCGATAGTAATAATAATATTTATATATATAATAATATTTATTAGCACCAATGACAGTTATTACAATAAGGTACAAGGTAGAACATAAATTAGGCACTCAAATACTAAATAATATTGCAATACATACATGAAATCATATATCTTTAGCAGCCGTGCTAGGTTAAAAAACCTGTGTTACAGCTGCTAAACCCTTCACATCACACATTTCACACAACAAAGTAAAATAAATTATTAGGTGTATTACGTGTACAAATAGTAAACTTAAGAGAAACACTGAAAGGTTATAGTTAGTTCATAATATGCAAACATACACGCGAAACGTAAATCAATAATTATAGTGTGAATGTGTATTAATAATTACAACAACGGGTAGTTTGTGAGGTAGGTATCATAGATAAAATATTATAGTATGACCGATTCACCGCCACAGTTTTTATTGTGTCAATCTGACGTGTTTGACGTTTGACGTGTGGTACAAGCGATAGGTAAATAGCGGACACACATAATAACTACAAATAACAATAAAATGGTACATAACTTATCCTACTAATACTTAATATATTAATATTTTATTTTTAACTTGACAAGCAGAAGGTAAAAAAGGGAAGGTTTCTGCTTGGAAAGCAGAAAGTAATGTCTTGCTAGGTATCTAATATTTTTAAAATTACTTCTAATTCAGAAGGTGTTATTGTTGAAACATTAAAATTATTGGTTTCTGGTAGCTCACTAGGTATAGGTTCGAAATTTCAGAATTAATTTTTTTAATGATTAATTTATATTAGTAGCCAACTTTCGACAACTCAAAATCTGGAGTAGGTACTTTTTTTGTTTTTTTTTTTGTTGAACTTTTTGCCAGTCACAGTTGAAAAAGTTAGGGAAAACCTATCTGATCACTTTTTATACAATTAATAAGAGAATAAATTAACAATATTTAGCAAGAAGAAAAAAATAAAAAAACGAGTAGGTACTTATCTAATTATAAAAATCTCTATTCCATTGTTTTCGATCAAAATCGCTGTAGGAATTTCATTATTAATTTTGGAATTGTGACTTTGGTGGGCTTATTTTATGATCGAAAATATGTATTTCAGAATTTCGTGTTATAACGTTTTAAGTAGGTACTCGCCGTATTTCTGTTAGTAGCTTTAGGCGACTCTAAACCGGCATTACCCACCTCTATATCTCTATTATCAAGGCAGTCAGCACAACTGTTCTTCGCCTATTCAACAACCTGTTGGCGCAGTACATTACGATCTATAACAGTTATAGCCGTACGTGACTTCTAACGATACTCCCGTCTGAAGTTACTACCTATTCATTTTATTTACTCTCAAGGAGAAATAATCCAGTACCAACTGAGTCATAAACTTATTTCTTTAAGATATTGCGAAACGCATTATATAAATACTAGCTTATAACAGCGGCCTCGTTCGTGTAATATATAATCTATCTCCTTCTCCAGATTCTAATCCATTTCCATTACAAATTACATTAATATCCGATTTCATAAAGAGCAGCTCTGAAAATCTAACTGAGAAATTCATTTTCGCATTTGTAATTATCAGGTTTAAAGGTTTTAAGGTTGTCTGGAAGAGATCGCTGTAAGTGATAAGACCGCCCTTTGTACCTACTAAATATTAACTTTTAATGTATTTTAGATTTGTAACATTTTTGGTGTTTAATAAAACTTATTATTATTATTATTTAAAAATCTAAGTTATAGGTCTAAATTTGATTCCAACAGGCAGTATCAATGTGGATTTCATATGTATAATTTATATGTACTAGTCATGAGACTTACCATCTGCTTATGCTGAAGGAAAACATCGTGCAAAAACCCACATACCCTTAAAGAAATTCTAAGTGTGTGTCTGATCTACCAAACCCGCAGAAGGCATTTGTGTGTGAATTATGGTTTACTCTCCCAGCTCTTTAGATAGAGGAGACCCTTGCCCAGCAGTGCGACATTTAAATTAATGGATATACTATTACAGGTAAAAGAGATTATGCTCCTTGCTGAACACGTGTATCTTCTTACAAGATAATAACTCGTTAATAAAGGGTTTTATTTCGACTTTTCCTTGGGGCTTACTTACTATGAGTGTCGACATTCGAATGTTCGGTTTTGATGTTGCTGTTTAATGTTCGAAAGTGACAGCGTCTTATCATATTCACGCGTATTGTGATTAATTTATTGTTCCCGTAGGTAATGTTACCTGTCGATTTAAAAAAACAGTTTTTATCTTACTCCGTGATTTAATTATAAAAATATTTGAGCAATATATTCATCATCTCCTTTGGCGAAACATACCTTTAGCGTTTCTTATTTATTAAAGTTAATTAATATGACTGGCGCAGTGGAACTTGGAGCTAAATTAATTAATTGAATTGATTACTTCAGAAGTATTGGGGAGACATTCCCAAACTCAAACGCGCTCGGTGCAAAGAAAAGGAAATAAGACAGTTTTGGTTTCAAACTACCTTACTACTTCTTCTTGTGATTACACTTTTTTAGAAATAGAGCGAATGCGGTCCTTATAAAATTATTAATGGACAATAATTTGGCATGATATTTACATGAACGTTACGTAAAATCTAACAAAAGGAAAGATGCTTTCATGAATGCTTTCATAAAATTTGAAGAAGTAGTCGCACTATCCGTTGACAAGCTATGCATAATAAAATTGTGATGGGGGGCCTGGAGTTCTAAAATACAGGCTTCGGCTTAGTTTAGACTCCAGATCTCCCACAAATTACAAACTATGGCAAACTTTTTTGTCAATGTATCATGTGAATATGTAATTTGAATAAACATTTTTATTATTATTATTATAGTTTTGTCTAAGGCCCATTCGCTGACAAGGTTGAGCCATAAAAGAAAATGACAACTTGATCTAGACTTTACCGAAGACCGCGACTACTATAGCAATACCTAATTAAAGTGATCAGCTGATAAATACAAGCATGTGTGTATACACAGTAGCCTTAAACAGTAGCATAATATTGCCAGAAACTGTTTTTATTGTCATCATTAATTTTATTTGCCAATGAAAGCCATTATTTGGAAAAACATATGGGTGGTCTAACACTTTTAACTGCCTATCAAACTGCTGAACGAATCGAGGTAATATTTTAAAGATGAACTCATGAAACAGATAAACAGACAGCTCATCCGAACTCACATAATAATAGTTTACATATAGGTTTATGTATTAACATATTAAAACTAGAAGTTTGGATTTAGCAAATGGGCTAACAAAATATAGGGCACGGCAAATTATCTAATGAGGTCGGGTTAGTTCTTGAAGTATTGGGAAACTTGTATAAATGTTAGCGTTTTCATTAAAAACGGGATCAAAATAGTTTGGTGTAATTTTAGGGCAACTTCAGAGTAGGTTAATTCTTAACTCCCAAATATTGGGGCATACTTCATAGTAATTTATTCTCAAATGCCAAATGGACACGATGAAATGTTTATAGTAAATCTAAATTAGTTACATTTGTTATAAATACAAAAGTTAACAGAAGTAGGCGAGACCAATCAAAATTCTAGATCGGCTTAATTCTTTCCAATATTGGTCCCGTCTATTTTAGTCTCTTTGTAGATTTATTTTAGACGTGTGTGACGTGACTTGTTTTTTGTTGTTTTATTAATTTATTTTATTTAAAAGGAAAGATAGAATTCTCACCACTTGTTAAGCAGATTTATGCATGGTTACGTAGATAATTTAGTCCTCTATCTAACTTAGTAAATAATTGGCTTATCAACCAATTAATAAATCTGAAGCATTCCACACCTACCCTAATCAAACATTTACGTTGTATTAATAAAAGCTTTGAACTTACTGTAACTCAATCAGCTGAGGAGTTACTTCAGTTATTTAATCAGTAAATAGAATATTAACCTACCGTTACTAGTCATATTTCTCTGTTAAAGTTAACTTGGGTGCCTTTGATCCAACTCGCAATGATTACAACTAAAATAGCTCTCCTTACATGTGTCTGTGAGTGAAGTTAAAACTGTTTGTTGTAGATTATATAGGACTTGAAGTAATTCAGAATAGCTTCTTAATTTTTAACTGCTGTATGTATATGTGTATGCTTCTCAGAGATAGGTCCTAAAGCATTGTATCTTATTAGTATATTCTAACTTTCGCCCACAGTCTCTCTTAATGACGATAATAAAATTTATAATCTATGTGCTTTTGATGTATAAAGTCGTTATACTGTAGTTTTTACCCGACTGCCAAAAAGGAGGGTAATGACTATAGGGTATATAACAGCGAGTGATGGCCAAACAATGGTCCACGGGAGTGAAGCCCTGGGCAATAGCAGCATATATAAAATGGGCACAGCAAATATATAGATCACATTCTGTCTCTTGATTTTTCTATAATATAATTTAACATAATACAAGAACTTAGTAAAATTCACGTCCATCATGAGTAATAAAGTACAAAACATTTAGCCAGAAATACAAATGAAAACGTCAAAGAACAGAATTCATTACAGAGCTAAAGTTTCTACAAAACCTCTTGCCATTAGGTGGGCCGTAAATTTTGCTGTCATCCATTTAAAAACCTAGTCCAAGTTTAAATTGAAACACTTCTCTTTGTGTGAGCTCGTACATTTCCGGCAGGTATTACCGACCACAGCAGGTAAAAATATAACGGTAAACAACCACTGATACTGTTTTTTAAACAAGGAGATCATAATATGGGATTATGCAAATTCAAAGACCTTATTTTCCTCGCTGATTTTTTTTTATCCCGATTTAAATAAGCTCGAGGGGTTTGCTTGTTTATCCCATGATATAGAAAGAATGTTTGGGATTCGGACTACATCTTATTTATGATGAAAAAGTAGCAGATTATTATTAAATGGACCTTCCTTCACTAAATATATAATTGGGTATTATTTACGACTTTTCGTAATTCATGGTAGGAGTCACTTTAGTTTCTGGGTTATTTTTGTGCTATTAATGCCATTAGCATTGTTGTAGATATTAGCCTCGTAAGACCGTGACTTATTTTGCATAAGCTTGAGTTAAAACCGAAGGTCCAATTTAAAGAAATCAAAACTTTTTTTTTATTATCTGTGACTACGGACTATGAAGTTTCGTGTAATATGGCATTTTTATTTCTGAAGTAAGTGACAGTTGACAGATCTGTCATTTGATCCGGAAAACGCCCACGAGGACGTGGCGTTCAGTCGTGGCTAGAAGTTCAAAGTTAAGGACGGAATAACTATAAAAATTTGGTCTAATTATAGGGACCGGAGGTCTTACGAGGTTAGATATTCGAATTCCGTCGGTAGTACATACCTTTCGTTTTTTAGTTACATTAGTTAGATTACTGTGATACTGTTGTGATTTTATGCATGTAAATCCTATGTATTAGCACCCTTAATGTCCACCTATACTGCAAGCGCTCATAGATCTCAAATTTATTTCGACTGTTTTCCACGATTGTTTGTATTGAAATAAAACGAATCAGAGCCTACTGAATATTACCGATACAAAATATTAATCTGATAAGATTTGCGGCCATATTTCCTTACAAATTGTAGTCGTAAACTCGCTGTTATGATGCCTCGTAAAAGCTCTGATAACAGCGTAGTGCTGACAAGTCGAATAAACTAAACTTTTTTATTATTCATCTCCTGGTTTGCTTCCTCGTTGCATATTATTCTTTAGGATTGTTTTTGTTGCTGTCAGCTCAAAAAGTAATGTATTCCTGTTCGTTGACAGTAAGCGTCACATAATTGATATCGAGCGTAGTGCTCCCTTTGAGGAAATTTCTACTTTCAAGAAGATCGCATTACCTCCTAAAATAGATGAAACGACCGATTTTTTGAGGGTAGTAGTTGATCTCGTTTTTCAAAGTATACAAATAATTTTTAGCATCGATGACTTACAAATGTCAAGACTAAATAAAATTAGACTGAATACGTCCTACAGCACGCTATTTAGCCTAATTTAGTCTTGAAATAAAGGGGTACGCTTATGTGCCTGCCTTTATTTCTCATAAAGAACAAAATAAAAGTTCACTTATTTGAGAAACTTAATGTATAATTATACTTAAATATGATATGTTAGTCGATGTCCTTAGAGCTAGAGGTCTATCAATGGAATCAATTAAGTCCGTAGAATCTCACAAGTATGTTCACTTTTTTTATTACCTAGTGGTTTGCAGACTCAGTGCGAAAATTTAACCATCCATTCTAACGGTTTATTTGTGGTATTTACAAATCCATATTAATATTATGAAAAGCAAATTCGATGCTGTCTTTGTCTTGCTCATCGGCTCATTGGTTTTATAAAAGTTGCAGAAACTTCTATCTAGCTTGCATACTGTGGTGACTTTTATACGGCATCTTTTTTCACAGTGAGTTGACAATAACAGCATAGAAATTGCATAGCCTTTGTGTAGAAGGCAAATATTTCTCTACATTTTCTGAGTGTTTAATATATAATAATATTGTATTATATTCACAGCAGTCTCTGATGCCATCTGTTCCAAATTCCTTTATTTAAATTAGTCGATTTATTTTTAGTATATATTGAATAGTTAATATTGAATAGTCAATCATACATAGTGTAACCTTAGAAGAATAAAACTATTAAAAAATTATCTTTAATCAAAACGAGGCTGTTGACTGATAGCAGATTGCTTCAATTAATTAATAGAGTTTTATTTGACAGCTTAACTTATTCAATTCATTGACTGAAAAATTTAAAATCTAATCAAATTATTCAATGAATAGAAAAGTCTAGTAATATCGATACGACAGTTACTGTTAATATTTTTAAACTCACTTTATTTTCTATCAGAAAATTATGTTGTTGATGAACGTTTATTTTTAATACTTATATATTTTGCTTATTTTCTGGGTATTACAAATTTCAATTTAAAAAATCTAGAGCTCCTTTCCTAATTTTATTTATGTTATATATGTATATGTGAAAAAGTATTTTTCCACATCTTTTAAGCGGAATTGTATAAAGAATCGAAAAGGAATAGTTACACTTTGCTTAACCCTCTGCTGGAGTCATGTAACGGACTTGATCTGTTCAATTACATATTATGGATGATGATGTTCTTGGAATGCACAAAGTATTGCAATATGACAGAGTGAAATTTCAAATTCAGTTCTTGCTGTGTAATCAATGTAAATAGCTTTTGTCGTTCTGATACATACATACGTACATACAGATCAAGCCTCATTCCTAACAGGGGGTAGGCAGAGACTATTTTCTTCCACTTACTACGATTCTAACATACATCTTTGGCTTCTTCAACATTCATCAATCTTTTCATGCATTCTCGCTGGTTTAGGGTACTTCTGATCTGTCTCTTCTTTAAAACGTCTCCTAATTGGTCATGGTTATATAACGTTCTGATTAAATAATATTATAGAAATTTATTCTACGTATAATGTAATAAATAAAAATAAAAGTTTGTTTTAAAGTGTCCTTTGCCGTAGCTAATATATATTCGTAAATATTACTATGTAGTCTTGACCACTAATATTTGCGAAGCCTCCAACCACGATGTTCTCAAGCTGCTTTGTGTAATAGCCATTTAGTGCCAAAATAGCTGTTTTTATTGACGTCTGTGTTTATGGAGAACAGAATAATTCTTTTCCTCAGTTTACGAGAGTTAACCCTGAAACCTAGAAACATAATTTTCTTTCATTTTTACAGATCCTGAAATATACTTGGTTGTAAATCATCCTGATATTTTACTATTCATCGTTTATTAGTTTTTTTTTAGCTAAATCTGGGCTCGATTTATCGTTTCATTGAAGTAAGATATTCTTACCACTGAATATTTTGTTTCTAAATTTGGCGCTATGATCATTGTTATGAAAATTATGTTGTTGTTTCGACTGAGATTTTATTTTGTTAGTATTTGTATTTTAGGGCGTTGATCTTATTTTGTGTTTGTATTTTAAAAGTTAACAGTTTACACATTTTTATGACTTGTACTTAAGTAGATACTGGTTGGTAGACAAATCGTTACAAACATTTAAAAGTCTTTTATTTTTCCGTATGCCTTCCACCCAGTATAGTACAGTCTGTGTTATATAGGGAGCATACTCGCAATCTCGACTTTCTATTATTAAATTATAGAAAATGATATTGTTCGTCAAAAACATTAAAATTTTTTGAATCGACCTTATCCAATCGAATATCAAATAGCATACACCGCAGCTTCATAAAATACATATTATGTGCAAATAATATTAACTAAAATTCATCATCATCATTCATCATTAAAAATCATTTAACATTAGAATCAAATTCTACAAATATACCAAACTAATTCATAGATTCAGTTCACATAATTTTCCAAACGGCACATATACCTAACCACATAATAACATAGCCTTCTCTTCCAATAAATGTGTATTACCATAATATTCGTATAATTCAATTACATGACCATAGCGACTGCAATAGCAATAACGGAGCAATCTCTATAACTATTAGAGAATAGAGAGTGCCAGTGACTGGCGCCGTCGCGTCTTAGGCTTTTAATGAAAACCTTTCAGACATAACAAATATGATACTTATTTTCACTAAACATATTATTATTTGAAAATATTATTTATATAGAATATACAATTTTTTTCGCATTAAAAATTTATATTTATAAAACGACTAGAAGTCTTGCGGAGTTTCGCTCCTGTCGTATTTTTCCACTGCTCAGCTAAGTTGGATTCGATTTCAATGTCAAATGTTTGAAAATGACTACGACCATTTTTAATTTTACAAAAATCTGATAGCGATATCGACCCCGACTGAGTCAATGTCGAAATTCATAATATCGTAGTAACTATACATATTTAAATGTTGTAAAACGGATCTACGTTATTTATATTATATTTATAGTTTCGATCGAATTGCATCGAATGTAGTCAGGGGTTGAATTGAGTGTCTGCCGAGTGTCGCTTTCGATGCGTGCTGGTTTCATTGGCTGCCCTCACTTTTACCCGACTGCCAAAAAGGAGGGTAATGTTTTTATAATTATTGTTTTCAGACTACAACCTGTCGGTACTTCGACACTAATGATGTCTACACACTGGCTTACTTTGTCACAACATCATGGTAGACTTACGGACTACTGAAATTATTGTGTTAGTTAAATAATTTTCCCTGAATTAATTTTATTTGACTTTTCTTAAACAAAATAATATTCGTAATTTAATTTACTTGTCTTGTATTAAATCAACTAACGAGTTAAATTTTATAATTGTTTGAAAATACGTAGAAAAGTTATAGATTGATAAAATCTAGGTCGAATAAAAAGCTATTAGTTTTCAAAGATAGACATGATTGATCGTTTGAAAGTATTAATTGGACACCAAAATTTGCCAAATTCAATAAAGTGACTATTATCACGGTCGAGTCTAATAAAATAGAAAAATATGACCAAAATTTTTAACATGAAGTTTTTACTAGATTAGTTTAGTATCATGCCTAACTTTGACTTTTAATAAACCTTTTGGCACATTATACATTTATCTTTTACTATTATATATTATGGGTAGGCCACATAGCTCGCAGAACTGATGGCCGATGGAGCAAAAAAGTTCTTGAGTGGCGGCCACGTATTGGAAAGAGCAGCGTGGGGCGACATCAGATTGTCGTCGGTCTGACCCCCCGCCAGATGGACCGACGACCTAGTAAAGGTTGCGGGTGGCCGTTGGATGCGGGCGGCACAAAATCGCTCGCTGTGGCGGAAATTAGGTGAGGCCTATGTTCAACAGTGGACGTCATTGGGCTGATATGATGATGATGATGATTAATAGCAAATTAACTACATAAGTTTCTCTATTATACTATCTGGCAAACAGCTGTAACGATTTTAATGGAAATTTAAACTTTCATTACGTGTTCCTTTTTAAGTTCATCATCATCATCATCATTGTAAAAATTATGCCAATCCACAAGTATGATTACATGACACTTTTTATTGTTAGGTATGTTTGTGTTAAGTTTTAACGTTTCAAACGTTCCTAAAACCGTCTTAATTAATTTTAAAACTCACAAATAACTGACTTGACAGCTTAATGTAACTTTAATTATGAGTTTTATTTTTAACACTAGACATTTTCAACTTATTCAAACTTTAACCCTAACTTAATAATTTAATGAGAAAAGTTTGTTTGTTGAGAATTTTGAGTGCTTACTTCTGTTGACTTTGTATCCTACCAAAGTTGGTCCAGAATTTTAACTGAGTTTCTAGGCTGTGTACATTGTTCCGCGCTTTTGTGCTATCATTAACATCTATATAAAATTTCTAATTGTCGCGCAGGGTTTCGCTCCCGTCGTTCTTTATTTGACCACTGCTCAGCTTCCTTCCTCGATAAATGGTCTATCCAATACTAAAAGAATTCTTCAAATCGGACCAGTAGTTCCTCAGATTATCGTTCAACCAAAAAAATAACTTTTCAACTTTTTAATATTATATATCATTATTATAAGTATATTATCATTATTAGTATAGATGACTTCATATTCTTTAGTTACTATGGTACTAACGTACGTAAAAGTAAAGGTTATTTTTGTAGTAATTTTCTTGCAATGCAATTAATACACACATACATCACATAGCATTACGCCTTTTTCCCCGAAGGGATAGGCAGAGGTATAGTACACCCACATTTCGTCAGCTATGTTTAGTCCCATGAAATAGGGGGCGAACCTATTGTCATCAACCGGGGACATTTGTTTACCAAACTCCGGGATAATCTTAATTCTGGAATTTCATGATAGAAAAGCCCAATACCACTTTCACCCGACCCGGGAATCCTGGACCTCTTGCACAGCAGTCGTATACACTTCCCGCTGCGCCACCGAGGCAGCTATGCAATTAATATAATACATTAAAATATTTTATATTTTTTTATATTTGAGATATTGTTCTAGGTAGGTATGTATCCTTATTAATTATTAAAACCCCTCTGCGATACAGAACAAACAGCTTTGGCTCAAAAACGTCAAACAAAAGCACATAAAACCATAATTTAGGTCGGTTTTAATAGCAGCCTCATGATTAGAATTTATAGGAATACAAACACGTGAAAACTGAAGCGAAAATGAGTTTGTCTTTGACGACAAAATAAACATTAATAAATCGTCGAGGTATTGGTACTCTAATATCTGTGGCATACCAGCTACATCCCTTTAGTCCCCTCTGTCATTAAGTGGTACGAGTAGGAATTTATCAGCATGTAGGTCGACTTCGTACTCTCGTGTTATTCTCATTAAGCGTGCCTGGTTTCCAATATTCCTTCGACAAGTGCCGTGTAAGTACGGATAAATACTTGGGATAAGGCTATCTGAATTCATAACAAGAATTGGTTTAGGTAACCATGTGTGGTATGGATGTGTTCACTTTTAGTAACAAGACAAAAGACAACTTTCTGCAAAAGAAAATAATATACAGTTTTTGTCTATCTATGTGTCTATTAATTCTTAGACAGTCAGCATCATCTGGAGGATATAGTCGAACGCGGTTTTTCTGTGCAGTAATGACGTCACAAGGAGGGCGTTACTATCCAGCTGTCAAATATGGCGTTTTAACAATGGGACAAGATTTAGTTCTACTCTGTTTCACTGCACACCTATTCATGTCAGAATATATTAATAATTTAAATTTCACCATCTTTCACATGCTGCTACAACTCTCTCACGTAGTGTTAATAAAAATTGCCTTGCGTGAAAAATGTCATTCATAAAAACCTTTATTTGCAAAATAATTTTCAAATTGAGTATACCGCTTCAATGATTATTTATCACATGTAAACTTACAAATAAAATTATTATTTTTTGACAACCCTATTTATTAAATACTTTGAACTACTAGGTTTCGTTATTGTGATCGCATTTAAGAAATTTAAAACGGTTCTTTGATCTTCAATAATGTATTATTCAATACAAATCTATTTAAGTTCAGACGCTTGATTGTAGAAATAAATCACTTTGTTTATCCGTTTATTTTCTACTTAGGTTGCCTCATTTGTACTCCAATGAAAGATTAGGTACGTTATATTGTGGTAGAAAATAAAATTACTTCGGTTAAAAGGATTCAAAGTAATTGAAATCTGTTGAACCGATCGTTTGTCAAACATCAAACGTTGATCGATTTTTGATCTACCTATATCAAGTACAATGTCTAACTATAATTGTTCCTAATTAGGTATTATGTAGGCCATATTTTTTATTTTTTATTATTTTGCTTGTGTCATCCCAATGCTGGGCAAAGGCCTCCCCCTTATTCCACCATTCCCTGTCGAAGGTAACCAAGACGTCACTCCACCAGGCCATATAGCTTGTAGAAATTGGTTCTACAAGCTATATGAAAAAAAAAGATTCTCTAGCGGCGGCCACGTATTGGAAAGTGTTGCGTGGGACGGCCCCTCCTCACCAGGTGGACCGACGATCTGGTATAAGTTGCGGGCGGCCGTTGGTTGCAGGCGGCACAGAATCGTTCGCCGTGGTGTAAATTCTTTTCTTCTTTATCCTTCCCTCATTACTGAGGATCGTGATTCCTTTTTAAGCGATCAGTGGTCTTTCTCCACATTCCGGTCCATCGCTTGATGGAAAGCAACGTGTACCGGCAACTCTAACTGTTCGGAGATCTGGTCCTACCATGTTTTCAGACGTCGAACTTGGAATTAGGTGAGGCCAATGTCGAATTATTGGGCTGATATGATGTTATACCAAAGGAATCATATAAATGTAACCAATCCAGCTAAGAGCCACTAGTATGCGTATCATCATATATCAGCCCAACGATGTCCACTGCTGGACATATGCCTCACCTTATTTACTCCACCTCTAGCGGTCCTATGTCGCCTTCAACCAACTAACCAGTTGGCGTATGTTACTCAATAATTGCACAGTTATATCAGATGCTAAATGTGCTATATCTCAAGAAGTAGGCACCAGTTTAAACTATAATAAATCTTTTTGCACGATCCCATTTGTTGTAGAAAGAACTAAAATACCATCCAAAGATCCACGGAAAGCTATTAAATACATCTACTAGATAACATAAGGGACGAGATTGTCGCTATTATGACACAGATTTTCCTTAACAAACCAAGAAATCTTCAAACCTCCTTAGAGAATTGCTGTAGTATGTGTTTGAGATAGTTATTATATTGACATCGGCTTGATTGGCTTGATAACTATGTTATAATTGTGTATGATAATTCGATTATAGTAGTTACTTACTGATTTGTGAAATACATTTTTAAGATAAATATGTAATGGCCTACACACTGTCAAATCTTTCAAAATATAACTATGGTCGCTTTCAAACATTTGACAACGATGTCAAACATTAAATATTAGCAATTTCCTTTGCTTTGGTTAAACTTTTTATATAAATGCTAAACAAGTAATGGAAAAATTCAAACCCACGTAGATCCGCGTAGCTCAATTGGCAGAGCACTGCACACGCAATGGTAGGGTCGCGGGTTCAAGTCCCGTTGGGTTTGAATTTTTCTATACTTGTTTAGCCTTTATATAAAACGATGTCAAAATCAACGAAATTGCGTAGGCCCTCAAATTAAATATATTTCATGCTTTCATAGGAACGTAACTTATTATCTAAATGAATAAATAACTTTTGAATTTGAGTTTGTAATATTAATAAATTCTGTTCTCATCATTTATTCTGAAAAACGATCCCAAAAAAGATTAAAATATCAAAGCATGTCACGAATCTCGTTAGAAAACTTTGACAAAATTATGTAAAGTTCTGAATAAGAATTCAATAAATGCAATCCTGTGTATTCAAAACTTAGGGCGAAGTATTATCATACTTTCAATCAGTTCCTATTATTTCAGCTTTGAACGTATGGTGACTTGCCAAAGTTATTTGAAAAATTCAATATTACCTAGGTATATTGAATTTTTACAAACTTATACAGTTAAAAATTGATTCGTTCGTAATCAGTTATGCTAACAAGCAATATCAAAATATGATTGGAAAAGTTCTTTATAACAACTTTTTAGTTTAAGTAAGTTCAGCGTTTACGGGCAGTACGACATTCCCGATAAATTTTGACTTGTAGTTTTCATGATTTAAACTTACAGGCATCAGTTTAGGTATTTAGGAAATTGTCCATTTAAAACTGCTTATAAATGAGGCGAATCAGGCATGGTATCAAGTACACATGCGTAATTCCAAATATCAAAAGTCAAAGCGCACTTCATGATATTGTCGAGCTGTCTTGTGCCAATTCGTCAGAAAGTTATCCTTCAAGCGATGCGTGAGTAAGCACGTTACGGCCCAACATGGTATTGCCAGCTGACATGGAATTTGGTATCCTGTCAGACGGCAATGCAATCTAGGCTCCTGTTTTAGCTTTCCATCTGGCGAAGAGGAGCTACTATGTTCAGTATTAAAAAAAGATTTTTGTTAATCGATCCCTGTTTTGATGAGAGCAATTAAAAAAAGACAACAATTTGAAGAATTAAAAAAATATTTATTTTTTTTTGCCGAAGAGAGAACTCCCGTATTTCTTTCTTGGGCCAGTTTTCACATCGTTATTTCGTTCAGTAAACATTTTTAAGATGTTTCGTACAATCTATCATTCACTGTCGGCTTACAGTCGCGACAGCATATCTTCTGTTACATGCTTCTAAATTATTTTAGAGACGTTTAGTTCATTATTAGGTTTGAGATATTTAATCTAGAACGCTTACTTTTTTTTTTTTTTGGTAACAGTGTTAGTTAGGGGAAGCCTTATGCTCCTAACTACCTCTTTTTGTTTTGCTTTCCGTGGCAACCTGTAATTAAGGCAGCACCATCACATGTATACAATTGTCTGAATATTTCTTAGCTTTTAAGGTGTATGTTCTTGTTGGGTTTATTTATTTATTTATAAAACTTTATTGCACAAAATTTGTGTACAAAAGGCGGGCTTAATGCTAAAAGCATTCTCTACCAGCCAACCTTTGGGTGATGCAGAGATGAGAAGAGATAGGTGCCAAGTAAGAATATAAGATTGAAAAAGATAAGAGTATACTAACTGATACTAATAAAATACTTCAACAAATTAATCAAATACCTACATATATTAATACTAGATACATATTAATAATATACATAAATGAATAAATACATGATATAAAATAATAACAAATATTATATAATATATACATATATATATATATATATTATATCAAAAATTATACTAAAGGCGTTAGGATGATTCTGCCAACAATCTGCTCTAATAAATAAAATAAAAAAATAAAAAACAGCAAATATCTAATCCTAGAAATACCTATAGGTCAGAGGTAATGAAAATACTGTCTTATGACAGTCACGTTACAACTATCAGGTTCTGTGACCAAGGGGCTTACTCTGAATTTCGACATTTGATTAGTCTGTATTGATGTCGCTGTCAAATGCTTGAAAGTGACAGCGACCATATCTAAATTTCATTACATTTGACAGCGACATGAAAACCGACCAATCGAATGTCAAAATTTAGAGTAAGCCCCCAGGCGAGTGAATATTCATAGATCATCCGGCATATCCTACGAGCAACTAACCCCGGCATATCATATTCAATTTAGATTTTTACATTTAAAATTTTCAAAATGGCGGCTACCATATTTTAGTTATAAGCATTTGACAGCGATGTAAAATCGACAAGTAGATGCTACTAAAAAACCTATCTCTGTTCTGTGATGCTACTTGTAAGAAAAGATCTGTACACAATTTTTACATTGTTAAAACCGACACGAAATATCAACTGATTGATGAGCTGTGTCCGCGATAATGTCCAAATGTAAGTGAATTATTGATACACAATAATAAACTCATTTGTTCGCTTACTATAATGGTATCATATTATTATATCTGATCAAGAGCTGATCCTGTAATTAATGGTTGATTTAATCTTGATAGGAACATATAGGTTCATTAAATAAAAACTTTTTTTTTAAATGATCATCATTAAAATATATAAATTAATGACTCACTGCTGGGCACGGGTCTTCTCCAAACATTTTGGATGGAATTTAGCCTTCTATACCACGCTGGCTAGATGGTTTGGTATAGTATTTTGTTTCGAATTTTCCTTTTCTCGCAGTACTCTTATTTGCATAACGCCTCTTTACCAGAGCAACGTGACATCTAATATAAACGTTTTTTTTTATTTATCACGTTCTTGTAAAGAGGTGATAAGGTTAGTAGTCCCTTAGTCGCCTTTTACGACACCCACGGGTTGAGATGGGGTAGTGACATTATGTATTCTTAATCCGTCATTACACAGACATTTTTTTTCTATATGTTCTATATATTTGTTATACACATGTTTGTGCATGAATTTGATGCTTATGCCAACATACCGGTTACCGATATTAAAATTGGCCCTTGCCTTGGTTACTTAGTTATCGCAATGGTCTGACTACTGATAGATACGATTGGTAACAAGTACAATAACTTATAGCTAAATAAATGCCTGTATGGCAAATATTCCATATTCCTACACCAACTCCATAAAGGCATACCATAAAAAGGGTTACCTTATATAGTTCATGTTATGATGGCAGTTCGCGTGGTGACACATAGTCACTGTACCACATAATGATTTAAATTAATTAAAAATTAATGAAAACCTTTTTCCGAAAAAATTTAAAAAACATTATTTTGCATACCTAGGTGACGTGGTATAACGTGGCACCACCTGACAGCTGTCATATTATGTCAAAGTGACACAAATGATGTTGCCAATGTTTTAAACATGTTTTTTGTTTTTCTTTTTTTTATGAATATCATTTTATATTTACATTTTATTCTTGGATGTGTTTTACAAATGTTGTGTACGAACAAATAAAGGTCTTTTCTTTCTTTCTTTCTTTAATATTTTACCAACAAATATTACTTTTTCTTACGACAAAAATATTGCCACAATGATTAACGTATCAAGAAAATTAGGTTTGTATCTAAATTATATATCATTACGGCACGGATATTGAGCTATTTGTGAACGGTTGGTACGGAAATATAACTATATACCAACATTCTCGTCGAATTAAAGGACTCTACAGACCAAAGTAGTTAAATCGCAAATAGTATTTTTTTAGGAATAATCTATCCGACTCTCTTCGTTGTGACTATAGTAAGCCATGATTAATAATTATAAACACCGAGTAATGTTATTTTGTATTTCCACAGACAGCATAGCCTACTTTTTTTGGAACCCGCAACTACATATTTGAATCGGAAGTAAGAGGGAATTAGCAGGAATTATTATATGTAAGATTAAATTATTTAAAAAAAAAACCATAATATATTTTTTCTTAAAATAGGCTGCTGGGCCGTTTTGGCATATGTCATTATTGGTGTAAACTACAAATATATGTTGCTATTTCGGCGGCATACAGCTAAAGTCCCCATCACGTATTGCCGACCAACACCATGGGGTGATCAGCCCCCTGATTATGAGTTGTCGGAATATTTACGGCCCGAAATGTCAGTTTAATTAAAGTTAAAAACATAATGTTAAAGAAATAGATGGTTGTAGGAAAAAATCTTATATTAATCAGATTTTAATTTTCTATACGGTAAACAATTTTCTATACGGTAAACAATTTTCTATACGGTAAACAATTTTATAACATTAAATAACTTAAGCCGTAAAATTACGTCGTACTAAGATTCGAAAAAGTTTACGATCCGGGAGCAATCCGACGAGTCAGAATCAGGGGGAAGGTGGCCTTGCCACTAGCGTCACCGTGCCGAGTGTCGCAGGTTAGATTCCCACGCGAGACAAAATTTTTGTGTGATTCATAGATTTCTTTGTTTGTTTCAATTCTGGTTGTACCTTATGTATTCGTTAATTGTATGTTTTTAAGTCAACCGCGACACAAGGCGTTATATAGTGTGAACATTGTCTTAAAAAAAAGGCCGACGAACATTAGCGGCTTTGATGTATAGAGTCCTTTAGGAGAATAGTTTCCGTTGGAAAATGGCATCGTTTCATCACTCCCCCATGTCATTATAGCAATGCAAGCCGCAATATACCTCTCCGTATTTTTGGAATATTTTCCCGCAAGTCTGCACGTCTGGTATAAATCTCCACTCTCTGGGGTATATGTCTATTAAAGAGTTACGGTTTCGCTTACTTAACTTTGCGAGAAGACGTAAAGCGGCCGTATAAACATTTTTCTTATATCTGCTACATGAAATCATTCACAAATTTGGCAGATAAGAAAAATATGAAAACTTAGTACCTCCTTTTAAAACATTGTTTATATCCACAGATACGAAACGTTTCAGCCGCGTGCCGTATTAGTAAACAAATTTTCTATACAGTTTGCATTAGCCAATTTAAATCTATCGTAATGTGGCCGCATAGACGCGGTCCGACAAAAGCTGTGAAATTCTATGGAAAAATATAATTTTTAATCGCAACTTTATATTAAATAAACTAGAAGTCGCGCGGGGTTTCGTTCTTGTCGTTCTTTATTTGGGACAGCTCAGCTTCTTTTGAACGTAGCGTGATGTTATTAACCTATAATATAGCCTTTCTTGATAAATGGTCTATCCAAAACTAAAAAAAAATTTCAAATCGGATCAGTAGTTTCTGAGATCCTAGCGTTCAACCAAACAAACAAACTCTTCAGCTTTTTATTATTAGTATATAGATAGACTAGCGGACCCGACGAGACGTTGTCCTGCATGATATACCAATCAATTGCAGCGCCATCTGCTGGGTTTATTTGTGAATCTAAACCATCCTCGAATCCACTTGAACACATACACAAAAATTTATTCAAATCGGTTCAGCCGTTTAGGAGGAGTTCACTGTCAACACACGTACAGAAGAATTATATATATAAAAATAACCAAACCTACCTATCCAAATAATCGAAATTCGTGTCATCAAGTGAAATTTTGAGGTATATAATAATAATGTTCTGTGGACTTTGTCAGTAGGCCACCTCAATATTTATTGGTAATGAACACAAAAGCTTTCGGTTACAAAACAATTGATCTGTCTATTATGTACCGATCAATTAAAGAAGATTGAATCGCTAACAATCATCGATACAAGTCACAATAAATCGTTACTTCGTCGATACAATACCGATGGTTATTAATCAAATCTCTCTTATCTTTGTTAATTATCTTTTCTTCTACGTATATTCCTGTCATAATTCCAATAGGTTCAATATAATGAAGCCCAACAATGCTGGAGCTCGTCTTGCGAACAATAACTCCCAATTACTGGTTTGCATGTAAAAATAAGAACGCGTAAGTATTCTTTTGTACGAAGAATATGCATGGTATTTTCCGAATCTTTGTATGATGCGGTATTTTTATGATGAATAGATTGTACGTTGTTTGATGAACAATACTAGGAAGTGCGCGCAATAAAGCGAAATGGAAAATAATATAATATACGGGTAAGTACGGTACTTTTTAATGCGGGAGGTACTTACATAATAAGTAAAGTGGGTCGTTTAAATATATAGAATAGGTTTTTAAATGCTTTCTCAAGTACCCATTAAGTCTACCTACTATTGATAAAATCTTTAAGTTACGAATGATAAATGTAGACTTGGTTAGCAAGCATTAAACAGCTTCATCTGTTGTCTTCTATAGACGACGAGCAGAACATGTGCCTTATTCTGGCAGCCCAAACTAAGACGCTTAATTTTTGCTGTCACTTCAATTACTATTCAATCCAACAATATACTTTCGCATTAACAATGGCTTGTCATTAATTTCATCACTACACTTGGCATTTCGATATTCAATTGTTGGTTGTTATCGTTTTCAAATGTTTGAAAATGACATATTTAAATATTGAAACATTAGATAGCAAAATCTAAATTGAAGAATTAAATATCCAGATTAGAAGTTACGACTTCTAATCTGGATATTATTATTTTATTCGACAATTTAGATTTTGCTATCCTGTATGGTAAAGTCTAAATTGTAAAGATAGTTTTCAACTGCAATCCTGTGGCTAGATTGGATGAATTTTATCTAAAATCCAAATAAGGTCGAATATTATTGACCTCAAACTGTCATATATGTCATATAGATAAGGGATCTTTTTATACTGGTTATTGGCATTTTGTAAGATATTCGACTGGAGCTAAATCTTCGAAAATATCTGACTTTGTTTATCAATATTTAGGTCAATCGTTTGGACCGATCGTCTTCCAAACCTTGCAGTAGGTAAGTTTTGAATGTTTGTTTTAACTTGCGACAAATATTCCATTTTCGAAACTAGGGAATTTGACGTTACTAGCGTATTTTTCACGTCAGAGTTAAACTTAAAGTGGAACATTGACATCTATGCTACGTTGTTTTATATTGTATAAAAGTTACAATAAAAATCTAGTCAAGTATAATAAAAAGTACGAGTTGAGATCCAATCGATGTGTTCAACTGAAAATGAAGTAAGGAACTGTAATCAGAGTGCCAACGCAGTCCCGATATTCGATTGATCGAGTTGTCAAATGTTTGAAAATGGTAGCGAGCATATTTAAATTTCCAAACATTCGATGTCGGTATTCAAATAGATTATCTCGAAGTTCAATTTTTCAAATAGACCTTTATGTTTTTTATTTCAATTCGTTTTAAATGGCGTGATAGATACGAGTTATATTCGTACACAATTTTATCTCGATTTGATAAAAATAATATTTTTATACTTACGAGAACCACAGAGCGCTCGAATGATAAATTAATCTTTAAGTATATATACGTATAAAAAACTAAACAACTCAAAGATGCTTTTTCTGTTCCATTAACCTTATAAGATTAGAGCTACGGAAGTTTTTTTATAAACACAGCTATTATTAAGCAATTAGGAAGTCGATTCTTAAAATTGCTGGATTTAGGAAGGAAAAGTCTTAAGTTAATTTGGATGTATATTCACTTAAGTGCTCTTTGGAACTTGATATCTCATTAAATTATCCGAATTCGCTGATATTTAGCTGTTAAGTTGATCATAAAAGTAGACTTAGAACTTTTATGGACGTTAATTTATTTACCTGATGTTAAACATCAAGACTAAGGAATACATTCTTAAATTTTGCATGAATTTACCATTTTGTTTTTTAACTTCTGTGGGATCCATTTTGAAAACAATTAAGTATACATTTATTACTTATTGAATTTTTATTATTCGAAATCGTTCGTTTCTATTATAATATATATCTTAACCCATTTACAGCGACCGATCTTTATAAAGATCAAAAATATACATAAAAAATAACATCAATTAATTTATATTTTTGACAGCAGAGTTTTAGATCCTTATTTACCAATTCGTGTAATAAGCATTTGACCGTGTTTCGGAGTGTAATTTGTTACAGTAAAATTATTATTTATAAGCGTATTTGCATCTTGAATTAATTTCTTAAAATTAACTTTCGAGGTGTCATCTAAACAATAAGTTTTTATAGAGTTATTTCGGATTGAAACACATTTGAAGTATGATTTTTATAAATTTATAACCTCTATAATGAATCTTTGGAAAAAAAGAGACTTGCTTCCTGTTTTTTTTTTTGAAAAATGATTATAAATTTTATGATCGTTATAACGATCGGTAGTAATTTGGGGATGCATTTAGATTTCGTATCAAGACAACTGTCTCTAAACGAAATCATTTATGAAATGGAATAATTAGATTATGTAATCCAATTTTCCAAGAAATATAACTATTTTACCCCTTGATAACGTGAATGCTTATATCACAAATGATGATTCTGTGAGGAAGTTGTAATTTTGATCAATTTTTCAGGTTTGATACACATTTCATGGGTGTGTAAGTATTGAGGTTTTTAGCTAAGGGCTCTTACAGAGATAGAATACATGTCGTTCGACAGTGATGACGACAGTGGACCTTTCTCTTCTTTAGCAAAAAGGAGACGAACTAACGAAGACCCTCCTATTGAGGAAAATATCCAACCTGAGCCATCTAGTTCTATTCTAGTTATTGATAGGACGTAATTGTTCTTTTTGTTGATTCTACCGTAACAATCAATCAAAGCATACTTGGAGAAATAGCCAAAATACATCAGACAGGATCGGTCTGATAAATTTTGGCGACTTCTCCAAGTGTCTAATGACAAGAAAATGAAAGGCGATATCTTCAAATACCCTGCATACCTAATAAATTAATTGTAAGGTCAATGATGGTGTTCCCTAAAAACTACAGGGAAATTGCATGCTAAGACAGAATTGACTATCTAGTAGAAGTACTAGAGTACAATTATTCTCAGCTTTGTTGTGTTTTTTACAAAAAGAACTCTTTGTCAAAACATACGAACTTCACTCTTTTGAAGTGCAAAGCTCATTTACACCCTAAACCGTGCTTTGTGACTTACAATACTCTTACATAAATAGACCAATTACTTAATTTTTTTTTCAGATAAGGAATAAAGCCTTTTTCTTGCAAAAATAGATATTGTGTCTCTCTAACGAAATAATAGTACTAGCATGAGTGAACCTACCCGCCTATTACTACCGATCGTTATAACGATCCACATTTTCCGAGATTTCCCGATAACCCTGATTTTTTTTTCTATTTTTACACATTTACTATAGGCATGAAGGTAACAATATCTGAAAATTAGAAAGATACGAGCCAAAAATTTGTTTCAGTAACAACTGGGTTAAGAGGGTTCATACAGAAATCCATGAAATCACGAGATTTCCACGTTCGCTACAGAATATGTCTTTATATGTAGCGAAGTAATTTTTGGCATACATAGACAACAGTTTTCTTGTCTAAAAAGTGTATTAAGAAAAACAGACTATTTATTATTAGTATTTTAGTTAGAACAGTTCTTTCGCACAGCGTTTTAAGAAATTCTACGAAACAAGCCTACTTTCAGATTCGCTAGGGACTAAAGTAATTGAAATGCATAGAAAAAAAAGCTTGTTTTAAGGTCTACATATAGTCCTTTAGTTAGTGTATTGAAAAAATATTAGAAATATTCATTTTTTTATAACTAAAATTTAAGAACTAAAATTTTTAAAAACGTTGAACTTTGATCAAGTTTGATTATAATTTTGGTACACTATATGTGTTTAAAAAGTCGATTTTTTTACATTTAATTATTAAACAAGATGTTGTCATTCATAAACGTCCATAATATTTTCGAAATCCCTTTAGGAATATTTTAAAATGATTTTTGAAAAGAGCCTAAAAACGCCTTATATTTCGGCGCACAGGCCGTGAGAAATCAGTACCGGCTGAGGCCTTCTAGAGAGAGGACGTAACGCTTTGCTTCCCGCGCTCCCGGTCCGATGTTTACGTAATATTTGTATATTTCAAGAGAGTTCAATACCAGTTGATACTTTGTTATGGAATTTTTTTTTTATTAAAGATCAAATTATTAACTTTGCTGTTTTTGGGCTGATGAACTCTAAAATCGATATCTGACGATCCCATTGGTCACTTGGCATAGTTCTGAAGTCAAAATTTTAAAAATGACCGCCATCTTGAACTTTGTTGTTTTTGGGCTGAGTGATACCAAAATCGATATTTGACGATCCCATTGGTCACTGGGCATAGTTCTAAAGTCAAAATTGTAAAAATGCCCGCCATCTTGAACTTTGTTGTTTTTGGGCTGAGTGATACCAAAATCGATATTTGACGATCCCATTGGTCACTGGGCATAGTTCTGAAGTCAAAATAGTAAAAACGCCCACCATCTTGAACTTTGTTGTTTTTGGGCTCAGTGATACCGAAATCGATATCTGACTATCCCATTACTCATTGGGCATAGTTCTGAAGTCAAAAATGTAAAAATGCTCGCCATCTTGAACTTTGTTGTTTTTGGGCTGAGTGATACCATAATCGATATTTGACGATCCCATTGGTCACTGGGCATAGTTCTGAAGTCAAAATTGTAAAAATGCCCGCCATCTTGAACTTTGTTGTTTTTGGGCTGAGTGATACCAAAATCGATATTTGACGATCCCATTGGTCACTGGGCATAATTCTGAAGCCAAAATTGTAAAAATGCCCGCCATCTTGAACTTTGTTGTTTTTGGGCTGAGTGATACCATAATCGATATCTGACGATCCCATTGGTCACTTGGCATAGTTCTGAAGTCAAAATTTTAAAAATGACCGCCATCTTTAACTTTGTTGTTTTTGGGCTGAGTGATACCAAAATCGATATTTGACGATCCCATTGGTCACTGGGCATAGATCTAAAGTCAAAATTGTAAAAATGCCCGCCATCTTGAACTTTGTTGTTTTTGGGCTGAGTGATACCAAAATCGATATTTGACGATCCCATTGGTCACTGGGCATAGTTCTGAAGTCAAAATAGTAAAAACGCCCACCATCTTGAACTTTGTTGTTTTTGGGCTCAGTGATACCGAAATCGATATCTGACTATCCCATTACTCATTGGGCATAGTTCTGAAGTCAAAAATGTAAAAATGCTCGCCATCTTGAACTTTGTTGTTTTTGGGCTGAGTGATACCATAATCGATATTTGACGATCCCATTACTCATTGGGCATAGTTCTGAAGTCAAAAATGTAAAAATGCTCGCCATCTTGAACTTTGTTGTTTTTGGGCTGAGTGATACCATAATCGATATTTGACGATCCCATTGGTCACTGGGCATAGTTCTGAAGTCAAAATTGTAAAAATGCCCGCCATCTTGAACTTTGTTGTTTTTGGGCTGAGTGATACCAAAATCGATATTTGACGATCCCATTGGTCACCGGGCATAGTTCTGAAGTCAAAATTGTAAAAATGCCCGCCATCTTGAACTTTGTTGTTTTTGGGCTGAGTGATACCAAAATCGATATTTGACTATCCCATTGGTCACCGGGCATAGTTCTGAAGTCAAAATTGTAAAAATGCCCGCCATCTTGAACTTTGTTGTTTTTGGGCTGAGTGATACCAAAATCGATATTTGACGATCCCATTGGTCACTGGGCATAGTTCTGAAGTCAAAATAGTAAAAACGCCCACCATCTTGAACTTTGTTGTTTTTGGGCTCAGTGATACCGAAATCGATATCTGACTATCCCATTACTCATTGGGCATAGTTCTGAAGTCAAAAATGTAAAAATGCTCGCCATCTTGAACTTTGTTGTTTTTGGGCTGAGTGATACCAAAATCGATATTTGACGATCCCATTGGTCACCGGGCATAGTTCTGAAGTCAAAATTGTAAAAATGCCCGCCATCTTGAACTTTGTTGTTTTTGGGCTGAGTGATACCAAAATCGATATTTGACGATCCCATTGGTCACCGGGCATAGTTCTGAAGTCAAAATTGTAAAAATGCCCGCCATCTTGAACTTTGTTGTTTTTGGGCTGAGTGATACCATAATCGATATCTGACTATCCCATAGCTCATTGGGCATAGTTCTGAAGTCAAAATTGTAAAAATGCCCGCCATCTTGAACTTTGTTGTTTTTGGGCTGAGTGATACCAAAATCGATATTTGACGATCCCATTGGTCACTGGGCATAGTTCTGAAGTCAAAATAGTAAAAACGCCCACCATCTTGAACTTTGTTGTTTTTGGGCTCAGTGATACCGAAATCGATATCTGACTATCCCATTACTCATTGGGCATAGTTCTGAAGTCAAAAATGTAAAAATGCTCGCCATCTTGAACTTTGTTGTTTTTGGGCTGAGTGATACCAAAATCGATATTTGACGATCCCATTGGTCACCGGCAGTGGCGTGCCTAGGGTTTAAGGATAAGGCAAGCCCGTTATACCTACCTACCTATGCTTTTTACCCGACTACTCCAGAATAGGCAGAAGGCTATTTTTGTACTTAAATATAATAAAATGAAAAGTAAACAAACCTGACTGCGCTGGAAAGGCGATGGGTGTAATGTTTTTTTATGGATTTTGTTCAATTTCTCTTACATGTTGATAGAGGGTCGCGCCGCGCGCCGCGCCGCCCCGCCAAAGCTCATTGAAGGTACCTATGCTAGTGCTTGATTGAATATACCTAATAAACAATCAGCATTGCATACATGCATACCTTCGGTGGCTTTGAAAAAAGCCCTTTGGTTTCCTTGAGTAAACGAAGATAGCTAAGTAAGTAGGTAGTTGACCCTTGCCTGACTATACGAAGACCTATGAGACTACCTATTATTTATATTCTAAATTTTCTCGTCTGTCTTTCTTGAGAAATTACTTAATTACGTAAGAATAAAATGTTGGTAAACGTTTTAATTCTGCCAACAACTGCTTTTCAATAGCTATCATTGATATTATTTCTTAGATAAGTATGAATAGGTACATTTAAAGAGATAAAAATACGCGTTCAGCGAAGAACTACATAGCCGTAATAGTTACAACAAGATATGTTAACTTTATAAACTCGGGCAAGGCAACTTCGAGGTTATTCTCATTAATAAAATCAAATATAAACAAAGAACAAAGTTCAAAAATTTTACCTTTTCTTCGCCCATCAAAAGTTGAACACATTTTAATCCTCACAAGGAACAATAATTATTACTTGCATTGTTGTATGTCACTAAATACAAAAGAATCACTTTAAAATCTTACAATTAACAATTTTTAAAGTAAGTAAACATTAAAACCAAAACTTTTCGTCCTGTCAAACAAATGAACTGAGTGAAGTTAGTAGACGCGAGTACGCATGCGCGGCCGCGGCATTTCACTTCCATAGTCGACAACTTCATACATAAAGCCCGGCTTATAATTTCATACTGATTGATATATAAATTAACCTAGTTATATTTCAATAATCGACAGTTTCTCTATAGGTTAGAAAGAGAGATCCGACGGTGGTCAAAAGCCTCATAACAAGCCAGTGCGGGTGAGCGAGATAGAAAAAAAAGTTGTTGCGCTCAGCGCGCGCCTCTCTAACTCTCGTTCTCGCTTGATGCTTCATCAGTCACCGAGTCAAATGTACTCTGTGCACCGAGTCACTGCTCTCGCTCGCGCTTGGAAATAAGCGCGCGAATTTTAAAATAGATAATGGTTTGAATTAGATATTTTTGATCGAGCATTTTAGTAGGGCAAGCCGGGCTTTTGGGCTTGTATGAACGTACCGCCACTGGTCACCGGGCATAGAGTTCTGAAGTCAAAATTGTAAAAATGCCCGCCATCTTGAACTTTGTTGTTTTTGGGCTGAGTGATACCAAAATCGATATCTGACGATCCCATTAGTCACATATCCTTAGCAACTTTATAAGCCAAGCTAAGGGCTCAGCAACACCATGTCGTCTGCATAACTAAGATTATTTACACACACATCATCCACAAAACAGCTGACATGTGTGCTGCTAAGCTCCTCAACTAGGTCATTGACATAAATGTTAAAGAGACGAGGGGATGTCAATCCTCCCTGTCTCACTCCACATAGTTCTGTAGTCAAAATTTGTAAAAATGCCCGTCATCTTGAACTTGAATTTTGACTTCAGAACTATGCTCGGTGACCAATGGGATCGTCAAATATCGATTTTGGTATTACTCAGCCCGAAAACAACAAAGTTCAAGATGGCGGACATTTTTACAATTTTGACTTCGGAACTATGCCCAATGAGTAATGGGATAGTCAGATATCGATTTCGGTATCACTCAGCCCAAAAACAACAAAGTTCAAGATGGTGGGCGTTTTTACAATTTTGACTTCAGAACTATGCCCAGTGACCAATGGGATAGTCAGATATCGATTTTGGTGTCAATCAGGCCAAAAACAACAAAGTTCAAGATGGCGGGCATTTTTACAATTTTGACTTCAGAACTATGCCCAGTGAACAATGGGATCGTCAAATATCGATTTTGGTATCATTCAGCCCAAAAACAACAAAGTTCAAGATGGCGGGCATTTTTACAATTTTGACTTCAAAACTATGCGCAGTGACCAATGGGATCGCCAAATATCGATTTTGGTATCATTCAGCCCAAAAACAACAAAGTTCAAGATGGCGGGCATTTTTACAATTTTGACTTCAGAACTATGCCCAATGAACAATGGGATTATCAGATATCCATTTTGGAGTCAATCAGCCCAAAAACAGCAAAGTTCAAGATGGTGGACATTTTTACAATTTTGACTTCAGAACTAGGCCCAGTGACCAATGGGATAGTCAGATATCGATTTTGGTATCAATCAGCCCAAAAACAACAAAGTTCAAGATAGTGGGCATTTTCACAATTTTGACTTCAGAACTATGCCCAGTGACCAATGGGATCGTCAGATATCGATTTTGGTATCACTCAGCCCAAAAAAAACAAAGTTCAAGATGGCGGGCATTTTTATAATTTTGATTTCAGAATTATGCCCAGTGACCAATGGGATCGTCAGGTATCGATTTTGGTATCAATCAGCCCAAAAACAACAAAGTTCAAGATGGAGGGCATTTTTACAATTTTGACTTCAGAACTATGCCCAGTGATCAGTGGGATTGTCAGATATCGATTTTGGAGGCGATCAGCCCAAAAACAACTAAGTTCAAGATGGCGGACATTTTCACCACTTTGACCTCAAATAGTCACATTCATCATCATATCAGCCGCAGTTATTATTTATATTATTTATTATTGAGAAATTAATTGTTAGTCTTATATAAAATTAATTGTATTTTTCTTTCTTTCTAATAAAATTGTATTTTAATTGTTTATAGAATACAATACGATTAATAACAATTAATTATTGATTAATTTAATTTGAAATTTTGTCCTATCCAACTTTAACAAAATACGAGGTTAGAAAATACCAAACTCATTAGTACGCGCTATATTGTTGTACCACACAGCATTAGAGAAGTGTACATGTTTCGGCTCTGTGTGCGTAATTTAAAAACCTATTTGCGAGCAACTTGAAAATGTATGAACCCTCTTAATTAAAATTTACAAAAACAATTTATGTTACATGTGTAAGAACTGAAACGTTAAAATATTATGTGCCGCCATCATCTCTTTAAGTATTTTATAGCTTCTCTTTTAATATAGGACTTTGAGCTTTATTGCATACTAGCTTTCGCCCGCGCCTCTGCTTTTGTGTACACCTATAATTGGCATTAGAACAGTATCTAGTCTTACTCATAATTTTAGGAACTAAATATATATAGCTGTTGGTGTGCCATATTAAATAAATAAGATACAAAATTAAGAACTGATCAATAAAGATTTTTTCTACAACCATCTATTTTTTTAACAGTATGTTTTTTAACTTTAAACAAACTGGCATTTCTGGCCGAAAATTTTCCAATACCTTAGAATCAGCGGGCAAAGAAGCTGCAAAATCTTTACAAAAGTAAGATCAAAGCGCACTCGTTCTGTTTCAAACAATATACAATCGTACGACTACGTACCAGTTAACACTAAAATGTCGTTTGTTGTTCAGCTATAATTAACTTTGTTGAATGAAAACCACGTTTCGTACGTTTGCCGTTCACTACCGCTCTATTTGTGCAGCTAGATGATACAGGATATCGAATAATGGAATCGGATTCGGATGTTTAGGTATTTGCTTTTGAGCGCATATAAAATTGTTTGTCAATTATGTATTGCCTTGTTTTTTTCGTTTATTTCATAGCGATAGGTATATCGATAAAACATACAGGAAAACTTGCTAAGTTATAACATAATTTATTAATTTACATAAACCATTGGTAGGGGCAAAACTGGGCAAAAAAAAAACACAAAATTTCGTCAGCTATCGTTATTATCCAAATAAATAAGAACGATAGCTGACGAAATTTTGTGTTTTTTTAGATTGAGGTTAACCCCAAAGTTATTATTAATTAAATTCCACTGTATATAAATTTAACCAACTACACAATAATATCGAAACCAACTAATTGAATTCACCAATTCTAACTATATATATTTGAATGAATCTGACTCGTTCACTTGTAGAACGAAATAAAACCACGAACGTTGATGGGTTGAATAATTAATTACTATCGAGTGTGAACGAATGAAATGATAATGAATATGAAGCTATAGTGCATTGAGTTCATTTCTCTGTGATGTTGTATTGTTGAAAAGTCCCGAACGATACAAGGCTAGTTTCTTAGTAAGGTGTTGTTTCATGATTCTTGGTGAACTGTGTTTTTACCAACGACGGAACGGAGACGTTATATGCGTTTGGGGTGAGAGATTGTGTGTTTGTGTGTTCCCACATAATGCCATTGTGCCAGGTTATTTATCATCTTGGCAGCTAATAAGTGATGCAACTGATTTTTTTACCATTCTGCGCTTTTACCATTTTGCTCTTTTAACTTTGTGCGCTTTTACCATTTTGCTCCTTTAACATTTTGCTCTTTTACCATTTTACCAGTGCTTACCATTTTGCGCTTTGAACATTATGCGCCCAAAGGGCCATGTTAAGTCCTATGCCTATTTCCCCTATTACAGCGTGTGTGAAAAACGACTGTAGATGAAAATATACAAATAAATCAATTGACAGTAAGCTAGTATATTCTATTGTACAGTCCATGTACCAACCAGTCTGTGTACCAACGTCGGTTTTTAATTTTTTTTTTAATATTTTTGACTATTATAACATTACACAACTAAAATTTGACGACAAAGATCGCGCGTTTTTTTTATACATACCTATCTAAGGACACTTGGGTTTTTGAGAAAAATCTAACAATACCTTAATTGTCAAAATCCATCCAGCCATTTGAAAGAAACGTGGGAATAAAGAAATTTACAACATACAATACAAGATACGCGTGTAAAACAATACCCTTCCTGGCAGTCGAGTAAAAAACCATTCTAATATCACGATATTAAATCTAATTACTGTGTCACAAAAGCTAATTTACAAGAACAGCAACACATAACTCTCGACTTTATAACACTACAAGCTAGTTATCTTTTATCTAACGTCGTCGTACGTGACTTGAGCTCCAACCCTTGTTTATATTCTAACATATAATAAGACTTTTACATAGAATATAAACGTTGAAGTTATATTATTTGCCGCTTTGGTCAGCATTCATTTAGGAGCATTTTAAGGCAGATCATTGCATTTTAAGGTAGATACTACAATGGCCGCTGATGTCATATCAGGTTCCAGCGGTCACCCGTTGACGAAGTGACGGTGCACAGCGGAATTTAGTGGGTTTTCCGGTCCGTAGGGTTCTTGGGTTCTTCTCCGGGTTCTTTGCTCTTTCCTGTACGGGGTGGTGTGAGTAATGTATTCCACATTGAAAAAAAAACACAAACAATAAGTAATGGTAAAATTTTAAATAAAAAATTGAAATAAACAAATTAAATAAATAAATTTGTAAAATTCATTCTAATATTCCATTTCAGTGCTCTTCAAACTAAAAAAGCTACACATGTATGGATCTGGAAGATCTAATTTGTCTATTTCTTGTAAACTGATATCCATAAAAATGACATTTAATTCTTCCTTTGACGGATTGAATGACGTAATGAAAGTAGCAATCTAAAAATTATCTTAAATATATATTTTTTTTAATAACAAAGATACTAGCCATCTAGTTCAACTGGTAGGTATAATGTACCTAAGGCAAACATTCATTCAAAGGATTGCAAGATTCTCTATGGTGGTCAGTAGTCAAAAAATATTATTATAAGGCATTTATTTGTTAATTTTTTGGATGTGTGCAAAATTTTTGCGGGCGTTAGTTTGAAATTACCTGTAACGATAAGGTTTTGTATAATTAAAATTACTGTTTTTGATTTGAAAAGAGATTTTCTGTCTACATACGAAATCTGTTTGATGTATGTCAATGTGAGGAAAAGAGAGAAATCATCGTAACATTCAACATGGAAATAATTATTATCAGTGTTTGTAATTTCAAAATTTCCATTAACATTCCTTGTTGATGAAATTCAAATTCAAATTGATGTATTATTTGTTAATTTCGTGCATGCTAATTTCCATCGCTAAGGGCCCATCCTGTGGGATCGGGTGCTTTGACTTGATATTTCATTAGATACGTATACAGTACTATGAAGTCTATAAAAATGCAATTAAGGGATTGGGTCGTTTAATTATATGGCTACGCTTCATGACAGTAAGGAAGCAGATATCTATTATACTACTAGAAACTGTAAAGAAAAGGCGAGAAAATAAAATTTTCATTCAGTGAAGCTGCATTAAGCACGTAAACAGTTAATGGATAAATTTGATCTAAGGGACGTCCACCCGCGTAGCTTAGATGGCAGACCACTGCACACGGAATGGCAGGGTCGCGGGTTCAAGTCCCGTCGTGGGTTTGAATTTTTCCATTACTTGTTTAGCATTTTTTAATGCATTAATTGAAGTAAACTATTGAAGTAAACTACTAAATTAAAGTGATGATGATATATTGTCAGCTACTTATAAGGTTTGACGCTATATTATGTAAACTTTATGTTGTGATATTCCTATATATACAGTCAAAAATACTGAACCTAACTAAAACACGAGATACATTTTAACAAGAAAATAACTTTCTCAAAAAGATAGCTGATAAAATATAACAAGTAACAAGCCTCCGGCAAGATATCTGTCGGGTTCACGCGACGCGTCCCACCAAATCACATTCTGTCATAAGTGACAGATATCCCTAGTGAATATACGGCTTTACTTGTACACCGTACTTCTAACCAGCAAAATTATTCAAAACGGCTTACGCTTAGCTCCTAGTTTTCTGTTTGCCGACCGTAATTTATCTCCAAAGTTAAAGCACGTGGTACGACGTAGGGTTATCTATCCTATTTTCCTTAGATCTTGTTTGCTTGGGCTATAACCTCCATCAGCTGATCTTATGAACTGAAGATTATATGGACTTAGCTTGCAAACTGTTGCTCTAATGGCACGGTTATACTGTGGTTACATGTTAATACGCTAGCTAAGATTTTGTTATATATGACAATGATATTAAGGTGAGTTTAGAATTAATTTTCCGAGGTTTACGTTAGTTTATTTGACAAGGATTATTCTCACCTAAATAAGTTTTGATTACATTTGTTTTATGTCCTTAGAGGCTTCCCTTCTGTTGTGTAGCTATGGCTTATGAATTATGATTCATGACGATAAACTTGATACAAAATCTTTACGATTCTTTTAAATAATAAGATATAATTTTAATCGATACATCTGTAATTATAAATCGATTAAAACTCACAGAACAGTTGCTAATGTCCCAATCTGATAAAACCCATAATCGTAGGCACGGTTATCCATAAATGCTATTACCGAAGTTTAATCATTATCCGTACTGTTACCAATTTCCACCTCGATGATATCTATTTTAAAATACTTTTCTAAATATGATTCTAGCGTTCGATTTTTAATTATCCATATTTTCAAAGTGTAAAACACACACATTAATGCTATTTGAATTAAGAATATCATACTAAAAGTCACGCGGGCCTTCTTATCCGTCGCTTTTGTTTGACCACTGCTCAGCTCCTATTGGCCGTAGCGTGATGTTATATAGCTTATAACCTTCCTCGATAAATGCGCTATCTGATACTAAATTTTTTAAAGAATTCTTCAAATGGGATCAGTAGTTCCTGAGATCCTAGCGTTCAAACAAACAAACTCTTTAGCTTTATAATATTAAGAATAGATATAGAAATTTTATTATTTTTATATTTATTATTATGTCAGTTATACAACTAACATACGCCAGGCATAAACAGACTGGGCTGCATAAAACTAAAATCGTTCTATAATATAAATCAAACAATTATGTAAAATACAATAATCTACATAATGTCCATAAACGTATGAAATTATTCATACAATTACACTTATCTGACGTCATGAGGGCACTTGGCCTAATCACGGGTCCCAAATGTGCCCTAAAATGCTAAATGAGAACAATAAAAAGTTATGCACGGTCCCACAGTCCCAACACTGCTGGCCAGCTTCAATGGAGAAGAGTTCCGCATGAGTTGAATATTCATGTTCATAGTAAAATTTAATTAAAAGACATATTCAACATCAAATTGCATATTATGAAGACGAGTTGATAAAATTATTCGTTTAACTAACAGAGAAGTTAAAACTACTGAACTGTGTTTTGGGTAGCGTAGTTGATTTCTTCTGAATCTTCGAGATTTCATCCCAACGCTAGATGCGTTGGGATGAAATCTCGAAGATTCAATTTCGAACATCACTGTTGAGATCACAGTACCTAGTGCGAGATTCCAAACGCGTTCGATCGTGACAACGTAAACTACAATTTGTATGAAGTAAGAATGGCGCAATAAAATTCCGGTGTAGGGTAGCCGGTGTGGATGCGGGCGGCACAAAATCGCTCGCTGTGGCAGAAATTAGGTGAGGCCGATTTTCAACAGTGGACGTCATTGGGCTGATATGATGTAGATGATGATATGACGATGAATTATGACGCCCTCTAGTGACAATATTCATATTTATTCAATTTCTTCTTACAAAAAAGTGACGTTGTCACTATCGATTGCGGTTAGGCACAGTTAGTTGCAAAAAAAAAAAAACTCGCTGTAGGTCCTCTGGTTTGTTTGGCCAAACTTATAAATAATTATCAAGAAAATTTACAGAATATCTTAATATTTGGTCAAGGTTACGTGTCCGTCCATTCCCGTTTTAATTTCTAATCGAAGTTAAAAAGAAAATTCTAGAAATAGAACTCGCAAAAAACCATTACTGCAAAATCAACAAATAAAGTGTACGAGATTCACTGAGTTGACTTTGACTTCGACAGTTTTATGTCCAACATTTCCACTAGAGCTGACCTGGCGTTTGTCAGGAAACGTCGCGTGTCGACATCCTTATCCTATTTTAATGACCCGGAGATCAAGTTGCCGTGGAAAATATAAGTGGGCCCTTGAAATGAAATTTCATTTTTCTTTATATTTTTTTGTCAATTTTCCCCTATCAGTATGTCAGTTCTGTAATTTATGGTTATTGAATATACTAACTTGACATAGGATTTGTCCTAGACTTGTTTACAGGCTGAAGCGAAACCACACTTCATTTATTTATTGATTTTATTTGATAAAGCTACGTACGCAATGATGTATTGAAATTCTACTGCCCGTTTATTAATAATCAATTGCTCTCATCTCGTTTTGGTGTAGTCCTGGCTTTAAGAACAAATCTTTTATTCGCATTAACATACATTTATCTCTACAATACCATCAACGATAATGACCAAAAAAAATCAAGATACCGTTCATGTTTGAGAACATTCCATTTTAAATTCTATAGGTCAATTTATTCGTAATTACAGCTCTAATGTCTGTGAAAGAATCTAGTGTCTAGACTTTAATGGTGTACCAACAAAGACTTGTGAATGTATACTATAGAGACTTTGAAATAACTGTACAACGAAATAAAGCTAGTATGTTTTTTGTACTACTAATGTTATTAATTTTGTTTTGATACTTGATGTTAATAGGACAGAGATTTATTTGTATTTTGAATGGCTCTTTCCTAGTATTAAGGTTTAACAAAGTGGTTAAGACGGATGGATAATTGGATATGTTACTTATTAACGCCAAATCAGTAACAGTATATGTTTGACACGCAGAAAAAATATAGTCTGAATAAGCACATTATTAAAAAAAAATATATTTTTTTTTTTGGGACGGGTAGCGACCACTGTCTTTGACTGTCAGTCAATCATGATAGTCAGAATAAGTCCGACCGTCAGCTCTACAACACGTGGTGATGTGTTGACAAGGTTTTCTTATAGTGATTAATACTTATAGTTAATATTAATTGTGATAGTAAACACCACACTTTCTTAAAATGAAACTAAACGTTTTGCGTAAAACATCCCTGCTTACTGTTTTTGCTATATTCTAAAGTACAAATAAGGAACGAGTCCAGCCTGTGTTTTCTACTTTATGGATTATGGAGAGATGCCAGAGGCCATTCGAGAATCTTTATACGTTTTCGTATACTAAAGGACCTTTATACAGTTTCGTATACAGACAATGGACTGTCTGTCCTTTACACCACTGTGAAATTAAATTTCAACAAGTTAGATATGTTTCCATTCTTTCAAATGGACGTAATTCAAAAACCGATACATTTTTTAAATTAAAACTATAGCCACGGGTTTCTATTCTATTTTCACGGCACAGAGAACACACAGGACAAAACACATACATCACATCATTCTTAAAGTTAAATATAAATATAAATTTCCCGGATTAAATAAGGAAAACTCAAATCTCATGCCTTAATTAAATTTATTGAAGGTTCTGCAATCCACAAATAAGCACGTTATCTTCGAAGCGTCTTATCATTAAGATATCAGATTCCAAGTCGGCATTTTCTAATAACGTGTCAGAAAACGACACTCGACAATTACTCTCCTTTGATAAGCGGGGATGATATTACAACCAATAAATTTGTACGTCCAAACAAATAGTGTCTATAAAACACTTTATAGGCACAGTAAATAAAGCAAGTTTATCGTGACGAACGTTATTGGAAGGGGAAACAATTGATGACGTCAACAAACTATTTTTATGGAATTAGGTTTTTTTGGGTTATGATGATAAATAGAACAATCTCATAGAGAGGTGGTGAGCAAAAAGGAGTAAGATTTCATCATTTCAGAGCACTTAAAGTCAAATTGTCCCAAAAAGCAGAAACCGACTTCAAGTTTTATACCTACATGCTATACTAACATATAAGATAAATATACAAAATTAAACAGAAAGTTCTCAATAAAAGTTGAAACTAAAATTTCAAGTTTTCTAAACTGCGGAATCAATATTAATAAAATAAAATGAGACCACCTCTGAAATATGACCTAGTTATTATAAAAATAATCATGAAAATCCATTCATAATTGGCCGAGTAACCGCGTAACAAACATTTTAAAAAAAAACATACAGTCGAAAAATCAAGTGACGTTTACTGTCATAAGCATGTCGGTAGTGGGAATAGGTTCGTTCGTACATTTGCTTCCTAGTCGTCGCATGCGCTGGTTGTA
This sequence comes from Laspeyria flexula, assembly GCA_905147015.1. Classification (NCBI taxonomy): domain Eukaryota; kingdom Metazoa; phylum Arthropoda; class Insecta; order Lepidoptera; family Erebidae; genus Laspeyria; species Laspeyria flexula. The sequence continues at coordinate 12,109,449 of LR989960.1, read as the reverse complement.
TGCACTGAAGAGGCAGTGACCAATAGTAATCCGTCTGAATCTGTGGCATATTAAGTATATAATAATATTCACAATTTATTATGTATAAGTAAGGATGTAGTATAAGGTAGAACTTTACAAGCTTAAGAAGTTATAAGCTTCCTTCAAATACAAATATGCCACATCATCAATTATAAAGTTTCTACGAAATTCGCATGAATTTATATAGTTAGAATTAAGCATAACTGAAAAGTTCTTTGACAATGAAATATGAATGTCGGAACAAAAGAAACGGTGCGAATTTGTTAGTAAAATATTAATTAGTCGCAAAACATCGTGCTGAATGTAACAGCGCTAACAAAAATCGTACTTTGACGACTAACTTGTACTTTATAATAAAACGCTGAGTCAAGCCGTCAAATATATAGCTTAGTATTAATAATAAATAGACCAGTGAACCCCATTACTATTTCAAGTATGCGTTTGTATATTTACTATCCTTTTGTCTTTGTTGTAAGAATTATGGATGCCTGGTATTTTGATTCTGCTGAGCGTAATTTTCGTGATGCGAAAACGATAGGATGTTTAGTGTAGCTATTTTATGGTATGGCAAGAAAAAAAGGTCGATCTTCTTCTATACGATTCAATCATCTTAATATTATTTAATTATAAATGTCAAAGCTTGGGTAGACTCTCCCAAGCTGACAGTTTATAAAACGTTACATTAATATGGATACTTATGGGAACACACAAAGGTCTTAATTACCTATTTATGGGATCGTATTTTTTCTTCCTAACTAAAACTGTTAAGAAGTTGAATCCCCACTAATAATTTCAGTACCTATTTGAATTGCTATAAACTGAGCTATAAAATTCTTGATTTTGTGAGATAGGGAGCTCTTTCTGTGGTTAAGTTACGAGGACTGCTGAATTGTGGTAGCATTTTGCACGTAGCCAATGAAATTGAGTTACTAGAAGTCTAACCGTGTGGGAAATTTAGACGTGTATCTATGATATTCTTGAGGTGGTACGCAATTCGATTCTCTCTTGTTACGTGATATCAAAAATAAAACTCTTTTCTGTCTCTAGAAGATTTTATAGTAAACGCAAAATGACCCAGCAAAGGCACCTTTGTAAACATAAGTAGAAAACTATCCTAAGAAGATTTAGTTGGACTCCCTTGTTCGTTCTTATTGCAGGCCGAAATACCTTTTAAAGTTAAGGATATAATGATCATTTTAGTTTGAAACTAATATGCAAGAGTAAAGCAAAACCCAAAGCAAAGAAACTTTGTGGACTTAGGGGCACCTTTGCGAATAGGAATTAATTTAAATAGAGTTTAGCAAATATACATATAAGTTTGAAGTACCTTTGGGACTGGAAACTGTAGCCAATCTTTCCATCAAAGGCATATTTGTATTGATTTAGGTTAGAGCAATTATTAATCATACTTATACGTAACATATTTTGCAACTACCATTTCAAAAGGCATGAAAGTCTTAGCACCAAGTTTATTAATAATTAATTAACTGTTTAGTGGTAAACTTTTAAACTGTTAAGCATTTTGTCATTTCAATCTCAAATCATAAGCAAACATTCAATCAACTGGTTTATACCCAGCTTATACTAGAGGTAACACACTTGGGAACGAGTACCTACGATTGTAAACTCACCCGAGATACAGGACTTTACAAACTTACAATTGAGGAGTATAAACAGTGGTGCTTTCGCTTATATTATACCACTTATTTAAAAGACACAAAAGTACACCCAAGAAACAATAGTGTGTCTAGTGTCACACCCCATTCAACTGCATCATACGGCACGGTTATGTTAATAGCGAAGCGACTTCCGTCAAATACTTTTTCATAGTCAAATCAATTGGTAATTTGGTGTTAACACTTTTGTGATTGTCAGCGAATCTGAGGTTTGGTTTTCACCAGTCACTATAAAGCCACTAAAGTTAAATTTGTTACTTACTGAATACTTTCAGATTTGTAAAATAAAAATCTGATTAAACTTCTTTTTTCATTTAACTACAAATTCAAGTAATTCATGTGTCAGTCACAGTAAAGTTTAGTGTTCTCTAGTTTTAACGTTTAAAAGTGCTAAATTGGAGTTTTATGATCCCAGATATTGAGGGAGACGAAAAACTATATTAAATATAATGAACAAAAACTAGCTGGGTAAATCATTGGAGTATGCTAATCATAAAAATAATGTTTTGTTACTTTTTATGATAAAATTATTATTAAAAATTTATTAATTAAAGGTTTTTGTTATTTTCAGGTAAGAAGCAGAACCTATATTAATATAAGTAATTAATATAAGTATTCAAGAAAGATTTTTTTAGGTACGAAATTGAATGTTTACACGATTATTTTTTATAAAGATGTATTATTTAAAATGTCTTAAAATATAGAAGAACGTTTGTTTACCTTATGTAAATTACTCCTAGGTCAGAAATAAAATACATGTCGAAATCATAATATGTTTATTTTCAATGAATTCCAATACTTATTTTAGTACATAACGTTGTGTATTCGATAGAAAATAATTTAGTTTTTACTATCTTTTCAAAAGTTTTTAAACCTTGCCATAGAAAGGGAAACATTGAGAAAGATTATGAACAATTTTGAATTTAAAAAAAATAAAAATTAATTAAATGAAAAGATTTTGAATAATTTATTTTAGCTTTTATAATTGAAAAAAGTAAAGTTGCCAAATGCAGATACAACAATAACACGAAAAATCCTACTGTTATTGTTAATGGTAAAGTTTGTGAATATGAAACGATATACTATCATATAAAATGAAACTAATCCACCAAGGTATCAAATACAGGGGATAGGAACAGGTTCCTCGAAGTATTCATTTAAATACTGCTAAATTGATTTTCACGTTTACATGAAGTTTTCACGCAAAAACTGATAGGTATATTGAGTTTCATGATAGTATTTCTTCGAATTAACATTTAGGTCATGTTTAATCCCGATATTGTGTTTTTGTGAGTCTCGTGAACAAAGCCAAAGCCGATGCCAAAAGCTAGTAGGAGTATGTAGAAATAATTATGATTTACGCCTTGACTTATAAAAAAAAACGGCGCCGGCGGCGCCCATACTCAAAAAGGGCTATAATAATAATAATGTTTGTTTGGACATTCAAACACAGCGCCATCTAGTCCCAAACTAAGCTAATGCTTATAATATGGATACTAGACAACTGATATAATACTTAAATAACTTTGTTTTTTCGTAAATACATACATATTATAGATACATTACACCCAGAAGAACAAATAATTGTGCTCAACACACAAAGATTTGTCCTGGGTGGGAATCGAACCCACGACCTCTGTCTCAGCAGTCAGGGTCGCTAACCACTGAGCCACCAAGGCTTCAAAGTTCAATTGTCACGTCAGAAAGTTTTATTGCTTTATAAGTAGTTTTTTTTAAAAGCAACTGTAATGTGAACCTACTAAATAAGGCTGATTTTACAAAAACTATTTTCTATAAGTAAATGAAATTATATTTTGAGGGTATTTCGGTATTTTGAACGTGACTGTAGTACGTGATTGTGTATCTGGGCGGAAGACGCTGAATTTTTTTATATCAATGGATTTACGTCGACAAGCTATGGAATAAAACAGCCGAAATTAAACTACACAAAAGGACTTATGAGAAGTGGTCGTCCTGTTAACACTTAATAGAATATACTATTACTTTCGTCCCGTCTATTTTTGTGAAATAAAGTAGGTATATTTCGTATCTTTTGTGTGTTGTAGAGATTCCTCACAATTTATTGCAGAATTGACTTGTTCACACTTTGATTTCTTTGTTAATTCTGTTTTATGGTTCTTCGTACATTTTTATAGTTTTGTTTTTATTCTTCGGCCTTGAATTTTTACTGAATATCTTAGATTTGGGTATGAAGGTCATGATTTATGAGTATCTGAACTAAACACTTTTTAAATTAATTTCAGCGCTTTGCTTATGCGGTATTTATTGATGAGAATCAAAATTTTATAGTTACAGTTAAAATTTACTACGTACTTTGACCTTTTTTCGTCTACTATAGAAAAGGAGCATAATATTATAAAATTTATCTTTGAAGTTGATAAAAAAACTTGACAGTCGTTCTGGCGTAGCGTATTTTTTTGTATATACGCTGGCCAGACGGGACGAGACTCGTGCGCAGCAGTGGGATGACGTTTATAGGTTGAAATAGTAGTTTATATGATAATCAAAAAAAAAATAGAAAAAATAATTCCTATTTTATTTTTTGCGAGTTTTATCAATATAATTCTTAAAAACGGGAGATTTACTTAATCTTTTATTGGGTCCGCAACGAGTGAGGGATAATTTTAGTTTTGTAAGCGACTAAAATTTGGTCACTAATTTATTTATTTTACACATTAAGAAATTCCGCTGAAGAAGAATCGATTACAGAATGTATTGGATTTCCCAATCACAATAAAACAATATCGAAATCCCTTAACGTTAACCCAGTTTCAATGAGTATCCAATATAACAGTCCTCTCATTAAAATAATCCTTATCGATCAAACATAGGTCTAAGGTCATCTAATACGTACCAGATGTATACAATATGAACACAATTATCTACAGACGTAGTCCACTTCAGAGAGTATCTCTGATAAAATTGATTGGTCTAGCGTCTGGTAGTACTCAGAATTATACTTTAAGAACCCGTTTGTATAGGGCGAAAAATTTGCTGCTGATTTTTAGCCGCCTTCGTAGGCTTTATATAGACACAGATTCAAGTTTGAACTATATTTACAGTTATAAATAAGGCTTGTACTGATGCCACTAAAATAAAAAGCAGTATTACTTTGTTGATCACTTAGTTTCGAAATCACATGATTCATCAAAAAATGTGTGTATAATTTTATGACTTCTAATAATATTTAGGGTATGGAATTAATATTAAGCACAACGGTACTTACTCGTACAATTAATGCCGGCTTAAAGAGTTTGATCACATAAACTCTCACAATAGATTTTTTTGCATTAGGTCATTGATTACATAATTTGCTGCAAACGGTCAGCTAGATACACATTGTACTAGGGATAACATAAGTATCGAACGCGTGTAATCATAGTGTATTCCATGTGCCAAATACTTCACCCAATTCATGTATTTATGTATTCAGCTAGTGTTCTAGTATTATTGAGGATTCATGTATAGAATTAAGACGAGTTAGAAGAATGAGACTGCTTTACGATAAAGATATTCCATTTATCATTATCATCATTTCAATCTACAAACGTCCCACAGCTGGGCAGGGGTCTCCTTCAAAGAATGTGGAGGGAATTTAGCCTACTATACCACGCTAGCCAGAGGAGTTGGTATAGGGTTTGTTTTGGATTTTCCTTTTCTCACAGTGCTCTTGTCTGCATAAAGCAGTCGCCTTATGTGACACCTACGGGTTGAGTGACATTATGTATTAATTAATTAATATTACAATAAAGTTGAAAATAGTGTGGCGGCGTTTTACGACTAAAGACCTTTTAACTACGGATGCCAAAATGATATTTGTTTCGTTTTATTACAAGAAATGCTAAGACCAGAGAAAAATGCAGGGACATCGCAACCAATATCAAATACAGGTTTCCCATTAAGATAAGAAAACGAAAGTATTGGGTTCCGTGTAATGAGTTCCGGGAATCGTTAGCAATTAATTGGGAACTATTGTCAGGCCCACATAGAAGGCTTCGGTAACATAGTGTCCGTTCAATAATGTAGATACCATCACTACATTGTACGAACCGGTATTTCAAGGATCTTCTGTTATAATATTTTCTGTGTACAGGCTTTGTTTTATCTTCTGTTAATTAGTCTATTTGTACTGACATTATTAATGGACTTTTAAGTGATTAATTCTGCACAAAAACTTTTCGATTATATTTATCTTTAAAATAATATATTATTTACTTGGCAATTTCATAAATGTCATTAATAATTTGAAATAATCGATCATCAACATCGATCAATATTATTGATAACATCAATAAAATATATTAATATGATCGATCCCACAAATTACTGGTGGTTACTGTTTACAAAGATAGAAACCTACTCCATATAGTTTTTTTGTATTTAATTAGTAAATCTAAGCTATGATTAAGCCCTATTTCACACCTGGAGCACTGCGAGAAAAGGAAAATTCGAAACTAAACCCAACATACTACCCCATCTGGCCAACGTGGTAGAGTAGGCCTAATTCCCTCCAAAATCTTTGAAATAGACCCGTGCCAGCAGTGGGACGTTTATGAGTTGAAATGATAATATCAAAAAATGTCATCATAGTCTCGGATTTATTGTGGTGAAACTGAAGGCCTTCACATAATGTTGTTATATTATTCAAATTCTTTCACCAATGATACCTATTTTATTAACAGCGCAAACAGCAAAGCCCTACTAAACCTTTCCTATTGTTCAACTGTTTCCTGTTCCAAATAATATACAGTACTACTGTTGATAACCCTAAAAAGTATTCGCGAACTACATAATTTATCTCAATGATGTATCGGTTTGTTCCGGTACCGTATAAATCTTGTATACCTGTATGTGATAAAGATATATGGTGTTGATACCGTTGTTTGATCGGAGGTACGAGTATGTTAACAAATAGGTATATTATTTATATCTTCTAACGTAATAACTTATTATACGAGGCGACTAATTTGATGAATAATTATTCTTTTTAATTCTGTAGCATTAAATACTTCTATAATCAGCAAATAATTCATTCGCCATAAGAGTCTGCGAAATCGTATCTACGTTGTAAGCTAAGGATGATTAGGATTTATTTGTTGCAAATGTCTAGAAGACTTCTCTTTTTCGATCTGTCTGTTGTCCTGGAGGCGTCTGGGATTTTTACTCGTCTAGAGACTCGTAATCTCGACATTCTTTTGGTCGATTTCAATTCAAATATTTGAAAATTTTGACATGTCGTTTTCAAATATTTGACAACGCTATCGAATGTCGAGGTTGCGATTGGAGCCTAGCGATATTTGCTTTACGTTTAATTAATTATATACGTTGCTATCTATTTTTTAAAAAATGCAGCAAGACATCTAAATAGACTTTGGAAATCGTATGTTTTTATATAATTCGTCGCAAATTCTAAATAAGTACATATATGCTTGCTAAGCGTAGAACAGGGCCAAAATACATGTTATGTCAAGTTAAGTTTAGTATGGCAGTTACGTCGACGTTGTTGGACGGTTATAAGATTAAATATTTAGAGTTAAAATAGCATGCTTGTTATCAAACATTGAAATTTGAAACTGAAATCTTGTTGGATGTTTACAAACTATAAAGTTATTTAATGACATGTTTTTGAACGTTAATTAAGTGAGTTTGCTGGTTTTGTGCGAGCTTACTAGGTATTATTTATAGTCAATATACCCAAGAATTGATAGATTATAAAAGTCGGAGTGCACTCAATCAAAATGCGGCAAGAAATGCAATTCGTGTAGAAACGGATTAAGAATACATAATGTCTTAACCAGTGGGTATCATGAAAGGCGAATAAGGAAACCTAATGCAGACAAGAGCACTGCAAGAAAAGGAAAATTCGAAACAAACGCTATACCAATCCGTCTGGCCAGCGTGGTATAGTAGGCTAAATTCCCTCCACATTCTTTGAAGAAGACCCGTGCCCGGCAGTGGTTTATGGGTTGAAATGATGATGTTGATGATGACGAAGAGATGTGTGATTAGACGGGAAATTTCCTTACACGTCCTACGGTCAATTTAGGACAACAAATCAAAATAAATAATTTTTATTCTTCTAACCAAACGTTGATAAAGCTTAAAGTTCCACACATAAAACAAAAGTGGGACGAGTTATAGATTAAAATTATTATTTGATTTTTTTGTCATTTTTCCTGAAATCAACTCACTGGGTTATATCAGAAATATTTTTGTGCCAATAGTAGCACATCAGGAAGAATAGGTACAAGAATACACCACAATTTTTATATTTAAATGCAAACAAACAGTACAATTAGAAAATAGCTTCAGAGTTAAATACACTAAGTACGTACTTAAGCAGGAAAATGGGCAGCCATCTACTTTATCATAATAGCTCTGTAATCCTTCCTCAAATGAGTTTTATAACTTAAACGAGGGAATAAGCAGATGATACTGATTTCCTTATTATTATTAAGTAAGGGTTTATATTACTGGTTGTTCAACAATTCTGAACAATTCTGTTTGTAGTATATATATTATAGTCAAACCTTGAAGCTTCGGCGCTCCTACGTTTGACTAGTCAATCGTCAGGTCCGATTTGAAGTCTAAAATTTTTTTTTTAAAGCGGAATGCGTTATCGCATACCGCCCCGTCCGGGGACACGGGACGGTTATGTGGCACTCGCCGTTCGAAAACGGAATACCCACTAAACCCCTCTGTGCACCGTCTCTTCGCTGTGAGGAACTTTACCTAGTATAAACCAGTCATTCCGGGAAGAGACTGCGTATCGACCTTTGACTATGACATATACAACGGGAAAAGAAGTGTTATTTGGTCAGTAGTCTTGATCTGCATCAGAAAACTACTTAACCAGTTTCCAAACATTTGCTTTGTGTTATTGGACTGCTGAATCTTGTTGTAAAGAATTGTTGTTGTTTTGGAACTTATTTCTAACAAAAATATTCTGCGTTGTTTGAGTAAAATTCATTGATGACGTGTCAACCATATAGTTATTATATATTGGGATGCATAGAAATACCTAGTATTTAATTAATATTTTTATAAACAGAATGGTAAGCTCAATACAAATAATATCAGAATATTCTGTACAAAATTAGAAAATTACACTTATTGGCTATTGATTTGGAATAAAAGATTTTTATATTTGTTAAAAGATACTGATTAATGGTACAATTTAAAGCATTTAACCACATATACTTATGTACAATTTGTATTAGAGCCACAAGACAATATGTGTTGGCATTAAGCCAGTACATAGGTCAATGACCTGACCAAATATTTTAGTGCCCGTCGTGATGTAGCATAAAGTTAGGAGTATCTTGGCAATTGTATTATATAAATCCTATATCGTTGTTTCTTTGACAATTCAAAGGTAGTATTTTGTTAGACTCCAGACTTTTTCTGAAACTTAAGTTCGGTTAGAAGTTGGAAGAATAGACATTTTGATACCGAAAACTATAAAGTACCTCAAAAGAGCATAATATTAAGTAACAGCTACATGCGCGCAATGTAAGGTTCATTGACCTTTCAACACATGAAGCAGCTGAGTTTCTTTAGATTTCTCAATACTAAGCATAAAAAAGCTTCTTAAAAGTTTTATATTATGTCATACGTTTAACGCGCGTAAGTGTTATAAAGCACCCGTCTGCGAAAAAATCATCAATTCAGTTTATTTTTATTGAAACGGGTCTAAATCATGTATTATTTTAAAATCACCTTATTTGCCCGACGTTTCAATCGAATAGCACCGATTGTGGTCACTGACTGGCTTAGATCCATTTTAAACAATTAAATTTGTGTACTAGTCACGAAAGTTTAAAGTTTAATTAAGCTGATGACTGTGAAAATATGCTAGTCTGCTTCACTCTTATTGCCTTTTCACACAAATTTGTTAACACACAAATCTATACGAATTCCATATTTATATCGATTTTTAATTATGTAATTCAAACACGAGCATCAGCTCAAAAAGTTTGTCCCAAAGGACTGTAAAAAGTGTTTTTTCAAAATAGGAGTGAATAGGTTTCTTATGGAACTGCAACTTGTGATGCCCTTGGTGTTGCAGACGTCCATAGGCTACGATAACCTTACCACCAGGCAGCGTGTTGGTCTATTTGCTATCATCGTAGTATAAAATAAAAGTGACAATAAATCATTTCTTAAATGCACAATTCGTTTATTTAATTTATATTTTCGTTTTGCCGTCGCTTTTAGCTGCTTTCCTTTTTTCTTTTTAATATAAAGATCGTTATGGAAATTTATCTTAGTTGGGGAAAATTGGCGCAATGTTCCTTGGATGCGTCCTTGAAGACGAATGATTTAATGCGTACGTCCAGACGTATTATGATAGCAGAACGTTAGCTTTATTATCGTAGACAGTCCCCAGACATTTCATGTTCATGTTATGTATACAAGGATGCTCTTAAAAGTATTTGTGAGTTTTGGAGATTTTTTTGTGAGGAAATTCTTCATTCGTATTATGGATGGATAACTCTCTAAGCAACAAACATTAAAGATTCCAGCAATATCTATATTCCTGGGAAATAAAGTTGAAAAAGTTCAGTCATCATCATCATTTCAACCCATAAATGTCTAACTGCTGAGCACGTGTCTCCTTCAGAGAATGTGGAGGAAATGGCCAGACGGGTTGGTATAGGGTTCGAATTTGACGTTTCTCGCAGTGCTCTTGTCTGCATATGTTATATATATTATATTTAATTATTTATGCTAATCTCCAGAGCTCAATGGAGAGAGAAAAAATATTGTGCTGGAAGAAGTGAGTTTTGTTTGGAGAGTCCAACGATATCGTTTTAAGGTAACAGTTGAAAACCATGAACAACTCTTACGACTTGATGAGTTGATTTCCGCTTGTTACACACAGACTGGGTCTTTCCCCTTTTGGCTGTTTCACACCAAAACCAAACCGTGGTCCGTTTGGTCTTGGTGTGAAACAGCCAATTCAAAAAAGGCCGTTCCGCGATTGATACCGTAGTCCCAAAGTGTCGTGGTCCCAAAGGGGAAAGACCCCACAGACTGACTGCTTACCACAGATAAGGCGACGATGACCATGTTATTATGGAACAGATTTATATTTAAATTGTTGACAGACAATTCGTATGTGAATAAACGACTATTTTTCAAACCGATGTTATATTGACCTACACTTCATGTTTATGAAAACGTTTTAAAAAGTTACAGAACGAGAGAAAATTGTCTGCAATCATGATTACGACCATAATCGTTGTAAATTTGTCTTCAAATCGTCATCCATTTATTCACTACTACCTACTTGTTGGTTGTAATTGTAGTACGGACTTCGGGTTCTGTATTGTGGTTAGCAACCTCTCAAATTAGAGCCGGTATTTATTTGGAGTGGCTACCGCAAATGTCAAATGATTCTAATTATGTAATGCGTAGGATGAATCTCTTATTACAAAAGTTTTGGACTGTTTCACTATAGAAAGTCAATTAAGTTTATACGATTATATAATTCATTGTTAATTTATTTTTATCTGGATTAAAAATAATGTCACTACCCCATTTCAACCCGTGGGTGTCGTAAAAGGCGATTAAGGGAGAAACCTTAAACAGACAAGAGCACTGCGAGAAATAGAAAAATTCGAAACAAAACCCTGTACCAACCCGTCTGGCCAGCGTGGTATATAGGCTCAATTCCCTCCACAATCTTTGGAGGAGATCGTTGCCCAGCAGTGGACGTTTCTGGGTTGTAGTGATGATGATGATGATATAATTTTAATACAGATGAGTCCAACTGTTGTTTCATCATCATCATCTACAACCCACTAAGTCCCACTGCTGGGATCGGGTCTCTTCTTCTCTAACTAGAGAGCTGAAAGGGTTTAGGCCATAATCCACTCACGCTGGCCTAGTGCGGGTTGGGGTTGGTGGATAAGACATACACTTAGAATTTCATCTAAGGTATGTGGGTTTCCTCACGATGTTTTCCTTCACCGTTAGCAGATGACAAGTCACTTGACCAGTACATTATTCCACAAAGTGGGATCCACATTGGTACTGCCGGTCGGGATCGAACTCGGATCACGTGATTTGCACGCCGGTCCCTTATCCATTCAGCCACTATCGCTTTTGTGCTGTTTAATTCAAATAAAATTTATAATTAAAAACAAACCAGCCATCTCTATAATAAACAGTCCCAAACTTTACCACACAATACTTTACTCATTTAACTAAGTAAATATTATGAAGCCTAACAAGCTTTGAGACACCTTAATATTCATGTAAAGCCCATTTAAACTAGGATTAATGTCAACTGACTTATTTAACTTTCATTTACTAAGGTTAAGTCAGCTTTAATTGCAGTATCCCGTGCGATATTGGATATTACTTCAGAGAATTTAACAACTAATAAGGATGATTGAACAATTAAGAGATTAACAATGCTCTGAGTTGTTAAACAAGTGAGTGGGTGTCAAACCTTATTAAGTTTAAACTTGTGACTTGCGGTTTTAGCTTTGAAAAGTTGTTTTGGAAAGTTTATGTATGTATGTGGTCAGAAATAGGACATGTTTGCGGCGTACCTTATTATTCACATAGAGCAAGCACCCTACTCACAATCTCGACATTCAAAAAGCCTTTTTACATATAACATGTGACATGCGTTAAAACTGCTTCGCAATTTTCAGTTCATCTAAATTATAAAGGTGCAAACAAACTGGGCTTATGTGATGCCACGTATGTGATGTTACGTCCGTCAAAAGACGTCAGTTTTCATACTAAAAAATAATTATTAATTATTATTAATTATTTGATAAATAATTATTTAGAACTACATTTATCTTGTGACGTTATTGGTGGTCCCTATGTGGTGTGGCATCACATAATTAGTCCAGTTTGTTTGCACCTTAATAAGTTATTATAAAATAGGACACAGTCACCCTGTTACCTCTTTTGCAAAAAGTTCTCTCTACAAATCAAGATTTATTTCTTTAAAAAAAAATCACAATACATAGACATATAAACATACTGTTGTTTTATCATAAATTGGGAGCAATTTGTTTAACAAACTAAATTAGACTTTAAAGCAAAGGATATAGCACAATATGTCGCTAATGTGTAGCATGCTACTGAAACCAAATTTACTGTCCAAAGCTTCTCTAATGTGTTTAATAAACAAAAGCCAACTACGGACACTAAGACCTCATAAGTTGTTAGTATGTTGGTACCGTTCACTAGGCTCAATACTTATTACTCTTGAAGTAATTTACGTGTATCTACTTATTGAACTTAAATGTTTGTTGTTCAGCTTACGCTGTTTTGAGTATGAGAGTTTTGAGAGTAGCCAGTTTTATTAAGATGTAGTTTCTTCGCAAACTATTTAGGTGTCCTGTCATTTGAGAAAAAAAATACAAATTTTCATTTTAAAACAACGTTAGGTAAATTGATACTTCATAAAGTTATCAATCTCGAATCGTTTTCACTTCAGCTGTTCCCACTTCATCCACGTCAAAATAAACTACTAAAAGTCGACTTTAACTTATTTATTTAATCAAGAAAAAAAGTGTGTTTAACGAGCAGCTACAGAATTTCATGAATTAGCGCCTACTCCTGCTTCGTTAGACATTTTCATGACTTAAAATTATCTAATCTTTTCTGAGCAAGCATGTTAAACGAGCTTTATTGTAGCTGCTACTTGATTTAGAACTTTATTTACTTTGCCTTTGATTTAATTTTTCCTCATACTTAACTTTGTGTTGCTTGTACTTTATTCGCATCATCATCATCAGTCCCTAGTAGTTAATTTCTGGACGTAGATTGCCCCTAATGAATGCCATCACGCCATATATTGCCATCAAACATGAACCCAACATGTAAACAATGACGAAGCTGTATTGAAACTTGGTAATAATTTTCATATAACTAGTTGGTAAATCGATTATATCGATAGGTGTGAAACATGGGACCCATCTATCGACAACTTAGATTGTTTCAACGTACGAACTCGTTGTAGAGTTTTGAATTGATAGTACAATCTAATTTAATGATAGATGAACTTGTGATTACGTTACGAGACTTCGTATCAGTTTAAGGTTAAATAACAAAATAACGTGTGTCTTCTTCAAAATTGATTTCTCTTTCTTAAGAGCATTTGCGTTTAAACTGAATTTACACTGACACTCAAAATTGAAACTATTTGTAAAACAAAAAATATTGTCATTCGTAGGACGTCCACTGTTTAAACCTTAAGGCCTCAGATGTACAGAAGAAAGTAAAATTTATTTGATGCAATCATTGAAATACCTAGGCTCCATGTAGAGTTCCCCAAGAGATTTTCAATAGGATCGGTTGTATGCTGCTTGCATCCAATGCAATCCTGCGGAACGATAACAGTAACGAAATTCACCCAAATTTGAAGTTTTCTTTTAATACGCCACTTGTTTTTTCCTTTGTGATGCCTTCAGAATAGCGTGGAAAGCCATTGTGACTGGAACCATTTAGACGTGGAATATATATTACATTGACTCGTATGTCTCCTAACACTTACTTTCAACCTTTCACGAGCCATTTTCAGTTACATTTCCATTTAAATCAATCAACCGGCAAATCACTTACGATTTTAACCTGTCTGAACAGACTTTCAATCAAATTGAAATCTTTAGAACTTAAATTGAATTGTATGGCGCGTATAATAAAATAGATTCAAATAGTAGTAGTAATAGACAGTTACAATTAATTCACTTGTAAGTTTATATTCTATTTGGTTTATTATTCATAAAATGTAATGAGTAATTTTTAGATATTTAATTTCAAAAATCTCAACACGTGGCTGGAATTTCAATGAGAAGACAAAAATTATTTTATTGTTGCTACGTTAATCATTACATCTACATTGGTATATCAGCAGACCACCCTATCGTATTGCAATCCTATAACATGGACTTTCTCATTTCCTGCGTCTAAATTGCGTTTGCTGTCTGTAGTAATAATATTCAGCAAATACGGTACCAATTAATTATCGACAGGCTCTGCTCTAGAAAGTCATGAAATTATAAATCTAGTCAAAGACTCGTCTAAAAGGCAATTATTTGACCCGTTGAAACCTTGAGCTTCTATGTCTTAAGAAGTCTGTATCAGACACTCAATCAAGGGTTTTAATAAATTTCGCTGAAGCACCATTACTTTGACTTAATTTTCCTTTAGTTGTCAGCTATCTGTTTCGTTAAACGTCACTGATTAAGCCATTTTATGTTACAACACTTAAAGCATAAATTGCAACAATCTTGTTTTATTGTTGCGATGGTGACGATTGTATAATTTGCTGACTGGTTTGCAAATTTTCCGCTTAGTGTGCCGATAAAATTACAATTCACTTTACAATCTCCTTATTTTGATCATAATGATCTGATGCATATTTAAAATATTTTTCTTCTTCTTAGTCGTTACGCTTTTGCCACGTCGCCGTCGGTCGTACTCGTGGTCGTCATTATGGTGCAGATATTCATATTTCTCTGCTGGCAATAATTCTGCT
This sequence comes from Laspeyria flexula, assembly GCA_905147015.1. NCBI lineage: Eukaryota > Metazoa > Arthropoda > Insecta > Lepidoptera > Erebidae > Laspeyria > Laspeyria flexula. The sequence continues at coordinate 12,094,221 of LR989960.1, read as the reverse complement.
GCAGTCATTCAAAAAGCCGTCCCCAGCAGCCTTGAATCGGTCGGTCCACCCATATATTTAAAATATAATAATACCTCACCAGAGAATGTAGTTTTTTGAGATTACTATCTATCTTAAGCCGTGGCTAACAACAACATAATTGAAAATTATTGCTACGTACCTAAAAGTACTGACGTATTGTAATCGTTTTCCAAAGTAACGATACACCTTTTTTTACCCAGATAGAGAATAAAGATTGTCATTTAATCAAAAGTGTATACCTGTCATAGCCTTATAAAGTATCGATTTGAAATAAAAGTTTAATTATTTGGTAATGGGGCCAGTTTTGTAGTTACCTATGCTCAGGAGTCGGAAATGAATCAAATATGCTATTTAAAAAGCATTCCATAAATAGAATATCAGAATGAAAGAAAGAAAAGATCTTTTTTTTATTTGCACACAACATTTGTAAAAACACATCAATATGTAGTAAGTACATAAACAAAACAAAATACGTGTTTTAAAATATAACACTAATACCTAATAAAAGTTAGTAACAATAAGTCAAAGTCATCTTTTTATTTCATTTTGATCACATAGATGATACTTATGAACGTCATACAAAGCCAAAAAAAGGTTTCAGCAAATTTGCCTACGGCCAGTTCACTGACAAGGTTGAGCTCTGAGATGAACTTGGCAAGAAACTCAGGCCACTCTTCACAATCGCCATAGTAGTTACAATTTCAATTGGTTACAGTTTGAAATATCATAAAAAGGTACAGAACCAAAACACAATACTAAATCAATAATTATGTGTACCAAATGTGACTTAAATGGTGGATACCATTTAAATCATTGGCAACATATCAAGTTTTTTCTAAGACGTTTAGTTGTATAATATTATTTTAAGAAATGTTGTAAATATTTTATTGAAAAATCTATTTGATCAGTAAAAAAGTCACTATTTATAAATATTTTACTCTTTGTGTATCTTCAATCATCTCTTTGAGGATCATAATACAACTTGTATTATTCAGTAAAAGTCTATCAAAGAGCAATGGCCTGTAACTGACGAGGCTCTTATTGTGTATCGAAGATTAAAATGGTATTGTTTCGACAAGGGCTATTTGTCGCAATCCTCATAAAATGTCCCTTTAATAAACGGACTATAACCATTAATTTCTAAGAACTTTTACGTTTACGGCTTGTTACATTTAACTGCGTCATCTTGTATTGCCATCTGTCTGTCATTCTTTATTTTATATCTATAATAATAATGCCAGGATCTCAGGAACTGCTGGTCCGATTTGTAAAATTCTTTTAGTGTTGGATAGCCCATTTATTGAGGAAGGTTATAGGCTATATAACAACACGCTACGGCCAATAGGAACTCAGCAGTGGCCAAATAAAAACGACGGGGGCGAAGCCCAGCGTGACTTCTAGTTATTCTAAATTCATTTACGAATGCTTGGAGTCTCTGCGTGATTTGATCAGGATTGAGGAAATTCGTAGAAGAAAAAAAGTGACCAATTTTGCCAACCGGATAAGCAAGTAATAGTAATAATATAATAATATAAGTAATAATACAGGCAATATCGCCGTTTTCTAACTCAACGCGAAGAATATTAATTCATTTCTTTCATCCTTTGAATATGGCATAAAAGGACAATTACTAGATAAGGATCTAGCTATTATTTCTTCTCTTTTATAGAACTAATAATACCAAAAGGTTAGCGCGTGTTCGCCAAAGAATTACAAAAATCTTATATACCATCATACATTTTTATTACGTAGTGTAGTCTTTTTTTATTATTATTAAAACCGTAGTATTTTAGACCAGCCTCCGATGTTCATCGTCTATTCTTTTTTTTGTTTTATTTAAAGACAACGCCCGCACTAGGGAACAAGCCCTGTGTCGCGGGGAGCTATACAAACATGAAACTAACGGACACAAAGTACACCCAGACTAGAAACAAATATCTATAAATCACACAAATATTTGTCTCGTGTGGGAATCGAACCCACGTCACCCAGCACGGCGATGTAGTTGCGAGGCGACCACCTTAACCACTGCGCCACGGTGACAGTCAACCTAATTCAGTTAGTGCTTACGATAAACGATCTCCCAACATAGGAAAAGTTGATCAGTGCTAATGTCGTCGTCTCTAGAGGACGTATTTCTTCTACATAGATGTAAGAATAATATGTACCAGATATATAGTTGTACCTATATAGTTTGTTGAGGAAAAGTATGCGTTGATGAAGATGAATTGTTGCTCTTATCAGAAGGTTATATTTATTATGGTTTCTTCAATAAAATGATTTATATATGAACCATATTTATTTATGCGGAAACCAAAAACCAAAAAACAAACTATTTTGGTGCCAAAGTATATGTAGTTATATAGTTAATTGCAAATTTTTCGCTTTACCAATTTAAATAGAAAATGTCTGTACAGAAATCTGCTATGGCTTCCAAACTGATATAGCTTCTTTCTGGTTGACTTGAATTCTTTCAAAAAATCAGAGAATACGAGCCCCTTTCTTCCAATTAGGGAAATTGTAAGGAAATAGGGGAATACTTTTGTATTGAATGGGGAAATACTGCCCCATTCTCCTTAAAGTTATGCATTCATCCAAACTGCTTAGTTGGTGCTATTTAGGCGTCGAAGGGTTGGATTACATGTGGTCGCCAGAACTGGTATATTTGCATAATGTGTTCATAATCGTCATTTGTAAAAAACAAAAATGTGGAAGCGTTATAATTCTGAGCGCTAGATAAGGATAGTGTTACGAATTAATATAATTCCGGGCGACCAAATGTAACCCAACCCTAAAATCGTCTAAAATCAAATACAAACATAACGATCCAGCCATTGGGAAAGTTCCCTTATTAACTTTGTCTAATTAAAAGTGACCAATAGTAATCGCCTTGACCCATAGTTCTAATTGCACTTCATAATTGAGCACTTACACTGCGTCTGTTAACAACTGGCTGAGCAATTGTACTAATTAATGTTTCCCGCTTTTCAACTAGAGTACCTGTTTGAAGAAAATTTCGTTGGCAAAGTTCAACAAAACATTCTGATGGCTTAAACTCGCCTAATTTATAACCCGCAATCGTGAATTGGATGGAACATTTTTCACTGTTTATGGAGAGCGGTTGTGGTTAAAAGGTCTTCCGAACCCGCTGTAAAAGGCTTTCTTATCTTTTAGTTTGAATTCATGAGGTGGTGATTTTGCTAGTAACTTTTAGGGGGGTTTGGGAATTAACTATTAACGATAGGACGTACAACCTTTTCTGAAGTTAGTCTATTTATTACATAATCATTTCTAGTTTTTTTTATGATACTAGTACCAGTGTTTTAATTACTAATGGAATTTATTTTCTTTATTCACAAATAAAAATAAAACAGTCAAAAATTAACCGCAGTGAAATGATTACGTTTTAAATTGTTGATACCTATATAAAACCAAATATCTAAATATTTTGATGACTTAATTTAAAACATTTATTCCTCATAAAATCACAACGGCAACCGTTATATTCCTTATTCAAATCAAACTGTACATAACGACCACAAATAAAAGCAGATAGAAAATTTCCGCAATCATATTATATTTTTACAACACTGGAAAATATCGGCCATAAAGCATTTGTACCACAAAAAAATGAGAGATTAGGCCATAAAGTCGTTCCGGCTGGTAGAAAGAATCTGGTCGGTATTGTTTATGTAAATCTCTTGGGTACCTTTGATCCCACAATGTATTTAAGTAATCACAAATTGAAATATGAGCCACAATAAAAATAAGTCATTCTTCTTAGATCTTGCTTGCTTTCATTCATTTTCCGGTTTGACTGAAAAAAAAAATCCCTGTTAGTATTTAATTGGTTGTTGGTTAAACAATTAGTATTTATATAGATTTTAATAAAGCTGTCTGCTTCTACTCGAGCCCAGCAGTGGGGCATTAATGAGTTGCTGATGATGATGATGATGAAAGCTGTCTAAAAACGAACTTCAACTATAACAGAAGAGATTTAATTTTCCATAAGTTGGGAATGAAAGCCAATAGAAAGATCTAAATATAGATGGAGTGAACGAGGCTCCTACCAAACTTTTTACATAAAATTATTAAGAGAATAAAATAATGGAATCTATACAACCATTGTCCTTTCCACGTTTCAAAAACATCAATCCATCCAAAATCATCAAACGGGTATTCTACCAGTGGTTATGTTATCTCAATGCAGAAATGAGGTATAATTGCTAGGTATTGTAAAAAAAATCGCTTGATTTACCTACAATGGTTCTAAAATACCCTCATCAAAGTAAACGACCGCCGTTTATGTCACCTTTGTAGTCTAAACAAAGAAATCCAATTTGTTGCCTTCAAACAAAACAGGCAGTTGATCACTTAAAACGCTCTTTGAAACATCAACTCTCAACTCAATGTCGATAAAGGAAATGTATTAAGAGTCCACAGAAACGCATGCACGAGTGACTTGAGTGAAAATCGTTCAACTCACTAATACGGGAATCCGTTTGTTCACAGGACTGCCAGCAGCATACATCGACCTCATTGTTCGGGTGAGTACCTCAATATATTTATATTAAGTTGATGTTGGTGGAGGATTTGGTCATTTTGTTAAATCGCAAGTGCGTAGCGCTCGCGATTTAACAAAATTACCAAATCTTTTTACATTTTACTTTCTTTGACTTTTTCATCATTAAAGTAGTCAAAAGCAAACCATTATACGTAATAGCTGTTTTACTTGTTAAAAACCTATCACCTAAGAATATAGTAATATCTTCTTTAAGTTGTAGTTGTAGGTGAGATGTTAAAAATCTAAATATTTGTGATAAGTAGTGTGTTTTTTTAAAGCATTTTTCAATCTTTTTGTAGCCATATTTTTTATTAATATTATTTTTAGCTTACTGCTATTTTTTTGTATTCAGAAGCTGTAATCAATTTCTATTATAAGGACTTTAGTTGGGAGCTACCAAAGTGCTAAAACATCAAATAATTCTAATTGTTTCATATTGAGTACCTAACACTTTTTTGAGTTGTAAAATATATTTGGTTATATGCTTAACTTACTTCTGAATTCTATCCAGTTTCGTCATATTCAGTAATTATCGTCTGATTCAGTTTGTCTGGAAAAAAAAATATGTTTGCTGTTTTCAAACTTTTTTGCTGTTGTGCGTCCTGAAAGCATACTCGGAATGTCGACATTCAACTGTCGATTTCGATTATTATGTATCTAATTTTTGAAAATGTTAACATGGTCGCTGTCATTTTCAACCATTTTACAATCATCTACAACTCAAATGTCGATTATGAGTAAGCCTTATGATATTTGGAAGCCATGTGCCCATACTAACAGAAACACATGCTCGTTCATGTATTACGTGTCCGTACAATATACGTAGCATGTAAAGCCACATAAATACAGTGTAGCCAGTGTGTTTGCTGCTCGTGATGTGATTCCCGTTTTTGGTCGTAACGACTGGAATTCTTGATGAATCTCCGGGACTAAATTAAACATGATTGATTACGAACTTCGTATGTTACCTATATATTTAGCTATCAAGTAAAGCTCACGTGAATTTTGATGAAGAGCAACGCGGTTTTGATTTTCGTGAGACCTCTTTTATTTATTTACGAGATTCGCAAGATTACATTTACATTCATAATTAATGTCTACATCCAAAACATGATTATAATAAATGCAAAATTGTGTTCGGTGGTCCTTTCCCAGAAGGAAAAATTATGGGATTTGTAAATAAAATTAATATACGCATAAAAGCGGAGTAGGGAGTAGAAGCATTTTAGCGTAAATTATGTCTTCTGAGAAAACAACATTTTGTCGTAAACAACGTTTTTTGTGATCATTATTTGCATAATTATTATGAATAAATAAGTAATGGACAACTTTAAAATTTTATCAGTTTTTGCTAACTTTAAGTTTACCTGCGTCTTACTCATTTAATTAAATAATAAGTAACTCACCAATGTATGTTTTATTATTGTACAGTTACAACTGTGTTATTATTTTTTCAACATAAACGTAAGTGTGTTAAAGACCTTACGCCTAAGCTATGTAGCAAACTTCCGACCTTTCAAGAGGTACTCTCTTAATTGATATTCAGTTAGTCAGATTAGCGACATTATAAACCTATACGCATTATTAGATTCTTAGTCAATTTGCGATTGAATCTCGGTAATTAAGTCTAATACCAATATTTTGTTCTATAGGTATAAGAAACTTTGAATTCTGAAGAATCGACCTAGATGGAGGCTTGGAACAACCATTTGTTGATCATAAACTTTTTATAACACATAGTGTCACGCTTTTATTTACTGAAAGGTTAAGCCGAGGTGTATCACTCCCAGATTTTCTTGCCCATGTTAGGTCTCATATGAGACAAGAACATTGAGGACAAGCCTTTTGCCATTTGCCTAACGCTATTCCAGGTTCTGAGTATCTTATGGCATGCAAATCCAATACCGTCTGTGTCCCACTCGGGTATCAAACCTAGGCCCTATTGTGCAACAGTCATGCATAATTCTGCTCCGCCACCGAGGCATTCCTTTATAATGTATTTAGGAAACGAATCCTTTTAACTTTGCGCCTATTTGTTCATATATTGGAAAGCTCTTACGAACATTCAGAATTTATCTTCTCCGAATACTGTAGTAAAGTCTAGTATACTTATCTGTTCTCTAACTTTCCTTTTATTCCGGATTTAAAAGCAGTTCTTGTAGGACAAGGAATATACAAGTCATTACTCACATTTTCAATTGTCAAATACATTGTCGCTTCACTGAACATTTTGGATTCACAAAAGCTTTTAGCAAATATGTTCTGGAAACGTTTGGGAGGACGTAAAAATACCTTTACACTTCCATTACTTGAGGTTGTATTTAAGGCTTCAACGCTTGATTTAATCTTCGATTTCTTTCACCGTTGTAGAGAGTTCATTTTGCGATAAACCCTCGCTTTAGATATTGACCAAACTTCTGCCTTTTTTGGGTTTGTTGAGATTTTTTTGGTCTGCTATCAGATAGTGTGACGATAATATTATTATGTGGTTTAATTTGTTTTACTACCCATGTATTTAAACTTGATTATATTATTATCAATAAAAACTATTTCATTTTTCAATATATATTCTAAAAACTTAACTAGAGTACGTGATTCTATAAAGATTGTAATTTACATAAATATTTTTATAAGTATTGTATTCAATGAGTTAGCTGTTGCTAGTAATGCTGTATTGTCTTCAAATGACAAAAATTCTCAGAGATTAAGTCGTATTGTTACCTATTTTTCTTTCTTTGTTTAATTATTTGTTGATATTTTATATTTCTTTGTCTCAAATACGCAGTTTTTATAAAAGAATATTTTATTACATTTTATAAATGTGTAGTTGTTTAACAAAGCTTATTGAACATTACTAAAAGCATTTTCTTTTAACGTATTATATTTCTCTTTGTATATTCAATGAATTTAAAATGTTCATGTTACATTTATGTGACTTTGAATTACTATTGAGGAAGCAACCGAGTTAAATTTGTGAGTTAATGTCATTTGTGAAACTTATACGTTTCTGAACTTACTTTAGCGTTATACCTTTTTATTTATTACCAATTTATATCTTTACGCAATGTTCTTGAGACAAAGATGAGTGGAACGGTATGTTACAAGTTAAAGAGGTTACGAGTAAGAAATAATAACGAAGAAAAAAGGACAGTTTATAAATTATTTTCTTGAAAGTTCTGAGTATTTACAGGACATAGGCCTCAACTAATTTACTAGTTGAGGCCTATGTTCCAGCAGTGGACGTCGTTAGGCTGATATGATGATGATAATGAATGAAAATTTCTATATCACGTTTTATAAGTTCACAAGTGCAGTAGAAACGACTGGCCCCATTTGAAAAAATATTTTAGTGTTGGATAGCTCATTCATCGAGGAAGGCTATAGGCTTTATATAACATCACGCTATAGTCAATAGGAGCTGTGCAGTGTTTAAAGAAATGAGAGCGAAGACCCGGGAAACAACTACATAAATATAAAATGCATTTAACGCTTTAACAAAAATCTTGCGAAAAGCACAAAGTTTTTTTTTTACATAATCCAAACAAAACTTTGTTAAACGTTGTTTAAACTTTGTGAATTTGCCGCGATATTATGTATATTTATGGAGATTACGTACGCTTCATGGTTCGCGCTTGATGTGAAACGGAGCGAAGTTCACGCGGCATCCAATTGGACGAATAATTTTCACGCCGTACCCCGTACGTCTCCGTATTGAAACTGATTTATTCGCTGCTGAAATTTCGCGTCATTTTCGCTATTATGTAACCTTACCTTTAGAGCTGTTACACATCATCATGTTAACAGGATTGTTTTGGAGTCTCCAAGAAATTTTCGGAACGGTATAGGACCGGTTGTATGTGGCTTGCATCCAGCGTATTCTTGTGAATCGTATCAGATCATGTGTCCACTTTGTGGTTTAAGCGGTTAGGATTAAATGCGTTGAATAGGTATATATTCAGTGCATTTTAAATCAGGTATGGCGCATTCAGTTGACAAGGAAGCATCATACCAAATGCAATACGCAAGTGTAATTACAAATATAAGCGTATTTAACGCTAAATGTGTAGCCGCCCTTAGTATTTGAAACCAATTATGTCTGCATAAAATGTTTGAGAATAGTATCAGATATAACTGACGTTTAAGTTAGGGTGCAGTATGCAGTAAATAAAGTGCATTGTTATGTAGTTCTAAACGATTGAAGAAATGTTCCGAGCTGCCCCGCAGTTGTTTGAACGATTGTCTTTTGTTTTAGTTTTTGATTCCATCAGAAAGCAACAGCCGTTCTATCAAATGGATACTTTTTTAAGAATTATGTCTATTTTTTTGATGCTTAAACCGTTTCTTCAATGAAGTTGTTTTCATTTGCCTTTGCTTTTGAGATTATATTATTATCATTATATGTTTGAAAACGAATTCGAAATTACGAATAGATCCTCGATCACGCAAATAAAAAGCAACCTTAACTAATCTGAGAAGACACTAAAACCAGAAGCCACACTGATAGTAAAATATAGCCCAAGAAAAAGTGAAAACCCATTCCAAATAATTATAGCTAAGCAAAATAAAACATCTCTGTTGATAAACATTATCGATAAAATCTTATGTTAACATATCGATAGTTTGTTAGTCTTGCGTGTACTAATTTATATTAGTAATTTACTAGGACTTGTTTATTATAACAACTACTAGACGTCTACATTACATAGCCGTAATGGTAGTAAATATTGTATTAGAGGTTTTATATTTACGCAAGTCTATTTTCTTATACGATTATTTTCTTACTTTAGTTTCATCGTACGTTATAGTTATTGGATATCGAGCAATAAGTAAATACGTTTTATTTTTTCTCATTTACATATTGACGTTAGAGACGTGTTGGAAGAATTTATTGCCTCCAATAAAATATTGCGGTTAGCTTATTACTAATAAATTATACCTACTAGATATACTTTGACGGGTACGTTGGCTGTTTTCTGGTTTTCGCTGGGATTCATACGCTGAAAGTACAAATATATTTATTATTTCACGCTGGAAGTAAATTGATATGTTGGTTTAGTTTAGTTTTCCCAATTATGTAAAGAATATGCCCATATATTCTTATACACTAGATACCACTGATGTCCAATGGTACATTTTTGTTTTTTCTTAACTTATGGGCCCTACAGATTATAATTATCAATAAGCCGGACGATGCGATGACGGCCTGTCGGTTAAGCGCGGAAGGTCGCCTATTGGATATTAGCATTAACAATGAAAAAACCTATCTCTGTTCTATGGATATTACGATCGCAATAGCCAAGGGCCAATTAGGCAGCGTTTCCAGCAGCCATGTATGTGGGTGTGTAGCGAGGCATTTCTTTGTTAAGAACCAATATAATCGCTTCATTTACTGAAGTGAATCCATAGGTGAGACTTGATATCATTTTATTGACAGAGCAAAGTACATTGACAAATTAGTATCAAATAAATATAAATAAATTAAACATACATACATACATATAGATCACACCTCTTTCCCAACAGAGGGGTAGGCAGAGATCATTTCCTTCCACTTGCTACAACTCTGACATACATCTTTGGCTTCTTCAACATTCATCAGTCTTTTCATGCATTCTCGCCAGTTGAGGGTACTCCTGTTCTGTCCCTTCTTTAGAAATTATAAATTATTTATATAAATTAAATATATAATTATATAAATTAAACATCATAGTATAAAAATGTTTTGAAATGATACTATCCGAGTACGATTCTGAGAACTGACTTAGTCGATTTTGATATCATTGTCGTCAAATTTTATAAAATATCATTCCCGGGGAATTTGTTTTTCGTTTATATTTCGTATGATCGAACCTAAAAGTGTTGTACCATTTGTTTATACAAAATTATGTAATACCTACAGTATATATAATATGTATATCATGTAGAGAACCTATTCTCTGGACATGTTACCCTGTATTTATGTTGCTGTCTAACATTGGGAACTGTTGACGCTATGCCAGTTCGCTTGTGACAGGATGATTTCTGTTCGATGGATGACATATTGACGGTAAACGTGTAGGTATGTGATTTGGATTGCTGTTGGTATAGGAGTTCATTTATATACAAGTTTTGTTTGAAATAGTATTATTTATATTATCCAACGAATAATTGTTGTATAAATTTTTCGCTGGAATTTCCAAAATAGCTCTAATAATTTTATGTAATTTTTGCTTTGATTAAGTGTTCTATAAGAAGTTTATCTGCTTAATTTTATCTCATGTGGTTTTATTGCTTTTTTTTTAAATTTCAGAAACCCGACTATAATTGAGTAGCGCCGTCTTGTAGAATTTCTATGCAACTATATACAACATGGAGGAATTTTATTGCACTATATACAGATAGGTACACTATACCTATAAAAATATTATGATATTTAAAAAAAATAATTAGAAAGAGTATTATTATTATTATTATTAGTATTATTAAGATTTTATATTAGAAAGAAATTTCTTAACAGCCCGAAAATAGTATAGGCAACTATACCGGGTACTGAAGTTTCATAACCCTCTATTTTATTGAATGTTTATTCACTGCGAACAACTTTATCATAAATTATTTATTCGCTAACCGAATGATTTCAATCCCACGATGTTGTGGTATATAGCTTTGTACAGAGTTGAACATTTCATATCTAACTGTGTTAGTAGATTATTAACATTGAGAAATTACACAGTCACTAAATACAAGGGCTTGAGTTAGTTATACGTCTGTTTGGGGAAGTGTGAAACTCACTTTGTAACGTTTCAGAGCTTGGCACATTCATGCTATGTAATAGGTATACAAAGGTCACACATGGCATATTTTCGTTTTCGATTGAATGCAGCTGCGATAAATTGTTATATTGCTTGACATAAAATGAATGATTTGGAAAGAAAAGAAGTGATAAATTTGAATTCTAAAATAATGTTGCCATAAACATGTGAAAATTAAAAGGTCAATATTACTTTTTACTAAAAATATTTACATATTATATCTACAATAAAATAAAATTTACAGCTAAAACTAATTACCAAACAAAACAAAAATGAAAATACGAAAATAACTAAAAAAACATTTTATTCGTTCTTTAAAAATTCTCGTAATGTGAACGAAGTAGGAATATAATGCGACTGCAGTTTTTTGTTATTCCAAAAATGTCGTAACGTTTAAATAAACAAACTGACACTTATAAATCTTCGCTTGCACAGGACAAGGGAAGATTTCCTTAAAATAAAACCATAATACAAATTTGTATTTTATTAATAAATCAAGATTCATGTCATTAAGTATTTTAATTGATATTCATCTCATTATTTACTGAGTTTTTAATTCCACTGTTACCACAACTCATTTCATGTTAAAATACTGCTGACTTAATCCAAAAATATTATTTAAATATAATGTTATGTTAAAATCATCACGTTTTATCTCGTAAGTCATTATTATTGACAGCGCATACGTCATAGTTACAGTCGGTCTACTAATTTCGACGTGACGTAAGCCGCAGTTAAGGCCCTTCCCTCCGTTTTGCACCGAAAACGGCTATATTCTGAAGCCTACTCCTCCTAAACAGCTTGTTCGAAAAATTTGAAAAAAATATATTTTGATAATTGATCTATCTACTACATTTTCAACATATAAAATTTTCGTGCGACTAATACTTTTGCCTCAAAAAATATTTCAAATTACGATATATTTTATCTTAAAATGCCTAAAACTTTAAAACGGCTTTATAGTTTGAAATTATTTTTACACTGATAAATTGTTGGTTAAATTTACTTTAATCTCAACATAGCATATATAAATCGATCAATATTTTCTTAAGAAAATAGGCCATAATACGATTTCTGTACGTTAGAAATTCAGAGGTGCTCTGCGCGGGCGCGGGCGGCAGACAGGCGTTAGCCTTCAGACGGGAAGGCTGTGTCGCTCGTTGCTCCATTTTTACTATCGATTGAATATAGTGACTACAGATATAATATACAGTCAAACAGCGAGCGCGGCGGGACGAGTAAATAAATCGAAGGTGTCACACAGAGCCGTCACGTCTTTCTCGCTGTGTGCCGAAACCTTTAGTGCAAATATTTATGAAATTTAATTATATTTTTTTTTAATTTGGACGAGTAGTCTCTAGTTTGATCGAAAGATTTGAAAAAAAAAAAAAAAAAAATAATTGGTCTATCAACTTAATTTTCAACAGGCATATAAAATTTTCGTACGACTAATACTTAAAATATATTTCAAAATGCGATAGATTTTATCTAATGCCTAAAAATTCAAAACGGCTTTATAGTTTGACAATATTTTTACACTGATACTCTCTAGTTAGAGGAGAGGAGACCCGAGCCCAGCAGTGGGACTTAATGGGTTGCTGATGATGATTACAGGTGGTTAGAGCTACTATAAAGTAGCTCTAACTACCTATGTATGTATGTGATAGTAACATGCTATGTTGAGTTTATACTCAACATAGCATGTTTAAGCTGATAAATATTTTGTTAAAAAAATAGGCAATATTAAGATTTCTGTACGTTAGAAGTTCAGCCCCCTGATTCTGAGCTGTCGGAAAATTCTCGGCCGGAAATGTCAGTTTAATTAAAATTAAAAAACATAATGTTAAAGAAATAGATGATTGCAGAAAAAAATCTTATATTAATCAGTTTTTAATTTTCTATACGGTAAACTATTTTTGAACATTAAATAACTTAAGCCGTAAAAATACGTCGTACTAAGATTCGAAAAAGTTTACGATCCGAGAGCAATCCGACGAGTCAGAATCCGGGGGCAGAGGCGCTCTGTGTGGGTGCGGGCACCGTCCACATATTTTATTACTAATATATATATAATAAAAAGCAATATTATAATATATGTATACAGGGTGTTTGGCGCATGGACCGACACAATTTTTCCCTGGATTTGAAGGGTTAACAGCTATGTTTTACAAATACACCCTATGTCTTAAATGATGCGGTTTGCTAAATATGTTTTTATTTACATTTTTTTTTAAAATACCCAAATTCTTACCTTTAATATGAAATAACTTTTTTTTTTGTGGGTGTAATGGTACAAAATAAATTTTATTGTATTCGCCAATGCCTTCTTAATCTAAATAAATCATTATTTTATACAACTGCTTTCAAAAAAAAATGTTACGTGCTTCCAAAGTTTAAAAAAATGTTTAAATGTATGAAACATTGCAACTTTTAAATTCATTAAAAAAAAACTAATATCCCTTTGGAACTTAGTTTTATTTAAAAAAGTTCTTTAGTTTATATCCTTTCGAACGGTATACTACATGTCATAGAATACAATTGATTTATGCAGTCAAAATACTAGTTAGAAGAGTCAGGGTTAAGAAAAGACTTATAACGTTTTTGTGTTTTTATTAAACTAAAGTTACAAATCTTGTTCAAATTGACCTCCTCCATTTCTTATACATGCACGACATCTGTTTCTTATTTCAACAGTCGTCGTATGTAGTCGCATTTCTTCTTTCATAATGTTAAACGCGCCGGATATTCTTTCAATCAGAATCTCCCTAGTGGGCACCTCTGTCTGATAAACTAATTCTTTGACACGTCCCCAGACGTAAAAATCCAAAGGTGTCAGGTCCGGTAATCGTGCCGGCCAAGGTATAGGGCCACCCCTACCAATCCATGAGTTTGGAAAGACATTATTTAAATGCTCTCGCACGATTCGTTGGTAGTGTGCCGGACAGCCGTCATTTTGAAATACTATGGGCGCACCTTCTTCCAAAACTGGTAGAACAAGTTCAGGTAACTCATTGATTAAAAATTCTAAATAATTTTCTCCATTTAATCTTTCTGGCAAAAAATAAGGGCCAATGAGATTGCGTCCAATAACCCCACCCCAAACATTAACACTAAATTTTCTTTGAAAAGATCTCTGTCTTTTAATGTGAGGATTTTGGTCCTTTTTACTCCAATGGTGAAGATTGTGGAGATTTAATATTCCTTCACGGCTAAAATTGGACTCATCGGTCCACAAAATTCTTTTCAAAAAGTCGCCATCATCAACATCTGCATGTAGTAGAAATCTACAGAATTCCAGCCGTCTAGCGTTATCACCATCTTCAAGACCTAAAGCAAAAAAAAACCATGAGATTCTAACAAAACCACAAAAGATTTTTTTAAAAACTGAATTTGAAATAAAAATAACTTTTAGAACAGAGATAATAAATTAAAAATGAACTTTAGTATTTTAATGAACGAAATTACTGGTCATTGAAAATTAATCTGTTAAAACTAATTTTTGTTACATAAAAAGTAATTAGGTAGTGTGTTATTTACCTTGAACAGTGGTGTAATGAAATGCATGCCTCCAGTCTGCTCGAAGTACGGCCCAAACTTTCCATACTGTTAAGTTAAATCTTTCAGCAATAACTCGTATGCTTGTTGTAGGATCCTCATCAAAAGCTTGAAGTATGATTTCATCTACGGCTACATTATGTTGCCTGGCATTCACTCGAGGTTCTTGATGATGAAGATTTCCTGTCTCTCTCAAACGTCGATAAGTTGTAGAGAAGGTTTCATGGTGTGGTATACGTCGATCAGGATATCGCTCATGATAAATTCTTCGCGCTTGGCGTGCATTGCAGTTAGCACTGCCATACGCGAGTAACATGTCGGCATACTCTTCATTACTGAAGTTAGGCATTTTACAGTGTGACCAACTTTAAATTAGCGATCCTGCCCCACGTACGCCAGAAAACTGACAAATCCTGCCAAACTCAATGCACAAACTGCCAAAATAATGCCAATCACATTTCTTAGCATTATTATCACTTTCCTACAGCTATCATGCACGTTATCGAACACTTTATGCCCAAAAACTGGAATATTGTGTAGGTTAGATATCTGCCTAACACAATTTTTCAGAAAATAATACAATGCCGCTATGTAACTTTTTCCGCGTTGGCGCCAAAACTCCCAAAATCGTAAACTTTTTTTTTTTAATTTTTCATCACACTGGAAACTAGTCCTTCAGTGGAAATATTAATGTTTTTATTGTTCTAATATTTTGTCATATTTTGTCGTAGTCTTAGTCAAAGTCAGTCAGGCGGTTCGGCCCTTGCAAATTTTAGTATCCCTTTTTTTTTACTAAGAAATGAATGTTTTCTATGACATGTAGTATACCGTTCGAAAGGATATAAACTAAAGAACTTTTAAAAATAAAACTAAGTTCCAAAGGGATATTAGTTTTTTTTTAATGAATTTAAAAGTTACAATGTTTCATACATTTAAATTTTTTTTTAAACTTTGGAAGCACGTAACATTTTTTTTTTTTAGCAGTTGTATAAAATAATGATTTATTTGGATTAAGAAGGCATTGGCGAATACAATAAAATTTATTTTGTACCATTACACCCACAAAAAAAAAAGTTATTTCGTATTAAAGGTAAGAATTTGGGTATTTTAAAAAAAAATGTAAATAAAAACATATTTAACCAACCGCATCATTTAAGACATAGGATGTATTTGTAAAACATAGCTGTTAACCCCCCAAATCCAGGGAAAAATTGTGTCGGTCCATGCGCCAAACACCCTGTATAATGTAAATATTAGGTATAATTATAATATAATTTATTAAATACACCTTCAATAAAATATAGGTATATTAAATAAATTTATTGAGTTACTTAAATTCAATATTTCAAATCATCATCATCATCATATTAGCCCAATAATGTCCACTACTGGACATAGGCCTCGCCTAATTTCCGCCACTCGAGAACCTTTTTGTCCCATCGGCCATAATAAGGGGGATTAAGCCTAAGTTTTGATAGTTTTTTGTCGAAGTAAAATAAAACAGCATGTAGCAACTATGTATACAAACTATCACTTTTTTAAGAAAATAAACGTTATCGTAACTTCATCATCTCATCATCATCTCAGCCTATTGCAGTCCACTGCTGGGCATAGGCCTCTCCCAACACGCGCCATAACACTCGATCCTCCACCTTCCGCATCCAGTTAGACCCGGCGACCTTTTTCAGGTAGTCGGTCCACCTAGCTGGAGGGCGTCCTACTCTACGTTTGCCGGGTCGCGGTCTCCACTCTAGGACACGTTTGCTCCATCGACCATCGGTCCTTCTGCAGATGTGACCAGCCCACTGCCACTTCAGCTTGCTTATTCGACGAGCTATGTCGGTAACTTTGGTCCTTTGTCGGATAACTTCATTGCGAATTTTATCCTTCAAAGAGAAGCCGAGCATAGCTCGTTCCATAGCTCGCTGCGCGACCTTTAGTTTGTGGGCTAGTCCTACAGTGAGTGTCCACGTCTCGGCACTGTATGTCATAACAGTTAGGACGCATTGGTTGAAGACTTTGGTCTTCAGGCATTGCGGCAGTGCCGAGGAGAAAACCCAACGTAGTTTGCCAAATGCTGCCTAACCCAGCCGGATCCTATCTTAACTTATCTTATATTATAAGTATTATAATTATTTAATTTCTAATTTTATTTCATTACAAGGACATATTATAAACGACTCTGTAACGTGTGAAGGTAAGGCGGGCATAAATAGTAGGTAAAACACGTAGGTATATTAATTAGGAATTTATTGTAAACAATTAAACGCAGAAAATACCGATAAGCGACGAAAAATAATTATTTTACCCCAAAATATTGTTAAAATTGTATTAATTAAAATATATTTATCATCAAATTATTTTTTGAGGAAAACCGAAAATACGTAATTATCTTTTACCTCATAATAGTACATTATGATATAAGTGCGGTAAGTTGATAATTAGAGCCGAGGCGGTATTGCTACAATAACGCAGATGCTGTAATTATCAAAGCGCACATATGTCATACGACGTTTTATAACATATTTGCGAGGAAATAAATAAGACTCGGACTTTCTTAGAAAAAAACAATACAGCGAAAAGAAAAAGCGCGCGGAATAATTTTTACTTGTCACAAATTATCGATACGCGCGCATCAGCGCTTTTTTTAAGGCCCTTCCCTCCGTTTTGCATCGAAAACGGCTATTTTCTGAAGCCTACTCCTCCTAAACGGCTTGTTCGAAAAATTTGAAAAAAATATATTTTGATAATTGATCTATCTACTACATCTTAAACATATAAAATTTTCGCACGACTAATACTTTTGCCTCAAAAAATATTTCAAATTGCGATATATTTTATCTTAAAATGCCTAAAACTTTAAAACGGCTGTATAGTTTGAAATTATTTTTACACTGATAAATTGTTGGTTAAATTTAATTTAATCTCAACATTGCATATACAAATCGATCAATATTTTCTTAAGATAATAGGCCGTAATGCGATTTCTGTACGTTAGAAATTCAGAGGTGTGACAGGCGTTAGCCTTCAGACGGGAAGACTGTGTCGCTCGTTGCTCCATTTTTACTATCGATTGAAAATAGTGACTACAGGTATAATATACACTCAAACAGCGAGCGCGGCGGGACGAATAAATAAATCGAAGGTGTCACACAGAGCTGTGTGCCGAAACCTTAGTGCAAATATTGGAGGAGTAGTCTCTAGTTCGATCGAAAGATTTGAAAATAAAAAAAATTTAGTAATTGGTCTATCAACTAAATTTTCAACAGGCATATAAAATTTTCGTACGACTAATACTTTTGCCTTAAAATTTATTCAATATTTCAAATCATCATCATATTAGCCCAATAATGTCCACTACTGGACATAGGCCTCGCCTAATTTCCGCCACTCGAGAACCTTTTTGTCCCATCGGCCATCAGTTCTGCGAGCTATGTTTTTTTTTTTTTTATATATATTTATTCATTTTCATAATTCTTTAAAAAAATTTTCAAAATCGCCAAACTGCACATGCAGTTTGTTGGCGAAAGAGGCGCTCTTACTAACTAAATACCTTTTAAAATTTAAACATAACAACACACAACAACTCAATATTGTTTCTCTTTACATACAAAATACAAATATTTCCTCTTTACATTGTTCTCTTACATTACATGTAGCTTGCCCACTGCCACTTCAGCTATGCAATTCGGTGAGTCATGTCGTCAAATTTAATCACGCAGGGAAACTCCGAGCATAGTCTTTTCCATGCGATTCTAGTGTGCCCCATAGTTGGCGGCCACGTCTCTACCATAAGTCAACACACATTGGTTGAAGATTTTCGTCTCCAAACTCTGGGATTTTGTGGACGAGAAAACAGTGCGTAAATTCTCAAACAAAATATTTCAAATGATCCAATAAAATTGTTTTCAATTTATAATAGTAGTTTATAAAGTAATTATAAAGTACTTGTTGTAAACAAAACATTAAATTCATCAATGAAAATAGGTTAATATTTTTTTTATTACAAAAATAAGTTAAAATAGTTATTTATTTAATTATAATTTACAAGACAAAATAATTATCTTCGATACTAATTGTTTCCGCCAAAAGCTGCCTTGTTATATTTTCTTCTTAATAAATTTAGGATTTACTTTATGTTGCGTACTAACAATTTATTTCTATTTTAATGTTGTATCCGTGTGCTATTCGTCTGTCTGGTTATAATAATATAGCGGCCGGCCGAGCGCAGCGGGTTTGTCCCCTCCCGCGCCCCTCCGTCCTCCTTCCCTCCGTCAGGTGAGTTGGTCGGTGTTGCCAGTATCGGCGTTAACACTAATAATAAATAAGTACCAATAAAACTATGTAAATACTTACATAAATACCGAAAGCAAAACATTGAAATTAAAAAAATCTCATGCCATAAAAATATTGGCAAACAAATAATTGTGTATACGAGTCCTTTAAATTCTCTATACAAAATAAAATACCAGTTTTGAAACTGTTATTCCGGAATCGTAGGTAAAAATGCCGAGCTAGAAGCGCATGTCTGCGTTTACGCATATTCTGTAACCGTTGTATTATAGTGTGCACGAGTTGGTAAAGGAGCGGGGATGCGCAGTGAAATAAGCTAAGCTCCGCCCATACTCTCAAGGTTATTGGCGACTAGTTACGCCTTAAGCTCTCGCCACACACAGAGGGACGAAACGACGACGATGGGTCGTAAGTACCTAGTTATTTTGTAATTTACCATGCGTTGATCGAGGCTGTCGTTGCGCTTATGGCTAAATCTCATAGAAATTACGTTTGCCGTGAGTTTAAATAATTTTAATGAGTTTTTAATCTCGCCGGCTTATTATATCACGTATGAAATGAGAAGCTTGTATTGTTATTATTTCTTAAATGAATTAGTTCTGGCAACATTACCTAGGTTGGGGCGTGAGTGTATACGACTGCTGTGCAAGGGGTCTAGAGTTCCATTCCCGGATCGGGCCTAAATAGTATTGGGTTTTTCTGTCCTGAAATTATCAGGATCAGTTGAGTTTTTGAAAACTTGTGACAATGAATGGCAAAAGGCTCTTCCCTATAACATGGGACCTGACATAGCTGGCGGAATGTGGGAGTGATGTACAATCAGCCTAGTTCCTGCTCGAATAGTTTCCAAACATTTGCTGTGTATTACCGCACTGCTGAATCTTGTATAGACATGATTGTGGTGTGTTTCTTTTTTTTCGGACTATTGAATTGCTTTGCTGACAACTCGTGCATATTAAATAGACTTGAACTTTCATCATCATGAATTAAATATTGATAAATGTTTGGAAACTGGTCAAGCAGGAAGTTGGCTGACTGTACTTCTGTCCATTGGCTTGATACTATGTTATGTTACTGGTGAGTAGGCTGCGCCATGTCTGCAGCAGTCGTCTTGTCTATGTGGTTTCTGTGTTCCTCGTATTTGTCGCGTTGCGTCGTCATCGTGTCGCTGTCACTCGCATTGTGTGACAGGAGCTTTTACTCAATACTGTACTTCAAAACTTTTCCTTGGAGATTTCAGGGTTGACACTTTTGAAAGTAGAATAGGTAATAACTAACAGGTTTTTATTTGCTTGGTTTGTAGTTTCACTGTAATTTTGAATACTACTTATTTGCACTACGAATAGGCCCTTTAATCTCAATGTATTTCTTATAAAGCATGTTTCTGAAGGCAATTACATATATTTGCTAATGCCGTTGTTTGAATATAATTTCAAATATTTATAATATAAAATATTAATGATGACAGTCGTTTTATGCTTTTCACTTAGGTAGCCGATGTATGCCCTACGGTTGGTTTAACTTGGTCTATAGTTTAAGTGACCATTATAAGAAACATGTATTTGTACTTAGCCTTTCTATTGGAAAAAGAAAAACACTTTATGACGTAATCGCCGTGTTAACGTAATTGTGTGCGTTTACTTTTACAAACTGTCAACCTTACAAAGATTAACAATGATCTATTTTACACAAATTCATAGAAGTTTGTGAGAAGCTATTTCTGGTACAAATTTCCTTACAACCAAATTCAATTCCACTAAATTGTAATTGAAACTTAATTGTGTCGCGGCCGCATCTTGAACGTTAACTTGTGTGAGTTTACGAGGTGTTGTCTGCCGTCTCTTTGTGAATTGTACAACTTTATTATCGTTACAATGGTTTGGAGTTGCTTAAGGCGCGCTTTAATTAGCTAACTGCAATTCACGACTTCTCGTTTAAAGAAGGTGAAATTGTAACTGCCTCTATGGCGCAATAGGAGTGTTTACGACTGCGTAAAAGGTATTATAGGATTTCCGGGTTCGGATAAGACCGATATTAGATTAACCGCCCGGAATTTAGTATAATGACCGATAAGTGCCAATTGGTTCACTCCTTATTAAATAGACCTAACATAGCTGGCATTTCTGCCTACCCCACTTTGTGTAAAAGGCGTGACACTATGTTATGTGTATATCAATTTGTATCAACAAAATATAGGTACTCTTTGATATAATGAAATTCAGGTGAAATAATATTAGATTGGTAATTGGCTAAAGATAATTGCGGCTCGATAAGCACCTAAAAGCCCTATTATCATCACTATAAAAAAGTAAGATTTAAGACCTGTTTCACTATTTGATAAATATCTGATAAATTATAGTTATCTGACACACAATAACCAATTTTATATGACAAATAATATATGTCAAAAATCTGTTAAATAACTTTCGGTAAGGTCCTAATCAGGCACTTTCAGTAGTGAAATAGGATCATAGTGTTTTACATTTCAATAGTTAATAGCCTTGTCAACATTTCAGAAAATTTGTATCGAAATTCCAAATTTAAAATCATCTTGAGAACGACAGAAATTCAAACAAAATCAATCTATAATATTATTGTTTGTATTCAAGTTGCGAGACTTTGAAAACATTTTCGAAGTAAACCTTGTTATCTCTTTGATTAATTACAAAGAAGATGTCGTCTATAATGAATGATTTGTAAATAATGACTCAGTACAATCTTTAAGTATATTTATCAGTTGATGGTGAACTTCAGTTGAAAAAGGGCATATCAGAGAAACAGTTTATAAATGTCAACCTTGTTCGCATAATTATAAGGTTAGAATTCCTATAATATACCACTGCAAATATCACGTAAGGCAGTGATTTATATAATGAGAGGTACAATAATATTCTCATAATGCACAAGCTACTTATTCATAAGTATGTAAATCTGAAGAATGATTTTACTGAAGAAAAAGTAATAAATTGAAAGCAGATTGAATTGCAATTAAAGATTACTTAATATCTGAACGTCGCAATAACTCTTGACTCTTGACATTATTTTAAAGATAAAAACTAATTAAAGTTTGGGTCAATTAATTTCGATGTATCGAATACCTTATTGATATATAAATTAATAATTTAGCTTTTTATCGAATTATTGTGTACCTATAGTTGATTTGACTTTTGATTGATTGACTGGCCTGTTGGTCTAGTGGTTAGTGACCCTGACTGCTAAGCCGGAGGTCGTGGGTTCGATTCCCACCCAGGACAAATCTTTGTGTGATGAGCATAAAGGTTTGTTCTGTGTCTGGGTGTAATTTATTTATAATACGATGTATGTATTTATAAGAAAAAACACAACAACACACAAGCAAATATAATTGCTTACTTTGGGACTGGATGGCGCTGTGTGAATGTGGTAGAATATTATTATTATTTATGTTTCGGCTGTCATTATTTTAATTTTATATAAATGAACTAGTTTTATTATATCTAATGTACATAGCTATTACCAACACACTACATACTGTACCCAATTGTGCTTCTGGTCTTGAATGAAAGAATTTAAGTTATATAAACATAAAATTATAAAAGTAAAAAATAAGAAACGTTTTTAAACTTTTCTTAACTAAATACTTGGACTTACTTGGCAGTCAGGAATTTAAAATTTATGCACCACAGCATAGGATTAAGAGAAATAGGGACAGCTATTTTGATTTTATTTTGTACCTAAATGTAATAACTACATTGGGCAATATTTAATAATATGCCAAATGAATTAAAGCATCCAAAAATTTATACTATATCCAGACAGTTGCTTAATAAAATTGTGAAAATCATATTGTTAGAGGAATTTTCTAATTATATAACGATTAATAACAATAATTCTTCAAATGTATAACTAGTTTTTATTTATTGGGTATAATGTTTAATGTTGAATAACATAATGTAAAATCATAATTATAATTACATGTAAGACAAAAGTTTAATAGGAGCTTTCATCTGCCAACAAACTGCTGTGCAGTTTGGCAGACGATAAAACAAATATGTACATTTCAAAAAACCCTAAATAAATGCTTTTTTCTTTCTTTTTCTTTTCTTTCTTTCTAAAAAAAAAAATAGAAGTATTTTCTGCAAAAATTAAACATAATAGGGAAAATATTCACAATTTTTATAAAACATCTAAAAAGAAAGACATGTCATATCATTATCCTTAATATACATCAGTCTAATTATGCCGGAATTTATTTATTTTCATGTTTATTTATTTCGTAATGTTTACTGGCTTTGTTTTCATTTATGTCAACCAATTTCTTTTTCTTTTTTTATGAGTTCAAGTCTTGTTAGGAAAGCAAATGCCACTTTTCTCTTCTTTTTTGTTTTCTTTTTCTCTTGAAACGAGTCGACACCACCTTTTCTCTTTGAAGCACCATTTTTTATTTGTTTTCTTTAAGCTATTTTAATATTAAACAGCACAGTGAAAAGTAGTAGTTACAACATTAAAACATCTCTTCCTTTCATTAAAAAACCAACATTATCACTTCCTTACTTACAAACGAACATAATCATAATGCGTTTCTATATTGCTCCCAATAAAAGATATGGAATACAAGTTCGATCAAAAGTTCCTTGCCCGGACCAATTCAGTTAGAGTTTATTCTTAGGGTTAATAAAAATGCTCATAACTTCTATTTATGGTTGCATACGTAGTGATTAAGTAACCAATATAGGAGCTATAAATTTATTCGTAGGTAACATAGTACCCCGGTGGCCTGATATTTAAATTGAGTATAATAAGAATGTAAACTATTTGCAGGTTAATATTTTCTAGGGTTAGAAATAAACCTGGATTTAGTATCAGATACTTTGTATGTTCCAGGTTTAAACTTTATCTGGAGATTTTATGGTGCAATATCTTCATATTGTCTTAAGATGGATTTTTATATTCAAAGCACGTTGAAACTTTGTATGTTAGAAACGCTAGATTAAACTTTTAATCTATTAAACGACTAGCTGTTGCGCGGGACTTCGCTCCCGTCGTTCTTTGTTTGGCCACTGCTCAGCTCCTATTGGCCGTAGCGTGATATAGTTGTCAGTAGTTCAATCAAACGAACAAATTCTTCAGCTTTATAACTTTAGTATAGAATAGTATAGATTCGTAAATTCAGCAGTCGGACTATAGTAGTACTGCCACCCTACACCAAAAAGAGAGTTGATTGTGGGATCACAAATTGCTGTGATGGTAATGGAAACCAAAGCAAAGCTATTTGGCTTGAAGATCCTGAAGATAACTGGTAGGTTAGCTATGATTTGATCTCTGTACTAATTGTTACGTTTGAGGTGCAAGCTTCCACCGGCCATCTTTGAAATCGGTCTCGGCACGTATTTGTTTGACTTTGACTGTCACTGTTGTGTGATTCATACATGTTTGTTTCGATATATTTATATGTATGTCCTATTTTTTTTTGTGATGTTTTTAAAGTACCCCGCAACACAGGGCTAGCTAGTTCTTAGTGCGGGCGTTTTTATTAAAACCAAAAGAAATTTCGATTTCAATAAAATTCTCATAAATACGAAATATTGAAATAGTGTTGTGCTGTAGGTTTTATTGTAGAACCAAAATTTCAATCAGGACTACGAAATTTGTTTCATTGCATCTAGACCCTATCAAATTCCCTGGTTGTTTATCAATAAAAATAAATTTACGTTGATTGGAAAAAGTCTGTATTGTATTGACTAGTTTGTTGACCACACCTGCGCAGTCAAGTTTCTATTATAGCATGCAAATATGTATTATCGTATCGAGAGTTCCACGCAAACAGTTATATTCGACTTGGCTGAAAATCTACATCGCTTGATGTATACTGGAAAAACTATTTCCATACTTTTTTTTGTATAAAAAAAAGTCTATGCTTACTTAAATAAGATTTTTAAATATAAATTTTATATTAACTATTTCTTACTACATTAAAATCCAAATGTTATGGTTTTACTGGTACAAAAGATAATAGTAATTTCCTAGTTATAATACAAAATTAATTTCATTATTACAACGACTAATTTCATAACAGAAAACTAGATAGTCCTTCATGTAATCTTTGGTTTGTTTTTCTTTTAAAATTGTAAGCAAGCACCGATGTGATATGATTTTTCTTGAAAAATAGTTTATTTATGGGGTCATACATTACCTACATGATATTCAGGATCCCTTTAAGGCACCTCCTAAACACTGCGTAGTGTATTAAACTAATGGATCAATAGTATATTACACTACATGGTGTTTAGGAAGAGTCTTATAGGGACCCTGAATATTCTGTAGTGTAATAAGTATAAATCATACTAGCGAGCAATATTGAGATTTTCCCGGAGTTTGGTAAACAAATGTTCTTTGTTGGCTCGCTCCCTATTTCATGGGACCAAACATAGCTGGCAAAATGTGGGTGTGAAACACCTCTGTCTACCCCTTCGGGGAAAAAGGCGTGTTGCTGTTATGTTTATACTAGCGAGCTACGACTGAAAGCTGGTTCTTCGTAAATTATGTTATCATTGCAGTTTATCCTTTACGTCTTCACAGAGGTGAGATTTTTCATGTATGCCACGCTTGTACCACTAAATCTACGTTTACTTGTACGTGTTGTGGTTAAAAATGGCTGCATTGCATCAGGACGTGCTTGGTTAGCTGCAAACGATGCGACCTCGTTATGTCAATCGATTTTTAAAAGGCCCCTAATGGCCTTTTCATCAGCTTGGTTAGCCGTCAGCCAGTGGTACGTATTTGTACTGGCATAACCAATTAGCAAGACAATTTGTTTGAAATATTATGGCCTTATTGTTACTGTTATATTTTATAGAGCACCTCATATCCGTGCCTGGAACTATGCTATCCTGTCTAATAGATCTTTGGGTTGTGTGTGAAACGCCACATGGTATTTTGAAGTACCCAGTCGATTCGCACGAACATTAATTACATTCGTGCGAATTCACAACTAGAGTAATTAATATGGATTTCACGCTTCACATTTTGTGAATTTTGTACGATTCATATACGTACATACATATAGATCACGCCTCTATCCCAACAGAGGGATAGGCAGAGACTATTTCCTTCCTTTTGCTACGATTCTGATATATGTACATCTTTGGCTTCTTCAACATTCATCAGTCTTTTCATGCATTCTCGCCGGTTTATGGTACTCCTTATCTGTCCCTTCTTTAGTCACGATTCATGTGACAAAAAATAAGTGCAAAATGATTCATAACAATGCAACAAAACTTATTGATTAGTTAGTTGTGTTATCAGTTTCTGTTATTACTATTTCAATGTTAGCGTATCAAAAACCATAATCTAAGAAAATCTTAGAGCGTTTCTGGTAACCTACCAAAACAATAGTTTCCAGTTATGCACCTAAATAATAAACGAGCATTGTAGACACACGTCCATCCAGTTGTTGCTTCTCAGGTATTCCGTCTGACGAATATATGCAAGGCTATGTTATCACTACAATGCAAACTGTAGACAGAATACGGAACTGCAACAGCATTTAACTTAAGCGCTTACAAACATGTATAGCTAACAATACACGTACAAATAAATACTAATACTAGCTGTGCCCGCGACTTCCGTAGCGTGGACAACTTATCCCGCATTCATGGAGATTTAATTTTTTTTTACGGAACCCTGATATTTTTTTAAAACCAAAGTAGCCTAAGTTACTCCTTGTGACATTAGCTATCCGCCAGTGAAAGTCCCGTCGAAATCGGTCCATCCATTGCAAAGATTAGCTGGAACAAACAGACAGACAGAAAGACAGACAAAAATTGAAAAAATGTTATTTTGGTATATGTACCGTATACACATTCAAATGCATGTAGTAAAAAGCTGTTATTTTATTATTACAAATAGACACACCAATTTTATTTATTTCTATAGAGTACCTATAGATTATAAAGCTGAAAAGCGATGGTGGCCGAATGGATAGGTGCCGAGAGTTCAAATCCTTCGGTCTGAGTTCGATTACGACCGGTAGTACCAAAGGGAATTTCACTTTGCAGAATTTATATGTACTAGTCAAGTGACTTACCGTCTGCTAACGGTGAAGTAAAACATCGTGAGGAAACCCACATACCCTAGAAGAAATTATATGAGTATGTCTGATACACCAACCCGCACTAGCTCAGAGTATGTGGATTATGGCCTAAACCCTTTCAGCTCTCTAGATAGAGAAGACCTCAGCCCAGCAGTGGGACATTAGTGGGTTGCTGATGATTATAAAGCTGAAGAGTTTTTTTTTGGTTGAACGCGCTATTCTCGGTAACTACTGCATCGAATTGAAAAATTATTTTTGTTTTGGATAGCATATTTATCGAGGAAGGCTATAGAAACATCACGCTACGACCAATAAGAGCCAAACAAAGATCTACGAGAGCATTCATAAATTTATAATTGTAGAATCAGAGCATCTGAAAGACAATTCCGTGGAATTGTCTTTCAGATGCTCTGATTCTAAGATTTAAAACTTAGATTTTTATTTATTTATTTTTTTTATTTATTTACACTTTACATACACAGAAATGTACAAAGGCGGACTTAATGCCAGAGGCATTCTCTACCAGTCAACCTATAGGGTGATGCAGAGAAGGGTCGAAGTAGGTGCATAAAAACAAAGAGATTATGATAAATTAAATTAATTACAATTAAACACATAAATATAAATATTATATAAATAAACACAAATACACAAATAATATACATATACATATAAAGATACAATATACATATATACATACATATATATAAAATAATATACATACTATTGTTGTGTTAATTCAGCAATATTTTTTAGTAGTAGATCACGGACTCGCCTCTTAAACACGTCACGGCTAGTAGACTTTCTGATCTCAAGAGGGAGGGCATTCCACAGAAGTATAGATTGTACGAAAAAGGAGGAATGAATGAAATCAGTAGAGTGAGTAGGACAGACTAGAAGAAGATTGTTGGAGGAACGTAGTTCACGTTCATGGACAGTGCACAGGTATTGGAACTGGGAGGCTAAATAATTGGGAGTGTTAGGACACATAAGAATAGAATAGAGAGTAGTGAGGGCGCGTGAACTGCGACGCTGACGAATAGGTAACCAATTGAGTTGGGAGCGAAAAGCAGACACATGGTCATACTTACGAAGATTGAAAATGAATCGAATGCAGTTATTGAGAAGTCGGTCAAGTTTATTAAGGAGATCTGCATTCAGGTCAAAATAGCACACATCACCATAGTCGATTATAGGTATGATCAAAGCCTGCACAAGCATCGTTTTAGTCTGAACAGGAAGGAAGTATCTAAGCCGATACAGAGCACGCAGGGATCCTGTGACTTTCTGGCTGACGTGGGTCACTTGAGCCTGCCAACTTAAGGTGGAATCAAGAAATAGGCCTAGATCCTTCACATGAGAGCTAAGGTTGATGACATTGCCATCGTAAGAGATAGGTGGTATAGCAGTAGTGTCCAATCTGCTGATCATGCGTTGACTACCCACTATTATAGCTTGGCACTTTGATGCATTTACACTAAGGCCAAACATCTCGGACCACTCCTTTATGCGCTCCAGGTCACTATTAATTGAATCCACCGCATCACCCACACAGTCAATACCAGCATGTGAGTAAATCTGCAAGTCATCGGCGTAAAGATGATACGTACATTGAAGTTTATGGGTTATGAGATTGATAAAGATTGAAAAAAGAAGAGGGGATAATATTCCGCCTTGAGGAACGCCACAGTCTATGGCACACCAATCAGATGAAAGGTCATTGATGCGAACTGACTGTTGACGACCTCGAAGATATGTTGAGAACCAATCCAGTGCTTCGGAAGAGATCATAAAGTGGGAAAGGATGGATAGAAGGATGTCGTGACTGATGGTATTAAATGCATTGGAAAAATCAATTAGGGCAAGGACGGTGATGTTAGTCTTTTCCATTGCTACCCTAATATCGCCAGTCACTTTGAGAAGAGTAGAAACAGTGCTGTGGCCTGGCCTAAACCCTGATTGAACAGGACTTAATAGGTTGTGATGGTACACAAACCGGGCAAGCTGTTTATGTACACAGGCCTCCAGCACTTTGGATAGGAAGGGAAGAATGGAAATTGGGCGAAAGTGGGAAGGTAGCGTAGGATTATGAGTTTTAGGTATAGGAATGACGTAGGCTTTTCGCCACAAGGACGGAAAGACACCAGAAAAGAGGGAAAAATTTATGATATGGGAAATGGGCAAAAGTAGATGGTCGAGGATAGTGAGGATCATGCGACGAGTTATCCCATCGCTCCCCACAGCATTAGATTTAATGGAAAGGATTACTTTTTTAATCTCGTCAAAAGTAACTGGAGAAAAATTAAAAGGGTTGTAATTGGATGGAGGCAGGCCAGCAAGATAGTCTACAGCTTGACAACCTGTTTGGAAATTTATTGTATTGGAGGTAGAGAAATGGCGATTTAAATCTTCCAAACTAGGTGTACCATGCAGACCGACGCTACGCTGCTTGCCGATCCCTAGGGTTCCAAGAAACTTCCAGGTGGCGGCGGGAGAGGAGGGTGTGATGTTACTAAGGATATGTCGGCGTTTCGCATTCCGTATCATCTGGTTACATCGATTCCTTGCAGACTTAAAAAGAGTCCAGTTTTCAGGACAACGGTCCCTCCTAAACTTCCGAAAAGCACGATCCCTGCGCCTCATCGCCATCCTAACTCCTTCAGTTATCCAGGGTGCCGGAGGCCGCTTCAATTTGACCTGTTTTACGGGAGCATGGACGTCATACAGGTTAAGGACAATGTTGTTAAATATATCTACTTTCTCATCAACGGTAGGGGCTGCTATCAAGTCATTCCAGACAATGTTTGAAGCGTCGTTACATAATTTGTCGACATTCATGCGATTGTAACTACGAATGTGCAGGACTTTAGGTGGGGGCTTAGGAATTTTTAGGATGTAGGAGAGGAAAATAAGATCGTGGTGAGAAAAACCGGGAGCAGGAAGTTGACCGTGGGATGAGGCTAAGTTGGGGGAAGAAGTAAGGATTAAGTCGAGCCAAGTGTCCTCTCCGTCAGGATTGTGGTGAGTGGGTTGAAGAGGCAGTACGTGGAGGTTGCTTGACTCGACAATTTCACGGAGTTTATAGGAACGGTGGGAGGGATGAGAAAGAAGGTTGGTATTAAAATCGCCCATGATGATGTGATGTGCATACTCAGACCCTAAAGATTCCAGAATCAATTCGAGACTGGAGAAGTAATCAATAGTGGGGGGACAGTAAACAACACCCAATACAATTTTAGCCCCTTTGACGTTAACCTCGAGAAAAAGGTATTCCGCTACTGGTGACGGGCTGGGTGCAGAAGAGGCAATAATCTTATAAGGGAAGTCACTACGTAGGTAGATTGCAACCCCTCCACCCCGCCGGCCGACACGATCATTACGAATCAAAATAAAACCAGGAAGAGAGTAAGAAGTGGAAAGAAGATTAGGCTTAAGCCAACTCTCTGAGACCAGAATAGCCTGAACGTTGACATCCGAGAACGTGTCCATCAAGTCATTATGATGGCTGGGTATGCTTTGTGCATTTATGTGACACACATTGAGGCGAGAACGACTTTGATTGTTGAATGTTTGCTTCAAAATATCCCCAAGTAACTCATCACTAGCCGAACAAAAACTTTCATCGTTAGAAGAGCTTGCAGAATCATATGCAGAAAGAAATGAATTATTCATAATATAATATAATAAGATTAAAAATTAAATATATATATATAAAAATAATATAATATTTGTACAAAAATATGTAAAATAAATATTTTTATGCTCTTGAGTTTAGTGCAACACTGATCTCTGCACCACCCGCCAGCTGACAAACACACACCTTAAAAAGTCGAATTACAATTTACAACACAGACAAAAAAAATATATTAAAAGGAAAACAAAATAACCAAAAATAACATAACACCTAGAGAAACCAAATAAAGTAATAGACATGAAAATTAATTAGATTTCCGAACGCATCGAATACAGTAATGTGACAGTTTGACATTTGTCTACTGTTAACATTTGACAATTATGACATATTGAAAACATTGTTTGTCACTTAAAGTATAAATAAAAGTTTGAAAAAGTAATAAATAGTAAAGAGAGGGTTGCAATTTTAATATACAAAGTTAACAGAGTTAGTTAGAAAAGAGGGTATAACAGAGCGGCAAGAGGTTAATACTTATTAAGAAGGTAGAAGTTGAGTGGAAATGAAACTAAGAGACAAACATGAAAATAAAAGTTTGAGAAATTTGGAAGCAGCTGTGAAATAGCCCTTTATCGCATAGGAGACCTCTATTTGCGTGTCTTGGGAGCAGTCCCAGCGTCACGACTGCCTGTTGATTCACTGGGCACTTTGGGGAACTTCACTGTCAGGCAACTCAATTCGTCCAAAGTGGTCAACTTGTGGCGAACTCCTGCAGGGTCTTTCACCACAATAACTCCATCCTGCGTCCAGCAAGCACGCATTCCAAAATGCTGACGTGCTTTACCGAAGATAGTTTGCCGTTGTCGTGTCAGGAACTCCCTCATAGAAGTGTTAGTGCCCTTGAGCCGAGTTTTAGCCTTCCAAACCGCTGTCCTAATTTCCAAACTTGCAAATCGAACAAGTATTGGCCGGTGATGATCCTTGCTGGCCGTTCCGATTCTGTGACACACACTTAAATGGGAGCCAAGAGTGTCCTTTAGGCCAATATTGTGGACTATATTAAGTACAGCATTCCTACAGTCCTCCTTCTCACATTCGGGTACACCCAGAATAAGGAGAGCCTTGCGACGATGCCTTGTCTCTCCCACATCGGCCATGCGAGCACACTCGTTAATCTGCTGCCTCAAGGTTTTAAGTATTGAAAATACCAACTCACGAAAGCAGCGGAACTCCTCAGCAACCTTAGCTACTGTATCCTTCGCGGGCCCTCCATTGTTCATCTGTGATGCCATTATTGCCATCTGTTTTGTGAAGCAGTCTTGTAAGTTGTCCAGGTGATCACGCACAGACTTGACTTCTTCTGCTAAGTTTGACATGGTGCTTGTGGCTCAATTTATGTTGCCAAGTTCAAATTGTGTGTGATGTGTGGCTGGCAGGTGGTGTAAATAGTGCGTTTAGCTTATATAAGCATTGGATTTCCACACAAATGTAAGTAGTGTAGAATTGTACACTTATGTGCCAAAATATAGTGTAAAAGATATTTATTTTAACTATAATTTGATTTAAACTTAATTTAAAAATCGGAACTATGTATGCACTTTTTAATCACCTACCCACGAAACGCAAACGCAAATATAAATGCTCTGAGTATATTTTTCAAATATACTCAGAGCATTTATATTTGCGTTTCACGTTAATTACATTGCGTTTTATTGCGTTTCACGTTAATTACATAATAATATTGTCTAAGCAATTATGCATCCTGATACTTTCTTTTACTTAAAAAAACTTTGGAAGTGTATTTTTTTAAGAATTTTTATTTTAAATGCCTCTATGTTTTGTCAAAGCCTGAAAAATCCTGTACTATAAAAAGTTGTTGAAAACGAAACAAAACATCCGACGCGTCAAGAGAAATCGTTCATTTCGTCACGGCAGCCCGTTTTATCGATAGTTTTTATAGGACCGGACTTTATGGGCATCTATCCTTGTATTGGGGGAATGTAAACGTTTCAGCTTTTATAGTCCCAGTTGTATTCGTATCTGATTCTGTGTGAGGCTATGTGAATATGTTTATTGATGAGAATTGTTTTTGATGAATATACAATTTATAGTCGGTACTAATTCGATTAACGAAAGTATAAACAGACCTTTAAGTCAAAATGATCTTTCATTGGATCAAGAATGTACTAAGTACCTTATAATCTTGTTGCAATTTATAGGTAATTCGAATGGTCGAATGATATAAATACGGTTGAATGTCTTTTTTTCACCTTTTCAGCAAACTTTGTCTTAGTGAACCAGCAGCTGTGTTTTTCTGGAGTATTACTTATTAAATCAGCAGTCCTACCACGTATTTGCAACGTAAATACTTCGGAATTTAGTTGATGGGAGGCATAACTACAAGCTACCTGAAAACACATACTAATGTAGGTAACACTAAAATTCTTATACTACTATGTTTTTAAGAAAATCAGTTTTCTGTTTACAGCAATATCGTAAAAGGGAATTTTATTATCCTGTTGAGATATAAAAACTTCATACTATTACGATGTACTAACAATAGCTGTAAAACTCTTAAACGATTTATAGAACTGCCGTTTGACTTTCGAACTTATTTTGAATAACAGAAGGTATTTTCATGATAATTATTGTATCCAGTTTACCAACAGAGCCCCAAGTCTGAAGAGAGATTGATATCCATTACAATTCAATTCATTTGTAAACTAGCAGATTTGCGGCCTTGCTAAGTCGTCATCATTAGTTTCTGACAAGCTTCTATTAGATTTTTTATTATTAACGTGGTCTGTTTTTTGATCACAGAATGACACTATTATGCTCAAAGGAAATCTATCTAAAAATCTTACCTTAAGTTAATAATAATAATCTTATCCATAATATTAGATTTACTTACGCATTATTATTTGTAACTTAAGTAAAATTATTAGATATAAGCATAGACTTATTATTTATACCTTAGATTTAAATATCGTTTTGTCGCATTATGTTTTCTGTAAGGACAATAATATGTATTATGGTTAAATAAATAAATAATCAAAGCAGCAACATTTAGTTTTAAGATAAGTTAAATAATTACACCGTATATGCTTCAAATGGATAAATATACCGTTTGCGGAAGTATGCTATCAAAAGTCACAAAATTGAATCGCTCATACGCCATCAAGTTGACATTACATACAAAATCTCCATAATCTCCGTATTCCTTTAAAACATTACTCAAAGATGCTCTTTATGACACATACTAAAAATGTCTCATTACTGACGTGTCAGCTTGAAAATCTAGTCCTGGTCTGGTAAATTGATGTTCACACCCGCTTGGGCCATAAGAGCGAACGTTTTAGTGAAACCTTACGAAGACAAATGGGTGTCTCATTACTATGCTTGGTTACGTGAAATTTCTTCGTGACGCCTTAAGAAGCTATAATAATGCCTTCGATACTGAAGTAACGAGGGATTATGGTTTCGGTGCAAACTTGTGGTTGGGGTGTAATTAATACTGTCTTGTCTCTCGGGTCTTTGAGGTACTTACGTATTTTAATTACCAAAATATTGCTTATTAATGAGGCATCTAATAAGTCGAGGTCGAATATACAATGAGAGATTATAGGTAAATGAGATTGGAGACTTTTAATTAAGCTTATGTCAGTTACAAAGTGTCTTTTAAATAATGTTCAGAATAAATTGATTCATTTAATGCAAATATAATTTCTTAATAGAAGTTATTGAAGTAAATTGTCTATATTTTATAGAATTAGCTTCGGCCCGCGTGATGTGTCAGTCAAAATTAGCCTATGTTCTAATCCAGATTATAAGCTATCTAAAAACCAAGTTTCATACCGATCCCTTCAGCCGTATTGACAAGATATCCATTTATGCATCCTAACACATGCATTCATTCAATCAATTTCATTAAACACGTCAAATATGGAACGGAATTTCTAAACGTGGAAACAATTTTATTTCAAGGACCCGAATGTATGATATACCGATATACATAGAAGTTTCCAGAATGTAACGATAAATCTTGGAATTCTCGGACTTCATTGGAAGGTTTTTACAGCGTCGCTCTCTACCAGTGCGTGGACAAGGACCCTTACTTCAAGAGGGATATTGACCTAAAAATTATTCATACAACAACACATATGCTCATTCTGCAGCCTACATTTCAGTACGAAAAATTGTGTTTTTGCGGAAGCAACCCGCTCAGTCCAAATATATGTAATATGAAAAGTTTCAGAAAGTGCTCTAAGCAAATTGTCCGCATTTCACGAATTGGTTATTTTTATTTAGGTTAGTTTTTTATTGAACGTAATTTTGTTTCGTAAGGTTTGTTTTAGAGTGATTAGAAAAAAAACAACCTATAAACGTCCCACTGCTGGGCACGTGTCTCCTCCAAATAATTTGGAAGGAATTTAGCCTACTATACCACGCTGGCCAGATGGGTTAGTATAGGGATTGTTTCAATTTTTCCTTTTCTTGCAGTGCTCTTGTCTGCATAAGGTTACTCCCTTAGTCGCCTTTTACGACACCCACGGGTTGAGATGGAGTAGAACATTATAATTATTATATTATTATATTATACGTACTTCGGATTGATAAGGCTTTAATATTAATCTTGCACGTAACAATCTCTATTCAATTAATTAATATAATATAAATTGCAAGTAGATTAGTTTTCGAAATTTCAATGACATATTATTTCTCCAAATGCCTTAGTCAGTTTCATAGATACAAGTACCTAGTGATACGTAAGCACACTTAATTCTAACCTTTATAAATAAAAGCATAAGCATTTTCTTTTGACACTGCTTCACAATAGTTAAAACATAAAAAAGACACGCACGATAAAATACAATTTGCTTTGCCTCCATGAATATAGGATTACTCCACACAAAAGTATTATAATTTCATTGTATAGTCATTTTAGTTTTATTCAAATCGGGCTTAATGGCTTTACAGCCGTCCAGTTTTAATTTAAAACATCGAAATGGTTTCACACTATGACCTACTTGTTATTTTAACACTGCAACTGCACTTGGGTAAATAGGTTTACTTTTGTAAATATTTGTTTTTTACTTCTATTCAGGAAGTAGTATATAAGTAGTAGTAATAAACTATTTTTAACAAAAAAATATTAAAACGACTTCTAAACAGTACTAAAAAGAGAAAAATAAACTGAATTAGATATTTAATTCCAAGAAATACCTACCTGTTTAAAGTATAATACTCTATTACTAATCTGTTTGAAGTCGGTACCGAGCAACAAAATTTGAGGGTTGCCCTCGATTTCCCTGAGATTCCATCATCAGAACTCGTGGTGAATAGGGGACCAATTCGGAAGTATACCCTTACAAACAAAAAAATAATTTTTCAAATCGGTTCAGGCATCTCCGAGAAATCGTTGAACGGACATAAAAAAAATACATACAGTCGAACATATAACCTCCTCCTTTTTTGAAGTCGTTTAAAAAGTAGTGTACTACAACTTTAATTTATTATGATTGGGTGTCTGTGTACCTCTTGCTATAGGTACATACAACCATGTCTACATAGTTTCTACTTTTTAAAATGAAATTACACGAAATCACGTTTATTCATCTAAGTTACAAAGTACCTCTTTTGAAAGTTACAGTCTTTATTTCCCTAAGAGGCTTATGTTTATATGCACTATACCGAATGTTCACAAACTATAATATCATGTTCCATAGGAAGCGATTATAATAATAATTTTTATTTCAGGAATAACATATATTTGTTAGTAACAATGTTCTTAGCCTAGTGTTAGTAATGGTACAATAATTATTTACAAATTAATCAGGTCTCGCGTGTAGACCTATCCAGTGTGCCAACAGTGGCGAGTCCCATCTTGAGGCGCACGCGGTCAGGATGGCGCTGGGGCCACAGCGCACCCGCGCCATTAACAAATAAATCCCTATAAGTTTTAAAGTTTAGCAGTCGCACATATTTCTATCACATCTTATAGCCTAATTCTTCGGTGTTACTCGGACATTTCCACGGTCTTTACTCTTTCTCCTACCTGTGCTATCTATCGTCCCCCGTAACCCTGTTTTTAAAGAAAGAGAGAATACTGTTGAATTAAAGTAAATAGCGATGCGATGGTGGCTGAATGGATAAGTGCCCGGCGTGCTAAACACGCGATCCGAGTTCGATCCCGACCGGCAATACCAATGTTAATTCCACACTGTGGAATTTATATGTACCTTCTAGTCAAGTGACTTACCATCTGCTAACGGTGAAGGAAAACATCGTGAGGAAACCAATATACTCTATAAGAAATTCTATGAGTATGTCTGATCCACCAATCCGCCAGCGTGAGTAGATTATGGCCTAAACCCTCTCAACTCTCTAGTTAGAGGAGAGGAGCAGTGGGATTTAATGGGTTGCTAATGATGAAAGTAAAATAAATCACTCAGGCGAAAAACAGGCCGTTCGAAATCTAAATACCATATCGATTCCACATTTTTCATGATATACGTCCCCATATAGAATTTATAGATGTGTGTACTCGCACTCGCAAACGGTGTATTTGTGACAAATTACACATTCACATTTGACAAATGACAACATCGTCGGTCGCGTTTCGATGTTATCAATACGTTTACTCGGTATCGCAATACTTATAAGAAAAATCTCAAAATTCATTAGGAAAAATGTATATATTTGTGTTTTCGAAACTCTATATTTTTCACTTGTAAATATATTGCCTCTCAGCTCTCTAGATAGAGGAGATGAGACACGAGCTCTGCAATAGGACATTAATGGGTTTATGATGATGATAGGGGATTTAGTTTCTTAGGTTTGCAGCACTACTTTTCGTTTAAATGTATACAGCTGTTAGGCTGTATCTCTGACAGTAACCTGTTACCATTTAAAGTGAGTTCCATACATCATAAAACAACCGGAAAACATGTATTAATTGTTGACGCTAAGTTTTATCGGCAAAGACCAAGACAAAAAGAACTATGTTCAGTATAAAATAAGTCATATTTTGGAATTATAGACAGCTTAAAATATCTTCCAAGGCCCAAAAGACATTGACGTACTTACGTGACGACAAAATACTGGATTATCTATATTATCACTCGTCGAAGCCTCATTACGACGCTTTATATTCGGGACACGGTTTTAATATGGTGCCAGTATTTATATCAAGTTGATCTAGCTACCAAAACGTTCATATATACTACCTTATCTCGATGATATTATTTTAACCGACTTCAAAAAGGGAGCCGGTTCTCAATTTGTCATAATTTTTTAAATGTATATTAGACGATTGAAGACAGCTGAATCGATTAAGAAACTCCTTTTTGTTGTTTGAAAACTTTCCCGTTGGTCGTATTGTCATCCAGTCTGGGTCTTATGATGAAATCCTGGAAAAATTGGGGGTAACCCTCAAATTTAATAGGCATTTACTATTATTTTCATTATTTTTTTGAGGTTATTCATATATTATAATTTGTATCTAGTAGTCCACCTTTTGTTGCCGGGTTGATGATAGAACTAACAATTTCCTAATGGAAATATTATAGACACGTTTATATAGACCTTAAGCCGTTCGTATGTATTCTTTCAAGTTATTTCGGTATTCGGTCGGTGTTTCGGTCGGTAGTTTTTTTTAAAACTTGCATTTTCATTTCAATTTCTTTACTTATATTATGTGTGAATTTCAAAATTTTAAAATGTACCTAGAAAGATCATTCCGAATATAATTCATCAATAGTTTTTCTTCACATAACTTCAGTCTCTGTATATTAAATAAATAATTTTCAAATATTTTTGAACACGACTATATTATACAAATTGTAGATTGGCACAAATATTCAGCTCACGGCTTTATAAAATACTTTGTGTGTTGTATTTGAAGTGTTTGGACTTATTGAGATATTCTGTTTGCTCACCCGAGTTTCTACCGAAAAGTTTTGCTGAAGAACTTGTATGCAAAAACTATATACGTTGCAGCTTTCATGAGAGTACGGATAAAGATTCGTGTGTTTTATTGAGCGTGAAGAAGGATTCTGAATTTTATAGCATTTCAAAGGCGAAATAGAATACTTGAGCAATCATAAAATGTTTCCTAAATATCTGGCTTTAGCAATTTAAAATCAATTTCTATCGTGTTTTCATGGAGATAGCCATTTGCATCATTCATGATTCGAATTCACGGAAGTTTGCATTTTAGCTTTGTCTAACGCTTCAAGAGAAATAGAGATGGTATGTGAATTATTTTGGTATGTGACAGCGGCAGCTCGAGAACTTACGAAGCAATCGATTAGACGCTGTTATTTGATTTATATCATTCATGATCCTCATGAATAATAATAATATTATCAGTATTTACAGTCCTTAAAGATGAACGTACACTTATTTGAACCGAACGGCGCCGAATGAAACGAAACATAAAATTATTTTAATGAAATCCTACGAAACCACGTAGCCCGAATGTCAAGTCATCCATCTGAAAGAACTCCAGAAATCCTAGACGAATTCGGATGACGTCATTAGATTCGGCACGGGTGATACGGTCGACTAGATCGATCCGCTCGCATGTGACAGTTGCATTTTAAAAATATTTAATAAATTATCATTATCACTTGTAATAAGTCGGGGAATAATGTGAAGTAGGTGCTCTCCAAAGCACATTGTTATAATTACAGTGCGACAGGTCTATAGGAAATAGAAACGATTTCTTCGGAGCAGTCGATTCTTTCGGTGTGTATATGTGCAAGGCCTCCTTGGCTTCGATTTGTTCGACGCGTTCGGCTCGGATAAGTGTGCGTTCACCTTAAATCATTTCTACTTATCCTACGATTCATATAGCATAAATTTCGTGTGTATAACTATCGCTTACAAAATTACTATATATAAATATTATATTGCTTTATCAACGAAATCAAAATAACACACACACCTTGTAAAAGCTAAATAATTCGTAAAAAAACATATTTCACTTGCGTAAAAACTAAACCGATTCTCCAGAGATTTTGGCTTTTTACTCGCAATGTCAATTCTAATATTACAAATCCATTCGCTATGTTTGTATTGACGTGTTTTGTGTATATTCTGAACAGTTTATTGGTAATCCTGTCACATCTCTATTGTCAATATATCGGCGTTTTGCCTACAATTTTATTTATAAAGCCGTTAACTTTGCCGGAATCGTTGGACGTTGGAGGGATATAATTTAGCAATAAATAAAGTATTAAGGTTCTAAACGTTGAGAAACGTTGCTTTAAGCATTGATGTGAACGTTTCATGTGGAAATAGAGGTCGCTGTGTCCATTTCCGGAGGACCTTAAATTTGGGTTCTTTTCAGATACTTTTATGGCTTTGATTTTTTGTAGCATTGCGGTGTTATAGTGTTTGTAGGTCACTGTGTTTAAATTTTAGTTTATTTAAAAAAATACAATGTTAGAACCAGCCCTTAGAGTCTTTACAAACGTACGATTAACTGACACAAAGTACACAAATATCTATGAATCACACAAAATTTAAATTTTGTCTCATGTGGTTTGAACCCACGACACTTGGTAATGTTAGTGGCCAGGCGACCTTAATCGCTACTCTTCGTAACAGTAACTAAAGTAAGTTCAAACATTTTAATTTAATTATACCTATCTAAGTCGTTGGTTCTGGCTGCTACTGAATGCGATGCACATCAAGTTGAGTTAGCAATTTACGTGGAGTTTATACCGGTCTCCACTTGTCTCCCTCTTTTCTTGACTATTCCTCTTTTTGGTGGATTCTAGATCTGAGATCCTGCTTGCAAATATAACATTTCGACATTATTGATAAGCTGGACTTCGATATCATTGTCTAATGTTGGAAATTTTGAGCAGGTATTGAATGTAGAACACATTCAATACCTGCTCAAAATTTCCAACTGTAAATGTGAAGTTGGTATCATTTAAGTTGTTTTTGTTGCGAAGTGTACCTATATTTTATTTGGATATTTTCTCTAGTTGTATAAAATGTATAATTTAGTTTTTCTTTTTAAGTTCCACAATCAGTTTCTTTTAGGGTACGAAGATGATCACAGTATTTTCCAAGTTCATCGATAACTGGAAAAGGGTTTATCTACTTATCTAAAAGCAAAAATCGTGGGTGTCGATAGAAAGCGGTTGTCCTAATGGAGCGTGCAGGGGTAACCAACCTTTTTCCATTACAATATTTAACCCTATAGTTACTTTATAAATATTTGATGCCCCCTTTTAAATTTATTTTTATAGGTTTTAGTCATAAATAAAGAAAGATGTGCAGTAGAGAAAAGT
Source organism: Laspeyria flexula (assembly GCA_905147015.1). Classification (NCBI taxonomy): domain Eukaryota; kingdom Metazoa; phylum Arthropoda; class Insecta; order Lepidoptera; family Erebidae; genus Laspeyria; species Laspeyria flexula. Next base: position 12,052,988 of record LR989960.1, on the reverse strand, counting down.
GTCTAGTATTTATTTAAAAAGTTGTAGCCCCTTAACAGTGGAAACAGACAGAAAGAAAGCTGCTTTGTTTTATACTATTTAGATATTTAAAAAATGCTATATTTATCCAATTTCTTCATAATCATTAAATACCATCAGCATATAGATGTGATGACGAACATAAGCCTTTCCCTTTTAAATAACTCTATTGTGTCTCTATGTAAGTGTAGTTCAAATAAATATTTTTTTTCTTTTTTTCTTTTTTCAAGGGTATTTCAACAGCGACGGATCAAGTCTGGCTCCATTATCTTTTTGCCTATCTATCTTATTTTGGTACAGATTACTTGCTGTAACCTAATTTAATTATAAAATAATCTCGACAATCAAATATGTTTCACAAACATGTATTATTTGATTTAGTACATTATATCTTTAATCATATAAAACGTATTCGTATGCAGTACCTATCAGTAATCTTACCACTTAGACAAAACGTTTCTTGTTGGAAAAACCCGCTTTATTAATACTACTGGATATTAATATAATGAAGGAAACAGGCCTAAAGGGATAAACAAGGAACGAAATAGGCGCCGCTATTTTGCGAAGGAAAGTAAAAAATAATCTCTTATAACACTGGCAGTTTGCGCTTTTGTCTGAGCAATTACGTACATCGTAAATTGCCAAATTTTTTGCTCGAGTAACAAGAGTAAATACGCCACTTCATTTGACACGACATTTTGGTAAATTAAGTAATTTAGAACAATGTGTTTATTTATGTTTTAGCGCTAGTTAAATAGGTATTTATTATTAAAGAAAAACAAGTTTTAATATGTAGATGGCCGTCTTTGATTTTTTACTAAATTTTCAACTAAACCTAAACATTGGCATCAGTGTAGAACACAGTCGATGTTTAGGGTGAAAATTACTTATGGTAGGATTGCTGTAGACAGTATAGACCATCTGAAAGGTAGTCATTTATTTTTAAAGTAAATTTTTAACACACTATTATGTGGGGCTACGCGCATATCATAAATTATCGAATACATATCAATATTTAAAATGATTTAAACATTAGAAAACGGGACTTTGGCTGAGTTTAATAACGTTTTCGGCATGTAATAAAAATATATTTAGAATTTATAGTAAATTATTACACGTGGCTAATACCTCTTTCATGTTTCCAAAGTTTTCTTAAACCCTGCTGTAGAATTAAATGAAAAATAAATTGTTATTTTAGGTCAGTGTTCTGAAATTTTAAACTTGTTTCATGTGAGCTATTGTTTTTGTTTTTTACTAATGGTAAAGAAAATGCTTAGCTAGTAAATTTCTACAGTAAAATCTTTAACTTAATAGATAATTTATTGTATTTGTACTTGTACATACTATCTTTAGTTACTTAAAATATGGTAAGATAATTCAGGTGCAATGGATTGAAAGATGGAAAGTTTCAACTCCTATTTTATAAACCTTAATCTCTGAATCGATTGTACTACAATCCCATTTTAGTGGCATGATTGTTTATTAAACTTGCGAGATCGTTGTTGCTGAAGCAGATTACCTAAGAACATAGATTGTCAACGACTTAGCGTATTAAATAGTAGTAGTATAGATTAGGGTGGAAGGAATCGGATGGCATATCATACTGTTATGGGGTTCTTCAAAAAAGGAGTGGATTGGTTTCTTAAGCGTCGACAACGCGCTCGTGACATACCTCTGGTGTTGCAGGCACCCATAGGCTATGTTATCGCTTACCATCAGGCGGACCATACGTCTGTTTGCCATTGAGAAAAAAACTTATTTATCGGCCAATACCTAATCATTTGTAAGCACACACTTGCATACTAAAAGCTCCAATAAATTCTTAGTACATTTTAAGTCTGCGTGTCATGCCGTTTATACAGTGAAACATGCTGTACCTGTATATTTATATTTTTAACACCTCTGTAACCATGTTTCTGGCAAAAAAAATATTGTTATTATTAAAAAGAAACAAAAAAAACTTTCAAACGCAAAACACATCCGACGGCCCGTAACCACAATCTGTGCAATTCCATCGAAACGTCGTGCATATAAATTAGCTATTTACTTGTACTATTCTTCTGAATATGATAAGTGACGTAATAATTTAATATTTTAAATTAGTCATCTAGACCTCTTTACAGCCAAACAGTCGTACTTTAATTTGTATATTTTTATGTTGTTATTTAGTTTAAATAAAATGTTTGTACGATCTACGTTTTGTTGTTACATATTGCGTAAAAAATATTCATGCTGAGTTTTGAAGTACAAAAATAAAGGCTCAGTATCTCTAGTGTTCCCGTGAGAGAGTGATGAATCGTTTCATGGCTCATTTATCAAGCTTTATTAACTTCTACTGTAGAATAAAGCTGAAACAATAGCGTTCTTGTGAAACTTTAAGGAAAACTCGAAATGTGTAATCAAGTATGAAGTGCAAACGTTTGGAAGGATTAATCTTTGACGCTAAAGTACCCCTTACGTAAAGTTTAATTTAGGCAACTATTTCTTTGAAGTTTTATTTTAAAAATAGCTTAATGTGTAGTTTTGTTTTCATATTACATTGGCTTTAATTACAGTTATTTCATATCAATATATTACAAATCCGCATGGATCGAGCTCGGAGTTCCTATTCGGAGTCTATGAATATGGTACGGAGTTCTCTATTGCTTATTATTAATTATTTAGTTTGTTTGTAAAATATACGTATATTTACGATTGGTTATTTTTCTTTCAGGTCCAATATTGGGTGCACCGCATTTTCTGTAAGTACTTGCAAATTTTTCATTCATTCATTGTGGATGTTGTTGAGAAAATGTTTAACATAATATGCTTATTTTTTTAATAATGTAATTGATAATATAATAATGAAGGGAAACCTTCCATTGTGTCTTAAGCGCAAACTCGTCGACATGTGTATTCTTCCCGTCCTAACCTATGGTGCTCAAACGTGGTCACTAACGGAGTCTCAGAAGTCCAAACTCAAGGTTTGCCAAAGAGCTATAGAACGCAGCATCTTAGGAATCAGGCTCAGCGACAGAGTTCGCAATACCGACATACGTTCGCGGACTGGGGTTACGGATGTTGGCACTAAGTCTGCCAAGTTGAAATGGGAGTGGGCAGGTCACATTCCACGAATGAATGAGGACAAGTGGGCACAAGTTGTCACACAGTGGGTGCCTGAAGATGGGCACCGTCGCCGAGGCAGGCCTAAAAACGCTGGTGTGACGACTTGGATACGTTCAACAGGGAATGGTGGAATAAGGCTGGAGATAGACAGCAGTGGAAGGTTCAGGGGGAGGCCTTTGCCCAGCAGTGGGATAACACAGGCTAATAAAAAAATGATAATATGAACCATATACCTACTTATAGACAGAGTATAGAATCTGTCAACTAGTTAAATTGTAATATACTTAATTTCATAATTATATCTGTTTTATATGTGTGTCGAAATGTTCATAGTTCATAACAACAGGTTTAAAAAAAAACAAAAAAACTTAGTTTTAAAAATAGCTATGACGAGAAATAACAATGAAAACATCTGCATAATTCTTTATTGTTAACACTTTCCTTTATCATATTACTTTATTTCTCACAACGTATTTCATATGTACAAACGAAAAAGCTTGTAGGACGTTTCTATAATTCAGATTTTTCCTTTTAAGAATTTTTCCATAAAATCCCGGTTCGTCGCATGACAGTGACATAATCTGCTTCGCCTTCACGGACTGGGTTAGATATGACATCTTTTTTATGGAAAAATACTGAGACTGTTTTCAGACGAATACGGTGGCTTCGTTTCTGCCAATGTTTTCTTTCCGAACAAATCGTCTGTCTCTAACCAAAATTCAAAACATTCTGTACCTACTTTTTAAACGTTCCAAATTACAATTTATTTTAAAAAAGGAACACAGAAATAAATAAAATTATAGGTTGGTTCTCAAATTTTATTGCATTAGTTTTATTCGCATTATGAAAATATGTATCATATAATTTTAGACAATAATATTAATAACTTCATTATTTGTTAGTACTTTTGATTTGGATACTTTAATTACTTAGTAAATTGAATGAAAAGCTTTTTAATAAATTTGTAATGTTTGAAATAAAATAATCAATCACACATTATATCACTCTTATCAAAGATACTGTAAAGGCTGACATTTTATTTCGTCTTATGATAGAAGACTACGTGTGTAACGTCATTTTCTAAATAAAACTTCACACAGAAAATAACAATTTGATATTGCTCCCGTTGTTACACTTTGTCAAATGTAAATTCAGAAAGTTCGGGATCAGGTTACAGTCCTTAATGCAGGTCAATCTATTCGACAAGTTGTTACACAGTTCAATCACTGCACATTCGGTTGAGAATAAACTAACATCCTACTTCTATATACGTTCGGTAATAAAATAAAAGAGATAGCGAATGAAAATCCGAATACGTTAATCCGATATATTCACAAGTTTTGTTTTTTGTTAGAAAAGTCATTGACCCATTTGGCAAGTATTCAAAATAGTAAACGTTTCGTGTGTTTTTGTTAGAAAAAAATTGTGTCGCGCCGCTTTGTCGTCAATTAAATAACGAACGACAGTTACTCTGCGGTGTACGAGTATTTGGTGAAAAAAAAATTTTTTTTTTTCTAACCGCAGTTTGGCAAACTCAAATGCAATACAAAAATGTATTTCAAATGTTTTATGCATGTAAACTTTTTTTGTAGTTATTTTGTAGAAATATAATTGTGGTATCGAATCAAAAATTTTAAAGCGAGACCTTTAATAATAAATAGTTATGAAGGTACAAAAAGTAGAAGGTAAAGTACCTACCTATGTAATTTAAAACTGAAAATAACTACTTTGTGTTCTACCGCCTCAAGTTAGCGTGATAAAAATTTGCCAAGAGGTTTGGGAACTAGTAAAGGGCTGAGTTTGTAATATAATTTAAGTAACCAGGGTACTTATTATTGTAACTTCAAGTTATAAGTGTCCCATTGGACTTATATTATTATTATATTATTGCTCTGAATTCGTTTAGAATCATGCATTGTGTATCAAATATAAATTCATGTTAAACGACGTATTACTGCATAAAAGGCAAGACGCTCTTTCTTTATTGACGTAACAAAGATTTTCGTTGCAATTACGATGAGTGACGTATGATTTGAGACAAATTTACCTATACAATTTTAACATTTTGCAATATTATGTTACAGTCAATACTGTTAACCAGTCAAAAGTAGTTTTGACTGGCTATATCAGTCAAAACTACTTTTGACTGGTTAAGATTTTTGACTGTAACATATAAATGTATATGCAGGCATAATTTCTTATGTTATATATGGTTAATCATACTTTATAAGGAAGTATATTATTCATCGTATGCTCTGTTAATTCGTACGGATATTCTGTGATTGTAATCAATCACATCTTGTCTTGCTTATGCCATAGAAAAGCTCTCTCCATACATCACAGAGATATTATCAGTAAATGTATAAGTACTAACAATAACAATAATTATTTCTAATGATTTCAAATTAATCGTCATCAACATTTTCTTCGTCTCAGTTAGACATCCACTGCTGAAGGTTTGCACATCTTAGGTTAGTTTTGGGCCACTCCATAAATATTCTAACTACAAAATTGTAAATTCAATAGTCATCATCACCATCAAATTAACCCAATGATGTCCACTGCTGAACGCTGTGGCGGAAATTAGGTGAGGCCTCTCCTAATTTTCGACACAGCGAGCGATCTCGTGCCACCCACATCCAAAGGCCACCACACAAATTCAATAGTAAGACCCTACAGTTTTAAATAAAGTAGTATTTTACAAAAGTAATACCCTCTCATACGTTACACAGAACGGCATTAACTATATTCCAAGCCAAAACAACGTTTCCAAGGAAAATATAAAGTCATAAACTTCTTGATATCTCGTGGATTGCGATTCCAGAGTAAAACGTTCGCGGTCATAGGACTAAGTAATGTGTTTTAATCTTGTCCGAATTGTGCCTTGGTGGTATAACTGTTGTGTCATAGAATAAGGAGCTAGTAGAGGTGTGGTATAGACTTCGTGTGCTTTTCTTTAGTATATCCTACTTGCAATTGTCGAAAATCGAAATTGTGACTTGGGTCGCTTTTGATACCTGTTACTTTTTCTGGTGGTTCTCGAGTAGTGGCCACGTATTGGAAGGCGCAGCATGGGACGGCCTCCCACCAGATGGACCGACGACCTAGTCAGGGTTGCGGGCGGCCGTTGGCCGATAATTAGATGAGGCCTATGTTCAGCAGTGGACGCCGTTGGGGTGATATGATGATGTCAAATGTTTGAAAATTAAAACACGGTTGCTGTCATTTTCAATTATTTGACTTTAAAAAAAAAATGGAATGTCGATATTGCAACTGGACCCTCTAAACAAGAGGCAAAATATCGCTACAGACTTACAAGAAGTTTGCAAAATGAACTTATACCTCCTTATAAAATATTGAACCTTATAAGAAAAAGAGATCATTGGTTAATTAAGTAATAAAAAAAAAATGTTTTTTCTTTATGTCTTTGTGTGTTTGGCAATAGTGGTTGAATTATGGTACATACCGTTTCTATTTACTCCTTGTTCTGTGATGTTGCGTACATTTTATCTTAGGAGGCAACGTTTATGCGTCATTTAAGGTGAAATTCTTTTGTGCGTGTGTGTTAAATTGTAACATAACGTCCCAATTTTGTATGTACTATGCGATTTAAATAAGTATGGGACTGTAAAATCAAGACGCCATTTTGTTTTCCATTTGAAGACAACTTCATACCTTATAAGTAGGGTGTACAAAAAACGAAACACACTTTGTAGTGTGTTTTACTTGTGTACATACATACTTTTTCGGTTTGAAGATCTTTATTTTCTGAATAAGTGGTGGTAGTAAGTAATAACAACAACAATAAAACTATAACAAAAAGAACAATAAAATCAATAACAATTAAATTAACACTTGTAAGTTGTAACAAAATAACTCAACGAAACAAGATAATTTTTTTGCCTATTTTATTTCTGCTAGCTCTACAAAAATGTGCACATTCGACTGAAGTTTGCGGCAAATACTGTCAAGTGCGATCCCACTCTTATTTAAATAGCATAGTAATAATCCGTATGCTCGTAAATTATATCAATATTTAATAGCTGTTTTTATACAGTATTATTTCTTACTAAACCAAAGCGATCCTACAGATTTTTTGCAAACTCTCGTGTAAGTTACATTACACTAGGAAATGTATATTAAGAACTTTCATGTGTAACTTTCTACATGTACACCTTCTAGAAGTATACGAGTACGTTAAAGTTTTAAAAGCTTTTATTGCCACAACATATATTTAGACGATCCGAATATATTCCTAGAGTGTTTTAGGAAAGCTGGAAATATCTAGTCTAGAAATTCTTTCGGACCTAATAAGATTCACATGAGATACTATGTTTATTTTAACGAAAAGAAGGGCAATACGTCGACAATATGTCATGTGACACCAGGAATTAGTAGATATTATTGTACATATGTATTATATTATATATATCGTCTGCTACTTCAGGCAATAAAAAATGAAAAACTTAAAACTGTTAAAACAATGGTCTCAAATATACGTACATTTATTATCTATAATAATATGTTACAGTCCGAAAAATAGGTAAAGTTAAAAAAATAGTAATTTACTCTAGAAAAAAATGAGGTAACGGCTAGATTATATACCTAACTAAATAATTTTTAATCGTCGCTAAAGCAAAACTAATATAATTAGAGCATTATCCGCTAACCTCTTTTAGAAAACAAACCGTGTTTAAATTTTATCTAAAACTGTAAAAATCTTGATCATAATATTCATGTTAACATTAACATCACATTGTTATTGCAGTTTTCAAGTATTTGAAATGTCCCATCACTCATATCCACCTATGAAGTCAGTGTCAACTTATCGATCATCTAAATATTTTATCGATATCAGACGAAAGTTTTGATTGGCGATTGTCATCTCGTCGAAGTCTGTTTTATAATTCGATTAACATTTCTCAAATTATTTTGCGTAACTCCACTGCTGATTACAAAACCAATTAAAACCGGTTGGTGCAATTTCGAAATTTTTCAAGAAGATGAAAGTCGTTTTGCAAAATTGATTACCTTCAAGTTTACTTCGAGTTTGATGTACTTTGAACAGTTTTGATATTACGAATTCGACGCAGCTGTATAAGTATATGCCATTTCGACTTGTGATTGAGAAATCACAGTGAATTTGTTTTTTTTAATACGCGGCGACGATGTTGGCTAAGCTAATGGTTATCGCAGCCTATGGACTAACAACACCCGCTGAAATTTCTACAACATTTACATAACATAACATAGCATCACGCCTTTTCCCCGAAGGGGTAGGCAGAGGTGTTTCACACCCACATTTCGTTAGCTATGTTTGGTCCCTCTAAATAGGGGGCGAACCTATTTTCATCAACCGGGAACATTTGTTTACCAAACTCCGGGAAAATCGTAATACTGGAACTTCATGTTGGAAAAGCCCAATACCATTTTCACCCGACCCGGGAATCGAACCCGGGACCTCTTGCACAGCAGTCGTTTACATATACTTTTTAATACGACAATGGTGGTAAACCCGTCTGATGGTAAGCGGTTACCACAGCCAATGGACACTGGCAACACCTGCTGAAATTTCTTCTACATTTAAGTACATCTTTATATATATAATTCTTCTGTACGTGTGTTGACAGTGAACTCCTCCTAAACAGCCGAACCGATTTGAATGAATTTTTGTGTATGTGGTCAAGTGGATCGACGATGGTTTAGATTCACAAATAAAAAAAATGCAATCGATTGGTATATCATGCAGGACAACATCTGTCGGGTCCGCTAGTATATAACATATATTTGAAAGAATACGACTACATTTTATAATGATGACTACAGCAGAAATATAAAGTTTTGTAAATAAAAAGATAAAACAAGAAGGTTTCTTTGAGTTTTAATTACAAATTACCTATAATATAAAACTTCCATGAAAGTTATTTACAAATAAAAATGTTATTTATACTATAAACTGTAATTGAAAAATATATGTATTACTATAAAAGTGGCGTTTAAATATTAAATCGATATACTGGATAGCTCGATATTGCTTTGAATAAATAGATTTAAAGTAAAACCTCAGCATTGTGTAAAGATTCATTTCAAACCAATATAAAAAAAAATAGTTTTGCTCAATAGAAATAAGGTTTCTACAAGTCCACGTTTCACCTACTTTGTATTCGAAGCAATTCTGTTTGGCACGCTTCGTCCTTATGAATAGGAGTTCATAATATAAGAAGGTACATCTCAAATGTTATTCAAATTACTTACCTACATAGATGTATTTATTAACTTCAATATATGTATATTTATATATGTATCCTTAAAGAGGCGCTCGTAGCATTGTGGTGTTCGATACGATCATCGAGGTTAAGCAACATTCAGCAAGGTCAGTCCATGATGGGTGACCGTTTGTGGCAATTTCATTCTCGAGCGTCTCCGTGCTTTGGAAGGCATGTAAAGCCGTTGGTCCCGGTTATCACTTAATGTGATAGTCATTAAGTCAAGTTAGAAGCCTTCTGGGCGACTTGATGAACACCCTCATGCCTCAAGCTCTCACGATAAGAAGAAGAATATATATTATATAAAACAATTTATATGTTTATTATTTTTTAAATAACTCTGCTGCCACCTTAGGAACAATATTAAGTATATTTTTCCTCGCTTTCGTGCCCTTTTTATTTGACCTCTATATTATGTACCTATAGTTACCTATAGTAAGTTTTGTGAAGAAAAACTGTTGATGAATTACATATTATATTATAGAAGTCGCGCGGGGTTTCGTTCCATTATTTATTAGGCCACTGATTAGCCCCTATTGGTCATAGCGTGATGTTATATAGCCTAAAGTCTTCCGCGATAAGTGGGCTATCCAACACTAAAATAATTTTTCAATACGGTCCTGTACTTCTAGAGATAAGCGCAATCAACCAAACGAACTCTTTAGCTTTTTAATATTAGTATAAATTATGGCTCTGAAGGTTTACTGTATAAATTACAAAAAATATATCACGTTTATCCAATTGTTGTTGTATAGTAGTTTCATAAGAATATTGGCGAATGTAATCCTTTTTATGATTTATTTTACTTTTCCATTGAGAAGCGATTGGAGTTATAAGCTTACCCTTTGAATGCCATTGCCACCTTGAGACGAAGTCACCTTTGTGGTGTTTCTTATTGAAGATTTCACTAATATTCAACCAATATATATATTCAACCACATTCACACACAGCGCCATCTAGTCCCACAGTAAGCAATTATATTTGCTTGTGTTATGGGTACTAAACAACTGATATACTACTTAAATACATTTTTTTTTTTTGTAAATACATACATATTATAGATAAATTACACCCAGACACAGAACAAACCTTTATGCTCATCACACAAAGATTTGTCCTGGGTGGGGATCGAACCCACGACCTGCAGCTTAGCAGCCAGGGTCACTAACCACTAGACCAAGTTTGTAGGCCAGTCAAACTAATGAGTCCAATATTCGGTTCTTCTCTAAGTTTGGATTTACTGAAGTAAATAATGTAGATATAAATGGACTGTTTTAACCACCACAGCGAACTGTTTATTCGAAATGAAGTAATTTATTACATTAAACATTGAATATTAATTTAGCATACAATTTAGAGAACTGGTAACTTCGATATTTAGATGGTTGAAGGGAATCATAATCGTAAACTGGCGCTATTTTGGTTGACATTCTTTGCTTTCAATCAATCAATAAATTCAGCATATAACATTTCACTGCTGAACATGACTGAGAATTAGGCGTGATCTAAATATGAATACAATTATTGTATGTATACAATATATATTATATAGCTTTTGCCCGCGACTTCGTCCGCGTAGATTTCGATATTACATAGAACTTTGTTTTAAGTGCAATTCATGAATTCCACAAAACCCCACTACAGGAGTTGAATTTCATTTTACGTCAATATAGATAACATTTTCGTAATCAGCGTCCCTAAAAACCTTGAAAATGAATCCATATCAATTTTTAATAATTTTCACACCTACATATTTCATCCCTTAGGGTAAGTTTTTCAAACACCAAAAAGTACCCTTTAACTCATTTCTTAACTGAACTTCTAATTGCGTATTATCCGTCCATAAAAACCTAAAAAATAAAGACTAAGTACTTAGTTTTGAAAAGTATTTATCACAATTTCATCCCCTTTGGGATCGAATTTAAAAAAAGCAATAAACACAATATTTGTGTTTTTGATACTACATCTTCGTCCGATAATAATTTTATCCAAAAAGCGAAATATAAACTATCCAAGTAAGTAAGTGCCTTTCACTAAAAGTAGGTAATAATAAAAAAAAATAATGTTTCATTTCCATATAGCGTCCCTATAGGCATCCCTGTCAATAATATTTAATACAGAATGTTTAATAATATGTACATACAACACCTGCCTTGCCGGTGAAAAACGGTAGGCACCTTTTAGTAGGTAGTAATTTGCTAACTGGGATAACTTGTACAGACATAAACCAATTTTATAAACTACGTTCTCATGAAAGTGATGTACTTACTTATATATTATTTATATTATATAGTCTTTAAACCCAAACATAGAATTAGAATCACAATTTATCTAAAGCTATTTAGAAAAAATTAAATTAATCCTAACAAGCTCTGATTAAATCTTATTTCTTTCCTGCGCAAAAAAGCGCCCTTATTGTACAGCTGTCTGACGTAATTGCTGCTGGCTACATGTCATAGTCAATTGACAAGCGAATTCATTACGCATTACGTTGTATAATTAAATTTACGTGTACATAAATTCACAACGAACTCGTACCGTTCTACTTTGAATAAAATTCTCAGAGTTTTAATATTCCTGGTATTTTTTTTATGAAGCACCGTAGGATATTTTCGTTTCTTTACATCGTAAAGGTATGTGGAGTAACTACGCATAAATTACATTCTGAGATGTAATTGTTCTCAATCAGCACTCATAATATATTTTCTCTATGTATTTATTATGGTTTCATTTATCAGATGAAAAACTAAAACATTCCCTATCCGTTTTTCCCTACCCGTTTTACATCACAGACTATTTTTTAGTTTTCTATTTTTTCTAATCAATAAAAACAGTTGAAGGTTGGAACTTACTTAACAAAATAGACTAACCTATTTAATTCTTAATTGAAACAGAAAGTTATTAATACCTTTCGTTTTAGAAATAATTAAGTGTATACGAATGAAGGGTGTATGGTTGCAAATAGTCATACCCTGTACAATACTGTACATGAGAGCAATTTACTTTTTTTTTATTTTCATTGAGCGCAAGGAAAAATCAATCTCAACAAAAAGTTTTCAAAATATTATTTACTAAAACGAACAAAATAGCATCTGTCGTGGTCATTCAGAATTATGTATTGCATCCCAATTAAATTGGCGCTGAATGGCCGGTTAAGGCGTAATTGTCTCATCAAGTATCAGAGCTTAATGGCTTTGTTCGTCGTTCAATAGACGCATTTCGGACAGAAATTCCCAGCCGAAGCCACATGGAGCGACGGGGCTTAGCTGGCGCCTGCTAACCATAGAACAGGCTAAGACTAGAAAGTCTTGGTTTATAAGGCTTATGGCTTAAAGAAAAATCGAGAGTAAAATAGATGATTATGCGTTTTGTTTAAATAATAATTATATATATCTATTTATAATTCTTAATAAATACATCACTTAGTTATATAAAGACGTGATATAAAACAATAAGAATTTGCTTTGTAGAAATAACGTGCTGTAAAATGCTGGATATAACAATCAATTTTGCTTTTAACATTCTAAAATTACTTTGTTACCTACTACGTAACGTGTTTGTTTTAATATAGTAGTATTTTAATTATATTATAGTAGTATTTATTTTAATCACAAATATTATTTATTAGGTCATTATAAACACAATTAGTAATAATAATAATGTTTATTATGTTTGGGCATTCACACACAGCGCCATTTAGTCCCAAACTAAGTTAATGCTTGTAATATAGATACTAGACAACTGATATGATACTTATATAACTTTTCTTTTTGTTTTGTAAATACATTCATATTATAGACACATTACACCCAAAAACAGAACAAATAAAAATTGTGCTCATCACACAAAGATTTAATATTGTCCTGGGTGGGAATCGAACCCACGACCTCTGTGAGACAGAGCAGTCAGGGTCACTAACCACTGAGCCACAGAGGATAAAATCATACAATAATATATAAAAACAACTTGGTTTTTTGTATAGAAACTGTTTCAAGCTAATAATATGCACTTAATATTATTATATTACGTTGTATTCTAATTAAAGTTGTTTTTAAAACAGTACCAAGTTTATTTCGAATAAAAGATATTGTTGTACCGAGTTTGCGTTGCGTAAATAGCTAGTGTATTGTTTATGGAAAGGGAATAAAAAATGCGGAATTTGCTTGCTCGTGCGACAACAATAGGCCACCTGAAGGTGCATTTCTATTGTAAAGCCTGCATACAAGTTGTAAGACACAGGAGACAATGGGAGCTTGAACGGTGCACTGCGTAACGGGAAATTTCAGTCCCCGGAGGCATTTTGTTAACGGTAAATTGTTAGGGATCAGAATTTTACAAAAGTGTTAACGCTTTGTTCTGGTTTTAACTATTTTGTTTCACTTTGGCAAATTTGCGTAGCGGAAAAGTTTGAAATTAGAATTATTAGGAGCTTGTTGTTTCTTGCTTGTTGATCAGAATTTTATATAACGTTAGCTTTTGTTTTGGTGTTTACTATTTTGTTACAGCATTTAGAATATCATCAGAAGAACCGGCGACCTAGTAAAGATTGAGGGTGGCCGTTGGTTGCAGGCGGCATAAAATTACTCACTGTGGCGGAAATTAAGTGAGGCTTATGTCAATCAGTAGACGTCGTTGGGCTGATATGATGATGATGAAGATTTAAAATGTAGGCTTATTAAGATAATTCTAGACTGCCAACATTAATCTAGTTGTTTTCTTTTTTTTCATTGGTGTAGCAGAATCGTTTAAAAAATATATTTTCCTTTTTATTGTTTGAATTTAAATAAGAAATACCAGCATTATTACGACATACATACAAAAGCGGAGGTATATGCCAATGAAATTTTTTCTTTCTTTATTTAATAACAATGTCGAGTTATATTAAATTCAAGATGTTCAACACACTTATTTTTCAAAGAGCAAAAACACAAACAGCTTTCTATTAATCAAATATATTTCTTTGAAAGCAAAAGCGATATTTAATATGCCGCTCAGTCATATGAGAAATTAGATTACTCAGTTATAAACAGAATTCAAAACAACACGCAACTGATTTGGTTTTAGTAAACGGTTCTAATTTATTTAGTTAATATAAACGTCGGAAACAGCAAATATGGCCGCTCCACAAATAAATATCACGCATTAGAGTTAATAATTATCTGAAACCACAACTATTTGAATATCTGCATGGTTTTAAACAAGCCAATTTTCACACTGACTGCTAAACAATTAGTTGACAAGTTGTTTGTTTAAAATCGATTTTTGTTTGACAACCTATTGGAATATATGACGTGAACATATTCTGTGACGTGTAAACGAATAGAATTACCTTTGCATAAGCGCCTTTATCGTAGTTACGAGCTGTAATAATAATATCGCATTAATTACTCTGGTGGCACTGGGGAATGTGTACGATTTTTGCTCAAGAAGTCCCGGGTTCTTTTCCCGGGTCAGACATAAATAGTATTGGGCTTTCTGCCATAAAATTTCCAGTATCATCCCTGAATCTGGAAATTGTCCGGTCATATTAGGCTTGCCCCCTATTACATGGGGCCTATCATAACTGGCAAAGTTAGGGTGTGATGTACTACTACCACTTCAGAGATGTAGGCGTAATGTTATTACAAAAGGGTGGCTATCTCAGATTATTTCATGTACTACACTAATATAATAAAGAAAAAAGATTTCTATTTTTGTATGTAACGAATAAACTTAAGAACTACTGGATCGATTACAAAAAGTATTTTGCCGTTATTAAGCTACATTATCACTGAGTAACATAGGCTATATAACACCACGCTACGGCCAATAGGAGCTGAGCAGTGGCCAAATAAAGAACGACGGGAGTGAAGCCCCACGCAATTTCTAGTTTAAACATATAATTGGGAGAAACATACATCTCGTCGTATCAGTATGATTATCAAGACACGTTTATTTTACCAAAATCTTTAAACTGAATTTTATTAAATTTTCACACATATTTTTCTTTCATTGCTAATTGCTTAAGTGTTAGTTAAAGTTTTGGCATGAATTCTGTAGAAAATCTAACACACGATATACGCATCTAATAGTGTAAAAATAAAGGCGACAATCGCCTCGACCAAGTTTCCTGTGTTAAATGTCATAACTTAGACAATTTGTTACATAAATGACTTGCAATAGTGCTGACCTTTACCAGAAAGGCATATATAATAGTTTTTATTTACCAAAATAGATGACCTGTACAGGCTTTCGAGGTCGTTAGTTTAGTAGTATTTACATTTTGTTTATAATTTTCAACATTTCTACGTCACAACTGTTTACAGTTGTAAAATATACAGTAGAATTTATATATTATAAATCCTATTTACATATTTTTATTGGCCTTTATTTTGTAAAATAAAGACTAATAAAAAATTAAATATTTCTTTGAATATGTGGTTAAGATAATAATATATTATGACATAAATTACTTAAATTAGTTTATTCAAATGGAACGCTTAAGTAAAGGTGACCCTTTACCCTTAGAGATAAGTAGTGTTTTTTCAACTGTCTGTGTAAACTTTAATTTTATAGATCTGTATACACAATACGACCTAATTAATGCGTTTGAATAAAATTCGTTTACATTTCTTATTCAAATTTGAGGCAAGACCCGTAATTTCAGAGAAGTGAGTTTCAGAAAGATTTATTGAATAAATCTGCGGTGTTAAAATTTCAAAATTACTAGAATGCTTAACAAGTTTAAATTGTTCTGATTCATCTGAAGCTTAACACTAAACACGGTATGTTATTTTACGCATTTTTGCGTCCAATTTACGAGTCATATTTGAGTGAGCATATTCTTTATCATTGCAATCTGTTTGCCAAGATTTTCGCGGAAGTAGGTTCTTTGTTGACGTAGACTATGCCGTAACAATCTCCGGTCAGCAACGGAACAAAGGCAGCCTGTCAGAAAGTAATTCTAATTCAGCATGACGTGACGCCTTGTTTCCGCCCTACGTTCTCCATCTAGCAGGAGTTTGGCATCCGTCCAATGTTCAAACTTATCTCTTGGGTGTAAACACACTTCTTTAAATAAAAGCCTTGTGATCATTTTGAGGCAAAGTTTTGTAATTAAGATTGGTTGTATTCTAACTTGAACTCTGTCATCGTAATTGAATATAACGTAGCTGTGTATTTAATTAGGGTAGACCGAGTTACTATTAATGGCCTGTGTGACGCCCGAACTAAATGAATTCGGAGATGTGCGTAGATTTATGGAGCGGAGATAAGATATATGTATAATATAATATGTATATGTCACTGTAAAATTGTAAATACCGTTAGATTATAATCTATCTCGAGAGATTGTAAACTGTCGATAGATTGTGAACCTTAATAATTATACTGCTTACAATATATTGCATTATTTTTCCGAATTGAAACTGAATCAATCTGTCGCACGTTAAATTGTCAACTGTCCGAAGGGTGTCCCTGATTGTTGGTCTTACAGTAGGCCGTTCTGTGTCCATAGAGTTACACAAACTTATACACTAACACTAACTTATTTATCACACAAACTGCACTTCTTTGGGTAATCACAGACTATTTTATTTCAACAATTTCATATAGTTAGTTCTAAAGCTGTGAGTTATGAAATTAATTTACAATCACCAAAACACTTTTGTTTACATTAGACAACAAACGAATTAACAAACAAATACATTATGGCGGTGCGGGGCACATGACGTTCAATCAATCAGTGCAGCGCCTGAGATGCGTTTCGTTGCACGCCATTTCACAATGTGACAAAAATTCCAACTACCTACTTGCCTTTCACCCACCTATACGAAACCGAGGCATCACTATTATTCCAAACTTATTACTTAAATGAATATTCAACATCATAATTACTTCGAAACGCCATATTTGAGTTCATATGAGAATAATCACATATTATTATCATTACTATTTCAACAATTTGAAATAGTATCTCGTGATTCATGGAAAAGCTTTAAATTAGCATACCATTGTAATGTTCTAATAATAACACAATTTGCAAAGCATTCAATGTTACGAATTATTGTTCGTCCACAAATTATCTTGCTCGGGAATTCTATTGTACTTACGTGGAATAGATTTCAACAAAGCAAGGGGACATTTTTCAATTCTTTATTGTACACTTTTTTTTTCATTTATTTAACATTATAAACGCTTAGATACATCTATTGAGGTCGAAATAGCGTTCGAAAAACCACAGAGGTTTATTATGATTCTATACATAATAAGAATTCCTCGTTAAAATACTATGTACAAAGTTACGAACATAGGATGAGTACTTAAGTGCAACAAACATTGGGTATAAATCTATATATACAGTAAAATTCAACTTTTAAGTTAGATGTAGGTACATAATAATATTTATAAAAAAAAATGGTGAACTAGGTATGCGCATTTACGAAACGGCAATGATGATCATTTAAAAAAAGTACGTTTTAATTTGTAAAAATGAAACATGTAAACAGGTGCGGTGAGCTTCAATCAAATTTGAATTCTCTACCAGCAAATCTAAAGAGTAGAGGAAGGAGTAAAAATAATAATAATGCCCTCCAAGCCGATTTCAGCTTCAGCGACTGCTACTGCTTATAGTCAACGGAGCATAGCTAAAATGCCTCTATGTGACTAATATAGACAATTTTGGCTGTAAATGTGCGTATGCAGCATATAATATGAGAGCAACAAAATAAAGATGAAAGTAGTAAAACAAGAATAACAAAATATAATAAAAACATTTAAAAAAAGGACTGCCATGGCCAACGTATAGGCCGACAAAAAAAAAACTAAAAGGCAAAAACAAAATTATTTATCTGCATAATTATTTAATTTTATGCTAAACTAAAGTTTTCGTTGCAGTCAGGAAACTTATTAGACAAGAAAGTATTACACTGAAAAGAAGTACTTCGACTGCGAATAAAGTTTTAAAATTATATAGAACATCAACATATCCAATAGTCTCGCTCCTTTGAACATTGCATACGAAATGTGAAAGTTATGTAATAATGCTTACCCCTTCGACGATGAAAACCGTGATATGTAGTACTCTAAGTTAAAATGTATTGTAACGGTTGCACCCGTTGCAGGCTACGTCCTTCACGGATGCACCTCCTTTTACCACCTTTTGGATCTCTTTTGATTTATTTTTAATTTACTTTTAATTATATAAAACTTCAAAATTCTAATTCCTAAATTCCAACCGAGTCTTCTTCGGAGCATCCGCCGACGGCTCGGGGCTCATTACTATTCTAATTTCTTGTGCAGTGCACGCTCTTCTTGACATTTAAATCAATACTATAAGTTTATATCAGTTCTGTGTTTTATTTTGAGGGCCCCACGCCCTTCCCCATATATAGCCGGATCTACCTACTACCATATTCTTGCCTAGCGCCCACCGGAGGGGACGGTGGAGTGGAGACGCTAGAGTACTTTTTGTTTGAAATACATCAAAATGTTTTGAATTAAAAGCTTCATTTTATAACCGCAACTTTCAAATAAATTCCTTTAAATAACAATGTTGTGCTTGTTGTATTCGTTTAACAAAAGCGTCAAAATACAGTTTCGCAACAGGGCATTACGATTTCTCACTTGAACGAGATGACAGGGTTGAACTAAAGGCATACATTACATAGGTATAATTATGTTTTATTTACTGAACATAACGAAAAATAAATCTTTAAAACGGATAAGAATACTAGTTTTTTTTACGCTAGATCCGTGTAGTGACGGATTAAGAATACATAATGTCACTACTCCATCTCCAGCCGTGGGTGTCGTAAAAGATGACTAAGGGAGTAACTTCAAGTAGACAAAAGCACTGTGAGTCACGGAAAATTCGAAACAAACCCCATACCACCCATCTGGCGCGGTATATATAGTAAGTCAAATTCCCTCCACAATATATTGCCTATATAAATAAGTAAGTACATTACACTCTCGCTGTGTATAATTGCTGTAATTGTATATTGTTGGATCCATTTCACAATGCTCGCTCTGGGTATTATATATCGCGGAAATCTTAATAAACATACAAACACTAATATTTAGTCTGTGTGAATCGTTATATAATAATTATTATATAACGATTCACACAGACTAAATATTATAATATTTATGTATACAAATTCTTTAGTTCACGGCCAAATGGGTGCAAAATTTTGCCACATCATCCATTGTTGCTTATCCGCTGCCAACGCTCAATGTAAAGATTCTATATTTATTATATCTAAATATGTGTAGTCATTTTAAAAGCCTTTCGCTTAGTAGGAAATCTTTACAGTACATAAGGTGGCCTCAACAACACAATCAAACTGAAGTAAAGAGGTGAACCTCTTTCTATTTTACTATAGAAAAACGGCGCGAATTCATCTGGAAATTGCTCCACGCAATACTTAGAAAGTACGCATCTAAGTGGATCCATTCACTCATAAAAGGTTTTTCCAATTCATTTCATCCGGCGCCGACCTGTGACATGAAATTTTACCAATGCGGTTCAACCAATACTTTAGGAAACTTACTTAAACATTTATTTTATTCGTACGGTTTACTTTGAAATGAATTGGCTGTTTTCGGGATTTGTGCTTTGAGTGCTTAAATCATTATCATCTACCTGTAGATATGCTCTGGTTAATGTCTAAACTAAAGCGTTCTACAGCTCCCGTTAACTTCAAAAAGCTTTAAACTCTTTTATTAAACAACTATTTTTTTAAACAAGATTTTGGGTTTCGTTCCGAATATTATAGCCCAGATTCCTTGTTAAGACGAATGAAATCGTACGAGCCCAAACTCGATGGGGTATACCGTTTTATTACAGAGTTCTCAAGGCCACCTTTCGACACGGATTAGCACCAGATTTACATAAACAAAAAAAGGGTAAATTAGAACCTCGAAGATTTGACCCTAAAAAGTGTTGCAACTTTAATAAATCTTGTAATTAAACACGTCATAATAAATAGTGACTTTTGCTGTGTACTTGGCGTTGTACTTCACAATTAAAAATGTATGTAATAATTTAGATAATTACATTATTCATATTAAATTTACTAATGCAACAATCACATACTAAACCAAACGTCTTACTTCAAAAGACAGATTCAAAATAGTGAAAATTAATTTCTGATAACAACAAACCTAATTATCAAACTTTTCTCCAACCTAATCTTAATAGAAATACCGAACCTAAGTCAAAAGTCAAACAATTGACTGAAGTGGTTTTATAGACAGAGCTCAATTTCCACATCAGGTGAAAATTTCAACTCAAAGAGTATGGCGAGTTGATAACCCCAATTGAGTTGATGTCGGAAAAGTTTGGAAGTTTCGCAGGTGTTAATCGAATTTCGTTCCCGACAGCTATCATTGAAGTTAAAAATGTTTGTTCTTATCGTATTTTTCTTTGGTTAATATTATGAAGAAAACTTATTTTGTAAATACAATTGTAGAATTTTATTTACTTGAGGACTGAAAAGGCAAAGTAGAAAACTAACCCCATACATACATATAATGATAATGAGCTTTTAAAAATATGTTGACAGACTATGAGAGAGAAAATTTTCAAAAATCTAAATTTGGAGTTGTTAGAAAATTAAATTACTGAGAACAAGTGTCTTATTTTTGATCAATCTATAACAACAAGAAAAATCACAACAACAATTAAACTCTATATTTATTTACCTATTAAGCTACTACTACTTTTCTTATTGAATTAAAATACCAAATCTTAGGGTAAAATTCAAATGAACGATAACTGGAACAACATCAACATGGATAAGTTAACGTTTAAATAATACCCTTTGGAGTTAAATTCCAATCAAATTGAGAGTTTATTGGTCGGGTCCATGTAGTTTGTTTACGGATTTACATTTACAATTCCTGTTATTTCGTTGCCAATTTATTGATTAAACCTACAATAACGTCCCAAAAATCCTACTGTGTCAAAAACCATTGAAGATTTTGCGATTTATTCGACTAACTGTAACACTAATCTGTCATTAACACGTCACGTCAATTTTTTCATTGAATAATCGTCATTAAGGTTTTGACTTAAGTATTACACGTTTTTACTAAATAAACTTTAAAGTAAGACATGAAAGTATTCAATATAATTCCGGACTTCACAAAGAATAAAACTATTGCAGATAGAAGATCAAAAAACGGAAAAGCACTTCCTTTACACAAAAGTGCAGTTAAAATAATCCCGAAGAGAAACGCACCGTCCAATAGATTTTCACACAAAGAGCTTTTAAAAAGTTTGCAACACATACATTCGGCGTCACACCCGGAGGAAAGTAGCTCGATAGGTTGCAAACTCCCAACTTCGCCGGTTTTCGGACCGGGCAAAATCCCGGGTAATCTCCCCGGATCGTAGACTTCGCTCGGGGGAACGCTGTACGAATGAACGATACCTAGAACAACACAGCCAATATTTTACGGTTCCATTTGAGCTCTTTACACTGTATTGTGGATGAATGTATTATTAATATTGAATAGCCACGGGAAATTGATTGAAATACCTTCGATAAAAAGGATTTGAAGAACTAGTTTCCTTTGTTCGTATTGATATTTATGGGCAATATTTTTGATTAGGGTTCAGATAAAACGTTTGGCGTATAAAGCTAATGAATTAATAAATCTAACTGTGCGTGACCGAATCCTATATAATATAGAAGTCAAGGTTGTTTATGTACTGAGATAATAACATTAGAACTATTGGCTTTATGTTCAAGAAGTAATTAATGAATAGCTAATATATTACTCAGACAAATGGATTCTCTGTTTGTCGAAGAAATGTAAGGCGATTTACGATATGGATCCTTTTTGAAATACTTTACTGATATACTTTATAGATCGACAACCGCCTTTATTGTAGTGTAAAAATACATAAAAGAAAATCTTTGAACTTACTCTTATTTAATGTGTTATCACAGCAGAGACCAAAGCATTGTTATTTTGACTTTGTCACCTTTGAATCATTCATCATCATCATCATAATTTCAGCCTATTGTAGTCCACTGCTGGACGTAGGCCTCTCCTAACACGCGCCATAACACTCTGTCCTCCACCTTCCGCATCCAGTCAGACCTAGCTACCTTTTTTAAAATCATTATCTTTGAATCATTATCAACTTTTTTTTTCTTATAAAGGTACGTTAAAAATAATGCTATTTTTTGAGAGGTTATATTTTATCATTTTTATTTTACGGCAACTTATGCGACTTTTCTATGCTAGTTGATACAGCAGGTATATTATCTAATAAGCCTTGGGCAACAAGTTTTGGGCAATCTGCATCCAATGGAAACCCGCAACCTTTTTCAGGTCGTCAGTCTACAAAGTCGTTCACAAAGTCCTGTCGTCAAAGTAGACGTATAAAAGCTGATGACAAAACGAAGCCCTTAGCCTGCCTTCTAAAAATAGGCACTAGAAATATCTGAAGAGTACCTACCCATACTTGTAGCTTATTGCCTAATAAATTACATAACGCGATACCAATAATAATTACACTCTATATAATAACCTTCGGTATCATTAAAAGGAACATCTGCCCTTTACCTTCATAAATCTCAATGATATAACTCATTCATCATACACCATACATATGTACATCTTTATTTGCAGTAAGATCTCTATCAGAATTATTACAATTAAAAGGAATGTTAGAAGGTCAATTGGTTGAAGTATTATGAAAACCTATTGAGTTTCACCTTGGTTCTAGTAATATTTTTAACCTAACAACCTAATAAATCATGGAATGTTGATGAGTTATTCTTTAATTCGTGGTAGTTATATTAATTGTAACTACAAACAATGCGTTCAATCGCTTTGTAGGACCGTATTCTATTCGTCTGTAATTTCCTTGACAGTAATTATTAGGTTATTCCGTGTTAAGAATATAAAGGGTGGAATTTTGTAATGCCACCTGGAGCTACTACCTTAAATACCGGAGATAGATCATTTTATTCAAAAGAAACATTCCTTTATTTCTAAAAAGAAACATAACTGCATTTAACGATTTCCGGAAATTCACTTGACATACCTAGGAATCGAACCAGCTAAAATTCCAAAAAATAACATGCTGTATTTTTATAAATTTTTATTTATTTTTTATGTAGTAAATCCATCCAGCAGTGGGACGTTTATGGGTTGAAATGATGATGATGAATTATTGGGTTAAAATATTTTAAGCTCATTTATCTCCATTATTTTTTTATATCATCTTTTATGCTGAATATATATAACAGATTTCATTCTGAAACTATTTGGATGATTACATATTGTTTAAACTATTATAACTTTGAAAATTTATCAAGTAAGTTTGCGCGGATTCGAAGTCGAAACAATCAGATACTTTAATGTAATGCTATTTGTAATAGAAGATTACAAACAACATAGGCACTTGAATAGCGTTATTAATCTCCCCTATAGTAAGATAAATGTTTTGTTTTATGCGGATAATAAATGCTAATAAATGCTTACCACAAACAGAGAGCAGAGAAAACACTAATATAAAGAATCCAACATAAAATTACATATATTATTAACTATGTTATGTAGCTTCTTCTAGGCTTTTTCCACAGTTCGGACCATTTGAAAGTACTTGCTGTATTTTTTTAAAGATTTATGACTTAAAACTCATATTATGTTAACATTGCTCTAAATTTAAATTATTTATATTGTTGATAGAGTAAGAAGAAATATTTTTACGACCTCAACATATTGAAAAAGACTAAAGGTATGCAATAGCACAATACAGCTGTTTTCCGAAGAAAAAAAACTCGATAAGAACTTTTTGAATCGTTTTTCACGCTGGTAAGATGGGTGGTAGGCACTCATCTTATGAACGTGATAGAAGTAAAATTTAATGAACGTCTTGTGAGGTGAGTTTATAATCGATGTTGAAGATCATGAAATATAATTATAATCGAAAGAATAACTTTTGGAAGTAACGAATATTTTCAGCTTATTTTATATGGCATACTCGTAGTATATTGTAAAAAGTTCTTTCCAATAAGTTCCCACCTTTGAAGTAGACTTGGAAATTTGAAGCCCGCTATTATCCGATACCTATTTCAAATTTTCTAAAAGTAGTCTAAACTCTAGCTGTTTGCTTCTGTTTGAGCTAGTTTCAATACTCTACTTCGCATATTATCAGGTATTGTTTACAGAAAAGAGCCGTAAAACTGTTGGTGGTGAGAAAAATACTTTAAGCTAAGTTTTCCACAGTACTTTGTTAACTCGTCAGTAGCATATACGCCTATTATATCCAAAGTGTAAGAATGCAATTCGGCTTTTGAAATTTGTGGTATCAATTGGGACGATGTATGTATATGAATTATTATTTGATTGGCCTATTGGTCTAGTGGTTAGTGACCCTGACTGCTAAGCCGGTGGTCGTGGGTTCGATCCCCGCCCAGGAAAAAAAATTGTGTGATAAACATAAAGGTTTGTTCTGTGTCTGGGTATAATTTATCTATAATATGTAAGTATTTACAACAAAAAAAAGAATGTATTTAAGTTGTATATCAGTTGGTTAGTACCCATAACACAAGCAAATATAATTGCTTAATTTGGGACTAGATGGCGCTGTGTGAATGTGGTAGAATATTATATTATATATTATATAGTCGCGGGCGCTTCACTCCTGTCGTTTTTTTATTTGGCCACTGCTCAGCTCCTATTGGCTGCAGCGTGATGTTATATAGCCTATTACGTTCCTTGATAAAATTAAATGGGTTTATAATTATATACATAATTATATAAAAAAGTTAAATACATTATACACATATATATATAATTGTTGCTGGGCTAGATACTTAAAATGAATGAACGCTTATGTTGAAAGCCAGTTGTTTGAAATTTCTCTACTGCATTTGTTATAAATGCTTGTGACAAGTGAGATCAACGTTTTAGCACTGCGAGCTTCGCGTGAATGAGTATGCATGAAGGCTTAACGTGATTTGTGTAAGCTTCATACTGGACTTTGTCTGACAAGAGCTCACAGTGCTCGCCAATATTGTCTGTGGTATCAAACGTTTTAGATTATTTTGTATATCTTCGAGGTAAATAGGATAACTACTTAAAAGGATGCACATAACAGAGAACAACTGCCAGATTTTTAGAAAATACTTATACAGAGTGTATAAGACGATACGACATTAAATGATAAGGCAGCCAGTGTTAACCCTTATAAACATATTCTGATAAAAATTATTAAAAAAAAATAAAAAAATAAGCTACACATTATTTAAAGACGAAAAATTTAAGAATATAATACTACACATTATTTTTCTATCATGACGTTTTCGACATGACGACGACAAAAGTGCGGAACAGAGTAAGAGATAAGATAATATGAAAGAGTAAAAGATATTTAAATGAATTGAATGACGTAATGACAACATACGATCACCGTAAATACCTACAGGTTGTTTAAAACTGTGACATAAAGAAAGTACATTTGCGTCTAAACTATTGCAAATTTATATTTAATTTTTTTGGTAAAGCCTTCTAACATCACATGCTACACGTGGTTTCATTTAATGTCGTATCGTCGTATGCACCCTGTATATATTAATATGTACATCATACATTTTAAGAATTACAAACATAAATTGGGTAATTCATTATGATTTTTTTTTAATTGGGCTGATATGATGATGATGATGATGATGATTATTATTAATTTTGATGATTAAAAAGGGAAAAGCCTTGCTATCCAACGCGGTAATGTGGCTAGCCTTTTGGGTACGTTTCCTCAGGAATCTGATCTCAATTAGATATTCTATTTATAGGACTTTCCTGTAAATAGAGTATCTGGTTCTTATTTTTTTAAATATGTTTTCTGTATATTTTTAAAAGGAAAACAATGTACGTACGTACGTAAATCTACTTTTTCTTGAGTGGAAAATTCGTAACTAAAATTCGTAGATATATGAATAATTACGTTTATGTTAAAATGCTAAGCATTCACTAAATTTTCCCAAAAATTATGAAAGACTATGAAGATAAGTTAACATACAGCGGGCAACGGCGACAGTCCTCTAAGCCTGTCGTATAACAAACTCGGTTAGTTTATTTAGGTCGTATCTCGCAAGGGCCCGGTTAGCTAAAATTTTAGCACTTACCTTTAAGTAGACTTAGTGGCAAGGAAATTTTGTGAAAGTATCCCTAAACAGAAACGCCTAGAAAGTTCACCGCACACTAGCTAAACAGAATTTCATGGTTATATTTAAACTGAAAATATTTTCTCTGCGCTCGGTTGAATACTTGGCTGACTTTACAATGGCATTAAAATTTTGTCAAAAGTAGGGTGTGGGTTACTGTGTTTTCATGACCCCTGGCATAGTTTCATGCCACAGTTGCATGGGGAATAACAATTGCATTCAGCAGTTTTTATAGCAAACTAGCTCTTGCCCATATAAATTCGGTTTACATAGAAAGTTTATCCTTAAACCTTTTCAGCTCTCTAGTTAGAGGAGAGGAGACCCGAGCCTAGCAGTGGGACTTAATGGGTTGCTGATGAATTAATGAAAAATAAAGTTTTTGTTTGTACATAAGTGTTTTATCGTTCTTTTCCGATTTTTCTCCCCATAGGAATATTTTCGGACTTAAACGGATATATTAAGAAGAAAGGAGCAACGAATTTGGCAATACTTTTTTAAAATATTGCCGAATTATTTTCTTCGTACAGTACTAGCTTTATGCTAATCAGCAGAAAATTATTCGAATACACATTTCTGGTTATTTTCCATGTTAGATGTAATTATGCTATTTTTTTATACAATTAAGTAAAATGTCACACTCTTGTATCTACTTAATGATGTCCAAAATGTTTTTTTTTTTTCAATTAAAAGAAATACTTCTTTCAAAAAGTGTCTCCAATAAGCTGTATGAATATTGAGAGAGCGTCCAGCCCTTCAAAATTTAATTTCCTTTCATCAAATAAAATCTATTAGACTTGATGGAAAATGTATTATTGTAGCTACCAATTTCGTCCTCTGGACTGTAATGAAGAATAATGAAATCGAATTTGAACAATTATATCACCGAAAGACCCTTGAGAATTTTTTCATAGAATTGTAATTTACTTATGTGATGTGACGACTGATTTGGGTCGAGCCTTACTCCGGTCAGGTAGATATTGAACATATTTATTTTTCTTTTCAATATTGTTCAATACTGCATCTGTAGAATATTATTTTTAAGAAGAACTTGTTATTTTACTCATTACGTAACGGCATTAGTTCCAGCACAAAAATCACTCAGAATATGGAAAAGTCGACGTTTTTTTTTTATAGGTATGTACATAATTATATTATTATATACACCTACTATGTTCAAAAAATTATATTATAAATTAGAGACCAAATGGATAGATATTTACTATTTTCGCTTTCATCATTGAACATTATCATCCGTAAGGGATCCGTCTGAACGACCACAACCTGTCTTCCAAACAGGAATCAATCCAATAATCAGGTTCCAAAATTAATCCACTACAATACAAACAGTTTGTTGTATATTGATCAATTAGTAGCCAACATACAGATTCGAATTCACTCATGAACAATCCGGCAATAATAATGCAGTGCTTTGAACAAAGAAAACATTGGTACAGTTGGAAGCTAATCGTTTCGCTACCCTAAATCGATTCAACAGTATTAATCGCGTAATAAGCTTACCGATTATCTGTGCATTTGGAATCGAATTTCTGTTTGGGTTGAACTGCTGACCATAAACGAGAAATTTATTAATTCTCAATAGTATTGTTTGTAAGTTTAATGAGCAGATCTTTGCTGTTCACGCATCACATTTTTTATGTTTATTTTTTTATATTGATAATTAACATTCGTTAAATTTATATTTTAATGAATGTAAATATGACTTCAAAAGCTCAGAATGTTTTAATTGGATCGCTTATTTTCACAAATTTATTCACATAAATTTTCATCATTGTCAAAATAAAACACAAGTGTTAATTTAATTTTTCTTTAAATGTAAAAATAAGTCTGCAATTTAAATAAAACGTATCATTATTTTTTATTCAAAAGACCTGCTACATATAATGCTGGTTTTACACCAATAAATATGAATGGAAAGTAAAAAGTATTGCTTTTACAGCCAGTTTTTAAATGTAAACAAAGAAATTAAGTTTGCTTTTTCCACTTGAAAAACACGATAACAAATATAACTTTCCAAATTAGCATTTTAAAATAGATTGCGAATTTGTAGCAGGCTGCTTCTCTAAACATTTTTAACGTTTATTGTATTAAGAGCCTATTCCTGAAAGACATACCTTTGGTTTGTCTAAGATTTTGGAGGAGGACGTAGATTTGAGGTTAATCATTTTGAAAAAGTACGTAAGTAGAAAAGACATAGTTACATTTAGCTTGCATCATCCTACTGTAGAGAAAACGATTCCATAGCCAATTTAAGCGTAGAGTAGGACCAAACTGACCGAAGTCCTAAAAAAGATTGCCCGGGTCGGACTGAATGCGGAAAGTGGAAGACCGAGTGTTAGAGCACATGTTAGGAGAGGCCGATGTTCAGCAGTGAGACCACTGCTGGACATAGGCCTTTCTTAACATTGCAGACGTAACGAATTGATTTGTTTTTCAAGGTCTTACATCGCATTTAGAAGTTATTTATAAAAATCTTTCTAAATTAAGTATCGCATTATATTCTTGTGAATTTTTAAAGCGATGTGGATCAAGCGATGGTTGCTGAATGGATAAGGAATTGGCGTGCAAATCACGCGGTCCGAGTTCGATCCCGACCGGCAATACCAATGTGAATTCCACTTTGTGAAATTTATATGTACTAGTCAAGTGACTTATCATCTGCTAACGGTGAAGGAAAACATCGTGAGGAAACCCACATACCCTAGAAGAAATTCTATGAGTATGTCTGATGCACCAACCCGCACTAGGCCAGCGTGAGTGGATTATGGCTAAAACCCTCTCAACTTTCTAGTTAGAGGAGAGGAGACCCGAGCCCAGCAGTGGGACTTAATGGGTTGCTGATGATGATGATGATACATTTTTAAGGATTGACATTTATTAGCCTCTTACTAACTACTGCCTCGGTGGCACAGCGAGAAGTGTATACGACTGCTGTGCAAGAGGTCCCGGGTTCGATTCCGGGTCGGGGTCGGGTAAAAATGGTATTGGGTTTTTCTATCAGGAAATTCCAGTATTTAGATTTTCTCGAAGTTTGGTAAATAAATGTTCCCGGTTGATGACAATAGGCTCGCCCCCTATTTCATGGGACCAAACATAGCTGGCGAAATGTGGGTGTGATACACCTCTGCCTACCCCTTCGGGGAAAAAGGCGTGATGCTATGTATGTATGACATTTATTAGAAATCGGTGAAATTTACTTTGCACTATGAATTGAGTGAGAGAATGAAAGAAAACAACTACTTTAAGTATGTGTTTATTTTTCTTTTATACCATTAAAGCAATTTCATTTTTAATTATGTTAAAATAGTATTTTATGTAAGTATATATTATAATGGTTTTTATGAGCTCTGAAATCAGCTTTAGTTGCTATTTATAAACTTAAAATGAACTCATAATCTTTTTAAAACCTTTAACGTGTATTTTTAGAGCTTATTTTCGTCTAAAAGATTATTTTGGATATATTTTTCAGATATTCTTTACAGTAATCCTTCTTTCTATGAAAATAAATTTACTGAGAATTTTACAATTTAGTTTTGTATCTTAAGTATCTTTTATAATATAACCTTTATTATATTACTAGCTGTTGCCCTGGACTTCGCTCTGGTCATTATTTATTTGCTCCACGGCTCAGCTCTTATTTGCCGTAGCGTGATGTTATATAACCTAAAACCTTCCTCGTTAAATGAGCTATCCAACACAAAAATATTTTTTTAAGTCGGACCAGTAGTTCCTGAGATCCTAGTGATCATACAAACAAACAAAATCAATCCCCCTTATTACAAAATACGGACTAAGCATTAAACCAGGTTTAAATTGACAACTTTGACACTAAAACAATGGCTTACCTATGTCAATTTAAACCAGGTTTAATACTTAGTCCATATTTTGTAATAAAGGGGTTTAGCTTTATA
Source organism: Laspeyria flexula (assembly GCA_905147015.1). Taxonomy (NCBI): domain Eukaryota; kingdom Metazoa; phylum Arthropoda; class Insecta; order Lepidoptera; family Erebidae; genus Laspeyria; species Laspeyria flexula. Next base: position 12,022,498 of record LR989960.1, on the reverse strand, counting down.
ATATTTGTAATCTTCAAACAACACATACATCTCTTACATCACATACATCGTCTTCACATTCTCATACAAATAATAAGATCATAGAATGACGCATCATTCGAACTGTAAGCCATGAGCTTGCACTTCTAAATGGCTGGCTTGGCACTCCTAAGCTCTGCAAAGGAGAGATTTCATAACAATAGCATATGAACGAAATCATGAGCAAAGATTTCTGAATATATTTCTAAAGACAGATCAACAGACTGGTTTATGAATGTGAATACAGGACTTGCGAGTGCTTTATGGGAAATGACTGAATTGATTTAAGTAGAAACGTGTCTATACAGTGAAAGTTTAAGTAAATGATTTTAACATTAACTTAAGTAGGTAAATAAAATTAAAACCGTATTTCATTATCATCAAGTACAATTTACAGTAACATGCTTAGTGCTATTGACAATAGTTGTTGTAAAATATTGAATTAAATATTACTTTTATCGAATAGTACGATGAAAAAAAAAAAACAATTATAGGCAAACAATTATAGTTAAATCGCATGAATTTAAGTTACACAGAAATCTATTTTTTGTATGAGGTTTTGAGATTTTAAATTATTTACATTTTGTAATTTTAATATTTTAAGGATTAAGTGGGTAGTACATATTATTTGTCAGAAAAATAATCATGAATTTAAGTGGTTTAAGTTTTTAAAAACTCCTCAATAATATATTTTAATACTGAATATATTATTGAGGAATACAGGACATACATACATGAATACTATCAGAACACACAACAGTATTGTTCCGAAACTAATTAATCCTCATTCACCTACAAAACACGCAGAACTTGTATGACACTTCAAGCTGATTGATTGGTTTACTATTCACAGGAGACAGTTGAAGCTTACTGATTGGCTAAAATAACACTCTGTTCATTATTTGACACCCGCTGATTGGATGAAATGGATGTTATTCGTTATTTGAATTAGTTCGACAGATGCTGATTAAATGATATATTGTTAGGATTACGTAGGAAGAGGCGACGTGGAACATTTGTAAAGAAATTAACTATGTGCAGAATTATAATTCTTAATTGATAAAAACTTTTTTCTGATACGATACCAAAAAGTCAGTTTTAGATAAATATGGCATGACAAACTTAATACAATACATACTTTATAAATTTATATAGCTCATGCCTGTTTCCCAGCAGAAGGGTAGGCAGAAACCATTTCCTTCCACATGCTACGTTTCTGACATATGTATGTAAATCTTTAGCTTCTTCAACATTCGTCAATCTTTTCATACATTCTTATCGTAGGAATATAGAACAAACTAACTTAGTTTTTAAGATAGACAATATTGTAAGCAACATAAAACAATAACAGAAGACAGTAGTCTTAGAAATTTAGTCACAAATTGTATTTTTTGATGAAATTTTCGTTCAAACCATTGAAATTTTGTATGTGGTAGTTTTATTGTATCATCATCATATCAGCCCAAGACATCCATTGCTGGAGCTTCACCTAATAATAATAATTTACTGCATATTCCAACAACATTTTCTAAATAAGTTGCTTGGTAATCCTATAAAAAAATAAAGACGCTTAAGACTTATGAATATTCCTGTAATACGACATACTTACTTAGACTTTATTCTTGCAGGTAATCCCCCGGCACGTGAATATAAAAGTAAGTACAAAAATTTATCTCAGAATAAATCAAGACTTAAAAATAATACGTTGTTCTTGCGAATACTAAAACAAAACCAGAATAAAATGTAACAATAGAAATATGCAAGTGACGCTATTATTTTTTCATTTTATATCTATGTACTATTGTTTAACTTGAATAGGAAAAACTATGAAGTAAGAACAAAACTATTGAAGATTACTACGATCAAAAATATTTTCTCTCTCTAAAACACTCAAACATGGATTGACTAGGTCGAATGAATTTTTGTTAATGAAAATTTAATTTATTTGAAGTGGCTTTAAGGTTTGATATTCATTGTGAACTTATTAATTCTTCTGTCTATTCATTTGATTTGCCTATTTGATAGGTAGGATGTTTACTTTCTTGAATAATTTGTAGAAATGTAACGTGGAAGAAACATTTCAAGTGGTTAGGTTATTATAAACAACAAAATTTGCTTTTATAATATATGTATTATAATAATAATAATTATTATTATATAGGTATATATTATATATAATAATAAAAATTCAGTCAGGTTATACTTTAATCAATAAATAACTTTTATTTGATGGTTCAGAAACCGGCCCTAAAGTGTTAGATTGTGACAAAAATATAGCTTATTCACTGTTACTTTCAAACAAAATTTAAATAGAACTGAAACATTCACGTTATTAGAAAAAGGATCTACAAAACCACACATGTCATTTCGCTGTTGAGCTTTCTCGCAACCTGTGTCAAGTTTACCAAAACTACTTCGCATTATTCTGAGGCGTATCAGAAAATAACTTTGAGGAACACCTAAAGACTTGAGATATAAAACAAAATGCTGCTTCAAAAGTTAGCCAACATTTTGAGGATCTGACTTAACATCGCAGTGGATTTATACAGCCCTTTTGCGGTGCTTTCAACAACACTGAACGTCATTCCGACAGAGGAACGAGGTTGGTCATGAATCATTTATTCGAAGGGTGCCTTCAGAGTGGAGACTCCTGTAAAACATTCAAAGATACCGTGTGAGCGAACCTGGAGCGAACCTTCCAAAACAGGTACATAGTAAAAAATTCAACAAGTGAAAAATTATTGTCTATTACGTCACTTCGTTGTAATACTTTGACCTGTCTTTTTATGTAGACAAGGAGTCAAAAGGCTTGTTTATGATTTTGGACCTTTCTGTAAAATATATGCGTGATAGCCGGACCCTTAGTTGGGGTTGGCCCACTGCTCGTAAAACAGAATTGACGGTCTGAGGTTTTTACTCATTGTTTTTTTAATCTCAAACTGTTTTTTTTGTTATAAATCTTATGTAAATACTGCCTTGATATAACAATCCTTAAATTTTAAATTTGATGTTACCGGAACGAGAGTAAATTCACACTTATTTACTTATACCAGCTAACAGACAAAATGAGTCAGTGATGTGGAAGAAATTGCTATCGTAGATGTGAAAATACTCATAATTTCAACCCATAAACTTTCCACTGCTCCAAAAAATGTAGGGGAATTTAGCCTACTGTACCACGTTGGCCAGACGGGTTGGTATAGTGTTTGTTTCGAATTTTCCTATTCTTGCAGTGCTCTTGTCTGCATGAGGCTACTTCCTTAGTCGCCTTTTACGACACCCACGGCTTTAGATGGGGTAGTGACATTATGTATTCTTAATCCGTCACTACACGGAAAAAACGGAAAATACTCGCAATTATGCTTTGTTTTAAATAAATCGTTTCAGGTGACAATATTTTAGAAAAGCTTTTATCAATTCCAAACCATATAATTACGTATAATGTACCACGGTGGTGTTCAAATAACAGCCTAAATGAGTGTCTTCGTATTTTAATGCGACATAAATCTGTCCTCAAAAATAACACAAATGTTATTTCAATTTGTTTCAAAGTTTGTGTCTTGACATTTAAATTATGCTTGTACAAAAGCCTATCTAATCTAGATTTTGTCAACCATGTGACTGCCTTGTATTTGTATTTAAATACATAATTACGGCTAGACGTTGAAGTCAACCTTTTGTTGTCCTTCCTTTGTTTGTCTCATAACTTACTAGAGGATAATATAGAGAGAATTCGGGGAAATTGCTTTTGCGGCTTACTATAGGAATATAATACTTTAATTGTTACGCACTTCATAATGTATTATTAATTTCAGGGATCAAATATCTGAGTCATTCTTAAAGAGCCTCTTAATAAATTATTAAAATTTTAATTAAGATGTTAATCACTGCACTCGGTTTTGATGGTCACTTCGCTGATTTTAATGGTCACTTCACTGTTTACCTCTTTGTGAAGTATAGTCGGTTTTAATTTTATATGACTGTGACTTCTGTGCAAACAGCGACTATCTATTTTAAAGGTGTTCATTTAGAAATATACGTTTTTAATTGATCACTTACGTATGTACGTCATTCAAATAACATAATATGTGCATTTTATTCACGGGTTGGCTTCAAATCAGTCAGATTGACTACATAATTGAGAAGGAATACAGCTGGATGTAACTTTGTGGCGTTTCGTCTACAAACTCACCGCATCAAAGTGTGCTGTAACTTGCCAAACGTTTACCATCTTGGGTGTAGTTGTACTGTGTACAGAACAAACTATGTACGGCTAGTCAGCGATTAACTTATCTTCAATTCCAAATAACATTTGCACTGTACTAATTTCAGCTTAGAATACCGCAGATATCATCATTTCAGATAGTTATGAGACTCAAAACATCCAAAAGATCGAGAATATTTAATCGACATAATTATGAATAAAAAACAAAAACGGTTGTATTTGTGTATGTGTGTGCGAGATTAATAAATTAATAATGACATAGAGTCAGTTGAATGAATTTGAAATCGAGAAGATACTGTTAATTTAACTAAAAATAAAAAGTTTGAAAAGGTCAGAAGTGTGAACAAGAAGAAGTTATTTTGGACTACATGCAGCCGGCAGATCGGTTTTTATTACGTTAAATGACTTTCTTTGACTGAGTAGAACTAAAATACGTTACTCAGTACTGAAATAGCTGAATATTTTAAATATTTTATGCCGTGAACTTAAATGTACGAGAACATTTGCCACCGGAAATTTAAGTTAAAGTTCCACTGTAAGTAAAGTTTTCTTTTGTAAACGTGGACGCTTTTAAAGAAAGAAGGTTTTGTTACTTTTGCTAGTTAAAACTTGAAGCACAGGAAAACTATGGTTCGTCTGAGGTTCAGTATGTACTTTAAAACTTAAAGGTATGATTGTTATGAACTGTATTTAGGTTCACTCTCTTTTTAATCTTACCCTGTTGCCAGAGCAACTTTGTGGTCTTCATGTAGCATACACCGTGGCGTAAAACTGTTCAGTTATGGTTGCATGAACATCCATAACTGCCCGCCTAGACAAGTGGCAATCGCTTCTATCTATTCTAAACGACATGTCACTTCAATACATTTGAGCACATCGTTCACATTAGCTATCGACATGTCACGTGATCAACGTACTAATTTGACATGTCGATAGAAAAGACAGATCGAATCGATTGCTACTTGTCTAGAGGGGCCTTAACAGTTTTACGGCATACCCGCATACACGCTAAGGTTTGCATGACAGTTGTGCCTGTTAGATCAAAACCTACATGCATAACCTGTAACAATTTCTCGTCATCTCTCACTGCTGGCGCTTTATAGTACTTTAATTTATGATGGTTGGTTCTTAGATTATTCCAAGGACTTAGTATTTATCTTTATGAAATGTATCGAAGGATCTGTGAAACGAAAGCGGTTTCTTAATACTGTTTTTAGTAAAGAGTCCACTTAAACTTTTTGCAATTTAAATTATTTCGATTAAGGAACCAATTACTGTTACGATTAAGGCAGACCTTTGTTCAATATTTGCCGTCTAGACGCTGATAATGATGTCGGTTTTAAATACTTTAAGTCTGTTTAATTATCCTAAGCTTATTTATTTTTATAAAACGAAAATACCGAAATAACGGTACAAATTAAAATGAAGTGATTATGAACTTTTTCATAGATCGATGAACTCAGTTATTGCTTGTTAGTTAGTTGACACAAACAATGTACCGAAACTTAATTGAATTTTGTGACCTGCCTTTGGTGAGTGAGGATAGATGCAGTTAAATAAATTCAGTATAACTGGTGACAGACTAATAGCCAGGTCATTGCCTGCAACAATTTATAAATACACGTGAATAAACAGTTATTAAGGTGACTGTATACATTGAAGCGTTTAGTAAAAGCCTTTTGTCCTTTTAGCGAATAAGTTTTTATGGCCACAAAGGTGCCGTATAGGTGTACGGCACTTTGTGGCCATGGACGAGGTCGTGTGATCAATTAGTCCAACTATTTTCCAGTCATTTGTTTTACTTGCTGCTGCTATGTTTCGGTCCCGTGAATTTTGGTTTGGCGATTACTCAGCTCTTATTAATCAAAGCGATGATGCTTTATAGAATTTAGCTTTCATCGATAAATGGGCTATCTAACGATTAAGCGATTAGCGCGCACAAAAATTCACGTATCTAGATACCTTATTTTGCTTGACATTTTATATTTCTAATGACATATTGTGTCGCGAAAGCTTAAAAGTTAGTATTCTGTACTAGAATTTAAAATTGATACTTTGATCTGATAATATGAAGCAATGGTGGCTGAATGGATAAGGGATCGGCGTGCAAATCACGCTGTCCGAGTTCGATCCCAACCGGCAGTACCAAAGTGGATTCCACTTTGTGGAATTTATATGTACTAGTAGTAATTTATATGTAGACTTACCATCTACTAACAGTGAAGGAACACATCGTGAGGAAACCCACATACCCCAGAAGAAATTCTATGAGTATGTCTGATCCACCAACCCGCACTAAGCCAGCGTGAGTGGATTATGGCCTAAACCCTCTCAGCTCTCTAGTTAGAGGAGAGGAGACCCGAGCCCAGCAGTGGGACATTAATGGTTTGCTGATGATGATGATGACTTTGATCTGATGACCGGAGTCAGAAAATGTCTGTGAAAATCAGTCATTGGATCGCCTTTTATTACATAATTATCCCGATATATTAATGTGACGCACTTCTGACAACGACTTCGGGGTAAAGGGATGGTGGTATATTATCGCCGTTCTTAGGTAGGTACTACTAAAATGAAGTGTATTTGTTTGTTACAAATTTTTTGTTGCATCATACTTCCAAATCAATTTTAAAATACGTACTTAACCCAACATTCCAACGTTCAAATTATAATGGGCGTATTCTCACGGGCATGTTCACTTTAGCGGTCCGTAGAGAGTTCTGTGTTAGCTGAGTATTTTATGGATCAACGATTTGGCAGTAAGGGGTTGAGAACTGATATATTCCCGTTTATGTTCCCTCGTGACTCCCTCCCTCGTCCATTATGCAAGGCTAGAAAGTAAGTAAAAATCGGAAAAGGCTATCGTGAAATTGTTAGTTTGGTTCAGATTACAATACAATTAATTAAATTTGCGAATGTCATATATAGGTGGTATAGTAGGCTAATCTTCCTCCACACATCTGGACGAGGCCCAGGCCCAGCAGTGGGATTTTTATGGGCTGAGATGAAGTCACAACAAGCTACTTTTGAATCTTTATTTTCTATCTATACTATAATCTTATAAAGCTGTGGTGTTTGTTTGTTTATTTGGTTGAACGCTAGGACCTCAGAAACTACTGGTCCGATTTGAAAAATCTTTTTGTGTTGAATAGCTCATTTATTGAGGAAGGTTATAGGCTATATAAAGAGAGCTGGGCAGTGGCCAAATAAAAAACGACGCCCCGCGCGACTTCTAGTCTGTTACGATCCATATGATTACACAAAGCCAGCGGTAGCGAACCTATATTTAAAATACCCCATTTAAAACTATATCATGGAAGCTACAGTTATTTATTTATGTTTGTCATCATTCTGTTAAGGAAAGGTTTGTTAATCAGAGCTTCGGCGGAAAACGCCGGAGTTATTATGATTGAACGATAAAAACATAACTCATAAACAGTCATGTCGCGATGCCTCGTGATGGATAGTGTAAACAAAAACAATAATAAGGAAATAACCTTACTCGATTTTTTTATAAAAACCTTTCCTGTTATGTAACGTGAGTCGACAAATATTAGATATTGAGGACAGAAATTAATTATTATATTTTTCAAGAACATACTATTCCGTATGTTTATTTTGATGACAGCTTATGACAAACTCCTGAATCCCCGGGGTTTTCCTTAATTCCTCATCATCATCATCATTTATTTTCAGCCTATTGCAGTCTACTGCTGGACGTAGGCCTCTCCTAACACGCACCATAGCACTCTGTCCTCCGCCTTCCGCATCCAGTCAGACCCAGCGACCTTTTTTAGGTCATCGGACCATCTAGCTGGAGGGCGCCCTACTCTACGCTTGCCAAGTCGCGGTCTCCACTCTAGGACACGCTTGATCCACCGTCCATCCTTAATTACGAAATTAAAATTAAATATCAATAAAGAAAATGTGAAAATTTGGATGCAAGTATGGATCATTCTTAAACACGTCTGTCTCAAAATGTATTTACAGTAAAAAGTGTACATAGGTATGTTAGTCATATTCATATGTACACTTTTAGTGAAACGTCGGAATCCTGTTTTATGCAAGGCTTACTGTAGGCCCAGAATCTAATACCTTACTCTTCTACAAAACATAATGGAAGACTAAATATAAAGTTGCAAAAAACAGCCATAATGTTTCTAGCAACCAATTAAAACAATTTAATACATTTCGGTAGTTAACACCCGTTTTATGAACCCCGTCCGAAAGTATCTTAAAATACATTTAATGCGGTACAAATTCAAACACATTTATTTAATAATGTTTGTACATTCACGCACAGCGCCATATAGTCCCCAACTAAGCTAATGCTTGTAATATGGATACTTAAGACAACTGATATAATACTTAAATAACTTTTTTTTTCGTAAATAAATATTGTGTACCGTGAATTTTCGTTTATTGTATATTTAACCCTTTGAACGCCAGAGACGTCTATACACGTAAAATGAAAATGTGCTCACCACGCCAATGACGACATGGCACGTCAAAAATGTACTGTATTTTAAAAGCTTGGCGCACAAGGCACGGCGATACCGATTTGACGTGGCGGTCAAAAGGTTAATTGGTATTTTATTGTTATGTTGGAAAATATTTACATAATATCACACACAATTATTACACCCAGAAATAGAACAAATGATTGTGTGTGATGAGCACACAAAGATTTGTCCTGGGTGGAAATCGAACCCACGACCTCTGTCTCAGCACTGACTGCTGTCACTAAAAATATCGAGTAGATAAATATATGCTTTGAATTAATGAGAAGAACAATATGCATAATTATACCTACGTATTTCTTTTTAAAAACTAAAATTCTAACTGAAAAATAGCATAGGCAAAAAAAATGCTTAGAAAAACTTAACGAACACAAAGAAACTGAAGTCTAGGGTCAAATAAAATTGAACAGCAATAACACAAGAGAACATGAGTAAACTTATTTGATCCTACCCATTATTCTAAAGTAGCATATACCATTTACAGACGAAATTTGGGTACCCTATCAAATAACATACAAAAAAGATCCTATCAGGTTAGGAAAATTTTTGGGACTTGAAATCGTGTCTATTGCATGAGATCAAATTATCCGTAGCCTCACTTAAATGTTGAGACGGTTAAGGATAGAAACGGCTACAATTGATCCTATAATAATCAGATTGTAGAACATAATATTGAAGCTTTAGTGACAGGTACGACGTTTAAAAAACTAATTTTCTTATAATATAATATTCTACCACATTCACACAGCGCCATCTAATCATATTTTTTTTATGTACATACATATTATAGATAAATTACACCCAGACACAGAACAAACCTTTATGCTCATCACACAAAGATTTGTCCTGGGTGGGGATCGAACCCACGACCTCCGGCTTAGCAGTCAGGGTCACTAACCACTAGACCACAAGGGTAAGATAAGACAACAGACAAAAAGACGGTTGAAAGATGCAAGCATTACGTATGGCAGATGCTACTAAAATAACATACTTTCGTGCTAATTGTGTGTCCTCTTCTACAAAACATAGTGAAAAACTAAACAAAAGGTTGCAAAAATAGTCGTAATATTTCTAGCAATGGACTAAAACATTTAATTTAATTTCAGTAGTTAACGCCTGCCTGAAAGTATCTTAAAATACATTGAATGCTGTACAAATTCAAACACATTTATTTTTTATTTCTCAAAGCCTTTTGTTTCAAAGAAAACGGTCTCACCTTCACAAATTAATTACTGAGACTCAAAGTACAATATCTATCACTAACTTGTTCCAACTTATATCCCGAGTGTCTTGTTAAGGTCTTTGACTGACGGCAGATTTAATTAAAGATGGACAAACAAGATTTATCACATAAAAATGTTGTGAAACAATTCGTTAAAAGCTATTTCGAGTTAAAATTTCGAATATTTTTATGAGAATGAGTCAGTGGGCATTAATTTATAAAATTTTATACGACGATAATGATTGGTAACCAGTATTTTTTATTTATTAGATTGACTAAATCCCAACAACCACATAATAGTATTTAGAGCCTAATGTCTTAACATAAATATGTTGGTGCTTATGAAAATTAAGATCCTCTATACTTATATAGAGGATCTTTCATAAGTATCAACATATTATGATTACAATTCATAGGCTAACTTTTCCACCAATATTTAAAAGAATCCTCATATTTTCGTTCATAAATTGTAACCAAATAATAGAACCAAAATATCCTGAACATCAACATCCAAAACAACTGTATCGATTTTCTTGATTATCGAATGATAACGAGAAAATGGATACAGTTATGTACTGCAATAAAATGTTTCCTATCAATTTGTGAATGGTGATATCATTCTTATATCATAAAGAGAAAAGTTTTTTTGCTTGTTAGCATTCTCTGCAAAGCGACATCGAATGTTCAACAATATTTAAATAAATACTAAGTTTACAAGGAGAGCACAAGGCTAAAATAAAATTCGAAGAAACATTAGTACATCAAAGAGATATACGAGTGTAGCAAAATTAAACCGTGTCTTTGAAACGAACAAAGCAGACAAAGCAGGTATAACAGACGTGTAAACAACATGATCTGATCATCAGTGGTTGTTGGTGAAGTTGGCAACTTCAGCCCCGCAGGTAAGTTTGTAACTCATTATCGTGAATGACTGTGGCCCGATAGCTCGGTTCGAATTTACGTCCGCTCAGTTGGAACTTTCTAAGTAAGTTCTTCACGAATTCTGATGCTTGTTTGTCCTTAGTTCATTCGTTTACAAGTATTTATTGTGATACGAGCCGGCTCTTTCTTTTCGCTTTGTTGTCTGGCTTGGTCACTTACTACAGTTTTTATGCATTCCCTTTGCCAAAAAGATTGTCAATACGTAAGTTTTGCGACTTTATTGCATTTGAGTACTTCTGTAACATATTCTTAGATTACTTCTAGACAAACTTTGGTCATAAATATGCGACATTATTACTCAAGATTTAGTTACCTAGGATAAGAGTTTACCAGTTTGACTTATTTTATGTTTCTATGGTTACAATGTTCTGAGAAAATTAATAATGATCACTTAGTAAAAGTAACTTTCATTGATTATAAAGTGCCTATTCCGTTCAGTTAGATCAAAAAAGTTTTTATTATGTCAATCAAGTTCAAAACCATGTTCCATTCACGATTTGTTTTTAAGTGCTTTGTTATGAAATTTCAATGTTTTTTATTAAACCCTGTTTCAAAACATTGTTCATGGAATATGTTTGGTGACGTATTGCCGTTTCTACCTTGTTGGGTCAAAAACAGCGTCCGTCGGAGTTTCAAACGCCAGTAATTTCGATACATGTGCTGGATCACGTATAGGGTAGGGTGTATATTTTAGAAGCAACTGCATTTTAGAAATTCTGACTCTGTGAATGTATTGATAACTGGAATAACGTGATGTGGGTTTTGTGAGTGGTTTTAAAACTGCAAAGTTTGTTATTTTAAAACTAAATGTAGTAAAAATGCTTTCTTTTGTAATTTTTATTGAATATTCATTTGCTATCTGCTGAAATATAATATAATTCTAAGTATTATTGTTAAGGTTGTGGGTGGCACAAAATCGCACGCTGTGGTGGAGAATAGGTGAGGTCTATGTCCAGCAGTGGACGTCATTGGGCAAATATGATGATGATGAAAACGATGTTGAGGAGCCAAACAATAACAGTAATCTATAATCGTACTGCAAGATTTTTTTATAATTATATATTTTAGTAGCTGTGGTATTAGAAATCATCAGTACTACCATTCATTTTCACATTATTTCGTTGTCCTTCTCAAATAAAAAAAACATTACTCACATTAAATTTGCGATGTAAAGTCTTCTTTACAAACCTAAATCAAATGTTGCATGAAAAATGCATGACGCATTTTTCATGCATGTTGATTCTAACACAATGCATTTCTACCAACAACATCCCAATAAATGCATATTTCATATAAATTTGTGGGCACATTATGGAAAAATATTGCTCGCTTTAGAGTTATTAATGAGATGGAAAGACATGGATGCATTTTAAACTTTAACTGATTCTTATTAGCATTGAAAGAGTTTATGTTTCACTATTATCATAGCTAAACTGTTTGATCATAAGGATTTATTATTCGTTTTATGAATGGTTATTTTATCATGGCTTGAATGCGGGCGGCACAATATCACACGCTGTGGCGGAAATTAGGTTAGGCCTATGTCCAGCAGTTGACGTCATTGGGCTGATATGATGATGATGATGACAATTATGTTGAGCGAGGACCAAAGTTACAAAAAGAAAAAAGCAAAATACTCCTAGTTCTTACTGTTGTAAGTAACTGTATAATTTTTTGTATAGTCGACAGTAAAATTGCTTTACCACCCTTAGTGTAAATGTAGTTTGCATATCACAAAAGAAAAGTGTCTATTTTTGCTTCATCAAGTGACATTAGTATAGTGATAGTTGTCATCATACCTCGACGTCAACATTAATATTAATAGTAATGAGTCTGACTCAGAGACTTTTTTTTTGTCAACCTATGTTGTCCCACTGCTGGGCAAAGGTCAGAGACGTAACTTAACTTTAAAGTTTATCTAGTAAAAACTTGTTGTACTTAATTCCATACATTTAAAGACGATTATTCAATGAAAAAAATGTGTTAATAACAGATTAGGTACTCCTAATTGACGTCTCTGAGTTTTTGATGGAAATTTTTGTTCAAAGTCGTAAAGCAAATATTATTATGTGATCGAATAAACATTGTATGTTTGTTATTATAGTTCTACGTGCAATATAGTAGAGGATATTATTACGTATATTTGAGCTGCACTTATCTCCTTTATTTCATTTGAATGACAATCCATATAAATTAACGTAGGTAACTCAAGTAAAATTAATTGCGTTGAATAGCTTCAAAAATGAAGCGCCCGATTGTTACACCGATTAAATTTACATAAAAGCCTTCACATTCCAGATTAAATACCTACGGAAATTCGAGGACTACCGTCAAAAACCCTTTTATATCTCCCACTGATTGTTGTGAATAAACAAATGGTATCGAGTTTCAATTAATCTTGTAAAAGTATGAACTGCACTTACTCGATACTCGGTCTCTCTAGTTAAAAATAAACTTCCTGTAAAATGTCTTACTAATTGGTGTGTTCTGATTAAAATTATTATTTATGAGCAACTAGCTTCTCTTACCTGCTACGTCACCTATGTAGTATTACCTATATATATTATATTATTAAAGGTTTAGGCTACCTATAGGTAAAAACTGCATGAAAATCCGTTTGGTAGTATTTGAGTTTATGTTGTAGTGATATTGCCATGCAAGCGCTTTCTTGTTGTTAATATAATAACGAGCATGCTACGTGTTTTTATTATAGCGTCTTACCATTCAACGTCATTCAGTTTTTGCAATACAGGATTTTTTTAGAACACACTTTATTTCTTTTACAATATGCTTTTTAAAAGCCTTCAACATGGATCCATGAAAGGTGTTCTCCTTAAAATATTCTCCAAAACAACATCCAGGAATCCATTATTGTTCGAAGTGAACATTTTACCGTACTCTAAGAATATATATATTAAGGGTATTCGAAGCGATGCCGATGTTCAATACAAGCTCTCAAAGACCTTAATTTAGTGCACGTTAGGGGTCTTTGTTGTAGCTAGCTTTAATCTGTAACAAAATGGTTATTCTTAAGCTTTGAAGTTGAGGTTTAAGCCCGCTTCAATAGGTTCGGAAGTACCTAATGTGTTTCTCATATATTTTCGGGCAACGAACTAAATTGAATGAGCTCTGTGTACTAACATTACTAAGGGTGCGGTTTTCTGGTTAGGTTTCTTTATTCGATAACCGATTTGGCTGATTTGTAGGCAAGAAAGTTATGAAAATTGTACCGAAAAAGTCGGAAACTTTGACGGTATTTGTGTGCAATAATCTCAATAAATTGCACCCGTGCGAAACTGGTGCAGCTCGCTAATATTTTATAATTTCCAATATAATCATTTGTCGTTTATTACATTCTGTTATAAAAAAAACAAGTCGTTTGCTTATTGTGACGTTAAAACGGCTTATCGGCATTTCTTTTTGGTATTTATTTGACCGTACTGCGGAGTCCTGTGTTTACAGATTGTAAAGATTTTAATGTCACCTAATTTACCACGATATTTACGACCAAAATTTTATTTGACATTTTTATAATTGCCTACTCCACGGATAAATAATTACCCTGGTGAATGTAACAAAAGCAACTGTATCCTCCATTTATAAAGTTCATTGTCATTTGACTGTGTGGTGTACATACACCACACAGTCAAATGACTGTGTGGTACATAGTACAATAGTGTGTACATACTCACTATATATGTATACTCTTGCAAAGTTAATCACAAGCACCTGACAAAATTAATCCGTCGCGGTCGTAGTGAATTAGTTCTTAGAACTAAAAAAAGTAAGAGCCCGAACACAAAGACTTCATTAGCAAGCTTATGTACGTGTTAATACGGCTAATACTTTTAAGAACTTTAGCTTTGAATATAATGAACTCCGTTGACGGTAATAGAGTTCAATATACCTCTGAATCCCAGACCTGAAACGATCAATAAGGTATCACACGAGAGGTTTTTGTGCGTTGAAACAGCGTTAACGTCATTGCAACATTAACGCTATATACTTTTTAATAATTACTTCTTAAATTTGTTAAAATATACCTAAAATGATGTGAACACATGATGTGCTCACCAAAGTGCGTCCTTTTCGTACGACTCTGTATTCTCCATGGTCCTGTCATCACTTATTTGATAAGAAAAATTATGATATATACCTATAGAAAATGGGGTATATCTACTATCTCTGGCAGAATGTCAAACACGTGACCGACTTTGAATAATTTCTGACAGATAAATGCAATACTAAACCACATTTTAGCAGTCATGCGTCAATTCTAGGTTACAAAAATTATCTAAAATAATATATGCGAGATAAATCTCTTGTACGAAGCATCTCTTATATAAAATGTAAGCGACTCACTAATAGGGAAGTCAACCACCACTTGTCTATGCAAATGAAATTTAATCTCTTTACATTGGTGTAGACAATTTCATCCCAGTTATTACAGTCTGATAAATTCGAAATATAATTGCACGTTTACGCGTTGTAGTTAAGTGCGTACCTTAAAACGTGTGTTTTCTAGTCCCAGCTGTAGCGGGGCTCGGGTCTCCTCTCCTTTAACTAGAGAGCTGAAAGGGTTTGGGCCATAATCCACTCTCACTGGCCTAGTGCGGGTTGGTGGATCAGACATACTCATAGAATTTCTTTTAGGGTATGTGGGTTTCCTCACGCTGTTTTTCCTTCACCGTTAGCAGATGGTAAGTCACTTGACTAGTACATATAAATTCCACACAAAAAAATTACACAATATTATATGACTTGATGACGACCAAAAACGCTGGGTCTGATTGGATGCGAATGGCGGAGGACAGAGTGTTACAGTGCGTGTTAGGAAAGGCCTACGTCCAGCAGTGGACTGCAATAGGCTGAAATGATGATGAATGATGATATGACTTGATGACTGCTATTTCTAATAGTCTTTAATATGTACTTTTGTCGATCAAATGTTTATTGAAAATAATGATTGAAGTTAGTAAGTAGATAAATAGTTTTGCAATACTAATAAAAATACCCGTAAACGCTTCACATAAAAATTAGGAGTCTATTCGACACCCGAAAAAGTAAATTTTCCCTAAAATCTATTTTACACATTCTTCCTTTGTTTGTCGACTAATGACTAAAATATTCTAATTAGTTTATAATGACAGTTTTTGCGGATTTCCCAATCAGGTCCCTAAGTCTGTACTATAACGAACGAGCTAATTATTTCAGCATCACACTTTATCAGAGAAGAACACACAATTTTGGATTCTAAAAGATCTCCTTTTATCCCTTTTGAAACAGAGTTTTGCTTGCACACTAATGACTATTTCCCCTTTTCCTTGTCAAGCCGCAACAAAGTCCTGGCTCAGTAGACCGTGAGGAAAGTAATTGAAGATCATACGTGATTGGAATGCTTACACAAAAGATCAGTTTTGATGTGAACTTATGAGTTTGTTCAAGGTAAGTTCGGCTTTTGGAAACGTTATAAAGTTACTGGTACGTAAATTAATTGGATTGCCAATCCTGTGAAAAGCATAACCTACAATTATGTTGTAAAACTCACAATTTATCTTTATTTTAAATTACATAATATGTAATATTCTGAGCTCCAACTAGTGCGTCTTGGCTACCAGCTTTTTATTTCATCGCGTGTGCGACATGAAGATCTTTTACATACATATACATACATAGCATCACACCTTTTTCACCGAAGGGGTAGGCAGAGGTGTTTCACACCCACATTTCGCCAGCTATGTTTGGTCCCATGAAATACGGGGCGAGCCTATTGTCATCAACCGGGAACATTTGTTTACCAAACTTCGGGAAAATCTTAATACTGGAATTTCATGATAGAAAAACCCAATATCATTTTCACCCGACCCGGGAATCGAATCCGGGACCTCTTACACAGCAGTCGTATATACTTCCCGCTGCGCCACCGAGGCAGTCTTCGATTAGATCTTTTAAATGACACTATCTTCAACACTTTTCTTCTATTTTATGACATAGAATATACTATTGAACATAATCATAGAGGCGCTCGGAGCATTGTGGTACTGAGATGTTCGTTACGACCATCGAGGTTAAGCAACACTCGGCAAGGTCAGTCCATGATGGGTGACCGTTTGTGGCAATTTCATTCTGGAGCGTCTCCGTGCTTCGGAAGGCACGTAAAGCCGTTGGTCCCGGTTATCACTTAATGTGGTAGTCGTTAAGTCAAGTTGGAATCCTTCTGGGCGACTTGATAAATTAAGATACACACGATAAGAAGAAGATAGCGGTGTAAAATTGTAATTCCTCTAAGATAAATAATATACAGATAATTATTATAAATGTAATAATGCAAATGCTATTGAGTCCTCTAATAAAACATTTTGTCACCAGGGCAAGTGGTAGCCAACGGTTACCCGCTGTGTTCAATTGATTGAGGCTTTCATTGGAAACTTGACGTGGCGTATAATAGGTAAATTTCATTGAAATAGGTCACACAACTTGACACCGGTATTCAAGCGGAACGAGTCCGGGAAATTGAGTTATCACAAACCAGAAATGTTTGTCCAAGAAAGTTATGGGACATTTGCATGAATGAGAATAAGAGTCCTGCTTTTACTGAATTTACTTGTCTTTCCATTCCATAATTATATAATAATAATCCATTGCTTTATTATGTTTGGTCATATTATGTAGACAATAATAATCAAAATTCAATTGAGGTGGGTATTTTTCTTCACTTTTAGTAAAAGCCGTTACATTTTTTGTTGATATTTTTTGTGTACATTCCTTTGCTAAGTTCGTTTCTTAGACACTGTTAAATATTGATTACTTGAAGTAATGTAATATCTAGATTTTTTTAGAATAAATGTGGAACGCACTGCCGGCTCATGTCTTTCGTCCATCAGTAAAGAAGCACCTTGCGGGCCAGCATGGCGAATGGCGATGCCTAGCTGACACTTAGGTATCCTGTCAGCTGGCAATGCAATTTGGTTTCCTCTTTCAGCTTTCCATCAGGCGAAAAGAAGCCACTATGCTTGTCAACCGTAAAAAAAATAATATATATATATAAGTCCGATTTTTCTTGATAAATGATCTAAAATTGAATCCCTTAAATTACTCAACCTACGAGTATTATCCAAAGTTATCTGAATGCCTTTTTTGTTTAAACTTAGCACCAATTCTTTTTATAAATCCTTCCCACATTTAAACAAATGATTTAATTTCAGGTCGGATTCTTTTGGTATTTGCAGCAATAACTCAGTGTTATTTGAATAAAAAATCTTTTGCATTTCCACTCCTTACTTGATGTAGTTTTAATATCTCTCCTGAAAAAAGTTGAATGGAAGCAACAATCGCTTTATGAATGTCTGGTCTTTAATTTTCTTTTTTATAATCGTGACCCTTTCAAGCGAAAAAAGGATGAATGGCCTACATAATAACGGTAGACGTAAAAAATCTTTAATTTGCGGGTTTCCTCATTAATTCCGGCCTTTGGGGCACCCGTTATTGCTAAGATAATTGATACTGCCCAAGTTGTTTCAACAAAAGTTCGAATTTCATGATAAATAATGAGTTAATGAAGGTAAGCGCCTAAATCACCGTACCTTTAATTGTTTTGGTTCAAACTCAATATTGATTTACATTTGTTGTACAAATATAAAAGGTCACAGAGGGTATTTTATGGTAATAGTAATGTTAAATTTATTTCGGCAATTTAGTGTTTATACTAATAAACGGCAACATGGTAATATAGTGTCATCTTTCGTGGTTTTTCATTTTTTTTTATTTAATCAGAGCTGTATTTAACAATAATGTTCAATAAACTTTTTAGAAAAGGGTAAATCATCGTGTTTAAATTTCTATTTGTAAGAAAATAACACATTAGAACTTGCATGGCATTATTTTCATGGTATAATAACTGTAAGTATTACAGATATTAAACATATTTCTTTTTAGCTTCCGTTAAATAATAAAAATTGAAAACCACGAAATATGACACTAAATTACGATGTTGCCGTTCTTATCAAAGTCAAATCTTTTTATTTCATTTGGATCACATACATGATACTTATGAACGTCATACAAAGCCAGAAAAGGTGTCAGTAAATTTGCCTACAGCCAGTTCACTGACAAGGTTGAGCTCTGAGAAGAACTTGGCAAGAAACTCAGGCCACTCTTTTCAGTCGCCATAGTTGTTACAATTTTAATTGATTACAGTTTGAAATATCACAGAAAGTACAGAACCAAAACACCATACTAAATCAAATTCAATAAAATTTGGATATGAGAAAATAATAATAGTAATAATGAGCAATCAAACTTTAATTTGTTTTCGTCAAGAAGTATGGTATGTGGGATCATCGCTTGGTACCAACTATGTATTAGAGAACGGTAAAAACATTTTGTGAACACATTGTTTAGCAATATTAGCTTAAAAAAAAAGGAATTGAATAATTTAGTAGCGCTAAAGCACAGCATACGACGACTGACCAGTCACGCCAAGAGTGTAAACGCTCTTAAATATCAAATGTAGTGTGATCCTATTTGTCCATTACTTCTTTACTTGGTGACGCCATAGTGATATGGATTATATAAAATAAACTGTTCGACTTGTCTACTCTTGTTTATGTAGTGGCGTGAAAGCCATAACTTTAAGGAGAACACATGAAACAAGGCAAAATTACGTTAAAAGTTGCAAAGTCGGTAGCAATCACAAAATGTGTTGTTTTATGCGTCACATAAGTCAGGTTATAGTTATAGTACCTGTAAACTTACTTTATGACTCATAAAAAGGTGTATGGTAAAATCTGTGAAAAAACTACACAGTTCTCTACTTATTTCAACGTTTATTTGATGTCTGTACTGTAATAAAAGAACGAATTTCCTCAAACAGAGAGGGATTTCAACAAATCCTCGCGAATCCAATATAGATTAGTGTGCCCTTCATCAAATCTCCTTCTAATGGCCTGGCAATAGGGTGCGATCTTCTAATTTGGGGAACCTTGTGTGTAAAAAAGATAATGACTTTGAAAATGATTGAGATATAAAGTTTATTTGAACTTTATCGAGAAAACCGAACCCGTATTTACTATACGCTATATACTGAGTCTATCCCATTGATTTGACTTTATTCGGCCCTGTTACACGGCGGATAAGTGTCTGATAAATTGTGTGAACTTGAATGATGGGTTTTATTAAAAAAAAACTAGTTGTTGCCCTGGCTTACTCATCTCCTAATAGTCGTGAGCATATAGCCTGTAGCCTTTCTCGATAAATAGGCTATCCAGCACTATAAGAATTTATCAATTCGGTTCAGTAGTTACGTACCTATAGCTAGCAAACGTATTTATGTATGTAGCTACGTTTATGAATAGTTCGCTCTTATGTTTAGTATTATATTCATCATTTCAACCCATAAATGTCCAACTGCTGGGCACGGGTCTCCTCGAAACAATGTGGAGGGAATTTAGCCTACTATACGTCGCTAGTCAGACGGGTTGGACATAGGGTTTGATTCGAATTTTCCTTTTCTCGCAATGTTGCTGCTCTGGATTAGGTTAATTCTATTAGTGTAGGTTACTATATTTAGTATGTATTATAATTTTTACTGAATCGTCAAAGTAATGCAATATGACGTATAACAATCATCATCATCATTTCAACCTATTCCAGTCCAATAACAATCATCATCAGCAACCCATTAAGTCCCACTGCTGGGCTCGGGTCTCCTCTCCTCTAACTAGAGAGCTGAGAGGGTTTAGGCCATAATCCACTCACGCTGGCCTAGTGCGGGTTGGTGGATCAGACATACTCATAGGATTTCTTCTAGTGTATGTGGGTTTCCTCACGATGTTTTCCTTCACCGTTAGCAGATGGTAAGTCACTTGACTAGTACATATAAATTCCACAAATTGAAATCCACATTAGTACTGCCGGTCGGGATCGAACTCGGACCGCATGATTTGCACGCCGGTCCCTTATCCATTCAGCCACCATCGCTTTCAAATAACAATACGGGGTTAAAATTTGCCAGTCCCCGTCCGTAATAACTGACAAACGTCATAAGTGTTTGAATTTATTTAATCAAAATTATTAGGTACCTATCATATTTTGGCAACTCAAAATGATATTTAACAAGGAGTTTAAATGCTTGTTTGCAGAGATAATTAATTTTATAACGATTGTTAAAATTACAATTCGTGAATAAGTACCTATTATATTAAAATTAATTAGCTTTCGGCCATCCAATCTTTCTTCATAGAAATGAAATGACTGTAACGTAAAATTAGTCAATTTTTATGAGAATTAAAGCTTTCAGTTTATTTACAGTAACGTGTGAAACAATATTATCTCAGTTTAAACTAGTTGGCTTATGTTCCCGGACTCAAAGTGCTTCAAGCAACTTTAATTACGAAAAAAATACAGTCGAATTGATAACCTCCTCCTTTTTTTGAAGTCGGTTAAAAATTAATTATTCCCCAGGGAACTCTAAGCTTTGAGCAAAATTAATAAACGCACAATAGTTTTTAAAAGCATGTAGCTTTGAAATTAATTAAATTAAATGAAAATAGTAATAGATAAGTACTACATATTGTGAAGTAAATTTTTCTTTTTATTTGGTGACCAGAGAGCCCACTCGGAATTACGACATTCGACTTAGTCGATTTTAATATATCGATATTAAAATCGACTGTCGTTATCATTTTGCAAACATGTGACAACTTAGTATAATATTATATGGCCTTATTCATAATGGTTAGAGATCATTTTTGCTCAGCAGCTAATGTCGTTTCTTATTTTTGTATCATTAATAAGTATCAATACTGGTAGTAAAAGAGATACCTATGCCGTATCCTAAAGACGTATGACACAACATTGTGTTGACGTATTATATTTCAACTTTCAGCATGTATGAATGATATTTACGTATATGAAGATTTATGAAAAGTAGTGGAAGCAAAAATAAATTTTACTTTTTGGAGGATTTATCGCCTTTGTTATGTTAAGGGCAACATTGCTAACTTATGCACTGAAAATTGGGACAAAAATATTAATGCAATTAACTTTTGTGCGCCAGCGCATATAATTAAAACTAATGATTTAATATCTTTCCTTAAAAATAATCAATAAAATCTCTCTCTGTCTCATCTTAAAAATTATACACAACTAATTTATTTAAAAAAAGAACCAGATACTCTATTTATAGGAAATTCCTATAAATATATTCCTATTTTCTAATATGTATTTGTGTTTTGTCGGTTATCGGCCCTAATTAGCGCACAGGACACGCTTGTGCTTGTGGAGTCTAGCCGTCGGCGTTGGTGAACAAAAGTTCAAAGAACCGCTACAGAATAAGTCCTATGTGGTGGGGGACATGACAAATAAACAATTTAAAGGCAAAATGTACACCTAGAGTCATGACAACAATCAGTAATTCAACCCATAAACGTCCCACTGCTTGGCATAAATACAGCAGCACAAATATTTTTTGCATTGTAAGAGATCTACCCCCTTATTACAAAATACGGACTAAGCATTAAACCAGGTTTAAATTGACAACTTTGACACTAAAACAATGGCTTATGTCAATTTAAACCTGGTTTAATACTTAGTCCACATTTTGTAATATTAAGGAGGCTAAAGTTTTTGACATTCCCGGGTCGAGTAACAATATTGAGAATTTTTTATTTTGAAAGTCTTAGTATCTCTCCGGAGTCTGGAAAAATATGTCTCACTCATCCCCTACATAGAACCAAACATATCTGGTGAAATATGGGTGTCATACACCTCTTCTTACCCCTTCAGGGAAAAAGGCGTGAAGCTAATGCTATAAACAAAAATGTTTGTCCTATGTGACTATCAAACTTATTACGCTTAATACTTGTGTAGACAACTTTAGACCCACGTGGCTACGTCACAGTCCGCTTTGTAATAAAATTAAATTATAATATGTCTATTGCATAATGAAGAAAACTTTTTATTTAGAACTTTTGTTTATTATTCTTTTGTACACTCACCCTGCCCTGGCGTATCTTTGTTTTTCTCCCAACTTAAACAAAATATAAAACTTTGTAGGAATTGTATCAGAATTTTATTTATATAAATTGTTATTCTGTGATAGCGTCGTTCTGTTTTTATGTAAAAACAAAAAAAATGGAAAATACTGTTAGACGGTTAGACAACTTGCATATAAAATAGAAATTTTCAATTTTCATAAACATTTTACGATAAATAACGACACGAAATAATATTTGGACATTTCTGCGTAATAATTAAAGGTGCCAGACATTTTTTTCTGTATTATTATTAAATAAAGATTAATGTTAAATAAATACCTTTATTACGTCCTCGGTCCGGCTGGCGGTGGGCCGCGCCGCACCGTCCTTCGTTGCGCTTTCCTATGTGGGTGGCCGTTGGTTGCAGGCGGCACAAAATCGCTCGTTCTGGCCGAAATTAGGTGAGGCCTATGTCCAGCAGTGGACGTCATTGAGCTATGATATGATGATGATGATGAAATACCTTCATAGTACAATGCCTGCTTTTCTACATCTCTGGTAAAAAGGCAGCCTTAAGCAGCGATTGTTAAACGTCTCACCACGCCTCGTATCAACTACTCAAAAGATCCTCTGTGTAGTTACGCTCTTAAGGAGGATGTAACTTGGTGCTTCAATTAATAGATTGTCCTTTCTCATACCTTTGATTCCTAGTACACGTTAGTCTTAGCCCAGACAGAATATAATATGCATTCAGTCTAGTATTATTAAATAACATAATTATTTTTTTCCTCAGATCAACAATGCGGTCCACACTCACCCTCTTATGTGTCTGCTTCTACGCGTTACTGTCCCCTCTGCAATGCGGCACATCCTCCAGTGCTGCTGACGACAGAAGATGGCTGGTATCTCTAGTAGACCTAGTGGAACTGGACTATGTGGACCATTGTGAGCAAAGGGCCAACGCCGCCTGGAATGAGCTTATTGGGAATACTAAGGGATTATCTTCGAAGGTTGGTCTTTTGAATAGTTAAGATTTCAAGATTATGATAATAATATAATAATATGATCTTCATAGAAATAGGCCGCTGCCGGTTTGAATGTGTGCGTGCGTACCGGGCGCCCGCGCCGTGTCCACACGCACTTTCACGTACACATTAAACAATATAATCTGGTTTAAGAAGGAACTTCGGCGTGGCACTCACATTAGTTTCATTTGGGCTTGTTTTGGCTTGACTGTGGTTATAACACATCGTATACTTAACCACAAAACTTTACTTAAAATATTACTTTACTTTAAAACTTCAGACAAGTACATAGCAGGAAATGAAATGGTGCTTACATTTATTCATTCATATAATTTTCTTCTTACACAGTTGGAACGAGACAAATCATTCGGCATGTTTGTATGTCAACAAACATTGGACATCAAGGGCGCTCTCACCGCGCATGCGTTAGCACCAGATGATAATATACTTCGGCGTAAAGTGAAGCTGCTGTTACAACCTGGTGACACACTGTTGGATACAGAACAGTGGATAAGGGTAAGAGAATTTTCTGGAAGATCGAGTCTTACAAAACTGGTTAAACTTAAAAAATATTACGTTGTACTGTTATGTTTGTACTAATTTCCACCCAATACCATTTATATTAAAAAGTAAAACAAGAAGAGTCACTCGTTTAACAGATACATGTCGAAAAGAATTATCATAATCATCATCATCAGCAACCCATTAATGTCCCACTGCTGGGCTCGGATCTCCTCTCCTCTATCTCGAGAGCTGAGAGGGTTAAAAAAAATAAAAGAATACAAAAATAAAACTAACTCATTAACATAAAAGAATTTATTTATATGGAATATTTTTTTAGATATAACTAGAGTTGCATTTCTGAAAATTCATATATTCAAGACTGGCCTCTTGGTCTAGTGGTTAGTGACCCTAACTGCTAAGCCAGAGGTCGTGGGTTCGATCCCCACCCAGGACAAAACTTTGTGTGACGAGCATAAAGGTTTGTTCTGTGTCTGGGTGTAATTTATCTATAATACGTATATATTTACAAAAAAAAAGTATTTAAGTAGTAGGTACCTATATCAGTTGTTTAGTACCCATAACACAAGCAAATATAATTGCTTACTTTGGGACTAGATGGCGCTGTGTGAATGTGGTAGAATATTATTATTATTATTTATTTTGGTTATAATGCTATACAAAATGTGTGTGTTTGTGAAAGCCCATTCCAGTGGTATAATCCTTTAACATTACAGTAGGTTGGAACGCTTATTACGTCCTGTTTTCCCACAAATATTTTTTACCTGCAATGCCGTGGAAAAAACTCACTTTTTAAGAATCTCTTGTCAAATTGTTTATGAGTTTGTCACTTCTGAAACATACGAATATATTATTCATGTACTTAATTTGTATTTTTTGTAAATGTGAAAAGGTATTATTGAATGTTATGGTTTATGTTATGATGAATACGCACGACCCCTCGCAGTGCCAAGCGCAGCGTAGGACATCCAACCCTGTTAGAAATGCCTATGTCCAGAAGTGGACATCCTACTGTTGATACGATTATGATGATGAGCCCTTTCTACCTGTAATACTTACGACACTATACTTTAACTATCATTGGTAGTCCAACAAGCAGTAGTTTTGTCTTCTTTTTTACTTTTGTTTCAACGTACTAAAGTCCGTAGTCGATATTGCTGTCAGATGTTTATAAATTTGAAAGAGGCTAGTATATGTCTGCATCTATAATTTATTCAAATTTATATAATAATTAAATTATATATTATATTCAAATTTATGATATGGCTATGAAATTACTGAAATTATTTTCAGTCATTTCATTGATTTTATGAAAAATAATAATGCTTTATAAATAATTCATAACAGAGTATTCATAAAATATATACTACGTACTATCGCAAAGAAAAGCACTAGCACTTATATTATCACTAACAAAGATTCTAAGTTCCTATCGATGCGGTACACTCGACCACACAAAGTATAATAAATTCATTTAGTTATTTTTATTACGATAGATAGCTGAAGTAATTGGACATAAATCTCTTACTTTATTTATGACGTTCAAGGTAGCCTTATCCATAAAATATATTGCTCACCGCAGAACATAGCGTTGCAAGGCGCTATAAGGAAACGCTGTACAATAAAGTTTATTGTTTTTGTTATGTACATGGGGCAATATGCATAATATGTGTGATATATACGTAGGGGTAGTTTTGCAAATATGTATATGAGATAGATAGATTTTTTATTTCCCCTTCCTTAAAGATGCTTTAGGTCTATGGATATATAATATATAAGATTTAATATGATCCTTTGTAGGAGACTGGTATCCCTACTAGGAAAACCTGTCACACGGATGACCATGCCCGCGAAATATTTAGTATTTAAGTATATAAGATTAAAGTGTATAATATTAAAATGTATTAAACCCTTGTTTTGAGAATATAAAACAAAAAAGAACCTATCGTATCTATGTTGTGCATTAATGCAAGTGTGAATAAATTAACTGTGTACTGTGTAGAAGGCCTTAGGAGTGTGTGCTTGTGTGAGAGAAAAAGAAAGTGTGTGTGTAACTGGGGTGTCGCCTTTATTTTATATTATGAGGTACATGGTAAAAATGAATTATCGTGGTATTCTCAAATATCAGTAGTCTTGTACTTATTTAAAGGATTGAAGAATATTTTATTTCTTTGGCCCGTTGTATATTGATTCAATATGACATGTTAACAAGTTGCAAAAGTTAGGTGTAGTTGTTAGGAGTCAATTATTAAATCACTGATTTGTAAGTCTTGAGTTGGTTGTAAGCTTGACGGCCGTACCTTTTATACTTTTTATACACACAGGTTTCAACTAGTCCCTAATATCTATATTTTGTTTGCCTGAATTTTCCCAACGCAGATTGGGTCATTAAGGTCACAATTCCGTTTTCATTCCAGAGCACTTTCTCTCAAATTGTTTGAATATAACAACCTGTTAAACAGCTATTTATTTTCCAGCTCGTTACCTTCGGCGACAACGCTTTGAATAGAATTAGATTTGCAACCAACTACGATTGCGGCACCAACAGTAACTGCACGTTAAGAGGTGAGATATTGTATATTTCTTTTTGGTATTAAGTTAATTGTTTCAATTATAATCGTGACTTAACTAAACTAGGCTTAACTAGTGGTGCCATCCGGATTATAATTATTATGTTCCGAATGACAAACAACAAATTAAGTAGTATATCAGTTGTTTAGTACCCATAACACAAGCAAATATAATTGCTTAATTTGGGACTAGATGGCGCTGTGTGAATGTGGTAGAATATTATACAAAAATAAAAAAAAAAGTACCTGGTAATGTAGACACATCACCAGGTACTTATAGTTAATATGGGAGGCTAGACAGCCTTTTGGGTACCTTTCTTAACCCTTTGAGCGCCAAGGACGCATTAAAGCGTCATTCAATAACTTGATCGAGACGCCAAATAAGTCTTAAAGCATCCACCTCCCTTCAACTTTTACTGACGGATAAAAGTTGAGTAATGTTGATTTTCAGAATCAGGAACATTTGTATCTGTTCATTATATTTTTATCGCTTGGCGTAGGTAACAAAATTTTTCTTTATTAGCGTGGCGGTCAAAGGGAATCTGACCTCAATCTGATATTCTATATATTCAAAGACATAGATATCTACTGACGTCATTTAGTTAATTAATTGTTGAAGCCCCAAAAACAAAAGCAATAAAGAACTGTCTTATTAAATCTTGTTGCCCAAAATTAGACTTCACTGATATGTATGCCTAAATAATTCTATAAAAATGTTCCTTAATATTAATAGATTAATATTAATGTTATCGTAAAGGTCAATCTGTCACAAATTACGTAAATTTAATTTGAAACAATATAAAAATACATCTGTTTGAGATAAAAAAACGGAAGGCTAATTTAAAAATAAATTAAAAGGAACAAGAAAGGCGGAAGTTAAAAGACAAATATCGGGCCAAGACCACTGTCTTCGCGAAATAAAATTCTCAAGTCATTATGAAATTCATAATGTAAGACAAAACTTTTAATAACACGATGCCCAAAATGTCCGTAAAAGTTAATTTTTCATTTGTTGGAAAAAACCTTCACTGATTTCTTAAAGATAAAATACGTTTTTCAAATAAAAAGAAACATCAGTTGAAATATTACGCTTGCATGGAATGATAATTACAGTTAAGGAAGACTTGGAGTTGAGGCTTCAGACTAAACCATGCACTTAAAATAAAAATATTTTATTTAATTACAAGGACCGCAGACGCACTATAAATCTGCCTAGGATCGACGTATCTGAATATGGGTATTTCAAACTAAAACTTAAGTTTCCATGTGTTGCAATTTGTTTAAATCGTATTTTTATTCGGCTGCCCGATAACAAAGACAGGGTTGTGTTTTTATTTTAATAATATTTCAATCAAATGGTGCTCAAAGCGTCTCTAGAGTATATACGTATGTATTATGTAGGTGGGCCGCAGGTTTGTTTGCCAACAACGAAAAAAAACTAATTGATATAAAAAAATCGCACAAATTGGTTTGAAGTATTGCATATAAAATTTATGTCTTTAATTAATGTTTAAATTCCAATCAACTAAATCAGTTACTATTTCACATATTTTAAAGTTATATTTAAATCAAATCCGGATATTTAAAAAGCAAAATAGGAATAATAATGAAAAGCTTTGAAATATAATCCTAACGTTAGAATCCATATCATATAACACATCATACATTTATATATTTATCAACGTCAAACTGTCTCTTTAAACTTTTTGATGAAACTAGTGTAAGTTACACCAACTTTTGTTGTCTCAGCGACGGAAATATAGTTCATATTTGATATTCTCGTTACCAGTGGTCGTAATATTTGCGGCAGCGATGTGACCGTGACGAAAATTAGGTTTAAGCAATGTTTGACACGTACGATTCACGGATGGGTCACCGCTTGTGATATTTTCACCCTCACTGTAGTGTCGATTTTACTTCTTCTAATGAGATGTCGATTTTACTTCTATCGATTCAGTGATAATATCATCAAAATGTTAATCAAATTGAAATCATAAAATAAACAAAAAATATATTAAATTATTATAAAAAGGGGCTAGGTCACGTATTATATTATAAGGAATAATAAATACCTTATTTATTTGCCCGACGTTGTGATCGAATTGCACCGATCGTGGTCACGGGCTGACTGAGGTGGCTGCCGAGCGTTGTCCTCGATGTACGCGGGTTTCTGCGACTACCCTCACTTTTGTCAATATTTTCATTTTTATCAGAACTGTCGGTATTTCGACCACGATCGGTAAAATATATTATTATTGGGTACCAGAACAAAAATATAACGGACAAATACAGCTTTACAATAAAGCGTGTTCTACAAGAAGATTTTAAAAATAGAATATATAAACTTATCCATTTCAAAAATAGAATTAACATATTCAAACCACCTATATTAAATTCATCAGATCGGACCAAACCTTTTAAAAATACCCACAATTTTGTATTTACATTACATAGATTAAAATAAAAACGGCCAGTTTCAAAATAAATAAAATTTTCCAGAAAATTTACAAATTCACAACCATATTTTTAACTGGGTTATAATTTAAACAAACTTTTTTGTTAAACAGAATTGCACTACAACCTTGCAAGACAACAAGACGAAGAAACATTAAAAAGAATGAAACAATCGTGGGAAAAAAACCTACCTGACATGAACGACTACTTAGAACACATACTGCCTTTACTGAGGAATGCTTCAAAACAGAATGGTAAGAGCTTTTTATCACTATTTCTCCTTTTTCTTATACTCGACGTCACGCGGACGCTTCCGACGTTCTTTATTCGATCACTGCTCAGCCCCTATTAGGCGAATCGTGTTGTTATGTAGCCTATAACCTTCCTTGATAAATGGGCTATCCAATACTAAAAGAATTTTGAAAAACGGTTTAGTAGATCCCGAGATTATTCCCTACAACGTCACAAACTCACAAACTTTACCTATGTATTTATAATATTAGTATAGAAATATTCCGTATGTGTATTACGAAATCTTTGAACGAAATTTTCACCCGCTTCAAAATTGAAACTTTTCACTTATCAATGACTGATTAATATATTGATTATTTTGGTAAATCAGCTACAGATAGAATCGCATAGGATTTTCTTCTTTTTTCTCCAATTCTATTCTTGTCAACAAATTCTACTTGTACAACTTTCACTGTCTCCTGCTTTTTTTGTTATTAAATTTATAAATTAATTATTATTTAATAACTACTAATGATGTTTTTTCTTAAGGTGAGAAAATCTAATCTAATCAAAAATCGGCTATAGCTATATAAACATCGTTACAGTCATAAAAAACTACTCCTTAAAACTCAAATATCTTTATTAATAAGTCACCAGAATCAAATAAAGTTACAACTCAGATTATAATTTAATAGAAATAAAATTCAAAGAAACTACCAGAACCATAACCATAAACTTTTAATCGGAAGTAAAGATTTTATTAATTAATAAATTAACTGTTCTTTTACGAAGTAATTATCATTGAAGACTCTGTAATTATACTGAAAACACGATTTTACAAACTTCATCTTTCTATTTGATGTTATTAACGATATTTTGTTTGTTAATCTAAGTTAAGTAATTACGATTTAAGGTTTAGGAAATCTTAACTCGTAATGTTTAATTAATATTAAACTAAGATTTACCGTTCGGGAATACCGCGGTTAAACTCATTTTGATTTTAAGTACACAATGAATCAAATTTTCTATTTGAAACTGTGACCGTAAATTTAAAACAGAAATTTGTTAAGACTTATCATAAATTTTCTGAACAGAAGTGTCATTCAATAAATTATTTTATTAGATAATAAAGTACCTAACTATTATGAACTAATTATA
The DNA here is from genome assembly GCA_905147015.1 of Laspeyria flexula. NCBI lineage: Eukaryota > Metazoa > Arthropoda > Insecta > Lepidoptera > Erebidae > Laspeyria > Laspeyria flexula. The sequence goes on along the minus strand of LR989960.1, from coordinate 11,991,636 downwards.
ATTATATATTATGTAGTTAAGTCTACTATATTAATTACCGGTAAATTTTCATAATTTACTGTAGTACTAATAGCCGTTCTACACGGAGACAACAGAGTGACCTTGGTGGGAGCTTGATTGCCATCCGCGTAGTTTGTATGAAAATTGGTTTACAACAGCCGGTTACAGGGTTGGAATCTACCAAGGGCACCTCTGTGGAAGGCAAGTTTATAACCATGTAGCACGGCTTTAAAGACGAAATTCTGTATTTAAATATAATGAATTACATTTAATAGTAACTTCAATAATATAATCGGTCCTATTATGGGATGTACCACTTATGAGTCGTATTTGTATCAAATAAATCAATAACACATAACTGTGTTCTAATTTTCTAGGCCTTATTCTTTTTATTATAGTTTATACTAGAAGTCGCGCGGGGCTTCGCTTCCGTCGTTCTTTAGTTGGCCACTGCTCAGCTCTTATTGGCCGCAGCTTAATGTTATATAGCCTATTGCCTTACTCGATTAAAGAGCTATTCAAAACATAAAAGCATTTTTCAAATTGGACCAATAGTTCCTGAGATCTTAATAAAACAAATTCTTCAGCTTTATAATATTATTTTGGCTGTGTTTAATATAGGTTATTAATATTCTTAATTGGCCAAATTTTAAAAGGAGAATTGACAGAAGAAAGGATAGATCAGGAGTACCCTAAACCAGCGAGAGTGTATGAAAAGATTGATGAATGTTGAAAAAGCGCAAGACGTTTTGCGATATTTCAGAATCGTAGCAGATGGAAGGAAATTGTCTCCATCCTGGGAGTTCTCCATCTGTTGGGAAAGACGTGTGATGTGTGTATGTATGTATGTAAAAGGAGAACTCGTTTATTCAAAGGGACATTAAAGTGCGTAAATTCATTACGTATTTAAGTTTTGAATTCATAATATTATCGTCATAACAAAATTTTGAGGACACATGACATGGTTTATGAAAGACGAGGTCCTTTTCACAACCCGCAGCTGAACAACATGCATTATTTATCTGAAAATAAATAAACTTGTCGTTTCACAACTGAGCTTTGACATGGTGACCCGCATTTCTCTTTCATTTTCACATGTGGTGTGTTTCTGGTCACTCGAAATAATATTGTAAGTACCTCATGCTGTTGCATGTTGGTTTGTTTTTGTTTATACTCACACTCATCACTATAACATAGAAACATCTTCATCAGGTCTCCTCCTAAGATTGTGGAGGGAATTTAGCCTACTATACCACGCTGACCAGACGAGTTGGTATAGGGTTTTGTTTTGAATTTTCCTTTTCTTGCAGTGCTCTTGACTGTTTAGATTTCTCCAATGATATTGTATGTTAAAAAGGTGTAGATAGGTTATAAGCGCTTGAAAAGTGGCATACTAAAAATAGTCTTATTAGCAAACTTCATCTTAATGTCCCGTTGACGGCGAAGGTATTTTGACATTGAATTATTACGATATCTATGTGTGCGTTTGTTTGCCATTTCCAAAGATCGAACGCTATGTAGGTAGCCTATCTACACCTTTTTTAACATACAATATCATTGGATTTCTCCCTTAGTCGCCTTTTACGACACCCACGGCTTGAAATGGGGTAGTGACAGTATGTATTCTTATTCCGTCACTACACGGAGGGTTATCGTTATACTCGCTCTACTAACATTTTAAAGAGATAGATGATGATACTTTGATTGATGAATAACCTACCTGGGAGAAAAGTATAATTTATGCATAGTTCTGCGACAAATGGAGTGTTATCTCAGTATCAATAAAGAAGTAAATAAACTATTTGACATAGACATATACAATTGATATATTACTGCAGAATAATAACAGGTGATTATCAGTTTTTATCAGATAAAGATTCTTAATTTCGAACATCTACAATTGAATAAGAAATTAGTAATATTTCGCTTCGAATGGAAAGAAATAAATGTTTTCGACTCGTGTTTGGTTACTCACAAGGCATAACTAATATTTTCTCAGGGAAAATATTTTTATTACTTTAATATATGTAAGAAAAACAACATGTTGACAACCTAAATTTGTTCACAGATTACAACTCCGTCGAAGAATATTGGGATTCTCTGGGCGAGTATGAAAGCGCTATCTTAAAAGCTAGAGAATTGTGGGAAAATGTGAAACCTTTGTACATGAAGCTACATAAGTACATAGCTCTTAGACTAAAGGGTTCTGACGCAGTCGGGAAGCCTCTACCAGTACATTTGTTCAGTAAGTAACCTCTCATAATTAAGTACCCTTGTTCATTTTAAGAGCATAAAATGTTGCCACTAGGGGAATTAAATATAGTGTTTTCTTAAAGTTAAGAATTCTATTTTAATATAAACTGAAGACGTAAGTTATAGTTAGTTTTGGCTTCTTTTTGTGGTACTTATTAATTTTTAAATGTATATCTAACTATTATGAAAACCATTATAATTTATAATCCTGTTTATTTAAAATGTAAATTTGGTTCACACTGATTAAAATGAAATAAAGTTTTCCTTAAACAAACCACAATATTAATCTTGGTCGTTTTTACGTCTGCATTGATGCTGCATCGCGTTTTTTTGCGTTCCGTTCTAAAATTCTGTCGCTGTATTTAGCTTTTAGAAGGCGACTATATTGCCGATTCTCTAAAAGCAGCGTGTGGTCTAAGGCCCTTAGATGACACATGATAGTTATGCTGCTATAACTGCAAGAAATTCAGACCACTATTTTTAATTGTCAAAATGTTAGACTTTTAATTGGTTACAAAATAAAATATAAATGCAATGTTTTCTGGTATAGAATGCTTTGTCTGATACAGTCGTAGGTAGTTTCTAATAAATTTTAAACATCGGCGAGTTGAGTTTGTAAAAGTTAAAATGAAAGCTAGTAAAATTACTGCAGTCGGTAAACAAAAGAAATAGTTTTAACACACAGCGCTAAACGTAGGCAATTTCATTTTGTTTGTTTCTATGCAAATAATAAATTGTCTGATTCACTGGCAAACAACAAAAGAAAAATAATTTGGAGAAATAACAGGAAATATATACAAAATACTTCCTCTGATTGTGATGTAACGTAATAGTTTGACCACAATGCAAATTTCTTTCAAAGTAGGTTTTTGTTTACCGAAATTGTACATCGATTTGTTATTGTCGACGTTTGGGTATCAAATATTTAGAAGAACGTGTATAATGTATATGAAAACAACTGTCGTAATGTTGGTTTTTTTTTAAACGAAACAGATAGGGACATACAAATTCAGAGTGCCAAAGCTATATAAGCCACTATGTATATATACGAGGGCAATAAATTAATATCATGTTATTTTCATATTACATCATGTCTTTAAAATATAATTCTATTTAAAGAATTTTAGATAAAACCTAACTGTTTTAATCTATCTGTCTTTAGATGAATCTTTAACGTTTCATCTTTATCTGTAGAGCTCTGTATAATTTAATTTGTTTTAGTTCTGCTAAAGAGTTATTTAGTTAAAAGGTCGTCTCTATCTGTGAAAGAAGTTCTAATGTGATGTACTCAAAATGTAATCTTCATTTCAGGATCGTTAAATGGAGATGATTGGTCAAATCTCATAGAAAATCTACTGCCCAAACATTCTGGGATATACCAAAAGATACATGCTAATCTTCAGTTACGGGTATTTCATTTAAAGAATCATGACATACAAATTAATTATTAATATTATTGCTGGTAGTTTTGACTATAACAGGTGTTATTTCACAGGATTTAGGTGGCGCAGAAGCTTTCAAACAAGCAGCAAAACTTATCAAAGTGCTAGATTTAGGAGATGCAGAACAAGAAATTCTGACGGAATCTATTTTCAACAGCACTTGTCCTCCTATATTAGTTGATTGGTGCAAACCTAATAAAGTAAGAGTTATAACGTGTAAAGATGTCAGCATAGCGAACTACATAGAAGCTCATGAAGCTGTCATGAAGATTGTTTACAAGCAAACCATAAATTTACACAGCAATAACACTTACATTTTGAGAGAAGCTTCCCGCTACTCTGGTAAGACATCGGATCAACTAGTTCCGAAGTTGTTTCTTGGTAACTTTGAAACTCACCGCCTTGTTTGTTTCAGCTGTGTACGAAGCTATTCCTGGTTTTGTATCTCTACTTTCATTGAACCCGCACGCTCTGAATCGCGCCGGACTTTTCCCACTAGAAGTTTTCAACTACAACCCTAACCATCATCGTCTCGTACTGCAACTTATAATGGCTTTAAGAGATTTACCAAAGTAAGTAAAAGTCATTGAATGCGCAGGTACAGCCATACGACACAATTGGAATTACCAAATACATAAAACTCAAACAGATTTTCATAATCTAAAATTCTAAGAAATGTAAAATGTTATTTACAGACTAAACTTCTATTTAGCTGCCGACGAATGGAGAATAAAAGTTTTAATGGGAGCTATCCCATACGCCAAAATACCGAGTAGTTGGAGTGACTTCCGTAAAAATTTCTCTTTCATCGAAACATCAGACGTTGATTTCCTTGGAGACCCGTACATGGTTTTCAATAAGCCTTTTATTGGGTGAGTAACGTAACAAAGTAAAACTGGATTGAACTTGTGAAAAGAAACATTCAGTAAGAAATCATATGGTATTTATTTAGCGATTTTGAACGAGACTATTGTAAAAATATTATGTATTTATTTGTTTCCAGAAAATTCATGGGTATGATTCTGAAATATCAGATTTATCAATCGTTTGCTGAAGAGCTGATGTCAGATGAGTTTGATTTAGTACAACACATAGCTTTAAACAACAACCGTTTAGTGTAAGTATTGAATTAATTTCAATTGAATGATAGAATCAATCATACCGTAAAAAGCAACTATCATAGAAAAACTAATTACTTATGACTTGTGTTACAGTGATGCAATGATGCAAGGCTATGGAACAGTTTGGCCAGAGATGGTTAGTGATCTCTTGGCCAAGCGTGAATACGGACTAGAATATACAGGACTTACCGATTATTATAAATTTTTGGATGAATACTTAGACAACCAACTAGAACCATCAACAGAATCTGAAAACTCTGACGATTACGTTGAACCTGTCATCAATGAGTCCGTACCTGAAGAAAATGAAATCTCAGCCTCATCAGAAAATGTTGAACCACCAAAAGAAACACATGAAGATCAACGAGTTGATGAAAACGTAATCGATACAGGTGAAGATTCTAATTCTAAGTTTGGTATCGAAACGTCGACGGTAGGAGTTCTGGAAATTAAGAATCCAGTTGCGGCTGGGGACCAAAAAGAAGAAGTGAACACGAAAGAGGCTTCATATAACACTTATTGGTGGATAGGCATAGGCGTAGCTCTAGCTGTTATTGTGATATTGATTGCTATAATAGCAAGGAAACGTCACAATCACAGAAAGCAGTTGGAAAGGCAGCGAAGAGACACGTCGCGTGCCTGATTTGAAGAATATCGGTTCTAGAAGAGGAACCGATATAAACAGACACTGAGACTAAAATATAGTGAAATTGTGCCAATACAATTGTGTGGAGTTCAAAAACTTATTTCTGTTCAGTGTATTTCGTGTAATTTACTTTTGGTTCGAAAGTTTTATTGTGTTTAAATTATTATTTTTGTAGTTATTAATTTATTATTTTCATCACATACCATGCTTTCAATTAAGGTGTTACAATGTATACCTAAAAAATTATTTTCAATAAATATATAAGGATAATGCTAGGTAATAAAGATGAAATAAATATTTTTGTACATATCACAATTTGCGAAATAGAATAAAAGATTGTTACCGAAAGTGTCTATATAGTTAGATGTAATTTTGCTGTGCCTTAAGCGTCTCAATTTCTAATAAGTAAGATGCATAAGTTATGATAGGAATTATCAAATTTGTATAAAAATAATTGTAATTTTATAAAATCTCTATTTACTTACTCTCAGCTGCGAAAAGTTTCCGACCAAAATCTTGATGTTTTTTTTTTTAATGTTCAATGTTTATAAATTTTATATTTGAGTTACTGTAATGTTTGACTGTTCTATCTGTGTACTTGTCATAACCAAATAATATATATTTTAATTTAATGTTGCTCGTAATTTATATGTTGTTTAATGCTTTACTGAAGTAAAGCAAGAATTAGTAACTTGTGTCAACAATTGGAAGAAGAAAATAATAATAAATGTTTTGAACATAAATGTTCCATTATTTATATAACAAAACACTAGAAAATGTGCAGTGTTACTATCTAACAAAGAGCTATTGCAGTACTGATGACCTAGATTATTTAACCAATGTTTATGGAACAGAGTGACAATACAAATATAAACTTATGACGTTGAAAATAAAGTACAAATTTAGACAAACTTTTATTGCAGAAACTGGTGAATTTTTGTCATTACCATTATAGCATATTAATTTTTAATATGACTGAAATATTTTAGTGCTTATCGAAGACATGGGGTTTACACGTAGGAATTTTATCGACTCGAATCAAAAATAGGATCAGTTCAGTCAAACCAGTTTTAGTTAAATCTTATCATCAAATTTTTAGAACCTTAACTGCATTTCAAGGAATAATTTTGCTGCCGTCTAAAGTTGGTGCGCTTTGACGAATATCCCCTGATATTCTTCGAAGTGCACCAGTTTTTAGTAAGTTGTAGTAGCCTTTTTGTACTTGTGTTGTTTAAGTTTAAATCTATTTGATTTAAACCTAAATAAACGAAACTAAATAAATATCAGAAAGAAACAATCTGAGAGTAAAGAACTTTTTGTGATTGTGCTACTGGTATCCGTTACTTTCTTCTGGACGATTGCCAAGCTGTAGATATGAAAAGGAAACGAATAAAGTACAGTCTAAGTATAACTTCCTGAATTTCTAGTGTTTTCATCTAATTTATAGTTGAAAGAATCTAGACAAAAGTTGGAAATTCTAATTCAGCGTGTTGTAGGGAATGCAAACCATGTAAGTAAGCTTTATAGAATGGTAAGTACGAAAGTATGAGGACGGAAACTAATTCTCGTACTATTCAAGATTTTAAAGATATAGGTCAAAACCTTTATGAATAACCTTGTGTGTATGCCTACCATTAGGGCCATAGCATACACTCTACTTTTAGCAGCTTCAACGATTTTGCGACTGCATCTATGCTGTATTGCGTTTTGCCATATCTCTGCGTTCTGTTTTAGAGATTTTGACGCTGTGTCTACCTTCTAAACTACCTACCTAAATCGTCGATCGCCGATGCCAGCAGTAGTGTGTGTGCCTTATCAGGTAGTTACTAAAACATAAAAAGAAGCCAATACCCATGCTAAAAATAAAACCGTAATACAAGTCTGATAAAAGTGAGTTTATCACACAATTTCGCATTCGTTAAATATACATGATACAAGAACTTGCTGCTGTCGCTAGAACTAACTCATAAAATTATATGAAGGATAGTTCCCGCCATAAAAGATAGCCTTACATAAACCAGGTAACACGTTACTACATACTATTACTTTGTCTCTTTATTTAGTGCCATGTAGTTCATATTTAAGTATTAATACTCCCAATTTACTTAATTAAATTGTAAGCTAAGATTGTACTCATAAGTATGGCGTTAAACCATTTTTCCGATGGGTTAGTTAGAGGTGAATTTTCTTTCATTTTAGGCGTTTCGTGTCGGACGGCTGCCGCGAGTTTACTGTGCTTCTTGTTACATCCCGCAGCGGTGGCGCTACAGCCCCTCTAGACAAAAGCCAATTCGCTGATTTTATTCGAAATATTTAAATGTCACTTCTTACCTTTACACACACAACATAAGCTATCGACATGTCACGTGACCAATGTACTAATTTGACATGTTGTTAAAATAGATGGATCGAATCGATTGCCACTGCGGGGCTGGACGGTAGCGGAGCGACATCAAACATCTACATTGAAAACGTATCAGACTGCGGTGCGTCTGTATGTTAGTGATGGAATGCCTAATTTCGCACCACTCTTTTGTAGGAAAAAGAACAATTGTCGTTGCGCAAGACAACTACCGTACCCCTCCTGTACTGCAACAGGCCAACAACAATCGTCTAAATTGAAAAAAACCTTTCACTCACAATGAGCTAGAGGTGTTAGGTTCCAGATAATATTAGGCGAGTCTATTTACTATCACAATTCCAGGCTATAGGCTGATACTGAGAATTTTGAGACAAAAAATTCCAATACTTTTTTATCCGACCCGGGAATCGAACACAAGACTTCTTTCTTAGCAGTTATACACACGCCTGCTACGTCACACATACCATCATCATCAGGCAATAGCAATCCACCTGTTATATAGGATTATGTAGGTTAAACAACACAAAAGAAACTACAATAGTACATGATATCATCATCATCATCATATCAGCCCAATGACGTCCACTGCTGAACATAGGCCTCACCTAATTTCCGCCACAGCGAGCAAGACATGACAATGTAGATAAAATTATTTATTTTACAATGTGCAAAGCAAAAAGCCTGCCTTTTCAAGCTCACGGCTTTCAAGCTTACAAAAACTCGCGTGACGTTAAATTTTCTACCGTCAGTTTTCTTTATATGCTAATATTTCTGCCGGTTTTTTGTGCTTTTTTATCTATAATCGTAGGTGTTAGGTGTGAAATCTAGATAGTGCAGGTATTATTAGATATTATCCCCAAATTGAAATCTCTATCAATAACTTAGTAGTTAATAGTTTTATTATATATTATTTATATTTTATTATTTAATTTAATTTTGGTTTATTATAATGTATTTTTGTATTTTATTTAACTATGGATTTAATCTGAAATAAATGAATTATTATTATTATTAATAACGGTTCTCTACGTAATTCAGTTTGTAATTGGTTAAATCACAAATTATTTTAGTTCAGGCATCATTTAGCTGTCGTGTTATCAATGTAGTAGGAAATAAAAATGGAAACTGTACTGGAAACTGTAGTCCAACTAAATCTAAAACTCAAAAGAAAGCAATTTTTCTGAACACATTATTCTAGTCTGCTACCAATAGAAACAGTTTTAGTGACCCAATACACTGAAATTTGCATTACAGACAGTTTCTTCAAATCGCTTGCTATGGGCAATATAGGTCACTTCTAAAACTAAACTGATATAAATTGCAACTGTTTCCAAATAGAATTCAGTGCAGTATGTCCGTATTAGCATAATCTAAAATCAAACACGATCCAGGACAGAAAAGGTCGCTTTATGTGTGTAAACATTTAGTTTATGTGCATCCTTCTGTGGATAATATTTTTATAGGACATTTGGAAACATGGAAAGGGCTGGTAGATGGTACATTTACTGAATAGATACAGTAAGTTTTTGGATAAGAAGTGTCTGTTTGCGTATGAAGATTTTGATGAGGTGATATAGTTTTTACGTTAGTGTCCTTACAAATAAAGATTTGAAGGGGAGTCTTATATTAAGCTCTTTATGGTAAGCGATATCGTACCCTCTGTATATTCAGATTTTTACATACATTGTAAAGCCTTTACTGAATTGCTGTGCTTCTGTATCGGCCACACGTTCAGATATTTGAGTTTAGCTACTACAGTTATACAATAATAATGCATGATATCCCCTCTTTTCTTCTGATATTTAAAACCCTTTACGCAGTTTCTATTTTATCGAAATGTAATATTTATAAACAAAAATTATGATTAAAATTTTTTAATCTTTCAAACTTTGGAATCAGTTGAGCTGTTTCGTAATTTCACAATCTTTCTAAACCATGGCAAACTTTCAACCAGACAAAAAATATTATATGAAACAATTCACATTCATCCATTCATCATCATCATCATCATCATCTGCAACACATTAATGTCCCACTGCTGGGTTCGGGTCTCCTCTCCATAGAAGCATTAAAAACATTTATAATTAAAACTTAGGTAATTTTAAAAACACAAGTAGACTTTATTTAATATAGATTTTGAACGGTCGGCAACGCGTTCGTGGGGTTGGATTTTGAATCCTAAAAGGCCTACTAAACTCTTCGTATAACTCAAGTAGAACCAAAAACACCACCATACATCTATTTCAGTACTAAAATCAATGAAGCCACTAAAGATAATTCATCTGCTTGTTATTCCAGTACGTGTTTGTGAAAGATTTATCTTCGCGCACGCTCATTATGGGCTTGTTTTTTATTTTATGATGTTTTGTTAGGAACATTTTATAATACTGTTATTGTGTTTGTATTTCGATGTAAGCAGTTAAGCACCTCCGTTTTGGATTAGGAAAATCCTTTAGTGGTGTTTCATTTTAAACTTGTTTCATGTGTGCTTAATTGCTTTTTTATGAGCTATATGAGTCTTTTAAATTTTATTTAAGTTAGCTGTCTATGAAACATTAGTTGAAGAAGCTTCGCACCACTAGGTTTTGAATAAGCAACCGTTTTTAGTACCAAGAGATTTTTTAGTTCACATATTGGAGGATTAGCGTCCGTCATCTACGCTAATCGCTTAGCATAAGGATAGTTTATTACGCTTATGAAAGATGATAAAAAATATGTATCTGTCATGTTATTTTTATTCAATAGTCGTGCATTTATTTTTTTGTCAGTTTTTGTGCATCGTTATTCAGGCAGGCCATTTTGTTTACGACGAGGAAACGATCATTATCAAAATTCGCCAAAAATATTAAGTAATGAAATATTTAATTATAATAGAATACTGCACGGGTACGAAAACCAAATGTGTATTTCCTTAATGCTTTCAGATCGTGTAGCAATCAACGAATCAGGTTGTTAGCAAAAAGGGTTCCCGTAACAATGATAACTTTCATCCCCATTTCGGAGATTGTTTCGGCAAAAGGCAAAAGCATTTGTGGACCTTTCTACACGACTATACTAATGAACTGTTTTATAATTTTGAACTAGATGGAGCCGTGTCTGGGTTTCGTAATCACACTAATGTAACAAAGAGAAAACTTGTTTCATGATTTCTTGATCAATTTTGTTAAGTTTTCCTCATTTTACGTAAGTTTATCATTAGGTAGGCTCTGTAAAAGGCTTAATATACTTGAATTCGTACTTGTTTTAAACTTGTGAAAAAATCACTATCATCAGTACCTGTATAATAGCAAATTATCTATAACTAGAAGTCTTCGCTTCGCTCGTTCTTTATTTGGACACTGCTCAACTCCTATTAGCCGTAGCGTGGTGTTATATATGATAATCAGTAATAATGTAACTTTCTAACGGAAGAAGCAGTTTAATATTTATCTCTAGAAGTCGCGCGGGGCTTCGCTGCCATCGTTCTTTATTTGGCCACTGCTAAGCACCTATTAGCCGTAGCGTGATATTATATAGCCTATGTTACTCAGTGATAATGTAGCATTTTTACAATGAAAGAATTTTAGTAATTGGTCCAGTAGTTTTAAGTTTATTCGTTACATACAATAATAAATACATACAAAAATACAAATCTGTTTATAATATTAGTATAAATGACGTATATTCCTTTCCTTCCTTTCCTTTACCTATTCAGCAATGCCATTAAAAAAACCAGATATTTGAGTTACCTTTGCGCATAATTTGATAGTACTTTAAAATAAGTAGGTATTCATGTTTCTTCATTAATCAGCCAGTATTTTTATAAATAAATTGAACAAAATACCATTGTTTTTGTAAAAAAAAATTCTATACTAATAATATTATAAAAAGGATAGATTTGTATTTTTTTATGTAACAAGTAAACTTAAAAACTAGTGGACCGATTTCAAAAATTCTTTCATCTTAAAAATGCTACATTATCACTGAGTAACATAGGCTATATAATATCACGCTACGGCTAATAGGAGCTTAGCAGTGGCCAAATAAAGAACGATGGCAGTGAAGTCACGCGACTTCTAAAGATAAATATTAAACTGCTTAGTGAAAATTGCTTCATTCTAAAATCTACTTTGCTCAGTAACGTAAGACAACGTTAGTACAAAGGAGTAAAACCTTATGTGTGCTTACGTTACTTAGTTCCTTGTCATTTGGCACTAACGACATGTAAATAACAGACTATAAGCAGAATAAGATGTTTTCTTTTATTTTTATTGAATAGGTATGCATTAGGAATTCTTATCTCTCTGTATAAATGGAAGAGATAATTGAAAAATTTTATTCGGGTACTTTACGAATATAACTAATATATTTTGTATCACACTTTGTCTATATCGATTTTATTTCCAATATGAAAAATTTTATTTTGGATTTATTTTTATATAAAAAAAACTTAATACTATAAGTAGATTGAATGGGATACGTTTCGAATTCGATTACAACCGGCAATACCAATGTGGAATTTCACTTTGTGGAATTTATGTAATAGTCATAAGACTTATCATCATTGTGACGAAAAAATCGATTGTGATGTTTTTAGATTTTTTTAGGGTATTTACCCTAGAAGGTGAAGAAGCTGTGTGGGTTATGGGGTAAACCCTCTTAGCAAAAAGAGGAGAGGAGACCCTTGGCCAAGCATACTTCATGTAAGTTCCAACGCATTGATATATTTTTGTTAATACCATTTACCAATTAAACTGCACATTCTAAAATACCTAGCATTAAATGTTAACAACCGTATTTATTGCAAGTATTAATGAAATCACGAAGTCAGTTGTAACTGAAACTCATAACTATGCGGCATCTGGCGCAGTCGGTAAAGTTCACTTTATTACTGGAATCTTAACGACGGCATAGGTTTAATTATTATTGTAAATCGGTTAATTATTTAAATAAGTGCTTAAGTTTATATTTAGTTTTACTTTTTTTTCTATTTCAACATATAAATGTTAAAATAAGGACACTATATTAAGTGTTCATTTAAAGATAACAAAAAAAAATCAAAAAATTGCACTGATTTGACATAGGTATCATTAAATTATTTTTGTACATTATCATATCAATGAGCATTTTGAACTAAACAGTAACCTCTCTTGATTACAACACAGTAAGTAGGTATTAAATCGCCTTACCATAAGTCAGTCCACGACCTGGTCCTGGTCGCAATGTCAAGAAAAATAAGGTTGATTGATGATCGTTTGGATTAAAAAAAAAGTAAATAAAATAAAATCAAAATAAGAGTGTACTTAAAATTAAAATAGACCTATGTCACTTGGACAAGACTTCGTTCACTGTTCCTTATTCAAAATAATTATCAAGTCATATTAAAAGCTGTTATACTGTCCTTTTATTTTACCAAAATTTAATGGAGGTATGAAGGTGCGCTTAATTAGGATAAAGCCTATTTCGGGTTTCAATTTCATACTCATATCAAACCATAAAATCTGTAATTAATTTTTACGTAATTTTAAAAGGTTGACACAGATGATATTAACATTGGATGTTTTTACGTTCCATGAAATTTGAAACTGGGTTAAAATTATAAGCGCTTTGAATTTTTTTGTGCGGCATACCTACATTTAAGGCGAGGGTTCCCTAAACGATTTAACTAGATTTTTACAACATATTATATTTTTATAAATTATGACGAAACGTTTTAATATTCCAGCTTGTGAATTTATTGCAAAAAGTTTTGCTTTAAAATCACTTTTAATCTAGGGAAAGTTTTGCAAGCGCCTCGCCACTTGAATCACCTGTAAAGTTGTATAAGACCTAAAATAATACTGAATATAGAATAATAAGGTAGTTGCTGTAAAAGAGGACCTGCTCGGTATTTCGATAATCCACTTAGTTCTCATTTCACAGCGATATGACGTGCTAACCATATCGGTATTGAATATCTAAAGAGAATAGGGAGTGCATTAAAAGGTAACAATTTTAGCCGTCCTATATAAAAATATATATAAACAAGTTTATGGCCCACCTGATGGTAATCGGTTACCGTACCCTATGGACACTTGAAAGACCAGAATCATCACAACATGCACCTTACCGACGCTTTAGAACCCCTTCCCTCCAATAAGATGTAGATACCACTACTCACCAGCAAGAATACAACACTAGTGAGTTTAAGTTGTTTGAATAACATTCAATAACCTATTTATAACTGGCAACCCCATAGTTGCGCAGTTGTAAAAGTAGGCAACCTATACATTTCCAATTGTTTTGGTTATATTCTTTTAATTAGAATACATTTTTTTTTAAATAACCGGAGAGGGAAGTAGATTAAAATAAATTTAATTATTTAATATTTTCCAGCGCGATTTAACTAGGCAACCTATTTGTAATCAGTCAATGTGAATATTATCCATCGTTTATTTTATATTACAAATAAATAACAGATGAGGGTATATATTTCCTAATGGGATCTTGTACTATAAAGAAAACGATGGAGGTCAGTGTCAGCTGTCAGTGCGCCGGTCGGCGGCCATTACACTGGCTTCGCGTAAAAAATATATTTGTTATTGTGCTAATAGTATCTTTGGTAGTGAAATGTGTTATAATAAGAATGCTTAAGCATGTGTGTTATCGTAATAAACAGTCGTTTTGGTGAAACGATGTGTAAATTCGATGTATTGTGATAGTGTTTAGGTGATGTGAACGAAAATTATCAAAATAAAAATATATTACTCCACGGCGAGGTCAGGTCAGTTTTAATTCCTTATGTATTTATACCAATAAACAGGTAAACACATAACGAAGCGAGGAAGGTATAATGTATGACTTATTATTAAACTTATAATTTTTTTTTTTTTTTTTTCGTTTTTTTTATGATGTTCTGTTTCTTTTATGAATCGAGGGGTTAAAAGAGGGTGGCATTTTGTAAGAATAACTGACTCTGCTAACCTTATAAATGTGAAATTTGTTAAGTAAGCTCAATAGCTTTGATTTAATCAATTAATTCAATTAACGCATGACACAATAAATTGTCATGCCTTAATCGAACTGTTAGATCATTGTAAATTACTATAAAAGAAATACCTATATTTTATGGACTAGACAAGTATCCATGCTATTGTACGAAGCTCAGTCTTCCAGATAATTATAATTAAACATTTAGGGGGAATTTGCCCAAAAGAGAAGCTATTGTCACGCTAGATGGCTTGCCTAATACGTTTACTCAGCTAAAGGCTATCCTTCAAGCTGTTACAGGACAGTTACGAGTATGTTAGCATAAATTACATTTAATCGACCATGTTTATTTATCATTTGAATGTTACCGTAATAAAACTAATTGGTTGTACGTGCGGTTTTGTTGATAAGATGGTCATTGAAACATGAGATGAATTGCCTTATTAGGAAAATATTGTTCTAAAGAAGACAACTTTTAAGGAAAACGGGTGTAGTGTTGTCAATAAATCTATACTAATATTATTAAGCTAAAGAGTTTGTTTGTTTGAACGCTAGGATCTCAGGAACTACTGATCCAAATTGGAAAATTCTTTTAGTGTCAGATAGCCCATTTATCGAGGAAGGTTATAGGCTATATAACATCACGCTACGGCCAATAGGAGCTGAGCAGTGTTCTTACAAAAGCGACGGGAGCTAAGACCTGCGCGACTTCTAGTATAATAATATCCTCATAAAACGTGTGAAAATAAACTAAATACAGGTGTTATAGTGGGATTGATTAAAAAGTCTTTAATCTTTATTGTCCGTATATTAATTGAACTCGGTAATACATAATTACACAACAGTACGACACAAACTTTTATAATAGCCAGAATTATAATATAAGATAAAACATGGACATAGATTGCATGCGCATACTTTGGGAGCCAAAAGGGAAGAGAGGGATGAGCGAGTTAAGGGCCTTCCCTCGGTTTTGCACCAAAAACGGCTTTTTTCTGAAGCCTACTCCTCCTAAACGACTTGTTCAAAAAATTTGAAAAAAATATATTTTGATAATTGATCTATCTACTACATTTTCAACATATGAAATTTTCGTACGACTAATACTTTTGCCTCAAAAAATATTTTAAGTTGAGGTATATTTTATCTTAAAATCCCTAAAACTTTAAAACGGCTTTATAGTTTGAAATTATTTTTACACTGATAAATTGGTGGTAAAATTTACTTTAATCTGAACATAGCATATGTAAATCGATCAATATTTTCTTAAGAAAATAGGCCATAATACGATTTCTGTACGTTAGAAATTCAAAGGTGCTCTGCGCGGGCGAGGGCGGCAGACAGGCGTTAGCCTTCAGACGGGAAGGCTGTGTCGCTCGTTGCTCCATTTTTACTATCGACTGAATATAGTGCTTACAGGTATAATATACACACAAACAGCGAGCGCGGCGGGACGAGTAAATAAATCTAAGGTGTCACGCAGAGCCGTCACGTCTTTCTCGCTGTGTGCCGAAACCTTTTGTGCAAATATTTATGAACTTTAATTTCTTTTTTTTGAATTTTCTGATGACTACTCCTCCTAACCGTTTAGAAGGAGTAATCTTTTTGCCCCATCGGCCATCAGTTCTGCGAGCTATATTCTCAAACAAAATATTTCAAATGATCCAATAAAATGGTTTACAATTTATAATAGTAGTTTATAACGTAATTACAAAGTAAGTGTTGTAAACAAAACATTAAATTCATCAATGAAAATAGGTAAATATTTTTTTTAATACAAAAGTAAGTTAAAATAGTTATTTATTTAATTATAATTTACTAGATAAAATAATTATCTTCGATACTAATAATAAATAAGTACCAATAAAACTATGTAAGTACTTACATAAATACCGAAAGCAAAACATTGAAATTAAAAAAATCTCAATACATAAAAATATTGGCAAACAAATAATTGTGTACACGAGTCCTTTAAACTCTCTATACAAAATAAAATACCAATTTTAAAAGTGTTATTCCGGAATCGTAGGTAAAAATGCCGAGCTAGAAGCGCATGTCTGCGTTTACGCTTATTCTGTGACCATTGTATTATAGTGTGCGCGAGTTGGCAAAGGAGCGGGGATATGCAGTGAAATAAGCTAAGCTCCACCCATACTTTGAGAGTATATATAGGTCATTGGCGACTAGTTACGCCTTAACTCCTTAGTCTTCCCGGAAAGCGGCGCTCACGTCGTGGACATGTTTCGTTCGGAAACACAATAGTGTTACAAAAATAACAATATTGATTTATTTGCGAGTCTTGTCATAATTTCCCTACGTTTTCTTCATAATATATTTCTTTGTTTACTACTAAGAAACCACTTTTTTATATAACTAGTCCAATCTTATTAGTGACTAGTTGTATAAAAACCTTTTTTTTATTGCCTGAAGTTGCAGACGACCAAGTAGTCTTTCTGATGTGGTAGTGTGTGAAGCGGTGACTACCGCTCATGGACGTTGGCAATGTTAGGGACACAGCCAAGCCACTGTGTACATTGAAAGGATAACTCTCTTTGAACCTCGTTTGAAGAAGGATATAACATTTCATAGCTCGTAGGAAAAACCACTGTAGGAAGCTCACCAGAATCGGCACATACGTGAGAGGAATAATCATCTGAACCGTTCCGTGGTAGACGCAAACGTTTCCAGGTAGTGTGGGTGAAGCCTAGAGTGAGGTCAAGCGGTAAAAAAGTGGTAAAAAGGTGACAGTGGCACCAAATCAAAGAGTTCATTGAAATACTCTCCCTGGAACGTGACCTCTCGAATACGTTTTTCTTTTAAAAATCTTTATGATACGAAATGAATAAGACAGTGAGTACTAAGTAAACATTCGTAGTTAATAAGTTTCACTGCAAGAAAGCTAATTTACCGAGACTTAGAACACCAGCAAAAAAACCACATTGTAGGTTACTCAGTAGATCAATATGTATTTAATATATATTTAAATAATATTATATTATGTTTTTCACGTCCATTTCAAGGAGTTATTGGTGCGAGTTCCCAACTGGTACTTGCAAGACGTCATGAAACAGAACCTGCTAGCCAAAAAATAGTGATAGTGCTAAGGAAGTGCACTAGGTAACATAGTTTAACGAAAGAAAAAACTAATTCTCTATTCACAGAGATTTACTACAAATAGAATATCTGATTGAGGTCAGATTCCTGTGGATAGGTACCAAAAGGCTAGCCATATTACCAGGTTCAATGGCAAGGCTAAAGTGATGACTGTTTCAGCTATACTGTTTAGATATTAGCTTGCCTTTTATCCATATACGAGCATGAAATGCTACAAAATTGCCATACAGGGGGCTTACTCTGAATTTCGACATTCGATTAGTCGGTTTTTGATGTCGTTTTAAAATGTTTGAAAGTGACACCGACCATATCTAAATATCCTTACTAACTTACTAATCGAATTTCGAAATTCAGAGTTAGCCCCCAGAATACTAAGCACCATTTTTAAAATAGGCACGTACGTCACGTCTGTTTAACAGGTCAGTGTGTCAAGGAAACATGTGTTTTATTGCATACAATTAAGACTTAACACCGTCTGATTTATTGCATTCCCTTCGGATTCATTCTGTTCTATCATTAAACAGTTGTTCCCAGTTCTCCTATTACAATATATATTTCAGGTTTTTACCTACTGCTCAATTTTTTATTCTGTGTTAGTACACAAAAGTTAGTATTTCTTCTCACTTTATTATATTAGTGTGAAGTAATTATCGTCCGGTAGAATAACCTCGGGTTGTACAAGAGCAATTTGTGTTAACTTGTTTGCCCTTACAGTTCAGGAGCTTAAACGAAGTATTTCATGCTTTTTAGTTTCAAACCGATGTGATTTTTACATTTTCATATCTTACAATGTACATAACTTACAACATACGACTAAATGATATATTCTAGCTTCACTGTCTTCATTGGTTGGCTACTGCTCAGCTCCTACTGGCCATAGCATGATGTTATATACCCTTTAATCTCAGTAAATGGGTTATCCATCGCTCAAAGAATTTTTCAAATTGCACCCATAGTATCTTAGATTAAATTAACTCTTTGGCTTTATAATATTACTAGATGTCGCGCGGGGTTTCGCTTCCGTCACTTTTGTTTGGCCACTGCTCAACTCCTATTGACTGTGTGTGTGTTATATAGCCTATAACCTTCTTCGATAAATGGGCTATCCAACACTAAAAGAATTTTTCAAATCGGACCAGTAGTTCCTGAGATTAGCGCGTTCAAACAAACAAACTCTTCTTCAGCTTTGTAATATTAGTATAGATTAGAGACTTAGATATAATCTTGGAAGCTGAATTTCACCACTTATTGGTGGAAACCAATAAGTGGTGAAATTCTTGGACTAAAACAACTTGGACAAACTTTAAATTGGACTGTTTTTTTTAATTATTTTATTTCAAGCTATGTAAACAAAATATTTTTTTTATAAAACGTAAGTATTACAATAATACCTACCTAACTGTACCTATATTTACATTTGCGCTTTACTTTTTCGGCTTAAAGAATATCGTATTAACGCATTGCCGTACGCTCTCCAGTGAATTTCGCATTCCCTGTGATGGTTTCCCTCCAGTAAACAGATTAGAATCAGAATGGGCAGATTAAAAACATCAGGACGGAAATACGTTCGTGTATAATCGTTTAAAAGCAAATGCGTTATTCTTTTCATTTCTCTTTACTGTAGCTTTCTGAGAAATGTAAATACGGTATGATGAAGACGGTTTTCACACTGGTTTGCGTCACGCAGCGGTGCGTAGGACCGTTGTGCCTTGTGTCCTCAGTCTTGTGTCGTCTATTTTAATTCAAGGAATTAAACTCTTCTCACTTCCGACCCAAACCATGTGCTTCTTGCTGCCGTTATCTGTCTATTTTCTGGTTGTGGAGCAGTGTAAGAACTGCTTTAGAAATACGTACATTGATATACAAGTGTTTGTGACTCAACCATAAAAAAATAGAGTACACTACCTACAAGTACCTAGGTACATAAAACGTTTTTGAATAACTTGATCGGTCTAAGGTCAATCAACTTCATGAGAAGGGGTCGTGTTTTTGTACATAGTGTATTTTAATCATATAGTTGACTTAATGCCCATGACCTCTAGATAAGGCAGAAGGCGTCCAAGTAATCCTCGCTTTTGGTTTTGGGCTTAACGTTTTATCTTACCCTAGGTCTTCCTAATGTTCTTCACCTCGTCTGCCGCTGTGCGTCTCCACTTCTGTTTGGGCGGATCAGCGAAACAGCGGTTAACAAGTGAACTGTTAATGGACGATCTATACAGAACTTTCTAAGTTCTGTATAGATCGTCGGTCAAAACGAGAAAGATAATTCGAAATTTAAATTGTGTAGGTAGATACTTTTAAAATCAAATTTAAAATATAACAATACGTCAATATGAATTCTTTTCTAGTCTCCATCTAAAATTACTTTCCCACCGTTGGCTTTAATTCTTTATTTTGAAAACATACTCGCTCTTTACCCACCCGTAACAAAAAAAGTATGTAAGTGATTTGTTTTGGCCTTTACAACATTGCTACAAAAAACTGACTGACTGCGTTCGCGGGATTTTGTTGAAAAAGAATAACGATGGGAACTTAACAAGAGATTTTTTCAACAGAGGTTATCGAGTTCATCCAAGTGTTGTGTTATTAATCAAACAATACCCTACTTTCGTTTCTCATTAGTTTTTCACTTTAAAAATATTCAGAATTCAGAAAATTAATAATATTCCTTGGTGAATTTCATATGAAATCTACCTCTAAAGTTACCTTTGTAAAAAAGTACTTCTTTTCTATTAAAAAGCCAAAGTAATGGTGTCGTGCTTTAAAATTTTAAAACTGTTAGAAATTCAAAATGATTAAAATGGACTATTTTTTATAGACAACACCCGCAATAGGTAAACAGTGGTAGAAAAAAAGAAGTAAAAAGGTGTATTTAAGTCAAAATTTAAATCAATTTTAAAATTTTGTTCAATGGTTAAATTGTACATAATGCCGGCTCCATACGTTGGGCCAACTTAAGCCAATGTAAGCCATAGTATACAAAAAATATCTTTAAAACATTGTACTACTGTCAATTTGTATAAGCTTATTTTGGGTAATGCGGTTATACTGTTGTCGATATTGGCGCATGTTTGGCCAACGTATGGAGCCATTATAATACACAGTAGCCATTGAAGTGGCGAAACAAAATTCGCTTAACAATATTGTAGCATTATTAAATTAAACGGAAAAAATCGCTCGGAAAAGTTATAAACTGTTGAAAGTGGTCTGATACGCAATCGAAAGTGTTGCCAAACTCGCATAATGGAGCATTATTAAAAAAGTTGGTGTTGCCACTGCGAAAACATGGTAGTAACTCTTGCTCCAATTTTTTCTACCCTCGTTCGAATCCTTTTTTTCTTTTCAGTCGAAATAAGAAAACATTTATATTATTTGGGGCAAGTTAATGAAAATGGTGATAGGAATTTTTACAAAAATATGGTGTCGACGATATTTTTGTAAATATCTTAATGATCAGTACGTTTGTATGATATTCGAGGACATAATTAAACAGCGGCAGTACTATAATATATGACTACTAATAAAACTAGAACAAAAAAGTTTGGTCACACAGCACAATTATATCGACACGTAGAAATACTATACGAGAAGAATGCAGCTAACTAACCTTTTCCTAATTAGTATTTAGATCCTGTTGTTGTAAGTTGGATTTCTTGAACTCTTGGGGGAAATCACTGTTCTTACACTAGAAGAAACTTAGTGTCTATAACATCTGTACTTAGTTAGGTAGGTTTAGCTTGTGTGGGTAATAAGCTATTACTATATACTTAATAAGCTGTGTCTATGACACAAAATTACTCAAACCATGAAGCCGGCCATAAACAACTTTATACTCTATGGAATCCGCCGCCTGTCAATGAGAACGGCCCACGCCAACGACGAGTTTAATTTCAGCTTGATACGCTTTCGACCTACCTTGATAGACGGACAATGAAGTGATTCTATAAGAGTTCCGATTTTTCATATTGAGTTACCGATCCGTAAAAAAAATAGTGTCACGCAGTGTCAGTTAGGTACGGTTAAATAATATCTTTGTGTTGGAAAGAACTCGTTGCTTAGGAAAAGGTTTTTGAGAAAAATGTTTGGGAGATAACAAACGTGCTAACGTAACGTACAACGGCAGTCTGGTAAAAAGAACATAGAAGTCAACGTTGAAAAGAACATGTGATGTTCCTCTGTGTACACCTTTGAGGATAAAAAGCGTAAAGCTAAACAGAGCTTTACGCTTTATCTTCAAAGGTGTATTGTATGTACTTGTAATAACAAATGCTTATGTGGGCTGATATTCCTTTACTATCACTGATGGCCTTATTATCACTTTAATGTTGTCTCAGGTTACAAACGAGTCAGCCGCCCATCTGATTGAAAGTGAAAAACCTTGAAAAATCTACAATTAATACGCTGTTTAAAAATGTGTCTACTTTCTGTCACTTCAAAGTTCAAAATTAAAGAAAGTTTGAAAATACTAAAAGCAAAATAAGACCTTAGAAGGCTATCAGGTAACACTTCTTTAACGACAGTTTTCTTTACACGAGACGAGTATTGAGTGATCTGAAACATTTGGTATTTTTAATTTTTAACATTATTTTTTTTTATGACGATCAGATGGCTCGCCTTATGGTAAGAGATTACCGCGCCGTTCTATGACGTTGGCAATGTTAGGGGCACAGCGAAGCCGCTGCCTACATCTATACTAATATTATAAAAAGGTAAAGTTTGTTAGTGTAGTGACGAATTAAGAATACATAATGTCACTACCCCATCTCCACCGTGGGTGTCGTAAAAGGCGACGGGAGTAACCTTATGCAGACATGAGTACTGCAAGAAAAGGAACATTCGAAATAAACCCTATACCAATCCGTCTGGCCAGCGTGATATAGTAGACTAAATGCCCTCCACATTCTTTGGAGGAGACCCGTGCCGACCCGTTTTAATAATATAATTTATCTTAATCAGGAAAATAGCGTCGTAAACTAAATTCTGTATAAATTTTTTGATAAAAATATAACAGTAGGTTTACTTCCCACTCCGTGTCGAGCCAAAACGAATCTATTTGAGGTTACCGAACCGTGAACACAAAGCTCGGCCTAGGCTTAATGTCACGACATCGTTCTAGTCTGAATCATCCTGTAAAATTCAGTTTCTTAAACTTTTTGGGAGGCTTTATCTCAGACATGAACTAATAGAATAAAGATATATTCTTTTGTGATTGCCAGTAATAATTTTCAAACCATAATTATTATACTACCTACCGCTTAAGCCTTTGTCAAACCATGCCTTACGCTCACTGTCTAGTCTATCCATCTATTCTTATACAGGAGTATTAATTAATCCGTTTGTACGATGAAATCGTACACCATGCATGTGCAACAACTTTCCGTAATTATAATAATGTTTCGTCAGTACACGTACAGCATTGGCGAGCATCGCGTGTGCTCCCTCGCTCCTTTATCTAATTTTGTGGTTATTAATAATACAGATTATATAATACAATTAAAGACTTTAATTTGGCAATCAACTAAATTCTACACCGTTACTACTTTGTTAGTTCATAGACAAATAAAATTGTATTAAAAATTTCGTGACATTGGAAAACATTAAAACATGAATCTGTTTTACCTGCGTTTGGTAATGCTAGATACGATTTTCATATTAAGAGTTAGATATTACCTATACAATAGATAGATGATAAGTGGTATAGTTCTCCTTCTCGTTGGTCTGGTTGTTTATGAGGTACTGAGTCTTTACTTCTTCGGGGACCTTATTCATAATCTCGATAAATATATAAAAATAAAAATTGAATATTATTGTTAATTCCATTTTCAAACATTTGACAACGTTCTTGAAAAGAGCAGTCGTCTATTGAGATTGTGTGAATCTAAAATAAATAAACTGCCTCGGTGGCGCAGCGGGAAGTGTATATGACTGCTGTGCAAGAGGTCCCGGGTTAGATATCCGGGTCGGGTGAAAATGGTATTGGACTTTTCTAACATTAAATTCCAGTATTGAGATTTTCCCGGAGTTTGGTAAACAAACGTTCCCGGTTGATGACAATAGGCTCGCCCCCTATTTCATAGGACCAAACATAGCTGGCGAAATGTGGGTGTGAAACACCTCTGCCTACCCCTTCGGGGAAAAGGCGTGATGCTATGTGATGTTATGTTATGAAATAAATTAAATTTAAATTACTCATATTTTTTATTTGTATCTGTTATTTTGTTCTTATAGTCCTTCATGATAGAATGCTTTATTTTCCAACGTAGACGTAATATACCTACTTAGATTTGATATAGATAAAAATGCATCGATATGACATCATCTGAACACGTCGCGCGTCGCGTCGTAAACAATGCGCTTTGAAATGCTTTGCATGAAATGAAATCCGATGCAGCACACACTATCTAGACTGAACATTGAGCATTCATGACGAATACCACAGATCATTTCTAATGACGTCAGTATATTCCGCATGTTTAATACTACTAGACTTTTAGACTATGTGCAGTTATTCAGTCTATTTGTTAGTCTATGAATGGTAATTCGCAGTGTTATAAGTATACCAGAATCTGTTCGCGGATACATCCGCGTGGTATATTTATCAAAAGTACCTAGCTTAATAATTCCAGCGACTTCTGTCACAGGCATCTCTATGCTTAAATGGGGACGCCAACAACTATGTATGCATATTTTTAATATGTATAATATCTTCTTCTTGAATCACTCTATCTATTGGTAAAAACTGCATCAAAATCCGTTGCGTAGTTTAGAAGATCTAAGCGTACAGACAGCGGAAGCGCCTTTTTTTTTACTCTGTACCCAAAAAGTAATAAGAGTATTGGGTTTTGCAGTCTTGAAATTTTATCAGCCCCAAGTCTGGCAATATGCTCAGTTAATAGAAATATTTCCCTACCACGGAGAACCAAACATTTATTACCTGTTGAAATGTAGGTGTGAAGCACTTCTGCCTACCCCTTCGGAAAAAATCGTGATGAAACATTTTGTGTGTTTAACATACCCTCACCTTTTTTCATAATATTTTTCTTGTATTAAATATATTTCACTACGTCATTCCCACCGTTGTTTTCGGTACGTAATTTCGTAACACGACAAATTTAAATTTATATTATTATGGTGACATTAATTATCTTGTTGGCAACAATGGCGGCTGAAATTACGTAATACAACCTTAACAGGTGCACCTAAATGGTAGTTTGAGTGTTGTCACGTAGTTCATGTCGTGTGATTTGGTAATCTTTAGAAGGTAATGTTTACCTCTTAGTTGTAGCTTATTATGTCTAACAAAAGGGAGTAAATTAGATGGGGGTATTATATTTGGGAAGATAATGTTATATTTTGGGCGGTTAATTATGAAGGGTATTTGGTATAGAGATCCTTTGGATCCACTTCACTCGTTGCGGTTGACTCGTTGTTTGAAAATTACTACAATACATTTTAAATCTGACTGTCACCGTGGCGCAGTGGTTAAAGTGGTCGCCTCGCCACTACATCACCGTGTTGGGTGACGTGGGTTCGATTCCCACACGAGACAAATATTTGTGTGATTCATAGATATTTGTTTCTAGTCTGGGTGTACTGTGTCCGTTAGTTTCATGTTTGTAAAGCTCCCCGCGACACAGGGCTTGTTCCCTAGTGCGGGCGTTGTCTTTAAAAAAAAAAAATCTTTAGTATTAGTTCTTATGCGTATTATTATGCCTTAGCTATCGGTAACTAGAGTTATTTCCAGAAGTTACGAGGTAAATCACGATAAGGATTTTATCAAAGAATGAATTTTGGTCCGAACTGTTTAAGCCGTTTCCGAAGTGTGTAAATTGTTCTATTAACTGAATTAGATACTATCACCATTCTAGACTGCACTTATAAACTTGTGTGTCTTGCTTACTGTAAAGCCAGTACATACTTCCTACTAAAGTTGCAACCGGTTAAATTGGTTCTTTGTGTTTAACTTTGTCCCTCTTAGTATAATAGAGCACTTTCATTAAATATAGCTTGTAGGAACGTTAACTTTAAAGTATAAAACTAAATAGTTCGTAATACAAAGCGGTGTGCTGACAGTTCTTCATTGTTTGCTAGTTAGCAAAGAGATGTAGTTAGTAAGTTGAAGTGGCAAAAGGCAAGCTACGTCCTCTTTTACTAACAATAAAATAGCTTGAGAATTTTCTTTTGAGTAACAAACTCGATGTGGACACGTTTAAATATTTTTGTAGGCGATGGGGTCAATGAGCTTCCCAAAGTGAATGAATTAAACAATATTTTAGAGGAAACTTGCACCGGAAAGTGCTCCCGCGCGAGTCACGTGTTTATCATAGATCAATTGAGCGAATAAAAAACCGGCCGAAGGAAGCGCTCGTGTCATCTTTCTAGAACATTCGCGTAGACAGCGCTTCCACAGATTCACAATATTTATATTTTTAGAAAAAAGAACCTTATTACACGGTAAGTACAACATTTTATCATAATAACATAAGGCTATAATGACTAGCGCAGTGATCAGGTAGGTAAGTACGTCGTCAACAATTTTAAAATTTTATGTTATTTAAAATCTTAATCAGAATGGAATACATATACAAGGCATTGTATAAAGTATGACGAAAATAGGGTTAGTGAGAGTTTTTCTGACCGAAACAGTAGTACTGGATATCTTACAGTGTGAAAATTGCCCTTTGACCAGTTATTTGACCGTTAATATGGCGAAACCAAGGTCAAAACATCGGTCATTCCACAAGGATACGTCCAAAATCTTGGGCGTAGAAAGTTGGGCAGTGAAATCACATTACAGTTCGCTGAATAACAGTCGCAAGGGTTTAACATAATCCAATAAGTTTTACCTGAATTTGATATCCTGGGAATAACTGGAAATGACTAATTTAGAAAATAGGAACATCTCGAGCCGAGTGAGGGGTTTGAACGTTGATGTTTCTGTCAGTAACAATCCTAGGAGATTAGAATTCGTGGTAGTTTTATAATACAAATAATGTAAATGAACCCGGAATCTTGTTATTATAGATACTAGGAAGCTGTTTTGTTTAAATTAGACCTGGAAATGTGATGTTTAGTTCTATTGTTATTCGTTTCTGTTTCATAGGCTGAGAGTTAACTAACATTATTGAGTTTTTAGTGCGTATTTTAAATCACTGTCATCATTATCCGTGTAGTACTACTAGTGCTATTTTACCAACACACCAATTACGTGATTTAAAATCATTATTTCATCATCATCATTACAACCCATAAACGTCCCACTGCTGCGCACGAGTCTCCTCTAAACATTGTGAATGGAATTAAGCCATGCAACTATACCACGCTGGCCAGACGGGTTACTATAGGGTTTTATTTCGAAATTTTCTTTTCTCGCAGTCCTCTTCTTAAGGTTACTAAGGACTAAGCAGACTGCTTAAGGTTACTCCGTTAGTCGCCTTTTACGACACCCACGGGTTGAAATGGGATAGTGACAATGAGTGTCTTATACATAAATATACTTCAACTTATATTTTCTGTAACACACACTTTCGAGTTTCAATAATAAGTTACATTTAATATTCTATTTTTCGTAGGCGGATAATATTTTTATCTTTAGATCAAGCAACAGTTCATTTTGCCAATATTATTTAATGTCTACGAACTTCGTAGGCTTCGTAGCAGTATCGTAGCTCGCCTACACTCTGTCGTCCCACGCATAGCTGTAAATATGTACATACATCGCGTTTATACCCACGCTTCCAGGAAAGTGTATAATATAGCCCGTTATGGAGAAGATAATAAAAAGATGATACTTTTGAAAGTTTAATATGTACTTACTCCTTCTTAGTGATAATATATCTAATGTGACTGGATAGCTCCATAATAAGGAACACATCTTCTGATATAGATTCTCTAAAATAAATTAATATCTAGACAGAGCTAGATTTGAGCATGTTTTTAAGTGCACTTAAATATAATAAGTATTTGCACCTCGCGTCCCACCTTTACATCATCATCATTAACAACAAATTAATTTCCCACTGCTGGGCTCGGATCACCTCTCCTATCTAACTAGAGTGGCTAAAAGGGTTTAGGTCATAAACCACACACTTAGAATTGCTTTTAGAGCACATAGCAGATGGTGAGTCACTTGACTAGTACATATAATTTCCAGAAAGTAAAATCCATATTGGTACTTGCGTTGGAATCAAACTTGGTCCCCATAATTTGCCGGTCACTTATCCATTCGACCACCATAGCATGTTAGTTGTTAGATACACCCCACAAAACAATGCCAATGGAATTCCGCTAGTGAATATTGAAATACAAACAATTTTAATAAAAATCTGTAGTTCCATATTTTCCGCGGGCCTTATTTCGTGGCGCATACCAGGGCCCTAGGTCAATTAAATAACTCAAATCATTTAATTCACGAATATCAATCACGAATGTCAATTGAAACGTAATTGAATCTTAATAACAGTCTTCATTCATTCAAATATTTTATAGTTTTATATTTAATTCATAATTATATTGGTCTTAAATTAGTATAAGATTACCAAAAATATCTAAATTTTCTATTAAAATTCAATTTCGATTCAGTTGACCCATTCGTAAATTAGCTGACTTAGGCCTGTAAATCTGTCATCGTGTCACGTAAAGCCATACACTTAGAATTTTAGGCCACGTGGCAAAAAAATACTGCGACTGCACTGCCATTTTGTAAGAAAACCACATCATAATGCTTTATTCTCCATCTAGAACACCAGTTAACCAGAGCAGCATCCTCTTTAAATACTTACATGCCAGTCTATTTGCCAAACAAACATTTTGACGACAATTTGCGATCTTGGCATGCTTTGACATCAAATCCACGAGAAGTGAGTCTTGTCACGAACTGCCTATAACCGTTCTACGTTTTGTTTATACCGCTCTCATTCACGTCTTGTCGTCAACCTCATGGGTTTATGAACTCTCTTTCATTGTCACTGTAACCTACAACTTTTCCTGTTTATTATAATACTTTGGCAAAGTTTCCTGATATGTGTAAAGACTTAACTGTTTACTCTCTATGCAGCGTTAGCAAATTCTGCGCGTGAATTGTTTTAGTCGTTTGTCTGCCAAAATACTTTTGTGATTTTGTTTGATTGGTACAGTTTTCAAGTTGAAATACTTTATAGATAACTAGATGTCACGGGGGCTTCGCTCTTGTCATTCTTTATTTGGCGACTGCTCAGGTCCTATTGGCTGTAGCGTGATGTTATATAGCTTATAGCCTTCTTCGATAAATGGGCTATCCAACACTAAAATAATTTTTCAAATCAGACCAGTAGTTCCTGAGATTTATTAGTTCAACCAAACAAACTCTTCAGCTTTATAATATTATTTTAGATTTCAGTACGTTAGACTCATTCATGATATTCGAATTTCCTTTTCTAATCTTTTAACTACCTTAACATGTCTCAACAAAGAGTTCCCGGATTCTATTTCGGGTCGGACAAAAATGGTTATAGGTTCTTCTGTCTTAATCTTCTTAGTAATGTCCGTTTAATGGCAATGGGCTCACCCCCTATTACATGAAAATAAACACAACTAGTTGGCAAATTGTTTGTGTGATGCATCACTGCCAGCCCCTTCAGGAGAAAAACCTCATTTTTATATTTGAAAGATTTTAATATAGTTGCTGTCATTTTCAAACGTTTTACAACAAAATCAACTAAATTCCAATATCGAGATTTCGACTAGAATCTTTGTGCTGGCAGTAGGATAGAATTTACATTAAGAACAGTGATTTAGATGATGATTTGACCCGAGCCCAGCAGTTGGACATTAATGAGTTGCTGATGATGACAGCTCCTTTTTAAAATTCCCCAAGAACTTAGGTATATTAGAATGATCTAGAACAAAGTATCTACTAATCAAGTAAATAGGTCACAGTGCGATATTTTATTTCTTACAAAATTTTCTTAATCCGACAGATGATATGAAAGATGCCAGACTGGTTTCAAGATTGTGAAGAAGTTGGCAGCAGAGCCACTTTACAAATAACTGGAATTGAACTAATTTACCGTAGTCATGTTACTTATTTTATTAAATATTCAATGTTTTCGTAATATAGTTTATCTTCTTATTCAGAGACTTTTCTTTACCTTAGTCTTTTGTGTTAAAAGACTAAGGAAAGGACAAGAAAAAACTTCAGCCTGATACCTGATACCAAGATAGAAAAGCCCAACCCGCTTTTTTCCCGACCCGAGAATCGAATCCGAGACCTCTTGCGCAGCAATTGTACACAATGTGCCGCTGCCCCACTGTGGCTGTCTACCATAAATCAATATTTTTGGTTAGATGCCATGAGGCGGCTTCTTTGCTACGTCACTTCGATTAGTTACTGATTTATTGTAGCGCCCACACATACTCATCGAATATCTTCTAGGGTACACATACCCTAGAAATATGAAGGAAAACATGGAGGAGGAATCGTGAGGAAACCCACAGGTTTCCCCACGATTCCTCCTTCACCGTCAGCAGATGATAAGTGACTTAACTAGTACGTATAAACTCCACAAAGTGAAATCCACATTGGTTCACAAGTTTAGATAACCAAATCAAAAAATTAATTAACTATGCACTGAAACTTAATATTAGTCACCCCACCTGATATTGGGAGCTCGGTTTCCCAACTATAATTAACTTAGTCTAAGACTAACCAACAAAATCATCTAATTACGAGAGAGCTGTTACCCACCAAAATTGCGACGGTATTAGTCAACAGTTCTGAAACTAACATTCATATAATTAACTAAATTGTAGCGGAATACATTAGTACGCAGAATATTCCTAATTATAATGTAAATTGATCCTTATGTACAGAGTCGAATATGGAGAAAATTGGTGAAATTCGGTTGCTGTTCAAATTAAGAAAAGTGCTATCAAGGGCCAGTTAAAAGCTTCGAAAAGTGAAATAGAAAGTTTTAGTGTTAGGGGACTTTTGTTTTGGGGTGGATAGTAATGACTGTTTACGTACTTTTGTAGTGTTACCACTCCCAAAGCGATTGAATAAGAGTATATTATTATAATAAAAAAGGGTGTTGGGTAAGTACTTTAGTCACTTTAAGAGTTCGGCCAGAAGGTCGTATATAGTACAGAGACTACGTCAAACTTGAACTACTTTTTTTTGTCGAGAAACCGTCACACAAATATTTCAAACGTTTATTTCATTTTAAATGTAAAATTTACAAGTTAACTAAAAATTAATCTGTTCTGCCACAGTTTAGTGTGTGTGACTTGGGCCCTGTTTTACCAACACTAATAGGCAATCTATTAGTATTGCTCATTGCAGTCCTACGTCCAGCTGTGGACTGCAATATGATGATGATGAATAGGGAGTTAGTTTAACTTAAGTAATCACTTAAGTTACTGTTAAGTTATCAGACACTTTTTGCAAATTGTGAAAGGGGACTACAGTAAGGGGCTAAAGAGAAAAGGATTTAAAGAAAAAAGGAGTGAATAGGTTTCTTAAGGGTCAGCAACGCGCTCGTGTTACATTAAGTATTCTTAAACCGTCGCTACACGGATTACATATACATTTACTTCAGGCTAATCGATTTTAAGTATACTTTCACAGTGTACGTCCTCAAGGAAATTACATGAGTTGATAAAAAAACGCAACGCATCGCAAAACTCCTTCCCATATCTTTCCGCCATCCAAGTCTATGGGTTCACGTGTATATTTGGAAGGCATCCAAATTGCTTACAACGCTGTTCATTCCATGGTTAGCTTTACTAACCTCTGTTTTATTCAGCAAATCTAAGTGTTTGTTTATTAAAGCTATGGTACATTAGAATTTGAAAGTACATGGCTTTCCTCGTAGAATCTCAATTTAGACAGACGAAAAATATTCATAAAAAGGCCTATGCTGATATTAGTACACAGATACACAAAATTGTTATGTACAAAAAGCAATAAAAATATAAATACGAAAAGGAAAAAAATAAAAGAATTACATGCACTTAAATATCTTGCTTATATGAGATCCCTGGCGCTGGTTTTCAGTTTATTTACAGTTCAAACTCATTTATTATTTCAATATGAAAATACCCTAAGCCCTAAGGTAAAAATGTAATGGTTACTTAGATATACAAAAGTATAGGTAGTACCTATTAATTTTAATAAGATAAATAAAATAAAAAAATAAGTTATGAGATGATAGATGGAAGGACAGCTGTGCGTACAGCCGACTGTAATCCCGAGATCATACCGGGTGGAATAGGGTTTATATTGTAAGCGCTTTCAGCTTTTTTTTTACATTAGACTCGGCACAAATGAGCCACTAACCACTTCACATGTATTACACTCATACACTGACGGCCAGTGGCCGCCACGCGCTACACTAAAGAAAATCTGTGATGTATGAGCCTTATATGGCTATCGCTGGCCACTCGTGGTACTGGCCCGTTTGCGCCGAGTGCAAGCAAAGTACAGTATTTGTAGAAGTAAAGCGATATTCATTTGTCTTTGTTTAAAGCGTTTTCCTTCATTGACTAATGAGCAAGTATTATAAATTGTCTAATTCAAAATTTGATCACGTACAAGGTATACTTTGACTGTTTATCAAAACTTAACAGGTACATTTTAGGTTTAAGAATAAATCAAAGTGCCCGGCGCCAGAAAGTCTTTACTTGACAATAGAAATATTGCTCGTAATATTTTATTCACAACATTGTTCGAAGAGA
The DNA here is from genome assembly GCA_905147015.1 of Laspeyria flexula. NCBI lineage: Eukaryota > Metazoa > Arthropoda > Insecta > Lepidoptera > Erebidae > Laspeyria > Laspeyria flexula. Next base: position 11,959,038 of record LR989960.1, on the reverse strand, counting down.
ATCACGGCCGATCATCGACCTTAGCATGACAATTTAAACAAATGATTCTTCCGCCACAATCTGTTACACTCGTAAGTAGCTCCCAACGAAATATGTAGGCCATTTACCCGACAACTAATGTCGTAAAATGAACGAAACCTTTTCCTCTTAGTATTGACTGGACCCCTTTAATGGTTTATACACAAGTAACTAGTAGTTAATGTACTATAACTTTTTGTTCATACGCTTTATTATGGGCTTACGAACCCGGTAAAATAGCTCTCTTCGAGCGATTGATATGTTATTTATGGTTAATAAAATTGGTTCTGTTGCATTTTTAAAGGTGGCTTGGTATTGACTTTCCTTGCATTTCTAATTTATAGTTGGATATAAAATGCGTTACTGCAGTTGAAATATAGCAGTAAATCAAGGTATAAATGAAAATTGATTTATAAAGTTATGTGGCAGAGCACTAAGGATTTTATTGAAACAAATTAATGGCCGATCCAATAACCGCCGACAAAAGCATAGCAAGCATTTATTTAGGAGCTACGATGCTACAGACAGCTACACAACACAAATACACAAAAGTTACTCTTTTAGCGTCGGGGATAAAAAATGTTAATAAATATGACATCTTAATAATATAATAATAATAAAACAATATTACAACACATTTACACAGCGCCATCTAGTTCCAAATTAAGAAATTATATTTCCTTGTATTATGGGTACTAAACAACTGATATACTACTTATATACATTTTTTTTTGTAAAAGAATAATAAAAGATAAATTACACCCAGACACAGAACAAACAATCATGCTCATCACACAAAGATTTGTTCTGGGTGGGAATCGAACCCACGACCTCCAGCTTAGCAGTCAGGGTCACTAACCGCTAGGCCGACAGGCTAATCACACACATATTATTATAATTATTATATACAGTAAGCTGTTAACCTATAAATATATTCGTGTCTAAAAGTCAAGCCTATTATACAGTATGCATCGTATTATTTATGAGCTATGTAATATGAATTTCAATATCTAGGTGAAGTCTAGATCGAGCTTGATCCTTTACACATAACTTGTTTTTAATTTCCTATAAACTAGCCGTTTCTGCCTCACTTGCTATTAAAGCTCAACCGACAAAACAGTTTATAGCTATAATTCTTAATTCTCTTCAGTTAATAGCTGACTGTAAATGGTAGAAATTTCAAGAAAATTCAGTGTGGCAACTTTGTATCGACATCATAGTAGCCGTAAGCTGATATACCATCGTAAATGAATAAACGTCAAAATGAATTATTGGCTGGTAGCTGTGGCTTTAATGGGCACTGCGTAAATCAATCGTTGGTGGCAGTTAAGCAGCAAATAATCGCATTAGGTTAGAAGCATTGCGACCCCAGCCCCAATAGTTTTGGTAATTAATAGTAGATAGACGTATATAAACGTATATTTGCAATTACTTATGACTACGAGTGATTTGTCAAAGTTACACAAAGTCACTCATCTTTTCAATCCATAAAACGTCCCACTGTTGGGCACGGGTCTCCTCCAAAGAATGTGGAGGGAATTTAACCTACTATACCACGCTAGCAACACGGGTTGGTATAGGATTTGTTTCCAATTTTCTTTTTCTTGCAGTGCTCTTGTTTGCATAAGGTAACTCCCTTAGTCGCCTTTTACAACACCCACGGGTTGAGATGGGGTAGTGACATTATGTATTCTTAATCCGTAACTACACGGAAAGAAAGTCTCTCACTGTGGCGGAAATTAGGTGAGCCCTACATCCAGCCACTGCTGATACAAACCTTTGTGGTTTTCCGTAATGCTATGTTAAAGTGAAGTATTGTATTTTGTGTTTATATTATTGAATAAATAAAAAAAATAAAAAAAATATTCGTCCACTGACTGACTGATATGATAATGACGACTAATTTTGGGTTATATTAAAACTCAAGTCAGGTGTAGCGTGTGATATTCAGTTAGCTAGTCAGCAGGCTGTCTCGTTTGTCAGCTCGCACAGTGTAAACTAGAGATTCGTCAGAGTCAATATTTGAATATTAAAGTGCCTATTGTAGCTGTAATTTTCAAATATTTGCCAGCGGTATCAACTCCGAAAAATCAATCTCAAAATTCATAGTGGGATTTACTTCATACCCGGTTACGAAAAATCTTAATGTAATAATAATAAGATCTCTAATTTAAGTCCAAAACTATTACTGTTTTCTTTCAGATTACGTAGGCGTTACTTTTACGTACAAGTAATCGAATTATATTAAGGGACGTCTAACAAATTCATAGTCAGTGGTTTACCCTTTATAGGTAAGTTCCGGAAATAGCTCTAAGCTTCTTACAGAGGTGGAAACCTTCTTATAGCCAGAACCCTGTTTGTTTCATTCACTATTTAACTTAGTACACTGCATGAACAAATAGATTCATAATACTATATTATATACGCTGTTGAACCATGTAGTTGAATTGCAGAAGAGAAAAATATGGTTTCTGGTACTCGTGTTACAAGAAAATATTTTGATGCTCAGAAGAAATATATTCTTTGGCAAACGATGTGTTTCTTCTGGAATAATATGGTCTTCGTCACAGGTTGATCATTCTTGTTGTATTTCAATAGGTGAAAGTAAAGAACCTTACATACTACAAAGAACTACATCAAAATACACATTTCACAAGTTTTTATTCTTATCGATAGAGTGGTTTTTGAGATACTAGTGTATATATTTTTTAGTATTTCTTGAAAATAAAAGATTCGGAGGAATTTTTCGATTTCGGTCTTTGCATTTTTTTTTCTTCTATCTTGTATCAAATTAAATTTTTAGCGATATTTAAGTAAAAAATTAAAACTTTAAAAATCGTATCTAAATCATTCATCCAGTTCATAATCTTCTTTCAGTAGTTAAAAATATATCTCATCCATATTCATGTAATCGTTAAATATTATATTGCTGTCATTAATTGTATAGTGGTGGAATTGCCCAACCCTTAGTATACATGGTAAATTGAACATTAATCGTGATAACGTAAAGACTATTTTAAGTTGTTTAAAATTAGTTCACGGCCGATTTAACTCCGGCTTAGTCATATACTTATAGAACTATAATACACAATTATAAGATGAAATATGAATATGGTCTTTAATTAAGTGTTATGGCGCGTGTTAGGAGAGGCTTATGTCCAGCAGTGGACTGCAATAAGCTGAGATGATGATGATGATCTACTTTTTGCTCTCAACATGCATGTAAATTACTAGTTATTAAATAAATAAGTGCTGATTGATGCTGGTGTTAAAATTAATAACTCCAATGCCATCATTGTTTAGAACACAGATTTTGACACTGATTTAAAACCAAAATAAAATGTTTAAAAAAAAACGCACTGGATGATATGAGAAGAGGAGATACAATGGCCCCGCAGAGGCCTTTAATAGGTTGCTTTTACTATTATTACACGAAACAAAAGAACGCCTGCAACTAAAGGCATGGGAACGAGATCTTTTTATTACGGCTCATAATTTCTTTAAAGCTTTTACTACGAAAATGTAACGCGAGTGCTCTCGGAAGACGCTGCACTAAGAATATTAAATAAAGTTCAATTAAGTTAAAAGAAAACCGATACCTAGTACCAGGTGCATAGAATGTACATTAAACAATATAAAAAGCATCTAAGGAAAGTTACTCTTTTAAAGGGAAAAATATACGGTAAAGTTTAAAAAATCTAGTTAGGATTAAATTTGCAGTTTAAAATAAACTTTAAGTGCTCGATAATAACTAGTAGAGAGATGAGAGAGTTTTGGACATTTTCCACACATGCCGGTTTAATACAGGTTGGTCAATCAGACATACCCATAGAATTTCTTCTAGGTTACGTAGGGTTACATTACGATATTTTCCTTCACCTTTATTATTAGCATTTGATAAATCATATTCCAGGAAGAAAAATTTACATTGGCACTGACAGTTGGACGGCCCCCCGCCAGATGGACCGACGACCTAGTAAAGGTTGCGGGTGGCCGTTGGATGCGGGCGGCATAAAATCACTCGCTGTGGCGGAAATTAGGTGAGGCCTATGTTCAACAGTGGACGTCATTGGGCTGATATGATGATGATGATGATGATGACAGTTGGAATCGAACACGAACCTCACGTTTTGCAGGTCGGCTTTTCCATTCAGCCACCACCGCTTTTCGGAAACATTCCGAAAATTTGCATAAAATTACGGATCCTGTTGATTGACATTTGTAAAGCAATCAGTTAGGTAGCCGGTCGTTAAAATTTTTAGGTAGCTGTCTCACGAATATATTTTAGAGGACAAATCGTATGAATCATTTGAAATTTCGTTGGCTTGTCGCACATACGATACATTATCCAGTTTAGAAATAAATAATTATACGAATTGTTGGTAACAGATTAAATAATTATATTATTATTTTTGTTGACTGACCTGTTGGTCTAGTGATTAGTGACCCTGACTGCTAAGCCGGAGGTCGTGGGTTCGATCCCCACCCAATCTTTGTGTGATGAGCATGAAGATTTGTTCTGTATCTGGGTGTAATTTATCTATAATATGTATGTCATATACAATATACAAAAAAAATGTATTTAAATAGTATATCAGGTGTTTAGTACCCCTAACACAAGCAAATATAATTGCTTAATTTGGGACTAGATGGCGCTGTGTGAATGTGGTGAAATTTTATAAATATTATTATATGTAACCAACCAAGTACTTACATTGCCGAAGTCACAAATGAAAATATATTGTAGATAAAAATCAATTTATTTATTACTGGTTTAGTACTAAATAAATTGAATTTTATCTACATATTTATACACTTTATTTACATACATCGGATTGTAGATTTAAAAAATGTTCACCTATAAAATATTTTAATTTCGTTTCAGAATTCCAAGCCTATATTTGTTTGAATATTGGTTTATGAAAGTATTTTGAACACTATCGATATTAATCGGAGATATTGCATATAACAATATTGAGCCTTTTATTGGAATCAGAATGGCGTGTGCCTCAAATAATTTTTAAAATAAACTACTCACCAATAAAAAAACCGTAGCATACGGTACTTTTCAGTATTTGCTAGTATTCTAAAAAAATCTCCCTCGAAGGGTGAGAGGTTTTTTTAACTATTAGAATTAGATCTACCAACCAATACGCTCGCAGGAATTAGCATCATTAACATTCACCAGCGATTACGTGTTCTATTCGCAACTGCTGGTCTGCAAAGCAATTCTATAGCATATGTCCATACTATTAAGGCTTTAATTAAACGTAGCTTAAAATATGACGTCCAATGCTTCGGTTATTACTTGAATTTCTGAGTTTGGTTTGAATTACTGTAGTTGTTATGAGCCTTAAATCTAGCTGGATGAATAAAGTTGAAGAACTAATTTTAGAATACTTTGAATAGGAATCAGAACTATACGTCATCTGTATTGTACATGTGCTAGATATATAATCAAACATGTTATTCTTCTTATTAGTTTCACCCCCTAATCCCTTCCTAATCAACTGATGATGCAATAAACTGCAATCATTAGAAAGTCGAACACTAAATTTTTTGAATGCACTTATTGTAGAAACTGATACTCTGCTAATCGATATCACTGTCAAATGTTTGAAAATTTCAAAATAATCGATGTACCTAATTTTCAAACAGTGACAGTGTTGACAGTGTCTTTTGATTCGGACAAAAACGATGTCGAATTCATAGGGTCTCTAGATTTCTAATCTAAAAAATACTTTTGTAGTCCTCCCGGACCCTTAACCATGTATATTGTTTATTGAGGTAGGTTATAAAGTATAACCATCACATCAAACATATTTCTCCTCTTTAAAAAACTTAATGAGATATTTGAGGATCAGAGAGAGAGAGAGCGAGGATAGAAGTTGAATAGCAACTGCAACTGCGAGTAAATCAAGGACAGAGCTAGTCGTTAAATAATTACGTTGCTAATAATTTATGGCGTTCGCTTCGCTTATGACTCGCGTCGGTTTCATAAAGAGATCAAAATGTTTTTAGAGGAAATTTACTTAGGGACAAAATAAATGGCTGAGGTAAAGTGGCTAAGATAAATATTTTAATAACGTCTTTCCTTTTTTTGTCAAACAGATTAAATTGAAGAAATGCTTCAATATTTCCGTAAAAAGACGAAAAGTGGATTGTTCATGAGTTAATGAGGAGACTGAAGATATATTATTAGTGAAAGTCTGATTACGAATATTTATGTTAATACTTCAAGTGCAAACAAAATATTGTATAAATGTAGTGATGTGGGATTTGACAAAGTTAAAGTTCTTATTTAATTGAATATGAACAGTGTTCAGGATAGGTAGTGAAAATTACAATTTGTTTTTTAAACCTATTAAGTCCCACTGCTGGGCTCCGGTCTCCTCTCTTCTAACTAGAGAGCTGAGAGGGTTTGGGCCATAATCCACTCACGCTGGCCTAGTGCGGGTTGGTGGATGATCCAAATTTTAATGCTAGTCAATTCGAAGTATAAACTGTTCTAAAAAAATAAGTCTTTAGATAGCACATATAATCATGTAGATACACTAAAATTCTTAGGCAATGATTTACCTGATCTCTAAACGGATCCAGTAACGCCCACAGATTCAAATAAAATCATGTCACCCGCATATATAGCGATAATACTTTTATCTTGTCAACCCCAATTCAGTAAGTTTTACTCCGGGGAACACGGAAAATAGTCAGAGCGCCTTTATCGCATACAGCGTTTACTTTTCGTAAATAGAAAGACGAAATTTTACTCAATCGCAAACTGGAAAATAGAAACATTTTTGTTACTAAATGAGTATGTCGGATACAGCGCTTATGTAACGACATTTTCTTAAGTTAAGGTCTTACTGAATTTCTATATTGAAAGTAAATACAAATAAAGTTATATATATTATATATTCCAACTGGCGCGGGGCTTCACTCTCGCTTTATTTGTCCACTGCTAAGCTCTTATTGGCCGTAGCGTGATGTTATATAGCCTATAGCCTTTCTCGATAAATGATCTATACTACACTATAAGAATTTTTCAAATCGGATCAGTAGTTCCTGAGATCCTAGTGATCAAACAAACAAACAAACTAGACAGCTTGCCTGTTAACAAATACAATCAGGTTTAAAATAATAATAATATAATTAATTAATAATTTGTAAAAATAAGTTAATTTAATTTTGAAGCTGTATAGGTAGATAGTGTCGAGCCCATATTTCGGAAGTGTATGATTAAATCCCACTTTAACATCAAATTTTTCTAAGTATATATAATTTACAAATTAGGTAGATTTTGTACATTACGAAATAATAGACATAAATGTTTGAGATGAACATAAAATTTGAATCGTATTATAAGATATCCAACATTTCTAAATGCGGTTGGAAGCCGGACTAACATTCTTTTGCAAAGTTTGACACAAATTTTATGTTCAATTAATAATAAGGTCACAGAAACACAAGAACGTTTATTACGTTTCCAACGCGTTTCGATTGTTTGTTTATTTATTGCTCCATTTGTCCTTTACCGGGACCTTATTTGCGAAGTTTTAATTAATATTGTGACAGAAATTGTAACGAATCAATACGAAATACTTTTTTTTGTTTGATGTGAGAGAAAAATATCAAACGGTATTTACCGTTTCTCAGATGTCATTGATGTATTGAAGTAGCTTTTTAGTCGTTTTTTTTCTGGCCATAAACAAACAATTATCGACCTTAATAGCATTTTTCTATAATCTTTTTTACCATGACTCTTGTTGAAGATTTGTGGACTGTCTATTTCTAGTACTAACACAACGAGTGATCGTCTCAAATGATTGAAAACCTTCTTTCCTTTTCAAAAAGCTTATGTCCAAAAGAGACAACATAATGAAAGTCATCCTTATTTTCATCGTACATTTATAAAGTGTTGAATATAAGAAACTCGTTTATCTGAAGAATATCTTGAGCTGCATTTTTGAAGGACTGCAAAGCTTTAACTAAAAAGACATTTCGAACTACAAATACTCAAGTTACTAATGAAATCTGCTGCATCTAGATACTCAATACCTGTTGAAGTATTGTTAGCGCTTTCATAAAGAGATTCCCTCTTTATGAAAGCGCGAGGAAATTATATTTGTTAGAAAGTATTAATCGATTTTAAAAACGAACTCTATAATTTTCTATTTAAAATAGATTAGGATGGCTGTTTGAATGTCTGTCACTCTTTCAAGCAAACTACTGAATGGATGTTGGAGAAATTCTACTGTTGATTTAGCTTCTTAGTATAACATTTAGGTTAACTGACCTCGTTATTGTGTCCCCGCAGGTTATGCGGTCATAGTCGAATGATAAAAATAATAAAAATAATTTAAGGATTTGTTTAAAATTATTTTTACAGCCATTCAATTTTTGAGAAAATTGTGCTTATTATTTTTGTGTTGCCTCTATTGTGATCAATTTTCTATATTTACTGACTATATTTAACTCACTCATAAAGGTACTCCATTTTCATTACGTTGATTAACGTTAAAGTTTTTAAACACATAATTAATTTTAATATATGAAAATGATTTAACGAGAAACTGAAGTAGACATCGAACTGGGAGTTAAATAAAGAGCACTATGAAAGGATATGGCTAAGAACAATACCAAGTATTTTAAAATGTCAGTGGCTGGAGCAAACTTCATATCCGTAGAACGCGATTGTTGTCCATATCCGTGGCGTGTCGCAGTCGTCTAAGCAAACAGAGTACTCACCAGCTAGATAAAAAGCATTTTCTTTTTCTTTTTATTTTATTCACAATCTTTGTGCAGGCGAAGAAGAGTTTAACTACGAGAATATAAGGTTTGGAATTCTTTGTAATGCTTTTTGCTTGCATATGGAGTAAAAAAATATCGTGGTACTCAATAGATAGCTAGAAATAAATAGGTATATCATTCTGTGATTATAACCGAAAAAAAAATAAAAAAAAATATTGTTGTAGTTTATAATTTGGAATAAATTATTTTTAACACACAGCCCCCCTAGACAAGTGGCAAATCGCTGATCCTGTTCTAAATATTAAAATGTCTCGTGTATTTAATTTTTTTTCGACAAATATATATTTTTACCATGTAAACCATTCAGCCCGTCAATGGCAGTCTTCAGATTCAGATATTTGTTTTTGAAACACACTGATACGTTGACGTTTCAATTTATACAAAACATATTCAAAAAGGATGTTATATTAATTGTTATCTGAAATTCCAACCACAATGGTGTGGTGTTGACAGTACAATTAATCCGTGCGTGAGTTTATTTAATATTTTAGAATAAAGGGGCCTACTATGAAACAAATGCTGAAATACAATCTCGATAACTTGTGACTTTCATATGAGTTACTGTGTAACCTAGATGAAAAAATCAGATAAATTAGTAAAAAATCTATAAAACGCAAATCAAAATCAACCATAACGTTATGGGCTTCAATACTCAATGGCTATGGGTTTCAATACACTACGTATTTGAAACCCATCCACAGTTACACAACTTTATAATTAGCTTAATGGTATTTTCGGGCTACGCATGTGCCTTGTCATGATGACGTAGGTACAAGGTACTGAAAAAAACTTACCTTTCCTTCCAGTTTCTCCAAGTTAGGGTCTAGTTTTGTTTCGAACAGCTCCTAGTAGCTCGACGACGCCTCTCAGGTGGTCCTGCGCCTCACGCTCCATCTGAAAATTGAAAAATCCCTCTTTTAATACTTTTGTTAGATTCCACACTTAAATTCTTCCCCATCTTACCCCCCACGGGGCTGTTTTCGGTCCCAAATTGTTGGTCCAGTCGAGACGCGTCCAACGACACCCGTTTGGCGCGGATCGGCTGGCAAACAGGCCGGATTTCGGCAGAAAAATCGCCCCCCCACCCACCCATTTGTACCTCGGTACATCAACTCGGGTGCCTGTGGGCAATACATACAACCCGAAAATTTAATTTTTCCAAATTTAATTTTATTTAACTTTATTATTTAAATAGTAGTTTCTGCCTTATTTTTAAACCCGGTGACCACAATGTGGTCGCCCACGGCATCCCCATCCCACTTGTAAGTGGTCAACGGGATGATCGTCAGAACGCCTCCCAAGCGGGTCGCGCGACGGGATGGGGACGTAGCGGAGCCTTCCACGTCCACTGGCATTCGCCGATCGGCGCGTGGACAGGCAAAGTTCACCCGCCCGGCCGCCCCCGCCGCCTCCGACACAGAGAGTGATGCGGGGTCTATTACTGGTGGCGTACGCCAAAACAGCACCTTAATGGTGAACTTGGCGAAGTCGAACCCGCTGGCCCCTCGTTCGACGCTACCGTGGAGGACAGCCGAGGAGCCCGACATAGAGTCGGAAGTCGAGTGCATCCTCGACCCGCATGTTGCCCCGGCAAAAACCAGGGCCAAATTGGACTTGCCCCCGCCGGAGGTACTGGCGGAGGAAATGCGTCAGCACCCAACGGCGGACCTAGGCGCGCAGGTGCTGGAGTATATGGCTTCGTTGGAGAAGGTCACGGACCGCTCCAAGAACCTTAAGGGGGAGTACTCTAGACTATTAAGAGTAATAGCTAGGAAAACGGCTGCAGCGGTTACGGAGATAAACGCGAGGACCGCCGCTGAGAGGTTAGAGAGGGAAAACGCAGAGCTGCGTTCCCGCATAGCCTCTCTGGAGTCCACATTGGCGGCTCTCTCCGAAGAACAAGCCCGGACTCAGAAGTCCTGGCCGCGGCAGTCGTTGGAGCTCCCCCTGAGCGGGACGTTGCCTTCTCCGGCGAGAAGGACGCCGCCGCGCACACCACCGCACGTGAATGACCAAGCAGACACGATCTGCTCCTCCCTGTCCGCCCACCTGGACAGGAAGTTCGCCCAGCTACGAGCCGAGCTCCTGGTAGAGTCTCAGGCCAGCAGGACCCAGAACGGAACGGCGGGTCGTCCGTCCCTTCTGCCCTCACTGCCCCCGCCTTCTACTCAAGCTCCCCTTCCCGCGGCTAGTCCCGACACTCCACCCAGCCAAGAAGCTTTGTGGACTACAGTATTGGGAAGAAAAGCCAAAAAGAAGGCAAAGAAGCCCACGGAGGTAGCGGACATGAGGAAGGCGGCCCCCAAAAAGCCAGAGTTGCCAAGGCCTCCTCCATCGGCGGCGGTAACCATCGGCCTCCCCCCGCAGTCAGCAAGTTCTCTTGCTGACATAATGCGGACAGCGAGGGCCAAGGTCGACCTCGCCGAAATTGGCATAACGGGGGGACTCCGCCCTAAGAGGGCCATGACTGGAGGATTGATCCTCAGGATCCCGGGCCCCGAGGGCCAGAAAAGGGCGGAGAACCTTGTTGGCCGTCTACGGGAGGCATTAGCGGAAACCGACGCCATAGTTGCCCGCCCCATTAGGATGGCAGAACTCCGAGTCCGGGACTTGGACGACTCCGCGGACCAGTCCGACATCGCCGCAGCTGTTTCTGAACAGGGAGCGTGCGATGTCGAAGACGTTAAAGTAGGGGAGATTCGTCCATTCAGGTCCGTTTTGGGAACCGTATGGGTGCGCTGCCCGTTGGAGGCGGCCCGAAAACTGGCGGCTGTCGGCAAAATGAGGGTCGGCTGGGTGATCTCCAGGGTGGAAGCGCTGGAGGGGAGGCCCTTAACCTGCTTCCGGTGCCACGAGGCGGGGCACGTGCGTGCCCAGTGCAGCGGGACAGACCGTAGCTCTCTATGCTACTTATGTGGAGAACCGGGGCACAAAGCCCGCGGGTGCACCGGTCGCGTAGCTCACTGCCCCAAGTGCGCCGACACGGGCCGTCCCGCCAACCATCGGTTAGGGAGCAAACGATGCCCCCCTCCCCCGAAAAAGCGCACAAGGAGACCGGCACGTCCAATGGCTAACCCAGAGGATGGGCAAATCGCCGACGTAAGACAGCCGAGCCCCGGCCCGGCAGAGGAGACTGCAAAGGCCTAAAATTCTTTCCCCCGCAAAGAATCTGCCAGGCTAATATCAACCACTGCCGCGCGGCACAGGATTTGCTCCTCCAAACTCTGGCGGAGCAGTCAATCGCGCTGGCGGTGGTGGCGGAGCCCTATTGCGTTCCCGACCATCCTCGATGGTTCGGTGTGAGCGGAGGCTCCGCCGCAATATACTGGGCGGGGTCTGTGGGGGACCCCCATTGCAGTCTCCTGCATAAAGGGCCGGGGTACGTCGTGGTGGAGTGGGGACCGACGGTAATTGTGGGCGCTTATATTTCACCCAACAGCGGCCGGGCCGCCTTCGAGGCCTTTCTTGACGGGCTCGCCGGCCTCGTCCGAACCTATCGGACTCGCCCAGTTCTCGTCTTGGGCGATTTCAACTCGCGCTCTCATGTGTGGGGTGACGCCCGAGATGACGTTCGGGGCGAGACCTTGTTGGAGTGGGCCGCCGCGTTAGACCTCGGCCTATTAAATAGAGGCTCAGTCAGCACTTGTGTGCGGTGGCAGGGGGAGTCGATCATCGATCTCTCGTGGGCGTCTCCTCCGGCCGCCCACCTGATCACGGGGTGGCGAGTCGCCTGCGAAATCGCCACGTTGTCGGACCACCGACACATCATCATCAATGTGGCGTTTCGCCGCCCTGCTGGCGGCCCGAACCCTCAAGATGCTGGTCCTCCACGACGCTGGTCCCTGCGTCATCTCGACAGGGACCTTCTAAAGGCGGCCGCTCTGGCCATAGATTGGGATCCATCCGTTCCCCAAGATCCCGAGGCGCAGGCCGACTGGTTCCGGGGAACCATGACAAGCGTCTGTGACGCGGCCATGCCCCGAGCCAGACCGGCTAGGAAGAAGGGCTCGTTGTATTGGTGGTCGGACGAGATTGCGCAACTCCGCGCTTCGTACGTCGCCGCCCGCCGCCGATTTCAGCGGGCCCGACGTAGAAGACCAGCCGACGAGCCCGTGATCGCCGGCGCGCACAACGCCTATAGGGCTGCCGCGAAGTCCCTCTCTGCGGCTATCGCGGAAGCTAAGGCCCGGTCCTGGACCGAGCTCATCGAGGGACTCGACAGGGACCCATGGGGGCGGCCATACAAAATGGTTATGGCCAAGCTCAAACCGTGGGTCCCTCCACTGACGCAGACCCTGGACCCGGAGTTCGTTGCGGAGATCGTCAACACTCTCTTTCCAAGGGTCCAGGATGGTCCCTCGAACCCTCCGTCGCCTCGAGAACCTATCTGGGACGGCACTGGTCACTGGGAACACGAAGTGACGGAGGGAGAGCTGGACCGGGCTGTGCGCCGGCTCGCGGCCCGTAACACCGCCCCAGGCCCTGATGGGATCCCAGGGAGGGCCTGGGTGCTTGCGCTGACTGTCTTGGGCGACAGGCTGAGGTGGCTCTTTACCTGCTGCCTCAGCAACGGCGTTTTCCCCGGTAGCTGGAAGGAGGCCGATCTAGTTCTCCTGAAAAAGGAAGGTAGGGCCGCAGACAGTCCTTCTGCGTTCCGGCCCATCTGTTTGTTGGATGAGGCGGGCAAGCTCTTTGAGCGTGTCATAGCCGCCCGCCTCAGCGAGCACCTGTCGCGCGTAGGCCCCGACTTGTCGGATTGCCAGTTCGGTTTCCGGCAGGGACGTTCAACAATAGACGCGATCAAGCGAGTCCGCTCCCTGTCGGAGCCGACCGTGCGCGGGGGGGGAGTGGTGCTGGCGATCAGTTTAGATATCGTCAACGCTTTCAACTCCCTCCCCTGGTCGGCGATTCGGAGGGCACTGGAACACCATAATGTGCCCTCCTACCTTCGACGAATCGTTGGGGCATACTTGTGCGACAGGACCGTAAGGTACACGGGCCGGAACGGCATACAAGTCAGAGAGCTGTCCTGCGGGGTTCCTCAGGGGTCGGTACTTGGACCCCTGCTCTGGAACCTCGCCTACGACGCGGTCCTACGGATCGGCCTCCCCCCCGGCGTGAGTGTCGTCTGCTATGCGGACGACACTCTGATTCTCGCCCGGGGGACGAACTTTGAGGACGCGGGTCGTCTAGCGGAACAGGGTGTGCGGTGTGTCGTCGCCGCCATTGAAAGACTCGGCCTTCGGGTGGCGCCACATAAGACCGAGGCGATATGGTTTCACCATCTGCCTCGGCGGAAGGCGCCGCCCGCGTCGATTGTGCGTGTAGGTGACGCAGAGGTTACGGTGGGGCCGTACATGAAGTACCTTGGCCTCACCCTGGACGGTCGCTGGGCCTTCGATGAGCATTTCGAGCGTCTGGCTCCCCGGGTTCGTCGGGCAGCGGGTGCCCTGCAAAGGCTCCTGCCAAACCTCGGCGGACCGCGGGAAGAGGTCCGCCGCCTCTATGGTAGCGTCGTGCGGTCCATGGCCCTTTATGGGGCCCCGGTCTGGGCACATCGCCTCACCAACACCTCGCGCTGCAGAGCTGTTTTGAGCAGCTTGCAGCGCGTCGTGGCGATGAGGATCGCGCGGGGCTACAGAACGATTTCGTTCGAGGCGGCCACTCTCTTGGCGCGTTTCCCCCCATTTGACATCCTGGCGGGCGTGGACGCCATCGTCTACGACGAGAGCCACGCCCGCCAAGGGGGGAATGAGGCGCCGGTCCAGACGCTCGGAGAGTTCCGGCGGGATGCGCACCGGTGGGCGCTCGATGAGTGGCGCGCGCGGCTTAACTTGCCGCGGTACGCGCGCCAGCGCATCGTCGGGGCGATCCTGCCCAACTTCGAGGCCTGGCTTAAAACCAGGAAGGCCTGCGTCACCTACAGGCTCACGCAGGTGCTCACCGGGCATGGCTGCTTTGGTGAGTACCTGTGCAGGATAGGTCGGGAGGCGACGGCACACTGCCATCATTGCGACAGCGATCAGGACTCCGCCCAACATACGCTCGAGTATTGCCCGGCTTGGGCGAACGAGCGGCGGACCCTGGTCGCTGCGCTGGATCTAGGGGCGGATCTGTCCCCGCCGGCTGTCGTCAAAGCCATGCTGGCGGGGCCCGCCCAGTGGGATGCGGGGGTCTCCTTCTGTGAAGTAGTCATGCTCCAGAAGGAGGCCGCCGAGCGGGATCGGGAGATTGCCGATCCCGCTCGAAGGCGTAGGCGGCGTGCTAGGGGCGGCAATGACCACCCAGCCGCCACGGGAGGTCGGGCGCAATTGCGCGTCGGACAGGCGGGCGGGGATCCCGGTCTTCCCCCGCCTAACTCGTAAACCCGATCCCTTGGGTCGGGAACGAGGGCTGCCATTCTCCGGAATGGCGGCTACGAGGAAGTCAACCTCTTTAAAAAATAACCACCAGCGTTCCTCGTGGATGCGTGGGGCGGTCGGAGGGGGGTCCTCTGGCTGCCCCGTCTAGCGCTCCTCGAGAAGACAGCGGGCTGTGGTGGCGCAGCTCGTTGTGTCTCCCGATACTCGGGGTGACAGAAGGGCGGAGTTCATACTCCGTCCCGAGTTGAGTCCTTCATGGACAAGTGCGAGGGGGTCACTGGATGCAGCATACCCGCGTTCCCAGTGTCCCCCCTCAACGCACAGTTGGTGGCCACCGGAGAGGTTTTAGTGGGTGCGAGTCCCACATATCCCCGTCGCGGACCCCCTGCGGCGGGGAATGCGTAGGCATTTCCTCTTCGTCACAAAAAAAAAAAAAAAAAAAGGTACAAGGTACTACATAAAAGTTATATTACTTCCAAGAAACGTGTGTAATCTTGTTAAACTTACCTTGAGGTATAAAATATATATGAAGGTATTCTTACTACATTTCACCATTCTCGTCTCAGTAAGTGGCTGGAGTCCCAAAAAAGGACGAGTACTAATCTAGATAAAAGTAAAACGTCATAACTTGCGCCGTCAGCAGTTTATATTGAAGGAAATGATAATATGAGATTCAACTATCTTCATCTAGCTCATACATGACGGGAATGAGATTAAATCACTACGGTTTAGGTCAACGCTTTTAACACTAAACGGTGCGAATGTCTGTGTTATCTATTTTATAATAATAATATGTAATAATAAAATCTAAAAATATTATTTATTTTTTATCATAATGTTTTTAAGAACGAATCTTTCAATTTTCAAATTTTTATCCAAAACTGCCATTTCAGAGATATCAGTATTTATTATCATCTCACGGCACGGGTCTCTTCCAAGCGTTTTTGAGGGAATTAAGCCTACTATACCACGCTGGCCAGACGGTTTAGGGTTTTGTTTCGAATTTTCCTTTTCTCAATAATATAATAAAATATTTATTTTCAGAGAACTAAGTTCCATAGATAGATACCTTACAGTATAACATATATAACATTAGAAATAATATTGTGTTATTAAATAGAACTTAAAACTATGTTAGTAACACTTCACTAGCACTACGTCACTGTGCGTTCGTTTGGCACCGGCCCGCGGAAGCGACGGAACACGACACCACGGTCCAGGTAGCATTTTGGTACACGCACCACAAACGCCTTAAAGTTAACGTTGCGGCGCGGCGTGACTCCAACAGCTGCACTCTCGGCCTGTACGTGATGTGTACGTACGAATGTGCTCTTGTCTGCTTAATGTTACTCTTTAGTCTCCTTTTGCGACACCTACAGGTTGAAATGGGGGTAGTGACATTATGTATTCTTAATTCGTCACTATATAAACGGACTCAGTATTTATATCCTCGGATTATTTATATCCAATGTTAATATAAAATGTTTGAGAATCGAAACGCAACAGCTATTATCTAGCAATTCATTGCAAGTGCAACTAATTACAAATAAAAACATCCTATGATACTTAATATTGCGCAGATGTTAGTACCTTCTCAATTAGACATTTTTTACTGAAATTGCCTTACAACTCTAGATTAAAACCACACATGATTATAAAAGAAAGAACTTATGTTACACATTATTCATTACTGCACATAAATATTAACAATGCGTCCAATTCTCCATTGGACAATATTCACTGTGAGGCTACGTCGTATTTCATCATTAAACTTCAGTTGGTCGGTCGCAGCAAACACATTTCTCGTTCGATTATTGAAATAAACATTAATAAAGACGACACGACCGCAAGAGTACTTTTAATTAAAAATACACCGATGTTACTATTTTTATTTTTGTATGACACGTCATATCTAATGCAATATGAGACTGGTTTAGTGGTTAGTGACACTGACCTGACTGCTACGCTGGAGGTCGTGGGTTCAATCCCCACTCAGGACAAATCTTTGTGTGATGAGCATGAAGCTTTGTTCTGTGTCTGGGTGTAATTTATCTATAATATGTATGTATTTACAAAAAAAAATGTATAATAATATCAGTTGTTTAGTACCTACCCATAACACAAGCAAATATAATTGCTTACTTTGGGACTAGATGGCGCTGTGTGAATGTGGTAGAATATTATTGTTATTATATCGCACTCACAATAGAAAAGGGTAAGGTAATAAAATGAGAGACGCCTGTGGGCAATTTTGAACCTTATACTTATAAACAGTAGATGGAAATTGACGCAAAAAACAAATTTCAACTTGATACTGTCTTACATTGGTAGTGCGATATGTCTGTTAACCACCGTTGTGGTAAAATATCTCTAAACCCTTCAACAAACAATGCAACAGCTAGCCTAGCTAGGCTAGCCTTTTGGGTATTTTTCCTCAGGCATCTGATCTCAATCAGATATTATATTTATAGGAATTGCCTGTAAATAGAATATCTGGTTCTTTTTTTTATATTCAAAATATAATTGCTTAATTTGGGACTAGATGGCGCTGTGTGAATGTGGTAGAATATTATATATTATTATATTATAATAATGTGGGTCTGTTGACGACTGGTTTTCATGGCCTTCATATGCCAGGTCGGGAAATAACGGTATTGGGTGTTTCTTCATAAATATGCGCGGTAAATAGGAAAAGTCATACTAAGATAAATGTATATGTTAAACAGCAGCGTTTGTGTGTGTCAAGTTTGACGAGACCAAAAGGCTCGCTTTCTATTATATTGGACTAACATAGGTGGCGTAACTAAACTTTGGGGAAAAAGGTATGTTACAATGTTATTTTATTTAAAACTTTGAATTCAAGACCACAGACACAATAGAAAATATTGTTTGTCGAACAACAGTGTCCGACAAAAAAGCCGAGCGAATGTACACTGGCATGCAAATCATGCGGTTTAAGTTCGTTTCTTTCGGGCAGTACCAATGTAGATTTCACTTTGTGCGATATAATTATATGTACAGTCGAGTTCATTAATATATTGGCACCATCATTAGATATTTTTGTTGAAAAGGGTGACTACAACTTATTGCAAAATACATACAGCTTATTTTATTGAACTATTCACATGAGGACATTATTTGATCCATAGGTTCTATAGTATTTATTGATCTTTTCAACGCTCACAATATTTTGAATCCTTGATGGTGCCAATATATTAATGAACTCGACTGTACTAGTCAAGTGACCTACCATTTAATAACGGTAAAGGAAAACATCGTGAACTACGAGTACATGCCCGACTTTCATTATAAAGAGTTTTTAATTAATATAGATAATAATAATAAAACTATATAAAAAATAAATCAAAAGGAAAAAGTGAACAAAATATTAAGGGAGTGAAGTTGTTACGCGCTCGTGATGCCCCTGGTGTTGCAGGCGCCCATAGGCTACGGTCACATGACTAGTACCTACATACAAATACCACAAAGTGAAATCTATATTACTCTACGCGGTCCGAGTTCGATTCCGACCAGCAGTACCAATGTACTGCTGGTCGGAATCGAACTCGGACCGCGTGTTTAGCATGCCGGTCACTTATCCATTCAGCCACCATTCGTGGCACTAAAAGAAATCAATTATCATTAATACCTAAACCGCAAACAGCAACGAAAATAAATCAGAGTATTATTATAAATTCAGTACACGATTTCAGGAGAGCAAGCGTCCACCTTCGGAATGCCCATTAATAAACTTTTTGGATTCATTTATGTCTTATGCGATTCGAATAAATTACTCTGAAAACATAAATTTACAGTTTAAAGCTACAATTTTCCACTGTTTCGGCGCTCGGTATAGAAATTGGTTTATTATAACTTAGGAGAGCTTTCTGTGTCCGTCAAAGAGATATTTCTGGACTTGTCTTCTGGTAGCAGCCTTAGGAAGTCCAATTACGAGGCTTTAAGTGTGCACGTTCCGGGCATCATCGATTTTAATTTTATATCATTGTATTGAATGAGGAAAAAATAATGTTCCATAAATAATTTCGTTATATTAATAATAATAATTTATTATTATTAATATAACGAAATCGCTGTGCTAACGTGGGTTCGATTCCAATATGAGATAAATATTTGTGTAATTAATTAGATATTTGTTTCGAGTTTGGGTATATTTTGTGTCCATTTGTGTTTTTAGTTTTTCATAAGAAAAATAGATAAAAAATATAAGTAAAGATTTTCCTTTTCACATTAGTAAAGTAATTTTTCAGGAAAATTCTGGTACTAGGTTCGACGTGTTAAAATATATATATATATAAATATACACAACCTTTATAGGTTAAAATATAATATTGTGTATCTTACACATAATATTATTTGTGTACCTATAATATAACAAGATTTTAGTTCAAAAAAGTTTAACAGTAACTTTGGCTTTGATAACATCATGTCTAGAATGAGAAATGAAAGTGGATGATTTATTCAAGCTGTCAAGAAGGTCCGATGGGTCGGAAATACTTGTCTCAGAAACTGTAACGCACTGCCGTGACATGGGACGACTAACCGTGCCTCTTCACTCGTGATATAACTATGTGGAGAATAACTGTTTGTTTGTATTTGTAATTATGTTATAAGGGTTCGGGACGGATGGAGAAACTATAAATGTATTGTTCATGTTTAGTAGCTTAGCTATATAGCATTGCGTTGTGCCTTTTTTCTGCGAAAAAAGAGGCAGAGGTGCATCATCGATTTGTTAGGTTCTTTGTAACAGGGGGCATACCAGGCACATATCCATTTTGTCAGTTTATATAAAGATAAAAAACGTGGTTGTAAAAAAAGAATCTTAAATTAATGATTTTTTAATTTTCTAACATTAAAAACAATCTGTAAAAATACGGCGTTAAAAGAATGAATTCCTCGAAGAGCAGCCAGTCGAATAGCACCTACGCGAATAGCATGTAACATATTCCTCAAAGAGCACCTATCAATATTTTTTCTAGGTGCTATTATAATTTAAATTTTATTCCTCGAACACCTATGACTTTTTATAGACTTTTGGTTGTATTTGGTGTATGTATTGAAGTCTAATATTATTTAGTAGGTAGATAATATGTTGTCTATAATATTGAGTTATACGATATAATCTATTGATTACATATCTTGACAGTAACAAGGAAAGAAGGAACGGTAATTTGTAAAATAAAATTTGAGAACAAAGAAACTTTTTGAATAAACATCCATACAAAATTGACTTCCATCGTAAACTTTGCAATATAAGCTGTTTGAAGTAAACGCCCATTAGCCCATTTAACTTTCCTGCTTTAATAATATCGAAATTGTCTGTTGTATTTTTACCAAAAATTGCGTCATTTTTGAATGAACCGAAATTATATTACAATGGTCACGGTAAAGCGAAATTTCGACTAATAACGGAATAAAATAGATACCGAATGCTTTTACATTCGATATTAATTCTGGAATATTGGGACCTGGATCCTTATACAGGGAACCTTAATTTCGAAGACGCCACATCGACGGCGACCGAGTTACATTGAATCGTCGAAATTCATTGCAATTGAATATCTAAATGTTAAAATTAGAGAACTATTCAAAGAGAATTCTAGAAATTTGGCGACACTCAGTAAAATATATGTAATTTTTGTATTTTGTGGCGCTCGAACACTACCCAGCATTTATCTGTTTGCTAACCTTTCTATAGGATTCTATTTGACTAGTTTGTTGCTGGCTTCTTCAACATTCATCAATCATTTCATGCATTCTCGTTCTATTATATTCACTGATCATTATTAACATTAATTACTTTCAAATTTTCATATTACCTTACCAAAAGCTTAAAAGAATACAACGGGATTAATATTACTTTATCCGAAAGGTAGACAGCTTTCATAGCCATCTACTTCCCTCAAACAATACCCGAAAAATCGTGTATTATCTTTTTTTATTCGTCCATTACTGCGGATCAAACGTAGATGGGGAATTACAGGAACATTGCGAAAAGAATATTACTTTTGTTAAAAGCTAAACGAAAAATATTATTCGAAGTTAAATTGAATTCAAAGGGCGCTTGTCGAGTTCGATTGTTCCGTGCACTTCAGGTGTATTATTTACTTCAACGCGAATCAATTAAAATAACACAAGTCCAATATATTTTTGTTCATTTTTCTGGAATGTGCTATTTTTATTTACTTTAAAAATACGTTGAGTGGTATTAAATATAAATATGAATACCACACGAAATTACGCGCTCTACCCGCTTTTGCTTGACGTTTCGATTAAAGACTCTACTCGGAATTTCGTCATTCGAAAATTCGACGTCAATATCGTTGTCAAATATGTAAGAAATAAAATAAGTCACTGTCGTTTTTAAACTTTTCTAAACGCAAATCGAATACCATAATTGCATATGGCCGGCCCGGCGTCGATTAAAGCTGGCTGTTAGCAAAAGAAAATAAGCTAATGTATAATCGCTTAAATTTTAAGTGAGCGCTTCTACAAGCGCTTATTATGGTCCTGAGGAAGTTCCTTGCGCTCATCGAATTGGAAGCCTTTTGGCGACTTGATAGATTCCAAAACCGAGGCCTGTTTCGCGCCCATTCGCTAAGTACCCAGTAGTAGTTACCCAGACACATGTTCCTTTATCCGCAAACTACAGGGTAGTTAAAGTATGACACCGTTCATTCTAGGCGAAGTACTAGTCAAGTGACTTACCATCTGCCAACGGTGAAGGAAAACATCGTGAGGAAACCCACATACCCTAGAAGAAATTCTATAAGTATTTCTGATCCACCAACCCGCACTAGGCCAGCGTGAGTGGATTATGGCCTAAACCCTCTCAGCTCTCTAGTTAGAAGAGAGGAGACCCGAGCCCAGCAGTGGGACTTAATAGGTTGCTGATGATGTTGATGATAACATATTTATTTATTTTGTTGGTATGGTTTCGATGTAGAATATATTTTATCACGTTCTTATACATTTTAGTTTCAGGCCATAAATATAAGGTTTATTAGGTTATTGGTTTACTTAAAGCCAGTTATTTTGGATTAGAGGGCAGACAGTCTAGCCGGCTACATTAAATTTCATGTCGTAGGTACTATATATATGAACATTTTTAAGTTAAGATTGAAAAAGTTATGGGGGTTTTTAATTTTATGCCGGTCTCCTTGTTGAAAACACGGTTTTTTTTTATTACATACTTATATTTTTACGTATAAATTAATGTGTGTACATTAATTTTTAAACTACTTATTTAATTTTAAGAGTCTACCGACTATATTAAAAACTATATGCATATAATGAGCACATGCAACGGTATCGAAGTTAGTACTTTTACATGTGCAATTGTGCACATACATATTAGCAAACTAATTTAAGCTCTAATTTACAATAATAAAGCACAAATTTACCTGAAGACGTTCGTGGAATGACATACATACGAACGTAGTTTTAATGTAGTATTTACAATATTAAGTGAAGTTTTATTTTGAAAACAACATTTAGAATTCTGAAACAGACGTCAGACTCAACTCAAGTATAATCCTTTTACTATGAACAGAGTTATAATAAACCAGAAGGCAAACAAAATGATGGATCTTTGTAATTTGTTTGGCAATAATACATCATTCTATCAAAATATTGTCTAGGTTTTACACGGTTCAGTGAGTGATAGATGCCTGAATGTATTATTACGACGGCCCTTATTAATTCTGTTTAAATTAATGTAATGAAAGAACATTCAAAATCTCAACAAGTGTGTTTTATAAAAAAAAAACAAGTGCCTGCTTTTGTGACGCAGCGGCATTGTGTACTACTAGTGGTTTCAGGTTCAATCCTCAGGTCGGGCAAAAAACATTTTTGAGCTACCTGGTCAATGGTAGTGGTAATAGGCTCGCTCCCTATTAAGAAAATAACGCCTTGCAAGTTTCAATGTGTTATTTGCATATAAATAGAACTGTAAACACGATGATTTCGTAACTATATGACTGGTCTGTTGGTCTAGTGGTTAGTGACCCTGACTGCTAAGCCGGAGGTCGTGGGTTCGATCCCCACCCGGGACAAATCTTTGTTTGATGAGCATAAAGGTTTGTTCTGTGTCTGGGTGTAATTTATCTATAATATGTATGTATTTACAAAAAAAAAAATATTTAAGTAGTATATCAGTTGTTTAGTACCCATAACACAAGCATAATTGCTTAATTTGGGACTAGATGGCGCTGTGTAAATGTGGTAGAATATTATTATTATTATTATTACACACTTTTCACCTAATTCTAAATTTCGACATTGCCATTCCTCAGTATGAACCCTCTTAAGATTACCTCATTCTAATAACCGATCGAAATTCAAATGCCAATTAATAACGGTGATTCCATAATCACAAACGTTAATACGAAGTGCGGTTTCAACTGAGTGAGCAAGTAAATTGAATTGGATAACAATTACTACTACATACGGTCCACTTAACTCCCTCTTCGCTTAACCACAGCCCCAAGATGGTAGTAAAATTATAGTATAGTTTTAGATACAACCAATTCAATCTAGTGGGATTGGATAAATTTTATTTTATAAATGGAATGATATGATGTCGTGGCGATCATTTGTTTTTACTATGATAAAAAATCAGGATACTATAAGTTTATTGCTGTAGTGACGTCGAAGTAAAAATCAGAGAAACATACGTTTGTATTCTAAAAAATATTCTAAATTATTTTTTATATTTTGTGCAATAACAATTTGTACAAAATTTCTCCATTTTTATGGTCTGGTTATAATTAAGATATTCGTTTACCTAAAGATACAGATAAGATACAAATTACTTTTGCCTGTACACCTGGCCATATTATTTTTTATATTTTTGGCAGAAAAAAGGTATATACGTATAGCAGACATCTGCACACTGCCGCACACTCATAAACCTCACACCAAAATAAAATCGTCACAGAATCCTGAAATAAAATAACTATGATATATAAATAAGAGACCGAAATATTTAGCGGAGTCAGCCAGATAAGATGTAAAAGCAGGTTAAATTTTTGATTAACTAAATACATATTATTTTCTAGGAAAAATGATTGGAAACCTGATACGACACGAATAGAATAGAACACATAGAATGAAAGATAGGTACGGGTAGTGTCGTATCAGGAGATGAAAGAAATAGCCGGAAAAAGAGAGAATTGGAAATTACTCCACCGACAAGAGCGCAGCTCTTAAATAAAGAGAGAGAAATACATATATTTAGTTAGTCAAAAACTTGCCCTAATAGAAAATAAATTAATTGTATAAAAGAAGCTAATAGTAGGCACTAGAGTAAATACACGCTTTGTATTCTGATCGCAGATGTGTTACTCCGATATTATCTGACTTGAGACTCTAAAATTTTAGACCCTACGCATGCTTGTCGCCAGAGGAACATAAAAATAAAAGTAATCTCTTTAAGTGTTACAGTCTAAATAAAATAAAATGTACGAAAAATTCAGTGTGCTAGCTTCTATTTCGTTCATATTCGATAAAATTCTTTTTCAGCGTCTAATCTAATTATCTAAAGTCTAAAGTCCACTAGTTATGGTATATAGTTTATTATCCAAAATCAAAATCTCAAGACTGGAATTTCATAATAGAAAATCTCAATACTATTTTCACTCGACTCGGGAATAGAACCCCAGACCTCTCGCACAGCAGGCGTATACACTTCCCGCTGCGCCAATGAGGCAATATTATATTTTATCATACGTCATTCATAGCGCATCTATTGTTTGTTGAAACACACCTTAATTTCGTCTCCACTTGGTGAAGTTTCAGCCAACAACCAACTCGAGGAACTTCTTCTTTTCTATATTTTAAATTGAATTTTAAATATAGAACAGCCTTGAGTTCTATAAGGGTTGGACCACACCTAGCCAAATTATTTTTCTGTTTCTATCCATTTCACTCACTTCTTGCTCAGAGCCGTCATTTTACTAAAGAGAGAATAAAAGAGGGAATGCGACCGCACGCGGCCGAATCGATGATGCGTTTAACTCTCTTTCTTTATGTCACTCTAGTAAATGCGACTCAGTGTGGGTAGATGTGGCACAAACCTAAAGCATAATCGTTACTATATTGTTTGAACCACGTGTCATGTGGAGACGAGATCTTGAGCACGCGCGGTCACTCGCCGTGACTGCGGTCGCTTTTAGAACCCCTCCATTGGCGATTGTTTAACTTTGAGCTATACTCGCAAATATAAGTTCAAGTTTATGAATAT
The DNA here is from genome assembly GCA_905147015.1 of Laspeyria flexula. Classification (NCBI taxonomy): domain Eukaryota; kingdom Metazoa; phylum Arthropoda; class Insecta; order Lepidoptera; family Erebidae; genus Laspeyria; species Laspeyria flexula. The sequence goes on along the minus strand of LR989960.1, from coordinate 11,933,586 downwards.
ATTAAGAGTTTATTATTTAGTTTACGGTTATGTTGATATTTTAATTAATATATATTCCATGGTTTATATACCTTGAAGATAAATGAATATTTGTTAAATCTTTTTAGGCGGATTCCAAGTTATAGATTTAAGTTCAATGAATACATATTATTTTGATGACTGATAGTCAGAATGTAATGATTGATTATGATACTTACTTGTATATTTATGTCTAAATAAACAGTGAAAGCCGTTAAGTAGGTATCAGTTGATCCAACATACTTTACGTTATTCTGTCAAAAGCTGTTGACAGCTAAGAACAGTTTGTATGCGAACATAAAATTACTGTTTTTGATTATTTTCCCATTGCACTAGTTAGAAACAAAACCTATTTTTATTTCAGCCTTGCAGTTAACTTCAAAGCTTATGAAATGATCGGAGTCACGAGTCAACGCGCGAACCGCGTCAGCTATTTTGAAGATTAACCCTTGAGCACGCCCGATCACTCACCAACGCTCAATTTTGGCCACTTCTTCGGCCAAAACCTTTTTTGTATAATTATTGAGAAATATAACATTATATTATGAGGAACTTGCTGTGTCAGAAACTCATAACTTCATAAATTTGCTATTCATTAAAGCTGGATATTGTCGTAAAGAAGAGGCCGAATTTTTGTATATCAATTTTATTGTTGTAATTTGAATATTCTATTGTAATTAATAGTAATACATAATAGTTTATGCAACTGTCATATATGAAGGGGTATTAAAACACGAGAGTCTGTATATATCTGCGATAATAGGTTGACTCGAGTGTTTAAATACCTAAGTTATATGCAGTTTCATACACTACTTTATCTTCACTCATAGGAAAAATTGAAATTAAACAAAGTAGATTGGTAACAAGGAAGTAATTTATTTGTACGCATGCGTGCGCCTTTTTTTCCATATTCAGCCTAAAACCATAGTTTAATGAATTAATAAAAAAAAAGATAACGGTACTATAATGAGTTCTTTTTTTAATTTTATGTATATGCGTTTAAAAGTGCGTCTATATAGAACCGTCTTTGAATTTGTAATTCGAATTTTTCGATTTGAGTGTAGATAAACTATTTTAATGTACAACATTACTACTAACAAAAAATATTATTCCACTTAGTAATGTAATGAAATATTTCAAAAATATTATATAAATCTAAAAATAGTTAAACAAAATTAACTGTGTGTAACAATTAAAATAATCATCAAATCAAAATAAAGTAAACAACAATTAAAATTTTATTCAACAATTTATTTTTAAATTATTACAATATTATGCCGAGTTCTGAAATTAATTAACTAAATGAGTTTTAAATAAACAAACCCACCACCACCCCATTCACCCTGACGTAGCCACACAAAAATTGCAAATATGCCTTGATCATGTTACCAACTGGCTGAAAAAATGGAGGATTAAGGCTAGCGCCTCAAAATCCATCCATGTCACTTTTACGCTGCGTAAAGGGAACTGTCCTGCTGTGCAGCTAGGACATTCCACACTCCCTCATCAAGACACGGTACGTTATCTCGGACTCCATCTGGATCGACGCTTAACGTGGAAATCGCACATCACAACCAAGAGGCAGGAACTCAAAATCCGATACAACAATCTGTCATGGATACTGAACAGAAATAGTAAGCTGTCTGTAGACAACAAACTACTCATCTACAAGAGTATACTTAAGCCTGTTTGGATGTATGGCGTACAACTGTGGGGCAGCGCTAGCAACTCCAACATTGGAATACTACAGCGAATGCAAAACATGATACTCAGAAGCTTAAGTAATGCCCCATGGTTCATTACTAACACCGAAATACACCAACATCTTGAGATGAGTACAGTGAAAGAGGAAATCCATAAATCTACAGAAAAATACCAAGGGAGACTCAAAAATCACCCAAATACACTGGCTGCCCAGCTAACAACGCGTAGCTACACAAAAAGGCTGAAACGTAAAGACATACTGGCCATATGAATCAATATGGTCTAAGCATGAGTAGATGTCTTTACTGAAAGACACACTCAATTTTGAATACCTCAAAACACACCTGCTTATAGCCAAGGCTGATTGCAGATATGACAAAGCAAAAAAAAAAAAAAAAAAAAAAAAAAAAAAAAAAAAAAAAAAAAAAAAAAAAAAAAAAAAAAAACAAAACCTTCACTGAGCCGAATTAATTCGAATTTTAACTTGGTAATAAACGTAACATCAACAACGTTGACAACAATAATTTTAAAGTACAAAATTAATATTGGGTTATATAAATGTTACTAATTAAAATTAACCTTTTGTTTATCATAATTTATAATAATATTAAGTAGAGTTTGTTTGTGTGGTTCGATTTTTTGGCGACTCCCTGCGTTCCATCGCAGTATTAAAATTTCGCATTTTAGACATTCTAAATCGATGATGATAAAAGTAGCTAGTCTATGGGGGGGGGGGGCTTTGTCGGACTCGATATCGCTGTTAAATGCTTGAAAGTGAAGTTTAGTAACTGTATTTAAATTTTCGATATCAAGATTTATTTTAGGCATTCAGGCTACGGTCGGTGGACAACAGTAGCGTTATTATAATAATATCATGTAAGTAAGTCAAGATTCTAGGAGCCCAAATTGGATTAGAATTTGTTTCATTTTTCCGCAGTTAAAATTCGCAATATCATCATCATCATCATCATCATTTCAGCCTATTGCAGTCCACTGCTGGACGTAGGCCTCTCCTAATTCGCAATATATATAAGTATAAATATCATGAGCACAATGTTTTTTTTCAAATTATTTTTTGTACCCTACGGTTTCTAGATGCTTGTGTATAAATGTACAGGAATAGCTGTTTTATGAGTATTCTTTTTTCGCTTTAACTAAGCCTTTTTTGGCATTGTAAATTCAGAGTCAGTGGTTTCCTTTTTTTATTAAATCGCTTGCTACCCCGACCGTTGTCAATATAAGAATCGGACCCAAATTTCTAAGAATCAATTAACTTACCTTAAAACAAGTTTTCGAATTCTTACCGATCTATTAACATGAAATATAAACAGAAAATGCGTCTATAAAAGCAAGAAATGTAATTCAATCAACTTCAGAAGTGAGATATACTATTGTAGGCCCTTTCAATCAATATATCATTACGTATTCACAATCAAAACATCAATCAAATCATTTCTAATGGCGCACAGTATGGCACCGTCCGATGACACGGTGACGTCATGTGTATGCTAAGATTATGTTGATGAATGTTCTTGGTGAAGGGGTTACTAATGATGATGTGTTTGGAGGTTAAGGTTAAGGTAAAGTCGTCCTTATTACAAGGACGTTGGGTTTGTTATATATTCTACTAGACTTTTAATGTCGTAAATCGCAATGGGATGAAGCAAATATGCCATGTCCGTCCATCCATCCATCATATAAATATGCTCCATGATTCATAAAAAATTTAAGGTCCACGATTACCTCAAAATACCATCAATAAAAGCGGAAATCAAGGCAATCACTGAAAAAATATAAAACAGACTGGAGGAACATCCAAATGAGCTGGCTATACAACTAACAGTAGACAACTGCACAGATCGCCTTAAAATGAGTAAAATCCTACACCTAGGCTATTTATTGATAGGCCCTTTAACATAAGAGTCGTGTAACCCGATGAGGCACAAACACTCACTAATCTAGAACCATACAACACATTTGCTCATAGTCAAACAGACTGATTCATCATCATCATCATCATTTCAGCCCATTGCAGTCCACTGCTGGACGTAGGCCTCTCAGACACGTGCCATAGCACTCTGTCCTCCGCCTTCCGCATCCAGTCAGAGCCAGCGACCTTTTTTTAGACTGATTGCAGAATATAAAATTACTAAAAAAAAAAGTTGTAGTTGGATAGCAAAATATTTATAATCCTCTTTTGTAGTTTCTTTCATGGGACTAAATCCTGAGATCAATATTTTAAAAAGTAAAATAAAAACATCTCTCCTCACTATGCGACTTGCGTTTGAGGTTGTATTAAATGTAAACAAGTAAATGTAATTAAAAAATTTAATAACCCGACTGCAAAAAATCAACAGAGAGCAACGCACTAAAAAGACCGTAAAATTATTATACCTGATTAAATGTAAATACATAACATATGTATTATTATGTAATCTCCTTTTGATTCTCTTTATTTTGATACACAAATGGATAGGTTTGGTTAAAAAAAAATTTAACTTTCCACAATTTGGCGTCGAAAACCCGCCGTTTAAATGTTTTTATTCTTAAAACCTATCTAAGGACACTTGGGTTTTCTAGACGAATCTAACGATACCCTAATTTTCAAAATCCATCCAGCCGTTTGGAAGATTTGTGGGAATAAATAAATTTAGAAACATACAAGATACGCGCGAAAAACAATACGACAGTCGGGTAAAAATAGGTTTGCAAAAATTTTTAGAATTGCGTGACAGTAAGTAATGTTTACAGCAATTATTTTACTATGAAAATAACGCCCTGTAAGTTTCCAATGTGTTATTTGCATTGAAAAAGAACTGTAAACGCAATGATTTCTTACCTTTCACGTTATTCTAAAAATTTTAGCAAATATATTTTAAAATATAGCGATTAAATAATAAAAATTTAAAACCAAGGAATTTTACACTAAATTGCCACTTTGGATGTAAATACGCTCTTAGTTTTTTTCACAAGTTTAATTTGATTTTCTTACTTGCTTCTTCTATTCCTATTTAAGTGAATTAGTTACATAACATTTATAGAAAGCAGAATTCATATTAAAGCATATACTAAATAATAATACAAGAGTTAATAAACTATCCAAACCCTAAATTGTTGATGTTCCCGGGCGAAAAAATGCCTATAACTATATAATTACTATCAAAATAATGCGATGGTGGGTGAATGGATAAGCGACCTTCGCGGCGTGCAAATCACGCCGTCCGAGTTCGATCTCGACCGGTAGTAGCAATGTGGATTCCACTTTGTAGAATTTATGTTCTAGTCAAGAGACTTACCATCTGCTAACGGTGAACGAAAATATCGTGAGGAAACCCACATACCCTAGAAGAAATTCTATGAGTATGTCTGATCCACCAACCCGCACTAGGCCAGCGTGTGTGGATTATAGCCTAAAACTCTCTCAGAACTCTAGATAGAAGAGAGGAGATCCGAGCCCAGCTGTGGAACATTAATGGGTTGCTAATGATGTATGATGACTATCAACATCATTATTACAATTACAATAAACCATAGGCTAGTCACCCGTAAAGTGTAATATAACTATCGAATAATTTGGTTTTTGTTATATCATAAAGCTTCATTGCGGTTAATCCAAACTACCAATAACGGGCTAATTGCTCGAAACACGTAGCCAAAGCTTGTCATGTGGTTCATTAAAACATACTTTGTGATAATTTTATCTCTACATTAATTATATTTATTACTACAGGTCGCGCGGGGCTTTGCTCCCGTCGTTCTTTATATGGCCACTGCTCAGCTCTTATTGGCCGTAGCGTGATGTTATATAGCCTATGTCACTCAGTGATAATGTAGCTTTCTAATGGCGAAAGAATTTTTGAAATCAGTCCAGTATTTTTTAAGTTTATTCACACAAGACAAGAGCACTGCGAGAAAAGGAAAATTCTAAACTAAACCCCTATACCAACCCCTCTGGCCAGCGTGGTATGGTAGGCTAAATTCCTCCACATAGTTTATAGTAGTGGAATGTTTATGGGTTGAAATGATGATGATGATTTTATATCTATCGTAATGTACACGGACTCAAGCCGACAAAAGCTGTCAAATTCTATAGATAATTAAATATTCTGTCTGAAACGCGAAGTGTTGGTGTCAGAGGGGTTTTAATGGGTATGCTGGCCTTCTGCCATCTTCAGACTAGCAAGCCCCGTATAACCATCCTGGTTCCCCCAAATGAGGCCGCAATTGTAAATTGGATTTCCCCTGTTCAAAAAAAATCTAACAGTAACGAACCGTGTCGCTATCGGATCGAGAGAATGTCACCAACAAAAATGTCAAGCTATAACTTGACATTTTGTTTTGAAATACAATGCTATGTCTATAATAAAGCCATAAATTATAGCATAAATTTATTATTATAGCCCCAACGTTGTATTTATCATTGTATTTCAAAATACTCCCGAGGAAAAAATACAATAGAAATATAAAAACAAACTGAACAACTCAAAATTAAGGGGAAGTGCTCTTCAATGATTTCCGAAGGGTTTTATGAGACTGGGTAGATACGTTATGTGCTTAATGTGGAAGAAATACTCTAACAATAGAGGGAAATCAGTTATGAATTCACCTGTCAACTTGAATGGAGTGTCGTCGACGGACCATTGTTATGTTGAAATGGATTTATTGTATTCAGATGTTGCAGCGAGAATGATTTTTCTATAAAATCAACAACACATTTTTGAAAAGCCGTGGCTTGATGATATTTGGGAGGGCTCAACGAGTTGGACTTTGAATACAGTTATGGAAGACCATAGATTTGAAAAGACTCAGCAGTTTTATCGAAGAATAAATATAGATATTTTTTTAAATTTCTTTTTTATAGTTTCGAAATATTTTGCGACCACTATGAATTATTAATTGATACAATCTTATGTTGGTTGCGTAGGTTACAAAATATACTAATGCACTTCTGGTTTTATAATTTTTGTTTAATACATGAAAGGCAATAGGCTGAAATTATGATGATGATAATGATGATAAAAAAGGACGCTTTCCAAGCTAAACTTTAGCTTATTCGCAATAATAAACTTCGTCAACGATTTAATTTTATCTATTTTTTTTTAATTTTAATAGTAAACCAAAATTAATTTTAAAAGAATCGTATTATCATCATATCAGTCCACAGACTTTCACTGCTGGACATTATCTAGGCCTTATGTAGAGGACGTAATATTGAATAGTTTTTGAACCTACAAAAATTTATTGTAATCAGTCTTGCAACCTGCGTTTGCATATGGCCCATTAGTAAGCGAACATAGGTAGGTCATCAGAAGTCACCTCAGAAAATTGCATTGTCGCATCGGAAAAATGACATATATAACGGCAAATACGATATTTTGATGGGATATCACAACGCAGTGACGTGACTTCAGCGTAATTTAAAACAATTCGTTGCACACCATAACAATAAAATATATTTATGGCACTCGTTCCATTTAACTGCCTCGGTGGCGCAGCGGGAAGTGTATACAACTGCTGTGCAAGAGGTCCAGGGTTCGATTCCTGGGTCGGGTGAAAATAGAAGGTATTGGGCTTTTCTATCATGGAATTCCAGTGAATATATCATGGAGTCCATTGAGATTTTCCCGAGAGGTTGGTAAACAAATGTTCCCGGTATATGACAATAGGCTCGCCCCCTATTTCATTGGACCAAACATAGCTGGAGAAATGTGGGTGTGAAACACCTCTGCCTACCCCTTCTGGAAAAAAAGCGTGATGCTATGTTCCATTTAAAAAATCTCCAATCCAGTTTAATTTTTGAATCATTTCCCTCAGTTTATACTAGAGTGGAGCATAAATTACGGAGTCAAAACTACACGGGCTCTTACGTAAGAAGTCTGAATGCAATTTGTTTGAATTTAATGACAGTTGTTGCCTACACGAGTGAATTGTGAACAGTTACGAAGCTATTGTTTTGTTCTCGCAATTGAAAACTCTAGAAGAAATTGTTCAAGTCTCGTTTCAAATTGAATTTGTAAGTTGGTCGTTTGAAATGCGAGTTGTTTTAGAAAATGTTGATTAGATTAACGTGTTTGTTAGAAAGTGGCTATGGGCATTCGTGCGAAATGTGTGAATACATGTTGACTTTATTAACAAAGAATATTATTATGAGCATGATAAGTAATGTTAATATGCTTTTATTTTAATTTATTATTTTGTTATTAATATTTATCTTATTACTGCAGGTGCTATGATTGCATTATTCAAATCCAACACATTATTCATCAAAAAAATCTGTATCACAATTTTTGCTCGTTTTGCTGTCATAAGCTCTTTTAAGATATATAATAGCAGTGTTTTTACTTTAGCTGTTTTTAAAACTTGGAGTCGGAACAAAAATTCGCTTCTAATAAATGAATATAATAAAAAATCAGCTTTAATTACCCGACTGTCAGGACGGGTATTGTTTTTCGCGCGTATCTTGTATGTTTGTAAATTTCTTTATTCCCACGAATCTTCCAAACGGCTGGATGGATTTTGACAATTAGGGTATCGTTAGATTCGTCTAGAAAACCCAAGTGTCCTTAGATAGGTTTTAAGAATAAAAAGACTTAAACGGTGGGCTTTCGACGCCAAATTGTAAGAAGTTAAATTTTTAAAATATAGTTCCATAATAAAAATTTAAAACCAACAAATATGCCACTTAGGATGTAATTAATGCAAATAATTTCGATTTAAAACCTGTTAATTGTCCCATTTTTTTCAACGATGTCGTGGTAGGTATGTTAGGTATATACCTAAGGATCTATTCTACCTTGACACAATAAAAGAAAGAAATAAAACAAGAAATCCCAGTTCGGCAAACACTCAGTTACTAAACACAGTTCCTCACCTACACTTGTTGTTTTAGTTCCAATTTTCACATTGAACAAATAAGGAAGGCCGGGAGGAAAACGGAATGGGACCAAATCAAAACTCTGATAAATGTTTTTCTATCCTCAACACAAAAGTTAAGTGATCATTATATTCTTTATATAAAAATATTACTAGTGTATAATAGAAGATATTATTCTATAAATAGAGAAATATATTAAATTGTTTTTGGAGTGCTTTGTGTTTCTTTATCGATCTTCTTCTTATCTTCTTATCGTGTGGGCTTGAGGCAGACCCTGGTGTTGGAATTTATCAAGTCGCCCAGAAGGCCTCCAAGTTGACTTAACGACTACCACATTAAGTGGTAACCGGGACCAATGGCTTTACGTGCCTTCCAAAGCACGGAGACGCTCGAGAATGAAATTGCCACAAACGGTCACCCATCATGGACTGACCTTGCTGAGTGTTGCTTAACCTCGATGATCGTAACGAATATCTTAGTACCACAATACTACGAGCAACTCGCTTTAAATAGTGCCTGTTATTTTTTATCGATTTTTATCGATGTTTAGGTATAATAAGGTTTTATGTAATTTAACCTAAGTACATTTTGATTGATCTCTAAGACCCGTTAAATAAAAAAATTAAAAAAATATTTATTTTATTCTCACAGTACCAAAAAATAAGATAAAAATATAATATCTATTGTATCTTAACAAATTACTTACTAAAACTACTACAAGCTACTGACATAATAAATACAATAAAACGTGTGTGTATACACGTGTTTACGTTTTTTTATCGTTCTTCTAAACAAATAAACATTTGATCCTTTATACATGTTTATATTACATAATGAGCCATTGAAAATGACTAACAGGCACTATTTATCTTATAAATAACAAAAATGATTTATACATTTTCAAAACATTATTCATTTTTAGGTCAAACCTTCAACTGTCGCTAAAAGCTCTTCAACTTTGGTGGATGTTTATATTCAACGCGTATTTCCAAAATTATCTGAGTAAACAAAACAAATTACAAGTTCATTTATATCACTGGCTTGAACGTGAGAAGGTTGACATTTTCGTAATTATATAAACGTCTCAACTAATTAATATGGGTACAACTTAACTTGACTTCTGGTTAATTCAATTTAAAGATATAAAATAACTGAAATGAAATGAAATATGCTTGTTTTTTTTTTCTGGCGGAAAAAACTTCTAGTATTATTATGAGCCGTAGGAATATGTACTTGTTTGATATCGTAATTAAAATTATTTATTTTTCCTTCGTAAAATTTGATATTGCCTGCATTTTACATATTTTTCATTTATGGGTGATAAAGTGATCAATAAAATAATTAGTAATTTTATATAAGAAAATAAAATAAAAGATACGTTATCTACATAGCACGTGGTATTAGGCGAAAAGGATTCCAATGCTTAACATTATCGAAATCGAATCTAAAAACTATCTGCAATAAATTATTCAGAATCACTTTATCTTCAAGAAATTTATTTTGTTATAAGGCGAATTTCCATTGCTACATATTTATAATAATATAATAATTATTAAATTATCGTGTTAATTGTTTAATTGATGATATTAAGTCCTGATTACCATTATATGGGAAAATATTGACAAAAATATACATAATAAACTTAAATTAAAAATAATTGTAATGCATAATTATTTTTTGGATACGAGTGTATCCAAAATACAGTTTTAGCTTCACTAAAAACCACAAAATACGTCGTAGTCTTGCACAAATACTTTATTGCATTTTAATTGCAAATTCATTACAAATTTGTAAAAACGAGAAGAAAGAAACCGCAATGACGTTCAATGGCCAATCCAAAAAGATGGCATTGACCACCAGTACAAAATGAACTTCATGGGCTCAAAAAACGTGCTCAGTCAAAGGAATGTCCTGAAACACGTGATGTTTTTTAAGGTTCTTTATAAGTTGGTTGAATTGAACTCTGTTTTGTGAATTTTACGTTAAAAGAGTCAGCCCGTGTGTGAAGTAGCAAGCACTTCAAACAAAAGAAAGAACTCGGCAAAAACTGGACATTTGGCGAGATTCCCACATCCTATACATAATTAGTTGACAATGGTTCGTTGCTTTATTTACAAAAGTTTGGCAATTACTTTGTCCACCAACCAGTGAGAATTTATGGCTTCTATAAATATTATTTAATTTTTTATTCCTATATCCTCCAGAAATTGATTTTGTTATATTTTATCGGATTTTATGGCATAATTAACTTATTTGTGATTTAAAAAACAAATGAAATTTACAATTATTTTGAGACCTTTTTATATCAAGCAAAGTACGTACGAGTTTTCAGCCATTAAATTTACTTATTAATTGTGTGTTCAATATACCGTAGTCTTATTTTAATAGGTATTATTTTAAAATGGTTTTTTAAACAATTTATCAAGACATAAATGAATCTGCAAGCGAAGCAATCATCCACTGCATAAAAGCACATTAAACTTTATAAATTTCACAATTTTATGTTTCTATGCAAGCTAAATTTACTTGAGTCTTACAGTTAAGACCAATATAATTTTCATATCTTAAGTTATTAAACGCGCGTATCTAACGTGCACATATGCAGAGGCAATAAAATTTAAATCCTTAGATGTTAAATATTATAATCTGGTAAAATTTAACTTTGCTTTCTAAGTTTAAGTTAGTCTGATACGTGTTAATGCTTTCATTATTAAGTATAGATATTTGTTTAAATTTATTTCAAATATGTAGGGTATTTTAATACAATGGTACATAAAATGATGAAATTCAAACCTTTGTTATTTTTTAGATTGGAGGTAGTTGAGCCTTTCTAGAATTATTGACCTGGTCTAACAAGGTAGTGTGTCCAGTGTATCGGAATTCATCAATGTTAATGTTCCAGGTATATTGTCAAAGTCGTGATATTATTATTTCACTAGTGAAATCGTGAGGAAACCCAAATACCCGGGAAGAAATTCTATGAGTATGTCTGATTCACCAACCCGCACTATGCCAGCGTGAGTGGTGTGAGGAGCGTGGATTATGTCCTACATCCTCTCAGCTCTCTAGATAGAGGAGAAGAGAAAGCGGGATTTAATGTGTTGCTGATTATGATGATGCCGTTATATTGATACTAGCTGACCCGGCGTACTTCGTACCGCCATAAATAAAAAAAAATCGTTATAAAAAAAAAACGCGCGGATCCTAGGTCTATGGTATTTTTGTATTCTGCTACTATACTACCTTGATACTGCAATGTATTTACTTTTCTACGTAAAATATTTTATTTCATATTTTACATTTATTTTTATTAGTTTATGACTTTAGCGACCATAAATACATACAATGATAATTCACTGTCAAATGTCAAATTTTAGACCGAAAATAAATGGCGCGAATACATAAAAATGGCGCGCGGATCCTAGGTCTATGGTATTTGTATTCTGCTACTATACTACCTTGATACTGCAATATAATTATTTATTTACTTTTCTACAAAAAATATTTTATTTCATATTTTACTTTATTTGATAATTTTACTACACAATTGTCATAATATATTCTTTGAATTTACTGGTGAATAATTAGTAATATATTCAAGTAATGAGGTTGTATAGTAAGCAAAAAGAAAAAAGAGATCTTTGATTTCTTTTTAATCTGTCATACTGAATTGTCATTAGACGTTGATAAATATAGTAATATACATACACAAAGTTGAAAGGATGAATGTTTGTTTGTATATTTGATAATTTTAACCAAAAAGACACGGGATGGATGTTTAGAAAGATAAGTAATATATAATCAATCACGTAATATTGGTTATGTTTAATCTGAAGTAATTATCTGTGCTTAGAAAATATTGGCCGAAATTTCCCCTCTAAAAGTGAAAAGTTGCTGTGGTCACAGGAACAAAATAACAGGTAAGCGAAGTCACGGGTGACATACAGTATTATTATAAGATTTTTGGGATTATATACATTTCATTTAATATCGTAATAACTTTTAAACTATTTGTCGAAATAACTTAGTGTAAACGACAAAAATTATCTACATTAAATGACAAAAGTGATAAAGGTATTTACATTCCTAGGAATTAGTTTAATACCATGAATTTTTTCACTTTAAATGCAGTATCCGATTTAAATGTATTTCTTGCTCACTATTCTCTCTATATCGACTTCCACATAAAAGATAGGCATATGCTGTCGCGGACTTTTTTTTATAACTATTTAAGAGTAACAATTCCTCCATACATTGTCCTTATGTAAAACTAACGGTTTACGAAGAGAAATCAGAAATAGCTATAAGATGGCAGATTTTTCTCCGACTTACTTTACATTTGTTCTCATGGGTTAGCCAATTTACGCGATATCTAGATAAAATATAGCCTATATGTTATTCTGATGTATATGGTAAATTATTGCAAAGTTTCATTGAAATCTATTCAGTGGTTTTTTCGTTTACTGGTAACAAACATCCAAACATCCAAACATCCAAACATCTAAACATCCAAACATTCTTACAAACTTTCGCATTTATAATATTAGTAGGATTGTCTTACAATATCAATATAGCGGCCCCGTGAAATTACACTAGGTATATTATGAGTGGAGTTGGTGGTGGGAGTGGTTGAGCGTCCTGTTTGGTTACTTCTTTTTACGCCATTTGCTAAACAATAATAATAAAACATTTATTATTAAAACATAGTTTTAAGTAATTTTTTTTTTAAAGTCAATTGAAACGTGTGGCCGCCAACCTTTAGAAGTGAATGAAATCTCAGATACAGTATTATTGAGTGAAAACAAGTGCAAGGTGGCACGCGAAGATTTCTACATAGACCTAAGAAAATATTATAGTGGCCAGTCTGATATAACCAAAAAACTGGGGTCGAGCAGTACGGAATATTTGTTACTGAAAATATGGCCTTGTTGAGCAGCTCTCACATAGTTGACTGCCATTGATTTTAAACATTTTCCCTCGGATGACAGTTACAGTTGGCGTAGATGACGACGTTGGAACGAAATGCGTTGGAACAAAAGTTTTAACTAAAATCATCCAATTATTAATCATAGTCACAACTTAATTCTATTTGATAACTTGATAAATTTAGAATGAACTTGGAACCATTTGAAATTTATCTTAATTGTCTTCAATTATAATCACGGAATATCTACCTGAATTCACAAGAACAATCCGGAATCGTCGACATTTAGAACCGAACTAAGATTTCCTCATCTGTACTAATTACAATCGCCATTCCCAAAGGTAACATTAAATTATCAACAGCCCCAAAATTAGTAGAAGTTGAAAATGTTGAGTACCTACTGCCGTAGAACAAAGTCAGAGAATAACAGTACTATATTCGTCCTCTGAGGAAAATAAAAGTGATTAATATGTTTGGTTTGCAGATAAATTTTGTTCTGATTAGGCAATCTGGGTCACGATCAGAACAAAATATATGTTGTTACTTTCTGGGACAGTTAGATCCATAAGGCTCGGACTTCATCAAAGCACACACTAGCTGCTGTGCCTGCGACTTTGTTTCACGTGTAATTACCAAAAGCAAATTACTTTTTTTATACTATAATTTTAGAAGTCTTCTAAAATATGTAAGTTAAGTGTGTCTAAGTTACTCCTTATTACATCAGCTATCTGCCAGTGAAAGTCCCGTCAAAATCAGTCCAGCCGTTCCAGAGATTAGCCGTAACAAACAGACAGAAAGACAAAAATAATTCAAAAAGGGTTATTTTTATGGTGTACTAGCTGTGCCCGCGACTTCGTTCGCATGGACAACTTATCCCGCATTCATGGGGTTTTAATTTTTTTTTACGGAACCCTGATATTTTTTCAAAACCAAAGTAGCCTAAGTTACTCCTTGTGACATTAGCTATCCGCCAGTCCCGTCAAAATCGGTCCAGTCGTTCCAAAGATTAGCTGGAACAAACAGACAGACATAAAGACAGACAAAAATTGTAAAAAAAAATATTTATGTATATGTACCGTATACACACACATTCAAATGCATGTAGTAAAAAGAGGTTTTTTTATTATTACAAACAGACACACCAATTTTATTTGTTTGAGATATTGCAATTCTATTACATTGGCGGTTCATTCTCGTCTTGCCTCCACTTGGAATTCAGAATGTAAGTGTTCTTTTTAAATTGCAGATATTTGTAAACAGATTTGTAAAAACGGTCTAAGTTTGAGATTTAAATTTTTTACATTAAAATTTTATATATTTATCAATTTTGTCCTGACAACTGTTTTCCTGTATGTCATCTTTCGATGTTAATTAATGAAATATTCGCTAATTGGTTTATATCTAAATGTACATCGTGAAGTAAAATGTCTATCGATTGTCGTGGACTTTTATTACAAAAACGGTCGTACAATTGAATAACTATTGCAAAGTTATCCTATAAATGTGAACCCACAAACAGTCATGTAAGAAGTTCCCTCAGGTTGATTCTTACAACATACGTGTTTGGCTTTGTGTGGATTAGGAAGGTTTTAGATTTGCGTTTTTTCTGCTCAAAAAATAGCTGTAACTAATACGCGTTACTTCACTTAAGTGTCTATAATAATTTTGTTGAGATTAGTATGAAAGTTTAGATTTTATTGATGATTTATTTACAGTGTTTCATATATTTTTAAATACTTTTTAGGGTTCCGTAGTCAACTAGGAACCCTTATAGTTTCGCCATGTCTGTCTGTCTGTCTGTCTGTCTGTCCGTCTGTCCGTCCTCGGTTAATCTCTGTGACCGTTAGCACTAGAAAGCTGAAATTTGGGACCAATATGTGTATCAATCACGCCGACAAAGTGCTAAAATAAAAATTGGAAAAAAATGTTTTATTAGGGTAGCCCCCCTATATGTAAAGTGGGAAGTGTTTTTTTTTTTTAATTTTAACCCTAATGTGTGATATATTGTTGGAAAGGTATTTAAAAATGAATAGGGGTTTACTAAAATCATTTTTTGATAATGTCAATAATTTCGGAAATAATCGCTCCAAAAGTAAAAAACAAAGCGTCCCCCCCCCTCTAACTTTTGAACCATAAGTTTAGAAAATACGAAAAAAATCTGAAAAGTAGAACTTTATAAGGACTTTCTAGGAAAATTATTTTGAACTTGGATGGAAACAACAGATGGAAACTGCAGTTAACCAATATAATTTGGTCCCTGAATCGTATGAGCGCCTATACAATCCAGAGGTCAAGTTTCATTTGCCCGTATTTTTTTTTTAACTTCGTTTACATAATAATATATTTTATTATCCTGAACGTATCTTTTTTCAAACAAAAAAATAATTATTAAAATAGGTTCTCGCAATTCAAAATTACCATCGAAAACTTCTGGCACGTCTAACGGACGGGAAACTACGGAACCCTACACTGAGCGTGGCCCGACACGCTCTTGGCCGGTTTTTATATAATATTTAGTCACGGAAAATTTATATTTTAATAGATGTTTAATTTCGTGCTAAAGCATTTCAGCTACGTCAGACAAAAAGCTAACAATAAATGTGAAAGTAAATACAATGGAAAATACAAATACAAATAGATTGCTGCAAACTGATTGCCCAGTTATGTTAAGCTCTTATACCCAGGACATTATTGCTGTACGTGACTTTAAGCGATAAAAGCACTTAATGATGATAGCGGTTGAGTTTTGCTCACGCCATGGAAAGAGAAATGTCACCTAACTACAACATTGGCCAAATATTTGTAAATGAAATCTAAAAACTTCTAGCAATCAGGTACCTACAGTCTTTTTAAGAATTAAAATCAATATTGAGTCAACAATTATGAAAGTTACATATATGGGAATTCTTTTATGTATTTACTAACATCATTATCATATCTGTGTGTGTGTGTGTGTGTATCCGCTGTGGCGGAAACTAGGTGAGGCCCATGTTTAACAGTGGACGTCATTGGGCTGATATGATGATGATGATTATCATATCAGCCTAATGACATCCACTGCTGGACATACGCCTAACCTAACTTCCACCACAGAGAACGACTTTATGCTGCCACTTACACACTTACCAGTTCGTCGGTACATCGTGGGGGGTCGTCCTACACTACGCTTTCCAATACGTGGCTTCAGTTGAGAACCTTTTTCCCCCATCAATCATCATTTCTGTGATTTTTTTCATTCATGCATTTGGTAACAATGAAATAGAAATTTAGCTGAACTTAATATTGAGATTGCAATCTTCAGAACTAGTATAGCATTTTATTGGAAAATTTGAAAAAATAAATATAATATAAGTAATCTGTTTATTTAAATTCTTCTCTAATCTTTATTCTTCGCCAAGCTCAATATTGTATTTTTACTTATTTCAAATTACTTAGTTTCTCTATGATTTCTAATTTTTTTTTCTAATGTTACGTATCATTATTTAAGTAAACCAAAATAATAATTAAAAATTAAACCTTGGTAAACATCATTGCATGTTTTAATAAAAATCAATTTAAAACCAGCCGACTAGATCGTTTGATCTAATTGATTTGATGTTCCAAATGAGTTCAAAATTCATACATATTTGAATTGAAACGAATGTAAACAATTTAAAATTAATTTGGGATTTTGCAATTAATGTTGATGCGATTGAATATGCGATGAATTTTGGAGTTCGGCGTATTCTCTTGATTCACTTGGCGCATTAAAAAAACATTTTTTTTTACAAAATATATGAATAAAATGTTAGACTTTCTCAAATAAAATCTTATTTTTCATTGCTTAATTTGTGTCCGAGTCATACATAAAATATATCAGTTTAGTTTTTTGTGGACCAGGGGAATAAAAAAACGAGGAATAATCTGAGAAAGCGTGTTTCCTAGAGCAGGCGTTGTCTTTAAAAAAAATTAGGTCAAGGACACGCGTCAGCTGATGAATGACACATACATACTTAGAGTATTGAAACTTACGCATCATTAAATAAGAAAATCCTTGTCAAAACCCTTTTTATCTGTTGCTTCACATTCTGGCAGATCCTTTAGATTGGTTATACAAAAAGGGGTTAAAAAGGGGCAGTGTTGGCTTAAGGGCCCATTAAGCACAGTTACGGAACGTTAACTCTGTTAAGACACTGGAATCGATCGATGGTTAAGACGAAGCGTATACTGTCTTTATAGTGCAAACACTTTTAGTTGGTTCTAGTAAAATATGGACAGGTAACATTTTTTTATCCTTCTTCAACAAAACAAACAAACTTCAATCATAAGTATAACGTCTTGATATTTCTGTACATTGCTTACGTATGTACATTCAGAGACTGCTCAATCTCTGTTGATTAATTTTACAATGTCTTCAAAATTGTATCATCATTCTTCAATAAACATAAATGCGTTTACGCAAAAATTAGCATTTCAATAACGAATTTTACAAAACAGAACATTATGTGATATGAAATACGGCACCTAACATCACATTTAATAATCACAAAGTAATCCACATTTGCATAATGAGTAAGTAATCAACGTAATGTAATCTATGACAAATCCATCTACTGATTACATTTACAGCGACGCTATGACATCACTGTGCCGTGGCCTCGATATCTGATCCGTTTCAATTTTAATGAGAGTTCTGACATTAAAGATACCATTATGGTGGTATAAAGTTACACTTGAAATTTAACTAACCAAGTAAATTTTTTAGTTAAAATGTTTAGCCAGCGACTTCCTATTCAACCAGTTTCCAATTTTTTTTCTGTTTTAGTTCTTGATGGGAAAGGACTTCATCCTTTATCATGCATTTAAGATGCAAGTCGAATGTAAAGCGTTCAATAGTTCGAATAACACAGCACATGTCTATACAAGAAAATTCAGCTGTCCAGTAATAGTTACACAGCTAATGTTTGAAGAAAAAGGTAAAAAGGTCGCGGGGTCTGTCTGGATGCGGAAGGTGGAGGACAGAGTGTTATGGCACGTGTTAGGAGAGGCCTACACCCAGCAGTGGCCTGCAATAGGCTGAAATGATGATGATGATGAAAGGTTTGGAAACTGATCGAGCACGAACTTTGTTAACCCTTTGAACGCCAGAGACGTCCATACACGTAAAATGAAAATGTGCTCACCACGCCAATGACGGCATGGCACGTCAAAAATGTACTGTATTTTAAAAGCTTGGCGCTCAAGGCACGGCGATACCGATTTGACGTGGCGGTCAAAAGGTTTATTGTACGTTCAATCACATATTAACCTCAGAATTTAAAAAAACATAGATATAACTAAACCTCAAATGTTTATCAAAGGAAAAATGGAATTTATTGTATTCATTGGATTTTCTTATAATTAAAATATCTGTTTGAGGATTAAATTCTGCATCCAAAGTCAGCATACCATATCGCCATGCTAGATAGCAAAGACGTTCCCCATTATTAAGCTTAGAAATAATTATGTTTATTATACAATTTGATTAGAAAATACTTAATATTTTCGAGATACTTAAACTAAACAAATAAATTTAATATTATCATCATCATATTAGCCGTTGGATGTTCAATGTTAGATTGGAAATGGACATAAGCCTTTCAAAAGACAAATCCAAAAAATAAATAAAAAAAATACGTTTATTCTCGAGTAAAACCTTATACCATGTAAGTATGTAGGCTTACACTACACACTACACTCAAGGCTACTGAACTGTGAATAAGTTTTTAGGTGTTCTTTTTTAAAATGTATAAAAAAATTCCAAAGAATATTGTACCTTCCAAATGTTACTTGAGTAAGTATAAAATAACTAAGTAAATTGTGTTGTCTCTTGTAGTGGTCGAGTCGAGTCGAGAGTCGAGTGTTAAGTAGATTATTTATTTAGGTACGTACTTACT
Source organism: Laspeyria flexula (assembly GCA_905147015.1). NCBI lineage: Eukaryota > Metazoa > Arthropoda > Insecta > Lepidoptera > Erebidae > Laspeyria > Laspeyria flexula. The sequence continues at coordinate 11,914,151 of LR989960.1, read as the reverse complement.
CTGTTTATACGGCAGGTGGTATACATACAATTACCCTAAAATTTTGCGTTATAGCGGTAAACGACATGAATGTAAATTTTTGAAGGAATCGTTTGAAGTTTTCGTTCGGAAAACTCAATAGGAAATAGGGATTTCAAATAAAAATTCAACTCGACAATCAAATATATTGTCAATATCACCACCTGGTGATCAAAAAATTAAAAATGTTAATGTGAAAGCGACAAGCACATTTTTTCAATTAAACACACTAAACTTAAACAAAGTAAATTTAAACAAAGCATCTTATGTCTTTATATATAATATATTATATAATATATATATAATAATATCTTATATCTTATGTAAGCATCCTGGATGACATATTTTCGAATTTAAGAATAGAATTACCCTCCAACGTAAGTTTGTTTGTTCCAAATTTAGACTAAGTACGACTTTTCTGGTACGTTTGACCTTTCTTAACTTTGATTATGTAAATCTTTAATATTGAGACGGTGACCTTGGAAGGCTACAATTTGCCAAGATTTTACAAACATTGTTTGTTCAAGATTTTTAACTAAAGCCTTGTTTATTCAAACAAAGCAGTAAGCTCCGGAAGCCTTTGTATAAGCGTAAACAAGTTTGTACCTTTTTTACAAAATATATAGATTTATAAAATTTTGATTTTATGTATTTAACTTCTTCTATCTCGTCCTTAAGTTTGATAAACTCAAAAAAGTGTAGTAGCAAAAAGACGTGAGTTGTTTGTAATGCAAAATTCTAACTCATTGTGAAGCTGCTGCACTCACTGCCCGAGCTATCACATGCTTGAAAATTTTGCTCACTTAGCATATCGATGTGAATACGGTTGACTATAAAGTTTTCTATGTACACTAAATAAACTATTTTATTTGCCCAGTTTATCGGACACTTTTCCGGCATACAGCGGTATCGACGCCAAATACTTTTATGAGACCATATTTTAATTTGTTTCTCCTTTTGTTTCGGTGTTTTTTTAAGTAACGTAAGTTCTAATATCATAGCTGGTTTGCTTAGCTGTAAATACCTATTATTTTAAGTTAATCATGTAAATAATAAACATTTATATATTGATGTAATGTAGTTGAACCTTTGTAGTTAAAGAATAAGACAAAAAATATTTAAAAGCTCTCATAATTTTATTTTATCTTCCATCTATTCATGTAAATATTATCTTTATTTTTTTATCAATGTACCTAAGCATTTGTTGCTATCCCTTTAATATCCAAACATGATTTAATCAAATAATTCCACAAGTAACTTCTAATATTCCATTTCTCTAACATAACTCACGGAATCACAACTATGCATGTTTTATTACGACACAAATAAAACATTTTTGTAACATTTATATCAGGAGAGTGAATCAGAGAACTATTGCCCTTCGCAATGTTTACGGTCCAATGTTTTGCAACTGCCGGGTCACGATCCACAACAACACGACTTGTTTTTGATCCCGTACCCTAAATATTTACAAAAGTGACCCGAATTTAAAATGGACATTAACTCCTTAATGTTGAACGAGTCTTAATTGGTATTTAGACTACGAGTTCAGAATCTTATTGGCTGGAAATTAGCTTTTATATTTTTAATTTGAACTCTTATTTACATTAAAGAATTCTAACTTTAAAACTTGACTGGCATACTGCTGAGTTCATTTTGAATTTGAATGTTTTTTACAAGCTTTCATTTACTTTCACTTGTCCCTTTGTCAGTCTGTAATCAAATCTTGCAAGATCAATTTAACACATTTTCCGATTTCCGATTGAGCTCAAATTTTGCACGCAAATGTACCTATACCGCGTGACAATATAATACTATGATGACGTGGAGCTGATCTGATGATGGGACTGGAAAGTGGCCATAGGAACTTTGTAATAAAACGCAATCCCATTAAATTCGGACTCGTTTGATGTCTTGACAAGTACTTTGCTGTCACATGGTATTCAGGATCTGACAATGGAAATGGACTCTATTATAAAATAACATAACCCTATCGAGTTTCAGTTCGTATGATTCGTCTTGACGAGTATTGAATCTAAAAGGTAGTCTTAAAAATAAATATTTTTGTAATTAAAACTTATAATATTATCTATGTCGCAGCCAACTGGTTAAATCAGCCATTTAATTAACTGCCTAGCCGTTTAACTAAGCGGCGGTTTTCAACAAACGGGCAAAATGAAATTCAGCCGGATTGATCGCCGATTTTAAAACTTTTATACAAATTTGAGTGCAATTGGAGAGGCCTATGTCCAGCAGTGGACTAGTACAGGCTGATGATGATGATGATACAAATTAGTATAACAGCTTTAAAATTTTGAAGAATAATTATATACGCGAGTTCTTTGAAATACTTATATTATAATAATAATTTATTAGCTTCATTTCTAATTAAAAATATAGGTACTCAAATCTTGGAAGTAAATTTTAACCTACTTATAACTGTCGTATCGTTACTCCGTGAATACATTTGAACAACAACAGTTTGTTTTGGTGTTCTCCTTCAAACATTCAAACACTATTGACACACTGACCAAGTTTGTTTGTGTACTGTCTACTGTCCAGCTTTGTGATGTTTTACTTAAGACAAGTTGGCTCCAATTGTTTACTGTTTGTACTGGACACTGACCTATTTCGCCGGTTAGAAGAAATGTGAGACTGAATAATTTTCTTACATTTGTACCTAAGTACCTATTATATTCTGCATCATACATGTAGGGAATATTTTCCCATACCACTTCTACATAGCGAACATAATAGGCGGGATCTATCAAAATTCTACACTTGTTTAATTCCTTCGATGGTCCCAATAAAAGTTTTTAATTTTTTTTTATTTATATAGTGATATTTGAAAATTCATAGATTGTATTTGCTACGTCCAAAGTTAAACAGAAAAACAAAACCAGGAACACAAATCCAGCTTATATCCATATCCCAATATTCTTAAAATATTTTAGAACATTAATAAAAAATATTTTTAAGTATGGAAAAACTTATAAGAACTTTCCTTTAATTTAAGATATTGCTTTTGTAAGTAAAAAGTTACTAGCTGACCAATAATGTAAACTGCGGATCCAAACACTAAGATACCGGCAAAAGTGTCCAAATAAACTATAAATATCTTGTTTAAATGGACTCCTTAAAGAAAACGGCGTTACCTATTGCGTAGTAACATTACACGCAACATTTAATCTTGCGAACCTTGAAAAAAACACTCGACATTTATCCCCTTGACCCTCATTTAACTTACTTTATTGTATGAACATTATTTTGACGGGCACATAAATAAATATATTCAACCACATTCACACACAGCGCCATCTAGTCCCACAGTAAGCAATTATATTTGCTTGTGTTATGGGTACTAAACAACTGATATACTACTTAAATACATTTTTTTTTGTAAATACATACATATTATAGATAAATTACACCCAGACACAGAACAAACCTTTATGCTCATCACACAAAGATTTGTCCTGGGTGGGGATCGAACCCACGACCTGCAGCTTAGCAGTCAGGGTCACTAACCACTAGACCAACAGGCCAGTCAAATGTAACTAGCACATTATTTTGAAGTTATAATATTATCTCTCGTTTAAAATGATTTGCAATCAATGTAATAGAAACTACTCACTACTCGGCAAATAAAGGACGATAGAAGCGAAGTCTCACGTGACTTCTAGTATTATACAGCCTTTCTCGAAATACGGGCTATCCAAAACTGAAATAATTCTTCAATTCGGTTCAGTAGCTTGTAAGATTAGCGCGATCAACCAAACTAGATACTTGACTATACGATTGAAGTCTTAAAAGACACCATACTATCAAAATGTGTGCTTCAGTTTACAACGTTGTTTCAAATATAAGATTTTACAGCAACCCTAGATAATAAAACAACATTGTAGTGAGACGAACGTTTCCTGTATTTTAGAATATTTCATATATTTTGTATACTTTGGCGTATATTTTTATGAAAACTGTATGAGAACACGTCTTGAAACTTCCGAGCTGGCCAACCTCCGAGGAGATGAGTTTAGGTACAGTTCAATACAGTTGTTCAATACAGTGAATAATTTAGTTGCGAACAAAAAATGTATTCTCTTTTTTTTTAATTTCTCAAATAATACATGTAACTAACACTGCTTCATGTATATGTAACCACATAACTTAGAAGCTATTATTATTATATAAAGCTGCTGTTATTATTATACATTTATAAAAAATCATACGTTCCGTTTTTTACAATCATTTGTGTAACAATCGTTTCTAAGATTACCACCTGTTAAAAAAAAGTTTGAAAATGTGCCCGGTTACTGGAAAAAGACTCGCCCTTACAGGGCTCAAATCATAGAATGCATAATTTGGGAATAATACTTCGGGAAAAGACTTGATGCTATATCTATAAATATAATATTATGTGAATTAACATTGTAATTTGTTTCATAGTAGAACTGCTCATTTTCATCAAAAAACGTGGAATGCTATAAAATAAACAGAATATTTATGTAACCCTAGCACTTTTGTAAGCATCTGTACGTAAGTGTAAAAGGACGAGTCACCAATGTCTTTGAGGCGATGAAACTGCAAGTTCCATTTACCTCAAAGGAAGTGCGTTATAATGTTAAAAGGTAAAATATTTGTGGAGGTATAGTGGTGTTTTTAAGGATTACCTATTATGTACTATCGTGAAAGTTTCTAGAGTAGAGTGATCGAGTTGCAAGTGATATAAAAAATATTACTTAGTTTCTTTTATTTTTTGTATGTTAAACAATATCATTGAGGTAATCAAAATTTTTAAAATAACTCGCTGCTTCTTTCTTTCTAATTTAAAAATTGAGTGATAATTCTACCTGAACAGACAATAATCTAAGTTATGAGAATGGAGGAACGATGATTTTATTTCTTTTGATAAGAAAGTGATCAGTCATTCAGTAATTATTCTATCTTAAAATAAATAGCTTATCGATTGCAGGTTACCTAATTTTTAGCAAAATAATATTACTTAAACAAGCTTCTATGCTTATTATTAATTAAGTCTCGTTATTTGATAAAATCAGTAATAGCTATTTATCGTATTATATGTTTTACTTTTGGAGTAAAAATACAAACCTTTTCTGAACCTACCTGTGATAATAATGTTGTCAAAAGGATTGGCTGGTAATTTGTATGAAATCCCTAAAGAAAAAAAAAACCATAAAGCAGACTTTACTACAGCCTGTATTAATAGTATCATAAATTTTATATTTACAACACACATAACGTTATCTTATCGTGTAATGAAACTTGTATCTCTGAATCCCTGGGTGACCGTTACTGCTATACCAGTCATGAATACACTGGAATAATGTGCCAGTATTCATATATCGGGATTCATTAATATACTATTGAAGTCAGAATTCAAATCCACCGGGAGAAAGTTGTTTCACGACAATTTTAAATATTAATATGTACTTATGTCAATATTATTTTGTCCGTGTAGTGACTGCTTAAGAATACATGATGTCACTACCTCATCTCAACCCGTGGGTGTCGTACAAGGCGACTAAGGGAGTAAACCTTTAAACAGACAATAGCACTGCGAAAAAAGGAAAATTCGAATCAAAACCCTGTACCAACCCGTTTGGCCAGCGTGGTATAGTAGGCTAAATTCCCTCCAAAATGTTTGGAGGAAACCCGTGCCAAGCAGTGGGACATATAATTATTATTTATTTATTTCTATTTATTATTACAAACTTACCACTATCCTTACATAAGGCTAACCTAATGCGATAGTGCAGTGTTTATAATTAATGTTATAAAACTATATACTACAAATACAGATACTATTATGGCAATTTGTCTCTAGGATATACAAGGTCTCGTAATATTTCAAGAACCGAAGATATTTTAAAATCAAAAAATAACATTTTAATATAAATTTGCTACTAATCAAATAAACGTATTAACTTGTTTAAAATTAATAATGATATCAGTTCCGAGTTTCGAGGATAATGATTATATTATTCATGAATATTTGTATGTATGCATAGGTACATTGCAATATGGGCTAAAGAGAAAAATGTTTTTGATATTTTTTCGACGCATTGCCTTAGATATTAATAGATTCAAGAGTTATTCGGCACAAAAAATTACTTTTTTGCATTATTGAAGTAAATAATTATGATGAATGAAAAGTGTGATTATTATACCTACTACTTGATGTGCTAATTTATCATCATCACTATCATCACTCATATTACCCACTAGCGGTCGCCTGCGGCTCCACCCGCGTGGATGTCAGTTACCGCAGCAAAAAGCCTACCCAGAAAAGACACGGTCAGCAAAATGATTCCCAGGTCAAAGATATTTAAATAAAAAAATGGTTGTTGTGCCTCACTCGACATAGATAGGTACAGTGTGTCGCGGACTTTTTTGTAGATATTTATAAGATCTACAATTAATTAGAACATTATACAGCGTACACAAAATAAGTAACTTTTCTGGTTGATTTTTTACACCTTTTGTCCGAAAAAACCAAATATCTTACGAAACCCTATTTTTTTCCAAAATAAAATTTAGCCTATGTTACTCGTGGATAATGTAGCTTTTGAATGGTGAAAGAATTTTTTAAAACGGTCCAGTAGTTTTTGAGCCTATTCATTACAACCAAACAAAGTTTTCCTCTTTATAATATTAGTGTAGATAGATAAACGTCACACGGCTGGGTGCAGGTCTCCTCTAAAGAATATGAAGGTAATTTTATAGAATTTGTTTCGAAGAATGAAAAAAAAAATCATGAAACTATCACAAAATTAATTTTAAAAATCCCTTGTAATCATTCGTAGTTTGTGTGTCCTTTTTAGCCATGGCTTTTATTAAGTAGTTTGCTTTTCCTATTTAACTTTTCACAAAAAAAAACCGACTCAATCACATTACCTTAGAATATAATCGACCAACCCACCATTCCAATTTCGTCCTACGTTTCGATTACTTTCGACGCAGAAACAATTGGCAAAAGGTAAGGAAGATACACAGTCTGATACCGCCTTCCTTTACCTTTAAGAAACCAGCCAAATGAATTACTTCAATCATAATTTTCCTCGGAACGTAAAGGAAGAATTATTTATTTGAATTGATGGAAACAGAAATGTTTTCCTTATTCTGTGATGTATTAAAACCAAGTTTATGTTGAAGAAGAAATTGGTCTGATGTTGGCATTTGGTATAATTGGAAGATACATCCATTTTTATCAATTTTCTAGTACGTACTACGTGTATATGGAGATTGTTGTTTATTTATGTAATGACAGTCTATATACAGAGACGGACTATGCCCGGTTTCGGAGTCCTCTGATTAAAGTTATTCATCGATTAAAATATAACCTAACTGAATATAAAAATAAAACAATAGATCTAGTTTATTCATAAAACTCGACATTTTTAATTTGTTTAAGTTATATTTTATCCTATAAATAACCGCTGTTTGCCGGCTCAGAAACCATTTTGATTAAATTAATTAAATTAAATTAATGGGTTGCTGATGAATGAAAGATTAAATTACATTACAATCCATATAATGTAGTTTAATCAAAATAACAAATTGAATACCATATTTATTATCACACTGGTGACAACGAATATGCGTAGGTGTTATCGTTTATTACATTCAATGGCAATTATAATATTATATTTTATTATAACGACAATTATTATGAGTTGTTAATTAATGTCATGATAATATGAATCATTTACGCATAACGAGTTAATTGCATAACAACAACAGTGATTAACGAATCAGAATAAACCTCACAGTTCATACTCTTTAATTAAATAAAAACACTTGATTAATCTTATTCAACGGAAAGAAAATTTGGAATAAAACCCTTTCCCTAGTCACCAAGGCATGGCAATGTGGAAGAATTTTTTTTTTCAATGTTTCTTATAAATAGAATACCGTATCCAACAAAATTATCGATGATGAAGATAATAGATTTGTAAATGATAGGTACTCCAGATTTTATCGAGATATTATTTACAAAAAGCCTACCTTATGGAACCTCTATCGATGCTACAGTGATTTCCCTAAGGACTATCTTATGAGATAAGATGTCAAAACTAAAATGGGTAACGGATAATACGATAAATTATTGTTAAGGTATTAACAGTCTTATTATAGTAGACATTAAGGTAATATTCTAAGCCTTTTGATTTATATTTATGACTCAGTGTACTCGGATTTTCTTTTTGTATCTAATTAATAAGTATGTTCACCATGTTTATTATATATATCATAACATAATTTATTTTTGACAGTGAATGTCATGATGTCATTTTAATATTATACTAAATTTGCTTTTGGTTTTCTTTTTCAAAATACTTTTTTCCGGAAATTTAATTTATTCCGAACTATAATCATTGGACTCCAAAAAAGATTTAAATAACTGTAAAAATAAATAAAATTATAATTTAGTGATAAAGTGAGTTTGATCTCATGTCAGGAACTGTTACAGGTTATTTTTATTATTATGTCTCTTTTTTTCACGGCTATACTTCTCTCTAAGGTGAGAAGTATACCCGGTCCTTTTGGAAGGCTTACGCGGGGACAAAGGTCCAACACGCAGAGGCCCTTAAAGAATTTTAATTTAGAATGGGATGAGACACTTACCGCCGCCACATCACAGCTGCACTATTGTAGTACAGCTATGATCTGTCACCGGGAGATATTATTATTATTAATTCGTTTTAACACTCATAGACTATGGTATCGAAACATGACAGTAACTTAGGTTACTATGAAATTACCTATGTTTAGCGTTTTTTTTTAATGAGACTTATAATGAAATGCAAAATATAAATGAATACTGAACAATGTGATACATTGCCCAAAATCTGGAATATATTTTTTCGGCACCAATTTTTTCAGCAGACTAGATATTATACTAGACTAGACTACGGATTTGTAAAATTACCGATTTGGTGATGTCCCTCTCTAAAATTGTCAAACCTATTTGAGAAATTTCCATTATTTTACTGAGATCGCATTTTTATACCAAATACAATGTCCATCAGCAATTCATATTATGCTGAGTGACGTATTATACAAAGCTTTCATCATCATCATATCAGCCACAAGAAGTCCACTGCTGCACAAAACCCTCCTCAAAAGATTTCCAATAGGGCCGATAGTATGTGTCCTACATTCAGCGCGATCCTGCAGTTCGGAATTTAAAAAGATTTTTGAAACCAGCGAAACATCAAAATAATTCTAAAACAAATAAAAATTACAATACATGTCCAGCAATTCTTCTACAAGTCGTAGAAATGGACCGTTGGCTATTATTTCTTGTACCTTGTATTTTTACTTGTACCTGGTACTTTATATTTTTACAGTTATTTAAATCTTTTTTGGAGTCCAATGATTATAGTTCGGAATAAATTAAATTTCCGGAAAAAAGTATTTTGAAAAAGAAAACCAAAAGCAAATTTAGTATAATATTAAAATGACATCATGACATTCACTGTCAAAAATAAATTATGTTATGATATATATAATAAACATGGTGAACATACTTATTAATTAGATACAAAAAGAAAATCCGAGTACACTGAGTCATAAATATAAATCAAAAGGCTTAGAATATTACCTTAATGTCTACTATAATAAGACTGTTAATACCTTAACAATAATTTATCGTATTATCCGTTACCCATTTTAGTTTTGACATCTTATCTCATAAGATAGTCCTTAGGGAAATCACTGTAGCATCGATAGAGGTTCCATAAGGTAGGCTTTTTGTAAATAATATCTCGATAAAATCTGGAGTACCTATCATTTACAAATCTATTATCTTCATCATCGATAATTTTGTTGGATACGGTACAAGGACTTGCTCGCTTCTGACCTGGTCATTGCAAACCTGCCAGAAAGTCCCGGAGAGAATGTGCTTCACACGGTAGAACTAATCGCTAAGAAGCTCGGCGTCGCCGTCGAGGCGAGGGATATAGTGTTCGCCGAAAGGGAAGGTCCTCGTACGACGGCATCCCGTCCGGATAGCAGTGGAGCCGGCGAGGTGGAGGGTGGCGCGGGCAGGCCCCGCCGCATCGTGCTGCGCCTGGCGCGGCGCGGCCTGCGCGACGACCTGCTGCGCAGCGCGCGCGTGCGCCGCGGCGCCACGTCTGCCGACCTGGGGCTGGCGGCGCCTGCGCGTCGTTTCTACCTGAATGAGCGGCTTACTAGGACAAACAAACAATTGTTCTATCGCACCCGACAGGCAGCTGCGCGATTAGGATGGAGATACACGTGGACAAAACGAGGTAGAATATACGCTAGGCAAGGAGATGGCAAACAACCTTACAATATACGATCAGAAAAAGACTTCGAACGTGTTTTTGGGAAAGATGATCATTGTTGTGAAAACAAATGATTATCTTATTTTATTTAGTATAATCAATCTGTGCCCTTATTATATAAATTATATTAATATCTATTATGTAAAATTTAGCTTAAGTTTTACAGTGCGAAAAAGTCTGTTTCTCTACATTATATTATTATTATTATTATTTATTATTATATATACTAATTTGTTTCGTAGTCATAATGCAATCAATTATATAATTATTATTCTAACATGTATTACAAAACATTTACAAACATACTGTCTACAATTATATTACACATACTTACATAAAAATTTATTTACACAACGGACTAAAAATATATTATTATATTACAAATTATTTACAAAATGATTAAAGAAAAACAATTAAAAGTTGGTCTATATAATGCTGGCTCGTTAGGTACAAGACATGAGGAGTTTTTAACAGCCATGGCTACCGTCTCAGCAGATATCATGGCAATCAATGAAACTTGGTTACGTGAGGGGGAAGAGAGCCGTGCGCCTACAGTGCCGAACTATCGGTTGCGTCACGTGCCCCGGCCCAGCTCAGTGCGTAGCGGGCGCGGCGGGGGCGTGGGCTTCTATGTGCGCCGCGACCTGCGCGTGCGCACCGCGCCGCACCCGCCGGCCATGAACATCGAGCAGATGTGGCTCAAGCTCACTGTTAACACGGGCACAGTTGTTATCGGTACAGCATACCGACCGCCTTGGTTGGATCTGACTATGTTCCTGGACGCACTGGCGGATTCACTCGCATCTTTTGGTGGCATCGACAGGTGTATTCTCCTCGGTGATTTTAATGTGAATATGCTTGATCCTGGCGATGGTAAAACAAAGCAACTTAACAATTTTCTCCATACTTCAAACTTACACAATGTTATTACTACACCTACCCATTTTACTGATCATAGTGAGACACTAATAGACGTCGTGTGCACGGATGCTCGGGTGATATCGGCGACGGTATCACACATTCCTGATCTTGGTCACCATGCCATGATCTCGGTGGAAGTTACCATAAAAGTGGATAAGCCATTGCCACGATGGGTTACATACCGACCAGTCAAGGATATTTTACTAGACTATTTTAATAATGATTTGGAAAAAATTGATTGGAACTATATTGTCACCATGCCAGATGTAAATCTAATGGTGCAAACATTTAATTACTGCATTCTGACACTTTTTGATTTACACGCCCCTTTAAAAAAAGTATTGATAAAGGAAAAAAGCTATCCTTGGATCACTAATACATTGAAAGATATGATGCAACTGCGGGATAGGGCTCATAAGAAGTCAAAAGTTAGCAAATCTGACAGTGATATAATAGCGTATAAGGATCTAAAATATTTAGTGAGGGCTGCATTGGAAAGCGAGAAGCGAGCATATTTTGAACAAAATATTGATAAAAACATTAAATCACCAAAAAAGCTTTGGCAACATTTAAAATCCACACCAGCCATAAGCAGTAAAGGAAACAAAAATTTACCAAATTTTTGTAAAGATGTTGAAGCAGTTATGAGGCACTTCATGGATATCCCTGGTAAGGATGAAGTGTTGATTTCTGATCTTACAAGATTTGAGTTTGATAGATTTAGTAGTAATAGATTTCATTTTAGACAGGTAAATGAAGATATGGTGCTAAAAATCATTTGCAGCCTAAAATCGAATGCGGTGGGTTCTGACAGCATATCTCTTGACATGCTTGTCTTGACACTCCCGCAATCGCTTGAGGCTATTACTTCCATAATTAATAGGTCACTAGCAACCTCCTCTTTCCCTGAGCTTTGGAAAATAGCCATAATTAAACCCATACCTAAGAACTCAAACCCATCTAGTCCTAAAGATTTAAGACCAATTAGTATACTCCCTTGCATTTCTAAGATACTAGAAAGGGTGGTCTACAATCAGTTGAGTGATTTTTTGGACCATCATAATGTTTTGCCAGCTAATCAATCAGGTTTTCGAAAGGGGCACAGCACAACAACAGCTTTAATTGATATTGTGGACAATGTTTTGGAAGCTAGGGATTGTGGTATGGGGACTATACTAGTCTTATTAGATTACTCCCGCGCATTTGATAGTATTAGTGTCTCGCTTCTCCTATCTAAGCTTTCATATTATGGATGCGACCCAGAGGTCACAAAATGGTTCTGTAGCTACCTGAGCAACAGATACCAATATGTACAGGTCCCGTGTGACAAAACTGGCAATAACATCACATCGTCGCTCTGCTCAGTGAGGAGAGGAGTTCCACAGGGCTCGATTCTTGGTCCACTTTTATATATACACTGCAGATGTTGTTGCTTCTATTCGCCATTGTAAATTTCACCTCTATGCTGATGACCTCCAGATATACTGTCACGTCCAACCAAGTAATTGCGGCGTAGCTGTGAACGATATGAACGGTGAGCTGAGTACGATTGCAGAATGGTCCAAAAGAAATTGTCTTGTTATTAACCCTAATAAATCGAAGTTTTTGATCATTGGGTCTAAAGACATGGTCTCTAAATTAAATGATTTAAACTTAGACATTAGAATACAGGGCAGCCCAATAGAACAAGTACAGGAAGCACGTAACCTTGGAGTGGTTTTTGACAATCAAATGCAGTTTGAAACATATGTGCTAGAAACTGTACGCAACTGTTTTTATCGTCTTAAACTACTCTATCGTATACGCCCATATATAGGTCTAGATATGCGCACCATGCTGTGTGAGTCGCTTATACTCAGTAAATTAAATTATGCCGACACCTTATATAGTAACTGTTTGCTGAGCAGAAGTAAAAACATGATTCAGCGAGTACAAAACGCTTGCATTCGGTTCTGTTTAGATATTCCACCTCGCTCTCACATAACTCCCTTTTTAAACAAAATAAAGATGCTGAACATGGTCTCACGTAATAAGATGCATTTAGCTTCATTAATGTTTGATGTTGTACTGAATCAGCGCCCTAAATATCTGTATAACAAGCTGACCTGGTCTAGAGATTGTAATAAATACAAGACTAGGGCATCCAATTACTTGTTGATTACTCCCCAACATTCGTCTGCTGCATTTCGTGGGAGTTTTAGGTTTGCAGCCAGCCGTTGTTGGAATGATCTTCCACCACCATTGCGCTCTCTGAAAACGTTACATAGTTTTAATAAGTCTTATAAAAACCATTTGCTACATCAACAATTGCAATAATAAATAAAAATAACTTACCTATAACACAGCAGCTTTACTTGAGTAAAAATTCTTTATAAACATAGATGCAACATGTTTCTGTCCTTAGCGTCTTTGCTTGTGTAGTTTATGTGCTCCGTTTTTTATCATCGTTACACAATTATTTATAAACACCACACCACACTTACTTTTTCACAAGTGTATGTATTTAATTTAAATTAAAGCTTGTATTTATTACTTATGTTAGAAAATAGTCTGTTGTAGATTAAGTTTAGCGTCCTTTCCGTCCATGTTCTTTTTTGTGTAGTTTTGTCATAATTAATTTTATTGTCTTTGATATTTGTTACTTTTGACAAGTGACAGTTATGACGTTTCTATTGTCACAGATTAAAATTAGTATATACGTTTGGTTCTTATCTATGTAATATTTATGTTATTTTATTTATATTTTTTTTTTTTTGTATCGAGGCACACATATTGTTTTATTTTTGTTATTTTTTAATTTAGGATAAGCATCCGTTCGTCACACCAAATAGGCCCATTTGAAAATCAGCGCCGGGCACTTGTGCTCGGCATTATGCTGAAATGGTGCCTATTTGGTACAGACACGGGATTGTTGTTTGTTTTGTATCTGTTTTTTCTATATATTTGTTATTTAGTATGTCTTGTGTTTGTACCAAATAAATGTTTTCTATTTCTATTTCTACCTTAATCCGAAGAGACTGACTTAAATACTCGCTTATCAAGCTATGCAGCCTTTTAGGTAATAACTTAGCGTTCCTAAGTTGACTATGAAGAATTTACTTAAGTATTTAAGTAATGGAGTAGCGTATCGTATTGTTTAAATATTGCGGTTAACTTTACAGGAGAGAACTAGCTTATGATAAAAGTTATCCATCTAAACAATGAACTTACATAATAATAATAATATAGCCTATATTTCTCACATTTTAGTAGGTACATAATTATATATCAATTATTTCATAATTTTAAAGGTACTAGTAATCTCTTACATTATTACATTTATAACAATAATATATGTAAGTATATACATTTTAATTTCATTTAGTGTATTATCAATCAATTAATTTATTTATTCATATCATAAAATATATTGTAATTCAATTGTATATTTAGTCGTGAGGTGCCCATTTTTGGGCATAGGCCTCCTCCAAACTTTTCCAATATTCCCTATCCCTAGCATGGCGCGTCCAGGTATGTTCAGCTATCTGAATGATGTCGTCGACCCACCTTTTGTTTGGCTGACCTCGCGGCCTCTTCACGTCGCGTGGATACCAGTGGATGATTTTTTCGCTCCACCGGTTATCCGATAGCCTTGCCACATGCCCAGCCCACCTCCATTTCAATCTACACGCTAGTTCAACAGCATCTGTGACTTTAGTTGTTTTTCTAATATTTACGTTTCTAATTTTTTGTCTTCTTGAAATATTTAGCATGCTTCTCTCTGTTGCTCTCTGAAATACATTTAACTTCTGAACGATATCTTTGGTAAAAGTCCAAGTTTGGCATCCATATAATAACGTCTAATATCTACTAATATAATAAATCACTTATTTTTATTAACTAGATTTTTTGCATGCCTACTAGGTAGATCAAAGCGGTTTATCTACTTTAATTGACAAACCTTACTCTACTTTTGTTTATGCGAAATAAAAATTTGATTTAATGGTGAAATAATGAAAGGTTATTAAATTTTTACTATTCACTATAGATGTATATGAATGTGGTATATTTAATATATAAAATTAATGTCTATAAACTCTAATAAAGTTTTTTTGAAGCGTGCTAAATTCCATCTCAACCCGTGAATACGCCTTTTACGTAGGGAGTAACCTCATGCAGACAAGAGCATTGCAAGAAAAGGAAAATTCGAACCAAAGCCTATACGAACCCGTCTGGCTAGTGCGACATCGTAGGCTAAATTCCGTCCAAACTATTGGGAGCAGACCCGTGCCCAACAGTGGGACGTTTATAGGTTGAAATGAAGATAAATTACGAAAATCTGATTACTTGAACTCCATTGATTTATTTGTGATGTGCCAGAGATGCTAAGCCAACCAAATGGATTTTATGGTCAGTAATTACTAACATCTAAAGCTTCACTGATTCTCTTAGTATTATAGTCCAAAGCAATCAGCCTGTGTAAGTCCAGCAGGTCATTGAGGTTAAACAAAGCCGTATTTAGGCTCAGTGATTGTGTTATGTACCTACTAAAGGCTGTTCTTGACTGTCGTTCCAAATTACAGCTTGTGACGCTAAATTGATTTCAGTTAATAGATTTCACTTCATTGTCTGACATAGATCTGTGAGATGCATCCATGTGTAGCGTATTAAGTATTTAAAATTAATAGAAATTTGAAATAAATAGATAAATAGATATAATATTTGCGCACATTGTTGAGGAAAAACGATGTTAATAAATAGGTATCGTTTGATTCTGTGTACCTGTCAATTTGTATCAAATTACTATGAAAATGTTTTGTGTTTAAGATCTCTTCTTTATTTATATTATCAATGTTGAAAACTTTTCACTTTCACTTTATTTAGTTAAAGCTTAGTTTTTCGAAATAATTTTCTTGTGTAAAAAAAATTTCTATTCTGTAGCCTAATATTCTAGAATGAAGTCACACGGGATTTTGGCGTCTCATTACCCATACGTCGGTTACAGACACGTTAAAGGCCTAAAGGTTTTGACGTTACTGAAGAAACTCGATTGGAATGGAGGTAATTGATTTTGAATTGTACATATTACTATACCTACACAGTATTTAGAGCCAAAAGTTTCAACAATGTTAGTATAATAACTAACGTCGCATTATTTTACTAACTAAGCAGCCCGCCAGCTGCATACATTTCAAATATAAATTCAAAAACATTTTAACTGTATTATTCTGATATTTTTATTATTATTCTGACTTTTAATTAGGTTATTTTTTTCATTTAGTAATTAAACATTACTTATGCTTAATTTAAATTTAATTTAATTTGCAATTTAGTGTATTTATTTTAATTTCTATTTTATTTTCTGTATTAAATTATATATTATTATTTATTCCCTTTATTATTTATTATATCATGTAACTAAGTATGAAATATATTGCTGATTATAATAATTATGTTAATTATAAAAGATCTAATACTATCTCGGCCTTTAAAAGCATTATTATGATTGACGTAGTAATTGTTGTATTGTTAGAAAAAACAAATGAATAAATTCATCTCAGATACTATGTCTGAATTTTTTTGCTCTACCTATTTTTTGAGGACTATTTTAAGATAGAACATCAACCTAAATGTGTAAAGAATTTATAGACACAGATTTAGTTGTCTATTTAAAAAAATCCTACACTCTATGAATGTATCTTTGAAAATACTCTCGTTTCTGCTTGAACTCATTTTGAAGCTTTCTGATCAAATAAAATCAAATTATTTGTTGATAGAATTAAAAGTTACTTTACGGAGAGGATCATAACAAACTTTTATGACCAAGTTTATCTTATTATCAACTTTTTGGTGCTTAAATAAATACAAAATATGATTTGTTTACCTCGGATCGTATAAAAATTATTTATTTCTAAATAATATTTGAATATTATCAATAAATTTCATCTTATGATATTTCTTTACGAACGCTTTTAATTACACCATGAAGAAGATAATATAGGCGTTATATATTGGCAACACAGGATTAATCATAGAACACCATCTAATGTTCGTAATTTAATACAAACTTCGGTATTTGTTTCACTACATAATTGATTAACAAACCAATCGCAATTTATACTAATTATTGCCAACATATTTTACACAAAGATTTCTCTCGAAATTACATCAACAAAAGAAAAAAAAAATTACGTTAAACCGAAAGTAATATTCTACTAAACTATTACCTAATGGATGGAGCCTTTGATAAGTTGCTCTTTTCACTGATATACTTACATCAAAGGTAAAAGGACCAATATGGGTCTTTGGTCTGTAAAATTAATACTGTCCTCTTTGTGGAACTAGCAGGTAATTTTGTGTTTTTCTTTTGTATTAGGTTTCTTTTTTTATATGTAAAGTTTGGATAAATTATTTCTATGATACTGGAACTTTATAATTTAAGTATTTTCCTAGATGAAAACGTTAACGCGAGCCGCTTTTCTAAGAAGCGATGCCTTATCGTTGGGAGCTTGATAAGAAGGTGCTGGCTACGGAGGCTTTATTGAATTATTGGGAACTCACTTGCTCCAATATTTACCTTGGGAATAAATTTGATAAAGTGAGTATAGCCAGGGAACTAAAAGTAATACTGGCTATTTCCGTTGTTACGTCATTGAGAGAAAAGATCAGAATTGTTATGAATATTTGAAATCAGAAAGTGTTTTTCTCTGCAGCAAAGAATGAACGAGAGGCATCGACATAATTTTTCACATCTGAGAGAGTAGTTGGGTGGTCATTGACAAAGTATTTAATTTGTTTTAATCTGTTTTAGTAATATATTGTGTTCTCATGGATAAAGTTTAATATAAAGAAATTTATACACATATAAATTAACCACAATTGAATAATGGTATAAAAAGTCCCAATGAAATCACGTTTAGATGCGCACCAAATCGTACTTTTCGCTCGCAAGAAAATACAGAAATCAGACAAACAAATCTTCTTTAATATTGATACAAAGCGCTGTACAATGAAAAATCGGAAAGAAAAAAAAAAAGAAAATATCCAGTTAGAAGGTGATGTAACTCGATAAAAATATCACGTGTTCGCGATACAAAATTCCCCTTAAATACGTAAAGCCGATCTCCAGAGTAGATTGTTAAACATTTTTACAGGCTTGTTAACAAAATTTTCGGTTGGCTCCTTTTTTCCTCGTGTTCTATGAAATTTACATGTCAACGCAATTTGCGATCGCAAAATGGTTCGAACAATTTTTATAGTCAGCCATGTGAAGAACACATTGGGGTTTGTAATATTACTTGAATTTGTGTATTTTTATCTGATCTTTTATACATTTAGTGGCTAACAAGATTACGGACTGCTTAATAATATAATAAGATAATGACGTAGTACCTAATAATGTGATAATCTTATGCAGACAAAAGCACTGCGAGAAAAGGAAAATTCGAAACAAACCCTATACCAACCCGTCTGGCCAGCATGGTATAATTGGCTAAATTCCCTCCAGATTCTTCTGAGGAGAACCATGCTCAGCAGTGGGACATTTATGGGTAGAAAATGAATGAATGTAGTATTAGTAGGTTTTCAAAGACGCGTCAAAACGCGTCTTATCGTCAATGTCAGGAGTGTGATTAAAGAGTTGCCCTAGTTTTTGTCTTTACAAATATTATAAACTGAAAAGTGTGATAATCTCAGGATCTACTAGTCCGATTAGAAAAAATCTTTTAATACTAGCCCGTTTATGGAGAAAGGCTATAGGGCATATAACATCACGCTACGGCCATTAGCAGCTGAGCAGTGGCAAAAAAAAGGAAAGACGAGAGCGAAACGTAGAGGCATGTGGCCCCGCGTGACTTCTAGTAATACATTATATACTTATATTACCTAAATTAGGGTTGAAATACCAACACTTTTAAATGAAGAAAACAGCTACCTACTTGCACTTTTGACATTCGATTAGTAAATTTTGATATCAAATAATATTTGTCAGTGATATTGATATTGTCCAATTGAATAACAATAAAGATAGTAGAACTTCTGTTTTCTTTAAAGATCCAAGGGTTAATGTCTATGGTTAGGATTACTTACCATTCATAGTTTTAGAGCTAGAGACAAGGTAAATAAATGTCGTTGATTATTTAACTTATAAACCACATAAAACGTCCATCCATTTAATTATTACTCGTAGATTTTCCTACATATTTTTGTAGCCCAAACAAGCAAGCTAGTGTTTGTATTAAGGCTACCAGTTTGGAATTACTTACAAACTATATAGCAACTATTTCTATCTAAATCTTGGTAACATCAGCTTTCAAAACATAGTTGTTACATAAATTCTTTTAGGGAAAAGGCATGATTCTCTGTTATTTATCGTTATATACTTACATTCCAAATCATGTTAGTTATATCGAATTTTATACAACTTATCATCATAAAATCTTTTAAACTTTCGCGACTTGTACACATATTAAATTATTATATAACGGGTCTACGTCACGTATTATATTTAAGGAATATGAAAATACCTTATTTGTTTGCCCGACGTTTCGGTCGAATTACACCGTCGTGTTTTACAGTTTCGACTGAAATCGTATTCCGAATGTTTCGTTTACAATCGTTGTTGGTGGGATGTATTCATTGTATGATATCGTTATTTTAGAACACAGCGAGCACAATATGTATGCCTTTGTAAACTAATTGATAATTTTGATGAAAAAATACATCAATAATTTTATTAATTAATAAATTTAAATTTAGTTTAATAAACTAAATGAAAAAAACCTGTCGGTCACGGGAAGCGTCGGACAATCAAGATAAATTGATAAAGATAGATTGGTTATAACAATTAACTTTCATTTTTTCTACTTCACGCTACCTAAATTGTAATATTTCCGAGCCGGTCATACATTTTTAATTTATTAAAACTTAGCTTAACTTAGAATAGCATTTTGGTACAAATTAGATTCTTAAATCTGTCCAGTTTTAGTGACAAGTGTCGAGTTTGCAATCAACTGGAGTGCCATTCTTGATTCTCCTGTCCTAATTTCTCCATTTAATCCTGTTGTTAATGAAATGAAAACTCGTTTATTCATCTACGTTACAAAGTATAATAATAATATTAATATACTACCACATTCACACAGCACCATCATCCATCAAAGTAAGCAATTATATTTGCTTGTGTTATGGGTACTGAACTGAACATACATATTATAGATAAATTATACCCAGACAAAGATGTGTCCTGGGTGGTGACCGAACCCACGGCCTCCGGCTTAGCTGTCAGGGTCACTAACCAATAGACCAACAGGCCAGTCAGTCAAAACTCTTATAAAAGTTAGTTGTAACAATATGGTATCCGAAAAACAGTATAAACAAATTTGCCTACGACCAGCTTGCTGACAGGTTGGAGCTTTGACTAGAACTGGCAAGAAACTCACGCCACTTTTTGTAGAAAAACATTTTGATACTTTTATTTCGAGTTTAAAAATATTTTTCTTAAACCATTTAACTACCTGTTTCTCGCTCAGAGAATTAGCATTGCCATTCAACGTGGTATTGCCACCAGCCTTCTGGGTACGTTTCCAGTTGATAGTGATAGTGATGCTGACGAATACTTCTATGCCTGAACAACTTTTTGCGGTTTTTAATAGTTTATTTTAATGTTTTAGTTTCGTGAATTATATAAATTTGTAATTAATTGTATATAGTTTTAAAATATTAACACATTTAAAATTTAATTAATTTTAAATGTGTAAATATCTCTGTAATGAAAATAAATATTCCTGACGAAATAAATGGATTGAGGACTTAATTACAAATATAGTCATCAGCGACCCATTAATGTCCCACTGCTGGGCTCGGGTCTCCTCTCCTTTATCTAGAGAGCTGAGAGGGTTTAGGCCATAATCCACACACGCTGGCCTAACGCGGGTTGGTGGATCAGACATACACTTAAAATTTAATCCACAAGGTGGAATCCACATTGGTATTGTGGGAATCGAACTCGGGCCGTGTGTTTAGCACGCTGATCACTTATCCATTTAGCGACTATCGCTTACAAATATAGTAATTTAAAAATTTCCTTATTACAAGTCAGAGCATGACCAAGAGCGCTTTGACATCTGCTTTATTTAAATACTCATTTGTTTGTCCTCGTTGCATATACAAAGTAGAATTACGGGCTCATACGGGGGCAATATCGGTAACAAATTACATTGTCTTCATGAATATTTCATCGTGTGGGGTTCGAAGCCAACGTGCGATATTTATCTGAAAATTAAACGTGACTTTAGCTTTCTATAATACTAGCTTCTGCTCGTGATTTCGATCGCATGGTATGTCGCTAAAATATGGCCTACTCAGTGAAAGATATTTTAAAAGAAAAGAGTAGTTTTGAAGGTTTCCCCTTTTTCATATTTGAGCTTTTCGTATTTAGCCACTGCTCATTAATTTTCTGTTTAACAATATTGCAGAAAATTAATAAACAGTAGATAAATTTTGCACCTTATGCCCATGTGAATGTAACGAATAGGCCAAGCCACGTATTATTATTTTGACTAAGGCGTAGAGTTTGTGAAATTAGGCTTTGTAGAGTTAGGAGGAGTAGAGTAAAAAGCTTGGCTCTCCATGAGATCTGACAACTTTTTTATGAGTGCTATGGTCTCGCCTTAGCAACATTTTATATAAAAATAAACAAATAGAAATTAATACATAGCCTAAATTTCTAATTCATTTTAATTTATTAATTTTAAATTAAATAAACCTATTATTGCTTCACCGACAAGAGCCAAGCTCTTTAATAAGAGAGAGAGAACCTATTATTAAACAGGTATTTAAATGATATTCATATCATATTATATTATTATTATTATATTATAGAGGAGTATATTTTAGTTACTCATTTCATTCTTAATCGCAGTTATTCTCCCTCCGCCTCCGAAAAAAAAAAGAATACATATTTATGTATCCATAGGAAACGAATGGGCTTTGACCCTTATATGTTTGCAAAAAGAACGTTCTGTAGTTAAAAGAGAATATATTTACGGAACATATTTTAAGATTGTTCAACTACACCCCATCGAATATTCCCTTAGGGGATTTGTGACATATCCGTTATGGGTTTTCTTTTGTAAGCAATAAAGATATTTTACTTTCAAAGCATCGTATATCTTTGGAAATCAACAATGCCTTTTATAGAATGTTTATTTTTATAAATAGAATCTGATAGAAAATAAACGAGAGGAATAATAAATTAAGTTTCGTGCATTGACAAAAGAAAGACTATTTTGAAGCTAATTTTTTACGCAGAGTGCAGCGGATACGAATAATTTATCGAAGTTAATATCACTGCATCTTCAAATTAAAAACGGCAAATGTGAAATCCGTGTAGTGACGGATTAAGAATACAATCAACCCGTGGGTGGCGTAAGAAGCGACTAAGGGAGTAACCTTATGCAGACAAGAGCACTGCGGGAAAAGGAAAATTTGAAATAAACCCTATACCAACCCGTCTAGCCAGCGTGGTATAGTAGGCTAAATTCCCTCCACATTCTTTGGAGAAGACCCGTGCCAGCAGTGGGACGTTTATGGGTTGACAATGAAATGTAAAATTATTTAATTTTCTTACCTAACAATAATAAAAGTATCTTTTCGTATTACTATGGCCTCTACAATTTTAAAAGATAAGCTACGGCGTTGCGTATTTGTAGATGGTCTACGAAATGATTTGATACCCTGCTTGAAGGCATATTTTTTGTAACAGCTCGCTTAAAGCAAGTTTCTGGCCAGCATTCTGCTTAGTTTAGCACTAGTCCCTTTAAAAATAGTGTTTGAACTTTTACTAGCACCAGAGTTCAACACAAACGGTAAAGTATATAAACTACCAAACTTTATTATGAACTCCAAATCAAGAAATTACATACATAGCATCACGCCTTTTTCCCCGAAGGGGTAGGCAGAGGTGTTTCACACCCACATTTCGCCAGCTATGTTTGGTCCCATGAAATAGGGGGCGAGCTTATTGTCATCAATCGGAATTTCATGATAGAAAAACCTAATACCATTTTAACCTGACCCGGGAATCGAACCCAGGACCTCTTGCACAGCAGTTGTATACATATTATATTATAGTTATTATATTATAAATAAGAAAACATATAATCTTTAGATACCAATTATGTATTTTAAAACTACATATATTGACACTATGACCATTAAAAAATACTTAGCTACTGATATAAACATATCAGTTACATCCAAAATGGCCGTCAATCGTAATGTCTATAACATTTTTATATACGCAAGGAAGTAAAACATTCATATCATTCGATTTCGCATGTATTCGCCTTAAGGAAAATGAGCGAAACCGACTGCCCTATATTTTTACTATTATTGGACAGATAATGTTGTTCACGCAAAAATCGAGTTATAAAGAAAAACTTTGTTAAGTGATTATATGAAACGATACGTGAACGACTTATTTTGTTATTGTTTCTATTATATTAAAAGCGTTTTTTTAATATTTTTGTGAATACATAATATGTACCTACCCTCTAGATAGAGAAGAGGAGACCCGAGCCCAGCAGTGGGACTTAATAGGGTGCTGATGATGACGACATAATATATTATTATGACAAATACGAGTGTAGGTATATGTTGTACAATTTGATTAATATTATATGGGTGTATCCAGATCGGAAGATTTAAAGTCACCACCATGAACGCCCGATTCGTCAACAGCTTGCAAGTGGTGCTTTCGTGGCTCATTAGCCAGACCCAGATCTGAAAATAAGATCTAAAAATGTGTGTTTGGACACACTCTAATATTTTTTAGGTTCAAATCTGTACAATAAAATCAGCCCTGCCTCTCAAACTAAGCTAACCTGTATCTTGAGAGACAGATTATTTTAGTGTTGGATAGCCCATTTATCGAGGAAGACTATAGGCTATATAATATCACGCTACGGCCAAGAGGAGCTGAGCAGTGACCAACAAAGAACAACAGGCAACAGCTAGTTGATACATAATTTATCATCATATAATTGCATCACAATTAAAACTAAATAGGAACTCTTAAAAGCTTTTTTGACTGGCCTGTTGGTCTAGTGGTTAGTGACCCTGACTGTTAAACCGGAGGTCGTGGGTTCGATCCCCACCCAGGACAAATCTTTGTGTGATGAGGATAAAGGTTTGTTCTGTGTCTGGGTGTCATTTATCTATAATATGCATGTATTTACAAAAAAAAATTATTTAAGTAGTATATCAGTTGTTTAGTACCCATAACACAAGCAAATATAATTGCTTAATTTGGGACTAGATGGCGCTGTGTAAATGTGGTAGAATATTATTATTATTATTAAAAAAAAAGCTAGTACTTTACTGTTAAAGAATGTCTGCATATCTAGTTAAGTGGGTCTTCTTCTTGTTCTCTTAAAACCTTATCAAACAAGTTCATTAATCTCGAATTTAACTTTTACTGTTATTTTTGCTTAGATTTCATTTCAGTGTTTTACGAGTTTGTAAGGATCGTGTTTTATGAGCGCGCGGCTGCAGCGCTACTTTTGTCCATTGATCGCATTTGCAATGAGCGACTGTATCGTTCAGCTTCGGTGCATAGATATGCGCAACAGAGTCAATGCGAACGCTCAATTGTATCGATTAATATAGCTTCGGTACCGATTACAATACGTGACTGCATTGATTCAGCATCTCTATTTCAATCAGGCATAATCGTGTCAAATAGCGATCCTAGTAGGCGATGATATACGATCTTCGATAGTGACTTAATCGCGTCCAAATTGCAGTAAAATTTTGTTTACCGTGTGCGACCGCCCTTAAATGTCTTACTTTGTCTTTCTTTTTAGTTCTGTTAATTTTGCAACACTTTATTTTGTTGCTTATTCAGGTTCTTCACATTTTCTTAGTATGTAATTTAATGTTTGTTTCTGCTAATCTTTTTGTAGTTGAATAGCTTTAGTCTTTGGCTTCGTTACAATACCTGTGTAAAAGTTACATTTAGGGCCTGTTACACCATTGGCAGATAAGTGTCTAATTAACTACTTGAGACTTTTTTTGATACATTTTAGATGAAAAATACGTCAAAAATCTGTTAGCTAAGTTTCATATAGGCTGTTTAGCACTTGTTTGCCCCTGGTGAATCAGGCCCTATGTAAATGATTTTGCCTTTTTACGTAATGAAATGAAATGCTAAATCAATTGGTTTTTAACTCCATTTAATATCGAATGCAGTCGTCCCTAAAAGGTGGTATAAATAAATCTGGAGCTACTGATATAAGGATCAAAAATACCGTTTAATAATATTGAATACCTAAGAATAAAATAAAAAAAACAAACATAGCTGGTGAAATGTGGGTATGAAACACCTCTACCCCTTTATTTATTTTTTTCAGAATCACCAACGGAGTCGGTGCCTTTTCTACTATTTCTCATTCATACCAGTTCCCGCTATTATGCCTCTTGCACTTTTATTCCTCATACTGTATCTTTCTTTCATTCGTCATCTCTTTTACTCTCTTGTGGGCTGCCTACCCCTTCGGGGAAAAAGGTGTGATGCTATGTTATGTTATGAATACCTAATTGCATAATAGTAGTAGTAGTAAGATATACAATAATTATAACGTGGTAATGACTTTAAGACATTTATTATACAGAATAATAACCAACAGTCGTCACGCTACCGTGTCGTCTTATTAGACGAGACTTATTAGAGTTGAGTAGAGTATTATGTCCATACAATGTATGGATTAGTTCTGATATATTTCTCGCCTGGTGTAGCTGCGATATAGCCAAGTTTTGTTACAAATTCACAACTACACTTATAGACTGAAAGTGTCTTATCATTTCTTTTGATGATAGGAGGATTACTCTACTTTTTATTATGATTTCTACTTAATAACATTCATAACAATATTATAACTCTCGCTTAACTGTGTTTGTAACTGCTAGTGGACTTACTTAATTGAACTATTGGAATTATTTCAAAAATAATACAGTAAATAATGAAACCATGAAAATATAATTATGTACTTGTCGCTTTGACAATAAAGCACATTTTTAAATAACGATTCATTTAATCTTTCTTTAAGCAAATAAAGATATATCTACTATAATCTATTTAATCAAGGCACGCGACAGAGTGTCAGACAAGTTCAAGGAGACAGATTTAGTTTAGGTGGTTGACAGATAAAATGCTGTCTATAAATAACATAACTGTGTTCAAATCTTTAACTAGAAGCAGGCACCTGTAATTTTTGAGATAATAATATGAACTCTGCAAATGTTGCAATATAAATCTGATTCGATCTCACTTTAATCACTGCTCCTAGTTTTCAAGAGAGATATGCCTCAAAAACTTGCAAATAATAGGCAATAATTTAGATAAGTTTCTATTCTCTTTGTTGTTAAGTTTGACATATTAATTTATAGTTGAAACTTTCTCTGATTTAAAAGTTCGATAAATGCACAAAAACATGTTTATTACCAGCTTTCATCCACGGCTTCACCGAAGTGACCGAGGGGAAAAAAGTGTTTCATTATAATTTATTCTGTAGTTTTTGAAGGAAAAGCTAACGAATACGACTATGACGTCAGTAAGAATACAATTAATGGAGAAATTTAATCTTGGGGACATTCGATATTTACAAGATCGTAAACTTGTTTCTCTAATTTAAGCTGTTGATCTAAGCTATGGGAGCTTCCGCGCGTTGTTTATTGTTAAAAAAGTGTTCAATGGCATTTTCTCTTCGTGGGTTTTCTCAAACATTTTAATTTTGTTATTATCTAAGTTCTTGACTATCCCAAAATTTTATTAAGATCTGTTAAGTGATTCAGCCGTGAAAGTGCAAACAAACATACTAACTAATAATATTAATTGTTGAGATATTCGTAAGATATTTATGACGATAATATGTTTATTACATCGATAGACAACTCGAGCGTACCCATAGCAGTTAGCTAGCAAAATATATATTGCAATCAAGACGGAAGAAATTCGGAAACCCATTGGGAAATGAAGTGGAGGGTCCTTTTTCTTTTTCAGGATGGTATCTTAACAATCGTATATATATCAACTTGAAGAATTTATAGAAAGTATGATGGGAATGTGAAAAAAATTGCTGTTATTATTACAAACACAACTTCTCTTGAAAGGAACTATTTAAAGGAGAAAGGAGTAATCAAATAAAACCATTATTCATTGTACATTTATTCAATAAAATATTTAAACATAACTTAAAAATTGCACACAATAACCTATTTAAAAAAAGAACCAGATATTCTATTTACAGGCAATTCCTATAAATAGAATATCTGATTGAGATCAGATGCCTGTGGAAAAATACCCAAAAGGCGAGCCTAGCCAGGCTAGCTGTTGCATTGTTTGTTGAAGGGTTTAGAGATATTTATACCACAACGGTGGTAAACAGACATATCTCACTACCAATGTAAGACAGATACAAGTTGAAATTTGTTTTTTTGCGTCAATTTTCATCTTCTGTTTATAAGTGTAAGGTTCAAAATTACCCACAGGCGTCTCTCATTTTATTACCCTTTTCTATGGTGAGTGCGATATGGTCCGCCTGATGGTAAGCGGTTACCCTAGCCTATGGACGCCGGCAGGTATAGTAATAAGTTCATATAGTATCTATTATTTAGACTATAAATCACTTTCTATGTGAGGCAATAAATTGTTCTTTGCACCTCACTTTGTAAATAAAATAAATCGTGAATGCAAACAATCGGGAGGGAAGTATCGATTGTTGCAGAAAGTAATGCTCAAGCTGTGTCAATATTTATTCAACATTTCATCAGAAATAGCGACGAATAAAACGTTTGTAGGTGACGAGAGCGAAGGTAAAAGTTATTATAGCTTTATACTTTTATTTACTGATATGGATAATATAAGACCATACATACATACATAGCATCACGCCTTTTTCCCCGAAGGGGTAGGCAGAGGTGTTTCACACCCACATTTCGCCAGCTATGTTTGGTCCCATGAAATAGGGGGCGAGCCTATTGTCATCAACCAGGAGCATTTGTTTACCAAACAATATAAGTCCATCTATAGTTTAATCATCAGCAATCCATTAAGTCCCACTGCTGGGCTCGGGTCTCCTCTCCTCTAACTAGAGAGCTGAGAGGGTTTAGGCCATAATCCACTCACGCTGGCCTAATGCGGGTTGGTGGATCAGACATACTCATAGAATTTCTTCTAGAGTATGTGGGTTTCCTCACGATGTTTTCCTTCACCGTTAGCAGATGGTAAGTCGCTTGACTAGTACATATAAATCCCACAAAGTTTAATCCACATTGGTACTGACGGTCGGGATCGAACTCGGAACGCGTGATTTGCACGCCGATTCCTTATCCATTCAGCCACCATGGCTCCTATAGTTTAAAATCGTTTTTTATTGTAATGACCAGCTTGGCCACTGCTGGGCATGGGTCTTTTCCCAACATTGTGGAGGGAATGTACTCTACTATATAACGCTGCTCAGATGGGTTGGTATAGGGCTTTAAATTTAATTTTCCTTTTCTCGTAGTGCTCTTATCTGCTTAAGTCTCTTAGTCACCTTTTACGACTTCCACGGATTGAAATGGGGTAGTGACAGAATGTATTTTAAATGCGTTACTACATATATATATTATGATTGTCTTCAAAAAACTTTTTTTTATTTAGAATAAAATATTAGGTACAAAATACAAAAATATAAAAAAAAAATACGAGAGCAAATTTCAATAATATAATAAATTCTTTATTAAATTTGAATGCTATCTTTTATTATTTATCCTCAACACGGAACCGACCAAAACCCCACAAGTGATTCATCTTCTAATGTTTTACGAGTATATTCTACCTTTATTAATGTTTTATCATCTCAAAACCTTAAGTAAAATTGGAGGACCGTGTAACTCATTTACCTTGCTTATTTTATTTCATCGTTAAAGCCCGTTATTCCGTCAAAGCGAAGATGAAGAAAAGAGGAGATGTGATGGAGATAAAGGTAAGCGGGTGCGCATTTTATTATGGAAACAAAAACTTTGTTCACCAAAATAAGTAAAAAGACTACCAATTAATGTTACCCAAATAATACGTACGCATGGCCTGTTGGTCTAGTGTTTAGTGACCCTGACTGCTAAGCCGGAGGTCGTGGGTTCGATCCCCACCCAGGACAAAACTTTGTGTGATGAGCATAAAGGTTTGTTCTGTGTCTGGGTGTAATTTATCTATAATATTTATGTATTTACAAAAAAAAAATGTACTTAAGTAGTATATCAGTTGTTTAGTACCCATAACACAAGCAAATATAATTGCTTACTTTGGGACTAGATGGCGCTGTGTGAATGTGGTAGAATATTATATTATATTATATCAAATAAATAAGTATGTTTATCTCTCACTCATTAAGTGATGCGTGAATCAAATTTAGTAAATGTGCACCAAATTTAGAAAATGTGCACCAAATTAAATTATTCCCGCCATGGGTTTTTCTATCACTAAATTATCAGGATCAGTCCGGTACTGGGAAATATTCCATTCCATTTAGTCCGGGAAAGAGGCGTGATCTATATAAATGTATATATGTATGTATTTAGTCTGATTTACAATGATAGGCTCGCCTTCTAATGCATAGCTGTCGAAATCCGGGTAAAATATACCTCTACCAACAACTTAGGAGAACATTGTTCTCGTAAATACTAAGTTCGTAAAGTCCCCTCGATAGGCCTAGATAGATAGATAGATACCTAGGAAAAAGCGATGCATATTTTTTTAAAAAAGGTTGTGACGTTATGTTATATTAATTGTAAAATTGTTAACTCTTTGCTTCAATAACGTAATAAATGCGAAAAATATGTTTCTTTTTTAAATTTGGCAATTAAAACTGCAGCGCGCGCCGTGTCCGATTTTATTTGCTCGAAAAATTATGGTGTGTTTTACGCGTGAATTAGCTAATCTGTTAGTGAAAGAGATAGCGCCACTGTGTCAGATGGACTTTTAACCACAAACTACGAAATAAAATAAAGATTTTTGGAATTTATCACGTTATTGAAACAAAGAGGCGGATTTTGTCGTTATCGTTCGTACAACTCTCTTCTTGCCTTAGCTCTGCAACAGTGAACTCTAGTCCTAACCAATGATTCCCGTGAGTGAATCCAGGTAAATTTCAACATTTACCATTCGTCTCATTACTTTACCCGACATTGTTCACAAGTCACTTCAGTCCGTTTTTTCGGCCTGAAATTAATGCTTACTGCTCTCAAGAGGATTTCTTTTATTACAGGATACCTTTTACTTTTTAAGTTGTACCATATTTTTTACGATTGAACAAGAGTATTCTTTACGTTTTGAATAAATTTTCGCTGTCGTAAAGCTTTGGATTTAGTTTGTGTTTGATCTTTAAGTTTAATGACCGAATCCTTAGTATTGATGTACAAAGTTGTTATCTTCGAATTAAGTCTATAATAATATTATGTTCTGTGTCTGGGTGTAATTTATCTATAATGTATGTAATTACAAAAAAAAATGTATTTAAGTAGTATATCAGTTGTTTAGAACCCATAACACAAGCAAATTTAATTGCCTTATTTGGGACTAGATGGCGCTATGTAAATGTGGTAGTTTTGTTTTTTGTTTTCTTTGAAAAAGACAACGCCCGCACTAGGGAACAAGCCCTGTATCGCGGGGAGTTTTACAAACATGAAACTAACGGACACAAAGTACACCCAGACTAGAAACAAATATCTATGAATCACACAAATATTTGTCTCGTGTGGGAATCGAACCCACGTCACCCAGCACGGCGATGTAGTGGCGAGGCGACCACCTTAACCACTGCGCCACGGTGACAGTCAGGTAGAATATTATTATATATTATTATTATTATTATATAGATAAAAAGTTTGTTTGTTTGGCTGAACCTGCCAATCTCAAGTACTTTGGGACAATCCCACCCTCATATCCACGACTGCAACTCCTGTGAGACAGGATTAACAGCGATGACCTTTGTGAACATCGAATTTTGGGGTCTTTCCCCTTTGGAACCACGACACTTTGGGACTACGGCTAAACCAAACGGACCACGGTTTGGTCTTGGTGTGAAACAGCCAATTCAAAAAAGGCCGTTCCGCGATTGACACCATAGTCCCAAAGTGTCGTGGTCCCAAAGGGGAAAGACCCGAATTTTGACACTCGAGAGTCCCGGGAAATGCCGAACCATGGCACATGTGGGTATTGAGGGGTAATAATAATTGAGGGTAATTGTTAGTGGCAAAGCGACGTCACAGTTCCAGACAAATATCAATTGCTATCTAGTCCTTACTTTGTCTACCTAAGTACTACATCAATCTTATCTCTCCTTAAAAGTTACTTTACGTTTAACAGAAAACATTTTTATTCTCTTTCAATGTTCTTTTAAGACTGTAGTGATAAATCTGTCTTACGTACTGTACACATGTCTAAATGTAACTGCGAGCAGTTCTAAACGACTAGGTACTATTCCAGCTAAGAATTTTGGAGATAAAATGGTTGTTAATTGTTACAATTCGTTTAAGACTGCTCGTAACTTTGTGGTACTGAGATGTCCGTTATGATCATCGAGGCTAAGCAACGTCTGACAAGGTCAGCCTATGATGGGTGTTATACCACGCTGCCCAGATGGGTTGTTATATGGTTTGTATCGAATTTTCTTATTCTCACAGTGCTCTTCTCTGCATAAGGTTGGTCTTTCCGTTGGTCCCGGTTATCACTTAATGTGGTTTTCGTTAAGTCAAGTTGGAAGCCTTCTGAGTGACTTGATAAACATTATTATATAATCCATTTAGGTCTTTTATCCATTCCCACCACGAGATATTCTGACCACAGTGTGAATCGGGAAGGACGTTTTTGTAGACTTCGGTTTAAAGAACTTTATTTTCATTCAGACATTTGTCACTTACATGAAAATAACAAAATTTAATATAAAATAATACATTAACCCAGTGCGGGTAGTAGTTAAAAAAGTTAACAACAGAAAATACTATTTCATTTAACCATACAATAAGTTTAGTGTTTGCTTCACATTCCTAAGTTCTTCATTCGAACATTCGACATTTTGGACAATGGAAAATAGTCCAAAACGACTATTTCAAAAAGGGTCCTTCAATGTTCAGACTTTGGTCTCAACAGCTCGTCGTGTAAATTGACGAAAGACCCGCCAAATTACTGTAATATTCAGTCCAAACCTATAAAGTAGTTTCCACTAGAAGCTTCGGGTAACGACTTGTAGCACAACCATCAAAGAGGTCAATTTTCTGAAACCTTACCTTGTGTAATGTGAAACAACTTGACCCGAATGTCAAACGGCATGTGAACGGAATTGGTAACATCATTGTTACAAATTTGGAATTTGTAAGAATGTTACGATTCGCCGCTCCAAACATTCCGAACATTTCGCGTTGTCAGCAACGTATATATTGCTAAGTTAATAAAGGGATCGTGTGTTCTGACTCGTGTCTATGCGATTATTTGCTTGAGAAAACTAATTGCAATAAAGTTAAATTAAATAAGTACTTACTTTTTAGGGTTCCGTACCTCAAAAGGAAAAAATACAACCCTTATAGAATCACTCCGTTGTCAGGCTGTCTGTCTGTCTGTCCGTCTATCAAGAATATTTTTCTCAAGAACGCGTGGAGGTATAAAGCTGAAATTAATATCATATACTCGGTCTCGGGTCTGCAAACGTTCGGCGTAAAAAAAAAACAAAATTCTATTCCAAAGCAATCAATCAAAAGTTATACAGCTATTTATGCTCCATTTTTGTCGATTATCTTGACGATCAAAAAAGTCAAAACCTATAGGGTACTTCTTGTTCTTATTGACCTAGAATCATGAAATTTAGCAAGAAGCAATATCAAGTTGTACAAGTAAAGGAAAAAAACCGAAAACCGATCTCGTGTAGTTATATCTACTTACTTTTTCTTATTTTATTAAAGTAATGAAACTTTAAAGCTGAGGTTACTTATTTTATCTGATTCTATAAAAAGATTAAAAACAGCAATTCTTATACGAATATTTTACATTTCTTATATTTATTTATACACTGATTTGATTGTGAGAAAACACGTATTGTATGTACCTGATTTATTAACATACCTAATAGCAACCCATTAATGTCATGTATTACCCATTGTAATATTATTACCCTTGCGAAATAATAGTCCGTTCTTTAACAACTGTCGACAGGATTACATGAAAACGTACCTAATGTAGTTGCGTTCTGTAAACATATACTTAGAACTAAAGGCTATTTCGAAACTTAATCTTAATATCATGGACATAAAGTCCTAATACGCTTTTACATTCATCTTCAATATTAAAACCAGAAAGTATTATTAACAACATTTTTAATCTAATAACATACATTTTCCTTACACAAGATATGGATATTAGAATTTGTGGAACGAGACCCAACGACAGTGCTGCCAACATATTTCATGAAATTATTAATATACTGAGTCTTTTTTGTGCCGCGGTGTGACCTTAAGCACCTGGGGTATGAGAATTTTTGTGTTTCGTTTGTTTTGTTAGGAGGAAAACAAAGTTCTCTTTGCCAAAATACTTACGTTGTGTGTCAATAGGATTAATAGGGAAGTCAACAGTTATTACGGGTAGGGTGTCAACGGGTACTGTATAAAAGGTGATAATATATTTTATACGAATAGTGTGGAGCTGTGTGTTGATGTGGTGACCGGGGCAGAAAAATAAAACGGTATAGGAGATTAATTTTCGTGTAGGTATATTGGGCAACTGTCACAGAGGGAAGGCGCGTGTTGCCACAGTTTACATACAATTTTAACACTTTGGTGTTGCAATTTTATTAATCAAAATATCAAACAAATAGCTATAACTGACATTTTCAATTTAAAAACTTTTAAAATTTTGCGACTTGTACACATATTAATTTATTATGCAACGGGACTCCGTCATGTACGGTACAACTCGATCGAAACGTGCGTCGGACAAATAAATAAGGTATTTACTATTTCTTATAATATAATTTTCAATTTAGTCTCATTTCAGCACATCACAAATTTATGTTTTTAAGAAATAACAGAATGCAAATAAATCCCAAGCCACAGAATATCCCTAAAAGACGATTTGCAAACAAGTCAAAGCATACAACCCGAATATTGGAGCCTCTTGTGGACTTAGTAAGATTCGGAGCACCATCCGAATCTTGTAAGTGTATTACTTCTACAAGACTTTTTACTGCAAGCCATGCAAATAAGTAGCATCGTTCCACCCATATCGTTTGCTTTCTGCCAAACGGCCACTGCTGAGAACGAAATTGGAATGGTGAGAGAAAAAACTTATTGTAATGCTATAGTTTCGAGAAAAACATGAGACAAAATTTTGCTGCAGTGATAATTCTGATTCGAGTTTTTAGTACGTGCCCAAAGCAAATGGTGTAAAAGTACACTCACTGATTATTTGGATCGTAGGATTAAGTTGTATTGATAGCAATACATTTCTCGGTAGTACAATGATAGTGAATACTAGTGCAGTGCAAGAGGTCCATGGTTTGTTTCCTGGGTCACGCAAAAATGGTATTTGAATTAGAATTCACAGTATCAGCATTGTTTTTAACTGAGCTAAGAACGTGTCTTAATGGGAAATTAAGATATGTAAATACTTGAGTATCTATACTAATATTATAAAGCTGTAGAGTTTGTTTGTATGTTTGTTTGTTCGGTTGAACACTCGGATCTCAGCAACCACTGGTCCGATTTAAAAAAAATCTTTTAGTGTAGCCTATTTATCGAAGAAAGTTATAAATTATATAACATCACACTATGGCCAATAGGAGCTGAGCAGTGGCCAAATAAAAAGCCGGGAGAGCCCCGCGACTTCTAGTGTATTATAATTTTGACTACAGATAAATTCGGCTGAATTCTTGTTGCTTTTATAAGAGAACTTTTTAATGTCAATGCCTCCGTCTCTCAAATTAATTTTGCCGTACAATTATTCTATGAACCGTGACTAACTCAAATCCGATACAGCGATAACTAAATCTTTGTCTGTCTTCATTGACGCTCGTAGTGTTGACATGCCCATTAGACGACTGGGAACTTGTCATCGTATCAGTTAATTTCCTGAAAGCTTGGACTTCAACTTGACTAAAACTGGTTTCGGTGTTGGATCAATAAGTAATAAGAACTTCTCGTAATTATATACAGCTGGCTGTCTAAACAATTGGACGAATTTTTAATGATAACAAGAACTTTCTGTTCTAAGATTAAACTCAAAAAAAAAAACATTAGTTATGACTACTTAAAGTAATTTTCAAACTACTACCTAAAAATGTTAACAAAATTTGTCATTTTTTACATCCCATGCGTGCAATTAATAAAATGTTTTAAATGGAAATCAATAAAATATAATCTTCCATTAAAATTTTCTGTTGCAAGAAATTCTCTCTCTCGTCGAATGTAGGGATAATTTCGCTTACAATCTTTAAATTTAAGTTACTCTGATATGCATGTAAATTGTAATATTTAAAAGGTTACAGACATACTCTATAATTTTACGTTTAAATATCTCGGGCGTATTTTCTTTACTATATTTTTACCAACATAAATTATTATGCCAATATTATTGTGTTATCCGAGCGGCAGTACCAATGTGGAATTTATATGTACTAGGCAAGTGACTTATCATCTGCTAACCGTGAAGGAAAACATTGCGAGGAAACCTATATACCATACAAGAAATTCTAAGGGTATGTTTGATCCACCAACCCGCATTAGGCCAGTGTATGTGTATTACCTATGGTCTAAACCCTCTCAGCTCTCCCTCGAGCCCAGCAGTGGGACAGTAATGGGTTGCTGACATTGTGTCATATGTGTGTTTGCTGTTTTATTTTCTATGCAAATTTATGTTCTTATAAATGGGAAATGTAAGAACTAAATTACTAAATTTTGTTAAGCCACAATTAGGTCTAATTATTTTTTACACGTCTTTTCGCTTACCATACTTTTTCAAACTACTTAACATCAAGCTCCTTGCTAAATCAAATCTCGTCCGCCCCACTTTTTCTAGACCTTAATTTTTTCACTTCAACCTAAAGTCCCGGAATTCAGTTCTTTAAAATTTTCCAGTCACGTATAGTCTATTTGCAGCCTCAAAGGCCTCTGTGGTCGAGACCCTCCCCAAGTACTGTTTTCTTAAGAAATTAGCTTTCTAGAAAAGTTTTCAGAAACCACCTCGTTTGTTCACAAACTTTGAAGTGATAGTGCTAATTCGACTGCTACTGGTGAAGTTTGGGCTTCATTCTTGGAACAGACAAGAAGTAAATCGATTTTTGTGATAACATTTTTCAAACAGCATTAATCTCCGTATTAGATGCTCCTAAGTATTTCAGTGGTAGATCGAAACACGATATTATTAAATAGACTATCAATGTGGTATGGTGGTTAATGTGGTGATGGTAGTTGGCTCGCCACTAACATTGCCAAACCTATTATTGTGGGTTCTATTCCCAACAAGAAACAAAATATTTGTGTGATTCATAAATATTTGTTTTGAATCTAGAAGCACTTTGTTACCTTTGTTAATAGTATGGCTATAAAGTCCTTCACTATACAGAGCTTGTTACCCAATGCAGCTGTTGTCTTTTAAAAGATTTTAAAGATAAAATACACTGGCTGTTGGTTTTAAGAAGATAAAAAAAACAAAAAGAATCCGAAGCAGCTACACAGATGATATATTATGGGTAGTAAAGAAGGACTGTGCTCCGTGACTCGGCTCTCAATATTACAAGCAGGGAAGACTGTCTTCATTATGCACCAGAGGGGAACTATGTAGATGGCATTTTGCATAACATTTCCAATCTTCGGGAAAACTCAAAATATAAAATAAACTTGCATAAAAATCTACTGCGGACATCAAACGCCAAAGGTTTATTCACCTACTACAGTTTCGTTCTAACCAAAAGCTCTTGAAATAACTTCCATTTGCGAATTGTAAGTGTAATATATTCAAATATGAGCAGAAACATTTGAGGGAACTTCTATAGGTAACTGTTTTATCTACGAGATATTCAATGAAGTTTACGTTCAGTTTCTGAATTCTTAATCAACTAGTTTTAATATCTACCTTCTTTGAAGCTTGCCCTTAAATGCTGTAACGTGTACTTGAGTTCATTAGACCAAGTTTTTCAACCCATATCATTTATACTAATGTTATAAAGCTGAAGAGTCTAATTTGATTGAACGCTAACTGTACTGAAGATCTATTGATCCCATTTGAAAAATTCATTTTAATTCTTTTACTGTTGGATAGCCTATTTATTGAGAAAGGCTATATAGGTTGTGCATGTACTAGCGATAGTAAATGCGGTTAACAGGGTTCATCCCAGCG
This sequence comes from Laspeyria flexula, assembly GCA_905147015.1. Lineage (NCBI taxonomy): Eukaryota > Metazoa > Arthropoda > Insecta > Lepidoptera > Erebidae > Laspeyria > Laspeyria flexula. The sequence continues at coordinate 11,876,486 of LR989960.1, read as the reverse complement.
TCTACAAACTTTTAGTTTTTTGATTTAAAACTTTTATATCATCTTACTTGTAACAATCTCTTGAGATGTATTCGAAATAAGAGCAATTTCGAACTTAAAAGTGAAGAAGCTTCGAATGAATTTTTTATCTTAAAATTATCAAAGTGATTTTCTTGCCTGTCAGAGTTAAAAAGTGGCTCAAAGTTATTTGATTTAAAAAGTAACGTGAAGTTTTTTTCTTGACAGAACCGTAATTGAATTAAATGTAAACATTTGCGACTATAATTATCATAAGTGTAGCTCACTTATCTTTTTATAATATAATATTGGTGGAAGACGATGCGGTCCAACAGATGTTAAGCAGTAATAGCCGCCTATGAACACAACTGTATTATCTAACATTGATCAAAAACTGCGAAAGACTGAGAATCAGAAAAATTTGACTGGCCTGTTGGTCTAGTGGTTAGTGACCCTGACTGCTAAGCCGGAAGTCGTGGGTTCGATCCCCACCCAGGACAAATCTTTGTGTGATGAGCATAAAGGTTTGTTCTGTGTCTGGGTGTAATTTATCTATAATATGTATGTATTTACAAAAAAAAAAAAAATGTATTTAAGTAGTATATCAGTTGTTTAGTACCCATAACACAAGCAAATATAATTGCTTACTTTGGGGCTAGATGGCGCTGTGTGAATGTGGTAGAATATTATTATTATATTATTATTATTATAATCTCTTCAGCTCTCTAGATAGATGAGAGAAGAAGCCAAGCAGTCAGACATTAATAGGTTGCTATGATGATGATGATGACATCATTCAACCTTCAGGTATTTCGTCGAGTCCTGTTTGAAGTCGTCGTTTCACCTTTTTCCATAGTTACTGTACGAAACAATAAGTTGAAAAAGGATCCTTCCCGATTCACACCGTGGGGTGAAGAACAGCTCGTGGTATAAATCGGCCCCCACATCTTCATTCGATAATTCTCGACTTGTTTACTTTCCATCCCGTTCAAACGCAGCACAGTTTGATGCGTTGCCGTAAAAGTAGCCCCATATACCTAGCATTGTTTTATCCGTTTTATGACTCGTTTTTATTACTGCCTATTATGCGGTACTCTCTCATAAAACCTCGGTATTGTCATAGTTAGAACTTATCTTGAGTTAGTTGTAAGCGAGTAGTGTGTGATGAATGCTTTGTTTATACTTAACCCACTGTCCTTGAAAACATCTATAAATCTTGATTAGGGTCCTTATTATTCTGAAGTAAATAATTTCATATTTGTATTAAAATGTGTACTGATAAAATGGTGTTTGTTTAGATTTTGGTAGCTCGTTTTGTATTTAGAAATGTAAGACTAAATTTCTCTGTTAATAAATACTTGGTACCTAGTAATTTAACGTAAAATGAATGTTTATTTCGAAAATGGTTCCCTATATTTGAATGATTTCTTTTTTTTTAAGTGTTTTTTATACCTTAGATATTTTGTTCGGCCACTACATAGCTCCAATCGGTCGTAGCTTGATGTTATATAGCCAATAGCCTTCCTCGTTAAACGGGCTATCCAACAATAAAGCTCGGCGAAAACGGGCCACCGACCACAAGCATCCAGTGATCAGCGACTGGCAGCAAAATGTAATTTTCAAATTATCAACGAAAATATCGAAGTCGTCCAATCGAATATCGTAACCGAGTAGGCCTATTGTTGCCGTAACCACAAGTATAGAATCCATAGACACAACAATATTTTATTACAAAATGTCTCTTTCATCTCTAAAAAGCGTGGGTGAGTGTTGGCCTCATTCTGTAATTAATAATTTCAGACGAGTTCCTATTTACTTCAGAATAATAAGGACCCACGACTGTCAAAAAGTCACAATCAGTCCACACGTTTAATAGAATTTGTTGACATATAATAAATATACCTAAGTCGATGACAAATAATGTAATTATAGTCTCACAGGCGCGGCGTAAGAAAATAAATTCAGAATAGATTTGGGTGTAAGCATTTGATCTTTAGAACTCAATTATAAAAGAAGAGAGCATAATAAGTATTATCCTCTGAAGGGATAGGCAGAGGTGTATCACATCTTTATTCCACCAGCCACGTTAAGTCTCATATGAGCGAGAGCGTATTAGAGAACTTATACCATTATTTTTGACTTGTATGGGCATCGAACCCACGTCAGGGCCCGGCGATTTTAGTGGCGAGGCCCCTTTCGCCGGGTACGTAACTAGCTGTTCGTAACCACTTCAGGGTGAAAATTGGGTGAAAATTTGTTTTGTTTATATTTTATAACCTAATAGGGTCCTCTCTACATTTTCTTCGTGTCTTAATTAAAATATTTACTCATTTTGTATGTTTCATTATTTAATAATTAACATTTCTTCTTAAATATATCTTATTTCTATAAAAAGGCACACGAGCATAGAACCTACATAATTTTAACCAACTTCAAAAAAAGAGATAATTAATTATAGCGATATAAAGAAAATTTTCTATTTCTAAAACAAAGTTATACGTCAAACAAAGAAAATACAAACTGAGAAGCAAATGTCGAAATTAAAATATTATACAAGCAAGCCTACGCCCCTGTTAATTTCTGTGCGGTTTGTAAAATTGCGAATCTTTAGAAACATGCGAACAATACTGCTAATTTCAGAGGCCCAATAAACACCTGTAATGAGCAGAGATATTTCCGAGGCGAATATTTTAAACTGAATTGAAGAGAGGAAAACGATGATTTTAAATTATTATTTGGTTAGATGAATAGGAGAAGCTTATTGGATATTAAGTACACGTAAGATTTTTGACTAGTTTGAATATTTTTTTAATTCATTTATACGTAACAAGCTTTTCGGAACAATTCGCAAAAAACCTTCACGTGACAAAATATTTGAATTATATAATTATGACTTGATTGGGTTATAACAAAACAATTATTATAAATTTCGTGTCAACAGTAAAACAATCACAAAAAATAACTCCAAGTTTTTCCATGATAAATTAATTAATAAGATAGGGGCTACACAAAATGTAATTTAATTTTAATTTTACTGTTTTATTTTATTATTTGGAGAGACGGAGAGCCGAGCCCAACAGTGGGACTTAATGGGTTGCTGATGATGATTCTGATGATTTTATTTAATTTTGAATGTATTGTTTAATTTTGAATTTTTTGTATTAATCGATTGTAATGTATCATCAGTATCAGCATCAGTATCATCTCCTAACATGCGCCATAATACTCGATCCTTCGCGTTCCGCATCCAGTCAGACACTGCGATCTTTTTTTTTTGTTTTTTTTTTTTATTGCCTGAAGTGGCAGACGAGCAAGCGGCTCACCTGATGGTAAGTGATTACCGATGCTCATGAACGTTGGCAATGCTAGGGGCACAGCCAAGCCACTGCCTACCTTTGGAGAATAGCTCTCTTTAAACCTCGTTTGAAGAAGGACACGTCATAGCGCTCATATTGGCCCGTGGTCGCGTGTTAGGAGAGGCCTATGTTCAACAGTGGACTGAAATAGGTTGAGATAGTGATGATGAATGTTTTATGGAATATAATGTTCTGAAATAAATGAATTATTTTAAGACTGAGTACTTACTAAGAAATGAAAAATGATTTTCTTAAAGTTTCTATACCTAATTCATTTAAATATTAATTTATCCTTCAAAGCTAAAATGTAAAGATTTAAATAACTGAACTGTCATGAACATAAATAATAGAACTATATTACATGTCTTCAACAGAACGTTTTGTTCCTTTCTGTAACAGAGTTGTTGAGTTTGACATAAAAAGTTTGGCTATTACACAAGCCACTGAATGTGATTATGTACAGACGAAATTGTTTTTGTTCACTTCAAACGCTCCTTGGGGTAAATAAAGAGGTAATACCTCAGTTGGAATGCGAAGGAGCGTTTTAGGATGTGTGAAAATATTTAAGCTTATAGTGTTATAAACTACATGATATGTTGGTAATAGAAAGTAAGTAAGTAAGTAGTTGACTGGCCTGTTGGTCTAGTGGTTGGTGACCCTGACTGCTAAGCCGGAGGTCGTGGGTTCGATCCCCACCCAGGACAAATCTTTGTGTGATAAGCATTAAGGTATGTTCTGTGTCTGGGTGTAATTTATCTATAATATGTATATATTTACAAAAAAAAAAGTATTTAAGTAGTATATCAGTTGTTTAGTACCCATAACACAAGCAAATATAATTGCTTAATTTGGGACTAGATGGCGCTGTGTAAATGTGGTAGAATATTATTATTATTATATTACTCATGAGACTAAAGGATCCAATTGTAATTTTGACAATCTCTGATATATGATATGAATACAGGATTACTCCTAGTACAGGCATTTCAAACTTAAGCACTTATGTATTATTATTTTTAAGACTCTCATGATATTGTACCTTTTTAAATTGAATAAACATTTATTTATTTATTTATTCAATCCCGTCGATATGAATTTGGTTGCCAAATATTTGAAATTGTCGGACCCATCATTGATATTACAAAAACTTGGTGTTTTCTCCGTAGATGCATAATCACGTACCTATTAAAGTTACGCTAAAAACTGTCACCGATATACTGTCAAATTATAGAGATAAAATAACTTACTGCCGTTCTTAGAGACGTAATTAACTTAGTTAAAGTTTATTAAGTAAAAACGTGTAATACTTAAGTCTATAAGACTAAATTGTGTTAATTGTGACAGATTACTGCTAATTGACGTCTCTGACGACAGTTACACTTTAAAAAAAACATTACTTTTAAAACAACAACTTGACAAATTATGACAATTGAACTCCCTTTGAGCTCTCTGAGCGTATTGCCGTTTTTCGAAGTAAAGTTGAATGCTGTGATTCCGATAGAGATGATTGACAGATTCAAGAGATATTGAACCCTCAATTAAAATAAAGTCTGTCCGGTGACGTACTGTTTGGATAGACAGTACGTTTTGATTATTTATGAAACAAAATTGTGAGACTCACTGATAATTATTTGTGAAATCTACAGTGACATGGAAATCGCTATAAAAAGCGTGCGTTGTTTTTAAATAATAATAATAATATTCTACCGCATTCACACAGCGCCATCTAGTCCCAAAGTAAGCAATTATATTTGCTTGTGTTATGGGTACTAAACAACTTATATATTACTTAAATACATTTTTTTTGTAAATACATACATATTATAGATAAATTACACCCAGACACAGAACAAACCTCTATGCTCATCACACAAAGATTTGTCCTGGGTGGGGATCGAACCCACGACCTCCGGCTTAGCAGTCAGGGTCACTAACTACTAGAACAACAGGCCAGTCGGAAAAAAAAATTAAGTAAATGTTAAAAGAAAATATTCCAAACCGAAAACAGTAATTACATGTACTAATTATTCAGATATATATTAAATTTACATTAAAGATCTCATTACTTACTTATCAAGGATATACTTAAAGTTATTATTTAATTAACAGTTTCATTACTCAGGCCTCAATTCGATATACATTTTAAAATACAAGTAACAAAAATGTTCAGTTCACCACAGCAGCCTTGTTACGTTCAGAGAATAAATTCTACTTGATTAAATGAACAGAGCTTGTTTCAAGTGTTGTTACACTTTTTCTACTGATTTCCTGTATTTCTTACTACTGTTTTGTTTAAAGCACTAAGAATCTAATTACATAAAAATACTGGATACCTACTAAAGAGAAAGAAATAGCTAGCAATGTTAACTTATTTTATTTAACTTCTAAGTATTCGTTTAACTGAAGGAACAGAAATAAAAAGAGTAAGAATATTGCATTGTTACTTTTAATTATAGAGGCAGGCTATAGTTTTACAAATTAAAACAAATAAAAAAAATGGTAATTTGACAGTGGGTAAATATGAAATACTTCTATGAGCCAACGATAGTACGCCTACAGTAAGCCTACTACAGAACACAATATCGACATTATAAATAAAAAATATACCAATTGTCTCATAAAATAAGCTTGTATTCCTTCTATTTAAAAAAAAAATTATAAATGTTTGTAAAAATAAGAAATACATACTTACATAGTACTCCTAAAGAACGCTAGGAAAATGTCTCTATAAACTATTTATTGGGCAACTAAGACAAAAAAACAAACTTATTAATTCAGGCAAAGTATAACCAGAAGTTCCGTGAAGTGATTAAGAATTAAGAATACATAATTTCAATACCCCATCTCAAACCGTGGATGTCGTAAAAGACGGCTAAAGGAGTAACCTTATGCAGACAAGAGCACTGCAAGAAAAGGCTTTGATCCCATTGATCTTTGTTTGGTCACTACTCAGCTCCTATTAGCCCTAGCGTGATGTTTATATTGTAGCCTTTCTCAATAATTGAGCTATCCAACAAACAATCAAATCAATCTGAAAGTAGTTCCTGAGATAGCGCGCTCAACCAAACAATCTCTACTTCTTTATAATATTAGTATAGATATATATGTATGATCTAGTTCCTCTGTAATTTGTTTATTTAGTACTTATGACGTGATATTTTGATTAATGTCCCAACTTAGCGCTTCTAAATCTTGTTACAACTCACTTCTGAGCATTTTTATACAATTTTTCGCTGAGTGCCTTTCTTGGATATTAGCCAACTCTTGTATCCTATATCAAAAAAATCTTAGTGACACAGCTACTCCTTGGCTTTGTACTATCTTGGACAAGGTTTCCCAACCTTTACTTCGCTGAGCCTCCCCAAACCCAAAATAATATTATCATTCCCCTTTTTCTTTTTAATTTCCCTTAAGTTACAACTAAATTAAGAAACGCATATATTTTTTATCAACTTAATTTTTTATTTGAATTTCAATTAGGTATAATACCTACTGATACGACATTATAACGGAAATGTAAACATACCTATTACGCCTTTCCTGAAATTTTTCTACGCTCCCTTTAGGAGGCGTGCCCCCTATTTGGGAACTCCTGAACTAGGAGAAATAATGAGTTTAAACAATTCGAAGAAGTTTGCGAATGTCCTGTCAAATCTAAAGAGTATTGTTAATTATGGTATGCCGCATTTAACCAGGTGGTCGATTCGGATTCGATTTGGATACTATTTTACACACGCCGATAGCAGACCGATGGACCAATCACAGGCCGGCAAGTTGACGCGATTGACTTAGTTAGCCAATCACAGCTGTCGAATGAGACCATCGGCTTTTTTATTTTTTTTTTCGACTTACGATTGTGTTAGCAAACTTGGTCCCCAGTCTTATTGAAAATCTCTTGAGGAAATGTCCAGCATTATTTATTAATATTTTAATTTTAAGTGATTAACTACTGCTAATTTTGTAATTAGCAGTAGTTAATTTTACTTATGTACTTACATACTTTTAAACCAAATAGTGCATAAAAAACCAAGCATTAGGTACTATATTTAAGTTTCTCAAAATATTTGTCCAACGTACAGCAGGAATTGCCTTAATTGTAAACGGTGACCGGTCTCATTGTAAGGTCAAACGCTTCTCTGAAATATTGCCCGTCTGCTCACACCCTTGTTGAAGTACTCTCTGGAGGGTCGGTTTCGGCCAGGCAACAACTCAAGCAATTTATCCTCCTTGCGACGACAACGTTGATGTTTTAACTTCACAACGCTCTTTGCAGATAGATTTGTTAATTCACTGAATTTTAATTGAATTAGCAAGTAATTTAGTTACATTAAACAACTTTGATAGTGACGACATTTACAATTTACATTTTCCGTAAGTTACACGTCAGTGTTTTGTAACTGAAATTGTAATTTTTTGATCTTTAATTTCTTTAAAATTCGTCTTTAATTTTTTAGAAAGTCTAAGTAAATAATTTTGTAGTCTCATTGAATTTTCTTTTGAGTTTTCTTGTTTCCAATGTTTTATTTGGAATACTGTAGATAAAAATACGGTATGGACGCTGAAAACAATCTTACTATAGGTAGAGATGCAAATTGATTTGAAGCATATTCAGTGGGGACGGCGGCCAGTGTAGCTCACTGTTGATAAATTTACCCGAATAAAATCATATTGTTGCTTTACGGATGAAGATTCTATTTCAAATTATGGTAATATACAATTTAACTTATAACTTCAATCTAGTATAATAATTTTTTTTTTTAATATATCACAATATCTAAGAAAAAATCACCTATCTTTTGGTATAAAAATGATTTTTCTATGTAAACCTAGTAAAAAGTTAAAAGCCAAAATCCGTATTTTATTTTCCCTGTAAAATTTAGATTTTACGATTACGGTATTATTCGGTGGGGACGGCGTATTTACTTTACCTAGCAAAGTTTAAAAAAAAATATCTCGGAGTTGTAAAAACTACATATTCCAACAAAAAGTTACAAGCAGCAAGAAATGAAGTTACAAATAGGTACCTACAATGGATTTCTACCTTCAAAATAAATTTTAACTTCATATAACAAAAAGGCCATTTAATTTCTCGTTCTTAAATCACAGTACCAATAAGCAAAACTGACTTGCAGGATAACAACTAACAGTTCCATATTTTACCAACAGCCATAGCGATATCACCATCACTCCATCTTGCAACATACAAACAAACAAATATATTACTCATACCAAACACATTTCTGGGGAATAAAAAAATATTTTCAACATTTCTTTCCATAAAAAGATACCATGGAGGACAAGAATAAAGGACGCCACCATATAAATCTTGGTTAGCGTTTGATAAGTACGTCTTTCGCCCCGTGAGTCTTATGACAATGGATACCATAACTTACAACTTAACTTCTTGACAAATTTTGGCCATTTAGACCACTTTAGTGAGGTCCCCATTCCATTTATGGAAAACGTGTCTTACAATAAAAGGGGAGAGGATTCACTTGATTTTATAGTCTACAGTTATTTCATAGCAGTCGACAAAATTGTGCAGAGATACGGAATGAAATAATGAATTGATTTTGATATAAATTAATTGGTTACGTAATAAGAAATGAATCAGTGATTTAATTTAGATATTTTTGAATTTCTACTTTAACAGTAATTTACAAGTGAGTTTTTTTATTTTAAAAGTTATTTTAAGAAAGGAACCTTAAGCCTTAATTTCACAGAAATTAACTTACACGCAAACGCCTTTGAACAAACATTAATTAAATTACTTAAGCACTTCGAATTAAGTAAAGAAAATTTAAAAGGAAATTAGTGGTGTCTAGTAAATTTAGCTTGACATAATTAAGTTAGCACTTTCTGTAGTGTCGGCGCGAACTTTTAATGGGATGCCTAGCGTTAGTAACTTGTGACATTATTCTTAGCAAGCTAAGTCATTGGGATAACAGACAGCATCGTATTGTCGAAATGGAAGATGGAATAGGAAAGTTTTCTCACTTAAATTCTAATAAGAAAATATGAGTGATTGATGGAAGAAATGTACTGAATTATAAGCAGCTTAAATTTAAAGATCCTCATAATGACTCAAGTAATTGACACGCTTCGTACAATGTTTATTGAATGTAACACAAAAGTATCACTGGTTTGGTAATATTCAAAAAAATTAAATACATAGGTACATTAAATTATCCTCACTAAGGTACCTTGTTGTGTTACATTCAATAAACATGGTACGAAGCGTGTCAATAACTTGAGTCATTATGAGGATCTTTAAATTTAAAAAGATTTTAATCTCAAAAAAGATTTTAATCAAAATTTATACACTAAAGTTACAATGCACATGTTTTTGTAAGTCGAGTGTGTTGCTATTGCATTCTTACATGTTAGGAAAAATAAAGATCTATCTGTCTACCTAGAAATTACGATCTTCTATTTATTATTTTAAGGTTAAAATTTGCCTTTTATTGATTTTTAACATAAAACTCTTTTTGACTGTTAGTGCACTATGGTATACGGATATATGATTAGAGTGAAGCTCATTGTTTCAGATAAAATTAACAAGAAAGCAAAGACAAAAAAAAATATTTTTTCTGGCAAATCATCAAAGCTCTCAAAAATTCAAAAATAACTGAATTATTGCCAATTAATTGAAATTTATGCTAGCGTAATAACCAATACAGTACAACTTGACGTTTACTTAAGAAAACACAATTAAAGAGTTAATTAATTGTATTTAAAGGTAAATGTTGAGGTAAAACTCTTCGTTATTAAAGATTAAGTGGTTAATAAAATAATTTATACAGTTACACGTAAGCTTATTAATTATATTTTATTCACACATTATTTTAACATAAATATAATAATTTATAAAAGAATAATTACAAAATAAATATTATATTTACAAAGTAATCAGATAAATACCAAACAGGGGAATTTTAATACATAAATTATTATTATTTATTATAAAAGTGAAATAAAAAACCGATAGAGATATTTTAGTAGTATTAATTTAATATTAGAAATAGAAAACATTTATTGGTTGAAACACAAAACAAACTAAATAACAAATATATAGATAGAACAGATACAAAACAAACAACAATCCCGTGTCTGTACCAAATAGGCACCATTTCAGCATAATGCCGAGCACAAGTCAGTGCCCGGCGCTGATTTTCAAATGGGCCTATATTAGTACACTAGATTACAAAACAAAGTTCTCCGACGCGTCTGTCTGTCTATTCGCGATAAACTACGTGATAAGTTTATGTAATTTGTCAAGTTTTTGTGTATTATATTATAAAACGGGTCTAGGTCACGTATTATATTATAAGTATTACTTATAAATAAATAAATACCTTATTTATTTGCCCGACGTTTCGATCGAATTATACCGATCGTGGTCACGCTGACTGAGGTGGTTGCCGAGCGTTGTCCTCGATGCACGCGGGTTTCTGCAACTACCCTCACTTTTGTCAATATTTTTATTTATATCAGAACTGTCGGTATTTCGACACATTACAATAATGACGTCTTTAAATAAATAAGGTATTTACTATATTCCTTATAATAAAATATGTGTAGTAGACCCGTTTTATAATAATTTACAAGTCGCGAAAGTTTAAAAGTTTTTAAGATTTTGTGTAGTAATATGACGACATAGATTGTGTCAGAAAAAGTCAAGCTTGGGAGCTTTCATCGAAAAAACGCTGCCTCATTGCTTAATATTTACCAACACACCGGGCGGCGCTGCGGGTTAAAGCTAGTTAAATTATAAAACAGAAAATCTTACGATCGGTAACTTATCCATTTGGCCACCATCGCTTATTTTATTTTTCAGTATGTAAAGAGAGGCGAGACTACGTGAGAGGCAGCTCTAGACAGTTTTGACACAGTAGAAATAAGCTGCAGTAGTTACTGTGAGGCTAAAGATCTGGCCAACTTAAAAAGGTAATTCGTCTACCGGTTGAAATCGCAGTATGCCGTTTAAAAATTCAAGCTTAACACTTACTACACACGGATAATAACTTTAAAATGCAAAACCTTCTTGTTTTTAATTAATAGATGAACAGGGTTAGATTCAGGTAAATGGCAGATGATGAGAAGGCAGAAAAAAACAGCTTTGGCAAGACTTTTCATGACTCGTAAAAGGCCACGTATTGGAAAGCGCAGCGTTGGGTTGGCCTCCCATGAGATGTGCTGATGATCTAGTAAAGGTACAGGTGGCCGTTGGATACAGGCAGCACAAAGTCGTTCGCTGTGAGTGATCAAAATTAAGTGAGGCCTATGTCCAACAGGACATCATTTAGATGATAAGACGATAATGATGATGAAGACTTTTGGTTTCTGTAGGAAATCAATTCATTCTTGGTGTATTCCTTTATTAATAAGTTTTTATACATGATTTAGCTGTTATTTGCAACAACAATATAATACTCATCATTATCAATCCAACCCATAAACTTCCCACTACTGAGCATGAGTCAAATTATACTCGCATGGGACAAAATTTCGTAAGCAAACCGAACCTTATAATTAAATTAAATTAAATCAAACATCATCACTACGGGACTTCTACATCAATTCTACGAAGTTTCTCCCTCACCTCTACGAAATATCTACGAGACCACTATATTATAAAGCACTTGAAAATAGTCAAAAATGCAATACAAGACATCCTGCACCGTGTATGTACTATCGACAAAGTTTAAGCATGATCAGTTTTGAACACATTTCGTTTGCAAGCCGAAAGCGTAGTACCTCGCTCGCCCGTTACGTTGTTCTCCAATGAGACAATACCATATTTTGAGACAAAGCCCTTTTTTTTTGTAAAACTCTTTGTTTTAATTTTAATTGTTTTATGACTTTTAAATTTTTAGACAGAAAAAAGTCTTTAATGGTGTTTTACTGCAATACTATTGGTGGATGAAATCAAGTTACCCGCTACCCGCAGCAGGTAGACGTCGGTCACTGCACACAAAATGCAGTCTTAAGGTGGTCATGCGTGAACTTTTTCGACTGTACGCGATAAACTCAAAAACTACTGATTATATTCTCATGTGCTTTACAGAAATAGATAGAGTAGTTTTTGAGGAAGGTCAAAATTTATAGTGTCATTACCTACCTACCACGCGGAGTAAGCTGCGGGCGACAGCTAGTATCCTATTTCAAATTGAAAATACATTCAACAAAGCTGACGTCTCAAATGAGCCGTAGGTAGCAGAGTCATTTGAATATTTCCCGACCGTTGGAAATAAGACTCGGGAATTCCACGTTGTTAAGTAAATTTTTAATGTCAACATAAAATGTAGGTAGCTAAGACTCGGTTTAGTGGGGACATTAAGGCGTGGTAGTGGCTATCTTACTAGATCGCAACTTGCAACATTCTTGCAAGATTTTTGTTTTTAATACGTGCTTGTGGTTGAAATTACTGAAGTTAATGTATGTCTGGGATTTCCATGGACTTCTTTTTTTTAGAGATTTAGCACTTTTGAACATTTCACCGTACCCGTATTTATTTATATATTATTAGAGAGGGTAGCGGCAAAGTAGGTTCTAACTTAATTATGTCAAGCTAAATTTACTAGACACCACTAATTTCCTTTTAAATTTTCTTTACTTAATTCGAAATGCTTAAGTAATTTAATTAATGTTTGTTCAAAGGCGTTTATGCACTTGTAAATTACTGTTAAAGAAGAAATTAAAAAATATGTTAATTTGTACAACGACCACAAAGATATACATAATATATTATAGCAAAAGTAGCTAAGTAATTTAAAATAAAGCAATATTAATTTAATAATTTTATTAACAATTTCTTAGCTCTTTAAATAAAAAAGAGCTCCTATCTACCCGAGCATAGCAGTTGGACATTACTGGGTTAGTGATGATGAACAATTTACATATTAAACGAAAATATAAACGTTTCATTTAATTAATTCTAGTTTAATAAAATAATACGACCATGATATGATCGTTATGAAAACATAATGCAATATTAATTGTTGTTGAATATTACATCACTACTACTTCTATTGAATAAAGTTTTTTACTCTGAAAAAGATAATACGTTAACAAGACTCATTTATCTTATTTAAATTCTCAAATAAAAACTTACGCGCCAATTTTACACCTTTATTCAACATGATTTATGCTATTAAAAAACTTAGGCTCTCGTTGTATCACGCTGTTGCCTCATAAAAATAAATATAGGCGCTTAATTAAAATATGGGGTTACTAAGACCTTCAGGCACTTGTTTCTTACTTGAGATTTCTACTTCAAGAACATGCTTTGAATTTTTATTTAAAATAATATACCAATTATCTCTCACTAAAAAGGTATTTTGCTTGAAATCAAGCCACAATCTTAATAACGTTATCAAATGTTTAAAAATGCCATCTAACGTCGATGACCACGTTTGAATTTGCACTACTGCGTGCTGCCGAGATCGGAATCATGCCTTAAGTTTGCGGCTAGGGTCCCTGAACATAATAACCCTAATTTTGCTTCCACATCCTAGTGGTTTTGAGCAGGCCGTCTGTCCAGGCAGAGGCCGTATTTGAAATCTACTACTGAATATCAGAAGGCAGTCTTCCCTTTTGTTTCCACATAATTGAATCTTATGCCATGTAGGTTGACCAGCCCGTCTATCAACCTATTCAGAAGCCGTATTTTTTATAGTATTTTTAAAATTCAACTTTCAATCAACAAAATCTATCTAGTTTCTATTATGAATGGCTTGAACTTTAAGTTGTCAGCTTGTAAAGATCAAATGAATTCAAACAGCATTCTAAAAGTCTTAGAATTATTGTTATAATAAATTAATGTAATTCATACTATGGTGTTAAATGCTTAGTCATTTTTTTGCAATGTTAACTTAAATTTGATGATAAAAAATAATAATAGCGGCTATCATATTTTTTATAAAATATTTCATTTTTAATCTTGCAATAATGGCAAATACTTAAATTTAAATTAAATTATTAATTAAGGCGCACACATTCCTGTATTTTTAAAACAAAAAGACAACAATCTATTAATATAACAGTTCAATAATCTTATTATTATTTTAAAAGTTATTAATCAGAACGACAATCGAATGAAGTAAAGTAACCGTGCACATCATCGAGGAAACAATTCGAAAATAATTTATTTTACTTAATTACGCATGAGAACAATGGACTTCAATGGATAAATGAATACGCTGATCGTATCGAATGCCAATTTACATAGTGCTTTTACGATCAAATTGTTCCATTAATGTATCGTGATCGCTATAAAATTATTAAGTATAGATTTCGTTTGAGGGAAAGAGAATCGTTTTGCATACTAGAAGACATTTTAATTGTGTTTGGCATTGGCGATGACCAATTATGGTTAGCCAGCGCAATTGCTACATAAATTTTGCTTTGTTTAAAATAAAGGATGGTTCTACACCATTTAGATATAACTTCTTGGTCTAAAGCCACTGAAAGCCGCTTCTAGCTGGTAGTCCAAGGCCGTCATAGGAACAAAGGCCATCTTTTGTTAGCTATTACAAGGCCTCTGCTGAGCGGAGAGTATTTGCTCAGCAAAGGCCATGTAATAGAGATGAGGTGAGGTTGACGATAAATTGTGTTCCATAAAATTTATTATTTAACAGTTTAAATATTTTGGTGAATAGAATTAAATAATGTAACTTTGACCACTTTATTGAGAGGGATTGAATGTTTACTTTGTGTCGATAGGGCGGTAGTGGAATTTACCAAGTCACCCAGAAGACTTCCAAGTTACTTTTTAATTTGGGACCAAAGATTTTTCCTGCCTTTCAATTATATTGACCGTTTGTAGCATACAAACGGTCACCCATTTATGTACTGAACTTACCGAACGTTACTTAACCTTGACGATCCTAACTAACATCTCAGTAATATTTAGACGATATTTATTTAATTCATTTAAAAGTACACAAATTTATCTGGAAGTTTCTTTATTTGAAAACTTTAATATTATTAATAAGCAATTATTGCTTCTAGTCATTATTCAATGAGGTTATTAACAAAATAATGGTCTTTTATTGAAATAATTTTAGTCTTAAAAGGGTGAACAAAATGCTAAACTGATTCAACATTAAATATAAAATTAAACACGGTTCTCTCTCAAATTAAGCTGAGAATAATATAGTGTATTTAGTTTTAAGTTGTATAACTCAAATTTAATGATAATTTTAAATAAATATGATGGAACATTTTATCTACACAAGTAAAACAGTAATGTTTTAGCTCTAGTAATAGAACTCAAACTCGAAGCAAACTAAAATATAATTCTAACAATCGTATTACTGTTTCTTAGTAATAGAATTCAGTCTAACATATTATTCTGATCTAATAATTATTATATTATTTATAGCTGATGCCCGGGACTTCGCTCCTGTCGTTCTTATTTGGCTACTGCTCAGCTTCTATTGATCGTAGCGTGATGTTATATAGCCTTTCTCAATAAATGGGCTATCCAACACTTAAACAATTTTTTAAATCGGACGAACAGTGCCTTAGATTACGCCTTCAACCAAACAAAAAAACTAACCTATAGATGGCATTCTTCATTTATTCAAGTAATACGTAATATTCATAAAGTCTAAGCAGTTACTAGCCACTAGCATTCGTATAATAAAACACCCTGTAGTGATCTTACGCTTTAAAATAAAACGCAAGAAAAGTCAAGCCGACTTTGATAAACTGCAAGAAATAAATATTTTCTCTGCACCTTTTCTTCAAAAGCCCGTGTTTAATCGTGGACATGCAATTTTCTTCCAGCTTCATATATTTTCCTAGCAGTGCAGTGTTGCATTTCAACGCGACAACACTTTTTTCACAACTTTTAAAATTAACACCACTGCGGCTTGTACTCGTACATGTCGAGCAACTTACTCGCTTTGCTCTGTATATAACCAACAAACTTAATTCCACTTACAAGAAATCATATTTTTGGTTTTCAGGCACTCTATTTTAAACACTATAAGGTTCAAATTAGAATAAAACTATTGTAAAGTTATTTTGTACAAGTGCAAATCCTCTTTCCTGCAGCCATTTACCAGCTAGAACCGCTTTTTACCGGTTTACTTAACAACATGACTGCGTTGTAAGAATAAAATTTTTTGAAACACGAATACTAGAGCGCTATCTGTGTTAACCGTATTACACCAAAAGGGTTGTTGTTTGCTGCAATGTTCGTGTTCGTTATAAACGTCCATGTAGTGAATTTAATTTGTGTTTTAAACATCAAATTTAAATTCTTTTGTAAAGTTTGGGCCTCTGTGAATGTAAAGGGCTTGTTTTATTCTAACTTTTGACTTGGACATGTATTTTTTCCATGATTAGTTTTTACAAGATTTTAAATCTAAAAGAAAAACGTGTCTTTATTAACAATTAAATTATAATTATAATCGTAAAACATACGTAGTTGCCGTGTGTGGTCGCTTGCTATAATAAAATAATATTATAACATTACAGCTACGTGTGTGACGAGCTTTATGTGTTATTCAAAGTAACTTTATGACTGATAATTTTTTTATCCAAATCGTTTTTTAGGTTTAAGATCTTTATTATCATTAAGACAAAATTGTCACTTACATGATAACATTATATCTAAACATAAGATAATCTTAATTATTGTCGTCGCCTTTGACAATGGATCTTGGGTATGTTCATGAATAATAATGACAGGTAAGTAGTTCGATAGGTATACAAAACTTAAACAAATTTATATGTAGGTAGGTTACATTTAAAAATATGATAGGTTATGATACAAACAAGATATACTTAAGCAACTGACCCATTTTTTAAGATGTAAATCGAAAAAATCCAACGTCTTCAGATGCGCGTTAGGAAAGCAACTGACGCATTTTTTAAGATGTAAATCAAAATAAAAAATCCAACGTCTTCAGATGCGCGTTATACGCAGCACAGGAGCCAGTGACTTTTCATTCTAATTAAATGTATTAATTGACAAAACTAATTAAGTATGTAATATTATGTAATTTAAATAAAAGTTACTACCAGTTTACCATCGCCCCATTCAGAATTATTAGTTAAACTAGGTTTAGGCAGACCTAATTATTTTGAAAGCGGCTGTCGAAACCGTCATTTACAATCACGACATGGGATCCGAAACTGGAGGTAACTAATTACACAAGGATTGTTACATTACGCTTTTGACTTCAATATACGGTACAGCGAATTTGTCACCATAGATGTGGTAATAATGTTCAAGAAATTATTTTCCACACGATTTTTTTTTCCTTCGACAATCCTAAGAAATAAGTTGACTGCTCCGCCTGATAGAAAGCGGTTTCCAAAGCTAATAGACGCCTATACAACAGGGAGAATCATATGCGAGTTGCCGACCCTTCAGGGGCGCCGCTGTCTGCATTGGTGCATACAAAGTAGTTAGTTCGATTCACAGCGGTCAGCTGCGGCGGACACTGGTGGCGGATTGTATAGTGTCATCAATTCCAAATTCAAATGCACAATTTTGTGTCTATTTATTAAATATTTTTTACTCCCAATGCAAAAAGTGGGGTGTTATAAGTTTGACTGCTATGTGTGTGGAGCTATATTAGGTATCTAATAAAAACAAGTATAAGTTAAAGAATATCTATTTTTAAAATGAAACAAATTTTCGTGATAAATTTCTATCCGATGCTCTGCCCTGGGTCTCAAACTATCTTCATATCAAATGTCATCTAAATCGATTCTGCAATTAAGGCGTGAAAGGTTAAAAAACAAACAAATAAATTGCTTATTAAGGATTAACAATTTTCTACACTGCTCTCACAATTTCTATGAGAATGAAACTTCAAATATTTGAACAAGCGACTAGCTTCATGAAATCAAATCGACGTAACGCGTTTAGTAAATAAACTGACTCAAGAAGATGAATGTGGCAAATATGTCGTCCTCGCTGCGGCTTCATACAGTTTGATTAAGTTTTTAATGAAGTAGTGTCATTGTAATCCATCATAGCGAAGTGAGCTCGTTGAAAAAATGACAGTCATTCAAGCTCATCATGTTGACATTATTTTAAGTTACGTTGCGAGAATTGGAAACTTTTTCTTTTTGCAATACAAACTTGGACTTTTCTGAATAAATTTGCGTTAATTCCAAAGAAAAAGTACCCACTGAATACTGCTAATTGGTAAATTGAAAAGGCCAGTATGAATTTGGAATTTTCAATTTAATAGTTAGCGATTACCAATTAGCTTCGTTCCTTTTTAAAGAAAGATCACCTAGCATCAGCATCATCAACATCATGTAAGCCCAACGACATCCACTGCTGAACATTGACCTTACCTAATTATACGATGTTGCACAAGAGGTTCCTAGTTCGACCCCCGGGTAGACTAAAAATGGTATTGGGATATCCTGTCATTCTTACTTGGAATTGGAGCATTTAACCTTGATATTCTTAGTTTCAGCTCGAAGTCTACAAAAAATTTCAACCCATAAACGTCCCACTGCTGAGCACGGATCTCCTCCAAAGCATGTGAAAGGAATTTAGCCTACTATACCTCCCCGGCCAGATGGGTTGGTACAGGCTTTGTTTCGAATTTTCCTTTTCTCGCAGTGCTCTTGTCAAACGATGAGATTTTTGTCTGACAATTTTTGTCTTCTATATAGTGTTGTAAGGTTCAAAATTGCTCAGTTGTATTCATTGACTAATGACTTATATGTTTTCAACTGTTACTGCCGCACTCAGAGACGTCAATTAGCAGTAATCTGTCATTAACACAATTTTTTCATTGAATAATCGTCTTTAGGCGTATAGACTTAACGCTTTTACTAAATAAACTTTAAAGTTTAGTAACCTCTCTGAATTCGGCATTTAGGGTGATAAGTAGTAATAGTGATTCAATTAAATCTATATGCAAAACATATTTAGTTACAAGTTTAGCAGAAGATTGTACAGCAAGAAGTCCAATCCGTTGGCTGCAAACGCCACAACAATGGGTAGAATAGTTTCTATTGTATAACTTTGACCGCGGAGTTTGGCCCACTTGTGTTTACACGAATTGCGCACAAATTGACTTGTAAGTTTACGTCCCTATGTTATAGTTAGTTTCTTGTAATTACTAAGCAGTA
The DNA here is from genome assembly GCA_905147015.1 of Laspeyria flexula. Taxonomy (NCBI): domain Eukaryota; kingdom Metazoa; phylum Arthropoda; class Insecta; order Lepidoptera; family Erebidae; genus Laspeyria; species Laspeyria flexula. Next base: position 11,857,017 of record LR989960.1, on the reverse strand, counting down.
CCAATTAGAATGTAGGTCTGTATTTGTCTGGGACGTAGTTTAAGGGGTTTTTGTTTTACTTCACGAAATATCTTATTTTAGCTTTTTGCCTCAGCTGTAATACTAAGAAAAACTGTAACCACTAAACGTGTAGTTGCAATTTTGTATATGGAGATTTTTTTGAGGAAAAATAAACATAATGAATAAAAATTTGCGAAAAAATATTGACACTTTAATTTTTTGTTTCGATAGTCATAATTTAGACTTTTAAAGGATACTGTCTGATTTAAATATAATGTCTAATTCATTGTTTAATACAATAAACTTTTAATTATAATTTGCAACAATTCAAATAAAAATATAAAACTCATTTTATCTGGTTCACTCATTAAGGCCGCGGCTAAAAACTTAACTGCACGTTTTATACTGACTAACAATGAAAAGGATTTACCATCTACATTATTATTTTATTAAAAAAAATTAAAAACTTATTTAACACCAACGCTCACTGTACAATCAGGCTGCTGTCGTACAAAGGGACTGAAAGCAGGACACATTAAAATGAAAAATAGCGAAGCTTATCTAAAAATACTGGACCGCCTGATGAGAACGGAATACTAATGATTTAACTTACCCAACGTTCACACGGTGAAAAGATGGTAGGACTTGCCAGATGCCTGGTTTCGTCAGCAATTTATCAGACTATTATGGCAAACCGACATAAGTACCTAGGTCATATGAAAAAGGCTGTGGTATAGACAAGTGTCTGAAGTGAGAAACATGAATTTGATTTCGAGTAGTACGGTATCAATTGTTTGAATAAAATAAAAACACTATTATATATTTATTTATACAATTGCTTACTACACTAAGAGCCTGTTTCACCCATAGACCTAGGATCCGCGCGCTACGGTTTCACCATTGTCAGATAAGTGTCTAATAAACTATTTGAGACTTTTTAACAGATTTTATATAAAAAATACGTCAAAAATCTGTCAACTAAGATTCATATAGGCTATCTAGTACTTATTTGCCAGTGCAGTGGTGAAACAGGTCCTAACGCTGTTGCCCAATACGTGTAATGAGCCAATGAAATAATAGTAAATTATCAGTTCCAATCAGTCACTAACTGATTCTTATTTTGGAAGCGTTTTACTTACATCTAATGAACAAAAAAATGTTATATGACGTAAGGTGTTTATATCTGAACTTATGACATACTTCGTATACAATAAGTACAGCATTCGTGTGATCTTGTGAGCCCAGGTGACTAACAATACAAATAAAATGTGCCAACAAAAGAAGGATTCTTAGTAAATAATAGGGGATAGTTTCGTGTGAACATAGGACTACAGGAAGGTTAACACTTTATCTCTGGAAATAGGGTGTTCGTTTTTTGTAGCCTTTTTTATCAAGTGTCACGAAGAAAATGCTTTAAAGGAAAAAAAGTGAAACACGAGTGATGGATCTAAGTAAGTAAACTGAAGGACTATGGATTTTTTAGAATTCAATAGAGTCGATTTTAGCGAATCATTTTGCAGATTTGAAAAAGATTCGGCAAAGATACGGTAAATATAATATATTTTGAGCTTTCATCTATTAAAGGCATATTTTTTAATGAATTAAAAAGCTTTATGAGGTCCACTGGACCTCATAAAGCTTTGCCGAGAACCGAGAAAAAGGGAAAGAAAAAGTTATTGGTCGTAGCGTAATGTTATGTACCCTATTATTATTTTTACAATTCTGTTAACTAACCAAACAAATAAATTCTTTAGTTTTATAATATTAGTTTACATAATTATGTAGATTGTTATTTGTTCTTATACTAGCTTCCGCCTGCTGCTTCGCCCGCGTGGTTTGTAATTTATATCTTTAACCTTCCTCTTGAATCAGTCTATCTATTTAAAAATACCGCATCAAAATTCGTTGGGTAGTTTTAAAGATTTAAGTATACATAGAGATAAGAACAGAGAAAGCGACCTTGTTTTATGCTAAGTAGTGATTGTATTAAAAAAAAATAAGCTGATTTTAAATGAACTCCGAGTTAAACTAGATATTTAACCAAAATAAAGTCTTCAATGCTAAAGAAACAGCTACCGTTCATTAGTTGCAAGTAAACAAAACTCCCGCTAGTTAAATCGTGAACGAATTACTTGAACAGCTTAAGGATTAAGAAGGAAGAATGGCAAGAACGGCTGATTCGGATCAGACGTTGATTGATGAACCACGTCGTTCTTGTTGATAAACTTCGTTTAAAATTAGAGGTTCATGTGTTTGAGTATGGTGAATTTGGTCGATTGGGTTTTAAGTTTATTACTGCTTGCCATTAGATATACGAGTATGTAGGTACAGTCGAGTTCATTAATATATTGGCACCATCATTAGATATTTTTGCTGAAAAGGGTGACTACAACTTATTGCATAATGTACAGCATATTTTATTGAACCATTCACATGAAGAATTATAAATAATCCATAGGTTCTATAGTATTTATTGAGCTATTCAACGCTCATAATATTTTGAATTCTTGATGGTGCCAATATATTAATGAACTCGACTGTACTTCATTTCAAAAGTAATTACGAAATTGTATTGTAAAAAATATGATTTATCTATATCATTAAAGTTAAAGTATTTAAAATAGCTGTAATTATATCTATGCTCTAATATTATAAAGGTGAAAAGTTTGTTTGTTTAGTTGAAAGCGCTAATCTCAGGAACTACTGAGCCGAATTGAAAAATTCTTCGATAGCACATCATTTCATTCCATTTCATTTTTTTTATTCGAACCTGACTGAATCTTTTCCGATCTCAGGAAAAGATTCAGTGTTTAACAAAACAAACAAACTCTTCAGTTTTGTAATCTTTTATATATATAATTCTTCTGTACGTGTGTTGACAGTGAACTCCTCCTAAACAGCTGAACCGATTTGAATGAATTTGTGTATGTGTTCAAGTGGATTCGACGATGGTTTAGATTCACAATTAAACCCAGCAGATGGCGCTGCAATCACTTGGTATATCATGCAGGACAACGTATGTCGGGTCCGCTAGTATTAGTATAATAATATTTTATGCGTGATATTTTTCAGAGCGAGATCACGTTACATTTATATATGTATACTTATATTTACTTGTAAATGTAAATTATTAATTGTATATTTATGCAATAACTTTAGTTTTTAATAATTTTCTATGTATTATATTATTGTAACTGAGTTATGTGCCACCTCAGTTTTGTCTCAACATCATCCTAAAGTTAAAACAAAACTGGTAGATAATGCCTCAGGCATTAAGTCCGCTTTTTTACTTGCTTTGTGCAGAAAGCTTAATAAATAAATAAATAAAAAAAAATATCTAAGTAAATAAATTAATTAATTAATGTACAATATAATTGTACAAAAGGTAATTCCTAAAACAATAACTGAGTTTCCAGTTCATTGTTTACTCATAGTTTCCGAGTGCATTGTGTTTGTAATAAGAACTAAGTTTCCGTGGAATTGTATGCAAATTGTACCTTTGAACTAGTCCTAGTGTAAGTTACGTATTACTGTTGAGGTTTAAATTACTGGTTTGAGGGTTAGAGGAAGATCTGACAAAGGATTGACAAGAGAGAGAGATTAAATTCTATAGTGTTTATCACGTTTTGGAATTGTTATGCATTTAAAATTAAGTATCTCAATTATTTGACGGGTCTGTTGGTCTAGTGGTTAGTGACCTTGACTGCTAAGCCGGAGGTCGTGGGTTCGATCCCCACCCAGGACAAATCTTTGTGTGATGACCATAAAGGTTTGTTCTGTGTCTGGGTGTAATTTATCTATAATATGTATGTATTTACAAAAAAAAATATTTAAGTAGTATATCAGTTGTTTAGTACCCACAGCACAAGCAAATATAATTGCTTACTTTGGGACTAGATGGCGCTGTGTGAATGTGGTAGAATATTATTATTATTATTATCCAGATGGAACGACGATTTGGTGGTCGATTCTGCTAATTTAAATACTTCGATAGCCGTAGAACACATGCCAGCATTACGTTAAGTTATACATTACGGTACAGGATCGATCGCGGATGGCGTAAATCGGTGAGGCCTATATTCAGCATTGGACGTCTCGTTGGGCTGATATGATGATGATGTTCTTAATTATTTCGTCGATCCCCGTGGCGGGTTTCGTACTACCTCGCCACTAACATCGCCATTTCAAGTAACGTGACTTACTAATAAATAAATAGTAGCTATGGAAGAGCGAGGTCACCTGGCACAGGCATTTTTTGCTTAAAAGGTGACTTCGATCACTGTACAACTAAAATGTAACTTTTCTTAAAGAAATAAATTATTCTTATTCTTCTTACTTAAATTTTCACACCAGAACTATAACTCTACTTGAGACTCGGTGGTGTTGTGTTGGTTGGCTGGGGCATGTTTTTTAGAGCGGGTTATAGTTTTTATAATTACAAAACGATTCTTGTGTATACGATCAATGAAAAATAAAATTATCTAGAAGATTGAATGTATTTATTTCAACATAGGTGATGGCTTGGAGCAAAAACTTTTTTTCTTGTGAAAATTGGATTTCTTTTGATGAAAGAAGTCCATATTTGTCACAACTTACTTTAGTATACACACCTTTTAGAAACTATATATTATAAAGGCAATAGTAAGTATATATTATATTATTTATTTTATATACTATACCATCATTATCCAACTATCAAGTGCAATCAGCAAACACGTCACGTATTACAGAACTTTTAGCAATACTTTGACATTATTTGTAACTATGTTGAGGCGTAACTCACATTGATAACAAAGGTACGACATTGGCTTGTTCGTAGGACGTTGAACTTTAAACCTAGACTTCATAAATGGTTGATAATAACTAATAATGAAGATTAATGATGATGAGTGCTTAATACTTGGTAAGGAGTTCGAATTTTGTCTCTTAATCACGAGCTTTTATCAAAATCAATATTAATCAAGTTGCTTTATTTCGAAAATTACTTATACATAGTAGGTACGTATTAAAATGTTGAAATACAAAAATGTACTATTTTTCAATCGCATTCAACCAAACAAACAACCTCTTTAGCTTTATAACAATATAATAATAACGTTTTTGGACATTCACACAGCGCTATCTAGTCCCAAATTAAGCTAATGCTTATAATATGGATGCTAGACAACTGATATAATTCATAAATAACTTCTTTTTCCGTAAATACATACATATTATAGATACATTACATTATTATTAATATTAGTATAGATATAGTAAAGAAGATATTACATAGATTTTTATTGTTCTGTTGCTGTTAGTCTATGTATTTTCAATGCTTTCCTTATTTCACACTTTTCTGGTGTGTATATGTGTAGTCTTGTGTCAGTTTTATTCACCCATCATTATACTGCCTTAGGGCCCCACACGTTAGCATTCGGTTTATTTAAGATCAATTCTAATGAAATAGCGACAACACTTTATACATTAATATATAACAAGAATAGACATTTCAGACAAAAGTAAAAAATTCTGACGAACGTCTACGAAAGTAATGTAAATTTTGATTGACAGGTACCTAATCTGCAAATGGCACTATCTAATCTGTAGATTGAAATAAATCCAATCATCCATATTTCAGTTCTAGATTAGTGTCTGCCTTTAATCTGTCTAGATCTGAAATGTATTAGGGTCAGCACATAACAGAAAATTGTAAGCTTGGAATATTTTTTTCCTATCAAATGATATACGACTATTATTACCTTTTAAATAATAAATAAGGCAAAATTAATAAAATACCAATAAAAATGGTTCTCCACAAACCTATCTTCAATCTTTGATTTAGCAGTAAATATTTTAGGTAGTCTATCATAAAGCAATGGTAAAAAGGATTTTAAATGGTAAATATAGCTAAAATAGTAAATTTTTATAGTTAACTTATTGTTACTTTTAGCCAACATCATCCCACGGTTGAGTGAAGCATTACTCGATGATTAACATGTTTTTTGTTCAGTGGTTATTAAAGTTAAGCCTTTTTTATATTTTTCTTTTACGCCACCTTTCTAGTGCCTAAAAATTTATCGGATATAATCTCAGAAAGATCTGAATTGATTTAATATTACACATTTCTTTTAAACTTTGTGCATTGACCTTTAAATATAAAAGATTTTTAACTATTTTTGTTCTGAGTTTTTAGCTGTCAGCAGTCAATTTGACAAATGAAATTTGTGAATGTTATAAATGTATAGATTAACATTTTTGTCTATAAAAGTCAATCGTTTTAATCACAGAACAGAGATAGGTTTTTTAGAGGATTTTAATGCTTCATCTACTCACAAACAGAATAAGAGCAGAGAAAGCATTACTATCTTCTACTATATTACCTATTTTCGCATTGTTGCGAAGGATTGTACATGTCTTTAATATTCATGTTTTTATATATTCTACCACATTCACACAGCGCCATCTAGTCCCAAATTAAGCAATTGTATTTGCTTGTGTTATGGGTACTAAACAACTGATATACTACTTACATACATTTTTTTTGTAACACATAAATATTATAGATAAATTACACCCAGACACAGAACAAACCTTCATGTTCATCACACAAAGATTTGTCCTGGGTGGGGATCGAACCCACGACCTCCGGTTTAGCAGTCAGGGTCACTAACCACTAAACCAACAGGCCAGTTTTGTTAAAATATTGTGTGAATCGTTTACCTACAACCCTGTAATTTTATTTGAATATAAAATATAGAAGCAAACACACCTCTAAATTACTCAACAATATGTACCAAGCAAAAGTGAGCTTTAAGACACTGATCACCACACTGTACCTAATTATCTCACCACTAAAGATTATTTTAACGTCTGAAGCATACCAATCATAGCTCATTCTTAACCTAACTCTTTCAAAGCTCTCCCATTTGTTACCCCTCTGCATTCTTACGACACTCATAATTCAACCTTTTAACGCCATTAAAATGCTAAAACCGCAAACAATGTATGCCTGGAGCTAGGCATACAGACTTACGCCTCATATTCCAGACTCATTTGTCTTATAAAAGCTGTATAGAAGCACTTAAACACTGTTAAGTTTAAAGATAAAATTAATTGTCTATAAAAATAACGTTAAACACTTAGATGGAGAATTGCGAAGGATATTATAGTATGTTCTTGTTAGCAAAAATTACGTTGTAAACAATGTTATTAAAAACCCAACCTACGACATTTTTTAAGATTGTTTTTTAAAAGATAACAGTCCCACTTACTTGATTAGCGTCGCTAATGGCTTTGTAGATTGTCCAGAACTATTATCGAATATTTTACTTCGTGCCAACCCATTAGGACTTAGGCAGCGTCCTCTGTTGGACGTTCCATCAACCACAACAAGATATAGAGATAATTCGTTCTTTTTACGCTGTGCAACAAGTTTTAATCAATTTTCCAAGAAACTTAGTTTGGATCTATTTTGTACCACTTCTAGTACAACTAAGCTACTTTTAAGTAAGGAATTTTTCACATCGAATCAACAAATTTAGGCTGAACTTTGGCAAATATTAATAATCATTAGTACTTCCATGCTACATAAATATCTACTTATTGTAAAAAATAAAAAAAAAAACCTACATTACTGGTGCAAGAATATTTATATACACGAACTCAATATGTGAAAGCTTGTTATTAGCAATTTAAGTTACTTATTTATAACCACACATGTATCCTATTAGTCTGTAAGCTTTCTGAACAGAAATAAATAAAATAAATAAATAAATTAATTTAACTGACTCGTAATAAGATCAAATATAATGTAACATCAAATATACCAAGTAATTTCATAACAGACTAAAATAAAATCCCTAAGAAGTTTTATTACCGACCTAATAAAATTGTATCGTATTTATAATCAAGAATTAACGTAAAGAATATTATTATACTGAAAATAATCCCACAAAAATATTGTCATTACGCTGTCATACTAATAGCATGAAAACAATAGCCTTTTTAATTAGGTCGCGTAATAAGAAAAGCCATAGTGACTGTACTACGTGATCTTATTAACAACCCTATTCTTCTGACTATTCTTAGTCTTAGTTCAAGGAATGAAATATTACTTAAAGCCGCAGTCACAGAGAATGAGCTTATTCTGAATGAATAATAGGTCTACGTAGTGTTATTTAAAATCCAAGCTTTTGCACCTTGAGATGACAAATGAAGATCTGCTCAAGGAAAATTGTGGACTGAATATCTTAATAGGCACTTATGTCCACAAATGGTGTTTATAATATACCGTTAAGTGGGAATCTTTAGCATTTAAAAAAAGTAAAACCTAATGTATCTAATACTCGCGTGATTATTACTACTATCTAATAATATGTATTTTTTTTTTAATTGCCTGAAGGGGCAGACGAGCAGGCGGCCCACCTGATGGTAAATGGTTACCGCCACTCATGGACGTTGACAATGTTAGGGGCACAGCCAAGCCACTGCCTTAAGAGGATTTCTCACTTTAATTTCTCAAAAATAATAAGTAATAATAATAATATTCTACCAAATTCACACAGCGCCATCTAGTTCCAAAGTAAGCAATTATTTGCTTGTGTTATGGGTACTAAACAACTGATAGACTACTTAAATACATTTTTTTTTGGAAATACATACATATTATAGATAAATTACACCCAGACACAGAACAAACTTCTATGCTCATCACACAAAGATTTGTCCTGGGTGGGCATCGATCCCATGAGCTCCGGCTGAGCAGTCAGAGTCACTAACCACTAGTCCAACAGGCCAATCAATAAGTGAAGTTATACACCTATTCTTTTATGAAGAATAAATTTATATTTAACTGATCTTTCCGAGAAAAAGTCAGAATACTTACTACCGGTACCAACCATGCGAAGGCGGTAAATTATAATTTTATTTTATAATAAAAAATAAGTATTACAAAGAAGGATACAGGGTAGAATATAATAAAATGTCAATATAAACGAGACTGTATTACGTGTATGGAATCAGGCGTTGCTTTGTCAAGTGTGAAAATAAGGTGAGATATTGAAACACACGGATCGATATTGTGAACGTGTCTGTGCATTAAGATAAACGCTTAAATCAAGAGATTTATCTAAGATCATGAAAGCTACTTCGCAAATCCGATTACCTATGGACGTTTTAGCCTTGTACAAGTCTTTTGTTAGATTATATTAATATTATTATACGCAATCAGCATAAACTATGATAACGGTGCTAAGAGTATCACCAGTTCATAGTTCAAATTAATGTACGGTAATAATCTAATAGAACTACTATTTCAACATAGCCCTTTGGCCGACGGATAGTCGTATGAGTAGATCTAGAATTATCAGTGAAGAAAGGATTTAGATTAGAAGAACGTAACGTGACCAGCGGACTGGCTTTTTCTTGGCGCAAAGAATAAGCATTGCCATCCAACGTGGCAATGCTGCCAGTTTGCTGGGCACGTTTCCAGCGGTGATGCGGAGGAATTCTTCGATGTATTATAATATAGATATTTTCGTATTTTTGTTTTATTTAGTAGGTTAGTTTTAGTTGTAAATAATATTATTTTCTGTTAGATATTGGGGCCGATCGCGTTTCTTATCCGATCTTAAATAAGTGCAAAAAATGCACTTAAATAAGTGTAAAACTTGATCTAAAATTTTAAGCCCTTATTGGTATTTGCGTTTGTGTTATTTAAGGACGTGACATTAAATAAGTATGGTTTGACTTAATTAGAGATGGTAGTTTTTTAATTGGTATTGCCTTTCGACTTATTTGACAGTTTTGTGATCTTAATGCATCCAAGTGCATCCTTAATTTAAGTCGCACCTAATTTGCGTGCACTAAATTATTTCACTCATATTTCTCGGCTCAATTAAAGACTTCTTATTTAAAATGTTCCCTTTTCATGCAGTTATTTTACAAAGAAGGTATAATGAAGATCGTCAATGGTTAGTATTATTTTGTTTTAACATGTTTTATTATTGTTTTACTGTTTCTAACCTCACTTTTGCTGAGTTCTGACTTTGGTCCTTTTTTTTCAGATTAAAAAGAAGGCTTATGAATCGGCATATTAGAGATAGTCTGTACGTTTGTGAAATTGTACAGACTATCGAAAGATACAGCGCATTATCTAATACAAACATTGCACAACGAAATATCAGGACAATGACAACATGGAATACCGAGTCATATAAAAGTCAGAGCATTATATTAGAAAATATAGGACGATAAAAGAACCGCTAGTTTAATACCTACTATTCAAATATTACATTTTAGGTTTTGGCTACACTTCACTTTCTCGGGCATGGTGGCTACCAAACAACTGTGGGCCACGGAGTTTACTTAGGGCTAAGTCAGCCCTCAGTGAGTAAATGTCTGGATGAAGTGACCGAAGCAATTATAGCAGTAATTCTGCCCATGGCAATAGTTTTTCCTGTGACTGCAATGGATAAGGATATCCAAAAACGAAGGTGCTCAAAACTGCCAAAGTTACTAATACTAGAAAAGAAATAGGTCGGTGTGTACCTCTTGACTTATTCCTGCCTATTTTTTTTAGATTTCAAGAGATAGCAGGCTTTCCTGGAGTTATTGGTGCAATTGATTGCACACACATTTCTATTATTCGGCCGAAAGACACGGCGGAAACTCCTGCGCGGCTATTTTTTAACCGTAAAGGTTTTTATAGTCTAAATTGCCAATTTGTGAGTACCTTTTTCATAAAAAGACTATACATATGTTAAAACTTGGCTGAGATTAAACATTAAATTAAATTTTATATTTCAGGTATGTAATTCAAAAATGGAGGTGATACAATTTAATGCCAAGTTTCCTGGATCCACACATGACGCTGCAGTTTGGCAAGGATCTAATTTAAGTGTTGCACTAGAAGAAAGTTATGTACAAGGGACTACTGGAGAGTGGCTTTTAGGTCGGCACCACGTTTCATTATTAATGAAAACTTGTTAAATTTTTATAAATGATTATCATTTGTATGTGTATTACATAGCATAATTAATAATTATTTGTATTTTAGGAGATTCAGGTTATGCGCAATTGCCATGGCTCATGACACCTTACGCAAATGTAGAAGACAATACTCCAGAAGCTCGCTACAATATTGCCCATGCCAATACTAGAGTTCTAATCGAAAGATGTTTTGGACTCATGAAAGCAAGATTTAGATGCCTTCATAAACATAGAACTCTACATTATGAGCCAGTAAAAGCTTCCAAAATAATTGCTGCTGTGGCTACATTGCATAACTTGGCACTGCAGAGGAATGATCCATTGCCAGATGAATTAGGTACAAAATCATTTCATGTACTAGTCATGATATATATTAATTAGCCATTTAAAAAACATTAATATTCTTATTTTATGTTGCAGAGATACATGAAGAAAGGCATGATCCAATTGCAGCAGATCAAAATGCCCCATTCGCACTTGCAGCTAGAAGGTTGAGGGAACAAATAGTGAGGCGTTATTTTATTTAAAGTGATGCAACCACAGAGCCTTACTTTTTACTTTCTGTTTAATATTTAGTTTGTAAACATTCATTATAATTCGTTAATCTAACGGTGTTGTGCTCTGCTGCATCACTTTACACGCTACCCAAATTGTAAATTACAAAAGATTGTAACTATCCATTTTTTTTTAAAAGAGTGGCGTGAGTTTCTTGCCAGTTCTTCTCATAGCTCCACCCCGTCAGCAAACTGGTCGTAGGCAAATTTGCTGACACAACATTTCGGATAACCTGTTACATTCTTGTGACTTTCATAAGTGTTACCTTGTAACCTAGATGAATAAACGAGATTTCATTTCATTTAATTAATAAAAATTCATATCAACTTGTTAATTGTATTTTTATTTATTTTATATTCATGTGTGACACAAAACTATGGCGGGTTCATAAATGCTTCTGCAATAGTAGAAGCTGCTTGCAACAAGTATCTACCCAGCACTTCAGCTGCTTCTGTTTGTGCATGAGCAATAATTTGTGCGGCATCTATCTGTACTTGTGCATTATGCTGCAACATCTCCAACATTGGATCCGCAGTTGTCGGTCGACGAAGTCGTCGTGTCGAGGCAGACAGATTTACCCTTTTGGACACTACTGGTACACTAGGTGGAGGACTAGTCATAACTGGCGTATTTACATCTGCAAAAAATAAAATAAGATTTATAAATTGGCTGTATAAAGGATCACCGGTATAAAGGTGTAACCAGAGATAGAAGCAGTTAAGTGATCCTACATGTAATTTTATACTTACATGTATCAAAAATAAGATTCTCAGACTCTTGGCTCACATCTGCTGATAATATATCCTTTGTAACATCTGCAAAGTACAAAAAACAGTTTAATTCACAGATTTTAATAAGATTCAGTTTAACAATAAACCCTGGCTAAACATTCAATGGGTAACATTAATATACCATTTCAAACAGTAAAGTGCCTATAGTATTCCTCACAGTTGACACTACTATTGGAATCTCCCTAATATTTCCAATTAAGTTTGTATTCAGTACTACTAACCCCCTGTATCAATTACAATATTGTCAGGATACTGGTTTTCATCCTGTGTAGGCTTGGTCTGCGTTATAAATTCAATCTGTTCACAAATCAAAGTATGACATATTTATTATGCATATCATTATTGTATAATTACAAAACCCATAGAACTATCGTACCACACTCTTCTGTTGACTAGAAATTATGTCTCTAACTTGCGTATTATTTGGCAGTATGGCCTGTAACAAATAAACAGCTCAGTAATTTTGTCTTTTATTTAAAGCATATAAGCAGATTCACCTTTTACCACCACATCAAATCAGAATTCAGTTTTTAAGATTTAGTAATAAAACATAAAACTAATGATAATATGAATGAAAATAATATCTTTATCTTGTATTTATAAGGACCTGAGTTTTGTCAACTATAGATGACTTCTGTGCTCAGGGCATACTTGTGCTTGTCATGTTTAGCTCATGTTGGCATTTAAAAGGTTAATGCTTCAGTTGTACTTGTAGTTGTACTTATCACTAACAAACAAATACCTATTCCATTTATGTTTGAATAAATCAATCATGTAAATAACTTACAGTTTCAATAGCTCCTGACAGGCCTATGACTGTGGTTATGCCTTCTATGGATAACACCTTTGATTCAAGGTCAGATAGCTTGTCTTTTGGAGGTGGTCCACCACCAGTGCCATTAAAACTTCTCTTGTACAGTCTCATTTTGGCCTTAGTTTTTCTCGCTAATAATTTGTATGTCTGTAAGGATAAAGTATTTTACAGTAAACGTTAATATACAAAATAGAGATGATTAGTACTTAATAAAATAATAATAAACTTCTACCACATTCACACAGCGCCATTTAGTCCCAAACTAAGCAATTATATTTGCTTGTGTTATGTTTACTAAACAACTGATATACTACTTAAATACATTTTTTTTTGTAAATATATACATTTTATAGATAAATTACACCCAGACACAGAACAAACCTTTATGCTCATCACACAAAGATTTGTCCTGGGTGGGGATCGAACCCACGACCTCCGGCTTAGCAGTCAGGGTCACTAACCAACTGACCAGTCAAATAAAAAGCCCTAAACCTACTAAAATTGCAAATATAAAAGGAAAAATAATTTTAAAATATGTGAAACACTTCAAACACACTTCAAGCCACACACACACACACTTTTGGGATTTTTTAACTCCCATCTTGTTTAAACTTTCTGTTAGCTCACACCACAAACTTTTTGTGGCTGGAGCTTGAATATTTCCTACAAGGGAAAAATTCATTCGTTATTTCAATAACTTCATTCATTTCAAGTAAAATTTGTGGATATCTATTTGTAATTTGTGAATCTACAAGTTTATGTTGTTAAGGAGAATCTCTAAGCTTCCTGATGCTTTGTTATCATTTATCTTTACAAAGTTTTAAATATAATATTAATTATTAATTTATAACTTACCGTTAACCATTTCTGGATTACTCAAAATAAAATCAAGAAGACATGTTTGCTGTTCTTTCCTCATTCTTGCTTTTTTGTCCATTTTTAACAAAAAAATCACCACAACAACAACAAATAAAAACCTGTGATAAAAACTGACGCTTTTTCTGACGTTTATGACAGTTTTTCCGATTATAATCTATGGTAGTGTCCTTAAATAAGGTTTCTAGCATTTGGTAGTTTTTTAAGAACGTATCCTTAATTAAGTACTAACGCGATCGCATAAATTTAAGAATGTGTCCTTATTTTACAAATTTAAGTTCATCTTTATTTAAGGTTGAAGAGAAACGCGATCGGCCCCATTATGTAAATATTTTCTTAAGAAATATGTTAGTTAATCTATTAAGCAGAACAAACATCAATATATTATGGGTAGGCCATTTCTTAGTAGTGAGTAAGTTTTGTTAAAGTAAATAATAATATCCTTACTAATATTATAAATATGAATACCTATAGCTCTGTTTGTTTGTTTATCACACTTCTACGTCTGAACTACTTTCCTGATCTTCATTAAATTTCCAACAGAGAAAGTTTAGAACCTGGAAAAGACATAGGCTACTTTTTACAGACATACCAGACACGTCAATTCTTCGTAAAGTACATACGTCTACGCAGGTTATTTCACTTATCCCTATTGAAAATCGCCATCAATGGGAAATTGTGAACATTTCTTACACAAATCTGGAAGAAAAATTCACAAATCCCCATTGATGCGGGGATAAGTTTTTTTAATGGGGATAAGTGGAATAATCCGTCTACGCTACAGATTTTGTCACCGTAAGTTTACAAAACAAAGGAAATTTTCTACAGCGCCTTCAGGTGTATCCGTGACCGCATTGCCAACGTGTGCTCATATGTTGCCCATTCTCTTTCAGTACGTGAGTAAAATAAACTTTAACACCAACTTTTACTTAAGAATTCTCTTGCAGTTTTCGTGGTGGTTTACAAAACGAATAGATTGGTAACGGATTTGTGCCAATAGAAACTTTTTGTGTTCGGATTAAATTTTCCTCTTACATTTTGTTTGCAGAAAAACTGAATCGTTTCGGTTTTATGAGATAAATAATGAGACTGTTAAAACAAATATTTAAAGCAATTAATTTCTTTCTTTTATTATAACATAATAAGTAGTATATAAAAACTGTTTTTGTTTTTTATTGGGAATCAAAACTAGCATATAAATATCAATCATTGCTTTGCCAGCAATACATTGTTGTTTAATAAACGTATCGGACCAGTTGAATAATATTCTTAGTTAAAATTAATTGTTATAATTCTCGAATATTTTTTGTAGGCATTAATGTTTATGAATCACAAAATTATAAACATATAAAATTTCAATTTTTCACGATCAAAAATAACTATTTTTTTACGCAAATTGAAAGCTGAACAGTTTGTCTCATTGTTTGGTTGACTGCTAGGATCCATAGAAACTACCTACGGGTCCGATTTGATAAATTCTTTTAGTGTTGGATAGCTCATTTATCGATGAAGGCTAGGCTGTATAACATCACGCTACGGTCAATAGGAGCTGAGCAGTAGCCAAATAAAGAACAATGGAAACGAAGCCCCGCGCGTTTTATAGAAGTAATATATATCTGTTAAGTATACATGTAAGCCGATACGTGGTAACTTGTCGAAAGTAGCGAGCCACGCGAAAACTTCCAAGTTTTAACGATGCATCTAACGTACGCCCCGCTACTTCCAGTTTTATCGTATTCTGCAATATTAAGTAATAAGTTTTGTTTCGTAATATTAAACCGCTGAGTGAACAGTTACAATGTTGTTTTAAGTATATGAAGTTTTGGAACAATTAACACTACAAGTCACAAAAATGAAATATGTGGGCAGGACTAAGACTAAAGCTAACATTAAACGTGGCAGACAAAAATCTATACAGATAAATAAATTTTAGTGTATCTGTTTGTAATATCATAAAAACAGCTTTTTAGGGTAGGCATAATATGAGAGTATGTATGGTACTTATAACAAAACAGACTTAAATTTTTTGTCTATCTGTTTGTATGAGGTAAACTCCGAAACAACTGAACCAATTTCGACGGGACTTTCACAGGCAGATTGTTAATTTCACAATTCGCTCTCTTAAGCTTCTTTAATTTACGAAAAATATCAGGGTTCTGTGAAAAAAATAAAAAACAATGAATGTGGGATTAGTTGTCCAGTCCATGCGAACGAAATCAGGGGCACAGCTAATATGTAATGATATTAATCCAATTGCACCGATCGTTGTCACGAGCTGACCACAATCCAAGTTAAGGTATTAATTATTCCACAGAATATAATACGTGACGTAGACCCCTCTTAAAACATTTAAATAACAACCCTTTCTTCAATAAATCTACAAAACAAGTGAATAAATTGCAACGCATGAATACTCCAAATGAAATGAATTATTTCGTTCTAAAGATGTTCAAATGCAATGAGGTCATTTATCATCGTTATCTTGTACAGGTCAAATCAATTTTTCTCGACCTCTGAGGTCAAGGTGAAGAATGCACGATAAAGGTACGTTATGAATAGGTAATTTATTGCTCTCGTCTTTTGAATAATTTTTATACAAACTTTTCAGACGTATTGTAATGTTTGAAAGCCGTGTAAGTATTATAAATTAAATTTTCTATTTGCTATGATGCTTGGGTTTTACAACTTTGTTGTTTCAATTAAAATACATGTACAAAAAATCCTTTAATATTTTACATTTAATTTTTTTCAAGTATGTTGACATTTAGAGGTTACTCAGAAATATTCTAAAAATAATAAAAAAACCAAAGTTCTAACAATACATAAGTATTTATTAATTTTAAAACACGAGATTAGCTACGCAGATTATTAAACATTATAAAAATTAATTGAATACTTCAACTTTTCAAAAACAGTACATTACTGATTCTAAATCAATCAGTTTACTTTAAAAACAAAATGTATCTTATAATATTTATTCAACTGATTTTAAGTATTTATAAATTTATCTGTCTGATAAACCTGGATAAAAGAATAACTTATGTTACCTTTGGTTTATAATATGTAATAACTGTTGATTTTGGAAAATAAAATATAATGAAAATATAAAATTAAAAAGAATGGCTTAAGTTGTCAAGTTCTCAAAGCTCAACCTTGTCAGTGAACTGGCCTTAAGCAAATTTGCTTTTTTGGCTTTGTATGATGTTTATAAGTATCATGTATTGATCTATATGAAATGCAAGATAACAATAGACTAATTGTTTATATTTACTTCAGTTATTTAAAGAATAAACTAAGTATATTCTAGGGTATTACTCAAGTTATATTCGGCCTGCTTTCAATCAAGATCTTATTTACATTAAAAGCAGATCAAGTTCACGTCGAATTTTATTCTTTTTCTTAAAAAAAAGAAACAGGCAAGTGCGTAGCCCATCACTCTCGACGTCTCGGTAATGGCAGATTTTCTTTTTTGTCGATTGTCTTATTACAGGCAATTTCCTTAAGTGGAAACCATCTAAGATCTCTATTTTCGTATTTTCTCGCCTCTGGCCATTCAAGAAAATGGTATCGTAGACTTGAATGGATTAGCAGACTGAACCATTAATTAACAATTTTTGTATGATGGATTAATATTACTTTCTATCGTCCGAATACGGCTTCGCCCATACTATATGACCAATGAGAACATAATTTCGACATAAATAATTATAAATAATCTATGTGTTAATCTAATACCGAAATAAAGTTTTATTAAATACGCGGATAGAAAATTATTTTATAATCTTCAACGATTTAATATTTTCTATCTATCTGCCATCGGTTTCGTCATAATATAATTATGAAAATTCTTCGTTCTTTTTATGGTCTTTGTCTATTCCTATGCGAATTTTCATAATGATTGGCTAAGTGATTAGGGCGTTAAAACGTAACCAACAAACTGAAATTATTATAATATTATTATAATATTATTATATTAAATATCAAGTATTATTATTATAATGAAATTACATACTTATATTAATATTTTTTATAATATTTAAAAAAATATATATAGGTAGTTACTTATTTAGTTTTTTTTAATTCGACGCAGTAATATTATCTGGGATGAGCGCGTTCAACAAACAAACTCATTTGCTTTATAATAGAAGTATAGATTTGGCATTACCTTCAAAAAGTTGACAAAGTACACGTAAATAAAATATGAAAATACAATTTGAGAATCAAAATCTCATGTATCTGGCTGAAAGTGAACAAAGGTACGGTCACGGTATAAATATTAATGTGAAGTTCGGAGTGAATCCTTTGTGCTCTAATATGACGTCGGTATAGGATGCGTGAATACTAAACGATGTCAAGCGAATCCTTTTTCCTCCTCTTAATATTATTTATGTGGAAGTCACTATATTTTGCTCTCTGTGTTATTTACTTGTTTTAGTTAAAAAAATTAAAGACATCAAGCTTTGATCGGTAGATGGCGCCACTTAGCTATTATGTCAATTAACGGCTCTAATGATCGGGATGTAAATCTGTAGTTTGACTATTTGTTACTTTTATTTTATAATTAGTTTTTCTTTAAATTAAAAACGAGAAGTATCTTAAATACTTTAAAAGAGATTTTAATCCTACTAGCGCCATCTCTAGGCAATTAACAATAGATAATAATTATAATGGCACTCTTATGATTATGCTAAGCATTCGTTCGGTAAGCCGAACTTTAGTTTTACCGACGTTTTATATCATATTTTAACGAGTTATACATATTTAAATGTTCAAGAGATACACAGCGTCGTAAAAGTTAATACTAACTGGAAGTCAGTCAATAGACTGTAGTCGTTATTTTCAGTTCATTAAACGGAGCGTTAAAAACAACTCCAGAAAACACTTTATCTAGAACATTTAATGCTAGGAAGCATTAAATGCACCACTTTAGAGGTTAAACTTCCAGTTTCATGACGTTCATTAAACTATCCATTTTTAGGGTTCCCTAACAAAATCATAAAAAGTTGTATTTATCTAAACGAGCTTCCACCCGCGGCTCCTAGAGACGCATGTTTTTTACTGTCCTGGGTTTTTAGTCCCAACTCGTATACATTTTTAGTACAAGCACGGAAACTGAAATTGTGTCCAGCATAAAAACGACGAGCATTACTATTTTTACTGAATGGAATTAAAACGCCGACTTAGAAACATGATCTTTTAAATCTTGAATTGCCCGCAGCCACACTGTAATCTTGTCACGCACAAAAATAACAGCTTCCCACAACAGGTACCTTAATCACTTTATTAAAGGACTCTCTCGAAAAAAGAAATGAAGGCGGTGTCCTCATAAAGGCGAGTGAGAATTAAATAATTTTTATATTGCTTTAAATATTATAAGTAACGGTACAGTCTAGTAGTTAAGCTTTCACCATCAACTGTCGGCGAACTAATAATAATAATATTCTACCACATTCACACAGCGCCATCTAGTCCCACAGTAAGCAATTATATTTGCTTGTGTTATGGGTACTAAACAACTGGTATACTACTTAAATACATTTTTTTTTTGTAAATACATACATATTATAGATAAATTACACCCAGACACAGAACAAACCTTTATGCTCATCACACAAAGATTTGTCCTCGGTGGGGATCGAACCCACGACCTCCGGCTTAGCAGTTAGGGTCACTAACCACTAGACCAACAGGCCAGTCGAACTAACTTTTAGTAATGCATGAGTCAAGCGAACGTACCTCTAGAAAAAAGTTACTTTTGACATCCAAGAATAATAATTATGTAATCATTTCGTAGTAGCGAACAAATGTGTAAGCGATGGTGGCTGAATGGATAAGGGACCGGCGTGCAAATTACGCGGTCCCAGATCGATCATGACCGGCAGTACCAACGGTGAAGGAAAACATCGTGAAGAAACCCACATACCCTAGAAGAAATTCTATGAGTATGTTTGATCCACCAACTCGCACAAGGCCAGCGTGAGTGGATTATGGCCTAAACCCTCTCAGCTCTCTAGTTAAAGGGGAGGAGACCCGAGTCCAGCAGTGGGACTTAATGGGTTGCTGATGATTAATAGATGATAAATTAGGAAGTTTTGCAGCTGCTTAGCTGCAAAACTTCCTAATTTACAATTAATTTTATATAAACTAACAAATAACAATCAAAACGTTTCAAAAGACAATTTGGAATGGAAAGTAATAATGGAGATTGCTAATTCATTGGAATATAACTGCTTTAGACTCCCGAGCCCATTGTAGACCCAATACTTAAGTAAAAATTTAAGTAACACTTACTTAAATTTTTTTTTTTTTATTTATTTATTGGGAAGCTCCAAACGAAAGCCAAATTTCTATTTCGACTGTGTGAATGAACCTATTTCTGTTTTACTTCGCCCCCACTTCAGTCTTCGTGGTTATTTTTTTTTTTTTGACTATTGTTTAACTATCAGTATTTTCGCGAAAATGAATTATCAAAATCATCCTACCACAGAATCAAAGTATTATTTAGTTTTTTTCTTTCTCTTACTTGGTTGTAGACGGCACAATATCGCTGTGGCGTAAATTAGATGAGGTCTCTGTCCAGCAGTAAACGTCATTGGGCTGATATATTATGATGATGATGATGATGATGATGAATAGTTTGTTAGTATACCTACTATTGCAGCGTAAGAGCTCTTGGATTTAAAATAGTATAGAGTACTTTGTTTATCATGAAAATCTCAGTGTCACTTACTTAAATTTTTTTTTTTTATTTATTTATTGGGAAGCTCCAAACGAAAGCCAAATTTCTATTTCGACTGTGTGAATGAACCTATTTCTGTTTTACTTCGCCCCCACTTCAGTCTTCGTGGTTATTTTTTTTTTTTGACTATTGTTTAACTATCAGTATTTTCGCGAAAATGAATTATCAAAATCATCCTACCACAGAATCAAAGTATTATTTAGTTTTTTTCTTTCTCTTACTTGGTTGTAGACGGCACAATATCGCTGTGGCGTAAATTAGATGAGGTCTCTGTCCAGCAGTAAACGTCATTGGGCTGATATATTATGATGATGATGATGATGATGATGAATAGTTTGTTAGTATACCTACTATTGCAGCGTAAGAGCTCTTGGATTTAAAATAGTATAGAGTACTTTGTTTATCATGAAAATCTCAGTGTCATTGTGTAATTATTAATATGCAATAGGCATGCACCTCTACCAAACCCTTCAAGAAAAAAATTGTGACGTCATATTATTAAGTATGTCAGCATAAACACCTAAAATTTATTCCTCGACTGTCATAATAGTGGCTAGAGTAATGTTACCAAAAGTTTTATACAGTAGTAGTTATTTACCGATACACTTTTAGTGAGAATTTAAACCGAAATGTTGGTAGTTACCGTGCATGTGACAGCCTCGTTTCCCTCAGCCAGTTAAAAAGTTAAAGTTTTATTCGTGAAATGTGCAATACGTTCTGACATTCACGTTTTAAAATTATTTATTTACCTCGAATTTAAATAGTTATATATAAAAAATATAATAACAGTGGTAGTTAAGGAATAGGTACTGAATTAAAATAAAGTTTTGAAAAACAATGTTGTTTTACTTTAGACTTTCTTTATTTTGTAGCTAGATATAAGATTCATTATTGTTTCACGTTATGATAAAAATAGAATAAAACATGAATAATTTAATTATTAGGTACAGATGTTCTTGTAATGATAAGTGAAAGCCTTCAAAAAATACTTTTATAAGAATTATTGAACATGTTTGAATTTTTTTTACTACAAACTGAATTGAGCGCCATCTCTTGAGATACATGTGTACTCGTTGCGACCACAACTTCTGAAAAGCGCAAAAAAAATTATCCACTAAATTTGTCGTTCTACGTGGCCACGAAGAACGACAGATATATGGTTAATTTTGCTTTTCGGCAACAGATGGCATTATTATGAAGTGTGAAAAGTTTCCTTTTGTGATAAACGGATGGCAGCATTGTAAGTAAAATAAACCTGAACGTCTAGAAGAAAAAAAATGGGTCTATTTTCGTAACTGGGGTTATTGAATACTTCAATTTTGATGTAAGTATAATAAAATAATGATATCCTCTATAAATTCTGATTCTCTATAAATGCACTGGGATGGAGAAAATTACCGACATACCACCTGGGCGAAACCTCGGGCAGAAGCTAGTGTTTCTATAGGTATAATCTTAGAACCACAGCTTAGAACCATATGTAAAAATTTAAAATCAAACGAATCAATTAGGCGACCTCTAGTTTTTGAATAGTTAATTAAACTTCACGCTGGATAATTACTTATTAATTGTCATGTAAGTGGACATTTTTTTAATGTAATTGAAGTATAGGATTTAATTATTACTATTATTCAAAAGAATGGTTAGATTTAGCATTTATTTTACCTTCCATAGTTTTAAACCATACATAGTCTGTTTGCTTCTATCGGAACTGTTGTATTTTAAAGTACATAAAAGTCTCGAATGGAGTGCCGCTTCAGTTTGCATTTTGCCCGTATTTGCATCCATTCACGCTTTTGTATCCGTTTATTTACGCTGGCAATCCTAAAACGTGGCTAGAAATAAAACTGTGTTTAGGGATATATAAAAAGTAAGTATTTTTTTAATTTCATAAAAAAGAAAGCGATAAACAATAAACTTAAAATGTGTGTGTGAGTTTAAATTCTTCCATTGCTGGTTTAGCATTTATAAATAAACTTAACTCTTTAACAATGATTAAAACTCAGAGAGCTGGGGCCTACGTCCAGCAGTGGATAGAATTAGACTGAAATGATGATGATATGCATTAACATATTGCCCGTGGCTCTGCTCACATGGTTTTTTTTGGACTAACCGTATAAAAAATATTCACGGTACCCTATTAAATGCCCCGTCGAAATCGGTTCAGTCATTTCGGAGTTTACCTCAAACAAACAGACAGGCAAAAATGTGTTTTTGTTAAACGTAACGCACATCGTAAACGTAAGCCTACTCCAAAACGCTATTATTTTGATATTACAAACAGATAAACATATTTTTTGGAACGGAACTCTAAAACCTGGATAATCACAAAATTGTTAGAACCGTCTAAAATACGACACACCTATTGTCTTCTTATCTAAGGTTGCCAGCTCCGTATGAGCTTATTAAAATGGAAATTCTATGGCATGTACCCAGTTTATCGGTATATATTTTTTGGTGTAACTCTTTAACGTGAATGGTATACCTATTTAAATCTATACTATATAATAAAAATGAAGAGTTGGTATGGTTACTGTTTCCAAATAAAACTGTGGCACTTTACAACAAGAAATGATGGTGGCTGAATGGATACGTGAGTGGCGTGCTAAATACGCGGTCCGAGTTCGATTCCGAACAGCGGTACCAATTTGGATTTCACTTCGTGGAATTTATATGTACTAGTCATGAAACTTGCCATCTGCTAACGGTGAAGGAAAACATCGTGAGGAAACCCACATACACTAGAAGAAATTCTAAGTGTATGTTTGATCCAGAAACATAAATATAAATTTGTAACAAAGAATAAGACAGACAAAAATTTAGAAATGTGTGTTTTTGTTAGAAGTAACACACTTAAGCCTTCTAAAAAGCTATAATTTTGATGTTAGAAACAGACACTTCAATTTTATAATATTATTGTATGTATAGATACCTAACACTTAATAAACAACACCAACCCACATTCGGCCAGCGTGTATGGATTATTGGCTTAAACCCTCTCAGCTCTCTAGATAGAGGAGAAGAGACCCCAGCAGTGGGACATTAATGGGTTGCTAAACAACAAACAACTTAACAGCAGTCGTAAAATTAATTTTCAAGCCTTCTTCGATTTTATTCACAAAAAACAGCAATAATTTTACTCCGCGTCTCAAACATTAATTATTCATCTTGGCTAAAATTTATTAGTACAAAAGAATGCCTCATGGAAGTAGCGATGAGCGTACGATATACATTTGTTTTCATTAGCGAGCCCGCGAGGCTACCACGGAGATGTACCCAGGAGAGGGAAACTCATTGCATTCTCACAAAATTTTCTGTTGTAAAATTAACTCGTTTTTAATATAAAGGCTGATGACGGCATCAAAGTAAATATAATTATGATTTAATTCTCGAATAATAATTTTTAAGGTAATAAATAGTATGGTAAATAATTATTTATAAATCTACCATATCGACCTTCCATGTTCTTGTCATCATCATCATCATCAGCAACCCATTTAGTCCCACTGCTGGGCTCGGGTCTCCTCTCCTCTAACTAGAAAGCTGAGAGGATTTAGGCCATAATCCACTCACGCTGGCCTAGTGCAAGTTGGTGGATCAGACATACCATAGAATTTCTTCTAGGGTACGTGGGTTTCCTCACGATGTTTTCCTTCACCGTTTGTTTTCCTTCACCGTTTGTGTACATGTTCTTGTATACCTATATTATTTTACGTATGTGATCACTACACTGAAGTAACATTTATATTATTATCGTAATTCCCTGAATTCTAAATACTCATATTAAACAAACGTATAATAAAAAAATTTAATGCCATTGCATTAATAAGATCAAAAAAATTATCACGCGATGAATTTGTGAGTTTTCTTAGTATAGGTGTTTTGTTGTGTAGGCGAGATTAATAGCATATTACGCTTTTGTTTACTGGCAGTCATTATTCAATTAAATATTACGGCAAAACAACAAACCATTGTGTGAGTTTGCCAATTTTATAACCGTTTTACTTTTACCCAAGCATGAATTGAAAGGGCTGTATGTATATTTTTGTTCTTCCGTTTAAAATGAATCGCTTATTAAATTAATACTTTACGAAATATGATTAAATTGTTTCCGTGTAGTGATGAATTAAGAATACATAATGTCACTACCCCATCTCAACCCGTGGGTGTCGTAAAAGGCGACGGGAGTAACCTTATGCAGACAAGAGCACTGCAAGAGATGGAAATTTTGAAATAAACCCTATAACCACCCGTCTGGCCAGCCTAGTATAGTAGGTTAAATTCCCTCCATAATATTTGGAGGAGACCTGTGCCCAGCAGCGGGTCGTTTGTGGGTTGAAATGATGATTAAAGAGTTTCAAATTTGAAAAATATAAGTCCTTACTTTTTTTTTGTAAAAATTAAACTTATAAAATATATATAATGGCAGAGCGATTACATCGTATTAAAATCACATAGGTAGGAACAATCTTAATGGATTACTCGTTTAATTCAATAAATTATATTGGTCGGACATATATGAATTATGGTCTTCTCAACTTTCTAGATAAACGGGACGAGACCCGTACTCAGTAGAAGAACGACTAAATAGTTGTTATAACAAGACTACTTCGATACAGACTCTAGTCATAAGTAGTGGTCTGCAAAGTTACTTTTAGAAAAGCAGAATATTTGTGATAGACGATTGGAATATTTTATAAAAATGTAAAATAAACTATATTATTGTTACTTTTTCATTGAAATATTAATATTTTGAATAAAATACAACAACAGCAACATAACTGGTCTTATTAGAAATCTCTTGAGAATACCTATGTCCAGCAGTGGGCGTCTTACGGCTGATGTTATGATGATGATGAGTAAAATACCCTATTTATTTTATTTTCCTTTATTGGGACAAAAAACAGTTACACGTTCCTTATTACTATACATATAATTTACATACATACATACATACATAGCATCACGCCTTTTTTCCCCGAAGAGGTAGGCAGAGGTGTTTCACACCCACATTTCGCCAGCTATGTTTGGTCCCATGAAATAGGTGGCGAGCCTATTGTCATCTACCGGGAGCATTTGTTTACCAAACTCCGGGAAAATCTTAATACTAGAATTTCATGATAGAAAAACCCAGTACCATTTTCACCCTACCCGGGAATCGAACCCGGGACCTCTTGCACAGCAGTCGTATACACTTCCCGCTGCACCACCGAGGCAGTTATAATTTTAAGCATATAAGCAGCATATAATTTAGTAACTTAAATTAGGTAAACATACCCTATAAAGCACATTCCTGTATATGAATGAATAGTCTACAAACGAATTATGTATAGGTTACATACATAGCTTATAGCTTTCATATGAGCGAGATTTCATTTCATTAAACCATCCCACAAATTATTCTTGAATAGTGGTCCCTTGGGCAGACTTCCATAATCACCACACTAGGCATTGCGTCTACGGATACAATACGACCCCAACGATACAAAGCATAACAAATTGTATAATTCGTCGCAATAACAGCTTGTCCCTTCTCCAACTGAAGAATTATGACGTCAATCTTTCACAGGACGCTTTTTCGACCTTTTATTAAACATATTTCGAGCGTAACAATACGAATGAATTGGCTCAAAATGATTACTTTGACGGAAATCAAATTGTGTAAATGAATAATAGCGACTTATCGTGAGTTTCGTTGAACAAATAACTCCTTGTGTGGTTCGTTGAGGCATGTGTGATACCTTATTTGTATGTAACTTTTACAAGTCGAACAAAAACTCTATTGGGTTATTTTTAGGTTTTTCCAATAGTTATTTTCTCAGTGGTATTATAATTTATTTATTTAATTGTCAGTTCTGTTTTTCATAAAATTTTATTGACACCTTTGATGTTCTATCGTTCTTAATATTGTTAAAAATCTTTGTTAATAAGAATATTAACATTCGCCGACAGCACTCGTAAATTAATATAAAAAAGCTCTTGTCAATTATGGGCCTTTTACTAATTTCCAGGGCCTGACTTGGTCTAGTGGTTAGTGACCCTGACTGCTAAGCCCGAGGTCAGTTCAGGATAAATCTTTGTGTTATGAGCATGAAGGTTTGTTGTGTATGACGTTGATCCGTTGCAACGTTCTGTAGCGAATGAAATACAAACACTTTTACTAATTCATCTTGTTGTAAAATAAATGGTTAAACGAACTTACCTAAGTGATGTTCGACCATTATTATATGAAACGTTACATCCGAAGAGATTTATTTACCCGGTAGTTTCGGCTTCTCAATGTACTAGGCGTCGCACATGTTTTTAGAGCTGTGGAGATATAAAAAAGTAAAAAACCCCGTTTCCGAACGACTTTCCATTGACAATCCCGCCTTTTCGACCTGTCAATGTCATTCTTTTCAGAGCCTCACATCTCGTTTGTTAGTTATTTGTGAGGGTTATGGGATCGGGTGGGACCTTAAATCTCTTCGGATGTAACGTTTCATATAATAATGGTCGAACATCACTTAGGTAAGTTCGTTTAACCATTTATTATACTACAACGTTACATCCTCAAGATTTATTTACCCGGTAGATGTTTAGCGTTACATAACAAACGAGATTAGTAAGGAATGTGGTTAGATAATTATATTATAAAAGTATTATAAAATAAAATAAAGGTTTATTGAGATTCCTCTTGTACTATAATTAGTGCTTACGCATTAACAATCACAGAACATATCAAACAAAATAAATCTCTTCTACATAGACTTATAATAGAATTTTAATAACAGTAATGTACCGTGTTTTTAGACAGTAAAGTAAGCTATGCTAACAACCGTAGATTGCTTCTGCAAATTCGTTACCTACACTAGTTGGTAATATCGGACGATTATAAAATTTGGCGAAGGTTAATGAGTTACCTGACCAACCTGCGGTTCTTTTGATTACATCAACAGACACTCCCTTACGACTAGCTGCTGAGGTAGACGCATGGCGGGTGCTGTGTGCTGTAAATTTACTGGTATCAATACCACTTTCAGCTAACACATCTTTGATCCACCTGCTTATAGTGTTTGCACTGGCATTATGCATTGGTTTCTTAACAGTCAGAAAAAGTCTGTCCGTTGACGGTAGGTTTCTATAAGGCTTTGTAGCTTCAATATATGATAAAAGTACTTTTGCAGGGCAAATATTTTCTCTATGTGGAAAAAAAGGTATAATAAGGCGAGGTGCAGGTCTATTCGGGGCCGAAGTTTTAATTAGATCATTTATGTTAATTTCTATTGTTGTCCTACTCACTGTAATACCAGATAAGCACACCAGCGATAACGTCTGCACACGTTGTCCAGATGACAACGCGAGCAGAGTGACCGACTTTTTTGCCAGAGTGGGCAATGGTAGACTCTCATTTGGGAAATAATTTGAAAGATGATCAAGAACAATGTTTGGGTCCCATGTAGATGAGTATTTTGGGAAGCAAGGTTTAGTCCTGTAAGCTCCTTTCATAAACCTTGCTATTCGGTCATCCTGGCTAATGCTCTTACCCAATACCAAAGCAAGTGCAGAGCGATGAGCATTCAGAGTTGAATAGTTTGCACCTGACTGATATTGCACAAGCAAGAACTCAATTATATTTGGGATGTTATTGTCAAAGATATTTACCTTTTTTTCCACACAAAAATGCCACCATTTCCTTAAAGATACATTATATTGTTTCAACGAGCTGTCGGCTAGCGACGATATCATAACAGTGATAGCGCTCTTTGGTAATTGTTGCTTCATGTATGACTGCTCGATAAAGCTGATGACACCAGGGTAAGTCTTTCCCAGAGTGGATGAGGAGTCCTGGAAGGTGATAACAGTAATGTAGGACTTGGATCAAGATAAATTAATTGACTTTTGGAAAGAGATAAGAACAGTGGGTACCATGGCTGACTAGGCCAGTAGGGTACCACCATGATTCCTGTGGCTTGGTCAGTAATGATTTTTCTTAAACATTTCAGGATAAGTGAAAATGGGGGAAATGCGTAGAAAAAGTGAGGTGCCCAGTCTATTGTGAATGCATCTACGTTATAAGCTAGGGGATCCCGTTTCCACGATATGTATTTTTCGCACTTTGCGTTTATTCGTGAAGCAAATAAATCTATATCTGGATCCCCTAAATTAGCTGTGATTCTATCAAAGGCACATGGTGACAGATTCCATTCAGTGTCGACGTTGAAACGTCTTGATTCCTGGTCCGCCTCTGTATTGTCCTTAGATTTGATATAGGAGGCAAATACAAATAATTTCCTCTGCTCGCACCACTGCCAGATTTCTCTAGCTACGTCGTTGAGGTGTGGATACTGTACTCCTCCGTACCGGTTTACATATGCAATTGCGGTAGTATTGTCGATACGGAGCAATATTTCCTTATTGTAAAGGTTTCTGGTGAAGCACTGTAAACCTATGAGCACTGCTTTTAATTCCAGCAGGTTGATATGCTCTTTTGCTTCTGTTTCATTCCAGAAGCCATTAGCACGTGTACCGTTACAGTAGACACCCCAACCCGTCAAAGATGCATCTGAGAAAATTTCGATAAAGTACCTACCATAGAGGATTGGATTTTTTGACTTCATGATATTATTTTGCCACCAGGCGAAATCTAAGCTTAAATCTGGAGATAGGTTCATAACACTGTCATAATCGCCATTTGAGGCCTGCAGAGCCAAAAATTTTTTTCTTTCAAACTGTTTCGTATATAACCACCCATATGAGACTGCTGGGCAAGCTGAACAGAGTAATCCTAGATATTTGGCAAAGTCTCTTATTGTTATTGACTTTTTTCTAGAGATTTGCTTTGTCTGGTTAAGAATATTTAGACGTTTCTTATTTGGCAAATTCAAACACATTTCCTGGGAATCTATTTCAAAACCAAGAAATTTTTGGGTTTGATTTGGGATTAAATTGCTTTTTTCCTTATTCAAAACAAAACCTAACTTCTCAAGCAGTTTCACGACAGTTAGAGTACTCTCCATACAACTATTATATGTATTACCTATGCATAATAAATCATCTAAATATATAACTAGAAGCAATCCCTGATTTCTAAGATGTGAAACAACTGGTTTCATTAATTTCGTGAAAACGAAGGGCGCTAAGGACAAGCCAAAAGGTAGACACTGAAATTCATATAGAGCACCTTGGAATCTAAATCTAAGTAATTTTCTACAGGAATCATGTATAGGCAGAAAAAAATAAGCATCCTGTAAGTCTATGGTAGTCATGAAACAGTTCCTACTTATTAACCTAGTAGCTGTGCGTATGTCTTCCATTTTAAAGTGCTCCGGACTAATAAATTTATTCAATCCTTTGAGGTTAAGAATGAATCTATAAGACCCGTCACTTTTAGGGATCAGGAAAATACTTGATATAAACTGGCCGGGCACTTCACTGCAATTCCTAATAGCTCCTGATGCCATCAATTTTGAGATGGAGTACTCTAGATGTTTTAATTCAGTTTTACTGAATCTGGGGTTCGATGGTTCGAATTTTTGAGTAGGGGATTTGTCAAAAGGAATTTTGAATCCTTTTACATAATCTAAAATAGTTTGATCTTTAGTAATAATGCTCCATTGGTCAACAAAGTGGCGCAACCTACCAGCGTGAACCATTACCTCTACTGGTTCCTGCGGTGCCTGAAGTCCGTCTTCCTTGTCCTGTCTGGAGGGGCCCGGCTTGCAGCTGGCTGTTTCTGACCTTGTTGTGTCATGTGGCCCTGGTTGGACTGGTATTTCGGTTTCTGCCCACCCAGTTTGGCAGGCCTTGTTGACTGATACCTGGGTGGGCCTCTCCAGTTTACCTGTTGTCTGGATGTGGATGGAGCAACAACTGTGTTGCGCTTGACTTGCAGCCCTGACTTTTCTGCTGTTTTCGTAGCCTTAATTTTTTCTCCTAGATTCTGTCCAAAGAGGAAAGAATCCCTCTTTACTTCAGAAATGGCTGATGAGAACTTCTTATCTAAAGATGTTGTTATTAATTTCCTTCTGTGCTGTGTGTTTTCATAGTGTGAGTCAAGTAAGATCTGAGTAACCTCCGATAGCCGCTTCAGTATTTCAAGTTTTGATAGGTCCTCTTTGATCAATGCTGATGCTATGCCTGTGAGGCCAGCAATGCCCAGACCTAGTTGGTTCTGAGCTTTTTCCAGAAGTTTATCCCGGTGTTTAATGCTGTCGCTTAGCACTGCTGATAGCTCTATATTTAATTTTGGGGCTTTTGCAAGCGTGAAATTTTCAGGTATTAAGCTTTTCTTTATAATGGCTTCTTTAGCCTCTTTTGTTAGACCTTCTATGAGGACCCTCCCCCAACGTTTAGAGATCTCAGTATTGATAGCCGGCCCTAGCACTTCTTCTTTTCCCACTGGGTTTCCTAGTGCTTCTAGTATCTCATCTGGTAAAACCTCTGGTGAGGGCTGGTTCAAGTCTCCATTTGAAATAAGGCCCAGGTTTTGAGAGGGCAGGTCCGGTAAGACTGCCTTATCCGCAGTGTTCTCTATGCTAGCATTAGCAATTAAAACAGTAGGGTCTGCCGAGCAGGGTCTGACTGGGGCATCTGAGATATCAGACTGTACAGACATTTGTGGGGAGTCTGGTGTTGGTGACCTAGACCTGTCGTGGTCATATTCTGCAAAGTAAAGAGCAAAGCTATTGTTGGAGTGGACTGCGGTTTATTATTTCTGTCGTGTCAGCCATTGTACGTACTCACGTTACGCCACTAGACTGCATGTCGACAGGTTGCAGTAGGCAACAGAACTTTTAAGTCATTGTACGTATTCACGATACGCCACTAGACTGTTGTGTTATCAACCGTGCTCGCGTCACGGAGTATAACTCACATTGTCGTTTGTTTCATTTCATAGAACGAAATCAGTTATGCCGGTATAATGCAATATACCTACATTATGTATGCACGAGAAGAATAACCCGTAAATACCGATCTCACCGGTGATATTAGTTAGACATGAACTAAATGTGTTTGCTTTCATAGCTATTATTCATAAGAAAATGTGAAAAACGTAGTAATTGAGGTTTTTCGCATTTTAAAAAATGTGTACCAACCTTCATCTTGACTTAATGACGATAAGTCCCGTAACTTTTGTTCCAATCGTCTTATTTTTCGTCTTATTTTGGAATCTCGGCGTTCCTTTTTTCGTTTTCCCATTATAACGAACTTAAAACTGGTTTTCACAAACTTTTATTGCACTTTAACAAATTTTTCGAAGTTGCGACGCCCGCACATGAAAATCGAATGACATTGACAGGTCGAAAAGGCGGGATTGTCAATGGAAAGTCGTTCGGAAACGGGGTTTTTTACTTTTTTATATCTCCACAGCTCTAAAAACATGTGCGACGCCTAGTACATTGAGAAGCCGAAACTACCGGGTAAATAAATCTTGAGGATGTAACGTTGTAGTATAATTACGTATTTCAGTCGAAACCTCTTGTCATTTTAGTGCATGAGCTATAAAAGAACAAAAACTAACGTTTTATAATCCGACCACAAGCAGTAACAGAGCAACCATTAGAAGGGAAGCCGTCGGGCAACATGTTACCACCTGTCCACAGTGATATATCGCAACCCTAGCCTAATTGCTTGTCTTTTTGCACAGAATATTTTGTATTCTACCATCATTGTATTAGCTTATAATTTGCATTATCTTAAAGTTTGTTACATATTTTGGATGTCAATAGCTGGTAAAGAAATTTTGAGCTTGACTGATATTGTCTGCTAAGCAACTGTCTGTATGTCATCAATATTTTTTTTAAAATAATCGAAATTGTAACTACTATGGCGATGAAGAATGATTAAAGAGTGGCCCGAGTTTCTTGCCAAGTTCTTCTCAGAGCTCAACCATGTCAGTGAACTGGCCATAGGAAAATTTGCTGACACGTTTTTTTTTTGACACGGCTTTGTATGACGTTCATAAGTATCATGTATGTGATCTTAATAAAATAAAAAGATTTGACTTGACTTAGTATTTATTTTTATCCTTGTATAAATTTTAAAATATATATCAAATTACATTATAGTTAATTACATTATCTTTTCAGTGTTTATCTTCATAAAAGATACACAATGAATTAAATTATGTATTATTTTATGTTTATCTAAATACATAGTTACTTATTTATGGATTGAGGTTAAACCTCTAGTATAGTTATCAGTATAGTTTAGCGAGAATTGTAGAAGATTTTTTTTCCAAGAGGGCAAATTAATGCTGTTTGCTCATACCGCCCTTTTAGGGAAATGGGACGGTTATGTGGAGTTCGCTGGCCTGAAGATGATAGAAAGCCAGCATACCCACTAAAACCACGGTGTATGCAAAAAAAAGAACGACGATACGAATGAAAAAACAAATCTAAACTTAAAACAAAATTGATCTAGGTATCTGATTTTTTTTATTATACTACAGAGCACCACACATATTTAGGGTCGCGGTATGGAATTGAATCGGAGCACACATAGTCGTTAGCACGCCAGTTTAATGACTCTAATGGTCCGTTGACATAATGACCTCGGACTGAATTGGACCTCTGTTTCGCTTCAAGAGCAGGTAGCGGTTACATCAATGGTGCGAATTCATAATTGGACCTCTGAATTAGGGATTTGGTTTGATTTTCCATCTTTTAAAGCGGTTTTGGCCGCTTTTAGAAAGTCCTCTTTTAGGATAACATTCCTTTCATTTATTTGTGTGTTATTCAGACTGATTTAAATTGATTCACGATTTGCAAGATTTTATATGATTTCATCTCCAGTATTTTTTTGGGGTTAAAAAAGGAGGTATCGTTGTGTTTTGAAATGCATTGTGAGTGTGTATGAATTTTCAGTTTTTAGAGGTTCACTATTGAACATAGGAAAACCTATTGCTAATACGGAAATTATGTACTTGGACGGCAACTGATCTTTGATGATCTGCATTAATTGGTTCCCTGGTACCTGCTTTGATTATCATCATTATAATATCACTTATCTGTGGACATTGACCTCGCGTAATTATGTCGCAATACTTATGTGCCTGCTTAGATATTATGTATATAAAACATATATACCTTATAGTACATAGCAAAATACGATCAAAGTGGCTCCAAGTCTCCATTTATTAACTTTATCAAGTAAAAGTTCTATAGCAAGATGCTGCCCCAAGCCAACGCAACGTCAACTAAAGTAATTCATAAAATTCAAAAAGGAACTTGAGGGCATCGCGATAAAATTAATCGGCTTCGGCGTACCCTTGTTTATAACAGCAGAAAAATGTCCCAAAACTTTTATTGGTATCGCGGCCAACAAGTCTGAGATATTGACAAATAACTCGCGAAAATATTAAGGTTTCTCTTTGTATTTATGGCTCTGGTGTAAATATAAAAGTGGGACACAAATTGGTTTTCACAGAGAAGTAAAACAACAACCGACTTTTAGCAGTCTTCTGTTTAACTGATAAAGGTTCAAAGGTCACCTTGATATAAATAACATCTATACTAATAGCGGGATACTTAGTTTGTTAAATAGTATAGGTACGAGTATATTGGTCATGTATAAAAATTACCTTTTCTCTGGTCAAGGATGTGGTGGAATTCAGCCTTAATAACTCGTTAACTACATCCATTTAAAATTACTTTCACCAACAAACTGTACTGCTGAATCAAAGCCTAAATTCAATAGCCTAAAACTATGTCTATTCAAAGGCAATGTATTTAGAAACTAATAGAACTAGAAAGTAGATAATCTTGCCCTACCCAAATAACATACCATTAGGCATACCCAACTATTGTACCTGCTTACAGGGTCTCGTCAACCAAGATTTAAGGGTCGCGGTATTTGTGGTAAAACGGGATTGGAATTCCCATATTGTATACAGGTTCTGGTAGACAATTTGCATAGTCAGTAATGGTGTATTGATTTTTCGCGCGTATACTGATAAATTTGAGAGGATGTGTTGATATTATCAACACATCCTCCATAAGTATTAAAAATATAAATTATCAGTCAAAGTGGTCGAGCCGATTTCAAAAGATTTAAAAAAAAATCAATTGAAATCTATACATAATAAAGTAAGCTAAAGAGTTTGTTTGTTTGTTTGAAGGCGCTAATCTAAGGAACTACTGTTTTGAATAAAACAATATATGTTTTTTGGATAGCTCATTTATTGAGAAAGGCTAGGCTATATAATATTACACTACAACGATTAGAAGCTGAGTATTGCTGAAACAAAGATTGAAGGTATCGAAGCCCTGGGCAATAGCTATAGTAGGGTATAGTCGACCATATATTTGCATTTTTGGCATAGATTTCTATCAAAATTAACATACAATAAGACATAACATAACATAGCATCACGCCTTTTCCCCAAAGACCCCTTCGCGGAAACTAGACATTTCGCCAGCTTTGTTTGGTCCCATGAAATAGAGGGCGAGCCTATTGTCATCAACCGGGAACATTTGTTTACCAAACTCCGGGAAATTCTCAATACTGGAATTTCGTGTTAGAAAAGCCCAATATCATTTTCACCCGACCCGGGAATCGAACCCGGGACCTCTTGCACAGCAGGCGGCACTTCCCGCTGCGCCACCGAGACAGTTATTTCAACTGTCATTGTACCTACTGATGTCACTTGCAAGTAAAAATAGACTTTATTGTTTTGTAATAAAAAACGACATTTACTCTAAGGTTGGTAAACCAATTTCATGTCGACATTCTTTGTATTACTCTTCATAAATATTTCGTACAAAGAATATTCGCTACAGCCAACATTGGCTTAATGTTGCCACAAAACTACCAACTTATTCGAGAACCGTCTTGAGGGGAATTTCATCTGCATTACACTACACACGGATTTACAATAATCTCTGTCCACATACATATTACGGGGCAACATTATACATTATTCTGTAAGTACCATACACGGGAGAATACTAAAGTTGAGTACGACAGGACGGTCGGCACTGGCCCGTGCGATGAATAATTTAGATCAGCCGAGCAATGTACGCGAAATATTGTAAGGCAAGTGTCTCACAGACGATTGAAAGCGCCGCCTTTGAGCTTGAAGAGAAGCTCTATTGAAACTCAAGAACGTACTCAAAGATAGCCGTTTAACATGACTCAATAAAATCTCGACATTGAATAGCACTAACAGACTAGCAGTATTGTACATAGAACTATGGAAGGATCTTTGAAGACTGTTTTCATTAAAGCTGCGTGCACAAGAGATTTTCTAGAGATAGATGAACGCACATAAATATCAGAAGATACCTATAAAATTATCTAAGTTTTAAGTAGGTAACTGACTGCCTCGGTGGCGCAGCGGGAAGTATATACGACAGCTGTGCAAGAGGTCCCGGGTTCGATTCCCGGGTCGGGTGAAAGTGGTATTGGGTTTTTCTATCATGAAATTCCAGTATTAAGATTTTCCCAGAGTTTGGTAAACAAAATGTTCCCGGTTGATGATAATAGGCTCGCCCCCTATTTCATTGGACCAAACATAGCTGGCGAAATGTGGGTGTGAAACACCTCTGCCTACCCCTTCGGGGAAAAAGGCGTGATGTTATGTTATGTTATTAAAGTAGGTAAGTAAGAGGATATTACTATTGGACAAATTATGTCACTATCCATAGCAATATAACACGTGCTACTGAAAACTAACATATATTATAAATATAATCATATTTCATCATCATCAATTCAAACCATTAAAAAAAAAGTGTAACACTGCTGCACGGGTCTTCTACCAAGATTGTAGAAAGAATTTAGCCTGCTACACCTTGGCTCAGGTTAGTAATTCGTTCATTTTAATAATATGACATTGACATCCGATTGTAATTCAACTGTATCGGAAACGAAAACGTGGTTTAGATTTAACGACTTTATTACTTATAAAGAACATATTATACATAGTTCACTTAAAATGAGTTTACAATAGTGTTTCTTTTATCTAGAAGTTATTCGTAGTTATTCGGTAGTCTTTTTTTTTATTTGTAACTTGATTTGGAATCCTTAATAAAGTTTAAATTTATTTTCCAAGCTTGTACATAATATATTATTATAGACAAACATAACAAGCTTTAAAACATCAACAAATTCCCCAAGCATATTTACCTGAAGCTTACTATTTACAGATAGATAATAATACGTGCAGTGCAGGCATTCATATCTAAGGCATTAGTGCAGTCACTGCATATTGATAGCATTCTAGATCGAGTAATTAAATTATTCACATGGTACCGTCATTTGTGGATGTATAATAATAATATGTTATATCGCTTGAGGTATTAAACAAAACAAGTTTCTACGCTACTTAGTAAAAACAACACAACTTCAAATACATGCCACAGAAAAAACGTATCTAATATTATTTATTTTAAGTGCATTTTTTGAAAATTGTTTCTCGATATTCTGCCATATTTAATTAGCAGAGTAATACTAGCTTCCCAGATTCGCACGTACTCGTGCGAATGTATTAATATTTTGACAAAATATTGTCAAAATTTTAAATAAAAATACAATAATAATGAATTCTGCGCGAACTTTAATTATGACGTATTATTTTTTATTATTTTCTATGATAGAACATAAACAATCTCTTTAGAACAGGGTTTGTCCTATTAGTGATATTGAAGAGGGTATAGATAGATGGTGTAAAAAGCGTATGTATTCTTAACTTGGCTATGATGGACGGTTAAAAGTAATTAAGTACGTAAATAATAATCAGCAATAATTACTGACGATCACATAATCATCCTTGTATCAGTGATGAATATAAATAACAAACAAAACATAGTGAATCATAACTCATTCCGGTATCGATTACAGAGAGACCATTGTAGAGAGAAGCGTTTTGATGAATTAATAGAAGAATCGGATGATCTAATAAAACATATTATTTGTTCGCAATCAACAAAGCTTTTAACCCACTTGTTTGATTAAAGGATCATCTTCTTTATCTACTAACTAATATTATAAACTGTAGAGTTTGTTAGTTTGTTTGAACGCTAGGATCTCAGGAAGTACCGGTCCGATGTGAAAAATCTTTTAGTGTTGGATAGTCCATTTATCAAGGAAGGTTATAGAGTATATGACATCACGCTACAGGCAATAGAAGCTGCGTGGGACTTCTTGTGTTTGTATATTTTTAATTAGTACCCCGTTTATATTATCCGTTTATCAGAGTTTTTAGGGTTATAATTACTCTATAAGCGGAATGATCCGACACTTAAAGGTATAAAAATAAATTTTAAATTTTATCAAGCTTATACGACATGTCAAATCCATGAAACCAACAATTTAATGTTATAATTATATTAAGAGAAATAATATATTCAAACGACGAATGCTACCCGTACTCGGCTGATTTTTAGTTAACACGTTTCGCATTCAGAACATTTCTGAGAGAAAGTAGGAGTTCAACAAAGCGTACTGTGTTATACTGAATCCAGTGACTAACAAAGACAAAGGAAAGTACTCAAAGGAAAGGAACTGGTCCCAGGAAATTAAACTTTACATATGAACGAGTTTGAATATTAATTTTGCTAAGGAATTTGTAATAAAATATATTACTTTCTACGTATGTATACATGTATTGCATTAAAACAGATACTTTTTGATTTTATAACAGACATCGACCATTAGAAATATCCAATTCTTGTAGTGATATCTTGAAAATAATATAATAATATAATATTCTACCACATTTACACAGCGCCATCTAGTCCCAAAGTAAGCAATTATATTTGTTTGTGTTATGGGTACTAAACAACTGATATACTACTTAAATACATTTTTTTTTGTAAATACAAATATATTATAGATAAATTACAACCAGACACAGAACAAATCTTTATGCTCATCACACAAAGATTTGTCCTGGGTGGGGATCGAACCTCGACCTCCGGCTTAGCAGTCAGGGTCACTAACCACTAGACCAACAGGCCAGTCAAAAATATAGATAAAGAGCCGTTTTCGAGAAAGGACTAAAATTAATTAACTTTTAGGGGCCATTCAAATTTGTCTGTTTACCAAAAGATAAGATAGAAAGAAAGAAACCATTTTTATTTGTAAGCACACAACATTTGTAAAAAATACACAGAAATAAAATAGAATCGCATTAAAAAGCGCATTATTATAATAAAAGTAAAACTAATAACAATAAAGTATTTGATAGTACCAAACCTATCAAAATTAGCAACATTTTTAGTTTCACAATTGCAATTTGACAGCTGTCATAACGCAGTGCCGAGGGTCGAGTGTACGATTCCACAAGATCCCAGTGCCGACGGTCGTGTTTACGATTCCAATATCTTGTTATTTTTTTTTAAATCACGATGGTGGCAAATACACTATTTTTATGTTTCAATACAATTTATGTTACACTGAAACTGACAAGATATTAAAAAAAAGTTATATTCATTACAATCGACCTCTTTAAAAAAGAAATTGAGGGCTTAAAGGCTCTTCACACCGTTAAAGGAGATTTAAGCGGATTATGTTTAACCATTTTTTCTGAGTATAATACCTCCGTGACAGGGAGTAGGCTCATCTTTGTTGTAATGCGACGAACATTTTTTATTTTACGTTATATTTAATACTTGACAATACTAGGTTTAGGTAACTGCATTTGAGACTTATACGTCTGACATAAGATTAAGCTTCTCCAAAACATGATGCAAATACAGAGCACATTTATTTCTCTCCCACATGCAATTTGTTTCAATACATTATTATGTACCGCAGTGTGACACAAATTTGAACCCACAGCAGGACTTGAACTCTTGACATTAGCATTTCTAGTCCAGGGCTCTTCCTACGATTGAATGTCAATGTCGAATGTCCCTAAGATCCAATCAATCCATTGCTTGTTAACTTGTTAATACGATGAGTGAATTTTCTTCGGTCCCATGGAATAGGGAGCTTAAAAAAGACTAATAAAAATGGTTTTGAATCAGTTGAACTTACAGTTCCATTCATTCAATACCCTATTTGTTTGTATTGAACAATGAGAACTATTTTCCAATGTTCAATCATACATGAGATGAGTATGATAGGTATGTATTTATGAATCACGCAAATTTAATATTTTATTAGTGTGGGAATTGAACCCTCGTCGATGTTAGTGGCAAGGCGATGACCTCTACGCCGTGATTACACTCAAAAAGAGAGTCAAAATATTGACTGGCACAATTAAAAAGCGTGCCACACGGTTATAAACTTGCTTTCCAACAGAGGTGACCTTGATGGATTCCAACCATCTAGCCGGCTAGTAAACCAAATTTCGCGGATGGCAACCAAGCTTCCACCAAGGTCACCTCTTTTGGAACGCAAGATTATAACCGTATAGCACGGCTTTTAATTTCAAAGCAACTTAATATATTTTAACACCAACAGAGAGACAATTTACACTGCATTTTATGAGCTGCTAATCAGGAAGACAAGAAAACGGCGGTACGTTACAGATTAAAATGTTCATACTTGTGAAGTTTATGAGGTACTTGGCAATTAACACGGCTCTAAGGGTCGCAGAGCCTTTGCCTAAGTTTGATTAGTAATCTCTGCTAAGAAAGTGTCGTGTTAAAAGTACGGTACTAAATTAATGATTTTTAGGAAGCAGGAATGATTTTATTTTATATATTTTAATGATAAATACGACTATAGAATCAAAACTTTAGTCGAATAAATAATTATGTATTTTAGAACTAAAATCAAATATTGTTTTTGAAGACAATGACTGCAATAAGGAAGAATGCCTGCGTTATGAGGTATTTTACAGAAACACTATTAACAGACACGAAGTGCACCAAATATATATCATCATCATCATTTCAACCCATAAACGTCCACTGTGGACGAGTTTTCTAGGGATGTGATGGGAATTTAGTCTACTATACCACGCTAGCCGGACGGGTTTTAAGGTTTGTTTTGAATTTTCCTTTTCTTTCAGTACCTACTCATGTCTGCGTAAGGTTACTTCCTTAGTCGCCTTTTACGACACCCACGGGTTGAGACGAGATAGTGAAATTATATATCCGTCACTATACAAATTTTAATAGGTATCTATGAATCACACTAACATTGCTCTAGTTTGCCAATCGAACTAAAAATTAAAGTTAATTCCATAGTATGGAAACAGTACTAGATCACAATTTCAGTAGACTCCCACCCATAAACGACAAATTATATTACCAAAGGACAGTGCTTTACAAAATTGCTGATACAATTCTCTCTTGAACCGTAGAATTAAAAATACATCCAATAAAAGTAAAGGTAAAAAAGTAATGTATTGTCATGAATAGGTGCTTGATTAACGGCAGCTACATTCAAAGGTAGGCCTTTAATCAAATGGCTAATTAAACTAGATAGCTCTGGTGACCTTTTGTAACAACATACATATATAATATATATAAACTGGCTCCGCTTGCGTGGTATGTCAGTGAAAAGTAGCCTATGAGATATTCCATGCTACAATCTATCTATGTGCCAAGGTTCAGACAAATTCTTTCAGCCATTCTATCATGATTGAGTAACAAAATAAATATTCATCGATCCATTATAATTGTCGCATTTATAATATTATCTTTACTAATATTTTAAAGTTGAAGAGTTTGTTTGTTTAGTTGAAGGCTAGGATCTCAGGAACTTCTGATCCGATTTGAAAACTTATTTTAGTGTTGGATAGTCCGTTTATCGAGGAACGCGCGAATCCCGCGCGAACTGGTTAAGCGGATTTGAAGCGAGTGGAGGGCTGGGCAACTAATTATACATTATGTATAATTATAAATATATAATTATATAATAGATAAATAAATATTTTTATTTTTTTTTCAAAATATACGTCAACGTATCAAACGAAAGTTAATAGGTATCTCTGTTTCTCTGATATGGTTCAACTGAATTTGTGGCTATTTTCATTTGAAGCTAACCAGAAAATTACTATTATGTTGGATAGCTATGTAGTTTAATTGCTTGGTTGTGGGCAATTTGTGAGTTACTTCACGCGGAAAGATGTCAGAAACATTTGTGAATTGTAACAATACGCCTTAGCTTCAATTCACTTGAAGGTTTAAGTCTAAAATTAAATTTATTTCGTGTTTCACGGAGACAATTTTATTATTACTTTATGCTGGAACTTTGATTTACAAAGAAGTTGTATAATTATATAGTATCTAAAAATATTTAAATTGCATATAACTGAGTAAAGTTTATTGAATTTAATTTTATTCGATTATAATATCAGGTCGTTAACCTAATTGCCGCACAAAGAGCGATTTGTCTGCAACCAACGGCCACCAAGAACCTTTACTAGGTTGTCGGTTAATCTAGTGGGGGGCCGTCCCACGCTTCGTTTTCCAATAGGTCCACCACCATTACATTTTATTAATAAATAAAATAAAATTAGAAGGTCTGCTAAGTCTGCTATAGTATATTTTTATATAAATGAACTCACGACCCTGCCATTCCTGCACTGCACACGGAATGGCAGGGTCGCGGGTTCAAGTCCCGTCATGGGTTTGAATTTTTCCATTACTTGTTTGGAATAAGATAAAGGAAATTGCTTAATATTAAATGCCATAGTATATAATATAGTAATAGTTTGTATGAAATAGAATGTGACTTATTCGTCAACTCGCGAGTGTGGAACTCGCGCTTCCGCGCAAAATGGCACCTTGTTATAAATAAGTTAGATTTTCACTCACTTGATTGTGAAAAGCTGAAGTATTTATATACGTATAATAAAACTATAATCCTCATTAATAAAACAACCTCCTATTCATAAAAGGAGGATATTAAGTACATTTCTGTTATTAAAATATTGTTAAAATGCAACCGATAAAGTCTAATTTCAAATTTCCATTAATATACTAAACTTACAATTTAGACTGATTCAACGTATTAACAATTTAGGTAACAACAACACAATACTGATATTTAACACTGAGTAATCTGGTCTTTATTTATGATAGGACAAAGCTGTATTTACGGTGCGGCAATGTTGCACTAAATTATTCTCACACATCGAGAGCCCTGTATGGCGACAAAATTTCATTATAATTACCCGTTTTAAGGATTAATGTGCTTCTCGGGTACTTAATACTGTTATTTTGTCGCTTTTAACAGCAATAAAGCCGAGGTAGATATAATAAATGAAAATTGTTTTTACATATTACTGTACATCAATTTTCTTGTGTTGGATGAAAATTTCATTAAACTGAGCCGTGGAACTTAGATGGTACCATGGCAAAATTATTTATAGAAACAAATAATTGAGTAAAAAATTACTAAACTAGAGTTTATCAAATTTTAATAAATTGTTGTCAAAAATGTTTATCTATAAACATTCATGTCACCATCTAGTCTAGCTATAGCAAGACTATGTGAAAACAATTGGTAAGCACTCTATACACACACATACAAATACCAGCGTCTTGCGATTTGTTTTTTACAAACTTTGTCCCATGGACAAAGTATTTTGAATATCTTTTTATATTATCATCATCATAATCATTTCAACCTAGAAACGTCCCACTGCTGGGCACGTGTCCCCTCCAAACATTGTGGAGGGAATTTAGCCTACTATACCAC
Organism: Laspeyria flexula; assembly: GCA_905147015.1. Lineage (NCBI taxonomy): Eukaryota > Metazoa > Arthropoda > Insecta > Lepidoptera > Erebidae > Laspeyria > Laspeyria flexula. Next base: position 11,813,687 of record LR989960.1, on the reverse strand, counting down.
GCTGGCCAGACGGGTTATTGGGTTTTGTTTCGAATTTCCCTTTTCTCGCAGTGCTCTTGTCTGCATAAGGTTACTCCCTTAGTCGCCTTGCACGACACCCACGGGTTTTGAAGGGGTAGTGACATTATGTATTCTTAATCCGTCACTACATGGACAATTTTTATATATAATATATAATTATTGTTAAATTCAAATAAATGATTTATTTATTATTAATACAGGAAAAAATGTCAAAGTTTCAAAATATACCCGCATGTTACCATCATAACTTAACAAGAAATCTCTCAGAACAAGAATACTCCATTAGAACATAATTTGGAACAAAACTTATGTGTGAACACACTCTTATTATCGTGCCCGCATACTGAACTTTTTCTTTCATATCGCACTAGGGACAAAATGTTCCGTAGAGTTAATTTTAGGTGAACTATGTTTTGGTAAATTAATACACGGGAAAAAACTTTTAGCTCGTTGGCAACCCGCATTAGATTTGAGTTTGAGATAGCCCGTGTTTTGGATACGAAGTATGTGCTAATTAAAGTTATGTTTTCACGTTTACGGGAAGATGTTCCGCAATTCTAATTTTGAGAGTCATATGTTGTTAAAAATGGTGCTGGTACTAAGTTTATATAATGATTTTGAGAATCACATGTTGTTACGGGTATTTGGTGTTGCCTAGCGATATTTTCGAGACATTCTAATTATATAAAGCGTCGTGTTAATTAAAACCGGCTAAGTGTGAGTCGGCCTCGCCCACCAAAGGTTCCGTACGATTATGCAATTTACTTGTGTAAAATATTGCTTCTTACCAAATTTTAATATTGTAAGTCAATGGGAAATACCCTATAGGTTTCTGTTTTTCCTTTTCAGGTATGGAACCCTAGTGGCAAAGCCGGAGTGTAAACGACAGCTGCTCAATAAGTCTCCAGTTCGATGCCCGGGCCGGACAAAAACGATTTTGGGTTAGTCTGGAAATATGCCCTGTTAAAGTGAATAGACTAACCCTATGTTACATGGTACCAAATATAACAATAATTATCAATTGACTAATAAGTAGGTAACAACTTGAGACAAAAAATAATAAAAATCTAGTAACAGATATCAAGTATAATTAAGTTTCAAACAAAACTTATACCACTCAATTTGGCGGTAAAAAATCTACTGATTTTCATTGACATTCTTAGAAAGCAGCACTGGTATTAATTCGCGTGGAAAATTAGAATCGGTTACCGTCGACCGCTGTATTTCATTTCGAAGTTCGTCTGGCTCCGCTTGCTTAATGAACCAAATAAAATTCTGACGGGGAGATTTTTTGTTGTTTACCTTTTTCAGCCAATGTCTTTTACTATATCGCTCGTAAAGGTCTGTCTGGTTTTTGGTCTTAATATTTCTATTTTATTGAATAAACGTAAATAAGTAAGTTTTGCTAAATAATGGGTGGACTTCAAAACTCTCTAATACCTAAATCAATATCGTGCTTTGTAGCGATTCGGGCCAAGATTACCTACGCAATATTTAATTGATCTAGCATATGTATCGAAACGCGTCTAAAACATTTTATATTTTTTCATGAAGCAAAAACTGACGGTACTTGCGTAATACCGTACACTTTCCCATTGTTACGGAAGAAAGAAGAAAACAGAACGAATTGATGAATGATGATGATGATGATGATTGATGGGAATGAAACCCATGAATAATATACTGACAAATTTATTTAGTATAGATTTCTGCGAGATTGACTCATAGATATGAAATTATAGTAAATGTTTATTAATTTAATATTCTCTTAGACTTATCTCTATTTTTAAAATAAAAATTATTTGCTAAATCGTGCATTACTTGAAAACGGCTCGTTCTTACAAGTGGACTATTTTCTTTTTATTCTATTTGTAATTGTCAGGCCAAGGGTTTTCTATGAAAGATTATATTTTATGGAAAATCCACCGGCAATTAAAGATAATGTGGTATTAAAGTATGGAAATCAATAAATACTACACGTGCAAAGGCGACGAGGGACTTTTATGAAATAAATCTACCTTTATTTATTCAAATCTCTTTTCTAAAACAGAATAACATTTTATTAATTTAAACTTCATACACAATAACAATGTATAGGCGGACTTAATGCCTAAGGCAGTATCTACCAGTCTATCTTAGGATGATGCAGAGATATGACAAAGTAGGTGTATGTATAATAATAGTATAGTAGGTAGTTGTAGATTTTGTAGAATACGTACATAGCATATAAATATTCATATGAAATATTAATAAACAATATTATTTACTATATTATATAACATAAATATATAATTCATATTTATATAAATAAATATATATATGAAAAAGAATACGTGATGCGAAAGGCTGATGATGATGGTGTTAAGAATATGAACGAATAAATAATAAAAAATAAATAAAAAGAATCTGCTAAACTATTGTTGTTAATTCTAATAAATGGTAAAAGCGCTTTATATTGCAATTAATCAGATTACTCCAGTGCAGCAGTGCCCTAAATTAACTTATTATTGCCTAACAATGTCAATGAGCCATTAATTCAGAATAGCTACTATGTGTTATAGATTGAAACTCAATCGGTACCTGGGAATCTTGAACAATGATCAAGTGCTGTAGACATAACATAAATTAGTGTAATCAGTTATTAATCAATGATTGTACTGTTTATAGCTACTCTATTTATGTAGATGAAGACGGACAAACACTGACACTAGCAATGCAGTGATTTTGTAAAGAAATAGTTATTCAGAATTTATGAATTGATGGGGTTCTTCAAAAAATGAGTGAATAGGTTTCTTAAGGGTCGACAACGCGCTCGTGATCTCCCTGGTGTTGCAGGCGCACATAGGCTACGCAACTGCTTACCATCAGGCGAGCGACGTCTTTGGGCTGATATGATGATGAATAGACACAAATCAACAATAATTTTATTTTGCAATAGTTGTGTAGTGTGTAGTGTTTTTTTTTAGTCATTTCACCAACCGCAACATCATCCACCCACCCATTAAGTCCCACTGCTGGGCTCTCTTCTATCTAGAGAGCTGAGAGGGCAACATACTTACCCCCTTATTACAAAATATGGACTAAGCATTAAAGCAGGTTTATAATGACAACTTTGACACTAAAACAATGGCTTATGTCAATTTAAACCTGGTTTAATACTTGTTAATTTTTACGTATATACCTTTTGTATTGAACAGATGAGGAGATAACGAACTGTAGCGAGAATGATTTTCAATATTTACATATATTTTTAAAGCTTAACAATCGCTTAGATAACGTTTTAAACGTGAATGAATAATTATATTTTGAGACCCCGTCCGGCGACAATCAAATTAATTCAAGCTCTGCCTTTTAAATCTCCTTTTTGTCACGTTAATTCAGTTTTAGGGGTTATTTCTATTTTCGGACGTTTTATTATTCATTTAACTGTCTTTGGATGGGACTTCTGTTGGTAAAGGAACTCTTTGCTTGATGGTTTTAATAGAAGATTCCAAAAATACAATTTGAAAAATAATTGGAATTCCGGTAACTTACTTTTCCAGTGTATAATAAATCTATAGAGAATCTTATGAAACCGTTAGATCATAATCTGAAAAATTCAAGTACTCGTAGCTTAGTAGACAATTATTCTATATTGACTAAAAATTTACGATAATGAAATGCACGCCATAAAACACCGAAATGTTCAAATATATTAAAAAATACTTAACCAATCAGAACACGTTTTTGGGTTAAATTAATAATTTTCTTAAGTCATAAAAATTTATTAATAATTTTTTTTTTAGAGTGAATTCTTACTAATTTTTATTATTACATTTCATTGATTGTGTGGCATCCTATAATACCGCCTGAACTACAGAAGGCTAAAATTATTTGGTAGTTACACTAGAGAAATAACCAAATGAAACTAAAACCAACAGACAACGTATGTAACAATCCTCTCAACATAATCACAAACATAGAAACAATATTAGTCTAACTTTATTCCTAAGCGAGAGATTACTATGTAATGATACAACACAGGCAACACTTAGATGAAAGTAAAGCTATAAACACACTTAAGCGCAACATTGTATTTAAAAGCGTTTTGTATTGCGATTTGCGAACATTAAGCGATTTTGTAAAATACGTTTTGGTTTAGCTTTCTGTTGTAATCGCAGTTTCATGAAAAGTAAGTATGTATTTGGATGTAACGAGCATATAGAATGGTAGGCATCCCGTTTAAACATAATCTTCCAAAACTATATACTAAAAGACTCCTTAAAATATCCACAAATAAATAGGAGGACAGCTACTGGTGTAAGCTGAAAAGGTTTAATCAATTTAATCAGGTTATTCCCACAGCATTGTTCCCGTAGATTTTGATATTTACATAGACTTTTAAAACAACAAAATATAGATATATTATGATACCTAGTTTGTAGGTAGCCGTTGGATGCGGGTGGCACAAAATCGTTCGCTGTGGCGGAAATTCGATGAGGTCTATGTTCAACAGTGGACGTCGTTGGGCTGATATGATGATGATGATGATGATACTAAACTGGTGTTTTATATAATCATCTCGGATTCCATCAAGCATGATTGCGTAAATACGAGTTATTTATATTTATATTATTAAAATACAATACGAAAGTTTCAAAGCACTACATATTATGTTGAATAAGTCGTTTACAATTCAACATAGTTGACGAGTACCTTAGTTAAAACAACTATTAGCTGTTAGCACAATGCACTCGCGGCACCCGTCAACTAACGACTCAAGTAATGCAGGTATACTTACACAGAACCCAGTCCATTAGACACGTACGTGTAGAGGCAGCATCATTTAGAGTAATAGGAGGATATATTGTTAGGTACTTTAACTTAATGCTTGAGATTATCTTGCTAAATGCCTTGATTGTATCGTAGATGATACTGGAGAGTATAACAGCCTTTCCACACGGCGGTAGCGGCGCGGTGCGGTGCGGTACCGCGCCTGTACCGCACGGGTACCGCAGATATAGCTATCAGTAAATAAACGTTTTCTATGGTTATATACATATATAAAATACTTGAAATCTATAATAATATAATAATATTCTACAATATTGACACAGCGCCATCTAGTCTATGCTTGTGTTATGGGTACTAAACAACTGATATACTACTTAATACATTTTTTTTTTGTAAATAAATACATAATTATTATAGATAAATTACACCCAGACACAGAACAAACCTCTATGCTCATCACACTCTTCTCACACACACATCACACATGCACTCAAGGTCCTCAAGCTAAACGTTGTTTTAACTTTCATGAGTGAAAGATTTGTTACCGCGTGATTTGCACGCCTCGCCGTATCCATTCAGCCACCATCGCTTATAAAACATTTATAAAAAAAATATTTCATGGGCAGATTTGAAACTTGAAACACTTTATGATCAATCTATACAAATATTATAAAGCTAAAGAGTTTGTTTATTTAATTTTGTTTGAACGCTAGTATCTCAGGAACTACTGATCCGATTTGAAAAATTATTTTAGTGTCTGATAGCCCATTTATCGAGAAAGGTTATAGGCTATATAACATCACGCTACGGCCAATAGGAGCTGAGTAGTGGCCAAACAAAATTGACGGGAGCGAAGTCCCGCGTGACTTCTAGTTACTTTATAAAAAGATTTTTTAGCGATGTCATCATTAGTCAGTACCAACTCATAACAATGCACACTGCCTCGTTTTTTTTTTATAATTTATTTGAAACTTGACGTGTCTTAACACGCTTAGAGATATCAAGTTATAGGCACTTTGAACGATCTTAAGTTTAATTTAACATGAAGATTAAACACTGCCGACATAATTACTTTCTAAGTCAACAACTATACAAATAATAATCTAGTTAATGTTATACAGAATACTTAACATATAATTTATGTATATGTACCATGGCCAAATAGGTGACGTTCTAAAGAAGGCACAGTTCAGGAGTACCCTCAACCGGCAAGAATGTATGAAAAGACTGATAAATTTGAAGAAGCCAAAGATGTATGTCAGAATCGTAGCAAGTGGAAGGAATTAATGGTCTCTGCTTACCCCTCTATTGGGAAAGAGGCGTGATCTATTTGTATGTATGTATGTCTGTATAATTTATGCCCACAATTGTAAAGCGATCATCACAGATGAGTCTGTTGTGGTACTTTTATTAGCTTATTAATTAATAGCATAAAGAAATATTATGTCAAACTTTTACAATTGATTATTTTCTTTATTCAAGAAATACTTTAAGCTAAAATTTGTTTCATTATTATCGTATGTAGTACGTAGTACCGACAATTCTGATAAAAATAAAAACATTGACAAAAGTGAGGGTAGTCCCAAAAACTCGCCTGCATCAAGGACCACGCTCGGCAGCCAACTCAGTCAGCCTGTGACCTGTGATCGGTGCAACGTCGGGCAAATTAATAAGATATTTACTATTCCTTATAATATAATACGTGACGTAGATCCGTTTTATAATAATTTAATAACACTTTCTTGACAATTTTTTTGTGTGTGTGTTGCGGGCATAATCATCGGAGCGAGATAAGAACTAAACATCCGTCAGTTTCACCCACGTCATGACAAAGTGTAAACAATTCAGAAAGTGAATCCTTTAGTCCTTTCGTTCGCTCGGATAGATCTGATTCCATCGTCCGTATAAAATTATTTTTGTGGGGTCCAAGTAAAATAAGAAAACGTTTATACAACTCCAACTATTTGTCGACTTCAGGTTTTAGCAATATGGGATAATATTTAAAAAATAATTCAAAAGTCATTTAGGTACCTTTATCCAGTAGATATTCTCAAATACTTGTTGATAAATATTATCGCGCTGCCAAGGGCATAGTCAAGTGACTGTCAAGTTCGTTTCACCGACAAGTCAATCGTCCCCGTAAAGGTACAATAAATTGTGATCCTTTTTAATACATAGTACGTATCATTAGTTAGGCTTTAAAAGTCCAAGGGCATGTTTCACCAACTTCAAATAAGTGTCTAAACTACCAGAGACTTTTTCACAGATTTAATATGCAAAATACGTAAAAAATCTATCAAGTAAGTTTTAAATTGGCTATAAACCACTTATTTGTCAGTGGTGAAACAGTCGCTCAGGGTAAGAAATAATTGACTATATTATAATAATTATTCTAATAGTTGGTTAGTCAGTTAACAGATAACTTTAAAACATTTCTTCTTGCCTCACTGCTCCACATTTCGTTTATTGTCACTGGATGCTAGTTTGAGTATCTATTTGAATTCTAGGCTTGCTTAAGTTTATAACTTGAGCCGTCTGTCAAAGAGAAATTCATGTTCTGAATTCGATAATGGACAGAAAGAAGATTTTTATAATTAAATTTTGTTGTCCAAAGGGATATCATTGCCATGAATATTAATTTATTTTACCTACTTTATATTACCATGGTTGATAGATTGAGCAGCCATTCTAATATAATTTAAAGTGAAGAATATTAGCCTTTTTATAGAATGTTTCGCTTTTATAGTCTTCATTTCTCAAAAAGAATAATTGTAAGAAATGCGCTGAAGTTACGCATCATCATTTAATATGCCATAATAATAATTATATAGCTTCCTTCTAATTACTTTTCAAAGTCAAGATTGTATGCCACGAGATAAGAATTCTTTCAGCATGTTTAAGATAAACAGAAAAAAGAAAACCATAAATGTCCTACAAAGTAAAATATTCCTTAGCTAAAATCTATACAATTTCACTTGGTGCAAAGCCCTGTCAAGGTAAAACTATTGAAATTGTACAAAATTCAATATATTATATCCTCAACGGTTTCATAACTTACAAATCGAAGTTTGGAGCGTTTGGAAGATTCATTTCCATAATAACTTACCGCAGCACATTCAGTATTAAAGTTTCTATGCCTTGAAATATTGATGTAGGTAAGGGATTTAGCTAGTCTTTACAAGTTCTATCTTCATTTTCGTTTGATATAATGTTTGAAGCAAGGCTTTGTGCCATTTCTATTAGGTTTTAGGACGTTCAAAACGTTCATCCCGTTTTGTTTACAGTCAAGCAGTAATTTTTTATTTATTTATTAATGTCCACCAACAGTTGGTTGCTCTAAAACAATTGACTGTTATCGTGGCGCAGTGGTTAAGGTGGTCGCCTCGCCACTACATCGCCGTGCTGGGTGACGTGGGTTCGATTCCCACACGAGACAAATATTTGTGTGATTCATAGATATTTGTTTCTAGTCTGGGTGTACTTTGTGTCCGTTAGTTTCATGTTTGTAAAGCTCCCCGCGACACAGGGCTCGTTCCCTAGTGCGGGCGTTGTCTTTTAAAGAAAAAAAAAAAAAAAATAATAATATGACAAAATGTAATAAAAGATAACAGTTTAAGTGTAGCAACTAATTATAGGTGAATACCGCTTACAATATAAAAGTTTTGGTATGAGGAGACGATGCTAAAGTTCCTAATTTGATTAAAAAAGGTATTAATTTTATTGTTAAGTAGGTTTAATGATATGTTTGGGAAGCTACATTGAAAATTGAGATAATTATAATTTGTAATATTATCATTATGGTCATATCAGCCAGAAGGTTTTTTTTTTTAAAAAGACTACGCCCGCACTAGGGAACTAGCCCTGTGTCGTGGGGAGCTTTACAAACATGAAACTAACGGACACAAAGTACACCCAGACTAGAAACAAATATCTATGAATCACACAAATATTTGTCTCGTGTGGGGATCGAACCCACGTCACCCAGCACGGCGATGTAGTGGCGAGGCGACCACCTTAACCACTGCGCCACGGTGACAGTAAATATATAATAGACAGTCAATTATACTATGTATTAATATTAGTCCATGTAGGGACGTATTAACAATACTTAATGTCACTATTCCATCTCAACCCGTGGGTTTCGTAAAAGGCGACTTAGGGAGTAACCTTATGCAGACAAGAGCACTGCGAGAAAAGGAAAATTCGAAACAAACCGTATACCAACCTGTCTGGTCAGCGTGATATAGTAGGCTAAATTCCTTCCACATTCTTTGGAGAAGACCTGTGCTCAGCAGTGGGATGTTATTATTATTATATATTGAATTGAATATTATGTAAATTAAATATTTGACATACAAATCTAATCCATGAAACAAAATATAATCGTATATCATTATACTAAAACGTTTACTCATGTATATAACATTTCATACATAAATAGACTTTGTTAAATGATCTTTGATGCTTTATATTATAATAATTCCATTATTATGCACAAACATAAATGTAAATACGAGGACAGTGACTCGAAACGTAACTGAAACGCCGTCGTAATTATATTCAAACTTTGAAGTATAACCTGTGTGCAAGTTAACAAAAGGTTTAGCCAGTGACTTCGTACAAAAGGCAATTATGAAGTGTAACCAAACGAACTTAACGTAGTTGTTAGTTACAGAATAGTGGTATTATACATAACATAACATAGCATCACACCTTTTTCCCCGAAGGGGTAGGCAGAGTTGTTTCACACCCATATTTCGCCAGCTATGTTTGGTCCCATGAAATAGGGGGCGAACCTATTGTCATCAACCGGGAACATTAGTTTACCAAACTCCGGGATGTTTTTTTTTTTTAATACTGGAATTTCATGATAGAAAAACCCAATACCATTTTCACTCGACCCGGGAATCGAACCCGGGACCTCTTGCACAGCAGTCGTATACACTTCCCGCTGCGCTACCGAGGCAGTTATGGTATTATAGCTATTATAATTATCCGTGTAGTGACGGAATAAGAATACATAATGTAACTATCCCATCACAACCCGTGGGTCTCGGAAAAGGCGACTAAGGGAGTAACTTTATTTTTGACAAGAGCATTGCAAGAAAAGAAAAATTCGAAACAAACCCTGTACCAACCCTTCTGGCCAGTCTATAGTAGGTATAGTAGTCTATAGTACACATTCTTTGGAGGAGACTCATATCCAGCACTGGAACGTTTATGGTTTGAAATGATGATGATTTTAACATCTTTTTTTTTTTTAAGAAGACAATGCCCGCACTATGGTACAAGCCCTGTGTCGCGGGGAGCTTTCAAACATGAAACTAACGGACACAAAGTACACCCAGGCTAGAAACAAATATCTATGAATCACACAAATATTTGTCTCGTGTGGGAATCGAACCCACGTCACCCAGCACGGCGATGTAGTGGCGAAGCGACCACCTTAACCACTGCGCCACGGTGACAGTCAATCAAAACAATCTTTAAAAAAGTTCTGTCGATATTTAAATCTACGAATCCCCTTTAAACTTATATTAAAAGACTTTATTTGACAAGGACCCGAACTGTAAAGAAAAATATGCATTTCGATTTGTTTGAGGAGTCCTAAAACGTGAAGTTTAACTTCGACCTCTCAATTTATACGTGACTTGAGCACTGATACATAAAGCCGTGAATTTGAGTCGACTGAACCGTGAAGCGGAGGGTTATATCCAGCGTGAAAATTACAAGTCTTGTACAATGGATATTGTGCGATACAAAATTTTACAAAGCAAATCTTAATTTTCTGTAATTTTCTAGGAGTTTTACTTTTCTTATTCAGCAAATAAAGTTATTTTTGTTTTTGCTTTTTGGACATCACTGTTAGGTACAGCAAGCAAAGTAAAAGTAAGAATGTAAGTATAGTTTTTAGCTTTGAAATTTATATCTAATATGCTCCTTTCAAACCAAGCTTAGTTTATCTTTTTTCAAGATTAAACTTTTGGAAAAAAATGGTGGGATAAATTTGTGGAAATTCTTTTCATGGCATGCAAAACATTAGCTTCGAGTTTAATTCCGACTGGCAGTATCAAGGTAGATTTCACAGTGTGGAACTCATGTTTCACAAGACATACCATCTGTTAACGGTGAAGGAGAACATTTTAACATTCAGTCCGTCGCATGGGGTTTAAAAATAAATATATTTTTTTATTGTAGTTTGATAGGCAAGTAAATAAATAATATTTTATTTGGTGAATTACTTATAATTCCTATTTTATATGCGATTTTTCTTAGGAAGAACCTCATGCCGCAAAATAAACCTCGTTAATTATAATGGCGCTTCGGATGAAAACACACATTCTCTAACAATTCTATGGGTATTGTATATAATCCACCAAAAAGCTAGTATTCTATCGCCGCTGCGGCTATAGCATCAAATACTCACTTCTATCAAAATTTATCACCAGGATTTGAACTGCTAAAAGAAAAAGAATCGTCCATTTTGTATTGAAAAAGAGCCTCATCATATTGGCGCTTTATAAACGAGATTAAAGCGGTCTCACCACAAGGTCTCGTAGTGAGCACACGCCATTTCGATGACGCTAGAGCAGATGCGTGCATTTTCTCATCGTAAACATAAGTTCGAAGAACTCGAACACAAATCTCCAGTGTGCAAACGCTCTAAGGAAATGTTATGGATTAAATAAAAATATTTTATTAACATTGATATTTTATTTCGTTATATTCCTCGTAAGTATAAAGTATATTTTTCTATCTGATATTCCATACGACGTCACACAGACAAACCAGTATTAAGAATTTTGATATACTGCTCGTGGTACCTGAAACAAAATTGAAAAAGTTCAGAGAAATAATTGAGTTTATTTCTAGAATGTCTAAGATTTTAAATAACTATAGTGTCATATGTTATAGTTTCTTTACATTATAAGTACATTTATCAGTTAGAATAATGCGCAGACCTTGAACAACGGGTAGAAATCAGTACAACTGAAAACAGGTTTATTACTTGGTATGACGGCATCCTTTTCCTAAATCCTATAAACATGAGGCTGAAATAATATATTATGAAATGTAGGTGTTATATATTTCTGCTTCCAAATTCGAGGAAAAAGATATTGCAAAATAAAATTTCACATATTCTTTTATAGGATCTTATGTTTTTATACTCTTTATTATAATCTTTTATCTCTATTGTTTCTTACTGTTCTCTTCAAATCATATTATAATTAATTGTCTTCAGCAATATCAGCGTATAATTAATTTTTCCATTACTCGGCTGTGTGGATAAATTATTTCCTTACATCTGGCAAAGCAGCACCATCAATTACTTTAATAACTCCGGACTATTCTGGGAATCCATCAAATAGACAAGTGGAATTTATTTCCATTAATTTTGGACTCGTACTATAAAGACGTTAAAATAACATTAACACAGACATACCTGCATTATTCATGATTGAAATAGTATAAATAGAAATTCGTAGAAAACTTTAACCAAACTTTGCTTGTGCATGTGCATAAAATTATTTAATATATTACCACAAAATATAACAGAACTACTATTGCCACAATTTAAAAAGAAATTAAAGATTTTTTAATTGATAAAATGATTTGATCGATTCACTATTCACGTTGTCTAAAATAGGATTCTATTTGATCTATCTATGTACCTTGACTTTTAATTAGACATCCTTCTATTGACGCAAGTTTTGACTAATTACCTATATAATCAGACATTAAAATTGTTCAATTAATTTTTAAGTAGCTGTAAGGTCCAATACATTTAATACCTATTATTTTTATAATAATTTGCATGTCAAAAACTGACGAAATATGTGATACTCAAAACGTATTACTGCAAATCAATAAATTTCATTTCATTTCATTTAAAAAAAAATATGACGAAATTAAGTCATGTAAATTAGGTGAGGCCTATGTTCAAAAGTGGACGTCCTTGGGCTGATATGATGATGATGATGATGAAGTCATGTATAAAATTGACAAATTTATTTTTTACAACATGTAGGTACCTATGGTTTGTGTTATCTCTTGTTTTTACGTCTTGCTTCACTACTTTAGCAATATTCATAAACAAAGAAAATCTTTTTGCCCCTATTCATTCCCATCTTATCTTTTATTAAAATTGTAATTCACTTCAAATTTGATAAATATCAAATTACAAGCAAAAATTTCAATCTCAAAGACTGCCGTGTATTGCACTGAGACAGCTGAGCTATAAAAACTTTTTAACGGTGCACTAGCACTGAAAATATTGCCAAGAGTTCAACAGCTTATAACTCAAGTATTTACTTTGAAAAACAAACCTTATGTTTCGTATACAAATGCATGTAAACAAATTCCTGTAATACTTGATTTTGCATTAAGTGACATCATCATCATATCAGCCCAATGAAAGCTGGACATAGGCCTCACCTAATTTCCGCCAGAGCGAGAGATTATATGCCTTCAAAAAGTGAAATAATTTATTGTATTATTACTTATCTGCAATAATTTTTTTTTAATGTTCCATTTTTAAGTGTAGCTTATTTAGCCAGTACAATGTTTATTTATATATTATCATATTTCTTGATTTCTGAACAGCATTGTAAAAAAGTTCTAATCCCGTTTTTTTTGCCTGAACAAAATCTTAATTATATTTATAACAACTAAACCATAAATTAATAATAAAATAAAAAGTCTAGGTGAAATGAAATACGTTTCTTTGGCAGGTAAAATTTTTCATCAAAATGGGCAAGAATTTTCGGCTGCGAGTGCAATAATAGACTACATTTTTCTATTTCACATAATTTAACATACCTTCGTCTATAGAATTCGGCATAACCATGCTATTCATTTCTGAGTCTCTCAAGAATATGTAGTTTGCTTTAAAACCAGTTCCATCCAGTCTATCGTTGGACCTGAATGTGATTCTGAGGAAGTTCTTCTGTGACGTAACTTGGAGCTCCTTAATTTGGCCGCAGTATCTGTGACTTTGGGCCTCGATCATTTGGTGGGAGAATTGGACGTAATCACTGGCTGATACTGATTCACATCTGTTAGACGAAAAAATACACGAGATAAAAAATATATTAAAAAATACCGCATATTTTAACATAGCGTTATGCCTATTTCTCAGAAGGGGTAGGCACATTTCACTAGCTACGTTCATTTTGGGTCTCATGTAAAAGAACCGGTCACATTTCCTAATAAATAAGATATTCGTGACAGAAAAATTCAATACCGTTTTAACCCGCCTGGGAATTTAACTTTGGACCACCTGTTTACCAGAAATTTTGTGTACCTTCAACCATCAAACGTTGCTACTTATATTTTATTAATATTTGAGATAAGAATTGAAATAAATAATTATTTTTAATTAACCTCAAAGTCAGGAAATTGGCGTATAATTATGCTAAAAGAAAACACATTTTCTCAATGAGTCTATCAAACTGAACCACTGAATAGTAATGAAGCTCTCAAACTCTTAAAACCTAATAGCATTCAAATGTACTTACGGAACCACACCTTCAACGTCGAAATAAGTGAAATGTAAATGTACTTTCTCATTTTCGTTTCCATAGAAGAAGTAATTGCACTCTGTGTCTCGTGGATAGAGGCCAGGGTGATTTGGTGACGTCATCACACCTCTCGCTCGCTCACTGCTATTAAATACGAAGGCACATGGAAATTCTAAAAGTTGTCGCCCCGTAGCGATCCCGTAATCTGAAAGTTGAATATTTATTATTTCCTTTTTTGTATCAGAGTTACGAAGATATTCGTTGCTGAATTTACTGAAAACCATCATCATCATATCAGCCCAATATGGCGTCCACTGCTGGACATAGGCCTTACCTAACTTCCGACACAGGGAATGACAGACTCATAATGGAATTATGTTACCCATTATATAATATATTTATTAGTCGGTTAAATGGTACTAGACTCATTTTTCATTTGTAGCTCAATAATGATTGTAATGAAATGCAATTTCCTACATATCAAATAATAAGATATTAGCAAATCCGTCAAGTCCTAAAGCGTAGAAAAATAAACTTTTGCATTTTTATCTTTCATAAGCAATATACAGTTTAAATGGACCTTCAGTCCATTTAAACTGTATATTGCCTACATTAAAATTTTATAAAATGTTCGGAATGCATTGACGAAAAGGCTCGTAAGCCGCATTTGGTATGACGAGTTGGTAAATCCTATCAGTCTGAATAGGGGTAAGGAAATTGGAAAGTATTATATGTTGCGAATATTGGTGAAGTCTACTATTTGATTGATAAAATGATTGAGTGAGTGTGTTGACCAAAAAATATTTTATGGTAATTTATTTTTTAGTCGGATAAATAATAAGGTTGTCATAATATAATATTTCTTAATTGATAATTTAGATTTCTTATTTAATAATTAAGATTTCTGAATTAATAATTAAGAAATAATAAGTGTCAATTCTACTAATACATAAGAGTTTATTTCTTTGTTTATTTGATTGAACGCTAGAATCTCAGGAACCGATTGATGATTGGTCCGATTTGAAAAAAAAAATTACGTGTTGGATTGCCTATTTATTGAGGAAGGTTATAGGCTATATAAAATCACGCTACGTCTAATAGGAGCTGAGTAGTGGCCAAATAAAGAACGACGGGAGTCTAATAACTAATATTTTTTGTTTGAATCAAACTAAAGTACTTAATTGAGAATTTTCATTATGGTAAAAATACTGGGTCAATATTTAAGATCTGTCGATTTTATACTACAAAACTTTCTATTACAAGAGTAAGCTTAGATAATAATCAAATAAAGAAATTACGCATATTCAACCAGAGTCGGATCGAAAACAAAAATACTTCAGATGACTGGCAAAAAAACATGTGACAACTCACCCGATCTAAAAACCCAAATATTATTGTACCGATCACATACAGGCCACAACAATGCCTGACCGCACACAAAATTAAGATAAAGATAAAAAGAAAAACGTACCTTCAACAAAAGAATATGATATCTTAAAACCCCTGGCGAGTCTCGATGAGTACATTCCCTGGAATTCAAGAGATAACTTCGGTCCATTCGACATTATTGGCTTTGGTATATCGTTGCCGCAAAATGATGCCATCTTTTCAAGACGGCCATCTACATATAAAAATACGTCGAGAGAATCCATACTCTCGCAACTGTAACAAAGTGAATTTGCTTACTCAATATCATTTGGAGTGCTTTTTCTTTGATCATGTACCGACAATATTAAATTTTTGTGAGGTACGCTTGTTAGGTATTATTTATTTTAGTTTAGCGCTTTATTGCACAGAGTACACATGTAAATAGCTAATATATCTTAATATTTATTTTCATCTTTGAAAAAAGAAAAAGAAACAATTGAAATACATTTGTAGAAACCTTCGCATTCAAGCATATAAGCAGACCTTATTGACGAAAACTTTATTGAATTTCAACTCATTTATACCTTTTACAATACTGTTAGGTACAACCGTCCATAATGTTAAACAGCTCTTTCTTTAAAGAATGTTTATTGTCTCATGTCGTGGAAAAGTGTGATATGGAGCAATCCATTGAGTGATTCAGAACATAATATTTTTTTTTTATATTACTTACTCAATAATATGCTCCGATATTCGTTGCAAGCTAAAATCTTCGAACACAAGTCTGACACGTTCCCTTCCTCTTGCCAGAAAGTCGTAATGACACTGCGTTTTCTGTGGATATGGTGCCGGATAGAGGGGTGAAGTTAATTTCCCCGTCTTACTCTTATCACTACTGAATACTTGGTGACATGACGATGCTGGAATAAATGTCTCATGTTACTATTCGTTCACTATAAACGTGGACAAAAACGTTTCAGAAATAAATATCTAGAAATAAGATGTTTTGGTTTGGTAACATTTGCAATGATATCAATTTTATACATTGTCATCCTTATTTCATTCAACCTATATTAAAGGTACTTGTTTTAATATTACGTCAAAATTTAAGTTCGATCAATCGATATTTAATTATAACATGAAAGAAAAAAAAAGAAAGAAAAAAAAATTTCACCCAGACCTAATAAAACTTTTATTTGTCACTAATATTATATTATTACTAATATTATTATACATAATTGTGTAGTCAAGATAAATTTTCACTTCATTGGACTGGGTGGGTTTACACTTAGATTATATATGTACCTAATATATAATCTAAGGGTTTACATGACCATCCAGTCACTGTGAAGGTGACATTCTTGAGAGACAATAAATCAAGGATAATTTCAAATAGCAGCTGTGTAAAATACACATCCGTTTCGTCATTTGTGTGAGTTGATAAGAACCATATGATATTGGATTGTTTATTGTTTGATAGGATTTTTTTTTAATCTTTGGCCCCCTTTGCTAAACTCGTAGAATACAAATAATTGCGTGCCTCTGGAAACTTTTTATTAAGTATTTTACAAGTCGAGCATAGAGTGGGATTAGAGCACAGGGGGACTAACCCAATTATTGAGTAATTTACTCATAATAAAAAGTGTAAGTAGAACTTTTAAAATATCTATATCCTTCATAAAACTTAAATTTAACCTAAAAGTAGCTCTGAAAGCAAGCTTCTTATAGTAAAACATGCTGTTATATCAATAAAGAAAGTAATTTCATGTAAGATACTGATAAAACCAAAAATTATTAGCCTTTCAGCAGAAACAACCTTTCTAGGCCATTTTCACGTTAAGCAGCCCTCCAATTTTAATATATGAGGTGATTTTGCTTACGAAACGCTGGGATGGTGTTTTTAAATGGTGGCATTATTTCAATACTTACTGGCCGCGCTCACAGCCGGTCCTAAGCCGGATATTCCCTCCACCGTGCTTGATTTCTTATTAATATCTCCATCTGAGAAAGAGATTATTGTTCCGTTATACCGCCATGAAAATTTAATTGACGAACAAAAGCGTGCAAAAATGGAGCTAAGCAGAAGAAAAAAAAATGAAAATTTGTGATGAAAATAAACTTGAGAACTCTTTAATGTATTTAATTACAAGCAACTCTTAACGGGTTCCGTTTTTTCTTTTGAGGTAAGGAACCCTAAAAGAACGTCATAGTTTGTAAAGTCGTCACACTTCATAATTATTATACTAATATTAAAGAAAGTCTGTGCTGGATGTTTCTGCAGTACATTTTACTAATAATCTAAATAATAATATTTTAATTGATGTTAGTCCAAAAAATTGTTCCCAATTTTGTAATTTATTATTTATTTAATATAATTTATTTTACTAACATAGTTGTTTAAGGTTATTGTTACTAACACTATGAATTCCGGTTCGAAATAAACGAATTTTATTTTATTTTATTTATTATTGTAACAAAACTGACATTGGCAACAAAACGCCATAATATTCAAACATTTATATATAGATTACAGAGATGACTTAGCAAATTTCGTGTTACTGTTATAACAAGGACAAACGATCACCCAAACTATTTGAAACTGGAAACCACTAAACATTAATTTCATCGCTTTTAGTATGAAACTATTTAGGCGATGACGGTCTATTGGGAAATCAGAGACAGTGTCGTATAATGTCTCAAATTTGTACATAATTAATATAAATGTGTTTAGTAATAAGATCTGTAGTTAGGTTATGAAAGTCAACCTCAAGACTAAGTCCCAGTGTGGTCAGAATTACTTAGACAAACATGACTTACTGACTTGTTTTTGAATTAAGGTTATAAGTCTTTAAGGATAAATTAGATAACGTTGCTAGAAATTGTTGTGGAGGAGTTCTTTCTTGTATTGTTTATACTTTTAGATAATAAAAGTAAGTTGACTTCTTAATAAAAAATATAAAAAGCAATAGATTGTTTTTTATATTTTTCAGTCTTTTTTTTTAAACTGTAGAGCAATATTGTTACATTGCAAAACTTCAATCTTCTTTGTTTACCTGTTCCTACAATGTTGTGAAGAAAAATAATTATTAATAATAATTATGACGTTAGAAATTATCGTAGCTTTTCCAAACACTCTTTAGGCACAATTGAATTTGATAGAATATTGCATTGGCGCTGTTCAAAATTAGACTTAATCACACACATCATAGAAGCTAAAACTTACGTTAACATTTATGACATGCTTACTAAACCTGGATTTGAGTTGTCGTCCATTTGAAACTGGTAACGGGCTTTGAATCCTTGACCCGGTATGTTGGAGTTGGCAGTAAATTGGATCAACAAATCTGGCCCGGTTGACAGAATCTCGTAACCTGTGTAATATTTTGACAGATATTGGTGTTGTTGTTTATATATACCAAATAATTATATGACCGACTAAAGCTTTTCACAGAAATAATAACCCGTTCACCATACGTAAATTTACGAAGTTAGGGTTAAACTTACAGTGACTATGCTATATTGTAGTCAAAATAACATTATCATCATCATCACATTATTATCAGCCCAACGACGTCGACTGCTCCAAATAGGCCTCACCTAATTATCGTCATTGCGAGCGATTTTATAATAATTATATATTAGTTCTCGTATAACAGCAACCCATTAATGACCCACTGTTGAATTTGGATATTCTCTCCTCTTTTCAGAGAGTTGAGATGATGGCCGTTAATCCACACACGCTGAGCTAATACAGGTTGGTAGATCACTTAGAATGTATTTGAGGGTACGTATATGGTTTTCTCACGATGTTTTCCTTCACCGTTAGTAGATGATAAGTCACATGACTAGTACATGAAAATTCTAAAAAGTCAAATCACATCAAAAAAATAAATTCTACTTAAAGTGGCGTACATTATGGTTTCATTTCGTACATCATTGTTCTGATTCAAACATATTTTACCGTGTCGTTGCTTTAGAGGCATATAATTGTTGAAACAGTCTAAATATACCAACTTATTTCTGTGTTACACTAATTAATTCTCGATTTGAGTCTAGATGTTGTTAAACGTATGTATGTCTGTAAAGTCACCAATGTAAGTGCATAACTTTATGATATTTTATGTTCATTAATGTGTTGTTTCTATGAATAATGTCCAAGGACTTCGTTCGCGTGGACAGTAATTCCCGCATTAATGGATATTTTTCTAGGATCAAAGTTACTCCTTGCAATATTAGCTATCTATCTGCCAGTGAAAGTCCGGTCAAAATTGGATCAATAGTTTTGGAGTTTACCTTAAACAGACAGCCAAAAATTTTGATTAGTGTGTTTTTGTTATAAGTACCTAACCTACATCCTTTCATATGAAAGCTGTTATTTTGATATAACAAACAAATACTTCAATTTAATTCATTTCAGAACATAAATATATTTATATTAACATAATTTACTCTAAGTATTTTAAATATTTTAATCGAATTTGTGGACCACAGCTAATTAAAAATGAATAAATTAATTGTAAACGTTTTTGCTATCCATTTGCCTCCTCGTAAGTTAATTAAAGAACAAAAAATACAATAAGAATGTCGTTTCAATTAATCGAAAAACCCTCTTAAGAAGAGTTGTACGATTTTCAATTATGCGCCGTGGAACGTTTAAATGGACTTTTGAAAAGGTAGTTTATTCTTTTACATTAAAAATAAGCAATGAGATCCATTGCCACGGTTTTTGTCGCTATTAATATCGAGTGAATACAAACGTAACAGCATTTTTTAAATAGTAAAAAAAATTAGGGATAAAAGGTCACCTTTTTTCCTTACATTTACCTATATGCTGAATTGCTCGATTATAGGCAGCTATAATCGAGCAATTCAGCAAATATTCAATAAGACGGATTTTTGCATAGTTATGTGTGGTATTTCAATTTAATTTAGTTAGATAATCGTGAAGCTGTATAAGTCTATTAGGTATCGATGAATTAGATTTTATTCTTATTCAGATTATGATCGTAGTATTATTGACCTGCAAAAATAGGTGACCTTTAAGACAACAGTCACACACTCCCTCATAAATTCGAATCTCGAAAATTTTAAAATGAAAGTGAGTCCGACTTTGTTGAGACGCCGAATAAACCTCAAATGTCGACTTCTCCACCAAACGTATAATAAAACACAAGTTCGTGTGTCTACGTAGTTTCAAAACTTTTCATTACATATAATTTTCCATTAGAAAATTTCATTGTAAGTACAAAAAGTTCTCCGGAGTCTGAATGTACGTCTAAACATTAGAAAAAATATATATTTAGAAAAGTAACAACTTTTTTAACGACATTTCTTTAACATTTTGGCATAGGGACGTAAGTCCAATACCGAGATGTCCTTTGAGAATGTAAATTCTAATTAGGTTATGACATTATTACATCAGGATACATTGTATAACATAATTAGGATAGGAACTCCCCTTAGGTAAAAACCTCTCTAGAGCCTGTGGAAAGTTGTATATTACTTTGAAGTAACAGTTAATTAATTGACAAAGCTATGGGTATGTTACATTCCTTATTTTAGAATAATTGTTTTGAAGTAAAACGCTGCCAAAAACGGATTGCGGGCGGTCTTTGGTTGTAGACGGCACAAAATCGCTCGCTGTGGCGGAAATTAGGCGTGGCCAGCTGTGGACGTCATTGGGCTGATATGATGGTGATTATGAAAACAATGTCACCGTGGCATAGAGGTTCAAGTAGCCGCCTCGCCACTAACCTTGCCGTTCAAAGTGACTTAGGTTCTATTCCCACACGAGACAAATAATAATATAATTATAATTGATTCATGAAATTCTCAGTATTACTTCGGAATTTGTAAATGTGCTCAGTTAATGACATTAGGCTCGCCTCTGTAATATAGCTGACGAAATTAATTGTAAGAAATATGTTTGAGTTGAGACAATTTGTGTGATGCTTATACTATACTATTTTAAAAAGAAAATTGAATTATAATCCTTTAAAAACAAGTTTGTTATAGCCAAATTTTGAGAAAACGTAAAAATAATTAAGATTTTCTAGGAGGTTTTCTAGGAGGTCTATTTTTCTAGAAACCCAAAGAATATCTTACCCACGACTTCATTACACAGCATGGCTAGTACTGGAGTCGTCGAAGTACGTCCATCAAACACTTTTATTATGTCGGCACGATTCAGACAACTGAAAAGGGGAAAAGTTATAACACAAAACGGCTAAGTAAAATAAGGTTTTGTGAAAGGACTGTGTCCCATATTTAGAGATTTGTATGACAACATTATTTTAATTAGTGTAGATATTCAAATCCCATTGGTTTTAAAAATACAGTCATCATTCTCTCTTTTTGTCGTTGCTAGTGTAGACAGAGCTTTAGTTTCAAAAGGATTAGTGAAGCTAATATTAATATACAAAAATTCAGAATTTTCCATAAATCTATAAAGGAAGGAAACTTCTAAATACCTCTCGTCGCCTTTCTGGAGGAATGATTCTTCGAAAACTAACTTGATCCGTTCACTGTGCCTAAAATAGTAAGTTTCCCTTTAGTATGTTTCAAACAACGTTGAGTTGTAATAATTGTTGTTCCAATCTTATTAGCTAGCGGATTAGAGTTTGAACAACTGCGTGCTTGGCTTTTGGTTTATCAAAGTGTTTCATTGTTATTTAAAGCTTGTTTGTACGTAATAAATCTTGTTTATCTTCTTGAGGTGTAAACATAATTATTATTTATGTGTAAATAATAAGAAAGATAATTGTTAATACAGAATTATACGAAGATACAAGATTAAATACATAATATAGATGATTATAAAATATAAATATCAACAGCATTTCTATCGCCTATTGGCAAATAATATAATTGCTAGAAAGCCCTTTTGAAACTTTATTGATAGATGTTTGATGTAAGTTTCATATAGAATCTGTCAAAAAAAGTCTTAGATAAACAAAATTCTTATCTATCATAGGTGAAACAGCAGGGCTTGCTCTGAATTTCAATATTTAATTTATGGCCGATTTCAATAATCTATACTAAAGTTATAATTTTGACATAAGCTCCATAGAAAATATGTCAAAATTCTAACTTTAGTAGCCAAATCCATAGATAGATAGATTATTGAAATTTGCCGTTAGTCGGTTTTGATGTCGCTATCAAATGTTTGAAAGTTAAATTTTCTTACATTTGACAGCGACATCAAAACCAATGGGCCTATTGTTAATTAAACATCGAATTGAATGCTACTATGACGTAACGGTTAAGGTGGTCGCTTCGCCACTAACATCGTCGTGCCGAATGACATGTGTTCGATTTCCTCACGAGACAAATATTTGTGTGGTTCCCAGTCTGTGTATACTTTGTGTTAGTTAGTTGTATGTCTGTATAGTCCCTTGCGACACCGAGCTTGTTAACTAGAGCGTTACGTGAAAAAAAAAATATTTACTTAGTCTATTTTGTTATTGATAAAATTACGTACCTTGCACTAAAATGATAAGTGCACCTGACATTGCTGGGGTAACTGGACGGGTATCTAGGACTATACAGCTTCCCATGTGCCGGTCTATTTGGCTGAGAGTGGAACGAGTAATCACACCACGTCTCTGGAACCTTCACACCATCTGTCTCGAAATTTCCTAGAAAGACACAAGTTTAATAAATTGGAAAACTTCAGGTGTGACTCGATACATTACGTGGGTGAAAAGTTGGTCTGGTGTGGTTACAACATGAAATAAATAGGTACTTATTTTAATTATTTGATTCAATAGTAAAAGATGTTAATGTGAACTGTGTGTGTGTGTTTACTTTAAAAAACAGAATATTACACAAATCATTTAAATGATATTAAAGTGCACATTCATTTGATTACATTTTGTTCAATGTCTAATTTCGATAATTATACAACTAACTGTGAAATTTTTTGCTATAATTACCCTTAAGTATGTATTAAATATTAAATAAAAATAAACAGTTTCTAATAACTCACATAAAATGAACTGTTAAGCGACTAGAATGCTTTTATATCAATTTGTCAAAAGACTTGAAACATTTTTAGATAAGTAATTTGTTTTCGCACAGACGTCGCTCAAGTCATTTAACGCATTAGCAAAATTAATTGATATATTTACGGCAACTGAACCAAATGCTGATTGGGTTAGACAGAGACAGACAACTTTGGCTCAAACTGAAAGTGACTGTAATAAGAATTAATGATACCAACCATAGCATAACAGTTTTATTGAATGAAATGAAAATGAATAAATAATTGAATTATCTTAAATTCTGAAGTCGTTTTCTTTACTTCAAACTACCCCGTTATAGGATATGAAATACGGTTATTATTGTGATCATGCATTTAAATTTGGTATGAAACCTTACCTAACTTGACGTTACGACTATATACTAGAAATTTGGACATCCATTTATACCAAGATAGAGACAGTCAGAGGAAAGATTTGTATTTAAGATTTTTTTTGTTCGAAAGTAGCCACAAATAAAACTACACAAATAGTCCAATAATTGTTTTCTTTTGGACTCAAGTCACTTGTAAAAATCGTTGCTACACCTACGACATGTTAGAAATTACATACACGGTATAACCAAGTAGCATTTGTGCTGTTAGCATTTGGTAAATGTTTCAATCAATCTATGAAAATAATTATGAGGAAGCTTTAATTTTTCTTACAGTGAAATATCTCACAAGTTAATATTTTTCTGAACACTGCAAAAACTGTTCTATATTAAAGCGCTAATTAATTAATATTCTAACACCATATAATTAGAATCTGTTTTATCTAGATTATTTCCTGGCGAAATATTAGACATGACAAACAACGACGCCTGAAAAATGTATAAATCAGTCTATTTTATTTTTAGGAAGGAACATATATTTAAATCTAAGACATACTTACTTCTATCTATAAACCTATAGTTGCCAACAAAACCCGTCGCATTCGTTGCTTTTGTTGCAGTATGAAATTCTAACACCATCAGCGGTCCATGCGAGTACAGAGCTGGTGGCGCATCCATTCTACTTCCACATATAACTCTTGACCAAGCGGAGTACTCGTTGACGCCAGGAGGTCCAGGTCCATGGACACCACCTTCCGAGTATACTTTCAGGTAGTCACCTTGCACGCAACTGTGAGAAAGAGAGAAAAGAAGTACTATTAATAAAAATCTGGATTTAAGTAAAAAAAATAATTACATGATTTATCGTAAAATACTCGTTATGGACGCAACTACTTCTTCTGTACACCTACACTGTAAGTGCTTCTCGAATAAAACTATTGCGAGCAGGGGGCTTACTCTGAATTTCGACATTCGATTAGTCGGTTTTGATGTCGCTGTCAAATGTTTAAAAGTGACAGCAACCATCAAAATTTCCTTACATTTATTAGTGACATAAAAACCGACTAATCGAATGTTGAAATACAGAGTAAGCCCCCAGTTTTCAAAGTATAACTCTAATAAACAATATTTGTTTCTTTTTTCTAAGAGAAGCTCTTTCAAACGGAGTCAGGTATAAATTAAAATGTCAAATGCCACAATGTATAGAACTCATTGTCTTACTATTTCGGTATAACCAAATAAAAAATATTGTTGTTGTAAGTTTGAAATGTTATTTCTTGGAGATAATTCGAATACCTACATAATTTTTCTTAAGAACGTTATTTTAAGGTATAAATTATTTTCTGGAAACAGGGAATACTAGAATAATAAACTTACAAAGAGACGCATGAATTTTGTTTCGTATTTATAATTAAACATTTATTCTGAATGTAAAGATAAATAATACCGAGATTTAATAGTAGTCAGGCCTTGTATTTTACTCAGAATTCCTTAAGCAAAACGTCAAACTTTAGTTGGTATTTATTTTTAGTTTGAATATCCACAAACGAATAATTTTATGTCATTTCTGATTCTGATTGTGTTACTAAGATTTCTACATTGTAATTTCTAACATTTATTCTAGCTAGTATATTTTTCATTGATTTAAAACAAAAATTTACTGAATGATTTATAAAATATAGTAAGTATATTTATTAAGCATCATCATAAGTATATCGCAGTGCAGGGCGATGCTCGCTCGAGTACGGACGTGCGTCCATTGCATAGCGCGAATTGTTTAATTCACGGAACGCGCGGCTCTAGCCGCTGCCCGAGTCTTTAACTATGAGTGCACAAAAAATCATAGTAAAGGAGTTGTTGGCTTTTATCCAACATGCCATTGATTCAATGGACGAGGTCAGCATTAAGAAGATCTGTAAGTCCAGCTTCAACGAGGAAGAAGTTAGCAGTAGCAAGAAGCTGCTGTACCAGGTGCTGGGGAAGCTCGACCAAATGCCATCTCGGCGGAGGGATGGCACTGAAAAGAGCGTCCAGGATATCATCACCCTGCTTAAGGTGACCGACCCAGACGACGTGCCTGCTTTCGTGGCTAAGGAGCTGCATAAGTTGCCTCTAGTCACGTATGACCACGTTGACGTCACTAGGCTTCTGAAGGATATAACATCCTTGAAGGCAAGCCTGGCCGAGATGCAGTCCAAGTGGAAGGCTTCAGATAATACCATAAGTGAGTTACGTGCCGAAATAGTGTTGTTACGCAATGTTGTTTCGACAAGTAGGTCACGCCTGCAATGTGAACACACGACAACGTGGGGCACAAAATGCTTCCATCGGCATTTTAGAGTCGGCGAGTACGTCATCGACAGCTGCAATAGATGCCGCGTGTAGTGCAACGTGCGCAGCCCCCGCCATCGTCCCGGAGCTGTCGGGTGATATGTGTACTTTGACCCCGAAGCGTGTCTACGTCGATGTTGCTGCCATCAACAAACCCGCCGCGCAGAAAAAGTGGCAGGAAGGAAATGGGTATAAGCAGAGGAGCAATGAACCCGCTCAGAAGATCTCGAAACAAGGAGTTCCGGAAAAGAACACGTGTGACAAAGACGGTTTCATCAAGGTGGAGAAGAAGAAGAGGAAGCCTACTTGTCACAATCAGTGCGGTACCGGGTTAACAGGTACTAACATATTGTTACGACCGGCAATACCATCGACGTAACTGTACGTGTCACGTCTGCATCAGTCCACGAAGGACGAGGAACTCGTGGAGTACATCCGAACGAAGACCAACTGGACCTTGAGAGTTCAAAGGTTGGTTCGTGGTGGGGGTGCCGACTCACTATCTGGACACTTTCCTCGAGGAAGAGTTTTGGCCGAAGGATGTTGTTTATCGGCGTTTTCGCGGAAGATTGAGCAACACTGTGTCGCGTAACATGACGCCGAAATGAATACCCGTGTCATGTTTAATTTTAGTTATATAATTGTATGTATGTTAGTCTGTAAGGTATGTATTTTTATGAGACTTTGTATCTCGAAATAAATGATTATTATTATAAGCATGTATTATACATACTATATTATTTTTTAACTTATTTCACAATAATTGTTGAAAATTGTCTATTTGATCAAAACACTAAAACCAATACTAAAAGTATTAACAAAAACCTCTGATTAGATTTCAGAACCCATTTTCATTAAACGGTTTTAATCAAGTTACCACAGAAAATCAAGATTTCAAGGTCATGTAAGTACAAAGAGAATTCATACATTATGAAACAGTAATAAAGGCTACCAGATTAATTAAGACCCCTGGGGCATGCATGTCGAGCGGAAAACTAGTAGTCAAATGATATACATTAGCAGAAATGCCCATATAATGTTGATGGCACACCAAAAGCTATTAAATGATTACTATAGTTTTGCTATAAAATTATTGTGAGAACAGTGGTTGCTGCTGACAATTTAGAAAATTATGTTGTTCAAAAATATCTTTAATTTATTCAAACGGTGTATTAGAGTCAATGATGTAAAATATATACCTATGTGTCTTCCAACTGAGAACTACTTTTTAGATTTACAAAATGTATTTTTATTTCTAGAAGTGATTCTAGGTGCCGATTTCACTGCACGTGTTCTAGCGGTCAGAGTTCCAAGTTCTGCATTCCGCATTCACACTTGTGTACATTGCAACTGGCAGACTGCTTGCTTTTGGTGTATAGGATTCTTAGCTATCGTATAGATTACAGTGAACGCAAAACGCAAAACTCGGAACTTTAACCGCTAGACCGCGCGCATTAGGATCGGCACCTAAAAAATCAATGCAAGTTTTATTTTTTAAATGTTGAACTAGGAACACGTTAGTGGTCAACTTAACTACAATTTCACCTCACAAAGACTGACAAACGGTACAAAAAGCCAAACTTCAAAACACAAGAATAGTTTTAGTGATGCTGAGAGGTAACAAGAAGTCTACTTCAACAGTAACTAAAAGCAGGCAGAACACTAGCCCACTAGCCTGGAAGTGCCGACAAAATGTCATTACTTCAGAGGGAATGTACAACTTTTAACATAAAAGTTACTCTCAGAGTATAGTCCGACACGTTTGACCACTAAACCGTTTAGTGCTTGGTGAAATATCCTCATCTCGGCTAAAACGTTAGCATTATGTAAGAGTTTAGAACATAACTACGGCTTCTTACAACAATTTCATTATATTCTACGCTATTTTACGCAAAAGAGAATAAGAATATTTAAAACAGTATGTAAAATAATTTTATAGTGTTTTCGGATTATATTTGAGAGCTATCGTTATTTTAAAATCTATAATAATATTATTAAGCTGAAAAGTTTGTTTGTTTGTTAGGTTGAAAGCTAGGATCTAAAAATCTTCTGATATAAAACAAAACATTTTTTTTTAATTGATGTAGTAAGCGACATAGTTATGATTCAAGTGACGAAGAGCAAGCTAGCATTAAATTAATAAAAATTAAATACCAATATTATACCTACAAATTATTTATAATCAAATCTACTTTGACAGAAAGTCCATAGTAGTCGTTTGGTAGGTTATAACTATTTTATTATAATTAGTCAATTCCTTGTAAAGCTCAATAAAAACGAATAAAGTCATTAGTTAATTATATAAATAAAGTATAGCTTGTGTTATAGTTTGGCCCTAAAATACTTGTCATAATAGGTACTACGTAGTCGAGAAGTAAAATAATTTTCGACATTAAAATTTCGTGGGGACGAGTTTTGAGTTCGCAACATTTCGTCGCAGCAATAGTTTTAA
Source organism: Laspeyria flexula (assembly GCA_905147015.1). Classification (NCBI taxonomy): domain Eukaryota; kingdom Metazoa; phylum Arthropoda; class Insecta; order Lepidoptera; family Erebidae; genus Laspeyria; species Laspeyria flexula. The sequence goes on along the minus strand of LR989960.1, from coordinate 11,784,869 downwards.
TGAATTTAGTTGTCGATACCGGGTTGATACACAAAATTTGAATTTGATATTTGCGTCTCATTTGTATTGTGTTTTAGAGTTGTTTTGGAGTTTAATATTATTTATATATTTTATTTTGTTTACAGTTCTGATGAACAAGTCTTATAGTAGTAGTGAAAATATATTATGTTGTTCTGAAAAAATAAAACGCTGCATGTACTCTTTTCTTTTTTAATTTTTACTGTCACTGTGGTTGCCTCTCCACTAACATTGCCACATCGAATGTTGTCGGTGCCAATACCCATCATTATTATATTATGCTCAATAACGTCTACTGCTGGACATATCATCATCATTATCATCATTTTAACCCATAAACGTCCCACTGCTGGGCATGGGTTTCCTCTAAAGAATGTGGAGGCAATTTAGCCTACTATACCGTGCTGGCCTGATGGGTTGGTATAGGGTTTGTTTCGAATTTTCCTTTTCATATTATGATGATTTAAACGCGTGTAAAATTTAAAAAAGAATCAGAGCTTCAAATTTCAATGGCTTAGCACGGCTTTGCTACCAATAAATCAACGTGTATGAGGTAAAATGCGGACAGCTGCAAATCAAGCAGAATAGGGATGATTGTTGGAACTTGGAGTTAATTAGAGGCATACATACGCATACACAAAACAGCGAAACATTGCGAACACTCTCGAACACATGCGGTTTAATCTCATAACATGTCCGGCACAAATGAGTTTCTTTTTGTCCCTTTCAGTTCAACATTCAATTATAGCGGTCCGCATGCCGCGACGCTGCTGTTTATCCATTTTTTTGCTTGTTGGTTTTGTTATTTCGTTTACGTTATAAAAAGTGCTTTAAAGTACCACAAAAATTGGCAAAAAGGAGTGATTTTGAAGTTAAAACCGTAGCTTACCAATCAAGCTACCGAGACCAAACTCCTAATTCTAAATGACACATCTAAATAAAAATGACTATAAATTAAATAAAAAATATTCGTGTAGTGACGTATTAAGAATACACAATGTCACTACATAATTTCTACACTTGGTTGTCGTAAAAGGCGACTAAGGGAGTAACCTTATGTAGACAAGAGTACTGCAAGAAAAAGAAAATTCGAAACAAATCCTATACCAACCCATCTGGCCTGCGTGTTATAGTAGACTAAATTCCCTCCACAATATTTGGAGGAGACCCATGCCCAGCAGTGGAACATTTATGGGTTGATGATGATAAACTAAATTTATATACCAACTTCGATATTAAAATGAAACCGGCATAAAAAATCTCATAAACGGAATTTTTATCTGCAACGAACATGCGCTATACTTTAATAATTCAAATAGTTCTTAAATCTCAAACAACAGCAACTCACCTAAAAACAAAAACTTAACCAGACATATTCGCTCAGTTATCAGTAAAGACCTGCAAAGTGAGTACTAAAATCTCTCTTAAGGAAGTCACGACGCCAAGTTTTACTGCACCACTTTAACGTTAAGTTGACAGTAATAAAGTTAGTTAGAACAAATCATTATTCTTTATAGCTAGAATTTACTTGAACATTCTCTGACATGGCATAATCTCAGATTGCGATTGTCAGTTTCATCTGTGAGCTCAGTGACATACAGCCGTATAAGTATAAACATTATGAATTTGAACATAAACCACTCCGGCATTTCGAGTTGAGAAGCACTTAGGTTTTATTACGGGAATAATTTTAACATACGTTTTATTTACGTTAGGCTCTACAACACAAGGCTAATATGTCAGGATGATAAATGATTTAAATAATGATGCATTACGTAATAAGTCTTTCTGTATAAGAAAACATAATATCACTACCTACCTACATAACATCTTAAATACATGGGTGTCGTAAAAGGTGACTAAGAGATTATTTACTTATGCAGACAAGAGCAATTGTAGTAGGCTAAATTCCCTCCATATTCTCTGGAGACCTATGCCCAGCAGTGGGACGTTTGTGGGTTAAAATGATAATGATGATGATAAGGAAATTAAGATGATGGCCTTTGAAATATTGTTTAGACATAAATGGTAAAGTAACTTATAAATATAATAATTATAAGCCAGAATGTAGTGAAAAACAAATCACACCATATAAAAAAATAAAATAAAATCCCAGAGTAATACGGGATTCCCTGAAAACTACACAAGCAAGCGACATTTGGGTTTGTGTTGGTTGTAAACTAACCAACCCAACACAAATGTTTGTCAAACTATGATGACTTGTGCCTCATAATTAACGTATCGCGTTGACATGTTTGTGGGAGTCTCGTTTAACAATGTCCTCGTTTCAGAAGCAGTTTACTTTTTCGCTTTGTATCTATTTATTGGTGTTATGAAACAAAATAACAGAAATATATCAAGTGTTGCTTTCATAATTAATGCACTTACAATCTTACTAATAAAGCGAAAGTTAGGATGTATGGATGGAAGGATGTTCGTTACTCAATTACGCAAGAATGCCTGAAAGGATCTATTTAAAATTATCGTCTGAAATAGCACATAGACTATCGCCACACCACACGAATGTATCTGTGGTTAAAAGTTATAAGAGGTTTAGACTTTTGGCTAGACATGAGAAGTAAGTGCTAAGCAAAGTGTTCACCCTATTAATTTTACCCGCATTCCGTCTTAAATTATTAGTCCAATTAATTTTAGTGAAAATTCACTTGCATATTTTATTTAATAACAGTTAATATTCAAACTAAACGATGATCATAAGACACGTATTTAGAAGAAGCGTCTGCCAAAAATATTATAAACACTTCGCTTATTTGGAGCGACAGTGATACAACTGCAAAAAATGCGAAACTGACCTAATTATATCAAAACGATCTCGATAATAATCTATTTTAGGAGTGAAAATTTCGCATTTACGCATTTCATTTCAATTCATTCCCGGTTGATAACAATAGGCTCGCCCCCTATTTCATGGGACCAAACATAGCTGGCGAAATGTGGGTGTGAAACACCTCTGCTTACCCCTTCGGGGATAAGGCGTGATGCTATGTTATGTTATGTTTAAACGCCCGCTAGAAAACGAAACGTTGGTGAAATAATATGATAAGAATCTTCACTATCGTTATGAAAAAATTTGATAAATCTGGTGAAGTGTAAAATTGAAAAACTGCAGTTATGTCACTGTCGCTCCAAATGAGCGACTTGTAAAATTAATTTGCGTAAAACACCATGTAAATAATGTAGTGCGAACAATAACAAAAATTCCCAACTCCATAAATACCAATATTACGTATGCAGATGCTCTATTTAATTTTGTCCATTGCATTGCCAACACGCTGACATGAATGCTGGCATTCGATATTAACATTTTCTGGCATTGGACCGGTCAAATAAACATCGTACCAGTATTCATATAATATAACAGTTCTATTCAGCATGTTATTCATTATTCCCATTATTTTATGTCACTTCACAATGAAAAGACACAAAGCTCATTGTCCGTGTTCCTCTTTGTGAATATTTTATATCGCCTGTGATTTATAATTCTAAAATGGGAACGAAATAGTGTATTAACTTATTCAATCAGGCAATAAACTGGTTGATGTAGATGGGATTACTTAGTTACGTATAAATTTGTAATCGTATTAAAATTGAACCAACAATTTTGTTTAGCAAGTCGTCATTTAAAAGTTTAGACTTTAATTCTCGTATATTATTTAGGGATTATATTTCATCATTTATTAAAAACAGTTATTGAAGTCAATTAAAGAAAAGATAACAATATCATTTATTTATTAAATAAGATACCATTTTTATAACATAATAAAATAATGCAAGTACTAGATCAGGAATGAAGTAATTTTAAATAAAAATTAATAAAACAATATTTTATTAATGAAAATCAAGAAAATATAACCTTTAAACTTATATTTGACTATACATTAAAATTAAAAATGATGTTAACAAAGTGAAAATTCAAACTTCATCATCATCATCTCAGCCTATTGAAGTCCACTGCTGGACATAGGCCAAGACACACCATAACACTCGGTCCTCCACCAATCAAACGGTCATTCAAACTTATTTAAAAATTAAATATTTTATTTTCCATGGAGTAGTTTGGGAAGATTTTTTGGATTTCTATCGGAATAACGCGTGTTGTGAGAGATAAAATATTTTATAAAATAAATAAGTAGCTTTCTTCTCATATTCACGCTCATTTAAATACGCCGAGGTTTATAATATTTCAAAATGTAAACATAAAACATTGCGGAGTGAGTCAGTATCAGACCTGAAACATGAGTACGCAAGATATTTGGCAAATAATCTTAAGACCAAAGTCAACTCTCTTAGGACAGAAAACATATACTTGGCCACAGAATAGAGGCAACTAAATAACTTGTAGGTATATCACAACAGTAAACTAGACAAACAAGTTACAAGGTTTTATGAACGTAAACACAAATAGGTACACGTCTTGTTTAGATGCGGCTTCCGTACAAATTTATGAGCCCGTATGTCATATCGATAGCCGACGTGAAGTACCGGTGCAAAGCTTCGAGTGTATTGTTAGAGTAATAACTGTAAACTGTACATAGTATATCTACATAGGGAATAATTTGATTAGAAAATGATCACAAGCTGATATTACGACTTTTTTATACATGCTTCCTAAGTCTTTTTGTTTCAAATTAATTTCCTCTTCTAATTAAGGTACTGGTTGTTACATTCGGCCTTAAATTAAAATGGGCTTGCAAGCTATGGCGGTTTAATTTTGTTTTTCAACTGTTGTTTTATTTTAAAAAATTTACAAGAAGAATAAAAATGCTAATTGTTTTAGATAAAACCTTTTGTGTGAAAAAAAATCAGAGCTTATAAACTTAATCTTAAACTGTTCTTTAAAATCGGTTCTGTTTTAAAATGTGTTTTATTCTAAACAATACTAAAAAAATCGAGGACATCAATCTGAAATTTGAAGTATTGATAAATAACTTATTATATTATTAAACGAATGTTCTTTGTCCTCTTTTAATTTTATTCGGCTTTCAGCAGCTATGAAGTATCAAGACTTTTTGTTGAATATTTCTTCCACTACAGTAAAGATGTAATGTTCATTATTGTAACAGCATCTTAGCTTTTGGGATTTTAATAATAATAATAATAATAATAAAAATAAGCAAGTATGCAGAGTTAAAAGAAGAAGTAGGAAGAATATGGAGGCAGGATAAAGTTTATGTAGTACCCATAGTTCTATCAACCACTGGTATTATCCCTAAACATCTCCATCACAGTCTAAAATTATTAGAATTACCCGATATAATTTACACCAAATTACAAAAAGCCGCTATTTTGAATACCTGTAGAACCGTTAGGAAATTTATGCAAATTGAAGAAAATGATACAACACAACAGACACTCTCTATATAAATATTACACACCACACGCTGCATTTACTTGGTAAAAAACCCGTAAATGCGGTAAATACCAGCCTAAAAGCTGAGAAAAATAAAATTTACCCAAAATAATAATAATAATCATTTATTTTGTTAAACATAGGTTTACAGATCTTAGATTTAACATTAAGTACGCTATGTTTTATCAACAAGATGTACAAATATTGGTGATATTTAATCAGTAATTATTAAAATTATATATTGAATTTACATAATTGATTGCATATTATTTGTCTAATTTGTCTAAAAGTAAAATGTCAAAAATATAAAATAATAGAAAAATATTAGTCAAGAAATGTCAAAATTAATGGTGGTTCAATTTACTATACAAAAATGTCAGAAAATAAATGAATAGAATCAAAATTAAATGTCAAGGCCTAATAGTAAAAAAATAATAATTTAAAAAATAAAAATTAATAGTAAAAAAATAAAATTAATAATAAAAATAACAATCTCAGTCAATATCATCAACAAGAAAATCTGTGACGCTGTAATATGCTCTTTGTATAAGAAAGTTCTTCAACAACTTTTTGAATGCATTGCTATTTAGCTTCTTCCAATCTTTAGGTAATTTATTATATATAATAGGAGCCATACAGAAGACACTTTTGCGCATAAGGCTCGTGTTGGCTTTATGTAAGCGAAGTCTGTTATTGTCACGTCGGTTACGTGAAACAGTGTCTTCTAGCCGAGGAAATAATGTTAAATTAGATTTCACAAATATCGCTACTTCAAGAACATACAAACTGGGTAGTGTTAATATTTTATTATCTTGGAAGTAGGATTTACAACTATCCGTATATTTTAAATTAAACATAGATCTAATGCATCTTTTTTGGGCTCTAAATGCTATTCCAGTATCTGTAGAATTACCCCAGAATATGATGCCGTAACGTAGGAGCGATGCTACTAACCCGTGGTAAGCTGTAATTAAAGCTTCTCTATTGACAGTATAAGACAACGTGTGTAAGGCATAAGCAGAACTACTTATCCTTTTGCAGAGAGTATCTATATGTTGTTTCCAATTCAGTTTTTTATCTATTATCAAGCCGAGAAACTTAGTTGCACTCACATTTTCGATGTTTTTGTCATTATAGCTTAAGTGAATATTTTCTGATGATGTCACTCGTTGGCTAAAATGCATTATCTTAGTCTTATCTAAATTCATTTTCAAATTATTAATATCTAACCAATTAATTATAGATGTCAATGAATTGTGTATGTCATTCTTATATGTAATTAAGTCAAGATTTTTACAAGAAATTGTCAATGTACTATCGTCCGCAAATAATGTCATATTATGTGGTGTAGATTTTGGTAAGTCATTTATATATAGTGTAAATAGTAAGGGTCCTAACACACTCCCTTGAGGAACACCATAAATAATATTTCGTTGTTCTGACAGATATATTTCTTCACGTTTAGTCACTATATTTATTCTAGAGATTTCTGTCTGTTGTTTTCTATTATTTAGATATGATTTTATTAAATTCAGTATATTTCCTCGTATGCCATAAGCTTCAAGCTTAGTTAATAGAGTACTGTGCTTAACATAGTCAAATGCTTGCGTCATATCACAGAAGATAGAGCATACTGGTGTTCTCTTATCTACGTGTAGCATTACTTCATACAAAAAGTCATATATAGCCATATTAATCGTTTTGTTTTCGCGAAATCCCTTTTGTTCAGTACATAGTAACGAATTTCTTTCTAAATAAACGTATATTTGTTGATGTATGTATTTTTCAAAAACCTTGGCGATAACAGGTATCAACGATATAGGCCTATAAAATTCCATACGCTCTCTATCCTCTTTTTTGAATAGAGGTTTCACAATTGACACCTTAAGGGCATCTGGAAAAATACCCGTACTAATGCATTTATTGATAATACAGCATAAGTGACTGCATATTTCATATGCTACTGATTTTAAAACTTTAGTACATATACCATCATATCCAGTACTTTTGGTATTTTTTAAACTAAGTATAATTCTTAGTACATCTTGGGGTAAGCAAGGAGCCATAAACATAGAATTCGGTCTATTTGATATTAGTGTCGTAGCTTTATGATATATACTAGTACTAGGTTGAATTTTATCAATAAAATATTTATTAAACTCATTAGCTATCTGACTCGCGTTTGAAATGGTAGTTTTATCAATTTTAATTCTATTAATATAATTTTTGGGTATATTAAATTTAGCTCTATTGATGATTTGCCAAGTTGTCTTAGTTTTATTATAAGAAGATTTTATTTTATGGTTATTTTGTGAACGTTGTGTTAAATTTATAATTCTTTTGAATAGTTTAGAGTAATTGCTGTATTGTGTTTTATTTGATACACTTGGATTTAATCTATACGTCCACAAAAGCTGTCTTTTTTTCTTACTACAAATTTTGACACCTTTTGATATCCAACTAGGCTGCTTTGTTACATTTATAGCAATTTTGGATTTTGGAAAACATAGATTATATAGTAGCATGAAATATTCTATAAATGCATTGTAGGCTAAATTAGGGTTATCTGTTTCGTATATCTCTGAAAAACTTAAACTTTTCAAATATTGTTTAAACTTGGTCATATTTTCTTTGCTGTAGCTGCGTCGAATTGTATAATACTTATCGATCGTACATATTTTAGTCACAGGACATGTGAGTAATTGTGCTGTATGATCGGAAAGAGCGAACTCTAGAATTTCGGTTTTGCAAGGTTTGTTGAAATTATGCGCAAAATTATCTATACATGTCTGGCTCACGATTCGAGTTGGTCGATTTAATGCTAGTTTCAGGTTGAAGTTTAGTAGAATGCATTCAAATTCTGTTGTCTGGATATTTGATTTTAGCATATCGATGTTGAAATCGCCAGCTATAACAATATTTTTGTATTTTTTTAGCACTAACTGTCTTAAAACTAAATCTAATTTATGAAAAAAATCATTAAGATTGTTATTATTAGGTGTTCTGTAGACGCATACAAAGACAATCTTATACATTACAAGCTCCACAGCGCAACATTCAAAAGTAGATAATGATGACAATTGAGTTATATTTGATAACTCTCTCCATTCATGACCATTTTTTATAAGGATACATGCTCCACCTCTTTTTACATCTGGCCTGCTGTAGTGTGAAGCTAAACAATAGTTTGGTATTGTCAGTTGACTTTCATAACCTTGCATCATAAAATGTTCAGTAATACAGATAACGTCTACTTGTACGCCTTTATTTTGGAGTTCATTTAAACATATTGTGAGGGCATCCGATTTTCTTAATAGTCCGGCTATATTCTGATGAAACACATAAAGATGCTTAGTAACGAAAAAGCTCCTGGTTTGCGTCAGGCTCCGTACGTATAATCTCTTTTTCATTTAATTGAATATTCAAATAAAATTTTATGTCAGTAATCATGTCAGATAAATTTTCAAAAATTGTTTTCATGCCAAAATTATTAATTTTTCCCGTGTGTCGTTCAAACATAGAATAGTCACAGCTTAAATGTTTGTTGCTGTCTAAAATGTAAGCATGTTCGTGTGTTATAATATCAAGATACAAAAGATTATTGAAGGTTTCTACTCTAGAGTTATATAGATTTGAGTTATATTTAAATTTATATGTTGGTGTACAAATAATTACATTCGTGTGTTTAATTTCTTGTAATACATTTCTAATATGCAGGATAATATCAAAGTAATTATTTGTGGTTTTGAAGTCCTCTTCACCAAGTAAAATAATACAGTAATCTTGTAATGTGAAGTTCGATAATTTTACATGTATGCCTTCTAGTAAGACTTGAGTATTTCCTTGAGGTGTGATGTAATGACAAATATTTGAGTCCTTCAGAGTATTTTCTCCAATACCAATTACTTTATTTTTGTTATCAGTGCTTATGATACATATTTTAGTTTTCTTTGTATGTTTCTTAAGAAAAGTTTCATGTTTTTGATTTGAAATACTTTTTATTGTTGGTGTACTGTCATTTTCCTTTACTTTGGGGGAACTTTCTGTCTGCGTAGATTTATTGTTAATAATTATTTCTTTGCTTTTCTTATTCTTATTTTTATTTGTCGTCTTTATTTTGGCTGGACTATATGTTACCTTTTTTAGGAAATCATTTTTGTTACTCAAATCCTTATTCAATTCTACAAGTTTACTGTTCTCTAGTGTTAAATTATCAATTTCTGAGTGAGCACTTTGTAGTTCTCTCGTCAATTTAATAATTTGTTCACGTAGCTTTTCAAGTTCATCATCCTCGTCGTCAGTATCGGGAACACTTGTGACCGTGTCATTTGTTTGTTGGGTAGGCTGTGTCTTGCTGTCATTTAATATTGAATCTGAAGTTGTTCGTGTGCGTCGAAATGTGATATTTTCTAAATTCATTTTTATGCTACTATATAAATACTATTATTTTTATTGAAGATAATAGTAATTAGTAACATTTATATGAAAGAATGCTCAAAAACAAACTTGCTCTTGTACAGGATTCGATACCCCAACTCTAACAGCAAAGAAGTGCTATGTCGCCTCAGGACCAGATGGTCGTTAACAAATATTGTGAAATTGTCGATCTTATGCGTCAATACGTAGTTTTTTTTCCAAAATAATAGATGTCTCTGTTTACATAATCATAGTCTGTATAGTTTATTTCCAGGACAGTAGATGTCTCTGTTTACATTATTAAATACGTGTTGTCATCTCATCAATGAATATATTTGTTATCTGTGCTATCTTCTACCACTATTTTTATCATGGAAATTGTCTTTGGTTTTTAAGTTCAAATAAAAAACGGAATAGTATTTCTTTAGAAGTTCGAAATTCACATTTATGTCCACAATATTGTCAAGATATTAGAGTATTTTTTCATTATATCACTGGAGCAATAATATATTTGCTCAAATATACATTAGCCACTGTCAGTTTAATAATTTAAGAGTAATGGTATGAATATTATAATTCACTGTAATTTAATTAATGTTTAATGAAAGTCGTCACCAACACTGTCACTGGTAATTCATAAGTTAAAAAACGCTTTTATGCACTATACACTTGTCGGAGATTAATATTACTATTTTTAATTTTATTAAAACTGGGAGCACACGTAAAGGCAATGTTTACATATCAGCGCCATCTAGCGGAGTCTGTGACTTTTTGTATTGATCTATTTTTGTTCATATTATCTTTGACCATGATCATATTATCTAAGAAGATTACGATCTTCTACTTGGATGACCTTTATTTCTATCAAATTTTTACTTCCAGAAGTTAGTCTTAAGGTGGCATCAGTTTTATGACTACACGTGAAAAAATCCAGTAAAACTCTTGGATTTACATACTAATAAAATATTATGTATGAATCGACTAAAGTTATTTGAAGAAATATATTTTACGATGCTGAACATAGAAGTACTGAATCATTCATAACCTATCTCTTATAAAGAAGACGTTGAAGCGTTATTTGGAGTTTGTGAAAAAAAGTATTTAGGAACTTTCCCAATAAAGCCTTAGGTGTTATTGATTTCCTTCACGCGATGTGTATCAAGGGACTGAAATGGTGTTGAAATGGACTCATGAATATTTAGTTACATAACATTACTCCGTATTCCTTATAATTTTATAGTCAAAATCATGAAGATTTTTTTAGCTTAATAACGTTTTTAGCTTAATTTTGAAATAAAATATTAATTATATTATAATAAATATTTGATCTGGAATTTACTAAAGTTAGTCATGTTTGAATTAAAATGAGAGTGACTCAGATGTAATTAAAGATCTCTTGATTAAAAATTATTATACTTAAAGCTTTAAGCTTCCAACATAATAACACAATTTTTTTTCAATATTAAGACGAATTTAGAATACGTAATGTCACTGCCCTATTTCAGGATGTCGTAAAATGCGACTAAGGGACTTACCCTTAAGCAGACAAGAGCACTGTAAGAAAAGAAAAATTCGAAACAAAACTAGGCTTACTATAGGTAATAATCCATCTGGCCTGCGTGGTATAGTAGGCTAAATTCCCTTCACATTCTTTGGAGGAGACCCGTGCCCAACAGTGGAACGTTTATGGTTTGTAATGATTAATCATCATCAGATGATAATAATGCTTATCTTCCTAAAATATAATATACTTACATAACTAATATTGCTGAGTTATAGCCGCACTAACAACAATAAAAACGCCATAAAGTATAAAAGTTTTGATTTACTCACAAAAACTATTCTCATCATAATTAAACAGACATATCCCTCTAAACGATTCCTAAAGGATTTGGAAGTAAAACCGAAAGATAAGAACTTGTGCGTTTGTTTACCTACACAATTATCAGATCTTCGTTCTTATTGTCGAGTTGTAACATAAGAGCTCTCTAGGAATCTAATAATACAAAACTTTTCCCGGGAGGCTACTTGGAAGTGCTTTTGTTTATTCCATCAATGCTTGTGGACAAGGTTTCTGAGCCTTTTGATAAAAAGTGCTAGTGTTTTGTATTGTGGGACATAATGTTGGACCGTCCGAAGCCGGATTTGACCCAATTACGAGGGAGAATTCTATGCGACCGACAACTTATGCAATTAAAGCTACTTATAACCATTTAATGGTGTTTACAGAGCATATGAACATCTTTTTTATTTTATTTTTTTAAAAGACAACGCCCTCACTAGTGTACAAGCCCTGTGTCGCGGGGAGCTTTACAAACATGAAACTAACGGACCCAAAGTACACCCAGACTAGAAACAAATATCTATGAATCACACAAATATTTGTCTCGTGTGAGAATCGAACCCACGTCACCCAGCACGGCGATGTAGTGGGGAGGCGACCACCTTAACCACTGCGCCACGGTGACAGTCGAACATATAAGTATTGTAAAATTATTTATTGAAATATTATGATAAAAAAAAAGATTAAACCTTTTGGTAATTGAAGACAATAATGTACTAACGAATTATTGGAGGTGATTAGCTAATTCCACCATTTATCTTAATTACTGCCACCCAGTTGCTAAAATTCATCGAGTCTAAGTGGAATGCAAAGATCCGGAGACGGTATAACGGATAACCAATTATAAGCTCTAGACAGTGACCCAATAAAACAGACAAAGAAAATAATAATAAGAAAAGAAAAGAAGATAATAATAATATTATAATATGTACACTTCTTTTCATTTTTCTTGCATTTTGACACGCACTATGGCTACATTTCTACCTGAGAGGTACGTAGCGAAGGATGTTTTTGTTAAAACCCACTACAAGTCGACAAATGCGTCCGCGGACGTCAACTTTATAACCACGAGCTAGATCATTCAGTATGTCTCCAAATCACACACACGCACTATTAAAAAAACCGGCTAAGTGCGAATCTGACTCGGGCACTGAGGGTTCCGTACGGTTATGCAATATTTTATGTTTTTTTGTGTGATGTAAATGTAATTTATTTTCATCTTTCTCCATCTATTTTGGCTCGGCTTTGTACAAGCCTCAGTTTGTTTGTATTACCTATTCTTATTTCCAGATGGAACGTACATTCTATTTTCAAAATAGAGCTACGTTGCGACAATGCCTATTGTCGTAAATCCTAAAAACTTGCTATTTATTCAAGTGAAAATTGTTACAAAGTAATTCTTCGGAAGTACACTAACATTTTAATCTGAGTAAGTACCTCACATAGTATTAGCACTTTAAAAGATGAAGATTTAACTCAAAAGAGTCTACCAATAGGTTCGTAAAATTAATTGAAACCATTTAATTTATGTAAAACATTGAACAACACAATGAATGGTCGGTTTAATCCATAAACCATTACAAGACATGGCGCAATTTTTAAAACAATAGCTGGAAGCAACATTTGCAGCGTTTTGCAAAACAATAAAAATCGTTGGCTTTCGAACAATACGCCACATGCTTGTTTGTGGGTAATTTGTAACAACGAGTGTGTGATACAATTGAACATCTATTTGGATATCTAGAGAAGCTGGCGAAATACGTCCGCATTGTTTTACGACATTGTAATACGTTAGAACAAGCTGTGATAAAACTTTAGTGGTGAGACATATATAAAGGTAAAATTAAATTATTGCAAGAAATCTAAAAATAAATAGATAATATTACTGTTTATGATTACTTCAGTGGTGTGGACTATAGGTGAGTGTACGATAACAGTTGTGCAAGATTTATTTCGGCCGAGAAAAGAGAATTAATGGTAAAGTTCTCAGTGTCGTCAGCCCGAAGTTGACAAATGTAATTAATGGTATGTTTTTCAGCCCTTCAAATGTGTCAGCCATATTGTGCGAAATATGGCACATCTGTGTCGCCACTCTCAGTTGTCTTACGTTATATTGGTGCTTGTATAGGAAAGGAAGAAGGAAAAACGAAGCCTTCAGGAGGTCACACCACAGAAGCGTGTTTTTTGACAGTGACCACCTGGAGGCAGCGCCAAAGACGAATGGTGAGCCGTAACATAGCTGACAAATGTAGACTATGTATAATAGATCTCTGCTTACTCATTCCAGGTATAAAAGCGTGATGCTATCTTATATCCCTACAAAGAAATAAAAACGAAAATGCTTAGGTAAATTTTTCTAAGATTTTCCCAAAGATAATCCAACAAAATAAAGGTTAGAAAAGACAAAGGAAAAAGGAAAAATCGAATTAGCATTTAACCAATGAGGCGCAACAACTGTTAGCTGGTGAATACCTATTTAAAAGCCAAAACCACTGAAACAAAAGTATACGAGCAAGATAGAATTATTTAAGGAAAACGGTTTTTCTAGTTTTGTTTTTAGTTATTTTTAATTTTGTGTTGAATTGTACTCTGTTCATTTACGATTGAAAAAACATAATTATAGAAAATCTGTGGAATATTTACATCACCTAATTTAATTACATCACTTACTACACAGCTTCAAACATCTAGATTTAATAAATGTTTTTTAAGACAACTCAGTACTAGTAAACAAGTCCTGTGTCGCGGGAGAATTTATAAATTATTATTTTATATTATTATATATAGTTTTTTTTTTGTTGTAATAAATAGATAGTATCTGATTCATTACGAAACATGGTTTATGATTTCATTGAATAACATAAAAATTAAATGTGTTCATAAACTGCCTGCGACACAGGAATATTCCTAGTGCAGGCATCAAACATTATTGTACCTTATCTTTAATCTTAAGAATTATGTAATAGTGTACTATTTATGCTGAATAAACAATTTATTTATTTATTTATAAAGATACAATATCATAAAAATCAATAACGGACGCAAAGTACACCCAGATTCGATACAAAGATCTATGAATTACACATTTTTTGTTTCGTCTGTTTCGCCACATTGAAGGTCAAATATTTATCATCAGCAATCAATCATTAATGTCCCACTGCAGGCTCGGATCTCCTCTCCTCTATCTAGAGAGCTGAGAATGTTTTAGGCCATAAACCACACACGCTGGCGCATCAGACTCGCGATTTTTTACTTTATCGACTAGTATAATATAAATTCCACAAAGTGAAATCCACATTAGTACTGCTGGTTGCAATCGAACTCGGACCGCGTGTTTAACACGCCGGCCCACCATTCAGCCACCATCGCTTCCAAATATTAATATCTAGTAAAATTACTCATATTTATTCATACGGGTATCAGAAAAAAAATATCAAAAACATTATTCAAATGACACACAAACTACACATACAAGTTTCTATTACAAGAACCAAACTATTGGAACCAAACAACGATACTTTACCTGCCAGCAATATTACACGAGTGAGCTAAACAATTTTCCTCTAAACTGATATAATAACTTATATCCATCACACAATTAAGTTTGGGAACGGTATGTCGGTTATATTACGGCCGCAGGTGTATTCTATGCCTGACGATGATTGATGATAAACATGACGTACAAGTCGGTATCGCTTGCAAATTATTCATGTAGCTCCAGTTACCGTTTACTGTAGAAAAAAATTGCGTAAAATCGATTAAATGTGTAATGATCTGTGATTTTCAATAACGGATGATACATTTTTTGAATGAAAATATTGAACATTGTTTGATCGAAAATTGATTACAAATAATCCATTATAGATTATATTAAAAAATAAATGGAATATAAAGCTGTTGCGCGTGTCAAAGAGACTTTTTAAATAACTTTCTCCGAACATCAAAGATTATAAAAATAAACCATAGTTAGCCGAATTGGTCCAGCTGTTGTCGAGATTTACGATTAACAACTTCGTTTATGAAGATACATTTAGTTTTAAATACGAAAACACTATCTAAAGAGTTTATTCGCTTGGTTGAACGCGTTAAGTTTCTGAGAAAAAAAACTATGAGTTCGATCGATATCTGAGAAGTGTAATCATTTAATAAATGTTGTGTCAGGTACACACAACATTAATTTGCAACAATTGCTTAATGGAAATACAGATTATGTATATACACGCGTATTATTCAGTGTATTAATCAAAAATCAAAATGTTTTTTTGCCCTTGGTATACCTTTCAATGAGTAAATAATTAGTAAATTGGCGCTACAGTTTTTGCTATCTACATGTCATAGATATATTTGCTAATTTGAATATGATAATAAAATATGCGTATGAAAACAACGACACAATACGTTTATTTAAATTCTTAAACGTAAGCGTACTAATTGTACTTTTTGCATAAAACCACATTTATAATTTCATTTTCATTTGACGCTGTTATTATAGTCCGCTTAACAAAACCGCCATATCTTCTATATAGGTCCTTTATGATAAACATTATACCACGAAATCTCCTCTATTCTCGGTTTAATTATCCATTTATTATTCAACGAACGTGCAATAACATGAAATGAAAAATAAAACACGTTTACGCTTCGTATCGTTTTAAAACTACAAAATGAATGTTCAAATACGGATTTTGACCACGGTTTCGCCTGTTTTTCTCGACTGTGGCCGATTCTTTTATTTTCTTTGTGGACTGGATAAAGGCCAGTCTCCATGCTCACATTATGTAATGCTTCTTTAAATTCACAATTGTGGCTATGTTTATTTTTCTTTTTATTACGGGAAATTGGCTAGCATTTCGATTTGGTGAGAAAGTTTTGTTCAATTTTGTAATTTTTGGCTGATTTTTAAAAGAAATGGAATAATTACAGTTCTTGCTATAGTTTTATGGAAAAAATTTATATGTAAAACTTTGGCAGAGAACAATTATATTTTCCAGAATATTACGTGTATGGATTTCTACACGATATATATCTGAAGTTTGTTTGTCTGGTTGAACACGCTAATCTCATGAACTACTTGTTCGGATTGAAAAAATCTTTCAGTTTTGGATTTCCCATTTATCAAATTGACATAAAGAAAGAAGAAAAGAAACAAAAAGATATTTATTTAAACTACACTAGGTAGCGTTTGTTAGCATTGACAAAACAATGCGAAGAAACAAAATCAAGCCGCCTCCTGCCGAAAAGAAAAAAGGAAGAAAAGAAAAGAAATAAAAATTGAAAGGAAGAATTGGACCTCCAGCGCTCCTAATTTTTTTTATCACCTCAGATATAACTCAAAAATAACTTATAATAATAACTTCAATTTACATTTCAACCCAAAAACGTATTATCTTCAAAACAATACAAATCCTTACACGCTTTATCCATAACCTACAAAAATCACCATCGAATTGAATCGGCAAAATGAAAAAAAATATACCACACTGTGTAAAAGTGGACAGCCTACTGACAGTTGAATGGCTTTACACTTTCGCCCTGTATGAAGCTTTTGACAGGGTGTGCATTGTGGGCAGGCCTTTTAAAAGGTATTTTTTTGTTTCATCGGCTTAGTAGTTGTGCCATTGAATCCACTTTTGATGCAGTCTTTGTTTTATAAGTTTTATCTTGTGTAGAATACATGTACTCAACTAAAACTGTTTGGCTGTTTAAAGTAACTGTTGATTAGTGTTGATCTACTGTTTATCAAAGAGGTCACATCATAAAAAAAAACTTTCAAAATATTTTCAGTCTTTTCAAAAACAATTTTGTCGTAAATATATGTCACAGCGGTAGTGTAGGTAGGTCCCGAGTTCAATCTAAAACTACGAGTATGTTGGATTTTTCTGTCCTGAATATATTAGTGACAGCCCCTAGTTAATAATAAAATAACTTTATTTCAGACAAGGTCTGTACAATGTTTGAAACCATGAAATAATAATAACAGAAATAAAATATATAAAATAGAATAGGTACAAAGCTGGCGTGATTGACCACTAAGATTAAAGGAAAACGCTAGGTATGCTTGAATTATGTTTAAGTATTCAGTTTTCCTGGATTGTAGTTTCATCCCTATTGATATCATTGCGCTGTATAATACTGTATATGCTGCATATTAGTCACAAGTATTTAAAAAAGTAATATATTATTATGCCTACTTTTTTTTAAAGTAAATCCTTCTTGAGAGTTAATTTGTACACCCTGTACATAATATGTGCCCGACATATAAATATTTTAAGTTTATAAAATACTGTTCAATTCTTATCTATAATGTCAAAAATATTTTATCAGTGCTATCAATTAGCACCCAGTCGAATAGCACCTACGTGCCTATATACTTTTGCAAGGTGCTGTTCGTAAGAAATAAACCAAATTTACAAACAAAAATATTGTAGGTGCTCTTCTAGGAATATGTTAGGTGCGATTCGCGCAGGTGTTATTCGACTGGGTGCTGTTCGATGAATGCATTCTTTAAATTATATTCAATGGAATGAAGTGTTTTATTATTATACATTATAACAATTTAATACAATAGCTTCTAAAAGAGAAGCTACCTTATAAATAACAAAATAATGGGAGTTATTTGTGTTGCTTTTGTTACACACATGTTAAAGGAAACCTGTAATTAAATGAATTCAAATTCTGTGGTTTGAAGACGCTACTTGTATAATTTCGACTGACAATTTTAATGAAGAAAATATTATTTTTTTCTCATTGGTTTTTGTGATTTGCAACAATATTTCTTCCTTCACGCCTACCCACTTAAATATTTGTGTTCAGCGGCTTGTAAAGAAATAAATGAAGATATCAGAGTAGTGTCATCAATCACTAATGATCGTCTGGTAATTTGTTTACTACAAAGGATATTTTAGACGACCATGACTTGTTTTTTTTTTATAATTTAGTATTAAAAAACATAGGTACTTTTTTTAGTTTCTTGCCAAGTTCTTCTCAGAGCTCAGCTTTGTCAGTGAACTGGCCTTAGGCAAATTTGCTGACACCGTTTTTTTGCTTTGTATGACGTTTATAAGTATCATGTATTTGGTCTATATGAAATAAAAAATATGATTATGACTATGAATTCCTTTAAAAAAATTATTTTATCTTAAACTTACTTTTCCATTAAATTTATCTATTTCAATATTTTTAAATACTACAAAAATATTACATTTTAACCTCAACTGTTATTTTATTTTGATTGAAATATTTCTAATTTTGAATTAATTACCTAAAACATATGAGGTACGTAGGCTCTCGTTGTGGATAAAGACAGATTGAATTGATTGTTCTCAGTCAATTTATAAGTTAAGATCTTGCCGCAAATCGATTGGTAATTATGATGAAAGTGAATAATGAATACATGTAATTTTAATGCACTACGCAGAGTCGTGGTATGTTTTATCGGGTTGCCATATCAAAATGCGTACTCTGTGGCTTTAGTTTCAATATCAAACATTTGCCCTTATATTATTACTACCATAGAATACAAATTTTATCTACGGTAGATATGATATTGCGTATCTAGCCACTCAGACAAATAAATTCAATAAATTTTTAATAATTCCAATAAATTCGTCCTGAATGATTTAAGCACTGGCAATATTTCATACGCGTAAAGGCAAGCACACAAAAGCGTCAAGCGTATTCTGCGACGCGTCGTTTGTTAGTTACGCACGATTAGTCGCTACGACATGTGATCTATGTACGTGCACTTTAATTTGATAATTTATGGCACGAATATTGGCTCGTTTGTGTATGATGGAAAGAACGTCGATTTAACCAATGATTTATAATTTAGGATTAGGTACCTTCGTTGGTTGGTGTTAACATCTCGATCGAATCATTTCTACTGACCTTTATTTTTAAACGACTGCCAAAAAGGCGGAGGTTCCATGTTCAACTGTATTTTTTTTAATGTATGTTCAACGATTTCTCGAAGATGCCTGAGCCGTGTTGATTTTTTTTTTTGTACCGTGTGGTCACTGTGGTCAGTTCGTACCGTATTTAAAACATTGTATAACGTTAATTTTTTTTATTTAAAAGATTTTCACATAATAATCATCAATCTCTCA
Organism: Laspeyria flexula; assembly: GCA_905147015.1. Classification (NCBI taxonomy): domain Eukaryota; kingdom Metazoa; phylum Arthropoda; class Insecta; order Lepidoptera; family Erebidae; genus Laspeyria; species Laspeyria flexula. The sequence goes on along the minus strand of LR989960.1, from coordinate 11,765,116 downwards.
TAAGCTCTTAATTGAATTGAAGTATAAAATATTCATTAATTTATATTATTTCTTTAGAGCAGACCCATGCCCAGCAGTGGGATGTTTATGCGTTGAAATGATAGTGATGATGATGATAAAACATTCTAATCATTGTTGTGGCAATTCTTAAAGTTATTCATTAAATATATTGCTAATTATAATGCTGTGCAAAGATATTTTAATAGAGTTTTTGGTCAAAAATAATTTGGATTTAACAAACTTGTTTTAGTAGTTTCTGTTAGTATATTATATTATTTGTGTGCGTAAAAACATGGTCCAAAAACAACACATCATTATATGCTTCAACGCAGTAGACAGTCGAGTAATTCAATTAGTGATTACGACCTGTCGGTTCCTTAAAGCCTCACTCATGTTTTACTACTACTTACAAGAGATAGTTAACTACGCATGACTAGTACAATATTAAAGAAGGTCTGTACAGGCCCTGATTAATTTGAAAGTATACATAAATATAATACCAAATACAAATAACCCCCAAGTTAATGAAGAGCTTAAGAAAACTCTGGTTAAAAAATAATGTTCGGAAAGATAATGTTGAACAGATAAAAGCAATTTAAATCCCTAATGGCACGGTTCTAAGCGAATTCGTCAAAATTATACAAAAAGAAAGAGGGCTTTTGGCAATCTCGGTGTTAGTCGCTTGAGCAGGGCTCTGTACGCATTTGACTGTGAACTCATTTTATTTTTTTTCGAATTTCAAATATGAATCTGAGTGAGTTTTGTTTATTTGCAGAACGACAGAATTTCGACAAAATCAACAGTGATTGAACATTCACAACTGTTTACCTACCTCCATATCGATCAAAAGAAAAAAAATCTCGAATAATTTGTATAATATAATTAATTCTTTTTTTTTTTTTTTTTATTATTTGGGAAAACAAACAATGTCACATGATGTACTTATACATAGTGATACATAATGTGGTTAATTGTGACATCCACACCGTTTACCACAGATAGGTATATGATTTAGAAATATAGTCCAGGAAACATAATCTGGCCATTCGTCGTCTTCACCAGGATTGCTTTGGCAACACTTGTTGTAAGTATTAAGAATATGATGATAGAACTGTCGATCTCCAAACGGAGAGGGTAAAGATTAGTGTTGTTATTAACAGGATTAAAGTTGATTACGTAGAACAAACGGTCAGACAACGAGCTACCAGACTACACTTCCCGAACCTCACAAGCATAGAGCGATATCTCTTATACATGTTAAAATATAATAACAAGTAAATATAATTTAAAAAAGTAAGAATTAATATTAATATTAATAACCCAACTGCGGAACATCAACAGAGAGCAACGCAAAAAAAAGAAAAAAAAAAAATTTAAACATTACAATTTGGCGTCAAAAGCCCGCCGCTTAAGTCCCCCCATTCCTAAAACTTATCCAAGGATACTTGGGTTTTCTAGACGAATCCAACGATACCCCAATTTTAGAAATCCATGCAGCCGTTTGGAATAAAGAAATTTACAAACATACAAGACACGCGCAAAAAACAGTTAAATAAAGTAGTACAATATGTGAGGTTAGAAAGTTATTAGTTATAGCAGCATAGAATGCTTATCTATTAGATTATATTATATTAAGCCTAATTTAAAGTATGTAGTTTTTTAATCACAAGATTCCTGTGAGTACTGAAACTATTGGCAAACATGTCAATATCATTGAAGTAACGGTTGTACGAATCTACCAGATTGCGAATGGGTGCGCGTTTGCCAGCGTTAGTGCGTAGGGTTCGTGTGGCGAATAATGGAGTTGTGCGACAGGCTCGCGTATGTGATCTAAGAGGCACCCTGTAACAGATGTTATTGACAACATCAATACAATCATACCTGTTATGGCAAATATCATACAGAAACGTTGCCTTCATCTGTATTCTTCTAGATTTTAAGTCCAACAGTTTATATTTTTTTAACAAATTGGGGTAAGATTGGTAACCATGACAACACTTATAGTGCATACAACGCAAGAATCTCTTTTGCACTCTTTCAATGCTATCAGAATATGTGACATACAGTGGGTCCCACACACATGTGGCATATTCCAACTGTGAACGAATTAAGGTCTTATAAAGGTTAAGATATGTACTTTGACGCGTAAAATCGTTGCTGGCTCGCAATACAAAGCCATACATTTTATAGGCTCTACCGCAGATATTTTCGACATGTGCATCCAACGTCAGTTTAGTATCCAATGTGACTCCAAGATCGCGAATAGTATGTACTCTATCAAGAATGTGATTGCCTATGGAATAAGTTTTTGAAGTAAGAGTTTTTTTTCTAGTAAATGTGATGAGTTTACATTTATCGAGACTGAGTTGCAATTTATTTAGGTTACAGTAATTGGCAAATCTATCTAGGTCATTCTGGAAATCCTGTTGATCAGTAGGTTTATTTATGGTGTGGTATATTTTTAAATCATCTGCATATAATTGGAATTTACAGTGCTGAAAACAATGTTGAATATCGTTGATGAATAAAACGAAGAGAAGAGGACCAAGAATTGATCCCTGAGCCACACCAGATGTTATTACAATTGTATTAGATTCGAATCCCTTAATGACGACCTTTTGGGTTCTGTTTGTTATGTAAGATTTGAACCATCTCCAGAGATCACCGCGAATACCATTGAAGGCAAGCTTTTCCAGAAGTATTTTGTGATCTACGCGGTCGAATGCCTTACGAAAATCTGTATAGACACTATCTGTTTGTATGTTTGCATCTAAATTATTAAATAGTTCAGAAGTGTATACAGCAAGATTGGTAACAGTGGAGCGCCTGCGGACAAAACCGTGCTGTTGAGGAAGGATAGCGTTTTGCAGTAACGGATATATATTATGGTGAACAAGCTTCTCCAATACTTTCGCTAGGGTTGAAAGGATTGAGATAGGACGATAGTTTGCTATGTCGCTTTTTGATCCCCCCTTGTGTATTGGTGTTATCCTAGCCGACTTCCATATAGCAGGACATACACCTTCTTTTAGACATTTATTATATAATATAGCCATCGGCTTATGTATGGATACAGCAGTGTTTTTAAGAAAGGTGGGGGGAATATTGTCAAGTCCAGGACCTTTGGTACCGTCAAGCGCCTTCAGCTCCTTTAACACGTCACTTTCCGATATATATATACTGCTAATAATGGTACTATTGGGAAACTTTGTATCCAGGTCATTTATGTCATCGATGCTGAAAGTATCAGACACATCCGAGGGCTGAAAGACAGACTGAAAGAATGCAGAGAACAGGTTGCAAGTACCCTCCGGACTGTCAGCCTCTAAGTTATTATATTTTACATTTATGGGAATATCTGATTGATTGGTTCTATTTTTAATATAATACCAAAAATATTTTATGTTTCTGGGTATGCTGTCCTCTACTGAGGTCATATATTTTTTGTAACACAAATGTGATTCCTTTTTGAACCTATCCCGAAACATAGAGAATGTACGATAATCAGATTCGTTTTTATACACTTTCCATCTAATCCATGCTTGGTTTTTGTTCTTAAAAATATGTATTAATGCAGGGGTGAACCAGGTAGGGAATTTAGAGTTGTGAACGCGCTTAGTGGGAACGTGTTTACGAATGACGTCAAATATTTTTTCATAGAAGATACTAACACAGTCCTCCGCCGACCTATTTCCAAATAACTCGCACCAATTAATATCTGAGATATCGCCATTAATAGTCTCGTAACAAGCATTTCCATAACAATATCTTGTGAGTGGTTTGGTTGGTATAGGCTTGGTTGCATTACCATCGATGGGTATTAGGAGGTAGTAGGGAGGGTGATGTTGGTCGGGTGGAACCATAGTGATAGGTGCAGAGAATGTTTGGCTGTTGTGGATATTGGTTAAGCATAAATCGAGAAGTCTATCTAGGTTGTTTTTGAAAGTATTGATTTGTATGCAGTCCACGATTAATATAAAATTCAAGAAGTGCGTATACGGCGGTGTTAGATTGTTTATGTTTCGGATCTTCATTTGCGTATTATCGAGGTACCAGTCAAGATGTGGCAGGTTATAGTCACCCATTAATAGAAACTTATCATAACCCGTTATTTGTATACATTTTTGTATTTCATGGAAGAATGTAAAATATATATCAGACTCTACGCTGGGCGGGATATACGCGGCGCTTATAAGATATTGCGACTTACCAATACGTAGTTCCAATAAAATATGATCTATGATGGATGGGACAACGAGAGGGGCTGCGGGGGGCGCGGGCGTGCAGCGCGCTGCGTGCAGTGTCCTTGATACGGCTACCAGCACTCCGCCGCCATCGCGACGGCCAGTGGCAGCGCGGTCTCGATCGCATCGAAATACGTTGTAACGGGGATCCATAAATTCACTATTCATGATGCCATCGTGCAACCAAGTCTCAGTCAGGATTATAATGTCATAACTATGTGCTAGAATATTCATATAAATTGTATTTAATTTAGTTCTTAGTCCACGGCAATTTTGATAATAAACTGAGATGTTATATGTACTATTGAATGTTATGCTTTAGATATATTAGAATATTTGTAATATAATGTAAATATTTTCGTTTGGAGTCACAGTGGACACTCAAAGTAGACAGATAGATGCACATGCATGTGTTTATATAAAGTATATGCTGTGTTACATTTAGTGCGAGACAAGAGAATAGGTAGATGAACGGTATAGGTACATGAGTGCTTAATACCAATATTATCAGCGTGTTGTCAACATTACTATTTAATTGAGAATAGTTTAAAAGAAGTTTGTTACTTAGTAAAGTGACTGATGCTAACATATTGTAGTATAAGAAATTACTAGGGACTACTATATTGTAGTATAGAATACTGCTTACACATAATTGAAATTTATAGCTAGGTAACACTGAATAAATACACTTACTGTTATTATGGTAGAATCGAATACAAACACATCGATTTACACAAAATTCACACCTCCAGTAATACAATGTGTAATGTTTTTTAAGTATACAGGTTTTGTTAAAACTTAATATATTATATTCACTCAAGGCTATGTATGTGTCATCACTAATTATGAATTTAAAAGTGCTTATTACATCACTCAATATGCAAAGATGATACTTACTTATGAGTTTATGGGAACAGTATTTAGGCACAGTAATATTTTCATTAGTTATACTCACATACATACCACCTTGAGTTATGCCAATATGAATGTATATCATCTTATTATGCCTATAACTATAACAATAGCGGTGGGTTGCTAGGATTTGCACAAACACAATACACATTCCAATAAACAGGTTTACAAGGTGAAAGCATGGCCCACCCCGGTGAATTAGTTGATGCTCATTTGATTTATTTAATTGAGAATAGTTTAAAAGAAGTTTGTTACTTAGTAAAGTGACTGATGCTAATATATTGTAGTATAGAGAATTACTAGGGATTACTATATTGTAGTATAGAATACTGTTTAGACATAATTGAAATTTATAGCTAGATAATACTGAATAAATACACTTACTGTTATTATGGCAGAATCGAATACAAACACATCGATTTACACAAAATTCACACCTCCAGTAATACAATGTGTAATGTTTTTTAAGTATACGGGTTTTGTTAAAACTTAATATATTATATTCACTCAAGGCTATGTATGTGTCATTACTAATTATGAATTTAAAAGTGCTTATTACATCACTCAATATGCAAAGATGATACTTACTTATGAGTTTATGGGAACAATATTTAGGCACAGTAATATTTTCATTAGTTATACTCACATACACACCACCTAGAGTTATGCCAATATGAATGTATATCATCTTATTATGCCTATAACTATAACAGTAGCGGTGGGTTGCTAGGATTTGCACAAACACAATACACATTCCAATAAACAGGTTTACAAAGTGAGAGCATGGCCCACCCCGGTCAATTAGTTGATGCTCATTTGATTTTACTAACATCTTGAGGTGATCTGATGGCAATACTGGGGGAAGTGTCCGTTTTACGGGCCAGTATGGTGCCGTGCTTGACCCATACATATTTGTATTCACACTTTTTTGCAGCTTCTCGACATTGGCGAAATAGCATTTTATTATGCAAGGTTAGGTGTTCATTCACGTAAATATTAGCAGGTTGTCCCGGTAACGACAGTGATGTTGTGGTCATTCCTCTAGTGACCCGACTGGCAGCAATTACGTTATCTCGCAGTATTCTGCTCGTGAATTTCACTATAATATTCTTCGGACGTCGGTCATTTTGGTTAGCGTGAGGCACGCGGTGAACTGCTGTTATGTCAGATGACTGTATGGGGTGTTTAATCACAACACCAAGGCTTTCGATTATATTCACGAGATTTTCTCCTCTCCTCTCTGGGATGTTGGTTACTTCGACATTGTACTGCCTCGCCTGTTGTTCCATAGTATGCAATTTGTTTTGTAGTTCTTGAATTTGAGATACGGAGTTGTTATTATGAGTTGTATTGTGTTCTACAGTTTTTAAGCGGTTATCGAATTGGTCTTGTCGCTCGTGAGAATAGTTTAATGATTTCTAGATTTCGCTCAGCCGAGTATTAACTTCCTTCATTGACTTATTAAGGCTGTTAGTGTCCTTATTCAATTCCAGGACGTTAGCGTTAAGTTCCGACAGCGAAGATGTAATCTTGGATAATTCAGAGCCCAATGCAGAATTTACTGCAGCAGCAATGCTATTTGTAATGCAGTCTGTTATGGTTTTATTCCAGATTTGCATCTGATTATTGAACTTTTGCTCAAATCCTGTCAAGTCATGTTCCATCTGTTTACGTTTTCGGGTATTAACAGACTTTTCACTGTTCACACTTTTCACCAAAGCCGGTATGTCGCCGTCAGATGAACATGACGTATTCGGTAATGGTCGTTGTAGTGACATCTTAGTGTGCGCTTATGGGATCGTGTGAAGGTGCGAAAGAGTTAAAAAATATAACGCCGTCCTTGCCCCCAGCGGTGAGGAAGTAGGCCCCCGCGCCGGCACGGACAGGAGATGCGATGCGAAAACAGGACAGAAATGTTTTAGTATTGGTATTTCTTTCACACCGCCGACGCTTAATAATATTGCTCACTCAGTAATTACAACTTTACAGATATTACACTATGATCGATATTCGAATGTACGGAATTAAATATTTAAAGAAAGAATTGATACAGAGTACCGCTCTGAACGCTCGCAATAGACGCAATGAAAAAAACTTACTTAGTTTTCTAGATTTCATTTACAAAAAGTGTATTAAATATCTTATTTACCTATTTCATTATCGCTCAGATAAAGAAAGGATTTACACATAGGAATCATTTGAGTAGCTATAAACTTAATGGAAAAAAGAAGATGGACGATCCATAAATTTTACTCGCCCTTTTCCATCCAATACGTTAAAAGTTATAACAATTGTTGCTTCAAGTCATCTCGCGATACTTTCTTGTTTGAAAAGTATAAAACAAAAGAACAGTAAATCTTTCAGTTGATGACAGACAAAGTTGTGAAAATATTTTTTTCTTCCAAAAACTACGTGGGACAGAGGAACCGATAGTTTAATAAAGTAAAAAGTTTCTACAAAAAACACTTTGTTAGTACGCGAAACATTTTTGCCGCGTTGTATAAAATTTTTTTGTTTCGAAGAATTGTGACAGCGCACATTTTGTTCAGATCTGAAATGTTCAAAGTTTTCGCTAATGAATAAAAGAAGTCATATTTTATTGTTTCTTACAATATAAAGATAATGGAACAAGAAAAAAATTGTACTTATTATACTAGATAGTTACCATTTTTTTCACCATATTTTTTGTCATTTGAATTCATAATTGTACTTACCTACTTGTGTACTTGTGTGTTGTGTTGAAACTTTAATATCTTATCAGACACTTTATGTACATACAAAGCGTAGTACAACATATAGAAAATAATAATATATTCCTAAAGCATACGCTACACATAGAAAGACTAATTTTATTTTAAACTAATTGTATATAATATATTTCGACTCATATTGTTCGACTTATTTGTTGTAAAACGAATAAAAAGCAGTCGATATGTTAAAAAAATTATCATTATCATTATTAATATATTATGAAACAAAGCACTGACTCAACAATAAAATAGTAAACTGTAGGTTACAATTATATCTCTATCTCTATTATTCATCTAATACTGTTTCAAGTTAAACGATGTCACTGCAAATGACATCAAAGCTTTGACAAGAATAGTTACTTTTGCGAAAGGACTTTAGTCCGATTAACATTCTGACCACTAACCACAAGATTCTAAACAAGCTTGGTCACCCCACTTCCGTGAATCATCAAAACAAAATTGTATTTATTGGCAAAACTCTACAATGTTTTGAAACTGTAAAGTGAAGTAAAACTCATTTTCAAAGAATAACTTTGCACGGAAAAATATAAGTCTGTGGTTATTTTCAATTTAGGAAGCATAGTTACCAACTTTTTTTCTTCTTTTTTTTATTATTTTGTGTGTTTACTATAGTAACTATCTTTTTATTTTAAAGCTATCGTTTTACATGTGATGAATAGTAAAAGAATGCAGGCGATAAAGAAGGAAAATATCGCAAAAAGCTTAAGTGAAATAGCAAGGCTCAGAAAACGAACAATATCAGTGAAACAATATACTATGAACACATAATAAAACAATCCATTTAAGCTAGTTTCACTGCCAACAAATAAAAAGACGACAAATAATCTGAACGCCTTGTAACAATAAGGGTTGAATTTGTTGGAAGCGCGATACGTCAGACCAAAATATTTCCCGTCGTCAACACATTGAACAATTTCCACTTACTTCCACGTGAAAGTGTCATATTTATGGCCAACAATAGTAGTACCTAGACAGAGATAAACGACTTTCAAACGAAGATAGTTTGTACGTAAGCGTTCAAGAATTACTCCGAGATTTCTACTCGAGGTACCTTCCTCGAGTAGAAAAAAAAACAGCTTTTGAAGCATTTGAAATAATTTTAAGAAGCTTTTATGTTTGGTTATTACAAACCAGAGTCCTTGCCAAGACAAATCAAATCAAACGTGCCCAAACTCAATGGACACCTTCCAATTTCATCATCAGAAAAGCTCAAATTTCATTTTCATAAAAATATTTGAATATTTTTTATCCGATTCAGATAATTATGTATATAAAATTTCAATTTAATCGGATATCGAGAAGTGCATCAAATTTTACTTGCAAGGTTTAATTACAGATAGATACCTACCGAGGCAGTTGAAAAAGAATATCATTTCGAAAAAAAAACACGAAAGCTTATCTGATATTTAATTAAAACATAAATATGTATTACTTTTTCTGATGAGTGAAACGGATCAACGAGGGATTCGATTTTAATTACTATATTACTCCGCCATGTGATAAGTTTTGTAATTTATTGCTGATACTTTGTAATGAGAGGGGTCTAACCCGGGCCGCTGGTCGACCGAAATTGTATTTTAATGAAAGCTTTTAATATTACATATAGGTATTAATATTTATCGAAATATTCTGATATAGCGAAACATTCATTGTTAAAAAAGTGTTGTTGCTAAAACGACACTTTTCTAACTATGAATGTTTTAACAAGTAGACTTAGCTTATTAATTATTAGTTTATTCTTATTTATTACAGAGACATGGCCGCTAACCAATGAGGCTGATTAGAAAGCTCACTGTCTCACAGCGAGCCATGGATGCCAGAAATGAGGAGATCCGCTGTAGAACTAAAGTAGTCGACATAACTCACCGAATGGCATTGCTAAAGAGGCAGTGGGCAGGCCATATATCTCACAGAACTGTTGCCGATGCGGCAAAAAAATCTCTAGTGGTGGCCACGTATTGGAAAGCGCAGCGTAGGTGGTCCCCCGCCAGATGGACCGATGAACTAGTAAAAGTTGACAGTCGCCGTCGGTTGCTGGCAGCACAAAATCGCTCGCTGTGGTGGAAATGGTCAGGCCTATGTCCAGTAGACGTCATTGGCCTGATATGATGATAATGATGATGATGAATCTTATTTAGGTTTAACGACTTTATTACTCATAAAGAACATTTACATAGTTCACATTAAATGAGTTTAATTTACATAATAGAGTTTCTTAGCAATAGAAGCTATTTCAATTATTATTTGCTACAGAGATTTGGATTCGAATAAAAATATCTTTACTATGTGTATTTTCAAATTAAAATTGGAAAGGACATCACCTCCCTGTCCACCATTAATGTATACATACTTTTGAATTTACTATTCAGATTTTATGTCCAAACTTTACTGGCCAGTGCATTAAAAATTACATTTACGAAAAAATATTGGCATAATAAATTACACTGATTTTTTATGGCACAATTAATCACTTAAAATGTGAATGTTGGCTCAAACTTTCGAATTACAAGTGAGTTATGAGTGAGAAACGGTAGTAACCCACACTATATGTAGGAAACATTAATTTCTTTGTAATTGGTTCAGGATACGAAGTGAATAGAGCAATTTCGAGATGAGATTTTTTTGCAATCGAGGTATCTATTGTAAGTAAGGTGTGATTAAAATGACGCCAACAGGAGTTTCAAGTGTAGGTACGATTTTTCTCTCTCCATTTCCGTTTCCAATTACATTGATTGCCTTGCTTTTAGATATTGGTTCATTATCGAAATTAGGAGTCGGATTCTGAATTCATATACAAGAAGCTTTGTTGGCATTCTATTCGCATAACTGAGGTTTGTGCTTCTGGTAAAAACACTTTGGCACTTTCTTCTCTGTTATTTGTATTGTTGTCAAAACATTAAATGTAGCTGTAAAAATAGATAAAATGTTTTTGAACAATACAATATAGTACTATAGAATAATAAAATTCTACCACATTTACTCAGCGCTATCTAGCAATTATATTTGCTTGTGTTATGGGTACTAAACAACTGATATACTACTTAAATACTTTTTTTTTTGTAAATACTTACATTTTATAGATAAATTACACTGGGTGTAATTTATCACAGAACAAACCTTTATGCTTATCACACAAAGATTTGTCCTGGGTGGGGATCGAACCCACAACCTCCAGCTTAGCAGTCAGGGTCACTAACCACAAGACCAACAGGCCTATATATATATACACACTATATAGGTCGACAGACGATCTGGTCCGAATAGCAGGATCGCGCTGGATGCAGGCCGCATACAACCGGCCCTATTGGAAATGTCTTGGGGAGGCCTATGTCCTGCAGTGGACTCTCTGCGGCTGATATGATAATGATGATGATGATATACTATATCTATGTATATTTTCTCATTTTGTTTTCTCTTCTTCTTTAGTCTGTGAAGTTTTTTATTTTTAGGTTATTAGTTTAATTACGAGTAATATAGTTTATTTTACTGGTGGCGGGAATTTTCATTTTCACAATATAACCCATAAACGTCCCACTGCTGGGTACGGGTCTCCTCCGAGGATTGTGGAAGGAGTTTAGCCTACTATACCACGCTGGCCAGACGGGTTGGTATAGGGTTTTGTTTCGAATGTTCCTTTTCTTGCAGTGCTCTTGTCTGTTTAGGTTTTCTCCCTTAGTCGCCTTTTACGACACCCACGAGTTGAAATATGTATTCTTAATCCGTCACTACACTTTTCATTTTCATTTTTTAACTCATGTTATTTAATGCATAGTCAAGCCAAATAAAATGGTTTTTTCTTTCTTTTTTCTTTCTATATCTATACTAATATAGTAAAAATAGTACAGTTAAAACAATTGTTTGTTTGTTTGGTTGAACGCTAGGATCTCAGAAACTGCTGGTCCGATTTGAAAAATTATTTTAGTGTTGCCCATTTATCGAGGAAAGTTATAGGGTATATAACATCACGCTACGGGCAATAGGAGCTGAGCAGTGGCAAAATAAAGAAAGACGAGAGGGAAACCCCGTACGACTACTAGTATAGTAAATACTTAGGTACTGGGAACAGGATATTTTTTTTTTTTCAGTTTCAAATCGTTTATTGCGAATATAGGTATAAACAGGTGTTTACATTTATATTTGTTATTAAACAAATATTTGGTGCAGCAACATTCTGCTATTAAGCATGCAATACATTAGGGACACATAAAAGTATTTTAACTAAGAATTATAATATAATGTCAAACAAAGAAAATTAAATACCTATATCAAATACAATGTCAATATTAATAGTAAAAATAGTAGTCAAATGAGTATGTCAAGGTCAAAGGAAATTAAGCGTATTTAATAAATAGTTATTGATATAATATTTAATAAAACAATCAATGTCATATTTTAAACCTAGATGTTATTAAGCATTTACTTACTTTTTGATAAATCATTATATTTTGCTTTTGTATCTTGTTAAATGTAGATTTTTCCGGTGTAAAATAAAGATTTAGTGATGGTATTAATGTATAATAAAAACCAATAAGACTACCAAGAAGCACATTCAGAAATTTTGTAAGTTCAAACTTACAGTGAGCCAACAAAAAAACGATTCCAAAATTTTGTTTTAAATATACAATGTTTTCAAATCGATTTATAATTTCAACCGATTAGAAATTTTGTAGATATAAGTTTATTATTAATAAAATCAGTTTAGTGTACATCATTATGTACGCAAAATATAAATTACTATTACACATTATTAAATGGTAACCAAATATTTACTCAATTAATATTCCATACGAACTCAAATGCTGGCGCAATTTCCACACAACATTGGTCGGCATAAAACGCAGACAATAATAAACTGTGTCATATAATTTGAAAGTCGCGTATTCAGGGATTCCTTACACTTAAAGGCGTATTATTGCGTTCACAAACTGCTGTCTTCAAACGTTTACATCGGCAACTTTATTGCTACAAATGTGACGAAAATGTAAATGGGTCCTTACGTTCATTTCTTGAACTTACAGACAGGCTATCGTGAAGTTAAGGCGGTGTTTGTGCCCTTTCATTTGCTTAACGAGAACAGTAATTATTTCTATGGTTTGAGAATGACGTCGTGAGTGAATTTGATATAATTTATCTTAGGAATTACACTTTGATATTTATTTATGTTCTTATTATAATATGAAGCGACGGAATTTAACTCTAATATTAGAGTTATAAGGATGTATTTATTTTGTTTGATATTATTTCAATGCTATAATTTAATGGCAAGTTATTGAGATTTTATAGACTGTAATATGACGCAAAACAAGATGACCATTTGAATTCGTGAAAGAGAATATAAGTATGTATTCGAATAAAAAATACCACAAAATATTAAATAAATTAAAAAAAAAACATCAAAATATTTTTTCTTCTTAGAAAAGACAAGAAGAAAAAATCTGCATTTGTAATGCTCCCCTATAATCACTTCCTCACTCCCGAATTATATAATATAATCGTGAAATTTCTACATAGTATATTGTTAGCACTATTATTAGAAATCAAATTCAGTCAAGTGAAAATGGGAATGAACCCCTATTTGAAATAGCTTTATATTTTATTATTCTGATGAAACAGCCACATTATCCTACCCGTTTCCATCAATTTATACATAATAGTAAACGTTACACGGTTATCGAATGAAATTCAAACGGATAACTATGTAGTTATTCCGTCAGTAGTTATTCCAAATGATCAAAGAGTTAGTCGTTCGCAGTAAGACCAATATAAGATGAACTTGAATGTTATTACAATACTGTGAATCTGAGTTTCAATTTATACTGGTCATATCTAAGTTTGACCACAAATTGCTTTCACCATTCAGTCCTAATACCGGCTTTAGATTACCACGAAATTGAAATTTAAAATTCAACGTCAATTAAAAAGAGATCAGAATATTCTCACATTCATATTTTCTCTATTTTAATGATCAAAGGCAATAAAGACAATGCCGCTATAAGAATGAATTTTAATGAATAGCTGAATTCACTGCGAATAACAATATGGTTTTAATAAATTGCGAGATTTCGAACAAACAATTCTGAAAACAAAAAAGCTCTAGACTCCAAAATAATTATTGTTCGAAATATAACCTACAGATATACGAACTTGTTTGAATGCAAATTCACGGAATCTACATAAATCGCATATAAGAAAAACCAATTTATTTAATAAAATATTTACATATACTAACTTAAAAATGATATATTAACTATTTAAAAAAAAGAACCAGATACCCTATTTACAGGAAATTCCTATAAATAGAATATCTGATTGAGATCAATCATATCAATCATATATTATATTGCATGTAATATATTTATTTACATGACTTTATAATTTTTATTTTATAGATTTTTTGTAAATTTTATATTGAGGTGTCATAATATTATAAGGCAATAAGCGTCTTTTTTTTTTTTAAATCATATATTAGATAAGGATTATTGTTTTTAAGTATTTATAAGGTATACGTGAAAATATTAAGTTTATAAAGATAGTCTATAAAGATAAGCCTGTAAGTTTTTATATACCTAAATAAAACAGAGCAATCAAAACTCCGTACAGCTGAAAATAGCTCACATAAACCACCATATCAAAATTCAAATCACTCACTCGAGATGTCCTTTATAGATGTCGAAGTCTGTGAACACAAGTTCGACAATCTCGTGCGGTGCCGCGACGAAGGTGTAGAGGAGGCAGTCGATGCGCGGCGGGTAGGGGCGCGGGTAGTCAGGACTGCTGAACGTGCCACGCTCCTTGCCGTATGTCGACGTGAAGCGGATGCACGTACAACCTGGTGATTGAAATAAATGAAGTGAATTTTTTAGAGTTCTCGCTTCGAGGGTTGGAAGTAGGTCAATGATTCTTGATATAAAATGTGATCTATCCAACCAATTACAGGAGAGTAATGTACGAAATCAACTAAATGAGAAAATATTATTTGCTCTTCTTCTATATGGCGAAAATGTTTTAGGATATTGATCATTTATTTTAAAATCGAAAATTAATAGAATCCTTATTTAGGAATTGTCAAAAAACAACGATAACTACTTTAGGAAGTGTTCTTACAAACTATAAATTAACAGTTTTTAATAAAAGTAATGTGAAAGTCAGTATCATAAACCGAAAAAATCAGCATAAGTATTAATAACTTTTCTCTAAAAAATATATTGATGATGAAAAAATTCAAACTGAAAGGTTATAAAAATATGTGTTATGTGACCCTGTTTATTATAATATAAATATAAATTTATTTGGCACTTGAACAGTTTTATTGTTATGAAAATTGAATTATTTAGTCAATTAAAATAAAAGTACCTATATACATAAACAAATGTTAGGTTATGAAAATATAGCTTATAATAAAATTGAATTTTATATACCCACCAAAGTACTGCAAAATATAAACTGTAAAAAAATTAATTTTAAGGAAATAAATTTAACATATTGTAAACAAGATGTACAATTTTAGTTTCAATAGAAATAAATTAATCAAAATTTATAAAGAGAGATATTTCATACCGGCATCATTTCACATTTGTGTGCTCATTGAAGAAAAATACAAAAAAGCATAATATAATGACCCAAAAAAATGAATCCATTGTCCTAAACATGTGACATTCACCACCTCAATACAAAATAACAAAAACCTCAAAGGGCCTCATTGTACGCCGTAATTACCTTTCAACGATATAATAAAAGCTATAACGACAATGCTTAATGAAACAGAGGGAACAAATAAAGCGTCAGAAAAAAGAGGTGACGAACGCAGCACGCGATTCGGGGCTTTAGCAATGATGAATATTTTATGTAAAAATCCTCAGGCGTCGAGTTGGAGTTCACCGTAATCTTCAACGGCGTCAAATGAGATATTCAAGACGTTATTTTGAAGAAAATTGTAGATAAACTTACGTTACACCAAATTTTATTTGCGGTATAATTTCTGAGGAAAACATCTCCCTGATGTTTTGACGCCCTGCCAACGATTTGATCGTCGGGGAACAAATGATAATTTTGAATGTGTCACAATGGTTATGACATTTTTTGTGATATTTTTCATACAATATCAATGCTTGACAGATTTTGTTGTTACCAAGAAGACAGTCAGTACAGACAGTAAATACTAAACTTTAGTAAATAATGGTACCAGGTATATATTGAGCGCGCTTTTGTTTTTATGATTTTTTGTTTAGCCAATGTTTGTAAGCACAACACTTTAGAACGGCTACAACTTTATTAATTCTATTATGTTTTCTGATTTTTTATTTCTGATTCGGCGAATTGCTCCTGGAATATAATTTTCATTCAAAGATTTGTAATACCTATCTACCTACTTACACAGTTATGCATTGTTAGTAACTAAGTTTAATACCTTTATATGTCTAATGCATGCCAAAATTTGTTAAATATAATGAAACCACAAAATGATCAAAGTTCTACATACAATCACAACATAACAACGAAATACAAAGTGGTAATTGTAATGTTCACAAATTCATTAAAGCATCAAACCATACAATAGTTACGATCATAACGATCTCTGTTGGAATATTTTCACAATTGAATGCAAAGGCTAGTCAATTATTTATCACCGCAACAATTTCATAATAATGTTGCGTTTTAAATTCTATCATTTAGTTGTTTATTATTCAGTTAAACGTAGTTCATTTAGGTTTGCATTTTCTGCATGGTTCTCCATTTAGTCATTAATATAAATAACCGTTCAGTTATGAAATTATTTGGAAGTAAGGTATTTGCAAGTTGGCGTCCAAAAAGCTCGGTGTGCAAAGCGATACTTCACATCACGGCAAAGGCTTCTTTTATATAAATCACAAGACTAACACCATATGGAGCAGGTACTGTTGCCAACTATCGGAGGAAGAGACCTGGATAGCAGCTTGGAGTTTTTGACGGGCTGTGAGAATCGTCGAAGATCCCATTCTTACGATGGGTAGACATTAAGTGTAAGGAGACACTTTGCCTCCCTACGTGCTATATATTGCTTGTGTTTTCTCAAGAATCATTTTAGATTCAATTATCATCACACCTGTCATCATTGAGGTGAGACCGCTTGCTCAACAGGCGTACGCATTCCAGCTGCTCCTCCAAAGCAGTTATGCGAAAACTTTATTCAGTAATATACGTTGATATGAGATAACTTAAGCGTATAACAGAAATACTCCTTTTCGTCATCAAACGAGTTATGTTTAGTCCAAATCATAATAACAGCAATACATCATGTATCATATTGAAAGATTCCAACGATACTTTTATATCACCAATAAAAGAGTTCACATTGACGTGAGTATAATCCAGACAAAATTGGATCGTAAAATCTTGTTTGACGTCACGAAATATATTGAAGAAGCTGTTTCAAATAATGAATGTTTGATGTTGGCTAATATAATGTTTTTTTAAGTTGAATTTGTTTTTTTTTTCGATTAGGCTTATGATAGACTTAGAGAAAATTGCAACAATCTAGTGTTGCATTTGAACATTAGGATGTTCAAATCGTCTAGGCTACCACGTAAATTGCCACACACCACGTAACGACTACTACGCTAAGTGGTAATCGGAACCAGTCTTCTCACTCATGAATGGTCAGGTGACCATTCATGAGTGAACCTATCTATGCAATGACTATGCCTAAGTTTCCTTAACCTCAATGATGGTGTTGAAAATACCACGTCAAAATACCACGAGCCCGTCTATTTTTTATTTATCTGTGGATAAATATTGCTACAAATAAATTAGTTATTGTTTTTCGCTTTACAAATATATTTTACAATCTTGGCTTGTCAATAAAACCTTAATTCAATTGTTAGAAATGGCTTTATTTATAAGAGCCCGCTCTAACATTATCTGTTTTCTTTAAATATTTAGTTTGAAAACATCATTTTATCTCATCAAGTCTTGCTTTGAAAAATAGCTAAACTTAATATTAAATTAAAAGTATGATGAAATGGTTTTTATAATAAAAATATCCATTAAACTGTCTTTGAGCGAATGTAATTTGTTAACGATAATTTGTAAAAGATATTTCGAAAAGAACTAAAGAGAACTTCTTCGGATACAGTAAAAGCTAAGTTTTCTAAGACCATTATAATACAAGTAGTAGTATAAAAGTTATAAAAGACATTTCTATTGAGGCAAAAGCCAAACTATGTTGTACTTAGTAACAAGGACTCAGTCCTCTATGAAAGGAATTAAAAGCTTGCGGATGATACTTCTATCACAAAATAAATTCGTCAGATAGTCGTATCTATTAGAGACCTTCAAAATACGATCATAATATCTCTTATTAAAAGGCCGGTAATGCATGTATTGCCTTGGTTGCATGTCCATCGATAGCGGAGATCCCTTGACACCAGGTGAGTCACTTGCTCGTTTGCTACCTCTTTTATGTAAAATATAAGAATAATCTTTAATTAACAACCTTCACAATTAAAGCATCACACATTGATATTACATCAATTTGAAAGGTGAACAAATGAACTCTGCATCTTAAACTAGAGCATCGCCTGTGACTTAGGAGTCATTATTTCGCTGCTACTTCTTACACTACCACCTTAGTTATGTTGTGTGTGTGTGTGCGCACGCAATGATTCGTTTGGTGAATTCGTAGGCAAATTTGGTGACACTACTTTTCGGATAACCTGTTACATTCTTAACTTGTGATTTTCATAAGAGTTACCTTGTAACCTAGATGAATAAACGAGATTTCATTTCATTGGTTTGTATGGCATCGACGACGACCGCAAATGCTAGCGGTGCCTCGCGCTCGCACCAACCTGCTCAGAGAGGCACCGATGTTGGTGCGTATCGCACTGTCATCCTCGTAGCAGAGGAAATTGATTTATTCTTTTGCCGCACTCAGTGGATTCAAAACAGTAAATGTATATATATTTTAAAATACTAGTGCGGTACACTATTGCATTAAAGGAAACCAGTAAAAATAGTTACTGGTTTTAACGTTATTTATATAATTAATAACGTTATTTATATAATTCATATTAAATAATAATTTTCATGACAGAAAAACCCAGTAAGTACCGTTTTTTACCGACCCAGGAATTGAACCCTGGAACTCTCGCACAGCAACTTTATACGATTCCGTTGCCACTGAAGTAAACCATCATATTTTAGTCGTCCTATAAAATACAATTGTGAAAAAACAAGACACCTAACGTATTTTATACGATCCACATTTTCATACAAATGGAAAGCGTACTGAGTTCAGGTTACAATTTGACCTTCTATTTCGTCAGGACTGTTGTCGGAGCTCCGATTTGCTTGCTTATACTCAATTATTTCGTGTATATCCAAGAAGACGGCAATATCTATTCTGTCATCTAAATTTAAGGCAATATACATTGTTGCATAGTGAATGAGAATATCGACTAGTACCTCCATTAAATTTAGGAGATACGCTTATAGAACTAAAATACATTATATAAGACTGTGTATGACATAGTGTTATATCTTATAGCATTATACAAGAGATATTTGTTTATTTATGAATATCTTTAAATTGTTTGTTGATAAATATATTTATTTATCGCATATATCATCATATATTAACTTTAAACAAAAATTGGAAAAAAAATATTAATTCTATTTGTTGGATGCGGGCGGCACAAAATCGCTCGCTGTGGCGGAAATTAGGTGAGGCTCAGGAGGCCAGAAGTACACCCAGACACTTCATCATCATCATAATCGTCCCAATGCTGGGCACAGGTCTCCTCCAAAGAATATGGAGGGAATTTAGCCTACTATACCACGCCACGCTGGTCAGACGGATTGGTGTAGAGTTTGTTTCGGATTTCCTTTTCTCACAGTGCTCTTGTCTGCATAAGGTCTTCCCTTAGTCGCCTTTTACGACACCCACAGATGGAGATGGGGTAGTGACTTTATGTATTCTAAATCCATCTCTACACGGAGAAGTGGACAATTACAATATTGTAACTTCATACAAGCGCCTCTACTTAGTAACCCAGTACCGAATAGAAAATAGAATTACTTACATAGATAATAAAATATCAATTTCTCAAGTATCTGGTCATATTTCATATTTCCAAATTCAATTTGAATAACACTAAGTAAAGGTAACTCAATACTCTCAATAAATTATACTTAATTTAAAAAGTCAATATTGTTCGCGGAACAACACAACCCGAACATTCTTTTAATCAAATTGTAAGACCTCTTTGCTGTAACGAAATTAAAATTACGATGAAAATTCAATCTTATTCTAATTTGATAAGAGGGTTTTTTTAATGTCTAAAAATATAACTTGAACCCTAAATTAAAGCAGCCCAAGGATTTTGTCTTTTTCACTAAAACATCAACAACTCATTAATCCCACTGTTGAGCATTCATCATCATCATCTCAGCCTATTGCAGTCCACTGCTGGATACAGGCCTTTCCTAACACGGTCTCTCTTTATAAAAGAAATATAATATTCCATCTGTAGCTCCATCTGCGTGTAATTTCGGTAAAAGGTAGCTGCTATATTCAAGACTATAATCTATCAGTATGTCAAATTTCATGCAGATTCTTTCAGCCGTTCTGGCGTGATTGAGTAACAAACATCATTATCACCTGCATTCATCCATCCCCACTTTAAAGAATAAAATGAATTGAAATATTAACATGTTATAATGAATTTTCACTGTAAGGGTAATCCTGCTTGGTGTTAACGAGTTCATCTTGAAACCTCTCCGTTTTAAATTAGCAATTAAGCACGTGGTTCCAGAATCACAAATCTTCTTAATATAGCTCGTATTACATGATAGATCACCTACTTACTTGTAACACTAATCCTGAGTTGTAAGAGTACTTGTTAATTATATTGTATGGTGTCATCACAAATGCTATTTTACCGGCCTACGGTGAAGCCAAAAGGAAAGGTAATGATTTTGGAAGTCTATGGGTCGTGTATGGGTGTCACCAAAGAGGGTCCCACTAAAATACCAACCGGCTGACAAGTGCCAGAAACGAACTGTTGGCGTTATAGTATTTTATATTAAAAAATGAAGACCACTTCACTACCTGGAACATTTTTGTACCTATGCAGTTTTGGATTTCTATCTGGATTATTTTCTTGTTTCCTTTTTAGATCCATTTTTTCGTAGTCAGGTTATAGTTTTTTAAACTTTACTTTTAGTAGCTATTTGTATTAATTTATACAAAGAAAAATGAATCTATTGATGAAAAAATATAGAATGAAAGATTGAAGGAAAGATAGGAATAGAGAACCTGAGGAAGACATTCATGAACCAGATCAAGTAGAAGATATAGGTCGTGTCGTAACAAGAGGTAAAAGGACTAGCAAGAAGGTAAGAAAAGATTGACGTTTACCACGCGGCAAGAGTGCAGCTCTTAAATTAAGAGAGAGAAAGATCTCGGTAAGGGTTCTAACAATTCGGTGAAAAAATTTGTACTTTGTAAAAGTACCTACTCCTTTTCAAGTTTATCAGTATTGTGTCTCTGTATAATCATAAACTTTCATTAAATAAAACCATAAATAAGTTCAAGGTAGTGGTGAAATTCCATAGAAATTCAAAGATGCGTAAGACTTGTACCGCCAATTTTGTCCGTCAAGCCACACAATAGAACACAGTGCTTTTGTTTATCGCATTAGCGTAAATGGATATTGTGTATTGCCGGCACACTATGGTTTCTGTTTACTATTATGATAAATAAGCCTGAATAGTTTTATATGATATTACATAATAATATTATGTATTATACGTAAATACGGCCAAAATAAATAGTTCAAATGACAACACTTTACTATGCAAGAACACTCAAAAGGATAAAATTGTTACAAAATTAAATGAATGCCAAGCCGGAACTACAAAGAAAATAAATAAAGAAATATCAATAAAAAATGTCAAACAAAGTGTGAACTTAAAACAAAATATACAATTAGAAGAAAATATTAGTTCATGTAAGGGAATAAATAAATCAAAGAAAATTATTATCGTAGCAGACCAACAAGGATATAGAATACGCCAGATTCTTCAAAAGTTAGTAGGTGACAAGTATGAGGTACAAGTATACTGGAAACCAGGCGCACGAATGCCTCAGGTTTTGGAGACAGCGAGTAAAAGTGAAATATGCGCATTAGATGAAAATGACTTCATTATCATACTTGGTGGTATTAATGACAGGGAACCAAATAGTTTATTATTTTCTTTACAACATTTTTTTACTAATGTCCGTAATACGAATATTTTATTATCAGAGGTACCATACAACAAATATTTAAATGAACGAAAATTAAATTATGAACTTAAATTTCTGTGTTCTCACCTCAACAACTGTACATATATTGACATGGATTACTATAATTTCTTTCCTTCAAAACGTTCTTTTGCGCTTCATAAATGTCGTTTCTTACTTAGGGAGATTTTACATATTGACTATGCTATGCAATACGAGAAATACAGCCATAAATTAAATGACAGTCCAAAGCAAGCTTTGCCTATAATGATGTTGGATAAACATACTCAAACTGATACATTTTTAGAAACTAATGGTGACGTACCTACACTGCAAGAAACAGAACAAAATGATTTTTTTCGTGTATAAATATATTAATGTTTTCCATCAAAATATAAATGGTTTAGTGTCTAAGTCAGATCTCCTAACAGTAACTCTTGATTCACTTAAGCAATCTATGGATGTATTATGTATAAACGAACACAATATGATTGCTACAGATATAAATACGTTACATATTCAAAACTATAAACTGGTTTCCTTTTTCTGTAGGAAAACTAGGCGTGGTGGATCGTGTATTCTCGTCCGTAACACACATGAATGTGCGGAAATAACTGGTATTACTCATTATTCACAGGAGAGTATCATAGAGTGCTCAGGGATTCAGTTATTGGAACATAATATATATATTATTTGTATATATAGGCCACCAAGATCAAACACAGAAGATATAAACAATTTCTTCTTAACTTTCATTACATTACTAAAACGTTTTTGCAATGGTAAAAAGAAGATCATCATCTGTGGCGATTTTAACATTAACCTACTCAAAAAGACTCACGATTCGAACGAACTTAGGCAAATTCTACAAAGTTTTAATTTGAAGCTAGGTATTAACGAACCAACCAGGTTGTCAAGTGGTACATGTATTGACAACTTTATTTATAATATAAGAGGTTGTACAGCTAGAGTTCATGAATTTGCGCTATCGGATCACACAGCACAGTTGCTATCATGTCCGGTGAAACGTAGTTTTACTTTAGATTATTGGGTTATAGAAATGCGAGACTACAGTAAAGAGAATGTCATGAAATTTAAAGAATGTATTAATAGCCTAAGCTTTAGTAATGTCTTTGAGAGTGAAGACCCTAATTCAGCATTTAATTATTTTCACGAGTTATTTCATCTCTTTTATAATCTATGTTTTCCAATTAAACAAACTAAAATACGAAATAAAATACGTCCAAGATGGATAACTAAAGGTCTAAGAGCATGTTGTAAGCGTAAAAGAAAATTACTATGGGAGTACCGAAAAAATCGCGATACTAGATTAAAGAAACAATTTGTTACCTTATCAGCAAGACTAAACAAGATAATTAAATTAACTCAGATTTCTCAAAATAATAATTATATTAAAAATGCGCCTAATAAATCAAAAGCAACTTGGGCGATAATCAACAGTCGCAAACCAAATATACCAAGGGACGAAATCCAACATATAAAAATTAATGGTAACTCTATAAATGACCCTACAGCAATAGCGAATCACTTTAATG
The DNA here is from genome assembly GCA_905147015.1 of Laspeyria flexula. Classification (NCBI taxonomy): domain Eukaryota; kingdom Metazoa; phylum Arthropoda; class Insecta; order Lepidoptera; family Erebidae; genus Laspeyria; species Laspeyria flexula. The sequence continues at coordinate 11,741,370 of LR989960.1, read as the reverse complement.
ACTACTTTATAGATCAGATCAGCAGTTCAGTTCCGAAAAATATTACTACTAACATTCCTAGTGAGTTAAAGTCAATTTTTATGTCCCCATGTACTCCAAAAGATATTTACAGAATAATTCATGAATTAAAAAGCACTAACAGTACAGGCTATGATGATATCTCTGCAAAAATCTTAAAACACGTATCAGTTAAAATCTCAACTATACTATGTCACATAATAAATCTATGCATTTCTCAAGGCGTATTTCCTGACAAATTAAAATTGACCATTATAAAGCCATTATTCAAGAAAAATGACAAGAGTGACCTGGGCTGTTATCGTCCAATAGCACTTGTACCTGTGCTATCGAAAATTTTTGAAAAGGTGATCTATGATTGTATTTATAATTATTTTGAAACTAATAACCTATTCTGTGATGAACAAGTTGCCTTTAGGAAAAATAAATCTATTGACATAGCTGTTTATAAATTTCTGAATACAGTAATGACAGACATGGATAGGGGTAAACAAGCGTGTGCTATTTTTATGGACTTAACTAAAGCCTTCGACTGTGTAGATCATTTATTACTGCTCAAAAAGCTGTATGCCTATGGTGTCAGGGGAAATGTTTATGAACTAGTTAAATCATACCTAGAAAATAGAACACAGATGACAAAAATAACTAGGATATGCCCTGTTGCAAAAAAAGAAATACAATATGCATCGGAATGCAGAAAATTTCAATTAGGTGTGCCCCAAGGCAGCGTGCTCGGCCCACTGCTGTTTATTATATATTTAAATGATTTCCCTAAAGTAACAAAGTACAATACAGTTTTGTTTGCCGATGATAGTACTATTATATTCACAGGTTATGACAAACTCCAAATAGAGCAAGAAATAAATATGACATTGAATGAAGTTATTAATTGGTTGACATTAAATAATTTAAATATTAATCTAAGTAAAACTCATGTATTGACATTTAGAAACAAAGTAAATAAGCTGTCTAACATTGACATTCGCTATTTGGACACAAAGATTGAAACAGTGGAAACAACGCGATTTTTAGGATTAAATATAGACAATAATTTAAACTGGAAACACCATGTAGAGACACTGTGCTCTAGACTAAACTTCTTCTCGTATGCCCTATACAACCTAAGGAAAACAGTAAGCAAAACGGCAATCCTAACAGCTTATCACGGGTATGTTTCGTCTATAATTAGGTATGGTATTATATTTTGGGGCGTATCTGCAGATAGAGAGGCTGCATTTAGGGCGCAAAAGAAATGTATTCGAGCTATATGCAACATAAAACCAACAGATAGCTGTAAACCATTTTTTAAAGAATTTAAAATTTTAACATTACCATGTCTATATATATTGGAGGTGGTACTATTTGTACACAAAAATATGAATTTATTTCAGAAACCGAATAGCACAAGACGAAATCAGGACATATGTATGCCTAAAAACAAAACAGCTCTGCTAAACAAAAGTGTGTTATGCATGGCTATTCGAATCCATAACCATTTACCCAAAACTGTGCTCGAGACCTCAAATAATACATTATTATTTAAGAATGAAATTAAATCCTTACTAATTCAAAAATGTTATTATTCCGTCAATGAATATTTGAATGACAAATTTTATGATATGACTTAACTATTGGCAAATTTAATATTAAGATTATGTTATTTAGATTGACATTTTCATTTATTTGTTGACATTTGTAATCTGACACTGTGTATGAATTAGTATTATTATTATTTTGTTTGACTCCTATTGAATTATATCCATTTGACATATTATTATATTCTAGATACCTACTTAATTAATGTATTTATGCAGTATTCCACATCTGCTCTCTTTTTTTGCACACCGCTGTGACGGTAGAATATGGTGAAACTTAAATATAAAACTAATAACTACCAATTTACTGTACACCCATATTTCGCAAAATAAATATTTGATTTGATTTTGATTTGCCAAAGATACCTCTTAATATTAAAAGATTCAAGGAAAGCCAAAAGTTGCTAAAACTCAACAGCCATTTAATTGCCATTCCCTTAACCTTGAAAGTTTTCGTTACTTGGACTTCAGCACACTTTGTCCCGGTCCTTTGTTGCGAACTAATAATAATATCAAAGAAAAACTTGCGCCGATGGCAACATCGGACACTGAAGGTCTTAGATTAAGGTTCAAAACATTCAAAGAGCCGAAAATGTCCCTTATTATGCTACAAAAAGTTACAAATTAAAGTCAAAGCAGACTGACGTAGCCTCGCAGAGTTGTGCAATTTAGAAATTTCGTCGCTCTTAGACGCCATATACCGCAGAGTGCGTATGAGTTAGTCTGTGTAGTAGTGAATTATAAAAAAGTAAGTGCCTAAAGTAAAGTAGGCTAAGCTACTTTTTAGATTAAGGCTAGGCGCATAATATTTTTTCATTATGTTTGTTTTTACGTGCGAAATAAAATTGACTTCACTTGACTTCATAGTAAATCACTTCATGGGCTACAAAATATGCATTTAATTTTGCATAGAATCTGCGATTTAGATAGCAAACAATTTATTTTCACAGGGCCTGAATTTTAATATATTTCTATTGTTCACAGATTAGCGAAATAGCGATATAATATCACAACGATTTTTTTTATCGTAGTGTGCGCTTAGCTTTACGGGCGTAGCTTCGGCGTCGTCGGTGTGCTTTGACCCTTTCATTCACCGTAAACAAAATGATATTAAGCTAACAAAATGAGACCACTTTTATACTCACTTGGATTTACTGCGTGGCCTTCGTCGACTGTGTGAAGAGATAAGTGGAGGAACAGGATAAGCGTCGTTGACGTCTGAAATATAAAATTAAATGGGTTTATAAACAGGAAATTTATTAGCTCGCGGCTTGCTATGAGTATTCGTATTATCCTATCACTTTGTTGGGGTCGTAAAAGAAAATTATTATACTTTGCGAGTGGATGAGGCCAATTCAATGAGTGCAATCATGGGTCTTATGATATTTTATTATATTCAAATATTGTTTACATTGCTACATTTTGCTAAACTAACATTATGTGTAAATTCGTTTCATACATTTATTAAAATATATGTATGAAATGAATTTACACATTTCAAAATTTCACGTTTAAAGTTGTTTATTAATTAATTTTATCTTTATTTACTTTATTAATTTACGTAAACAAACCGTGAATGATCTGCTCATGATAATTATTAATTTTTAATTATATCTATAAAAATAATATTTACATTTAATTTTCTATTTCAATCCACTGAAACACACTCAGTATGCAACATAGTGTAATGATCAATGTTTTAAACAATTTAAGTTGATAAGCATTTTAAGAACCATTCTAAATGTTTCATCAAAAGGATTTGTGGTACACCAACACAATGATCGTGTTAATACAGATTCAAACACGAAAATCCTTCTAAACAAGTTGACACACGCACCCAAACGTCCAACACTGGCACTTGGAAACAAAGCGACCCTTTTTGAATCGAAAAAGTATTTGAAACGTAATCCTTTCGGTGGCATTGACAGTTTTTGTCCACTGTGGACCTGTAAGCTACGAATGAATGCGAACGCATCGGAAAGAATACGAACTGCTTCATTTGAAATCCAATGCGCTGACTTATCTGGTTCATCGGTAGCTCTCTGCATTCAAACGGCTCTTTTTTAAATGTAGCTGCCATGACTTGGGCTTATTGGCTTTCGTATCTTGCAAACTTCATCTCATAATAAAACAATGTTCTGAAGATAGCGTTTTCGATGTAAGGGTGTTTATTTTATTAGAATTGCAAAATACATTTCCATTTATGTTAAAATATTTTCACTTGCTTAAAGTTTTGTCATATTTCTGTATTGAGTAGTACATAAATGAATGTAAGATAGTATTTTATTTACGATGCGATTTATGCGATGGGGGCTAAATGGATAAGGGACCGATGTGCGAATCACGCGGTCCGAGTTCGATCCAGACCGGCACTACCAATGTGGACTCCACTTTGTAGAATTTATATGTACTAGTCAAGTGACTTACTATCTGCTGACGGTGAAGGAAAACATCGTGAGGACCCACATATTTTTGAAGAAATTTTATGAGTATGTCTGATCCACCAATCAACACTAGGCCAGCGTCAGTGGACTATAGCCTAAACCCTCTCAGCTCTCTAGTTAGAGGAGAGGAGATCCCGAGCCCAGCCGTGGGACTTAATGGGTTGCTAATGGTTTTATTTGCAGATAATTTTGTTTTACACATAATTGGACATAAAAGTATTTTTTTTTTCTTATGATACGTCATCTACGTGTAGCGCCAATATGTGCCCAAAATTGTTCTATTATTGGAATATAAAGGTAAAAAGTTAAAGGTTACGTAAAATACCGATGTGTAAATGTACAATTTATTTCGTTTTTATCAGTTCTTTTTATAACAGCGCAGGTGATGGTAAGCGGTTATCGTAACCTATGGACGTTTGCAACACCAGAAACATCATGAGCGCGTTGCCGACCCTTTTAACTCCTTCTTTCCCCATTGAGCTCTGGGTACTACTACTCATCAGCCGGAATACCACTATATTCATCATCATCATTGAAATGATGATGATGATTATAGTGGTATTCCGGCTGGGTTGAAACCCATAAACATCCCACTGCTGGGCACGGGTCTCCTCCAAAAAATGTGGCAGGAATTTAGTCTACTATACCACGTTGGCCTGACGGGTTGGCATAGGGTCTATTTCGAATTTTCCTTTTCTTACAGTGCTCTTGGCTGTATAAGGTTGGTTAGTCGATCTTAGTAACCTTTTACGACACCCACGGGTTGAGATGGGTAGTGACATATTATATGTATTCTTAATCCGTCACTACACGAAACATTACACCACTTACACTACTGAATTTTTCATTATGGTGGGGGTACTTCTACAGGCAGTCGTCTTAATAAAGTATGAACTGACTAAACCAAATAATGTATTTGGAATGAGGGTTCCTGATTTAATTCCTTTCCTATTCAATAGACTCCCGGAAGAATTGCAAAAATTATACAAAATAGAATCGAAATCTTTCAAATATAAATCTAAACGTCATTATACACATCATACTTTATAATTTCATGAATTGAAAATGTATTATTATTATATTCTGAAGCTTATCCAAGAAATTCTATACAACATTAATTCACTTGAACCATCATATAAGTAATCCAGTATACATAGATAGAACAAACGACCTTCCATGTCACTAGAAATTCCACTAAATAATAATCCTATTAGTGTTATGTAAAGGTAGATACACAAACAGCGCATGTACTTGTAAGGTTTCGCAGCTCGAAGTAATGCATTAGTCGTGTTACAGTGCTGTTATCGGGCCATTGATATAGTAGGGTTTAAGCGACCTAAATGTGAAAGGTAGCATTACGTCATCTAGTTAGGCGATCTTGATAACAACTATTTTATAGGTACAAATATGTTAGTACTGTAGAGTTTTAATTTTGTTTCTTGTTGATAGTGAATAGATTGTAAATTTCCATTGTTTTTATTGTTGCTAATATGGATGGTTATAAATGGATATTAAATAATTAGTATGTAAATAATGATAGTTTAATTTTTTATAACACTTTCTGCACATTTTATACATATAAAACTGATAATCGCACGTAAAAACTACCGTTTCATTGCTTCCAATATTCCAATAATATAACTTTTTGTGGAATATTCCGGTCTGTCCCACCGATCTGTCCCCCGGTGGGACAGACCGGAAAAAAAAGTTCGTTTTGTCCCACCATGAGCAACGGTGGGACAGATCGAACTTTTTTCACTATCAAAAAGTTCGTTTTGTCCCACCATGAGCAACGGTGGGACCAAACGAACTTTTTTTTCCTGTTTGTCCCCTCATAGAATTTAATATAATTCTTTTAAGAATTAAATAATTGTCTATACTAAATTATAAGATTAGTGACATGGGTTTATAATCATTTTTATTTTAAGAAATTGTAAATATTTATTTTATTTTTCATAGTTTAATAAACCACCATAGTCTTTTGATTTAACTTACTTCAACTTAGCGACTAGTTATAAAAAAATACTAACAATAAGAGAATTTCTTTCTTTTCTGTATAAATTAGCCACAGTGAGATAAATAAAAGTAGTTAAATTAAATATTAACTTTTCTAATAAATAACTGATAGTAATTTCACCAGCAACAATCTGCACTTGACACTGATGTTGTACATATTCGTCTCTATTACTTATTCTGTGCTACTACACAAGTTGGCATATAAATTATCAGTGTTTTCTATTTTTTTTTTGCCAAACCGTACATTTTTCTTAAGTGTAGTTTATTATACATAGTATTTTCTATAATAAAGCTTCATGAATAATTTTTAGGCAAGTACTAGTCTTAGTACTTTTGCCAAAAATCTAAAATCTAAAAATATGATAAAGTACAATAATGAAAATAAATGTTATTTATAAAACCTTAAACTCGAGACCGTTAGCCCAATTGATATGAAACTTTGCACACATATAAAGGGCAATTTGACCACAACGACGAACATAGATACAGCGGAGCCGCAGGTGGAAGTTAGTAATTTATATAAGATAATTATCTTATATTTAATTGTATAAAAATTATGTGCGTGTTTCAATAAATAAACATTTATCAATTATTATTTACATAGGTACCTACATAAAAGAATCCTAATTATAATTTTTTTTTATACCACTACGGTGGCAAATAGTCGTACGGTCCGGTCGGTTATTATTATTAAATATTCCACCCAGGACAAATCTATAAGATTGTGTAATTTATCTATAAGATGTATTTATTTAGAAAAACATGTGCTTATATAGTTTATAATTTGTAGTACCTATAATGCAAGCACTTATAATTGCTTAATTTGGGACTAGATGACGCTGTGTGAATGTGGTAAAATAATAATTAAAAAAAAACATTAAAACTTGCTAACAATTTCAAATATCGCGACTTTTGAAATTTTTCACAAGGTACACACAAAATACATATAATATGAATTTACGCATCTATGATTTCTTCCCAGTTCATTAATAATTTTCAATAGGTAACTTTAAAACTTTTATTTAGTTATAACTATAACAACATTCAATCATTTCACCTAAATTATTACCACTAATTTAACGCTAACGTGATGACGCCTCACCTCTATGGATAGTAAAGTTGCACTATAATTATTTTAGTAAAGCGGGATAAGCATTACTACTTGTTAGAAAGAGAAAACCGAAATTTGTTTGCTTTTTTTTAATCTATTGTTTATTTGCACCAAGTGAATTCCTAAAAGCCGGCATTTTGAAAACGAAAATTGTGTGTAAATTATTCTCAACCATATGTTTTAATATAATGAGTTTTATTTATTTATTATTTTCTCTTATTTAATGTAGTCATTTATTGAATCCATAAAAAGGTTTACCTTTAAGAATTAAATTAAATTCTATGGGGGGACAAACAGGAAAAAATAGTTTGATCTGTCCCACCGTGAGCAACGGTGGGACAGATCGAACTTTTTAGCAGTGACAAAAGTTTGATCTGTCCCACCATGAGCAACGGTGGGACAGACCAAACTTTTTTTTCCGATCTGTCCCACCGGGGGACAGATCGGTGGGACAGACCGGAATATTCCCTTTTTGTTGATACAAAATACATGACACAATTATTGGTAAACCTTTAATTTAAAGGTTCTTCCAAAAATTGTTTCATGTATTTTGCATCGAGAAAAAGGTATTGTAATTTGTGAAAATAAATATTGCGTCTAAAATTCGGACTGGGCACGGAAGCATTGTACCGGCAAAAGGAATGTAGGCATCCAACATGCCGAAGATTGGAATGTTCATTACCCCCTTTGTCGGCTAACACAGCCAACTTGGATAACAAATCTACCAGCAAATGGCTGCTACTATCTCCTCTATTTGTCAACTCAGATAAACGGGTCGCGTTGTAATTACGTTAAACTAAAATCCTTAACCGTACTCTGATAGCTGAAATTGTACTTAGTAATAGAATATAAATTTATTTGTAAGTACATAAAAGTTGAAACAGTTCACTAGATTGCGCTATTTTAATATGGACTTTGTACCGATGAACAACAATGATTTAGAATATAAAGATGCATTCCTCGAACAGCACCCAGTCGTAGAGCACCTGCGCGAATCGCAGCTTACATAAATTATTCCTCGAAGAGCACAAACCAATATTTTTGTTTGTAAATTTGGTTTCTGTCTTACGAACAGCACCTTGAAAAAATATTGATAACTAATGCTGCACTGATGGAACCTGGACCACTGGACTAGAAATAAGACCTATAAGGACTATTGTAAAATAACGTTTCACTAACGTAATAACTTTCATCTAAATCGATACAGTTTTTTACGAGACATTTATATATATAATAGACATCGCGCGGGGCTTCGCTCTCGTAATTCTTTATTTGGCTACTGCTTAGCTCCTATTAGCCGTAGCGTGTATGTTATATAGCCTATAACCTTCCTCGGTAAATGGGCTATCCAACACTAAAAGAATTTTGAAAATCGGTTAAGTAAATCTAGAGATTACCCCTTACCAAGTCACAAACTACCTCTATATAATATTAGTATAGATTTATACAAGAATTTCTTAGTAGCACACAGTTAGTGGCCTTTCACACTAAACTATTGTTATACTGCTCATAAACCTCACTCCCATTTGAATTACAATACAATAGTTAATTTAATCAGTTAATTAATAACATACAACCTGAATAGACAGATTAAGTTCGTCATATTAAAGACGGAGTGAGCTTGATCCCGTATTATACAAATCTGTTCATTTTAGCATGAAGCTGACAACGTGTATTAATGTATTATGTTGAAACGAGTTATAAATGCAAGGCGTTATAGCTATTTGCATATTAGACGTCATACACACTAGTGTTAAATTATTCGTCGCCTAATAAATTCCTAGGTTAACCTGACTTGTGATGTGGATGTCAGGTGACAGGAGATAATTAATATTATATACTAGTTACCAGGAAAACAATATCACGATATAATTGGGAGTGTCATATTAGTCACTCCCTCACGAGTCACGCTCTTTACGAAAACAAATTAAAGTTTGATTGCTTATTATTATTACTTTTTTCTCATATCCAAATTTTATTGAATTTGATTTAGTATGGTGTTTTGGTTTTGTACCTTTCTGGGATATTTCAAACTGTAACCAATTGAAATTGTCACTACTGTGGCGCTTAAAAAGTGTGGCCTGAGTTTCTTCTGAGAGCTCAAACTTGTTAGTGAACTGGCCGTAGGCAAATTTGCTATCACCTTTTTTTGGCTTTGCATAACGTTCATAAGTATCATGTATGTGATCAAAATGAAATAAAAAGATTAGACTTTTGACTTTGACGCTCAAACGTCTAAGCCAATTTCACGAAATTTGGTATGCAGGTAGCTGACACACTTTTTTTTTAAAACGTGAAATGCATTACTCATACCACCCCGTGCCCCGTGGGGACACGAGACAGTAATGTGAGACTCGCCGGCCCAAAGAAACTCAAGAATACCCAAAGAATCCCAAGGATACCCAAAGAATCCCAATGGATCAGAATACCCACTAAAACCCCTTGTGATCTGTCGCTTTGCCCTGTCGGGTGAGTCCTGGAACTTACGATACGTCGTCAGCAGCCCACCCAGCGACAGCCCTTTACGGCGCACCAACATCCAGGCCCTTGTGGGCAGTAGATGACACCCTGGATTAACACATGAGCTTTTTTTAACTGATCATAGATCACCACACGAGGCAGCTAGTCTTAGATAGTTTAAATTGAAAGTTGTGATAATCAGTTCAGAAATAAATCAGTTTTTTTATTTATTAATTTTTTTTTGTTTTTTTATTTAGTTTTTTTTTGTTTTAGTAGCCTGTGAGACCTACGTTAATATTTTAGGTCTTTAGGATTTTTGGGAATAGAATATTCTGAGACAGCTTTTACTTTGTCAAGGTTTGGAGAGACACCGTTTTCGGTGATAGTATGACCTAAATAATTTACCTCGCGTCTTAAGAATTAACATTTATCAGGTTGTAGTTTTGAGTTAAATTGTTCACATATTATTTCTAGTAGACCTTAGATAATAATATGTACCTATTGTAAAATAGCGTATTTCAAAATTAGAAGTCATAATAAGAACTTTATTAGTCATTCATTCACATGAAGTTTGAATAACTTTTGTCATATTTAAAAGAAGTAAAAAGATGAAATGGCCCTTGGCAAAATGAGGGCTCTATTCAAAAATTTACATTTTCTTAGCTCTAAAAAAAGAATGAGAATAAATTCACTTGATTGAATCTGTGGCCGAAAATTACGGTTTCGCACTTCCTTATAGCAATGGAGGATATTCAGGGTGACTTCGATTGTTTACTGTTAATGTTTGGATAAATAGCTTTGATAACAATCGTATTAGATTTTCATTCTTTTTGAGGTTAACTTTATTTAACTGAGTCTTACTGCCGTACTCAGAGACGTTACTTAACTTTAAATTTTATTTAGTAAAAACATGTAATACTTAAGTCTTTATGCCTAAAGACGATTATTCAATGAAAAAATTGTGTTAATGACAGATTACTGCTAATTGACATCTCTGAGTGCGGCAGTTAATGTATTTAATCTGCTATATATATAATGATTTAAGTTATTAAGTGACGTTATTTTCTCAATATTCTGTGAGACACTACCCCACTTTGAGGATTATTATTTTTATAAAAGTTCTCATCTAACTTATTATAGCAATAATGACATCCTTAGTGTGAACTTTCTCACATATACACATTTTGCTGGTTGGTTAAATTAATTAATAAAATGACAAAATTTTATCCAGAAATTTGATATAATATACAGAATCAACCTGAACCAATTGGCTCTAAATTCAAAAATTGCTTCTATCATGCACAAAAGTAAAACAAAACAGAATCAGTCTATACCTTTTTTTATTAAACCATTTCTGAGTACAATGAAGAGAAAAATACTTATAAAATATAATAGAGGCATTACTTCGTGAAATTTGCATAAGAATACATAAATAAATGTAGGTATGTATTTGAAACGTAACGTTTCGCAAATAACACCTTTACCCGTCATAATTACAGACCGCCTGTGGTTTCTACAGTAAATATAAGATTACACTGTTCCTCGCTTACAAATCAACATAAACTCAGTACGTGGCTTTTCTTTCATATCTTTTTACGAAATTACAACGAAATAAGATGTTTAATTTACCCGCTAATATATCTTTTATGAGCGCAAAGGTATTTTATCACGAAATTTTATTATACAGAAAGAAAAGTGATTAAGATCTGTTTTTATTTTGTTCTCTGGTTCCTTTGTGTTTAATATTTCTTTGTAATTTATTCTTCGGTTTATTTAAAGGTTAGAATGTAGCATTCTAATTCTTGTCGGTAATTTATATTAATAGAATAAAACAACTTGAAAAGTATTTTTTGGCCACTGTAACTTGGCCGGCTTGAACGCAGTTTTCGCGCATATCCCGTGTTAAACAAAATTTCCTTGAAATTGTATGGGTAGTTTTTGGAGATTATCGTGGTCAATCATTGAGGCTACATTATATGTATGTTAAGCAGATAAAACACCGGTAACACAGATTTACATACCTAAATCAATTTATGCAAAACCATACGAGTATTCTGTAAAGACGTATACGAAAAGAAATGAAAAAGTTTTTGTTTGATTTTCATTATCCCCTAGGTGGGTACGTGCTTACATTGTAAGTGTAAATCAGACCTAATTTACTCAGACATTTGTTTGGCACTACGTTGGAGCTCCCCATACATCACGGCTAAGCACATTTAAATTCAACATGCCGTTGCTCTAATTCGGTTCAAGCAATTCCAATGCCAATTAGACTATTTGTATTACTCTTCGATGGGAAATAGCCAACTAATGTTGTTTACGAGTACATTTGTTTCAGTGAATCGTGAAATATGATGGACTTTAGTTAATGTTTTGGTGTACATTTTGGTGCTATTAGGGTAAGAATAATTCAGTGTGAAAATTTTGGCTAAAGCTTATTCAATTATGTGTTTTATTATCACAATAATCCGTGTAGTGACAAATTAAGAATACATAATGTCACTACCCCATGGGTGTCGTAAAAGACAACTATAGGACTACCTAAAGCAGATCAGAGCACTACAAGAAAAGGTAAATTCGAAACAAACCCTTTACTAACCCATCTGGCAAACGTGGTATAGTATGCAAAATGCCCTCATCATTCTTTGAAGGTGATCCATGCCCAGCAGTGGGACGTTTAAGGGTTGAAATGATTCACTAGATATACCCAAATAATATTTGATAGCAACATATAGCAATTTCTATTACATCGCCAAAAATAAACAAAAAATACCAACAAACGCGATCAATATAATTTCGGCTGCATCTATATAGTAGGTTATATATGGTAGTATATATTGTAGGGGACAATATATTATTTTATGATGAATACAAGGCAAAAAATATCGTAAATAAAAAAAAACTTTGTACAAAACCTCTCAATCATGGTCGTGAACAATTTTTCATTCTTATTAGATAAGCGGTGGGTCGGCACAAGATCCCTTCCAGGTCGTAGGGTCTAACTAACACATTGTGTGGGTGACTTCAATATGACATGAATACGAAACCCAACAGAACGCGCGTAGATTACTTAATTTGCTGACGCGTTTTGGGATTTCAAGATGTTTGCATTAGAGTTTGTCGTTGTACAAAACACAATAACATTGGAGTTTTTTCAAACACTTAGTAGATACCTACTGTCTATGAATTTTGTAATTGCTGATTTTAATACTACCTACCATTTACAGGGAAGAAGGCGTCTTACTTTGTTATTTATTTATTTAAAACATGGAAGACTCACATCTATATAATATGTGACTTGATAAATAAATTCAAGTAAAAAAAGTCCTCGCCTCTAGTATCTCATTAATTAATAAAAATGTGAACAAACTCAAATGCCAGTATTGAAAATATGTAATTTTAAATATAACATTAAATTAGATAACTAAAAGAAAACCAACTTAACAAAAAAATATCTGAAGAGTTCATCATTTGCCTAGTTTGAAAAATGTTTGACTCAAGCATCTTCCCGCTGTGGTCACACTAGTCGTAAATAGATCAATATTATACTGTTTGCATATTCTATATATACTATGTGATCCATATATAAACAGTTTTAATACTATGGTTTTAATGTTATGCTATAGCGATGGTGGCTGAATGGTTATAAAAAATGCAAATCACGCGATCCGAGTTCGATCCCAACCGGCAGTACCAATGTGGATTCCACTTTGTGGAATTTATATGTACTTGTCAGGTGACTAGACACCCTAGAAGAAATTCTATGAGTATGTCTGATCCACCAACCCACATTAGGCCAGCGTGAGTGGATTATGGCCTAAACCTTCTCAGCTCTCTAGTTAGAGGAGAGGAGACCCGAGCCCAGCAGTGGGATTTAGTGGGTTGCTGATGATGATGATGAATGCTAAAGATAAAAACGTTTTTAATTAGGTACATAAAACTAGAATACTATAAGCCAAAATTCGTGCCTCTTTATAGAAACAGATACACCCATTAATTCATCTAAACAACTAACAAAATAATGTGCGAACCGTTGAATGAATTTCGCTCAGTTCAACAGTATTTATTCGAAATTGGTGCAGTATTGAGATTTGAATAGAAATAGTGGCAATTATAATCATGTATTGGCAGTTCATTGTTATTTGCAACACAAAAGTCGACATTATGAAAACAGGCTTGTTACTGAAATATCGATTAATATTATAAGCTAGCTGCAGTCTATTTATATCTTTCTAACTCTATAGTTACAAAGATATTATCTATTTCCTTGTACCATTACTCTTAGTTGTCGAAAGACCTACGAGATTGAGTTTTATTTACAGGTTAACATTATTATACCAATGTCTCATATCGGCGAAGCTGACAAAAGAACAATCTACAAAACTTGTAAACGTAATTTTACGCAATTTCTTTCCAACTCCTCCATTCACTTCCGATTAATTTCGTTGCGGGTTCCGAGACAGTAGGTTAGGCAATCCCTGGGACTAATAACTGTTATAACTCCGTGTTCGAAGTTCATCGCTGTTAATCCTGGCTTACAGGACTGCCCCGTTAAAAATAGATTTTTAGCCTTTTTTTTGCTTTTTGGATTTCAGTCAGTTTCTAGAATAGGAATAGTATGTTTATAAAAACAGTTCAAAGTTTAACTCAAATCATGTGAAAGGAAAATGATAAGTTCGGATAATTATCACTCTTTTTTAAATTGTGATAGCCTCCGAAATTATAAAACTGAAATTAATTGGCGCTCTAATAAAATAAAAAAATGAATATAAAATCATCCATTATAAAAACTATCTTATTTGATTGTTACAAAATTTCTACAAATGATATAATGTCAATGTTAAGTCATATTAATATTTATAATTTTTATTGATATATTTGATGGTAGTTTCTTCAAACCTGCTGTCAACATTATCACAAAATACAATTTAATCTGAATTTCTTAAATCATTCAAGTGATCGACATATCGCATGGCAGTTAAAAGTCCCTCAGTAATAACAAAGCAGCATTGCAACGTAATTCCCAAGAAAAGCTCCTTATGACTTGCCTCAAAGTTAACGTATATAGATGACACAGCAGTTTATAGACGTATTATGACGTATACTGCACTTACATTCAGTATTATACATTATATAGTATATCTACTTATATAAAAGGTTTCTACCGTCTTATATTAGGATAAGAGGATTACTTTTGGTGTCGAGTAGCGTTCGCTCGAACCGACTTGGTTCAGGCCGCCTTCACATATTCCTTTTTTATTAACACTGACACGTCTCAACAGGACTTATGAGAATTCAGGCTTTCCAAGTCACGGGCGATACATGTTACTGAAATAAATATTGTATTATTAAGAATACGATGTATCATAGAAGTTCCAAAAACTTTTAAGATATAGAAAAGACTTGTGAGTGGTGGATAAATGGATTTAAATGTTCTAATATTATAAATGGAGGAGTTAGGATGGATGGATCGGAGTATGGATGAATTTTTGTTAAAAGGATATGTCTGAAATTTAATAGTACATAAGCTACGTTTTTCAGACGTGACAAAACCTTCGAAATAGTTTTTGATAAAACTTGGCTCACAATGAATTTGCCTATCTCTTGGATGAACTGCCACATCGGCGTAACGATGTATATGACAGTTATACACATCGTTCGAGTTCGATTCCTGAATCGTGCAAATTATGTTTTAGAATTTCATGACAGAAAAAGTGAATACCGTATTTTACCCGACTCAGAAATAGAACCCGGAACCTCTTATGCAACAGTCGTACACTCCCACAGTTCTACCAATACTATCAAATATATGAAATCATCTACTAAATTTAAATATTTTAAAAATAAGCCTTTTTAAAGAACAACAATACGTATTCGAGTTTTGATACTTCACGAGAATAACCTAAACAGAACAACAATCGTTTTGAAAAACCGTTAAGCAAATGGGTTGTAACGATAGTTTGACTCTCGACACACCTGGTCGCTACATCGTGAATTTTTATCGATAGAAACTGATACAAGAGCCATTGAACGTAAAGAAGAGATATGTTCTAGTGTTACTTTGCTCGACATTGTTTAGACACACAGGCTCCACGTAGTGTGCGGTAAAAATAAGCTTATGTGCTATAGACTATCACTTATAATATTAGTAGGATTAAAGGTGTGGTACACACTACAATTAATCTGGTCATTTATGAAAAGTTTTTTATGATAATCTCCTAATACATTAGATCAAAGTCATCAGAAGCACATTCAGAAGTCCAAACATAAGCTTTGATGAAAATAGTCATCGATTTCCAAAATGGCGGCGTTTTTTTTATTGCCTAAATGGGGTAGACTAGCAGACGGCCCACCTGATGGTAAGTGGTTACCGCCGGTCATGGACGTTGGCAATGCTAGGGCGCAGCCAAGCCGCTGCCTACCTTGAGAGAATAGCTCTCTTTAAACCTCGTTAGAGGAAGGACATATCATAGCGGTCAGGAAACACCGCTGTAGGAAGTTCACCTCACATTCCCCTCCCAGCTCTGAAGCTGGCACGTACGTGGGGGGAATGATTGCTGAAACCTTACCGATCGATAAATAAATGATAAACTATTTGGTGATTCAAGATGTTTTATAACCCAATATATACATACTTGAATTTTATATGACAAGAAAAAATAGTACTTATAATATAACCCTCTCTTCAGTACAAATGGACTCGCGCCATATAGTGCCCAAAAATAAAGACCCGCTAACACATTTCGCACTTAGGTGTTCTAGTTGACAGGATGACTAAAACCCGCATGTATTATTCTTGTGGGACCCTAAATGGGATTCACAGTGTGTCTATACGCCCGTACTCTCGCTTTTATAAAGGCCGACGTCGAGGTACAAAATTCACTCACCCACAAAACTAAAATGTATTTTATATCTAGATTCCAGCCACAATTTCACGAGCGTGTTCTGGTTTGTTTTTATAGGATGAATATTTTAAAATAAATGATGATGTTTCACTTTAAAACACTGTTATTTTAATTACTTATTTCAATTGGTTTGACTTGTATACTTCATTCATATAGTTTGAATATAGGTAGCTATAGATACTATACTAACAGTAATTTTGCTTTAAAACTCGCTGGAGCAAAGATCGTGAAGACATAGTCGTGCTGGCGGCTTACTCTGAATTTCGACATTCGATTGGTCGGTTTTGATGTCGTTGTCAAATGTTTGAAAGTAACAGCGACCATATCTAAATTTCCTTACATTTGAAAACGACATCAAAACCGAAAAATCAAATGTCGAAATTCAGAATGCCCCTGGAATTTTTACGCAGAGTCATTTGAATTAGACCCGAATACTGTTAGGTAATTTAGTATTCTCTACAATTTCTAAGATAATTCCTCATCATTTCAACCCATAAACGTCCCATTGCTGGGCACGGGTCTCCTCCAAAGAATGTGGAGGGAATTTAGCACAGATATATATGGAATAGATCACGCAAGTGTATGTACTTCGCGTGTAAAATGTGTGTCCAATGGACATAGTTCATCGTCTTTTAATTCATTCCGCACTGGAACGTTCTCGATGCCTTACGTCGAACTAAAACTCAAAAATGCCTACTTGTGCCGTACTGAGCTGCAAAAACAGCACAAAAAAATTGGGACGAGGTAATGGAGACGTTTCCTTTCATCGGTAAGTCATTTTATTATTAAATTGTGTGTTTTTAATTGCAAACTCAATTATTTTACGTTTATTGTGGTTTTACAATGAAAACTAGGCGACTGAGAGCGTATAGCATATTTCGTAATTCATTGCCGCATTTAGTTACAAAGCTGTATTGTGTGGCATGTCTGTTAAACACGTAATGAATATTAAAATTATCGATATTTTCACCTGTCGTTGAGCTTCGTGGTACGGTCGCTTCTCTCATTTTTCTGTCAAATATAGCAAATAGTGTTGTATTGTACAGCGAGTTTTCGATTCTGATTGATTTTCAAAACAGATACATACCTACGATTGATGTATTGAAGAGCTTCTCAAGTGTTAAAGTAGAAGTGGATTGACTTTAGTAATCATGTCGGAACTACATATTAATGGTAATGTTAAAAGTGGGAGATCCGATTTAAAAGTAAGTAGTAAGAACCTCCTCGAATCTGTTCCTGTGTTTTGTTAGAATTTTAGGATTAATAAATGGTGTCATTGAAGAGAACTCATTTCAAGCTTTATACTTTTGGATCTTTATGCTTTATGCTTTTTTTCAATAATTATTAAAAATCTTTTTTATTTGTACAGAATATAGAACAAAATCTTACAGGACACGAACGTTTAACACGTAGTGCGCCAAAAAGATAATTAGATTAATCTTGCAAAAATCGATTACGGGATCGATTGGGACGAGGCTAAACGACGACTTTTTGTATCGTTTACGCGCGGATAGAGAGTTCCCATCACTAAATCGCTCGTGTGACGTCATAGTAGGTGGAAAAATAATGGCACGCTTGGTTTCTATACAGACGATGAGACTTGCGTGATCTATTCCATATATATCTGTGGAATTTAGCCTACTACACCACGCTGGCTAGACGGGTTGGTATAGGGTTTGTTTCGAATATTTCCTTTTCTTGCAGGGCTCTTGTCTGCATATGTTTACTCCCTTAGTCGCCTTGTACGACACCCACGGCTAACTCCTGCATAGTTGGTATTATGAGAAACATGACTCTTGCTGGTATAGTAATTTTATGTATGTTATATGCGCATCTTGTACCTACGTATTAATTAACTTTACATTTAAATTTTTTTATTATATATAATAGTTTGATTTTAATTAATGATTATATAATTTCTAGCATGATAGATTCAATAATATTGAGACGCTCGCTATACGATATAAATTTGTGTTTTAATTTATGTTTTTAATTTTTAATTTATATTTTTAATACAAATTTTAAATCTAATTCTATTTCAAATTTAATCTACCTATTTATTTATTTTAATTTTTTAAATTTATATGTTAATTATTAATTGTAATCGCATGTTTTTAATTTGATTTTAGATGTTTAATTAAGAAATAAAAGGCTTTTTTATTTTTATTTATTATATATGCGCATAAAGATGAAGCAACTGGTGAGCCTAGTTAGATATGCCTTCAATTCCCTAAAAATGTAACTTGCATATTGCATATAAATTATTTTTTTATGTTTTAAGCATTACCTAATATCTTTGGAGGAGACCAGTACCCAGCAGTGGAACGTTTATGGGTTGAAATTATGATGATGAATGATGATATCTGAATATATTATAAACGGTGCTGCTTCTGCTGTGCCAAATGAGGTCAGTATTTCGCAATTTCATCATTATCATCATAACTCATTAATGTCCCACTGCTGGGCTCGGGTCTCCTCTCCTCTTTTCTCCTTCCTAGAGAGCTGAGGGGGTTTAGCAAGTTACTTCATTTTAAACATGATTACTTAAAAATACATTACTCACATAAATTCAATATTGTTTTTAAAAATGGGCAAATAATCAATTTGAGTGTAACTAACGAGTAATCAAAAAACTAAAAGGTTCTGAATTACTTTGATCAACATTTTTATTACGATTTCACGTATAATTTGCTTCGTTGATCACGAATTTAATACTAAGAGAAACGTGTGTGTTCTAGCAATGTTTATTTGAAAAGCAATATTAAAGTTCTATTTACGAGAAAAATACATGTAAGTATTCTGTTTTATTAAAACATCTTTGACAAACAAGGGTAGACTGTTTGAAGTATCATCTGATGAAAATTTAAAAGGTTATATTAATATCATGTAAAAAATGAAGGTAGGTATATGAATTATATTTATTGGCTTTATTTGTTAAAGAAGTTATTATTGAAAACGAAATTAAAAACGTGACAAAAATTCAAGACCGATTGATTAGCAATCAATAAAAGCTTTACGGTGCGTGCGTCACGTAGGACAAATAACAAATGTGTTTTGAAGGTACTAATTCAACTTTCGTGATGGGCCTCAGCCTATTCCTAGGTGGAAAAAGGCGTAATACTATATTCTCTTATGTTACAATGTAGTGACGGACTAAGAATACATAATGTCACTACCCCATCTCAACTCGTGGGTGTCGTAAAAGGCGACTAAGGGAGTAATCTAGCACTGCAAGGAAAGGAAAATTCGAAAACAAACCCTATATCAATCTATCTGGCCAGCGTGGTAATAGTAGTCTAAATTCCCTCCACATTCTTTGGAGGAGACCCGTGCCAGCAGTGGGTTGTTTATGGGTTGAAATGATGATGATGATATATATCGGTACGGATATCTTAGAGCCTACTATGAATTTTGACATCCACTTAGTCGGAGTTGATATTGCTTCAAATGTTTGAAACTGACATTTTACATATTTTCGATTCTTAGATTAATTTGACATTGAGATATCGAGATTCAAATTAAACTCTCTTGACGCTTCCACTAAACACAAAAAGTTTATCTTTACTATTAGATCAGAGACATAGAGATCGTTTTCACGATCCTTAGGCACAACAAAGAGATTCTCATTGTTACCGTTAACTCATAAAATGTTCTCGGAATAGAAATTCATTAGTTTCAGAACAAAGACACAAATAAAGGTTTAAGGGGGGGTTTTACAGGCATTTAATGTAATTATTCCTTTCACCTTCGCAAAGTAAAGTAGACAACTTAAAGATGTTCTTTTTATTTTTTTACTGAAGAAGACTTATTTACATACGTAATAATTTAACTTATGTTGTTTGTGGAAAATACCCTACTGTAAAGAAAAATATATACTTACATACTACATGCATAGTAGCGATATATATTTTTTGGTATGAATATAAAAATAAATTAATATTTCTGCTTTGAATAAACGTGTTTTCATTCATCCAATCATAATTTTTCATTTTATTCTGACTGCTATAATTACAGTATTTCAATTTATTAATCCTGTATTCAATTTAATCTAAAATAAAATAAATCTAAAGAAACAAGTGGAAAGAAACCGAAACAAGTGGAAAGCTTTAGAGGAGGCCTTTGTCGAAAGACAAGCTGTTAAGAGGAGAGACCAACCGATTGCCGAGAAAACGAATTAGCTTAAGTTTTATTTTCTTACCTCTATTTTTAAGATTAATTATACAAGCAACGTTTGTTAAATATGTACAGATTAACAGCAATAAAGGCTTATTTTATTTTATTTATTTTATTTTATTCAATCTAACACGGATTGACGTCATTCAATAACATTTGTCTGGATCGGACTGTTTTGCTACATAAAATACAATTACTGACTTGTGTCCACATGTTTTGCATCAACACAAAAACCTTAAACAGAGCAAAGAAAACATATACAGGCATGAACAAAGTCCCTAAGGGTTGTATTTCTAAGATAGAAAGTTTTATTTGGATTAAACGACGTCCGTCACGGTGTGTAGTTGTACGTCGGGGTTTTTCATAGAATGCATCACAATTTGTCATCTCCGGAGGGCAAATATTAGCATAACAAAAGATCCGGAACCGTCAGTTTCCCCACCATTTAATTCCGTCCAATAGACATTTGTTAGACTCAACTCAGGCCAACTACCTTTGTTACTCGAAGCGAACAGCACTGAAGTACTTTAAAAGTTCGCAACTAAAGTTCCGGTGAATAAATACCCCAAGTTCGGTTGCTTAGAGATACTAAAGATGTTAGTAAGTACATTCGTAGACATTAGTGGTTAGTTTATGTAAAATGGCCTGAAATATTTAGTAGGTGTATTAAGTTGGAAGTTTAACACAAGTTCGAATATTACTCGTAAATCAAGTAATGTGTTAAGCCGACCACTGTGTTTCCTGAGAGGCCGTTGAAATGGGTATTTACTGTATAAATACGGGTAGGTTTTCATTGTACAGTCGTGTACATTATAATTAATATTATTTTGTACTTACAGTGAAGCTCTTGGTTTCGTACATATAAATGCAAAATAAATATTTAAATGATGTTGTGGAAATTTAAATGCATTTATTCTCCATTATTATTGTTGCAGATACGAATTGGGTTACGTTTTTAATTTATGCTGCTACTTAATATGTAGTTTCACTCAAAATAACAAGATAAACGACGCATGGGCAATTACATGCCGTAAGCCAAACACAAGTCGGCAAACTTTACATACGTTTAACTACTCGTAGGAAACAGGATTAATGTTAATAATAAAGTTAAATATGAAAGGCAATTACGAATATATGGACGAGTGTTTTCTGCCATAATTGGTGGTGACTGAGTGTCAGCGCAATTATGTAGTTTTTTTTTTCAGATAAAGTAATTGTGCATGGAACCCTTTAGACAGTAAGTTCTATCATATTTTATACTTGTCTAGGGTTGTCGATATATTTTTTATAATAATAATATAATATTAGGACTTTCACACATTGCACCATCTAGTCCCAAACTAAGCTAATGCTTGTAATATGAATACTGATAAAATACTCACATAACTTTTTTTTTTCATAAATATATACTTAATATAGATACTTACACCCAGAAACGAACAAATAATTGTGCTCATCATACAAAGATTTGTAATGGGTGGGAATCGACCCACACGACCTCTATTTCAGCAGTCAGGCTCACTTACCACTGAGCCATGAAGGCTTTGCTTTGTACTACATCTATGTAATTGTTGGTTAAATAAATAAATAATAAAACTTATTATGAATAAAAAATCATAAAAAATTAAATGAAACAAAAACTAATTAATATACATTTTACCTCAGATCAAAATAAAAGTCAGCTGTGAATCAGCTGTATGTTAATACTAGTGACATAAATAACATTACGCCTTTTACCCATAGAGATAGACAGAGGTTAATTATGCATACATTTTACCACTGAAAAATGAATGGAAATTGCGTTTTATTTCATATTTTCCTCAGTCCATGTGAATCGCGGATTATTATTTCACATTTTTAATCTGACAGATCGACTTTTCAATATTCACTATCACAGTGAAAAAAGCGTAAAATATGAGAGCGTAATCCGGTGAAAGAAAATATCTATCATATTTATGTGTAATACCGTACAGAATTATTTGATGTGGGCTTTTTTTTTATATGAGTTTGGTTAGTTTTAGTATAGTAATCATAATATAGTAAATGTTAAAATTGAATTGGTTACAAAATATCTCTTCTCGTCTCTTCTCTTCTCATCTCGCCTCATCTGATGTCGTGACATTTTATCTCATCTCGCCTCATTACGTCTTATCTCGCCTCTTTTCGTCCATTCTCGTCTCGTTTCGAATTCGTTTTTAGTAAAAATATATAAAATGATAACCCAAATAAATAAGATACGTTTGTTCAAGACTACTTGAGTGCTTGCTCAGCACTTTTTTTTCACAACTCTTTACAACACTTGAATTTATTAGTTTAATATCTTTTGAGTACTCAGCTCCACAAAGACTCTAATGTTATTTGTACACAAGTTTGTTCGTTTGTTAAGGATTCAGTCAACTACTTAGTGTTCTACTTAAACATAACAACTATGTGGGTAGTTACAGAGGGATTTAAACGTCGTCTGCAGACAGTTGGCGGGAAAAGGTTCTTCTGCTATAGCTTTTAATAGAAATATAGAAATGTCTTGTTAAATAGCACACCAATGTTGCCCAACTATATAGTTAAGTTAAAAAAGTTAAGATTTGCGTACTTTTTTTTATTTTTTCTTTTGCCTATTCTTACTGTTATCAAACCTTGATAAGCGTGTTTTTATAAAACTGTTTTGAAGTTAAATATGTTCAAGTGTAGTAATAAAAGATTTAAAAATGACGTGAATTTCATTTATTTCGACCCATAGGTTTAGTTTAGCCATTTCTTGAATAAGTTATTTAACGAATTAGTATTCCACGAATAATCTATTGTAGAATTAAGCATTCTACAATTTATTCTATCGGTATCCGGTGGCTCGCTAATTAGGTGTAATTTCTCCACTAAACGAAGTTAGGCGGTTTATATTTTTATGCTAGTAGGAACACAGCACTGTTTTCAAAGAAATAATATATTTTCTATTTTAATTGAACTTATTGAATTCCGCACACTTAAACGCTCCAACTGTGCTAGAGAAGGCAAACTCTAAACAAAACCCTTTACCAACCCGTCTGGCCAGCGTCGTAACAGTAGGCTAACTACCAGCTATTTAGTTGAAGCCTATGTTTAGCAATGGACGTCAATGAACTGATGTGATGATGATGATGATACACCATTTTATCCTTTTAAAGACTTACAGGTGATTAATTCAATTTAACTATCTATATGAGAGTCTTAAATCATTCATCAATCAATCAGAGTTTTAAATCATTTGTCGATTGGCTTCAACTGGTGTCTTAGGCCACAGCTCCAAACATATATTCTGCTTAAAAATGATAACAATTCGCTGTCAAACTGTAATTTAAATAAGCACAGGTAAGAACACTGAAGTTGATATCAAATAATTCAGCTGAACAATTCCCTCAACAAATTTTGACGAGAATTCAAAGTAAACACTTGGTAGCCACATTTATCGGACTCAAACCTCATAACTTTGTACTATAGAACAATGGTTCATTGATATACAGTTGTGGATATTCTACTTAGTTTGTTGACAACAACATTGTTTGTAAGAATAAGGTTTGTTGATGCTGTACAAACATAAGCATAATAATGCAAATTGAGTCTTAATATTTTTGTCTTACTACTTACTACCAAGAAACGTCCCACATCTGATCACGGGTCCCCTCAAAAGATTGCAGAGGAAAATGTGTAATTTCTCCACTAAACGAAATTAGCAGTTTATATTTTTATGCTAGAAGGAACACAGCACTATTTTTAAAGAAGTAATAAAAAAAAATATTATTGTAATTATTTCTTTATTGTGTTGAATTGTGTCCGAGTAAATGACAATCATTGACATCTTCATCATTCAATTCAGTGGACGTCATTGGGCTGATATAATATGATGAAATGACAATAGGCTTGTACCCTATTATATTGGGCACCAAACATAGTAATCTGTTCCTCTTCAGGGAAAAAAGCGTGATGCTGTGTTAATCTTTAATTATATTATATGAAGCTAATGCGTATATTTTTTTTCTATCTCAAGGTGCGCCATATGCGGCCGATTGCCAGTTGAGATTCGGGTCGGTTTTTCTCTCGAATGATGCGTAATTGATTATATTTTTTCCAGGATCGTTTCTTGACAACGACTGACAAGAAAAAAATACACAATCTACTTGAAGAAACATGATGAATGAATTGAACGTTTTACGCTTTTCGGACTATTAACAAAACTGATTTCACACTTGTTGTGAGTTAATTTAAATTAACATTTTTAATTTGCAAAACCATGATCATATTAAGTAATTAGAACTTTAATATATTATATCTAGTTTTTTTTAATATTATCTGTAAATATTTGTCATTTATAATGCTAGTAGCCAACTTGTGAACATTTGAAATTTAGTATTTCCTTGAAAGTTATTTTCTTACACACTTTCAAACATCTTCATCAAAACTTTTTAGTAAGAGTTCCTCATGCTAAATTCCATTACCATAAAAGTGAGTGGTTATAAACTTGAAACTTAGATAGTAATTATATATTAATGCTGTCCATTAACTCTTTCGAAATAAGTAAAAACTGTTTCTTTCCTCATGATTGTTTAAGTGATTCTCGATCAGACTAAAACATTGTAAAGTCGCTTAAACCAAAGTTTAAAGGTTGTTTATTGTTACCGCGAAGTGCTTTAACTACATAATAGGAAACGCTTTAAGCTGCAGCAGTGTTAATTATTGCAGTATTCTGTTCAGTAAAAGCATGTGTTGATGGAATAATAGTGTCGGCTGTATCTAATCCGTGATCGTTAGTAATTTGAATTCGACAAAATTAGTTATTAAAGAAAAATTGTTTATTACTTTTATAGCAAGCCTATAATTAATAATTATTAAACAAATGATATAACAAAAATAGTAGAAAAAGATTAAAATATTTTACAATAGCTGGTTTGTCTGGTTTAAGGTCAAAGGAACGCGGTGACAATAAATATACAATTAAACGTGTTACATAGTAATACAGTTTCGAAATATATTTTAACCGAACATGATATCATCATCATCATATGAGCCCAATGACGTCCACTGCTGGTCATTAATGCTGAATATAATTATTTTGTATTATAATTATTATGGTTCTCGAGTGGCGGCCACGTAAGGCGCAGCGTGGGACGGCCCCCCACCAGATGGACCGACGACCTGGTCAGGGTGGCGGGTGGCCGTTGGTTGCAGGCGGCACAGTACCGTTCGCAGTGGCGTAAATTAGGTGAGGCCTATGTTCAGCAGTGGACGTCGTTGGGCTGATATGATGATGATGATGATGATGATGATATTATTATGGATACAATTCCAACATATTTCTTATATAAATATAAGTGTTATTTACCAAACCTGTCACTGGTTTTGATAAATTTAATAATGCAATATTATAATTTGTGTTTAAATTTATTTTTAATTATGTGTAGGTAAATATTTAAAAAAAATACTTAGGTAAACATAAAATATATTTGTATTAGTAAAATTAAATTATTTATCATTTTTTGTTTGTGTGTTCTTTCCATAACTTGAGTCAAAATTTAAAGGTGAAATGATTCATTTCAAAACTGAAATCAGTATTTTGTAATCATTAAATTTTAATAATAGTTTTTTATAGAATTTCAAGCAGTTATCACCTTAATTTATAAAGCATTAGTTAGCAACCAAAGCTTTATTCGATAGTATCCATTTAGTAACAAAGTAGTAGTTTAAAGTTAAAACTTATTAGATAAAATTTTGTTTGTAAATCAATACGTACCTTCATATTTTTGTATGTAAGTTGTTGCTGCATTCCGATCTGAAACAAATAAATGAAACATTTAGCTAATTTCACAAGACTTAATACTAGCTGACTCGGTGAACTTTATACCTCAAAATCGATAGATGTTGTGTTAAAGGATTTGGTTTCTTTGTCAATTTCTTGCTTTTTCTAATTTGCGAAGAAACTTTTCTAGGCCGAGATTTCATTGAAACTAGCCTCTTTTTTCTTTCAGTTCTTAAAATAACACAAAAAACCTGTTCCAAACAAACAATTTTTTTTCTGATGTTTTAATTAATTAATAAATTTTTACATTTACACATAATTATTGTTACAATTTTTTTTTAATAATGTTATGTTTTAAAACATGTTTTTTGTTTGGTTTATGTACTTCATTTTGTATCATTATTCTTTGATGTGTCTTTAGAAATGTTGTGTGAAAACTAATAAAGATCTTTTCTTTCTTTCTTCTTCCTTCTTTTTAATTATTATTCTATTTTACAGGGCACATACAAATTCAAAAAATCTAAAATTATTTTTGAGTTTATAAATGGTCTAACTAACTAAATTTTGATTTGATAGGAGAACATATGGCGATAGCATTTTCCCAGTTACATAATCACAATTTCACTGATCAAACATAATATTATGCTTTGAATTTTAGCTACAATAATATTCATGAATACAGTCATCGTTCATGAATATTAAATACTTTTGTCACATTGACGTTACGTTCAACTCAATCTGTGAGTCGTTTAGCGTGTTTAGTTAAGGAATATTCGCTGTTTTAAGAGAAAATAATCCCGGAACAATATTGTTGAATTCGGAGAACTTCAAATGTATCTATTACCTCGATGTTCCAACTGATATTTTGATATATATGGCGTTGAAGATTGTCAGTCAGTGAGGCCTAGACTTTGCCAAATTGGTGACATGCCAAGAAGAGGAGATATTTCTTGAAAACTATCAATTTGCAAAATATTGTAAAATATGCATTGCTCATCGTACGTCTATTTATCTCCGCTATAATCTATATCTATAGTAATATTATAAAGAGAAGATTTGTATTTTTGTATGTAACGAATAAACTTAAAAACTACACGACCATTTCATAAATACATTATCACAGAGTAATATAGGCTATATAACACCACGCTACGGCCAATAGGAACTGAGCAGTGGCCAAATAAAGAACGATGGGAACGAAGCCCCGGACGACTTCTAGTAAGTTATAATTTGCTTTAGTGTTAATAAGTCAGATTCGTTTTTATCTCTAAAATCGGTTTAAAGAACTTTATTTTCATTCAGATATTTGTCACTTACATGAAAATAACAAAATTTAATATAAAATAAAACATTAACCCAGTGCGGGTAGTAGTTAAAAAAGTTAACAACAGAAAAGACTATTTCATTTAACCATACAATAAGTGTTTGCTTCACATTCCTAGAGTTTTGTTGTGGTCCAAGTTACAATCTTATTAAGTGTTTGAAGGCATAATTATAATATACAATAATAAATTATTTTCTGTTATTGTTTATTAGAATAGTTATCAATAATTTAATATGACTACAAAAAATAATATTATTATTACTAAAAATTATTGTTAATAATAATTTTTGTATTATTTTTTTCTCTTTTTTTGATTAAATAATTTTTGTTAATAATTATATTTGTAAATTAATACTGTATTAAAATTACATAAGTTACCAATTAAAATTAATATTTAAAACTTAACAACATGTTTATAACATAATAATAAATCTTATAGACTACTTTCTTAAACTGATTAATTACCTGAAATAGCTACTTCAAATTAGTAACTGCCGTACTCAGAGACGTTACTTAATTTAAAATTTTATTTAGTAAAAACGTGTAATACTTAAGTCTATACGCCTAAAGACGATTATTCAATGAAAAAAAATGTGTTAATGACAGATTACTGCTAATATTGACGTCTCTGAGTGTGGCAGTAAGACAAGTAAATTTTAAAGTAGCTACCACGAAAACAGTTGTCGATAGAAGTAGCGAAGTTCGAATATCAAACAAAAGTACTCAAACTGAAAAGTGATAAAAGCTGATCTATGGCTGGAAACATAAAACAGATAGTCCGTGATTTCCCCAAGTTTCAGAACTTAATTTGGATACTAATCTTAGTCAAATTTCAAATGGTTGGCTATTATATAGGTTTAAAGTCTATCTTATTAGTAATTTAGTGACGTTTAGACTTTACATCTATAATTAAATTTTATAATTTAGAATTTCACAAATATACTTCGATCTAATAATAATAATAATATTCTACCACATTCACACAGCGCCATCTAGTCCCAAAGTAAGCAATTATATTTGCTTGTGTTATGGGTACTAAACAACTGATATACTAATTAAATACATTTTTTTTTTGTAAATACATACATATTATAGATAAATTACACCCAGACACAGAACAAATCTTTATGCTCATCACACAAAGATTTGTCCTGGGTGGGGATCGAAACACGACCTCCGGCTTAGCAGTCAGGGTCACTAACCACTAGACCAACAGGCCAGTCAAGATCTAAGGATTAGAAGATTTATTTTTATATATGTTAAAATGTTTGGAGTTTTTCTCCTACGGCTAGACTTAAACCCGCGTCCATGGTATTTCGTTCCAGTGGAAAGAAATTGTTGGTTTGAGCACTGGATTCTCTTCTAATTGAGCTATGTAGGTGCTGAGAGCCCTTATTCGCTTTAGAACAGATTCGCTCTGAAGGTCAAATTTATGCATGTTGTTTACTTGCTGATCTCAAAGTGACGGGTACTAATTTCAATTGTGCTTGATATTTTTCTTGCTATAGAATGAGCCTACGTTAGCCTTTGAATTTATCAAGTCGCCTAGAAGGTTTCCCACTTAACTTAAAGTTGATAACCGGGACCAACGGCATTACGTGCCTTCCGAAGCACGAAGATGCTCGAGAATGAAATTGCCATAAACGGTCACCCATCATGGACTGACCTTGCCGACCGTTGCTTAATCCCGTTGATCGTAATGAAGATATCAGTATCGCAATGCTACGAGCTTGATTTGAATAACTCGTAGACACCAGAGAACGTTTTATTGGTATATCACATACAGAAGAAAACGGTCATATTATTATTTCTGCATAAGTGTTGTTGGTATTAAAATCAGTTCAACCCATAAACGTCCCACTACTGGGCATATTTCTCTTTCAATTTGGAGGGTATTTAGCCTACTAAATAAACGGGTTTGTTTAGGGCTTTGTTTTGAATTTTCCTTTTCTCGTAGTGTTCTTGTCTGCTAAGGTTATGCCTTATCGCCTTGTACGACACCCACGGGTTGAAATGGGGTAGTGACATTATGTATTCTTAATTCGTCACTACACGAACTACGCTGTTGGTATAGCACTGCAATATACGTATATAAATAAACCAAGAGAAGCGACACTTTATACACGAACATAATACTTTCGCTAACATAATACCTGTCTTACATTCCAAGCCATAACTGTTTCAACCTTCATAAATAATTGTCACTGAAGTGGATTTCGGACCACATATTGCAGTAATATTGCTCAACACAATGTTCCGTAGTAAACAAGTTACCTTAAATATCCATCTTGAGGCTTAAGGCATCTCATTAATCGGCAGCCTTTGACCGACGTGAGAAGTTTGGATTGGGGACAGACATTATCTATTCTAACATACTATTCATCTTAATGGATGTTCCTAAATTGTTACAGCGTAGTTTAAAATAGATTTGTATAGAAGACGTCTTAGTAGGCGTCTTAATTGTTTAAAGCACTAAAGAGCTGGACTTTATCAAAGCGAAGATGATACCAACAGATGTGAAGTGATGTTATTATGTGACCTTAATACTATTGTTCAGACTATGAGTATTTTGTAGCCGTTCTTGGTATAGTTTAGTCCTTTCTGATGCATTAATTAAAACAAAGAAATTTATTAAATAAAATATTTACACATAACTTAAAAACATACACAGCTAACCTATTAAAAGAAAAAAGAACCAGATACTCTATTTACAGGGAATTCCTATAAATAGAATATCTGATTAAGATCAGAATGCATTAATTGTTTTAGTAAGTTATCTTTTCGTAAAAAAAGAGTCACCAAAATATTATAACGTAAGCGTAGCAACCCTATCCTTAAGTAATTTTCAGACTATAAACAACAGGTTATGAAATTTTTTAGTACAGATTTCGATATCGTTATCAAATTAAAAAAAAAATCGTGTTCATCATCATATCAACCATAAAGACGTACACGCTTGGACATAGGTCTCCCAAAGGATTAAACATTCTATAAAGGCGCTGAAATTTCCAACACTTCACAACCATAACAAATTCTGTAAGAATTCCGCGTAATTCTGCAAATAAATAATAAAACTATTTAAACGTTTTCCTGAAAGAAACAGAACAACCTCAAGTAACTAAAACCATAGTCCAGTGTAACTGATGAGGCACATAAACAAAGTATCTCCAAGACATTGACACCATACGGTCTTAATGGAAACCCATAAGAGCCCATTTCATGCCGCAACAAGGTGTACTTGATAGCCCGGAAAGGGAGAACAAAAGATTCCCGAGCCGAACTGAGGGTGCAACTCAATCTGGTCTGAGAACCATAAAATTGCTTTTACTACCGCAGTTTATATTATTATAAATCAGAGTGATATGTTTTGTTCTTACAACTTATATTTGTGTGAATGTTGGCATATTTAAGAGTTCGATAGCGTATATGAATGGGACAGCTCTGAAAATTAGGACACTTTTGAACTCAGATTCGAAATGAAATAAATGTCAAGTGATCTAAACAATGTCTTTTTATTACCCGACTGTCGGGACGGGTATTGTTTTTCGCGCGTATCTTGTATGCTTGTAAATTTCTTTATTCCCACGAATCTTCCAAACGGCTGGATGGATTTTGACAATTAGGGTATCGTTAGATTCGTCTAGAAAACCCAAGTGTCTTTAGATAGGTTTTAAGAATAAAAAGACTTAAACAGCGGGCTTTTGACGCCAAATTGTATGAAGTTCAATTTTTTTTTTAACCAAACCTATCGTGTAGAGTATTAAAATAAAGGGAATCAAAAGGAGATTACCAATATACATATGTTATTATTTAAATTTAATCAGGTATAATAATATTACAATAATTTTACGGTCTTTTTAGTGCGTTGCTCTCTGTTGATTGTTTGCAGTCGGGTCATTAAATTTTTTTAATTATATTTACTTGTTTGTTTTAACCGTTTAAATACCCGTTGTTTGATAATAAGTAAAAACTGTTTTAATTATCCTGATTAGATTCACAGAAAATCTTTTAAACTTGCGAAGTGACTGGCCAAGGCGTTATAAAAAGATGTCGATTTAAAAAAAATGGGATAGGTTATTAAATTCAGAGGCTGAGTGAAGGCAATATCGGAAAGTCATTAATAACGTTACAGGGTGCGCCTAATTTCACCGTGACTCGGGCATATTTACCTAAATGGAGAATTTTTGTAGAATCCAGAGAAAATGTTTTCATTTTAAAAATTTAAATTGTATTTGTGATATTAGTGATAGTGATTGAAG
Organism: Laspeyria flexula; assembly: GCA_905147015.1. Classification (NCBI taxonomy): domain Eukaryota; kingdom Metazoa; phylum Arthropoda; class Insecta; order Lepidoptera; family Erebidae; genus Laspeyria; species Laspeyria flexula. Next base: position 11,709,301 of record LR989960.1, on the reverse strand, counting down.
AAAGCAGACCTACTAAAATATTATATTCATTTGAGTGATTGTCTGTTTTACTTTCAGCCCACTTCACTCCAGAGAAAAAAAAAGAAATAAAAAATAAAAAGATACAACAAAAATGGATGTGTGAATGGATAAGTGGTGGCTGAATGGATAAGGAACCAGCGTGCAAATCACGCGGTCCAAGTTCGATCCCGACCGGCAGTACCAATGTGAATTCCACTTTGTGCAATTTATATGTACTAGTCAAGTGACTTACCATCTGCTAACGGTGAAGGAAAACATCGTGAGGAAACCCACATACCCTTGAAGAAATGCTAAGAGTGACTGATCCACCAACCCGCACTAGGCCAGTGTGAGTGGATTATGGCCTAAACCCTCTCAGCTCTCTTGTTAGAGGAGAGAAGACCTGGGCCCAGCAGTGGGACTTAATGGGTTGCTGATGATGATGATGATGACAACAAAAAAACTTATTTTATTGAAGCAGAATTATTATATTAGAAAACAATTACAAAAAATTCTAAATTCAAATGAGTTGTACCTTTACGTACGATACGCTATCAGTATACAATAAAAAGATACATTTTAAATACATATTGGACAAATAGCTGATACGTATAAATGGTTTATCCCTAGAGAACTCTTTGTACTGCCGTTTTGCAGACAAGCCGGAATACCTTCAGGTATTCAGCTGTATTCGTTCAATTTGAGGTAATCGTTACTGATACCAGAAATACCGCAATAAATCAGTACAACAGAAAAAGCACTTTACCGTCTCAACTTTAAGATAGTTTTTTAAATAACATGCAATGATTATATTACAAAAAACTATCTTGAAATTGAGACTGTAAAGGTATGCTTTGATTTTATTAATTTTACTACTCTGTCACATGATTTTACATCGTATTCCTTATAGAATTAGGCGTAAAATTACTTGCTACTTCACTATATTCATTACTATCTAATGATGTTGTCTGATTATATCTCGTTTATTATTGAAGAGCTTAAATTACCAACAAACTTCTAAGTCAGATATCTCCGGAGTAAAGTCATATTGAAATACAGTGAAAATTGGAATACTAAATGTAATTCATATTGGATTCAGTACCTAAGTAATGTTTAATTAGATTTTTCGAAGTAGTAGGTAGTCTTGTAGTTTCTGTAGTAGACCAAGACCAAGCTTTCTTGAATGAATTCATAATTGGTTTATTTGCAATTTTATAGTTGGCATACATAATAATATGTATGACAACTATAAAAAAACATAAATACCCTTAATTGTATAAAATGTTTGCCACTCAAGCTAGGTAATCTAAGCAAGAAAAAAAATCGAATTTTCCATTAAAATACGAGTCATATAAATACGAAAATTTAATTTATGTAAACAATTGCTAAAAAGGCTTTTTTTTTCAACCCATTACTGAATAGAACACTAAGTATATAACCCGGATACTATAGTTATGGCTATAGTATTTTTTTCTGTTCTTATACTAAAACAAATGTATTTACGGTCCACTATTCTATTTTTATATCATAACAGTTTAGTAAACACACGAACAGTTGGCGCAAAGAAGTTTCGTGGCTAACGACAATTTCATTACAATTTTGGCGTGTAAGTTGCCATAGCGAGGATTATTGTTTTTGTACCACGTCCACTGCTTCTTATGAGCTGAAAGAGTTAAATAATACAGAACACATGGTGCAATAGTTTGAACGCTTACGATATTCTCAACACTTCTGGTTTCAGTCGAATCCTTTTTTTATAGCAAAGGTATCGAATTGGTGTTAAATTTAATCGGCGAAACGGACAGGGTGCGTCTAAGTATTGGTGTTAGCATCTTATAATATCGACATAGACAAAATAATATTTTTCTATAGAGTTTGACAGCTCTTCTGTTCGCGTCTGTGCTGCCACGTTAATATAAATGAGTTTGTAATTATTGTTTGATACGGCACGTGTCTGTTACGGCACGTGTCTGACACGATGTCTTTGGATATAAACGCAGTTTAAGGCGAAACTAAGAAACACACATTTAAATATTTTATTTAAAAATTACATTCTTAAAACATTCATCTAAGAAAAAGAAAATTATACGTTCATGAACATTTTTCTACTTACTAGTAGAAATACAACAAGTAATGTAGGAGTACATGATATACCGTTGTACATACCTATCTTGATTACACTTCATCTTCATCCATATTATTAAAGGTTATTAAACCGGGGATTACTTTTCTGTACGAGAAAATGCACGACCGAAACACGTCGTATCACATTTTCATTTATTCGTATTATACCTATCGGAGAAAATTACAAAATGGATAGGCAGGTCCCTTTCACCGGCGGCTAACTGATGAAGATCGACAGGAAATCGGATCTGTCAGCCTGTTCGATAATGTTATTTTTTATTATTCGTGGATTTAGGCTTTCAGGTAATTATTTTTTTGCGTTTTATTGAAATTGAAAATTGATTTTATACAGCTATTTTTTGTTTCATGCTTGCTTTACATTAAAACCTTTTCGGCAGCAGTGCTAACATTTATTATTTTTACCATACCAGATGAATTTTTATTTTTACTGCAATTATAATTAATGCAAAAGTTCGTAAATATGTTTGATACATAAACTACTAAATAGATGATTGATGAAACTTTACACTACGTATTACTCGTTTAAGTTTCGTTTAGTCGACCTGGGACATGCTATTTCAGACAAAATATATAGAATTTGACAATTCTTGTCAGTCCGCTTCTATGCGGCCACGTTACAATTTGGTTAGTGAAAACTTTATAGAAGTATATTTTTTGTTTAATACGGCACGTGTCTGAAACGTCCCGTGCCTGAAGTTAAAAACGCAGCTTTCGTCAGAATAATACATTCGATTATTTCTCATGATTTGAAAGTAGCCGAGGGTAGAAACTTAATAACATAATGCAAGTGAGCACTCAATTCACGACTCCCCATCAACTTCAAAGTCGGCCAATCGTCTAATCTGCGTCTTACAGAGGGTCGAAGTATTTGCGAACCAGTACCACTTATGTTGACACGCCGTCCGCTATCAAGAACTTAGAATGGCATATCGGCGAGTAACTAAGTCATTTTCACATAGATTACAACGTATTCGCGTGTTCCTTTTAGCGTTTTATGTAAAGTAGGATGTTAGGCAAATTGGTTTGGACTAAATTTGCTTGTAAACTGGGACATAGGTATAACAGGTAGCTATATTGATATGACTTTGCTTTTTTACCCGACTGCCAAACAGTAGGGTAATGTTCTTCGCGCGTATGTATGTATGTATGTATATATGTATGTATGTATGTATATGGGCATGTCTGTTCCATTGTAACCTTCTGTAGCCTGAACGGCTTGGCTGATTTTAAAGTGTGAGGTGTCATTAGATTTGTATTTTTGCCCCGAGTGTCATAGACTTATGTTACGTCAGCAAAAAATCAATATGGCGGACGTAAACAGTCAAAACAGACGATTTAGGTGCTATCGCAATATGGGTATTAGATGAAAGCTAATTAATAACCTAATTCAATTATCTTTGCACTAACTATTGCCTGTGGCTCATCTTGTCTCTTGTGACCTAAATAGCTTGACCGATTTTGAAGTGCAAGGTGTTGATATATGCGTATTCATCACCAAATCTCTAAATATACCTAAGCCTATAGACCATTTACCAGTACCATTCGAAGGCAGTCGGGTTTTTTTTTCTTTTTCATCATCATCATATCAGTCCAATGACGCCCACTGACACACACATCTTTAGAATTTTTTCTGGCGTAGGTATGTGGGTTTACTCAAGACATTTTGCTTCACTGTTAGCAGATGATAAGTCACTTGACTAGTACATATCAATTCCACAAAATGAAATCCACATTGGTACTGGCCGGTCAGAATGGAACTCAGACCGTATGATTTGCATGCCCATCACTTATCCATTCAGCCGTCATCGCTTCAAGCAATCCACGGGACCGCTTATTGAGATATTTTCCCCGAGATTTCAGACTGAAATCAAGTAGCCTTATCGTATTTTGATATATCAATTCTTTCAATAATAAAACGCATAAGCCCTTGGTTCATTTAAAAGTGAAAGAAAGACAAATACACTTTCACATACAACATATTAACAAAATGCTCTGATATTCTATATCGCTAATCCAATTTAAATGGACACAGTTACTAGCCGACAAACGCGAGCAGGAGCTCAAATGAATTTACAGTAAATCATGTGTTACTTTTAACGTCGGCTTCAAAATAAATGGCAGGATATAACAATCAATTCTAAACAACAACGATGCGACGAATAAATTCACAAGCTCGATAACAAATATAACGAGTGAAGTTTGGGAAATGGATACTCTAGAAACAGTAGTGTAGTGAATTTTAGCTCTAAAGGACTCCACAATCACGAAATGTCGGAGAATGGAATATATCTGATATCTGTGATAGGTGATATTTATCAGTTTCATATTCTAAATAATGAATCTAGAATAGGTAAACTACATTCTGTGCGGCGTTCAGTTACCGTGGGATTATTGAAACATTACGTTTCAATGATCCCAATTTAAGCTTAATTAATTTTTTTATATAACTTTATTGCACAAAATTTGTGTACAAAAGGCGGGTTTAATGCTAAAAGCATTTTCTACCAGCCAACCTTGGGGTGATGCAGAGATGAGAATGTCGCTGACATGTTAAAATGTATTTATAAGTTTTTATAACAGAAACAAAATAAGTATTAAGAACACCTTTTTCTCAAAAAAATAAAAAGGTACTATTTTTTGTCTTTTTTTATTATATTTGATGATTCTGACGAATTTACTTTATGGGTAACGCCATGCAGCAACTGCGAAAAAAGACCACTACCTAGTTATACGACCTACTGGTTAGTCTTATAATAAATATGAATCACAAACCTCTATGAATTCGCCGCATCATACAACTTATGGAGATTGCTAACAAGCGGTCCCTAATTTTGTAATATAATTTCTGAACTAGGCCTAGTACACATGGCATAAACTGCACCGAAATTTATTACACTGTATGCTCACGCAATAGAGATATTATTTACTAGTATACACAGATATTTGAAAATAGAATGATATGAGAAAATAGCTCGAGAATAGCTCTCCAGAAAACATTCATGGCATGTATGTCATTCCATGACGTCATAAGAAACTTCTCAATTTGTTTAATAGTAGGTAGGTGGACCTACAAGGTCACGGTCGCCTGTCACAATTGCCTATCACTCTCGGCGCCAATATCAAAATGCTACCTCTGTTATCCTGGTAAGTAAGGATGGGATAGTTCGTAGATATTCATCCATAGAGATTAAATATGCTAATTTAACTGTAACTTGTCAATTCTAGGAAAACTTTGGAACAGTCTGGTTTACAGAGTTTGTTAAAGATGTGTAACTTTAGATTCGTGAACGTAAATTACCATGTTTCATCCCTAAATTGTATATTAAGTAATTTATTAACTCAACCTAGCTTCTTTAAACTATTTTCTTCTACTTGCACCTACTATGCTCTTCTTCGCATCACCCTAAGGTTGGCAGACAATGCCTTTGGCATTATCCCACCTTTTTACTTTATGGTGCATAATGTTTAAATAAATATATAAATTGTTGTCAAAATAACCATAAATATATTTTAAGACTTCTTAATTTTGTATTCTTTATAAAGTTTTCTTATTTCAAAATATCGGACTTTGGATGAAAATATCAAAAAGATGCTTGTCATTTGTAAATGTAACCTAATTCCAATTACGTAAGATATAAATTTTCAAATAAATGCACATCAACTCATGACTTTTTTCCAACAAAAAGCACGATAAATTTCCATAAAGTAAATAAAATTTGTCACGAAATCTTTCCATTCCATTAGTCTAATCATATTATTCCAGCATTTTCTCTTCCAAAAGTCAAATGAAATAAGTATGAAATTACCATTCAAGTTACACGACTATTCGATGTACTACTAACTGTATTAAATTAATGCCATTACCAAGAGTTCCCTGTTAAGAAAGTCATGAACCAGATTAGGTTAGGGCCTCACGGGGTGATTAAAAGGGACCTCTGTGTTAAAGCGCCTTGATTAGATTGTAATATAGAATGGCTATTCATTTGCTGAATAATATATGTGATATCTTACTCGTACATATAAAGTAAGATTCTGATTGAATGTCTATATACAATATCGATTACACGTAGCCTAATGGTCACCTTGACATTATAACCGTGATTTCGTGTCGAGGAGAATTTGGACACGTAATATTAGACACAAATTTTGTGTAGGGTAAAAAAAACATAGCTAGTTTCAACATATTTGAGAAAATAATAATAATATTCTACCACATTCACACAGCGCCATCTAGTCCCAAAGTAAGCAATTATATTTGCTTGTGTTATGGGTACTAAACAACTGATACATTACTACTGCTATACTGCTGCATGACTATATACATATACTACTTAAATACATTTTTTTTTTTTGTAAATACATACATATTATAGATAAATTACACCCAGACACAGAACAAACCTTTATGCTCATCACACAAAGATTTGTTCTGGGTGGGGATCGAACCCACGACCTCCGGCTTAGCAGTCAGGGTTACTAACCACTAGACCAATAGACCATATACGATGAAAATTAAAAAAATTGAAAATATTGTTTTAAGTTGATAATGGAGTTAAAATAAGACAAGGTATATAAACTTTAGCTAAGCTCCTATTCTTGGCAATTGGTTGGTTTTAATTCTAACAAAGGCCTTCTTTGCTTTTTGGCTTTTCACTTCTAATATTTATATTTTTTAATACTACAGTTTGGGGTTCTTTAAAAAACGAGTGAATACGTTTCTTAGTGTGCATCAACGCGCCCGTTATGCCGCTGGTGTAACAGACGTGAATAAGGTACGGTAACCGCTTCCCATTAGGCGCCTGCTTGCTACCGTTATGGTATAAAACAAATTAAAAAACATGCCTGTATAATAAAGACTAAAAGAAAAGACAGAAATAGTTCAATAAATATTGAGCAGTATTTAATAACTACCTACATTATATGAAATACCAACTATAATGCTAAGGACTAATTACTAAAAAGAATTAAGCCGATCTAGCTCTTAAACATTTTTTTTTTCAGAAAGATCGAAATAAAAGTTTTTGCTCTCCTTTCAGTAATAGAGTAAATTTCTGCTTCAAATTTTGTCAAAAACTGTTGTAACAAAATGGTATAGATATCTTTGGTTCATAATAAAGAAGTTTTTTAAGAAGGTACTCCTAAGCCTTTGTCTTTTTCTTTTTACAGGAAAAAAAGAATCTCGCAGGAGAGGCCCTTAGAAAATATTTAAGTGTTTTCATTGTTTAGCATCGGTCCACAAGCTATTGTTTCAGTTAATGAATCGAGAAACGGTTAAGTACGAACCGAATTCTATCGCAAATACCGGTTGGGGCCGGTACGAACAAATATTTTTATTTTGTTTTTATTTCTTTTGTTTTCGTATTTTTGTGATAAAAATAAAAAATCTTCTTTTCTAATTACGAACCATCTCAATCTGGTAACCAGAAAAAAAAACCGAATTTGTTAAGGAGCTACGATTTGACAGACACATCCCGTCAAACTTATAACACCCCTTTTTTTCGTCGGGGGTAAAAAAAAATGTTGTGGAATGATAAAATGTTTCAAAATAACTGCAAGAAATATCTCAATTGAAAAAAATTTAAAACCTTTGACAACAATATCAAAATCGATTTTCAAGCAGGCCCTCTGTTACACCGGCTAGATCATAGTCAAAATAAATAAGTATTTTAGCCTTTTTACCTTATTTTAAATCAATAACTTTAGTATTTCTTAAGGCGTAAACAAACCTAACCCAAAAATAACACTTTGTGTATGAGACATGTGGCGTTACCCTAAATTGAAGGTAGCTAATGTGACAGAAAAAGGAACTCCGATATCCGACAAGTTATTCCGATACTGATACCTCTATCACGATATAAATGTTATTTGAACATGTTATTTACGTTACGATAACAGTAATTTAAGGTATCAAAGTGTCATTTAACGTTATAGTACAGTTATTTATAAACGATAGCGTTATCTAATTGTGAATAGGTCATTCTTTACATCTATAATTCTTTGTACACGATGTTTTTTATTACGACGTTGGCAAATAGACGTATGGTCCGCGTGATGGTAAACATTTAGCGTAGTCTATAGACGCCTGCAAAACTAGACACATGACGAGTACTATATGAGTTCTAGATACCCCTACCCACCAACAGGAACACAACACTAGTGCTATTATAGCTGTGATTTTATACAAAGGAGGTACAGTTGAATTTGACTGGCCTGTTGGTCTAGTGATTTGTGACCCTGACTGCTAAGCCGCAGGTCGTGGGTTCGATCCCCACCTTGGACAAATCTTTGTGTGATGAGCATAAAGGTTTGTTCTGTGTCTGGGTGTAATTTATCTATAATATGTATGTATTTACAAAAAAAAAAATATATTTATGTAGTATATCAGTTATTTAGTACCCATAACACAAGCAAATATAATTGCTTACTTTGGGACTAGATGGCGCTGTGTGAATGTGGTAGAATATTATAATATTATTATTATTACAGTCAGGAAAAAGTCATCATCATCATCATCAGCAACCTATTAAGTCCCACTTCTGGGCTCGGGTCTCCTCTCCTCTAACTAGAGAGGGTTTTAGGCCATAATCCACTCACGCTGGCCTAGTGCGGGTTGGTGGATCAGATATACTCATAGAATTTCTTCTAGGGTTTGTGGGTTTCCTCATGATGTTTTCCTTCACCGTTAGCAGACGGTAAGTCACTTGATTAGTACATATAAATTCCACAAACTAAAATCTACATTGGTACTGCCAGTTGGGATCGACCTCGGACCGCGTGTTTGCACTCCGGTCCCTTATCCATTCAGCCACCATCACCAGCAAAAAAGTAGCTAACATAAATTACTTAACAAGACTAATGTCGAAATTATTAACATAAGCCGGGGACCTGGAAATGTCCACGGTTAATGACAATAACCTCGCCCCCTTTTACATAGCTAGCGAAGTGTAGGTGTGATGGACTTCTGTCTACCGCTTTGGGGAAAGCGGCATCATGATAAGCGTAAAGCATTGCGGTCGTTGAAAATAATTCTTTAGCTTACTTCTTAGTATTAATAATATAAATTCGAAAAACGTCCGTTATAGAATTTGAAACAATCTAACCAATGCAATGTGCCAAATCAGTTTCATTAGAGAGCTAATAATGTGAAGATAGTTTATGATCATCATCATCATTATATCAGCCCAATGACATCCACTGTTGAACATAGGCCTCACCTAATTTCCGCCACAGCGAGCGATTTTGTGTCGCCTGCATCCAACGGCCACCCGTAACCAGTTTATGATCACTAAAAAATAATAATTTTGAAGTCACTCTCGACCAGAGATTGAAATGGTTGCATAAATTTAAAAAAAAAAAATCGCATCAAAATTCGTTTAAGAACAGCTATAACGCCACAGATACACGTCAAATTTATAACACATCTTTTTTACGTCGGGGCTTAAAAAAGTACAATCGTTCACGGGCATCGAATTCCACGCAAATGAAGCCAACAAAAAAGAAGTATGTAAGCTAAATCTGATTCCAGTAATACGAGATGTATGGAGAAACCCCACAACGCACCAATGCGAAGTTCCCCGGGTATAATGGACGGGCAGTTACAATCTGAGAAGATCGATGAATCCATCCGTCATATTCTGATATGTGTTGCCTGTAGGTAATTGAACATACCGTAGCGTATACGATACGTATTAGTGTATACGTATGTAATTTATAGTATTGTTATAATAAATTATAATTGTATATAGCATGCGATGGTAGCTGAATAGATAAGTGACCGGTATTGAAATCATGAGGTCCGAGTTCGATTCCAACCGGCATATGTATACATTACAATATGAAATAGTGGTATCCATTCATAAATAATAATAATATATTATAATATAATGTTCTACCACATTCACACAGCGCCATCTAGTCCCAAATTAAGCAATTATATTTGCTTGTGTTATGGGTACTAAACAACTGATATACTACTTAAATATACATTTTTTTGTCAATACATACTTAATATAGATAAATTACACCCAGACAAAGAACAAACCTTTATGCTCATCACACAAAGAATATTTGTCCTGGGTGGGGATCGAAACCACGACCTCCGGCTTAGCAGTCAGGGTCACTAACCACTAGACCAACAGGCCAGTCAACAATAAATCCATCCAAACATCCATCTATCATCCTTACTTTCACAATTGTAATATAAGTAAAAGCGATGGTGGCTGAATGCATAAGGAACCCGGACCGGCAGTACTAATGTGGATTCCACTTCGTGGAATTTATATGTACTAGTCAAGTGACTTACCATCTGCTAACGGTGAAGGAAAACATCGTGAGGAAACCCACATACCCTAGAAGTAATTCTAGAAGTAATTCTATAAGTATGTCTGATTCACCAACCCACACTAAGCCAGCGTGAGTGGATTATGGTCTAAACCCTCTCAGCTTTCTAGATAGAGGAGAGAAGACCCGAGCCCAGCAGTGGGACTTAATGGGCTGCTAATGATGAATTAATACGAAATGTTATCGATAAATTCTCTAGTTATATTAATTTATTTAGAGCCACTGCTCAGCTCTAGTTGGTCATAGCGTGATTTTATATAGTCGATAACCTTCCTCGATAAATGGGCTATTCATAACTAAAAGATTTTTTCAAATCGAACCAGTAGTTTCTGAGATCCTAGCGTTCAAACAAACAAACTCTTCAGCTTTATAATATTAGTATAGATACTACAGTTATAATAGTAACTATTGAATTTTGTAGAAAAGGCTCAACCCGAACAATCTATCTTATACATTTTGAGGTACAGTTCTGCCCACACCTTTCAAGTAAAATAGCGTGAAGTTAAAAGTTACCTACAATAACAAAAACAATTAAAATTTCTATGAAACGTGTCGATATAAATTTAAGTACAGTTTGTGAAATTAGGCAATTAATTTTGAGATATTACGTGCTATAAATAAATTGTATAAGTTAAATTAAGTCTATTATTTTGAATTTTATTGCCATTATAAATTATATTATTTATCCGAAAAGGTAGTTAAATTTGTGTATTCTTTTAAATTTTAAATTAAATTAACTGAAAAATCGTACATAATTTAACCCTTTTATGTTTAACCTAAATAGGGTTAATTATTTAAATATATATATATATATTATAATAAGTAATAAGATAAAATAAAAATAAAATATTTATATTTTATTCGAAAAAAAAATCATTCAGTATCATTGTTTATAAAAATAAATAAATTTAGTGCTTTAATCTGTCAATAATTTTAATAGTTTGAATGTATGTCATGAAAGTAATTAGCCAATTTATTTAGTTATAAATGTACTAAACTATTTACAGGAAAATAGATACATAAATCAAATAAACAAAGCCTCACTAAAACTAATAATGAAACAACTTTTATCACAATAACAAACTAAACTTGGGCCAATAAATACTTGAAGAAAACTCATTAAGTACTTACTCTATCATATTATGTGAAGCCAAGTCAACACAACACGCTATAACTAACACATAATTTCAACTACTTATAATAATAATCGCCTTAAATAAATTGAATATTCTAACACTTTTTCGTAGCGCGATCTACGTAGCTACGCGCGTCTACGATCTACGGCGTAGACGTCCGCTCACGAAAGCAGTCTGGCCACACTGACTGCAGTCTCTCTGAGTACCAATAGCTATATTACCGAGCAAAGTGGTGATATTAAACGTAAATTTTACATTTTGTTACTAACGTAGGCTCATTTTTTCAAGAATATGCGAATGTGGAGAGTAAAAAATATTTAGTTATTAAATTATACTTATCGGGGTCAAAGTATAAAAATGTGAAGTTTATTGTTCACATGTACGGCTGTGAGTTTGTAAGAAACTTTACGAGTACATTTTGTAGGCTTTGCGCTATTCGTGTGAATTTCTCGTTGTTCTCACAGCTAAAGCTGAGACTAAGTCCTAGGTATTATATGAGCTCTCTAATCGTATTTCAGACTGCTAGAGTTGTGAACTGTGTAAGTACTAGATTTTCTTTGTGTGTATTCAGGTGTTCTTTCTTTTAAAGTGAATGGTGAATTAAATAGAGAGCCCTTTTTTTTGTCTGAAACATACATCTGCCTTACTTAACTGCTACGCCATAATGACAGTCAATTTCTATTTATAGTTAATTTTCATTATATAGTTAACTTACAAACTCACTTTGTCACATTTGGATATATATCTGAAAAAGTGAGATTGTTTTGAACCATTAAACCAAATATCTCTTAAATATAGATTAATATTGTCTAGAAAATGACATTATAAACCGAATTGAATACGACCATATATATTTTTTTTAACATTAACAACTAAGTGGTTATTGGGATTCATAGCAGGCTCTCTGAAGATAATATTCAAATAAAAAGCTAATAGCAGTCACAAACTTTTCAAAATATCACGCATCACTAACTCCGAAAGAATAACATGAGAATAAGAGATAAAAGAAGGATTAATTTCCTTGACTTTCTCCATTGCGAAGTCAAGAAACATTATGAATTCAGAACTTTATTCGTAATTCAGACGCATGGATTCGGATCAAAGAAGACATATTAAGATTAATCTACAAAATATATCTGTTTATTTAAAATATTGAAAGATTGCTGGAAATGTATTAAAAGCCAATTTCAAAACACCACAAGTTTTTTTTCTTATTCAAGAATGTTTTACAGATGGACACGAGTATCGCTTTTCAAGAAGTATATTTGAGTCTATCTTAAATAATAGCATTTGCAAGCAAATTAAAGGGCAGTTAAGCGACTGTCAACATGGATTCCGTCCCCAGCGTTCCACCTTAACCAACCATATTAAATTCGTTGACTACATAAGAACTACAGTCAAGTCAGGTTGTCAAGTAGATGCGGCATATTTTGATTTTAAAAAAGCCTTTGATCTAGTTGACAACGATATCCTATTAAGGAAGTTTTCTGGCCTTGGTTTCTCAAGACCATTATTAAACTTTATGGCAGACTACCTTAAAGATCGAAAGCAGTATGTTAGGATGGAAGGATATAAATCTTTAGAATATTATACTCGATCAGGAGTGAGTCAAGGTAGTACCTTAGGCCCTACTCAATTCTTAATAATGATTAATGACCTGCCTGATGCTATTTCAAATGCGGAATGCCTAATGTTTGCAGACGATTTGAAAATGTTTCATACAGTAACCGAGCCTAATGACTGTGTGGCATTACAGCACGATATAGACGCGGTAGTGCAATGGAGCAGTAGGAATAAGTTACCGCTCAATAACTCTAAATGTAAAACTATGACATTCTCTAGATCTCGTTCTCCAGTAACGAATACATATGAATTGGCAGGTTCACCCCTAGAGCGAGTGTTGTCAATCCGAGATTTGGGCGTAATCATGGATAGTAAGTTAAATTTCCACGAACATATCACCAAAACATGTAATGACGCTAACAAATGCTTAGGGTTCATTATCAGAACGTCTTCCGCGTTCGGGAATCACCAGGTAGTGAAGCTACTTTATAATGCTTATGTACGTAGCAAATTGGAATATAATGCAATAGTTTGGAATCCGCATGAATCATTATATATTCTTATGATAGAAAAAGTTCAACGTAAATTTGCTCGATATTTGTTTAAGCGTCAATTTGGATACTACCCTTTTCTATACCCTTCTTTATTCGTATCAGGAATGGTAGGATTACACACTCTCCAACTTAGACGTCAATTCACACATATAATGCATTATTGTTTGCTACTGGTAGATAGGGTAGACAATCCAAGTGTACGGGAATGTATCCACTTTTATGTTCCCGACCAGTACATGCGAGGCAGTGGTCGGCGCCAACATAAGCTACTTGCTTACCCACTTAAAGGGCGCTCTCCTCAAATGAATAACAGCCCCACTGCTAAAGCCATTTCTCTTATCAACACCTTCCTACAAAATAACCCACATGTGGACATATTTTTTGATCCATTAGGCCTGATAATGAGAAATGTGCTTAGTTATTTAGATATTATTATTATTATTAAGAAAAATTAAACTGTTTTAGGAAATAATAGTAGGTATATTTGAAATTGTTAAAATTCTAATTAATTCTATTGTGTCAAATGTTTGTTGTTTTTGTTATTTTTATTATATTCTGTTTTTTATTATTTTAAATATAAGTGCCTTGGTCTAAAAGCTGTAAACTTATATTTCTATGAAATAAATAAATAAATTATGTTACTACGCGGTCGAAGTTCTGTAATTTACATGATTGTAAAAATATTTTTAATTTGACAGCAACTTCTTAATATATACTTCTGTACATATCTTTTTAGTTTGTTTGGTTGAATGCTAGGATAAATTACTGGTCTGATTTGAAAAAATATTTTATTGTTGGATAGCCCATTTATCGAGGAAGGTTATAGGCTTTATAACATACATTACAACAAATACGCTACGGCTAATAGGAGCTGAGCGGTGGTCAAATAAAGAACGATGGGAGCGAAGACCTGCGCGACTTGTATATATATTTTTAAAGTCATGAAGAAAATAGCTTTTATTATTTATGATATATCATAGATAATAAAAGCTATTTTAAAACTATTTAAAAAAAATAAAAACTTATGATTTCCTATGCTTTAATTATAATGAATACATAGGAAATCATAAGTTTTTATTTTGCAAAAAATAAAGGGACTAGTATGATACCTTCAAATATCAAATAGATTCCCGGGGGGCTTACTCTGAATTTGGTCATTCGATTTGATTTTGATATCACTGTCAAATATAAGGAAATTTAGATAAGGGCATTGTCACTTTCAAACACTTGACAGCGACCAAGCCAAATGTTGAAATACAGAGTAAGCCCCCAAGTATCTATTTGATATTTGAAGGTATCATACTACTCCCTTAATTTTTAGCAAAATAAAAACTTATGTTATGATTTCCTGCCAAAAAAAAAACGTTGAAATAAAGTTTTACTATTTAAACCCATTAAAAATTACACAAACTGTATCTTATTATCTAGGGATCAGTCACCACAATAATATATTACTTCCCCTGGACGTGGGTAACCAAATAAAAATCACTGTCTCATCTATTTACGGAAATCACAAAAGTCAATAGAGGAAAATTGGTTTGTTAATTATGTTGGTGGAAGTAATTTGTTATTATTTATAGCCTATTATGTGTTGTAAATGAGAGCTTTGAGAAGTATGATTGGGGTAAACCTGTGTGATACGATAAGAATTAGTATAATAAGGGAACGTTGTGGTTTAAAAATAGATGTTGTGACACGAATAAAGAAAGGAATGTTAAGCTGGTTTGGACATGTCGAAAGAATGAATGAAGGAAGAATGACCAAACAAATATATGAGGCGAATGTGAAAGGAAACGTTGGAAGGGGAAGACCTAGAAGAACGTACCATGACCAAATAGGTGACGTTCTAAAGAAGGGACAATTCAGAAGTACCTTCAACCAGCGAGAATGCATGTAAAGACTGATGAATGTTGAAGAAGCCAAAGATGTATGTCACAATCGTAGCAAGTGGAAGGAAATGGTCTCTGCCTACCCCTCTGTTGGGAAAGAGGCGTGATCTATATGTATGTATTATGTGTTTATATGGGCACAATTTAGTGGTTTATTGTAACAAGATTATTAGAACATTTTTGGATTTCGAGGAGGAATTGGCCATCTGTTTGGCGCACCGGGAATCTATACGAGTATGTATATGTATGCTACGGTTCGATATAACCGGTAATTTGGCTGCCTACATTATTTCTACTCTAATTGGAGTCTCTGTATCTTCACATGCGTATTTCTATAAAGAAAGTTATCCTCCGTAAGTCATTGCCCTCAGTGCTGAGGGTCGTGACTTCTAGCCATCCATCTCTGACAAAGTGAGTAGCATCGTTTAGTTTGGTGTGGAGTGGGATCTGGGGGCTTACTCTGAAAATTGACATTCGAATATTCAGTTTTGATGCAGCTGAAATGTTTGAAAGTGACAGCGACCATATCTAAATTACATTTGACCGAACATTCGTATGTCGATTTTCAGAGTAACCCCCCTGGTCGGAACATCACATAAAGTTGCCTATGGCCTCTTCCCATCTATCTTAACAAACACAAATATATTTTCAATGTTATTTTCACTCTTACTCGCTTGTATTTGGGTAAATCAGGTTCAAATTTCATGATAGTTTTTTTTTTAAACCTACTATTCGATTGGTTGGAGGCGGCACACAATCGCTCACAGTGGTGGAAATTAGCCTATTTCCAGCAGTGGACGTTTTTGGGTTGATATGATAGTGATAATTCTATTGAGATAATCTGATATCTCAATTATATGCAGTCAAAAGTCTATACTCGTAATACTGCATTAAATCACAGTAAAAAAATTACACTATGAAATCACAATGACTATAATATCTGTTTTTTGTTGATTGACAACTAAGTCAACCAAACTTTGGTAGGTATATCAAATAAGATATAAAACTAAACCTAAGATATGAAATTTCAAGGAAAGCCGAAAACATATACCAAAGGAATAAAGAAAAATAGCTTTGTCATATAAACGTTCTTATTACCAGTGGTCTTGATACTCGTATGTTCATTTAGCCAGTGATCTTATCTTCAGCGGTCAGTCTGATTGGCCCTTATAAGACCAATCTGTCCAAGCTATTTACCGATGGTATAATATTAGACCGTAGATTTGATATTTATTCATATTCTGCGAGAACAATTTGGCCAGTGTTTTGAATCTCATCATTCATTCATGTAAACCGCAATGCTTCAATTATTTATGGAAACGGCTGTTAGTTTTCGATAAAATGTATGGATAGCAAACTAGTACGAACCAAATTGTTTGGATTACTTCTGTGATGGATGTTATGCCCGTAATTTAAAGTACCATTTACACGCGTTCATAAATATAGATATATTGGATTTGGTTATATTTGGTCACGATATTTTATACTTTATTTTAAAAATTATTTATCGTGTGTTAAAAAAAAGGTTTCGAAAAATATTGCTTTCAATTTGGGCCATTATAATGATACTAGTTTCTCACGAAAAGCTTTTCCAGGCCTATTTGCCTATAAAAGAATATTCTTTGCCTTGTTGTATCTATTGCTGTTGTTCTAGATTATTATTTATGTGTCACTGTATAAGATCGCTCAGTGGTTTAGCTGTGAAATTATTATAAACACACTTACAGTTGCCTTCAAAATATTAGTTAAGATTTTTATCTTATCTGTCAAACTTAGACAGAAATGTACACTTTTAAATTTTCGCTTCGTAGTATATTAGTCTTCGTGGAATTATAAAATGGGAATTCATAAGAACAGTCAACTAGTGAGATTGACCGGTGTAACCAAGTCAAAATGTCAAGCTAAATAACGTATGGTAATATAGGTATTACCACACGGATGTATGTCTATATATATAAATATAGGTATTACCATACGTTACCGTATTACCTAGACTACACGGAAAAGGTATCCTAATACCTTTTCCGTGTAGTCACGGATTAAGAATACTTAATTTTACTATCCCAATTCAACCCGTGGATGTTGTAAAAGGCGACTAAGGGAGTCACCTTATGCTGACAAGAGCATTACGAGAAAAGGAAAATTTTATACAAAACCCTATACCAACCTCTCTGGCCAGCGTAGTATAGTAGGCTAAACTCCCTCCAAAATGGGAGACCAGGAGACCCGTGCCCAGCAGTGGGAAGTTTATGGGTTATAATGATGATAACTTATACCTATCTTTTTACCACGTTTTATAATATAAAAATAAAAAATAAATTGTTAAAGTTGCTTGAATTATATCCCACTTTTGTGCAAGTATGAAAAAAATACATAAAGAAAATAAACAAATTATGTGTCTCATAACATTTCTATGCTTTTATAAGTGTGCTATAATTTTGCTCACAGGCATCATTTCACAATTTTTGCTTTTTACGAGCAATTTCATGAAATGGTTTGTTATGCTTGAATAAGAAACGAATCCAATTTTTGTAGTGCAGGTTTAATAGTGGAATAACTGCACTTAATAAATATTTTGATTTCATTTTTGTTTTAATGTAGAAAGCGTTTTAAATTCGTGACTAAAGATTTTTTTTAAATAGGTTCTAAATTACTAATTACTTTTATAAATATTACATAAGGCATCATTTACAGGGAAAGAGAAACTCGAATACAATTATCGTATTTGATAATATCACCTTCAAACGGTTTACATGAAACCTTAATCTCGCCTACGAGTATGTCATTATTCTATTTCAAGTATTCAATGACAAGGCGAATTTCTCAACTTAT
The DNA here is from genome assembly GCA_905147015.1 of Laspeyria flexula. Taxonomy (NCBI): domain Eukaryota; kingdom Metazoa; phylum Arthropoda; class Insecta; order Lepidoptera; family Erebidae; genus Laspeyria; species Laspeyria flexula. The sequence goes on along the minus strand of LR989960.1, from coordinate 11,690,842 downwards.
CGTATGTTTGATTTACATGATGATATTTTTTATTACATACGTTAATTATACGTCCGAGGCGAGTGTAAATAGGCTTTATATTATATTATACACAAAAGACGCCGAATAATTGTATATCAGTGACAAAACAAAATGAATATCTCATATTCAAACTATTTAAATAGACACAATTGCATCATACTTCACAAAAATCAATAAATATTTATCCAAGACTATTTCTCTCACGATCAGAAACAATTCCAAGGGTCCTTCAATAAAGTAACACTTCAATAGTCCGTTACTCACACATGCTAAGTCTCGTGTTCCTCTCGACAAAATTAAACCACTAGATCACCGCAAATCCCCGATATTAGCAATTTATCTCACGTTCGATCGAACTCTTGCAGTAAAAAGCGTACGTGTGAACGAATCTAATAATTGCGTTTAGTACACATTTAGAGGGTTAAATAGAAAAAGTCAATTAAGATGTAGTAAATTTTAGGTAACAATGGTTTGTAGGTGTAGGTGTGTAGGGAACAGTGGTTGGTTTGATTGGTTTATGTTAAGGTTGTCGTAAGTTTGCTCTGTGTATTTTTATTTTTATTTATTTAAATTTCATACACAATAACAATGTATAGGCGGACTTAACGCCTAAGGCATTATCTACTAGTCTACCTTTGGGTGATGCAGAGATATGACAAAGTAGGTGCATGTATAGGAATAGGTCGTTTTGGATTTTGTAAAATACGGCTACACATAGGGCTACATAGGGCTTGTTCATTGTTTTTGTCTTTGAAAAAAAGTGAACAAATATTAAGTATCAAACAAGAAAGCCGTTACCTTTATTTAAAAAAAAATCCAGTCTTTCTTCTCAAAACATCTACGAGAGTAAATAAATACGTAAATGTAGCTTGAATGTAAGGCAAACATAAACAAACACAGCAGTAGCTACTTCAATATCCATTCATAACCAAAACAAAATTACGTATCACACGAGCAGGTGATAAAATAAATATTTATAGTAAATAAAAATGTTGGTATCTCGAAAGATCCCAGCGGAGAGAGGAAGGAAATCAATTGATAAAGTTGGAATACATAGTATTCCCCGACAGACGATACATTTTCATTTGCTTGTCGTATCTAGATTATGTGATTGGACAAAACCGGGACATAAATTCAAAGGAAACATAAATGTGGGGGAATGGTGGAAGGTATTCTGTTGAACATAGTGTTGTTTCAAAACAGAACCTGTGAAGTGTGTGAAAGAACTGTAGAGATTTTGTTTAGATTGAACGTAATGGCCGACTTATTGAAACGTTAAATAAGAGCAATGTGTTATGATTTTGTGTAGATAAAGTATTTACACAGCTTTTTAAAAGTGTGTGTGTACAAATCTTTTATATACTAGGTACTTAGTTTCTCTTTTTTAAGATTTTCACAATTGACTTGTGTGCGTGATTATTATTTTGTAAACAATCAAAATAATCAGTTTGAATAGTATTTAACGATATATAAGAGTTACAAATCTACCATAAAATTCTGAAGAGTCAGGTGAAATTTCGGATATACCGCTGTTTCAGATGAAAATTTTAAAACGAATGTTCTACGCTTTTAAAAACAATGCATATTGGTTATTTTTATGAGAAATATTTGAGTTTATTTCGTCCCATTAGAAGAATAATCTTTTATCTTCACATAAAACAAAAATGAAATTATTAAAAAATTCGGCATTAAAACCGTAAACTATCGATTAATCAAATTTTTATTTTATTCTTTAGTCAGTATTTTACAAAATACAAATTTGATCAAATAATAGTTTACGGTTTTTAATGCCAAATTTATAATAATTTCATTTTTGTTTTATCTGAAGATAAGACATTATTCTTTTAATGGGACGATTTTATAGTAAAGAGTAGTAAGTAAGACTAAGTTATAAGATAAATTATCCAAGAGATAATACAATTTTTTTTAGTTCAAATAAGACTTCAATTTTGCCCACATACGTGAAACTGTCCAACGAATCATTGTGATGGACAAGTCCCTGAGGTCAGTAGACGACAGATGCATTATCAAGATTAATAGTATATCTGTCAATATTAGAAATACGATGCTTAAAAGCCTCTATAAAGTACGTTTTCCAATTCTTTAATACTTTATAGTTTTTATCTAGTTCAATCAGTTTATATCGTGCTTGAAATGGATATGTTACGCTGATATGGCTAGCTTAATTGTACAATAAGATATAATAGGTTTTGTTTTTCTTATACATTAATATTTTTTAAGCTATTGCATAGCTTTTATCGCGGGCTTTGAGCGCGGCGACCGAATCAAGAAATTCTGTAACGAAAATAAACCTAACACCCTCGTCTAACGTCGTTCGGCAGATTTGGGCACGGTGAAGCGGTGTTTGTGTACGTTCAACTAGACGTATGCGTGTAGACTGCACGAAGCTCGCACAGATCGAGACGAGCTGCTTCGAAATCGGACGAATACGTAAGCAGCTGTTTGTGAGAAAGTAAATAAAAATATTATGAAATATGAAAATATTATAATTACATAAGTTTTTTTTTTCTTTTTCTTATAACCTGCCTATAACATTATTAAGTACTATCTTGTTTCGTATAATAACACAAACAGACTCCCTGCCGTACTCAAAGACGTCAATTAGCAGTAATCTGTCACTAACACATTTTTTTCACTCAATAATCGTCTTTAGGCGTATTGACTTAAGTATTACACGTTTTTAAACACTAAAGTTAAGTATCGTAACTCTGAGTACGGCAGTCAGTTTTTCAAAAGACCGTTATTCACGAGGGGATCTCGTACAAAAAGCTATCAAATATGAAAAATGACTTCAAACGAAGCAAATTGGAACTGCAACATGTTAACTAAGTTATCATGTTGTATGGACACTGGGTGCTGTTTCATATTTACACGTGTCACAGATATGGTATGTGAATTAAATTGTATTGTTTAGAGTGGTAGCACAACGCCCCTATTTTAATTGTTTATGGCAAAAATATTGTACTTAGTGTCGGATTAAGAATACATAATGTCACTACCCCATCTCAACCCGTGGGTGTCGTAAAAGGCGACTAAGTGAGTAATTTTATGCAGCCAAGAGCACGGCGAGAAAAATTTGTTGGCTCCAAGAATTAGATTACGATAAGACCGAGGATTTGCTAACACACATCGCATGACATATACGCGCGCTCACACACTCACATACATACACACACACACACAACTCACACACACAACTCACACACACCACACACATACACATAATTATTTAAGCTTTAGTTTATATTCAGTATAGTGATAAGATAGCAGCAACGTTCACAATATGTCGCAAGTTTTTTGTACTCACCTCCACGACTGAACACTGCTGCCCATAATACAAGCCTTGCTTAGTATGGGAAGCAGTATCAGTATCTGTTGTGCCTCACTTTTATACTGTACTCATTATCTTAAATGTATTACTGTGTAACTGTTATTTGTGGCAATAAACTATTATTATTATTATTAAAAAAAAAAAAAAAAAAGTAAAATTCATAACAAACCCTATACCCATCCGTCTGGACAGTGTGGTATACTAGGCTAAATTCCCTCCACATTATTTGGAGGAGACCGTGACCCAGCAGTGGGACGTTTATGGGTTGAAATAGTGATGATGCACATGCATAGTTTAATGTTACAATACGTTATATAATACATAGATTACTTTATAATAATATGGATTACACAATATAAATTTTACGATAACTGTCATTGTGCTAGAAAAATCTGAGCAACTAGCGACCCCTATCTGAATTTTAAATCTCTTAAATGTCAACAGACGTTTAAATTAAGAGTAAGCCTGAGGATATTTTCCCTCTGATTTTTCGTAGCACTGAGTGAACAAGTTGGAATGTAAGTACGACTATTTATCCAGGTTACTACTTTGTATTTTTGTATCTGTACTTTGTTTGATATACACCACGTATATAGCAAATAATTTATACGGTTTTATTCATTACACCTCCAATTCCAGTGTTCTCAAAGCGCAGCCATAACTTTACCTGAAAAAACACAGACAGCAAAATTATTATATTTTTTCATATAATTTGTTAAACGTGAACATATCGTGCTGGACATTATTCACATAACACTACGCTCCCGAAAAAATAACTCCCAAATATTTAAAATATTCACGTACCTTTGTTCAGCGAAAACACTTATCATCCCGGCGCCAAGATATTACAATGGAATAGTTTATTTATTCGTATAAAACCATACCGAAAAGTGTGTAATAAATCCTGATTGTACCACAGATAGTGAATAATAAATGACACTCGTAAATCTTGTATGAAAACTCTATAAATCTAAGCGGGTTGTAGCTACAGGTTAACCGCAGACGGAACTGGCCAGCTTCATACATTTCTGACCAACATTAACCCTAATTACGTTTTCATTAGTTTATTTTTGTGGTGCCACGGTGTTCTGGCTTCATAGGATAATGAATTTATAGAGCGCCGAGCGGTTTGTATTCATGCTGCTATTTCATAAGGTAACCAAGAGTAGAATTGTATTCGTATACAAATTGCAACGTTTCAAAGCCACGTTTTACTCACAGCTGACAAGGGTTTAGATTAGTTAATTAATCTTTTCTTTTCATCTCTGGGTGGTTTGTGTTACGCCAGCGCTTAGTCTGCAAACAATGTGATGAAAAATAATGAAGTTGGTTTGTAAATTGAAGTAACTAATCAATGAGAGAAAGAATTACTTATAGTAATTAATACAGATAAATAATTAAACAATAGGCACGTATCAGTAGGTAAGTAGTAAAATTGTGAAAAATATTGTGTTAATTTTGCTTTGCAAATAAATATTGCAGTGATTAAATACAAAGCTGATTTGTATAGATGACACCCACGTATGAATATTAAATGTAAATTTATACAAATATAGAATAAAATCAAGCAATAATTTTGATACGTGATCCAATCATCATCATCATCATCATCAGCAACCCAAATTAATGTCCCACTGCTGGGCTCGGGTCTCCTCTCCTCTAACTAGAGAGCTGAGAGGGTTTTAGGCCATAATCCACACACGCTGGCCTAGTGCTTTTTGGTGGATCAGACATCCCCATAGAATTTCTTCTAGAGTATGTGGGTTTCCTCAGTCACATGACTAGTACATATAAATTCCACAAAGTGAAATCCACATTGGTAGTGCTGGTCGGAATCGAACTCGGACCGCGTGTGTAACACGCCAGTCTCTTATCCATTCAGCCACCATCGCTTACGTGATTCATCTTCATATAATTATGTTATCTAAAAATTCGTTCGTTTGCATAAAACTCAAGCGCTGTTTCTCAAAACCAATGTAAGGTTTGACTATAACAAGAATATCTAATTTAATAACCTTCATCACATGAGATTTCAGTCATTTTTTTCATCATTTTAATCCACAAACGTCCCACTGCAGGGCACAGGTCAAAGAATATGGAAGAAATCTAGCCTACTATATCATGCTGGTCAGACGGGTTGGTATAGAGTTTGTTTCAAATTTTCCTTTTCTCGCAGTGCTCTTGTCTGCATAAGGTTTACTTCCTTAGTCGTCTTGTACGACACCCTCAGGTTGAGATGGGGTAGTGATATTATGTATTCTTAATCCGTCACTTCACGAATCAGACATAATGATGTTATACTCATATCTCCTATCTCTCTACTCTACTCATATCCCTTCGATTCACTTCGATCGTATGAGTTTCTACAGTTCCATAAAACACAATACTGTCATAATTAGGAACCGGCGACCTTATTTAAAAATGGTACATAATTTCATCTGAAATTTTTGATTTTGATACACTGTTAATCTCCTAATATAATATATGTATGCGACTTAAACTCAATATTAAAGTGTTATTTTCATTTTTAAATCATGTCATTACACCTATTAGGAATCAAATAAATTCCTTACTTGACCTGAATTTTAACCAAATAACTGCCAATTACGACCGATAAAAAGCTACCAATTAAGGCTCTCAACTCGTCGTTGCAAGCGAGTACTAAAAATAATTTAATTGACAATAATAAGTGCATTGACGTATAAAGTCTGCTTGTTACGACTTTTTAAATAATATTAATTAAAATTTCGAATATGTCGTATGTAGAACTGTGGGCCAAAATACGTGATAAGTTAAGACTTGAGACACCAAGATGGCGCCGCCGTAAGCCACGAAAAAGCTGGTTAGATGAAATAGAAAAATGTCACAAATATTGAGTCACACTAGCCAACAGTCGAAAAGTAAATTAGCAAGCTTCTCAAATTACAAGTATTCATAAAGATTATCCAACTTATCCAATAAATTTTACCAGAATATTTGTTGAGTACGTAAAAGAAAACCACTTAATTGGATTAAACACATCATACAAATACGTATATTAATTAATTACTTCGTCTCAAATAAATATAAAACATTGTTGAAAGCACCTTTACTTAGAAATATAAACTTGTTTCAATAAAAGCTCTTTTGTTCGTGTCTAAATAAAAGGCGAAACCCACTCAAATTAATAGAAATGGATGCTTTGAAAATGATTAATAATACTAAAAAACGATTACAATCATAAGAATAATAATTTAAAGAAAGGATCTTTTAATTACAAAAAGAATTTTATTTACAATCTTTACTTACGCATTAGTCTTGCTTGTAAAGTTTATTTATAAGTGAGGCATCTTTACCTACCAAATGTTAACACCTACCAACCAAATCCACAACTATTCTGATCTAAAAACTTCATCATCATCATCATTTCATTTTAACAGATTTAAAAAGGTTTATTGATACCAGAGATCAATTTTGACTTCTTTGTCAAATTTTAAAAAACGATGACCATGATTGTGTAAAGTTTTAAATGTATAACAGCGATATTGACATCAACTGAGTTGAATTTCAAAATTCCGAGTCTCGATGGAAAAAAAAATGTTATACACTGCAAAATTTGCTTAAATATAATACGATGATTTATCAAATTTCTTAAATTATGTATTGTAATTAGCATATCAAAGTTGCATATCGTTAAAGCTGTACAAATGTAAATAAATAAAACCTTAACTATCATAACTGGCCTGTTGGTCTAGTGGTTAGTGACCCTGACTGCTAAGCCGGAGGTCGTGGGTTCGATCCCCCACCCAGGACAAATCTTTGTGTGATGAGCATAATGGTTTGTTCTGTGTCTGGGTGTAATTTATCTATAATATGTATGTATTTACAAAAAAAATGTATTTAAGTAGTATATCAGTTGTTTAGTACCCATAACACAAGCAAATAATTGCTTACTTTGGGACTAGATGGCGCTGTGTGAACGTGGTAGAATATTATTATTATTATTATAACTAAGGCCATCCAAACTAAAAATGACGTCGCCGTCGTGAAAATCGTTGAATCTATGGAATCGCCAATTAGTCTGAGAGTAAAGTATACTTTTCAATTCGACGGATAATGTTGAAAGTTGCGCAAGCACTTTATTAAAATTAGCTTTTACGTCTTCGTGTTTTTTTTTCTTATCCGTTAATTGGATTATCGGATGCCCATCACAGTTTTCAAAGTTCTCAACGGCGAGATTAAAATGAGTGTACTTATGGAAATAAGCTGTCAGCAACTCGAGTTCTTGTTACACGATTCCTCATTATTTTTCGTCATCATTCTAGAAAATAACTAAATTAAGTATTTCGATGTCGTTAATTAAAGTTAAAAAATACAGAACCACCACCTATAAACCACTATAAAATTATTTAAAGCTGAAAAGTTTGTTTGTTAGGTTGAACTTGCTAATCTCAGAAACTACAGATTCAACTTGAAAAATATTTTAGTGTTGGATACACTTCTATCGTGGATAAACATCACGCTGTATGCAATTGGAGCTGAATAGTGACCAAACAAAGATACATGGGAGCAAGGCTCCAAGCTTTAGCAATACTTTTAACAACAATCGTAGGCAAATTTGCTGACACTACTTTTTGGATAACCTGTTACATTCTTATGACTTTCATAAGTGTTACCTTGTAACCTAGATGAATAAACGAGATTTCATTTCATTTCATTTCGTTTCAATAAGCCAGTATAGATAATAAACAAAAATAAAAGATTTCAATTCATCTTGTATTTAATTTCTTTTCACAAAAATATATTTGTATCTTTTTTGTAACGTTTCAAATTACATATTATATACAGTCTGTAAACAATATCGATCAATGACAAAGTGGTTAAATTGCTTTAGAGGAGGCTGGACAAAAGACGTAAACCTTTCTTGTGGTTCTTTGATCATTTCTGGGTTTGTTTATTTTGATATCACTGCTTCAATGACGCTGTAGTTTGTGTGGGGTTGGATACTTTCTCAAAGAATTAACTGTTGGCGAATTGGGACGGTAATTTGAACCTTATCATCTTCAGAAATAAGTCATCGATGTTTAAATATGTAGATACACTTAACATTATAAGTTACTATGTAAATTATCAATATTATAAACAAGCTGACCCGGCGAACTTCGTACAGTCGCATTTTCTGATATCGACACTACATGCATGTAAAACCTATTTTAATCAATCCGTATCCGACAGCTATTTTAAATTTGTATTCTTCTTAATTTTATCTAAAGAATTGTCATTGTCATTTTCCATTTTGAAATTTTTTGTATTATTTCTTACCTACAAATCTTGCCCCGACAATAGCCAATACAACAAAAAATTATCTAAATTGGTCGAGCCGTTTTTACGTGAATCACTTGCATACTTTTCGGCGATCCATCTTATTTATTAATAATAATAATAATAATAATAATAATCTTTATTTTCTTCTCACAATCACCATTACAGTAAGTAAATTAAGTAAAAACAACAATCTTCTTTAAGACAGTAATTGCGAGAGGACTGGTGTCTGAAAAGGCATTAGCCTGTATCTCAGATCACCAGGCACTCCCCTAGTAATAAACATTGTTTTGCTAACTTTACCTAATTATACATGATAATAATACTAAATTTTGTTACAGAAGATACACAAATTTTGAAGATTATATTATTACTAGATACATAATGAAAAGAATAAAATAAAATAAAACATAAGAAAAGAGATGCCAGATACCACAAAAAATGTTTTGCACAATTGTGAATGTGTGTGTGTGTGTGTGTGTGTGTGTGTGTGTGTGTGTGTGTGTGTGTGTGTGTGGGTGTGTGTATATGTGTGTGAGTGTGTATTTGTGTGTAGTAGAAAAATATTTTACGTGTGTTATTTTATGTTGTGTAATAAACTCTCAGTATTATGATAGTCTAGTTGTTTTAGCCACCTTACGATTTCAAGTTTGCATGTTGACGCAGTATGATTGTAGATTGAGAGAATGCGATTTAATTTGTTGTATAGGGAGGCCCCCTGATAGCAGAAAAAGTTGTGTGAGAAGCTAGTATTAAATTTTTCTATGTTACACACCCTATCCTTTCTACGCCTTTGGTTTTGCAGTTCTGGATCAACAGATACCATTGCATGTTGTTTGATCACAGTATGCAGGACAAACAGCTGCCGAACTGTTAGGACGTCACTTCGCAAATAGACATCTATAGTAGGATGGTAAAAGGGCAAAAAGGAACTGACCTTAAGTATTGCTCTTTGTGATCGTTCAATCTTCATGAGATCCCTTTTGGCTACTCCGCCCCATGATGTTATGCAATATGTAATAATTGACTGACAAAGTGATAGGTACACAGATTTTATTAACTCACTATCAGCAACATGTCTTAGGTTTTTAAAAATGTATATAAGCTTACGTACTCTTTTTGATAGTTGTTCAATATGCTCTCTAAAATTCAAATTTCTATCAATTACCACACCTAGATATTTAATGTTATCTGTAGCCTGCAAATTGGGACATGAACAACTCAAGACATTGGATCTTGAGCATGTATGAAAACGAATACTAAAATCATTTTCCTTCACGCCAGTACCTCTCATAGAAAATGTCATATAACTTGTTTTATCCACATTTAAAGTTAAGATGTTTGCTTGCAACCATCCGCTTACAATATCAAATCCCTTTTGAGCATATGTAAAGGCTTCCTTCCAGGTATCACCCCAAAAAAGTAATGCAGTGTCATCTGCGAAAGTGCAAATTTTAGTGTGGGGCAGATCCAACTTACACAGATCGTTTATATACGCTAGGAATAGAGTTGGGCCCAATATACTCCCCTGTGGCACGCCAAAATGAACAGCTTCCTCATTACTCGTGAAACAGTTGATCTTAACCAACTGGGAGCGGTTGCTTAGGTAGTTTTTGAATAATTCTAGCTGTGTACCCCTGATTCCTAAGTTTTCCAACTTTTTCACCAGTAGTGGGACAGAGACTGTGTCAAACGCTTTGGCTAAGTCTAGGAATATTGCTATGGTTTTCTGCTTTTTGTCTAATTTAGCAACTACAAAATTAGTTAACTCATGAACCGCGTCAGCTGTAGATCTTTTAACCCGAAAACCATATTGCGCATTTGATAACAAATTGTGTGTTTCTAAATACTTAACCAGCCTTTTGTTTAATAAGCGTTCTAGAATTTTTGATAACGTCGGTAGAATAGAAATAGGTCTATAGTTATTAACACAGCCTCTGTCCCCCTTACCCTTGTACACCGGATGGATGCGTGAGTTTTTTAATGCTGTTGGAAAAACTCCAGTTGTAAAAGAAAGATTACAGATGTATGTAATAGGTAATGCTAAAATATCTATATATGTTTTAAGGATGTTGGCTGGAATCATATCTAGTCCAACTGCACAGTCACTTTTTAGGTTTTGTATTTCAGTTTTAATTTCAGTACAGTCAGTTGGCAGGAGTACAAAAGAATATGAACACGACTCCCGATTTATCAAGCTAGTGTGGTATGGGCCAGTTATTATTTTTTCAGCCAAAACTCTCCCAATATCAGCGAAAAACTTGTTAACAGAATTCACGTCTCTCAAAGGATGACCTGAACTTAGTAATTCATGTGGCGAATCCTTTATTTTTGTTGTGTTTGTAATTTCTCGTATAGTTCTCCATAATTTTTTATTATCAGACTTTGATTTTTGTATTTGCTGCTTATCATATTCCCTTTTAAGTTTTTTTAAGATTGAAGTGCAATGATTTCGATATCTTTTATACGTGATTTTTATTATTTCATTATTTGGTTGGTTTTTTGCTTTTTTATACAAATTATCCCTATTCCTAATACACTTTAGCATGCCTGGTGTCATCCATGGTTTTAATAATCTTTTGCGGCGGGTAATTTTAATAGATTTAGTGTTGCTGATAATAAGTTCTCTAATTATATTTATGAAAAAATTTGTCGCTAAGTTTACATCATCATAATTGTAAATTGGGCTAAAATCTACCAGTTTTATAGCTTGGTCAAAATTCAGAGCATCTAGGCGGTCGATGGATTTGGCTGATTTAACTATTAATTTTGAAGACATATAAAGTACAATGCTTTCATGGTCGGTTAATGACGTTGGAAGTACCAGACATTTTGTAGATAATTTGGTCTTAAGTAGGACATGATCCAAGCAGCTTCTGCCATGGGTTGGGATGGTATAAGCTGGTAGATAACCATTAAAAGCTAACATGTCTAGATAATACGCTTTATTAACATCTGTACTAGTGGGTGTTATGTCAATGTTAATATCACCCAGGATAACAACATTTTGTACTGTGGAATAATGTTGTAGCAACTCATTTAGTGATTGAATAAAGTTGTTTACGTTTTTGTAGCCTGGAGGTCGGTAGATGGCTATTGTAATAGTATTTCTGTTACACTTAATGATTAAACAATTTGCCTCGGATAGTACTTTTTCTTCGACCGAAATTATTACTTCACTTTTAAAATACACAACAACCCCTTCATTTTGAGAATAATTTTTGACAGTAGCATAGGAGTTGTAACCGTCCACTATAGGAATATTAGCCGTCAAAGGGAGCCAGCATTCCGTCAAAACAATGCAATCCCATGTTATTCTGGTGTTTACTAATATTGGAAGTAAACCGGTTAAATTACATTTTATACTTCTTATATTTTGAAGGAACACTTTAAGAATGGAACTAGAGACAGGCAAGAATTTATTGCAGTCCTCAACATCGCATGTGGATGTTTCAGCTATCTCGTAGCTGTCAATATCAGTTTGTATTTGATTAAAAACATTGAATTTTGATAAAATATATATTTATAAGATGAGTTATCATACAGCAACGGTTTTTGTGTTTTGTGTATAAGTGTGAGGTGTGAGTTGTGGGCATGACTTATGTATGTGGATTCTATAGTTACAGTAGGGTTTATGATTTTTTGTTTACAAAAATAAATTATATAAAATTTTCCTACAAAAACGTTATAGTGTAAAGCATACGAGTAAAAACAAACAATGATCTGACGTCTAAGATAAAGTCTAAAATTTTGGAAAAATAAATTATAAAATTGTTTAAGTAACAAAAGGTCTGTTTTTATACCTCGACAAGAAGAGACAACCATCTGTTCTAACATGTAGTAATAATTATAAAAATAAAAATAGTTTTGCATAAGTGTTACTGCCATATCACAGAGAGAAATCAATTCAGGAAAGGTATTATCATTTAAAATATTATAAATTTTAGGAAGTTTGTAAAAGCCTAATAATTTGATAAACTCCTTTTTGAAATAATACACATTCTTTACATAATATAAAACAAGAAACAGATGTTTGGGTACAAGTGTTGCAATTTCTTTAAGTTTAAATTGATATACAATATAGTTATAAAAATCGTTTTTTAAATAATGTACATTTTTAACATAACATAAAAAAAGTAACATATATTTATTTTTATGTATAATTAGTTTTGCATAAATTATTTTATATTTAAATTTCAGTTGATTTACAATTTTAACAGCCATATAAATTAATACTATACCTGTGACATTTATTAGATGACATTCAACAATTAACAAAGTGAAACATAAACAATTATTATCAAATGAGCCCAATACATGAGAATAAACTTTTACAAATTTATAGTAGCCAACTAAACGTACAAACAAACTGTTTATATTTATATCTGACATTATTTCTTGGATAAAAAAGTTAAGCATTTTTCAGACTTTATTTGAATAGGTTTTGAGTCTTTTTCAGTGCGCATTAGAATTTTCCCATTTGAGTGCCAACATGAGTAATTGTTCAGTTTAGCCGTATTTCGCGCCTCATATAGTAATTTTTTAAGTGTTGGCGTAAGATGTTCATCTACAAAAATGGCTTTTTGATCTCCCGGAAAACCAATTAATTTCGTGTTTAGTTTATCACTCATTTGACGCTCTTTGTTGAACGCACGCACCGATGATAGATAGTTATTTCGAGTAGAAACTGATGTGAATTCCGCCACGATTGGTCTTGGTAATCCCGGCTTGCCCGGAAGGCGGTAAATGTCACGAAGGTCCTCTAGTTTTACATTGGAATCAATAACCTGACCAATGCTTGATACAACGGCCACCAAATCAGAAGGCTTTTCTTGTTCTCTTAGCGGTATATTTCGTAGTTCTAATGAAGCAGATCGGGTCATAAGGCGCAAGTCCTGGATTTGTTTCTCAAGGCTATCAATTTTTTTCACTTTCTCTGTATTCTCTGTCTCTAATACACATATTTTGGTTTTCATTTCCTCGTAGTTACAGTTTATAAACTCCATCCCTTGTTCAATTTCTAGATTCGATTTTTGTATTTGTTGACACTGTTTTTTTAGATCAGATACCTCCCGCATTAGCAAAGAAAGTGTGTTATCCTGCTCAGATTTCCATGTAGCAAATCGGTTATCCTGCTCAGTTTTCCACGTTGATAGCATTTCCATGAGCTCATTTTTGAAACAATCAATAGTTACTGACGTATTTTGGCAGTTTTGACCGCCTTGTGGTGAATCATCAACTCGTGGACGTTTGTTTAAATTATTTGATTCACTTTTCCCTTGTATAGTAGTTGAATCAATGTCTGAGATCGGTTTCCCTTGAGGAATTTTCTTATTAGAGGATGGGGGTGTATGTATTGTTTTCTTCATAGTTCGAACGTTAATAAATTTCTATAAAAGCAGTATATTTACAACACTTTGAGGTCACAAGTTATGAATTCTTGCTGCGTAGTAGCAAACAGCGGGCGGCAACGGTGGCGTATGGTCCGGCGCGCGGCGGCGCGGCGGTATCGTCGACAAGGAATCGTACAAGTCGACAGGTGCGCTCGGCGAATGATCACTTCACGTGATTTTAAAATTCATAAGAACCTTGTTCCTATGTTACAAATTGTATAATACGATGTACTTAATATTGCTAATGTACTTTTGGTAGGTGTTGGTGTTGTTGATGGAGATCGTAAGGCTTGTATTATTTCTGTAGGCGCTTTAGAATAATAATTACAAGTGGGTATTCAATATTTTATGAGGTTAGTTTGGTCACTGCATTAAAGTCTTATTTTATACCACGACTATTGATATTGCGCTTTTAGTGTTCGTGATGCCTATGTTAAACAGACAATGTCAAGTTCAGTACTAACACAACAACAATTTTTATAAAAAAATTCTTGTGTATAGTTTGATATTTGTATTTACGTATTGTTTTTTTATCACTACAGTCACTCATTTACACACCAAATATATAATTTTTCAGTGTTCGTTATGTTTATAAAGAATAAAGTCACTTTCAGTCCACAACAACAATTTTGTTTAATCTTGTTTAGTTCAGTTTGATCACTGCTTTTCTCCACTCTCAAGTCTCACTTTTCAACACTATCACTCATTCACACATATAAAATATAGCTTTTCCAGTGTTCTTAATGTTTATTTTACCGAATAAAGCAATTTTCAGTCCATAAACACAATTTTTTAAACTACAAATTAATTTAATTAGCTGGAGCAAAACAAAACACGTCTGATCGTAATGACAGTACGGGGAGGGGGGAATATATATATTAAGAAGATACAAGATGTGAAAGTTAGGTGGATGGATGTATGGATGGATTTTGTTGCTCAATCACTGAAGAATGGATGGAAGTATCTGTGGCACATAGATAGGTATACTGTAGTCTGAAATAGCATATAGGCTATAAGATTCAACTTTTCTGCAAACAACATAATTTTATTAGCTTCAGACAAAATTTTGGTTTCACAAGCAATACTTACATTATAAATATAATAAATTATTCGCATTTTAATTTCAATGTGAATATTTTGGTGATTTATTTTTAGACTTCGAAGTATTTTCAGTATCTATTGTCACTTCGACTTCACTTTTACATACATTTCCAGAACTTTATAACTAAACAAAGGGTTTTTTATGTTTTGGGAATTCTATGAATACACATCACACGATACTTTATGAAATGTTTTGGTAGTAGTATTTATAATATAGATACCGGTGATTCTATGAATTAATAATAACAGTCATAATATAAAAACATTATCATTATTATAAAAAAAGGTTTTCTAAATGGATATGGGTTCATTAATTTCTTTCACACAACGCTTTTAACATACCTATATCTTATCTTGTATCTTGACCATTTTAATTTAGGTTTAAGAGCTCTACACATTAGACACCGTCAACAAATCCCACTGGCCTCATTTTTAAAAGAAAAGTGATTTTTTTTATTATATTTCGATCGTATGCATGATACTCTAAACGTTTAACTATCGAGTCAATATCGAATAAAAACTGTCGCTCAGCGAGTAACGGAAAGAGTTCGGGTGTACTGCGTGTTCGAAACAGAAATGAAGAGATTCGCTGGAGAACCAAAGTTGTCGACATAACTCACCGAATCGCATCGCTAAAGTGACAGTGGGCAGGCCTTGCAGAGCTGATGGCCGATGGGGGAAAACTGTTCTCAAGTTTCGGCCACGTATTGGATAGGGCAGCGTAGGACGCCCCCCACCAGATGGACTGACTGAATGAATAAAACTGAATATCAGTCTGTGATTCAAACTAAATTCGTACTGTAAATAATTCCTTAAATTTTAATGCGTAAATTAAAAAATCTCGTGGGAGTTACTTTATAGTCCAACTTCATAACTTTGATACTGCCGGATAGTTAAATAAGTTTTCTGCCTCAAGGTAATTGATCAAACTTAAACAGTTGCGGCAAGTATGAGTACTTTAGTAACTCATTTTGTTAATGCAATTCTAAAGTTATGCATCCACATTGTTTCCCTAGAGGTGTGCTAAAACTTCAAGATTTTCAGAGTTCGAGGTACGTTAGCAAGGAAATATCTTAACAAAAGTATTCATTACTTATTAGCACAATGTAATAAACTAACGAAGTTTTAAATTGTTAGCATTTGAATTAATAAGGTTTAGAAAATTATACTTTGAAAAGTTTTCTAATTCAGAAATTTCAAATTATGGACATTTAAAACTACATAAATAATAAATTGGAGAATTATCTTCCAATAATCCATACAATAATTATTTATTAATCACCAACCAACATTTGGACTTTTTGTCCAACCTGGGAGCTCTTGCGCTGCTCCAGCAGCCAGCAGTCCATAAAGTTTCTATTGATGCAATTTTCGACGTATTCAGAAAGAAGCCTCCGTAGCTCAGTGGTAAGTGACGCTGACTGCTGAGACAGAGGTCGTGGGTTCGATTCCCACACAGGACAAATCTTTGTGTGATGAGCACAATTATTTGTTCTGTTTCTGGGTGTAATGTATCTGTTATATGAATGTACACTATGATAGATACTAAGATATCCACGCAGCCATGTTAAACTTTTTCATCCTCCTCTTCGTAAAACTGTTTCCGGTTCCTGACTGGCCTGTTGGTCTAGTGGTTAGGGACCCTGACTGCTAAGCCGGAGGTCGTGGGTTCGATCCCCACCCAGGACAAATCTTTGTGTGATGAGCATAAAGGTTTGTTCTGTGTCTGGGTGTAATTTTATCTATAATATGTATGTATTTACTAATGTAATTTAAAAAATAAAATGTATTTAAGTAGTATATCAGTTGTTTAGTACCCATAACACAAGCAAATATAATTGCTTACTTTGGGACTAGATGCCGCTGTGTGAATGTGGTAGAATATTATATTATTATTATTAAATATAAATTCTCCTATCCCTAGACTTTGCAAACTTTGTAACATCAATTATGACAAAACTGATATTTGCTGCACCTCTTTTCCAATTTTCAGGAACCAAGTTCACCAGGCTATTAAGTAATATTAAAACTGTTAGATTAAGTTCCTTTTTCTTTCATTTTCATTGTTTTATTTTATTTTATTTTATTTTATTTTTTTGTTTTCAGTACCTATACACTTAGTAGTATTACAACGAAAACACTGTTATATAATACTTAATTACTTATGTTCATGCATGCTGTGTTTACTGCCTGATATTGTACATTTAGATATATTATGATGTTCCTATCTCTATGCATGTATCAATGTAACAATTGTAAGTAAACCAATAAATAAATAAATAAATACACAAAAAAGTTATTTAAGTATTATATCAGTTGTCTAGTATCTATATAACAAGCATTAGCTTAGTTTGGGACTAGATGGTGCTGTGTCTGAATGTCCAAACATTATTATTATTATTATTCAAACGTATTATTGTTTGAATGTGGGTTTCGTTGTCGCAGTAGTAGCACATTAAGAACTTATTTTCAAAACTTGAAGATGGTTTTAAAAGTTTAATTCTCATGAGAATTTTGGGAAGAAGTGTTAAATTAGTAAAATATGAAATTTCTTGCAGTTCTCATTAGACATTAAATACTATTTGTGTAACAAAACATGTTATAATATGTTGTATGTCTTGTTCATCAATTCTTAACCTTACATCACTTAGATTTTGTAAGTAAACTTGATGAAAATTTATAGTTTGTCACATTCTTCGTTATCTAGTTTATTTATGTATAAAATAGGTAGGTAGGTCTTGCCTGACCTGAAAACTAAATAAAGATAAAACAAAACTAATAAAAATAATAACAGTTCGGTACTGTTGTATTTCTTGTACAAAGAGGCAATTCACTCAAATCGTGACAACTGAAAAAACAAGCGATACAGTAATCTTATTTACATTCAAACCGAAGTACATTCCAAAATAGATCGAGGAAGTGGCTCCTAAAATATTAAGCAAGTTTATCCCCGTCTAATTAATAAGTTTGTTTTGAAGTAACGTTTTCATCTTAACGAAAACTTTTGTTAATGAATGTTCGCAAAGAGAGATATAATTATACTTTAGAATGTTGAGGCCTTCAAATTGTTTCGTATACTTTCATTTGCGTAATAAAATTAATATAAATCCCCTGTATTTCACCCATGAGGATATTGGAACAGCTGTCTAACATTTCAAAGTTGTTGTTGTTTAAAATACGTCGAAGCTTTACCGTAAATCATTAAATAATATTTAATAAAGGAACTTGAGATTTTGCATTCAGATAGTATTAGTTAGTTGGGAGATAACTATCAATTTTGATCAACAAAGGTAGGTTTATATTTCACCGGAAAAGTATAATTAATTATACTCTACACCGGTTTTAATTTATTTAATTTCGACTGGCCTGTTGGTCTAGTGGTTAGTGACCCTGACTGCTTAACCGGAGGTCGTGGGTTCGATCCCCACCCAGAACAAATCTTTGTGTGATGAGCATTAAGGTTTGTTCTGTGTCTGGGTGTAATTTATCTATAATATGTAAGTATTTACAAAAAAAAATGTATTTAAGTAGTATATCAGTTGTTTAGTACCCATAACACAAGCAAAATAATTGCTTAATTTGGGACTAGATGGCGCTGTGTAATTGTGGTAGAATATTATTATTATTATTATAATTTATGTTTTTGGTAAAACCAAATTAAATTAATTGCAAAAAATATTTTTTCTGATATTATTTTTTGCAATTAACGACATGAGTTTTAATATCTTACGTATTGTATAAAGTTTGTCAGGATGGACTTTTATGCAAAAACTACATAATAGTATAACATTTACTGCCATACTCAGAGACGTTACTTTAAAGTTTATTTAGTAAACACGTGTAATACTTAAGTCTATACACCTAAAGGCGATTATTCAATGAAAAAAATGGATTAATGACAGATTACTGCTAATTGACGTCTCCGAGTGCGGCAGTTAGGCTATAATAACCCAATAATCGTTCGCCATGGGTCATGAGAGCATTCATAAATTCATAAATTGAGGTAAAAATTAAATGAAGCATGTCAAAAATATGACATGAATGTTCAAAGTTTTAATGGTGTCTAAATATACATCCCATGTTGTTCTTCTCAAATTGAACAAAAACAAACAAAACTCAAATTTGAGTTAAGCTCGCCTATGTACATGTCTTTTCCCTCTGTGATGTATTGTTTTGTAATTTTTGTGTACAATAAAGAATTAAAAATTCTAAAAGATGCCATGTGGAATAATCTATTGTAATTATTATCTGTTAAGTATAAACAATGTGAGGCTTAAATATACAATTATGGTTTCTCCATAATGCCCAAAAATTTACATTAAATTCCACGTGACAAAAGGTAACGTAATATTTGAGCAAGTACGTTAAGTTTGAATAATTTTATCAAATTGTTTACTGAACCCTTTAATTATCGCAACTCAGTCCTCTGTAAACATAAATTTATTTGAAAAAGCTGGATTTTTGTAAGGTCAACGTCGAAATTTATTCCGGTGGGAGGAAAAAGCAGGTTTTATTAAAAAAGTTTCATCGTCCCAACAAAACGGTCATCGAAGCCGTGGTCTTAATCACTTGGGTTCACCAAATCTCATCGATACGGGTCTTAATTTTTGGCCTCCCTTGATCCATTGCGATCGAGTTGTCTAAAAGTATACCTCGGATATTGAAAACCGTTCGAGCCGACACTTTTATTGTTCCAATTATTTATGGAGTCAATTCCGATTACCATTGGCAACTTCATAAGGCTGTATCATAACTCAGTAACGGAAACCGAACTCAAGTTATTGAATCCATTGTTTTTGGAACTTTTATATTTGGGTCACTTACCTACCCTCTGAATATATTAGCTAAGTTGACTTTTTCTTATCAAGTGGAAGATTCCTGAAAATAAAACCGGCGATAGCATTTTCAAAAATATAAGTAACTACAGTTTTAGAAGTAAAAATCTGGCCGTGGTCACAAGCTTACTGACAGTCAGCTTGTGACCACGGCCGGTGTAACCTGGTTGAAACGTCAAGCACCATAAGGCATGTAAATACCTAAATCATAATCGCGTGAATTCCCCTTTAAAATCAATAAATATATCTGATTAGTAATAATAAATCATGAACTTCCAATGCAGCCCAAAAAGAATTGTGGTCGTCTACGTCAACAGGAAGCCTCATAAATATTTTCATAAAAGTGAATCGATTGAATAGATTTAGTTATCGGCACTCGCCGGATCCCAATCGGAATTCGCTCACTAACGATGGAAAGACTTGAAGTTGTCGCCGGAATTCTTTTGATGCAATTTACAGTGTGAACTGATGCGATGGATTTTAACGAATGCCATCAGGGAATCAAGTAGAAACTCGACAGGTTAAGACCCTAATGTTGTTAGATACTTTCTCACTGCAATAATCCTGGCCCTTTTTAGTAATTTCCTTTCGACGACTTTAAATGTAATTCTGTACTTATCTCTTAGAGTATACTCATCTCGATTGTAAGGCTAGATTGCTAGGATTATTTTCTTTGTT
The DNA here is from genome assembly GCA_905147015.1 of Laspeyria flexula. Classification (NCBI taxonomy): domain Eukaryota; kingdom Metazoa; phylum Arthropoda; class Insecta; order Lepidoptera; family Erebidae; genus Laspeyria; species Laspeyria flexula. The sequence goes on along the minus strand of LR989960.1, from coordinate 11,670,161 downwards.
AGCATTTCCTTGTCCCCAGACACTAGCCTCGAGGTTGACTGAAGAATTTTTGCGTTCGAGATTTTCTCAGTAAATGAATGATTAACATTTGTAATATTTAAAGTAAAAATATTTGACTTTTTGCTTAATATGGAGCTGAACACAATTACTTGTGCACACTTCATCTTGAAGATGAAGTGAAACGAAAAATTAAAGTACCTCGCATTCCTGTAACCACTATTATAAGAACGTAATTACTTTTGTAATTTATATATTTTGTGGGCTAGAACGCCAATTATATATGTTATATATAATATTTCATCATCGTCATCATATCAGCCCAATGACACATCCTGCTGGATCTATATGCCTATGCCACACCTTATTTCCGCCACTGCGAGCGATGTACAATCCTCTACAAGAAGCCTCAAAAACTGACCAACCCAAGTTCAACATGGGACATTGCTGATGAGGATGATGATGATTATTTGACACAAAATTCAAATAAAATATATTTATTCAATAAAATTTTTAAATCATATCTTAAATTATTTACACAACTAATTCTATATTAAAAAAAAGCCAGATACTCTATTCACTATTAACAGAATTTTTTGTGAATATTTGATTGAGGTACAGATACCTGACGAAACGTATCCAAAACGCTAGCCCCATTACTGTGTTTGGGTCACTTCATAAACAGGCTTACAAATTTTATGATACATTTTGTGAGCATTTGGTCCCCAAGATCCAAGAGTTTTAAAGATCGAATTAAATTCAAATATTTATGCAACATATTCTGATAATATAATAGGTTCATACCAAAAAGCAACGTCGCTCAAAAGAACTACATAAACAATCTTACGCCCCATTTACTTAAAGATAGAATTCTAAGCGCACATTAAATTAAACACTCCCTTTATGTCAAAATTATTTCTACCGCGGCTCTTCATTGTGAAAACTGTGACAAAAAAGTAAGGAACGAGCCATCGTAATAACGTCATTACGAAAGGTCCTTGATCCAAATGTCTCCATTGTATTAAAACGGTCACACCTCGGAGTGAATTTACATTTACAGACTTGTTCAGACTAGGTGAATAGAAAGCTTAATTGGTATCATGGCATCCGACTTTTTTTTTTGTCAAAATTTTTGACATCTTATAAATCGAATGTTGAAATAACTTCGCCCTCAGACTTTGAATGATCGTATGTAAGATATTTTATTTTCTTCTACTTTCTTATTTACACCCTTGAGAATTTTATTTAGTTTATTTATTTATTTTATTATATTAGAAACAATCATTGCGTGAAGTTTTGGACATTTGCCATTTAGAATGGGATTGACACCAAAAATTTTATATGATAGATCCATGATAAATAAACTTAAATATTATAAGGACTAGAAGTCCCGCGGGGCTTCGCTCCCGTCGATGTTTATTTGGTCACTGCTCAGCTCCTAGTGACCGTAGCGTGATGTCTTTTTTGTTAAATGTTTTTGTTTAAATTACCATAATATTTTTTCCAATTCTAATATATATAATTTTTAAAACCAATATTATAATTTTTTAAGAACAATTTTAATATATTATGTGTTCAATTTAATTTGGATCGTTTATTGTAAATGCTGTGTTAGCCAGTAAGTGGTTTTTACACATGTAAATGTATCAACTTCCGGAAATTAGTTGTATAATGTACTGTGTAAGCAATCGTTGGTTAACCTTATAAATAAATAAATAAATTATATATAGCCTATAACCTTCCTAGATAAATAGGCTATTCATCACTGAAAGATTTTTTCAAATCGAATTAGCAGTTCCTGAGATTCTAGCGTTCAACCAAACAAACAAACAAACTCTACAGCTTTATTATATTAGTATAGATAAGTTAGCTAGCAATTACTAATAATAATTGCTAGCACCCATTGGACGTACAACATACAACATACGTATTATATTCAATTTAGCCACCTATTAGTAGGTAATATAAATTCTCCCAACATCACTATTATGCCTGTTTTACGTAAGGGCAGAAACGTCGGCGGACGTCGTCATTTAAAAATTTGATTTGGAGGTCGCAACACCCTTTTTTAAAAGTTTACCCATTTTTTAAATTACCTGCCTGCCCTGCCTATGTGTAGATCAAGCATAACATGCACGCTGAGAAGCTGTACCTGAGTTACAGATTTATTTCTAGACCAAATTATGATTTTAAATATTCATCTTTAATTCATCCAATAAGGTTGAGTTTAAATCTAACTAGATTTAAACCCAACCTTATTGGAACTGCTTTGCTTCTTGTAGTTTAAGTTAGGTAACTTTTACTAGGTACAAGTAGCATTACCGGTTACATTAATCATCCTTATAAACAACAACAAATATTCTGTCACGTAATATTCGCCCAACGTAGAAATAGCCTTTATTTCACTGAATCTACCAGAACGACCTGTAATTTACAAAATGACGTATAAAATTTGCACGATGACGTCACATTATGATATTACGCACGGCTATGCACATTTTTCGTATGTAAATCTCGCCTTCGCTGTGTATGTTTACATAAATTTTAATGGTACGGTACTTGTTTGCAACGCGTTGCTGTAATGTCATTACTATCGTGTCTCGTGTATCGTATGTACAGATGCGAATTCAAATCGTAGGTAAACATGAACTTTTCGTCTAAAACGTGTTTCAACAAATTTACATGAAACTAGTGCAAATACAGCTTGGTAGACTATAAATTTGTTTAGAAAGACCAACTTGTGTAAGCCTGTTAGATTTAATTTTACATTAGCATTTCATTATTTAGGTTTCGTGGATATAGTTACATCTACAAAGGTCACTTTTAGCTATTATAATTTATATTATTGTAGGTAGCTTTTGAAATTAATACTATATATAAAACTAAAGAGTCTATTTATTTGTTTGGTTGGTTGAACGTACTACTGGACCGACTTGAAAAATTATTTTAGTGTTGGATTGCCCATGTATCTAGGAAGGCTATAGGCTATATATTATATACAGGGTGTGCCGAAACTCAACGTCAAGCGGCTAGCGGGCGATGTTATAGGCTGTACCTGTTCTGAGAAAAATATAATATAAAAAGTTTCGGGACAGCCTGTATATATATATACAATGTCGCCTATCGACATGTGACCGTCCGAAATTTTATGAATACTCATGAAACATAATTAACTTTAAAAAGGGGTCTATCTCGAATATTTTTCATGTTATTCAAGTTTTATAGTGTGTAGAGTAGTGTGTGTGACCTTGCTTTATATTTTTTGCTATATCTTCGAAGTTATTGCCTCGGTGGCGCAGCGGGAAGTGTATACGACTGCTGTGCAAGAAGTCCCGGGTTCAATTCCCAGGTTGGGTGAAATTGGTATTGGGCTTTTCTATATGAAATTCCAGTTTTAAGATTTTCCCGGAGTTTGGTAAACAAATGTTCCCGGTTGATTACAAGGCTCGCCCCCTATTTCATAGGACCAAACATAGCTGGAGAAATGTGGGTGTGAAACACCTCTGCATACCCCTTCGGGGAAAAAGCCGTGGCTATGTATTGACTCGATTTGGATTCTGTTTATTAATTCTAAAAGCTTATGAGTGACTATAGTGATAATATATAATGTGGTAGATTATAATTATTAATAATGATTAAAAAAGTCACCGTATGGAGGATTTTATCGATTCACATTCGTTTTTATAAAAATAGTTATAATTTAATAAAAAAGTATTGTTTTATTTTGAATTTTTTTATTTGCCTCCGTTTTGCTCTTCATAGTCAATAAAATGAATAGAAAATGTTTTAATGTCCGTTTAAGTAACTCATAAGCTAAATAATAAACATAATTATAATAAGTAAATAATTCAAATCGAGCCAATAAATTCGGAAATATAGCAAAAAAATTACAAATAGTAAAAAAAAAATACTTTAAAGGTATCATATAAATATATATGTTATGATATATATTATACTTGTATTTAAGTATGTTTATGTAAGTATATTATTTAGTATATGTACCACAATTCAATATGTTGTCTATTGATTTAAATATTTCTTCCATCCATTTCTCTATTCTAATTTTTTTTTTTTCTCTTTTTTAGTTGTACACTTCTTTATACCTACTCTCAAATTCTTATTTTTTTTCCTCTATCACTCTAAGGTTTGCTGTTAGAGAACTCAAATATGAGTTAAGCTCGCCATTGTACATACTTGTTTAGATTTTAAGACTATTTGTATGTTTTCTTTTCTTTGTGTGCAATAAAGTATAAATTTATTATATGTATAGATGGCATTTTCAGCTATAGACGAGAGACAATACATAATAATCCTCTGTCAAAATGTTCATTTTGATGTTAAAGTCTTACTGCCTCACTCAGAGACGTCAATTAGCAGTAATCTGTCATCAACACAATTTTTTCATTGAATAATCGTCTTTAGGCGTATAGACATAAGTATTACACGTTTTTACTAAATAAACTTTAAAGTTAAGTTACGTCTCTGAGTGCGGCAGTTAGTGTTATCAACTGTCAAAATATTTCTTTCAAATGATACACTCAAAGATTGATAAATACAAGTCTTTATACGTCATTTTACTTGTGGCCCTATATCGAAATGTAATGGCAAACAGGTGACCATTAAGATACGATGTCATACAAACACATACATAAGAAACGAGGTTATGTATCATAGGAGTTTCAAGTAATTCAGATGTCTGCAGCCAATCTTGGATAGGAAATGGATTCAATATAGTTATGGTTTTCTATTTCCGTCCACAAACAATCGTAAAAGGTTCGAATAGGGTTGCCCATACATCGATTTCAAAATCATATTACTATTTTACCTACAATATTAAATGTTTGTATCAAACATCTTACTACTTAATATTATTAATACATTATTTTTATCATCTCTGTAGGATTAAAAATACATAATGTCACCACCCGATAACAACCCGTGGGTTTCGTAAAAAACGACTACGAGAGTAATTTTATGCAGAAAAGAACACTACGAGAAAAGGAAAATTCGAAACAAACCATAGGGTTTGTTTCTATTCGGCGACGGGCCTGTTGATCTAGTGATTAGTGACCCTGACTGCTAAGCCGGTGGTCGTGGGTTCGATCCCCACCCAGGACAAATCTTTGTGTGATGAGCATAAAGATTTGTTCAGTGTCTGGGTGTAATTTATCTATAATATGTATGTTATTACAAAAAACAAAATATTTAAGTAGTATATCAGTTGTTTAGTACCCATAACACAAGCAAATATGATTGCTTACTTTGGGACAGATGGCGCTGTGTGAATGTGGTAGAATATTATTATTATTATTCGGCCAGCTTCTAGTAGAAAAGAGGTACAAAAAAGAAGGAAAAACATAACTATTAAAATGTTGGTGCAACTACATCTGCTTACATCTTCGACAAAAAATTTATCATCATCATTACAACCCATAAAAGTCACACTGTTGGGCACGAGTCTCCTCCAAAGAATGTGGAGGGAATCTAGCCTACTATACCACGCCGGCCAGACGGGTTGGTATGACGAGATAATGATAATTAACTATTATTGAGATCATTTCAATTACAACAAGATACATAGGTTTAACGTAAAGTTTTTTTAAACGCATTTTTTTTAATCGTCATATTATTGGGACGTGCCAATATTGCGCAAAAATTCGTGAATTTTTTGACAGATTCTCTGACACTGCATGCATCTTCTTAGAATAAATATTTCATTAGAAATAACAAAATAAGTAAACTAATATGATTCCTTGAATTCATAATAATATTTTAGTCTTATCGGTTTCAGACAGTGAGCCTCTGTGAAATATCAGATAATCTCTTCAAACTCTAACCCTATATAATTCCTTGTAGAGCTTTGGGGGACTTATTTATTATACGTTAGGGAGTTAGTTGATAAATGCCAAATCTATTTTAGAAAGGACCAATGGGATCAAACAAAGTAAATTCACGAAATAACGCCCGCATCACTCTTAGCTTATGCTTAGTCTGTTTTTGAGCGGAATAAAATTCAAATATGAAGTTTTTTTTTCTGATTCTGTAATTTTGATTCTAAAAATAAAATAAAATAGTTTTCGAACATAATTTATAGATGAAGAAAAACACATTTATGCTAAAACAGTAACAAAAAAAATGTTTAGGAGAAAACGTCTCTCGGACACTATAATAGAAGAGATAGGTCTTTGATTCTCTCGAGTCTTTGGTTCTATTCTGATAGTCTTTGACAGTGAGTACTGTGTGTCTACACAAAGTATAATTACAACAATATACTGAATTATCCCGTAATAAATCTCTCATGGAACGTTAAAGGGTTAATTTTTCATACAACAATAATACGTTAGAATATGAAGAAAATTTATCTTAATATTATAAACTAATAAAACTTTATTCAATATGGATCACATTGTCATTATTGTATACGTCACAACTTCTAAAATAAAATTCTTACATTACTAAAGTCAGATGCTTTGTGTCTACAAAAGGTTAAATCCCTTGACAGTAAAATACAATATAACAGTAACTTGTCGTGACACATTCTCAACACTAAAATGAAAACCCACATTACGCATCTAAACAAACACTCAATCAGATCGAAAAGCAATAAAAATTGCAGCTTACCGAAGTAGCCACTGTCTGTGCTACACTGAAAGTTTTATGGCCCACCCTTATGGGCCAAGAAATGGCCTTATGTAGTTTTGATTCCGATTTTACGGAGTATTCTGGATATAAGATCTTAGTGTAACGTAATCCAGTCGATCGTAGCAAGGTAATGGAAAATATGTATACTTATTATTACTGACTATGATTACTGGGTTCTTTGTCGTACCGTACCTATATATGTCTCTATAGTCTAGTTATTATTTTCTTTTATTTAAAGAAAATGTAAAAGCATTTATTTATTTATTTTTTCTTCTCTGCAAAACTTATTAAAAATATACATTATTTCAATTTCAGTTTAATAACACAATCATTTTGATATGCCAAAATCTTCTCAAATTACACTACAAACAGATTCAAAGAAATATAAATAAATCTGTTGAAAACAAAATAATAAAACAAAATAAATAAGTATTTAATATTCAGAATAAGGCTTCTAATATAATATTAAACACTGTTGTCCCGTAATTGTGTTAAGGAGGAGAGTTGGTGAATTTGGCAAACATCGGCCAATGTTTCATCCAAACCTTTTCAGTTATTCATAACAGCGAGACTATTATATATTTATCAAAATCTGTGTATTTGCTTCTGTTTAAGTACCCTTTGCGAATAACCATCGCCTGGATATCTTTAAATGCGTAAACTCAGGAGAATTCAAGCGCTTTCGAGAAATACATCGGATTGTTTATTAACAGATGAATAAGTAATGGAACTTACTATTTATTGTAGAAATCTGAGTAGAAATATTTTTGGGTTCACTCAACTGTTTATTTTTAGTGAACGAATATCTAGTTGAATAAATTCGTGGGCATTTTCAGATAGTAAAACGAGATTTGGTTTGTTGAGCTATTAATAGATAGTGTTAGATCTCGCTAGAATACTCTACTTTATAAATTGAACCTATACATTATAAGAACTTCCTTAAAGACTAAAATATAAAAAATATAATTATTACTGGTAGATTTTATTGTGGAGATTGCTTTAAAAAAAGTTATTGTTTTGCAAATTAGGTTATTCATTTATGTATTTAATTTACTTAACTCCAATGGATAAACCTATTGCAGGAAATAAAAGTTTATTTATACTTTCACTTTTGTTCAGTTCGCAATGTTCAGTAGTCATAGTTTAAAAATAATGTATTTTAAAATATTTAAATCTAAATAATAATATAGCAACGTACGCATAATATTATCAACATAAAATTCGTATCTGAAAAAAGTTACGTTGATTAGCAAACTTTTAAAAAGTATTCCTACAGCGAGTTTTGACAAGATCCGATTACATTCACATGGCTGCACCAATTTTAATAAAACATCAACAATCATGTCAGCGTTCAAACAAAAAAAACCGGATATGTCACAGACGGACACCCAGATATACAGACATGTCAAACTTATAAAACATTAAAAATTTAGCTGTAATTACGCATTCGTCAGAAATGAAGCACTCGTATTGAAGTGTCCAAACGCCATTAAGATAACGCAGTAAATGAGGTTAAATAAAAATGTGTGTATGTGTGTCATTTTTTCGTTTTCATATGCCTCTCATATGCAAAATGGCTACAATTTTGCTCAGCAACTAATTAAGTTACTTTAGTAACACGGCTTAAACTATGTGTTCCAGCTAAGACAAATATGCCTCAACACAGATTAAGTTGCTAATTTGTTTGAAACTCTTTCAACATTTTCTCCTATTAACACTGGGTTGTACGTTTAAATCGTGGGTTTGTTCTGCGTTTAACATTTTAAATTATTATTAAATTATCCTGCTCTGTGCTGGGTTGATTGCAGTTTTCAGTTTCATTGAATCAGAATCAACTGGTAGATAACATTTTGTAGAAAGTAAACATTATCTAAATAATTTTTTTTCGGTGGAACGGAATGATAGGTTATAATTGGACGAAGCGTCTAATCATAACCTACAGTTTAAAAGGACTTTTTGAATATGATATGAAAAGTAAGTAATTAGTTTTAATTTTATTTATTTATATATATATAAAGGCACTTATTGCCAGAGGCAACTTTTTAGTAATAAAAAAATATAGACATTTTTTAAATTGAGTCGAAGAAAACTTTTACAATTTTGTAGGAGATATAGGTAAAGACGTATTTTTTAAATCGTATTGTTTGGTTTCAAACGTACTCACGGTAAAGAAACTTCAGTGAAATGGAACCAGTACTTTTCAAAATTATTTTTCCTTCATCAATCTTACAAACTTTACTCTTGATTATATTAATGTATCATATCTCTGATGGGAAAGTAAAACACAATGTGACACCACTAATTTTCAACTCCAAGATAAAATATGATACGACTAAAGCCAATGAAAACTCAAAATACAGTATATCAACTGTAAAGAGGCCTTCCTCACAAAATAGTAAGTTTTTTTATTTTGTTTTTAAGGATTAAAAAAGACTCTATTTATTTGGTCGTTATAAAATAAAAATAAAAATTTAATTTGTGCGGTTATATACGTTGGTTACAGGGAGCACAGAGCTCTATGATCTCTATGAAAGTTAAGAGAGGCCTATTTCTAGCAGTGGATGTGTGTTAGTGTGTGTGTGTGTGTGTGTGTGTGTGTGTGTGTGTGTGTAACAGCAACCCACAAAGTCCTACTGCTGGGCTCGGGTCTCCTCTCCTCTAACTAGAGAGCTGAGAGTGACAGTTCATTCAATGGATGACTACGGGTTGAAATTTAATTTGATTATATATAATAGACTAGAATTAGCTTTTCGCCAAACTCTGTATAAATTAAAGACAACTGCCTCGGTGACGCAGCGGGAAGTGTATACGAGTGCAAAAGGTACCGGGTTCGATTCCCGGGTCGAATAAAATTGGTATTGGGTTTTTCTATCAGGAAATTCCAGTAATTAGATTTTCCCGGAGTTTGGTAAATAAATGTTCCCAGTTGATGATAATAGACTCGTCCCCTATTTCATGGGACCAAACATAGCTGGCAAAATATGGGTGTGACACACCTCTGCCTACCCCTTCTGAGAAAAAGGCGTGATGCTGTGTTAAAGACATCCCCAAATTAACACGAACAGCTTAACATTTATAATTGTATGCCAATTTGCAAATTCAGTGGCAACATTCCACGCATATAAATCAAATGCAAATATTAACTTTGATCGTACGCATCCCAACTCGTATTATGCCCACAATATGTGGGAAGCGCTCAATTTTCCGCGTAGCTTACCACAAGTGACACGTATGTCTCCGAGAACCCATAAATAAGGGCATCTGTCTAATAAATGAGAATTTCACCATTATTGTTATAGAATAGTTACACCATATCTCTATGTATTGCATTGGTATCATATTCATATTACAAATGAGAAAGTTTGGATGAATCGATAGATGCGTGCAATAACAGCTGAAAGGAGAAGTATCTTTTATTTATTTAGTACGTAGATAAATCTATCTACGTTCATGACATGTATGGTCTAGAATTTACACTTCACATTTTCAGACAACTAGACTGAAGAAAAACTTTTCAGCTATACATATTTATTTATTATTAGATTAATTATATACAATAGCAATTTATAAACCCAAAAACTTATTTTTTTTCAACATTATGTTAACTTGAATACTCCTAGGAGGAATATTCTTTATTCTTTGAAAAAGAACGCCTGCACTAGGGAACAAGCCCTGTGTCACGGGGAGCTTTACAAACATGCAACTAACGGACACAAAGTACACCCAGACTCGAAACAAATATCTATGAATCACACAAATATTTGTCTCGTGTGGGAATCGAACCCACGTCACCCAGCACGGCGATGTAGTGGCGAGGCGACTTTAACCACTGCGCCACGGTGACATTCAAATTTTTAGGTTGAATAATTATTTTTAGGTAAAACATCGAAATAAAATGAAGATGAAAAGGCAAAATTTACATTCTCTTCAATACTACAGTTATTTTTATAAGAAGCACTAACAATGATTATCATAACATTCCGTAAATTTACAGCAAACGCTTATGGAAACCGCATAGATCAAACGGAATGATAAGCGGTATAAACGATATGGCAATTTCAATAATAAACGTACTAAACACATATTTTCATAATCCCAAATACGTGGGCGAAACCAACTAAAAGATTAAACAATTTTGGTACTTTTGAATATAATTTTCACTAGCGCTGAACAAACAGGGAGGGCTTCCATTTGCCTACATTATGGTAGGGTACAAGACGTTAGAATCCTGAACGTGATCAGAATACGGATTGCTTCATAATTTTACAACCAATTACCTTAATTGTTATAATTGAATTAACGTATAAAATGTGTAAGTAATTAGAATTCAAATTACTTTTGTTGTTTTGGCAAAAGTTAATTACACTTTGATCATAGCAAGACAGAGTTGCTATGCTATGCCTTGGCGTAGTGGCTAAATATGCGATTAGTAAGCACGAGTTTGTATGTTCGGTTCCCACATAGGACAAAATAAATATTTTGTACGATCAACAAATTGTTTATGTCACAAGCCTTGAGTCACAAGTAACAAGCATAGAATTAAAATACACAAATAACACCCAAATAAGAACAATAAATAGTTTTTGATACGGGCTCAAGTCTCCTCTCATCTATCTAAAGAGTTGAGAGTATTTAGGCAATAATTGACACAAGCGGGCCAGATTATAATTATAAAGTAATAATACCAGACACATTTCTAAACTAATCAAATTATTTATTTCATGTACTTATAATCGTCATACAAAGCCAAAATAAGTATCAGCAAACTTGCTGACACCTTTTTTGCCTTTAGGTATATGAACTTCCGACTTCGTTTCATGAGAATCCATATTTTACATCAAAATATAAACATGTTTTCTTAAGTCTTCGCAAAATACATACCAAAGCTTTGCTTAAAAAAGAAAAAATATGAAAGGGTTATGACTCACGTATGTACATATTAGAACTTCGATTCCCTAGAATTCCATTTTTATAACAAGCTGCTATAATATACTTACAATATTAAACACGTAAGTAATAAGGTTAACACAACATTGGATATCAAAAATATACAAGTTTACTAGCAAACACAGAAGCCCACATTGTTTCTTTAGCAAGATTATATTCTCAATTTGGGAGTAGTAGCTTAGAATTTTTTTTTTAGTATACGAATTATCTAGTTCGTAAGTCATAATTATTATGGAAGAAGAAAATAATAAATATAAGAGTTATGGTATTTATTTTAATCTTAAGAACTTTATTTACCTAAAACTACCTCGGTGGCGCATCAGGATTGTGTCCGAAATGGGTTTTCCTGTTTTGTAGTTCTCAGTTCTCAATTAGCTTGTGTTATTAGCATCATCATCATATTATTAGCCCAATGAGTCCACTGCTGGACACAGGCCACCTAATTTCCGCGACAGCGAGCGACTTTGTGCCGCCTGCATTCAATGACCACCCGCAACCTTAACCGTCGATCCTCGATTTATCTCGCGAGGGGCCGCCCTATGCTGCGCTTTCCGTACATGGCCGCCACTCGAGAACCTTTTTACCCCATGAATCGGTCATCGATTATACGAGCTATGCCAAACCACTGCCACTTTAGCGAAGCAAATAGTACATGGTATTAAATAAATAATGTTTTTCTACCAACGGCTTCAGGAATAACAGGCATGGCGCTATGTACGTATTTATTATAAATACTAAAGTGTGTTTGTTTGCTTAAAGCTACAAAAACAACACGCATATAAAGTACCTACCTACCATCTAATTTATTTTTAGAATTCTTTCATAGGTAACCTCAATAACATAATACAGGGTCTCCAGCCATCCAAACCGACATAAAACAGTATAATACCAAGAAAACAAAACAAACAAAGGATTTATCCAAATCATACGGGTAGTAAAAAATCTATAATAATATTATATTATAACCCTAAACTCAACAGTTTATAGCACCTTTTCCCGTCCTCAAATATTACGGCACTAATTTTAAAAGAAAACCTCTCAACACTAGAAGAGAAACTTATAACGACAGGGTAATAAAGATGTTCACCCCTGGTGTCTTATTGTGCCATCTCATAAGCGATTTATTCACAAAATTTAATATACATTGATGACTCTTATGGAACGATTGATTGGTTTTCGCTCTGTAACGAGCAATGTAATGGTTACAAGGATAGTGTTGTCACAGCGAGTTTCTTTTCGGAGTGAGAGGCAAGAGGTCTCTTTCAAAAGGTATCTTTATTACGCGTGAGTATTGGCGTGAATTTGCTCAACTGTATTCAATTTACTGTTTCAATTGTTTTTGTCAAAATTATTGCTTTTATTCGTACTGGACATATTTTTATTTGTGGTCAATATTTTTAACAAAGTTCTATTCTAATGGTAGTGTAAGAATATTTTTTGAACTTATCACTTACTACTGGTTTATCCGCTGCTCCACCCACGTGGTAAGTCAGAAAAAAAAAATCTCTGTGTTAGACTATAAATCGGTCTGTTTGTAAAATTTCATACAGATCCGTTTTGCCGTCACGGCGTAATCGAGTAACAAACTTCAATCCTAACTTACACAAATATAATATTAGTACGATCTCCATTGCATATCTTCCCACTTGAGATTAAAATTCAGTCTTTGTGAGTCTTACATTAAAATATGAATTCGCCACATTAACCAATCCCTTTTTTTTCCGGCAGAATGTATTTGTTTGTAGTTAGTTTATAGTGCCAATATAAGTATTTCTTAGTGTTGCAAATAACGTATACTTTATTTTGGTATTTAATGTCATAAAACTTGTCACAGCTAAAATGATACTGTGACCCAATAATTTCAGTTTAAATTATTTATTATTATTAACCCAGAGATCCTTAGGTAAGTCTGAAAATAACAGCGATCTTATTTGGATTTTTAAACATCTGACAGCAACATAGATTTCGACTCAAGGTCAATGTCGAAATTCATACAGGCTCTCAAACAACAAGGCAAGTGATTCATGTTGTCGTCTCCAATTAGTAGTTTCCTGATTTTACTCCTAAAGTTGTTATTTTATTGATGCAATAACATAATACAACGGATTGCTCACATAATTTACGAAGAGATATAAAACTAATATTTTATTAGTACATATATTATTAATTTAACACACAAATAAACGAAACATCAAAATAGCAGACTAAAAACAGTTGCAACCCGTGGGTGTCGTAAAAAGCGACTAACGGCCGATTTCAATAAATCTATCTATGTATATATGGATTTGGCTACTAAAGTTATATTTTGTATGGAGCTTATGTCAAAATTCTAACTTTAGTAGCCAAATCTATAGATAGATAGATTATTGAAATCGGCCATAAGGCAGTAAACCTTAAGTAGACAAGAGAACTCCAAGAAAAGAAAAATTCGTAAAAAGTTTTAAACCGACCCGTCTAGCCAGCGTGGTATAGCAGGTTAAATTCCCTCGAAAATGCTTGGAGGAGACTCGTGCTCAGCCTGGGACGTGATGAATAATTTTCACCGAAGATAGAACTTTTTTTGTTACCATTCCTAGTCGAACAAAACATGATCTTAAAGCACTAATGGATTGTTTGTATGAAGCAAATACATGGATATAATGTGTAACTTAATAACCGCGAATAAAGTGCACTTAGACACAAGTCTCGAGTGTTTCGATAATGTTAGCATTTTCGAATTTAGATGAAAATGTTTTTGTTTTTGTTGATAGTATCTATGCGCGCGGTTTTACTTGGGAAGGATTATGTTGACAAAAAACCTACATTATTCTTCAGAAGACAAATTACTTTCTAAAAATCAAATATATAAATTAGAAGTCCCACAAGGCTACGCTCCCGTCGTTCTTTATTTGGCCACTGCGCAACTCCTATTGCCTGTGGCGTGATGTTATAATTATATCCTATAACCTTCCTCGATAAATGGACTATCTAACACTAAAATAAATTTTCAAGTGGGTATGAATTTACAAAAAAAAAATGTATTTAAGTAGTGCCTATATCAGTTGTTTAGTACCAATAACACAAGTAATAATTGCTTAATTTGGGACTAGATGGCGCTGTGTGAATGTGTCCGTCAATCCGTCAGCGTTATAATGTTATATGTCAATTACAACTAGAGGGGAGAAACTTGTAAGATGCTAATTACGACTGATAAGCTTGAGTAATCTTTCATCATTTAAAACTTAAACGCGGCTCTCAATCTATCATGTCTCTGTATGATCTCCTTGAAGAAATGCAAACGATTTAAAACCCTATATGTACTGAACAAAAGTGTCAACTTTTGCTGTCAACTTATTTGGAGTCAACAAATCTCATGGCGCCTGTCTTGGTGTTGACACAAACACATGCATAAGTCTACGAAGCAGACAAGAATAGGAAACTCCTCATTTTCCTCGACAAACAGCCGTTTGATTACTGAAATATGAGGCAGTGATTCACAAATAATTGTCTTGATTGTTTTCGGCTTACTCGCATAATGTCTTCGATGACAGTCGAACCAGGGTCTTTTTGAAGTAGGTATTATTTAAATTCTTATCCTCTCTCCTGAAAGAAGATAATAAGGATAAGACAAATATTTTTCACAGTAAACAATCTCACGGGTCAAATGATAGCATATACATAATATTAGGCAAGCCATTAATAATTTAAATTTTACCTAGGTATAAAAATGTTAGTTGATAAATTTAATGTAATGTCTAACTAAAATCTAAGGCACTTTGTATACCTAATAAAATTACGTGTGTACAAAACATCAATTCTCCCATAATTATAGCGTAACACGTTTGAAAACACCAAAGCTTAAATTACGTGCAATAAAACCTTAAACACCCCATGACTTGTACAAGCACTTTACGAGAATAATGCAGTTCATTGTTCCTTAAATTTCAACTTTGCTTATGCAAATTACGCTGCTTCACTGAGCCCTAACAATAGAAACTTGCCTATTCCACATTCCATGTTGATTTTTAAATGTAGCTAGGTATTTTAAATAGGCTGAATGATAATAACATTGATGTAATTTTTTTTAAACCTAATATTGTAAAATAAAATTGAACATCGCTCACTGTCAATTAAAAAAAAAACACTCAAGATTCAATTTGAATTTGGAATAACCAATCCTCTATTGATTTACTGTCAATTTAAAAAAAAAACACTCAAGATTCAATTTGAATTTGGAATAAACAATCCTCTATTGATTTTTAAGAAGATTGTTAACATTAGATAAATTATAACGTAACGTACTGTACAGTTGAAACTAAAGATCCCGCACCGATTACTCTAATTCTATTTATATGTGGTTTATATTCGCAAGGATGTAATTCCTCGAGTACACAAGACTCAAAATGTTCAAATTCATACAAAGGCTAGCTTTAATAGTTCCCAGCTTTCATGATTTAATATTCTATAAATTCCTGAGACAGGAATCTAAAGTTCTAATTATAACAGAACATAGAATTTTGTGTTTGGTATTGTATTACACTTGGAATCTGAAGGATTCTACATTTCAAAGGTGTGGAATTACTTTTGTGAACATTATATAATAGTGTTATCTAAACCGCTTTACAAATCCATTTGACGACCTCATACAACCATTCTAAAGCGCAATTCCAGTGCGCAAACTTACCTTTTCTATTCATGAAGCAATTTAAAATATCTCGACCGTTACAACTGACTGTTTATGAATATCACGAAATATTTAAACGGCCCACTCACGAATGTACACAAAAATTCGTGTTCACGTCGAAATTCCAACAGAAACACTGTTAATGTTGTCGGCTGGTGGTTTTTTTTTAACTTGTTTTTTTCTGCGGTTTTGTTGAAAAATTAATATAAACGGAAATGTTGATTTTACTGAAATAAATCGAGATTTTTGGTTAAAAATATATACGTTTCTTGTTATGATAACGTACCGAGGATGCTCTTAGCCTATTTCACGGCTTTACTTTCATGTAATGTTATAATATATTTTTGTTTCGGAAAATTTAAATATAGATACATGAAATTCAGAATATAATTAACTCAATATAACGTAATGGAATCTTTGAACATGATTTTCAACAATACATGAAAAATGAAAAAAATGAATGAACATTTTTTTTTAAATCAAGTTTTGTTTCTATGATAATTATATTTAAAGAGCAAAAAAGTTATGTAAAATAGGTAATATATACAGTAATATACAGTAAAAATAATAAAAAAAAACATTTTATTGTAAAAGCGTGTGATGCATTTTAAAATATTTTCAAAATAACGCTAGTTTTATTTTTGTAGCAATATGGTTAACTCGTTACGTGAGTGAAATTAGATACTGTCACACACAGTCTTTGTTACAACTACAAGATAATAGAGTGAGATTTTTTACTTTGTTCTCAGTTGTAGCTGAATTTTCGTTTATTTCTTAGAATAAATGTACTGTTACACTCAGAGCGAGGGAAATAATTCTGTTTTTTGTTCTGTTGTCGGTACAAGAGTCGCGTTGGTAGTTATAAATTAGCTTTAATTTGGAGAATGAACATGCGGGAGGCAGCTTAGAAATTGTTCGCTCGCTTCCACATTATGCACATAAACGCAATACAATTGTGAAAGCTGCATTATGTTCTGTTTATTTATGTGACCCAGAGCAGATATAAACATCATGTTTAATTAATATGAATATTATGGTTCCGCGTTTTATGTAGGTACGTTCTTAACAAAAAAAGAAATTTATGTGAGTCATGCCAATTAATAAAGATAAATCGTTTTGTTATATAAGTAGGTTCTCAAAATATTATTACAAACACATTAATACTATCCACGTGAAATGTGAACTATTTGCATGTACTCTGAAATTAAATTCAACAGAATAACGTTAATTGTTGTATGTTATAAATAAACTACTTTTAAAGCTGATAATTATATAGCTAGCTGGTTGAGATGGCTTCACTATGGTATTGGAATGTTCTGTAAAGATAGTAGTAAGTTTAGATAAATAAATAAAAAATAAATAAATTTCATTATAGTCACATTTATTTGTAACAAGATATAATAGGCACATGTCACTAAATAGGTAAGAATGTAATGGGAGTAAAAAAAAATATTCTTAATATTTTTTATTTTCCGTTAAAGTTAATCCAACTTAGATAATAATGATGGTGATGATTTTCCTGTGGACAATAAGGAGTTATTAATATTTGATACATCACAAAGATTTGCTTATAGGTGGTACTATTTTTATATATTCTCCTACAAAGAGCTAAAAAGCCTAGGAGTGGAACGTAATGAATTGATGGATGACGACTCGATCGAGGCCGATGAGTCTCTAGAGAATAAACGTGACTTGAAAAAATTATCAACAAAAGCTAAAACAAGGTAATTTGGGGAAAAGATTCATTAGTTCCATTACTCCATTTACTTCTGATTGTTTTCGTTACTGGTTCCAAGACTTAGGCAAGGTTAGTTCTAAGGTTAAAAATTCCCTGGGATTCCCGAGTGTCAATCCTCGGTGTTCGCAAGGTTCTTCGCTAATAATCCTGGCTTACAGAAGTTGCAGTAGTGGGCATGAAAGTGGGACTGTCCCGTGGGGGAAAGTAGATTTCTCTCAATACCGTGGTAGTGCTACCATCACAAGACATTGCCATGGAAATATCATTATATATCAGGAATCGGTAACACGATTTGCACTCTGCGTTCTATGACCAAAAATCAACATTTTCTAGTATGTACCTCTGGGTAAAGTAATCTTAACCATTACTTTAAAAACCACTAACACCATCCCTAGTTTTCAGTTCATAGGGTCCAATCTTCCATCGGTTATAGAATAAATTGTTTACAACTTACGGCATTGGTCTACAGGAACACAAGAACCTTCATCATTTCGAAGTTCACCACTTTTACAGAGACAAGCAGGAATGAAACATCCTGGAGCTATAGACGGACAGGGTGGTGGATTATGATAGTCTTGACACGTTTTGAAACAAGCTTCCAAAGAACATTTGTAGTACTCCTCGTTGGCAGGACAATCTGTAAAAACAGAATAAGGTATAAGAAAGTAATTTCTCGTTATTTGAAATACCAATAATTTTTAGATGAGACTGCCTCGGTGGCATCGGTTGTAGTTTCTGAGGTCTCGGGTTTGATTCCCTAGTCAGTCATATTTGTATGATTTGCAATTGTTTGTTTGGAAATTTGGGTGTTTTTCTATGTATTTAGAAATATGTATATTTTTCAGTTGATATTAATTCATCAGATTCCATAACACAAGCTTAAATTAGCTTGCTTTAGGCTAGACAGCGCTATATATAAAAAAAGAAAAAAAAATAGGAAAAAAAATTAAATAAAATTTTTTTAATCCACAGTCTGTAGTGCGTACCAAAATTTTTTGTTTGTGTTTAAGACATTTCATGACGTCATATTATATGACGTCAATTAGTGAAATTTCGGTTCGGAATATTTTGTCATTCGTTTGTTTTTAGCTTAAGATTTTTATAGGTCTGATTTCACACATTAATACATTTTGTAAAGATTTTAAAGTCGTCACTAGAGTACCGAATTATAAATATATAAATACTTTTTTCGTCTTCAATCTACCTACTATAATATACTGAAATAACTCACCTAAAGCTTTTTCATCAACGGGTACCGAGTCCACAATACAAATCGCGGCCAATAAGACGAAACAAAACACTCGACGAGCCATATTGTAATG
Source organism: Laspeyria flexula (assembly GCA_905147015.1). Lineage (NCBI taxonomy): Eukaryota > Metazoa > Arthropoda > Insecta > Lepidoptera > Erebidae > Laspeyria > Laspeyria flexula. The sequence continues at coordinate 11,650,852 of LR989960.1, read as the reverse complement.
ATCAAGAAGTGAACAAAATAATGACTTAATTCTGTATTGATGCGTCTGTTTTATAACTTCATACTGGTTTGACGAGGTATCATCTTGTGTTAGTAACTACGAGTTAATAATATAATTAATTTAATTACATAGACAGCTGTGTAGGTATGTTTGTTATAAATGTTTCATGGTTACGTTGGTTTGTTCTCACTAGTGCGATGGTTATGACTGGCTTGTTGGTCTAGTGATTAGAGACTCTGATTGCTAAGCCGGAGGTCGTGGGTTTGATTCCCACCCAGGACAAATCTTTGTGTGAAAAGCGTGATTGTTTGTTCTGTGTCTGGATGTAATTTATCTATATAATTATAATATGTTGAAATTTACAAAAAAAAATGTCTTTAATTAGTATATCAGTTGTTTAGTACTCATAACACAAGCAAATATAATTGCTTAATTTGAGACTAGATGGCGCTGTGTGAATGTGATAAAATATTATTATGATATCCACACAATGTACGTGAAGATTATCCATTATAAGTTTGATCATCACAGGCGAATCTTTGTAGGAGCTATAGGGGCTGCAGCTCGAGGCCCCTAGATATCCCAATAGAAAACATTGAGAATTATAAATATCATACCTATTATGGTTATGTTTCTAAATTATATTTATTTAATTATATAATATTTTACTTTTTATAATGTTTTTTTTATGGCAGTTAATTGATAATATAGGCTGGCCCCTTTGGGTCCCCGAGTAGTATCAGCTCAGGGCCCCACACAAACTCACTGTCCGCCCCTGTTGATCATGATACCATAGAAAATGGCGTCAGTACAAAGATTTTACTTTACCAACTCTCAACTACGCAGTCCTATACTGCAACCATTATATAATAATATTCTACCACATTCACACAGCGCCATCTAGTCCCAAAGTAAGCAATTATATTTGCTTGTGTTATGGGTACTAAACAACTGATATACTACCTAAATACATTTTTTTTGTAAATACTTACATATTATAGATAAATTACACCAAGACACAGAACAAACCTTTATGCTCATCACACAAATATTTGTCCTGGGTGGGGATCGTACCCACGACCTCCGGCTTGACAGTCAGAGTCACTAACCACAAGACCAACAGGCCAGTCCATAATATCGAAAAAGTCAATTCATCACAAGCCTAATGACGTCCACTGATTGACACACATTAGATGAGACCTATGTAAAAATTATTATAAGAAAGAAATAAATTAAGAAAAAAATCAATTATCTTTATTTATTTCTCCAAAAAACTATAAAGACTTTATAAAGAAATTCATTAATATCACTCATACAAATCATCCACAGACAATAAAGAGCCCTCTATCACTTATTCAAGCAACCAAAACTCATTTCCCACACAATTGGAACCTCACATATGTATGGTAATGATTATATATTATTATTTCACACATCAACACGTTCCTATTGAACTAGCACCCCAGGGAGGTTTTTGTGTCGCTTTTTACACACCTACGTATAAACAACGGTCCATTAGTGAAATGATATTCCTCTTAATGTGTCCATGGGGCTACAAACTGTAGCATATGGAAGCTTGATACAATATCTTTATAGAAGAGACATAATTGAACATTGAAATTTTTTGCAGTATTTTTTTACCAGTTCATCAATTCTGATTTATTTCATTGCGGGTTATAAGACTAGTTAAGGCATTCCCAGGGACTGACGAGGTAATCATTCGGGGTTTTCATGGGTTACAGAAGTTGTAGTGATGGGTGTGAAAATGAGACTATCCCCTAAAAGCCTAAAGCCATACGAGTGTTATAAAAATAAAAGATTAATATACAGATAACAACAGACAAGAGCGATGGTGGCTGAATGGATAAGGAACCGGTGTACAAATCACGCGATCCGAGTTCGATCCCGACCGGCAGTACCAATGTGGATTCCACTTTGTGGAATTTATATGTACTAGTCAAGTGACTTATCATCTGCTAACGGTGAAGGAAAACATCGTGAGGAAACCCACATACCCTAGAAGTAATTCTATGAGTACGTCTGATCCACCAACCCGCACTAGGCCAGCGTGAGTGGATTATGGCCTAAACCCTCTCAGCTCTCTAGTTAGAGGAGAGGAGACCCGAGCCCAGTAGTGGGACTTAATAGGTTGTTGATGATAATACAGATAACAGATACCATAACTTAAAATACAATATAAAGCTAAATTGTAATTAATAACCTAATATTCTTATTCAATTTTCTCAGAAAGAAAGATTAGATTCGGCCACCACTTGCTACTTAATTAATTGATACATATTTCACGAGTTTCTAGTAACAAGGGATCCTAATTACAATCTAATCATCCTAACTTTCGCATTTATAATATTATATAATCACTTCCAGTTTAACATTTTACAACATTGCGTCATAACACTAATGGATTTTGCCGAAGAAATTGCGAAGTGATACCTAAGATTCTACATTATTGTGTCATCTCTCGGCAAGATTGCAACTTTTTCTCCAACAATATTGTTTACATTTTATTACACAGACATAAAGGGGAGCGATAAAATTCCGCTCAAAATATCGTAGTACCGTTTCGTTTATGACCTAAGTAGGTAGGTATGTTTACCAGGTTTTTGGGAATTCCCAAAACAACTATTATTTCGTTCACTATATATTTTAGTATGTAAAATATGATTATAATCGACAGTTAGTAAAATATGGTTGTATCCTTTAGCCAAATCAAATGGTCCGGTTTTATCGACACTCTAATTAAAACGAAGAATAGTTTATATATTTGTAAGATGGGATAATGTAGAATGATTTTTTTGTATCATCATAGATATTGTTTACACAATATACCTAAATAATGTTTTCCCCGCTCCAAAAAGTTTCTGATTTTAAATACCATTAAAAACGAATCTTTTAAAACCATAATCGATGCTGTTCCTGAGAACTTTCAAGGTTGCCTGTTTTACGTATTAATTGACGCGACTATATAGCTCATAGCTTACTTTGGGCTAGATAAAAAAATGTCCATATTTATTAATTACGGGAACTATACGAACTAAGTCTAATCAGTATTACTCGTAGGTACCTACTCGTATGTACGGCAGAAATGCCCTATTCCCCCGAAAAGTTCACGACTAGGATGTTTTATTATCCCTTAGTATAATCGTTTCTTCTTTATTTCATTATTTTTATAACCATTTGAACGCCAACGTCTGCTATACTCGACAAGAATATTGCCCTGCGGCTATAGCCGACAAAAACATAAATTTTTATGTTTTATTATTAGATCTTAAAAACTGAATTTCCTGGTTTGGTGTACAGGGCTCATGTGTAATGAATGACACGCGGGTGAAGCCCCCAGCCTAAGCTAGATACAGACTGACTCAATAGTAAACTTAACAGTACCGTGTTGTTTACTCAATATATTTGTTTTTAAATAATAAATACAAAAAGTAATGAATCGTGATGTTTATGAATATAATTATGAACTCATCCGTGTTTAGTATGAAATTATTTATCTCGGAACTGGTATGTTTGCGGAAATTGTAAACTAATCAACGGAATAATACTGAGATGATGGCAATAAAATATTATTATGTATGTTATTGTAGTTTCTTATCCAGGTAATTTTAATAGACTTAGACTGGCCTGTTGGTCACTAGACCTCCGGCTTAGCAGTCAGGGTCACCAACCTAGTGGTTCGAGGTCGTGGGTTCGATCCCCACCCAGGACAAATCTTTGTGTGATGAGCATAAAGGTTTGTTCTGTGTCTGGGTGTAATTTATCTATAATATGTATGTATTTACAGTTGTTTATATCAGTTGTTTAGTACCCATAACACAAGCAAATATAATTGCTTACTTTGGGACTAGATGGCGCTGTGTGAATGTGGTAGAATATTATTATTATTAATAATTAACTTTTTTAGAGTTATGTAGGTATTCGAATTTCAAAACTTCGAAATGGCTTGTACAATTTGCATACGCAAAGTATTTCTTTTCATTACGTTTATCTTCATAACCAAGATTATATAATATAGCAGTCGCACGGGGCTTGCTCCCGTCTTTATTAGGCCACTACTCAGCTCTTATTGGCCATAGCGTGATGTTTCATAATCTTTCTCGATAAATATGCTATCCACACTAAAAGAATTTTTCAAATCGATTCAGTGGATCCCGAGATTACCCCCTGCAACAACGGCACAAACTCACAAACTAACACTCATTCACTTTGTTTCTGTAGAATGTAGATAATTATTCTGTGAACTACTGGATGTCTAAAAAAAAAAAGGTCTCTACGTACGTTCATTACGTTATGCTTCTACGTCCGACCTTTTTTTTGCTTTTTAATTATTGAAGATTTTCTTATATAAAAACCACCTCAGTATACATCATTAAGGGAAACAAAGATCAAAGACATTTTAAAAAAACATAAGCAACGTTAGTATAACTTTTATGTCAAATAAGTCTGTATGATAATAATCTAGGGCTAACCTTATGCAGACAAGAGCACTGCGACTGCGAGAAAAGGAAAAATCTAAACAAACCCTATACCAACCCGTCTGGCCAGCGTGGTATAGTAGGCTAAATTCCTTCCACATTTTTTGGAGGAGACCCGGGTCTAGCAGTGGGACGTTTATGGGTTGAAATGATGAATCTAGTACAACGTTTGTATCTAAAAATAGGAAATGGTTATATCTGTGATCGAAACACTGGAAGTAAGCATCATTCGGTATCATTATCATAAAGTATATAGGTATACCAATAAACAAATTTTAACAACCCAAAGGGCCTATCCGCAATCTCGATTTTCGATTTGTCAATTTAGATATCGTTGTCAAATAATAAATGTCTGAAAATGACGTGACCAAATAATTTAAATATTCTTACATGACAATGATACTAATTTCGACCAATCGAATGGTGAGATTGTGAGTAGGATCCCTCTAATTTAAAATATTTAGAAAATGTTTAAATCTAAAATATTTGAACTCAATTCGTAATACTCGTAACGCACTGTCATTACAAAACTGGTGTAAGTTGAAATTTCCATCTCCGGCAATTTGCGTTGTCAGCCTTTTGTAGTAAAGTTCAAAATTGTCCCATGACATTTCTGACTTGCAACCCTTTAGCACTGTTAGTGGTTGGTGGTTACCGTAATTTCACTGTCATCCATTTAACACCAAAGTGGTTTTGTTTCACATCTTTAAATCCTACTCTTGAGAGGTGATACTTAAGCCCATTACTGGGACAAAAATAGTCGTTGTTAATAATCAGTTGAGCGATATCATCAGCCTTTGGCAGTACAATATTAGCAACAAACAACTGCATTGTTTCAACTAACGAAGCAAAATATTCTTCATTGCTGCTGTTTCTAAGAAAGTTCTCTGTATAAGAAAAATACATTTTCTTGCTACGTTCTTCAAGTTACGATAGTTTAATTAGTCGTCTAGGGACATTTTACTTCTGTCGTATATAAGGAGTAAGTAACATTTACGTACAGGAATATAAAAACACCACTAGCTGAGCTGAAGCCCTTATCTCCCAAACCATATATTCCGTATATCTAACATCAAATCAACCACCGTGTTCCCGTTTATTTATCCTTTCCACTTAATCAAAATGAAACAATACCTTCGGAATTAGACCTTCTCAATCTATTGTAAGCCTTCATCCTAAAGCAATAAATTTCAATTTTGCTTGCTAAAACACCGTAAGTAAATAAGAAACTGTTTACCCTGAAAATGAGGACTGGATTTTTTATGATCTCACTGACAAAGTCGTTTGATTAAAAATAAAGTTTGTTTTAACTTGTGAGAGGAGATACAAACATGAATTTACTGCTTTTTTATAGTCTTCGAGGGAGTAATCAAAGAATATTAAGCCTTATAAGAGTACACCTTAGGTGTCTTAGTCCCGTGTTTCATCAATTTAAATAATTAATCAACTTTACATTGGGAATCTTGTAAATTGTATCTATACCAATAATATGATTTTTGTGATTTTAGATGTAGAGGGTGATCAGCGCAATTTTTTATTAAATCTTCATGATATTTCACAAAAAGATAGTCTAAGAGTTAGACAAGAACATATGCACCTTTTTCGTGTGTACACATACATAGCATTATGACATCTTAATTTATTTGACTTATAACAAGTTGTTCAATTCTATGCGTACCTTACTCTGATGCCAATTACATACATAAATACATTTTACTCTAACAACATTTTCATTATATAAAAGTTACATTTCCAGAGAATAACGAATACGAAGCATTATTTGGAGAATGCATTTAACTGTAATGAGGCAATTATCCGACCTAGTGTAGTGTTCTCTCGACCTCTGCGTGTGCAGTGGATTATTATGAACCTCTCATTTTGTCCGCTTATTACTGCGGCTAATGCGTAATTTAAAATGCAAGAGCGTGCCCTATTCCGGCTCTGATGTAGTTACAGTTGCTGCGACGAAAAATTGAGGTGGTGTAATTTGTATTTTGATCGATATTTTCTTAATGTTCCATAACACAGATACTCGTAGATCTATACACAGTCTTATTTTATACAGTGTGAGTTGTTAGTAACAAATGTATTAACATTATGTGGATAATTTACATGAACGAAATTAATTGAGAATTAATACCCTGATAAAGCAATCATATGTTTCTCTAGTATTTGAGATCTATAGTATTATTGATGCAGATTTTATTACCACAACAAAAATATTAATAAATCCATTAGTATGACATATAGAACCGTAAAGTTTAATAATTCGTGTAGTGACGAATTAATAATACATAAACACTAACCCATCTCAACCCGTGAGTGTCGTAAAAAGTGACTAATCTTATGCAGACAAGAGCACTGCTAGAAAAGGAAAATTTGAAACAAACTCTATACTAACCCGCCTGGCCTCCGTGGTATAGTAGGCTAAATTCCTTCCACATTCTATGGAGGAGACCCGTGCCCAGCAGTAGAACGTTTATGGGTTGAAAAGATAATGATGATAGAATCGTTAAGAACTAATTGACAACATCTCTATAAATGTCACACCGCTAATCTGTAATTATTTTAATTTAGTTAATCAAAACAGAAACGCTATTTTTCAAGCCATTGTTCGCTTTAGAATTAAGTAATATAAAAGAACCAATGAATTACCTTCATATGAATATTATACTGACTTACGTATTATATTATACCGCAAAACAAATAAAGATAAAGCATCAGAAAATTGTCCATAGAGTACACGTAAAATAAGTTATGAGAGAAAGCCGTTGGAAGGTACCGTAATTTATTTCTGTCACCTTTAGCTAACTGTATTTTCTTATCACAAGAAACCATAACAGTCGCCACTTAGTCACTAGAACACAAGAGAGTATAAGTAAATAAAAACTGAGACAGTGACCATTTTCTTTTTTATTTCTCCACCTAAGTTCTGAAGTATATATTGCCAAACTCAGTAGCTGTGAAACTGAGTACATGTTCCAACCCTTGTAAAAAGTTAAGATATATATAGATTTATATATTTATTTATTTATTGTATAGATCCACCTAAGTTTATTGTGAGTGTATTAATTTTGAAAGAAAAATAATATATTTCTATTTCTTTCTTATTCTATATTTCTACGATATTACCATTATACCTACTTACTGTAGATTCAAATGTCAGCATCACAGAACAGAGATAGGTTGTTCAGCATCAACATTACAACCCATAAACGTCCCACAGCTTGGCATGGGTCTTCTTCAAATATTGTGGTGCGAATTTAGCCTAATTTACCACCCTGGCCAAAATTTAAAAGGAAAACCCGTCTGGTTGGCATATGAGTTTGTTTCAAATTTTCCTTTTCTTTACTCCCTTATTCGCCTTTACAACACCCACGAGTTCAATAATAAAAAATATTGAAAAATATTATTGACAGACGGACGGACAACGGAGTGATCATTTAAGGGTTCTGTTCCTTTTGAGGTACGAAACCTAAAAAATAACATGTTACATAGGTATTATTTTTGTGACATACTATCATATAAAAAAAAGTTACAATAACTTTTTGCAATAACAATGTTTCTCAATATGATTAAACAAAATTGTAAGCAACAAAATTAGGACATTGTGATAATTAGTAATAGATTTTTGTGGAAATTAAAAAGGCGCCAACGGCGTCATTAAAGAATATAATATATTATAAGTAAATATACGCTTCTTCGCAAGAAATATTTGGGTACGTCTCTTAGTTTATCTAGACATTGTTTAATCATTAAATTTTTAATTATACGAGTACGTTAATTTATCACAAAAATAACCGATTACGATTCTTCATCATCTATGAAACAAATCCCTACTGTTAATTGGATACCAGATCATTGAGTCGACTGATTTCCATTAGCTGATTTAATTAATTTATGATCATAACTGTTCTCACTTATTAATTATGTTTATCCGTTAATGGTGCTAAAATGTTTGCCGTTCATTAAAAATATTATTTTATTCAAATTACACTTTTGGAAATACGTTGTAAATTACAGTCAGCTTTGTAAACAGAATTATTAATTTATTTAGTAGATGGATGAATTACAGCAAGATAGCTAATATATGACAATAAGCGGTAATAAGCCAAAATATACAAGCCGTAACAACTATATTCATAAAAAAAAATGTGTGAGCTTTAAAAATTAACAGATTAATGTAAGTTTAATATAACTTAATAAAAAGATATATTATCTTTATGTTACTTCTACCGTTTATCGTGTTCCAGTCTAAAGTCATTTCCACGCAGCAGCAGCAATAAAATTTAATAAAATTCAAAATAAAAATATTAATCAATTAAAAGTAAAATAATTAAGCAGATGTTTTTTTTTATTTCAAAATAGTTACAAACTTGTCACGTTTGCGGCATCTGACGTTGTCATGACTGACCATTAACACGATGTCAACGTAATGATGTGGCCGATTGAGATTGAATCTTTTCACACTGAAAATCACCACACACAAGTTAATTACGTTCACTGAACGGTATTTTATACGTGAAGTTTGCTCAACGGTCAGGCTATTTTGCAAACAAGCACATGGCTCGCTTAGTAATAAGTAGTTAGCTTCAGGAGCTGGTATTCACCAACTGTTATTATGGCTTTAGTATATACACACAGCACTCGAGTATGTAAAATTGTAAGATTATTTATTAACTGTTAATGATGCCTCTTTTATATACATAATTTTATTGTAACATATTGTATGTTTTTAAGCTAAATAAAAAAATTAAAAAAAGTAATGTACTTGCGACCATAGAACGGGGGTAGCAAGGTACGTCAGAATAAACATGTCTACAAAACTTTCTTAGAATAAATATTGACTTTTCTTTCCCTTTCCCGAATAAAAAAAAACTAAAAACAGTATTATCATTAAGTTTAATCAACTAGATGGCTGCCCCTGAACTTAAAAAAACCACCTTTTAGATAGAAGTGAAAATAGATTAATGTAAGTATTTTACAAGGTACCTAGTACCAAAGGTTAACCGACAGATTAAGAAATCATAATGTCCCCCATCCTCACCCCCATCTCAACCCGTGGGTGTTGTAAAAGGCGACTAAGGAAGTAATCTAATGCAGAAAAGAACACTGCAAGAAAAGGAAAATTCGTAACAAAACCTATACCAATGCGTCTGGCCAGCGCAGCGTGGTAAAGTAGGCTAAATCCCTTATAAAATGTTTGAAGGAGGCCCGTGCCCATCAGTGGGATATTTATGGATTGTAATGATGATTACAAGCGACAACGTATGCCACAACAAACAAAGCTCTTTTACAATACACCGTTGCAACGAAGCACGTCTGTAGCGATTTGTATGTAATACCTTAGGTGTCGAATTCTAGAAGCTTCTCAGAAGCTGTTCGACAGGACGACAGCTTACTGAAATTCACGTTTTACTTACGTATTGAAAGCTAAATTGCAAAAGGTTCCTTAAGTTTTAAATAAGTTTATATTATTAACGTATTTTGGGATAGAAGCCGCTATGTAAAAAAAAACAAAAAAGTATGTCCCAAAAATATAAAAGTAGACAAATGAATCTGAAAGACACCGACGACGCGGCGACGATATTCTGTACAAATGTAGATTTATATTATCTTATAATAATCCTGGGACACGCTCAAACATTTTAAAAAAATTTGTGAAATACGATTTGGCATATTATAAGCGCATATAGAAGAAATATAATTATAAAGATTGTGATATTAACTTTTGGATTTAAATTATTGGATCCTCCATGTAGCTTACCATCAGACGTTTTCGTCGTACGTAAGTCTGTTTGCCAATGTAGTGTTATAAAATGTATTGCAGGCCAAGCTTCATCAAAATCATTCAGTAGTTTCTATATGAGCGCAACAAAACAATCATACACCCATCCATATATATACCTATAAACTCTCTCATTTACACTAAATAAGACGAGATCATTATCATAAATAATACTTATAGGTATATAGCTATCTCATCTAATTGTATTTGCACCAATAATTCAATCAAGTTCGTACGATGTAGCAATTGATTGAATTACGCAAACAATTAGAGTTGGTCAACATCCGGATCTGTTTGGGCGTGGACTAGACACTTGGTTAAGCCTAAGTGCTCATGTGATAGGTGTGCCGAGGAACTTAATGAGATTATAATCAAATTGTACGCCGACACAAATTCAATTATTTTAATTTTATCTCTAGTGAAAAGGTCGCTAAATCAGGATTTGTACGTGATTTGTTATTTTACACAGTTCAGAAGAGCATCATAAATTTCAATACTTTTGCACTTCTTTTAACTTGTTTTCTTTTCATTTTCTTAGATATTAATAATTGATCAAAAAGCGTAGGTGGTATTTAAAACAAATATTCAAGAAGAAAGAAGATTAACTTTTGAGTTAATCTTCTTTCTTCTTGAATATATTCTTGTGGTTTGCCACGCACTGATTAGTAGTGCGTATTGTTTCCGTATTTCCAAGTTCACTTTGAGTTCAATAATTAATAAAACTAGAAGCAATTAAAATGCAAACGAGTCCATTAAACTATTCGAAAATAATCTCTTGCATAGAAAAAAACTTGTACGAACTAATAAAAATGTCGTTAACAAGAGTAACAAGTTTAATATCTTTCTCAACGAGTGACTGTCCGAGGGAGCGGCGAAGCTAGTTACTGTTATTAACAGTCCTGTGTTGTGGTCCATCATTTTCTAACTTTGTAGGATACACCGACACTGGTCGAAAGTTTAATGACAATGTACAAGAGTATTACGGTCTGGTGGCTGCAGTAAAACATTTACTTTGTTGTAATGAAGTTGCGAGTTGGAATCCCAAAATAATATTGAGATACCAACAACACTTTCTTCTGATTTATGGTTTTTGTAGGATCATATTCCATTTTATATTAATAAATGATCATCATCATTGTCTTATCAGGCCAATACTGCACCCCGCTGCTGCACATAGGCCTCACCTAAATTCCACCACAGCGAGCGATTTGTTGCCGCCTGCAACCATAAGCCACTCACAAGCTTGACCAGGTCCGAAGGTCCATCGGTTAGAAATACTAAGTATTCATCTAAGAAATGATAACTAAATATATATAGATCATTTAAACACCCATTAAGATCATTGCAAAAAAAAGAATTGTGTCAAAAGTCTCTGCCAACCAAAAAATATAATAACTATAAATACAACACCAGGAAAACAGAGTGACATAGACAGATACATATCTGAATGACAGATATATGTAACGTAGATAGAGTCTGACACGAATAGCTGTGCAATGGAACTAAATGCTTTAGCATTTCAAGCACTAACGCCTTCCTTGTGATGTCCTTATTGCACAGAAACCCGTCTCAGATTATGTAAACACTTGATAATTGATTCGATAAAGTAAAAAGTATTATTCATGAAAACACAGTAAGTAGGTACTACGACTTAATATAAAAGTTTCAAAATGTCTCCAGATTTCATTTGAAAGACTAAACTGCGAGACTTACTTGGAAATCGTTTCTTAAAGTCGTCGACGTGCAAAATAAATGAGCGCATTAATAATAAACTTACTTATCACCTTAAAAATGAATGTATAAAAACCAACCGGTGTGAAATGAGGTTATACCATCTCGATTTGGACGTTCTCGACGCTTGTCGCTAGGGATTATTAAAACTTTCCATCCTTCATAATAAAGTTTCATATTGAAAGAGCTGAGTTGGATTTTTTACAACGAGTCATCTTTAATTGCATCAAGTTATGCAATTTTGTTACCGGAGCAGTTTTAAATGGGAAATTTAAACTTACTAAATTATTATTTCATTTACTTCTTGGTATATTTACGTAGGTATATGTGGTTTTCCCTATTGTCTATGTAAACCAAAAACAATATGTACTTATGAAAATACATAAACGAGATAATGACCGCTTTTACGTCAACCATGTGCGTAATTGTTAGTCATTATTATCACACTCAAAATGCACCAACAGAAGGTGTCAACAATTAATAAACAGCCAAAAAGAAAAGTTTTTTTTTTAGTACGATACGTCGACGTAGCTGATGAATGAATTTTAATAAACATTGCTGCCGGATGAATGAACTAAAATATCACGGAAGTAAATTTTATGATACACGTTATTAAGGTATCCATAATACTACTTATGAAAAGTATGTAAATGTGAATCAAGAAAAAAATAAAAAAATAAACAAACAAAGGAAACTCTAGAAACATAAGATACTAATGAATGACATAGCAACTAAAATAATAGTAAGAAATAAAATCGCCACAGAAATTTAACAGGCGCAGTCGTAGGTTGCAAAAAGCATGTAGGGTTAACTAACTATGACGAATATTGACAGCAACAAACATTGGACTGACGATTTTTCTATTTAAACAAGTGATAAAAACAAAAGATGTTGTGACAGTAACTTTATTTATGAATAATTTACGCCTGTACACAAAAGTTATAAAAGTCACTTTCCGAACCATTGAAGTCAGCTATTTAGTAAACATTTCTCTGAAACGCGAACGCAACTATGTTTCTTATTTTAACTTCACTTATTTTAATTGTTGGTTTTTCCCCAAATAACGCTTCAGTAGAGCGACGAGGAATTCCTTCAAGTTTGTATTCTTTTCTTAAAAATATTTTCTTAATCTCAAAAAGAATTTTTCTTAAAAACTTTCCTACAAATATTTTTCCTCGAAAGAATTTCTGACCTTTAAGTTATCCGCGCTGATTCCTATCCCTTAAAGGTTATACTATTTTATCTTCAAAATTTAATTTTAAGCTTAGCTTGTTGAACTAAATTAGAACTTACAAACTATTTCAATTACACTTGACAAGACAAAACCGTTTGTTGATAATGATAATATAATAATTTGTCAAACTTTTTATTAATTATACTGGGGTTACTACCAATATAAAACATATCATGCAATTGTTATTCAAATATATTTTTACAGAACCTTTTATCTGGTTACAGAACCTAAGTGTAATCATCATGAACATTTCGTTGTCGACAGTCAACAGTGTCAATTAACATGTGCCAATCGAGTTTTCATTGAGCCAGAAAGTATTTGCGCCCCAACAACTGGATGTGTTTGTTACCATGGATACGCCAGACTTTACGATAATGGAACGGGCCCTTGTGTTTTGGAAGACGAATGTCGTAAGTCTATCATGACATGTGTAAAACAATATTCTCTTTATTTACGTAGCTTATTATGGTTTCAGTGATGTGTATTGTTCCATGATAGTATCAAAATACTTTTATATTAATACCACGCTAATAAAATACAATATTTTAGCTCCGGAAATATGGTGCGGCCCAAATGAAAAAGAAACTGACTGTGAAATAACGTGCCCTCCTGAGACATGTGACAGAATTTACCATAAATACGTTTGTCCAAACGAAACAATTTGTCATAGAGGGTGCAACTGTATCGATGGATATTTGAGAAATAGCTTTGGAATGTGCATACCGCAAATGTATTGTCCAAAACGTAAGTACTTTTTTCTTTAGTAAATAATACACAAATATTCATACGTATTTATTATTGCTTTGTTGACTGTTTGTTATTTTCCAAATCAAGCAAAAACAAAGCACCATTTTTTATTTGGTGTATTATGTAACTTGAGTCCCCTTAAGTCAGAGATTATCTAGCAAAATTTGGTTGTTAGTTAATCACTTAAAATACTATGTCTGAAGATCACAATTTATTTTAATTGTATCTTTAAAATAAGAACGGTGGCAATAAACTCAAAAAAATAATCAATCATGTTTAAAACTAATCATTTTCTTTTATTTTACAGCTGCACAATACATGACTTTTCTACACTCAAATTATATATCATCAAACCCAACTTCAATAACATTTACACCCGTAAATCAAAGTACTTTAACTGGCGGGCACTCTTTAAATACAACTACTTCATCAAAAATTAAAAGTACTAAAGCTGAATATAAAACTGCATCCTATGTAAAAACTTCATCAAAGACACAAAGTTCCGTGCATAAAAATGTATTATTAATCATAAATACCACAGCACACTTGTCGTCTTCAGATCGTTATCAATCAACGGATTTTTTGTCAAAGTCAATAGTTTCATATATTAGCCCCACTTCATCCAGCAGTCAATTACTATCCACTTCTTTGAGTGTGCGTATGTCTACCATAAATGCAAGTTTTGTAACATCCACTCAATTGTCAGCGTTATCTTCAGATACAGTAGGTATTTCTAACGGATTCACATCAAATTCTTCTTCAAAAATAATAACTGCATCTACAAACAAAGGTTCTGTGTGTACCTCTTTTTTTAATGTTACTTCTGTCAATATAATATACCCACCTGTAATTCAATCCATTTCTCCTTCAAGTACAGGAGCTCTATTTATAAGCCCTACTCCGACAAGTTCATTGATAGTCCAAACTTCAGGTGGTCACTATAACTCTTCAAATAATTGTTCCAATAGGGAACTTTCAGCAGCTGATAAAACTTTTTCAAGTAAAATAGCTTCATTTAAGTCCCAATATTCTCGTTCAAGTAATCACTTGTCAGATAATTCTTCAAAAATAGTAACAAATATTAATTCTATATATATTAATCAATTAACACCCACTTTTGTAAATACAATTGCTTCAGTGACAAACTCAACTTCTGTTACTGACAGTCGGTCAGTCATAAATTTAGCGATTAATCAAAACTCAACATACACATTTCTACATACAGAACATCTTTCACCTTCATTCCAAATTTCAGTGCCTGAAAATCTTACATTATACACTTCTACAAAACCAATAGATTTATCTACGAATTCATTGACATGCAATAAATCATTAATAATTTTAGATTTTTCCATAGGCCAAATATCACCTATTTCTGCAAATATAAGTCATTTAACTTTAAATCAAATTTCATCTAATAATAAACAGTTACATACTTCTTTAAAATCTAATGAATTGTCTACAAGTAAACACTTTAAGAGTGTGACTCAATCGTTTAATTCATCAAATTCTCATGCTTCACGCAAAACAACATGCATTCCATCATTAAGTTCTATTTCCGGTATTGAACCTTCATCAACAAGTGTAGATAAAAATCGAATCAATAAAACTCACAAACAGTTTTTAGATGTGTCTACAATTTCGTTAACTAACCGAACTTCTTTCAATAATTCTTCCGGTATTTTAGTGTCATCAAAAATTTACAGTAATAACACTCGATTACCCAAAAAATCATCATTGGATTCTTTGAGAACAATAGTTGAAAAGATTAAAAATTTAGACATTGTCTCTCAGTTATCCGATAACTCTAGTACGTTAGATACAATAATAACTCCAAAATTTGAAACCATAAATCACTCAAAAGTTATTCCATCTCAAGAAAAAACTTTTCTTTTATTACAAAGTTCTGCGTCTATCGATAAATTTTCAAATGTTACTTCCAGTACAATAGCTTTTAATTCAAATCAAAGTTCTATAAGTGATAGAAAATTATTGGATATTTCATCAAACAAAATAACTTTATTAACAAGTCAAGGTGCTGGAACTGAGAGCCAATCATTAGACACTTACAGCACAATAGCTATAACTAAATCATCAGATAGTATCACAAATGTTTTACCCACAAACCAAAATTTTGAAATAGACAGTCAATCAACAAATTTTACAGCCACTAAATTATCTCAATCGTCACTTCAAAATAATGCAAATGATTATTCGTCATCGTATTCCTCAAGTTTAAGTTTAATTTCTGAAACTGACAGGGAAAGTTCAAATAGAAACAGAAACAACACAGAAGTGCTATTAATAAATCCTAGTTTTGAATACGAAAATAATTTCTCTAATTCTTCTACTAGCACAGAAACTTTAGATTCAAGTCAAGGCATTGAAACTCCGAGTCAAGTATCAAACATTACACTCACTGCAATAACTCCATTAATAAGTCAAAATAATGAAGCTGACATTGAGTTATCAGATAGTGACAATGTAGAAGCTCCATCAAGAACCACCAGTTTTGAATATGATAAGGAGTTGTCTGATTCTTTAATTAGCACAGAAATTTTAGACTCAAGTCTAGGTGTTAAAACACTGAGTCCAGTATCAAATATTACACTCACTGTAATAAATCAAGATAATGAAACTGACATGGAGTCAACAGATACTGACAATTCAGATGTTATATTAACAAGCCAGAATTCTGAAGATGAACCATCAGATACTTATACTAATATAGAGAATATAAGTACAACTAAAATCTTCGACTCTAGTAGTACCAACATACCATTAGATAGTATATTTAATTCAAAAACTATATTGAACTTAAATAATGAAACCGAATCTAACTCTTCAGCTAATACACCATTAGGAAGTAATAATGAAAATGAAAGCGAAACTGATTTTGAAATGAAAAATGATTTATCAGATTCGCTTATCAAAAGTACAGCTCCACCAATAAGTAAAGTTTACGAAAATAACTGTAAATTCCCAGATATTTTTAGTACAGTTGATTCATTGAAAAGTCAAATATCTGAATATAAGAGTGACCTGCCAGAGGATTTTTTTAGTATAAATTTTAGACAAGAACCTGTAATGGATTCTTTATCTAAAGCAACAAATTCTTTGCCAACTCAAGATTATGAAACTGACAGTAAATTATCAGACAGTGATGACAGTACAGAAGCTTTATCAAATAGCCGCAATCGTAAATATGGCAATACAGTTTCATCATCATCTATTGTAATAGCGCCGTCGACAAAATATGATAATTATGAAACTGAAATTCAGTTAACAGGAACATCTTTCAATAGTGCGTCGTCTGCAAAATATCCATCATCAATTAGCAATAGGTCTAGTGAAACTAGTCCAAGCATTTCACTCTCAAATACAAGTAAGTCTTTATTATTATTAAACAAAAACATTATTCGGAACTAACTATTACTCTACAACAACTGGTTCATGTATTATTTATTGTCGATAAAGCAACTCGGGAAACTACAACAAATTTACTGTATTAAAATAGATATACAAAACAAGATCGACGGGCTCTTTGCACACAAGAATGGTGTACCTGTTTTCACTAAACGAACACACTCTTACAGTTCCAACTACTTCCGCACTCAACTCCAAAGTTACGCGAACAACTCGTATTCGACGATATTTATTTTCCCTAAAGTTTCCTGACTACACTTAGCTACCTCATACAGCTAAAATAGATTACACCGACCTAAAAAGTTAAGTAGTTTGCTATAAGATCGGCTTCTGCTAGGGTGATTTATTTCCTAGATCAAAATTGTTTTACTTCCCTAGTCAGATTGCTGCAAACTTTGCGTCATAAAAACTGAAGAAATTTGGATGTCAACGTTTATATACGATACTTTTTTGATGTGCAGTTTTTATAGACTGAGATACATTGATTACTTTTATAATAACCAATAATAGCCATTGGATCAAAATTTGTATTTATGTTTAGATAGTTTATTTAATGGTTGTATTTTCCAGATTTCAATGATAATAATAACTGTCCAAAACCCAATGAAGTATGGCACCATTGTCCTTGGGTTTGCCTTTTGGAGAAATGTGATGATGTATTATGTCCATCAATAAATTGTACAAAAGAACAAATTTGCAAACCTCGTTGTATTTGCATAGAAAATCACTATCGGAATGCAAGTGACATTTGCATACATATGAACGACTGCCGTAAGTTCTTTATTTTGTATTAAATAGCAAGAAAGGTTATGGAACTATAGGTTCTTTAGTTTTTATAGCATGAAAAAATATACATTTTATAAATGTATATTTTTTCCAAATGTGCGATAGCATATTTGTCACAATTTAAAAAAAAAAATTGTATAATATAAATTCGAATTCAAAACCAACTATAAAAAAATATTATTTAGTACTTCATATCTCACATTCACTTTGAATTAATTACCTCTTTTTTTATTACAACTACCCGTATACTGCCTACAAAGCAGAATACGCATTATAGACAAAAAAAAATGTTTTTTTACACCAAAATGATGTTTCGATACCGTTTTTTGTTTCAGCTCAAGATGATTAAGAATGTTGAGTCTATAATGGATACGTATGGATATAATGGAACTCAGCTGTTAATATTATACGACCCAATATAATCATATATTGAAGAATAGTTACTGTTATAACAAAAACATTGTTGATTGATAGTATAGTAATTAAATTTGGAAGGATAATATTGCACATATCTCATTTATGGTTTCGAAGAATGTAAAATAAAATACACTAACAAAACTGACTAGTTTGGTAACTAACCGAAATTTATTGTTTTTAATGTTGTTATTATATCGTCACAAAACATGTCACGATATAAATTAAACCGTAAATTAGCAATGCATCACATTTTCACAATATAATAGCTATTTATTACACCTATGGTGATGGATTAGTAATCATTTTGCTGTATTCTTTATTTTTTACTTTTAATGTATCTTTATGAAACTTTACTATTACTAAGTATAACATTTATGATAACAAAAGCATCATATCAAAGCAGTACAATTTTTAAGCTCCTTATTTGATATTAAATTAAATCAAACATCAATGGAAGAAAAATTTTATTGATATAAGCTCTCAAACTCCCCGCAACCTGTACAAAAACTATAAACATCGAGGAAACGGGATAAGAGGCTTTTGAAAAGAAATCCGATCGACGCTAAGAGTATATTGAGACAAATAGAAAGAATTGAGGGGAAGCTGTCTACAACCAGAGATATTGCGATGCCGTGCGCCGGACGGTTTTTTACAATTTCATATTTGGAATTTCGTTCGGAAACTAATGGTGTGTGGGGACGACATTGTTTGGAAATATGTTCCAATTTTGAAGGATTTAAGGAATAAAACCGTTTTGTAACGTTGACAGTTTATTTGCAATGACAGATTGTTCTTCTTTCGAAAAGGGGTTTACATAAATATTCTCTACAAATTGTTTGCGCTGTATTATAAAACTGTAAGGGCCCTTGTACACGCTAAGAAATTTCATCATATCTGTGTGTCGGATCTAGTCACGAAAATTTGCCATACGAATGTTTTATAGAGCGCGTCGACTAGATTTTTTCCTTGGTGTAGCGCTAGAAACGACACGAATTCTTTCGTAGACTCGGTGTATTTTTCTTGGCGTGTACAAGTGCGCTAAGTTAGAATATCGTGAAAGATTGATACCTCAAGAGAAATCTAAGATGAATAATTGAATATCAAACAATTTGATGTAGAATATGACTTTGAATTCTCTTCTGTAACTTAACTAGAATAACAAAGTAAACAAAATATACTTGTAAATATAAATAGTTCTCACCTTTCTATTGCTCAGTAAGCCTCCATTATCCTCATTAATAAATAAACTTTCCACCTACATTGTGATTTAAAATAACTATAGTGGGTGTACTGTGTCAATGAAAGGAATCTTTTACTTCGAAGTTATAAACACAAAGCGTGGGTTTTTGCTTTTCCACCTCAGTACGTGACGAATTTAATTGTAGCTAAATACAACCTTTTGTGCCTACGCCGAGTGGTCTATTTTATATTTGTAACAAAAACTATTGCTTTACTAAAAGGACTGTGTTGTTACCATACCAGAAATGTAACTAAGAAAACGAAAAACATTTCGCATAGATTTCCCTCGTAGTTGTATCATGTTTTTATTTTCACACCTTGAAGCTACAAAACCTATGGTAACGCAAATAATTGTCATATATGTGACAATTATTTACATATGTAGAAATGTAACCCAAAAGACTAATTTAACTACCACCAAATAAATTAGATTCATGAGTTTTTTTTAAGCCCAAATAGTACTTTGTATCCACTAATATTAGGTATAAGAGCACTGCGAGAAAAGGAAAATTTGAAACGAACCCTATATCAACTCGTCTGGCCAACGTGGTATAATAGACTAAATTCCCTTCGCATTTTCTGGAGGAGAGCGGTGCACTGCAGTGGAACATTTATGGGTTGAAATGATGAAAAATAGGTATGTTTCTTTTCCCCACTCATATTCTTTACCCAGAATCCACGTTATCAGATATCTGCAAAGTTAGATTCAGAGGAACTGGGGACGATTGAGAAATTTTATATTAATGTGGCATAATATAGAATCTATTTGGTACGTGGGACAAAATTTTGGAAGCATGAATCCTAATAAATAATAGATAAAATAATACACAAGAACAATTTTTTTTACGTACAAAAATCTCTAATATCACATTCACAAAATATCTTACTACCATTAATACCTGATCGGAAATAGATTGATATCATTAGTTTGACTCCAACTGCAGCAAGCAATTTTGTTCTTTAAGTATATTGCAATAAAACACAATATGACCTTCAAACAAAATAAGTATGCCAAAACCAAATATGGATAAACGAACTATCACGTGCTTTGCAAGGTTTTTCCTTAACCGAACTATGACAAACAAATTACATTTTATTTCAATTATTATGAAAACAAATACATAACAATGTGAGTAACCTGATTGAGTCAATTTGCCACAAGTAGGAGGAAAATACCAAGTGCGCTATGTATCAAGTTATTTGAACAAGGCCATTTACAATGTACGATTTGTCTTTTTGATCGAATCGTGGCGATCCTAAATTGATTCAAAAATATATATACTTAATGGATCGATTTCAACATTGTTGTTCGATTCGATCGATTTCAAAATTAATAATAATGGTTCCTGTCATTTTCAAGCATTTGACAACGATTTCGATCGAATATCGAAATTGTGAGTAGGACCCATTTATACACGAAACTCATTTTAATTTATCTTGGCTCTCCTTACAAGAGGAGAATATAAATTTTCTGGTACCACGTTTGCTACATTGATTTGAGCCAGGATTTATTTTAAGTTTCTTTTTCTTGAACTGGTGTCTTGTGATTTGTTTCTTGGCTCTCTCTGAAATCCTGGGGCTAAAAAATGGTTTACTTGAAATAATCCGATCCACGTGAGGCTAGTGTGTATGGCTTCTATGTAACTTCTGATCCGCTCGCCTCTCTAGACAGATGAGAGAAAAACCTTGCCCAGCATTGAGCCATTCATGAGTTATTTTCGTCTTTATTAAGTATATCATTTACGGTTTTGACATTCACTATCGACTTGTCGTTTCATTCATCTTGAATGACAAATCGTATCGTCAAATCGTATAGTGTATAGGATCTTAAATTCATTCATACAAAAGGAAAAAAGCTTGAATGTCATATAGTTCTTGCTTTGAATTGTAAACTGTCATTTGTTTTGTTAGAAAGGCCAGTAGTGGACGTTTGTAGTTAAAATGTCCAAGTGGGTTGTGATTACTTTAGTGCTAACTAGCTGGATTTATTTCATACACAGTGAATGTAAGTTTGACTTGAATTTTGTTTGGTGATTGTATTTTTTTTTTTTATATAATTATAGACTTTTTAAATGCATTAATGCAGCAGGGTCATGTTGTTGTGCGTTTGGTGCCTGATTTAGGCACAATCTGGTTTTTTTCCTTGCAATTCTGTGTGATAGTTCGTGGGAAAGTGCCTGATATGACTCGCAATAGGCAATAGACTCACTTCTATTGTCTACTCCAAGTACCTATTGATTATTTACAGTACTAATAGTAATTAACTTCTATGATGTACAGTAACCAGTTACTGCACTTACACCATAGATACCTGAAACATCCGATTTATATCAAACAATTCCAATAAACATATCATTCAAAATGTTTCATGTATCTCTTCTAGAATTATGAATATTATTTGTATGGCGAACACATATTGAAGTGTACTGCAGGTACAAAATTTTAGTTGCAATATCGTGTTGAATGTGTTTTCCGGTGCATTTTTATGAGGAAAAACAAGAAACCAACATGCTCGGCATATGAATAAAAAGTTCAGGATACTTTGATATATTTTCCGTGATAATGCAAGTATCGTCTAGTTCTTTTAAGTTAAAAATGTTTATATGGTTTTTATTTTATTTTTATATACAGTTTTTAAATTTATTCAATGAACTTTTGGCTGTTAAGATATTTCACACTAATATCCCACACTTTTTTTATATCAATAATTAAGCTAACGAAGGCAAATTTACTCAATATTAAATGAATATGAACGATTTAATTTAAAACAAAATAAATATTTCATCATTGGCATCGCAAAACGTCCACTGCTGGACTAAGGTATCGAACCTGAAAACTCAGAAACCACAACCATATACGGCGCTACCGAGGCAGTAGGACATATAGGGATAAAGGGCAAGACGCTAGACGAAACTAAGTTAATGCTTGTGATATGGATACTAGAGAATTAATATAATACATTAATAACTTTTTTTGTAAATACATACTTAATATAGATACATTACAACCAAAAACAGAAAGAATAATTGTGCTCATCACACAAAAATTTGTCCTGAGTGGGAATCGAACCCACGACCTCAGTCTCAGAGGCTTCAATATCAATCTCCATTTCCATTTCAAACATGTGTCTTAAGGTAAATAGGTACTAAATAATAGTAGCTGACTCGTACAAGGACCTAATATGCAAATCTACATACATCAAGTATGTATCTTTACGAAAGAAATAAAGAAGGAAGGTAAACATTGGTTGCAATTATAACAATTAATCAAAGTATTTAAAAGGCCAAGGTTGACCGATGTTTTGTTCCGTATCATAATTTCAGCCTATTGTAACTACATTGAACTCAATGCTGGACTTTTCTAACACGTGCCATAACACTTGGTCCAACTTGGTTAAACCTTCCACTTCTAGTCCGACCGGCGACCCAGCGACCTTTTTCAGGTCGCCGGTCCACCTAGCCGGGGAGGCGTCCTCCGTCTGTTAAAAAGTCGATAATAAATTTAAAGCAATAATAAAAGGGTTGAGAGATAATAATGTATGTTTATGATGTCTGTCTCTTTCTAACCACCTAAACATGCCTATTTATAATACATTGTTAAAATAATATTCATATTTTGATAGGTATATCTACGTTGTAGGTAGTTCGCAATCAATGTTAGCAAAATTGATATTTATTTTAGATGGAAAGAAATTTCATCGTCATCATCATCATATCAGCCCAATGACGTCCACTGTTGAATATAGGCCTCACCTAATTTCCGCCACAGCAAGTTAGAATTATCAATTGTGGCGGAAATTAGGTGAAAGAAATTAAAATAAAAAAAAATAAAAGATTTATTAGTAAACGAGCCTAGAGTAGAAAATGAATATAAGATTGCATTGTTTTCACACCATGGTGCACAGATCTACGGATAAATTATATTTAAAAAAATATATATATAACATGTAGAAAGAGTGGCAAAAAGGTTTTCATACACTTTGCAAGAAAAAACTATCACTTTTTTTAATGTTAGTGAGAGAAGGCATAAACGATTATATCAAGTGAATTTATTACGTACTTAAAGTTTAAAGATTAATTCCGTTTATCGCTATCATTTCTCAGTTATTCATAACTTTCAAGAAAGTTATGCCACGTAGCATGAAAATAACTATAAATACTCTATATAAAGTCTTATTTTAGAACTCATTTAAGTAGTACTAGTTTATTTTCCTTAAAATATTAATCGCCAAGTTTATTCCTTAAAATATTACTAAAATTAATTTTATGTTCTTCTAGAGTTTATAAATTCTAGATAAAACTCTTGCTACACACCGAGTGGTGAGGCAACGGAGTATGAGTAATTGTCTTGTAATGTACCTATTGCACCGGCCGCCAGCGACCCTCCGTCATCAGTGCCTCGGTGTACTGTCAACAATACTACTGGACAACATCACTGGGGTGCCGTCCAAATTTGTATCTGTTAACAACAGCACCACCGTCTAGTGATATTATGTTTCGCATCGTACGAACGATAAATAATATAATTATGGATTCGATAAATGCACATGTTAAGTATTAGAACATCGGAAAGGTTGCCAAAAAAATAAAAAATAATAAACGTTATCCAATGTTGTCATCTAGTAATTTTATTAACAATAATTGTAATTTACCACACGAACGTGTCTAGGCTACGGCTACGTTCCCCATGTGGGTTAATGTTGTAACATGTAAAATCAGACTTTTCTGCTCCATATAAAAATTCAAATCAACGATATTGAAAATTTCACTCTGTTTCAGTGACGTGCAAAGAAAATGAAACAAACGTGGAGTGTGCACACTGCGGACCAAAACGATGCGAGGACTTGGGACACCCGATACGATGCGGGGGAGCTACGTCCCTCTGCAGACCAGAATGTGTATGCCTAGACGGATATGTGAGAGACACTAATGGAACCTGCATACTGAAGAACGAGTGCTGTAAGCTTTTTACTTTGTTTTTGGATGTGAAATGAAATTTACAATTGGATTTCGACTTGTGCCCTTTGATATAGCTCTAGATTTATGAAAAAAAAAACAGACTGTTGATATTTATTCTGCCACATAATAATATTGTTTTGAACTCATTTCTAGTGTTCCGTACCTCAAAATATAGGATCACTCCGTTATCCTTCTGTCTGTCCGTCTGTCAAGAATATTTTTCTAAAGTACTCGTAGAGATATCAAGCTGAAATTAATATCAAATACTAGATTTTGCAATCCCTTGATGCAATAAAAATAATCAGAGTTTTAAGTAAATGTGATCAAAAGATACAGCGGTTTATTCTACATTTTAGTCACATATCTTGACGATCAAAAAAGTCAAAACCTATAGAGTACCAATTTGAATAATTCTTTTAGTTATTTATTGAGAAAGGTTAAAGGCTATTTAAAATCACGTTACGGCTAATAGGAGCTGAGTAGTGGCAAAATAAAGAACGTAAATAAGAGAATTCTTAGAAGGAATAGATTTAATTTAGTTAGACTACAAGTATTGAGCTACAAAATTCAACACGAAGGTATTCTCTCACAATAAATTACATATTGTTACCAAAGTCACGTACTTTCGTACAGAACCTCTGTAAAACATCCTAACTCTATTAAACTTATTTCGAGAATCTCTTTTATCAGTTGAGAAGAACTTGAAGAGACAATACTCAATAGGAATTGAAACGTAGAATACAAATGGAACAGAGCTAGGTAGGATAAGTTTGTTTGAAGTCTCGCAAAGTCGGTAAGAAGTAAGATCTGAGTCAAGTTTGCGGTTTGCGGTGCAAGTATTACGTACGTAGTTTCGGAAATTTACAAAGCATATACACTCATAGGCAATAAAGCAATAAGGACTAGTTTCCTATAAAAAAATTAAGCGTACCGTGTAACGTCTAAATAAAATTAATGGCAAATAAAAAGTCACATGTATGTACTTGTTCTATAAGGACATTATGGATCGTTTACCTGTTTGGCGACGTACACAAACAACCAACCCACGACAATAAAGGAAAGATTTTCCTCGCATTAGGCATGTTATTTACCTGTTGTGTATCGATTACAACTTCGACTATCACAATAACTCACAATACAAGATAAGGAACCATACTCGCAATCTTTACATTCAATTAAACGATTTTGATGACATTGTATAATATCTTAAAATCTAAATTTGGACGTGTGATTATCAAATATTTTAGAATGATACTGATATCCATCCATCAAACATCATTCCTAAAAATACAATATAATATCTTGAGGTACTTCTTTTCATTCCATCGAAGATAATCGTTGGAGGTTATTTTGGAAAGAAATTACATTGAACCGGAATACACCCTATTCCCTTCTTAGCTGACATATTACTGTGTGCTGTGTCTATTCTAAATTTTTGATAACTCGGTGAACTTTTTTTTGTCTTCTATATATCCTGTTCTCAATCGTTTTAAGAGCTTTAGATACAGGCTGTCTTAGTCTTTACAACGCCTGACCAATTACACATTGGTGAACGTCCAAATGGTCTACTATCAGCTTTTCCAGTCAAACACGATTTCTACAAACAGCTATGCGATGGAATATATATTTAGACAATCGACTCGAGCGTGATACACCATTACCTAGTAATATAGTGGATCAACCACTACGTCATCAATCACTCAATTGTTTTTCTTTTTTTAAATCTTCTAATAAACATTTACAATCTTTCCTCGTTGTTTTTTCCAGCCGGCTGTGGAGGTGACGCCAACGCTACTACGGGTTGCGGTAATCACTGTGGAAACTCTTGTTCTGACTACAAAGAAGTAAACAAAACTTGTCTAAGTGGCTGTCGGTACAACAGTTGCGACTGTAGGACCGGTTATGTGTTTAACGAAGCGTTGAAGAAATGTGTTTTACCTGTAGATTGTTGTAAGTACCTTAGCATATTTTTATAGGAGTATTCATTAAGAGCGAGCTGGCAATGCGGCGCATTTTAGACAGATTTTTATATTTTTCAATAAGTGTACGATGTTCCCTACCGTGGTTAGTCCTAAAAGGGAGTAACTATTTAAACTGTTTTGTTTATTTCAATAGTTAGTCAATTGAATCAGAAAACGGCAGGTCGGCATAATAACAAACATTGCAAAAAAAATCTTCTGAAATCTTCGAATCTAAACAATTTTAAATGCCAAAATACAAAGTTATACTTTCGCAATAAATAAGCTCTCTTAATCACCAGCAATAATACCAAAATCGTGTCTCTATTACATCAAACTTATCATGTAATAAATCTTGTTTTAATAACATTTGAATCAATAGATTTTTTTTTGAAAATAGCCAATTTGATTCATATTTTAAGTGTTTATATATCTTATTTACATTTCATTCCTCTTTACGACAAACTTTTGATTATAACACATGCTGTTAAAAATATTCAATACTAAATCTTGCTCCTAATTACGAAACACGTCAAAATTTCCCTAAAACAGTAGTAAACACGAAGCCAATTATTATAATTATTCACAATATTCAGAAATTGTAGGATATCTTACATCTCGCGTGTTTAACCCTGCAGTAGTCGCGTGGACTACATATGTAGTCCACTGTTACAAAATTAAAAATTTCTCGAAAACAGTAAGCGTTAGCTTCATGTGCTTCTAGCTACTTTTAAATGAACAATCGAGAGATGTACTCAGTGCAGTGCAAAGCGCTTGTCGTGTGCGCACGAGTTGCAGTCGCTCCGCAAAGTTCTTGGACTACACAGGTAGCCCGCGCGACCAATTACGTAAGTATTTTTCAAGTACATTTTTTACATGTTTTCATTTATTTTTGGTATAATTTACATTAAAACCTAACCTCAACTTCTTTTTATCATATTTCATAGTTGTAAATTGAAGTAACTTTATATTTTTAGAATAAAAATGGACGCCCGACAAGCTGCACAAGTTGAGACGTGGTTGAATGAAGCTGATATTGGAAGCGATGATTATTTATCAAGCTTAGTCAAGTTCTGGCGAAGAAGTGGATCGTTTGGAAGAGCAGTATGACGATGAATCTGCATCAGAGCAGGAGCAAGATAACAGAAGTGAGGGGTCAGACCAAAGCTCTGACGATGATGAGCCACCTCAACGGCGACGGCGGACCGACTTTTATATTGGAGTAGACGATACAATGTGGTCAAAAACAATTCCTCTGAATAGAGGAAGAACGTGAAGGCATAACATAGTAGACGGCCTCTTACGGTATTCATCGATTTGCTGAATTTAAGTGCACTAAACGCATTGTGTATTTACACAGCAGACAAACTCTATGGAAGTGTTTCCCATCGTGACTTCCTCATTGACTTGGCACTAGCTTGGCTGAAAGCATTTGGCGCAAAATAGAATTTAAAAAAGTCATTGTTTAGATCCCTAACAATAAAGATAAAAGACTTTCTTGGCATTATGGACACAGAAAGACAACCACCAACCTTAGAAGCAGCTTCAAGTAATGTAGTGCGCCGTTGTCAAGATTATGGAAGAGCGCGCAATAAAAGCACCAGAAAGTCATGCACAGATTGCAATAAGTACATTTGTGGGGATCATTCTAAAATAATGTCTTTCCTGCGCAGAAAATATCATAAATAAATGATTTCTAATCGATATTATTATATTGTGATCTCAATTAAACTATACCGGTGATTTTTGTGCCAATTTATAGAAGGTTTTTATTTTTGTTTATGGATTAAGACACAAAGGTTGTGATTTAATTTCGTCGATTATATTTAGTTAAGTTAATTGAACTGATTATGTTTTATTAAGTCAAATAAATAAATGACAGTAAAATATTTTTTTATTTACATTTAAAAATGGACTACATATGTAGTCCGCGCGACTGGTGCTGTCCCATTTCGATGCGCGACCTCTGCAGGGTTAAATGAGTAACCTCGGCGCGGAATTGCTTTCCTAATTATTATTGTCGAAGTAACAATTATAACAAACTGGCTTTTACGAACTTGAGTTGAGTCTTTGGATCTTCTTTGTAATATAAAATGCTCTTAATTTTAAGGAAATTTCTAGACTAAACAATAATACTGCTGCTTGTCCACTATCATTATAGTCTGATACGATTAGCTGTGTGCTAGAATAAAATTCTGTATTTTTGTTCTAATAATAATAATTTAATAGCATTTGGAGCACAGTAACGCTTTTCTTGTGACGTCTTTACTGCACAGAAAGCTGTATTGGACTGTACAAAATTAATACGTGTCAGGTTTTATTTATCTATGATAATTATCTTAAACTTTAAATAACTATCTTCTTATTTAAATTGCGTTCTGTTCCGAACTCTGCAGTCTAAATATTTTTTTAAAATAAAATAGAATTTTGGCACTTTGCAAGATTTTTATAATGATGTCCAAAAACAACTTAGCAATAACTGCGACTCGATGAATAGGTATTTAATGAATAGGTATTCACTTCTCTGAACAATTTATTAGCTGAATCTTAAGAACTTTAGCAAGTAGGTATGTTTATTTCTTAACGATTTTATTTAATTTACAGGAAAAATGTTGTGAATTTGGAGTGGTATTCAAAAAACTTGAAGATTTCGAGAAAAAAGAACAAGAAAATTATGAGGAATATTTAAAAAGACTGACCAACTTTACTTACTGTAAAAATTATACCTAAATATAAGACAAACCAATTTAAAGTATTCGTTTATTTTTATTTATTCATATCCCTGATTCATTGATAATATTTATGTAAATTAATTACTGATATTTACTGATTTAAATTACTATACTTACTGCCTGCTTCAAAAGAAATATGAAAATATGAATGAAATTTAGAACTTATAGTAAAGAACTTCAAAAACTCTACTCCGAAAATCCGATTAATTTCTGAGCCAAAACAATTCCTTTTGTACATCATTTTAGACTGTTTCATGGTAAGCCCTCAGCCTACTGCATATTCTTACATGGTTCAAAAATGAATGCATAAACACACAAGCTATTTGTCATAAAAGCTTAACGACAGACACGTTATGAAATTTCTTTTATAGTTTTATTGTAAAAAAAATTCAGAATGCCTACGTATTTATTTCCAACATCTTGAGTTTTCTTTTGCGTATTTACAAGCAATTTAGGATAAATCTTTCACAGAAATCACTTAGGCAACATGTTAACAGCTTTGGTCGTGCAAAAAACTAAATGTTTAGTTATAATCCATAGTTCCAACATGTTTTATAGAAGTAGCGTAATTAACTACTCGTTTGGATGCTATGGTTTTAGTATGAGAACGAATCAAGAAGCTATTATATCACGCTATCTGGCCCAAAGTCGGCTAAATAATCTTGTAATATGGAATCTAGACAACGGACAAACATATACAAATATCTATTTCTAAATACATATTAGACATAGAAAAACACAGAAACTCCGAAACAAACATTTCGTTGATTCTACCAACTGATAGAAAGACTGGCCTGTTGGTCTAGTGGTTAGTGACCCTGACTGCTAAGCCGGAGGTCGTGGGTTTGATCCCCACCCAGGACAAATATTCTTTGTGTGATGAGCATAAAGGTTTGTTCTGTGTCTGGATGTAATTTATCTATAATATGTATGTATGTATTTACAAAAAAAAATGTATTTAAGTAGTATATCAGTTATTTAGTACCCATAACACAAGCAAATATAATTGCTTAATTTGGGACTAGATGGCGCTGTGTAAATGTGCTAGAATATTATTATTATATTATTATTACCAATATTTCTTCCGACCCGGCGATCGAACCCAAGACCTCAGAAACCACAACCATATACACTACCTCTACGCCATAGCCACCGAGACACCCTTATTTCATTATTTTAAAGATTCAAGTTTGACATACCAATGAGACAGCTCTTCAAATCTACTTAATCGTAAGTAACTCATAGATAGATTGACATATTTTGGTCTTACTAGACTACTGTTAAGCATAAACCATTTATTCACCAAGGGCTTCTTTCAATTCTCTAATTATAATAAATAGGCAATTATTTATTCAAAAGCCTAATCAAAATTAATTATATGAAAAACATGTCTAGACTTTACAAATGAAACAGCGAACAAATAAAATGGTTGACAAAACTCCCCTTTAATAAGCGTCCAATAAATTAAGATTAGTTACCTAATCAACAAAATCTATTTGCTTGAATAAATCTGTTGCTAATTGGCTTTGATTAAACTCGTTTGTTGAACTTTAGAATGAAGCAAATCGTTAAAGTTTTCTCAAAATGGTCCATTGTTACAGTTCATTCTTTTTGGCTATTTGTTTTTTGTTCTTAATTTTTTCAAATATTCGTTAGGTCTGGAATAACACACACAAAGCCAAAAAAGCCTTTGAAATTTGTGTCATAAGTCTAGAAAAATCCTACTATGAAGTGGATTTCGCTGTTAAATGTTTTGAAATTTATATAATTGGTCGCTATCAGTTTCAAACACCTGACAGTGATCACGACTACGATTAAGTCTATGTTGAAATTCGAAGTAGGGTTTCAGGTCATTCTGAAACATTGTCTCATTATTCGTAATTGCATATTAGTGACTATTGATTTTAAACTACAGTAACAATAACGAAAATATTACATATACTATATCTACATTTATTTCTAGTCACAGCAATATCATTAATTCTAAATTACACTTTAGTCAAGTAATTACAATATTGTATACAAAAACATTTGGCTTTATTCAAGAGATTCACATAAAATCTTTTATCGCAACTTAGTCGAGAACCGGCAAAACCATTAGAGAATGTTACCTCCGTGCAAATTAATGTGAGTACTTGTTAATAAATTGTAAATGTTGTGCTTTATGCTTGGACTATCAGTAGCTTTTATCTGTGAATAGTGTAGCATAACGTGTTGGGTATAGTGCTTTTGATAATTGATTTCGTCTGTCGTAAAATTTGTAACTAGGTGCAGTGTGAAATCCAGCAGAAGAATAAATATTTTTAAATAATCATTTTATAAAACTGCGATTAAAAGGAGTAGGTGTTTATGTTTCATTTTTTTTCTTCTCCTAGATAAAACTTGGTATCAGGACTTTATGGCTGACTTTATTTTTTATTTTATTAAAGTTTATTAATTTGATTGCAGATGACATAACTAAACAATACGTATTTTAAATTGAGTAGGTAGTATTTTTCTGTTGTGAAAAATTTTTATCTATACCAATAAACAATGTTTTACATTGTAAGCTTAGAAAGAAAAGACAAACTGATCATATTAGAGTTCCGAGTGATATGTTAGATTCTTTGAATAGATACAGACTAGCCAAATCATATACTGTAAACATCGAAGCTATTACTAAGCCATATAAAAGAAGACAAGAGTTAACACTTTTGAGATAGAACTCAATCTCAATATGGGAGTAATACTCGCAACTACTACACCACGGAAACAGTCTTCAGTACAGACTAATAAACTTTTAGAAGTTGTACAGGAAAATCGGAACCAACACAAACAAAATTAACTAACATAGCTATAATACGAACAGTCAGACAAAGAAATAAAAGAAAAATCAACGTGGGCAAACAAATAAGACGAAAACCAATTACAGTTGGCTGAATAACATTTATCGTAACCAATTATTTAGTTACAGTTTCAGAGGGGAACTAATATCACTAATTAATCGAACTACCGAACGTTACTTGACGATGCGAGTACAAAGTAAGACGACCTTAAATGTTCCAAGTCTTTCTTATGACTTCGTGAATGCTAATACGAGTAGTGAAGTGATGAAACTTACTAAGTGTAGAGAGATTGTTATAATGTGGTCGCAAGTACTTTGTCTTCTGTATTATAATTTTATTCTTATTAGTAATAACAAACAAATAATAAATTGTCGCAATGATACTAAATTTACTGTCACTTCGACATCACAGTCAAATTAAACGATATCAAAATCAAATGACGTCATCAATTATTTATTTATTTATTCAATGCCAAGGTTAATAGAGCTTAACCTCAAGTTTGTGGGGTCGCCAACCTTGTCCCCCGGCCGCCATCTCGGAAAAAGGGGTGATAACACTTTTTTTTTAATTTGTAATGTCATATTATGGCTATGGCTTTACAATTTTTTTGTAAGACGCATAGTTTCCGAGATATCGCAAAAACCCCTTTTTCAAAGATGGCGGCCGGGGGACAAGGTTGGCGACCCCACAAACTTGAAGTTAAGCTTCTATTGACCCCCACATATGTCCCAAAAATAAAATTGCGTCCTCTAACAAATGCATAGCTCATGTAACATTTCAATGGACTAGCTAGACTTTCCTAATTTAAATTTTATACGTCATAATTACATTGACGCTATTAAAGCACGCATTGTAATAATATCTCGAATGCAGATAATATTCCCAATTTATCCACTATTTTGCCAAATCTAACTATATTGTGCGAATAGTCGTTTAAATACATTTCAAGAAATATTCCTATGACGTACAACATAAATAAGTTATCTTCAAGGTTATTTATATTATCAGAGAAAATTTATTCCTCTTTAACAAACTGATATCTGAGCAAAGATTGTAACACAAAAACTTTAGGGGGATCTTTCCCGGATTGATTTATGAGTCACACAAAAACCTTTCTCCAGTAAGCAGAGGTTCTTTGTAAACGAGTTGATGCTGTGCAATTTTTCTTCTTCCGTTTTGATATCAGATGTCAGAAAATACAGTTTATGTTCAGGGAAGCTTGCAGGTAATAGAATTTAATGCAAAGTTTCCATTTATTCTCACAGTAAAAATATGAGAAGATACTTTGTGTTAGCACTTGCATTCTTTTCAAGATAAGATATTATATAATATGTAGTAAACAAATGAAGCGTAAAGTTGTTCCTACTTTATAACAACTCCTTTCCAAGTGTGGTGATTTAATATACGACAAGGTAACACAACTTGTAATTGAAATAATATGAAAGTTTTAACATATTCAAGTGGGCGCTCTCATG
This sequence comes from Laspeyria flexula, assembly GCA_905147015.1. Taxonomy (NCBI): domain Eukaryota; kingdom Metazoa; phylum Arthropoda; class Insecta; order Lepidoptera; family Erebidae; genus Laspeyria; species Laspeyria flexula. The sequence goes on along the minus strand of LR989960.1, from coordinate 11,617,040 downwards.
CACTCGCAGTGCTTCTTCTATTATTGGAAAACGTTCCAAAAGTTTATTTTGCAGCTGTTGTTGATTGAATGCATTGGAAATTGTTATTTATGACTTCATTGAATTTTAATAAATCTTTATCATATTAAAATCTTTCGAATTTTTTTAGTTCGATCAACTTATTTAAAAAAAAAAACTAAAACTATAAGTATCTCTTAATGTCATTTCTATACTTATTATTATAAAGGCAAATAATTGCCAGTTAAATGAAATCTAACAATCTACATATTATACGTGAATGAGTAAACTGCCGACAAAAGAAAGTCCCTAAAAATGTAGCAATATGAGTGTAAATGAAGAAAATAATTTTTGGTCTTCTTAAAGACGTAATATTTCGATAAAATAAGTGTCGGTTGTGTGCAAGAATAGAATGTCTGTTTGAATGTACGTAGTAATATGTGAATGGATGAGTATTATGTGTGACGTATTAGATGTATTTGAGTGGTGTGATTTGTGTATGACACGACATAAAACTAGGAGAAGGCATCATGCCATGCGAAGACGGTGTTAGGGTCGACATTAGGTGGAACTGGTATAGAAAATAATAAGTTTATAATTACATTTGTTATTCGATTATTATCAATTTGTTTTACACCAAAAACATTTAATTTGATAAAAACAACCTAATTTTAAAGTTTTTCACAATTAAGATAAAAAATACCCTTCAGACGAAACTCCTAATCTTTTATAATTGTTCTGACCTCTTTAATTTCGTTTACCACTCCGGAACACTGAATGATTATACACATCCAGGGGTAAACTTAAATAATACGTAGATTACTTTAAAATTTGATTCAAACTGACAACAAGGGAATATTAAAATATCAATTTTACGCTTTAATGTCGAACGGAGTTTGTTCTCATTTTGTACTGAAAGTTTTATAACTTTGAAATTTTGAGAATCATTTTGTCCAAGAATAGAGGTGTCGTTGGAAAGTTTTCGAAGCTTATATCAAACAGCTCTGCTCACACTTTGAAAGTAAACTGCGTTTAACTCTAGTTGGTGACCGTACTTCGTAAAGGAAAACCTAATCAACAACTTAAATATATATTGCGCTTCAAATTCTAAGCCCCATTGAAGAACAAAATTATATGTATTTTTTAACGAGACCCAAAAAAACACTAAACCATTCTGAATTCAGTATCTTGTATAGTTATAATAGGTAAGTATTTTTCTACAAGGTATGAAACCCATCCAAATAACATTAATACTAAAATTATAATTTAACCTAATATTACCCAAAACGGTTGTAAAATTACTCTCCTGTCCAAATACAGAGGCGAAAATTGAAACTAAATGAACTTAAAAAAATATTATGACAAGACACCCGCAATTTACCGTTTAATTTGGGTTACACAAACCCTTTCAGCTACCAGCTTTGACGAGATAGATAGGTAGCTATTTGTTCAAGACAAAGGTTTGTATCTCTTTAAGCATTTTGAGATGTATTGACGAAGTGAAACGATGTCGAAACATTTTAATTGTTTAAACGTTTGAGATTGCCCTGAAATTATATAATTATTGAGGTCTATTCCAAACACAGATTTTGATATAAAAGCAATTATCTATGAAATATTCAAGACTGAACGGACTGACGACTGACGGAAAGATTATGATAATGATGATGATGAAGCGGGTATAAGATAGTTATGCGTTCAGTTTTACGTGCATAACCATCATGCAAAACCTCGTGTATATGAGCGAAAACAATTACATGTTCTTGTGGGCAGGGCATATGGCTTGTAGAACTGATGGCCGATGGGGGAAAAAGGTTCTCGAGTGGCAGCCACGTATTGGAAGTTGCAGCGTAGGACGGCCCCCCACCAGATGGACCGACGACCTACGACGGTCAAGGTTGCGGACGGCCGTTGTTTGCAGTCGGCACAAGATCGCTTGCGGTAGCGTAAATTAGATGAGGCCTATTTCCAGCAGTGGAGGTCGTTAAGCTGATATGATGACGATTCTTGCAAGCAAAACTGCACATTTTTCCCCCGTGTCCACACTAGGTTATGTATTTTTTTTTTTGAGATACTATAGAACCACCAACCGAGTCGGTGCCTTTTCTACTACTTCTCATTCATACCAGTTCCCGCTATTATGCCTCTCGCACTTTTATTCCTCATACTGTATCTTTCTTTTATTCGTCATCTCTTTTACTCTCTTGTGGGTGGGATTCCCACCTAATCTGTATCTACTTGTACTTGTTGTATTTATTTAAGCCAAGGGTTTTTACTAAATAAGGGTTTATACAGGAGGTTATGTATTTACATGTTTTATAGCCATAGGAGTAAAGTGAGGCATCGTTTTCAATACAACCCTATTATCTTTGTCACTTGCATATCAATCGTTAAGAAGGAAATTATTACATTTCGTGTTTTCTAAATCATAGTGTTATAATGGGGCAAAATATTACAGACTCAGGTGTTCGTTACGATCATCGAGGTTAAGCAAGATCGGAAAGCCTTTAAAGCCGTTGGTAATGGTTATAACTTAATGTGGTCGTGAAGTCAAGTTGGAAGGGGACTTGATAAATTCCAACACTAGGATGGCACCTCAAGCCCGTTCGATAAGATAAGAAAGAATAATTTAAAGAACTTCTAAGCCTCATGAAAGTAAAACTACTACTGTGCCATTTAATAACGGGGCCCTGGAAACTATCCATGCCAATATGTCTGTACATTTACATAGATACGAGTTACAATAAAAAATGAGGCAATTTATTTGCATCCATCTGTTGGACTGGGAATGCGGTATAGATGGAAATAGAATACACGGTGCTTTTAAGCAATCAGCAAAGAGGCTATAACTTCTGCACTTTTACAATTGGTTCTAGGGAAATAAAATACTCGAAATGAGTAAGTGCAGTGCTGAATTTTAGTAAGTAATATAGTTTATTTTATTGTAAAACAAGTAATATATTGCTATTTTCTACATTATCATCAAATATCCTAAATCTACCAAATGGAACTGGTGAAATATATTTCCCCTTTCAAATTGATTAAATTATTATAGTAGAAATTAAAAAAAGTAGAGTTGAAATTAAAACTCGATGTAGATTTCAGTTCCGAGCTATGGCAAAACTTACAAGTTTTGTTATAAATGTACAATACAATCTAACTTAGCAACATGTTCTAGTTGGTCGTCACAAAAAATTTGATACGAGACACGCCCAAGATTGATGTTAACCCATTTATCTCCCTCCACGAAAAACTTTTTGAAGGCCGCGTAAGATGTTTGTTTTAAGTCAAACGTTGTATGCTTTCATCTTTAAAAAAAAAACAAAAAAAAAAAATCTATGACAAAGGTACTGAAAACATAAAACATGTATTTCAGTTATCTAAGCGCTTCTCTCTTCAGTTATTTAAACTCGATGAAACAGATTTGTCGGGATATAAAACAAACTGTTGAACAAAAAGAAAATTTATTTTAAAACAAATATTATTAAAATACCAAAATGATAAATTGCCGCCACCTTTTTATAAATAATGTATAACCAAAAAATAAGCCAAATATATGACTGACTTTATGTTAACGAATTTCTCAGTAACCTGTGAAACAAAAATAATTCTATTAACATTCACCAAATTTCATAAATATTAAGAAGACAAAGCAGAGACTAAACAAAAAAACATCAAACATTTTCATCAAATCACAATCAGGCAGTCATAATTATAAAGTCTATAATTAGCATAAAAATCTGGGGAATCATTCGCAGAAATTTTTCATCAGACTGTTTTATTCGGCTAAAAAGCCGAATAAATAATAATAATAATAAAAATCTAGTGAAGATTAGTCTGAGCTTTATCGGTTAAAAAATAAATCTAAATTGAACTCACCACCACTACACTTTGAAGCAGGAATACATATATTAGTAGCGTTCCTGAAATAATTCTTCATGCAGACACATCGAGGGTCACAATTATAAACTAATGTTTGACAAGTTTTAGGTTGATCGTTGATATCTTCGCAACTTTCTCTAAGGCAAGCTGATGGACAACTATTCCATTCTTCATTAGGCCTGGTGCATTTAACAGGAGCTGAAAGAAGATTCAGGTGACAATGATTTGTAGTGACAACTTCTATCACAAACTCGAGTAATATATCAGAATGAGCAAGCCTTTTAAATATGACTGTACAGTTTTCCTGCAGTTACTTAAAAATTCTACAAGGTGGCGCTATGAGCGTTAAGATTTTATTTTTATATGAAAATTTGCATTTTTCCTGAGAAAATGTCTATACAGAGGAACTTAGAAAAAAGATCTACATCAAAATATAAATTGTCTGCCAAATTGGTAGTCGTTGAAATATTAATTATTTCTAACTTAAAGTTTATACTTACGACAGTCGGACGATTTAATACATTCTGGGTCTTTTCGACTGCGTCTTTTGTGGTTCAGCTTACAAACGCAACCCGACAAGCAATCACGTGGTGGGTCACAAATAGGTTTGGCCATACTATCATCAACTGGACAATAGTTTGTGGGACAGTTCACTTTACAACGGACGAAGTTGGCATTTTTACCACAAGGATTACCACCTGAAAATGTATTGTTACTTAGTGTATTTGTACTAAGCCTATTTAACCTACATAATTTTAAAATCAAGCATAAAACCTATTTCGATGTTTCGAATGAAAAAAATCAAATGAAAAGTTTGTTGTAAAATAAATCTCCAGACTTCTCTTTTCTTCAGAATCTTTAATTTCAAAATGTCGGCATTTTTCTTTTCTTAGTCCAATAAAATAATCAATAAATTACATTACAAAAAAAAAACCATTTGCTTAAAATCATTATAATCACCAGCATTTATTAACATCCCACTACAAGGCTCGGGTGTCCTCTCCTCTATCTTGTGAGCTTAGAAGGTTTAGGCCATAATCCTCATACGCTGCTTATAATAAATATTTGAAAATATTTAAGAAAGTATTAGACAGTATTCCCTTAGTGTAGACTAGTCTTTCATATAAAGTAATTTTAATGTTAAAAATTTTAAGGTTTAAGATTTCTCCCTTAAAAACCTTTTACAGAGGCTTAAAAAGACGAGCACTGTCAAAAAAGGAAAATTCAAGAAATTCTAGTAGGCTAAATTCCCTCCAAAATATTTGAAGAGAATTTAGAGGGACGTAATAGTAGTAGTAATAGAGGGTTGTAATAAATGAATGAAAAAAAAATTTAAGAAAGTTTGTTCTCAATATCAAACAAAATTTCTTACCTGGACATTTGTCAGCCAAAGTACATTTACCGGTTGAATTAGAAAAAATGTAACCATCTACACATGCACAACCAATCGGTTCGCAGGCTTTCTTGCAAGGAGTAGCATCTGGTGAGGCACAAGTGGATGGACATGGTGGAGGACATTCCCTGGGTTGGGCGTGTGGATCATTGTAGCAGCTTTTCTTAACTATAAAATACAAGACAACGTTGTTAAACTTGACAAGTACAAGCGTGCGCCATGACGGCTAATAACAGAAACAGGTCACATAAAAATTAAAAATAGACATTCTTACTTAGTTCATTCTTAATCATTACTTATGTGTTTTATTGCTACATCAAAAAAACTAAATTTCATGGCTTGGTGAACAGGGCCTGATATAGATGGAGATGTCGTTATGGTAGGGCGTTCAAAAAGTTAAAGAAGGTGCAGTAACCTTATATCTCTTAATTGGGGCAAGGTGACTTATTCGGATTATTTGATTATTATTAACGAAAAAGCGAAAAAATACCATATTTACAAAGTATCAAAATTCTAATTCAAATTTCTTCTGTCAGAAACAAATGTATTGGTATATCACTTACTATCACATTCATTAAATTTGACACATGTTCCGTTCCGATCAGAAAGTAAGTATCCCTTTATACATTCACACCCATCTATGTTCTTCTTAGCTGGTTTATACGGACAGCCCGGAGGACTTGGTCTTACACAGGTGCGGATACATTTATCAGGTATAGAGCATTTTGGTTTCTTTCCTAGATTAAAATAAAACAAGGTGAATATATAGTCGTACAGCCGTTATTTAATGGATTACTCAGAATTATTCTTATAAGAAAACAGGTTAATAGAATAGATGATAGTAGTAGGAAAGAGAAAGAAAGATATGCTAAACAGTATTAATAAAAATGTACCTCAAATACGTAAAGTGCACGACGATATCCAAAATTCTGATACACAAGGCGCGCAAGTAATACTACGCTCAAGAATTAGTTTCAAACTTAGACAGACAGAGAAGATGTATCATAAACAACCAATAAACGTGTACGTATAGTAAGGCCCTTTGTACACAAGGATACGCCAATTTCCGATACTCGACGAGGTATCAGATTTGCCTTTAATTTTCCCGTACCTATTTGCTTTGTTAGGTCTATAGAAACCCTGTTTTTATTAATGGCAATAATATTTGTACACATTATGTTTCATTTCTTATGGGATAATGTAGATACTTGATACTTAAATGGATAAATACTATAGACACAATAATTGTTCCAGTTGAATGATTTTAAGTAATCATTCATTTAACCTTTGAGTAGATAAAAGATGGCCTTAGACTTTTACTATTTAAGTGGGATACAATTTTATTTACTTATAAATTATCATTTTCTATTATTTAGTATATAATTATAAAATCTTTAAAAATACAAACCACCCACGCGCAAATTAAGCACAGTTTTTTTATTATCTTTGCCGAAATAAGATTACGGTCAAAGTAACTTACCACTTTCAAAGGTCTCAGGATAAAAATAACACAAATTTGACATAGGGAACAAATTTATTTTGACAAAATCTAAATCATAAATCCAAGAAAATACAACCAAAATAATGGTACTGGTATCATTATTATCTTATCTTCGAGACTACTTAACAACCTGAAAACAAAACAATATCTATTAATTTTATCAGATAGGCAATTAATAATAACTATTTCTCTGCAGGGAATCTTCTTTTAAAAAAGAAAGCATAATGAACCTATCTTAATATCATCCTATTCAAGTACTATATTTTATGCAAAGATTGTAAGCATAGAATGATGTACAGATGGTGTAGTCTTTCACGTATAAACTATAAAATGGATTTTGATGTAGTATGCAACAAAATGCTTTGTAAATCATGATAATATTTTCTTGTTGTAAAAGTGTTTTTATCCTTCTGTCACATAGAACCGGAGCAATGGCTCTAATGTAGACAAAGTTACTTGTAGAAGCTAGAGTTTAGATGGGCACTTAAGCCTTTTCATATCTGCAGACAAAAATAAAAATAACATCAAATCTAAAATCAACTCACCATCGTCACATTCCGAAGCTGGTACACAAATTTCACTCGAGTTTCTAAACGTGTCTGCACGACAAATGCATTGAGGCTGACAATTTTCTACGTATGTATTACAAGTAACGTTCTGATATTCTCTGTCTGAACAATACCCTGAAAAACATTCTGAGGGACATCCACTCCAAACTTCGTTAGGTCTTGTGCATTCAACTGGAGCTATAAAAAAATGGATGCTATTAGAACATATATAATAAATATTGATAAATGATACTTAATATTTGAATGATTAAGTATCATTATGAACAGCAAAATGATATTGACAATCAGTTAACGATGAGTGATAATCAATTAACGATCTTATTATAGACGCTTACAACATTACAGCCAACATTCATCACTCGCCGACCTAATGCTTAAGTAAAAAAAATGCCATTAAACAAAAATTGTAAACAATCGAACATCAATTTTATCATAACTATATTATCTTCTTTTAAAGAAAGTTGTTAAGTCCTGCATGTGTGGAAGTAGTCATTTCTGTATGTAGATTTTTTCATCATCTCATTACAATACGAGTATCTTAATGAACATTTTTACTTACGACAGTCAGAGGCTACAATGCAAGTGTTGTCTTCATAACTCAACCTTTTATAATTTAATTTGCAAGCACAGCCCGACCGACATTCGGACTCTATATTACAAATGAAAGAAATTCTACTGTCATCTTTGGGACAATAATCTTGCGGACAATTGGTCTTGCATGATAAGAATTCTTCATTATCGCCACATGGATTTCCTCCTTCAAAAACACCAAAAAAAAATATTTTTTACCACACGTTTTTGTTTATTGCTTCTTTAAAAAAAAAATTATTACTTTTTATTCTTTAATGTTCCGAAGTTTTTCTCCCTATTCAAATTGGTTGAGTAATTATTTAGAAAAAAATAAACAAAATTACAAGAAAAATAAATTTGTTGTTGTCAGCGCTTTTGTCATCAAGCCCACTTCGAGTCATTTAATATATCTTCAAAACAATTTCATCATCATTATTGTCACCGACATTCTTATGAATTATATATATATTCTTAAAAACATGCTAATTTCTTACCTGGACATTCTTCAGGCAATACACATTTACCAGTTACATTAGAAAACATGTAACCATCTACACATGCACAACCAATTGGTTCGCATGCTTTCTTGCAAGGAGTAGCATCTGGTGAGTCACAAGTGGAAGGACACGGTGGAGGGCAAGCCCTAGGCTGGGCGTGCGGATCACCATAGCAACTAATATCAACTGTAAAACAAAAAAAAGTTTTAAAAACAACAAATAAATGATCTTAATAAAAATAAATAAATAAATTTCTTACGCCCAAATCTTACATATCTACAGAAGACTGCAGATCTAAAAATACTAGTGCTAAGAGGGATTCATGGCTCGCTGTGGCGGAAATTAGGTGAGGCCTATGTTCAAAAGTGGACGTTATTGGGCTGATAATATGATGATGATGATGATGAAGAGGGATTCAAAGGGTTGACTATGCGCTCGTGATACCTCTGGTATTGCAGGCATCCATAGTCTACGGTAACCGTTTACCATCAGACGGACCGTACACCTTTTTACCACAGACGTAGTCATCGACGTAGTATATGATATTAGCCTATAGTTAACCAACAACTCATATCGTTCTTACTAGGCACAAATCTTTCGTGGTTAGAAGTTAATGCCTATAGTTTCCACGATGGCGATGGCTAGACTTATGGATAAAGAATTGTATGTAGAGTTTTGGTTCCATAGTACAGCTGTATTGTGGTTTATTTCTGTATTCGCTTTTTATGACATTCAAGAGCAGAAAAGAAGGGTTCACACATTTTATTCTACTTCTTCACAATTATTTTAAAGAGTACCTACTATTAATGAATTTTTCATTTTGTTCACCGCAAATTTAAGTAACGTTTATGTAAACATAAGTTATTTACCACATTATAATAATTTTATATACGTACTAACTTATAATGTAAGGTAAAACCTACTCTATTAATTCAGTTACTTACTTTGGCATTCATCAAATCTGACGCATTTGCCTCCATGTTTAAAAAGAATGTATCCCTCCATACATTCACATCCGTCTTTATTGGTCTTAGCTGGAGTATAAGGACAATTAGGAGGACTCGGGTCCTCACAGGTACGAATACATCTATCAGGAACAGAGCATGTTGGGGCTAAGGAAAAAATATCATTATATTTATTATAGAAAATAAAGACTCAAAATTAAATGGCGATCGTAGCATTGTGGTACTGAGATGTTCTTTACGATCATCGAGGTTAAGCAACACTCAGCAAGGTCAGTCAATGATGGGTGACCGTTTCTGGCAATTTTATTCTCGAACGTCTCCGTGCTTCGGAAGGCACGTAAAGCCGTTGGTCCCAGTTACCACTTAATGTGGTAGTCGTTAAGTTAAGCTGGAAGCCTTCTGGGCGACTTGATAAATTCCAACACCGGGGCCTGCATCAAGCCCACACGATAAGAAGAAGAAGAATACTCAAATCTTGTATTTGATTAAAATAATTTTGATTACCTCGCAAATTAGTTCTGATAGTCGTGTAATCTAACAAATTAAGAATAAAATAATGAACTACATTAGAAAAACTAAACAAATAATACTTTGTATTTAAGATTCTTTTCTGGTAGAAGAATGTGTACATCCTTCATCTAATAATGAACAATACGGTCCCTAGCTAGTTATAATACTTAAGTAGGCAATGATACTAAATTTTATTTTACTTACACGCATCACATTGATCAGCTGGAATACAAACTCCGTCTGAATTACGTAAATAATTAGCCACACAGTCACATCCTGGTTCACATTTTTGTTTTTCTGGTGGTAAACATCTGAACAGAGCCACTCTGCTCAAACAAGTCTGTGGTGGACAAGTTCTACGACAGTCTCTTGCTATTTCGTTTACGCCGCATGTTGGTGATGTTGGGTCTAAAATATATAAAAGGAGTTCACTGTTTAAGTCTTATGACTAAAATGCAGTGAAATGCTAACAATTTTAAGGTCTTTTTAAAGACAAGTATGCAACACAATAAATTATAATTTTACTGTCAAATTACACTTATTACTCAGTTCTTGTATTTTTGCATCCAGTTTTTATTAGTAAGTTTAAAAAAATGGCTGCTTTAATAAAACCACCAAGCTTATGACTATCCTATCCTGCGTTTTCCAAGCTGTAGTTTCCTCTCAAATAGAATGGTTCCCTTTACGTCAAGTCCCGTTTTAAAGACTATTGTTATATTGAAATTTTTACGTTAAATTTGGAAAAGTACAATAAAACAAACATAATAAATAGTCGATCAATCAATTAACGTGGACTAAAACTTACTGACTGTAGATACTTTACATACAGTACGTAACGAGAACAATTCCTCAAACGGTTCTTGGTTCTGTGGCAAATGTATAATATACTAACTCTGTAATATTTTAAACTATCAATTTTATATCAAAAACTCAAGAAGCTTTAAGCCCTATTTATAAAAAAGTTAATAAAGAAAATTCACTCTTACATGGACAGCTATCGCTTGGTATACAAATTCCACTTCCATTTCTGAGATAATTCGGTAGACAATCACATCCTCGCTCGCAAATATTGCTATAGGGTGTACAATCGTAGTCAGTGTAGGCTATTTCACAGTTTTGTGGTGGACAAATCGTTCTGCATTTCACTTCTATTTCATTGATACCGCATTGCAAAGGTGGTTGAGCTGAAAAAAGAAAAGAAATATTCTTAATGAACTATACTGTAATCGTTAATTTCACTATTCCATTCCATTCACTATTAATCGCCTTTTATGACATCCACGGATTAACAAATCCGTGGATGTCATAAAAGGCGATTAAAGGAGTAACCTTATGCAGACAAGAGCACGAAAAGCACGAGCGAGAAAAGGGAAATTTGAAACAAACCCGATTCCAACCCATCTGCTCAGCGTGATGGATGATGGCGGAGACCCGTGCCCAGCAGTGGGACGTTTGTGGGTTGCAATAGTAATGATGATGATAACTGTATTAACTTCTTTAGATGTCAATATATTATCATTATCATTAACTTAGGATGATTGATGACGTCCACTTAACATCCACGTACTTAGGCCATACGATATACTTAGTAATCAATATTTTATTTTCACAAATAAAACCACGGAAAATATCCAATCATAAAGGAAAATATACTCCATTCAGTAAACATTAGTTGACAATACGAAAACATCAAATTTTCACGATGATTATACCAAATCCGAGTCTAAAAGGAGCACATTAAGCAGTCTGAATCCAGCTATAATCCACAGAGGCTATCATTACGGCATTCGGGAAGCCTATAAAGACATCTTGATAACAACGAAAATAATAGAAATCAAGCCACTAGTACGTTTTTGACTTTTATAGGCATGATCAAAACTTGAATAGAATAAATAGCTTCGAAATCCGAATGAAATGAGACTTTAGACGAAGTTAATCAAAAGAATAAGAAAATAAAATACGTTAGGAAAATAAAACTGCTTTGACTCCGTCTGATATAAAATTGCAAAATATTTGGTTGAAATTTTGGAGCTAAATAAGGAAAGTTTAAAATCAAGATACAGTCAAATCGTTATTTGAATTTATAGGCTGATTTGCACCTTGCAAGTATAGCATGCCCCTGTTTGTCCTCGCTCTGTCTTACTTGTAGAGAAAAACAAAGAAGGCATGAGAATTACCTGTCAAAAATTGCAGCGTGTAAATAGGCTTTTGTGAATGAAATGAAATCTAAATTACAAAGCAACTCTTATGAAAGTCACAATTTAAGAATGTAACAGGTTATCCGAAAAATAGTGTCAGCAAATTTGCCTACGAGCAGATTCGTTTTAATCATTGCAACCTTTTTAACAGGGTAATGTTATATCAATCATAGTAAAACTTTTGTTATAACATTTTTTAATTAATTTATAGTGTTTTAATATTTGAAAGCGTAAAACAAAAATTAATAGTCCGTACTCTGTAAAAGTACACAAGTATACAGATAGTTTACATCATTTGAGATGTGAAATCCCAATTCAAATGTTTTGAATCTTCAATTTGAGTTCACTCATAATTTTCTCCATTTAAATATAGTATTTGTATTATTCATCAGTCATCAGCAACCCATTAATGTCCCACTGCTGGGCTCGGGTCTCCTCTCCTCTATCTAGAGAGCTGAGAGGGTTTAGGCCATAATACACACACGCTGGCCTAGTGCGGGTTGGTGAATCAGACATACCCATAGAATTTCTTCTAGGGTATGTGGGTTACCTCTCGATGTTTTCCTTCTCCGTTAGCAGATGGTAAATCACATGACTAGTACATATAAATTCCACAAAGTGAAATCCACATTGGTACTGCTGGTCGGAATCGAACTCGGATCGCGTGTTTAACACGCCGCCGGTCTCTTATCCATTCAGCCACCATCGGTTGTATTATTAATTTAACTGAAATAGTAATAAATAAATAAAATACATAATATATTACCCGTGTGATCCACATATCCAACAACGCTACTCACAAATAAAACTATTACACAACATTCAAACAACATATTTTTTGTATTCCAAGATCGGTGGTACGTTACAAACTGACATGTTCTCGTAAATAATAGATGAGTATAAAAACTATAAACAGACCAGCGAATGAGTCATACAATAGTAGTCTCGTAAACGGGGATTTTTATGTAACTGACGTCATTATTTGCGAAGAGAGAAAAAAAACTAATTGTAATTAGTTTAAACTACTACGTGTTATAAGGAAGAGATAAACATTTTAAAATAGTCAATACATGATAATGTATGTGTTCCAAATTAAATAAAAAATACTTAATACTTATGAACATCATACAAAGCCAAAAAAAAGCTGTCAGTAAATTTTCCTAAGGCCAGTTCGTTGACAAGGTTGAACTTAAAGAAACTATATTTTTAAAAGCCAAAATAAATTAATGTTTTGAATTGTATTTACGCAGCGTCTTTAATGATAGCACTATCTACAGATAAATAAATGAAAATGAATGCAGGAAGGTGATGTGGAGACATTATAAGGTGGTATAACTATTACGTCATGGTCTTGATTACAAGAAGTGACGAATAATTTTTGCAAAAAATTAAACTCACTCATTCATAATTATACGTACATAACAATAATATATAGAAGTTCATTATAACAATATGATAAACATACGCAAATAGAGTAAAAGAACATAATTATGTTACTTGATGCAAGCGATATCATTAATTCCAAGACATACAAACGGTTGTAAGAGATGTTTGAACTGAACCGAGATAAATTTAATGAGCAATACGTACTATCACTTATGCACTATGAATCTTAAGTAAAATCGTGGTCTAATTGTACAAACATCACAAAATAAGTGCTTAGTTTTTTACACACTATAGATTTTTTTATTTAATTTAAAAACAAACATTTCATTTCAAATTTCGATAGGGCTTCTATTTAGGTAAAACCTTTAAATTAGGTAAAAGTCTACTGGTAGTAAATTTGTTCTGGCTAGACATTACACAATGTTTGGTAGATGGGTCTAAAAAAAATTAATTGGTAGGTATAATAAACTTCAGACATACATGCAAATAATTATTTTAAGACTGGTGGCCAATAATAGTTATTTAATTAGGAATAAATATCTTATTAAATTAAAACTTAAATCTAAAATAAACAGACAAAAGTCAGTCGTCAGTCAAATAACCCGCCCCTGGTTGCTCCTGGCGCAAAGGTGCCCACAACGCTTGCCGCATTCCCGCGCTGTATGGCAATGGCCAACCTTTGCACCAGGAAAGACCCGGAGCGGGAGTCACCACATATATTATTAAGGCGGCGCCCTAATGCCTGTATAAAATTCCTGGCGTCTTTGCCCCAACTGCCCATGGTCTCTACTGCAATGGGCACAAAATCATACATTGGCTCCAGGGCCGCATACTTAAGCCTCTTCTTGGAAGCGGCGTCTTCCGCAGCCGCCGACGGAAAGCGGGCGGTGCGACTCAGGTGGCTGGCGGCAACAGTGCTGACGCACGTGACATCCCAGATTAGGCACTTGCCGTTCTTCCACGGCACCAGAGTCAACCCGTCCGGCCTCTTCCCATCAGATCTACTCAGACCTGGGGGCTCAAGCATACACGGGACGTTGGCCGATACGAGAGCTCTGCGAACTATGTCGTTTAGAGCGTGATGGCGCGAAAACCTCCCTGAGCAGCGACGACAACTCAATGCATGATGGCCATCGGTCTCCACCCTAGAACCGCAGGTGCATACATGGGGTTCACACACCCTGCAGCCCAGGCGCAAGGCCACCGCTATCCGCAAAGAGTCATCATCAAGTAAAGTTCCCATGTGAGGCGAGGGAAGCGCAAGCAGCCACGCTCCCGATTCGGATTGCGACACAGCTCGTAACCTGGCCATATCGGCCCCAGATGCCTCCTCTATTAATTTCCCCTGGATCCTCTTAACCCCCTCGCCATCCCACGCTCGCTGACTAATTAATAAATTATTGTAAGTAAACTGCCTACTTTTTGGAAAAAGGGTTGACTTTGTTTTGTAATCATACGTTTTTTTTGGCTGATTAGAGGAACACTCTAAGGACATGTTTCTTTTGAAATAATAATAATATTATATCTATTTAAAAAAAAACTTTTTTTTAAATAAAATAAATAAGATTCTCATACCACATTTGGATATTGGAAATACACAATATTTACATTTCTTATTTTTATGTTTAATTACGTAAAAAAAAACTTACCCTTTTTACGGCAGTACATTTTTGTATGTAAATAAATTTGATATAAATGTCGCTGTATCAATTTATCATTTACGATGTGACCGTTCTTATAAATTTTATTAAAATATAAGTCTTTATCAAAAATCGAAAAACTTTGTCTAAATTCATAAGGTCAATTTTTACTTTTATTTGTGCTATGAAAATATATTTATTAAATATAAAACAAGTAAGCTACCTTGCTAAGTCAAAACACGAATGAAAAAAGCTCCTCCAATTGTATTAAACTTAGATTAATTAATCTGTGTATAATTTATGAAAGGAACTTTCTTTGACGTAATAGATCACTCTATTACGTCAAAGAAAGTAAAAAAAGACTAAAGTAAGGGCTGGTAACCATAGCAACTAACAACTGACAACAATGAAATTAATTGATATTAACGTCCAGAATATGACTAGTTTAAATATTTATATGCTGTATACTGGTATAAAGTGCCTGATAGACAAGTTTCAAATTTTATTATATTTACATATTAAATTAAAGTAAAATATAAAATTTTAAGCAACTCCCGACACAACCTGATGAACATAAAACAGCTGCACCAATTTTGAAAAAATATATATTATATCAGAGGTGGTGGTGGTCCCCCGCCAGATGGACCGATGACCTGGTTGCGGGTGGCCGTTGGATGCGGACGGCACAAAATCGCTCGCTGTGGCGGAAATTAGGTGAGGCCTATGTTCAGCAGTGGACGACATTGGGCTGATATGATGATGATGATATCAGAGGTTAAAAATATCTGTCACTTTAGTTTTATTGTGATATAAGAGAGGATAGTGCATTTTTCTTAACCTATAAAACATTATCTGGATGTAGGTACTCGTATATACGTAGTAGACAATGAGCCCCAACGTCTAAACTAGGCCGAGCCTGTATCTTAGACGTTAGTACTTTCCATTATATTAATTAAATAAAACGTCAGACAACAAACACATGTATCAGATAAACTATCAGACATTTATCAGACAGTTTTAAAACAGAACCTTAGTGACAGTCTGATAGAAGTATAGATTTTAAATTCATCAGCCTCATCCAAAAGTCACGCTGAAAGCTAAAATTACAAAAAAAACAGATGAACCGCAAACAACAAGAAAGTGAAGCCAAAAAATGGAAATATAAAATTGAATAATGTAATCGAAAACTGAGAAGTTTGAACTTGAAGGTTTGCTTTTGAGAAGGTCGGCATTCCTAACACTAAATAACACTAGAGTATGAGCAAGAAGTAAATACAAGTCGAGGAGCGTGTGTGAATTGTGGCTAAAATATGTCAAACTCTCTTAATATAGGAGAGGAGACACGTATCCAGAAGACAGGGACATTAATAGGTTGTTATTATACCTTTACAATAGTAATCAAAAGAAAATGAAAAATATATATTCATATATATATTGAAAGATAGGAGAGAGAGATGGAAAGGTGAGGGGAAAGAGAGAGAGAGAGGGGGGGAGAGAAAGATAGAAAAAGAGAAAGGAGATTATAAAACATATTTAATGGTAAATTTACGTGTTAAAACTACCAACACTCAATTAAGAAGATGGATACGGAGGTTATGTGCATTAAAGTTACTTTGTCGGTTGTAATTCACAAGTTCCATTTGATACATCCCTTTGTACGTTTATAACGTTAATGACTTTAATTTATACCTGCAAGTTTGTTGCTACAGTATTGTGTTGTGTATTTGGTATAACAATTCACGAGCATACTATTTAATTTCATAAAATAAAGCACAAATAATTGTTTCGACCTATGTCTGTTATAGATTCTGAAACCATCCAACCGATATATGCCCCAAACAAGTTTAATGAGAAGGTGATAATGGGAATATGGTTTAGACCACTAAAACAAACAAATGGCTTATTTGGTCTGGGGAATCGAATTCCACGCGGGTGGAACAGCGAGATATAGCTAGTTTATGATAAAAGGACACATTTTTACACATAAAGCGATTTCGCCCTCATGTTATATCAGTAAAAAGTAGTCTAGCTAGTATATTACACGACCTCTTGATAATCAAGACCTTCACACACGAAGTACAGTGGAGTTTCACTAAGAGTGACCTCTTTCTTAGGCTTAGTAAACCTCCTTACACTCGCGTTGTAACTTATAGTTTTCATAATTTATTTGAATTGCAGTTACAGAAAAACACTCGGTCTTGAGAGTTGGAACATTCCAGAAGGAATTCGAGAGTGAATTAAAGAGGATAAGCAGCACGTTACTAAATAAAAAAGTATCTTTAAACCGATGTTTGCTTTTGAGGAGTTTGATAGGGCTACTGCTCACTACTTACCTGAATAAAGTCGCAAACGTTCTTGTACCGTCTATAGAAAGAAGCACAATCATTACAAAACCATTAAATCCAAGCTACAGCCAAACATCAGCATTTAAAAGAGAATCGATGACATAACGTAATCCAACTTCGAAATATTTTCTATTAGATTTACTTAAGGCGGTGAAACCTGTTTCACTTGGGTTTCTACCTAAGCTATCGAATTTCCTCCCAAAACCCGGGATTTATATCCACTTTTCAGTTTTGTGTTATTCGCTCAAAGGCATCCGAACAAAGAGGTTTTATATAGAGGTAGATACGATTTGTTGGTATTTGTGATACGTTTAGTAATCGTCCAAACTAATTTCTTATTTAAAACAGTACTAGAACCAAGTACAGGGTGACACTAGGTAGTGGTAGTGCAAAAGGTAATAAGGATCTCCCTTATTACCTTTTGCACTACTGAAAAAGGTATCAATATTTTTTATTTTTTTACCACGACAGTGGCAAATGACGTACTACTTACCATCAGCCCGGCCTGATGGTAAGTGGCTACTGCAGCTTATAGTCTGTTTTATCTAGATTTCTAAATGTACGCTAATGCTTAATACTGCATAGAGGACATGAAAATGTAAATAAGGTATTTTAATTAACTTCCTGGGGTTCAAAATAGTTTGCACAGAAGTAGTTTTAAAAAATGTACACACATTTTCTATACCTTTTTTTTTACTTGACTTTCGTCAGTTTTGGTTGCGAGAAAGCTCCTCTTCCACACAGTATATTGTAGTGCTGGTCATTTATTTGCTTAAACCACATTATATTCAAAATATTCCTTTACATTATGTTAATATAATGTTCCTGCCTTCAAAAGTCAGTTTTTATCAGAATAAATTTATGATCCCTGTCTTCTACACGATTCACAACAAAATTCAAATGAAAAATATGGAAATAGGGTTTACTGTCCAAACGTAGCGGTTATTCTATTGCAATATCTTTGAAATGCACGACACTATAAATCTTTCTTAGTTCCGAAGACAAAGTGAGCTATGAGTTTCTTTCTATCTTAGCTTTTACTACCATATAGCTTCTTGCACGTTCTGTTTTATTTATTCTTGATATATAATTATAATTAATTTATCTATTGAAAGAACTTCTCCTAAACATCAGAGTATAAATTTATAAATAGTCGTTGTCATTTACTAAAATTTTTTAGCTAAGTATTATCAATAACGAGATTCAGAGAAAAGTAAATATTAATCACAAATCAACTAGAAATTATTTTTACTTTTTGTCATACTTTGGTGTTTAAGAAGAGTTTCAACGAGATTTATCATTTTAATTTTACTTACGACATTCAGATTCCGGTATACAAATATCCTCTTGATTTCTATAATATCCTGGCTTGCACACACATCTTGGGGTTTCAGCAGAGGGGGATGGATAAAGCTGATCACAAGGAACGTTCCTATCTTCGCATCTCTCTGAGAAGCAACTTGTAGGGGACGGGTCCCAAACTTCATTCTGTCTTGTACAGGTAACTGGAGCTGATAATTTAGAATAGTGTGAATCAAATAATTAAAGCTGGACAAGATAATTATGGTTATAATAATCTGAAATCGATGCAATATCGATTGAAATTTTCATCCAACGAGTAAACTTGACGATTATAAGGATTGTCTGAAATTGCCTAAGCTTGGAATTAAATTAAATAATTGTACAAAAACAATCTTTTAGAGCTCGAGTTGAACTAGATAATTTAAAAACATATTGAAAGTATTAACTTCAAACTTATATACAAATCCTCAGTTTTCCTTCATTATTTCGTCAGTTCTAATAAAGTAAAGCTAGATGATGGGTTTGAGTTAAGATTGTTTCATAAAATATATGATGTTCTTTCACAATATGCTGTCATATATATTATGTTTCCAATTACTCAAAAGTGTATTTCTTATAGTAAATATTTTTAGAATACATTTGTCTGCAAAAGGCTCAGAAAAATAATTATATTAACAAATACAATAATTATATCAATAGTACGATATAATTTCTTCAATCAGAAAGTCATGTTATTCGGTTCCAATAAACATACCAACTTTTACTACTTTAGTGACGATGAAATCCCAATGTTGTTAGCACTCAAATACGTCATTAGAACCATTGTACAAATTGTGAGCTTCAACATTCAATCTAAGACCATAATAAAATGACACTTACGGCATTCAGAAGCTCGAATACATCTTTGATCTTCATAGCTCAACATTAAATAGCCACGATTGCATGCACATCCAGGTGGGCAGGGGTACGGCGGTGAACAAGCAACAATTCCGCGAGAATCAGATTGTGGGCAGTAATTAGTTGGGCAGCCGGCCTTACAAGATACAAAGGTTTTATTTGCTCCGCAAGTTGGAAGACCACCTAAAAATATTAAAGTTTTTAAAGCCGTTTTAGTTCTCGTGAACAAAATTTTATTAGCATACTTTAAAAAAAATGTGTCTTTCTTTCTGTTTTGTGATCTAACTCAAATGATTTAAAAATTAAAATATATGTTTGAGAGTTTAGAAAAACACTTTTCATTTATCAGAACTTACCTGGACAATCTTTTGGTTTAACACACGGTCCATCTGGTCCACTTAAAAGGTATCCGGGTTTACAAACACAGTCGATTGGAAGACAATTTGCTGTACATGGCCTGTCGGTATCAGGTACTTTGCAAGTAGCTTGGCAAGCACTAGGACATCCACTTATGGTTGCGTTACGATCACCATTGCATTGACCCGTTTCTTCAACAAAAAATAAAATATAGTACATAAATATACCTTTCTACACACTTGAGAATTTGAGCATTCGAAAATAAATTGTTGTTTTTTATTGATATGAAATTCTTGCTCCTGAAGGATGAGATGATCCATCTCTTTCAGTCTTTTGTACTTTCTCTACTGAGTTAGTTAATTCTCATAACATTTTGTTTTCTTAAAAACCTATCATCTTTGTTAAATACTAGGAGTTGGCTTACTTGGACAATTCTCTGGTAAAACACAACCATTTTCTGATAAAATGTAGCCCCGTTTGCAACTGCAACGATTTTGAGCGCATGCTTGGATACATGATTTACCACGACTGGTAGGTTCATCACACGTAGGAGGACAAGAACTTGGACATTCATCGTATACTGCATTTGGGTCACCATTGCATCCCGAACCTTAACATAATAAGATTATTTAATTACTAATTTAGACTGTGGCGACTAACGAATTTATTCATAAGATGAATACACAACACAAATTCAAATATTATAACTTACTGGGACATTCCTCTCGAGGAATACATTTGCCTCCCTTACTGGTCAATACAAACTCTGGTTTGCACACGCAGCCGGGCGGAGCACACGCTCGGTTACAAATTCTTCCATCAGGTTCATCGCAAGTTGCAGGACAATTTGAAGGACAATCGCTAAATACGGCATTTTTATCTCCGTTACAATCTATAACAGAAGTGAGGAAAGAGTTTGTATAATACTTGGTGTTCAAACATAGGATACATTTTTGATGGAGACAAGAAGTTAATAGTGTATGTATATAAATAAATAAATAAAAAATATTCTTAGACTCTCTAATCAAAGATTGTTTGACTGTTCATGAAACAGAATTTTACTTCTTTTACATCTTATGCGTGTAATCATTTTCAGTTTATATTTTTTTCCTTTATACGTTTAGGTTGCAAATTAATCAAATTATTGAAACATTTTTAAAAATTGAAATCGTTAAATAACGGGTGTTAGGAACCCGTTATTTAACGATTAGATACATAGTTGATCTACAATGGAGAAAGCTTACCACATTCACTTTCAGGAACACAAATGTCATTCTGATTCCTGTAATAACCAGGTTCACAGACACATCTAGGTGGAGCGTACGGGTCGCTGCAGTCTCTATTGATATCTTCACAGGTCTCGGAATAACATCTTGTTGGATTTGGATCCCATACCTCGTTTGGTCTCGTACAATTTACTGGCGCTAAGAACAATCAAAAAATTAAAATAGGAACTTCTTTTTTCTTTGCTGTTAATTATTTTTAATCAGCGTAAGATGGAACCATTTTTTATGTCTGGCAAAATAAATGATAGTAATTGTTTGGAAAAAATTGTGTGATGCCCTGAGCGTACCACAAATTAATTTGCTTATTTTTAAAAATAAACATTAAAATCATCTGAATATAACTATAATATGTCTATATAACTCAAATGACTGATATGACTCAAATTGATAAATAGTAATTTTCTTTCAAGAAGTGATAGTTATTATAGATGACAAAGTTAATTACTTACGACATTCTGAGGCAAGAACACATTTTGGATCTTCATAACTCAACATTAGATAGCCACTTTGGCAGGCACATCCAGATGGGCATGGATATGCAACCGAACACGCTAGTATACCACGACTATCATCTCTGGGACAATAGTTAGTAGGACAGCCGACAAAGCAGCTGACGAAGGTTTTGTTTTCACCACATACTGGGGAACCACCTGCAAAGACAAATAGGCTCTACATTAGTTCTCACACCAACGTCGTTGATTCACCAGCACTAATCGGGAGCATAATAAGGTTGGCGGAAAGAGTACAGGTAGCTAACAAGGCATTTAAATCTACATACATGTAACGTACTATTTCAAACAAAATAATGTTTTCTATAGAATTTGACAGCTTTTGTCTAATATAAACGGTATGGAAGAATTATTTTTGTCTGATACGGCATGTGTCTGTACATATATAAGCAGCTTTAGTGAGTTAACGTATCATCACTACAACCGTAATCATCTGACTGTCGGGTTTCCTCCAACGATTTTGAAGGAAAATTTGGACTACTTTACCATGCTGGCTATACTGGTTGGTAAGTATAGAATTTTGTTTCGAATTTCCCTTTTCTCGACGACACCCACGGGTTGAAATGGGGTAGTGACAATATGTATTCTTAATCCGTCACTATACACGGATAAAGGGAAGCCAGTTGTCAGTCAGATGTACCCAACCCGAAAGGGTGGTAAAACCAATGGAGAACAATACAAGAGAGTCACCGTACACAATTATATAAGTTCTGCCAATAGCTTTAATAAAAAAATAATAGGGCAAAATTTACTTACCTGGACAATCTTCAGGAGCTATACACTGTCCATCATTTAATATATAGTTTTCTTTACACTCACAACCAGTTTGAAGGCAAATTGCAGGACAGGGTTTATTCCTAGTGTCTGGGTTTGAGCACGTAGGTGGACATGCACTAGGGCACTCTTTACGAGTTGCATTGCGATCTCCGTTGCATTGTAGGCTATCTAAAATTTAAAATTAGATATCCTCTCAAATCACAAGTAAATAGAAACTAAAACAGGAAATGAGAAGGATAGGAAGGAAAAAGGCAATAATAGTATAGAAAGTTATGTTTTGGTAACTTTGTTTTGTTTACGTTATGACACCTACAGTTTTCCTAATTTAACAGATTTATCTATCTTACAATTAAAGTTTCAACAAACTTGTTCATTTTAATTGTTGAATACGAAATAAACATTTATTATTATTATTATTTTATAGAAAAATAAATAATCCATTTCATATAAAAATAAAAATAGGTGATAACAGTAGAAGCGTTGGAATAATATGACAGTCATGCAGTAAATAAACAAAATAACAAGTTTACTACTAACCTGGGCATTGATCTTGTCTAACACATTTCCCTCCCTTTTCCGATAAGATATATCCTGGATTGCATGAACAACCACTAGGGTCACACAAATCGATACAAGCTATAGAACTTGTGTCTGGTTGAGCGCAAGTTGGTGGGCAAGAACTGGGACAGGCATTTGGTGATGCATTAGGATCTCCATTACATCCTACATCTACAACAAATAATGTATATACATGTATAGCTATATTAGCTATAGCTTTTTAATTTTTAATTATATAAATTTACTTCGAACAAATACTGAGGTAGCAAAAGTGAAGCTATAATTCTCGCCACTGGTAAAAAAATAATTGTTGTAATTATATATTGTATAATATTGCTTCTGATAAATACACACAAATTTTAATGTTTAGAAGCCCACATAAACTGAAACAGATCAAATTAATAAATTTCTTGTTTTGAAATTTAATAAAAATGAAATATTATTTAAATTGGTCATGCAACTGTTTAAACATAGATTGAAAGAAAAACAAGTACCTATCTACTAAAACAACACATAACAGGTGTAAAAAAATATTAAAAACAAATAGAAGAACGGCAAGGTCAAAATACGACAACCAAACACTTGTTGTCAAATGACTACCTATGAAAATGCTATTATTCACTGTAGGCCTGCAGCCAGTTGTAAGACCTTGGACACACGCTTTATAGGACAGAATATTACTTAATGTTTAGTATTTATTTCAATTGGACATTTAAAATGTTAACAAAAATAGAAATTGCGGTAATGGGCATAACAAATGATTTTTCAAAATTCATCTCCAAATAAGTTTCTCAGGTCACGGGAAAAAAATCCACTGAGGCAAAGCTGTGAACACCGGTTAATTTCTTATAAAATACATTTCAAATAAGTAATAATATCTTGTCTTGGCTATCTTACTACAGTCTGATTCAGGTATACAGAAGTCTTCCTGGTTCCTAAGATATCCTGGTTTGCATACACATCTTGGTGATCCAATGGAGTAGTCATAGCATTCAGAGATTACCTCTCCGCATCTCTCGTTGAGGCAGTCTGACGGAGCTGGATCCCATATCTCATTGGGCCGTGTACAATTTATTGGGGCTGAAAACAAATGAAATAATTTTTTGTGACTCTTACTGTGACACTTATTTAAAATTATAAAATCAATTGACAGCTTCATGGGCATATAATACATCTAGTGAACACAAGTTTGTGAGTTGGATTCCTACGCAGGAGATATTTGCGGAGGCCACAAAAATAGTTGCTCTGAGTCTGAGTGTACTTTGTGTCCGTCTATTGCCCCTTTGTAAAGTCTAGTTCTATACAGCCCATTTATGTTATAAGTATGTATACTTACGACATTCAGAAGACAAGACGCACCGAGGATTGTCATAGCTTAACAATAAATACCCTCTATCACACGAACAACCAGGAGGACAAATAGGGTATGGTGGATCGCAGGCAATAATTCCACGACTATCATCTTCAGGACAATTATTTGTTGGGCAGCCAACGTAACAATCTACATAGGTTTTATTTGCAGGACATGTTGGGTATCCACCTAAAAATATAAATATTATTAAAATTAACATTTTGTCAATCCAATCCAAAAGGCAAAAATAACCATCGGAAGACCATTTATTGGTTCAGCATTGGAAAGTCTTAATGATATATTAACCAGTAAAATAAGTTGTATCTTTCTAAAATTCATATAGAATAATTGTTCTGATGTTACATACGTGGACATTCTTCAGGTTTTACACATTTTCCTCCTTTCTTTGTCAAAATATATCCCTGTTTGCATACACATCCACTCGGATCACAGTTGGCAGTACAAATTGTGCTAGTCCTATCTGGTTCGCCGCACGTAGGTGGGCAAGCACTAGGACATTCATTTGGTGTTGCATTTGGGTCTCCATTGCATCCTACGACATCTAAAATAAGTATATTAGGATCCGTTGTAATAAGACTTTTCAAAATTAGTGTTATGTTTTAACATAATGAGAACAAACCAGATGATACAGCGTAATTCAAAATTGCAAAAAATAAGAATTACCAGTTATAGGTATGTGTACGCCCGTAAACTAAGTTAAAAATAAATCTCAAAGGCAGTAAATAAATGAATATCACATAGTGACCCAAATTCGAGCATTCTTCAGGTTTCAAACATTTTACATTCGGAACCACTGTGATCACAATACATAATCATATATGTTGCTTTTGGCTTTGCTTGGCTTGGCTTTGCTCTTCTGTTAGATCTACTACATATTGCTAGACAAGAACTGGAACATGCTTTAGCCACTGTATTAAGATAGGACCCGTCTAATACGAAATCAGTTTTTAGACGGTAATAGACATTTTTGATATAATCACAATCAAAGTAATGTACCTGGACACTGTTCCCTTTTAATACATTTTCCACCTCTTTCTTGAAGAGTATATCCTGATTTACAAGAACAACCGGGTTCACATAGAGGGACACAAGGAAAATCATTGATTGGTTGAGCACAAGTTGATGGACAAGTGCTTGGACAAGCATCTTGTATTGCATTCGGATCTCCGTTGCAACTCTCGTTTTCTATCCAATAAAATTATGCTGATCAACTACTTGTTCGTATTAGAAACAATTGAGGACACTTTTTGTCCGATATAAGGTGAAATGGTTGACTTAATGATAATGAAAAGGTATATCAGCAGGATGATAAAAAAGTATTTTTTTTATGGGGCCTTATACAGACCAAACAAATTTAAGAACGTTTTCTTTGAATGTATATTATATGTGTATATAAGAAAACAACATTTTAGCTGGTTTTATCTTTTCTCTTTATTAAAGATCTCGATAATTCATGACACTGGTATTACATTCAAGAAGTCTGCAAATTTTCTTGGGAGATTAATTAGTCTTAGTCACTCAGGTGATGTCTTTTATTGACAAAGAGATTAGGTATTTGCTTTTTTTAACCCTTTGAACGCCAGAGACGTATAGACGTATCTCTGTCGTCTCGTGTATAGACACGTAAAATGAAAATGTGCTCACCACGCCAATGACGGCATAGCACGTCATAAATGTACTGTATTTTAAAAACTTAAGCTAGCGATACCGATTTGACGTGGCAGTCAAAAGGTTAACTAGGCAAATAAATCTTTTAATAAACCTAGACAAATCACAGCCTTAATTTTGTTGTCCATCTTTAGCAATCAGGACGTATCTAGGATTACCAATCACAATGTATTGGTTTGTAAGTACAATTATGTTAATGAAAGATTCATTAGAAGCATTCGATTCTGTAGAAGTGGTTACAAAAGAATTGGAAAACATTTTAAGTCAAGCTTTACGTACTAGCTTAATTCTGACTAAAAATGGCGTACAGTAAGTGTAATCCTGTATATAGCTATTGTATGATAACGTAATGGTTTACCTGTATTTGTCGTAAAAGGTTCAAATTTAAAATTTCACAATATATTAACACAATTTATTCACTATATTTTTACATCAACGGGTTTATGCGTGTATAGTGTCTATTAATTTTTTTATCTACCAAATGCTCAAACTTAATTACTAACACAAACGTTTTAAAATGCCAATGTATAAACGAATTATTAGGGCATGCGCGTAATAAAGCTATAAAAAATTCTTTAATGCAATCGTGTTTTAATTATAATAAATATTATTTCACATTTTCACTAGGACGTATATTTTTATATTACTCTGTGATATTTTTTTACTTTACTTAAATTTTGTATCAACTTCAAAATTCCAAAAGTAAGGATATCTATTCTCTGTGTGTGTTGTGACTGAATGTTTTTAAATTGTTTGTTTAAAACGTGATTACTCCGCCAATCACGAATTGATTTTGATGACTATTATTTGTTAAAATTTCTGAACTAGGACGGATTTAAAACAAAACGACATGAATATAAACTACAGCTGATATGTACATAAATGACGTTTTGGTAAATATTGAAATTACTTAATAAAAAAAAACAAAAATCTTTTTCAAAAAACAAAAAAATCTTTTTATCTAAAAATTTTTAGTTTTTTTTATTAATTGTGGACTAACTAAAATTTCATACCACAATCCTCTTGTTTTATACACGTTCCACCGGTTTCATTCAGGACATACCCTGGATTGCAAACACAGCCGCTTGGAAGACATTGTTGTGTGCAGATTACATCACTAGTATCTGGTTGCGCACATGTGGGTTGACAGGCACTGGGACAATCTTTAGGTGATGCATTAGGATCACTGCACGCAGATGTTCCTGAAACGTTTCTTTTAATTTATTAAACAACTAGCTTTTGCCCGCGGCTTCGCTCGCGTGGATATAGTTTTATAGTTAGACGCTATAGGCAGGGAAGAGCTAAAACCACATTTTAAGTTCCTATTGTAATACTAATTTGCAAAACGTTAACTTCAAAACTAAGATATTTTCATACAACGTTTCATCCCCAATTTCACCCTTCCAAAGCCAGGGTGGCTTTGGAAGGGTCAAAAATATTGATGAGGGTATTTTTTATTTTGATAGTAGTACCCCAAAACAAATTTCAAATCTATAAGTTAAACAAAGAAGTTTCATACAATCGTTTTTATCCCTTTTCACCCCTTTAGGGGTTGAATTTAAAAAACCCTTTCTTAGTACACCTCTAGACATTAAGAGAAACACTCTCCAAATTTCAAGTCACTACGACCAGCGGTTTAGGCTGTGCATTGTTTGTCAGTCAGGACAAAGCCTTTTATAATATGTATGGATTTAAACTGTAACTATATAATACCTAATCTCACAAATCTCAGCGCGCGCCATAGTTTTTCAAGAATAAATCAACGCTTCTGAATTTTACGAATGTGTAAAACCTACCTGGACAATTTTCGCTCAGTATACACTTATCATTCTTATCTCTGAGATATCCATCTATACAGTCACAACCAGCAATGCAGGTCCGATTCTGGTCACACAAATATGAAGTGTAAATACTTTCACATGACTGCGGCGGGCACGTTATTTTGCACTGCACTGCCTTTTCATTTGGTCCACATTTTGATGAAGGTGGCCTTTCTAGAGGTATATAAAATAACCAAATCAATATAAACCATTATGGCAATAATATTTATTTAGAGAGATAGGTATCTACGACTCAGGGGACTGATTCACATTCAGCGTTTCAAGACGCTCGTGTCATATGTGCTAAATAAAAGCAATATTTTTTTTTTATTCGTGTAGTGACGGATTAAGAATACATAATGTCTCTACCCCATCTCAACCCGTGGGTGTCGTACAAGGCAACTAAGGGAGTAACCTTAAGCAGATAAGAGCACTACAACAAAAGGAAAATTCGATACAAAACCCTATACCACCTCGTCTGGCCAGCGTGGTATAGTAGGCTAAATTCGCTCCAAAATATTTGGAGGAGACCCGTGCCCAGCAGTGGAATATTTTGTAATGATGATGAATGATGAATAAAAAAATATATTATTATTTTCCTGTCTCATGAAATATCTTGATACTTAGTAAAAAATATAAATTGTTTAGACTGGCCTGTTGGCCTAGTGGTTAGTGCAACCGACTGCTAAGCCGGAGGTCGTGGGTTCGATTCCCACCCAGGACAAATCTTTGTGTGATGACCATGATTGTTTATTCTGTGTCTGGGTGTAATTTATCTATAATATTATTAATTTTCAAAAAAAGAAAAAATGTATTTAAGTAATTTGGAACTAGATGGCGCTGTGTGAATGTGGTAGAATATTTTAATTTTTTTCACGGTTATACTTCAGTCTCTCTAAGTTGAGAAGTATACCCGATCCTTTAGGATGGCTTACGCGGGGGCCTCGGTCCAACAAGCACAGACCCTTATTATTATTATTAAATATAGTTTGTTACTACTAAATACAGTTATTACATATAGAATGTAATAAATTACTATCAATACGAAATTCTATTCTTAGTAAAATATTCTAGAAATAAAAATCAGAGTGTAGTTTCATATTCATCAGGATATATTTCATAGCAAATTATAAATAAGCACACTATAGATACTGACATTAATTTTTGTATATTTCTTTTAAAGGCGAATACAATTACCATGTCGTGGCCCAACATTTGTTGCTAAGGATTAGGAAAAACGCCGAAAAACCCAATCAGACCAATCACTTAATACATAATAAAAACAAATTAACACACAGCCAGTCTACGGTAAGCATTGTAGTAGTGAATTGTACACTTTACACATTATATTTGTTCCATGTTCTTATATCATTATATTAGCATTTTTTTTTTAACCTTATAATATTATTATGAACATAAAAAATAAATATTAACATCATCATCATAAACATAAAACAATTGAACATCTTAGTTTTGACTCCGTGATACTTGCAGAACCCCGTTCTATTTACTTTTAAACTTTCGCGTTGCTTGATAATATTTATTGATTTTAAACGGGAATTCACGCGATTATGTTTTAGGTATTTACATACCTAAGCACCATAGTGCTTGACGTTTCGACCTGATTACACTGGCTTTGGTCACAAGCTGACTGACTGTAGACTATAGTAAAGAGACCTTTCTGTCCAAATGACCGCCCTTTAGCGCCCTTAGTAGCGAATAAACAATTATCACAAGGTCATTGGAAGAACTAACCGTTTTATTTTAATTACTTATCGGTTAATCTTTTTTAATCATTACTTATATATATAGATATTATGTATTTAGATATTCATTTGAAACAAAACAACGCTATAACTCTTACGTAACACTATACAATATGTTTTAAAACAGATTAACTTTCGTATACAATGTAAAATGGTTGTGTATTAGTTACATAATTTAATTAATATACTTAATGAGAATCGATATAAGAAATCTGAACGACTGTTATTGTAAAAGAATGTTCTTATAAATCATAGTATTACACTAGAATATTCCATACAAAATGATCTAAATTTATAACTTTAGAATTTATTACATTATTAACTTAATAGAATGTCAACCATCATAAGAAAATCAAAACTTTTGCTTCTGGATTTTTAAAACGTGTTTTAGCTACCATGACTTTTTCGCATATAAATTTACATTTTATAACATAACAAAATAATATACATTTATCATTCTTATCTCTAATATATCCATCTATACAGTCACAAACAGCAATGCATGTCTGATTCTTGTCACACAAATATGTATTGTAAATACTTTCGGATGACTGCGGCAGGCACGTTATTTTGCTCTTCTAGGTTGCTGTTTCTAGAGTCATACAAATTAATAAAATCAATATAATGCATCAATATTTATTTTGAAAGACTGCCACACAAAGGGTGATTTCAAAATCGGCAAACACAATAGCCTAATGAAATCATTAGGCTATTATGTGTAATTACACAGTATGATGTATGTTTTCTTTCCAAGTAAGTCATCGTGTCGTATCAAGTGACCAATTAACTTTCTAAGCTACAGTACTATAATATAAACTGACATTTCCGGCCAAAAACCTTCCGACTGCTCAGAATCAGCCCTGGTGACCAAACACTACCGAAACTATAAAAAACCTTGAAGAACTCCATGCTTATAGTTTCTCGATAAAACATTAGTTACCTGATAAAGTAGTGAAACAACGAAATTAAAAGATTAATAATAATTTCAGTAAATAGAATGTCTTGATAAGACCTATTCCATGGACATTGATTTTGATTGTAATTAGCGTTATATCAGTTAGTGGTACAGTAATTTTTTTTTTTGCTAACGATGTTATTACTAAAGCCGAAATCTAAGTCACGTTATTTTTTCTAACATCTTTTTGGGTGCATTTAAATAACATGCGCAGCGTGTTCCAATAATATAAATATTTGCCAACTTGTAAGTGCTTCTTATGTTTATTCAGTTCATGTTACTACAATATTATTAACTTAGCGCATGTTCAACATAACGATCAAAAGGATAAATTAGTTAAATTTTGAAAAGTGAACAAATGAAATGTTGAAATATATCAGTCAGGTTTTCATTAAAATATTCTCGTCAAACAAATAAAGTTAAATTAATTAATCATTTTTACTACTAGCTTAAAACAAATTTGTTTCTAAATTGCGATTCATTATAATCTAAAAACGCCTATATTCATAGCAAGAAAAAAAATTGGAGAAGACAAAATACAGCATAGAAAGACAGAAAGACAGCAAATATATAGAAATTACGTATTTTAAATCAAGAAGAAGACAACTTTTGGGTTCATAATATATTACACCAACCTGGACAGTCCTCTGGTCGAATACATATCCCATCTAGTTCAGTCAAAACATATCCCGGTTTACATTCACAACTACTAATTCCACATTGTTCGGTACAAAATATTTGGCTTGTGTCTGGTTGATTACAAGTTGCTGGGCAAGCAGTGGGACACTTGTTTGATGTAGCATTAAAATCTCCGTTACATGATTCATCTTTAAGAAAAATATTGCTTGAATTTCATGTGTTCATGACAATGTCAAAGAAAATAGACTGATGAAAAAATTAGGAAAGAAGGAACACAGAACAGAAGAAAATAAACATTGGAGACTGATAAAGATATTGAACACTGGCCAAATCAAAACAGTCAAGAAGAATTTCAAAAAACCTTGGTGGAAAAACAAGAAAACACTAACCCGTAGGACATTGATCGCGAGGTATACATACTCCAGAACTGTTTCTAAGATATTCATCTGCGCAGTCACAACCAGCAGTACAGTTCCCGTCACAATAATAATATTCTATACTAAAATCAGTGTCACAAGACTTTGGAGGACATTGTATACAATCTGTTAAGATTTCATTTGGTCCACATTCTAAAGTCCCTGTGGAAATATTTCGAAATAAAACTTTCATTACTTTTCATGTGTGTCTCTAATAATGCCTCATTAGAACCAAGGTTAGCCAAATTAACATTTCTGGTATAAAATCTATTGTTGTCTTTCCTTTTTAAAAATCTTTACTATTAGACTAATATTTACTTATAATAGGTATGTGATTTTAAGTTGGAACTTCATAAATACTACAATATTTATGGGTGATATGTATTTTTATTTTTTATATGATTGAGATGAAAATCTTACTCCTGAAGTTATTCTTTCTATTAAATGAATGGCGCATATGGATGCACGATTGTAACGATGGCGGCATTTGACAAAATTCATAAAGTTATAAAACATAGCATTGAATTGGTCTATTGTTTAAAAAATTTAATAGTACCAACCTGGACATTGATCAGGCAAAATACATGTTCCCCCCTTCTCAGACAAAATATATCCAGGGTTGCATTCACAGCCACTTGGATCACACACTTCGTCACAAGATTCTTCACATGATTCCTGTTTGTTACAAGTAGTTGGACACGCAGTAGGACAATCTTTTGGTGTTGCATTCAGATCACCATTACATCCTTCATTTAGGACTAGGGAAAATATAAATTTTCATGTGCTAATGAAGCTAGGAAGAAAATGAAGTATAGAAAACAAAATGAGACAATAAACGCGCAGGATAGAATAGTTAAGAATGGTATGGATATTCTAGTATTAAACTCCATACTAACCAAATTTTGTTTTAAGTTCACATATGAGAATAATAACAAGATTAGAAGTATTTCAAAAATGAGAATGGAAACAAAGAGAATATAAAGAAAAATGTTTAATAAAACATGAACGTTAGAACAAGTGTACAATAAATTCAATCAATTCGGTTTTATACCTGGACAATCCTCCGGTAAAATACATTGACCATCAAGCTCCGTCAAAACATATCCATCATTACATTCACAATAACTTGAGCCACATACTTCAGTACAAAATATGCCGGTCGTGTTTGGTTGAGCACAAGTGGCTGGACAAGCACTGGGGCAATTACTTGTTGTTGCGTTACAATCACCATTGCATGTAAGGTCCACTGGAGAAAAACTCACTCATCGTAAGGTTAAACCAGTGTGTAGTAGAGAAGAATATAAAACAGAGAATGTGAGTTGAATAGGATCGGTAGAAAACTAGACGAGAAATAGATCATTGAGAAAAAATACATGAATCACGAATAAATTGATATACTGGTAACATGTTGAGATTGGAGAAGAAGAGCAGAAAAATACAAAACCTAGCTTAAGCTAGGATTGCAGAGAAAAGATGAAATAAGTAAGTGAAAAAGATAATAACTTATGACACAAACCCGTTGGACACTGTTCCTTCAGTATACATGCTCCAAGACCATCTCTAAGATATCCCTCTTTACATCTACAGCCAGGAGTGCAATACGTCGACATAGAAGAAATATCGACATAAAGACTTTCACACGACTCTGGTGGACAGTCATTTTCACACTTAGATATCTCTTCGTTAAGCCCACACGTGGCGTTTGCTATAAAAATGTTATTACTTAGAACATAGACGTGATACGCAACTTGATGGATATTATTTTTATTAAAATGTAGTACCTGGACATTCTTCTGGTACAATACATATACCACCAATTTGACTCAAAACATAACCCGACTTACACTCA
The DNA here is from genome assembly GCA_905147015.1 of Laspeyria flexula. Taxonomy (NCBI): domain Eukaryota; kingdom Metazoa; phylum Arthropoda; class Insecta; order Lepidoptera; family Erebidae; genus Laspeyria; species Laspeyria flexula. The sequence goes on along the minus strand of LR989960.1, from coordinate 11,583,416 downwards.
CAACCACTAGGATCACACAGTTCAGCGCAAAATATGTCGCTGGGATCTGGTTCATCACAAGTAGCTGGACAAGCAGTAGGACAACTGGTTGCTATTGCATTTGGGTCACCGTTACATCCTTCATTAGCTGGGAAAATAGCAATAATGTTGTGGACTCATTTAATTATATAATTACAACAATAAAAATAATTTATTTTAAGGTAGAAAGCATCTCATTTGACAGGACTGAATACAAACCTGGACACTCATTTGGCATAATACATTTTCCACCTATCTCAGACAAAATATATCCTGGATTACATTCACAATCGCTTGGATCACATTCTTCAGGACACGATACATCACATATGTCCTGCTGATCACAAGTAACAGGGCATGCGCTAGAAGCATTGCTTTTCGGCGTTGCGTTTGGATCACCGTTGCACCCGATATTAGCTGGAAAACCGTGGCATGGATATCATGCATCATTGAATAAAAAGATAAATCAGTGAAAAAAGAAGGAGACGATATGAAAATGACGATCAAGATTCGAACGAAAACGAAACTATGTGCAAAGCAGAGACTCATAATTTAAAGAAAGAGCGAGAAACATTAAAAGAATAGAAGTAGCAGACACATTGATCAGTCGTAATCATCAAACTAACCTGGGCAATCATCTGGCAAAATACATTTACCACCAATTTCTGATAAAATGTATCCTGATTTACATTCACAACCACTGGCATCACACACGTCAGTACAAACAATTTCACTTGTACTCGTATCTGGTTGATCGCAGGTAGGTGGACAAGAACTAGGACAGGCATTTGAAATAGCATTGATATCACCATTGCAACCTTCGTTTGCTGGGGAATTATGAATTGATTAAATTGAGATAGATCAAAATAAGTAGTATAACAGTAGTAGCGCCTTGCTGGCATACCCGCAGTAAAGTACTACCCTCCCACATAACATCAACACCAAGTAGCAATAGATATAATATACTGTTGCGTTTTGTCTGGTGAGTGGGAGCGCCGTAAGTACAATTCCTCCACCCAGTCTTTTTCCTTCCTATTTCCCATTTCGGTAGGCAGCGGCTTGGCTGTGATTCCTTCGCAATCAATGCTAAAAGAACACAGCCAAGCCCATAGATTTCGTCTGCCACGTCTCGTCCAATAAAAAAAAGTGCAATAATTGTTAAAGATACTAATTAAATTATATGGAACTTTTGAAATGAGAAAGAAATTTTTCCGTGCAAATAATTACAAGATTTCAAAAAATATGCTAGATTGAAATTGGTTAAACTTGACCTCCAACTAGAATCATTGTATTTAACCCCTTTCAAATTCCATTACCAAGTACAATTATTTTAATTAGATCTAGAGTATCTGTTACCCATCACGATTTTTTAATTTGAGAAATCAATCAATCAACTCAATTTACAATACAATACAAAATAACTTTATTTTTCTCTCACACATTTTACATTTATAAATATTAATACAATTTAATGTTAGTCACATTTACAAATCATATTATTATGTTGTGGGTTACTGTTATCTGTACAAGAAGACCTATATGACAGTTTATAAAGTTCGACCAAACACAACACATTGTAAAAAGATTAGGAAAAAAGAGAAGTTGTAAGAATCATGAAATCACTAAGCAAAGGAAGAAGTCTAAAAGACTAAGGGCCTATTTCACCATCTTCAAATAAATGTCTAATAAACTACCTTAGACTCATTTTGACAGATTATATATGAAAAACACGTCATTTAACTGTTTAGTAAGTTGCTTATAGGCTATCTAGCACTTATTTGCCAGCGATGAAACGCGCTAAGTATAACATTTTGCACTGACTCGAGGGACATTGATCACTTGGTATGCATTCTCCATTGTTGTTTCTAAGATAACTTTTAATACATTTACAACCAGCAGTACAATTGTCATCGAGAGGCAGTAAACACGAATAATTAATATAATGACTGTCTCACGACTGTGGTGGACTAAGGCAGTCAGTCGCTTCTTCATTTGGTCCACATACTGGTGATAATATCGGCCCTATAGACAATTTTAAATTAACTTCTAATGAAACACTATCATGTGGTTTGCAGCTAATATCTTAGAACACTAAGCAAGAAAATAAGATAAATAAAAATATAAAGATAATTCACACTAACCCGGCGGACATTCTTCACTTGGTATACAACTTCCATTGTTGCTTCTAAGGTAACTATCTATACATTTACAACCAGCAGTACAGCTATCATCAGGGGGTGCAGCACATGAATAATCTACATAAATACTTTCGCATGACTGCGGTGGACAGGTTATTACGCAGTCAGTTGGTTCTTCGTTTGGTCCACATACTGGTGTTATTATTGGCCCTATAGACAATTTTAAATTAAAGCTTAAAGTATCATTGGATGCATCAAAATTGTCATCAGCCTTTGAAAGTTCATTGTAATTAACATAAGTGGTAAATATCAATTGAAAGCTGCATTACAGCTTAATCATGAACAAAATAAAGAAAATGTAAAAACTTCAGCAAAATATATATGTGAGTGAGTATATTCTATGAAGAAGACAAAAGAGAAAAAATAACATTCAAAGCTAACCCGGAGGACAATGATCACTTGGTATACATTCTCCATTGTTGCTTCTAAGGTAACCATCCATACATTTACAACCAGCTGTACAGGTATCATAGAGAGGCCACGCACACAAATATTGAACATAAAGACTGTCACAAGACTGCGGTGGGCATGTTCTTAAACAATCTGTCACCTCTTCATTTGATCCACAGACTGGTAGAATTGGCGGGGCTATAGAAAATTAAAATTTGCATGTTTTGTTTTTAGGTACCTTACATGTATAAGTAAAAACGGGTAATATAAATACAAATACATTAACTCAAAAACGTTTACTAAAAATCAGTTAATCTATTTATCACCTAAACGAAACGAAAACCACACTAAAGAGATACTTAAAATACTTGATATTTCTCAGTCTCAATCAAAATCAGCTTCTTGGTAAAGTACAATCGTAAAAGTGTCTGTTGAATATGTGGTAAGACAGGAGACCAAGGTGAAATCAATAAATCTGATAGATACGTAGATCACGTAGATGCATGCCGATACAAAAATGTCATACAGAATATATTACTTTGATACGTAAATCTGGGACACTGATATGATAGTATACATTCGATTTAAGAATTTCTAAAATATCCTTTTAGTTACATCTAGGTTCACATAGAATAGCATAATAACATGGATAACGTCGGTCGAGGCTTTCGCCAGTTAGTGGATATATACTTTTACAATTAGCATATACGTTATTTATTCTACATTCATTTGAAGTGGAAGCTATTGTAAAAAAGGCATATTTATTTTGATATACAAATAAATCAACTCATAGTTAAATTTCTTAACCAAAAAATAACAGGACACACATGAAAACAGAAAGAAAGAAACGAAGATCTAGAAGAAACTATAAGAACCAATAGAATAAAATGTCTAAGACAGAGAAGTACAGGTCTTGTACTAGACAGATTAACAATATTATTTGAAATAAAACCCCGCACAGAAGTAAAACATCTTATGGGTACCAAAATGGATCTAAGCGCCTGTTTCACCACTTGCAAAGTAGTGCCAGATAGCCTATATGAAACTTACTTGACAGATTTTTCACAATAAATGTCGTCAAAAAAGTCTCAGGTAGTTTATTAGACACTTATTTGAAGGTGGTGAAACAGGCTCTAACTAAAAATAAAGTATTAAATATCTTACGGCATTCATCCTGTGGTATACAAGGGCCTGTAAAATTGTCATATTGTCTCACATAATTTATGTTACAAACGCATCCTGTATATGATATACACTCTCCCATAGCCTCCCATGGCGCATTTCTATTCCCGCAAGTTTTTATACAATTATCGTCATCAGTTACATATCGCTCATTTTCTGGACAAGTTGGGTCTAAAATAAAAAAAATGTAGTTCTAAAAGATTTTCGTTTTCACGATGTAATAAGAAACTACTACTAACACGTACAATGTGACGATGCAATATTTTAATTGTTTGAGTTGCCGCCCCTATTGCAGTAAAAGGTCCCAAGCTAGATGAACCGACGACCTGAAAAAGGTCGCTAGCTCGGATGCGGAAGGCGGAGGACCGAGTGTTATGATTTTATGGCGCGTGGTAGGAGAGGCCTTTCTTCAGCAGTACACGGCAATAGCCTGAATTGATTCATTGATCAGTGTGGCAATGTGGACTATCTTTTAGACAACTTTACTCAAAAGTCTGTCCTCAATCAAATTGTCCTGTTCGATGTTCTCTTCAGTTAATCTCATAAACAGTATAAATGGAATACACACATTCATAAACAGAGGAGGAAATAATAAACAACCAATAATATAGACTAATCATTAGTGCAGCTGCCGCGCTTCTGTAGCGCATCGGCAATGTTTGCTGAAGCACATACTAATGACTTTTACGCCATTAGACGCAAACGAATATAGTCTTTATTAAACAGACTGCGTGGCAGCAGTAGCATTGTCCTGAAAACAATCTCTGAAAAATTTGACTGCCCTATTCAGTCATATTGGGTAAAAGTGGTTATTGGGTTCACATAGAATAGCATAATAACATGGATAACGTCGGTCGAGGCTTTCGCAAGTTTGTGGATATATACTTTTACAATTAGCATATATGTCATTTATTCCACATTCATTTGAAGTGGAAGCTATTGTAAAAAAGGCATATTTGATAAACAAATAAATCAACTCATAGTTAAATTTCTTTAGGTATGAAAATGACGTTTTACTCGAAGCAATTAAAACATAGTGCATCAAGTATCAAGAAAAAGTTATTTAGTAATGCAGAAATGTAAAAGAAAATTAGTAGGTAACCTTGATCTTAATGAACAGGGGTATTTTAATGAACATAGCATGTAACCAAAAAATAACAGGACACGCATGAAAACAGAAAGAAAGAAACGAAGATCTAGAAGAAACTATAAGAACCAATAGAATAAAATGTCTAAGACAGAGAAGTACAGGTCTTGTACTAGACAGATTAACAATATTATTTGAAATAAAACCCCGCACAGAAGTAAAAGTATGGGTACCAAAATGGATCTAAGCGCCTGTTTCACCACTTGCAAAGTAGTGCCAGATAGCCTATATGAAACTTACTTGACAGATTTTTGACAATAAATGTCATGTCAAAAAAGTCTCAGGTAGTTTATTAGACACTTATTTGAAGGTGGTGAAACAGGCAATAATTAAAAATAAAGTATTAAATATCTTACTGCATTCATCCTGTGGTATACAAGGGCCTGTAAAATTGTCATATTGTCTCACATAATTTATGTTACAAACGCATCCTGTATATGGTATACACGCTCCCATAGCCTCCCATGGCGCATTTCTATTCCCGCAAGTTTTTACACAATTAACGTCATCAGTTACATATCGCTCATTTTCTGGACAAGTTGGGTCTAAAACAAAAAAAAATGTAGATCTAAAAGATTTTCGTTTGCACGATGTAATAAGAAACTACCATTCCACGTAGAGTGCGACGATGCAATAATAATAATAATATAATAATATTCTACCACATTCACACAGCGCCATCTAGTTCCAAATTAAGTAATTTGCTTGTGTTATGGGTACTAAACAACTGATATACTACTTAAATATTTTTTTTTGTAAATACTTATTATAGATAAATTACCTACACCCAGACACAAAACGAACCTTCATGCTCATCACACAAAGATTTGCCCTGTGTGGGGATCAAACCCACGACCACTGGCTTAGCAGTCAGGGTCACTAACCACTAGACCAACAGGCCCGTCAATATTTTAATTGTTTGTGTAGGCCGCTATCTAGCTTGGGACCAATAGGGGCCGCCCTATTGCAGTAAAAGGTCCCAAGCTAGGTGAACTGACAACCTGAAAAAGGTCGCTAGCTCGGATGCGGAAGGCGGAGGACCGAGTGTTATGAACTTATGGCGCGTGGTAGGAGAGGCCTTTCTTCAGCAGTACACGGCAATAGACTGAATTTATTCATTGATCAGTGTGGCAATGTGGCCTGTCTTTTAGACAACTTTACTCAAAAGTCTGTCCTTAATCAAATTGTCCTGTTCGATGTTCTCTTCAATTAATCTCATAAACAGTATAAATGGAATACGCACATTCATAAACAAAAGAGGAAATAATAAACAACCAATAATATAGATGAATCATTACTTTATCAAATTAGGGACGTAATGACACTGACCGGATAGCGTGGCAATCATGAAACAAAACCTTTGCCCATCAGTGCAATGACGTCAGCCACCAATAACAGTTAAACTATGAAGTACGAATACAATGTCATTAAATAAATTTACATGAAAAATATATAACAGTAAAACAAAAGAAAGGTTTTCAAATAAAAGAAAAGCAGTGGAATAAATATTGAAACACATGTTGATAAGTAAATACCTACCTACTTAATTAGTCACGATAATAATAAAAGAATATTGGCCATTAATTTAATTTCATTATAATATCAAAGCAATTGAAATATTTAAATTATATTGAGCACTTACTGCCGTACTCAGAGATGATGACACTTACTGCCGACTTAAAGTTTATTTAGTAAAAACGTGTAATACTTAAGTCTATACGCCTAAAGACGATTATTCAATGACAAAAATTGTTTTAATGAGAGATTACCACTAATTGATGTCGCTGAGTGCGGCAATTACAATCCAAGATTAAGACCCTGTTTTAAATAAGGTGTCTGATAAAGTCTGAGACTTGTTTTTTTTTGGCATAATAACGTCGACTGATCAATAATTGTAGCTTCACACATAAACTTAGAATTTCTTCTAGAGTATGCGACTTGCTTCACGATGTTTTCCTTCACCAACAGCATATAACAGTGGAATATTGTATATAAATTCCACAAAGTTAAATCTAAATTGGTACTGCCGATCAATATTAAACTCGGACCAAATGATTTGCATTTCAGTCACTTAACCGTTGGCTGAAAATTATGTAACAGATTTTATATGAAAATCTTTCAACTATGTTTCGGATAAGATATTAAACACAATAGACGAGTATTGGTACGGTTGGTTGGACTATTAATATAAATAAAATTTATACGTAATAGTTTTTTTACTGTGTAAAAAATGAATCAAGTGGAATAATTTCCTGTACAAATATAATATATCTTATCCTTGTAGTGACGGATTAAGAATACATAATGTCACTACCCCATTTCCACCCATGAGTGTCGTTAAGGCGACTAAGAGAGTTAACCTTATGCAGACAAGAGCATTGCGAGAAAAGGAAAATTCGAGAATATATATTTAAATGCGGGCTCAGCCGCGGACAGCAGCTAACACTTTATAAAGAAGCAATACAATATACAAATTAAGTTGGTTGTTAAGTAAATGGTTTAAGCATAATATTTTATGCTACTATCTATTACTAGTGTAAAGTTATTTAAAAAAAAGATTAAAAAATCACAATCAGATTTTGGTTTAAATGCTACAGCGTCGCGTATTCAGCTCGCCCTTATGTGCGTATTTACATCCAAAGTGCCAACGTCGAAATTTCATATTGTGGCTGAATAGGTAAGGGACCGGCATGCAAATCACCGAGTTCGATCGAGTCCGAGTTCCATCCCGACCGGCAGTACCAATGTGGATTCCACTTGTGGAATTTATACGTACTAGTCAAGTGACTTACCATCTGCTATTGGTGAAGGAAAACATCCTGAGGAAACCCACATATACTAGAATAAATTCTAAGTGTATGTCTGATCCATCAACCAGCGTGAGTGGATTATGGCCTGAACCCTCTCAGCTCTCTAGATACAGGAGAGAAGACTCGAGCCCAGCAGTGGGACATTAATGGGTTGCTGATGATAATATTTAAAAAAATATGTTTTTTTTAAATACATGAAACGTGTGTTAAATGTTCAAATCATTGCATTTACAGTTCTATTTATATGCAAATAACATATTGGAAACTTGCAGGGCGTTATTTTCGTAATAAAATAATTATAAGTATTAGAGATACTTATTTTTTAATAAATTTAATACATACAAATACAATAAAAATTCCTGCAAACATATTTTTAAAATAAAGCTAAAATTAAATAATAAAAATTGAAAACCACGAAATAAAACACTAAATTGCGACGTTGCTGCTTTGGATGTTAATAAGCTGAAAAGTATATGAAATTAAAAAAAAAAAGATTCTTATACAGAAAAAATAATAAAAAATATGTTACCTTCACAGCTGGACAGGACACTACTACAAAACGCCAACAAATACAATGTCAACACCAACATGTCTGCTCACCAGAATGACTTCTACACAACAGCTGGCTCGTATATATATCTTATAATATCGGTATATAAAACCCACTTGTTCAATAAATAACATAAAATAAACAATTAAAATATATTAAATTACATGTGGACCAATTGAATAAACAAACAAAAAAACGTTGCTCACTGCACGTTTATTAAATAAATAATGTTTTTACAGTGTTTTAATAGTACTCACACCTCGTGATTAACTTTATGGTTAAAAACATTTTAATTATTTTCAACTGTCGACAAGTTCGCGATAATAAAGTCAGACAAGTTTTGACTACGATTAACATGTTAATAGCCGTTGGTAAAATAAGAATTTAAAATTTTAAACCAGTCATATGAATAAGCGCTGTTTATAAGACGTTATAACTAAAGGCTAGTTTAAACAAACGCTCCCAAAGACGAGTACAGACACAAGTGGGAGTGATAATCTGAGGGCCAGGTCGACTTTTGACTTAGTTCATTTCGGTATCACTGTCAAATGTTAGAAAATTTTAATATGGTAGCGTGATTTTCAAACATTTAATGCTATTTTTGAAATCGATTTTAACAGTTTTTAACAATGATAAATCGACTAATCAAGTTTCGAGATTTCGAGAAAGATCTGGTTGAAAATCACTTCGGAGAGGTAACATCGTTCTATGTCAATGGAATTAGAATTATTTTATTATTTACTAAATCAAATATCTACTTAAATAAGAGCTAGCCTTTTGGGTACGTTTCCTCAGGTATCTGATCTCAATCAGATATTCTATTTATAGGAATTGCCTGTAAATAGAGTAACTTCTTTTTTCTTTTTCTTCTTTTTTTTTAAATAGATTCGTTGTATATAATGTTTAAGTTATGTGAAAATATTTTATTGAATAAATAATTTATAAATACAATATTTAATCTAATATTAAGAAAATTTTGACTGAGATAGTGAATTTGAAATAAATTCTATCGAATCAAGAAGACTGAGAGTAATGATGCAAATTAGTCACCGTTTTTAAGTGTTCATACTCATAATGATTTTTATTTATTTAGGTGAACAACTCAGCCTTACCAAGGAATAACAGTTCAACTACACACCAAAGTTTAGAGAAAAATGTGTCTAAAGGCATCGATCTTAGAAACCATTTTCTGAAGACGTGCAATGCAATTATTTCGTTCTTGTTTAGCACGGCTTTTGACTTTTGTTCTTGTTCAATTACGCGTTCCCTTTTGAATGGGAGAAAACTCTATATTCTGTAACATAACAATGCGGGAAGCTTTTTGATTCCCGAAGAAATATGAAATCCCAATTCCTTTTTTACCCGACCAGGAATCGAACCCAAGACCTCTTGCGCAACAATCATACACACCCGCTACGCTATTAAGGCACTTCTTCCGAGGGCTTTCTGTCGACCATCGATGGCGAATCGTTGACTATTGGTTGCTGCTCGAGCATACAACAACTTACTTCATATGATGGAAAAGCAACCGCTACCTAATACCAAACAACAACGAAGCAAGCTGTAGCCAATAGTCATAAATTACCGATTATACTTGGGTAAATGTTTAAACAGGTGTGTCACTTACATGTTTTGTTAGGTTACTTGGATATACTTACCTACGCATATATACCTACGTCTCGTTTGAAAATCATGATTACAAACTATTAAACGGGAAGTTTTTTTTATATCTACCCACTCTTATTAAAAAGGCGGCCCGGTAAGAATTTTCAGTGACTGTGTAATCATTTTAAACTGTATCGGCATATTTAAAATACCAATATCGCTTGAATAGCTCGAACATTTTCACTTTTTGGTTTGCGTTTGAACGGCCTCTTCTTCGTCGCAGAAGGCGAGGGGCCCGTTACCCATTACCCATAGGTACACCCAATTTAGAAACAAAGGTCGTACTTGGAATCTCTACATTCGACAATTGTTTGATAATGGACTATGTGGAATTTCGATATTTCAAATAGGTACTTAAGTCCTTTGGGCTCATCAACACTAGCATGCTCTCTCAAACGGGTGTTGTCCAAAAAGAATAAAATGAGAACAATTCCTAACATTTTCCACCTATTATACACAAATAAACTAGACGTATTTTAAACCTTCAACTTCAAAGAATGGATCTACTACAAAACAAGCCATTAAGTAAGCAACATAGAATTTTATATTATTAGACGTTTATGTAATTTTGTACGATGTAGGTAATACTCGCAGGAGACCGCGGCACAAAGAGATTAAATTTAAAAATGTACGCGCGCGAGATTGCTCGCAGAATACGTGGCGAGGCATGTGCAAAGTGTGCAAATATTTGTAAATGTGCTATAAGCTACGATTCAGACCAACCGGCTCGCATCGGCCCGCGCCGGGCGGCATTTTACAATGCGTTAAAGAACATTGAAATGTATCAACAGTAATTACAGTTCATATTTGCATGCAACTTACGGTCGGAGCCGGTCGGCCGTCGCGACGCGTCGCGGGATGCCAACGGAGGTAACTATGCGTAAGTTGCATGCAAATATGAACTGTAATTACTGTTGATACATTTCAATGTTCTTTAACGCATTGTAAAATGCCGCCCGGCGCGGGCCGATGCGAGCCGGTTGGTCTGAATCGTAGCTAAAGGGTTGAACGCCGTGAAATTAGGTATCTACGTAAAACAATAAGGTGTAGGTACCATTTTACGGGCATTTTGTTAAACCTGTATGGTGATAACACATAATTTAATTATCATTGCAACCCACAAACGTCCCACTGCTGGACACGGGTCTCCTCCAAACATTTGTGGAGGGAATTTAGCCTACTATACCATGCTAGCCAGATGGGTTGTTATACGATAGGGTTTGGTGTCTTTTACGATATCCACGGATTGAAATGGGGTAGTGACAATTATATTCTTTGATTATATTATATTAGTCAATAAAACAAAAAAATAACAATACCCTGCCTAGTTGAAACCATGATCCACACACAATTAAATATAACATTTACTTGTAGAAATAAATGTTGTAAAATTTACTACAAACTCACGTACGTTATCGAATGATTAGCTAATATTTTGCAATTATAGTAAACTTTGAGCTGATGCACTGGACAGCAGCTACTGATTCAGTATTTGTACAAACTATGTCAAATATTCTCAAGTCTACCCTCATATAGTTACATTTTTCAAATACCCTTATTTTGAAAATCGAGTTTTAAGATTTTTAAGCATAACGTTGTATGAGCCGGCCCCAGTGTGGCAGGCGGTGATAATACCATTTACCTTCTATTATCACTGTATATTGAGCCTATTGTGGTCCATTGCTGGACATAGGTCTTTCCTAACACACGCCATTACACTTACAGCTTCGCCTTCCACATCCAGTCCGACCCAGCGACCGTTTCCAGGTCGTCGGTTCATCTATCGGTCGTCATCGGGGGTCGTTCTACTCTACGCTTGCCGAGTCGCGGTCTCTACTCAAAAATACGCTGGTTCCATCGTGCATCGACCAACTCCCTGTCACTTCAACTTATGTAGGTATACTATTCTGCCCTACCAAAAAAGAACGACATAAGTGCATTTTAAGTCTAAGGGAAATTGTACCTAAAGTTAGTTACTTTAAATGCGTTTCTCCTGTAACATATGTGATGCAATTGCGCCCTTTTTTCTTAGCTAGGCAGTATTATACAGCTGAAGAGTTTGTGTGGTTGGTGGAACACGCTAATCTCAGGAACTACTGGTCCGTTTTGAAAATTCTTTTAGTGTTGTACAGCCGAAGTCTCGGGCAACAGCTAGTTCAATACATATTATATTATCACTGTAATAACAGTTATATGACAGTAATTTAGTGCTAGTTGCGTCAGTAATCGTTAAATAAAAAAACCGGTATTGATAATAAAAATTAATTTATTTCAAAAATTATATTAACAATTTTACCACAAAATTATATAATACAAATTCATTTTTTCACAATCAAAATATACTTTTATTTTACAAGATATACAGTAAAATTACAAAGGTAACATTTTATTCTCCAATACGAAATAAATTAAAAATGTTAGTTCAGTTTGGCACAAACCTATTTTGAGGCCAGATTCATAATAAAAACATAAAAAACACTGAGCATTTTCATTAATATTATGCTAATTATTATAATATTACAACTACGTCCACTTTTACAATTACATAATATAATGGACTAATGCTGATAAAACGATGAAATAAAAATCAATTATTAATTGCGACTTTTCACACGTAGACGTAGTTAACAACTTATATTACATTTTAACAGTAACTGGCACAAAATTCGTAAAGAATATGTATTAAAGAAATAAAAAAATAAAAAGACAGATGAGAAAATTTCGTTGGTTCCCAATATTTTATGCCCAACATTGGTACCAATACTATTGCTTATTTTCTATAACTCTATTGGTTATAAAAACAAATTGGAAATATTGGTAACCAACCAATAGAAAGCACGTAACAGAAAGTGAGAACTTAAGTTACGCTACTTTAGGGTTTCAGCTTGAGCCCAAACGTGCATGACATCCAAGTGAACATGCTAACTTGCATAACTGCCAACTGACAATCCCATTCACGATAGGGTTCGCATGACTGATGTTTGATGTTTAATAACCAACCTCATTTATCTGTTTTGCTTAGACTAAAAAGGACAGTTGAGAGATCGAAAATCGCCCTCAATACATTAATCTCATGTGAACAAATGTATTGACGTGACATAGAAAGTAGAATAGATTGGACATGAAGCGATGCCATTTGCTTAGGGGATATAATATTTATTGATCTCGTAATGCACTGACATTTCGAATGGTTATAAGTTGAACGGCCATGGCTTACCTCCGTACTCAAATACATTTAATAATCACAAACAACTCTTAATTTATAAATTTATATTTGCAACAGCAACTTGTCTATACTTGATATTACAAAGCTTAAGAATTTGTTTGTATAGGCGCTAATCTCAGAAATTACTGGTCCAAATTATTAATGATGGATAGCCCACTTCTCGAGAAAGGCTATGGGCTATATAACATCACGCTACGCCCAATAGGAGCGGAGTAGTGACCAAACAAAAATCCACAGAAGCGAAACACGGGAAGCTGGTGACCTACCAGCTGTTGCCCAGGTCATAATTGAAAATCAATGTTTAGGTGTCATTTAAGTGATCAGTAAATGTAACTGAGTGCGACAAATCCAGTGTACAGATTTGCGTATCTTTTGCGATTTACGATAATTTGTTAAACGAGCATAATAATATATACGCACTCTTAAGAGGGAACACGGGCATACGGATTTCCATACAAAAGTATTTAAATTCGAGGAGCTAGTAACATAAAAAATAATAAAAATCAAGGCACACTCTTTTTAAAAATTTTGATGTAAACAATAATTGAATCGGCTCAGTTCTTGAGAAGAAAGGAGAAATCTGTCTGAGCTACAGTTATCTCTATCACATTACACTCTATGGTTGCAGACTTGAGGAAAGGGCGAAGCGCGACGGCAGTAGTTTCTTTAAATACCTATTTTTCAAATTCCTCACAGACCGCGTTCCCTCTTAAGGGCGCCACAGACCATAAGTTCGCGGGATGTCGACGGCCTATCGGTTAATAACCAGTAGAAAACCAAAGCGCTTAACCGAAAGGCCGTCATCCTCCGGCGAACTGATAAATCTGTGGGGCCTTTTAATTTCAACCGAACTCTTGCACGCATTTCTGGAAAATTCTTAATACAGTCGTGAGGACTGTAAGCATAGTCCATACTCGTATTTTATAACCTCCTTGTTTCATTTACTTATAAAATTGATATTTACATGACAAGTGGTGGAAAAATTCGAACTACAAAGTACGGTCTTGGATAATAAGGGTAATGCTCTAGAGCCGGTTCGATTCTCGCTTCGAGATCAAATTTTCCCACAACTGTATTATATTTATCTACAATGATCGCATTTCTGTTGGAGGATATTCACAATACTAAATTGACCGTAACTTATTTAACCAAAATCCCTATGATTTTACAGAAAGACGGTAGATGGCACGTTTTTGGCCAAATAGAAGATAGAAGATTCTTAAAATAGTTTACAATCTTTGTACCTGTATTTACAATTCAGGTACCTTACCATACACATACATCACCATGTAATGCCATATTTACAAATTATTATGCACAATTTGTTCATAAAAACAGGACTAGCCTTGGCTAAGAAAATACATTATGAAATATAAAAATATAATTATCTAAAATTCGTTATTCACATATAAAATTAAGAAAGTCTTTCAGTCGTATTCTTAAACACGCAGTAAATAATATTCGTTGAACACAGAATTTAATATAACATTGATCGGACGGAATTCACTTTGAGTTCAAATCGAGTTTCGAGTCACTGAATTCATCCATTGCGTTATCACTTAAAGTAAATTATTTGTTAATCACTATATTAGTAAATGTTTCTGGTACTTATAACTCTGTGGTTGTTTCAACGGGTGATTGGTCGTAATAACCACTAAAGTTTCTTTTGCCAAATGTTACGTTGTCGTTATCGGACGCTCTGTAAAATAAAATAATATTAACTAAAATTAGCGTTTAATGGTCTCCAGTATTGTGATTTTAAAGTTTAATGTGCATTATACAGCATAGAGGTCCTTAGAGAATACAGAATTTTTATCGATCGCTAATTTAGTCTGACAAGTTCTGCCTTACTGGAATCAGACTAAGCTCGTATAGCTTCCGTAAATTATATTCTTATGTATGTACAAAATTTCTTTTTTAAACATTTAATTCGATACATGGTTTTCTTCCATTTGGCTGTGGAGGAAAGACAAAAATTTCTTTCTGTACATTAGTTTGAAAATTCAAGAACAGTAGGTTATGTTTTCCCAGAGACTCGATAATTTGAGCCCTTGTTCATCATTGTTAATCCCGTCTTATAGGTGTTACAATGATGGATTTAAGCGTTATAATGTGAGCCCTTGTACTTGTATGCAAGGGTAAATTTATTAGACCCAATATATATATAAACACTTAACGCTTTGGTATCGGCTGATACCAAATGTCACTGTGTGTACAACCCGATTCCATTCAAACCAATTTATATATACATTATAGTACAGTCATAGTCAGTGTGAAACCATTCACTTTTGACCGGAAAGTCTATCGTTGGCTAATGAAGAAGTATTTCCTCGGTATAATTGGGAATTCAGTCCCGAACACCACCAAAGAGAAGAAGAGAGGTGATGTCTTTTACACCTAACGGAATTTAAATATTCATAAAACATTTTGCTCTAAGTAACATACATGTAGCGTATGTAGTTGTTTGACTCACATCTCACTCTCTTATCATCTCATATTTTTGGTAAAGTCCGGGCCTAATTAAGCGGAAAAAATGAAAAGCTAATCAAGTCATGTTTACACATACCCGTAGACAATTAAGTGCGAAAATCCACTACCACCACCAAGATTTCAACAGAACAGAGCTTACTTCAATTTCATAACAAACCTTTGTAATCCAGGTATATCATCGTACGCCATAATAGGCTGTGCGGGTTTCTTCTTGTGGTTATTACCCCCGTTAATTTTTCTTCCTAATGTGGTAGCGAGTAGTCCCCCACTAATGTTATTGTTGGTGACTCGCGGTAACGTTCCTAGGGCGTTGTTGAGTGGGTGCGCGTTAGGTGTGCGTCGGTTGAGCGTCTGCGAGTTCCTAGTGCTCATATTGTTGGCGATAGGTTCAAACATTTGCCTTCCGTGTTGGTTGTTTAACGATCCACCGTTTTCGTTCACACTTGATGCCCGAGCAGTGGTTGCTGTTTCTGATAATGTTGGACTACATTCTCCTGAAAGGGGTCCATAAATTGTATTGTTTAGAAAGAAGATGCACGTAGCATTTGCTCGTGACCAATAATAAATATAAAAAACTGTCGTTCAATCAAAATGTATCAGGTCAAGTTTTCAGTTCCCTAACTTAAAGGTTACGTTAAGCTTAACAGGTTCCCTGTAGTGTCCTTGAATTGTTACAACGAAGCGTAAAAATTAACATAGCTACGTGATTTATGTTTTTCAGAATTGATATAACTGTGGCAAAAAATTAACACATAGTAAACTAATAAAAAAAAAGCAAAAGAAAAAAATATTATTTATAGACTATAACTGTAATATAATTATCTAAAAACAGGCAAGTAAATATACAATTATAAAAAAAAAACTACTTATTATAATAAGTAGTTTCTTTTGCTTTTTTTTTATTAGTTTACTATGTGTTAATTTTTTGCCACAGTTATGTCAATTTTGAAAAACATAAATCAAGTAGCTATGTAAATTTTTACTTTCTTTTGACAAAGTAGTGTGTACTCCTACATATGTTACGTTGTAAATATTATATGAAATAAATGTAGAATATGAAAATGTAATGTGGAAACGTTCTTTTAAAATCCCAATTTTAAAACTAGATTACAATTAAAACTATGCCACACAAACTGCAAACACCCAGAACTGACTACGAAAAAAGAGTATAAGAGCAGCACAACTACAACAAATTGCTTCATTTAAAAAAATATCAAATTTACCATACTAAATGTTCTAAGTTAATTTACCATTTCTAACCATTACGAAAATCAGCCTGCATTTTATGGAACAAATTTTATATACTATAATTATAAACCTTACCATTTTCTTTAGATAAATATTGCACACTGTGTATGTTGAACGCATGGTTGTTCGGACTAAAGTCCAGCTGCAGATCTGCATCATCTACCGCCATATTTAGGACCTAAGGAAAAGGTACCATAATAATAATCGAAGATCCAAGCAGATTTCCCAACTAATGCGGGCGAAAACGTTAAGTGACAAATTTATTGCAAACGATTTTAAAACTTATAACAATACTTACAAGGTGAAAAGTACCCAAATGATGTATTTTTCTTCTAACGTAATAATTTTGCTACAGCAACCGCGGTTTGTTTAAAAAGAAGTTTTATGTATAAAAGAATAGAGCTTAGTTACCTGAGTCTCATATCTAGGTGCTGGATCATCTTCGCTCGATTCATATCCCGACGGCGGGCGTGGTGGGGGCAAGCTGACACTCATCCTGCCGTACTGCTGAATCGCTTGTTCTTTATGTTTTTTATATCTGTAGATAATTAGTTCATTTGAACTTTTTTTACATGTGTAATATTTAATTCTATCCATGTATTTAACTGTCACTGTAGCGTAACGGTTAAGTGGTCAGCTTACATTACCGTGGTGAATGATCGAGGTTCGAAACCCACGCGAGAAAAATATTTGTGTGATTCGAAGATATTTGTTTCGAGATTAAGTAAAGTCCCCGCGAGATAGGACTTATACCCTAGTGTACACCTACACTATTCTTTAAAAAATAAAAAGAGTAAAATATAAAAAGATTAGAAAAAGGATTGCGATGGGGAAGCATTCCGACGGCGTAAAATCAAGGCCCTACAAAAAAGAATATGTGCGAAGACCGAGGTGGGTGTGCGTGTACGGGTACGTACGATTGGGTATAAAACGTACCTATTCCATGAGGCGCAGATGTAGATAGTGGCGGCCGTGGCGGCCACGAGGACGACGGCGGCGAGGGCGATGAGCGCCGCGGGCAGCGCGGAGCTGAGCGGCGCCGCGGCCTGCGCGGGCTTGCGCGGCGCCTCCAGCGCCGACAGCGGCGGCCGCGCCGGGGACACGCTCACCTGCAGCTGAGTCGCTACGGCCTTGTGGATACCATTCTGTAAACTGCAATCGAACATCCACATTAACATTTTTCTTGGACTATCAAGAATATGTATACTTACATAAAAAAAATCTTAACAATGTATTATTATGCATTGCAACATTTGAAATGCGGAAAATATATTTATATATTTTCTTAATAATAAAAAAAGGTCTGGATGTCTTTTAAATAAAAAGCATCACAGACAAAAGTGTTTAGAAATGAAAACCTAACAGTGGAATAATAATGGGGTAAAACTCTCTCAGCTCTCTAGATAGAGGAGAGGAGACCCGAGCCCAGCAGTGGGACTTAATGGGTTGCTGATGATGATGATGATGATGAGAATACACTATTTACAAAAAAAAACACAGTAAACTTACTCTTTAACTTTCGTGCCGTCTCTGGACAAAATCATATCAGTGTGTGGATCAACCAGATATACCCACACATCAGTTCCATTCGTATCTGATTCCAACGTTCCATTCACTCCTACGAAATGTCTTGCAGTTATCTTCTCAAGGCCAGCGACGAATCCTGTCTTCGCTTCGATAGCATTGAGAAGACCCCGCGATTGACGATGCATCATGGCCTGATTTATTGACACTTCTAAAACTAGCTGATTCTCTTTTTGAAGTAGGTTTACCTGAAAATTTTATGAGTGCGTGTTTAAAAATGATTGCAAATTTGACTAGGCTACTAATATGTGGAATAGAATTATTATCCAGAAAATACTAGCTTTTTAATAAAAAAAAAAAGCACGAGAGTTGTTTCAATTTGCCAATTTTATATTCAATAAAACAAACGCTGCTGCCATGATGAAATTGAGGCATTAGATTTCACTAGAATAAATAAATTGCACATAATTATGTTTCGAGAGAATGATTTGTAGCAATTTATTGATCGATTGATTGAAATCGATAAACGATTTCAATCGATTGCGTCATATCGATCTAATATCACAGATAAACTGATGAAATATTTATATCGATTTATCAATATTAATTTTAATTACATAAATAACTCACCACTACAGAAGCCCTTGCAATATTATAATCTTGGTCAGACTTAGGATTGTCCCTCGCTATCACATCGAACTTGAAAGGTAGAACTTCCTTACGAACATTCTCGAAAGTCTTCGCAACTCTAATCTCTCCGCTGTCCATATCTAAACTGAAGTATTCTTCTACAGCTTTCGGCCATGACTTCTTCTGATATTCTATTTTTCCAAAATCACCACTGTCTTTGTCTTTTGCCTGTTGGATAATAAATTAATTATCGATTTGTCAGTCGCTCATTACAGATACGCATAACAATTATCATTTTTTAATGAATATTAGAATAAGTACTTGAAATAGAAAGTTCATTAGCAGGGCACTTCATTCTGACGTAATTAGAGTAATAGAGTGACTAAGAATAAGAAACCGAAATAGAATTTGTCATTGTAGGTAAAATTTCAGACTTGCGCACCGAGGGTTCCGTACTATTACGCAATTTTTTTTTTCTACATTACCTCCCTTCACTAATGCATTCATCAAACCATAGATATTGGCTATATAGTGGTTTCTTTATAATGATAATAGCTTAGAATATTCACCTTGACTTCTAAGACATGACTCCCTAAAAACATATCCTGGGTCACAAATCCGAAGTATTTTCCTTCAGCGCCTTTAATAGTTGATTGTGAAGGGATCACAAATATTGGCGCGTTGTCATTCGCGTCAGTTACATGCACTTTGATCGTCGCTTTACTGTTGTCTGGGTTGATGAGACCTTCTAAAGACTCTAATTGTACTTCTAATAAGTATTCTGAAAGAGATTCGTAGTCTAACGAGCTAGTGTTAAGGTAGATTGCGCAGTCTCTTTCCTCTGTTAGTTTTACGTAGAAAACACCTGAAAAAAATATAAATTAAATAATGAGTTTTATTTCCCAGGTTTAGCAAAAGTGGTATTGAGCTTTTCTATCTTGAAATTCTCAGTATTGGAAACAATTTGTGCCCGATTGATGGCAATAGAATCCCTCCCTATTAACTGGCGAAATTTGAATTTGATGCACTTCTGCCTATTCCTTTGGGGAAAACGCTATCTTGAAAATTGCTCGATAAGGTAAAAAGTAGCTTATGTCACTCTAATGGCACCCTGGCTTTTTAACTGTTACTATTTTAATAACCAGTTTTGCGAGATCAAACAAACACACTAGCATTCATAATTTAAGTAAGCACCCTAAAATAGTAAAAGTATTTCATTTTATAAATAACGTGTTGTAACGATTAGGAACTCGTAATGGAACTAGTAATTAAAGGGCATTAACCTCCATTGTCGCTCACTATGGCGAAAATTAGGTGAGGCCTGTCTCTACAGAGGACGTCATTGGACTGATATGATTTTTTGAACCTCAGAAAGCCAATCAATTGAAAATGTACTCATATTCTTTAATATTAAGTTACATTTTCGTTTGCATATAAGTTTATTAAATATTTAGAACATATTACCTTCTTGCGAAGTCTTAGTCAGTTTACACTTGAGCGGTATATCTGGTGAATGTTCTCTCTTGTTGAGAAGAGGCAAGATTCTGATCAGAGTACCGTTGTTTGAGTTTTCAGCTACGTGCTCTGTGTACACTGTGTCAGCGAAGCCAAGACCCACCTGTAAAGGATAAAAGAGAAATTGAACACAGTGATAGTTAAAAACTATCATTTATGAGACAGGGCATAGTGAGACGCCTGGATCAGATTTGAATGGCATGATTGAGGTATTTTCACCCCACAGAAAATAATTAGTTAAAAAAATCTTCTTTAAATCCTATGACAAAAGTATTTAAATCAAACAGTAAATTACTGGTGAAAGACAAACATAAATTATTATATCGGAGTATTTTTTCAGTAAAACGCAACTTTTTCATACTTTTGTGGACGATACAATTGAAACGCCGCAAATGACGATGAAAAACAATGACGCAACAAAAGATACTTTGCATATCCCAGTCAATATTAGACAGATGTAAGTTGAATTTTTAGATCGGCCAATTTTTATCTTCAGCCAATGTTGATATGGTTCAAAATCACTTAAGAATGTTATTCACCTTATAGCTTCTTTCCACAATTATATTTGTATAACCTCGTTAAATTACTTACATCTGGTGGTACGGTAGCAGAATGACTGACGTAGACTGTGAGACTGGTGACGGATGACATAACAGGCTCTCCTTGATCATAAGCTTGAACATCAACCTGAAATTGAGTTAAATTATTATGAAACAATATATCGACTGGCCTGTTGGTCTAGTGGTTAGTGACCCTGACTGCTAAGCTGGAGATCGTGGACAGGACAAATCTTTGTGTGATGAGCATGAAGGTTTGTTCTGTGTCTGGGTGTGATTTATCTATAATATGTATGTACTTACAAACAAAAAAAAAAGTATGTAAGTAGTATATCAGTTGTTTAGTACCCATAACACAAGCAAATATAATTGCTTAATTTGGGACTAGATGGCGCTGTGTGAATGTGGTAGAATATTATTATTATAACTGATTACATAGAAGAAATTGTCCGTAGTCAGAATCTTGTCTGAGAACGATTTGTTAAAGTTCAGTTTGGGAGTCTAAAATAATAATACGATATTAAAACGTATTTCAATGACACTTACAGTATATTCACTATCGGTCTCCTTCCTCAGGTCATCCCGAACCCTCACAGACCCTGTATCAGGTTCCACGTGGAAGTATATAGAAGCTTTTCCTCGTCCAACCAACTTATACCTCACTCTATTGTTCGGAGGAGTAGAATCGGCATCCGTAGCTTGAACAGTTTGCACTAAACTGCCTATTGAAGAAGTATCTTCTATTGTAACGGGACGAATCACTGATACAAATATTGGAGCGTTGTCGTTTTTGTCCTGTAAGGAAGATAGTTGTGTCAAATAACTGACTTTTTATCTGACTGCTAAAGAAGTGGGTAAAGTAAATGACTGGCCTGTTGGTCTAGTGGTTAGTGACCCTGACTTCTAAGCTGGAGGTCGTGGGTTCAATCCCCACCCAGGACAAATATTTGTGTAATGAGCATAAAGCAAGTTCTTTATATCAATCTATGACGCCCTGCGAGTTCAATACAACAACGCGTTCAGGATGCTGGCGGGGCTGCCCCGTTTCTGTAGCGCATTAGAGATGTTTGCAGACGCTAAAGTAGATTGTTTTTATACCATTATGCGAAATCGATGTGGATCTCTGGTGAGGGTGCGGGGCAGCGCTAACAGCATTCTTAGCATGATAGCAAGCAGGTTAGACTGCTTGTACATAATTCGCTGCAGTGCTATCTCTCATGGGATGGTGCTGCGGTGATTTGATTTTATAAGTTACTAACATAGTCTTAAGTATTACTAAACTAATGTGTCTTGGTCACTTAATAAATAAACAAATATTATATTCTATATAATGTACATGTTACATCAGTATCATAATCAAGTAAATATGGTGAAAAAGGTGGTGGTGGCAAATATCTATGGACCATAAAAATATTTGTCTCGTGTGAGAATTGAATCCACGACACTTGGTGCGGAGATGTTAGTGGCGAGGCGACCGCCTTAACTGCTGCGTCACGGTGACAATAAATTATACTCACTTCAACGATAACTTCAACGGTAGTGGTAGCTCCTATGCCTTCCCCGTTATTTTCTTCAGTGCCAACAGTCAGTTCGTGTCTAGCTGCCATTTCTCTATCTAATGGTTTGAGCGTGCGAATCAATCCTAGCTTACGATCTATAGAGAATAAATCTGTATTCCCTTTGAGGATTATGTAAGTAACTTCGGGAAACGTATCTGGATCATCAGCCTGAAAATTAAAGCATTTTTTTTTATTGTAGTATAAATTTGTTATTAGTTATTCATAAAAATATGAAGTAATTCATTAAAATTTAAAGTTATTCATTAAAATGTGTGTCAGTTAATTAATTCATTAATTTAAGAAGTAATTCTTTAAACTCTGAAGTACATCTGTTAGATTGATAACTACGACAATTATTTAGATAGGAATATAATAACATTAAAATTCTACAAACGGTCACTCATCATCAACTGACCTCGTTAAGTATTAAATTAATATTACTAAAAAATAGTGACCTCGTTTTATACAAACCTGAACCTTAACAACAGGGTAATTAGGTATATTTTCAGGTACATGAACAGAGTATACTGCCTGATGGAAGACCGGTGCTTCGTCAGGTATATCTTGGACTTGAACAGTAACAGAGGCAGTCCCGAGACGCTTGTCAATTGCTCCATCCGTTGCTGTCACTACGAAGGCGTATTCCTGGAATGGTTGATGGTTTTGTTATCTTAGATTATTTATTGACAAGAATTATCAGGTTAACCTATAGTCGTGTTGTTGTTGTCATGTTAAATATTTAAAGCGTCGTAAACCACGAGTGACGTAGCTGCCCCCGCCTCTCAGTACCTTTCTACAGTACGCTGAAGCGCTGTGAGAAGGACACGTTTTGCCCGCTACTCCATAGGTACATAATCGTGTTTGCGTGGGTCCAGTGGACCCACGACTTTAAGTACGTTATTTTTTGTTTCACTGCCCTTGGCCTTCCTCATGCAACATCAGAACCAGGAGAGATTCTCCAATTAGATAGAATTATGAGGAAAAGGTGCTCATTCTGTCTGCCTGGCAAGAGAGCAAAAACTGAATTTGTCGCCTTAAAAATGTTTCATTAACAATACAAAATATTATATATAAAATTGCTAAGTTTCATTTTTATTTCCATTTATAATTAGCGGGGTCCCCTGGACCCACGACTATCGGTACGAAATTTTTTTTTCACATCTATAGTTAATGGTTAAGGAATGAACACCGTAACGAGGTTTTCCCGAAGGACTGCAGTATGGAGTTCTACAAACAAGAGACAAATAGGTTTCTTAAGGGTCTGCAACGCGCTTATGATGCCCCTGGTGTTGCAGGCGCCCATAGGCTACG
The DNA here is from genome assembly GCA_905147015.1 of Laspeyria flexula. NCBI lineage: Eukaryota > Metazoa > Arthropoda > Insecta > Lepidoptera > Erebidae > Laspeyria > Laspeyria flexula. The sequence continues at coordinate 11,559,396 of LR989960.1, read as the reverse complement.
AAAACCGCTTACCATCAGGCGGGCCGTACGGCAAACAGACGTACAGCCCGCCTGTAGTGGTATAAAAATTATTGATAAATCTTACCTTAACTTTTTCATAATCCAGCATAGTCCTTGTACTGATCATACCAGTTGAATTGTCGATACTGAACGGCAAATGTGTGGGTATGCTGTAACTGATCATAGCGTTGATACCCTCATCATCGTCAGTAGCGTGCACGTATCCTACGAGTTCGTTCACTGCACCTGTAATACAATTGGTATTATTAAAAGTAATTTACCGCTAGATTTCCGAAATAAAAAAGTGTATTCGATTTAAGGGTCACATCGCCGAAGAGTCGTGGTCACTCGACAAAATTAAATATTCGTGTTATTTATAGATAACTACAAGTTTCAATCCCATCTTTCTTTATTTGACCACTGCTCAGCTTCTATGGGCTGTAGCGTAATGTTATATGCCTATAGGTAGCCTTCCTGGAAAAATGGGCTATCCAACACTAAAATAATTTTTCAAATCGAACCAGTTGTTTCTGAGATTATTCATCATTACAACCCAAAAACGGCCCACTGCTAGGCACGGGTCGCCTCTAATCATTGTGGAGGGAATTTAGCTTACTATACCACGCTGGCTAGACGGGTTGATATAGGGTTTGTTTCAAATTTTCCTTTTCTCGGAGTGCCTGCATAAGGTCACTCCCTTAGTCGCCTTTTACGCCACCATTATTGAAATGGGGTAGTGACATTATATATTCTTGATCCGTCACTACACGGACAGGAGATTTAATTCAGAGAATATTAAATTATTAAAATTATTTATTAGATTATTAAAACTGACTGAACTATTGTATACTGGGTTATTCACATATGGAAGTCAGTACTACCAATTGGGTTTCAGTACCTACCAGGCACTAGACAGTCCCTACTTCCATACGTGAGTTATCCGGTATACAATAGTCAAATATGATTAATAGATATTTGTTTCGATTCTTTTTCATGACGAGTTTTTATATCCTTCGTCTCTTTTAAGAACTGACCGCGGCTTCGCCCGCCTTTAAGTTATTCTGATCTACTGATCAGCAGATCATGTCTACTTTTGATCGCATATACATATCTACATACTCTTTGCGAGCAAACTAAAACAAGTGATCGATGAACATCATCATCATCATCATCATTCTAACCCGTAAACGTCCCAATACGGCACGATGAATATGACTGACTGAAATTTAATATACCTTCTTTGACATAGAACTCATAGGAATCTTCCTCGAACTTCGGATTGTTATCGTTGATGTCGGTAACTTTGATGTTGACTGTTGCTGTGCTGGCGAGCTTGCCTGGATCTTCGGCCTTAATCATCTATAAAATCAAAGAAAATGTTTCATATACATACAAACTGGCATTGTTATAGTAGAAAGACGAAAAATTATTTCATGCTCCTTTTTTCTTAGACTATATTATTAAAGATCTATAACAGGCAAATAAATTATATTGCCCAAAATGTTTGTAAGCTTTGATTCCTTGAGGCTCCTGTGTATCGAGTAGCACACCTTCATTGCTCTTAATCCTGGATTACAAGTGATGTAGTGGTCGGTGTGTGGTAATTTAAATACAACAACTAAATCACTTTTAAGCAGAAAAGATTGTCGTACTATTGTATCTGTATTTCTGCATAATGATTAAATTTTGTGGTAGACAGACATTGCTGGCATTCATAGACTTACTATTAAGTTAACTTGTCGACTAACTTCAGTAAGTAATGCAAATATAATATACATGTAAAGACATAACCCTTCCTTTGCAGCGAAGTCAAAAGAATAAAAGAATAGAAGCTCTTGTTCTAACTTACCAGTTGATATCGTGTCAGCACCTCCCTATCAAGACTTCTGATGACTGTAATGATGCCAGTGTTAGCGCCAATACCAAACTGACGGAGATCATTACCAGATATGATAGAATATGTCACCGGTTCGTTCTCTGGATCCTTGGCCTGCAAAGAAGAAAGAATGATAGGTGATTGACTAAGAGTGAAAAGAAAATAAAAGAAAGATATTACGAACTATCGACAAAGTTAATTCTGCCGATGCTTTTGTCCATTTTGACCTTAAATACATAACTTGTAGAGCTTATATCATTTGGCTTAAGTGAAAAACAATGTCAATTACCCACAAGATAGCCTATTCTCAATCTTGATTTTGATACTATTTTTCAATGATTGAAAATTTTGATATTCAATTGCGATATTGAGATCAACCAATCCAATGTCGAGATTGCTAGTAGGGACGCCAAATCAATGTCTCATTGTAAATGTAATTTATAAATATAATAATTTATATATTTATTTTCTTCCACAAAGGTATCTTAAGCATAAAAGTAACATACAGTGTATGCAAAAGAATTCCTTTGTGGAACACTGTCATCTTTTTTTATTTTTTTTATTGCCTAAAGTGGCAGACGAGCAAGCGGCCCACCTGATGGTAAGTGGTTACCGCCGCTCATGGACGTTGGCAATGAACTATCTGAACTAGGTTACCCTGTCATACAGACTAACAGCCCCCCTCAATTCGTTTTCATACAAATATTTATTAGCAGCTATCGATAGGTCATTATAAAAGGATAAATAATTTTTTTGAATGGCGAAGACGTCTGTAGCCAAAAACTGGCAAATTAAATTTACTTTTATTACAACAACAACAACAAAATTTGTATTATATATAATAGCAATACTTACAGTAACAGTAATAACAGTAGAATTGATGGCAGCGCCCTCTGAGACGGGCGCAGAGTAATCTCGAGAGGAGAACTGCGGCGGTCGAGTGTTAGGACCGGGCGCGACCGATAGTTCCACGATGCCTTGTGAACTGAGACCCATGGCATCAGTAGCACGAACTGTGACGCTGTATTGGTCACCTGTCTGTAGACGACCTGTACTTGCTGTAAAAGGTTCGGAAAAATAATAATATGAGACTTAAATTTTTATATATCATTTGTATAATCTATACAAATGCAGTGGCGAAGCCTCCCTAAAACTCGATTCCTACCGTCTTACATTTGAAAAATGACAACCAGTATTGTCACCTATTACTAAATTACATAATGTACTCACACTCACACTCACACAACATAATATATATAATTAAATTTAATAATTATAATAATATGTAATATTAAATAACTGTACAAGTTTATAATACATAAAATTATTTTCAACCATCATTACAAAATATCAATCGAAATACGTAACAGTTCTATAAAATAGCGCATTAGTTTCTCAAGTACGCTGCTAGACAACCCGGGCGCTGATAATCAATCAGAATCGGAGTATACAAATATACAAAGCAGATCTTTGTGACGTCACGTATCAAGGGGAAAGCCAAGACAAGCGCTCCAAAATTATTTCCGAGGCAAGTCGATTTTTTTCGAGTTATGCCGCGGCGCAACTTTATTATGCCGCTACGTTGATTTTCAGATAGGCCAAGTGAAAACATAAATATAAAATATAATTTTATACTAATGTACTACGAGTATATAGCTACACAAAAAATAAACAACAAGATTCCATGATTAGGGCTCAAAACACTAATATTCTAAATCCGAGGCAGGGTGCAGGCGTGGCACCTCTGTGGTAATCATAGAGTATGTTGCGCTGGCGCTGCCAGCATTTGACGAATTTGAAATTTCCGTCGGCGCGTAGGTAACTAAAAGAAAACAGAATTTTTAATAAATTTTATTAAAACTACCTAAGTTTGAATAAAATTTATTAAAAATTCTGTTTGTCGTTACGATCACGCCCTGCCACGATAGATATAAGGGTATGGAATCTTGTTTAACATATACTATCGAATTTCTAATAGTAACAGTAATTACTAACAGTTCTAATGCTAACGAAAAAACAATTTAATAATTATAATTAATGAATACTCATCATATATTAGAACTACCCTTACGAAGCATGGCTAGCATGTAAAACGTACGCTGAAGTTATGATGCAATGCATTACTACCTACGTGTAATAATGTGAAATATGCAGTGTAATGGATGTGTAAAGTAACATCTTTTTAAATTTAACATGGAACGAGTGCAAACGCGAAGGTAGTGGTAAATCGTTCCAACATTTGGTAGCCGCAAATCAGAAACTACCTCGAAAGGCTGCAGTTCCGTGCTTTGCTGTGACAAAAAGATACGTCGAGAACTTTATGCTATGCAAATGAATATCCCTCGACCAAGGTTATTTATCGTTTAACTAAACCAGCGTTTCAGAAACATTGAGGCCAAATAACAGCTACACAGTTAGAAATATATTTTATTGAATAGTTGGAAAAAAAACGCAATGTGTCACTAAGTGTTTTGTGTTTGGAAATGTTCTAGAAGAAGTTTTTTAAAAGTTTGGATGGTAAACAGACTATATTCTATGCTTACGAAACATTTTTATTTATTTTAATTATTCGGAAATTCCTATTATGAAACCTCAATGCAATAAGTATTTATATAATATTATCACCTATTTTTTTTGTAATTTATCTTTACTGTAGCTATAATGTTACAAAGGTTTTTTTACATAGGGGGCCAAATTCCGCGCGGTTTGTGTCAGCGAGTAGTTGGACGAATGACATAAATAAAATTTAACCGCGCGGGCCAAACGTCTACAGTGATTTTAATTACCCACATGGGATTTCATTCAACACGGTCCCGTTTTTGCAGAGCCGGGAAAGCATTTTTTGCTCCGGGTTACCTTTTATAAAAATCCACCCTTCGCCATTAACACAAAGGATTATTTCATAGCAAGGGATTTACAACCTTGATTCAACTAAACAGATTTAAATTTATTTTTCTATTTATTTTTTTATAAGGTAAGGTTAATACTTAATACGAGTACTACCTATATTTACATAACAGTGTGCTAACCACACTGTGATTTATCAAACATTTGCAGGTCAAACTCGTGCATTTCATTGTATAGGTAGATGTGGAGAATGTGTGCGTTATAGTAAAATAAAAACATGTTATAAATAATCACACAGAGAATATCAGACACACAGTGCAAACAATCTAAATGTAACAACAGTGGAAAACACACTCATAGAATAAAAAACCCTTATAAATGCACTACGAAAACTATATGTGAATAGATCATCGTCGCGTTTTATGACTTGGAACCTTGTGCTGCATACACATTAAGTATGTATTCTAAAATCAAGAAACTAGCTATTTTAAGCCATTAAAAAGTGTAAAAAAACTGTTTTTGTTCCGAAATAAAACGCATTGTAATTTTTTCCATTGCATTTTATTGAAAAACGACATGTTCTAATTTGTATGATGTATAATATATTGAATATTTAAATTAGTTAAGTGGGTCTACAATCCCGACATGTGATTGGCGAAGTTCAATATCGCTGTAAAAGGAAAACACTAGGATATCAGGAACTACTGATCTGATTTGAAAAAATATTTAAGTGTCAGATAGCCTATTTATCGAAGAAGTTTATAGGCTATATAACATTACGCTAAAGCCAATAGGAGCTGAGCAGTGGCCAAACAAAAGCGGCGGGACCGAGGCCCCGCGCGACTTTTAGTATAAGATAAATTTACTAACACAACTAACAAACATTTAAAATGTAACATATTCTGATGTAGAAATAAAAAGGCTTTATTCTTTTATTATTTATATAATATTATATAGGGTCATCATTTGCGATCAATATTCGATTGGTCCATTCGGATCATTATCAAGTACAAACGTGGATTTAAATATCACAGTTGGACAACCAAATTTTAGTAGTGCAAATAAAAGAGTAAAAAATACCTTTATAGTATGTTGTAGCAATTTATTAATAGACAGGGTGCAACTTACATATAACTCCCGTGATTGGGTCAATAGTAAACTTGTTCCCGCCATTATTAGAGACATGATAAATGGAGTATGTAACGCGTGCGTTCTCACCCTCATCGATGTCTAGCGCCTCCACCTATAAATTAGTACATAAGTTAATTGTAAAACGTTATTTAATTATGTGTCTTATTACTTAAGCAATAGAACACAGATATCTTCAATTGTCGGTGATTGATGTCCTTAGCGTAATAGTTACTAAACAGTTATTCTGCCCTACCAAAAAGGAACGGCGTAACTGCATGACAAGCTCAAGGGAAATTATATCTAAAGGTCGTTACTTAACATGTGATTTTCCGGCAGTTTATGTAATGCAACTATGCCCTTTTTTTAGCAAGGCAGTATTATGATCCTAATTTGATCGGCAATTGAAAATGCGTCCTTAATTAAGGGAAATAGAGCAAATTTTCAAACTAACTGTCGGTTTGTTAGTGATTAACAAAAAAATCTGTATGTATACTTATATTCTAAAGCTGAAGAGTATATTTATTTGGTTGAACGCTAGGATCTCTCTCTCTTTCAAATTTATTTTTTATCCAGGAAGGCTACAGGCTATATAACATCACGCTAAAGCTAAAAGGAGCTGAGCCAAATAAAGAACCTCTAGTTTTTATTAAAATTCCCACTGACCCTATGCACTGGGATAGGTTCCAAGCTAGCTGGTACAATGATCGGCTGTGTCTTCGGTATTATGGGCGCGTTGTCATTCACATCCAGAAGTTGAACAGCCAACGAGTATGGAGCTGATGCTGCACCACCTATTTCTTCTCTGGCTACCACCTGAATTCAAAATTATAAATAATATTAAAACAAATAAAATGAAATGGCATTTTGAGAAAAACTCATATATGGAATAATCATACCATAAAATTGCAACTACAGCAGTGCTTAGTTAATGTCATTTTTATAGGCTGGCATGGCGAGTAAAATGCCAAAGACTCCGGTCCAAAACATTAAAATTCAGTGAAGCAAGCTCGTAGCTTCGTAGTACTGAGATATTCGTTACGATCATTGAGGTTAAATAACGTTCGGTAAGGTTAGTCCGTGATGGGTGACCGTTTGTGACTATTTCACTCTTGAGCGTCTCCGTGCTTCGGATGGTACATAAAGCCGTTGGTGTCATGATGGAAGCCTTCTGGGCGACTTGATGAATTCCAACAAAAGGCAATTGATTCAAACTCATTTGATAATAATACTATAATATAATAATAATGTAGAAGAAGTAAAATTCAGTAAAAATTAAAAATAAGTTAAACAAAATTAATAGATTTTGTTGCTGCTATCTAATCTAAAAACAAAATTAAACTACAACATAACATTTTTGCACTAAATGGAGCCACTTATGTTATTTTTTTATTTCAAAAATTCAATACCTGGAATCTATATTTCCCTGGGTTAGGAGGATCCCTGTCCAGTTTCTGATCGCTGACTACTAAGTATCCATTTCTATCGATATCGAAGAAGTTCGTTGTTAATTCGAATGTGTATTTAGGTACAGGGTCTCCTGGTCCCTGTAAAAAAAAATGTATTGGTTAAATACCATACACACATTATAATTTGAATGAAAGAATTCAGACGCAGTATTCCATGAGATAGTTATCACAATAATATTTTTGTTTATTTATTTATTTATTTATTTATTTATTTAAAACTTCATACACTAAAAGCAATGTATAGGCGGACTTAATGCCTAAGGCATTATCTGCCAGTCTACCTTTGGGTGATGCAGAGATATGTCAAAGTAGGTGCATGTATAGAAATAGTAGGTAGTTATGAATTTTGTAGAATACGTACATAGTATATAAATATACATATAAAATATTAATAAATAATATATATAATATTAATATATAATAAATATTTATATAAATAAATATATATAAGTGTGTAGATAAGAATACATGATGCGAGGGGCTAATGATAATTTTTGCGTGTTTATTATTCTGAATAGACTACATTGGTAGATAAATGCTTTAGGTATTAAGTCCCCCTATACATTTTGTAGCAGTGGACTGCAATAGGCTGAGATGATGATGATGATATTCAGTTACATAAAATTTACAAGTTAATAATGCTGATGACAAAAAATATTTTTTGTGATATCTTTCCTTTTTAGAGACAGCTCGGCAAATCCCTGTGACATGTGGGACTTAATAAATCACCTTACACGAGTCTGGATGACCTTTAACCAGACTCGAAACAAATCTTCGTGAAATATCTATGAATCACACAAAATATATTTGAGTGTGGGACTCGTATGACACTCAGGACGCCAGTGTGATGAAGCGTGTCAAATATTAAATTATTTTATACACACATATTATTTATACATACATAAAAGCTATGGTGGCTGAATAAAAGCGATGGAGGCTAAATATATAAGTGACCGGAGTGCTAAACACGCGGTCCGAGTTCGATTCCGATCAGCAGTACCAATGTAGATTTCACTATGTGGAATTTATATGTACTAGTCATGTGACTTACCATCTGCTAACGGTGGAGGAAAACATCGTGAGGAAACCCACATACCCTAGAAAAAATTCTAAATGTATGTCTGATCCACCAACCCGCATTAGGCCAGCGTGTTTGGATTAAGGCCTAAACACTCTAGATAGAGGAGAGGAGACTCGAGCCCAACAGTGGAACATTAATGGGTTGCTGATGGATACATACCAAATCAGGATCAAAAACGCTCAATCTGATGGGATTTCCTAACGTATCCAAAACCCGAGTGCCTTTGGGCGAGTTCTCTTCAACTAGTCCCTCGTCTGATGTAGACTGTACAACAGGTGGACTTGCATCTACCGGTCGTACTGTTATCGTTAGCTTTGCTGTCGTGAAACGACGGGCTTCCGATACTTCTTCCGCCTGAAAACAAGTATATTAGCTGTAAGTATAGTAAGATAAGAAGAAGAAGAACCTGTAAGTGAATAGTGTAACCACTTATATTGAATTGAAACTATTTTGGCTTTTAAAAAGAGTGGCCTAAGTTTCTTGCCACTACTTCTCAAGGTTCCACTTTGTTAGGGCTTGGCTTTGTATGACGTGCAGAAGTATCATGTATTTGATCCATTATGATTAAAGAGTTTTTGACTTTCACTTTTGAGGGTCTCGTCGTTTTTGGTATCGCTGTCGAATGTTTGAAAAATTAATGGTCGTTGTAATTTTAAACATTTGACAACGATAGCAAAATCAACTTATATAAGTTCCCTGCTTTCGATTCGATTCCAAATCAAGTATTTGAAAGTGGAGACTATTATACGTTTAATTTATTGACATCTGATTTTGTTTGTATTATACTAAAAAAATATAAAAAAAATAAACAACAACATCTTCTAACTCCGGATAGTACTCAGAATATCATACATTCAAAACCTTATATCGTTTTTGCCCGACACAAGAAATAAGACACCTTGCAAAACTGGTAGCTCAAAATTCAACCATAAATGTTACTTGCATAAGGTGGAATTTATCTTCTTAATAAAGCCAACTTACCTTTATAACCAGGTGGAATTTCTTAGCGATACTAGTGTCTACTGGTGTCAGTTGCCTCACGACTCCAGTGTCGTGATCAATGGCGAAATATTTACTAAAAGATTCAGGCTCCCCACTCGATATGCTGTAGCGTATTCTTGCGTCTAATGTATCCATGTCTACTGCCTGTATCTTCTCTGGTTCGATTGAAAGAATGCCAGCTAGAACTCCGCTATTTACCTATGAAATATGAAAATATTTTTAGTGCAATGAATATGAGAAGAGAATGCCTCTGGCTTTAAGCTTAATACATAAGTTGTGTGTATTTGAAGTCAATAAAATAAATAAATAAATGTCTCTGAATCGCTGTATAGTCACCACACCCTGGGTTGGTAATTATGATGATGACAATGAATACATACAGGTTTTTAAAAGTCACTCGAGTTAGAAAACAAGGTGAGGAATTTATAACAAACAGACATTATTTAGATGGCCTTAGGAAAATTTACTGACACCTTTTTCCTTGATTCATGTTATGATTAAAGAATTTTTGACTTTTGATTGACACAAAAATTAACATTGAATATGTACTTACATAGCTGCTATACTCAGGATTGAAACAAGCCCCTTCGTGTAAAGTACAGCCCTTGTATATGAAGGAAGGATCCTGGTCATCATCGTCGAGAACGTTCACTGTTAGCGTTGTAGTGGTCGATAAACGGCCTTTGATATCTCGGGCACGGTCCTGGAAGATAAAGTCAAAATGGATCTTATTTACTTAATACTAAGGAACATATTGATTCGCTTTGTGAGTGTCAACTGAATCTCAGTTTAAAATCTGTATTTGTAAATGGTAGTAGAAGAATGGGAAAGTAGTAAGCATATTGTAAAATATTATATTATTACTTACAGAAGCAAGAATTGTGACTAGATACTTCTGCGTGCGTTCATAATCGAGTGTCTTATTGACTGTGACCTGTCCTTGATGGGGCAATGGTATAGAGAAATAACCATATCCATCGACAGCATTGTTTTCTTCTATAGTCTCATTGTCCCCTGGGATTATGAAGTATTCTGATAAACCATTAACGCCCGCGTCAATGTCTACTGCTCTGATGCCGTTGAAGATTATCGCACCAACGGAAACCAGCTGAAAATTTAACGGTTTGATTACCTAGCTGTCTTTATCTTACAAGTCGACTTTATACAGTCGCCTTTAGCAATAGCCGTAAAATTCTGTACGCTGTGAAACCGGGAAAAGCACAATGCTTCTCCAATAGATTTGTACTTGAAACTTTTAGATCCCATTTTGTATTTAGTTTTTGATTTAAGTACTTGAATACCAAAAATAATACAATTGCAATCTAAAATGGGTAAATGTTTTCCAAAGTTTAATAACCTATTTTAGACTAAGACGTTATACGTTTATAACAGTCAAATTTAGACCTTCATACAAAAACACGAATAATTATTATTAATTAGAGAATGGTGAAAATTCCTCAAAAAATGTCTTACCTCAGATACATTAGCCTGATACGGCGTGTCTTGAAACACCGGTGCGTTATCATTGATGTCCGAAACTCTCACTATCACAGGTATCGTCCGTCTCTTATTCGTGGCTTTCACTTGACACACCAGCTGCAAAACAACTCATTAATTAACAACCAAATTAGTTTGAACACACATTAATATCAACCGTATTAGCCTAAGGGGTTATATTAATATGGTCAACCGATTACCTGACCATATCAAACACATCAAGCTATATTCCACTCTAAATTAAAAACGTCAAGGTTGATTTTAAGTTATATGTGTGCGGCTACTGCCTTCGATGTATTTAAGATCTTTATAAATTATATGACAAATAACCGTAAGACGATTTTGTTAGATTAATGTTTTAACAATAATAAATGGTGTTGTTCAGTTGTGAAATTGTGTGCATATTACATTTTTGATCGTGAGAAAGGAAAGGTGTGAAGAAAGGAATGATTTCCAGTTTGTTAGGCTTTATTTTTTACTAATTCTCGCTTGTAATACAGTGATTCGTTTCGTATTGAGGGACCATTACTCTAACATTTTGTCTTGCAAAGACCACTAAAACACAAAAAATTGTAGCTAGATGCGATTGCTGCATGGGGTTTCTTTCAGTTTAATCCTCGTGGACTGTTTTATATGCCTTCAGGGACCAATTTATTTGTTCGCAAACCATCGGTTAAGATAAGACTGAAATACAGCAGCTGATACAGAACATTTGTAAACGCCGGTGCTGGCCACACAGACTAACTCAGCTGACGTACCGAAGGGGAAAGGAGAGGCGCGGGAGGAGTGATTAAAAGTAATTGCAATACCTAATCACGTATTATATTTAAGGAATAATTATGAAATACCGTATTTGTTTGCCCGACGTTTCGCTTTTCTTTCGTTCCGCCGCTCCAGTCAGCCCGTGACCACGGTCGGTGTAATTCAACCGAAACGTCGGGCAAACAAATAAGGTATTTCATATTCCTTAAATATAATACGTGACATAGACCCGTTATATAATAATTTAATATGTGTACAAGTCGCGAAAGTTTAAAATATTTTAGTACCTAATCAGTTCGTTTAATTGAACCAAAGAACAAGAAAAACACTATCAAGGCTTTTGGCTACTTTGGCGTAAACAACATTAATTCATTTATTTACTTGGACATCTTCTAGTCTTCGATGTTTATGATCCACAAGACAACTTGCCATGTTTTATTTAAATAAATAAAACATAAAAGGAAATGTAACGTACCTATATTGACTCTAACGTACAATACGGGTTAGTAGGTACTCAGTAAGATTGTTGCAATATGCAGCATCCTATCAGATCATTATCAATTTCGACTCTTATTACATTGTTAGCGAAAGAGGTCTTGATCCTAATGGCGCCATTGTTGCTCAATTGTGTTTTATTGTAATTATTATAAAATAATTTCGTTTCAGACCTTTTTATAGCGGTGTTCCTAAAATAATACTATATTACGATTTTTTTATCGAATGGCAATGATTTCAATTTATTGGATTTTCTTATTTAATATATTATTTATTTAATACTAGTTGTGAGGAAACCCAGATACCCTAAAAGGATTTTAAAATCCTCTAAATAGACTTTAAAAGCCCTTAAATCCCTTTTACGGTATTTCTGATCCACCAACTCGCATTAGGCTAGGGTATGTGGATATGACCAAAACCCTTTTAGTTTTGTAAGCACAGTGGGCTTACTCAGAATTTCGACATTCGTTTAGTCGATTTTGATGTTTGAAATTGACAACGACCATATCTGAATTTCCTTACATTTACATACAGCGACATCAAAACCGACCAATTGAATGTCAAATTCAGAGTAGGTACCCTTGCCCCCAGAATACCCTTGCCCGACGATGGGACATTAATGGTTAGCTATTTTATTACCTGGAACACCATGTGTGATAAGTTATCAGCATCTCTGTCGAGGGGTTGCAACAGTTGTAGCCGCTTGCCATCGAGCTGGAATAACGTAGGACCTTTTGGGAATACTGTGGACAATATCACGTCGTCTCCTGGCTCTCCTACTATTGGTAAAAATGCTGGTACTGTGCTTTGGTCCAATTCTGTAATGGAAAATGAATTGAAAGTTAATTTCAGAGTGATATTGATATAATATATTTAGGCAGTCTCTCTCTTGGGTCTCTGTCAGTCAGTCTCGGGTTCGATCCCCGGGTCTGAACCAATATTTGTATGATCTGCAAATATTTGTTTCGGAGTTTGTGTGTTTTTACGTGTATTTATGTAAAATATTGTGTACGAATTTAGAAATATATAGACGTATACATAGATTTCATAGCACTAGCTTATATTTGCTAAGTTTGGGCTAGATGGCGCTCTGTAAAAAATGTCCCAACTTTTTAAATATTTATTTACTTATCTGTCAAAGAAATATATACTAATGCTTTCTTTATTTTGAATGCGAATGTTTAATACAAAATACAAGCGTTATTAAACGCTTATGAAAAATTAAACTTGGAAATAAAAACTGAAAATATTGTTTGTTGTATTTTCTATTAAATCATGTCGACTTTTTTTTAAATGGCTAATATTCTGAGACCTGATTTTCAGGCTGGATTGACAGTTACTGAGAGCAGCGCATTAAAAAAATATTCATTTTTCATTCATTTCAATTATAAGTAGGTACTACGAATATAAGATAAACAAAGTACTTACGATCTCCTCTACTCTCTTCAATATCTACTATAATGCTGGACTGTCCTGTCTCCACTTCACATGGTCCTGAAAAAAGACAGAAATATGTAATAAAAATACATAAACTATGAAGAATGTTTGCTAACACATATCAATCGCTATACGCACATATTTAACACATGACTCTAAAAACCTTAACTTAAGGCTTTTTTTTTTAACTATAATTTTTCTTTGTGCTAAATCACATACACTAACTTACACTAACTTGTCGCTACCCCATTTTAACCCGTGGTATCTATAGTAGGCCATGCCCAGCAGTGGGACTTTTATAATTTGAAATGATGATGATGAAATTCCATACAGTCTACAGATTCTTTCAGCCGTTGTGCCGTGATTGAGTAACAAAACATTCATCCATTCTAACTTTCGCTAAATAAAAATATTGCAAATAAGTATAAGAACCAACAAGCTTAAATCACGAACGCACTCAGACAAACCCGTTTTTAATCACCGTGGTAACCTTATATTGTATTCAGATTCAGATAAAAGCAAGTTCAGTTAGACAGACACACATGAACAAATAGCAATAAATAAGGGAATCGACAGGTGCACAAGACCTTAGCTCGTTAGGCTTGCACAATTAATTAAGGTTTTGCAAATGCTGCCGTTCGTTTTCCCATTAAATTGTTTGAGATAAACTGTAGACTGTAACTGTGAACGAGCCTATTGAATATTTAAATATTTTAATTCCTCTATTGTTTTTGTATAGGTATTCAGACTAAGGTTTTTTTTTGCATAAAATAAACATAAAGTTATTAATTAATTTATTTATATTTATATTTTAATGCGAAAGTGAAGCTCATAGCATTGTGGTACTGAGATGTTCGTTACGATCATAGAGGTTAAACAACACTCAACAAGGTCAGTTCATGATGGGTGACCGTTTGTGGCAATTTCAGTCTCGAGCGTCTCCGCGCTTCGGAAGGCACGTAAAGCCGTTGGTCCCGGTTACCACTTAATGTGGTAGTCGTTAAGTCAAGTTGGAAGCCTTCTGGGTGACTTGATAAATTCCAACACCAGTAGTCTGCCTCAAGCCCACACGATAAGATAAGAAGAATGCGAAAGTGTGTTATAGTCCTTCTTTCAAATTGCTACGTATGAATGTGATATGACAATAGGTATAGCTGGAGGCATTATTTAGATAGGTTAGGTATCATTTTGAAAATAATACAAAGTCTCAGGCAAAGCAAAGTAATATGGATGTATTTTAGTATAAAACATGTATTTTATTAGTATGTCAATTGTTTAGAACCCATAAAACAAGCAAATATAATTACTTAATTTGGGACTAGATGGCGCTGTGTTAATGTATGAAAATATTACTATTCTTTACAAAACAAGCCCCTAAATTCCTTTAAATAAACCACGGGTGTGTCTTGAGAAACTCACAATTAGGCAAATATTTGTCATATCATAACACACAGGACATACCATATAATAAAAGCCATAGGTTTAACCATAAAAGACAGTGTTAACCCAGTTGTTACTGAAACAAATTTTTGGCTCGTATCTTTCTAATTTTCAGATATTGTTACCTTCATGCCTATAGTAAATGTGTAAAAATAGAAAAAAAAATCAGGGTTATCGGGAAATCTCGGAAAATGTGGATCGTTATAACGATCGGTAGTAATAGGCGGGTAGGTTCACTCATGCTAGTACTATTATTTCGTTAGAGAGACACAATATCTATTTTTGCAAGAAAAAGGCTTTATTCCTTATCTGAAAAAAAATAATTAAGTAATTGGTCTATTTATGTAAGAGTATTGTAAGTCACAAAGCACGGTTTAGGGTGTAAATGAGCTTTGCACTTCAAAAGAGTGAAGTTCGTATGTTTTGACAAAGAGTTCTTTTTGTAAAAAACACAACAAAGCTGAGAATAATTGTTCTCTAGTACTTCTACTAGATAGTCAATTCTGTCTTAGCATGCAATTTCCCTGTAGTTTTTAGGGAACACCATCATTGACCTTACAATTAATTTATTAGGTATGCAGGGTATTTGAAGATATCGCCTTTCATTTTCTTGTCATTAGACACTTGGAGAAGTCGCCAAAATTTATCAGACCGATCCTGTCTGTTGAATTTTGTCTATTTCTCCAAGTATGCTTTGATTGATTGTTACGGTAGAATCAACAAAAAGAACAATTACGTCCTATCAATAACTAGAATAGAACTAGATGGCTCAGGTTGGATATTTTCCTCAATAGGAGGGTCTTCGTTAGTTCGTCTCCTTTTTGCTAAAGAAGAGAAAGGTCCACTGTCGTCATCATTGTCGAACGACATGTATTCTATCTCTGTAAGAGCCCTTAGCTAAAAACCTCAATACTTACACACCCATGAAATGTGTATCAAACCTGAAAAATTGATCAAAATTACAACTTCCTCACAGAATCATCATTTGTGATATTCAGCATTCACGTTATCAAGGGGTAAAATAGTTATATTTCTTGGAAAATTGGATTACATAATCTAATTATTCCATTTCATAAATGATTTCGTTTAGAGACAGTGGTCTTGATACGAAATCTAAATGCATCCCCAAATTACTACCGATCGTTATAACGATCATAAAATTTATAATCATTTTTTAAAAAAAAAAAACACGTAGCAAGTCTCTTTTTTTCCAAAGATTCATTATAGAGGTTATAAATTTATAAAAATCATACTTCAAATGTGTTTCAATCCGAAATAACTCTATAAAAACTTATTGTTTAGATGACACCTCGAAAGTTAATTTTAAGAAATTAATTCAAGATGCAAATACGCTTATAAATAATAATTTTACTGTAACAAATTACACTCCGAAACACGGTCAAATGCTTATTACACGA
Source organism: Laspeyria flexula (assembly GCA_905147015.1). Taxonomy (NCBI): domain Eukaryota; kingdom Metazoa; phylum Arthropoda; class Insecta; order Lepidoptera; family Erebidae; genus Laspeyria; species Laspeyria flexula. Next base: position 11,542,944 of record LR989960.1, on the reverse strand, counting down.
ATTGGTAAATAAGGATCTAAAACTCTGCTGTCAAAAATATAAATTAATTGATGTTATTTTTTATGTATATTTTTGATCTTTATAAAGATCGGTCGCTGTAAATGGGTTAATTAGTACACGTGAACTTAATAAGCACATATATTTCAGCTCCCGTAAAGGAAAGACGACCACCCTTATAAGTATTTGTTCCAATTAGAAAACACAGGCCGTAGCGTGTTTTCGTAGTAATGCGGATTCTTGTAAACCGTTCGATCTGACTTTTAGGCAATCAATTTGACGTTTGTTGTATATAAATTGTTAAACCAGTTCCTACATCTGGAAAGCTATTGGTTAATTAGTTAAAATTGCCTTTCAAACATTGGATTAAGTTAAGGATTGGAATTTCAATCGAAGACTTTCTGTACTATCGTCATAAATCTTAAGCACTACACTCAATTTGTACTAAGAATAAAAACTCTCTTTTCTTATTTATTACATAATATTTATCGTATCAATGTGTATATCTGAACAGTCCACCAGCCCGCATTAAGCTAGCGTATGTGGATTATGACCTAAAAACCCTCTCAGCTCTCTAAATAGAGGAGAGGAGAGAGCCCGAGCCCAGCCCGACATTAATGGATTGCTAATGATGATAACTTATCATATCGTAGTTTTTAAAATTGTCTAAAAAAGTTTTTTTTATAAACACTGTATCTGATCACCTACAGGAAAAACACTATAAAGAAACAAATATTTTATCTTCATAACAATAGAATATCCATATAGTAACGAGAATATATAATGTCACTACCCTATCTCAACCCGTGAGTGTCTTAAAAGAAAAAGAAAATTCGAAACAAACCCTATACCAACCCGTCTGTCCAGCGTGATATAGTATGCTAAATCCCCACCACATTCTTTGGAGGAGACCCGTGTTTAACATTGGGACGTTTATGGGTTGAAATGAACAATAGTCTATATTTATTCAACAACAAATAAATAAATATAACAAACAACAACTACGTCAACAAAACATTGAAAATAACAAGATCAAATCATTAATCTTGTTTGTACTGATCAATATGCATTGTAAAGTTTACAAACATATTGAGTGAAGTAAGTAAATTAGTTTCACCAAATCATTCAATTTTATAGTCGTATAATAATATGCAGTCATGCGAACAATTTAATTTCGTTTGTCATGATAACAATTAAACAATTCCAATGTAGAATCTTTTAAAACGAAATGTAATGGTTTATTTTAATATTATAAATCTATACTAATATTATAAATCTGAAGTATGTTTGTTTGTTTGGTTGAATTCTATCTCAAGAAATAATGGTCCGATAGGAAAAAATGTTTTTATCCAGATTTTTTATCCAGATACCACGCGGGGGAAGATTGTTTATAATATTAATATGATTATATGCACATACCGGGCGTTGCTCTCGCCACTTGCAGAACGCAGACGAGAAGAAACCAAGTTGATCCATGCCGGAGCGCTCTCCACCGCGCCATCTCACTGTAACAATACAAACGTGTTTGTAAGTAACACACTCGTTATTTAAATTCAATAATTAATAATAATATAATGTTTTCACACAGCGCCATCTAGTCTCAAATCAAGCAATTAATGAGTAGGTACTTAACAACTGATAAACTACTTTTTTTTTTTTTTGTAAATACAGACCTACATATAGATAAATTACATCCAGACACAGAAAAAATAATCATGCTCATCACAGAAAGATTTGTCCTGGGTGGGAATCCAATCCACGACCTCCGGCTTAGCAGTCACTAACCACTACGCCAACAGCCCAATCAATCTGTTTACGTCTATTTAATTTTATGTTAATGTAAACTAAAAATATATGTAACTAAATATATAATAATATTTTTTAATAACTAAAAACAATAAATAAGTCGTTGTCCAAACATGACTTTTGTTAAGTCGCAAAGAGGAGGTACTATATTGCTGAGAGCTGGACACATACCACAAAAAAGAAATTTAACTTCATGTGTCCTTTTATTCCGATCTTCACCATCCAAATCCATAGAATGCTCTACTGAAGTTTTAATAAAAATATTTAAAAGTCTTTATTGCTGACAGTACTTTTAACTTACTAAACAATCGGGGGCGATTTGGGGTATCTAACATGCAAGGGGGTGAGTTACAACATTAAAGTAATCAGGGGCAAGATCCACGGGGCGAGCCGAGCCTAAGCCGAAGTTGAAGTGTGAAAGTTTAAGTAAAGTATGACAAAAATTGCAATCCTTTGACAACAATTGTAACCTTATTATAAGTACAGGAACTATAAATCTATACAAATAAATAAAATTGGTGTGTCTGTTTGTAATATTGATTAAACGTTTTTTACTACATGTATATGAATATACATACGGTACATACACTAAAATAACATTTTTTACAATTTTTGTCTGTCTGTCTGTCTGTTTGTTCCGGCTAATCTTTGGAACGGCTGGACCGATTTCGACGGGACTTTCACTGGCGGATAGCTAATGTCACAAAGAGTAACTTAGGCTACTTTGGTTTTGAAAAAATATCAGGGTTCCGTAAAAAAAATTAAAACTCCATGAACGCGGGCTAAGTTGTCCACGCACGCGAACGAAGACGCGGGCACAGCTAGTCTAAAAATAAAAATGTATGAGCATTGTTTACATAAATTGAACATTGAATTAAACACGGGGATTTTGTTAAATTGTCCAGAGGTCAGAATCAGGTTTTGACTTAATCGGATTACTACAACGTGGTATCGTGCTACCAATTCTCACGATTAAGCAAACGCCCAGCACAACCTTGGGAACGCTTTACAAAACCCATTTATATCTTAATGCAATTTACAATCATTGAAATCCCAAGCTAAGGCAGAAAAATTAATGTTGTCGTATAAATTTATTTGACGCCGGGTATCTACAATTTACATGAGCTTTATATATTCACGCCTTAGGGTTAAACATTAGTACAGAATTTATTGAAGTCTACTTATGAATGGGAAGAATTTATACCTTGTTCAGCAGTAATTGCATTAGCAACTATAATGTTATGTTGTAAATTTTGTATTCCTTTTTTGATAGTAACAAATAATTTATACTCTAAAATACGGTGTGGTACGTACCTACCTATTTCTAGAAAATGTGCGATTAATAAATATTTGATAAAAATTAACACATTTTCTAGATAGCTCTGCCATTTCGTACATGTCCTAGGACTCGTATACAACTCCTAAATATCCACTTCCAATAAAATAAACATAGTCTACTTCAGAGGAAATAAGTCAAGTAAACATTTTTGTAACTTGATATTTTATCAAGGTACTTTTATAATTTTTTTTTATAAATAATAATTATTAATCTTCGGCTTTGAGTGGTGTTAAATATATAAAAATAATTCATCGAAGGAAAGATTTTCAGTTTTGCTATATTCTGCAATAAAATAGTCATTATCTATGACAATAGCGTTTTATTTCATAAACATTTCAAGCCAATATTCATTCGCTTACAAAAGCATTTACTAAAAAAAACAAAACAAAGAATTGCGAATTCTCTCCAACTTCAATAACACATTAAAAGTCAACACTTAGAAAGGAATAAGCAAATATTATACAAAGCAAACCCTTTTAAATTGTATGCACTTTGAAGACAAACGTTCAAGATACATAATGTTCATTGATTTGTTGAAGAGAATACACGCTTCAAAGTAATGGATACAACTCATATTGAAGCTCTTAGCATTGGTACAAATTGCAAATAACACACTATAAAGAAATATGTATTATTTATTAACGTGTTATAGCACGCATTGAACTCGTAAGTCAATAAAAAAGCAGTTTGGTATCGAATTTTATACAATATAAAAGAAAAGTGAAAATTAATGAAGCTTTAATTCTTAGAAAAAAATATAGTTTCCGTACTTAGGCTTGGCGATGGTGGCTGAATGGATAAGTGACCGGCGTGCAAATCACGCGGTCCAAGTTCGATCCCGAATAGCAGTACAAATGTGGATTTCACTTTGTGGAATTTATATGTACTAGTCAAGTGACATACCATCTGCTGACGGTGAAGGAAAGCATCGTGAGGAAACCCACATACCCTAGTAGAAATTCTATGAGTATGTCTGATCCACCAACCCGCATTAGGACAGCGTGTGTGGATTATGGCCTAAAAACCCTCTCAGCTCTCTAGATAGAGGAGAGGAGACCCGAGCCTAGCAGTGGGACATTGATGGGTTGTTGGTGATGATTGATGACTTAGGCTTGGACCGGATTCTAGTATAGCGAAGAAAAAACTAAAAAAAAGGACGCATTATAAGTTACTTCCTTGATAAATGGTATCCAACCAATTATGTGTGTGTAAATGGGATCCCAATGTTCAAATTGGATTAACGCAATCAACCAAAAAAAAACAATCTGTCCAGCTTTATATTATTAGTATAGGAACCAAATACCAAGAGCGACGTAAGTATTATAATATAATGTCAAATTTAAATTCTATTTGTTGTTTATTAGGCGTCTCTGCTCTTCTCCCAGCATTAGTGATATCATCCAAACAAATAATCTAAAATACCGTTTATCAAATCTATTGCCACGAGTTCAAACTCCTTTAACAATTTCTCTGAAGGTAATTCTTATCAAAATAAGCTGTTCCATTTTATGCAAAAAGGTTTAATGCTTGGCTGCACTGCGCGCTAGTTCTAAAGTTAAATTATTTATAGTGGTTTATAGGTGCAATAAAACATAGTAACCGGTTTCTCGACGGAGGCAAAAAGTAGTCCCGGATGAGCTGGCTATACAGAAGACGATGTGAATCATGAGAAATCTTAAAATTTCTAATACAACGTCTCAGTTTGTGGGCGGGGACGACAGTAAATAAGATAAAGAAATGATAAGGCTTGCGGATAATTTTTCTTTCATATCTTTTTAATGGTGTAAAGTAAGCGCACTCGGACAGCGCCTGCGGGAATTTTATACAGCGCCACTTTTCTCCGAAACTGCATACTGCCAGATAAGAAGAATTACCATATTTTGACATTGGCGTTTTATACGCACGCACCTGTCAAACAACAAATACCGATTTTCCACCTAATCATCAGCAACCCATTAAGTCCCACTGCTGGGTTCGGGTCTCCTCTGCTCTAACTAGAGAGCTGAGAGGGTTTAGGCCATAATCCACTCACGCTGGCCTAATGCGGGTTGGTGGATCAGACATACTCAAAGAATTACTTCCAGAGTATGTGGGTTTCCTCACGATGTTTTCCCTCACTAGCAGATGGTAAGTCACTTGACTAGTACCTACATATTATAAATTCCACAAAAATGTCTATGAAATTTTAATATTGAATTTCAAATAATAATATCAATATTGATTTGCTACAGGAAAAAGGCTGAACGATTTTTTATATTCTGTCACTGTTTCATTAATGAAGCAGTAATTGGCGCTAGTATCAAATACCTTGTTTGACAACTCACTTGTTTTTTTGCTCAATACTATCTTCAACGACAGATTTATAATACTTATAAACATTACACTTGGATAGTGACGTAGGTAGTATAAAGGTTGTAGCGGACAGGTGATAGTTATGATATGACATTGAATATAAACAGACGTATCATGCCCGGCGGTCACGAATCTATGAAGTTATGTGCTTAGCACGAATGTAACACTTGAAGGGAAATAAGATGCCTGTCAAATATATAATTTTAAGGCAAAAATATAATAGTTCTAATCGCCTAATAAAAATCTTTTATCAGGCGTGACACGTGTAAATGTATTGTGATTTGGAAGAAAATTAATAATCTATTTATTATTATTTAGTCAAAAAATTATAAATTAAAATAAAACCGTTTATTATTTCAAAGAATTACTACTGTTCGGATCTATTAAATCTCAATACCACAAAATAAGAAACAGGTGTGTCCACCAAATTAAAAATAAAGATAAACTAAACTTCGTTCATCAAATTTCTCATCTCATCTGTTATGTATTCACAATATAAGGGTCAAGTCAGACAACTAACATATCGTGTAACTGTTGTGTCGATAGCAAGTTCACATTCCATTGCAAATCGACAGTTAGCTAGCTTTTCTACGAAGTACGCAAGCCAATATCATTCAAGTTGATGACGAAGACAACAACTAATCCCGCATTCATTGGTTTTTTATTTTTTTCACGGAACCCTGATATTTTTTCTAAAAGCAAAGTAGCGTTTGTTACTCCTTGTGACATTTGCTATCCGCCAGTGAAAGTTCCGTAAAATCGGTTCAGTTTTTTCTAAGAATACCTCACGTTTTTACAACACCTTATGGTAATGGGGGATTAGTTTCCGCACGAACAAAATCGTGGGCATAGCTAGTACAATCCTATATCTATATCTATACAACTGTCGTCGTCATCATGTTGTACAGACTTTATGCCTAAGCTAAAAAAACTATTATTTTGATAACAAACAGGCACTTCAATTTTATTTATTTGTATAGATATAGATTAAAACGAACGAGAAACGCTTTTTGAAAATAACCAAATACATAGCTGAGAAAAAACTTAATTTTTATTACCTCCAGTAATATCATGTTCATCCATAAATCGGCACACCAACTATCCAGTAAGAAACCGCACATAACATTCTTGATAAATATATTCGCCAATACATAATTAAACACAGATTCTGTCCTGAACTAGAACATCTGAACACGCTCGCGTCAAACAATTTTAATCGTCGACTAACAGTAACTGGCTGTTAATAACAAACAAATCATTGTGATCATCTCATTCGTTTACATAATAGAGGCAATGTTTAGCAATAAACACGATTGACTGTAAATGAAAACAATAATATTAAAGTCCGCTACAAATTCCATTTCACTTGTTTTCGTGAATATAATTACAATTCTGAATGTATGATTAGACGTAGAAACTATGCCGCATAAAGGCATGCAGCATTAATTTGTCACGGATTGTATTTGCATTCGAAGGAGATAGCCATCTCCTCCTCCTCCTCTCCGAGACCTCCTGCCGACGCGACATAAAATTTGACAGGTTTTATGATTTAATTTTATTTATTATATGATTTCATATCGCAATGTCAAACGAGTCCGTCTTTATTGAGTAACTATTTCGTGCAACTATTTCTTGGTAATTCTCGTAAAATTTCATGAAAGTTAGGTATCTCATATTGAGCCGGTATGTACTTTTGAACCATACAACCCTTCTTTAGATTATAAAAATGTCTTTCTCACTCTATTTAATTTAAAAGTGGCAGCCTTTTATAAAATTAACTATTTAAACGTTTCTTTTTGCTACATACACCGAATATCAAATTCAAAATTAAAATTTCAACTTGGTCTCTTACAAATATTATATACTTTTGTAATAACATTATAAGCGGCAAATAAATCAGTACATTTTCGGCTTACACGATTACAATCAACCTTGATTATGGACCGTATAATTCGTTAACGGTATTACCTATAAATTACGAACAGACTATTCACGCTTGTAGTAATCCTATTATCCTCTATGGCATCCTCTGATCACGTCACATTCGAAGTGTTGAGCTACATTTTTACGGTATCATTCGTATTTTCATTCATGAATAAATTATAATCATTATTTAGGAGTACAGATTAGTTGATTAGATATGGTTTTTTGACTGAACATGGGTAGGTAATTTATATACATAACAATTTTTAGGGTAAAATCTTAGAAATTTTTAAGGTAGGGAAGAATTTTTCATTGTGTGCCAGTATTTAGTTACATAAGCTTACTATTTCATAAGCAAGTGGTTGTTTCTTATGCAGTCAATTAATAGTAATTCATTAATGACCTTACTGCAGAGCAAGGGTCTCCTTTATCTAGGCAGCTGAGAGGATTGTATACATCATCATCATCATCATCATTTCAACCCGTAAACGTCCCACTACTAGGCACACGAGCCAGACGGATTGATATAGAGTTTGTTTCGAATTTTCCTTTTCTCGCAGTGCTCTTGTCTGCATAAGGTTACTCCCTAAGTCACCTCTTATGACACCCACGGGTTGAGATGGGGTAGTGACATTATGTATTCTTAATCCGTCACTACACGGATGATAATACATAAGGAAAACATTTTTGCAAGTCCTTCCTCGTTGTTTACAATAGGAAATTGACCACGAAATATTACATCGGCTAACTTCCACTGAAACATCGTTCAACAGCCCATCGGCAATTTGCACACGGAACAATGAAAAACGTTAGAGAGGCGGGCACGGAAATATGTACACATATAATTTGTGTTAGGAATTTGTATTGTAATATACAACTGTAGTAACCCTTCGTCCATTGTTTGAACGGATTGTGGTTGAACGTGCGTGCTCAAATGCAATGGCTTACATCTATGGAGGCTCTTATAGCGGTACTGGGACCCTACTCGTAATCTCGTCATTGGATTGGTTTTGGAGCGATTTTGGTATTGCTGTCAAATATTTGAAAACGATGGCGACCGACGACGAACCTATCTGAATGTTCAATATCGATATATAAATCAACCGATCGAATATCAAAATAACTAGTTTCAAATTCGATTTAACAAATAGAGCTGAGCAGTAACCAAACAAAGAGCTACGAGAGTTAAGCCCCGCGTGACAGCTAGTAAAATAATAAAAGTTCTCAAAACAATTAAAGTTACACTTACACCAATACCAAGAAAAATTAACGAACGTATAATCAGTGTCCAAGTTTTAGAGCTAACAGCGATAGATCCTATCATTACAAACATTTTGACAGGTCTGTGATGTGTCCGTGATATTTTTTACAAATTGGTTCTACTGTTTTTTGCGCTTATTGTATTGTGTGTGGGCGGTGTCTATAATGACGTACTACTGTACCTCGTTACTACGAGGTGATAGTATTAACCCCATCAATTTTGATTATACGATTTTGATTTTAAAGCAAGACGTGCTCTCTCGTGCATAAAACTCCTATTTTATGTAGACATGATAATAACTTTGAATTAAAAGTACCTGAAACGGGCATACACTAAGAAGATATTCATGTATATTTACGGAAATCCCAGTCAGTAAGCCTGGATTAACAGCGATGAGTGCATGCAAATACCGATTTATGACACTGAGGAGTCCCAGGAAATTCTTAACCTACATATATTCTTGGAGCCCGTAACGATCAGAATCAAAAGTAAATGGAAGAATTGAAAAGAAAATACCCACTATCCTCCATAGCAAAGCGGGAACTAAAAGCAATCTTTATCACCCGATAAGGTGCTTTCATTCTAATAGGTTTTGACACCAAAACTTTTTAGAAAGAAAGAACCTGATACAAATTAAAAAATACGGGACAAATTAAGTCTGATTAAGTTACAAGTAGGTACAACAAAGCTCTACATGGAAAAAACTTTTAGATGAATCTGCGTTTTTCTGTTTGGACATCATCTTCACAAAGTTTCATGTGAACGAAAACTCATCGTAACTCATCGAAGGCTCGGTCACACATATTTTCTTATCTAAACTTAAATCACTCTCATTAAACAAACTGGCTATAATAAAGACTCTTTAGTCGATAACAAGGAACTGATCTATCACAAAATTTACAATTCGAATGGAACGTTCCCATCAAACCGTTAGATCTACAATATCGCATCATCCCGAACGTTTCCGTCTCCTCCCCTCGATTTACTCTGCTAACGGCGCCGGCGCATTCAATGATCGATGTTTTATTGCTATAGCCCACACGCGCTCGAATCTATTACAGAGTTGCGATCCACTGTGAGTTAGAATGTATTGTTTTAGGGTATGAAGTATTCTTAGCAAGTGGATACCAAAGTTGGCGAGCCTAAGAAGCTTTCGGAATCACGAATTAGTGGATTTTGATAACTGACTGACTAACTTCTCAAACAATTGAAAGCGATATCGTCAAATATCGAGATTCCGAGTAGAGAATTTGAAAAGTACAAATAATAATAGCCAGTTAACTAAGATCTAGCAGTGAATAACCAACGATACAAACCAGAGATCACCAAATATAGAATTGATATACTTAGAATAACATTACCTTCACCTATGTAATAAAACTAAGTGATAAGTATATAAATGATTACGTTCAAAATAAAATGTGAAATATAACACTTAATCTAGTTTTGAAATCACTGCCGTACTTAATAAAATCGTTAAAAAAGCTAGTTTTTATTTTATATCTCTATAAATATCAAGTAAATCGAATGTATTCAAACTAAAACATGTGTAATACTAAAAAGCAAACGTAAAATAAAGCCGTATTATGAACAGAAGTGTCGAACGCAGAAACAAGTATCGTGTAACGTGGCATTTACTTTTATCTCTAAACGATCTAATTAAATTATACGACCAACGCCTTAAGTAGACTGGCTTTTAAACGAACATAACGTCGTTTTAGAACTGAACAGTAATGAGCTAGATTAAAGTTTCTTGATCCTCGAGACAGGTGTAGAACACGCTCGTGCTGTTGCTTTGAAAATTGTATTCTATACCGTGAGAATAAGGTCGATATTAAACTGATATAATATGACATGATTTAAGTTCCCTTTTATTAGCAAACTCCCGTGCGATTTCGTAAGCATGTTTCTCAATAAAAATGTGGATATTTTTTGCTGTGCTGGCATCTAGTAATATTAAAAGTTAAGTTAATAATAATAATAATATAATATAATAATATTCTACCACATTTACACAGCGTCATCTAGTCCCAAAGTAAGCAATTATATTTGCTTGTGTTATGGGTACTAAACAACTGATATACTACTTAAATACATTTTTTTTTGTAAATACATACATATTATAAATAAATTACAACCAGACACAGAACAAACCTTTATGCTCATCACACAAAGATTTGTCCTGGGTGGGGATCGAACCCACGACCTCCGGCTTAGCAGTCAGGGTCACTAACCACTAGACCAACAGGCCAGTCAAGTTAGGTTAAAAGACATTAGATTAAATGCAAAAAAAAATATATATATATTTAATGTGTATTAGTAAAAAGGGTACTGAAATAATTAAAAAAAAATAGCTCTGATTAAATTATAAAAACCGAAAACCACGAAATATAACACTAAAGTGCAACGATGCCATTCCTCTGTATAAACCCTCTTAAGCCTCAACGCAGATTTTTCAGGAAAATCAGTTGATATAAAAGCCCACACAAAGCGAAACGTAACCAATAAATATGGTACCGTGTGTCGTATCGGAATATTTGAACCTGTTGGTCCCTATCGCCTATCTTAGAATTATTGATACTATCTCCACATACGACAAACAACAGGATTTCCTTACACGAATACTTTAGCCATAAAGGCTATTTAAGGATAAACGCAATGTTAACAAAACTTATTTTATAGCACTGTATATTGTTCTAAGAAGATTGTAGACAATTTAAGTTTTACTAAGTGGACGTTGTCCACAATTTTGTCCGTATACTATATTACCTTTAAACTAGCTGTCTCTGCAACTTCGTCAGCGTGGAATTTGGTTGCTGTCATTTGAATTGGATTTTGGTTGCAATTTCCTAGGATTTACTACATTTGGTTGGCTTGAAAATTTTTGGTCTTCAAAATTTACACTAATAACTTTTGAATTTGTGACAGCAAACTATGGTATACTTAATAAGGATTATGTACCTTTATCTGGCATTATGTCATAGCAGTACCTACCTAAAAATCTCATCAGAGGTGTTGATTTTCATCAGTTAAAAAATATATGGCTGAACCAAGTGACAGGGATTTTTTTTACTGAACAGGTACAGCCTGTACTATCGCCTGGTAGCCGCTTGCCGTTGAGTTTCGGGACACCCTGTATAAGTTGAACGGCATCGAAAAACACAGAAAAAGGATTATTTTCCAATTCCTTCCTTTCTTTTCTCCTTTATTTTTATAAACAACTTGCAACTAGCTTGCAACTATGGCTTCACCGCGTGGTATGTCGGTAAAAAGAAGCCTATGTGCTATTCATCTATCAGTGCGATAAATTTCATACAGTTCCTTTCAGTGGCCAGGCGGGTTGGTATAGTATTTGTTTCGAATGTTCATTTTCTCGCATTGCTCCTGTCTGCTTCCTTAAGCAAAAGGTGTCGTTAAAGGTGACTAAGGGAGTAACCTTTTACTCCCTTAGTCACCTTTAACGACACCCATGGGTTGAGATGGGGTAGTGACATTATGTGTTCTTAATCCGTTACTACATGGACCGTAAGGATGTTACGATCATTTGTATAAAATTTACTAAATAATTATTATGAAGAAACAAATTACTTCAATTTTTTCTTCATGTTACAAAACGGACTTTATTTTTATAGACAATTAGCTTGCAACTACGGCTTCACCCGGGTGATATGTCGATGAAAAGAAGCCTATGTGATATTCATCTATCAGTACGTATAAATGCAAGGGTTAAGAAGGATGGATATGTATAGGATCATCATCATCATTCATCATTCGGGTAAGTTGTCCAATTGTTGCCTAATAGAAAAACTAGCTATATCTAAGCTTCGAAAAATTATGATAATTCCTTATTTCATGCAATCACAACATTAGGTATGTCTACGCCCGTTGTACAAGAAATCATTATCATTATCTTTGGTTTTAAGTTCTAACTTGTTCTATGCGGACAAGTCACAACTAAGATAATTTCATATTTCTGCGTATAATTTGCATAATTTTATTACTTGAATTCTAATTTTCGACTATTCATTTCAAAACAACACGTTTCTAAATACCTGAGCACATTAAACATTGTAGATATTTCATCTAGATTTTATTGCTATGAATGTGTAATACCTATAATTATGTTTGAATGATTTGTGGTTTAGTCAAATTTAATGAAAAATTACTTATTAAGTAATCTGTTAATAATAAAAGCTACGAGTAGCTGTGGCGGGAGTTAGGTGAGGCCTATGTCCAACAGTGGACGTCATTGGGTTGATATTATGATGATGAATCTATTATAGCGTATCATTTGCGAACAATAGAAGTGTTCTAAAAGATATTTTGAAGAAAGAATCCTATGAATAGAATATCAGTATTGTAAATAATTTAGGCTTAAATAAATTATTAATAATATAATATATGTTTTAATACCTAATCCAAATATGCTTTGAATAGGATCTCATTCTTCAGATTTTTATTTAAATGTGCAATTCTAACTTTATTTATTTTTTGCTTTGAATATTTATTCTACATTATGATGAGTTGAAAGCGTTAGTTAACTAAAAAACAAAATATTTACAACCTAACAAAAAACATTGAAAAGGGGAAACTAAACTTTAAATTTTAATTTAAATATTTTAATACTTCCTAGACAAACCGCCCATTAGATCTAACCAACGTGAAAGTGTTTACATAAACAGTGGTGCATCCTCATCTCGATTTGCATAAGTTTACGTAACATCTTCATTTAAAGTTCAACGGGTCGGCAACTTAATGCAAGTGATCGTGACTATTGTAAATTAACAGTGTTCGTGTAAGTATTCAATGTGATACTAGTACGAGTACTAACTGCCGCACTCAGAGACGTCAATTAGCAGTAATCTGTCATTAACACAATTTTTTCATTGAATAATCGTCTTTAGGCGTATAGACTTAAGTATTACACGTTTTTACTAAATAAAATTTAAAGTTAAATAACGTGTCTGAGTACGGCAGTAAGTGAGGAAGTTCTGTTACATTTGGTCAGATTTCATTTGTGTACGACTTGCTAAGCAATACCTTCTGTGTAATCTGACCATCGACCATCCAACTGAATTTATTGCTATCATGTGATCCGAGAAGGCAATCATGTCTTATCAGGACTATAATACTAGGTAGTTATGAAATTAGGCTTTAAAAGGGAATGCACAAGGTTCAATTTTCAAGCGCAACTCTCATATTTCATGAAGATAGACTTACATTCTTTCGCAGGTGCTTTAGAATATTGTGTATTAAGTTACAGGCATCACAGCTTAACAGCTATAGAGTAAGAAATTTTTCGAATTCTGAATATGTATCAAAATGACCGTTTATGTTTCTTTGTGGTGGAAATTTGTATCATGTCACTTCATGTTTAAAATCATCTATTATTTAACTGCTAATTGATTTAGTTGCTTGTTCCCACAAGGCTTGATTCTTACTTTTACCGTTGTTTTTTTTAATACACAGTACACCTAGATTTAAAGCATCAAGTTGAGACTGCATAAATATTTGTCCTTTTTTATATTCTTCTTTTTTTATATACACAAAACCTCGTGATATAGGTACAATCGCACACTACGGCCACAAAATAAATAAAGATGAGGAGGGAATTTAGCCTACTGTACCACGCTGGCCAGGCGAGTTGGTATAGAGTTTGTTTCGAATTTTCATTTTCTCTCAGTGCTCTTGTCTGCATAAGGTACTACTGGTACTCCCTTAGTCGCCTTTTACGACACCGACGGATTCAGATGGGGTAGTGACATTATGTATTCTTAATTCGTCACTACACGGACTAAAGGGGTGCTACGATTTAATTGTATAAAATTTACTAAATAATTATTACGAAGAAACAAATTATTGCAACCTTTTCCTCATGTTACAAAACAGAGACTTACCGTACAACTAATTAAATTATTCTTAGGGAAATCTATTATTACTATATTTAGGAGCCAAAATAGTCCTTACAGTGTAAAATATTGACAACTTTAAACATAGAAAACTTTGCGAATTATAACACCATAGCAGACACACATTGAAAACATCTGTTACTTCATACTCACACAAATATTTTTATGGTTTAATTAAACCATATTATCATCATCAGCAACCCATTAATGTTCCACTGCTGAGCTCGGGTCTCCTCTCCTCTATCTAGAGAGCCGAGAGGGTATAAGTTAAAGTAATTATGTTTTACATTGTACAATATTAATATGCAGTAGTTTGTGTAATAGACACGTAACATTTGATAGATCGCTCGCAAATATAATGACCGTTGCTAAAGAACTAAATATAGCAAAGTTCAGAGTTCAAGTCTACCTACAACGTAGTTAGCATGTTCGTTAGCATAGCATATTTATTATTTTAGTACTTTATTAGCAAAATGAGATACTTACATATTTTACGACGGTCGGCTGTTGACGGGTTAACGTCTTAACTGAGTTGTAAATTTAGAATTTTTATTTTTTATAGATAACATGTGAAATATTAAATATTATTATACTTTTTTTAGATAACGAAATACGATTTACTTATCTTCACAATTTTTAAACTGGTGTTTTTTTTCACTCGTATTTGGCAGCGCAAATACATACGTACGTACTTATATGACCGTTTAAAAATATAAATATGAAATTGTTGCAACAATAATAATTCATAACTTAATTTACTTTACGTTTCTAAACGCTAATCAAAAGTACATAATTATGAATCAATAAAGCGTCTAGGCTTTAATTGAAAAACGTGGTCACCAAAACTCTTTGCCCAATTCCGTGTTCATATATATACCAAAAAAACATAATACATTTTCAGATTATAACCAATAAATAATATTAATTTAGTAACATCATGTTTTTGAATTCCGATTTCAGATAAACGTATTCGGACTAGAATCCACAAGATCTTGCATGTTAATTCTAATTTAAATATTACATAAGAAATTAGATAATTATATGCAGATCGTTAACATAACAAGATACATTTGTATTGCAAAACCGGACGCATTAAAATATACAAAGGAAACTAATGATTACTTTTTAGATTTATCAAGCTGATAATATAAGTGATTTAATCTAAGATGTCTTAATAGTTATTTGGGACGGTCCATTGATGGCTGACAGCGTGTTGAAATGGCAAAGGGCTGGACATACAATGATGGGAAAAAATAATTCAGGCGATTGATACATTACTCTAGCCGCTAGCGTATACGTACCTAACTAGAAGTCGCGCGGGGCTTCGCTACCGTCGCCGCGTCGTTTTGATTTGGCCACTGCTCAGCTTCTATAGCTGCTTCTGTAGCGCGATGTTATATAGCTTATAACCTTCCTCGTTAAATGGACTATCCAAACATAATCTACTATCCAAAAATAATTTTTCAAATCGGACCAATAGTTACTGAGATCCTAACGTTCGACAAACAAACAATTTCCACAGCTTTATAATATTATTATATAAGTATAGATCAATAATAATTTGCTACTGTAAATGAACCTATCATCGATATTAAAGATTCTATTTTTTTTTGAGTTACTCAGCACTATCTACCAGCTAGTAGCTACCGACTAAAGTATATTTTTCTTTTAAATCCCAACGCCTGCACTAGAGAACAAGTTGTACAAATATCAGTGTGATTTATAGTTTTTAGTTTTGAGTCTGGGTGGAACGCGTCCTCCAAAATTAATACAATCACACTGATATTTGTCACAGATCGAACCCACTACACTAGGCACGGCAACGTTAGTGGCGACCACCTTAACCGCTACACCACAAGACCAAGACAGTCATAAGTTGCTCCTGCGTGATTCACAGAGACATTTTATCGGGATTAATTTATAACCTATCTCACTCTTCGGCCCTTCAGTATAAAATTATGCCTTACTTAGAAAAAAAGGCGCAGTTGCATTACATAAGCTAGGGGAAAATCACATGTTAAGTAACGAACTTTAAATACAATATTTCCTTTATGCTTATCATGCAGTTATGCCGTTCTTATTGCGTAGGGCAAAATTTCTATATGGATTCGTTGCTCCTTTTTAACATGAAAGAAGAATACCTATCAAAAAGATTGTTCTTTTTATTACGTATCATGTTTTCATTAGAAAATTTGTAAATAAACAAGCAAATTGCTTTTGTTCAATAAAGATATAGATCCTAAATATACCTCATATTTAGGACCCCCCAGCTAGAACAATAATAGTGTTCGATATACAGTATGATACTAATGTTAATTGCACCCTAATGTCCATTTCTCGAAACAGGAAATGTCAGCAGCAAATAAATTCGCGATATAATCCAAGAAACTAGTTTAAGTTCTAGCTTACTTTCATTTTATGAATTCAGTGAAGATTAAAACCTGTTTTGTATGGATCACCTACATAATAATTACCCCGGCTTTTATACAGTTATAATATATTATACTTTCGCATACATCTTCAAACTAAGAACCTATTTGAAGAATTTTCGCATCACACAGCTTTAGAATTATTCGAAGAATGTTCCATACTGCCTTTTGAAATGATTTACCAAGGCAAACGTGTGTGTTCTGCCCCAATTGGAGATCGAAAAGTATTATTTCTAAATCAATTAAAATGCCCTGTACCTATAGATAAATTGTTTGTTTAGTTCGCAATTAGGTTTTTACTGGAATGAATAATTAATTAATAAGTATTTATAATTCAATGATATTACTTATCTACATAGATAGAATCTTTCGTCATCATTTGGGTGTACTATGTGTTCGTTAATTGTATGTTTGTAAATCCCCGCGTGATTGTCTTTAAAAAAGAAAAATAGTAAATCATAAACATCCGAACACAAAATGTCATTCACCTTAAATTATTATGAATTAGAATCCGATTTAGTCCAGATTTAATAATGATTAATAGATTAAATTGGCATTAATCACAAAAACATGGTGACTGAAAGAAAAATCTATTATTGTATCTTATTATTCTAAGCTTGTTACGAAATCAGCTATGTGCAATGTCTAAACTGTAACAAATTTAAAATTAAAAAAGAAACTTTCAATAAAAACTGCGTACAAAAACTATGATCAGAATTTGGTACGGTTCTTTTTAATGGTACCTAATTTACAGTTCATTGAGTAGTAATATGTTGTTGATTTCCAAATTTTACGAAATACCTATTTCTTATAAGTTTGACTGCAAGCTGATATTTACGGGCTTGCTTTAAAATCTTATTAGCTTTCGATGCAGACCACCTTTCATCAGCAACCCATTTAGTCCCACTGCTGGGCTCGGGTCTCCTCTCCTCTAACTTGAAAGCTGAGAGAGTTTAGGCCATAATCCACTCACGCTGGCCTAGTGCGGGTTGGTGGATCAGACATACTCATAGAATTTCTTCTAGAGTATGTGGGTTTCCTCACGATGTTTTCCTTCACCGTTAGCAGATGGTAAGTCACTTGACAAGTACATATAAATTCCACAAAGTGGCATCCACATTGGTACTGCCGGTCGGGATCTAACTGGGACCGCGTGATTTGCACGCCGGTCCCTTACCCATTCAGCCGCCATCGCTGGTGCAATTACCACCTTTGGTGCAATTATATCCACATATCGATAAAAATGCAGGAATGTATATACCTAATATATATATAACTTATAGAAAGTATGAATACTTATACAGATCCGTTGACCACTAAACAAAAAGTACCAGGATAATAATATTTCAAGTACGCCTTGCATCACAGAAGTTGCAGATGCATGCACAATCAACCAGGAAATTCAGGCACATCTTGATAAAGGACTTCGTGGCATCATAAGCAAAAGATTACCAAGTGACATCGCATGAATAATAAAAAAGGATTTCTTCGCCACTCCCACGAGACATTGAATCAGCCTCATTAAAGCAGTACCTCGATGCGATCGCCACGCGAGCGAGATGCGATCTAGATGCTATCTTAAGGACATCGCCACCGAAACCCTTAGAATAAATCTAGTGCTGACTTTTGTTGCTAACTTTAATCGATTTGAATGCTGGCTTTCTTTGGTTTATTATGCTTGTATAGATATAAATGTAATTAAAAGAACCAGTTGTTAACTATGCAAGTACAAAAAAAATATTTCCTACTCTGAAAGTAGTTAAACATTGAAGAAAATTGATTTACCTTTGCACGATTAAAGTTAACTTTATTGTTTTGCATTTGTGCGATAACTATCTTGTAATAAAGAATTGAACCATAAATTCCTGAAATAATATCAATTGTAATTACAAGGGTTATGTAAGAACATAAATATGGGCGTTTTTTCCAATTTTAAAATTAAATTTTTTGATAACAACATACATATTATGTTGTTATCAAAAAATTTAATTTTAAAATTGGAAAAAACTAAAGCTAGAAAGAATGCATATGCCATAGTTTGTATCTAAAAAATATATTATATTAAAAAGAAGAATTAACGTATATAATGCAAACACACTTAAACTTTAACAACCCTATCATAATCATTCAAACATATGAGTATATGTACCTCAAACCTCATAGATCTTATATCATCTAGGACCCAACAATCTTGTCATCAAGGTAACCGAATAGGTAATATGCATCATACTTGGAATAACATAAGACATCAACATCCTCAACGATTTACCATACCATGAATATCGGATAACCATCAGGCTAGCGACATGCTCGTGAATATGTAAAGACTCTAACAATCTGAAAGCTACTTTATTACAACAGTATAAAAGTGTATTTTCAATTGGTTTCTATAACGTAGCACTTGAAATATCACAAGTGAAGTAATGACCTACGACAGCAAATCTTACTAATATTATAAACTGGCTGTCGCCCCCGGCTTCGCGTGTTACTTAGTTTCATTGAAGACAGCCACTAGGAGGATAAATTTCCAAAAATCATTTCATACTGGAGGAGACTCGTGCCCAGCAATGGGAGATGGAGAGAAATGGATGGAGAAAATTTAGCCTCCGATACCACGCTAGGTTGGAAAGGTTTTATTTCTAATTTTCCTTTTCTCGCAGTGCTCTTGTCTACTTAAGCATGGTCTCGTAAAAGGCGACTAAGGGAGTAACCTTAGTCCCCTTTTACGACACCCACGGGTTGAATTGGGGTAGTAACACTACGTATTCTCAATCCGTCGCTAAACGGACAGATACAGAAAATTTGAATACGATAGAAAATAGCTAAAGCAATCAATAAAATGTCAAGATTACAATTAAGGATTAATTACAATTTTATGTGAACGTGTGGTTCTATGAAAAACACAATATCGCATTTTCTTTTGATTTTGCAACAATTCGAATTATGTTTCAAAATTACTTAGTGTGAACGACAAAGTTAGAATACTTTTCATACCGGTAATGCCCGGCTGTCTAGCTAACTAATACGTAATAAACTCCTTTTAGCACAACTAAGTAATCTCACAGATTTATGAGAAAGGAAGCAAGAGCTTAATATGGGAAGAATTTATAGGCATCATATTATATTGAACGTAATTTATAGACAATTTTCATTGGCAATCAACGGGTCTTGTAAGTATTCTGTAAATTGAAAGTATATAAAGCATGTTATCGGTTTTATTGGTACTTAAGCCCCCTTATTACAAAATATGGACTAAGTATTAAACCAGGTTTAAATTGACATAAGCCATTGTTTTGGTGTCAATGTTGTCAATTTAAATCTGGTTTAATGCTTAGTCCGTATTTTGTAATAAGGGGATAAAGTTTAATATCAGAGTTACCGAGGTTCGTTCAGCGGAGAATAGAGGTGGAATGTGTACTATAAAAGTTCCGCGTAATTCTACAAGATGGCGCTGAAAGCGATTATAATTTTTTTTCGATTTTCAAGGATGAAGTTGATCTATGTAGATCAACTTTAAAGGTAACTCTTTATCATAGCACAACATTTCATTGAAATTGTTAGAGCCGTTTCTGCAATGTACGTTATTATTATTAACTTATCCAACAAGAA
This sequence comes from Laspeyria flexula, assembly GCA_905147015.1. Lineage (NCBI taxonomy): Eukaryota > Metazoa > Arthropoda > Insecta > Lepidoptera > Erebidae > Laspeyria > Laspeyria flexula. The sequence goes on along the minus strand of LR989960.1, from coordinate 11,522,319 downwards.
CATGGTAGGTATTACAAATGGTAGATAAGAATCAATCTATACTAATATTATAAACAGAATAGATCTGAATTTTTGTACGTTTGTATTTCTGTATGTAACTTATAAACTTAAAAACTACTGTACCGATTTCATAAATTCTTTTGCTCTTGTTAGTTATACTATCACTGAGTAACATAGGCTTATATAACACCACGCTACGGCCAATAGGAGCTGAGCAGTGGCCAAATAAAGAACGAAGGGAACGAATTCCCGCGCGACTTCTAGTACAGAATAAAATTACAATTAAAATAAACCAAATACGAACGAAAACTCAGTCCGCAAATAATTGACGGAGCCCATGAATATGAACAGAATTACTGAAACCAATTGTTCTGTCAAACACGAATATCAATACGGTCCCGTTTTCTCAGGACTCGTGTATACTACGACTGTAAACCTTCCTCTTATGGCCACAATCCATAACCATTTCAACTCGTAACTACATATCAACGTGGTGATATAAAACAGCAATGTATTCTAATTAAAGATTTAATTCGTCCATAGTAAAGCGAGACTGGTATTTTCTAGTCGCTAGGATTAGTGTTATTATGTGAATAGAAACGGGATTCGCGCTTAAGTGCAAGATATATTATGTTCTTATGTAGCGGATAAAATACCTGCATTTGTTGCTTTTAGAATAAATTACTAGGAACTACTCGTTTATATGACGCTAGCATGTATTTAGAGTTTATTGAAAACATAATCTGCCACACAAAATGACCGTAGCTGACGTGTAATAAATATAACGTGTAAAGTATTTTTTAACATCTACATTAATATTATCTATGAAGAGAAAAGATTTTAATTTTTGTATTTAACGATAAACTTAAAAACTACTGGACCGATTTCAAAAATTCTTTTGCCGTTAGAAAGCTAGGTTATCACTGAGTAACATAAGCTATATAACACCACGCTATGGCCAATAGGAGCTGAGCAGTGTCCAAATAAAGAACGACAGGAGCGAAGCCCTGCGTGAGTTCAAGTCTTATATCATCATTACAACCCGTAAATGTCCCACTGCTGGGCATGGGTCTTCTCCAAACGTTTTGGAGGAAATTTAGCCAGTCTTATATAAATATAAATAAATAGCAGAATGTTTATACGCATCACTTGAGAACGTAGGACCGATTTTGGGTAATTTTAATCATCAGGACAAAGTAGACCTATTGAGAAAGGTTTAGAAAATCGATAGTAAAAAAGCTAGGAAGGATCGATAGTATTATTTTAAATTATCGAATTTCATTAGAAATGGTATCAGTATAGGGTTCTTCAAAAAAGGAGTCAATAGGTTTCTTAAAGGTCGGCAAAGCGCTTGTGACGCTCCTAGTGTTCCAGACGTCCTCAGGCTACGGTAACGGCTTACCTTCAGGCGGGACGAAAGTTAGTTAGTCACTCGTGATATTAAAAAAATGAAGGTTTAACCTGCACTAGAACTGTTCATTCTAACAGCATCAGTTCGTATACAAACCTTTACAAGTTCTTTGCCAAGAAACTCGCGATAACAATACAACACTCATCAATTACGTTGATCCGATCAAAATTCCAGTAGACTGCTAAGACATTTACTTCTAACAACCACAGCCTAGCGATCTAAAAAGCATTCCTTAACACGAAACCTTAGTTAGACCACTCATTACAGGTACGAACAGGTATTCTGTGTATCGGAACAAAGTCTAGAATGCACAGATATGCCATTACGAGACTGTCTTGTAATTTCGTTGCAGAATGCCGTTAAGTAGGTAAGGCTGTCTTTACCGTACTAATAATAATTAAACTAGCTATATAAATTTTGCCCTTTATGGCCTAGCTTTTGTTTTTTTTTTGTGGTTTCAAGTGTTCAGCTTTTATTTGCATCTTTGATAGTTTCCTACTTAAATACATTTTTTTAAATACATACATATTATGGATAAAATTACGCCCAGACAGAACAAACAAGCATGCTCATCACACAAAGATTTGTCCTGAGTGGGAATCGAACCGACCTCGCACTTAGCAGTCAGGGTCACTAACTACTAGGCCAACAGGCCAGTCATTTAATACTTTTTATAATAAAGATAACAAATTAACTTTCACTTTAAGTTTGGGTAGTAAATATTAATGGAAAAAATGCAGAGCATCATATTTTGAAGAAGTTGAAGAGAAGTTGAACAGACGAATTCAAATGCGTTGCTTTTTAAAAACCCTAATATTTTTTCTTAAAACTATCAATTTAGTATATCCATTAATTCTCATTACCTTAAAAACAAGCTTAATTAATTTCATTCCACAATTTAACATAATGAATGGCTTGACAAATCGAATAAGTATATATAATATATAATTACACTACTTATATAAACCGTTTTAAGTAAACGTCAAGAAAATTATATTTTTTTATGTAAACGACCAATTAAAACTATAAAAAAGAAACTATAGGCAATCCAATTACTAATAAAAAACATAGTAATTAAGCCTTAATTAATATGCATAAATGCATATTTTATAAAGCACATATGCCAGTCAACAGTCTTATTTGATAAGGAAAGACAACTTGAAACTATGAAGCAACAGTTAAAAGCATTTGCGTAATATAATAACCTCAATCAAAGATGAAGTACCTGTTAATTGGCTACTCAAAAAAACAGTAAAACTTTATGAAGGGTCAATACAAAGGGGCACAGCACAGCGAATATGTGTCCTAAATAGTATAAGAGATATATAGGGCAGCATTAGGGTATTCCTCTAATTCTATAGAAGAAAGTAGTTACCATAATAATACAGTTTTAGATCAAATAGGTATTTTAATTGGTATAATTCTGAACTTATTAATTAGAACTTTAATCAAACATAAAATTACTTATTAGATCATTACGCTAGATTGTAATATTTAAAGTACAGAGCTTGCTCTTTCTCAAACTTTACAAAGCAAGAAAAAAATTCTACACTATGTACATTTGGACAATGGAAGCAAAGCTCACATATTTTTTATTAATTAACTCATATATATATAATAACATATAATTTATTTTATTATCTGTGACAAATGTGTGAAACAAAGTGATTAAAGTCAAAGTCAAAGTCGTGTAAAAAAAAACGTGACAATGACAATGAAACCAAACCAAAAGATTTAACAGAGAATTTCAAGAACAAATAAAGTTACTTAGTAAGCAACTTTAGTACGCATCGCACGCAATGATCTTCGCACGTATACATTCGGTGTCACCAGACACTCACTAGACAAAAGATTTACCGCGGTTACTACAAAAAGTTCATAAATGCCTCGGGTAAGATAAATCTTTAAAGATACAACAGTAGTGTGACCTGTTTTTTTGCAAAGAATAGTAGCCACAGTAGCTTGGGGCACATAAGAACATTTTTTGTTGCTCAAATAAGAACTTAAGCCTCTCTCAATGCGTTAATTCACCAGTAACTATTTCAACGAACTCAACCTAGACTAAATTTACATTAAATTCGTTTTCTAAAATTCCTAGATAATCTATAGATTGAATTTCTACACTCCCAGCGTTCTTTTAAGATGTGAGAATTCAAAAAATCTGTACATAAATATTTGCTCAAATATTATTGAAATGAATCAATAGAAATCGTAAAGTAGAAAACCAACAACCTTCAGCTTAATCGGCATTCCAAAGACATGAATTCCTTTACAGAATCAAGATACACTAACGAGACATATCACAAATAACATCACAATACGGCTTTTTAATGTAAAGAGAATATATCACGATAGATATCGGCTATGAATTAAAACATGTAAACGTCTACTGAGCTAACTGTAGGGTTTAGAAAGCAGATGCTATAAATTATTGCGAAGAGGCACCGGATACAAAGCGACATGTATAATTTGCTACAACCAGTTCTTACACAGACCGACCATCTTAGCAGTAAAATATAGTGTTACTATACACTTATAAAATATCACATAACAACATATTTATGAGCTTTTAGAAATACCAGTCCAACCAGGTGTTTCGCGAACATTAATATTAAACAGTTTAAAATGTCTTCTATTCAAAAATCAAGTTTTTAATACACAAACACACTCCAAAATTTAGCGGACTAGTGTTGCACATCAAAACTGTCAATGATATCGATAATGTTGTCGAGTCAATGTAACTTGACAGAAAATTTATCGTTCTACTGTTTCGTTATGTTCTCCTACGCGTTTAAAATAACTTGAAGATATTTATATTATCTATCGAACATCAACACAGTCAGACTAAGAAATCATTTCATGGCACTTTGTACTTTAAGTTGTTCGTTCACTAGGAAACAAATTGCTATGATACAATCTGTTATGCCGTGCATATGAACTTTAATGAAGTTGCTATTATGAGTTAAATAACTAACTTAAAGTAACTAGACATCTTAAGAAAAGTAATCACGGACAGAATGGCATAACACTCTAGTACGTTTTATTGTGGTGTGCCGATTGTGCTGAACAATAAATTAATGGGAACATTTTACAACTCGTAATAAGGTTGTTAACACACACATAGTTATTGGTACAACAACAACTGTATAATCAAAATTGGCAAACAATTATGACGTAATCGATTGGAAATCTTTATATGATGCGTGGCAACGATGTCTTCTTTACTGATTTAGCTAGTCATTGAAACTGAGTATGGAAAAGAAATACCTAAATATTTACACAACTCCGTGTAGTGATTAATGTCACACGCCCATCTCAACCCGTGTTTCGTAAAAAGCTACTAAGGGACTAACTATAATAATATAATACTAATAATATAATATAATAATATAAAACTACCTTATGCAGACAAGAGAACTGCGAGAAAAGGAAAATATGAAACAAACCCTATACCAACCCGTCTGGCCAGCATGGTATTGTAGTTTAAATTCTCTCTATATTATTTGTAGAAGACCTGTACCCAGCAGTGGGATATTTGTGGGTTGAAATGATTTTATATAAACTAGGGCGGTAAAAAGTTAACCATTATTCATACATAAATAAACAACAATTTGAAAGTAGTAAAACATTATGTTATTATAACTACTCCTTAGTTTTAATTATAATTTACACGTTTATCTTATGCATATTTACGTAATAGCAATAATGAAATGCAATTGGAGCAATTAGTTTTTAAATTGACAGCTGATTGGAAGATCGGTATCTTTTAAAGTGTCGATTGGATTGGTTTCATATTTTGTTGTTTTCCGTGTTAGCTTTTGACGAAGTAAAACATATTACCTGAATGAAAAAGTATCATATTATAATCTACATATGGACTAAGTTTCAACATCATTGAATGAAAAAGTATCATATTATAATCTACATATGGAGTAAGTTTCAACAACATCCTTTAAACAGTTATGCGTAAAAGAAACAAACATTCATCCTCAGAATCTTTCACACTTATAATATTAAATTTAGTAGGATGTCTATTGAAAATACATTATTATTACACGCACATTCCGCAAGAACAACCGAAGATAATACCTATATCCTTGATAGCGACGTCTGACGTAATAATACACGTCTTTAAAGGCTTCTTCTGTCTGTCTACTAGTAAAGTAATACCTTTAAGACGCGTTTGTAATAGGACTCTTTTCACTTAACGCGTGAACGGAACTCCAATCAGTGTCAACGAGAAGCATGTTCCTGTAAGAAACAGCTGCAATAATGTCTCAGGGATTAATGACTGCAATGGTAAAGGACCTGTGAGAAATTGTACGCGTGTAGCTTGAAGATAAAATCAATTAAACTGTGTCTACTAGGCTTGAATGAGTTATGACATAATAATTACTAGTGTTTTGATTGAGAATTTCAATATTGCGTATAGGTAAGGTGTTATACATACATACATATAGCTCACGCCTCTCTCCCAACAGAGGGTTTGGTAGAAACTATTTCCTTCCACTTGCTACGATTCTGACATACATCTTTGGCTTCTTCAACATTCAACAGTCTTTTCATTCATTCTCGCCAGTTGAGGGTACTCATGATCTGTCCCTTCTTTAGGTGTTATACTATTCATCAAGTTTAAATTTAAATTTTACCCGACTACGCCAAAACGAGCGTTATCGTATTTAACATTTTTTTTTTTAAATATAAAGCATACGACAAAGTCTGTACTTTTGAATTAATTGCATGTGTTTTTTTAGCCTAGTGTTACGAAATTGCTAAATTGTGAACGTCTTTCATAATTTTCCTACTAGAAATTATTACGTGTATGTCTGGTGGCATAAAATAGACTTTATGATCAGATTTGGATTATGATTAAATCAAATCGAAGTCTAACAAATCGTGTCTTATAAACGTGAGCTAGATATTATCAGTTAATATCAACATTAAATATATTACAATTAAATCGTATATATCATCATCATTATCATATCAGCCCAATGACGTCCACCGTTGAACATACGCCTCACCTAATTTCCGCCACGGCGAGCAATTTTGTGCCGCCATCGTACATATAAATGAATTTAAAATATCACTAGAATTATGTTAATTTTAAAAACTCATTTTCTTCCAATCAAAATATAATCAAAACTTTAAAACTTGTTTCTAAGATCAGAGTTCTTATCGCATTTTTAATTGTCTATACACTATAGGTTCATTAAAACCTTTCTTCATATTTGTTCAAGATTTCTATAGGAAGTTGGGTGGGCGCAGTGGTCGATAATAAGTGCTAATACTTTCGACCTCGATAGCGATATACTCATACTTGGGCCAACACTATTAGCACGTAGACTGCCGTTGACATAAAGTGGTGTTTGTTTTTAGATTCTTTTTTTTTGTCGTTTTAGTTTGTGAAGGAAATGGCAATTATGCTGTAAAATTGAATTAATTTAATGAATGATCGTAATTTTAAAAACTGTGTAACCATTCGTTATAAATACCGGATATTTTGATTACAAATAAATTAGAAGACATTATTATTATTCACGCTAGCTTTTTTTATTAGAAGAAAAAATAAAAGGCATTGCAAAACTTTTGTACTCTTATTTGACTAATTATTAATTTATATATAACAGAACTCGTATCATCCATATTTTTTTATAGAAATATATAAATACTGAATATACAAACAGGTAAAGTTTATGGTTCAGATAAAATAAAAGTAGCTTGTCTAAGGCTAACCACTCAATAAGGCACGATAATCCTAAATCTATTCACTCATAGAGATGCAAAGTGAAACAGCAATATGACTAATCTAAAATGTCGATAAATACGCTAAAAGTTAAGTTTCTCTTGAATGAATCATATCTAACGGTAACCTTACACGCACGACTCGAGTAAATTATTATAAGGGTTCTTGCATATTAAGCGATTGAAGCATAGATATTTTATTGATAGCTCACGTATTATTTGAACCCTTAAAAAAAATTAAGAATAAATTTAGAGGTGATATCCACTAAAGCCAATTTACGTTTGTGTCTGCCAATAGTAACTTACCACAATCTTATTTGCTACGTATAATAAATTAGGTCTTACTAATAAAGTACGTCTCCAGCAGTGGACGTTATTGGGCTGATATGTTGATGATGAATAAAGAACAAAACAACTTAATGTAAAATTCGAGGAAAAATTATTTCACGTTATAGGAATTATAATACACATTTTTGGCAGAATTAGTGTTGATGCGATATGACAATTTTAGATTAAATAATATATATGTATAACAGATGGCTTAAGCAGGTGCATTTTTAAATGGCAAACTGAAAAAAGTATTTATTCTGAGCTTCCAATTATAACCATATGCAAGTGCAACTCATCATTGTAGCTAGCATGCTAGGCAGACCTTATCGTACAGTGCGTGTGGCTTCTAATTGTATGTCTGGTTAACGGTTGACAGTGAAAATATACCTACTCTAATAATTTTATTAAGATTATGGGTATACGTAAACATGTGTTTATTGGTAAAATTGACGGGAAGTTATACTGAAGAAATATAATTATGACTACTTTGATGCTATATATTTTTTTGGTGTTATTTTGGCTAAGAATCACTCTAATTCTGATGATGATAATAATAATATAACTATCGAAGTCATTTTATTCGACTTGCGTGGGTCAACTCGTTTTTTGCAAGAGCTCGTTGTTAATACTCGTTTGTAGAAGTCGCAGTGGCAAGTCTAAGTCATTAATAGAACAAACTACCCACTAAAATAAAACTCAAAGTAATAATTCATAAACAATTTGTATAAGTCGACAACCAAATATCAGTTCACCATGAATGGTCATAACAGCTTGTTCCACTCTATTGCCATAAATTGTACGCGCGCCTGACATCTGGACAACACGCATAAAACAACGTAACATATATGACAGCTTACAAAATATGAGCACTGAAAGAAAGAGGAACATGATTTCTAACGTTCAAGTTTTCGTAAGAGTGTGATATATCTTTGGCTAAGGCTCGGACTACACTTGGGATTTTTTTTAAAACCACGATGGTGATATTAAATCAAGCAACAAGCCTATAGACACCAGCAACACCTGGCGTATCACAAGCGTGTAGCTGACCTTTTAAAAATCTTTCCTTCCTCATTGCGGAGGCGAGACGCGCGATTGTACACAACCAGTTGAATTTCAACCTGATGTGTACGACCTATTTGGTAAGCATCATAAACTGGCCTATGATGAGTTGACAAATTATCGTCATTCAAGTCAGTATTCAATAATTCCGCATTACATAGCTCCTGATTACATAGTACCTATAGTATTATTATGATTTTCTTAACCACTCTACTGATTATTATGAAATTTACATGCCTAGTCACCACATGTTTATTTTTATTGATATGTCGATAAAAATAAACGATGTCGATAAACATCACGAGGGTAAAATGTTATTACAGGTTTACTAGATTCCTCCTGCGTAATTATCATTAACATCATTTCAACCTGTTAACGTCCAAATGTTTTGAACAGGTCTCCTCCAAAAAAAATGGACGGGATTTAGCCTGCTATACTACACTGGCCAGACGGGTTGGTATAGGGTTTGTTCCGAATTTTCCTTTTCTCCTTTTCTCTTATACGACACCCACGGGTTGAGATGCGGTAGTGAAACAATGTATTCTTAATCCGTCACTACACGGATTAATTTTTAATTGAATATTTACACCCCGTAGTAAGTATATGCTAAATCAGACTATAATCAACCTGTGTCTCAAATTTCATACAGACCCACCCTTTCAATCGCTCTGGCGGGATTGAGTAACGAATGATGAAAAAACGAAAAAGAAACCTATCTATCTAAACTTTTGCATCTACGTGTAGAATGCGCTCGCTACTCACGGCACGTCTATAATTATCGTCTCAACTTGCTCTAGTGGAGGCTGAGCCTTAGCGTGACCCAAAAACCTTAATGATACATGCAAATATTGCTCATACTTGTTTAGACAAAAAAAGATGTTCACTTCCTATTTCAACACAAAATGTAAATATACTGTTCGATGTTTTACTGTTAGTGCAAAATTTAAGAAATTTTCTATTCACTACTGAAATACTGACATCGATTTTGTGTTAAACAATATAATACTTTAAACCAATAGATACAGAGCTGATATTTCATTAATGTCGATATAGGCATTCATTAAATGTGTAAGGGTAAAATCATGTTTGTATGAAAACGTTGCCCTGTACCATCTATACTAATATTATAAAGCTGAAGCATTTGTTTGGTTAAACACTAGAATATACGAAACTACTGGTGCGATTTGAAAAAATCTTTTAATATTGGATAGTTCATTTACTAAAGAAGTTTATAAGCTATATAAAATCGCGATACGGCCAAAAGGAGCAAAGCAGTGACCGTACAAAGAACGACGGAAGCGAAGCCCCGTTTGACTTTGTTTAAAAATAAAGGTCATTTTTCAATACACAACTTAAATAAACAGTCCAATTATGTATTTTAACAAATGTTGGCCATAACAGCGACCAATCAACCAACAAATAACTTTATGGATAACGAATGAACATCAATTAGACAAGCAATTTCGCGTAAATCCCTTACAAGCAACACTTTCTTTTGATATTAGTAAGGTAATTCATTAAGTGATTAGTCAGGCGGTCAGGCAGTTTTCCAGTTTAGCCGTTATGAGAAAGCGTTGGTGCGACCTCGGGGAACTATGCCTGTATCTCACCATCTGCACACGAAACATAATTATTTCCTATACATGCTAAAACTAGCGAAGCCCCGCAGTTTCACCCGCTTAAACGTTTATTTTTATTCTAAAAATGTGATGTTTTATAAAGCGCAGATCAGGGGAGATGCGTTTCAACAACAAATAATATTCTATCTGGTCGTTCCCTCATTGCTGAGAATCGTCACTAATTTTTAGGCAGCCAGTGCTCTTCCTCCGAACATCTCATAGGGCATTGACCTCTGGGTCTTCCTCTGAGCCACCATATTTTTAAACGACTTCAAAAAAGGAGGAGGTTATATCTTCGACTGTATGTAATTTTTTCTTAATTATTGGTCTCTCTTCTTCGATATGGCCAAAGTACTTTGCAACAGTAAATAGGAGGTATATCAATATTGACAATATCATTTTAATCACTTATCTTTCACAGTTGACCTCGACAGTTTGTATCCATTATGATTGAGTCTTAGACTAAAACCTGCTTCAATAAACAAGCTATTTGTTACAAAAAGATTTTTGAGATTGGACTCCGATAACCGCGTTCAAACAAACATACTACATATATATTATTTGAGTAGATAATACGGTATTTGTTATGTAACGAACGTGTATAAGTTGCGAAATATTATTATGTTGGCAAATTATGTGAACGTATGTAGTTAAAGGAAAACATAGTATCACGTATCTAGTGATAGGAGAGGGGACGCTAACTGTTAATAGACCTGTCGCTTGCTCGGAAGAATACTGTATTATGTCAAAATTAATACAAAAATAGTAACAAGTGGTACCCTTCATAGAAAAGGTATAAATAACTTTAAAAAATAATATAAATGAGTGTCTTTATGATAAATGATAGAGTATAGACTAATCCATGCTATAATAAAAAAAATATTGTTTATAATATAAAAATATCACAATATTTGTAATTAAAAGCTTTAATCGCTTCTGAAAAGTATAGTTTTTGAGTAGTATATATCTACGAGTACTATGAACGTATAAAACATATTATCTTTGAAGTATAATTAATGGGAGTAATCTCAAGTAGACAAGAGCACTGCAAGAAAAGGAAAATTCAAAATAAATCCTATACCAACCCATCTGGGCAGCGTGGTATAGTAGGCTAAATTCCCTCGACATTCTTTGGAGGAGAACCTTGCCCAGCAGTGGGAATGAATGATGGAGTGTATTTCAATATCATTTTACTTGCAAACTATCACACGAAATATTTAATATTGTGCAAAGTTTTGATTATTCGCAAACAATTGAATAGATTAGATAGGTTAGCTAAAAGCAATACCGAATCTGGAGAACATAATGATCTATGGTTAGTCGTGATCAATTACTGAGGCGGCAGTTATAATATCTAACACCCTGTAGATAGCAATTGAAATATGTAGTATACATAAATGAATAGATAGTTATTTTACATATCTATTCATTTCAATTAGATCATTCATCTAGTTCTACTAATTTATTTATTATAATAATAATGTTTTGACATTCACACACAGCGCCATCTAGTCTCAAACTCAAAGTTAATGCTTGTAATATGGATACTAGACAACTTACATAATACTTAAATAACTTTTTTTTTGTAAATACATACAATATATATTATAGATACATTACACCCAAAAACAGAACAAATAATTGTGCTTATCACACAAAGATTTGTCCTGTGTGGGAATCGAACCCACGACCTCTGTCTCAGCAGGGTTACTAACCACTGCACCACGGAGGCTTTAAATGATGGCTACCTAGTGCAAATTTGTAAGCCGACTATTAGTACACAATGCAGACAGACATTGAAAATTGTGAATTGAGTTTGGTGACTATGAAATAATATTATTTTTTAAACTTTCTTTCAGCTATAAAGTACAGTCAGACACAAAAAATAATGTTACAAACAAAACCGCTTTGATCGACATCTAGTAGGCGTAACAGAATATATAAAAGCTTTGTCACTTCAATAAATTGACGGCCACAGATTCAATATGTCGTAACACATATTTAATTGAGCAATCGCAGTAATCTTCATCTTTTGTTAAGAAATGTTGTTCATAAATATTCAATATTATTTATCGATTTCTGATTACCTACTCGTAAGAAATAATTTGTATATGGGAACAACTTACTGTACTATGAACTAGTATTTATATCTATACTAATACTATAAAGCTAAAGAGTTTGTTTGTTTCAACGTTAGAATCTCAGGAACTACTGATCCGATTTGAAAAAATATTTTAGTTTCAGATAGCCCATTTATCGAGGAAGGTTATAGGCTATATAACATCACGCTAAGGCCAATAGGAGCTTAGCAGTGGCCGAACAAAAGCGACTGGAGCGAAGCTCTGCGTGACTTCTAGTTTATAATAAATTTATCATTCGTAATCCTGGTATTTTATATTCTCTTTCTGAAATAATACTAACTTCCTAACATTATTAATTTAAATACAATTTTTCGTGAAAACATGATTTTCTATATTTGGACGGCTGCCGCGCTGTGAACGTGGCTATGTATGATTGATCTAATTAAGAGTGTTTATACTTATGAACAACAACGTCATAATTTAGTGTCATATTGGTTTTAATTTCATATCGGAACTACATTTTAAAAATACGTTTATTATGTTTTTTTTTAAAGTGAAAAGTGTGTTTCCAGTTCTATTTATATGAAAATAGCACATTGCACATGAAAATATTTCATGGTATAATATAATATTACTGTAAGCATTACGGATACTTACTTTTTAATAAGAACATATTTTTAAAATAAATATAGTTTCGATATAATAAAAATTGAAAACCACGAAATATGACACTAAATTGCGACGTTGCCATTCATAAGTATAAACCCTCTTAATAACAAAATATTTACAAATCTAAACAATATAATTGTATGAATCAAGGTTAGCTATAAAACATTCTAAATTTGAAAGCTCATGCACTTGTATTTAGCAATGGCAACTATTGTTTTTCGATGACTGCTTTAAAATAAACACTCACTCGTTCTCGTTATGCCTTAACTTATTTTTCAGCTTCCAATCGTCGTCAGCAAAGTCCCACTGCTGGGCTCGGGTCTCCTCTCCTTTAACTAGAGAGCTGAGAGGGTTTTGGCCATAATCCACTCACACTGGCCTAATGCGGGTTGGTGGATCTGATATACTCATAGAATTTCTTCTAGGGTATGTGGGTTTGCTCACGATGTTTTCTTTCACCGTTAGCAGAAGGTAAGTCACTTGAATAGTGCATTAAATTCCACAAAGTGGAATCCACATTGGTACTGCCGGTTGGGATCGAACTCGGACCGCGTGATTTGCACGCCGCGCCGGTCTCTTATCCATTCAGCCATGCGCTGCTTTCAATATTTTATTTTATTTATAGATTCGTCAATTTAAAACAATTCTTCGTAATTATAATAGATAACACTTGCCATAAAGAACAATAGACGATTGTTAAATCTTACAAACGCAAAATGAAAACAGCCCACGTCTTTACAAAAAAACAAGTAAGTTTACTTTATTCATCACCGCATACATTACACAAAAACGAAACTGATTATAATAATAGCTTTATAATATACACTGTGGGATCATTTTTCATCACGCAAAACAATGGGATTGTGGTCAAGAGGTCAAACCGCTTGTAGGGCTACCAAAATCGAATCAGCATTTAATGTATAGTGTCAAATCTTCATATTACAAAGCAGGTATAAACCTGAGTTAGGCCATCTTATGCATACGGTTTTTATATTATCATTATGAAAAAGTATACTTTTACATACTTATAATATATGTTCTCTTCGGTGTGATTAAACAGTAACCCTTTAGTAAAATCGATATCAAAAGCTCATTTTGACTTATCATATTGGTCGAAAATTGTTAAAAAGAAATTATAATTTAAGTAGTTTAAATTTCTCAAAGAAACTGTCAAATTAATATGCATTTTAAATAGTCTTGACTAAAATCTAAGAAATTAGCCGAAACTAGAAAAATCTTGCTTTAAGATAGCCTCCCAGAACAAAAGACGTGGATACAAGTAATACTCATAGTATTATACTAATATTCATTGAGAAATTCTTTATCAGTATTCCAATTCATCATTATCTTTGTGTGAGTATAGCCTTTTACTTATGGTAGTGTTTAGGCTATCAAACATCCCGCCGAGACTCATACGAATGAAGCTGATGTAACAACTGTTAATGCTTCAACTGTAGCTGTTGATGCTTCTGAAACTATTGAACACATCTATATATAATGCTTTACGTACTTAGAACATTAACAAGTAATTTAAAGTTGTTAAAGTAATCTTATCTCGGAGCTAATTAACAATTTTTTTTTAGCTTTGTTAACTCAAAGCACAATTAAAATAGTTATCGACTTAGGTAAGTGGGTAGCACTATTCATGTTTTCGTTGGGATAAAATGTTTTTTTTTTGAACCGATTGAAAATCGTATTTCTTAATTCAATAATATGCGAAAAATATTTTTGTCGTCTATAATTTTATATACTGTAATTCAAGAGTTTTTATAGGAATAAAAATAATAAGACAAGCCATGGAGAGAATATTTTTCAGGAACTCGAAAAGAAAAAAAAGAAAGAAAGATCTTTAGAAGGTTGTATAATTTTGAGTCGACGACACACAATACACCGATAACCATAAAATAGTGGGAAGACTTCTGGGCGACTTGATAAATTAAAAAAAAAACACCAGAGTCTGCCTTAAGCCCATTCAATAGGAATAAGACAATATATGAGGCCACTTATAAGTAAAGTACATAAAATACACCCGTCTCTGTGGGCAGGTCTTATATGGGAGCGACACCAAATTACTAAACTTAAAATAATAATCCTGAGTTCCTGACAACCCTAGTGAGTTTCATGTAAAATTTCGCTTTCGTCCGTAGGAATAGAACAGAAACGTACTATTACGTACTACTTGTACGCAAAAAGTGTCTGTAACTATAGTTTGTAATCTTTTTAATTCGCCCTTGTTCATCTAATAGATAAAACGTGTAACTATAGGCTGATGTAAGTGAAAGAGCCAACTGTTGTGTTTTAAGGCTTCTGAAGGAATTTGATACCGTTTGACCTAGGTTACTTAAAAAGTAATGGGCATCTGTTATATAAAAGGCAAGCCTAAATATTAGATACTTATTTTGTTAAATGAATATGTAGTCGCAGACGTCATAATAGATCTTATTAAAATAAATGTAATTTGATTTTATTTGTTCACTTTATTTTATAAAAAATACTAGGTACCGTAATAGGCTGAAGTTGTAGGTATCCCCACATCAACACTATCATCATCATCATTTCAGCCGTTGTTGGCGTCTCCTGCTGGTGATGGTTATATCACAAAATTTTTGCATAGGCATTGTTATTGATAGAAGCTCATATAAGTATAATACTGAACAACACTTGTTCTGAATTTTGTGGACTTTATTTAATAAAATCCCACGTGATATAATGAGAGCAGAATTAACAAAAACCCGGGATATAGAAAATTTAGGTACCTAAATAGACATTTTTAAATTTTTAGGATAGTTCAATTTTTTTTCTAGAATATCTATGTAAGCTTCATTATGTAGATAAATCACATACACAACTCACGTCTCCAAATTGATTTTTATAATTAAGCTGATGTTATTAAAACACACAACGACTTAACAACGAAAGCCAATTAATAATTTTATTCCAAACAGACTTATTTAATATTCAAACCGTTGACGATACCTCAAAGTTCCCAACTGTTTTATATCTAACCCTTTAAGTTTACGCATACGTGTTGGACCGCCTACGGAAGACAGGTGCATTAGCTTCCTTTATTTATAACTATAAAGTTATAAGTACACAGGTTAGCTGTAATAGCCACCTGCTGCAATACTGGTAAAGCGGTAATATTTTTATAATAATAATAATATTCTACCACATTCACACAGCGCCATCTAGTCCCAAAGTAAGCAATTATATTTGCTTGTGTTATGGGTACTAAACAACTGATATACTACTTATTTTTTTACATATTAAAGATAAATTACATCCAGACACAGAACAAACCTTTATGCTCATTACACAAAGATTTTTTCTGGAGGGAGATTGAGCCCACGGCCTCCGGCTTAGCAGTCAGAGTCACTAACCACTAGACCAACAGGCCAGTTATATATTATGGAAGATAAATAGGATAAATATTGTTTTATTATCAAGTAATCTATACTAATATTATTAATTGAAGTGTTTGTTTGTTTGTTTGTCGCGCTAATCTCGAGAATTACTCATTCGATTTGAAAACTTATTTTAGTCTTGGATGGTCAGAGAGAGAGCCCTTTTTACTGCTATGCATAAGGTCTACATTATTTCGATTCCTACATTACGTCAAGTATTTGTATGGTTCTCACATAGTTGTTATGAATCTGGGTCTCTCTATCCGTGAGTGAGGTCACCCACCGGCTCTGTCTGAAAACCAGCGCTATAACATTTATGTTGTAGCATTATGCAGAGACAGGGTCGTTTTTCGGACTCACAAAGGTCATAAAGTTTATGTTTGTGCTGTACTATGTAAATTGAGTCTGAAAATTAATCGATTTGCTTTCTTTTTTTCTATCTACATTAATAGGTCGGTCTTTCTTCTTCTAGCATTGAAGTAATAAATAATTACTTTATGAATAAAATATTTATATCGATGTCAGTCAATGATTTGTCAAAAAAAATTCGATCTTAAGATCAAGTTGCGTCTTCCAACTCTAAAAACCTTTCATAATCAATTGCAAAGATTAATCATTTAATTGAGCAAAAAATAAAAACAAAATAAGAAAGGTTAAACGTCCGTCAGTTCAGATGATGGTTCATTTGTTAATCCATCATGACGGATGAACGGAAACGAAAGTTTTTTGCGAAGGATTTAAAGTAAACGATAGATCATAGAAGAAGAATCTTGTTATCTTGCTACTATTATAAATGCGAAAGTTAGAAAAGACAGCTGTTTGTAACTCTTTCATGCAAAATGTGGAATTGAACCCATATCGTCATTTACACAGGTGCACCTGTGTACCAAGGGTCAACTAGATGGGCCGCCAGCTCGTCTGCGACTTCAGGTAGTAAAAACTATAAAAAAAAACACTGCAATAACTACGGAGTCATCAGAATAATTTAATTATTACGATCTGTCCTTATCATTAGTATACCATAAACCATTATTCTAAACCAAAAGTTTCCAATATTTAACTGAGACTATTTCCGTCACACACCGCAATGACAAGTAACACAATAAAACCCGGTGCTACCCATTCCTCTTACATTATAGACGTATACCACAATGTGGTCACAGGTTTCCTGGTTCCCATACATTTAAAGGTTTATCGTAAGCTGTTGCTCAAGGATTGTAAAATCGACAGCTGCTCGTTTAAAGCTAATCAAAGCGATACCACCAAAGACTTGAGTGTAATTATCTGAGAATATGCGCACTTTCCTATGGAATTAATTTAGTTTGTTTATAACAAGTTTAATAAAGTAAATAGCCGTAAAGTCACGTTAAGTATTTGATCTTACATACTTAAGAGCATGAAACAAATGTAAGGCTACCCGTCACAACTTTAAGGGCAGACTACATTGGAAATGAATCAGCAAAAAAATCAAACTTTGTTCAAGATTTGAACTTTATGAATACACTCCGCAACAACGCAAGCTAATCGAGCATAACTTCGTTTCGCAGCGTCCCGGTATGAACTATTGTATATGTATATGTTGTTGTTGTTCAACTATTAACAACAGACAATCATAAATTTATCATATTACGAGTAGAAGTTAGCATAATAATAAGAAATTCTTTAGTCATGGGCTAGCCACGGTGAACGGAGTTATCTAAATTGATGGCAAATACAGTTTAGTTAGTAAATTGTTGGCATAATTACAATATTACTACAGAATAATCGGGTTATTATTTGTTGATCGACGTAGGTGGGCGGTGAACTAATGAATCGATTTCGCTAAGCGATTGCATTCGAATTACATTATAGATATAATATTATTACTTGTATTGAAATATATCGACTTTGATATAATATTAGCGTTTCTAATGGTTTGTAACTAGGGTACATAATATTGGAGTGATAGTTCTAAAATGGCCATAAATTGTAAAGCCTATTTAAGCAAACAAATTATGTGCGTGGTAATTTTTACCAATACATAGAAGGATATTATACCTACATAGGTATAATATCCTTCTATCTATTGGTAATAATTACAGCTAATAACAGCTTTATACTATGTAAAGATTAGAATACATCTATACTAAGTATTTATACTTAAATATTTATATTAAGATAATTGGTGGCAATTTAAAATATTAAGTAAAAACGATATATTATATCAACTTTTATAACTTAGTCAATGTAAAATTCTAAGCTTTTTATCTATTTATAACATCTCTTGCCTCAAGCCATCAAAGCGTTTGATGAATTATATGCTTCCACTCCTCTTTCGGTCCTGATATAGTCATCAGACAATAGGTGGTCGATAATAAAATATTCTAACACTTTTAAATTATAGATAGGTAGGCGAGAAGTGAGAACACATATTATATTTCTTGTTATGCCTACATTCAAAACTCGTATTAGTAAACACAGAGAAGTCAGTATGCATTTCCCGTTTCCACCGAATACTTTTTTTTTTATTTATTAGGCTCACATTATACATTACAAGCAAAACAAAAATGTATAACTCCAATAATAGAATATTTGAACTAGCTTGGAACGTCAATTTTGTGTGCTCAACAAACATAGTTTTCGTGATTATGTTAATACACTTACTAGTAATTAGGTAAACTAGGAATATTATATAATATTACACTACATTCATCCCATTACATACGGTGAAAACTGAAGTTAAGATGGAGAATGTTATATAAATTTATTTTTTTGTATATACTTTAACAGCTACTATGGAAGCACTAAAACTGCGTTCATACTAAAATATCAATGTCCAAAATCTTTCGAGTTATACGTTTAAAAATGCGGTATCTGTAGATGTGTGTATGGTGTGTGTTTGTATAGGTAGGTATATAAACAAAAACTTACGCAGAAATTATGAATCTGGTGTGTTCGCATTACTTAAACCATGCTCCCGTCTCGTGCACCTGTAAGAACGAAAACAATAATTATATTATTTATATTCAGTAAATATCTTCACAAAAATATCACAAATCATTTTCATTTTAAAGGACCACAATGTCCCATACAAAATTAAGTAGATACCTACATGGAATTATAACATTATTTTTTTATTTATAAAACTTTATACACACATATACAATGACGGAATTAACGCCTAATATTTTTTAGTTGGTGACAATGCCCACCGCGATATGTAACTGAAAGTCAACGTTCGATAAGCCCATCGCTTCCTCTAAATACTATCCAATCAGCAGTGAATCGCCAGAACATTGCATCAAACCCCGGGGTCAGCTCCCAACATTGTTCGATCACAATAGCAATTGTGAGAAAGAATCGCCAGCGGAACAATAGAATCCAGTCAGCAATTAGCAATGCCAATTAAATATTTGTTTAGGTAATGTTTATTTGATCGGGTGAGTTAAACAAACGTAATTGGAAGCGCTTGATCGGATTAAGGAGAATTTATTTTGGTTCGATGTGCTAATGACAAATGAGTAATCATGATTTTAGTCATTCAAGTGGATCAAGCCTCCATGGTTTAGTGGTTAGTGGCCCTGTTTAAACAGAGGTCGTGGGTTCGATTCCCACCCAGGACAAATCTTTGTGTGATGATCACACTTATTTGTTCTGTTTCTGTGTGTAATGTCTCTATCATCTATTATATGTATGTATTTACAAAACAAGTAAATAATTAAAATATATAATATACCATATTACACGAAACACGCAGAAAACTAATCAAAAACTACACGACTAAACAAAATAAAGTAAGTCAAAAAGTAAATGTAATGTAACCACCCTTGCATAAGTGATGTCAATGTTTCTGAGTATTGCGTGGGCGCAATGTAGGTGTGGGAACCGGTACCACGTGACTCACTTGTTGGACAATAAGTTTGGTAGTCCGACGTTTACGTCAGGAAGTTAATATTGGATCGATTTGTCCTGAAGCTATTGGTAATATTGTGGTAGCTGGACAATAGCTTTGGGTAAGATGAATGCAAACCTGTCTTACCTACTGTTAAATGTAGGCAAGGACGATTTGCGACAAATTTGTCTTAATACTAGTGCTATCTGCAAAGTCGAAGAACTCTAATATGTATTTGCGAATTTTACGCAATTATTAATTCTTTTTATCAATGTAATTGCAAACACATGTTATCGAAAACCGCACCCAGAGATGCTAAGTTTAAATGCGACTTCCACAAAACATTTGTACTTTCATGGTGGAAAAGATGGTACAACAAAACTTCCTATATTATATTATTATATTAAACTAAACGATACAACTGAGATCTAGTTGCTGACGAAATAAAGCACTTTAATGCTTAGAATTTTACGTTTTATATTGGAAGCAGCATTAAGTAGCGTATATTGAGAAAGATTAGAGGCATTTTACTAAATTACTGGCATGTGTAGTAATGTGACACACTGAACTAAAATTTAACGTTAATTTTACATCAATTTATCATAAAATCCGGAATTCGATTCTTTTTTATTGATATAAATGCTCAATTTACATTTAAAAGCACACTATTAGCGCCTAGAATGTAATAATCACCAATTAGATGATTTTATTACATCTCCCAGATAATTGATTAACGACGTCTATGATTTAAATCGAGCAATGGTTTCCGTGTTGCATCTCGTCACTATAAACTAGCTATAACAGGCTCAACCAGGAATCAAACCTGTTGATATATCGTGAACACATCGACAGGAAACGGTTGAATTGTAACGTGTATCGTTACGGCCTTTTTCCTTATCGAGTAGCCATAACTTCGGACTGCAGTAACATGATTTAGTGATACTATCATACACTGAGAAATGTATAGCTTTAAAATGAATTGTACGTGAGAAAAAACACACAAGTAGCAAGATTTACTCGTACAATTTACTACGATTATCCCTCAATAACAATTTCAATTTGCTGACCGTATCTTCTTTCGAATTAATTCAATTATTTTCAAAGAAAATTGCTTTTACGTGTTAGCCAAAACAATAGTAATTGAACACACTAAACACATACCTAGTTACCCACTTACAGAAAGACCACCCGTGGAATCGCAACAATTGGATCGATCTTTTGTAATCGATGTAACTGTATACAAAATCGATTTATGTACATCGAGTGTTCAACTGAGATGTAGGGGACGTGCAAGACAGAACAAAAAAAGCATAATAAAGTTTCTTTTCGGCTTTCGCTGCGCGTGGGTTGATGGGAGTGACTCGGAACGAAATCATTCAAACAAACACGAACAGGTTGAATAAATAAGCGTAGAATATAATAGGAATTGTGATCACAAAACAAGATTTATTTGTGCCACACGGATACCTGGTAACAATGTATTTAGTGAGATTATTGAGATCTTTGTATTGGTCACCGCTATCTACGACAATTCCAAATAAATAACTTCATAAGATTAATGTCTTTATTCATAAAGGAAACGGCTATATAATAATACTTTATGGCATTGATAACGATCGCGCTTGACGCAATTTTCCGTATCTACTTTGACCCTACGATCTACGATTCGAACAGCAACAATCTTTGCCCGACTTAGTCAAGTGAAAATAACGACTTGTAGAAATGATTTTTTTCTTATTTACATCTTCCATACTGAAGTTTAATACGTTTTAAAACAATAACAGATTACGCCTAAAGTCTCACAACAAATATTATTGGATCTTACCCGAACAAGTAATGAGGATATCGCTGTAAAATATGAAAATCTAGATATGGTCGGTGTCTTTTTCAGTCTTTGAAAACGTTCAATGTCAAATGTTGAGGTCGAATGTCTCTGTATATATATTTATATATAAACATAGTACCTAACATACTGAGATTCAAAATATATTTTGTGTTAATTCGAGACACAGTCTATCTGTGTGCCAATTTTCATCAAATCCATTCAGTAGTTTATGTAAAAGAGTAACATTAAAAAATCTATCCATCTTCACAAACTTTCGCATTTGTAATACTAGTACAAAAAAAAATTTCTACGCGGGTTTTGGTATGCTCAAAAGTGATAGTAAATTTAATTCCCATTTCCCATGCGTACTCTTAACCTAAAAGCTTTTTCCCATAACTAGATTTAAAATATTTTAACACACACGTTATTACGTATGAAATCTAATGAGACTAAGCAACGGTTATGTTATTCTCATCATTGTTTCAAGTCTATTGTCATGTTGCCAAATGACCCACTTAGGATACAACACAGCCTAAACAAAGGGGCTAATTCCGAATTCACTATTCATGTTTTTTTGGGTTATATACCTCTACGTACCGACTTGGTTACTGACAACAGTGAGTTCTAAAAAAAATATTGCTTAACTGTGCACTTTTAGTTGTCTAACAAACTTTGCGTTGGTAATTAGATAGATATATTGAATAAATTTTGCCATTATACACAAAATAATAATAATAAATCATAATTGTGTCAAGAATCTCAATAGAAATACGAGCCGTGTAAAGAAAAATATGAAATCTAAAAAAATATGACGGAAATATGACACTAAGAATATGAAAACGGAAGAACCTCAATATCTTAACCTAACCTGTGGATGGAACCCAAGGTTAGAAAACAACTTAATCTGGAAACGATCTAAGAAATCAATGAATAATGATTATAGCAAGAAAAGTGTTAATGATTCTTGAAGAGGTTGTGAAGTGTAAAAATGTAAATGACCATATAATGAGACCACCCGGTAAAAACTTCAAACATTAATTTCCTTCCAAACAAAATACGAATAAACATAAAAACAAACAAAAATCAAAATTATTACTATATTTTTTATCATGAATATCTATTTCATGGTATTAAAGGCTAGTAACCTCTGCCGCAACTGTATCTTTTTTTTAAGAGTAAAAAGTCTTAAAACATTCGTATTTCAAATCTTAAACTCCGTACGGCATGACTAATATATCGATTCCTAAGTTCAATCATAGAGTATCTTTGTTTACTACCGTAAAATAGAGTAACTGTAAATTTAGACATAAACAATATTTTAGATTTAAAAAATGCCTCAAAATCTACCTTGGTCAGGCAGCGGGAGTGTACAATTTCTTGGGTTCGATCTCCGTTTCGGGCAACAAGTTATAGGGTTATTCTCTGAAAGTCTAAATGATATTGTGCCCAGTAATTGGCAATTGACTAACCCTCATGCATTTTAGGATAGGATCTAACATAACTGGCGAATTGCGATAATCCTGTGATCGGTTTAGGTGTGCCCACTGCTGGATATAGGCCCTACCTAATTTCCGCCACTGTAAGCGATTTTGTGCCGCTTGCCACCAAAGGCCACCTTTACTAGGTCGTCGGTCCATCTAACGGGGGAGCGCCCCACGCTGGGGTTTCCAATACGTGGCCGCCACTCGAGGACCTTTTTGCCCATCGGCCATCAGTTCTGCGAGCTATGCTTATAGGGCCTGCTCACTGGCACTTTAGCGATGCGATTCGGAGAGCAGCGTCGGCAACTTTAGTTATCCTGCGGATCTCTTCTTATCTGATTCGATCACGAATTGATAAAATGTGATGAAAAAGAATTCTCGATAAACAAGTAACTATGTCGTTTCACGTCTAAAACTGTAATATTTACTAAACGAGTATCTATTTCATTAAAAGTGTCGGCCATTATGAAAGTCAATTAACCAGTACAAAAGAAAGAAATGGAAACTGGAACAAGTCACTAGTTAAGTATAAACAAAGAAGATGAAGAAAGTAAAAAGTTCTTTTTATTAGAGTGGTTCAAAGATTTTCACTAGACAAGTACCTTGTAAAAATATGTAAATATTACAAATAGTAAATAATTGAAAAGGATATTCATGAGAAGATGTGAGTACTCTATTAGAAAAGCAAGTACCCATCGTATAGCAAGAAGGTACACCTTACAGCCTTGATACAGTTACAAATGGAACTAATACCTATTTTATAATAGGTACAATACGCGTGATCTAAGTAGGCCGGTCTGAATTGTCGCGAATGGATACGCAGAAGTTGTTTTTTTGACAGGACATGCGCAAATGTTTCGCAGCGGAACTTCTTTAAAGCTCCTGTTGATACTATGATCAAATGGCTCATCAAATTAAATATCTATTATTTTCTTATAGCCGTTTGAAATGAAGAAAATGGTGTGAAAATATTTTATAGTTCATAATAGCGGAATAGGCATCAATATTCTTATATTTATATTGAAATCAAAAGAGTCAAGAGGACCAGTTAACGGTACAGAATGAGTCCCGCGTACCATTCAAAATATTGATTTTAAATGCTCAGGAATGTGTGTATTTGTTTTTCTATACAATCGAAATCTTTTATTCATATTTAACTTTTCTACTCCGGCGCAGTGTTGTATACAAATATTCGGTTCGATTGATTTTTGTGGCTTTTGTTAACAAAAGCCACAAAAATCAAAGCTTAAGCTTTAGGATAAGCATTATCTCACATACACAGCTCATCTTAATCGTGTCATTTCCAATTCCATCTATTTTATTCATTTTATTTGTTGGTTGGTGGTTTTCTTACACAGGATATCATAAGACCAAGTGAACAAATATACACTATACATCCCTCTTCTTTTGAGAAGAGACACAGGTTGCTTCTCATCAACATCACCCAACCGTCTAGATCCATTTCGGTAGGTTGGTGAGGTCTATGATAATGATGACTTTACTGTCAATGGTGGCAGACAACCAAGCAATCAAGCTTGGTTCATCAGCGATGCTATAGACACCGTAAAATCGCTATAAAATTTAAAACCTGTACTGGCAGCTGCAGAGACAAAGTGCCCCCTAATGCCAACATAACATTAATATCACAACGGGGCAGGGCGATGTATCGACAGTTTTACGATACGTACTTACGACCTGATTGCTAAGACACGATTCAATTTAGCACTTCGATAGTAAAACTACGAACTCGTAAAACAATATATCGTTTACTACTAAATACAGCTTGTCTGATACACTTACTTGTCTGTTTCTAAATGGGTGTAGTTCAGTTATCAGTTCGATAACAATGTTCAAATGCAAAAGCTACTAATCAAACGACATTTTGAACGAAAGTTCAAAACAACACGGAATGTCTCAGCCGCGTGCCGTATCAAACTAAAAAAACTTAAACAGTTGGTATGAACCCATTAATATCTATCGTAACGTCACAGAGGAAGACCGATGAGAGCTGACAAATTCTATAAGAAACATATTTTGTCTAAAACAGCACGTTCCATATCTGGAGATATAAAATGATGGTAGGGATTAATATATTAAGGCCAAGTATAAACTTGGATAAAACAAAGGCTATATTTTCTTATAGAATTATAAGCCAATTTCTTCTATTCCAGTGATAAAATCTCAAGTGTTTTAAAGCAAGTGGCGTTTTTAGCCCGAAATTGAAAAATTGGTAAGCAACATTTATTTTCGTTGAAAAAACGAAACAAATGTACGGAAACCGATTAATTTAAACTAAAGGGTTGATCTTTTATACGATAACGTTTCAAAATACCGTCAAATCATACTTGTACATATTAGAACAATAAAAAAGTAAAGCTGGCAAAATGAATACTGTATGTGGCCAATTGACATTTCCTTCAAATGGAATTTTATCGGGCCATTCTCTTGTCCTTTAGTTGGTCTTACAAGGCTCGCAGTTTTTTAACAAGCACAGACAATACTGTGACACACAGGCGGTTAAAGACAAACAACGTAACCGGTATTTGTAGATTTTACTCAAGTAAACGAGATTTTACTCAAGTAAACGAGATTTTACTCAAGTAAACGAGATTTTACTCAAGTAAACGAGATTTTACTCAAGTAAAATCTACTAATACTATGTAAATAGTATTTTTTCTAGAACTATTTCCAGATATATTAATAGATAAGTGATTAAATAATACAAAAGGTCAAGCCATCGCATCGATCGGAAAAGGTTATTAGAGCTTGTCTTCATTAGATAAACACCTAAAAAATGAATATACAATAATACACGTATTTATTTAATCTTGAATTAAATACAATGCAGTATTATATCTTGAATTAATATAAAAATATTAAAAATGTACACCATGGCGGCTTGATACATAGGTGAAACCGCACAGGCTTACAAAATCTTATTGTATCTGTGTAGTATATTCTGACACGTTTGAAGCTTTTTCAATAATTGTCGGTTAGTTAATTGACTGGTCTCGGTGCCTCTATGTCATACGTCGTTAAAAAGCATGTAACAGCATCCAGTTTGAATTGCGTAAAGCTAGGAGATAAATATAAAAAATACAGAATAAACTGATCGAACCACTCTCTTCTTAGTCGTCATAACTGGTATTGTAACACCCAGTCTTGATATCAAATACTTGTTGTGTGTGTGTGAGTGACGCAGCGACTTT
This sequence comes from Laspeyria flexula, assembly GCA_905147015.1. Taxonomy (NCBI): domain Eukaryota; kingdom Metazoa; phylum Arthropoda; class Insecta; order Lepidoptera; family Erebidae; genus Laspeyria; species Laspeyria flexula. The sequence continues at coordinate 11,495,615 of LR989960.1, read as the reverse complement.
TTAATTACAACGACTTTTTAATTTTCATTCCCAGGGGAATAATGCGAAGCCGATAAGATTTCATTCACATATTTAAATACTAAAGTTTCAGTGGAAAAGTCAAGGAAGCTTTTTTAACGGATACAGTTTTTACGAAAGCAATATTATTAGATACCTACAGGAAAATATACTAAGAAGTTAAAATGCTTTCTAAGATTGTAAACTAGGATAAACACAATACAATGGAAAGTGCTAGAAAAGGATGATTAGAAAAAAAAAAAACTGTTTTTATCGGACGATGATTTGGGCTCGCACCATCCCGTAGGTAACAACAAACCAGAATACTCACTAAAATCCCCTATGTACCGTTACATCGCCCGAAAGCTAACCCATCTGGCCAGCGTAAACCAGAATAGTAAACTATCCTCCTCTTAATATATTTTTAATTGAATAAGTATTGAGTACTTTCAAGACATACGTAAATGCCAAACTTTACAAATGGAAGCTGCTTATATATATTATATATTTAAAAGACCTAAATTATAGATCTAAATGACCTATGATGATGACGACTTTGAAGACAGTCTACGTCCTTCTAAGTTCATACCCATTATATTGAAAGTTCTTACTCGTTATCTACACTTGCTAAGTATCAAGCACTTATCAACTAATAGTGTTTTCATGTACTAGTTATGTGATAGTAATAAAAACAGTCATTGCAGAAAGAGGGGAAGGTTTATTCAGTCCACATGCTGAGACAATATAGACAAGCTTTTAGCGATATTGGAACAATATGTGCCTTACTTGTATGAAGTGACAATCTATTTTATAGGACCTGCCATTTCCTTATGATAATACCATACCCATAATATTTCAGTGAAGTATTCATACCTCTATCAAAAGAGCTGAATGTTTAGAATTTAGAACATAATCCACACAAGCTGACCCAAGTGGATGAGACATACTCTTAGACTTGCAAATAGTACACACGAATTTATAAGTGAAATTCACCTATTAATTAACCTGTTTCAGACCTAATGTTTTGTATCATATGGCTTTCTCGACTTCCACCGCTGCCTATTTATTGGCTAGAATCATAATAGTCTTATGAAAGGGAAATTATTTTCGTTGACAAAAATTATTTTAAAAGCAATTTTTGACTTTACCTTGGTAAAGTCAAACTTTAGTGGGTATGATTTTCTATAGAATTCTAGAAACGCCATAATTTACAACCAAAGGGTTAAACCATTCTCAAGAATCGATGAAATAACTTCGCAATAGATAAAATAAATAAGCAACAGTAATAAATAACACAATAAATAGCTGTTCCACAAGATTCATGTTATAAAGGCTTCGCGGGTAAAATGTGAATCTCTCACCGAGATGCTTCGCATTGACATTTGAGACCGAAGGTATTTGCGAGAATAGGAACACCATTATTTAAGTACAAACTTAGTAAAATCGCATTTGATTTGGTCGATTTTGATATCGTTCTCAAATAATTTGGAAATGACAGCAAGGATATTTGTTTTAAAAAAACCCTCAGTTCTCTAGTTAGAGGAGAGGAGACCCGAGCCCAGCAGTGGGACTTAATGGGTTGAAGATGATGATATTTATTTTCAAACATTTCAAAGGGAAATCGAGCACCCAAGTATCAAGATTGCAAGTAGGCTCTCAAGCTCCATAGTATTTGATCCATTATCAAAAAATATAATACCGGCACCTAACATTAAAATCTTTATCTCAATAATATATCCGCCGTATGGCGAGACGAAATAATGTGACCGTTTTGTACATACAAATAAACCCTCCGAAGAATATCTCTTCTATGGTAAAAATCGTACGAAAATCTATTTGCTTTGGGCAGCTCATTGAATGAGTGCAGCAAAATGACTGCCAGCAGAGAGGCGGAGAAATTGTGAGGTGTATCATTTGCCTCAAGTAACTACTACATGATGTTTACGACACTCTGGCAAGAGCTAACGACAAAGAAGGTTATGTGCATATTATAGATCAGGAACTATTAAATGATACTTCTTCAACTTTGCAACTATTAAAGTACTAGGAAATAGCCGCAATTATTATTATACAAAGTAATGCATAAGTGCACATATTATCATAAAATTACGTGTAATATAGTTATAGTAGTGACTATGACACTACATTAGCACGTTTATGATTAGAGGAAGCTGTAATGCAACTCTAAGCTCCATAAGTGCGATTGCATAATTATATTGCATATTAAGGGCTATAATCGCATGCTATTCAAGCGGAGTGCAGGGAAGTATAATGTATATGACTTCTCGGTGGATTAACTAGTAAGCACAACTCAGTTCTATCTACATATACGATTCATCGAAATCAGAAATTAAAGATTATTTTTTTTATGTAAACACCATAGAAAGGTGTATTTTGTTTTTGGAGGTAGTCAGCGCCTGTACTAGTCTTAACAGAAGACAAAGCCTACATAAATGACTGCCTATAGACAAACAAGGTTCCGATAAATTGCAATTATAGAAACAAAAACAACAATTACAAACAATTAAGTCTCATCAGCGACCAAAAGCATGGCAAATAACAACTATCTATAAAAGTTCAAGCTACCAGTCAAGGTCTTGATGATGCCGTTATCGGAACAACGTCGTCACGAGAAGAGAGGTGCTTTTTGCACCTATATACCTAAGTTAAGGCATGTGTCTACTAGGCGAATATGTTGCGCGATAATGTTACTCCATCCATTTTTATCAACATAATTCAAGTAGATAAATTGGTATAAACCTATATAAGTAGGTACAATGGTACATATTTAAGTTGGTTGTATTAATTATAGCTTACTTTTAATATAACCTTATAAAATTAATCAGATAAAAAAACAATAAAACTAACATAATCACAAAATAATGTGAAAGAAAAATTCTTAACTTCAAGTTTACGACAAATTTTCGGAATTTACTTAATTTTAATAACAACATAATAATAATAGGAATGAAAGCAGATTTAAAAATAGTTCAAGGCACATGGAAAAAAACATTCGGTAGCAAAGCCATATGTTGCGCATCATTGTCACCTAGTGGACATTCAACTTTATATCTACTTCAGATGCACGACGGGTTTCCATTGTAAGGTCGACGTTGATTTAGGGAGTTGGTATTTCTTTAGAAAGCACTATAATTGCTTTCTCTTCGACGTCAATTCACTATGATTGTCATTCGATTAAATCTTTGACTCATGAGAATAGTGGGATTCGTAAGTGTCAAACGGGTACGTCCGTTGATGTATTTGACAATGATTTACTTCTTAAAATGTTAAAGGAGCGAAAGTAAGACTCGGCACCTGTTTGATTTGTTGCGTAGGTAGTCATGTTCACGGCTCAGACGTATGCAAAACTTTTACATTTGCATGGCCATAAGGTCAAGTGTTTTAATAGTATAATACTCAAGGCAATTATGATGAATTCCGTTATGAAAAACGTGAATCAAATTTAATGTAGGTCATTTTCAGACGTCTAAAATAGGTACGTAATTTCTTTCTTCAAATTAACAATTAGTCTTAAAAAATCCAAAAATCTAATAAACAATTCCCACAATTTGAATCTGAATCCAAATTGAAAAAAGCGGTCATTTGTGCGATTGAGTTTTTTTTTAAACACGTACAGATTGTACATTTTATGAAATTGATGTCTGACGAGTTCGTGAGTCTAATTCATTGCCACTATGAAAAATAATTTGAATATAGTTTTTGAAAAAAAAAGAAATCTTTTTACCTATTTTATCATTATCACGAAATAAAAAAAAACACTAACAACACCCATACTCGTTCACAAATGGAAACAAGTCCGTTCTAACTTCTATGTCACGAGCGACGTTTACTTATTATCTTGGAGTAAAGAGTTCCCTGATTGTACAGTCTCGTCTAGACTAGAGTATCCACTCAGTAGTGTAGACTGTAGAGAAAATAAATTGGGAACGGCTAGCAAAATAATTGTGCCCGCCGTATAAGGCAGGCGAAATTGAAAGAAGCCGTAAACGAATTACAGGAGAAGCTCGTTTAAATTATAGTGGACGATATTAATTTTAGCTAAATTTAACGATTGGCAGCATAGAGAGCAATATATTTTCATAATCATATTTACTAGAAGGATTGTGGATATTTCAACATTTATTATTTAACTAGCATCCCTTCTCGTTTTTGTGGGTGTGCCTTTACTTTCGAAGAGGTCTATACAATAAACAAAAGGCAACCGATTCGGTCGAACTATTTATCGGTAATGATATTGAAAACTCGTTAATAAATCTTTGGTAAAAATAACTTAATATTATTATGACTTTTCCTCACATTTCCTTGTAATCATGACCAGTGGAAAAACAAAATCTCTTAAAATAACTGAAAAGTGTAAAAAGCTCTGAAAAGTGAAGCTTTATTACAATATTCATCAGTTTAGATGCCTACAAACTCACTAGCCGTTTAATCTCACATGTTTCAGCATATAAAACATGCATGCTATCCCAAACATCTGAAAACCTAGTCCTAGTCCACCTAGTTAATTTCGATTTTACTAGCCAAATAAAGCAAGCATAGATCGGATAGCCTTTCTTGTATGAAAACAGACGATAATGGGCTTAGATTAAGATCTTTTTCGAATGAAATCGTAAGTAATGGCCAACGACTGGTCGTTTCCATAACGGGCAGTGACGATTATAGTAGATTGGAATATTATATTAATGCAATGATAACATTTACATTGATTATACGGTGTGTAAACGGTGTGGAAGAGAAACTATTAGATGAGCAGTTAAAGTGATAGAAACATTTGATTTTGATATTTAGTTCGGTTTAATTGAATCTTGATTTACCTTTGTAATAAAGATACTTAAACAACATACTTAAGGTTCTTATTCCGTTACTTCTCTTTGTTATTACATAAGGCATTAAACACGCTATCTACTTTGAAACTCATCAGACCAACGACGTCCTCTGCTGGACATTGGTCTCACCTATTATACACCACCACGAACGGTACTGTGCCGCTTGCAACCAATGGCCTGGGATCACCAAGTTTTAATCAATAAGTCCAAATTGTTGTATCCAAGCCACATCAAACTTTGTCTTTATAAGTTATAAGATTGGTGACGTATAATTTATCATCGACGAACGTAATAAATATTGGTACTCTACTAACCTATAAATTGATATAAAAAAATCGATACAAAACTAAAAAAATATAATTAAGATTCGATATTAGACTACATTAACAAATAAGTTTGCCAATCTATTAGATCGATTGACGTCAAACAAAGCAATTGAATTAATTTAAAAAGAAAAAAATTCGGCCAGTTTTGAAATATTTGAATGAATAGATTAACCGGTAAAGGATATCTGTATCACGAAAGAAACCTGATTTCTATGTCCCAACTCAGTTTCTTTTCGACAAAAAAGCTTAGTATCAAGTTAGCCAGTGAGCCAAAACCGTGAGGTCAGTACCAGACGTTTAACTTTTGGCCAGACACGACACGATAATGTCAACGATTGCGAAAGTCACGCGCCATAACCAAATCACACTCATAGCCATGCCGACTATAATCAACCGAATAATTCTATTCGTAACAATTACTCGATGGTGAAATTTGGAAATTCGTGATTTTTTTTTGTTATAATTTCGCTTTTTACAGATACCTACGTATTGAGGTCAAAGTGCGTACGAAAACTGATCAATGGCTCAGTAATACAGCCTTGATCCTCACGTTTTACAATTTGGTAATATTTTGATACGCTTTTGTTATTTTTTTTTTTTTGCTGCGAGACCGTAGATCTAAGAATTAACTAACACTTCAAATTCCTTGCATACAACTAGATACCTATCATCATCATCAGCAGCGACCCATTAATGTCCCACTGCTGGGCTCGGGTCTCCTCTCCTCTAACTAAAGAGCTGAGAGGGTTTAGGCCATAATCCACTCAAGCTGGCCTAGTGCGGGTTAGTGGATCAGACATATTACTCATAGAATTCTTCTAGGGTATGTGGGTTTTTTCAAGATGTTTTCCTTCACCGTTATCAAATGGTAAGTCATACCACATTGGTACTGCTGGTCGGAATCGAACTCAGACCACGTGTTTAGCACGCGCCGGTCTCTTATCCATTCAGCCACCATCGCTCATATATTCTTAGATACTTCTTAGATCTTAAATACTTAGATTCCATTGTGTTATTCCAGACTAGAAACTATATGTTTGCAAAACGTCTTACAGATGCTTTTAGCCACTTCAGCCTATTCATCCATCTCTTCATCGATACTAAATTTTGCATTTATAGTATTAGTAAGTTTCATAGTAGACCTTCAGATTCTCTTTAAATTTGATTATTATTTATCCACGTATAAACGTTAGTAACAAATCGCTAATAGTGCCAAAATGAGCTTCCAATTAACTAAACATCTTTAGCAACACTCGCACATTTCAAAGGCTACACATTTCGCGGTGCATTCAACAACCTTACTACAAGAAAGTTGACACAGCAGTTGTCACTGCATCTAATTAATGATTCGATGATTATTCGCTTTCAAGTTAACGCTTTCATGGTCATTACCGCCATATGACACATGTGAATTGGAAAATGCTTATAGAAATGTTGTATATTAATTGCATTCTTAATTGAGTATAAAAGTGAAAACTGCTGCTGACAAATTATATACCTACTCATTTTTATACTATTCATAGTTAGATTTGATTGATAGTATTAAATACTATAGTAAAATTTGGGACATGACGTAATACTACTCGCATATTTCATCATCATCATCATCATCATTTCAGCCTATTGCAGTCCACTGCTGGACGTAGGCCTCTCCTAACACGCGCCATAGCATATTTATTTTCAGCTAATTGGTTAATTTATAAGAATTTTTTTTTTTTTTTTTTTTTTAACGACCTACTTTGGTTTTATGTTTCTCAGTAAGTGATTTTTTGTAATTTTTTATGAGAAATAAAGATCTTTAACCGAATTTAAGTCGCACGTGCGAATGGTCACTTCAAGTACACTTTTATTAAGTCGCAGAAATGTTAAGTGTGCAGTTTGCGCTGAGGGACAGTGACAAAATACATGTGTCACCACTCCCTCTCTTTCCCGGGATTTCGTAAGAGACGATTAAAGGAAAATAGCGCCATAACACCTGCGCTAGAGCAGGAAAACTCGAAATAAAATCTAGTACCAACCCGTCTGGCCAGTGTGGTAACAGTAGGCTAACTACCACCTATTTAAGTGAGGCATATGTCCAGGAGTAGACGTTATTGAGCTGATATAATATTAGTAATACATTATACCCGTGAGTAAAAGAAACATTTAGTTCCAAATTAAGCAATTATATTTGCTTGTGTTATGGGTACTAAACAACTGTTAAACTTAATTTTTTCTTATTTTTAAAAGACAAAGCCCGCACTAGGGAACAAGCCCTGTGTCGCGGGGAGCTTTACAAACATGGAACTAACGGACACAAAGTACACCCAGACTAGAAACAAATATCTATGAATCACACAAATATTTGTCTCGTGTGGGAATCGAACCCACGTCACCCAGCACGGCGATGTAGTGGCGAGGCGACCACCTTAACCACTGCGCCACGGTGACAGTCGATAATACTAAAATACATTTCTTTTTATTTGTAAATACACAGGTGTTAAATATTATAGATAAATTTTGTAGATTACCCCCACATCCAAACTCAGAAACTTGTAAACATTATCGTTATTTTTTTCATTTAAATATGATCCGTTCACTAGTTTCACTCGTGAAAGCAAACAAATACACTCTCTCAACTAGCAAGGATTAAATTAGCTATAAATTACATATAAACGAGGTTAAGCCAATTGAACCTTACATAGATACCTGACGTTGCCAAAATGATGCACCTACAAAAATGGCTAATCAAGGTTGAAAATAATCTGCATTTTATTACATATGATAAGTAGATAATTTGACTAAAATGATATTGAAATAGAAACTTAAATTGTTTGAGATTTTAAGCAATCCCCCGAGGCTTTGGAGAGTAAATTGGTCTTGTAATTCTATTATTTGCTTACGAGAACAATGTCAGCGTTGAGAAATCTAATGAACTTGGGTATATTTATAAAGAACACATTTAAAACAGCAAGATATAATTAGTCTATTAAAGTAATTCACAAGACGTATATTATATCGAAATAGCGAATTAATGTTTTAAAAATTTTTTTTTTTCATTTCATAGTGTTTAAGTAAGGTATGTTTATTAATTACAACGATAGAAACTATATTAAACTAAGGATATCAACTAACTTAAATTAAAAAGAAAAATAAACAATATTTACAACCTAACACAATAAAAAAATAAAATATTAAAAAGTGGTGAAATAATTAAAAAATGGCATCATAAAAAAAAAAATGCTTATAGAAATGTTGTATATTAATTGCATTCTTAATTGAGCATAAAAGTGAAAGCTGCTGCTGACAAATTAAATACCTACTCATTTTTATACTATTCATAGTTAGATTTGATTGATAGTATTAAATACTATATTAGAAATAAAATTATTACGTTTAAATTATTGCATCGGTTGCTGCTTTATGAGAAAATTATAAATCTTTTGGTTACATAATTACCTATACAAACATATTTACAAGTATGCAATTTTTATTAGTAACATGTGTGTGTAAGCTATTAAAAAAGAAAGAATATATTATAAAGATAACAAACACCGAAATTGCTATTTAAAAAAAAACCTTTCGCTTTAAAGATTTTTAGTTCTAGAATATCTTAAATTCAATCCATTTCTAAGGATCAAAATAGCTTCTCAAACCTAATTAAATTAATCTCATTCTCGACTCTACATCAAACGGCAACTAGTCAAGAGTACCAAGACAATCAGATCTATTGCAATTTTCAATGTAACTCGATTTGCTCGAGGCTTACAAATCGATAGCTATAATTATTAGCACCCGAATCGCTGGCTACAGTATCGAGTTTCTAATCGTTACCTGAGATCCATTTTACAATTGTGAAAGAAGCTTAACTGCCTGCAATTTGAAACAGCCCCCTGCTGTGTTAAATGTAGGCAGTATAGGGTTGTTACCTTCAGATTAAGTGAAGGTAGTATTTTAAAGCCTACAAAATATATTGCCAACAAAATTCTGGACTTTAACAGTATTTGCTACTGTCGTTTCGACTTATCTATCTATCATCAAATTATAATGGGCTACGGTAAATATTAATATTGTATTGTTCAAATTTCATCAGTTACAATACAAATACCTAGGAAATCTATTAACATGGATTAATCTAAGCCTTAATAACATGGTTAGGTTGCGGGTGGCCGTTGGATTGCAAGCAGCAAAAAATTTCTCGCTGTAGTGGAAATTGGGTGATACCTACATATGTCAGTGGACGTCATTGGGCTGATATAATGATAATAAATTAAAGGGATTAGTAGAATAACCCCATCGAAATTAGAGCAGCCGTTTCAAGGTAAGTTCAATAAGGTATTTTCGGGGGTGATTTAAATTTTGAATTTAGTTTAATTTAACACTCACTGACGCCACTTATTTAAATAAATTCTCACTTATTAACGTCAGTTTGCTAGCCCTATCATTAAGTACTAAGTCTAATTATACAGCAGCATTTCTTCTTCTACGTATCGAGTGTTGTATTGATGGTAATGGACAATAAGAGCTGTACTTCACATTTTACGAGGTTTTAATTAATAGCACAGCATGAAAATGAACTGCACCCGCCAGTTTTAACAGGATATAATAAAGTAAAGGATCAGGTTCAAATTCTCATAAAGTATTAACACTTTCCTTAACATTCAGTGGTCTCATGATCAGACATGCTGTTTTAACAAAGGAATTGTGTTTGACGATAAATATCAATCTTAAGTTTATTGAAAAACAATACTTTTAGATGCAAGTGAGACGATCTAAAGAAGGGACAGATCAGGAATGCCCTCAACCGGCGAGAATGTATGAAAAGACTGATGAATGTTGAAGAAGCCAAAGGTGTATGTCATAATCTTGGCAAGTGGAAGGAAATGATCTCTGCTCCCCCTCTGTTGGGAAAGAGGCGTGATCTATATGTATTAGATGCAAGTGTCTTGTGCGAATACGGGATACTTTCGGTTTTTCGATTACTTCTTTAAATATAGATGGAAAAATCAGCATGTAGAGAGATGCGGTTAAAAAATGAATATATAAACATTAAAATGAATTAATAAAATTACCATACGTAAAAAGTCTTTATCAACTTGAGTTTCATTCATAACGTGAAATAAAATTTGCGAAAATTAACTAAAAAAGCAAAAAAAATATGAGTATTTATAAATAAAGACGGAGAAAAACTTACAAATCAATTTAAACATTCTTAAAACTAAGTCTACACTATATTTTAAACTTACACAATTTAACAACCTTTCAAAAATATTTTACGTTTGACTAGACACGACTGACGTCTTAATCATAAAAGAAAAACAAACGTAACTCTAACTACATGACAATAAGCTTCTATAATAACCTGCCCCAATATTGATTACACAAAACTAACCGTTTCAATCGTAATGGATATCTCCCGAACACATTAAAGAACCAAATAGCAAACCGCAAACAACAAAACCGTTCCAATATTATTATCAAATACATATGTAACAAAATTACAAAGAATAAAATGTTTAGCAATATAGTCTAATCTAGACCAATCTTGTGAAAGAAGTCAAAAATGGCTACTTCAACATAAGTAATTGGCATTTTAATGATGCGAAATTAAAGCGATGATGATTCCACATTCATTACTAGGTTGTAGGTAAGTGAACTCCTAAATAGTTGGTGTAAAACTATTGTATTTGATTGGATAGATTCCGACTATGAACAGAACCGTCTAACCGTCGATAAGGCTAGCCATCAATACAAAATGACGTGATCTAAGAAGAACAGAAAGTATTTTACAGCATAATGTATGCATAAATATTAAAAAACTACAAATAGTTTTTCTCTATTTCAGTTCAGATAGCTAACATGTTACAAACAAAAAAAATAAAAAAAGACTTTGCTTCTAACTAGAAAGAAATACAATGTTACTAATGAAGATCAGAATAAAGGCAAAAATCATTAAATTAGTCACTTTGTATTTCTAAAAAATGGCTCGTATTAGCAAGAAAGTATTTTATCTCTGATATACTGACATTCAAATACCAACGTTCAGTAAATACACTAGAGTTCAAAATAACTCAAGGCAATGTTAGTCCAGACATAATTGTGTATTACCTACATAAATCATATTCAACATTGTAGAATCTCATTGTTCAAGAAGCACCCATGGTAATAAGCTAAGGATGTAAGTACAATAGTACTGAATCTTGGTTTAGTATTAAGAACGATATCCAAACATGGAAACCTGGGACATTAAATCATAATATTATGAACACTAGAAGCGACTCGCGGAAATGAATATTCAATGAAACCAGTGCTTATGTAAAAATGACAGGTGTTTGCTTTGTTATATAATATTTTATATGAAAGCTAGGCACAGCTGGAGTTTACTAATATAGAGATGTCCTTTCTATTTAAATTATATGTGTTTATAGCAGGCGGCAAACATCTTAAACATTTTGCGCATATCAATTTATAGATCACCGATTCGCGTTCCAAGTTCTTTGATTTTCAAAGCTTGTCATAATATATATTCGATCACAATTTTCGCTAATCAATAATACCTACTATACATAGAAAATATTCTGAGAATTGACCCATAATAAGACAATTGGTTTCAATGGTAAGAAAATAAAATCAATGTCAGATTTGAATTTAAAGTTTATGGGTGGCTGGCATAATAATGCCAATTTGCCAATTGTATTATTAGATAATAATCCAATAATACAAATCACCCGTAATCCGTGTAGAGACAAATTAAGAATACTTAATATCACTACCCCATCTCAATCCGTGGGTGTAGTAAAATGCGACTAAGAGAGTAAGCTTATGCAGACAAGAGAACTGCGAGAAAAGGTAAATTCGACACAAACTCTATACCAACCCGTTTGGCCAGCATAGTATAGTAGGCAAAATTTTCTCCACATTGTTTGGAGGAGACATGTGTCCAGTAGTGGGACGTTTGTGTTGAAATGATGAATACAAGCCACCCACAAACTTTAAATTCTAAAAATGAACCAACGAAAGATTTCTTATTTTATGACAGATAAACTGATGCATTATTGTGTTAATATTGTCCGCTGTGCCCGTTAATTGCACCTTGATATAACCCTAAAGGCTATAACCCTGGCAAGGTTCGGCTCTTTTAAATATTAAAAACAGCATTAACAGTATTTTTGCTAGTTATTATCTAATTCAAACTTAAAGCTCTTCAAAGTACGTACGATAATCGCGGAAATATACAATAAATTATCCGTATTACTTAGCCGATCCATTGTGCGTTTACCGATGCGGACCTAACCACTGTCAAGAGATAAACAGGCCCATAAAACATACTGATTGCTTCGGTAACATCGATAAATACAGTTCTAAGTGAAAAACGTTGGTTGACAACTTTAATAGACCATTATGTGCATTACGGGATTTATAACTAGGATTTCATTCTAAATTTTATTAGAACTATTAATTTTAAAGCGAAAGTTGAAAACTTACATTCTTTGGTAGTAGCTATCTGTATTAGTGTAACTAAGGTTGTAAATCAGCATAAATTAAAGGTTATCGATCTGCTTTTATGGGCAAGAATTTATGAGAAACATAATTGCAGTTTAGGTATTCAAGTCAGCCTCTGCAATGTATTAATTAGGCGCAGAGGTGCACCAGTTTTAGCACGCCTATAAAGCAAATAACAATGCATACTACTTGTATACATTCTACAGAACGTTTAGTTCAAGTCTCGTATATAAGTTTTACTATTACTATTATTATGCAATGGTAACAGTTCATTTGACTGTCACGTTGGTGCTGTAAAATGCGATTGCTGGAAACCGACGTTAACGTTCAGAAATTAACATTAAAATTATTAATAAAAATAATCGACCAATCGAATGTCGAAATTGCAAGTAGTGATTACTTTTTACGGAATCTGATTAAGGTTGTGGATTCGATTTTTATAAGAAAAATATTATTGCCCCAGTGTAACATATTATCGTAAATTTTCTATTTTCATTTATATATTTCTAAACAAAGTTCATTAGTAAAAAAAAAAAAATTTACTTTAGTCTAAGTAAATTTTTTTTTTGCACATCTAGTGAAATTTGTTTTTTTTAACTGAGGGTCAATAAATAGTTTGTTGTTTTGTTTGTGAAATTGGGAAAGAGACAAATATAAGGATGTTTGTCTCTTTTACTCTTTAATTCTTATAAAAAGCTTGTGAGGATAGGTCCTCACAAGCTTTTTATAATAGTCCTAAGAAGTAAAACAATCCCCTCTACAAGATTACTCTGATTTTTTGTTGAAAATTACTATATTTGATGCTGTAATACAGGTAGACGGATCCGTCTGTGGCTGTAACTGGAAAATAATGGGACCACCTGCCTATCGACTTAGCATAACGAAGTGCAATTTATAGGACAACATTACTAACTACGTAGGCGGTGTTTAGCTGACTATAAAAGCTATTCTGGGCGAGGACATTACGGGGAAAAGTATGGTTTTATTTCTACAAGCAAGCAAGCAACTTGATGTAATGTTATGGGAACTTGTTGGAGTTTTATTTTTATTTGTGCTAAGCACGGAACTGTGAGCGTTGTCGATACTATTTTAAGGCGTTTCGAAAAGAGTTGTTGCGAGTTGTTACGATTTACTAGTAATCTGATATTTGTACACTTTACTGGGTTAAGTAAGCCTGAAGTCTTTTTACTCTCTTTTTTCTTAGATATATTTTTATACCTATGATGTTACTTCGTGAAAAGTTGTTTGCTTTTTAATAAACATAGCTAACACAACTGATGAAAATGCGATAGGAAATATATTAAAAAAAAACATAACATATAAATAAAGTTTATTTTTGAAATAAAATTAATTAGAAAACAAAATAAAAATAAAATATCGAAAACAAAATGCGTTGAAAAATTTCTCCGCATCACTGCTGCTGTCCGCCAGAAAAGTGCCCATCAGACTTTTATTTAAATATTTTTTTTTTTTTAGGTTTATGCTATCCAAATTTGTGAAAAAGTAGGCAAGGCGAATATAAGAAATTTTATTTCAAAAAGCCGAATAAAAATGCTTTAAAATATTGGGTTTATAGGAGCCAAGACAAATCTGGAATTTAAACAACAACAGATATATGCCATCTGTATACATTAAAGTCTGTGTCGACCAACCAACATACCAACAAATCAGTGCCCTGACCGTCTACTCACAATGAACGTGGGAGACACCTCCAACAATGGAATGCATAGTTCCGTCTCACCTTTACAGTTAACAACTACTCTATTTAAACTTACAAGATGAACCGATCGACTAGCTTTCTCAAAGAATCAATTACGATTATCTCTTCCTATCACTTCTATCCTATACAAACAGTACCTACAAACTAGGAAACATTTGAGATCGCCAATTGATTCATTAGATGTTTGACTAACTCCGGCTGATATTCTTGTCCGATATGCAAAACGAGACTCGGTATCGGGAGAATGTTTGTTGTTATAGTAAGATATATCAACGTAGTAGTATCGTATGTGTTGTATAAATAGTATTGTATCTGTAGTTAGGTTTTTTCTTATTTTTGTAACTAATGAAGAATATCTATAAAATTCGTGTCATCAATTCAACTCGCAATCTCGACACTGAATTTGATATCGATTTTGCTATCGTTGTCAAATGTTTGAATAAGACATCGACGGTTATCGAGCCAATATTGCGAATAGGCCCAAAGTTAAAAAAAAAAATTTCATTAATAGGTACCTCTCTACCTTTATGAAAAATACATGAACTTACAGAAAATAAAATCCAAAATAATTTCTAACAAGTTCTGTTGCCCCTACTCTATAGCATGAACACAAATCACAATACTACTCAGTCGTGGGTAAAATTCGAAAAAAGATCGAATATTAATGGAATTATAATTATGAAAAATTTGAGAATAAACCAATCAGTGTTCAGTAAAACGGTAAACTTATATTCCAAATTTAAATTATAAATGAACTTCGTAACGGCACAAACAGGTTTTCCTCGAAGCACTTTGCTTTTTTAATGAAGTTAATGGCGCCTGTTTTCTATGCAGTCGTGAGTTGAACATACGGGACAAATATTTGCATGGCCTATAAACTCAACTGGAACTTCGTCTATGTAACGGGATCTCGGGAATCCTACCACTTGGTGTAAATTGTGAGGCTAGTTAAATCGTGTATTTGTATTATTTAAGGTATAACGGATTTCTGAACGGTCTAATAGTCGTAAAAGGTTTTGTTTTAAGAAGAAAAAGAAACCGTTATAATTTGGATACGAGTACAAAACACTGAATACCGTTTGCCTTGACAAACACATTCGGTACACCTTCAAGCTGTCCCGAATTTTATGGCTTGATGGGTATCAAATCAAAAAATCCAATGGGTATTATTATGACCCAATATTTATGAAACCTAAAGATTGTTTTTAATTGTAATAGGGTTCTACGTCACGTATTATACCTAACGGAATACTAAATTATTTACCCGAAGTTGCGATCGAATTTCATCTATCGTGTTCAGTCCGTGACCTATGACGTCTGCCCGTTACGTTAAATATGTGTGCTAGTCACGAAAGTTTAAAAGTTTTTATTAAAAATTCTTGCATTAGTCTTATCTAATCCAAGTGAATATATTTACATTATTAGTACATTTGTATTTTCAAAGCTGATCGTTACCATATATAGCGCTTTACCAAACCTATTTAATATAAAAAGCTCAATGACAGTTTAAATTCACATAGCCCTTTAGAACGAGGATGTTGGCCCACATAAGCTTTACGAGGTATTCATATTATTTGATGGCACGCTCGTGACATACTCGTCTATTTTATGTGATATTTCAATACTAAGTGCTTGGGATTGGAGGCTTTCGCAAGTAACCTCGATAAGAGAAACTTCAGTACCTATTTATAGGGATGCAATAAAACATAATTAATTGGGTAGCAGATCTCTTAAGTTGGATATTCCATACTACAAAAAGAAAAACCGAAATAGGAAATGTATGCATCATAATAAAACACTTTTTTTCTACGATATTGTAATCGTTGATCAAAACACAACTAGCTGCACGAACTAGCTTAAAAAAAGAATGCCGTTATATTCCGTTTATGTAATAATCAAATGTATAAATTCAGTTCAAGTTTCGAACACATTCGCAACTAGAAAACTGCATCGTAACAAATTGTAATCGCCAATTTCAGACTCGTTCTAAAATCGAATTCAAACTTTTTTTGTCCATTGATTGAACGTAATAAGTTTTTATTAGTATTAAGAGTATTGGTACATTGAGACACAATTTAATTGTTGATTTGTAACGCCGTTTCGCTAGATCGACTATACAGATCTATAAATACATTTCTAAGTATTAAGTCAGACAATGTGCTATGCTACTTAAACCGACTTGACTTGACAATAATAATTGTATGTAAGTCGTAAGAACTGGCTGTACGCCAATCAATTCCTTTACGATAAATACAGTTATGATATTTCTTATTCAGTCTGCATACTACTGAATGAATTATTTGAAAGAAACTTTTCATAATAAACGTAACTGTTCCTTTCACAGATAGAAGATAGAATTCACACATGAGGTATGAATTCTATTCTGCTAGTACCTTTCACCTGAATTACAATTTATGGAATTCATAAGATTATGTACTATTCAACCGAGTTGACGTACCTACTTAAGCTGCAGCTGTTGTCGGTATAGCAAGCGCACAATAAAAGAAGAAAAGAGTAGTCTATCATCATAATATAACGGTGAAGAGAGAAATCTTATAGAAACGTTGCAAGGAAGTCTAAGTACTTTGAAGGAATTTAAAAGGTATATTTTATTACCCGACTGTCAGGACGGGTATTGTTTTTCGCGCGTATCTCGTATGTTTGTAAATTTCTTTATTCCCACGTATCTTCCAAACGGCTGGATGGATTTTGACAATTAGGGTATCGTTAGATTCGTCTAGATAACCCAAGTGTCCTTAGATAGGTTTTAAAAATAAAAAGACTTAAACGGCGGGCTTTTGACGCCAAATTGTAAGAAGTTCATTTTTTTTTTTACCAAACCTATCGTTTTAAGTATCAAAATAAAGAGAATCAAAAGCAGATTACATATTTATTCAAGAAGAGATTAAACATAATTGAATGGTTCCAAATTGTAAGTAGTTCTATTATTTTTTAACCAAACCTATCGAGTAGAATATCGAAATAAAGGGAATCAAATGGAGATTACAAAATAATATAAAGGTATGTTATGTATTTAAATTTAATCAGGTATAATAATATTACAATAATTTTACGGTCTTTTTAGTTCGTTGTTCTCTGTTGATTTTTTGCAGTCGGGTTATTATTATTTTTTAATTATATATTATAATTATATGTTTATTTATCTACTAACACGTTAGGCTGATGCATTACACCCTTTCAGATTTCTTAATAGGTGAGATGGGAGCCAAGCCCAGAATGTTTTGGGAATCTAAAGTTGCTTAAAGGTGCTTTAAGATATTATAATTCATGTTCGATGGATAGTGAAGAACAATTAATGTGTCTAATGTCCGCAACAGTACTTATTCAAAGTACATAAACACTAGGTAATTGGCAAGTATGGGCTCCCACATAACGGTAATCTAACGCAGTTCATAATTTGCCATGAATAGTGAAGGAGTTATAGAATTTTAATGAATAATTGTCCTACATTACAAACTTGACATCTCCAGTAAAATATAGAAATAATTCTGTTGGGGTTTAGTACCTATAGATTCTGATAAATAACTCATAGGTGGTACTAGATTGACAGAACGTGAAATATTGTAAAAGTTAAAACACGGTTTGTTCATGTTCAGTACAATATTTGTACCAACTGATCTCACGATCTTAGCTTGTCAATCCTCGTTTAGCCTCCGGCCATTTATATTACGGATTAAAACTATACATCTTATCTATCGCGGACCACACAGTACACAGCCGATCGCAATCATTAATTCTACAAATTATCCACCCACAAGAAAATTCCGTACATACATACTGACGTTGAAAACATAACGGTGTTATAGTCGGCCAATTTTAGCGCATACGCCCACAAATGAAAACTTAACAAACATTATTGTTCAAGTAATAAGAGGGCGCGTGTTACACCGACATCTTGACTTGTAACATGGTAAACGCATTAGCCGAGAAGATTTACGAACTAAGAAGTATTACTCTATAAGTCTTACACAAGATGTAGTGGATCGTTTACATAATTCGAACATAAATTGAATCAATGTCTTCATCTTAGTGCTGGCGATGTAATTGGCTAGTAATTTAATTTTGAATAATTTAGAAAGTAGGTGTACATGATTTCAACTAAGGAGGTATCAATTATATGGTTAATTTAGTAAATCTTCTTGTCGATTAATAATCCTTGAAGAATTAGCATAAGTTATTAATTTAGTAGTTCCGTACCTAATAACGTGAAAGAGTACAAATAATAGTTTTATCGTTGTGTTATTATGGAGTAGGCTTATGTCCAGCAGTGGATATCAATAAGCCAAATTAATGATGATATATTTTTTTTAATCTGTCACCCTTTATATAATTTAAGACGTTCTCAATCCAGACAGCTAATAAACCTGTAGCACTGAAACGATTAGCTTTTTAAAGCCCAAGTTTGTATAAAACATTGTATTTCATAAGATCATGGGTTATCAAAAGACCATATAAAACGGGAAATAATTCACCATCATTGAATAGCGCAGCGAAAGCCGTTTCCAAATGATCTCCTTTTTTGAACATCGAACGGATAATCCTGAGACTCGAAATGAAAGTGAAAAGATACTAGAACGGATCGGCCTGCAATGGCCTTAACATAATTGATTTATTTTGTACCTATTATATAACTGTGTAGTGTCGAACGTCCCTATCTCAACCCATGGGTGTCGTAAAGGTGACTAAAGGAGTAACCTTATGCAAACAAGAGGACTGCAAGAAAAGGAAAATTCGAAACAAACCCTATACCAATCCGCCTACCCAGCGTGGTATAGTAGGATTAGCAGTGGGACGTTTGTGGGTTGAAATTATGATGATGATGATTTTATATCTGACTTTAAAAGTCAGATATAAAATCACACACATCACGCACAAAATCGGAACTTAAAAGTAACTACAGATGTCGGAGCTAACGACTGGACTGCATCAAGTGAAGACCTACACACATCCACCAACCACCCGCTCTAGGCCAGTGTGTGTGTGATCTAAACCCTCTCAGCTCTCTGCTGGGCTAGCCATCATTATTTTGGTTTTGTGGGGTCTTATGTGGGGTTTGTGTTCAAGTTTGTGATCAGCAGTCGCATATTATACCTAACACTATTTAAAAGGCCAAGTTATCAATTATATGTTGGACATATCTCAGGTGCCTGTGCCGTATAAATTGTTTCTTAGGACCCTATAGCTAGAATAATAGCTTATCAATGATATCAGAAATTATACGTATTGATTTAATAATATGGTGGAAAATGGGAATATTAAACGAGCGTAAATATGACGGAATGTCATTGTATAACAGATGTTTATTACAGCCTTTGATTCAGATAGCTTTGTCACATTCCGACACCCGCTGTTTTGTTGTACAACCCGCAGCCGTTTACCGATACACTTTATTCAAACTCACGTTCGGCAAGACGCCAATATTGTGTCCTATTGTGTGTTCCCTCGTAAGCTTACAAGTACTGCAATAAAATCATAACTCTATGTTTATGACGTCAGAATACACTAGATTCGCGGCCATGTCACATTTTGCCGTTAAACCATCGCAATTCCTCGCAATACCGTAATAGTAGGGCGCCGTCTCAGTAGCAAAACGTGAGCGATAATTTAACGATAGTCCCATAGAACGGTACTAGACAATCGAGAACGTTTACGTATCGCTTATCGAGAATCGCCACGATCGGAATTTAGGGTCGGTACTCGGTATACTCTATCGGCGATTGGCGCAATCTATGCATCGCATCGAGCTTGATAGAGATATTTACTTTGTCAAGTAGTCGGAGATGAGATGACCCTTTCGAAGTGGCCTCTGAAGAGATAAATTCATTAGAATCGAAGCGAAATAACATCAACTACCGGCTTGAGCAGTTCAATATTATTTCTGAATACATTAATGCATCATTAAGTTATGATAATATTTTACGAGTTTATATTTAAAAGTAAATATAGTTTAATATAATACAAAGCCATTAACACCCAATGAAAAGTTTAAAGACCGATAGGTAAACAAAATTAATCCGGAACGTCTTAATATTTTCAACGTTATACGTTATAATTCGAGATGAAAGAACCCATTCATATTTCATAAAATAGTGTGTACGCAAAAACACGTGTCTTGTACCAAAGATGGGTACAAAGTAGCGGTTATGTTTGTACCTAAAGCGGTATCCAATCTTGAACAGGTTGTACCAAATTTAGGACACTTACCCGACCAGTTTGCGGACATAAATTAACTGGGGAACTTATATTTGTACACCGAATGGTGGACCCGTCAGTCATTTTTGTACTCCAGTTTATAATGACTCATATTATATAAAATACATTTATATTGCTTTAGGATGCTGACCGCGATTGTATGCAAAGGCAGAACAGGTTAATAAATATACGATTTTGTATACAAAACTTTAAGTGCACTTGTTCATACCAAAAATATCGATGTTGAGTGAAATAAGTTGATGGGACGTATTGAAATAAGTTGCTGCATAAATTGTCTGAAAACTGATTGTAGTAAGTGAATATTTTATTGGTGAACTAGCTTCCGCCCGCTGTTTCGCCCGCGTGGTATGTATTTTATACCTATAAACCTTCCTCTTGAATCAGTCTATCCATTAAAAAAAACCGCAATCAAAATCCGTTGCGTAGTTTTAAAGATTTAATCAAACATAAGGATATAGGGACAGAGAAAGCGACTTTGTTTTATACAAAGTAGTGATTAAGGAAAATCATATCTATACTAATATTATAAAGCTGAAGACTTTGTTTGTTTGGTTGAAAGCGCTAATCTCAGGAAAAAAAAATGTGTAGTCAGCGAGGTAGAATATAGGAATATATATCACATCACGCGACACAGGAGCTAAGTTCCGAGTAATAGCTATTATAATATAAATCTGTTTGTTAAAATAATTTCGCGAAGAACGTTCCCGAAAAAAAAGCAAAAGTTGGTCAGAGAAAGGTTTACATAATACCAAATAAACGAATCGACACTAATAGTTGTTTTGAATGTGAAAATATCGAATAATAGAATTAAATAATATTCTACCACATTCACACAGCGCAGTCCCAAAGTAAGCAATTATATTTGCTTGTGTTATTATATCTAAAAGATTTTTTTGTAAATACATACATATTATAGATAAATTACACCCAGACAAAGAACAAACCTTTATGTTCATCACACAAAGATTTGTCCTGGGTGGGGATTGAACCCACAACCTCCGGCTTAGCAGTCAGGGTCACTAACCACTAGACCAACAGGCCAGTCGTTATAATTTACCTAGAGACAGTGAAACTTTAAGATAATGTCATCATCAAGTCAATCTATGGATACTAAATATATTGAGTTAGTATTTATAGATTGAGTATTAAAACCGATCATATAAACAGCTTAAAGAAACACAAAGATTCTATCAACAAAACAAAAAAGTGAGCTATTTACTTGTCAAATGGCGTAAGTTACAAAGTCAAAGTAGAAATATTGATCGTAGCGAGCCCTGCAGGCGGTACTATCGAATGATTGCAATAACCAGAAGCAAGTCTACTATGATTGAAGATACTAGATTTGTACGAATAAACACTGAACAACAAAGTATTAGCTAGATAGACTAAGACTAAACTAAGAATAAAACAAAGTCTGTTTTATTTTAGATGGTAAATGCATCGCAAGATATCGATTTATTCTTAGAGTAAGGTTCAAATGATTACTTAGCAAACTAAATAATGAGTTCTATAGTATTCACGTTTTCATTGTAGGTACTTATATTATACCATAATATAAGAGCACACAATTCGACCAAATCCATTTCCGAGTCGATTTTAATATCGTTGTCAAATTTTGAATCTATACTCGTATTACTTTTAAACATTTGAAAACGATATCCAAAGCGAGTCGAAATTCCTCTTTAAATAACTTAAGACTATATTGGTGGTATGACTAACAAGTCATACCACCAATATAGTCATTCATCAGCAACCCATTAAGTCCCACTGCTGGGCTCGGGGATAATAATAAAGATAGTAATATAGTCATTCGATAATCGAAAATTCGAAATAAATCATTCGATATGAATGATATACCTACGTAGTATAAAATTTCCACCCCCCTCCATGAATTTTAAAACACTATTAGCAAACATTTATTCCTGCATAGTTTGCTCTTAAATTTTAACCAAAAATGCTGCTGTACTCCAAGTTTTTAAATGTTTGCACTTTTTTCACTAACAAATTTCTTATATGATTAATCTGCAATGAGACATTCTGTGACTAGCAAGCGAATGCTTTCTTATGACTGCTTTATTTCCAAGACAAATACTCGACATGATATTCATATCTGTCATACACGGTCTAAATACAAACTGTCACACGTGCATGACGGATCTTTTAGTGCAAAGAGCTCTCTCTATTAGTTCTTCGGTGAAATAGTACCCGCAAGCCTCGGGCGTTTAGTACTTACATGGAAAACATTATATGAATGATTACTTCGACTTTATGTAAGCGGAGTACAGTCGTTTAAGATAGACGTTTGTGTCGTGAATTAGTATCGTTGTAGTTGCTTCCCGACAACTCAAATTCAGATCGAAATAGACCAAAGTGAAAGTTTATTAAATACATATCCAATCTCTTAAGATTATGCAATTATCGGTATCGAAGAAGCAAATTTTATGCACGGTATAGTCCAGGAGTTACGCAACAACACCCACTTTAATTGCAAGCATTAATTTCGATTTTCGTGTCAATTGTGAAGCACGCTTTATAATTATACGGTTATAAATTAAATAAATGATGTTACATTCAATGACTTTTATGAGAATATCTTGAATTGAAAAACAATTTTTGGTCTAAGAAGAATGTCAATTTATACACAACACAGGGTCTGTGGGAGTTTTGAGAGACAATATTAAGAAAGCAGATGGGTTTGGGCAAATGTTTTGAATAAATATACGTATAAATTGTACCTTCAGTTGTGAAATTTATATGTCTAAAGAAGCCTTCAAATACGTTGTTCAAATGTTATCACAGTCCATGCACTAAACGTGAATATGAATCCAAAACGAATAAATTTAAGATCTAAAGCTGTTATTTGTTGTAAATAAACAGTTAACGTTTTGGAAATCTTTGCCGAATTTTAATGCGTAACTGTATGAGTTGATTTTGGAGGTCATCAAACTATCTATTAAAAACTGGTAGACAAGCCCGCAAATCTATAACGGTTGAAGCACGTACTACTAACTGTAGAAATAACCGACAGAAGGTATATATTGCAATACATAAATACTGAAGAATAAAACTACCTAATTTGTATACACTTCTCAAAAACTTAACCTAAAAATTTCTTGGAAAAAAGGTAATCCTAAATGAAGACCACATACTGACAAATGATAATCTTTGAATAATAAAGTCATTACTAGGTAAAAGATTCACGAAGCTGACACAACATTTAATAATAAAGAGAAAATGTGACTTTGCTTTCCAAATATTACTGGAAACTACTAAAGCGTTTGAGTAACTCAAAAGTGGATACATATTAAAGTTTATAAATAATCGACGATTTAAAATAGCTTAGAATAAATAAATATAAGTGTGATAAAGCTTATGATTTTTATATAAAATATAGGACATCCGAAGCAGAATTATTTTAAAAGAACGAAAAGACTTAACCTTTCCTGTTTCTATTAACACCAGCATTAGCGTCGCAGTAGGTCGGTAGTACTACAAATTATGATTTCGATGATTGATAAGATATACTCGTAGGTAAAAGTTAAATACTGTACTGAATATTAAGTGGTTTACAAGCGCAATAAATTTATTCCAATAGATACAAAAGTTGTGCACATTGTGGGACCAAACACAATTCTTTGTATAGCCTTAAACTTTTATACATTGCAGGTCTCATTCCCTGTAATTTCAAAACAATTAAATTATACAATAATCATTTTTACGTTCTGTTAGAGCTTACGTAGATAATGCAAGAATTTCACACAATTCTAAAGGAAAATAACACGATCCAGATACATATTCATTAGGAACTAAATAGGAAGCAAATAAAGGCGAACTTATAAATGCCTGAGAAACGAAGACCGATGCGTTGGAGGATAAAGGGACCGTTAGCGAGCTATAGATTTAAGTCTCTGTAGAAGAAAGATACGATTGTGAATTACAAACGGATACACGGAGGTACAATAAGTATTTGTACATACATTAGATTACAATATTGTAATGAAGCCTGGGAATTCGAATTCTGAAGTACAAAAAGCTCTTACAAAATCTGGATATTGCTCCTTTAAAAGCAAATACACTTAATTTCGAGTAGAACGGTTCACCAATCTAAATTAATTGCCTTTTTTATATAAAACAATGCCCAGTTATGCTTTTTTTACTTTTGGTACTGACCTTACAAAAGAAACGTAAATTTATTGAGCCAAATGATTTTGAAATTGGTCGTGCGCAAGGCAAACAATGAACTATTTTTTGTTTCGATTATTTCTACATATTTAAGAAATGCATTTCAACATTATATTAAAATAAACACAGTATACAGTCTATTTTTAATCCATTGACTTTTCAACCCTAAGAAGTCTGCAATTATGGAACGAGATGCATTGGCATTCAATTATGTATAGCGTTTAATATTAAACTTTATACAGAAATTTCGTTGTTGCAATATTCGTCGTTGAATTTATCTTTCCAATTATAATTTCCCTTTGCTCCTTGGCCAATCAGCTATTTGCTACAGAAGCATTATCACTTCGGAACGAGGGCGCGAGCTTCGTACCGTTATGCCGAGAGCTTGAAGAGGAAACACAGGGAGATGTATTGCTGACGTCTACGGCTTCGCGTGAAGTTTGCTTATTAGTGTAAATTTGTGCTTCCATGGTGCTAATTTATGTGAGAATATAGGTAACAATAATTATATACAAAAATTACTGTTATATTGTGTTATATTTGGCGTTGAATGTTATTTGTAACGCTTGATATTTACATACAAATTTTCGTGAATAATTTTGTTAAGTTGGGATAAACTAGATCGATAAAACATGAACAAGATTAAATTAATAATGTTTAAATTATACAAATAAAATCAAATTCAAGACTGAAATTTAAAAATATTGATGTCTCAAGTTTCATTGCTTACATAAAAGCGTAGGAAGAAGATTAGGTGTAGCATTGTCGCGACTCTAAAAAACGCAAAACAAGTTTCCAAAAATAATAACGGTTTTAAATGTGTCTAACACTACGCTTAGGCAACTTAATCCACACACTGTAAATGGTCAATATGCAAAGAGCAACAATCCAACTAGAGCCGACAAAGCACCGACGTCTTTTCAAGACAGGAGTTTCTCAATACCACATGAGCCGGTCCAATCAGTAGCCTTTTAAGTACAATGTATATTTCAATCCTATTAATTTTAAATTGTCAATAAACGTGGACGCGCGTAAATGATATCCATATGTTTCGCAAGTGGAGAGTTCGGTAAGTCGTACCGCCATTGTAAAGACCTTATTAGTTCCAAAGGTTCGTGTTCCACAGAAAGATTTACTTAATGCGATTTCGGAGTAGCGTGCATAATTACGTGTGGTCTTAAGCCATTTGATATTCAATGAGTGCCATATAGAAGACTAAAATTAAGCGCTAAATCAATGGCAATATGACGTTTAATTTATATGATTTAAAGCTTTTGTATTCAGCTAAATGAGACTACATAGACTTTATATTAGATACTTGTAATCATATAGGGTACCTATTATTGACGGTATTTGTCCAGAAATGGGTTATTTTGATATCCGAGCTCTAGCCAATTACAGATCTTTCGAGAGACCAATATTTGAACGTATACATATAGACAGAACATTGACCTCCCCTAACACGCTACATAACACTCGGTCCTCCGCTTTCCACATCCAGTCAGACCCGTTGACCTCTTCAAGGTCGTTGGTCCACCTAGCTGGAAGGAGTCCTACTCTACGTTTGCCAAGTCACGGTCTCCACTCCAGGACACGCTTATTCCTTTATCGGTACCTTTGCTGATGTAACCAGCCCACTACCACTTCAGCTTGCTTATTCTTTTAACGTATCAATATGTAGAAAAGAGTAGGTCTCAGGCGTCAACGTAAGGGTCCTCAGAGTCTGAAATTGGTGTCCGATTAATGTATTTTTTCTATACTTAATATTACAAAACTGAAGTTTCTTTGTTTGGTTGAATGTTAGGATCTCAGGAACCACCGCGAAAAATTATTTTAGTGTTGGATAGCCGCTTTTCCTAGAAAGGTTATAATAATATATGCTATTTAACATCACGCTACGGCCAATAGAACCTGAGCAGTAGCCTAATAAATAACGACGGGAGCCAAGCTCGAGCGACTTCTAGTGATTTTATTATATCGCTTTTGTTATAGTATAAATCTTAACTGTGACAATCATTTCGAAGACAAAGGCTTGGTGCTGCTAAATTGTAGTCATACAATATTCATATCAACAAATTGTATCGTATCTAAATTTTTCGGTAAATTACATTAATGCTAGTCGAATAGCATATTTATTACACTGTCAGACAGTAAGTGGAGTTATTTAATACAGTGTATGTCTTACAAATATTCACATTTGTCACTGTGTACTTGCGTGCCTAGATATTGCATAATAGTATACTATACGATATCAGAAGTTATTTTATATACTGCTCTTATTAAGTCTTGGGAACGAAATTCAAGACGCGGTTTGTGATCTCATATTACGCTATCTACATGTAAAACTTTATTCTTTGTTAGATAGGAATGTTATAATTGAAACGTTTTTAAATGTAGATCTTGTAACTAATGTCTGTTTCATGGTACATTGTTTATGTTATTATGACAACCTGACGCGTGTATTTCGACGACTGGAGCTTTTTTATGGCTATTGGAATTCAGTAGAAATCTAATATCACTACAACCCAGAAACGTCCCAATGCTGGTCTTCTCCAACGATTGAGGAGGGAGTTCTAGTATATACTCAAATCTATATACGTAAGGTGAATATGCCTTTAAAACACACGCTAGTGACAAAAGTATCTTAAAAGTTACCTAGACTTAATAAGAACAACTTGCAAGCCTGATTTTGGCTCATGTGATATGAACTTTCAATACACTGTACGGTTTCATTAAAAGTTCAGCATTTAACGAGGTTTTGGTAAATAACTGTTATAATTATTAAGAAATTGGCATAATTCATAAGGAGAAGCCTATTGATTCATTATTTAGTGACATAAATAGATATAATGCATCTTCTTAAATTCAATTCAGCCAGGCAACCGAGAAACTGCTGAATTATGAAGTTAAATAAAATAAAATAAGTTTTATTTCGGACTTCAAACATCAATATTTTGTAAGTAACAATGCACAATGCGGAAGGCGAAGGATCGAGTGTTATGGCGCGTGTTGGGAGAGGCCTATGTCTAGCAGTGGACTGCAATAGGCTGAGATGATGATGATGAATGCACTTATAAATTATGTTAGTAGATACACATAAACAAGAAACAAAAATACACAAACATTTACTTACACAAAGGCTGTGTCGAATTAAACAAAATAATTTTGTCTACTTCGACACAACCCTTGTGTTCGTAATACATCTACGAACACAGTGAGCTATGATAGGGGAGCTATGATTTATATATGCCATTGAAGGAACGCCTACAAGCAATACCTATATACATCGCGGCCGGCGGAAAACGAAGACTACAAAATCGCTATTCACAA
The DNA here is from genome assembly GCA_905147015.1 of Laspeyria flexula. NCBI lineage: Eukaryota > Metazoa > Arthropoda > Insecta > Lepidoptera > Erebidae > Laspeyria > Laspeyria flexula. The sequence goes on along the minus strand of LR989960.1, from coordinate 11,467,497 downwards.
CAAGCCATTAAGCATTTCATAGTCAATTTGCGCTGAGCTCACAATCGAATCCCGTTAGGAAATCAATAACAATATTGTGAACCCGACTCGTAATACCGCAACAAAGTTGATTACAATAAATTAAACAATTCAGAATCTTTATTAACATACATACACGTATGTATGGACACGTTCTGAGTGCGTGAACTTTACTCTTAGCGTTATATTCTTTGGGAACGATGTAACGGGTCGTGATCTTCACTAATGTTATTATGATGAGTACCTTTAATTGCATCGGACTGTAATAGTTTTTAATGAATTCGTATTGTATGGTATAATCTTATGTTCGCGTTGTGTGGTCGAGGTTTACAAGTGAGGTTTGCATGTTTTGGATGTGAATTAAGATGTAGACAGGTGTCTGAATGTACAGTCACGTATTGCGTTTGACTGAGATATGACTACAGGGTTTTTTTACCGTTAATGTTCAGAAGACATACTCAGAATATTAATATTCTAGCCAGTCAATATGAAACGTTTGAAAATATATATTATTCGCTATAATTTCAAACATATGTCAAATAAAAACAATCTATAATTAAAAATTGTTATGATCAAGAAGAAAAATATCAATAATTTTATATCGTTTTAATTATATATTGTTTTATTTTATATCTCATAGATTGGGGCAAGTTCTGCTGGAATAAAGTCAGCGTATATGACGGGCCTTAGACGACGCATCAATGGATATTTGTCTAAAATCACGGGCATAGAAAGTTTGACTGTCACCGTGGCGCAGTGGTTAAGGTGGTCGCCTCGCCACTACATCGCCGTGCTGGGTGACGTGGGTTGATTCCCACACGAGACAAATATTTGTGTGATTCATAGATATTTGTTTCTAGTCTGGGTGTACTTTGTGTCCGTTAGTTTCATGTTTGTAAAGCTCCCCGCGACACAGGGCTTGTTCCCTAGTGCGGGCGTTGCCTTTTAAAAAGAAGAAAGAAGAAGAAGTTATGACAATCAGACATACCTAATGATGATAATGGATGGTTACGCCAATCAAGGCATTTATCTAAATATATAATCACATGCAAATTATTATTATTGATACTAGTGATTTTCCAATAGTCATGATATTAGTAATACTCCCACCAATATTATATTAATTATATGCAATATATTCATATACTCCACCAATATTATATTAAATCATCATCATTATCAGCAACCCGTTATTGTTCCACTGCTGGGTTCGGGTCTCCTCTCCTCTATTCTGAGAGCTGAGAGGGTTTTAGGCCGTAATCCACACACGCTGGCCTAATGCGGGTTGGTGGATCAGACATACACTTAGAATTTCTTCTAGGGTATGTGGGTTTCTTCACGATGTTTTCCTACACCGTTAGCAGATGGTAAGTCATATGACTAGTACATATAAATTTCCACAAAGTGAAATCCACATTGGTACTGCTGGTCGGAATCGAAACTCGGACCGCGTGTTTAGCACGCCGGTCTCTTATCCATTCAGCCACCGTCGCTTTATATTGTATTAAATACATGCAAATGCATCTAAATACGATCCTTTATCATAACAACACAATAATAATGACAGCAAAATCAGCAAAAAAAACTTACAGTTCCCACGTTTATGCAAGAGACAGTAACAAAACACCTTATACAAACAGTCTAAATTCTTCCGCCATGACTAACCCCTGTTACACGTTGTTTCACTAAAATCAGCGTTATTTGAACATGCGGTAATTTTTATTATTACTTATTCAATACACGTAAACGATAAGCTGGTTGGTATAAAATATTCGAAAATTTAAAAAAAACCTTTATACATAACATACATACATTATACAAGATTATTTCCTTTCATTTGCTTCGATTTTGACATACATCTTTGGCTTCTTCAACATTAAAATTTATGTCTATTCATGCATTCTCATATTATCATCATACTCCTGATATGTCCCTTCTTTAGAACATATACGTATTCAAATTGTCGTTTCATATGATCGTATCTGTCTAACAACCCGTAAAGGAATGAATCCTTACTACCTAATGCGCATATATATTATCTCAACTTCACGCCATTGATTCCCAAAGGGGAGGGTAGAGGTGTATCACTGTCACCTCTGGCTAGCATTGTTTAAATCCCAAGTAATAGGGGCGTGTCTACTACCATTGACTAGGAAAGTTTCCAGACAAAAATCAAAACAAAATTGAAAAATCATGACAAAATACTCGACCAGGGTATTGAACCCAATACCTATTGCGCAACAGTCGGACATGCTCCCGCTGTGCTAATAAGGCAATAACGCAAATAAACAAATACCTTTAATCCATTCAATCGTAAATGCATCATTTAAACGCTTGTTTTCCACAAAGTATTCAGTTCAGTTACCACTTCGATAATACTAGAATTATTTATTCAGTATACGTAAAGCCACTAGCGTAACCAATTTATACCATACACTAGGTACAAGTTACACAGTGTATTGTTACGCGGCCGCAGGCAGAATTTGTAACACCTCACACAAAATACGTGGTTCAAAGAAAATAGGTGCGAGAATGCTGCTTTAACAAACAAAGGAGTTATTGGTGTAGGTTATATCTAAGTAACTATTTGTATCTAGTCTAGTAAAGCTAGTGTACTTTATTTAAGCTGTGTACTTTGTTTTAACCTTTCAATACTGAATACGAAAGTGTCAATGAATATTTCGATTATTGGCACCCAATGGGGTTCACAAGGCGAAGACGCCCATGTAACCGTGTACAATTTTGCACAAAAATTTTCAATAAAAGCACACCAGTGTAAGGAATTTTGGCGATTTTTATTATATAAATGGGATACGTTACATTCTGGTAATGGATTACCCGTGGGCTACGCTGGTGAGGAAATATTATATTTAATTTCAATATTTATTTCACATTATTTATTTTATACATAATAAATAAATAAGTTATTATTATTATAAAGTTTCATAGGTATTTACACTCTTTACCTATTCTATTTTCGAAAACTAATTATGGATTACTTTCTTTAGTCAATTAACAGACTAGCTGCCGCACACGGAGACGTCAATTAGCAGTAATCTGTCATTAACAAAATTTCTTCATTGAATAATCGTCTTTATGCATATAGACTTAAGTATTACACGTTTTTACTAAATAAACTTTAAAGTAACGTCTCTGAGTACTGCAGTAGGTATGACAGAATTAGATTTTTTCACCTAAACCGTGCAGTTTCTAATAATGAAATTATAATAAAATTATTTAGTTTGAGTTGGAGTATTTCGTTGGAATGTCTTTATACTTTAGATAAGTTGTCGCTTGGTGCTACTATCGAGTATGTTTGCTCTTCGATAACCTTATAAGGCTCGAATCGATTTGAACTCTTTAGGTCAGACTAAATTATGAGATACATTAATTTAGCGACATGCAGGAGTGCATCTAATTCTATCCCTTCGGCTAATGGAAGTAACCGTTATATTCACAAATTATGGCTACGTTAAGGTCAAGGCATACTGGTGCAAAATCGAAGTACATCGAAACGTCAACATAAAAATATTGCATAGCATATAGACCCTTATCTCCACTTTTAAATACTTTTAGTCAATATAGCTGATTGTAAAACATTAATTATTTTATTTAAAAAAAACGCTAAATACAGATTGTCTATACGAGAAAGACTTTTTAATTAAGGACAAGTAAGTAATCTTTAAAAATATTAACAACTAGAAGTCACGCGGGGCTTCACTCCCATCGTTCTTTATTTGGCCAATGCTCGGCTGCTATTGGCCTTAGCCTGGTGTTATATAGCCTATGTTACTCATCGATAATATAGCTTTCTAACGGCAAAAGAATTTTTGAAATCGGTCCAGTAGTTTTAAGTTCATTCGTTGCATACAAAAATACAAATCTTTCTATAGATATTCTAGATGTAGATGACCCATCTACTACTAACTCTTTGTGAGCAAAAGTTTTTGGTTTATATTGGGATCGTGCTAGGTGGCCTGAGCTCTAAGTTTATGTCCAGCAGTGGACGTCATTGGGCTGATATGATGATGATTGGCATCGAACCTGCAACAACTTTAGCAGCCGCTTACTACGAGCACTACGCCAACGGTACAGTCAAAATTGAATTGGTAGTTATTACAAAGCTACCCAAGCTATAATCCAAATTCTTAACACGGTAGCGAACTAAAGTAAGTTATCTGAGTAAAATGCAAGATAGTTGAAGTTAAACGATTATGGCTCTCGATTATACATGAGCAACCTGTTGTATTAGAACTTTAAAACGGTTTATGGGACCCAGTTACTCAATTCCGAAGGCAGGGCCCAGATTGTCTAAGTATATCGACACGACGAATTTATGACGAGAATAGCTGAATTATTTGATCGACGTGAGATAAGACTAGATTCTAAAGTTTCGACATGCAAGGTCTAAGATGTATTAGACTGTACCATCCAATCTTGGATGGAGAAATGGTTTATTGTAGTTAATATTTATAAAAAAAATATTCTAAGATCTTTTTTTTTTTGCGGCGGTGTAGGCAGAGGCTCATCAAGCTATATTAGATTTCATGTAATAGGGGCGAGGCTATTAACAAATAATAATACCACAATTAAAAAAAAATTTAATAACACCTACAATTTTGCCCGGCCTGGGAATCACCGTTTTTGCTCCGTCTTGGACGGTCAATTAAATTGATTTTAAAGTCAAAAAATATTGCGACGAAGCTAATTCTTTACAATATTTTTGACTTTAAAATCAATTTAATTAACATATTATTGTTACTATCTATTAAATGAACTTTATAAAGTCAAGAAATGTATTCGGTAACAAACACGAATTGAACTCTTGCTTTAAACCAAGATAAAATTTACCTTGCGGTTTTACATTAAAGTTCAATTTCGTTTGAAATACCTACAGGATTTGCGTAAACAACATCAAAAGGTGAATGCTCTGATTAGGCAAAATGCTAAAATGTACATTAACTTGGCTAAAATACGAATTAATCAATTTAGTGACTAAATGCCAGTACTAAATCATTGATACAGCTAGCGTCTGTCAAAATAAATTTAATGACTTATTTTGTCACCCAAAGAAGCGTGGGTAGTAGACTAATTTCTCAGTCAGCCACACCCTTCACTTTGCCGAGAGGGCATTTATCCATATAGATAGTCGATTAACAGCAAGAATAAGCCCATTATGTGCTTATGCCATAAACATGTTTGCATAATGCTGTAATATATTTACATTCTGGACTCACCTAAAAGTCGTTCGCTGATCGACCTCATAATCGCACCGCCATCTTTGATCTGTGAACAATAAATAAATGTACGGTAAGAATAAGCATTAAAATATTTGAAACATTATGTATTGAATTACGAACGTTTATATCGAATGCATGTTTTAATCGAAGAAAGAATTGCTGCAGTATCTCAACCGTGGTACCGTATTATATACGTAAGTAGGTAGCTATTAATTACCACATCTTCTTCTTCTTATCATGTGGGCTTGAAGCAGACCCTGGTGTTGGAATTTATCGACTCGCCCAGAAGGCTTTCAACTTGACTTAACGACTACCACATTAAGTGGTAACCGGGACCAACGGCTTTACGTGTCTTCCAAAGCACGGAGATGCTCGAGAATGAAATTATCACAAACGGTCACCCATCATTGACTGGCTTTGCTGAGTGTTGCTTAACCTCGATGATAGTAATAATTTTTTAAACAAGTAAATAGAACAAAAAATTAAGTATGTAATATGCATGAATCATAGCTAAAGCTGTCCTGAACATCATACCAATCTAACACCGATATGTTAGGAATACGGAAAGCATTAAATGAAGTACCACCAGAGTTATTAGCGCTATATAAAGCATCACTCATAAACGTACTAACACCATAATATTATTGAAGCTTAAATTAGTGCGAATAAACGTCAAACCACGAGATTCCTTTGAAATAAATCAATCTTCTTGTCTCAACACAATTTCTAGCTTTTTTGCCATCATTTCATAACCTTATCTAGGAAATATAATAATTCTATTTATCTTAGTAATGACGGCAATAGATTTTACGTAATCATCAGCATCAAAAAACACTTTTACTGCCTTTTTCATTGCAATTGAGAAACGACAGGCCTTTTCCAAGAAATATGTACACTCAGAGTAAGGATGTCTCTTTCATTTGCCGATCACGTCTTCGGCGCCGACACGTGAGTTCGTTTTTACATTTTCAAAGGGCAATTGTGAAGTTTCAAGCTATTTTACTTCTTAAATGAATGCAATAGAGGTTCATTTCGAATCTAATGTGGTATTAAAATACGAAGTACGGGCATTGTTGTTTATATCAGTTGCAATATATCTGCCGGTTGATGTAAGGACTTTACTCTCTTTGAATAAAGAATCACTTAGCAATTGCGGTGCAAAATTTTTAGATTATATTTTAAGTGATTCAACTCCCACGCATATTCGCCGCAAAACGTGTTCGTTAACTAAAGCATACAATTGAAAATCATGATGATTTATTTTTATGGCAAAGTTGTAATGGTAGCCATAAATATTAAGCTTTATAGATATTGGTTAACCATGTTGTTACATTATGTTAAAGTGCACTGCAAAACGCCCACAAGCTCAAGTTGAATGGTGGTTTAATATATATTACGTCCGGACAACGTATGTATATGCTCATCAACTCATACAGCTTGGTATGTACAGATGGGCAATCGGTAACGGACAAATTATACGCATTTGTAATGCCCATCGAAATCGTATCAAGCAGATAAATTAGGTACATAAATTGACGACTTGTCCATGTTACAGCTATGATAATAATTGAAATTTATTAATAGCTCGGTTTTTAAACCTTTTTTTTACGTTCGAGAATTTTCTCGAACGTAACAAATTCGATTTCATTTAAACGATTAGTTTTAAATCCTGAAAATAGTCATGGTTGACATACGCTTAAGAAACATTGTCCTCGTTTTCGAAAAATGGAGTAAGACCAGGTAAGAACCAATTTTAAACCTTTACGGAGATGCCTTTGACCCGGTATTCTACCAAACTGTTTCATCTGTACCTTAAATGTACAAATTGCATATTGCAAAGTTACCACAAAGTGGGTACATCGTGTGTTAGTAATCACAATTACGTGACTAACAAACTATTGTCAACAATTATGTGCAGAAACAACGCTGATGTAGGAAATATTTTGTACAAAACGTAGCGGACTGAACTGCGGTGTAGATATTTACGGTGTAGACTTTATAGGAATGCTACACCTAGAAATATCCATATTTTCCACAGTTTTCCGTAGTAAGCACCAGTTGATATTACGCTTTTTTCCATGAAGAGACTACTAATTGGCGAAATTTTGGTAGACCACACCTATTAAGAACCCATGTAATAATAACGCGAGTCTATTATCAGAATATCTATCTAAGTGAGGTAATAGACTTTCTCGCTACACTCTAAATAGATAGTCAGAGTTAAGCGGTTATATTTTAAGCAATCTGTTTCTAAATTCTGACATCATAATAATTCATCATCATCATTTCAACCCATAAACGTCTCACTGCTGCGCACGGGTCTCCTCCAAATATTGTGAAGGGAATTTAGCCTACTATACGCTGCCTAGCCAGTTCCCGCAATGTTCGTGTTTGCTACCTTAGTCGCCTTTTACGACACCCACACAAATATTAACTATAATATTTTATAATTAATATTTTACAAAAAGATTCTTCAACATCGATATCATTAGATCGTGCAGACAACTACAGAGTCGACATAATAAAGCATCCACGATTAAATGATCAATGACTCATAACTGTTCCCCGTCGCGGTGGTCAACAATTTGCATTAGCATTACCATGAAAATAACCATCAGACAACGCCAAGAAATCTATTCTTTCTGTCAAGTTTACGTTGATGAATTTAGTGCCTATATTTGCATGAGAATGCTTAAAAATATATTTAAATAGAAATAAATCTTTGAAACCGAGGTTTTTTGTATTTAATCGTGCTTTTTTTATCTAGCAGGCCGTTTTAAATAAGGACCTCTGAACTGGTGTTACCAATTCTATTTTTTTTATTGTTTACATCTTCAGTATATAATATACAAATTGAAAATAATGAATATTATTTTAAATCTTTATAATTTCGACAATATATATCATGTTGTCGTAGTCGCAGTCGCATTCATAAGAAAATATCTGGAAATTCCATGTCAGTTAATCAGTTTTTTTTTTGAAACATTATAGGTACTAACAATTTACGGTAGTGCCTGTGACAACACTAAAAAGAAACCTCTTCAGAAAACCCCACGACCTCTGGCCAAGTTAATCAAAGTCTGTCAACGTAATTATACATAATTGCACATATAATAACTGAGATAGCTCAGCTAGAAGTGCATGTTAATTTCGCAAGTATTTTCTTAATTCTAAAACGTTAATAAATCTAGTGCAGGAAGGAATTAAAGTGGCGTTGATGAATGTCCTACGTGACGGTGGTTCGTGCCTTCGTTGTTTCCATAACTGTACTGCAAAACGCTGAATTGAGAGCAAGTCTTGCTCGGGAGTTAGAACTAAAGAAACAAGCTGTTAGTTTAGACACTTACATTTTTCATTTAGTTTTTTTAACATCCTGTACTAGGAAATAACCTTAGTGTTTCGAGGCACTAAATATGTATATTTATAACAAAGCAAATATGGCTTTTAAGTCTGAAATAAATAATAAAATACGTGGTCAGCCTTGTTAAGATAAAGAAACACTAAAGATAATAATACTTCCAACACTTCCAAAAACTTTACACCTAACCGAAACAAAGTTTGCAGCAAATATTTGTCAGAATAATAAATCACTTTATGTGTTACTAGAAGTCAGGCGGGGCTAGCTCCCGTCGTTTTTATTTGGCCACTGCGTGGTATCATATAGCCTATGTTACTCTTAGTTTATTTTAATGGCAAAAGAATTTTTGTAATCGGTCCAATAGGTTTTAAGTTTTTTCATTACATACAAACATACAAATCTTTCCTCTTTATAATTCATTATTATTACGTATAGATTTAACTCACAACATTTAATAAGTTACTCAAGCTTACGAATTTAATAAAGATGGTACATGAGATAAAAACTTGTAACGATGAACTAAAATTTCAACCAACTAGTAATTACGTCTTACGAAAGATTTGGCATTCTAGGCATCGTATTTTAGTACTTAAATGTAACAATTTCAAGCTTCAATATAAACGCAGTGTAGTGTGTTAAATAAAATTTTGTTTCTAGTGAACTGAGGATAGGTTTGTAGGCTTATCTCTAAAATGTTTTTTTTTATATTTATAGATTGTAGATGTTTACATAATATTACATTAAATATAATTTTGTGTCTCCGATAAACATCTTAATTCGCCAATCTAACGTAGATAACATAATATTTTAAAATATTAAACCCTCACTGAAAAAATTATATGCAATCCTTTAATTAAAAATCTACACTCTAGCAATAATTACAAAGTACTGTCTTTGTTTGAATATGACCTGAATCCTTTGTTTCTAAAAGCGTCTTTTAAATATAGTGTTCAATAAATCAATATCTTAAACAGTGCAATTATAATTCTTTGATGGCCAATGTTATGTAAAAGTGAACTAACATTGTGCTATATTACTTGCAGATATTTATCTATATGACGTGTTAATGGGTTCTGAAGATAGGCTCTCGTTATTTAAGTAATACTTTCGCATTACAGCATACTGTCGGCTTTAATTACATGTGAATTGAAATATATAATGCAATATGATAAATGCCCTGTGGCAAGTAGTGTGTTAGTTAATTGAAGCAATTTTTCTTTAATATAGAATTTCTTGATGTTAAACTTACCGCCGCCTAAAGGCTTAAAGGATTTGACTATAAGCTGTATACTTCATTTGACTAGTAAAGGTTTACTTAAAAGAGGTTGTGTGTTTTATCCTCACATAGAATAAATATTTGGGTCTGAATTAAATACGCAATTATTTATTTGCTTTGGTTAAACATTTAAAGCAAAAATGGAAAAAGTTTAAAGTTGAAGACCCTTCGTGGGATATTTTTTTCAATTTTCTTATTTTTTTGTACGGTTATTGTTGAATTGTACGGATGTTAAGTCCTTAGCGATAATGATTTGTTAGCTGCTACAGTCGTTTTAAAAAGACATCGATTATAAAATCGATTGAAATAGTATTCAGTAAAAACAACTATTCTGTTTGCCTTCTGAATAAGCGCTAATTATATACCCTATAAATAAAACATAAAAAGCAATTTCACAAGAGAAAAATTCCAATTCTGTGTTAATTCTAGATAATCGATAACAATGCCCACAGCAAAAGGTTTTAATTTTCATACAGCGACCTTACTAAGTGGACTGTTATTACATACCTACCAACATTTTTCTATACCGATTGTTGTAAGTAAATCCGCGCTTTTTAGAGCGTCTCCTTCTCACAGTTCTATTTATCAACGCTGATTATCTTCCACATAAACTAGACTTTAATGCGTTGTAATAACATATAATTTTGCTTACGTGTGAATGGATTTTGTGTTAAGAAAAAATGGATTTTATTAACGTGGGATAAAGTAGGATTTTAAATGTTAAAAGGTGGTTGTAAAGGCGTTTTAGCGAGATGTGGGCGATGATTGTCGTGGTCAGGTTTCCCGGCGAGCCAGTTGCGTAGCCGGGTACAGATTGCGACAAAAGTGAGAATTACTTGGGAAACAAAGACTCGTGAAGAAGCATGTTTGGTTCGTGTTTGATTTTACGTTTAGTCGCCATGAAATAACTGGACTTTTATGAATAGATATACAAATAAAATGTACAGTAACATTAACTGTTGATGACTTTTACACGTATTTGAACTGTATGCAGCAGCTATATTTGACTTCTCTACTGTTATGACGTAACAGAATGACGATGCACCGCTTTGTCATCATCATCATGACGTCTACATGTCTCCTGTTGAACATATACTACCAAAGACCTGATTGACTGGCCTGTTGTTATAGTGGTTAGTGACCCTGACTGCTAAGCCAGAGGTCGTGGGTTCGATCCCCACCCAGGACAAATCTTTGTGTGATGAGCATAAAGATTTGTTCTGTGTCTGGGTGTAATTTATCTATAATATGTATGTATTTACAAAAAAAAAATGTATTTAAGTAGTATATCAGTTGTTTAGTACCCATAACACAAGCAAATATAATTGCTTACTTTGGGACTAGATGGCGCTGTGTGAATGTGGTAGAATATTATTATTATTATTACCTTTAAGAACCTTATTTCATATAAATCAAATACATGATACTTATGAACGTCATACAAAGCCAAAAAAGGTGTATACCTAATTCCTAAGATGACCCATTTATATTATCTTATCTTAAATTATCTTATACAGTTTATGACTATGACTATACATATTTTATTGTGACTCAACTGATATATGTAGTTCAATTCAATATTATTGAATTTCAATATTATTGACTGTCCTGTTGGTCTAGTGGTTAGTGACCCTGACTGCTAAACCGGAGGTCATGGGTTCCATCCCCATTATTATATTATTTTTAATAATAATATTGATAAAAACATTACTGATGCTTTGATAGCCTATAAAAAATATTTAGAGCCGTATAAAGGCAATTGTCATTTCAAATATATTCAAAATAAAAATATTTAAACAAATGTTTTATGTTTATATTTCATTAAACATAACAATACCTATACAGAATTTTTATATTAACTAAACAAAAGAATTCCAAACCAAATAGTGAAGATTACTAGTAATAAACAAGACAGCGGTGAAAGAATAAATTTTAATTAAATACCAGAAATTAACATAAACTGGCTAGCTAACATAACTTCGTTATGCTCGAAGAACCGCTTCATTTGAATAAGCAACGATACATTATGGAATATTAATACTTAACTGTTAACAAACGAAACTTGATACTTTTAAGAAATTGTATAACGCGACAGAAATGGACTTTGTAGAGACAAAAAAAAAACAATAAAAACATGAATAGGATAATATAATTTATATAAGAAAAAAAATTTGATTACTTTGAATTTTGCAATTATAAGCTTATTCAGATTAAGCAACATAAAAAATGTTTATACATAGATTTGGAAAATAAAAAACGTGTTTAATTTTAAAAACAAACGTTAAAAATCTGTGGAAATTGGAGTCTTACTTACATATTTTTTTACCTACTTATTTTTTATTTGCCATTTTATCACGTCAAAAACTGCTTGTCTTTTGAATAATAACAACCATACAAAATTAAACAAACTAAAATATACGTATACCTAGAAATGGTCCCGCTTAGGAACGAACGCGTTTAAGTCTTCAGTACTAACAGTCGATAAGGAAAAACATCGAATACTCAAGGAATATAATAAAATATTATTATTATTGTTTATTATTAATAACTGAACAGTTTTTCTTATACTTTACAGTTCATAACAAAAGAAAAAGGCGTTACTGCAGTAGTACACCAGTCAAAAGAAATTCATTTTAAGCAGTTTAAACATTTTTTTTTTATTCTACCACATTCACACAGCGCCATCTCCCGTCTACCGTCCCAAAGTAAGCAATTATATTTGCTTGTGTTATGGGTACTAAACAACTGATATACTACTTAAATATTTTTTTTTTGTAAATACATACATATTATAGATAAATTACACCCCGACACAGAACAAACCTCTGTGCTCATCACATGAAGATTTAACCTGGGTGGGGATCGAACCCACCACCTTCGGCTTAGCAGTCAGGGAGTGACCCTAACCACTAGACCAACAGGCCAGTCAAACATGCTTTTAACGTGGAGATTGGACAATGGGCTGTAGTTACGTTTGCTGTAGTCACGTATATAAAACCTTCAATTATTTATCACACCTTTTATCTATATCTCGAAGGAGTATTTCGCCAGCTATGTTAGGTCCTTGTTAATGGCAGACGAGCCTATAGCCATTGACTGTCCTTGGAATTTCGTCCTGCAAAACCCAATACTGTATTAACTTCACCCGGAATAGAACCTCTTGTATAGATGTATATACTCCCGCTGCGCCATCGAGGCAATAGGCAAAGCACAAAATAGTTTATCAATATATTTCTTCTTGTTTGGGTGACGAGGTTAAGGTGGAGGTGGGCAGGACACTTGGCAAGAAGGGATGACGGACGGTGGACCAAGGCAGTCACAGAATGGTGGCCTAGAGACGATATCAGGCCAGTGGGCAGACCACCAGCCCGATGGTCGGAAGATATCGTCAAGATCATAGGATCTCATTGGACGCGGCTGGCACAGGACCGTGAAAAGTGGCGCTGTAGAGAAGAGGCCTATACCCAACAATGGGTTAATGTGGGCTGATGATGATGATGATGATATTTCTTCTTATTCAAATATTATGGCAATTTCCATCTTGGACAGCGCTGCTGTAAGCAGGGAACGCGTACTTAATACCAACAATTATCGCAGGTTGTCCAAACCATTGGAGCCACAATATCCTAATGTGGCCAGGCCTCCTTTTGCCTGCCACTTTATCCTGTATTATTATTAATCAGTACACAGTACACAGATATACTACTGTATACTACTGTATATCTGTGTAGTGACGGATTAAGAATACATAATGTCACTACCCCATCTCAACCCGTGGGTGTCGTAAAAGGCGACTAAGGGAGTAGACCTTATGCAGATTAGAGCACTGCAAGAAAAGGAAAATTCGAAACAAACCCTTTTTTTTTTTGCCAGCGTGGTACAGTAGGCTAAATTCCCTCCACATTCTTTGGAGGAGACCCGTTCCCAGCAGTGAGACGTTTATGGGTTGAAATGATGATGATGAGTAGTATATCGTTTATAAAAAACATCATAGAAGGAAAGATAGAAGGCAAGAGAGGAAGAGGTAGATCAAATAGGACTTTTATTAAACAGATCAAGGAGAGGGTACGGGTGGTTTCGTATCAGTTACTCCACCGACAAGAGCTCATCACTTAAATGAAGAGAAAGAGATATAATCATTATTACTTGAAGGAGTGCATACTTTTTGGTGTTACCCATCACATGACTAAAATACATCAGCTTTCGTCCTTTTATTGTTTTGAGCACTTTGCAGTACTTTTTTGACATTTAACCATAATATTAGTATTAGTTTGACTCATTCTTATGACATTATACTATGACATATGACATAAATATTTAATAGCACAATAATTTTTGGAATGCAAGGGTATATAATGTTGAATTGTTTAATTATTTAATGAGACTAATTTAATTTAATTAATATGTAGATTTTAAGAAACAAAATGTATTGCATGCTCTATAGCAGAATATGGCGACCTTTACTGTAATTAACACCTTTTAACTGTACCTGTATTCACAATAAATGATTTATGAATTATGAAAAGCACTTCGAGATCCTTCCCATTAACCTTCCTTACCGTCATGAATTTATTTATTTAGCAATAAAAATAAAAATTAGCCAACATTTCAATCATTATAGACACGAAATCGATTACGAGAATATCAATCATGTATTGGAAATCTATCATCGATTTATTTGGCAGTCAGTTACACCAACGCGTAATAAAGACTTAAATGGTGTTTATTATCGTGATAATAAATAAATATTTTATGCTGGTATCGTTACGGTTGTAGAATTTCTTATTGAACTCCATATTCGTGTTTTTAACGAGACGGTAATATGACTACTGTGTCACAATACTTAATGGCGTGTATTGCGTGAAGGAGTCTGTTATGGTGTTAATTAATGTGCAGTAACTCACAAGGATTTCACTTTTGAATTTTAAGCTTCTTATATAGGCTTCTGAAGCTCTAGCAGAGATGAAAAGCGGGCTGTGAAGAGTCACTTTAGTACATTGAAAATTAGAGGAGAAATGATATCAGGATCGTAGTATGAGGTAGGCAGTGCTCTCTGCCTACACCTCTGTAAGCAAAGAGAAGTGATATATTAATATGTATAATATTCTGAAGCTCCTCTTTTAATTACGAATAAGAGTTAAATTTTTGTGGTGAACTCTACTGTTTTCTGTCCTCTGTCTTCTTTTAGACCTCTTGGTGTGACTCGACATCGCTTTTCTTATTGATTTGTTGTAAGAAAAAAAATTACGCTTGGTTGTCTATAAACGATCCCTTATCTATACTAATATTATAAAGCTAAAGAGTTTGTTTGTTTGAACGCTAGGATCTCAGAAACTACTGATCCGATTTGAAAAATTCTCTAAGCGTCAGATAGCCCATTTATCGAGGAAGGTTATAAGCTATATAATATCACGCTACGGCCAATAGAAGCTGAGCAGTGGCCAAACAAAAGCGCCGGGAGTGAAGCCCCGCGCGACTTCTAGTAAATTAATAAAAGACAACAATAGACCAAACAAAATAAGCCAGTATATCTTGTGTTAAATTATTTTTTATTTCTTTCACGTGTCGAAAACATTAAACACAACATTTATCATATATAATAGACTTGTCTTTTTAAATAGCTTTATAAATAACAATATTATGACCAGCGAACGTTACAAAACTTTATTAATTACTTTTAATTAATCATAATTGCCGAGGTCGTAGTAAATACTGTTAAGTCATCGTTATATTCGAAATCTCCGAGTTTGGAATATAAAAGACACCAATTATATAGCATTTGATACGACACAGACATAAAATGCTTGTTGAATTAAATTCTAAAGATGCGTTTTCGTGTTGCGATTGCGATTGGCGTATGCGACAAAAAGATTGAATCAAAATATGTATTTTGAGAAAATTTATGCAAAAAAACAATTTTCGTATCTATGTAAGTGTATAACTTCAGAACGGCTGTACCTATTTGGCGAATTTATCTGTTGTGTTTGCAACAATTAGGGCATGTTTTGTATAAAAACAAATATTTTGTTAAACGATGGGAAAAGGTCAGAAATTTGTACGAATTCGGGGCGGGCCGCTATAGTTATTGTAAATTTAATAATTATATAAATTTAGTAACTGTTATCACGAAATTGTTTCTGTAATGATTTGGATCAAATTCCCATTTTAATAAATCAAGTGTTTTTTTTTAAGTTTTCATACTTAGAAAATTCAAACATTCGCAAGTAAATTATCTAAACTATTCTAAACGCTAGTTTCATCCTCTCCTAGAATAGTGAAGTACCTACTTTATTATTATTTAAGTACATACTTATGACACGTACCTACTGTCTCTGCTATTCGTGGAGCGAAATTGTCGCCCAGATATTCTTAATAAATGTATAGCCGTTTATAAATTGTATATACGTTATATTACGTCGACCGCGATGGGACTACTGCAAATTAGCATTAATATTGGTCGTCTAAGACCCACAAAAACGCACCTTAAGCGAATTAAAAATATTGACAACATGCGTAGTTCGAAATCATTAGTTTTATAATCAATAAAAGATAAAGTGTGCCAGTCCGTTATGTGAGTAAAAACCTGTAGTAGGTCATTGGCACAGCGTGAAGAGCGCGACCCGAGTCTCGAATGCGAGATGCGACTACTCGACGAGTAAATCGTTTTTGCATCGGATTGATTGCGATTTTACGTCTTAGTGATATAGGCAGTGATTAAATATTATTTTGTTTAGAATCTGATCAGACGTTTGTGATGGCATTATTTATTATTCAAGTTTGATAAATATACAGAGTCCGTTATTTTTAGGTTTTTTTTTACAGTTTAGTAAAAATTATTGAGTATGCTTAGTTTTGGTCGCATTTTTATTTTGTGATTTGTTTATTTACAACGGTCAAACCAATTTTAGATTAAAAAAATATATATTCGAAAAATAAGTAAGCCATAAGCAAACATTAAAACACTAATGTAAAAAATAAATGTAAAAATCTCATAGAAAA
Organism: Laspeyria flexula; assembly: GCA_905147015.1. Lineage (NCBI taxonomy): Eukaryota > Metazoa > Arthropoda > Insecta > Lepidoptera > Erebidae > Laspeyria > Laspeyria flexula. Next base: position 11,450,606 of record LR989960.1, on the reverse strand, counting down.
ACTATATAGGTACCTATTTTATTACATATTTTATTTTATAATGTTGCTTCCGTGTGTATTTAAAAGGAAAATCAGTAAATATAATGCTTTACTCGCAGAACTTAATCTTTATTTCCTTTATAACTTTAAAATAATGACTTATTAAATTTCTCTAAAGTTTACACTTTTCAGAAGTTCGTAAAATTAGCACATTAATGTCGGTACTTATTTAGTTACAATAGTTCTTTCAATTATTGTTCTCGGAAGAGATTTAGCCGCAGCCTTTAATAACTGATGAGTATTTTTAATTATAGTTCAGTAATAAAAATTAAATATAAGAAACAATTAAAAATATTGGAAAAAAGTAAAAAAAAAACTTACATCAAATGTAAGTCGATTAAAAAGTTTTACAAGATATTGCTTAACTATTTTAAAATAATATAAATACGGGTACAGTAAAAATAACATAGCTACTATTGTACGTGAGTCATAACTCATATGTCTTGTGGAAATCCCGAATGTAGTCCTCGGAAGGCCTAAAGGGCCTTAACGAATTTTTGACATTCTATTAGTCGATTTTGATATCGGTTACCAAAATCAATCACATATGGAAATTGCGAAAATGCCCTCAGAACACTTCAATCGGCGCTTTCCGTGTGACGTAACATACACCGTATGTCCTGAATCTCTTCACACACAGGATTACGTGTGCGATAGACATTTTTTATCTATCATAGCAACAAGTACACAGAGACGTAATAATAAAATTGTTAAAATGACAGACACACAATACAATAGAAATACCGCTTCTTAAGCTGTCAAACACTATTCCGTCATCAATACAAACGTTTAAAATGTAAATTCGCCGCGAAACGCGAAAAGAATCTGCAATGAATCAATATATGTATATACAAACAAGGCGAACGAACTCTATACAAAAGCTATTTACATATAAATATAATAGCATTATTGTATATATATATTTGTAAACAGAAAAACTGTGTCATTTATGAATAGATGATGAAAACAATTTTATAAACGTATACAATAAAAATGTGGAACATTAACTGACTAACCCGTTGAGTATGCGGCCTTGGGAGATAGGCTTACGGTATGCCAAATTAGCTAATTTTATGACAGACTTCCTAATGAAATTATGTAAGGGAGTACTTCCGAAATGGCACATGTGATGCAATTAGACCTAGTAAATAGGTTTTTACTGTGCTAAGTGCGGTGGAATGAAACGCTCTCGCTAACTAAAACTGAACGTGCAGGGATAATACCCGGTATCATTCTATTAGAAATATAGAAAATGTGGCTAAGCATAGGTATATTCTAGTACTATATTTTTTTTTTAATTATGCTGCATCGTCTCAAAGATACTTACAGGGACATCAAACAAAATCAGCCTAAAAGTCGATGACCGATACTTTCTTCGTCTGTCATATTGTTCGCCTATTGAATTGGGAATAACCATCATTATTCCTCTGTGTAAAGAAAACTTTTTTCTATATTCAAATATTCATAACAAAATTATTTAAATTTCGAAGAATTCTTCCTTTTTTAAAGATTCAAAACTTTACATTTGAATGGGTTTCACTGCAGTTATACATATAAAAAGGGACATACTATATTTTTTGAATGAGTTAGTGTAAGTAGTGATTTTTTTAAGTTATAAAGTAGAGGTGATTTTTAGCTGTGCTCCAGTCACTATTGGACCAAGAAACTATTCAAATGCAAAAATATACGATGAGCCATCATTGCTCCGATAGAACATACTTAGTTGCGTTTATATCTGCAGACATTGAACGTGACAGACACATGCCGTGTCAGCCGAAAAATATTCTTCTATTCAGTGTGTTGTATTAACCCATTTATATCTATCGTAACGTGGCCGCGCAGACATCGACAGACACGGGTTGTCAAATTTTATAGAAAAATATTATGTCTGACACGGCACGTGTCTGACATAATTTCAATGACATCAATTTGAATTTGATTTCAGTGATAGACATGTTCAATATCTGTCTAAGTAAAGAAGAACACTACCAAACACACGTTTGCATATAAATATATTAAAAGCTATTGCTTGCTTGCTTTAAAGTGAACAAGTATAACCTGTACTGCCTTGTATTAACTTGCCATGAGACAACATTTCACACGGCAAACAGAACTGATAACTCAAAATCAATATTCCATAAAGATATAAACTTGAAGTCATAAACTAATGAATTTATTAGCAACAAATCCGTCAAATCGTTTGTAACAAAAACGAGGGCATTCGACCGGTCTAATACAACTAGTGTTAAATCTGTCTGTTTGTTTAACGAAAAGATAAATACTTGTATTTACACAATATGTTTCTCAATCTTTTGTACATATAAAATTCAACAGAATTATAATAAATATTTTAAAGAAAATTCAAAAAAGGATTCACTTTTGTTATGCACTTGTCATTGGCAATAATTTAAACAAGGCTATTTCGTAAATAATAAAATATCAGGACTTAAAACTTGGGAACATAATATTTAAGTACTAGTTCAACCCATAAATTTACTTTGAACTCAATATATTATTATTGATATCATTCGAATATTTTCTGAGTATTTTTAGAGAGAGAGGGAGACCAATAAAGCTCCAGATTCGAAAGGCTCCTTTTGTCTTAATTGTAAAGAAAAACAGAAAAGGAATGAGAACTGCCGGGCAAAACTTGCAACGTCTAAATGAGTCTTAAAGCTCGACTTGCAATCCCAAGAAAACGAACTGTGTTACAATCCAATACTCACTTAGAGAGTCAACTAAATCTTCACGTTTGGAAACGTTGGCAGACCACTCAGCGATATACTTTTGATAAATGATGTCTCGGAAATGTTTAGTTGAATGTTCGTGCTAAGTTCTGTATAAATAATAATTGCGCGTGAAACACGATTTTCCACTTAATGTTTATGTTTTGGATGTGTCGCTTCGTTTAACGCTCAGTGATGGTGGAATAGTTTCTAGCAAAATTCAATAATAATATTATTTATTTAACTTACATTTTAAATGCAGAACTAGCTATCTAGCAGCTTGTTTGCTAGCTAGCTAGCTAGCTAGCTTTGACGGCAATGATCAAGAGACATAGGATAATTTATATCAACGCGAGCAAGATCGTTGGCAAACGATAATATTTTTCGTTAAATTCATCTCTATGATCTGTCAATGTAATATGTCTGCCAGACGAACGTGGAAAAGTGTTTCAATCCATGTAGAACAGAATTATCTCTCCCCTATGATTTTTCCTTCGTAACCAACAAAATGAAAATTACGAAGCTATACACAAGTTGAAACTATTTTAATCAAAACTCAAGTGGTTAGGTCGTGAAATGCAATCTCATTCAATCGTGTAGGTTACTAAGTATCTCATGAAAGTCATAAGTTACTAATAAGAGTTAATATCAGACAAATTGAAGTTCTAATCTTCTTATCGTATAAGCTTTAACAGACCCTAGTGTTGGAATTTATCAAGTCGCCCAGAAGGCTTCCAACTTGACTTAATGACTACCACAGTAAATGGTAACCGGGATCAACGGCTTTACGTGCTTTCCGAAGCACGTAGACACTCGAGAGTGAGATTGCCACAAACGGTCACCCATCATGGACTGACCTTGCCGAATATTGCTTAACCTCCATGATCGTAACGAACTTCTTACAGCTACAATGGAATCAAAGTTCTAATATAAAGACATACAATAGTATCGACATCCGTGACAATAAATTCATACAGTATACACTAAAATGGTGTTAGCATACTATAATTCGTAACTTATTCATTCTCTATTTATTATAACTGTAACCTAAATTAGGATTGCATTAATAACTAAGAAATGCAAACAGTCCAGTTTCAAAGCTACAAACTAGTGGCTGTTTCAAATGTCTATTCTGTATGTCCGCTAAACTAAACTAACTTTACAACGGACAGGCGGAAATTTGCTTTGTGATGCCTATAGGTAATAGGCCAAATACTTGTCACAACCTACGCGCTGGTATACTCAATTACTTAGTAGCCTGCAGTTAAACAGGTATTCAAAGCTTTATGGTTTGCTCGTGCAATTTGGCTAAGAAGTCCCGTGCACTAGAAGACCCGGATCAGTTTTATTAGCGACCTAACTATTGAAGCTTATTCGAAGCGCACATTACCTCTAACTCTAACCGGTCATCTAACTGATACCCGAACCGAACTAAGGCGGAGACGCAAAGACAAAAGATATTTTTAAATAAATAAAAACAATAGAACAATAGAAATTCAATATCATCGTTATAATTTAATGCACACGCCGTTTAACGAACGTCTATTGATTTATAAATAAATAATAATATTTGGGTAATTTTTTTAAACAACGCCATCTAGCCCTAAGCTCAGTATAATAATTACTATTGAGTCCAAAGTATGTAAGTCGTCTCCACTTCGGTATGGTCTGAGCCTGAGATGGAAAGAAAAACAGTTGATAGTCAACAAAAGTTGACCAGTGGCAAAAAATTTTCTTATTTACGTAAGTGTACCTATATAAAAAATTGGAAAATAAGGTGCTGATTAGTACAGTTTTATATTCTATTAAGGAAGGCACGCTCTATTGCTCATCAGCAGTTTCTCGTATTTTTATTTGAGTGTATATTTTGATTAAAAGGGTATCTGGAACGTGACCGAAAGAATAGAATAATTTGAAATGAAGGTGACGAAAACTTTATAAGAAGCACAAATTGCTTAGCTTCCCACGCATACGTAATGACGAATTATGAAGAAGTGTATATGATGAGTATGTCTTTTCGAACACACGGTAAGTTCTGATAAAATTCCAAGACATTTTACGTAACCAGAATGTCGACATTCGACATAGACAATTTTGATGTTTGAAAATTTGTATAAAAACGATCCTTGTCATTTAAGCATTAGACAATTTAACTATATTAAAATCGAATGTTGTTTCAAGAGAGATTTTATCCTCCCTCTTATTTAGTTCGCGTTGCAAGAAAGTGTTTATTTTTAAACTATAAACGTAACATATACCTAGTTCACATAATACATATTCATATATTATTAGTTAAACGATAATTAAAACTATATACGGAGCGGAGATGAAGATTATTCATAGCTTGCGCCAGTCCGGTGTAACAGTTACTCGTTGCCCGTTGGGTGGGCCGCGATCACGACACGACATCCCGAACGAGTCACGATGATTGACGACTACCTGCCGGACATACCTGAAGGGCTGCTGGTAAACAAGCTCAAGCACCAACTAAATCATATCTTGAGATGAGTTTATCTTCTATTGTACGGTAATTAAGTTAGCATTGTAATCTTCGGATTGGATTGAATTACAAGCGATGCTTGTTTTATTCACTTTTAAACTTTCTTGTGATATTATAAATGAGGATTTATGAATGCGTTAGGTAAGTATTTATAATAGCAACCTTTGAAAATCCTTCTGCTGGACTCGAGTCTCTTCACCTCTCTCTAGAGAGCCAAGAGGGTTTAAGCCATAATCCACAATCTCTGACCTATACTGCGGGTTGGTGGATCAGACATACCATTAAAATTTCTTTTAGGGTATGTTTCCTCACGATGTTTTTCTTCACCACCTGTTGAATAATTAATTAAGATTCCCCTTTTTAATTCTAATATACTAATATGCCAGTGAGCATGATTTTATCCAAGCGGCCGGGTGAGTGACGTTTCAAATAGGTTACACCGGGCTTGTAAATATGTGTGTATATTACTAAGATTCTTGATTTGTCTGACAGGTATGTAGAAAGTAGTTGCGCAAGTCAAAAGTTGCACGTGTCGTGAATTCTTGATAGTTATGTGTGAGTTAACAGTTAAAGCTAAGGTGAAGCTGGGATTATTTAGAAACAGCGATGTTCTCAACGAGCTTTAAAGATCAGCACTCAACGAAAGGTTACAACGTCTAAGGTAGATATGGACGTAATTTTATATAGTATATCTGTTCTCCCAGTTATTCTGCCCCTTCTGCTTTTTGAAACGAGACATCTCACTATGTTATCCTACTTCCTACTAATACTATAAATGCGGAAGTTAGGATGGATGTTTGTAACTTAATCACGTCTGAACGGCAAAAAAATTTGTATGAAATTTTGCAAACTGATGGATTATAGTCTAGATTAGCACATTGACTTACTTCTACCGACGGAGCCGCGGGTGGAAGCTAGTCTCTTATAAAATCTGTGCATTCGTTTTCATCATATTCAGCTGTTTCAAGTTAGACCTACTTTCTACACACGCCCTTAAACCAAATCAAGCTATGCAGTTACGGAAGCAAAGATTTACACAAAGTTCGCATAAAATCACCATGACAAGAAGCCATCAATGTTGGATGCGTAACAGATTTACATATGAAACTAAACGTAAACAACCTTATTTTAGCAACTTTCGCAGAAAAACCTCGAGTCGAATGCATTTGACATATCACCGCTACAAAATAGTAAGTGTATGAACTAATAGGACTTGTAAATCGACATACTTTGTCATACTAAGTAATGTTTTCTTAGAAAACTATTTGCAAGAATGCCCGGCATGATCTAGCGCAATCGACTGCTGGTTTTAGTATAAAAACTACCCACGCCCACTGAGTATAAACCATCGTAATAGATAGTTAAACGGACTGATAAAAACTAAGCTATCGTTAATAGCTTCCAGTTGGTGATGCAAAAACGTTTATAAGGTACCTTTATCGATAATGCTTTACAAACACTAGAAATGGTATTACATTAAATTGATAACTTAAGTAATTATTCGATAAAGATCAGTGGAATGTTAAACAGGAAGTTTTGTTGGTGAATACACGTAGGTATAGTGTTGTGGTCATTCAATTTCCACAAGGAACAAACAAAGAACACGCAAGCAGTAGATGAATTTATTATTTTTGTCTACTAAAGGTTTAACTTCTTAGATGTGATTATAATAAAGAACATGTCAATCTCCATAGAATTCCCAGGCTTATCTTTATTTTTTAATAGAGTACCTACTATCCTAAGTAAGATGAGATCACCAACAATCAGAATCCTTTTTTTTAAACTTACGGATCACCAAGCTTCTTGATTTTACTCCCTGTTATAAAATGCAGGCACGAACCACAAAATTTGTCCCCAACTCGTGAGCTAGCGACCCGAACGATATCAATACCAATTCTCGAAACATAACACCGCTAATCGAATTACGAACGAAAGCAACGAATGGAAAGTGAAAAATGGGTGTTCGAAACTAGAACGGACGATCACAACGTGACTTTACAATTGATTCCTTAAAAAAACTTGTGTTGACAGTTACTTTACGTTTTTGTCGAAAACCGATCGAGTTAAACCACATTACGGAGTTAAATTGGAACGACGACAATAGACTCTGACATACTTGTAACATGTAACACCTACAATCAAATGATTAATAACGGAACAATTTGTAACACGATAATTTCGTAGTGCGGATCTCACTACAAAAACCGCAGTGCGAAGTTACGTCACAGATCGAATGGTGTGGCAGTGATCGATTTCTCGAGTCAAAGCGAGATGTACTCGATATGAACGACAAAGTAATCCGAGTTGATCCATTAAGACGTTTCGTGCTTGCGGCAACAGCTTCTGTTGGTCTCACAATAGCACCCTTTGTGATGCTTAATGAAGTCTACTGTCAAACTTGAACTGTTCATTAGAAGCACAATTTGTTGCTGTATGCGGTGATGAAACGGTAAATTTATAATAGTTACTGTTAATTTACTATTGAGACTATTGTTGACGATTTGTTCAGCTTTAATCGAAACGTAGTGTGAAAAATGTTTTGTTCTTTTGCGTGAAATGCCAAGACAAAAAAAGCGCGCCGGACGGCGTCGTCAAAGCCCTTAACGCGCGATGATATATAATTACACTAATCAAATCACATTAATCACTGATCAAAAGATGTTAAATCATAGCCTATCAGTGGGTTGAAAAAGTTGGCAGTAAGACTAAATTTAATATGTTACTTATGTTAGACTTAGAACCATACAACATGAAGTATGACGTGTAGAATAAAAAGAGCAAATTGAAGCATAACATTTGAATTGCACAATTTAATTGGCAAGCATGACTCACGCTCTCGAATACACGTCACATACAGATAAAGTGGTCTCGCAGTGACTGTAAATGAAACTAGGGAACATCTTATTCGATTCGCGCACACTTAACCCCGGTGTCGAGAATTCGATTCAAACACGTACCGCGGAATCGATTTCCTTTAAAGTTTCACATCCACCCACGGTCTCGTTCACAGAACAGAATATTTCCATACTCCTATATAAAATCAATGAGCCAGATAAGGAGCATCACCAAATAAGCGCAGTTCAAATACAACGTCATTAATAAATGGAATATAATATACCATATCTATTGAAAATTCGAACTGTTATCATAAGACGAAAGTAAGGTACTGCTGTGAGCGAATTTCTTATCTCAACGACAGGCTCATTTGAATACATATGACTGCGTAATGACACTAGACTTCTATAGGGCGTGCAAAAACCGTTTTGGTAGGAAAATATTACCGGTACGCATCTACATACAAGGGAATACGACTATTAAATCTTCCAGTGAACTTATTTCCATGCTGCTCAGTACTTAGTACTGAGAGCGGGCCGCGTTCAGCCATTAGCATAACTAGAGAAGCGCGGGCGCAGGTGAGCGGCTAACGGAACACCGCATGAGCATATCGACGACGCATCTATTAAGTTTCTTGCCTTCCATTTTCTACTTTATGACTGTTGCATTAAAATCTAGTTTCAATTATTTGAAAGGCGATTGGAGTCATTTTAATTTATTGTCGAGTTTAGTCTACAAATCCGAGAGACAACGCTCGGGGCTGTGTCAAACAGATTAGCGCATCACAATGTATTGTATGGTTATAGCCTTTACAACTGGCATAATAAAAAGTTTTGCGGTCTCTTTACACAGCAAGCGCTGCGGGTGATTTATTTTATTGATAAAACGAAAGGTACAAACGAGATGTATGGACACCGCATACTGATTATAAATCTATTTCGCTTTCGTAGTTCTGTAGAACAATTTACGATAAGTATACCGAGAAAAGGTCGAAGAAAGACAAGTTCAGTGTTTTGTTTTACTTCGGCACGCATTTGTTTACATATTTACAGTCTAATTCACATCTAGCGAAGTGTTGTACACGTAATACTCCTTAACAGTCGTTTCGAGAGCAAAACTCGTGATTCTGAAAGCGAAACGATTCTTACGCGGCATATATCACCGGGACTAATGTATGTAATGTTTATTCCTATTACGGAATAAACGAACGCTTATGGTAAGTCGCTTATTGAAATGCTATTGCCTTTTTGCACTTGTGCAACTTTACCGGACTTGTATATTGTAAATAATTGTAATTAAATAGCACTGCTACTGTCGTGAGCTTGTCTTATATGCCGCCATATCTTTGTATTTAATTTTACAAGTATATAATAATAGAAAACAGAGAATAATACGTTTAGTGTCTCTAAAATCTAGATATAATTCTATAGTATTGAGAGCACAACAAAAGGTATACTAAAACTATATACTTTTGCTAAGCGAAAACGATTCATATTATTATTTCAAAATATGAATAAGTTTTGTTCAGCAACTTATAAATTGACCCACACACAGATCACCTGCGTTTCGTATTGCTATTGCAACTGACATTCCTGTATGAAGTGCTTACGATGGAATGTTAGAATGTTCCTACAAACGGGATAACTTAGTTCATATCGAAAAACCACATCAATCAACTTCTTGAAATTCCGGAGCACGTTTTATTCGATTCCATATTCTCGTGTGTTAAAATAAGGTATGTATATTCCGTTGTACTTATTGCAAAGGTCAGTTGAATTTTGTGCAAACTTTTCATAAAATTAACTTCATTACTATCGGTTCTGTGATTGTGATTTGTTATTATTAGATTCGCATTTGTCTAGAAATCTTCTGCGAAATAATTAATCATTTTAGTACTTTCTAATAAAATAACTAAGACGATAATTTTGAGTGGGATAGCAATAGGTGTATCAATTCGAATTATTTAGCAGAGTACGGTCTTTAACATCGACACCACCACTATTTATTCCTATGTAGCATTTAGTTAAGTATAAAGATAGTCTTCAAAACGAATTTCTCTTTAACAATCCGTGATTAGTCGTGTGCCGTGTAATCATCAATCTTGTTACATAAAAAAAGGCTGTAAAAAGAACAATAAACTATGACCTTGTATTAATTACTTTCTTGGTTAATTTATTGTCTGAAATTCATTGAAGCATTGAAGTGTCTCAAAAACCGTTAGGTACTAACATTTTGGTTTGGGTCTTGAGAAAACCATTAGTTTTGCAAGCAAAGTCAATTATCTGATTTATCTGATGCCTTTCCTGTATTTTTCGGACTAGTAAGACAAAGTAAGCATGAAACTACAAAACTTGCACCGTGTGAATAAGCCTTTACAGGCAATAAAATATAGATATTAATTTCTACATGATATAAGTCTGGCCTTCTTTTCATGTCGCAGCTGCAGGGGGTATAAAAACCAACGGTAAGATCGTCTCGATGGAGTGTTACTTACTTTAAATTATATGGTTGGTAGTTTGGCACTATAAACACTGAAAAAAGGAAAATTAAGTCTTGTTTTACTGAAGAAGAACATTACCTTCCTATTTATGACAAAATTACTGCCCGGGGGATGTCGGCGAAGGTGATTACACATTTTTATTTTTAATAAATCTTTATCTATACTAAAGCTGAAGAGTTTGTTTGGTTGAACACTACGATCTCAAGATCTACGGTTCCGATTTGTAAAATTCTTTTAGTGTTGGATAGCCCATTTATCAAGGAAGGTTATAGGGTATATGACATCACACTATGACCAATAGGAGCTGAACAGTGGTCAAATAAAAACCATGGCGGTGAAGCCCCTGCACGACTTCTATATAAACATAAATATTTTTCCAAGACAGTAGGTTAGGCTATTTTTGGGACCCTTGAGTGATATAACTCGGTGTTTCCATTGGTACCACTTCAAGCGCTAACATAACAATACCGAAACACATTGTCACGAGCGAGTAATTTTCGAGAACGTAGAATCTTTGTTACTCACGTACCGATTCACTTTGAAGTATAAACACTAATCAATCAAAACACGCTTACAAAGTAGACTGCGTCGAATTCACACGCGAAAATGAGATGAATTACTTTAGTTATGTCACGAATGCTATTATGAGTATTCACCTATTAAACGATTCTACTTTGGCCGATAGCAGCTCGTACTGAATGAGAAACGTCCAGAACTAGCAAATGACACATAGAACATTAATTCACGAATGCTGCCCTTTACGAATAAACTTAAAAACTACTGGACCGATTTTAAGAATTCTTTTGCAGTTAGAAAGCTGCTACACTATCACACACACACACACACACACACACACACACACACACACACACACACACACAGCAATTTCCCTTGCTTTGGTTTAACAATTTATTTTATATAAATGCAGTATGCAGTAATGGTAAAATTCAAACCCATAAAGGGACTTGAACCCTAATATAAAGCCACGCTACGGTCAATAGGAGCTGAGCAGTGGCTAAATAAAGAGCAAGGGGCAAAACCCACGCAACTTTTATCAACTTCTAGTGTATAATAAATTCCGATGCACTTTGATACTAATAATGACACTTATTTTCGTCTAGGTAAAAGTTTTGCAATGAAGGCGGTCACGCCAGTGGCATAAGACAGTGTCTTAGGAAAGGAGGAAGTGACAGTGGCTTAGAAAAATCGTCGCCTAAAACATTGCTAATGCAAGATATTAAAGACATCAATTGTGTCAAAATTAAAGGCAACTTAACACTTCAAACACACAAATAAAATGTTTTCCTTCTTTCTTTCATAGCGATTCATCTATTCATATCAGTCAAAGATCTCGGGAAAGCACTACAAATATCCTCTTTTATTTGTCTACCATATGCAGTTAAGTTCTTCGTTGTTAGCGGAACAATAAATAATTAAACGAAGACCCGTGTAGGTCTGTCAGGCCGTTTCAGTGCAATGGCTAAACCCAGACTGCTATAATAACAGTTAACGACAGTATCAATATCTCCTATTAAACCTGAAAGACCGGAGCAAATCTAAGTGGGTGTCATAAGTTTTATCAGTTTTATAGGCAAGTGGGTGTCATAATACCGAAGTAAACGATTATCTCATGAAAGATAAGCATCCGGAACGATATTCGATCTCTAGACATTTACAGGTTATAATTACTTGTACTAAATGTGTCTGAGAGACCGTAATATTTCTTATCGTTTATAATAATCTATACTAGAAGTAAGGCGGGGTTTCGCTCCCGTCGTTCTTTATTTGGCCGCTGCCCAGCTCCTATTGGCTGTAGCGTGTTTTTATATAGCCTATAACCTTCCTCGATAAATGGGCTATCCAACACTCTTGGTCTTGGAACCCGAAACGAAATTAATTAGAAGTAAATGGAAGAGTTGGAAAGAAATCATCCACTTCACTCCACAGCAAAGCGGGAGACAAAAGTAATCTGTATATATAATAATTGGATCTAATCCTAATATGGAATATGCATTAATCCATGTAATAGAGCGCGAGCCTATTTCCATCAACGGGACATATTTTTCCAAGCTCTGAGAAATATGATATACTGAGAATTACAATTTTTACCTGATTCGGTAATCGAACCCGAGACTGAATAATAGTCGTATACACTACCAGCTGCACTATCGAGGCAGTTAATTAAATCTTTTAAAATCTTTTATTTAGATTATTCTTTTACCTTTTATTTTTTCTTAGATTTAAAATATTATAAATGCAATATGAAATTTTGCACACAGATAGATTATACTCGTAGTCTGGAATAGAAGAAGAAGAAGGAGAAAAAGAACAACATAATAGCAACATGGGCTACTTTTTGGTGGATCAGACATACACTAGAATATCTTTTAGGGTATGTGAGTTTCCTCACGATGTTTTCCTTCACCGTCGGCAGATGGTAAGTCATAATAACTAGTACATATAAATTCCAAGTGAAATCCACATCGATACTGCTGGTCGGAATCGAACTCAGACCACGTGTTTAGCACGCGCCGGTCACTTATCCATTCAGCCACCATCGCTACCGACATACCACCGAGCGGAGCCGCGGCGCAAACTAGTATACCTGCCTATAATAATACCTACATTCATAAACAGAATCACAAACGTCGCTGGTGAAAAGTTATTTTACCTTATAAACAAACAAGAGACGTCCATTCCAATGTGTACACAAGTTTTGAATCATTAGTTTATAACAGAACAGACTCTATTGTTTATTGCGGTCTAGCTCGAGCCATATCTTGCTTATTGAATTTTATCCGCCACCTCATTCAATACAGTTATAACGAGAGCAAACTAGGTTTACTACACAATGTGGGGTTTCTATCGATATGATATCGACTTAGATATTGTTTTATCAAAACGGTACAGGAATAATGCTAGTAAGGAAGCTTGACTATACAGTACCGCTATTTAGATGCTATTTTATATTAAATCTGACAAAAAAAGTTCATTTTGGCAGTTTCATTAGTAATTTTACATAACATAACATAGCATCACGCCTTTTTCCCCGAAGGGGTAGGCAGAGGTGTTTCACACCCACATTTCGCCAGCTATGTTTGGTGCCATGAAATAGGGGGCGAGCCTATTGTCATCAACCGGGAACATTTGTTTACCAAACTCCGAGAAAATTTCAATACTGGAATTTCATGTTAGAAAAGTCCAATACCATTTTCACCCGACCCGGGAATCGAACCCGGGACCTCTTGCACAGCAGTCGTATACACTTCCCGCTGCGCCACCGAGGCAGAGTAATTTTACTAGATTTAACATTCCTAATCGGGGATAGTACGGGGAATGTATAGAGGCAAGTACCTTATGAAAATATTGATAAATGTTAAAGAAGCAAAAGATTTATGTCAGAATCCTAGTAGGTGGAAGGAAATGGTCTCTGCCTACTCCTCTGTTGTCAAAGAGGCGTGGTCCACATGTTTGTATAAGTATATTAATAAATCTCGCGCCGTTCTTTTTTTGGCCACTGCTCAGTTCTTATTGGTCGTAGCGTAATATTATATAGCCTTCTTCGATAAATGGGCTATCCAACACAAAAATATTTTTTCAATTTGGTTCAGTAGTTCCTGAGGTTAGCGCGTTCAAATAAACAAAAAAAATTTTAAGCTAATAAATAATATTATTAGTGAAGATACTTAGTCAAACGCTAGGATCTCAAGAACTACTGGTCCGTTTAGAAAAAATATTTTAGTAGGTATAGATTTGAATCAAAAGAGGTGGACGTCCAGGATGTCTAACGTGTGATATGATGAAGATGATGATCACGATAATGGTAGCGATATCGAGACGAAGCCAGACGGATTAAGTCAGATTTAAAATTCCCACCATTCATCCAACCCATTAGCCACTCTATTTTTCTATGCCAACAGCAGTCAAAATAAGAAGGCAATATCAATTTACACACGCTAAAATTCTCGAGTTCAATATTCGCAGTTCGCATATATTTACATGAACTAAATACAGACTCAATACGTTTATGCTAAAAGTAATAAACACTCACTCACATTCTAAAGCAATCTATAAACAAAACCTTTCGCACCGCAACGGATTGCTGGTGAAAGTTCAATAACTTAAAGATGACAGTCTTGTAGTACATTCCTATATAAACATAGGGACATTCTAAACAACAGTACTATTACGTGATCGGCAATAAAACAGTAATAAACATTATAGTTTTACACGCTTATAATTCTATACTGCATGTAGTCGTATATGCAGACGTAAAACTTACTACAGACCAACCCATAGCGTAGCTTTAAGTTTAATTACAAGTTTATGACAAACTCTTGTGTGTTTAAGACATTAATTTTAGTTTTGTAGCATAACGTAGAAGAGTTTTATTGTTATTAGATACGACACAAAATATTTAATATATGTGTGATTGCTACACCTGGTTTATATATACTTATACATACCAAAGAAACACACTAACTCCACTTATTATGTGACTTCGGATAGTTATGTGACTTCGTATATTATTAATACTGATGAACAGCTCCTGAGATACAGTCTTAACTAGTTCAGGGGGTACACAACTACATTTAACTTGAGACACAGATATTTTTATTTTTAACACTCTATTTTACATTAAAACCACGTTTTTGTAATTAGGTTAATTTGGAAATAAAGAATTTCAATTTCAATTTAAAAGGCATACTAAATATTTAGTAGTCAAAGCTTGAATAGCTAAGTTAGTAATTTCTGTCATTCATTGCCATTATATGCAGTGATTATTTGAGGCTACCGGTTTTTGATTTGCACAAGATGTACGTGACTGTACATACTAATGAATCTTCACAAATATTGTTCATATAATACTAAATATAAATATTTGGCAATATGTCGGCAAAGAACAGAGGGTTCGCGTAAACCACTCCTATATTTTAGTAAAGACACGGCTATAATCAAATGATGAGGCATTGTTTTAGACCACACAAAGTCTATAGCCCGCCACACACGCTTTGATAGAATTGCACAAATTATACCTAGTAATTCATGAACTCGATCCTCCGATCTCCTAGATGCCTACGGCCCATTTAGGATGATTTTGAAGAAAATCAAAATAAAATTAATATTTATTTTCTCTAACTCGTCCCAATTTTTATTTTGTGTGAAACTTAATCATCGTTTGGTACAGTTATACAAGATACGAGGCTACAAGGAGTTTTATTTTTATAAGTCTTACTAAATGAATTAGTCACTTTACCAAGTGTACTGCTGTATACAACTTAATGCTTATGCTTAATGCTGTATATAACTATGACTTAACTCTGTAGCCTTAGTCCAGTCTACGTAAGGTGTGTGGCAAGCATAAACCTTAGTTGAAATTTCACATATACACTCGATACTATTACGTCTATTGTAGAGTATAAAACATGAAGATGTCCAACTTCGCATTGATATTCAAACAAATTGGTCAGTACTTTGTCTTATTCATGAATAGATTCATATTTCTACTTGTATTCAGAGAGTAATTCAAGTGATTGCTGGCAATATGCCATACATCTGTATTGCTTAGGATAATGAGTTCGTTTACCTATGTTCTATTCTAAGTTTAACTTTAGAATTTAGCATGTGGGTAAATAAAGCTAGAAGTTTATATTTTATTTCTTTCACACAGCAATTTCGCAAAATCTACAGAACGTCTGAATAAATCGTTTTGTTTACATGCATTTGTTGAGATGGCATTCCACTGATCTGATTGCTTGTTGCTTGTGTTTCTGATTGTGTACTCTTAGTAATATAAATACGTAACTATTTAAAGAAAAACTGTACACCAATTCATTTCTAACTCTACTGAGAAGTACGGTTAAATTAAAATATAGATAATATGACTAAGAAGAAACTAGAACGGTCTTTACCTCAACAGACTGGATATCAATAAAAAAAGAATTAACAAGGTAGTGTCAGAAGACTTAAACTGTCTATTACCACAAAGCGTATGAAATCACCGTCTCTCAACACCAGGATGCGGTAATGACTAAGTGAAACGGAACTCCCTAACATTAGTCCTAATGCCAAGGCAGCTTAAGACCGGACAGAGGCAGATACTGCATTGCCATGATAATAGTCTATCCTAGAACCTTATGCAACTAAGTGTAACTAATAACTACCATGTAACATTCACAAGCAAATGATAGGTCCACAACTAAACACATTTCCGTAACTTCCGAAAAAAAATTAAACAACTCGTCCTTGAAATGATGAATTTGTTTGTAATTTTAAATAAATACTAATACGCGTGCGTAGTCGAATCGAAGACGGTAAATTAGCGTATTTAAAAAAAACACAAGTTAAGGTATTAATTTTAAGTTAATAGCTACAATACTTTCGAAGAGTCAGTGATAACACGGAGTGGAAACCGGAATTTTAATTCCGGTTTTTGAATATATAATAATATAAATTAGTGTAACAGGTATCTATCATATCCTGTTTTATTTCAATTCTTAAGCCGTTAGATTAGAGATCAATTTCATTCTTGAACTTTTAGGAAACACACAAAGCGTGCATATTATGCAATATGACTTCAAATGTCTTTAAGATACGTATTTACATTTAAGCGACAGAATGGTACTAACAAAGATAGGGCGTGAATTTACGATCGAAAGGTCACCAGATCAAATGTTGGCCAATCATACTGAACCTATTCTTAGAACGTGTAGCTTTGAAAGATTAATAAGAATATTGGCAATAAATGTTGGTGTCTATTGGTAATTATTATGATCAGCTCCTTTGAAAAATTATTACAACATCCAATATTTTGTCTCAAGCTAAAGTTTATTAATTCAACTTTTCAAAAGGAATTAATATGATTGGACACAAAATACGGAAAATAGTATATTAATATGAAGAAATATTGTCTTCTGAACTAAATCTGTGATCAGGCACACGATTGGTTTTGGAAACCAATTTTCAAGAGCCAATTTTGGCACTTATTTGATGCCCACTGACTCAAGAGTTTAACATCGAAATAATACAATACGTATCATGTACGTGAATACGTACGTCATCAAAATCATCATCATCAGCCTGTATTCGTCCACTGCTGAACATAGGCCTCTTCAATTGCATGCCACTGAGCCCGATTTGCGGCTACTCTCATCCAGCGCTTGTCAGCCACCCTGCGAAGATCGTCACTACGCCTGCCGAAACGAGGTCTCTACTCTAAAACCCGTTTTTAGAGTCATAAAAATACATTCAGCAATTTAGCTACGAAACCAGAACGTACAGTTACTTACCCATTCATATAAATAGCGCACATCAAAATAGTAGTAAAATAAAGGCACGATATCCTCACAAGGAAGTTGTTAAACAAATCCGTTCAAAACCGGTCTAGAGCTTATTGGAAAAGATGAGCTTTTACTGTTCACTATTAATTTCCCATGCCATGGATATGAAAATACTCCTACGTTCGGACTATAATTAATAACGTAGTACGTACGTCAACCAGTTCGGTATCTGCACACCTTCAAGGTACCGCTTGACAGCGTATAGGCGTGCATTAGTTACATTATTAATGGCTCAATCCATAAGTGGGAGGCGATAAAAATCTAAGATAAAATATCAAATTAACAATTATGATTTAAGAATTAGTTTTGGATTATTTATCACGTTTTGTGAGGTGTGTAAAACATTAATTGCGAATATCACGCCCTATTCTTGTAAGACGAAGTTATAAATCGATATGCTTTTGTCATCGGTCTGGTAGCGTTCAATAAGGTTCCAAGAAAAAATATTAGTTGTAAAAGTAAAATAGAACTTATACTTATAGACTACAAAGTATTTTCATAATCTGATACAAACTGATCAATAAATAGACATTAGTTTCTGCTAACGCACGTGCTGTTTTTATTTATGACAATATTTTCAACGCATTCTAATCTTTCTCGTAAAATATTAGTATTAGTCTGACCTCAACGCTTTCATTGCCAACCAAAGCTTGCCATTCATCATACTTGCTGTTATCCCATCATATCGTAATAAATGACTGTCCTGTCACTATTTATCGCTCATCTCTTATAACTTAGGCACCTAGCACAAGCGCACGGAAACTCGTATGGGAGCACAAGGATAATTTATAGCATCGACCGAACGATGCTCACAATACCATGTTCTGGCGCTGTCATCAGAAATGTTCACCTGCTGAGTTAAACAAAAGTTCTCAAGCCTTCATTTGATTTAGGTACATATTTCCATAAGATTAGGATGCTTTATTGCATGTTTGAATAGAGATTTGACATGTGATTGTTGGTTGATTCTAATGTAATTTGTGAGCTGTCATTCGATGAATGAATTTAAATTTATTTGCAATATGTTTTGCTTATGTTAGCGGTATTCAGCATCGAAATTCTGTGTCAACATAATGCAACAAATCAGAATACCTAGTGTATTCTTACGATACACTTACAAAGCTACCACTCGTATCGACATTTATACGAAGTCGAAATTCCTAAAAAAGAATTAGTTATGTTCCAATGATTTCAAAATATGTCAAAAAATGTACGATTCATCTGAAATATTTGCTAAATCAAATTCACCCTTCGACACTGTCGAAAATGGATTTTACACATAATCATCCACATATTACACTAGCAGTCTGCTATATGACGTACAAAGCGTAGGTAAGGCATTAATGGGATTTACTCGCTAACGGGATTCGAAGCATAACCGGTCTAGTTATACTGGTTTTAGTAAAGAAATATACAAAAATAATTAAACGTTTGCAAAGAAATTTCAGAAAAAAAAAATTCTATGAGTATGTCTGATCCACCAACCCGCACTAACCCAGTGTGAGTAGATTATGCCTAAACCCTATCAGCTCTCTAGTTAGAGGAGAGGAGACACGAGCCCAGCAGTGGGACTTAATAATGGGTTGATGATGATGATGATGATGATGATGATGATGAAAGATAGCTTTGCCTTCAGATAGTTTAGATTTAAATTACTATCTACGCCTTCGGATTCACGAGTTTCTAGCTTCGAAATCCACATTAAGTTGTTGGTCTAGAATCTTAATATGGTAGACGAGAAAATAGCTAATATGTTTCTTCAAATCCTTGAATATAATTAAAACCAATTTTATTCTGATCTATTCGAATTTTAGCTACAGCTTTAGCCATGAAACCTAAAAGGGTTACTCTTATATTTATAACAATCATTACAACGCATTACGTGCCACTGCCGGACACGAGTCTGCTCAATACATTGTGGAAGGAATTACAACAATAAAATATGGAAAGATTTTAATTTTTGCGAAAACATTATTAAAGCTCTTCGGATATTAGGGCTATATAAATAAAATATTTTACTGCCTTTGAGTTCAAGATTGTACTCGTAAAACCGACAAAAGATTGAAGAATTCTGCCCGCTTTCGATCATAAACGGTTCTTAGAATGTGGGTAGTATAAAGAATTGCTGCAGGGTCATAGGTGGGTTTTAACTTACTTTTATGATGTGTATTCCTATGGCTACTGCTAGGAGACTTTCTTCTATAACCAAGACCTTTAGCTATGAGAACAACAATATAAATAATGTCTAGATTTTATGCTTGCATTGTGATTGATGACTGGTTTTAGAATTATGATACATATTTTACTCTTGAGAAATCAATCTGAATTCTCTCGTTATGTAGGTACATATTTTCTGTAATTACTAATAGATTATTTTCTCTTTAAAGTTTAACCTTTGTGACTAGGTGGACTTTAAAAAAAAACAAATATTTTATCCACGTGGAGATCAAATCCAATTTTATTTTATGGCGATCTACAACGATGCCGGTCTAGTTGGTATCTCGACATTTAATTTGCCGATTTCAATATCGTTGTCAAATGTTTGAAAATTTAAGCCTGGTCGCTGTCATGTCATGTCAATTTGATAACGATATGAACATCAACCGGTCAAATATTGAAATTGAGATTAGGATCTAAGCAGTGAAACTTTTTTAACTTCAAATAAGGTTCATTTCTAATTCCACTTCAATCGTTTTTCTTCAAACCTTAAAGAACGTGCATTATTCGTCGTTAGCCGCAATTATTAGGTACTCGTATTGAGAATCTACAAAGGAATTAACGCCTAATTACTTCACAAAGAATAGAGTCTACAAAACTACAAATTCAGTGGCTCATACTTGTAAAACGTGGGTAACAATAAGTACTAAAACATTTGACTCAATAAACAATACGTTAAGATGACGGTTTTCATTTATCATCACAGCTATACGCATAAAAGAATGCGTTTGTTTGTTTATTACATGTTCTATAAACATGTTATTCATCTGATGTTAGTGTTATTAATAAGACATCGGTTTGGCCGCAGTTCTGTTTATCTTGCCTTTTAAAAAAATACCTAACTTACCTAACCTAACTGTTACGAACACCTTCACAGTCCAATGTATCGCCTATAATATTATAGTGGCAAAAGTGCTCGACCTCGTATTCGCCAAGTAGTGAGCATGTATATACACTCATCTGAGCCCTGTTTGAATACCCAATTGTTTTCGGCAACAGCGAATTATATTATTATTCAGCGTATTCGTTTGCCTTGAAGTGGACAAATTTACCGACAATTAGCCGATAGAGGCGAGCAATAACAATCGATTGATAATCGACTCAGCACTCGGCGAGCTCTGCATATCTGGACGCAGTTTTAGTAATCAAAAGACAAAAATTTTTTTTTTCGCCTGCACTAGGGAACAAGCCCTGTGTCGCGGGGAGCTTTACAAACATGCAACTAACGGACACAAAGTACACCCAGACTCGAAACAAATATCTATGAATCACACAAATATTTGTCTCGAGTGGGAATCGAACCCACATCACCCAGCACGGCGATATAATAGTGAGGCGACCACCTGAACCACTGCGCCGTGATGACAGTCAAGTATCTTATCTGCCACCACGATATCCTGTACCTTAGTAGTTCATGAGTTTATTTCCTAGCAATAAGTGGCTGGTGTCTTTATAGCTAAGAATATACTTTCCCAGTTATTTTGCTCTTCTAGCATCTACTGAGTTAATGTTTCAAGAATCGCATCGGGTACAAAACTTTTCCCAAATATCTATTACCGACCTACATTCGGCTTATTAAATAACTTCTCATCTCTTCAAAACGGCTATTTTACAGCTATTCGTGATTCAAAATCTCATCATAAACTAATGCGTGAAACATCACAGCCCGAGAAACGATCACCATAAATATTCTATCAAAGCGTTATTTTGATATAAAAAGCGTAATATTTAATCGTATCGTGAGAAATATATTATACTAGCTGCATGAAGGCTGATTGGATTGGGCTGTCTTAAAAAGATAGCTGAGATGATCCAACTTGCGTAAGCCTCGCATAAACGGTGTGGATGGTAAGGAACTGACGGAAATTAATAATGGAGTTCATCTTAATGTACTACAAATTCTATTTAATGGATGCAAACTGGTCTAGGAGGAAACAATCCTTACCCCTGATTACTGAGCTTTGTGTGAAATGCTTAATAACTACTTCATATAAGTGATGAACTAATAAACTGTAGCTTTTTTCTCGCTTGATTGGATTGAATGACGGCACCTTAACCCCTAAACTAAAACTTGCATTTACTTCGTTATGTCGCTAACAAATGAAAACAACTATCTATAGTACATAATTACAATGCCCTTCAATCTCGTGCCTTCTTAGAACCTTCTTGCTAATATCCAAGAAATAATACTCAATTTTTTTTCTTTCTATTTATGGAACATCTAGAGCACTAGCATACTGATAACCAAAACTAAGATGTTACATTTTAAAACAAATACTACACGAGAAAACAGTAGCCTCTTTCTTTTATTCAACTAATCTCTGCTATTGCGAAGCGCCAGTATTCATATTACAAACCTATTGTGTTACTATGTACAACATCAAAGGGCAACTTATACACGCACACAGTAAGTAGTTAGTCTAAAGCTCTACGTAACAGTAACCTATTTACTAGACTTTCACAACACCTAGGGTAAGTTGGAAACAGTAGAACACGTGCCGACTTTCATTCTTAGAATTAAATAAAAAAGTGTAGTTTATTTCCTCTGCTTCTATTTGAAAATCTACACTGGCCCTGTTCTGCATTGCGTATTCTTTTCTTTCTAACTCCTTCATTTACTTTTGTTAAATTTCGTTGCGGATTCCAAGACAGTAAGTTAGGTATTCCCTGGGACTCCCAAGTGTCAAAATTCGGTGTTTGCAAGTGTCATCGCTGTTAATCCTGGCTTATAGAATTTGCGGTGGTGGGTGGGATTGTCCCATAGTAGCCTTACTTGATACTACTTGATAGGTACTTGAACCTGTCGATTTTGACATCGTCATCAAATGTTTGAAAATGACAGCAATCATATTAAAATCAAACAGTTGACACTGATGCAACAGGGTTTCCACTAATTAATAGCTTAAACATGCAGCATAATATATTATTCAATTCAACAAACTTGGCACGTCAAAACATCGCGTGACAACTTAACCTTTCTTCAATAAATTAATCAACAGTTTGAAAGTATAATAATACTTACTGATATTGGCTAACAAAATATAATGAGAAGGTAAGCATTGCAGAATTTTTATTGCGTATTAATTACCTTTAATCGGTAAGTCTTCACCAGTCAGTTACTCGATGCATGAAATCGAATATAATCTCTCATTTGAATTTCACAATTAATATTATAACCATAACGATATTTAAATACATGCAGGTACCGATATTGTTCTGTTAAGCATTTGAAATAACGAGCTACTTTATTACAATCAGAACGAATGACTTTTGACCGTGTGGTCACTTAAATGCTATAAATATCACGAAATTGAATTCGAATGAACCGAACAATCGCCAATTACTGTAGGAAATTTCGACTTTAGCACGGTTCTCATGCTTTATTAGGTAAATAAACGTTGTCGTGTAAGTAGTCCTAAATGTATTGTGTATAACATGGCAGTGTAATCTGCAGATCTTCTAAGAAACTGTCGCCCGCGGGCCGGCTTGTTGTAAATCACACGTCTCTTGTATCGAAATTAGGGTTGACTGTTTTAAAAGCCAGAGGAAATTTGTATCAATTTATGATTGTATGACATCTCTAATCAATATACCACTGGTGCAGTTTGATCGGGCTATCTGTCTACGTACTTCACGCGTCGATTAAATTCGTCGAAATTTTATTTAGCTGAGAAGTGCGTTAGTATGTTTAGGGTAAGTATTACGGATAGCTATGCCGCATTGGCGAGCCTAAATAACGGAATTTTAAATATTTCTGGTGATATAAACTTTCTTTGATATGTTGATTTCAAAATTAAACTATAGGGACCTGAAAAATAAGATTTCAGCTTAAAAACTCAGCTACTCAGCATTATAGGTAGACACACCTTCAAAGCAAGTTATAGCAACTATCTAAATGTTGGAAACTTATCAAACGACTTATCAATAAAGTTACTATAATATTAATGAAAATAGATAATGCACTTGCAGTTGCAAAACGATTTAAGAAAACATTCAAAACACTGACGACATGATTACGCACCTAATGTTTCTATTACGTGACTTTTACGTTTTTATATACCGGAACCTTGCGCAATAACAAAATTTTATTAATACCGTGAAGAATTATAGGAGTTTATTGTGTATTGCATAAAAACTTAGAATTCCGGATAATTTCGCCTCGAGACCACCCGTGGTTCCTTTCCCTTAAGTTTAATGCTTTTACATTGCCGATATTATACCACATTTTGTTACATGTAAACGATTTATTGTCCTGGAGACTTCCAATACATTATATTGAAAACGATGAATGTACCTCCATAAATGTACAATCAAAGTCAAGTAAAGAAGAATACGGAGCACCAGGATTGAACAAAAACATAGGTAAGTGAAAATCAAACAAAAGAGATTTTGAACGTTATACCTACCGTTAGGACATTGAACTTGCAATTCAACAATTCCATAAAATAATTAATCAAGTTTTCTTTATGAAAAATTATTTATTGTGAGTAATATAAGTAGTTCAAAATCATGCCGTATAAAATTGACCTTTAAATCGTTCTATAATAAAAGTCAATTTAAAAAAATATTATGTTAACTTAATAAAGACACCCCTGCCAAACAATAGGCCCAGTTACTCCCGTTAGTTTAAACATTGTTGTAATCATCTGAACTGTTTGCTTTAGGCTAGGTGTTTTACACAAATCCTAAACCTTAACAAGACAGTTAAGACCTTTACTTAGAATTTTCTATTATACAAAAATGGTTACTTATTTTTCTATTTTAATACGTCAGAGAAAATTACAATTGAAATCGTCTTATGATGGTATTCATCCGGCAGTTAACATAAATGTTAATAAGCACAGTTTAATTTAATTTTGCTCGTTAGTAAATTCGAATAGCAAATAAATAAGGTATGTGTATCTACTTAAATCATGTGTGAATAAAATTTAGTAAATGTGCACCAAATAAATGCGAATACGACCCAAAATTGGTTATACTTACTCGCTCCTAATTATCTACCTATGCAAACTGCTCGTTTTTGGGCGGATCCGACATGAATAAATTAGGTTATAAGTGGAGTGATAATTTATTTTTTGATATCAAATTTACTAAATTTGGTAGGCAGTTAAACCATAGCCTAAAAAATAACATTTCGATGAAATAAAAATAGAACCAGTACTTTATTGCTGCAGAAAAAGAAACAAGGCAAGAAAAAAAAAAAGATATAATTGAAAAATACGCCGTTGATATATATTACTCAACATGCACATGTTGCACACGAAGCCTCATAAAAAATAAACAATTCAGGTTTACCAGGAAAATGGGACACTTGATATGGTGTAATATGTCAGGATTGCGTTGCCCAACTGATAAAACTTGCATCACAATAATCGAGTATAATGTCATAAGCGGAATAACTCAAGAAATCGATTTACTTGGAACTGGTGTCACCAAAATCTCGTGACGTAATTTTATTGATTCGTTTACTGATATTGTAAAAAATATTGTACAATACATTATCGCTTATACCGCGTAATGAATAGGTGTTTTAACGTTCAATTTATTACTAGAATATATACTCAATCTTTGGGTCTATCATAAAGAAAAGTCCAAAATTTGGGTTGAAAAATCGGACTTTCAGTAAGTCTACCAAAAATTCAATTGAAAATATCATGACTCGCCGTATTGTTGCATACCATCTGTGCTGAAATCAACCCCGAAGACATTGCATTTAAAATAGTATCATATTAAACTTCCTGATTTTATTTTAGTAGATATTGTTTACGAACCAGGTTTCATTCCCTCGTAAGAAAAAGTATACCCTACTCGATTTTTCACTCAAGAAATGCCTAATATATTCCTCGAAACTAGAATTGTCTTCGGTATAATCAATGATATTGTATGTTATACAATATCATTGGGTATAAATCAATGATATTTTAACATACAATATCATTGGGTATAATCTATACTTATATTATAAAGCTGAAGAGTTGGTTTGGTTGAACGCTAGGATCTCAGGATACACAAAAAAAATGAAAAGTGAAATAGGTATATTCCTTTGCCTAGTCCTACGAGGAAAAAAAACCTTGGTAATTATATTCTTGATTGCGTGCATTTCAAATAGATGTGTAAGAAGAAATACATACAATAAAATAAAATTAACGTAATGTTATAATATAATGCCGGCCTTGTCTTGTATACCTTTTATTACAATATTAAATATCAAAATTTATTGCGTATGTAAACTAGTACTTAGACTCAAAATTTATTTATTATCTAGCCCGATTATATCCGTATTTGGTATAGTTTTGTTCCAAACATTATCAACAAGATAAAGTGCATACAAGAAATATAAATAATACATCGTTTGGAAATTGACGTTATCCATTAGTCTATTGATTTTAGTTGTATTAGAACCTTGCTAGTAACTAGGGGTGTACTGTCAGGTAACGGAGAACAACTAATTCAAGATTTCATAAGCAACTTGTCTTTAAGTAATGTTAAATGACCAAAGCTACGCAACAAAATGAAATAGAAGCAGCAGGTTTAAATATTGTATGGAAGAAGAAAGCTCTCAGAACTGAATGATTATATTTGAGACCTCAATGGCGCGCAGGGTTAAAAAACTGAGTTTCTGTAATTTTATCGAGGAAATAAAGTTGTAGAAAAATTTATATACGTATTTATCATGCGATATCATAAGATACGGAGCAAAATCTGCTTTAAAATCTTAGTTTATGACCTAAACTCAATGACCTATAAATCTAAGATAACAATATCTAGATTTTCTCAGAGCTTATTTCTTATTTGTTTATTTTATATTATACGTAGATATTATGATAATTGTCTATTGTTATATGTAAAGTCCTTCTAAATTACAATAGAATGCTTGCTTAATTTTAACTTATTCAGGATCGTGAATATTGTATTACCAGAATTTATGAATTTAAGTTGCATTATTCAAAATGCCACGTAAAACTGTGGCTTAAACTTTAGCCTGTTTACTACATTGTCTGCTGTCACCGTGTGTACGTAAAGGTTAGTATTGTTTCTACTATTTAGTATACCATACAGGCGCAGTCACATGACGCAAAGGCAAGGCCTATGTCCAGCAGTGGACATCATAAGGCTGATAAATGATGATGATACCTGGAGTTTAGAAATGTACCCGAAAGAACCATCCAGAGCGCACTGGTCTCCTTTCATTTAATTAATTTGAAACGGGTCTATGCCGTTTACGTCACCCGTATTATATTTGATGGATTAATACACTAATCTTCGGACCTTCGAATAGGGAGTTCGGTCTTTGTAGGGCGGTCTTTCGTGTTTGTCTGCTCTGCTGACCCTTATCGTGTTCGATTTTAATTTACCTATTCCTGTCATTTTATCGAAAATTCGAAATCTACCAATCAATTCGAGATTGCGAGCAGGACCTCTGGTCTGGACAATTTTCTTATCAGTAAATATCGTTATTACGCTATTAATTCGAGATGGAAAGTGAGGTCTACTTGTAGATCGTTTACAATAGCACAAGACAAGAGTCTACCGGTCCAGTAGCTTGTATGTACTGAAGATAACAAGTTGCTCCTATAAATTAAAGCGAAATACCGTATGTATCGTACTTTCATATAGCAAGAGGTTAAGGATTATCGTAGTAAATAAAATTGAATTGTCTGTTTGTAATATCAAAATAATAGTTTTTTAGAGCAGTCATACAAAAGCATGTACGTTACATATAACAAAATCACACTTTTTGAAATTTTGTCTGTTTGTTTGAGGTAAACTCCGAAACTGCTAAACTGATTTTGACAGGACTTTTTCTGGCGGATAGCTAATGTCACAAGGAGTAACTTAGGCTACTTTGATTTTAGATAAATACAGCCTATAGTAAAATTTGACACCAATCTTTACAGAAACACCAAATATAAACGACACTCAATTTTCACTTTTATTTCATCCACAAACGTACTTTAAAACTGACCTGCAAATATACTCAGTGCAACCAAACAAGGTCAGTATGATTTCAGACACTACAAAAAATTTCAAATATCTAGTCATTATCTAGTCACAGAAAAAAAAGTTGATTTCGCCATAATAATAAATAATTCATTGTCCCAATCTTTAAACATTTTACTCGTAGCTTTAAAGTAATAGAAATCCTAATAATATTATAAATGCGAAAGTAAGGATGGATGGATATTTGATAAGCAATTACACTAGAACAGAGAAAAGGATCTTTATGAAATGAGGTATAAACATTAATAATAGTCTACAATATCACATAGGCTAGTTTTTGGAGTCGCTGACGAAACTGTACTGTTATAAAACATTATGGTTTGAAACAAGCCTAAACTTTTTGCAATAGAAGGCCCATTTCTTGAAGAAGGTTTTAGGCTTAACCCTTTGACCGCCACGCTAATAAATAAAAACTGTGTTCCCGACGCCAAGCAATAAAATATATGAACAGTAATAAATGTTCCTAATTCTGAAAATCAACATTACCCAACTTTTATCCGTCGGTAAAAGTTGAAGTGAGATGGACGCTTTAAGACGTCATTGGCGTCTCGATCAAGTTATTGAATGACGCTTTAAAGCGTCCTTGGCGGAGTTGGCGGTCAAAGGGTTAAAACATAGTATTAACCGTTATAGCAAGGCACAGCTAGTAGCTTATAAGCTTATAACATTTATTTAGTATCTCGCTTGCTTGTATAGAAAGTGAGTCCCACTTCTTGATAGCCCATCAGTCTGCACGAAAGTGTTTATTCTAACAGTAAAGTGTCGTGTAAAATTATACGAGTATGATCATGTCGGTGTTGCTTAAGCGGATTTGTGCAATTTCGAATGTCAAACGACGACATTAGTATTGGCACAACTTCATTTAGGATATTCTCTATAAACACTTAACTCACTTTTTTTCTAAAGTGGTGGCACTAGAAAAAAAAATTAAATTATTTATTTATTATAAAAATTAAATATCTGTGTTAGCAATAAGCAGTGTGATCTCATATTGAAATATATTATGAAGATTACTCTATACCTATTGTCTATACTGTCTTCCCTAGATTTCCAAATTATTACAACAATCATAATAATTCTTGACACACATAATATTCTAGACAACAACTTATTGAACAGAAGATACAATAACATAAACGACAAGTTACTGGTCCATTGTTTACTAACCTCATTACTTGACTTACTACTAGCGTGGGAGGCTGTTGAAGACCAGAGTCTTCTTTCATTCACAGTTACGAAACGAGAACGACTATCTTTCAGAATATCACTTGACAATGATAGGATCCACTTTGTTGTCCTTTGCTGTCATTGCGTTATATGTAGTTCAAATGATGAAGAAACTATGACAGATGAAATTATGAACTACGAGTATAAAAGCAAGCCCACACTCTTGGTATAATCCGTCGTATTATATACTCCAAAGACAGGGCTTGATATGACGTATAAGCACGTATTGTAGGAGTGCATTAACAAAGAAAATTTATGTTAGACAGATAACTTTAGTGCTGGCTCCACACTTCAGCGATACGAGTATGAATCGCAACGGTCAATAAAAATCTCTCTTTATGGATATTTCCATCTTCTATCTATAAGCGTAAGATTCAAAATTTCCCAGCAACGATTCTCATCTTATTACTCTTTTCGAGGTGTGTGTGTGCGATATTATGTTCTGAAGTATAATTGAGAGTAGGGTGAAAAAGTGAACAAAGTTAACCGTCTAATATCGCCGTTACGAATCTCTTGTTTTGTGAAGTTTGGTGTGTACTCTTTGTAGTAATACTATTTCTATTATAAGACTCAATCTGTGCCCTGAACAAAGATGATCTTACATTTCTAGAACATCGTATTCATGAATAAAACAAACCTATAAAAATAATCAAGTTCCTTACTGATTCAGAAAACACATTGAACGTAAAAGGCTAACACAGAGATAAGTGCAAAAACTGCAGATATCAATCATCAGTAGACAGGATAGTTGGTGGATAAGGCAACTTATAAAGTTCGTTTTCTATGACGTGTCAGCGTTGAATAGATTCAGCTTATCTCACGTTTATGGTGAATGAATTGTAACACAGGGAACTAACTCAAGAAAATCATGTAAATCGTGAACAATAAAATGTCGATAAAACATACGAAATGACTATCATGAATTTTGATTGAAATAATAATACATCGTTTGTAGCAACAGTTAATGTTCATGATCTTAAGTTGGGCGCCATATCTTATTCAGAAATTATCCGTAACAGATTCAAT
The DNA here is from genome assembly GCA_905147015.1 of Laspeyria flexula. NCBI lineage: Eukaryota > Metazoa > Arthropoda > Insecta > Lepidoptera > Erebidae > Laspeyria > Laspeyria flexula. Next base: position 11,420,195 of record LR989960.1, on the reverse strand, counting down.
ATTATTTGCGAATTATAAATGGCTGTCAAGACTAACAATAGTCCTCGAAGTATATAATTAAGCCTTTGCGTCGCATGATATATAATTTAGTCAATACGATTTAGTTAGTATATTATATTTTGCACCATAAGTGTTAATATACTCAAAACAATTTTTTACTATTGTAATTGTGAATCGAAATCACAATGAACCAAAAGCATCTGCAAAACGGCAAATATGATTCGTTAGCAGATATGGAAAGTAAGAACATTTAGTTTGACAGCTCTGCGGCCATCTTGGATTTAGTGTCAAAGGTCGCGCGCGCGCAGGTTTCACCACAAGCAGATGGGTTATTTTGCACACGCAAACGATAGTTAATAAGGTAATACATGAATTATCTCTAGAACAATTCATGATGCCTTATTACGGGTTAGCAATACACATTATATTATTAAATAATAGAAAAATATCTTCTTCAAACACAAACAAGTGAAACTTAAGAACTGGTTCCGATTATAACAGAAAACTCTATACCATATTGTTATAATTATTCGTTATTGTTACACGCTGACTTAAACAATGTACGTTTATTTATTTCATGCCCCAAATAAGCCGAACATGAGGTTAGTACCAGTAAACTAGTAAACAGAGGAAATGCAGACGAGTTCAGGGGCACTGACCCGAGCAACCGTCAGGCACCGTGACGTTGGATCGCCACTGCCATACGATTTGATCTAAACGGCTTTTGAAATACGTCATTTAGAGGAAAGGGCCAAAAATGGCAATGGAATGCAATTTCGTGAATGTTTCTTTGAGAAATATGTATATGAAAGTGGCGTCGTGCTATAATACCTTAATTGCTGTTTTGAATAGGAATGCGCATGATTTCGAACAACAATGATATGTAATTTGATGTTTATAGTGTAACAGAAAATTTAAGACGATAAACCTTGATTTGGACATAACAAACCTTCATGAATATTAAAGGTTTGTTGTGAAACCCCAACAATACATAATTGTTGGTATTCTAATTGGCCTCAAAACGCGAATTGACGTTATAACCAATTTGAATAACATTTATTAATAATGGAAAAGGTTTTGTATTGACAATTTGTGAATCGATGATCATTATTGAAGAAATTTAAATAATTAAAAGTTAATCAAGAATGTAGCCTAATAAATCAAATAACAGCAGTGGGGTTTCAAAAGAACTTTGGCCCCTTTGTTATTCACGTAATCCGCTTTTAGAATCTAAAGAATTAAAATTATTATGCATACGTGTCTACATAATCTATTATACAATTCGCAATTCAAATAAACTTTGTATCCAATGGAAACCTCTATGTAAGTCCTAAAAGAGTTCATGTTTTCATGGAGTATTAACTATACATTCATTAATCCAAGGCCTAAGGCGACGAATACTAAACATTACTGCATACCGAAAGCGTGAGATATTCCATTAATACTTTGGTAACATCATTTCGAATATATTTTTATTTCTGTCTGGGATTGGTTGTACTTATCTGTCGTATGCCAGACAAACTATGGCCAAAATGACTACTTCATGTCCGGTGTTATGAAAAAGCATATCTACCACAACCATATTGGTTCATGTACATATATAAAAATTACAGGAGACAGGCCTTCGACTATCGATAACAATAAGTAATAATAATAGCCTAGTTATTGAAACCGATTTGAAAGATTTTTAAGACAATAAAATATCGAACCACTAAGAAGTCACGAAAGGAAAGAACATTGATTTAAAAGAAATGCTTTATACTAAATATCACAGTCTGTACTTAACTAGAACTGGATTAACCGTCTTGCATGAATTTTGTCATATTTATCAGACCGTAGATCAACAGGAGAATTTATTAAATGACAAGCTAAGTGGAAATCAAGTTCGTTATGCAGAGAAAGTGTATGAAATACGATCAAGCCTTCCTTTTTTGAGAGCCCTAAGGGTGAATAGATAACTAAAAGATAGGAATGCGTATGGCGTTTGAAGAGAGGGTAAAAAGAGTAGGTCTTAGAATTAACTACGCATAAATAGTAATAGATTATATCTCATTGCCTGCAAGCGCCGTTTCTCGGTGTCGACTCAATACAGTTACAGACGGTATGATAGATAAACAGTATTAAAGCTAGTCCTACACTTATATCAAGTTCTGAGACCGATTGGATTTGTAACCTTTCTTTAATAAAACAATTGAAGACTAATTTTGACTTAAGAACTTATAAAGATATAATAGGCAAGTCCTTTTTGATTGGCACCTATATATTTTAATTTACTGGCATAACTTTTTCATTTCTTTTATACAGAGTTGATTGAACTATATCATTCATAGCCTCTGTTATGTATCAAGAAGAATAAAACTACTGGTTAATAGCTGAGGGATAGAGTAAGGGAATAAAGACTATAATATTTTATATGCTGTTAGCTAGTATCTGTTCTGTGTGTGTGTATCTGTACCCAAATTCAGTAAACAAATAATACAGCCTAATCCATCCCACTGCTGGGCAAAAGCCTCATCCCATGACTTCAAACTAAAAATTTGTAATGACAAATAATATCTAGAAACAGATAGAGATAAATCTAACACACAAAGTAAGGACAACAAATAGAATATCTCTGATAATGCTTGTAAACACGCAGGACCAACGTTCGCGATGGTATCCGACGCATGCGTGCCATGCATGTCAAAGCGCGTGCGTCGTCTGGCAGTAGGACAAGATTGATGTACAGGTTTAGACAAATATGTGATGCCAACAATGCCTCGTATGACATGTATTAGTTTTTGAATAATTAGTATTATAAAATATCTAGAAACACATACAGAGAAATCTAATAAAGTAAGGATAACAAATAGGTTATCTCTGATAAAGCTTGTAAACATGTAGGACCAATGTTCGCGATGGTATCCTACGCGTGCGTGCCATGTATGTCAGAGCGCATGCGTCGACAGCCAGTAAGACAAGATTATTGTACAAGACAAATGTATGATGCAAATGATGCCTCGTATGATTTATAGGAAAGGTTTATGGACTCGACTTTTATTTGTTGTTGTTGAGTAAGATTTTGTTTTGTTTTTTGTATATGCTAATTACTACATTTTTTTTTTGTCAAATATAAGAAGACTATGGGTACCTATTTTAACTATAAGAAATTAAATTGATGTTTTAGCTTCGGCCTTTTGGTGCCTTAAAATTTAATCGATACTTATATAATTGAAAAAGGACATTAATAACCGTTGGTGATGCGTGATAAGATTGTTTATTATTGAATTTATTATTGAATCGGAACAACTAGCTCGGTCGTCTCTGTCTACCCCAACAAGACATAGGCGTGACGATATGTAATTTCATAAAAGAATATTAATATATGTCAGGGTTAGACTGGTGAGAAGCAAGAAACTCACGTTAAAAGAATGAAGATCGTATTTTTGTCCAAGGTTAATAAGAATGCGTTTAATTGTTCCGCAAGTTCTCATTACTATAATTTGTACGTTGGATTTCTTACAACAATATAATTAATCCGAAATATTCATGAGACGGTCGTAATTTTCAAGTTCACATTTTTTACAAGGAAATAAACCTATACTGTTTCTTAACCACTTGTATGAAGAATACGACAAATACATCATACAAAAAAGTATAGAGCCTTCGACACACAGAACTCTATTTTAAAAGATGATCAACTATTCAAATTGCATACAACCTGAACACTAAAAATCGCGCCGTGAATGTATAAGCGAGAATAATATGGATGAATTATGCAGCAATCGCGTTGCATACAAGCATTAGATGAAATAGGTGAATCGATAGACGTAATAGCAATGCATTTTATAGTTAACGACACGACACCGACGCAGCCGACGACTTAAGAAGGCGGAAAGCTCTATTATTATTATTATCTTCATCAAACGGTGATTTAATGACCATTTTACATATTAATAATATCTGATTTGAATGAAGTTAATGAAGCACTTGGCGTGTTTATGAGATCTATATTTAACCAAACCAACCAAAAAAGTACAAAGTGTTTTCTCTTATTAGTGGAATAAAGTTGCCAACATGTTCTATATTGTTTTATTTTTGGAAATTTTCAAATTAATTTAAAAAAAAGGCGTTTCATAGTCGCCTTCGCGTCGTCTGATATAAAATTTTTATTCAACGGTAAACACTTCTATTCCGAACACTTGACATTGCCAATGATGTGACTTTGTTTCAGCTTACATAATACATCGTAATAGCGTAATGGTTTTTTATAGAAACCGTGGGTATTCTGCAACGGAACTAGGTTTTTAGAATACTCGTAACGGTCTAAAGCACGCGAATTCACGCGATATAAGTTTGACGACTTACCCACACGTGAAAAAACTGCGTTATCCAACTAGCTCAACGAAGTAGTTGAAGGAAAAAGTTAGGTAGGCTTACCTGAAACAGAAAACAAACAAATAAATATCGTTCTTCGTTTAAAAAATATTCATTAAAATATTAAAATAAAATAACATTCACCGGTACATTCGAAATTCGAATTTGACAACATTCGAAACAATGACTTAAGTAATTTAATTACGTTACTGAAGTCATTTTTATGTCACTAGCTGTGTTTACACTTTTGGTAAATAGATTTAGAACCAACTATACCATAATCCATGTTGTCCAACTTGAGATAAGGCTTTAATAGGTTCCAAAAGCGACTTAACCAGCCTTAAATAAATATGGATATTGTTATCGAAACACAAGGACCATTCAAACATAACGTTCCTAGTATCACATCACAAAACAGGGTAAATGCACCAACACGGCAGTGCAGTCGGCCCTTTTGTTTCAGATAAGGCTGCTATTACTTGCGTTTGCGGTTCGCCGAGGCGGAAGCGATAAAGTTGCCAGCCGTGAGGGAATCAGATTGGTGGCGTCACCCCATCTATTGGCACTAGAATAGAGCTATAGTGACATGAAGAATAATGTCGGCTGAATGACTGATTTCCTTTGCTTTCATTCAAAAATAAATGAGTGAATGAAGAGACTATAGATTATATATTTGGTCATACATTGCTTTAGAACTGCTTCCTATACTTAAGTAATTGTGGGTAGTAAAGCAAGATATTAAGTCATTATTTTTTAATTCGTAGTTCGAGTGTATTTATTAGGTCTAATTGCAGACTTTCCCGTTAATCTATAGATGCAGACGTACACGGAGCATGTGTAGGTTGGATTAAATTAGTTTGATACTGTAAAGTTTGTTTCCTGATTTACCTTTTTAGACTCTTCAACAATTAACATACCTCTACATTATGGGATATTATACATACTTTTATTTATTAATATAATGTATTAGTTATAACTATGGATTACTAATTAATTATAAACACTAAAGGGACTTTATTTGTTTGTTAAGGTTTTACCTACGGTTTAATTACAAAACGAATCTTGATGAAATTTAACATACAGATAGTCTAAGACCTGGAGAAGGACTTAGGGTATTTTAAACAACACAAAAAGTGACCGGAGCCGCGGGCAAACAAGCTAGAAAAGCAGATCAAAATATGGATGCAGCAGATCTTCTCTCGCCTTTCCCCCATATTTTTTTTAAAATTTCTTTTCCCCCTTTTTACAAACTAATAATAGTAGTAATAATATAGACTAAACATTAAACCAGGTTTAAATTGACAACTTTGACACTAAAACAATGGCTTATGTCAATTTAAACCTGGTTTAAAACTTAGTCCATATTTTGTAATAAGGGGGTTTCTCTTTAGAGAGAATACAAAATTAAATGACATAACATAATGTTATTATAGTATCATACTTTTTAACCCTCGACGCAAAAAGAAGGATATTATAAATTTGACGTGTTTGTGTATCTATCTGTGGCATCAGAGCTTTTAAACAAATGGGTTGATTTTGATGCGGCTTTTTGTTTGAAAGCTATCTTGATAGTTTTTAGACATTAAACATGTTTTATTAAAATTGAAGCAGGCGTTTCAAGGTCTTGTCGGAGATGCATTACACGCATTATACCAGCTAAATTTGGTCTTAATTATATAAAAGATGGCGAGCTAGAATTTCTAGGACATATTATTTACACCTACTAATCTCCATTAATACTGATTAGTTCTTTAATTCTTCACAAAATTAATGTTATTAAGTCGTCAGACCGTGTATGAGTTATAACATTGACAGCGAAAGACCTTTATTGCTTTGCCATGTTTATGGTACTGTTTTGTTAATTAAGTTATTAATATGACAGAACATCTATTTGCGAAGGACAGATATGTGATCGTGACGTCATTAATTTGAGTATTCATTTTCGTGTTAGATACGAGAATTTATTACAAATTAAAATACAGTAAAAAACATGACAGTGAGATTGTATAACAATTCAAGTGGTTGAATACAAGGTCACGTAAACTTAATATTATCCAATTTAATTATGTACCATATCTATCTATTTATTTATATTTTATGTAAGTATTAATTGTATCCAATTAGTATTAAGAATACTTAGTAGGTATAATGATGAAGGTTTTTGCTAAGATAGATATTACCTACCCTCATATATCATCGATCTATATACTTATGCTGGGTTTCAAAAAAAAATAATACAATATTGATGGGTCAAAAACGTAAATTATATATTGTGCCTATATTTTTATGTCAAAGAAAATTATCGTTAACTTTCATGATGAAAGCTACTTTTCAGAACTATAAGTGTGCAGACACTATTTTTCAATCTTTCACGCAGTATAAACCAAAATAAACAATGTAATAGGAAATAAACTATACACATACATGCATACAAAGTACTTACATAAATATGTACTATGAACACATGTTACAAATGACACGGTAATTGGGACCTTACGAAACAACCGATCGAAACAATAATTTGAAGGGAACCAAGAACCAACCGATCATTACAGTACGCAACATTGTACGTAAATGATATTTAATAATATCTTTATTAGAAGTTTGTACAGCCAATGGCTGTATTTCGTTACAGACATATTTTGATGTCACGATGCTGAGCTTGAACTTGTAATAAATTAGACATAGTTCATAACAAATTACACTTTAACATTGAGGAAACAGATCTGTGTTGTCGAATTCAATAGTTAACATTTTCGTGTGAGAAAGATCAACCATGCGAAGTATTCATAAACCAGTACTCAGATTTAGAGTTCGAACATGTTAGATGCACATTGTTTCGTGAGCAAATCGAATCACGCTCACAAGCATAATAGATGATCAATTTAAATCTCGAAGACAGTTAAAAGGTCATTATTTAGTGAATAACTTTCAACCTTCAACCGATAGAGGGTAATATTATATTGATTGTATGTCAATAATCTTAACTATTGACGCAAATACTATAGCAGGATAATAATATGGAATTTACTGCCGTACACAGAGACATTCCTGTTCCTTAACTTCAAAGTTTATTTAGTAAAAACGTGTAATACTTAAGTCTATACGCCTAAAAACGATTATTCAATGAAAAAATTGTGTTAATAACAGATTACCGCTTTATTAGACTCGTCAATACCCAAAGATTACAGGATACTAGATTTCACCCCTGTGTCCCACGGTCCTAATTTACCTAAATGAAATGTACTGCAGAAATGTAATTTATGTAATTCAAACCTATCGTTGGATCTTTTTGCTGACAAACGTCCTAACATCAATACATCGTTACAACCTTTTGCATTTAGAATATTATTATTACTGCCGTATTTCACTATAAAGCAAGACTGGAAATAATATCAGTGTCATTTACTTTCATAAAAATAATTTAAGCAGACCAAAACGCCAAGACCAAGTCCAATTATTTAAAAAATAGTAAAATGGTGGCCATGCTCACTTAAACAGGTTAAGAAATAAATCACCAAACAAAGTTACACAACAGTAAATGTCACTTAAATTATAAAAAGTGAAAATTGAATAAATAAAAAGGTCGAAGTATCTTTATGCAATATTTCTTTACGATGGACGCCATTACATGAGATGTGGGAATTCACGAAGATTTTATTATTTACTTGAATCAAGTCACTTTCCATTCATAATAGTCTTCTATTTTATTGTTTAGGAATAAGAACTAAAAGCTTTTAAAAGATCTTATCCAATGATTAATGTAACAATTTGTTTGAAGATTTCTATAAGGCGCCGATCCCACTAGCAGTCAGAGTTCCGAGTTCTGCGTTCCGCGTTCATACTTGCGTACATTGCAACTAGCAGACTGCTTGCTTTTGCTGTGTAGGATTGTTGGCTATCGTATAGATTACAGTGAACGCAGAACTCGGAACTCTGACCGCTAGACCATGCGCAGTGGGGTCGGCGCCTAAGTATTGAAAACATCAGCCGTGAGATATTAATGCAAATTTTTGGCTTATCCGTTTGTGCGACCTATCACACTAAAGTTTCTATGTCATTGACCGATTAAGAAGCTTAAATTCAATTATGTATATTACAATTGTTAGTAGATTGTTAGAGGGAGATAACATATGATAAGTTATTCTTTAAAGCAGCTTTATAGAATAGCTAATAAAAGAAATTATGTTATAATGTATTTACGCCACATTTGTAGCTATTAGAAGTCTTCATGTCAAATACAAAATTAATCAATCATTTTTCTTTTAACTCTCTATAATACTCAACTTGAATTAATTGAGAGATCCAATCCAGTAAATTGAGTTTTACAAAGGAGGCCTGACTATCATAGCTCGGTATTGTTAGTTTCATCGAAAGCGCCACGGACTATCAGCCCGAGTCTGCAAACACAATCGTAACACAATGGTAAGCCGATGGTCTCATTCGACAACTGTGATTGGCTTACTAAGTCAATCGCGCCATATTGCCGGCCTGTGATTGGTTGATATTAGTCCATTGGTCTGCTCTGCTATCGACGTTTTAAATTTAGCAAAATAGGCCTCTAGGACTGCTATAGGCCGCTCAGGGTTTTTTACCGTGGTTTCCCTCCACATGTAGTGGGTGTCCAGGTAGAATCATCCGTGTCATCGTTAATCGTGTATACCATTTTTTCACACACCCAGTTTATAGTTTTAGACAGTATTGTAAAATGTCAAGGATTTACATTTAATAAGATATAAAAATACGTTCATTTTTATTTTATCTGTATTCTCGTCTAGACATACGTCGTTATTCTGTCGCAAAAACCATTTACTTTTGGGACATAAAAGTATCAGATATGACCGTATTATAAATCATGTCAGCGACAGACTTTTTAGAATTATTGTATTATTTTTATTATCGTGCTGTCGGAATAAAAAGAGCGTAACTGCAGATGCAAAATTTTAAAACAAGTTTTACGAAGGACATCAAGGGAAGAACGTTATTTTGAGGTTTTAAGTAAAAAACCAGTTTTTGTAACATAATACTGGTAATGTAATGTAGAAGCTTGGTATTTGTTTTATTTCTTTCAAAACTCAAACTCAAAATGTTTATTTGCATAATATGGGTATACATAAGTTGTTGCATTACACAGTAGTTTCACCATATTCAGCCCTTCAGCATGCAAAATTTTATATAAAGTCGAATATCCCTATTTAAACATAGTTATTATAATATTACATTAAATTTTATATTGTGCGATCATCCAAGCGTAGTATGCTTTTGTGACAAGAAAGAAATGCAAGTGTTTTTTCAAAAGTATGATGTTGTTCTCATTTCTGTTTTAGGAGCCATGCAGAATATACTTTTATGAAGTAGTGTATTTGAAGCTCGATTGCATTTTTTTTTTTTTTGCTTAAAATTAAGGAAGCCTGCATGAAAATAAAGGTGGTTTATGTAGCAATTAATTATAATTTATTACTAGTTTAAACAATAAAATATTATTTCATTTTCAATTAATATGGTAGCACCGTATTAACATATAATATTCCAATAGCAAAAATTGTAACAAAATAACTCATTCCCCAATTAGCATAACTACCATCTCTCACGAGCAAAAAGCATATCGAGGTATTTTCGCACGTTTGAAACGTCTCCTAACTACCATTTAGCGCAGTGCCGTTACACGCAATTCGTGGGAGAACTAAACAAAGAGTATCTATTCAAATGTTGATACTAAAAAGCTTGTTAGCATATGCATATGCATTTATGTATGTTATTACCGTTTCATATGTCAGCGGTTGGTATTTGAGGTTTAACTCGAAATATCCGAGGAAATCCTGTCATGTGAAGCGTTGATTCTCACCTGAATATTACTTTTAGGAATAAGACCAGAATAATAATGTCCAAGAGCCGTTTAAGTGGTTAAAGGACAAGTATATTTAATATCTATCGCATTCAAATTTGCTGCATCAAAAATAGTACCTATATATTCATGTAAAATGTTTATCAATGTTATTTTTTTATTTTCTTACAACGATAAATATTGTAATAGATTGCAACTCTAAAAGGACAAACTTTCGTCACATAATTTGTCAATGATAACGGCGTGTTTTGATAATTAAATTATTGCAAACGATTTCCTTTAAACAAAAAAGCAATAGGAGTGAACCAACATTTCAAGTCACTGACCAGCAAGATTTATAGCGATTCCGTAATCAAAAAAGTTTGATACCCAGCTATTTTCGATGAATGACATCATTTAACAGGTTTTTATTAAGCTCCTAACGTTATTCGAACTCGGAATCAAAGAATTGCATTTTGCGAAATAAAAAATACATAAACCCAATAGAATTCTCAAGCAGGTGTTTTGTAATTTGAACGCCGAAAAAGCTGATTAGCAATCATAATCAAACACGATTTTAACATAAATTGTATTTTTTTATCTAATTTTAGTTTATGGCATTTACAATAAAATGGTTTGATGTGTATTTTTTAATAGTTTTTGTGCCGTTAATTTAAATATTGTTATGACCTTAATATTATAATTAACACTAAAATGCCGTGGCAGAATGTTGCATGAGTCAACAAAAAAATAAAGGATTTCAATCATCATCAGAAATGCTAGGAAAAAAGGCTAGTGATCTCACTTAGGATTAACACAAGTGCTTAATAGTCAAATACTACGAATAGATAATGACGAAATATGACTACACAGTTCCGACAGACGACTGCTATAGCGCAGCGTGAGTGTGTAAAGGTACTACGTTTATATCTACAGACACGGCACATTTCAGACACGTGCTGTACAAGACAGAAAAATCTTCTATACAGTTTATATAACCCATATATCTCTCGTAACGTAGCCGCACAGACCCGGACCGACAAAAGCTGACAAATTCTATAGAAAATGTATTATTTTGTCTGAAACACGCACATTCCATGTTTGTAAGATACGCAGGTTTATAAGACGAATTCTCTTTTATTCTTAAGGTAACAAAGTAACTATTCAGATGAAAATGTAACACGTTTTCGAAAAACAGTGCTAGCAAATTTGTCTGCGACCAGTTCGCTGACAGGGTGGAGCTATGAGAAGAAACCTAAAACCTTGATCACTAAATATGTCGATGGTCATGATACGTCTATGAGCTAATAGCGATCTAACTACCTATGTATGATTCCAACGATCTTTTATATATCATACCGACTTTCACAGCCCTAATTACGCGTATAAAGTCTTCGCGATGACATTAAATTACGGCAATATTTTATGTTACAAACCATTAATAAGATACAATAGGTAACTGATCTAATAGAGAACACCCTTGTTATTCAAACAAAACATCCATTACTGATACGGCACAAAGCTTTCACAATAAAAATCGAAAGTCATACGCATCAGCGATACTGAGCGCCGTTTCACACGTCGCATTGCAGATTCGGTTTTGAAAAATGTAAGTTACTGAGGCCTTAGATGAGTAGGGCTGTTAAACGACATTAAAACTGAATATTTTTAGAATCACGTGACAATTTTATAAGTTTTATTAAATTTATATACGATCAGGTGAGTATCATGCTTATTTGCAACCATCGGTGAACAAACAAGAAATGACCACTCTCACAGTTTGTATAACATTCAAACAAAATATCTATTATCACAGAAGACAAAGAAAGAAAAAGAATTTTGAAAAGTTTGAACATCAACAATGACCTTTAAATGACCCTGTTCATGTAACTACATCTTATTCCAAGACCCACACACATCAACCTGTCCAGAAACAAGCTTCAACATCAATTCACAGTCTTAAAGACTAAAAACACCAGCCCTTTTTACACAAATCAATCGCTTCAAAGCGAAAATTTTGCATACGGTAACCCTAGAATACGCGATGAAGCCCATTGTTCCGGAGATTGATGTTCGCAAGTACTTCAGTAATGGAAGCTCGTGGGAGAAAGAGAAATATAGAACATGTGAACAGTACTTTAAATTGTATTTAACTTGATATGGTCTCTATTAGCGTTCCCATAGTGAGTACAGTAAGATGTACTCGTATGTATGTACTACTTAATCATGGACTGAATTGTATTAATCGTTGCGAAACTTTAGAAGCTATCATCAATCTTAAGCTTCATGGTAAATCATTAGCTGTTCTCGTTTCAAAATAAGTAAAGTGTAGTAAGTTGCAATTATGATTTTGAAATGTACCTACAGATATGAAAACCTATATGTTTGTAGCAAAAGATTATGACAAAGTTATGTCTCTTGAGCATGATGCAAGACAAACCGTTATACATACAGACACTAATCAATTAATTACTTGAGCTTACCTACCTTTAGCAAGCTCTTGTATTATTTTAGATGATATTGCAATCAAATATGCTATTGGGTTAATTTAATCCGCTCGTTTTCTTTCAGACTCTTTAACTTCACAACCTCCTAGGCTAGACTACGTGTATTTCTGTAGATACCATACCTAATAGATTAACGAATCCATGATATTAAATGCATAAATAATTCCTATCCAAGCTTTGATAGATTAGTTCTCCAGTGAAACTAATATCACCCATTCCTCTATCGTATCATCTAACAGGCAGCTAATGGCCAGCCGAGATGGCAAACAAATAGTCGCGATACGAGACAAAAAGCTGCTTGTCTCGAAACAGGTTCTACAGATGTATCGAGTACAACCCACATCCGGATGACGCACAGAGTGAGTGTATGCGTGTTACCTGTGACGGTGGTTCAGAAAAAGGTGCAAAGTGAATTGAATCCTGTCTCATTTAATGGGAACTTGAAATGAGAACAGAAGTAAACAGTAATGTTTCTTTGCATTCAGTAATGGCTCTCACATTACCCAATCATTTTTTAAGTTAGTTTTTAAGATTTTTATTATCACTAAGACAAATATTGTCGTTTACTGATAATATATTAATTTATACAATAGAATTTCTAGATCGTTAACTACATTATTTTATAAAAACTAACAAGATTTTCAGTTTCAGAACTAAGGCATTTGTAACACATACGAGTCCTATTATAAAACGAATACTATGAAAAGATTACATAATTATGATACATATAGTAGTAGCTGGAAAAGTGATTTTTTTCTTATGCATCAAATGAGAAGATATTTTTAATACTTAATACCTAATCAAATTCGACAGCAGTCAATCTGAAAACAAATAACAATAACATTATAAACAAAATCAACATGATGCACCATCAGAACAACTCAATTTAATAGAGTTATTTCAAACAATACAGTTGATCGAAACAGAGACATCAAGCCTTCCCACGATTAAAGAGCCCGGAGTTTTTTATAACACCAAACCTCCAAGGGAGATTGGGACTCGCCGGGAGCCATCCCACCGTCCGAAACAATAATGATAGGGATCTAAGCAATTACGCTTATATAAAACAAAACATTCATAAAGGCTTGGCGCATAAGCCAAAATATTTTAATCTGACGTCATTTGAGTTCGTGAGAGAATGCTTAGTATTCAAGTCACCAAGTTAAGTCACAAAATGACTAATTTGTAGGCGTAAAACTACTGATGAAGAGAACACTTCAACGGTCATGATCGTATCGTATTCAAATTCCTGAACAACTAAGAATGAGTAACAACAATACAATATTAATATAAGCAAGTTGACATGTTTATCATCTCTATCGTCGGCAGCTAGTGATTTGTCGTGAGTGTTTATAGATGCAGAGTCCAGAGACCAATCTTATTCTAGATATCAGCTCTTCTGTTACGTAAACAAAAGGCTAAAGAATTTAAACTTTTAAAGCGAACGGAGTAATAATGATACCATTGAATTTGAATATATTTTAAAGCCCACAACTTACACTAAAACTACTTTCCAAAATTGAATTGTCAGATAAAAACAAATGAAAAATAATTTGATTGAATACATACATAGGCTTAGTCAGACAGAAAGAATGAAATTTATTTGACGAAGCCTTTTCGGCATTTTAGATCGATCAAATTATGTCTTGTCGTCACATTTATCAGACATACATGTAGTAAATCTTCAAATTTAAGATGTAATCGATCACTTGGAGACATGATTTAATAACAACCAGTTATGATAGATAACCGAAAGTATAATTAATCGCTAAACCAAAATGAGAAATCTTTGTGGCTGATCGTCACAACAAAATGGTTTCTAGCCGTCGAACCAGTCTAACTTTTTACTTAGACACTTAGGTAACTTATTGTTGCAATCGAAAATTGTTCTCACCAAAAGCTAAGTATACTTAAGTGCAATCAATTGGCGAGTTTCAGATCGATTATTCGCTTCAACGGCTACTTTGACCAAACCCCGTTAATGGGTACCGGTAAATATATATTTTTTTTACAAAAATGCTAACTGTTACTATTGCTAAAGTTGCGGACGTAAAAGGTTGAATGGACTTGATAATTTAATATAATTTAGAAGGAAGTGTGGTTAAAATTCGAAGATGAGACAATCTGGTGTGGCCACGGATAAATGGCAGACTCAAGTTATGAAAATTGCAATACAAGTACACAGGCAAGTACCTACCTATTTCGATAAATTAAAATTTCTAAATGAGTTTTTAAAGATCATTGTCAGTTCCTGTCTATAGCACTCAAAAGTCTTATTAGTGTTCAGACAGTCGTAAAGTAAACATCGATAAAATATAGATCCCATTTCAGATTAGACGTTATAATAAGGCATCATTATCTATTCGTCATGTTTAAGCTATAAAGGATTACACAACAGTAGGTATATAGTTTCAAGTCCCAATTGCAACATAAAAGGTAGTAATCGTTGTTCATTGCTCATACATAAAATATCGATCTGGAACACCTTTTATTTGTTTGAGAGGCCATGAGCTTGCTTGAAGAAAAAAAAGTGAGAATCGTATACCATGTACGTGTTGGTTTTGTATGGAGTCTAACAAACAAAAGACTATTGACCGTGGTTCCGTGGATTCGGTGTTGAGAGGGGCAAGTGAGGAGAGGAGAGTGGGGTACGACACGGCATGCGGACACATTCAAAGAAGCCGCAGGATGGTACCTCTGCGGTCAAACGCGATAGAGAAAGGAAAATCGATTGTCTCGCTTGTCAACAAAAAACTGTTGTTTATGGTATTAAGGCATCATTAAGGATACGGTAGCTGATGTTTTAGTTTCTAAGAATTTGTAGATTCACAAGTTTGAAATTCATGTTATGGTTGACTGTAATCGTATTCCTTGACTGAATGATGTTGGTAAAAATACAATCAACTGAAACTAATTTACTCACTGTCTAGCATCAAGGCACAATATCATTCCAAATTAACCTAAAGAAAGTATGACAATTGCAATTTATTATTTCAAATCGAACGACACTGAATTAAGACATGTTTAGATGGAAATTACAATATTGAACAAGAAATGAGCTTTCAAAGGCTATGAAACAGTTTAATGTTGGCTGGTTTATAAACTGCAAGCAAAATTAAAAAGAAATGTAACTGTCGTCGAGTCAATACCCTTCAAAGTTCTATAAAATAAATCCGAAGCCTGTCTTGCCGAATCATCGTCGCTGTCCGTTGAGCCGCGAACGTCATTTGTCGTCAGTGTTAATTGAAAGATTCCTCTTGTTTTACTCCATTTAAACCCCTAATGACAAGTAATAAAGACGTTTAAAGATAAAAAAGATCGGCATCCCAAAACAAAGATCGATGGCCGGAACACGACAAGGTCTAATTGCATTCTTTTGAAAGTAGATTAATTTTAAAGGTTTAATGGCGGGCTGTGTTAAAAAGAATTCTGTACCTTTTAACTGTTGTAATTCGCTAAATAGGAATGTTTTTTATATACTAGGTTTACACTCGAAATAAAATTAACAAATAATCTGGTAAATGACAAGCATTGAACACAATGAATATTGCCTTGAAAATATTGTTACCTTTTAAAATCAATCCAATTACGATGAAGTAAGTAAATGCATAATTAATAACTTAACTCAATGAAGTCTACATAAAGAATAAAAATTACAAATACCTTTTAAAAATATCTGTAAGATACAAGATTTTGACAGGACTATGAACCCTTAATAACACATGTTCAGGTAATAACCGAGAGCAATGGACATAAAATACTTTTTAAAGTTGAATAATAGCTGGGATGGGAACAAAGGACACAAGCGCAACACACTTGAGCACAACACATTAATTAAGCCACAAAAATGTCATTATGACCACTACATTCCCACACAAAACTTTAACAAAGGCTGTCCAAGACTGTCGTTTGTATCCTCCCCTATTGACAAAACCTTCGAAGTATTTATGCTGACTTTAATTAATGTCAGAATACTTTGTAGAATCCGTCTCTGATAGAACACCTATACAAACAGGTTGACGGCCCAATCAACAGGCATAGACAGCTTAGGATGCCAGAAAGAGAGACAAAAGAAAATAAACCAACAAAGAAAAGAGACGGCAAATACTGCTGAACTAGCAGTGATAGCATCCGTTGCTTCACGATCCAAACTGACAGTTTGAGTTTTTATAGCGCGGTAGAAATAAAGAGCTTCGTAAGGTTTAATGTCCAATGAAACTTAAATACTTTTTCGTACTTAATACTCCAGTTAATGATTTTAAACCAATAATGGTACATTCCCCAAGGTAGCAAGATTATTTCGCAGTAAAAACATACCTGTTCGAATCATAGTATACAATAGCGCCGCGTGAGTTGTTCGCTATTTAAAAAACACAAAGAAATAGACGTCTCCGTTTACTTTTTTACAGTCCAGTAAGTATTCTATATTTATTTTTAGTCAGTTTGTATTTTACACTTGAATTGATTTTAAAAACTTTTGACGCGTCGCTCACCGCGGCAGTAGTTATTCAAAAATAAGCGCATGTAATCCGGTCTTATCATTCCGTAGTATCTACAAAAAAAATGTTTAGTCTTAAACTATAAAGTACAATTTTCTTTGTTTCATTTAAAAAGGGCAGTATTTTTAAACGTTAAAAATTTGAAGTCCTTTTAAAAAAATAACATTTTTGTATGAAGTTACGGTTGTCTCCGATTCGGGTAGGCTGAAATTATAAAGCACAGCCCTCGCTTCCTTTACATTTTTCAATTATTTTTAAAGTTTATTTATAATGCCTGCACCTGTGATATGTATATAAAATTAATTTATGACGTAAAATCTATACAGGAATTTAATACGTCATTTTTATTGCCTAAAGTGTGCCTAAATTGCCAGGAAGAGCAGGCAGCCACCATTGAAAAGGATACGAGAAAAAGGACAACTGAGAAGATGATAATATGCAGAATTAGGCCCCCCGGAGCTTCAAACTCACCGGAAGAAACGCAACAACCTATATATACTCCTATTTAGCATTAGTATTCTGTTACAGAGAAGTACTTTCCCGGACAAGCTCTTTCATTAGGCACTATATGATAAAATTCTTTGATAGAAAATACGCAGTGAAAGAAACTCTATTGTCTTAGAAATAACACTTGTAGGCTACATGTATGACGGGGACAAGGTTAAAACAGTCACGTACATGCAGCTGCGATACATATTATTATTTAATAACAAACTTGTAGTATAAAGGTCGAATAAATTATTATTTGATATCTGCTTTAATTGTCGTATTTGATTTTATAAAGATTAGATATCAACGTCAAGTTTTATAATAATAAATACTTATAAATGAAAGTAATTCAAATGAAATTTTTCAAAAGATTAATAAACAGAATGATGTGTTACAAATTTAAACGAAATTGATTACAAATCAAACAAAACTTAACCATTCAAAAGATCAGAAAATATAGGCTACTGCCATAACACTCAGAGAAAGCTGTAAGTGGAAGCTTGTAATAATATATAGAAATTAAATTCATCATCATCTCAGCCTAATTTATAGTACTAGTTAAGTTCAAAATAGAAACATCGCCCGATTGAATGATTACCTGTCCCAAACAATTAACGAGACAGCTTTATAAGACATTTCCTCTATTAGATAACGATTTAATATCGATTAATCACGTATATAAATATTTGATAAGTAAAAGTAAAGTCGTCTACAAGGTGTCCTCGGTCGGTGTTGAGGTCGACTACTATCGATACTTCGAGAGTAAATTCCGATTTAAATATTAAACTCGAATACAAAGACCGTAATCGTTGTTTAAATTTTATTTCGAGTATTATTTAATTTAAACAAATAACTGCCTCAGTGGCACAACTGGCACAGTGGGATGCGTATACGACTGCTGCGCAAGACATCTCGTGTTTAATTCCCGGGTCGGAACAAATATTTATTTTGTATGATATACAAATCTATATATATATATATATATACCTATATGCTTATCAGTTTCCCTAGATCTCATAACACCTACATCGTTTCGTCACACAAAAACTTTACGATCTTTTTAACAAACGTGTACTGCTTTATTTATCCCACTAATGAGCAGTTAACACTAATTCAATCCGTCTACGGGAACAAACAGCCCGTACATTGTACAAATCGTTCGTTTCAAAGCACCAAATAATGAATAATTCATCAAGTAAACTGCGAAAGCTTATTTAACCGCTATGAGAAAGTTAAGAAAATACAGGCACTTTACAGTACACTTCATTTCATAACACGGGTTGACATAACGATATCGAGGGCTTGCCACCTACGAAGTCGGCTGGTCGATTATGACCCTACAAGTTGGATATAATTTATCAGGCAAACTAGCTAGCCATTGTTTCTATATTAGGTTCAACTTACGTAAACTATGTATCCCAACATTGTTCTATTAAATTAAATTGTCTCATGTATATTTTTAAACATTTAATTAAGACATCATCCCTTTTTAGCCACGTTTCGTCCTTTAAAATATTTCCAGACTTCGGGTTGATTCTGTTAGTTTCAAGATACAAAATTCAGGAAAATTAATCAAATTCAAGACATCTTGCGCAGCAATACTTTTACCAGTTACCAAATTTATTAACATAAAAACTGATTGAGTATCAGTGAAAAAAAATATTTAAAGAAAATGCCTGCATGAAATGAATCTCCAGAAAATATTTGTGGACCGAACAACCACACATGGTTAGAAGAAGCATTCAAGACCCACGAAAGGGTCAGTCAAATTTCGTCTCCATAGTAGGTAAACCTTCGCAAAATTTACATCATAGGACCGCCGAGTAAACTGAGCAAGCAGTTTCCGATGTTTTTAGACATTGTATATGAGCTCACTCAGCAATGCGCATAGCTCTTGCGTTGTTAATACAACAATCAGATATTCCAAGAACTGTGTAACAGTATTGTGAACGAAAACATGAATAATTCGTCAAAGAACTTAGTTGACTAAAACCACAAGTACCATTGACTGTTTACTCTTTAGACCGTGAAGAATTCATTCGCTACGCACGTATTTAGGACTTAAATTATAGGACCTTACAGAGAGTACCTTCTAAATAAACTCGGTAGATAATTTAGTTCATAGCATTATGTTTGTTACGTGTACGTACATGTCTTGTTTTGAATTGAGATCAGTCACGCGACTAAAATCGTAAGAACTATTTCTAGAGCAGGATTGTCAGTCAAGAAGCACTAGGGTAAAAGTGTTCTTCTTTTTTAACCATGTAGAGGAGGTAGCCCTTACTGTTAAGTATGTAGATGTCTTGTACTCTTACAATAATCACCATTAATATTGTTACCATAATTCTTGTAGAAAAGCCTGAAGACGACGAAGGTATATATAACCAGTGCGTCCTACCAGTGATGACATACGGTGCCGAAACATGGACACTCACAGTTGGCCTGATCCACCGGGTTAAGGTCGCTCAGCGAGCTATGGAAAGGGCTATGCTCGGAGTTTCTCTGAAGGATCGAATCCGTAACGAGGTGATTCGGCAGAGAACCAAATTCGTCGACATAGCCCACCGTATAAGCAAGCTGAAGTGGCAGTGGGCAGGCCACATCGTAGAACCGACAACCGGTGGGGAAAACGAGTTTTAGAGTGGAGACCTCGTCTCGGCAAGCGTAGTGTAGGACGCCCCCAGTCTAGGTGGAGTGACGATCTTCGCAGGGTGGCTGGCAAACGCTGGATGAGAGTAGCTGCAAATCGTACTCAGTGGCGTGCAATTGGAGAGGCCTATGTCTAGCAGTGGACTAGTACAGGCTGATGATGATGATGATGAATTCTTGTAGTCAAAAAGAATAAAATTTTTGTAGGTTCAACTAAATTGGATGATACTAATAACTAATATTATAAAAGCAAAAGTTGGATAGATGGATTGACCTATGTATGAGTGGTTAAATGTTTGTTACTAATCAAGCCGAAACTGTTGAAAGAATATGTATGAGATTTGGCATACATATTTAGATAATAGTCAGGAATAACACGTTCTGTGAAGCTGCGGTCGGAAGCGAGTGTGAAATATATCTTACTTTAATCCTAAACCTGGAAGATTGAGAAACATTGACTGTAAGTAATATTTAAGTCCGAGTCACGACAGCTATTTTCTGATAGAGGTGACGTATTTCACTCGTGTTGTCACAACGATACGGTTTGATGCAAATTACTGACATTACTGAACTAACAGTTACTGAGCGACACATGTTAAATGTTCATAAACCCGCTATTGCTGTTAAATCGTCACAGTCGAAGCAGAGTTGCCTAATAGTTACAGGAATGAATCGCTGTAACGAATTAAAGCATGCTTTATATTCGGACGGACGCAATCTTTTGTTTGAAATAAATATGTCAACTTTGTTATAGTAAAGGCTTGAAAGAATTGCAGCAATTGGTGCAACCGAAACTGTACACAATTCATACATAATCTAGGTAGGTATTAATAAATATCAAATATGGTTTAATGTCTTATGAGTACCCGAAACCCTTTGGTCTTGCATGAATTGATAAATGAAAAGAAAGGTGTGTTTGGTTTGGATGAGCAGACTGTGATTGGAGATAGGTCTTTTGGAAGAACGTTACCTAAATAATTCGCTGTAAAACAAGTTTCAGTCTTCTGAGAATTATTATAAGGTAAAAAATTGCCCAGTACCATTTTTAATCGCACAACCATCTTCCACTGTTATTGCGATAATTATGTGTGTATGCAAAAAATAGGTCATATTGTAACTAAGGTAGATACTTTAGATTTTACTTTTTAGATTTTCCTTTAATTCAAGGCTATACCTAATTCAGGAGATAATTCATCAAGCAAAGTGGCTGATTAACTTTATCATTTTTATTTATCTTCAAAAGTATTTCCTAACAATGTGATGTATTTTGTCTTGTATACCAATAAATTAGCAGTTTGACTGGTACATTTCTAAACCACCTGTCGTGATTAACGTTTCTAAGCGTGTAAACTCGCATGCCCTTCATTAACGCTGACTGACGTCCGATTACGTATCTTACTCTCCATCCATTTTACTTTTACTGCTTTCAACGACCGACTCAACCTTTGCCAGTAAATTATTTACGAGTGACTTACTACCTTTTGCCATGTAAAATATTTCTACAATCTAAATAGTTCCGTTAATGTATTGTTTAATACTTCCTTTGTAAATAATGATGCATAAAAAATAGTATTTTAATATATAAGCAATAACATAGAAAATCATTCAGATCATTACAAAATTCAATATTTCACTTACTTTAATTCGATATCGCTGTCATTATGTTTGGAAATTAATACGGTCGCTCGCTGTCATTTTCAAAAATTTGAGAACAACATCATAATCGACTAAGTCGAATGTCGGTCCTCTGAAAGTCTCTTTACAAGTGAGCATGACCATTTATTGGCAATAATTTCTACAGCACTGAAAGTTCTACTCAGAACTGGTTACACTAAGCTTACACCAAATGAAATCGTAGAACAGTTAGTGTTCACATAGACGTAAATAATAGCGAGAGTAGTGGTATTAACATTACCCGACCCCGTCAGCAAAGGTAAGCCGCTCCTAGTTATGGGTTACACACCGTGCTCTTAAGTATTAGATTTATAGTTTACAATTGAAATCAGAAGTCGTGTCTTGTTCGGCCCAAGCATTATTCAATTTAACGTTAATTCTCTATTGATAATTCTTAATGGACAGATTAAAACGGTCATGAACTAAGAGAAATGGAATTCAAGGAAGGAAAAGGTGAAACTGTTAACTTTAAGAAAGTTCAAATTATTGACGTGGTCTTGGAATATTTTCAATTTAAAGTTATTAGGCCATATTTCTAAATACCAAGCAGTCTCTCTCATAGGACAGCTCTTTATACTTGACAGCTCAACATTAAATGAAACGTCAATTAACTGATTACTGGAAATAAATGTTCATAATACCATTAGCAAGGCAATTTATAAAACTGCCTGGAATTAGATAAATATGAAATTACACATGTATTCACGGTTCATAAATCACAAGGTGTTCGGATCGGATCACGAGTGTTTCGAACCGCGCGCAGTGTCAATCGCCCCATTCAAAAATCGTCTTTGGGCGATAAACACCGCGGTTCGAATCTCAGTCTCGTGACCCATCTCAAGTTCATAAATCGAAATCGATAACGAAATATGGAACCTTTTTCCGTCACGCACTGTAACGATTTAAATAAAAAATTGAATAAAATATATTTCTCCCGTTTGCAACAGTTTTCTCACAAAACTTTCGTAAGTAAAAGTTAACAACATAATTTACATGAAAATGCGAAACGTTAGTAGTTTCTTAACCATGTTACACGAGTATAACAAGATAAAATCCCTCTCCCCAAGCTCAACGGTTCCAAGAATTTCACAACAAAACGAACGGTGTACACAAAGTCGTGATTACCTACTAATTATCTAATTTGTCACCCTCTATCCTCATGATTCGCGTGTCTAAACATATACTAGTCATGCACAATTCTCATACTTGTCATAAATGATGGATGAGGTCCAAGTTCAGAGGTTCCCAAACTTTATTACCTTTACTTCTCCACTTGACTACCTACTTGTCCTGTTTTTTTTTCGGTTTTGAATTCAATCTTGCTTATCAAAAATAAGGATTTTTGCCTTCTTCGAAATATTTTGTTTCTAATGGTTCTATACCTAGTTTGAGTTTGACATTGAAAGTTTATTTTTTACTACTCTAACTAAAGACGATTGAAGAGTTTTACGAGGGGTATCGGTTACATACCTACACATATGATATTGCACTAAAATAACAAAGTTTTACTCTTAGTTTTTCGCTGACATAAACCCTTAAATTTGCGATTGTTGTTGTCCTTTGGATTGATTACTTGGAGTATTTATTGCAGGACGTTATCATAAACGATATTGACTCCCGGGGTTCGACATAGACACTTTGGGAATGTATGGCTTAGGTACCTTTACAAAAGACTGCCATGCTGGCCTAATCGGCATTCCTCAACAGGTTAGATTACTTCAGGCAAAGATAAAACAATGCGATTGCAAGAGAATATATTGTCAATACAGAAGTATTTGAATGAACCAAATGTGATTTTGCAGACAATTTGACAATAAATAAAATATAAACAACAATGTTACTAATGATTCGCTCATAGCTAGCATAGCATTTCCGTTGTGTTCATTGTACTGATATAACTAGCTAAAATATCTATTTTAGCTGTGTCTGATATTACTATTCTGATGCATTTTAGGTTTTAAAAAGGCGGCTGAAGGTGGATAGATTTTAATGACTTGATGTTTGAATTTAAGAGAAATTATAATTATAACCATGTAAGATAAATTAATAATGATAAATCCATCATGTGACATGTCATTAAAATGGCATTTACTACGTAAGTTTTATTAGAATAATGTTATAACATATTTTTAAAACTAATTAAAAACTATCTACTTACATATCTACAACTACTATTTACAATACTATAAATAAATAAAAAAAAAACAAAACAAAACATGTACACCTATAGAGATGAATTAAATTAATTTTCAATTACGTAATCAAATGAGATCAGACTATGAGAATAATACAATAATAATTATTATTAATTTCCACATAACAATCCTAACCTATATCAATATCTTATATTCCATTGTTATATTCCATGTTATATTCCAAATAACCTATATCAATATCTTCTAAAAACAATAGCCACTGAAATCACGCCGGTTCACGCACCTGTAGTAAAAATTCCGTTTCTAGTAGTTAAACATAGTTTATTAGCCTTTGCTTTTATACTTCAACGCTTAAACATCCTATAGAAACACCATAATAGAAAAGTACCGCTTTAAGTGTCAAAAAAGTTTTAAGCCGTTATCCGCATTTATCCGTAATACTGACTAACACTGGCCAGTAAAAGATATCTAAATTATAAAAAGTAAAATAAAAAGTGTTTCTGATGCCATTTAAAAAATATTTGTAAATGGAATTCGGCTACCAAATTGACTACTAATTCGTAATCGTATAATTGTTTTATAACGGCAACGGTTTCTTAAAACTATTATAAAGGAGTTCAGTTCAATGAGGCACGCCAGTTCAAATTTGACTAGGTACTTGAATTCGTTCAAAAATCATGAAACATGAAGCAGCAATACGGATATTACATCCTAAACAATTTCTATTTCTTACCAAACGATTTTCGCTCATGGTCAACGATCAAAAAATATTCATAATCGAACATTTAAATGCGTATCTAATTCAGAAATGTTAGTAACGAATTTATAATCACTATTGTTATTTATCACGAAACTTGTTTGAGTTGCGAAGCTTCGGATATAGTGCAAGGGCAGCGACGCCCTAGTCTGTATAGCCTTAACATGACAGAACAATGACACGCCGAAGACGTGTGATATAACTTTAATTGATGAAGTAATATTAATCAATTGATTGGTGGTATACATCAAAATAACAAGTGACTGAATTAAGCTGTCAATATGAAACAAGTTTATTAACATGATGATGCGATATAATAAAATTAAATATCAATTTAAGTTTTTTGCACAAACATTACTGTCTTACATTCATATAAGTTACAACGACAGAAATCCAAATCATAATTGTTCAGGTTTCATCCTAGTTAAACATAATTCTAAACAAATAATTCACGTTTGAGCTCTAATCTAATATTATTATTCATTTATTTATTTATTCTCTCACAAAGGTGTACATAGTATAATATTAAATCTTAAATTAATAATATAAAAAAACAGTGGTGGACAGCCGCAGGCACACACACTTTATACCCCACATCCCTCGTTTTGCGATTGCAATTGATTTGAAATTAGGCTGTCAATCGTAGCATAGCTCTCTACAAACCTATGAAGTGACTGACTAACTCTCAGATAAATTTCCGTACAAATACAGACACGAGTCACACTTCAATTGTAATAAGGTTCATGGTTACATAACATTAAGCATAGCACATAGAACCATCAAAGAATCGTGAGCGATACTAACCTCAAAACCAAGGCTAGATTTAAAACCCGTAACTCGTATTGACATTTTCTTACTCTCAACCCCGAGATAATTTGCATTAGCCACGCATCTAGTTTGCCCACATAAAGTACTCGGTGCTGATGTACAAAAATCAAATTTGCTACAAAAAACGTATTAGGCATGGTGCTCACAATATTGGCTTATAACAAAGTCCGGTTGACAAACAGTTGATTCAATAAAAAATAGGTGGCGACACATTTCTTGCTTGGATGTAATACAGTTGTGATATTATTTATTATGAAGTCTTTATCTATTCATTTTTTCTATAATATTGCTCAACTTTGAAGTATTAAATTGTAACTGAGATTTAAATATAATATAATAGAATAGCTTAGGTGCGTAATATTTGACAGTAGCAAAAACAAATAGCGAAACCAAGGAACTTATCTCGTATGTCCTAATTGGAGATATAAGTTCCTTGAGCGGAACCTTTGTGGGGAAAATGCTGTATTGGTAGAAATAAGCTTCCGAACACCTTCCTCCTTTCCGAACCTGACGTGATGATTCTTATGGATTTATTAAGCTGACAGGAGGGCCATTATTTTGACATTATTTAAATTTGACTTTCGGTGACCATTCGCTGGTGTTTAAAATATACCAACATGCGGGCATGGTTTTTCCGTTCGATAATTGTAAAAAAAATATATTTAAAAATATCTACAACTCGCCATTTTACGGAATCTCCAATTCATTGTAGATAGACTAGATAGTTCATTGTCTTTAGTACTCACATCACTATCACAGAATACATGAAAATAACCTATATCTGTTCTGTGGGTACTACTTGCAACTCTATTTAATCAATGACTAAAATTGAATAAAATTCAATTAACAAGAACAAGTCGGCTAGCAACAAACCGTTTAAGCTCCAGTTTATAATCAGTAATTATGACTTTCAAAGCGAAGTTGCTAACTTCCTGCAGTTAATTACGCGTGCGCAGTAGGCTGGGACTAATGATAGGGCAGATCGCATCATAACTCGATTTTATAAGGAACAGTCATCCCTTGTTAGATGCAACAGCGATTGCAGAGCTTACATACTCTCATGTAATTGAATCTCTATGAAATAATGAGTATTAGGTGCTGAGAATAATCAAGCGACTATTAAAATAGAATGCTTTGAAGCGTGCATCACTGCATTTTCTAGGCGTAGACACGTCAGCGAAGACAATCGTCTTTAAGGCGCCTAAGATTAACACCTATCAACTTATTGCATGAAATAAGTAAGGATCTCTACATTCTAAATATCGGCCTGACCTTTCTGTTAGCGTATTACTGTATATAAAGTGTGTTATTGATTTTGCCTTAATATTAGGGTTTAGTTTTTTTATACCACGACAGGACAGTGGGAAACAGGTGTACGGACTACCTGATAATAAGCGGTCACTGTAGCCTATGGACGTCTGCAACACCAGAGGTATCGGCCCGTTGCCAACCCTTCAAACGGGTAGGGTTCCCCAATGAAATCTGGAAACCATTATTCACCAACAGGAACACAACACTAGTGGTTTTATAGCTGCGGTTTGCTGAAGATCGTGGATAAATGTACGTTCACCTTAAGTTTCTTTCATAGGTACTTTCAGTTTTTTAATACTTATTTACCAGGCTAGGGATACTCTTAGAGCTATAAATTAATATTCTGACACCTCCACTGTAAACGTTATCGCTTTATAAGCACAGCAGCTAAATATAACCTACTTGCATATTAATAGAACATAAGGTACTAACAGCATAGACGGTTAACAGGTTCCAAATAAATATTTATAGGTAAGAGGAATGTTCTGTTTGCACAATTGTCCGTATTTAGCATAGGAATTCTCAAGACAATATTCGTTGACTTTTATTTGTTTAATTAAAATAGCGTGTTTCTGGACGAGGGTTTCTAAACGCCGTGGAGAATTTAGCGGTGCCTTGCAAAGTAAACTCTTCCTAGATTTTTATGGTCTGTTTCGTCACTGGGAGATAAGTGTCTGACTGAGTAGTGTGTGTAAGTGTGTGTCTGATAAACTATCCGAAACTTAATTGACATATTTTATACTAGATGGGGCCCGGGGTTTTGCTGCCGTAATAATAATAATAATTTTATTATCAGGATAACAATTTCCCATAGATAAATACCTTACAAACTAACATACATAAAATTATAAAACTACTTCACAATGCACTTCGTAGTGTGGTCAGGTGGTACTTGGCCCCGGAAGCGGCGGAACACAACTAATCAGCTCTTCTTGGTCGTAGCGTGATGTGAAATATAGCCTTCCCCGATAAATGGGCTATCGAACACTAAAATAATTTTTCATTCGGTTAAATAGCACCTTAGCGGTTTCAACCAATAAACATTTTGATATTAGAGACATCTGTCAGCTGAAATGAAGCCTAGCAAGTAGCAGGTACTTATCCTCGGCCAAGGCATAATAGTGAACGTTCACGGGATTGAAGGACTTGCGTCTTTGGTTTAAAATACATTTGTTGGCGTCTATAATTGGATCTTTTTTAATATTAAAATCTATTCAAACTCTAATCAAATACAATAGTACCAGGTATAGATCTATGGATGTATTATTAACATTATTTAAAGCATATTGCCAAGGGTTCGACACGGAAAGTCAACGGTCAACTGTAACAAAAAGTCCTTGGATGTACAGCATTCTAAATGTATTGTTGTACAGGACGCGTATCCAGAACAAGCTATCTTTGCGCACGGATCTCCTCCAAAGATTTTGTAGGGAATTTGGCCTACTATAACACGCTGACCAGACTGGTTGGTATATTTTTCCTTTTCTCGCAGTGCTCTTGTCTGTTTAAAGTTAGGTCCCTTTTACGACACTCACGGGTTGAATCGGGAAAAAATGGATTCTATGTTGTCCGAATAATTTTCTAAGTAGATATGTACTTAGTTGTTTACAAATGTAATTTAGCGTAACTAACAAGATTTATTTATTAAATTATGTTATTACTTGCAGCAATGCCGAGCTATTTTTTCTGCATACTCTCAACCTTTCAAAGTATATATACAGCATACCTTTCAAAGAGCATACAGGCGAAAATCGCTTGCACTTGACACATAAGTTACGAGCAACAGTTACGCATTATCACGTTGCGGTGTAAGCGATTTTCGCCTTGGTTCATATTTCTGAGGTTTGAAGCTAAGATTTATCTTTTAGTAATAGGCCTGTGACAAAAACTGAAACAATGGTTAATGATAAAATATTGTTATTCTGGCCAGACGGTTGTATTCTTACGTTCCAACAGAGGTGACCTTGGTGGGAGCTTGGTTGTCATCCGCGTAGTTTGTATAAAATTTGGATTAATTACATCAGCCACAAGGTCACCTCTGTTGGAACGCAAGATTACAACCATGTGGACTAGCTTTAATGTAAGTTTCACAGAACAATGAAAGTAATCTCTGTTCTGTGCTAATACACAGACGTTGCAAATTGACAAAAACAATAACGGTATTGGATGATCGTATAATAATATTATATTATGATCGTATCAATTAATTGCAAATTTTTGTATTGAAACGTGAGATCATGAGGCAGCAATTTATATTGGTGAGATAATATAATCATCATCATCATAATGATATGAACCCATAAACGTCCCACTGCTGGGCATCGAGTCGACGAGTCTCCGAGGGAATTATCAAAATTATAAACTAACAACACAGTTTACAAATCTAAGCAGTTCTTAATAAATCTCAAATCGACACCATGGAGGCTATCTGGTATAGTAGGTTCTATCGACGAAATAACTCGCACCTGTCAATAAATAGGAAATTCGAGATAAAGTTCTAACATTTATTTATTTGTTCTACGAAATATATTGACAGCAACAAATTATATTGTTAATTACTTTGGGATATAATAAACGTCGGCCTACTGTCCAGACCAGACTTCCATTATTCGCAATTAGGCAAGAGCAGGCAGATGCAAGGCAACCTATTATATTATGTATAACTGGGAGCTGTGCTGTTTGGTCGTTAATGTACCTACCACCTAGTGTTAGGTTTTAGATACTCGCCAACACAAACGACGGTTACGGATGAAAGGGACAGTGGGCAAAAGATATTATGTGTGCAGGGTCTATATATAAAGAGAAGAGAAAAGAAAGAGAAGAAGCCTCCCAAAAGAGATTTGTTTGTGTCAGAGTAAAATAGGGCTTTGAAGGCCTATTCGCAATCTCGAAATTCGATAGGTGGATTTTATGACCATATCTAAATACATCATGTAACTTTTTAGAAATTTTAGTAGGTACGATGACTGTTAATATCAAACATTTGACAACGATATCAAAACCGACCAAACGAATTTAGAAATTGCGAAGTAGGTAACTATAAAATCATCTTGGAGACCAATTAGCGAAGTATAAAATCATCTTGAAGACCAACTAATTATTGGTAACAAATCAAAGGTCATTTAAATGAAGGTTAAATATTTCTAAATTCTTTAAACGTATGATGATACGTTTAAAGAATTTAGAAATATTACCTGAATGATTATACCAAAGCGAAAATGGATAACCAGTTCCAAATGATATCCACATATTGCTTCTATTAGTTTTGCACCTACTCATAATAACTTATGGTTTATTGTACTGGTTTTGTTATTATTATAAACGAGGTTAAGTATAAGAAGTACCGGATACTTAGGTATATGATACTTGAACAAGCTTCAAAGCTTTTAACAGATTTCATAAGCAGTGATAGTTAGTTTTGTAGTAGATAAAGGGCAAAGTACCAATGCATATACTGTGTAAAGGGCGTCATTTGCAATACGGTAATTTTATTTTTCAACCTTGTATTGAGGTACACAAGGATAAAAGTGGAATTCACGATGCGGTGTGGTGTTTCTGGGAGCAACTTTGACGATATCAAAGAGGCAAATTGACGTCAGATCAGAGATTGGCTGGACGGTTGGTGAAAGGTTTTGTTTCGAATTTTTCTTTTCTCCCAGTGTTGCTTATGTACGACACCCATGTTGAAATGGGGTAGTGACATAATGTATTCTTAATCCGTCACTGTAGGTACGGACGATTATTGGCGAGTACTTTTATACCCATCGTAAATTTAAATGATGGGTAGGTAATATGCACTTGTATTGTAGCATAGGCCGACAAGATAGGTACCCTAGATCCCTGAGGCTAAAGCCGGCTTAGCTCACTTAGTCGGACGAAGCCAACTTAGCCAACTCATAGAATCAAGGCGCATTTCTTAAACTGTTTCTACTATAATTAAGTTCGTTATCCATCCACACATTTTGCAGTTTTACTATCTTACAGATATTAATATTATTATAAACTCTTGATTCTCTTACCTTGATTTTAGTTAGGTAGGTATGTAGGTACTAAAACAATGGCATTGAATTTTATTAATCGAAAAGACAAATTTTCAATATACATAAATAGATTTATAAGTATTTCAATTAACATTTATGATACATCATCTACCTAAGTAGGTACTACATGATGATTAAACATTAAGATTACTAGACAAAAATTGTTTACCTACGTAAACTTATTATAGGTAAGTAACAAAACTGTGTAGGTACCTAAAAGGTGCCGTTTAATGTAAACGTAAGTAACTATTTGAAAAAGTGGGTATTTCCCTGTTTCTGAAACATGTTTTTAATTTTAGTAAACGGTTGGTATGAATGAGTAATGCGTTCCTTTTGGCAAGCGTATCTCGTAAACACCGGATTAAAAGCTGGTTACGATTATTACTATAGATAAATGCACTTACAAATAAGTAGGGTTGTCTAGCGGTCCACCTGCCTACTGTATCGGGCACGGAGGCTGCGTCGGCGTCCCCCCTGGAATGCGACACCTGTGACCACAATCACTCTCACGGTACCACTCCAACCTAACACTTTCCTAAGTCACAACAACGTTTTTCACCACAGTATGATACACAAAAACAAAAATCTCTTAACTGTCACTTATGAAGAACTTCGATAAAAGTTTCGCGGACTCGAGAAATAATCAAGTAGCCTGGCGACCGGCACTGAGGAGAGCGGCGAACGAACTCAAATTGACGTAACGTGAAAGGGAGTGGGGAGTTTGGAGTTGAACGGCGCGCGGCGCGGCGGCGCGGGTGAATAGGCTGAATAGCGAGCTAAGCGAAGTGACGGTGGCGCCGCCACACCTGTCAACGCGACGAGCGACATCGACAGTCGTACAAGTCCCAAGTCCGCACAACTCCAATGCGACAAACAATCAACATGAACCGAGGCGAAAGCACCCTGTGCCGGCTGTATCTATCTATCTTGCCAATTCTGTTGTGGTTTTTTATTTCTTATAATAAATCATAAAAATATCAATAAATATAATAATTTTAATGTCTTCTTTAGATAAATCTCAATAATTTTAACCTGCTAAAAGATCTTGGCCTCCCAAGAACATCGGTAAGTTCGTTACTTGAAATAGTGTCTAAAACCGATCGTAGATTCAAATTTGGCTAGGTAGAGAGAATAGAGAGAAACACAGATAGTGAAACATCGGTACGGTAGGTAGGGAGCATTCAAATCTTTTTCTAGTAGGCTTGAGAAAAATCCTGGTGCTGGTGTTAGAACTTATCAAGTTGCCCAGAAGGCTTTTGGACTTGACATAATAACTACGAAGTATCACATGAACTGGTAATGGTACAAACGGCTTACCGTCCTGCCTTCTGAAGCTCTAGAATGGTAATGCCACAAAAAGTCTACCATCCTATGGACTGACCTTAGCGAAAGGTACATTTATGCACCATGAGCGAGCGCCAGATCATTCAAATGAAATTCTAAAACCATTTAACCATAACTGCTCATAGTACCTACGATTTAAGAATTGTATAAGAAGAAAAATTCTTATAATTGGCTAACTATGCTTATTACAAAATACGGTTACTTGCGTTCCGACAATAGCGGTGACTGGTAACTTGTTACTTGGAGAGACCAATTTGTTATTATTCGCGTGATACAAATAGAATGATGGTAGGTAGGCGTCTCGTTGCGATATTAAGTGTATAATTTCGTAACTTATACATTACCTAATAAGTTTCTATTTATGCATTCAGAATCGAATTTGTTTTGTTATTTTAGTTAATTGGTCCTACTTACTTAACTAGGTATGTGAGTCTTTTAGTAGGCAGGTATACATCAGCAACACGTTAGTGTAATACTGCTGGGCTCGGGTCTCTTCTCCTCTATCTGAGAGATGAGAGGGCTTTGGCCATAATCTACACACGCTGGCATGGCCTAGTGCGGTTTGGTGGATCAGACATACCCTTAGAATTTCTTCTTAGGTTATGTGGGTTTCCTCATAACGTTTTCTTTCATTGTTAGCAGATGTCACTTTAGACAGAGAGACTTGAAATAGAAGTCATTTTAGTCCACACTAAAATGGAAATAAGTCTTCTGGATTTCCAATCAAAATAGGTGTTCTCTAGGGTTCAATTCTCGGTCTTTTTCTATTCATAACCAGATAATTTAATTTGCCATTCTTCGTTTAGGATTTTAACGACATAATGCTATTTACAGATGATACATATCTAATTTGTGAAATTGATTGTAATTCAAATGATTTGGATCTTGTAAATAGCTCTCGCAAAGTTTTGGACTGGTTTATAGCAAAAAAGAAATGCCCAATGATAACAATCCCTAATATTAGAAACACAATTATAAATTAAGTCTTAGTTTAAATACCTATTGAAACAATTTCGATTACAGTCTATAGTTTAATTTGAAAAGCGAGTCCAAATATTGTTAAACTTAGCTCTGCGGTGTTTGCAGTCAGAATAGTAAGACAACTCTGTTATAATCACTCAGTTAATATAAGTTTAGATGAATGCAGTTCCACTAGATGTTTGGAATCATACAGATGGGCATATATTCCATTGCCGAAAAAATGCACATCATGGTTTGTAACTTTCTTAACCTTCCTCTTTTAAACTTATCTGTTATGATTACTTATTGATTCTTATTCTTTTTATGATGATAGAGATTCGAACCCAGGACAATTGGCATAGCAATCTTACACAATCTGGTTATGTACTATGAGCAGATTGTATCTGTCCTGATGAATTGCACACTATCTAGCAACTGGAGAACATAATTTTTCCTGTTCTATGATAGACCGTTGCATATTGATTAGTTGACAGACATGTACGCCACACACATCTATGTTAATCATGAGTTCTTAATCTTTCTTTTCTTTTTTATTAGTTTATGGCTAGAATTTGTAGTTCTAGATACTTACAAAAGCATTATGCGGTTTCCATACATCATCATCATCAGCAACCCATTATTGTCCCACTGCTACACTGAGAATATCTTCCAGGGAATGTGGGTTTCCTCACTAGGTTTTCCTTCACCGTTAGCAGATGGTAAGTCACATGATTAGTACCTCCTACATATTATGTATAAATTCCATTCATATTATACCTAATATTGTACGGGGTCACGTTTTTCAAGGCTACTGACAACGATAATGAAGAAGAATTAAAACTATGGGTATTACTATAAACAAAAATAAAAACAAATAAATTCAAATAATTTATTTCATTATTACGTGCCTTTATGAATAAATCTTTATTGTGTCTTGCATGGTATTGCTTTAGTAGGTAAGTAATAGAGGAAAACATAAAACGCGACTTTATAGAAAATATTGCATATCTACGTAATTACAGGTGTATGGCACATACTATTATACAAAATATACAGGATTAGACTATTTATAGTATTTATTCTAATATCACTTTATTTAATGATATAATTGATGATGCAGCTGCGGTAATGCGAGGATGATCAGCATTAGAAAATGTTGAAATATACCTGAGAACAAAGGAGACATCATCTTGTAATTATTTTCTAAAGTATCTAATAGTATCTATACTAAAATACTTCGTCAGTAATTCAGTAGTTATCTATAAAATGTGGACGTCTTAGTCGACGTTTCTTGCTCCCAGTAAACCATAATACAAACAAACTGTGAGAGTAGTACAGTACGGTCACTTGGATATATTCTTGAGAACTAAATAAGTATCTTGGAAGACTCATCCAAGCAAACAATTTACGGTGTTTTAATTGTTTAAGTAGCTAGGTAGTAAACCCACTGTATTCGGTGGATGAGCGATCATAATCACAATTTACACGTAGAAAATACTCACACAAAGAACTTGAAGCCCTATCCTGTACCGGGGGAGCTCGATATTCATCGGTGGCTTCTAAAAATTGGTACATTGCCTTAAAACCTGTACCATCTAAACGGTCATTAGACCTAAATGTAACTCTGAAGAAATTCCTCTCAGACTCTACGTGGAATTCTTTCCATTGTCCACAATATCTACCAAACCTATTGTCTTCAGTCATAAAGTTTGAAAATTCGACATAATCACTCGCCGATACTGCTTCGCACCTGTAACCAGAAATAAATACATTATAAGTAAGGTCTTGGTTTAATGATATTTCTTTGTATTCCTATTTCACGAGAGATTTCCTACTATAAAAAACAATTTCTCAGCAAATTCCTTATTAAAAACGACAAACTGAGATTACTATTTGTTAAAATTTATACCACATGGGCATTAGATTCCCTATAAACGAGTTTATTAGATTTTATAAGAGATAACCAAGATTGCAGGCGGCATAAAGTCACTCGCTGTGGTGGAAATTAGGTGACGCCTGTGTCCAGTAGAAACTATTAGGCCGATGATGATGGGGATTGGCCACAGACCTATAGAGGTATATACAGGTCAGTGGGATTAGCCCACAATCATACCAAGAACTCAAAGGCAAGGTAGAGACCATAAGCAAGCGTTTACATAATGTAATGCGCTTGAAGATTTGAAGTCGAGACATATAAAATTCTATGTTAAATTACGAGCATTGACATGAATACTCACGGCGAAACTCCCTCAACGTCAAAATTCGTGAAATGCAGATGCACTTTCTCAGTCTCGCCGCCGTGGAAGAAGTATATACACTCCGTATCCCTGGGATATGGTCCTGGCGAATTGGGTGATGCGAATGTGCCATTCCGCGCCTCACTACTATTAAACACAAACGCACATGGAAACTCTTTGAGTTGCCTCCCTGTGTTAATTCCAAAATCTGTAAAAAGGAAGCAAATTTGTATTAAAGTAAGTAATCGTCCAAAATTTGTCGCAGGAAAAATCTTTGTTAAAAGCGATGATGGCTGAATGGATAAGGGACCGGCGTGCAAATCACGTGGTCCGAGTTCGATCCCGGCCGGCAGTACCAATGTGGATTCCACTTTGTGAAATTTATATGTACCAGTCAAGTGACTGACCATCTGCTAACGGTGAAGGAAAACATCGTGAGGAAACCCACATACCGTAGAAGAAATTTTATGAGTATGTCTGATCCACCAACCCGCACTAGGCCAGCGTGAGTAGATAATGGCCTAAACCTCTGAGCTCTCTTGATAGAGGAGAGGAGACCCGAGCCCAGCAGTGGGACATTAATGAGTTGCTGATGAATGAATAAAAAATCTTTGTCAGAGTTATTTTCATAATCTTAAAATAGTTATACAGCCATATTGCAAAACTAAATCTTTGTGTTTATACGCATACAAGTTTCCATGTTGGTGAAAAGTTAACATGTTCTCTATCCCAGGAGAATTTCCTAAATAACCAAACCAAAAAACTCTTCAGCTTCATAATATTTATTACTAGATATTTATATAGAGATTCTTTTCTCCAATTATGCAGGTTGACTGATTCACCTAATAATGTGTCTGCAACACAATAACGCAATTATGATAGTATCGTATTTCTACTGGAGAAAAGGGAAAATTATTATGTTGACAGAAGAGGGAACTGTCTCACAGGCTGCCAGGATGAAGTATAAGGGCACCGGTTACCATCTGTTGGGCCATAAATACATCTGTCAATTCTAACTGTAAAAAGTTTATAAATTATTTAATACTAACTTTCTACAAATGAATATGATATTTTGAATCCTCTTGAATATCTTGAAGATTGTGTACCACGAAATTCCAGCATTAATTTCGGTCCATTCGACATAATAGGCTTAGGAAGGTCGATTCCGCAGTACGTAGCAACTTTTTCTAATCGTCCATCGACGTTGACGAATGCTTGTAACGAATCCACGTTTGTGCAACTGGAAAATATACAAAAATCGTTTTATTATTTTTTATTTATAAGGTTCATTTCATCATCATCATCATATAAGCCATTTAAGTACATTATAAAAATTGTACAGCAAGTCTCCTCTACCTAGAGTGCTGACATAGGCTTAAACCTTAAAAGTAGCGTGATGATAAATACCTAACTTATAGCCAACGTTGAAATATTTTTCCAATTCGGTTCAGTTAGTTCCTGAGATTAGTGCGTTCAACCAAAACAGAAACAAACAGACTCTAGCTTTATAATCATCATTATCATCATCATCATAGGTATCAGCCCAATGACGTCCACTGTAGAACATAGGCTTCACCTCATTTTCGCCACATGTGGATGGATGCGGGCAGCTTTATAATAATACAAATAAATATAAATCATTAAATATGATTATGTTAAATAGATATAATTATAATTCACAACAGTTTATAGTTTATACTTACTCAGTAGATCCATCTGGTGATTTATACAAGTAGAAATCTTGAAATATTAATCTAACTCGCTCTTTGCCTCTCCCGAAGAATTCATAATGACAATGTGTGTTGGGTGGATACGGCGAAGGATAGTGCGGTGATGTCAGAGTGCCGTGCTTCGTGCCATCGCTGCTGAACTCCTGGTGACATGATGATGCTGGAAGTATAGAAAAAGAAAATTAAATGAGTGTTTTTGTTTCCTGTTACAGATGAGTAGGTATGCCTTAACGTATGGAAGCAAGACTTGCTCAATGTATTGGAGATACTCAGTAAAGAAAAAAAGAATACGTAATTAAAGGAAATGAAAATCTATGAAGTTAGTCATTATTATTTTCTAAATATCTATTAAAACCTAGAATAAATTAAGCTATCTATAGCAAAAATATAATAAAATATTTTTTATTTATTTATCATCCTCAGGCCTCCATGAGATTTCCAACGAATGAAGGACAAGGGTGGACAGATATCAGACTCAGGGTCCGGAGTCTGAACTGTCGGAAAGTTTTCGGCCGGAAAAATGATAGTTTGTAATTATGTAAAGTTAAAAATCATCATCATCATCAGCAACTCAATAATGTCCCACTTCTGGGCTCGGGTCTCCTCTCCTCTATCTAGAGAGCTGAGAGGGTTTAGGCCATAATCCACATACGCTGGCCTAATGCGGGTTGGTGGATCAGACATACACTTAGAATTTCTTCTAGGGTATGTGGGTTTCCTCACGATGTTTTTTCCTTCACCGTTAGCAGAGGGTAAGTCACGTGACTAGTACATATAAATTCCACGAAGTGAAATCCACATT
This sequence comes from Laspeyria flexula, assembly GCA_905147015.1. Taxonomy (NCBI): domain Eukaryota; kingdom Metazoa; phylum Arthropoda; class Insecta; order Lepidoptera; family Erebidae; genus Laspeyria; species Laspeyria flexula. Next base: position 11,382,032 of record LR989960.1, on the reverse strand, counting down.
AGTACCTACTGCTGGTTGGAATCGAACTCGGACCGAGTGTTTAACACGTCAGTCTCTTATCCGTTCAGCCATCGTCGCTTCTTATTCTTCAATTGCTTCAATTTAAAAATACCAGTTATAAAATAAATAGTTGTAGAAAACATCTACTAATAATCAGTTTTTAATTTCCTATACGACCTATTTTGTACAACTAAATAACAAACGTAAAAAATACTTCGTTCTATTATTCGAAAAAAATTACAGTAAGTGACACGAGCTTTAGAGGGCAGATACGAATCGTAAGTTCATTAAGTTGTTTTAGGTACATTATACTCATGTTTTTATTTATGTACTAATTTATATAAACTAATTTTTGTTATCCTCTTTATTCTCATAAACTCTTTGGTTATAAAATATCAATCAAAATCAAACACAATGCGCTTTTAATCCGATTCAGTAAAGAATTGCGCATGCGTAGAACGGAACGTCAATAGTGGTGTGTAGTCACGTAACTAGTATTTCATTTCGAGTAACTCTGGTCGTTCAGTTGATTCAAACCAGTCTTTCTTTCCTGATGGAATTAAAATAACCAAAACAAATTATTTCTCCTTACGCAATTCTATATTCAATTATATTACATTAATTATATTTTTAGATTACGTAAATAACGATTTAAAAATTCAATATAATGATATTTAATAAAATTTCTCTTTTTAAATACATTCTCGTCCCTTTATAATCTTTATTATACACTTATTATTTAAACTAAATTTAAAAATAATATTTACAAATAAAAACTAACTAAATGTATCATTAAAATAAAAAAGGGGGAGATCCGTCTTGTACGTCAATGTCAGGTAATTCGAATTTGACATTTAATTTTGACATTTTTTTCTGTCGTTTCTACAACAGGATGCCACAAGTTTATTCACGTCGTTGTTAGTAATTATTGTGAAAATTATCAAAATCTGATTAAGTGATGAGTGAGTGAGACTTTAAAATCAAAGCCTGAACAGAAATGTTTTATCTTACCTGTATTATTGAATTTAAATTGTGATTATGAGCACTTAAATCAGATTTGTGTTGAATAAAATTGTAAATAAACATTGAAGCATGACGGAATCAACGCCGTTTTTCGTTGATAGAGCAAAAGGAGGCCGAGCTGCGTGCAAAGGGTGTAAGGCAAACTGTCCTGGAGGTGAATTACGTATAGCAAAGTTAGTTGCGAGTCCATACGGTGAAGGACAACACATGAAATCATGGCACCATGTAGATTGTTTTATGAATGTGCTTCTGAAACAGCGACCAGCTACAAAACGCGTAGATTCAATAGATGACATTGGAAACTGGGAGAACTTAAATAAAGAAGACCAAGAGCTTTTATTGAAAAAGCTGAATGAAATGGAAAAATTGTATGCGAAAAAAAATGATGGGAAATACACAGCTAAAGTTTTAAAAAATGTTTCTACTCGAAAAGTTGCCACTGCTAATACAAGTCAGGATAGTATAGACAGTGCTGTACAAGAAGAAACTGAAGATAACAAGTTTTCTACATTTTTCAATCTTTGTAAAAAAATTTCAAAAGTAGATGCTTATACAGAAAAAACGGCAGTGGTCAATAATTTCTTTAGAACAGGTACTGACAACAGTGCATTCAAGGGTGATATAACATTATGGTGTAAATTATTATTACCGCAGGTGACAAAACGAGTTTACAATTTAAAAAGTAAACAATTGGTGAAATTGTTTTCTAGAATTTTCAATCTCGACCATGATGATATGTTAACCCATTTAGAACAAGGTGATGTTGCTGATACTATACAGAAGTTCTTTTTGAAATCGAAAGCTGTTAAGCCAGCATCGGAAAGTACACTTACTGTACAAAAAATTGAACAGTTCCTTGAAGAATTATCTAAGTTAACTAAGGAAGATGAACAAATATATCACTTTATGAAAATTGTCAAGACATGTACCGCTGATGATTTAAAAATGCTGATCAGGTTAATAAAAGGAGACTTAAGAATCAATGCTGGACCGAAACACATATTGGAGGGGGTTCACCCTGATGCATATAGCGTTTTTCAAACATCTCGAGATCTTGGAATGGTTTTGGAGAGAATATTATCTGAAAGCAGTTCAGTAAAGCATAAAGATGCGAAACAGAAAGGGGTTCAAGCACAACTGTCACTGATGACACCGGTATTGCCGATGTTAGCTGAAGCTTGCAAATCAATAGAAATGGCTATGAAGAAATGTCCTAATGGAATGTATTCAGAGATTAAGTATGATGGTGAACGGGTACAGGTCCATAAAAAAGGAAATGAGTTCAAGTATTTTTCAAGAGCGTTAAAGCCTGTTATGCCTCATAAAGTAAATCATTTTAAAGATTATCTACCTCAAGCATTTCCTAAGGGTACTGACTTAATATTAGATGCCGAAGTATTAATGGTAGACGTAAATACGGGTAAACCATTACCATTTGGTACTTTAGGCATACATAAACAGTCAGAATTCAAAGATGCTCAAGTATGTCTCTTCGTCTTTGATTGCTTGTATTATAATGGAAAAGTTTTAATAGATTTACCTATAAGAACGCGGAGACAGATACTACAAGATAATATGGTTGAAGTTACGAATCATGTTATGTTTTCTGAACAGAAATTGATTGAGAAACCATCTGATTTGGCGAAAATGATTGCAGTGGTATGTATGATTTTATTTTGTATAAATTATCAATATTGCAAATGTTTAATGAAATAAAATACCTATAGATCTCCTTGATAGCCAGAGGTTATTGTATTTTTGGAGACTATTTAACAAATTTTTAACCAATTTCTATACTTAATTATTGATTTAAATCCCTATACATGTGTCCTTTCATTTGTTCCTCAAAAATTATGCATGTAACACATAAAAATTTTAAAAATAAAGAACAATTGAAAGTTAAATGTGACAGAACTTTCTAAAACGCTAAAATTAAAAAAAAAATTATATTACTTCGTTCAAATAAAGAATTTTATATATATCATTATTTTATAAAACGTCACTGGCAAACATTTGTATGGTCCGCTTGATGGTGAGCATTTACTGTAGCCTATGGATGCTTGCAACACCACAAACACACATAACGAGTGTGTTGCTGACCCTAAAGAAACCCATTCACACCTTTTGAACCTCATAATTTGCATTCAACATTAAAATAGTTCTGTATTCTGTACTTCCAGGTTCTTCAACTGGGATTAGAAGGTCTAGTACTTAAAGATTTGGAGTCTACTTATGAGCCAGGCAAGAGACATTGGCTGAAAGTAAAGAAAGACTATCTGTTTGATGGAGCAATGGCTGATACTGCTGATCTTGTTGTTTTAGGAGCTTGGTTTGGTAGGTATTTGATTATGTATCATCTAGTCTGTTACTTATCTGGCGAATTACGTTTGATTTCAGATAGACATTACATTACATAAACATTCTTTACTTTTTATGTGTCTCATTCTGAATACATTTTAGTTTGAACGATTATCTCAAAATCAGAAATATTATTTTTTAAGTAAATTTACAAACACCTGTATTAATGTGTAATTTGCAAATTTGCATTTGTGTCACTATTGGTTCGGATGAGTTAGCACTTTGTTAATTTAGTTGTTTCAGTCAAAAATCCAAAACAGGAATCCTTTGATCTTCAATTCTTGTACTACCACCAAGTAGAGCAATTCTTAAATCGTATTCTGAGTTTAGTAAATTAGGTGAGGCCTATGTTCAGCAGTAGACGTCGTTGGGCTGATATGATGATGATGATACTGAGTTTATGATCAAGCTGTGATTAATGTGCAGGCCAAATGGTTCAAGCTGTCACTCTTGTGATGATGCATAGCACATAATAGTAATCTATCTATCCTTAATATTATCTATACTTAATGTTATGACGGTGAAAAGTTTGTTTCGTTGAATGCTAGGATCCCAGGAACCCATAGCCCATTTATCGAGGAAGTTTATAGGCTATATAACATCACGCTACGGCCAATAGGAGCTGAGCAGTGGCCAAATAAAGAACGACGAGAACGAAGCCCCGCCCTTCTAGTCTATTAATATAGCTTAAATTAAATAACAACAAAAGATTATATTCTAAATATAAAAGGTTATACACATATATGTTTTGTTTTATGCCAGATATATTTTATGTCAACATAGACCACTTGAATAAATATATAATACTGAATAAGTAACAATTCAGAAGGCCAACTGTACTTCTTAAAGAAAATCAGTAGCAAATTTTTAAACATTTTACTTGAAATACCTATCAATATTATTTTGTATAGGTATTTTCATAAGCGCTGTGAATAGTCTGAATTGTGTAAATGAGTCTTGCGGTTATAATATAAAACAAATAATTATAATAAGACCATTATCTTTCATTGGACATAACTTTGCCTATGTTATATTCGTTTTTAATATAGAAACATCATTAAATGATTAGAAAAACATAAAAAGTGTTACATACCAGACCATTAAATTAATAATAATAATAATATTCTACCACATTCACACAGCGCCATCTAGTCCCAAAGTAAGCAATTATATTTGCTTGTGTTATGAGTACTAAACAACTGATATACTACTACTACTACTACATTTTTTTTTGTAAATACATACATATATACAACTACATATACATACATATATAATACATACAACATATAATAAATGATATGTACTAAGCTCATTAATTTCTTTCTTATAATTTTCAGGCACCGGTAAAAAAGGTGGTATGATGTCCGTATTCTTGATGGGCTGTCACGACACTCGGCGTAACAAGTGGGTTACCGTCACTAAAGTCCACACAGGGCATGACGACAGCACGTTGGAGAGACTCCAGAAAGAATTGGCACCACTCATGGTGAAGATATCACAAGACAGCAATAAAGTACCATCATGGTTGGACTGTAATAAAGGAATGGTGCCCGACTTTGTTGCTTCGGATCCTAAGAAGCAGCCTGTTTGGGAAATTACAGGTTGGTGTAATTGATGATAATTATTATGAACTAAACAGCTCGTATTTATGCGCTTAATGGGCAGAAACGTCCACGCGGGTTGATACAAAATACGGGGACCGTGTTGGGGCAATTTTGTATGAGCCCGTGGGGATGTCCGCTTAACGCGGTTTCGGCCCTAAGGAATTAGCAGTCAAATACCTACATCTACATAACCATTGTTTTCATAGGAATCAAAACTGAATTTTGTGTATAACCATTATATTAGTTCCATAGGTACTGAAAGTAATATCCAGCCAATTTTAAGATTGATTTCTATACTTTCAGGTACTGAACTAACAAAAGCAAACTTACACACAGCTGACGGTATCTCTGTAAGGTTCCCAAGAGTGACGAGAATACGTGACGACAAAGACTGGAACACGGCGACTAATCTAGAAGAACTGAAGAAGTTATACCATACTTCCAAAGAAAAAACTGACGTATCCTTACTAAACAAAATCGCCGAAGCATCGCAAGACGATGAACCACCTGCAAAGAAGATTAAAGCTAGCCCATCTAAAAGAAAACACAGTCCGAATAAAGCAAGTCCTAAAAATGTTAAAATAGATGACTTTTTCAAGAAGAAAGACAGTAAAACAGCTAAAGTAAAATTAGAAGCTTCAGATTCCTCAAACAAAACAACAGATGATGATGAAAAAGATACAAGTAATATGAGCGTTGACGAAATTGATAGTAAAGAATTCTTATTTATACCAGAGAATCCTTTACCAGACGTGTTTAAAGATAAAAGGTTAGGTTTCTATCCAGATTTTATAAGTTTCCCTGAGGATGAAAGAAGACATTTTGAAAGGCATTGGATAGCATATGGAGGTATAGTTGTTAAATCTATTCGGGCATTGAACGTTGATTACCTTCTCCATAATAAAAAGAAAATAGATTTCCATAAAATGAAAGAGTTGAGGAATAAGTATGATTCTGTCAAACATGTGTACAAAGATTGGTTAATGAAATGTATTAAAGAAGTTAAGTTATGTGATACGACCAAGTATCCAGTTATGTTAAAGCCATGATTCTGTGATAATTATGTCAAATAATGTTTTTTGTTTAATGAAATCAAGTGTGTTAAATACGTTATGGTTATATCAAGATAATGGATAAAAGAAAATAATGCTGAAATGTATTGACCTTTTAATCACGAATCAGCTGAATCTCATCAGATTTATAAACAGCATGCTTTGTAGCCTGTGTAGTGACGGATTAATTTGTTGGTCTGAGGAATACATAAACAAAGTCACTAGCCCCATTTCAACCCGTAGGTGTTGTTTAAGGCGACTAAGGGCACTATCTTAATGCAGACAAGAGCACTGCGAGAAAAGGATAATTCTCAACAAACCCTATACCAACCCGTTTGGCCAGCGTGGTATAGTAGGCAAAATTTCCGTTTATGGCTTGTAATGACATAATCATGTAAAAGCATTTCATTCAAATTTTTGGAAAACTAGATGAGACTAACGAGAACCTTTGACATGAAATGTATTCCTTATCCGCCCTAGACCATTTTTTTTTAAAATCTGGAGTGACTTGTAATTTAAAATAATTATATTCTTAAATGTTAAGTAATTGTGCCGTTAATACCTCCTCGCAATTGTGTTTTTATTACATAATATATTAATAAGTATTGTAATACTTCAATGATGTTTTTGAATTAAACGAATTTTGATGCACATTGTGGTTTAAATTTCCAATTAATTATTTTCAAGTTAATATTGATCTAACTTTGCTGGCTTGAACGTAGCTTTCGCGCATATCCCGTGTTAAAAGGAGGGAGGACGGTGGGTGTCCCCCGCACCTGTCACCAGTTTTCGCACTTGTTTACTGCGCAGAAACTCGCGCGATGTGCACACCGGTCAACATCGCGCGTACCGTTAGTAATTTGTTGTCATACCTTCACATTTTTATAAAATGTAAGTAGGAATCTAAAACGTTGTGATTATAGAATAGGTACCAAATGAGCAGTGGAAAAATTTGGAAGCACTAATCCCGTTCTTGACATTTAAGAAAGAACGTTTCTCAATTTAAACCTATTCACGGAGAAAGTGCAATTAATAAGTAGAAGGCAATAAAAATTGCGACACGGACACATACTTTTTATCTATAATATAAAAATGAATCGCTAAATGTGTTGGTAAGCGCATAACTCAACAACACTTGGACCAATTTGGCCAATTCTTTTTTTTTAATGTTCGTTGAAGTTCAAGGATGGTTTTTACGTTTTTTTTTTAGTTTTTATGTAGGTATGGTAGGTAGGTAGGTAGGGTAGGTAGGTAGAGTAGATAGGTAGGGTAGGTAGGTATACTTTCATAAAATCATAAATTAAGTAGGTGGTACGAAGTTCGCCGGGACAGCTAGTAACTATATAAAATGAGTAATTTACTTAGGACATTCTCAAGTCAAAATTAAATGTATCCTTCGAATAGGTATGTACACTGACCTTATAATTAATGTTTGTTTACTCTGTATCCACGTAAACTGTATTAATTAAATAGGAAGATATTTCCTCAGGATTAAATATAGGTACAAGAAAGTAGGTATTATTACGGAAGTATCCACTTAGTTCAGTTAGCTAGGGAAAACTCATTATGGTAATCAAACAGGTGGCTACATTTGGCCAGTGTCTGAAATAGATAGATGAGTACTCAGTTGTCTTAAAAGTGATTAATGCGGTCTCAAACTTAAGTTTAGGAGCCTTAGGCCTCGTTTCACTACGCAGATAAGTCATCAGTGACTGAGAATCAAGTCACAGATTTTAAATGAAAAATAATTGTCAAAATTCTGTCAACTAGTTTCTGATACGTTAGGACCTCTCCTATATACAAATGTACTATGTGCTTAATAGGGTACATTCATTGATATACAAAAATTCGATAAAATGTTAATGGGTAGGTAACTCAATTTTAAAATTTCTCGTAATGGCTCCTAACTCAAAGGAGAAACTCGAGTCGACATCATTGCTGCTAACGTTTGCTTTTACAACATGTGTAGGCGTTTCATCAATTTTTTTTGTTGCCTGTACTTTAGGCACAGGGCCTATGATGAGGTGTCTTTCTTTGATTATTAGATATTTATTTAATCATACAGGCAGCGGTTTCAGAGTTTGCCTCTTAAAAACTAGTAAAATAACGAAAATAATCTATACTATCTTGGTACTTAGGTATTATAAATTTTAATGTGAAAGATGTGATGGATGACTGAAGGTGTTGATGTAGGTACCGTTCATGATTGATCCTGATGATCCGTTCACATGAGGCCTACGAGTAAAAAAATGTATCTTATGCGTAAAGAAAATTACTAGCTAAGTATTATTACCTACGTACTTTTTAGCTGCAAAGTACGTCTTTCCAAGAAAAACCCTTGAATATCTGCCTACTTAACTATTCTACATGTATTTTACTTAGGTACGATTTACTTACCTACTTTGTACAAGGTTCATTGCGTGATATGGGACGGTCTACACTACGGGCAATCGTCATCGTTTTCCCAAGGGTGTTACGGCCGGCTTTCAGTATGTCTGTAGGTACAAGTCAACACTCAATAGCCGTGTGAAACACGTAGATATCTTTGACGTGAATGACAAATTTACCGGTACTTTTCTTCGTGTGTTCTTTACATGGTTAGGTTGCATATTTAGAAAGGTAGATCTAAATATTTGAGCTTATGAGCAAGGAAGAATGCAGGCATAGCACCCAGGTGGTATGCACTGTCAAAGATCATCTCAAGTGTAGGTCTATGATCTCGAAATTCGAAGGTTTGCATTAATATTATTTTTTTGCCTAAGCAGTTGTGTTCCTAATGTATTACAGGTCAGTATCCTAATTAAAAGTGTATTGAAACTTATAAACACACACATACACTACACCTTGAATTTAAGTACCTACCTAAGTATTTTAATTTCTACCAATAGGATTGTGTTACCTACCAACAGAAAAGATGACGGGTATCAATTTGTATCTATCGTTTACTAAATTCTACTCTATTCTATTACAAACAAAACAGATAAACTGATTCGGCTGCCTCCTAAATAATGAATGCCAATCTGTTCAACTAATGGCTAATTGTTAAATAACACCACAAATGTAGTGTTTTATTTGAAATGGTTTTACATTTTGTGCAATATATTTAAACACGATATAAGCATGTCGTGTTGAGTATCTTTAAAAGGCATGCGGGCTAAAGGACATGCGGTCCAGAGGTCCTTTGGACCCGAAAATGACTTTACCCGTATGATTCATATGGTGATAATGAATTTGTCTGTGATATTCTGATGTACTTATCTATCAGCTAGTTTAATAATATTAGGTACTTATAATATTTTTTTTTACCTGAAGCAGCAACAAGTATCGAAACTTGTAAATAGATAGGTAGGTACCTAAATCCTGACAAACTTCATTATTTTTATTAAAGTAAATAGGAGGATTATGACTGGTTGTATTATATTTATTGTGGGGTCGATGCCTCGAAGAGAGTAGAAGCATTGCCATAACATCACAATACATGTCATGCTTGTAGATTACGTTACTGAGACAACAATTCAAATAAATCCATTAGTTTTTGAGAAACTCGTGGATACATACGGGTCCGACACTGAACCTCGTTGATGGAGAAGGCACTGTTTGAAACAAAATGAACGTATCGAAGTTGTAATACATACTTACTTTTTCACTAAATGTAATGAATTGCAACAAAAAGGTACTCAGAAATATACAGCAGCGAAATAGCGGTTTTGAAGCAAATACAGTTACGTGAACGGGAATTTTTGTTAAATGTTGTAGCAAATATTTAGTTTAAATACTAGGAAAGATTTCGCAAATTGGCAACGGAAAATGGTGGTAGGTATAGCTCCTGGTACAATTAAATACATGACCGTGAGTATCAGTCATTGACTTTACAGTTTACAAACACCACTCCTTTTCGTTCCCGGGATGTCATAAGAGACGTCAGGTCAGGTCATAGCAAACCTGATATATTATTATTATTATTATTCTTCAAATGTTTTTCGTATTGTACAGTAATCATTTTACCCACTATTACATATTTTTAGTTTTAAGGTCGTCATGCCCTTGGTGTTATAGGTGTCTATAGGCTACTGTAGTAGTTTATTTACCGTTAGGAGGGTATATGCCTGCTTGCCATCATAGTGCTATAATTAAATAGGACCTAACAAACCTGGTGAAATGTGGGAGTTATACTTCTGCCTATCCTTTCTGTGAATATTCTTTCCTCCTCCACTCAGTCAATTTAAACACTAAAATATAACAATAAGCATCCATTTAATTATTAAAGAACACTGTAATGAGAAATGGCCTGCTCAGAAATTAGGATACAATGAAAGAATTCAAAACGTAAAAATTGTAGAACAAATACAGTCATATTTATAAAGCGAAATTAGATGAAAACAAAACGGGAGAAGATTAAAATATATTACTTATTGTGAAAAATTTAAGATAAGGATAGCGGTGAGTGGAAGATGGCGATAGGTATATTAATTCCTACACTGCTGTCTCAGAAACGGCATTACCAATTTAGGTATAAAATATTACTTTTCCTGTTCTAGAAAGACACGAATCTAAAAAAAACATTCAATAACATCGCGAGGAATTATATACATTAATAATGGTAAATTGAGAAAATTTGATCTCCCAGATATTCAAGCGGATACCTAGCACTTATGTACGTACGTTCTTATTATATTATTCTACATAGCTCCAGATACGTATTGAATTATTTATGTTTGCTAACTATTGAGATAAACACTTTGCAGCTTATTAACAGTCAAGTCACTTGAAACTGAAATTCTCAAGTTCATAATTTAATACATCGGTATTCACACATCGTATCCGCATATCTCCGTCAGAATTATAGACAAATAATTTTGGCAATGTACATAATTGGGTTGTAAAAATTCGCAGCGTTTGAATAGTTGTAAATAAAGGTATGGGCCTTCATCAATTATTTACTATAGACAAAATTGATGATAAATGGAAAGTGTGCACATACATACCTACACACATATAGTTATAGATCACACCTCTTTCCCAACACCTCGTAACAGAGATAGTGAGAACTATTCCTTTCCACCTGCTACGATTCTGACATACATCGCTTCTACTAACTGCAAAAAGGGTATTATCTCCATTTCAGTCTCAGCTATCTTAAAGCAATGTTAAAGCCTTATCTATAGTTATTACTAAGTCGAAGTGAATAAGAGAAACTTTCTGATTAAATTTATTGCAGTGTTAAGTTTTATGTTGCATACAATCAAAATAAATCGTTTGACGTAACTGTTTTCTTGTAGCTTTATTCTGTTGTAAATGAAGTATAGTTTAATGAAAAACTCTAAAGATTATTTTAACAAGTAAGTACTAATAGTTGTATACGTTTAACTTGTGTAGGATGTTTTTGTGCCAACTTTCAAGCTATTTCTACGAGTTATTGTGACCTGAACCTGAACTAGGGCTCCATATCCAGTTGGCTCAATGCTTTGTTGGTAAAAAATATTGATTTTACTCATAGTTGGTAACGAGTGCAAAGCGCAGTGATGCTTATAATGAAACCTATCGAACGTAGATCTGAGAAAGAACTTAATAAATATTTTAGTATATAACGACAAAATATGATAATGTAGCTTCAATGTTGCTATATTAAATTAAAAGTGAAAAATATGATAACAGTAAGATTGTAGCAAATAAAGAAAAATTGGATTCTGGTCCAAACTTAGGAAGGGGAGGAAAAGTTTTAATACGATCCATATACCTCGGCAGTCACTTTCTTGTAATAGCTTTTGTATTTTCTAATTTTAAATACATTTTTTATTAAATTCCTGTCTTTCCTATCTTTATTGAGGTTTCAAGAAGGTATTAAAATTATGAATAGGTATTATGTTTTAGACGGGTTGTCAATGTTGTTGTTTATAAATTAGCCTAAAATAAAATTAACACTTTTCACATACACAGATGTTTTCAATCGTCATTTTACTTTCAAATTTTTCTATAAATTTACTTCATTATCGTCATATTGGACTATATACGATATATCCTATAAAAACAAAACGAAACTAAAATAACCACACATTCTCGTTTTAATATGAGTATTCACACTTTCAAAAAGAATTTTCAATTTTCTCCTCTCGTAACTTTGGAGCGCAGCGGTGGTTTCATTAATGTGGAATATTTCAGCTATTTAGATTTTAGGACCAACATTCTTTAGGTAAAGAAAATGTGTAAAAAGTACCCGATTATACCTGAAAAAGTTTACTGACTTTTATGATGTCCAGTGTTCGTTGGGTAAAGAAGATAAGAGTGGGCTGCAGAAGACTACATCTTTGAGATTGCTAGAATAAATTTAAAAATAAATAATCTATACTCATATTATAAAGCTAAATAGTTTGTTTGTTTGAACGCTAGGATCCCAGAAACTACTGATCCGATTTGAAAAATTATTTTAGTGTCAGATAGCCCATTTATGGAGGAAGGTTATAGGCTATAAAACATCACGCTACGGCCAATAGGAGCTGATCAGTGGCCAAACAAAAGTGACGAAAGCGAAGCCCCGCGAGACTTCTAGTGCACTATAAGTCCCGTCTGATACCTAATTGTAACGCAGCTTACAGCTTGTCTTTATAGAAGACCATTGCTTTATTGTATGTAAACTAATATTACAAAGCTAAAAAGTTTGTTTCTTTAAACGCGCTAATCTTAGGAACTACTGGATCGAATTAAAAAAAAATGTGTTTGATAGATAAAATCACGATATGACTTTTGACTGGCCTGTGTCTGGGTGTAATTTATCTATTATTGTATTTACCAAAAAAGAAAGTATTTATGTACCTAGTATATCTGTTGTTTAGTACCTATAAAGACACAAGCAAATATAATTGCTTAATTTGGGACTAGATGGCGCTGTGTGCATGACGTAAAATATTATATATACATTAGACTAATAGGAGCTAAGTCGTGACCAAAAAAAGATTGACAGTAGGAAAGCTCCGGGAACAGCTAGTGAAAAATATACCAAAATCCTTTCTCACATTACTAAAGACTCGTTTTCCAAGAATGCGGAAAAACAAAACCAAATACATTACGTACTTAGTTAAGGCAATGTTGACTCACAACCGTTATATTGTTTGAACTGCGTTGTTACAATCGTTATGGGGGCAATAAGTACCCTTAATTACTTGTTTCTCTAAAATGGCTCTTTAAATTTGGCCCCAATCAAAAGCAACCATCATGACCTATTAAGTATTATAGCATGTTATTTATCGTACTTAGAGTTTTAACCAGAGCTTCTTCATCAATACAATCCAAAAACGTCTCACTGCTGGGCACAGGTCTCGTCCAAAGATTTTGGAGGTAATTTAGCCTATTATACCACGCTGGCCAGACGGGTTGGTATATGGTATTGTTTCGAATTTTTTCGTAGTGCTCTTGTCTGTTTAAGGTTACTCCATTAGTCGCCTTTTATGACACCCACGAGTTGAAATAGAGTAATGACAATATGTATTCTTAATCCGTCACTACACGGGTACCTCGGAGAGTTTCTTACCAGTTCTTTTTATGGTCTCACTTTGTCAGTAAACTGGCCTTAGGCAAATTAGCTGACTCTTTTGTTCTTATAACCTGTAACCAAGATGCTTGCTGGTACCGCCTATCTTGAGTCGGAAAACTATTACTGTCTTAAAAAACTTTGGCGAGGCCTCTATGGGGTTTTTGTAAATGAAATGAATAAATGAGTTTTGTGTTTGAGCTTAAAAAGGTCTATCATTGCCTCCTTTTTCAGTTGAAAATATTAAAGAATCAATTGAAATGTACTCAAAGATATTTCCAATCACGGTAGCTAACATAAAGACGGCGTTCGTTAGTGCTTCTTTCACGTCAAAATGGAGTTATGGATCAAAGTGAACGAGGAATCGAATCAACATCGAAAAACAACATTTTTACTTTCTAGTATCAAGAAAAATAATAGTGTATAGGAGACCGTCGCGTCGTTCGTCTTAACAGGTGGCAAAACTCTTGCAATCATGCAAAATTCTAGAAGACCCCTAACATATAAAGTATTGAAATATCGTGTTATACAAAGGATCAACAAATAAGGCATATTTAAAAAGCAATACTTTATCAAAGTAGGTATATATTTTCGCTGAACTCAGTTTGTTCATATAATTTCACGTATAAATATTCTACGTAAATCAGAACTGCCTTGTTTCATAAATCTCAAATCAAACTGAAATTAAATATCAAGTTACAGTCGTACAAATTTCCCGCAATAATATTCTTCAAAAATCTAAACAGTATTTCGAGTAAAATGGGAACCACTCGTACCTATAGCTCTACTTTTCATTTGTCCAAACACATAGCCATTGAAATGTGCTGTAAATAGACACAAAGATTTCCTTGACACTCGATATAACATGTCAAGCGAAGGGTGTCTATTGTAGTTGCCGATAATATCTAAAAGGAACATGTACTGTAATTGTAGTCGAAATAGAACGACCTATTGTGCTCGAGGAGCTGTATCGTACATGCCAAAGATGCGAAGATCCTTTTGTTTTTGATATTCGGTGGTGTATTTATGCTTGTAGAGCTTTGCGGTTTTCCAGCGGGATTAAAATACGGCAAATATCAGTTTGTTAGACGGTGGAAGTTTGTTGATGAACCTTTGCATTATTTACGTGAAGCTTTGCCGCATGTTTCGAATTTCACTATAAATTTATCTGAAAGGCATGTTTTTTTACTATTTGTTAGAGTGCGAAAATAGCTATTTTTATCGGAAATTGTTCAAGTGTCTTAAGATTAACGTCTTCCTTGTTTTGCCTACACGACTTAAGAATAATCTAAGATTAATCGATTTCTATGTAGTTATCTATCGACACAGCAGTAGCTTATGGAAAAAACTTGTGTAAGTACTCAGTAATTTATTTTATTTTCATGACTAGAATCTGTAATAACCTCTATTGGTGGTTTAAAAAAATACATTAAACTAAAATCTAACTCAATATGCTAACTATAAAAGTCATTACAGAAATAATCTTAGCATATTTCTGATTTAAATTAAAATAGAAGCGCTATAAGTGGCATATTGAACCTGGCGCGCCTGGTGTCGGGAATATTGCCTTGGGACAATCTTTGCGATAAAATAAAAGCAATGCTTTCTCGCCATCAGATGTTATAATATTACTTTATTTATAATTATAATTGGAAATTCTGTGTTTAACCTATTTTTATGCACTAGATACCACACAATGTATGTCTAAATAATGATGAATGGAATACAGTTCGCGAAGTATTTGGGGGAAGCTTATTTTTGTCCAACTGTGCCAGAAGAAGGGCTATGTTTTTCGAGAGTATGTATGTATTTATCATCACTATTATGAGTTATTTTATTACGTTTTCTAAAAAGACTACGCCCTTATCTTACTACGACATTGACATTCTGCGAAGTTAGTGTTTTGAGAAGTTGGTATTCTGAGTCAAAGCCCATTATACTATGAAGTAAGTTTCTTCTTAAATATCTTTATGTAAAACTACTGTACTGACTTACCATCTGCTAACGGTGAAGGAAACCCACATACCACATACACATAATATAGAAACTTTATGAGTATGTCTGATCCACCAACCCGCACTAGGCCAGCGTGAGTGTATTATGGCCTAAACCATCTCAGCTCTCTAGTTAGAGGAGAGGAGACCCGTGAGCCGTGGGACTTCATGTGATAATGATGAAAACGACTGTATTCTATGAATTGGATTGTGTTTTAAATAAGTCACTATCTATTCCAACATTTCCACCAATTCAAGGAAAGCGAAATTTCATACTGAAATATTGAACTACTAATTGCATGCTGGACCTCTGAGCGCGGCCATATCCATACCTATAAATATATAATCGAACAATCGCCGCTTAGCTAACTGGCGCTCTGGAATATGGCTTTTACAAGAGTGCCCATTCGCTAGTGCGAACAGAAGTTAATATTTTATAGCAGCAATATGGCTATCGAGAATGGAATATGGCACGCCATAATCTTTTAAAACAAGTGCATTTGAACAGCTGGTATCGACAGTTGAATGCACTTGTTGCAAATTTTCGCTTGGATAGCAATTTGAATGATTATTCTGTTAAGCTGGTGTTAGTTATGGACAGATGTTGAAAGTTATGTAACTGATATAATATGAGTTTGATAGTTTTGAAATAAAAACTAAAATAATCAAAAGATTGCTTTTAAAGCGACAGTAGCGAAAACAATAGTTACCGAAGAACTTGATTGATCGCTTGAAAGTTTAATGCATTGAGAACATATCTCAGGAGATCATTTCAACCCATTAATGTCCCACTGCTGGGCACGAGTCTTTTACAAACAATGTGGAGGGAATTTAGCCTACTATACCAAGCTGGCCAGTCTGATTGGTAAAGGGTTTGTTTCGAATTTTCCTTTTCTTGCCGTGCTCTTGTCTGCATAAGGTTACTCCCTTAGTTGCCTTTTACGACACCCACGGGTTGGACTACACGGATAATCCTGTCTAATTCAGTATAGTTTCTTGCCAGTTCGATCTTTACAAAGAAAAAGGGAAAATAGTCGTTCCGACATTACAGCTTTAACTATCTATCAACTGTACTATACTACTATATATTTTTATTATCTCAATTTGAAATAATAGCAGAAATAGACAACTCCTTACTTGACAAAATAATAGTCCAAGATTGCTTACCGCTACCAAATTTCGACGAATTATATTATATTATTCGAATATTATATTATATTATTATTATGAATATAGTTAATTTATACATAATTTATCTTAAAAAAAAAAAATATTCTATCATAATTTTCACTCCCACTTATAAAAATATTGAACATACCCATAGGCTTGCCAAGTTGCAAAGTTTGTTCAAGAATTATGTCATATCACGAAATCTTTCTTACCAAAATATAGTTTCGTTATAAATATGGTTGAGAAGAAAATATAGCTATTTGTTTATCGTTGATCGAAGTAAGAGGAGTAAAGAAAAGGCTGATTAATGGAGCACGTAACTTTATGGAGTGGAAGACATATACAACGTACATTCTCAATACAATTGGGTCATATTTAACTAGTTCTTGTTGTAATTTAGAAACGAATTCGAGTATCGCAATGAATTTGGAGCTAAGAAAACCTATATTCATCATCAGCAACCTATTAAGTCCACTGCTGGGACCGGGTCTCCTCTCCTCTAACTAGAGAGCTGAGAGCTCTTAGGCCATAATCCACTCACGCTGGTCTAGTGCGGGTTGGTGGATCAGACATACTCATAGAATTTCTTCTAGGGTATGTGGGTTTCCTCACGATGTTTTCCTTCACCGTTAGCAGATGGTAAGTCACTTGACTAGTACATATAAATTCCACAAAGTGGAATCCACATTGGTACTGCCGGTCGGGATCGAACTCAGGTCGCGCGATTTTCACGCTGGTCCCTTATCCATTCAGCCACCATCTCTAAACCTATGTCAGTAATTAGCAAATATAAGTAACGATGCGAAATTCTCGTAGTATAATGCTTGTTATTGTTTTTATAGATTGCTATATTGCAAATATTTAGTTGTTAACAAGAGCTCCAAGTGTTTTTTTGTACGTAAGTATTTAATCATATGTAAAAAGATAGCATATACTATATGTATAAAGATAATAAAGAACGACGGGAGCGAAGCCACATGAGTAGGTAAGCGAAGCCCCGCTCGACTTCTAGTATACATTACAGATACTATGTTATATGTTAAATTTTCTCGATTCCTTTTTACACTGAAGTTAGTAGACACAAATATATCTTATGTAATCTAAGAGAAATTTTCTAACTTTTAATATACGACTATTACAGGCTAGAGTGAAACGTAAAGTTTCTTTCATAAAAGTCGTTTGCGCAAACTATTTTTATAGGAAGGGATATACCTTAGATTACAAACAGAATCTCCTGAGAAAGGGTTATAAGTTTCCTGAATGTTGCGAATAAATATAAAATGTATTAGCTCGTTATCTTACAAAGGTAGTGGACTGGAAACATTATTATAGCACTTTAGTTATCTGTAATAGAGGATTCTTATGTTTTTTCCTGTAACATTAATTTTGATCAAATTTGTTTGTTATTTCGTTTTGTGAAAACAGTGAGGGGTTTGTTGTAGTTTATTAGAGAAATTGTTCACTTTGACGCATTATTTATTTTTTATATCTATTTATTTATATTGTTTTAAGACGAGCTAGTGTTTCACCCATTGGTTTTAATAAGCATAATTCAATGAAGATCAATAAGGTTAATCCGTATAGCGACGGATTATGAATACATATAATAAACCTCATCTCAACCCGTGGGTGGAACGTTTATGGGTTGAAATGATGAATTAAGGTTGTGAATTTTAATAAGAATTATACCTATTTCAAATCAGAGTTATTATCCCAAATGCGTAACTTTAAATAACTAAACTAATTAAAAGTTTTGGTTAACCGGTTGCAGTAAGGTTAGCTTATTTATTTAAAATTTGTACGTGGATGTTAAAATGTTTAGTTACTGTTTATTTAGGACGGTATGCTATAAGTTGTTGAAAACGGGAAGAAAAAAGTATTCAAAATAACCTCAATGAATTAAAAACGAGATTTTGAAATTATCAGTACATATTTAAATATGTACCTACTACCTACCTACATACTTGACACTTTTATTAAACCGCAGACAAACCATTACATTTTTATAGTTCATAGTTACCTATTTCGTCCCCAGCTTCGCCAGCACACTTCTACCATAAAAAGAATGACAAAACTGCATGTCAAGCGCAAGGAAAATTGTATCTAAAAGTAGTTACTGTACATGCGTTTTTCCCGTAGTTTATGTAATGCAATTACGCCTTATATTCTTACAAAGGCAGACTTATAACTGTAAAAGTCAATTGTCTACAATCATTCGCTACGTAAATAGATACTAAACTTACGCTTTTAGTTTTTCTTCGTAAGATAGTTTAGAAGCAAGAAGTGTCTGAACTTAGCCAATTTCACGAACTCAACCATGTAAAAGGGTAATCAAAAATTAAACTACATGGAACAAACAAGGAGCTGAGGGAATGGTGCATAAAATCTAATGGGTAGAATTCGCTTCAATTTGCTGCCTGCCTTAGTATTACCAAGTATTTGAATAAGACGTCCCGATTTTGAGGCGTTATATAAAACCACAGAACAGAGATAGGTGTTTTTATTCATTGTTCTGTGGATAAAACCATTACCTACTGTTACTAAAATTGTTCGTGTTTCTGATATACGGCGTAGTAGAAGGTCAAAAATCTAGCTAAATAGATTTTGCAAACAAGTTTTGATTTGCATGTAATTTTTTAGTAGTCTGTGTCAAACTGTCAAAACATTCAGCTCGATCGATAACCAAAAAGGGGTTAAAATTCAGCTTCCGAGCTTTGAACTAAACAAAAACAAATATATATGTCTACATGCTTAAATAGCAAATTATTTGAAAGATTGTAAAAAACATTTGATAACTTAACCACTTAGTAAATTTTATTGTTTATGTTTAATATGTCGGGACTGCTAAATATGAGTTTGTCATATAAGAAGAACAAATATTCGTGCAGCCTCAAATGGCTTTTTTGAGCCTCAACATAATAATATTATAATGCACCATTTGTATGTCTAAATGTCAAAACATTGAGAACTATTTTTTATTCATCTTTATTGCATATTATTATACCTATGTTTCACAAATATTCTGTAAATTGTGTGACTCTGAAAATAAATAGCTTTTTTTCTTTTTTCCATTATCTTTGTTATTGGTATGTGTTTAGCTCATTTCTAGCTACCTTTTTATATTTTTAAACAGCAACAGAATAACGGGAAGTTTTCTGTCCCAAATTGCTGTAAATAATTCCATGTAGCAACACTTGCTCCCAACACGTAAAATACGTGAGCGAGTTTGCTTTATCTCATAATGTCTTATTCGATTTGAGATTATTAAAGCTAATCTCATATAAGATTTCAGACGTAGTTCCTGAGTTCAGTAAACTTCAACAAAAGCACGTTCGAGGATATGTTTTATGCACTTTAATGGAGCAGCAAAGTTATTCCGTTAATGCGTTATTACTTTAAGATAGGAGATGTGGAAACTCATGAGATTATGGAGTTTTATTATATATACTAGCGACCTGCCTATACTTTGCACGAGTGTAATTTACTAATGAGAAAAATAAAGTTTAAAGGAAATGAATAGACAGAGATGTATGTGCCGACATAGCTTATCGAAACGCATCGCTAAAGTTGCAGTTGGCAGGCGACACAGCTCGCAATACTGATGGCCGATGGTGGATAAGGTTCTCGAGTGGCGGCCACGTATTTGAAAGCGCAGTGTAAGGCGGCCCCCTCACGAGATGGCCGACGACCTGGTAAGGGTTGTACGTGGTTGTTAGATGCAGGCGGCACAAGTCGCTTGCTGAGGCGGAAGATAGGTGAGGTCTATGTCCAGCTGTGGACGTCATTAGGCTGATATGATGATGTACAAAATTCCCGACGTTTCCCGTTGATATTTCAAAAAATCTTTCCAATTCGTGTAGAATTAACTGATTTTGCAAGTCTTAATGTCCTTAATCGTAATTTTAACAAGTATTTTTGATTGCTGGGATGGAAATCGTATTTAATATTATTTAAGTCAGTTATTTTCCTACCTACCATTGATTGTGTCTAATAATACACAGTTTTTCCTCCTAACTCGCTAATAATGTAGGCGTACGTATACACATACCTAATACGATGTATTCCGTTGATGGATTGCCAATTAGCGTTGTGTCGTACGAAAAGAGATTATCGCTGGATATCAGTAAGTATAGTATTTGGTAACAACCTGGCTATCATCCAAATTGGTCGGCTAATTATTTCGTTGAGCTATTTCTTTTGATATAGTTTTTTGGAAACTACACCCGCAGTAGGGAACATCCCTTTTTGGGGAAGGGGGCTTTAAAAATTTACTTTAAATAGAGACTAAGTTTCAAATCAGCGCAACTATTGCGGCCAACAAATTTTTGTCCTTGCAGGACAGGACCAAATCCCCCCGTTCATTATCAGTTAAATACATAATTAATCTTATACATATTATGTTCACGCTCAATTACGTTATAGGCTAACTAACTAAATAAAACCAAATGATTTGTTTTCAACACTGCTGTGCACCTATTTGATACCAAAATACGAGATTAATATATAATAAGTACAAGCCAAGTGTAGATTGGAATTAAATTAGGCAGCGTTCATTAATGTAGAAGACCTTTGTCGACAGTCCGTAGTCACGTATATTTTTTGCTTAGCTCTTGAAATAGTGGTCATTTTGTGCCAGATTGCCAACAGGACCGTAGTTAAACAACCTACTAACAAGGCGAGGGTTTACCTAACATGTAAAGGCAGCTTGAAAAATGTATTAAACGAGTGTACAGGCGCACTAGAGAATCGCAGGCCACCTTAAACACGACGAACATGGCTCATAACCACTGAAAACGCCTTTACGCCGCGGATCGTGTGTTCTCTTTTAAATTTTCAACAGCTTGGCTCCAAACCCTCAAGTACACTGCTCTTTGTGTGTGCAAAAACAAATTAATTATTTATACCCGCGTGGAGCTTTCTCGTTCAAATGAACTGAGTTGGGAATGTTTGCGTATTTTGAATATAATCTTTAAAACATAGAAAATAATTTACATTTTCTCATAAAATTTAATGAGCGTTCAAGTCGCTTGCGACTGATATTTTTCAGTGATAACGGAAAGGCGAGTTCCTTCCTTACCTGAAGTTGTAAAGTATTCAGGGTTTTATGACTCGTTTATGTTTATATGTGCCGTTGTTATATTATGAACAGTGTTGCGTACTTTGAAAAAATATCATGCTTTTGATGTAAGTCAGGCAGTAGTTAATTAGTCGTTCCATTTCTCTTTGCCTGTGTAGCCCGCTCTGTTGTGACATACTGTCTGGATCTATGCGATATAGTTATGCTGAGATACCGTCTGACCTTTAGTAACTAATAGGGCAATAGAGCAAGCTAAACATAGAACAGTGTTCAGAATAAACAATTAAGCCGAGAGAGAAATACGGAACAATATAAGAAATGCCTATCAACTGACATCTGTAATGGCAACCAATATTTATAGGTTCTGTTGTTTACATTAGAGATTTAACTATTCAAATTTGTATGCCTATGAGTATTATACAATGTAATGAACTAATTTAAGAATGTAACATCTAATGTAAATTTTATCTAGGTACATTGACAAACAAAAATATTTCTATTCTATTAGGTCGTTTTATATTTAAATAGAACATGGTGCCGATCGATTAGTGATTCGGCAATTTTAGTTCATCTGTGAAATTGGTTGCGCATTGCACTCGATCGGAAAAATATTGATACATTGAAATAGTTACCTTATACCCTTTAATACCAGGGTTTAATCTGACTTCACCTTTTACGCATTCCTGATTCGCTTCATTGATAAAGTAAATTTTTACATTGATTACTTATTCTGAACTTCGGATGTTGTAGGTACATCTTAATTCCCTTAATTGAGGTGTCTTAATTGTCTCCGAAAAACAGACTGTTTGTAACGATTGGCCTAGAATCTCACAAGTTAAGAATTTATTATTAACCGAGTGGGTTCCCTTCCCTGGCTGTTTGTTCAACTTGGTGACAGGTTTAAATATTAATTGCCTACCCACATTTCACTGCATACTACATTACTACGCCCACTGATTTTATTAATTGCGTCCGTGTTTTATTTTTTACCATAGTCAGCGTATTTTCAAGCTTGTAAAGCAAATAAGTATTTATTACCCATGATTTTTATCGTAGTTAGACTAGATGAGAGACTAGATGGATTAATTATCGTAGTTAATATATTATTATAGTTTAATATTGTAGTTAGACTACTTGTAGAAAAATGGCTCATTCTCATGATCAGCCTATGCAAAATGGAATCGTTCTGATAATAACTTCTACGGTCGAGAATGATGGCAGATACTTTCCTACTGAGGCTGACTAATTTACGCGAAAATTAAGTCGCATTGATTAAGTTTAATAATCGGCAAAGATTATGAGATTGTGTTTCAAGACATTAAATTTTAAATGAAATAGGCAACGATTAACGTTTTCAAGCATAAAATAATAACACAGACGCAGGGTTATCAGCAGGCACATGTCTATTGAATACAGTGGCGCCTTTCCTCGACGTGGGGCGTAAACCAAGTGAGGTAACAATCTTATCGGCCCGCCTTACCGACATTGTTTCCCAACACTTTTGTCTACCGTTTATACCTGGCCGTCCTCTCAACGATTTGCTATTGAAATGAAAATTCTATTAGCTGAAGGCGTATTCTGAAATTTCAACGTTATTACTTGGGCTGCTGTTGCTTGGCAAACGCAAATATCCCGGCTCAGCTGTATCAAATATTTATAAGAGATTCGCGTTCACGTCTGCATACGCGATACACATAGTGAGGCAACATTATTTTAAATTGCCGAACTGTATTCTAAAATACTGCGATGCAATTTTCTTATGGATTTCGTGAGTGCGGAAGCATATTTTCAGGGTTCAAGGAGGAATTTAAAAGTTGAATTTTCTTTTCTTTATACTATCATCATTTCAACAAACAAACATTCCACTGCTGGACAAGGGTCTCTTCCAAATGTAGAGGAAATTAAGGGGTTGGTCTAGGGTATGTTTCGAATTTTCTTTTTCTTGCAGCGGTCTTGTCTGCATAAAGTTAGTCCTTAGTCTCTTTTTACGATACCCACAGGTCGAGATGGGATATAATGTTTGCTGTAGTTTTTTTTTCATTGTATTCATAATCCGTCACTACACGGATAATGTTTCTTTATACTATATTTCTTGGAATTATTTCTTTGTCATGTCCTGAAGTGAAGATCGCGACTCATCAAACGTAGAGCAGGACGACCGATAAAACCGACTGAAAAAGGTCGCCAGGTTTGACTAGATGCGGACGACGAAGGACCGAGTGTTATAGGAGAGGCCAGTGTCTAGCAATAGACTGCAATAGGCTGAGATGATAATTTTTTTTTTTTGGTACTTTTGTACACAAATAATAAAAAATCATGACTGTTTAGTCATCAAAATACAAAGTTACATTAATATAGGCTTAATATAAAGACGAAGAGTACAAAGAGTAGTACAAAAGAAAATAATTTTAGAATTACTAATAAAAATGCTAGCGGACAAGCTTATGTCTACTTGTACAACAAATACATATAATAAAAACCGGCCAAGAGCGTGTCGGGCCACGCTCAGTGTAGGGTTCCGTAGTTTCCCGTCCGTCACAATAAGTGTTCCCACTTATGAGTTTAAAGGTGGGTATCCATACTATCCATTATGTTCGCGATCGCGATTATAAGGGTTCCTAGTTGACTACGGAACCCTAAAAAAAGATACGTTCAGGATAATAAAATATTATGTAAACGAAGTTAAAAAAAAAATACGGGCAAATGAAACTTGACCTCTGGATTGTATAGGCGCTCATACGATTCAGGGACCAAATTATATTGGTTAACTGCAGTTTCCATCTGTTGTTTCCATCCAAGTTCAAAATAATTTTCCTAGAAAGTCCTTATAAAGTTCTACTTTTCAGATTTTTTTCGTATTTTCTAAACTTATGGTTCAAAAGTTAGAGGGGGGGGGACGCTTTGTTTTTTACTTTTGGAGCGATTATTTCCGAAATTATTGACATTATCAAAAAATGATTTTAGTAAACCCTTATTCATTTTTAAATACCTTTCCAACAATATATCACACATTAGGGTTAAAATTAAAAAAAAAAACACTTCCCACTTTACATATAGGGGGGCTACCCTAATAAAACATTTTTTTCCAATTTTTATTTTAGCACTTTGTCGGCGTGATTGATACACATATTGCTCCCAAATTTCAGCTTTCTAGTGCTAACGGTCACAGAGATTAAGCGAGGACGGACAGACAGACAGACAGACATGGCGAAACTATAAGGGTTCCTAGTTGACTACGGAACCCTAAAAAAAGAGTATATTTAGAAACAAATAGATGCCACTGACTGGCGGAATTACTGTTTTAATTTCAGCACAAGTTTAGATTTTAGAGTGTTCAGAGAGTTGTTAAAAAGATCTATTTCATGACACTCTTTGTTATATATAAGTTAATATATATAAGTTAAGCGAGCGAGTAATGAAGTTGTTACGTGTATAATTTTTATGAAGTGAGCTCAGTACGAAGGTTCGTAACGTTCGAGAGGAACGGACAGGAAGACGAGCATGGGTTATGAAGTTAATTTTGGATATTAAGGTAGAAGAATCTATTTGGTTATTGAGAATTTTATAAAGCATGACAACATCGAATTGCTTACGGCGGCTTTCTAAAAGATGATGTCTAAAAACGTACATGTTTTTCATTAAAAGAGTTATGCTTTTGTTGGTGGAGTAAATATTTAAATTTTTAGGTATCTGTGCTATGGAAGATGCGATAAACTACGAGTATAACGGTTACCAAGCTACGGCTTAATTTGGTAGACATTAAACTACCAAGTTTGACGTCTTCTGGGAAACTACTTCGCTAGTTCCATTCCCAGGGCTAAGCAAAGCTTTATGATAAATACAACAACTAATTAGGAGCAACGTCTTATAAACTAACTAGTTTCTATTCGGTGCTTCACTTGCATGGTATGTCATGACTGCCTCAGTGGCGCAGTGGTATTATAGACTGCGGTTTCTGAGGTCATGGGTTCGATCCGCGGGTCGAAACTAATATTTGTGTGATCTGCAAATGTTTGTTTCGAAGTTTGGGTCTTTTTGTATATACATAATGTATGTATATATAAGTATTTTTATCAGTTTACTTTTCAACTAAAACTATTGAATCGATTGAGAAGAATTTTTTCGGTATTGAAATCAGAATTATGCTGTTTATAAAATCAGAATTATGAGCATGAAAACAGCAATGAAAACTTTTTTTTAATAAAATATTATTTTTTCTCACTTCACTTCACACGTCTAAAATACTACATGGTATTCGTATTCATATAAAAATAAGAATTCAAAAAGAAAATCAATGTAAGTATGTATTTGCTATGTTTCCAAACGCAAAATGCTAGTTCGGAAACCTATGAATCGTTAAATCTATCGGCGTCACTCTCAATCCTGTTCACCCGACATCAATTCCCGCACGACATTTACATCGTTTTAGAACGTTGGTTACGTGGATAGGCGGAAAACTACGATGTTCATGTTATCAGATTTTGTTTTGGGTTTACATGAAACGATGTGATATACTCATAGGTTTTTTAGTCTGTATAAAAATGCAATTTTATATGAAAAAAGTTATTAACTTGTTTATTGTGACTCAGTAGCACGCATTGTTATTTGATAATTATGACTATCACGCCCAGATATCGCCGATAGCAATTTTGTCTGAATGATGCATACTATGTATTGTGTATTTTATAATATTATAAATTTAAATGATGGATAGGTAATTAGGTATAACATACTTTATAGCATATTATGCTGCGTGTGAGTACTTGTGCACAGCTAAGTACAATTTAGTAATGTAAACAATGTTATATAGTAATAAACATTTAAAAAAATCTTGGCCATAGCAACTCACTCACAAAATTATAATAATAAAAAACTAGCAGAATATAAATTCATTATTTACATTAAATATTCAGTTTCCTTTGCTTTGGTTTAACATTTAAAAAATTCAAACCACAAGTCACATGTTTCTGTAACGAGCCACGGTGATAAGTAGCAAAAAACGTTGTCATCATGTTAACAGGTAATGGATAAATTCGATCTCAGGGACGTCCACCCGCGTAGCTCAATTGGCAGAGCACTGCATACGGAATGGCAATGTCGCGGGTTCAAGTCCCGTCGTATGGCGAAACCTATCTAGACGATGCATGCATCGAAAGGCCTGCTACCAGTAATTCATGTAGATTTAGAAGGACCACATACTAGCAACTCTATTGATATACGAACATGTACTAACAAAGCCATTGAATTGTGGTTTATAGTATATACGAGTATATGCCATCAGTTGACGTTGTGTCAATCTTGTCTGTTAATGGGAAAATGTAATTTGACTATTGACTACGTAAGGGACTAGCAATGTATATTTAGCGTATATTCCGGATTGTGGTCAGAACTTGAACTTACGCTCCTCGTACAAATTATTCATAAACTTTGACTGGCCTGTTGGTCTAGTGGTTAGTGACCCTGACTGCTAAACCGGAGGTCGTGGGTTCGATCCACCCAGGGCAAATCTTTGTGTGATGAGCATAAAGGTTTGTTCTGTGTCTGGGTGTAGTTTATCTATAATATGTATGTATTTACAAAAAAAAATGTATTTAAGTATTATATCAGTCGTTTAGTACCCATAACACAAGCAAATATAATTGCTTACTTTGGGACTAGATGGCGCTGTGTAAATGTGGTAGAATATATTATTATATATTACCTATAGTAAGTATCTTAGTATGTTATGTTTACCATTAAATTCATATAGCCCATCTGATATTAGCGGTAAAAGCTTACTCGTGTATGTTACCGTTGTCACATTATGCAGTCAAGCCCTCAATGTAGAAAATAGTTTTTAAAACCTTGTTCCAAATTCAAG
Source organism: Laspeyria flexula (assembly GCA_905147015.1). NCBI lineage: Eukaryota > Metazoa > Arthropoda > Insecta > Lepidoptera > Erebidae > Laspeyria > Laspeyria flexula. The sequence goes on along the minus strand of LR989960.1, from coordinate 11,354,366 downwards.
AGCCTTAGGAAAATAAAACCCTGTGCCTTCGATCCTTCAACTAATTTAATAGAAGCAATATGGTGAGGTTCCAAAGAAATCGCAGCGGTTAAGTTGGTTAGTTTATTTTAAATATTAAAGCTGATCAATCTTAGGTCAACGTATCATAGAGACCATACATGACCTACGTCTAATGCAAATAACATAAAATTTTAAGAAATTCTCGGAACGATGCTAGTGCTAACGCTACCGTTACCATTTTATTTTCAAAATTAGCTTCCACCCTGGTCAGTAAAAAATGTAAATATATGCTATTCCAGACTATAATCTATCTGTACGTCAAATTTCATACCGATTCTTTCAGCCATTCAGTGTGTGATTTAGTAACAAATATTCATCCAAACATCCATCCTAACTTTCGCATTTATAATACGAGTATTAGTGATATTTATTGTTTTTGTCACATTTTAAATCAGTTGTAATCATTTTATTTGAGCTATTTTTCTTTCTGATACGTAGAAGTTTTATATCATCATCATCATCATCATATCAGCCCAATGACGTCCACTGATGAACATAGGCCTCACCTAATTTCCGGGCGGCCCCCCGCCAGATGGACCGACGACCTGGTAAAGGTTGCGGGTGGCCGTTGGTTGCAGGCGGCACAAAATCGCTCGCTATGGCGGAAGTTTTATATAATGTCTAGGAAATTGAACGGCCCTTAGATGACTGGTGCAAAGTAACTTAGTTGGTCGTAACAAACTTATATAAGTGAAATTGCTTTACTGTTGGCAGCATCTAGAGAAAAGTCCGCAAATGGAAACCGTATTTAGTATACTGAAACTTGCGGTTCGAAATATCTTTCACTGTAATTATACCTAAGTGAATGGCTTGTAAGTAATACTAGAAATTGTTGAAATTTATTTAATGGAATATATTTAGGTATCCATGTAGTGACAGATTAAAATACATTATGTCACTACCCCATTTCAAATGACGTAAAAGACGACTAAGGGAATAGTAACCTTATAGGTACAGACAAAAGCATTGCGGGAAAAGGAAAATTCAACAAACCCTATACCAACCCGTCTGGCCAGCGTGGTATAGTAAGCTAAATTCCCTCCACATTCTTTGGAGGAAACCCTGCCAAAAGTGCCTCTAGCATTGGGACGTTTATTAGTTGTAATGATGATTTAGTTATAAAGACTGTCTTGGTGTCAGTGAGATTATGTACATATAAAATAAAAAATAAAAAAGTGTTTAGTGACCTGACTGCTAAGCTGGAGGTCGTGGGTTCGATCCCCACCCAGGACAAATCTTTGGGTGATGAGCATAAAGGTTTGTTCTGTGTCTGGCTGTAGTTTATCTATAATATGTATGTATTTACAAAAAAAAATGTATATAAGTATATCAGTTGTTAAGTACCCATAACACAAGCAAATATAATTGCTTACTTTGGGACTAGATGGCGCTGTGTGAATGTGGTAGAATATTATTATTATTATCCTGTAAAAGACTACAGGCCCGAACTCTATTAAGTATCTACATAGGACTTAACATAGCTAGTGAAATTTAAATATGATTAAACAGGTTACCAGATATTTTATTATTCTATAATAATATTATAATAGAAAAAGCGGAAGAACATGATATTAATATTATTATTCTATATACCTCCGATAGGCTATAACTTTAACATATCTGTTAAAGTTATAGCTAAGTTTTTATTGAACACAATAGTGTCTTGACTTCCTGACAGTCTGACCCGAAGTTGCTGGTTCTAAAAGCAAGAAATTTTGCACCAAGGTTCCTTTAGCATCTTAAATATTGTATATAATAAGGGAAAGGTAATATGTAAAGGATTTTCGGTTTAAAGAATTTATTTATCTTATAAAAACTACACAAGTTCACTTATAATAAGATAAAATAAAATTACAATTTTCTCTTAAATTATCCACTGGTACCTACTTAAACAAAAACAATACAATAATAATTTAATTCATTAAAACATTGACTCCAATAAATAAATTAATTAATTAATATTTCATTCCATAAATTATTATATTACAATTATTAAGCATAAGATTATATAAATTATGTAAAGAATAAAATCAAATCAAATCAATATCATTAAAAAATAAATTAAAAATAAATAAAAACAATAAAAAAAACAACATTTTTGGAAATTCATCCACTAAATGTACAAAATTACTGTGATCACAGCAACTTTAAAAGACTTTTCAGCCGGAGGCGACAGCTAGTTGTGCATATAACTAATTCGTTACAACTAAACAATGTATAGTATCAAACTAAAAAGGCGGTAACTAAAACAAATCCCCCACATGAGCTCAACTGATGCGTGAAACCCTTCATGAAGTTAGAGAGTAAGTGACCTTGTCAGTTCCACCCTACATCTAAAGAAGTGCTTCGTTAAGCACAACACTTCGCATGACTATCATCCCTTAGTGAATCTCAGGGCGCTTTTATACCAGGGTTTTCTATCGTTCCTCTTCATCTGTCACTGTGACTCCTGTAAGCCATGATTAACAATGATAAGTCTTTGCGAACACAGAGTTATGCACTTAGGAGAACCAGGGAAAGCCTAACCTACTCTTGTAATGCGCAACTAATTTAATCAGTAATAAATGGAGAAGTTAGAAAGAAATTTAAGCGGTAGACAAAATTAGTCTGTATAGGATTTAGCTGAACGTTTATTGAGTGCAAACCGTCGATATATATCGACGTCAAATATTTACGCTAGCGTTGTTAAATCTATGCTGCATTAACGCCAACATTGCGATAAGTGTAACACCACGCGTGTACTAAGGGTGTTGCGAGATCACAATGTATTAAAAGTTTTATAAAAATCTTATTGAAAAGTTGAAAAAGTTTAGCGACTTTTTCTCCGAAGGGGTAGGCAGAGGTCTATTAAACATATCTTTATCCAACTCTTAGGTCCCATAGAATAGAGTGCGAGTTTATTGCTATTACAATTTTACCTATATTTTCATGCTTCCGACTGACTGATTGATATGAATTGCATCACAGAAAAATCTAATTCTGTTTAAGCCTGACCTGGGAAACGAACCTGCGCTCACAAAGGCAGTAATTTCGACATATTCAGAATCAAATGATGCATTCCAACGATATAAGTATGGCGTGGCATAAGGGCATTAGCGCCAAAGTGCTGAATTAAGTAATCGCAATCGTCTCACCCCCGCCATTTTACCACTGTCACTTACGTCTCGCCGCGTCTGCTCTGGAAAGAGTTTTATCGAAAGCCTATACTAAAGAAACGCTATCATAAAGAGGCCCTAGTGTTAAAGGCATACTATTATTTAGAACCAGTATCTACAGTAAGTGTATACCTCCTTTGGGAGCGATAACTGGTATATACGTAATGATTTATCGTCAGGCTCAGTGGAAAATTGGCCCTTTGAATGGAACAAGAGGCTATAAGAAGAATATAATATTAGGTCTTGTGGTGTTTATTCAATATAATAATTGAATGTTTAGTTTGAATATTAAGAAAAATAGTGTAATTTAATTTTATTAATGAATAAGTACATAATTTATTCATACACTTTTTTCGTGCTATGTCTAAATTTTAAGAAAAAAATATGATTTTTTTTAAAATTTCACATATTAATTACGCCCAAAATAAATTAAAATAATGTATTAAATTAAAATAATGTATTTATAATAGTTATTTACTCTAAAAAATATCGTATATCTTTCCTGCTCAACATTTTATACAAGTTTATTTATAGAAAAAGTTTTCATGAATCTTTAAAAAAAACAATTTTGCATAATTATGCGATGGTATATTATGGTGTGGGACGCGACTTGCGTCGATACCCTTGCTCCATCTCATCTTCCAAATACAGCAAATTGTGCCGGCGGGCGCTGCCCAAATACAACAACCTCGCTGGCGAGTATCTATTTGTGCCGTTTGGAGTCGAAATACTTGGGCCGTGGGGTTTAAGTGCTCGCGCTCTTTTTAAAGAGCTATCCAAGCGTTTGTCCGACGCTTCCCGTAACCAGCAGGCTGGATATTTTCTTGCACAAAGAATAAGCATTGCTATACAACGTGGCAATACTGCCAGCCTGCTGGGCACTTTTCCGGTAGACAGTGGCAGCGATGCGGAAGTATTTTATGAAGCCATTTTTTAATTATTTCACCACTTTTTAATATTTAGTTTTTTTACTGTGTTAGGTTGTAAATATTGTTTATTTTTCTTTTTAATTTAAGTTAGTTGATAACCTTAGTTTAATATAGTTTATATCCTTGTAATTAATAAATTAAAATTATGCGACATTGTATTTATCTAACACATTGTGTATTAACTCTAAATTGGGCTACAAAATATACAGCTCAAACAAAATGTAAGCTTTCACATTTCCATTTATTACTAAGACAATTTCAACTCACATAGTTGGTACTGAATAATAATTTGAGCGCAGTTGTAGAATTAAATGATGCATTTCCGCAAATTTCGCTAAACAAAGACAACAATAGCTTTCAATGCAATGTTAACAGTCATTTGGACGGGTCCATTACGCCATACTAATTAGTGTTTGGAGATCATTGATGAGTCTCTCATTGGCAGTTTGTAATGATCCAGTGATTCAGAGCATCGGGCTATATACTATATAGGTATGGAAACTGCCTCTGTGGTGGCGCAGTGGTAGTGCATACGGCTGCAGTTTCTGAGGTCTCGGGTTCGATTCCCGGGTCGGAATAAATATTTGTAAGATCTGCAAATGTTTGTTTCGGAGTTTGAGTGTTTTACTATACCTATGTATATTATGTATGTATTTAGAAATATATATATTGTATGTTTGTTTATTAGTTTTCTATCTACAAAACACAAACTCAAGCTTATATTATAAATTATCTTACTTTAGGCTCGATGGCGCTGTATAAAAAATGTCCCAAAAATATATATGTAGAACTTCGTGAAAGCTGTCATACATTCGCATACGTTTAAATTGATAACGTGATGCAACTCTCTAGGCTAGGCAGTCAGCTAGTAACCACAATCTGTGTAAACTGTTCGAAAGGTCAACAAAGGCCTAAAAAGGTCCTAAAAGACAAATTAGTAAATAGCTAAAATGATTGTTATAGCTATAAAATAATAGCGTTTATATTACCAAAACGCTATTATAAAAGTCCAAAACTAAATCGTCTTCTTAAAGACCATTTCAATGGAGCATCGCGTAATAAAAATTGATAGGCACCTCCAATTGAAACGGATAACGTTTCTGAACTTCCTGCTGAGTGGGTTTAATATGTTCAGAAATGGAATAAAAGGTAGATTTTCCTGGTATAAATTTGTGCCTAGAATCGGAACTGTGACAAATGGCAACAGATTGCGCATCGCCACATTGAGAACAGAATATTACAGGTTTGTTATAGAATACCGAACGGTTTTGTAGATAATAGAGTCAACCCCTATAGTGTTGTAGTTGGTAGTTGATGTATGACGTAGGTTGTCATATGACAGGAATAACGAAATGTTACAACAATATTTTTGTCGCGTAACTTCATTTGGTCAAAAGTAAGTTGTGTCTCCTCATGTATTGGCATTACTTATTTCATAATAATTATTATAGATGCGAAAGTTTTTTACATTGCATCTTAACGATCGATTTTTGCATTGAAATAGTTGTAGAACCGACCAAATTGACTTAGTGTTATTAAGGTTGTCCAATCATTTGACAAAAAACAAATGACAAATTTTCATTTATAAAACAACGTTTGACAAAATTATACTTGATAAATTTATCATTTTACAAACTATTGTTTAACAAACTACTCATTTGACAAATTATTTACCAGCCAAATTTTGATATGTTAAAACTTCATTTCATATAATGGATTATTTTTTAAACATGTAGTAGGCAAAACAACGTATGGGATAAATAACATTTGACAAATTGACCGAAACGAATTCTACTTATTTAGCTTAGTTAAGGCAGAGTGTATTTTTTTTAATTGACGTACTTCAATAAAATTAACCAAAATACCTCCTTTTGTAACATACAAAAGGCGTTTGTTTTTTACTAATAAGTTATCTTCTGTCATTTTGTAAAAACACCAATTAGACAAACGAATTATTTAATCAAATGAATATTTTAACAAGTGGAATATTTGCGAAGAAAAAACATTTGCCGAACCTGTACTTTGTCAAACGATTGTTTTTAAAGTAATATGTTTTAGAAATGAAAGTTTGTCAAATGTTTAGTTTTTCTAACGTTGTTTTTAAAATGATAATTTGTCATACGTTTTTTATCAATCAATAGTAAACCGTTATTAAGATACTAAATAAATAAGGCAGACGCCGGTATTATTTAGAAGTTAAGCATTCATCATCATCATTACAACCCATGTTACATGTTCTACTGCTGGGTAAGGGTCTCCTTCAAACATTTTGGATGGAATTTAACCTACTATACAACGTTGGCCAGATAGGTTGGTAAAAGGAAAATTCGATACACATATCGATTTTTCCTTTTCGTGCAGAAATTAAGCATTACACAAGTTAAATTAATATATTATTAGTATTCCTAATTTAATCCAATAATGCAAACAATTACCCACCTGAAGTTGGTACAAATTCAATCCCGTGAAATTCTCGTTTGAAATAACCCAGCCGTAATAATTTTTCATTCAAATCATAGAGGAGTCTAAACAAAACATATGTACTGCAGCAGCCAGTTGTTTTGCACGGCTGTCGGAGTGTTTTAGTTATTCATGACCATTGTCCCCGGCTACCAGTTAATTATGACGAGGCGGGCTGCCAGGCACAACTTTCAAATTGGATTACTCGCACCATCGCTCTCTCTGGTTAGTTGACAACTAATAGAGCGTGAGTCGGACTACTTTTTTGAAGTTGTTCACTTATGTAGCGTGTAGGAAACTCAGGCTATAATTAGATAAAAGGAAACTTACTGTAGTAAGTTTTAAGATATAAAATGTTAATGGATGCGTGAGAAACTTGCCTACTCTTATTATGTAATATTAACTTCCACCCGCAGCTTCACGTGTGGTATTTCCGAAAAAGTAGCATATTTTCCACACTATGTCCACCACTATGTTATCTATCTGTGTTCCAAAATGCATAGGTACAGATCCTTTCAACCGTTCTGGCGTGATTGAGTAAAAAACATCCATTATGTATACATCCATCTATGCACCCATCCTATAACTTTTACATTTATAATATTAGTACGAAACATCTAGTTTCTATCACATCTTTAATATCGTACACAGTATATATTCAAATTTATTCACCGGGATCTCAGAAACGTCTCTATTGATTTGAATAAAAAATTATGCATAAGTAAATACAATGAAACTAGCCAAGTTTATCTGTATGAGTGTATTCCCTAATAAACAGGAATTTAAAAAAATAACTTGTCTGCCTTAACGCCATCTCGTAGAATTTTGGAGTAAGTGGGCAATGAATAGGCAAGATACCAAAATAAAATAAAATACCATGTTGGCAGGTTGGAGTGTTCGGTTGTAGTCAACTCGTCAGGCAGTCGGATACCGTATAAATATTATTCTGGGTTGAATCAAATCGTTATGGCCGTGTTTTCTTTTAATATCTTAACTATGGAAGCTAAATCAATTGAAATTTAAGCCATCTATTTTAACAACTCCATTAAACTTTTTTCTTTACACATATGTACCTAAAGTGAAGCGAATTTGTTTAGTTTACTTTTGACAACTTTTTCTAGAGTGTGTGGAAAACGTGGAAAATTAATATGTGGAAATCGGTGCTGGTTGCGTCACTACCTAAGCTAACTAATGTTATTCTTTTTAATTAACCATTTTTATACAATCGTTTGATTTCCTAAATAAAGAAAAATAAAATAAATAAATACGCTACTTTTAACTTCGGCGATCGATGATCGCATCATTCGCATCGTGTTAGGAGAGGCCTACGTCCAGCAGTGGACTGCAATAGACTGAAATGATGGTGATGATCGAAAATTTTGTTGCTTTTTAGAAGCTAAATGCAATGAGAGAATCTTTAAAACGCGAATTTTTAATACAGCGATAGAAAGTTAAGAGTCGCCAAAACGCAATGCAGCATCAATGCTGTCGCGAAATCACCAATCGCGTGATAACCCTTATAAACCGGTTCCAAGATAGAAAACACTCTTGTGTATCTATGTATTAACAGTTTAATAATACATAATGTCACTATCCCATCTCAACCCGTAAGTGTCGTAAAAGGCGACTAAGGGAGTATCTTGTGCAGAAAAAAGCACTACAAGAAAATGAAAATTCGAAACAAGCCCTATACCAACCCGTCTGGCCAATGTGGTATAGTAGGCTAAATTCGTCCACATTCTTTGGAGGAGATCCATGCCTAGCAGTGGGACGTTTATGGGTTGAAATGATGATGATGATGATTGTGTAAGAGGTCCTGAGTATTGGTCTTAGCTTCTTTATTGATACTAAAAGAGGGTTTTTAGTTTTTATTCAACATTTTTAAAAACGTCTATGTTTTTAATCCGTTTCACAAAATAAAAGTATAAACAATGTGATCTTCAAGTGCTTATTCAACTTCTTTAAAAACATATTTTTACATAATTACTTTGTAGCATCAGTTTGTTTTATTATTATTAGAAGTCAGAAAACGCGGACACATTTGCATGCTCCCTGCGCTCTAACAATTGAAAATAAAAGGGTAGCTTTCGAGCACAAACTGTTGTCACTAAAGTAAATATCATCCTTCATCAATTGAGGACGTACGCAGTGGGAATTATGGATTATATTGTTCGTGTAAAATTTATATTCCGCTTGGTTTTTCGTTGTAATATGTGAAAGAAGAAACGTGTTACTGCGGTGACTGAGAGTAGGTCAAAATAACTGCTAGTGCTCCTTCTTTGTTAATATTCATTGCAGTTTTAATCAATTTAATACTATTTTGATAAACTAGCAAAAAAATTTTGCTTATTCAGCTACATTACTACTATTATAACTGCGAAAGTTTGGATGGATGGATAAACTGATGTATCGATGAATGTTTATGACTTAATCACGTCAGAATGGCTGAAACGATCTGTATGTAAATTGACACACAAGATATATTATAGTCTGGAATAGCACATAGGTTAGCATTTACCGACACACCACGCGAGTGTAACCGGGCAGATGCAAGCTAGTTTAAGTAGTAGAAAAAGGATAATATTCACAAAATTAAAAAAGATAATAATTATAGAGCTTGAAGTAGCTCGTATAGAGTAGTATCTTATATAAATTTAATTTATCAGATAGACTATTTGAACAAATGGTAAAAGAACGGAGATGTTTCTACTTCGGCGCTGTAATTGTTTATTAATAGCCAATACCAAACACTTAAATGTTTTCCTAACGATTATACCGTTAATATTAATATAAATACTAATGAGGGTATAATTTATAGGACTTTGTGGGAATTAATTAATTAGACTGACGTATTGTTTCAATTTTATGGTCCTACTAACTAATGCAATATTTTTACAGGAATGGAGTACTTATAATGTTTGCATTGATAAATAAATAGAAGACTAGACACTGATCTAGTTTTAACGAAGTATGTAATTAAGAATGGTTGTAAACTGCCGAGGGTCAACTCGAAGTTTCAAAATTCTACTACATTATATTTTATTATATATTATATTCTAGTCGATTTCCATTTTACTGTTAAATGTTTAAGGTCACTGTTATTTTCAAACATTTAATAACGACATCAAATCAATGTCGTCGATTATCTAGATTAATGCCGCAGACCATTATATTGAACAATAGTTTAGTCGGGCTTTTAATCAGCTACTTTGCACATGCTTAACACTATAATACTTTGATATCAGCTGGTTAATAAGCTTTATGTACATTATACGCTATCTTCAAACTAATATATCAACAAACTCTCTCAACATAAACCGATCAAACTATCGGCCGATTAAAAAGTTTGTTTCACATCCTGGAAGTGCAAAATGCCTACCGCTGTTAGATAGTATAGCGAGTTACTCATAGCTTCACGCCTTTTAGCTCCGAAGGAGCAAACAGGGGTGTATCATACTTATTTTCGGCCACCTGCAAGCAACGGCCATCCGCAACCTTTGCTAGGTCGACGGTCCTTCTAGTGGACAGCTGTCCTACGCTCGCTGTCTGTTTGGTTATAGGCGGAACCAAATCGATCGCTTTTTTTTTTTTTGGCCGAAATTTGGTGATATACCTATATCTAGCAGTGGATGTCATTGTTGATATGATGATGATTTTAGGCCCACATTTCCATGCACTACGCTGATTCTGAGAATATCATGACGGTAAAATTTCATACAATTTTTGCTAGACACGATAATAGAACCGAGGATCTCTGCACTAACGAGGCATCAAAATATAAATTTAAAAATTACATTAAACATTTAACACAACAGTATAACAAAAGTAAACAAGTAGGCTGTGAAACATTATTAAACTATTAAAATATTATACCAGGTGGCACCACAAGCGAGCTCTGCACGTCTATTTGCAAGCATTATTAATGAACTTGCATGTTTATAGTTAATTATGCCATTAAAGTGAGTTCTCCAGTATCCACACATTAATAACAGTGAACATTTCCGTTATAGGGAAGCATGTGACAAATACGTGATCAGATTGTAACTAGCGTCGTGTGTTGCGGTTTAACGGTTGGCCTTTATTGCGTCACTGTTAGTGTGAAAGATTGTTTAGCATTTTTATATTGGTGACGCGAAATCTATTGAAGCGACGATACGAAGCTGAGAATAGAGAAGAAAGATGTATAAATAAGCATTAGGATTTCAATAAACAATTATTGTTGAGATGTCCTGTGACGCAGCGGGTATGTGTGTGTATACAAATGCTAGGTTTTTTTATTCTCAGTATTAGCGAGGAGTTTAGGAATGTGCCCCGTTAATGGCAATATTTAGTTTTTATGTTGTAGCATTATGCTGAGACAGGGCCGTTTGGACTCAAAGAGGTTTTTTATAGCCTAAGATTGTGCTGTACTCTGTAAATTGTGTGAATCTGATAATAATAATAAATTTTCTTTCATCTTTCTTACAGAAGATTTAAATTAGAATTTAAATATTAATTTTGTTCTCAATAAAGTAAGCAAGTTATTACCAAAGTCAGTACGCGGGCCTATATTATGTAGAAAATGAATTGTTCTATGTAAAAAAGTCTCTATTTTTAAAGACAATAACCGAGTAAAACTGTATGGGGGAGGCGTATCGGAACACACACCTTAACATGTGTTTATTCTCAATAGAAACGTAGTCAGTGATACGGAAAACCGCGTAAATATAGAACACTGGGTGAGATGAAAGAATTTGATTCCCTAATAATGCATCGCTCTCCAGGGATTGTGATAAAGCGAATTCAACGTGAATGAAGTTGAAGGAATCTATTTATTATAAAAACGCTTTGCCGTGGCTTATCACCAAATCTGAACAAAGTCAAAACTACAATATTGAGAGTTGAGAGGTGTTTCTTGACCTCTAGTGCTCGATGGGAAAAGTCAAGCTATAAATATGCCAAATGAGTTAAGCTTTAATAAAATTTCGTTCAGAATAATTACAATTTAATAGGTTATTAAATGTTTTTGATATTTATCAAAAAGTAAAAAAATATAATTAAAAAAGTACAAATGTTAGCTTTGTGCCTACAACGTTATTCTGAAAATCTGAAACAATTCAAAGCTGTAGAAAAATATTTTAGTTTTAGTTCTCAGAAAAACTTAATATGAGGGACCGGTTGTTGATCTCTGTCTTCTTGTATTGTTGCGGTAACATTACTGTTTTCAAATATTATTTCTTCATATTATAATATTATAGTCAATGTTTATTGATATTAAATATTGTTTGTTGCATATAGCTTTAAATTTCACTTTGTCGATTTGTTTATAGTATATAAATTATTGCAGTGAGATATTTATGAAACCGTTGGCTAGCATAAGAATGAATAATGAGAATAAGAATGAAAATGAAGGATCGAACTGCTTATTGCATTTTGGTTTAAATTCCAAGCCAACGATTTCATCAATAGTCAAAGAACGTCCTGCATAGAAAATCTACAAGCTCATAGTCCAAATATTACAAAGGGTATTGCTCTCCAACGTATTGAGTCTGCGACTATTGCAGTCTTGTTAGCTTTGGAAAGGAAACCTTTCAATTCGTTTTAAAATCATATCATAGACTAAGGGTAGGATATTAATTCTGCTAATCCTTTAAGCTGATTAGCCTCTTTGCGGACAAAAATAGAGTTTTAGTGGTATTTTCTTTGTATCTTTAATATGGTTGTGATTTTTCTTTGTAAGGTCAATGTAACTAGTTAGGATTACCGAGTTGACAAAATGGCAAGGAAGCTCTTTTTGTAACGACAAAATGTTGACCTAAGGATTAATGTTTTGCGGTCTGCTAAAGCTGCTAAAGGGTTATTTTTGTTGGAATTACTGTTGTTCCAAATATGTAAGTTGAAATCGTAGATTGCTTGATCTGTCAGTGCAAATGGTGGTGCTATGACAAACGTACCTATGATTGATTACGGCGCTATTATTGCAAGAATGTAGGTATAGTGTAGGTCTTAGGTAATTGTCTTTTTTAGGGTAATTATCCTTATTTGAGTTGCCATTACATCATTTAGACAAAAGGTTATACAGATACCTACTCTATCTCGTTAGTATTTTCCAAATTCACTAAACAACTTCTAAGTAAATTCACCAATAATTCTTTCAGTAGCTTAATAGACTCACGTTCGGCTCGTATCTCAACAAACGCAATTTGGAAGCCACATCCACACCGTTTCTACAATTGGCACAAACGAGCTAGAAAACTCAACTTTGGCACAAGTTTGGACTTTTCCTTAGTGTTGGGAACGTTGTGACAATTTGAGACGAAAGTTAGGTGAATGCGGTCGAGGTCTACCTCTGCAGTGTTTACTTATTCTTATTTAAAATTCGAATTTTATTAACTGGGAAGGCAATTTGTTTCGGATAGTGTGGAATGTATGTTATGTGAAATTTCAGTGAGGTGGAATTTCAGATATTTGTGAAATTTTCTTTATTCCTGACTTAAAATTTCTAATCGAATTGCATATTTTAACGTTGTGTTTTATTCAAGTTGTACAAATGAATTAATGATACACTTTTTGACAGATTTTAATGATGTAATTTTCGTGTAATAGACCATCTTATAATTTTTATTATTTTCTAGGTTTAAAAAAAATTAAACAACTTAAGTGCCTTCTTTAATATTATTATATAATGCTAACAATTTCTAGATTCGTAAAAGATGTTCAAATGGAGAGCACGGTCATTTTTCAAAGAGGATATTATAAGGTACCTTTGTCTGTCTTTGTCTTTCTCCAACGACGAGTAAATCTTGTAACAGTTCAAAATTGAGTAAAACATTGTGGGGAGTCTAATATTGCAATGGTTGAAAATGTTTGATATCTCTAGAATGAAATTCGTTTTAAAGGTTTAAATTGAAACATATTTTGATACGGATGTTATGTACCGCTATTGAATTTGCCTCAAAATTTCAACCCATAAACGTCGTACTACTGGGCACGGGTCTCCTCCATAGAATGGAGGAAAGTGAAGGGAATTTAGCCTACTATACAACAATGGCCAGACGGGTTGGTATAGGGTTTGTTTCGAATTTTCCTTTTCTCGCAGGACTCTTGTCTGCATAAAGTTACTCGCTTAGTCGTCTTGTTAGACACGCCAGGTTGAGATGGGATAGCGACATTATGTGTCCGCCACTATAAGGATAAATTTGTCTTCATCATCATCATCATAATCATATCAGCCCAACGACGTCCACTGCTGAACATAGGCCTCGCCTTATTTACGCCACTAAATTTGTCTTATGACCATCAAACATTTTTGAATAAAGTTTTAATTTACGCGGAGTCTTAACTTTAACTCTCGTGGAACTTTGTTTGGTCATTAGTCTTAGCATCATATAGCCTATAGCTTTCTCGATAAATGGCTATGCAACATTAAAATAATTTTGCAATTTCGATCAGCAGTTCCTGAGATTAGCGCAACCAAACAAACAAACTCTTCAGCTTTATACTACTTGTAGGTAGTACCTATAACTTAGTTTTTTTGTTCCTTAAAGTTAGTGATTTTTCCTCATCATACAAGCTATGGAATTGAGAAATAAACATTATGATGTCCCGTATTCCCGTTTTTCCCTTTTTTTAAAAGAAAGAGAAATAAGTCAAGCATGAAAACGGTCTTACAAATATAAACATAGAACAGAACAATACATAATGTTGACACAAATTTCCCCATTTCCGTATTGTTGGGTATGTTTTCAATGTTTGGAGGCTCGGCAAATGCGGGTTTTCGTTCACATATCACCTCTTGATCATTGTTTACTAATTTGTTACTTATCATGCGGGTTGGTTTGGGAGATTAGACGTTTTGTTTTGTCACTCGACTTATTGTTTTATCTTGATAAGATCGAGTCTTGACTCGAATACACTAAGGTAATATAAATATAATCATAGTCCGTGTAGTTACGGATTAAGAATATATAATGTCACTACCTCATCTCAACCCGTGGCGTGAAATGCGACTAAGGGAATGTAACCTTATGCTGATCCTTATGAGAAAAGGAAAATGCGAAACAAACCCTATACCAACCCGTCTGGCCAGCGTGGTATAGTAGGCTAAATTCCTTCCACATTCTTTAGTGGAGACCCGTGCCCAGCAGTGGTACGTTTATGGGTTGAAATGATGATGATGATGATGAAACGGCTTTTGTGAGTTTAAGATATTACCATTTAATTTTTTTATGTAAACTTTTTATAGTAAAACGGGCGCAAATAAAACTAACCAGTTTTTAAATTTTCGTCCTTGTTAATATAATTTCTTTGATCATTTCAGCCTATTGCAGTGGACTGCAATAGGCTGAAATGATTATGATGATGATGATTATATAAAAATAAATTTCTGTGACGCAAGCAAAATCACACGCGGTCCGAGTTCGATCCCGACCGGCAGTACCAATCTGGATTCCACTTTGTGGAATTTATATGTACTAGTCAAGTGATTTACCATCTGCTATCGGTGAAGGAAAACATCGCGAAGAAACCCATATACCCTAGAAGAAATTCTATGAATATGTCTGATCCACCAACACGCACTAGGCCAGCGTGAATGGTTTATGGCCTAACTAAACCCTCTTAGCTCTCTAGATAGAGGAGAGGAGACCCGAGCCCAGCAGTGGGACTTAATGGGTTGCTGATGAAGCAAAATCTTAGTGAAACTTTAAAGAAAAATAAAGGCTACCTTTTTCTCCAATTAGCCGTGAATTCTAAAGTGGCATGCTCCCTGCCACTTTAGCTATGCGATCGGGTGAGCTATGTCGTATGTTGCAACTCAACAATAAAAATAATACCAATATCATTTGAATACAGAACTGAAAAGCATAATAAACCGACTTTACGTCGTCGAGAGTAGAGATATTAATACCACGCAAGTAGTTATTACTTTAAAGAAAGAGTAACATAATATTTCAGAGTACGTCTGCAATATTACAGTTTATTGTGATTTATGAAACTCGAGTGCACGTTATGAATTTATGAAGAACATTTTTAGATTTGTTGTTGAGAAATATGTTATTAATTTCTTTTTAGTGTTCCGTACCTTAAAAGGAAAAGAAACGAAACCCTTACTGGATCACTCTGTGGTCCGTCTGTCTATCTCTCTTTTTAGTTACTGGAAACATTCAGATTTTGTTTATTTAATATACAATGCTTGTATATTATCGTTAGCAAAAGGGCGTACGACTCCTGTTCAAGAGGTCCTATTAAGTCTTTCGTTTGGTTGATTTCAATTTTATCTGTTCGAAGTTTCGAATAGTTTATGGTTACCAAAGCCGTTACGTTGTTATTATGTATGGCAAACAAAAAAAATTTAAATATATTATTTAAAATGATGGGACTAGCTGTCTAAATGGGATGATGGGTCTCTGCCCATCCCTTTGTATTTAAATGACGTGAAGCTACGCTATGTTGTGTTTTACTTTAATAGACCTAGAACTACATTTCTTCTATATCTTTTTATATTTTGTGCTTGTTAATTAAAAGTACAATAAAATCTCGGGACTATTCGCAATCATTTTAACAGGATGAACAGCCATTTAAGCACGAGGTTCACGTGACGATCACTATTTAAAAGTCTCATGAATTGAAATTGCCATAATAACAAATAACTACAGTCATCCGTAACAATTACTTGTTTAAGAACTAGCACACAACTGCGAAACACGACAAGATAAATTGAGAGGCAACGAATTAAGATGGAGAAGTACGAAAAAATTGTATGAAAAGACTAAAGTAAAAGTTTTGAAATAATAATAATACACCTTTATTGCACAGAAAGGTTTACATAAATAGTTTGTAGGCTCTGAATCCCATACTATTGTGAGCTGTATATTGGGAGTCAGAAGTGAAGTGAGAAATGGAAGATATTAAATTTGATTTCCATTATAAACATTTCCTAAATTAACCAAATTACGTTGATAATTTAACTTAAAATAGTCTTAACTTCTTCCTCTTCGTATCGAATGGACTCGCGGAACTAGGGTTTGCCTCAAATGCAATTTAGAATTTATCAAGTCGCTGAGAAGGTTTAACACTAATTGATAACAGCAACTAACGGTTTTACGTGCCTTCCCAAGCACGGCGACGCTCGAAAACGAATTGCTACAAACGGTCACCCATCACGGACTGACCTTACCGAACGTCGCTTAACCTCGATGATCGTAACGAACATCTCAGTACCACAATGCTACAAGCGCCTCATAGTCTTAACGTCTTAACTTATTAACGGTCATAATTATTTTTAAAATATCTTAGAATATTATGTTCTGATACTAATTTAAAATGTGTCATATTTATCTAAATACCCGGTATTATGGCACATTTGTACATATTTTTTTTGTTCTTATGCTGACAAATTTGAGAGACAAGTATCTTTTGAATCCTGACTGTGGTAAACAATGTCTCGGCTTATGTATTACGCTTGAAATCCTCACGTACGTAGGAAAACATCTAAGGATTTGTTAGCCTAAGGTTTTCGAAATGTTTGAATGAAATTTAACTTTATTTATTTGCTTGTTAAGGTTTACTTTTAGTCATTGCTCATTTCACTAGAGTTTTAATCGCAATTGTTAGCTGTCTATTCTATAGAAATAGAAATTAATCAGTAAGTGTGTTGTTAAGTGCGAACATCAATAAAAACTACCAATTTAGCTATTTAAAGAAAAAATGCTTAAAGCCCGAAGAAGGTTCTTATGAGGAGAAATATTCTGAATAGTTTATGAATTCATGGGCACCGAATACATAGGATAAAAATTTAGGTATAAATAAAATAAAATATTGACTAGGACTGAAAATGATATTCGTAAATTGATTTAAGACACAAAAGAGTAGCCGTTTGATATAAAAAACTGAAAACATTTTATAGGTCCGATAGAAAAACTGAAGTGACTAAATCCCCGACACTATGGCGTTGTAAATGGTTTGTAGTAGATACACGTTCACAAAAAATCACAAAAGTCCGAGCGGCCATTTAAAAGTGAAAAAAAATCCGATACCAGGCGAGTCCAAACAAGCCATACATCACTTATTCACATATTTACGTTCCATTATTACATTTCCCTTTCCTAGTGGTAATTAAATAAATTACAGCCACTAAGGGTGCTACTCCAAACATGATGGAGACCGACTTCATTCGCAGACATTCACGTGGACTGTACGTATAAATTGAATTAACGAGCCCTCACTGTGTCTTTAGTTCGTTATTTATTTGTACAGCTCTCGTTCTGTTAACCATTCCACATTTGAACTTATTCAAAACATCGCCAGGAATAGCGGGCCTTATGTAACATTCATATTTGGTGTTTTACATGCATGCTGAAAGGTTAATGTGCACTTTACATGAAATGTTTTAAGATTTTTTCGGCGTGCAATGTAGATTTTATACGCCATACTCTCTGAAGTGAATTGTGAAGTGTATCTTCATGACCTTCACCTAAAAAAACTCCTGTTATTTGAAGTAGCTTTGTTGACTTCCTGTAAACGTATCTCAACTGATAGCAATCGTTGTTTTAGATAAATTGATTTTATCTCACGCGACGTATTAGGATTTCACAGTTTAAACAAGCTTTTATATTAAAACAAAAAAAATACTCAAAATCGATGTGGAACTGTCATTCTATTACAAAGAACCCACAACACCTTCGTACGTCATCATCAGATCAACTTCATAATGAATGTTTAATCGATTTGCATATGCACATACAATATCAGCTCAATAGGAAGATTTGCGTAAATATGGTTTTTAAAATTGGACCGAAACAAATATATTAAAAAGCAATACATACAAATATTACAACTAAAATAAAAGTTTGTAATGTTGTAATGTTGTTTTCGAATAGCAGGATCGCGCTGGATGCAGGTCGCATACAACAGGCCCAATTGGAAATCTATTGAGGAGGCCTATGTCCAGCAGTGGATGATGATGATGATGATGAATGTTGCTAAAACCTTTATAATCATCTCAGCCTATTGCAGTCCACTGCTAGACAATGGGCCTCTCCTAACACGCGCCATAACACTCTTACTAATATTATAACAGTAAATGCGAATGTTAGTATAAATGGATCGATGGATACCTTGATGGATGCCTGGATGGATGTTTATTACATTATCACGCAAGAACAACTGAATGGAATAGCACATAGGCTACTTCTTGCCGACACACAATGTGAGCGGCGTCGCGGGCGGTAACTATACATAATTTTGTCCACGAAATGACCCCTTTGTCCACTAAACTCCATCAAAATTCATCATGGATTTTTGTGCACTTTCATATGCACTTTAATACTCTCAAGAGATTTTTACGAAAAATGGATCATTTAGGACATGCAAGTTTCAAAAAATCCATTATAGGGTAGTAGTATTGGACCAAAAACGCTTTTTTCAACTATATAATTTCACCTATTTTTATTTTATTGTATTTCTTTTTAAATTTTTAAGTCGACGTAAGGTTGGTATCAGATAAAAGTTTTACAAGGGATAAGAGACAGTTCAGAGACAGAATTTTTGATTATTTTCGACGATGCGTAACGACCCTTTATAGTTGTTTGCATGACAATAGGGGTCGTCGACATAATATGCCCTTCGAGACACGGAAGCTTGGAATGAAAACCAACGACCACTTATAACTTTCGCGCTATTTAATGTTTTATTATTATTTTCTTAAGTTCAAGGAAATTTCAAATGAGTTGATGAGGGTCTGGTTCAAGATTCCGACTTTATTACGGACTGATGTCGTTATTTTACTCAGTGACCGAAAGATTTTACGTTAGAATCTCATTTGCTACAATATAATATAGAATTTATTCAGATGATGTTAGTTTCAAAAAACAAGTCGTATACTATTTTTATTTTTCTCAGAATTTCTAACAATGTAAGCAATATATAAAACTTCTAGTGGATCTCTTCAATAAGAAAAGTTTAAATACCAGATCAGGTTCCTTTTTTATTGTGAGGAGAATTTGTTCGTCGTCATTCATAATTTTATTGTTTACTCACTTGTTATCATAGCATAGTCAAGTGCCTAAGCAACCAGCTTGCCGGGTGACAGGAGTTTGACGGGGCAAAGTGCTTATACTAAATAAACATACTTCTTCTACCCTAATACTACTAGTTATCACATTGAAAATCCTAGAATATAGGAGACTAGAACTTTTATTTCAAAATTGCTGTCAAATATTTAAAATTTAAATTATACCTGACAAAACATAGTTGACTACGTTGGGTAAAAGAACACGCTAGAAAACCTGCAGGTGGCAATTAAAAATAAAATATAAGAAGAGTTGTTTGTCTGAAATATAAGTAATAACATGTAAATAAGCACTGTCTGAAAACTAGAAGCACGAGTCAACCTCGTAGTCGGAAGCACCTGTAGCAATATGTCACCAGTTCGTTATTACAATCTATAAACCCGACCTATATACGGGGACCGTTTGTACAGATATAAAGGTAAAAAGGAGGACTATCTGTTATACAAAAGTATGTAAAATCAGTATGCATCAGTAGTTTTGCAAAGGAATAAAAATGTGCAATTATATTTAATTTTGTTTGCGCATCGTTGGGAGTGCAAATCACACGATCGGCAGTACCAATGTGGATTCCATTTTGTGGAATTTATATGTATTAGTCAAGTGACTCACCATCTGCTAACGGTGAAGGAAAACATCGTGAGGAAACCCACATACCCTAGAAGTAATTCTATGAGTATGTCTATTCCACCAACCCGCACTAGGCCAGTGTGAGTGGATTATGGCCTAAACCCTCTAAGCTCTCTAGATAGAGGAGAGAAGACCCGAGCTCAGCAGTGGGACTTAATAGGTTGCTGATGATCGTTGGGCTGATATGATGATGATGATCGTAGTGTTCAAACTGTGAAATGTTTTGATATTCCCAACAGGACCGATTGTATTGTACGTGGCTCATTGTCCAGTCCAGCAGTGGCTGTCCATGGCTGATTTTTGCCCCACGGTGTTATTCTGTAGGGATCCATTTTGAAGTCATTGTTTCGAGCCATTTTCTATTGTGCACTGATCGGTTTACATCGCGGTGCAAATAGTTCGTGATATGAGTAGACGAAAGATCCATGCTGATCTAACGCTTATACCTCAACTACTATGTTACATCACCCATAAAATACCAAAATATCATTAGTTAACCATAAAACCAAGAAAAATAAAAATTAATTTCTGTTTAATGGTATAACTTTTGTTAGATTTATTTATCATACACTCACATGATAGCCAGAACTCCTTATAAAAGGCAAATTGTTAATTAAAAACGCAAGCTGTAAAATGAAATATAATACTATGTCTTTGTGGTGGAGTCTCGAACAAGAAGCCTTTGATTCTCAAGTTTTCATTTACATCTGAGAAAGTTTAATAACCCATTGCGATAAAGGAAATAGCAAAATGGGGCTAAACAATGCGCAAGTTGAGGGTAAAGAAATGAGGAAAATCCGTTAGAATCAGTTAGCTTAATAAAAATAAAAGGAAATAGCCGTAACTGTGATATGATTATGATAAATATTTGTGGGGGACTAAGCTTTGCACGCTTCGATGATTTGTCAGGTGTATGTTTTTTTAGTACTGTGTAATTTCGACTTTTACTAGAAAAGACACTTAAAAAACTTAAAAACCGATACTAATAATGATTGAAGAAGATATTATGTACATGCAAGATGTATCCAAATCGTAAATCGTAAAAGCTTGCGAGGATGGATAAATTTATACTGTATGTACCTATAATATTTGGATTATGTGCTATTGTTTGAAGCAAAAATTAAATAGACTCCGTCTCAGATCATAATATTATACATTATAAGACTGTCACCGTGGCGTAGATGGTCGCTCCGCCACTAACATGGACGTTGATGTGCACACCGAGTACGGCGATTCCGAGTGATGGATGTATTCAATTCCCACACGACACAGGACTTATTCTCAAGTGGTTTTTTACAGGTAAATCAAGCGAAGTATGGAGTGGAAGCTAGTTTATTAATCCTATTAATATATGATAAATAAAAACTGTTTGTGAAAGTAGCGAAGTCACGTACAACGTCAATATGCCCTGTTGTTTGTACAACTTTATGAAAGAGGTTAATTTCCTCGAAAACGTTCAATTGTGGTGACTAAACAATACATATTTCATTCTTTCTTTCGCTGTGTTTGTTGATCCTTTTGAAGAAATAACTTTACGAACTCTGTTTAGGTGTGAATAATAAAGTATTTGCGATTCTTTGATGAGAGTTTTACTTTTAATACTAATATTTTGGTAATAAAAGTTTACCGGTTGTTTTAACAACTCAGGAAAGTAAGGGTTCTTAAAAACCTTTTAACTAAATACCAAAGGAATGGGAACTAATCTTTACAGTTGTTTAAACTTATTCTGTTAAGTATCCGCTAAATAGTTTGTGATTAAAAACCAAGACAATCAGACAAATAGCGAGTTAGCAACTTATTTTAATGCCACTGTCGTTAGTTTAATAGTTGCCGTTTTGGGGTTAGAGATTCGGAGAACCTTACTTGGCTTTGTTCTTTAAGGCAGTAAGGATTGGACTACATTGGTCGGCACTTAGAACCATCATTAACAAAAGCGAGATTGAGAGTAGGAGCCGAACGTCTTGACTATTCTGCCGCGTGCGGTTGCACGCTCACTCTCTTTCTCGCTCTGGTAAATAACGGTTGTAATTGGCACAAAGGAATAGAAGCATAGAAAAAATCGGTGCAGGGTCCAGATGTGGTTCATTCTTTAGTAATCTGCGTTTTAACTTTTGTTTTGCGATGTTTTGGTAGAATACTTTGCAAATCGTCTCATTAGATGATTGCTGTTTACAACTGTTGCGTATAAGGTCCCGGGTTCCGTTCCCGGTCAGGCTAAACCAGTATTGTGTTTTTCTGTCATGAAATTCTCGGTTTTAGTCCCTGGAACTAATATAACTTGTGAAATGTATGTAATTTACTTTTAGAATTTCAATACTAGAGCCTATAAAGTAGCTTAAAAAGACTAGCGATTTATTTAAGAACAGCGATTTATACGTAAACTGAGAGTTGAGATACCTGCAGGTATAAAACGAAGCCATTTTAGAGTAATTTTTCCAGCTGACAATATATTACTCAAGCTTAGAATGCGGATAGCTTTGATGTAAATGAACCTGGAGATTACAATGCAACAAAGTACTGTTACGAATAAGTATATGAGTTAAAACAGCATACAATGTATCTAACGCAAATATAGAAGAATGTATTTGGACTTATAATTGTTGATGCAACAGTGAAGCCAAAACTGTAAATTTAGAGTATTGGACATTTACAAAGCAAATACAAGTCCTAAAACATAAGAATTCAATTTGATTTTCGATTCGTGCAATTCAATATATCAGATGATGGAATTGCTATAATTATACGTCGATCGAGAAATTCAATCGTATCTTTACTTATATTAAAAAGCTGAAGAGTTCGCTTGTTTGGTGACCTAACCGATTTATGAAAATATTTTTGCACCACACACATATTTTGCAAAAGGTTCCGGGTTCGATTCCCGGGTCGGGTGAAAATGGTATTGGGCTTTTCTATCAAGAAATTCCAGTATTGAGATTTTACCGGAGTTTGGTAAACAAGTGTTCCCGGTTGATGACAATAGGCTCGCCCCCTATTTCATGGGACCAAAGATAGCAGGCGAAATGTGGGTGTGAAACACTTCTGTCTACCCCTTCGGAGAACAAGGCGTGATGCTAGGTTATGTTAAAACTTTGCTTATCCCGAATATGCTCATTGACCCTCAAAATATTGGAATAAGCTAAACGCAAGTATACCTATCTACATATCTTCCACTTATCATCAGAGGATTCGTAAGCTATAAATCTGCACTTTTTTGACAAACAAATAGAACCAACCATCAACCCATGAAAAAAAATGAACAGAGAATTGAACTAAGCTTTAGTTTAATTAAAAGGTCATGCTGATATTTAATCAGAAAATTCAACTGTATAGTACATACTAAATAATTCAGTTTACCGTTGCGGTTTAATGTGTACTGCGACGTCACAGATATGATGCGAATCCCCGGATTGCAACTGTCAACTGTTGGAATGGCGGCAACAATCATCACGGCGAGTGGGTTAAGCTGATATCACTAACTAGTATTATATTAATTTAGAATTATATTTGTGTTTGCATTACGAAGATTATTTATAACTAAATCCTACCCACGGCTTCATCTAATGTCGGCAAAAAAAGTCTAGTGCAATTCCAGACTATTACCTATTTATAAAGCCGTTTTGGTGTAATCCTAAATTCTAATCCATCGATCGCATTATAAAGCCGTTTTGGTGTAATCCTAAATTCTAATCCATCGATCGCATTATAAAGCCGTTTTGGTGTAATCCTAAATTCTAATCCATCGATCGCATTATAACATTAGGTTCAGTGGCTAATATCAACAAAGGTAATTGCGCTGCTCTTAAAAAAAGTAAAACAGGAATTCTTTTGAAAATGAGAAGTGCTAGTGTATCATAAATCACCAGCCTTAGAGAGACGAAGAGAGCAAAGTTCTCCGCGCATAGGGGGACTATATGTCTTCTCCTCAGCTTTGACCCGCTGATAACAGCGTTTCCATTTACCTAGTATAATAATTATAGTGTTTATTTATTTATTTATCAAGAAAATAAACATTATAAGCTTACAGTTGTCACCAAAGCGCTTACATGCTATGCTAAATTATATAAAAAGAAATCAGAAATGTTAACATTACATTAGAAAAAATAATACAATATAAAATTTATAATAGATTAATGTCAGTGCACATAATTAATAATAAATAAATATTCTAATAATAAAATTACATGAAAACAAAACAAATCAACTTATATTATTCAGGTACAATAATATTTTTTTCCTGATTTGGCCCAAGTTGTCAAAAAATATGTCTGCATCAGGACTTGTGCGTACCAAGCTGTTTATTAACGCAACAGCTCTTTCTGTAGGGCCACTAGAGGCAGACACACGCCAAGACAGTGGACAAGTTAAAAGACAATGTTGTTATTGTATCATTCCTTCCTAGGTCAATTCTTTGTACGATCTATTTTATTCCTCCAATCGCTCCCACCAACTTTATGCAGACCGTCACACTATCTATCTGGGGGAGGTCCCATACCTAATACGTTTGCTTAGACGTAGTATTTACTGCAGAACAGATTCACATCTTAAAACGCGGTATCAGTCACAGCATAATAATTTAATCATACCCCAAGTTAGGAGTTGATAGGATAGTATTCATAATCAATTTGAAGCTAATAGTATGCGCTAATGGAACGTTATTCAAGAGGTCGTTTCCAGTTGCTTAATAGATATTCAATACTTGACTCAGGGAAATTTAATATTGAGATATTGTACTATAGCTAGTAGCTAGTATATCTGATATTCCATTTGTTTTGATTTGACTAACTGATGGACAAGAATACCATGCTGTAGGTAATGTTATTGTGTAAAAGTATTGTCATTCACAACTCTTGTCAACCCACTGCTAAATTTAGGCCTTTCTTTACTTATGCCACGTTCTATCGCTTGCTGTCCATACACGCTGTTTTAGTCATAGCAGAATACCAAACAGCATTGGTATCATAAATAGCTATTTATGATACCAATGCTGTAGTAGCATTATGCTGTTTAGCTAAACAGCATAATTTTGAGCTATGACGAATTTTGTCCCTTAGTAATAAAATAAGCAATATTAGAATAAGTTCTTTTGGTTTTGTCTGATAGTTCAATAGTGTATTTGAATACACACACACACACACACACACACATACATACATCCATCCAACACGCCTTTTTCTCCGATGGGGTTGGTAGAACCTGCATGGAGCGTGTGTGAATGAATATGGGCGAGAACATTTGTTTTCCAAACCCAATCCCATTTTCATCGGATCCGGGAATCGAACCCGGGACCTACACTGCAGTTGAATACACTTTCCACCG
The DNA here is from genome assembly GCA_905147015.1 of Laspeyria flexula. Classification (NCBI taxonomy): domain Eukaryota; kingdom Metazoa; phylum Arthropoda; class Insecta; order Lepidoptera; family Erebidae; genus Laspeyria; species Laspeyria flexula. The sequence continues at coordinate 11,328,770 of LR989960.1, read as the reverse complement.
AGGCAGTTATTACTTTACCTACGGTCCAGCGCAAGCGGGTATAACTGTGGCAAGTATCAGCAGAAGTGAAATACATATACGAAATTCAGTAATACTCGTCTTATACCTTATGTTCATATACATACATACTTACATTGACTGGCCTGTTGGTCTAATGGTTAGTGACCCTAACTGCTAAGCCGGAGATCGTGGGTTCAATCCCCACCCAGGACAAATCTTTGTGTGATGAGCATAAAGGTTTGTTCTGTGTCTGGGTGTAATTTATCTATAATATGTATGTATTTACAAAAAAAAAATGTATTTAAGTAGTATATCAGTTGTTTAGTACCCATAACACAAGCAAATATAATTGCTTACTTTGGGACTAGATGGCGCTGTGTGAATGTGGTAGAATATTATATTATTATTATACATACATAATATATGCAGGGGTTGTAAATTTTCCTAATAATTTCGGAACCAGTTATTTGCAGTGCAGATCCTCGGCTGTACTCTTTATTATAAAGGCACTGCCGATATTTGTATGAGTATACTGCTTATCGTCAGATAGAGAGATAGGTCCTTTGCCAATTTTTTGAAAATGGACTTATCAAATACTACTACTATCGAGGGTTTTCTTAGATATATAGTTTTTCTGAAATACCTGCTCAATATTGTCTAATCAGCGTTCAGTTCATTATCTTTACGCTCAGAGAAATCAAAAGAAGTTTCACAAAACTCAGTTAGTTATACTTACATTAAAACTTTGCTTCTATTTAAATTAAATCTATACTAATATTATTAAGGGGTAACGTATTTACCCTGGTAAAACTTTCTTCATAAGTACTCATCCATTCTTGATCCTGAAGCCATAAGCGGAAGGAAGTGTGGTTTAAATTGAAAAAAAAAAAGTAAATTTAGAAAAAAATCTTATGCTGAATATAATTATAACCTGAATGTGAACCAAAACCTTTTTTGAGTAAACCAAACGATCTAAAGTGATTCTAAAACAAATGTTGGGCAATTTGTTGTCAAAGCTTTCTCGAATAACTTCGTTAAGTTACAATAGTAATAGTACCACTACAATAATACTAGTCTAGAAAACCCTGAACATGACACTCGGCGAGTCTAAGAGAAAGTTAAATTGACTTGGAACTTTCTACGAATTTAATCTGAAGTATTGAATGAAAGAAAAGTACATTCATTTATAATTGAAGCTCTTAGTGTGGATTTATATGAAAACGAAATAAAAATAGAAATAGGTTCACAAGTCAAACTAATAGCTATGCCTACACTGTCGCATTGTATACCTAAGTAATTTTAGAAGTTAATTTTTAATTTTTACTCGTAGAAGGAACAAATTTCTGTTGCAATAAGTGGCCGTATGTAAAATTGAAAAATTTTACACGTTTACTAGCACTTTCCGGGGAAAGTGCATTAAAAGCAGTGTATTTGTATAAAAATCTTATTTGCATCTGAAATAATAATACATTTTTGCATAGGATATCTTGGAGGAGCAGACATAACAGACTAAGTGACATAAGTTATAGGATATCCTAATACGTTTCAATGGGCATGCAGGCGAAGCTACAGGCAGTGCCTAGTACTTTACACATATATTTTATGAACGGTATTTCAATGTCTTTATTTCCTCTCTACTTACATAATATTAAAACTATATATACAATTAATTACAAACAAAAAAAAGGGAAACTAAAACGAAAACTTAAACAATAAAAAAAAAAAACAAATAACCCAAAGAAAACTTGTTTAGGCATCGTAATATTCGTCAGCATCACTGTCAACCGGAAACGTACCCAAAAGGCTGGCGGCATTGCCACGTTGAATGGCAATGCTAATTCTTTATTTCCTTGAGTTTGTACTTTGATTTGCAGAACTAGGTTATGGGACAATCCCACTCTCATATCCACCACTGCAACTCCTGTGAGCCAAGATAAACAGCGATGAGACTTGCGAACACCGAGTTTTGACATTCGGGAATCCCAGGGAACTAGCAACGAAATTAATCAGAAGTAAATAGAGAAATTATTAATTATTAATTGCAGAACTTTTTGGTTGTTTCATTTATTTCTGTTTACCAACTCTCAAATCATCAATTGTATTTCTCAAAGCGCCAACAATTAACATTTAGAAAACAGCAACCCACTATAACTTGTTTCTACACAAAATAATGCGATTTCTGGTATTCAAGCTTAAATATCCAATTTTCAAGTGTACAGGCAACTCATAATTAACAAAGGTTTGGGACACCGGTCCATGCATAACTAAAGCCTCCCCGGGACCGCTGTAAACTATGAATTCATGTGCGTCGGTATAGGCTTCTCTAGAAAGAACCTAGATACGTGTGGGACAGATAAAATTGATTCAATTCGCAAGTGTTTTTTATATTTAAAGGTCTATTGAGATCGAAATTTGAACGCATTTTTTATACTTTAACTGTGCCAAATCTCAAAGTACTCCGCATGTGCAATATTCTTAAAAAGGCCTCCGAAGTTTTCGCTTCATGAGGAAATTATTCTATTTTATTAGTTCGCTTCTCTAAACTATAAAAGAAGGTTCTTTTTTCTATTTCGGTATTATTAGAAGGTACACTTCTTCATATTAACCTTCGATTGTACTTACTTCATTTACTCTCACACACGTCGACCACTGTTTTGCTTTCTGCTAGCAAACTCAATATAAACTTAATATCATCATTATACATAATAATATTTTAATGATGACGCTTTGATGACGTATTCATGGAAATATACAATAAATAAATTGAATTGAAAAAGACTGGCCTGTTGGTCTAGTGGTTAGTGACCCTGACTGCTAAGCCGGAGGTCGTGGGTTCGATCCCCACCCAGGACAAATCTTTGTGTGATGAGCATAAAGGTTTGTTCTGTGTCTGGGTGTAATATATCTATAATATGTATGTATAATTTACAATTTTTATTTGTTTAGTACCCATAACACAAGCAAATATAAATGCTTACTTTGGGACTAAATGGCGCTGTGTGAATGTGGTAGAATATTATTATTATTATTATTAATTTGATTTATATTGTTACACTGATATATACCTACGAGAGAACCCACAGGTAAGAGATGCGAAGTCCCTCCGGCCACCACAACGCAGAAGTTAGAATTAGCATCGTGAATAAATAAAGCCTACACATGAAATCTAAATGAAATGTTTCACAGAGTACAAAATATATCATTGATAGTCAAAGTTGTAATAGCTTCATTTGGCGAACAACGTCATAACGGTGGCAGTATTATTATGTTAAACAATTAATTCAAAATTCTACAAGATGCGATAAGAAACGTTGCAAGATTCATTTGTTGCTGTTAAGATATATAAAGTTAAGATTTCTGACTGTCACAGTACTTGCCATTAACATCAGTGTGCCGATGAATGGGTTAGATTCACACGAGGCAAATATTTCTGTGATTCATGTCAGATATTTGTTTTGGGTATAGGCCTATTTTGTGTATTTGTGAAATCCTCCATGATGATACCTAATGCGGGCGTGATCTATAAAAAAGAAAACTACCAAAGTGTTAAATTTTCTAGATGCCAGTAAATATATATATACATACATTATATAAATTCTCATTTCAAAGTATTAGATAATAGTAACTATAACGATAAATAACTTAGAAAAAAGATACGTGGCCTTAATTAAGTTTATGATTAGTACGAGAATTCTCTTCCGATCCGGAATTTGTACGTAATAACACGTCATTCATGATGTCCATATTGGAGTAGGCACTGACTAGAGAGCGCTAATTGCTAAATTCATAAACATAATATACTCGTATTTTTCGATCAACCATCCATAATATTTTTGCCATTAATAAATCGTACTTAGCTACTTGCTTTTTTTAATTAAAAGTATTAATCGCAATTAATTCAGGTCAGGTTTAAATAATTTTTACGATTTTTTTAATACATTATATTGTATGTTATGTTAAAATATAACAGTTTTAGATGTACTGTATCGAGAAATAAATGGTACTGAATGGCTATCATAATGTCGTAATTTAATGAATTCAGGGGGAATTCTAAACTACATCATTGGATGAAATAAATTACTTAGTTCAATAAATATTATGCTGATGATGATTCAAAAGGACTCAAATGTAAATAATTTATTTTAAGATTATCTCATTAAGAAATCTGTGTCTCAAGGAATTTCAAAAATATTCCATTCATTGATACATAATAATAATATGTTAGCTGAATGTTTCACTTCGATTAATATAGTAATATAAGCTATCGATTACATATATTATAAATCGATTATAAAAGACGATCGATATGCATCGGTTATGTGTACAAGTATTTGGACCTCTACGCCACACATTTAGTTTTCTCGTATAAAATCAATAGTTAATGTACCTACTATATAATTATTTACTTAAAACTCATATTCTTGAGTACCTAATTAATTTTGTCTGAGATACCGCGATATATTTACAGACTTATCTAATTTGAAACTTATATACCACGAACATTAATTAATTTATAAGTTTGTTTTGATATCTTTATACCAGACATAATGAAAATCAACTTGGTGTACAGGGGCATAATTATAGCGTCTGAAAATGTTAATCGATGAAAAAAACTAAAATGAATTAATAAAATGTTCAAAGTGTGTCTAAAATTTTTTTTATTTAGCCTGTGTCATCGCACTGCTGGGCAAAGGCCTTACCGGAACTTTCTATTACTGTCTATCTCCAGCTCTATTCCATCAGTCTCTGTGACAGGTATCCAAGGCATCACACCAGCGTTTTTTAGGTCTGCCTCGGCGACAACGCCCATCTTCAGGCATCTATAATAATAGCAACCAATAATATCCAACGGTTGAACTTGGGTCTTCTTTCCGCTATCTAGAGAGCTGAGAATCTTTAAGCCATAATCATTCTGGCTCAATGTGGGTTAGTGGATCAGATATAGACCTTAGAATTACTCCTTGGGTATGGTGGCTGCCTCGCGATGCTTTTTTTTCACCGTTAGCCAATGACCATATTTTGATTCTCATTTCAATCTATTGCTAGACATGGGCCTCTCATCATGATTTGATACTAATCAAATCATGATGATTGATTGATTTTTTAATTGATTGATGATGATTTCGACGCATGTGTACTAACAAATCCGTCGAAATTGAGCTCAGATTCCATGTTTTGCAATTTGTCGCTTTATCATTTGGGCGCTACTAATTTTGTGAAATGTGCCTAGTTAAACTATTTCAAAATATTTATCATATAAGCTATTGGCACTCTGTGGTATTTAATTAACGGAACGGGACATAAGCGTGATGAATGTGTATGCATGTGGCGATCTGTTAAATTGCGTATTTCTTTAAAAAATACTCTCGGTGTATATTTACAAAAAAAAAAAACAATGCAAAGAAAAAGACTTTTGCCAAACACAAAAGATTTGCTTTATACGAGTAATATGACGTCATCCTCTACAAAACTGAAAGAGGTAGGTTGATAGTCGAAGATAATTATAAACGGCTTGAGAAGCAATCCGGTTTCCGAACGATGTTTTCATATACCGTAAGCGCTAGATAATTAATTTCAAACAATAGTGTCTAACTGCGATACAATACATATGGACTTGCACAATGCAGTGATTAATTAACGAACCAGTTACGAAGGGTCAGATTGGGCTCGATACAATGAACTATTGTGTTGATGTGTGGCCATACTGATACATTTTTGAGAAGTCATGGCAAATTTATTGCTTCTCAGTGGCGATACGGTGCCACATAAGAAAAGATCTGAAGGATAAAAGCCTTTGCGATGATAGGGATTAAGAATACCAATGTGTCACATAAAATAAATTCAAACTTTCGCGAGCAGTTTATATATTTGACAGTTTTAAAACGGGTCTGCGTAAAATTTTTTTTAGGTAAGGATTTTTCTCCGTCTTCCCAAAGACGTTTTGATCAATTTCACCGATTGTGGTTACCTGCTGACTATTTGATACTTGTCATATACCGTTTCATTCCCAGGATGTCGTAAGAGGCGACAGGGGAATAAATCACAATTTAGCCACGAGTGTTAAAGAGAAGATGAGGAAAACTAAAAAGAAAAATCTTGTATCAATCCGTCTTGCTTCTAGTAAAAGTAACTAATATTGTCAAGAGAGACAAAATCTGTGCTCGAGCATGAGATGTAATGGGTTATTGAAGATGATGCTGGGTTTAGAGCTCCATTTAGACGATGCAAGTTTGCTGTTTTTACCCAAATCGTTGCCAAAACAGAGTTGACACAAAAATTACATTATAATTTTATCGTGTAAACACGTGTTAGGTGTATTATGAGTAACAATTCCTAAAAGCTGGATGGTGTATTTCTTTAGAAACATTAGCAATTTCACCTTCATTTCCACCTGAAATTCTTTGAGCCCATTTGTGAGGCTTTTAAAGCATCACTTCATTTTGTGACGGTTGACAAATGACAAAATTTATAAAGGGCTTTCGGGCACGGTACGATGTATATAAGACAAATAAATTTGCCTGACCAAATCGTGTATGATTAGACGGTTCAGTTTCGAGTGTTTGGGATAAATTTAGTACCTGTATTAGTTTTGTACATAATTATTGTGTGATAGTGAGTTGAACGATTTGAACACCAGAATCTCTGTCAAATGTTTGAAAATCGAAACCGGCTCGAATCCTGTCCCACTCTTTGCAGTCGCCAACATCAGATTACCATCAGTATCCGCTGAATCATATACGAACAGCATTGCAAAATACCACTGTAACAGTAGTAAGTTGCTTTTCTGGACCTAAGGCCAAAAAGCTATGTATTTGTCAATTAAGGTCAACTTTAATATATCCAAAACATTTTTATAAAAGCACCGTCCAATCTAAAATCCGTCTATCGTCCGTTCTAAAATTTTCACACAATTATAATTTTATTAAGGTACATCAAGACTTAGAATCTGTGCGTTACGTTTATTTTACATAAAGATAAAAATTGATACCTAGCTATAACATATATGAACAAGTGCGATAGTGCCTGCGTTATTGGTAACCAATTTAAAAATTTGCGATTGTTTAAAATTGTATCATACACATTCGCAAATTATGTGCCATAACAATATGATCAAACTAACCAGAAAATAACAGTAAAAAGAAATGTAAAATGTTGCGGAAAAATGCAACTCTTTTTGTACAGTGTCAGTTACCTCTTTTATAAATGATATTGTCAGTACGCTCAGACGAATATTCTCGACGTTATTTAAGTTTAAAATTATATTACAGCAACCGGACAAAATATTCTTATTTGCCTGAAAAGGTTATCTTTTTCGTGGTCTGTTTTTGACAGGTCGCTTATTTTTAACTTTTGTTACAATTATGTTTAGAAATAGAGGTAAATATTTGCGGTTGGCAACAGGACAGGTTGATAATTTTAAGTTTAAAATGTGTGTAAAAAATCTATTGACATCAAAGTATAGTGAGATTACCACAAAGAATTTTTTTTTATTCCACGACGGTGGCAAGCATTTATAGGTATATCGATGATCATACCAGGCCAATAAAATAAAGACGCCTACTGCTGGACATTGGCCTCACCTAATTGCCGCCACAGCGATTCAAATTCAGTAAATTTAATGAACTTGTCTGACACGCGACCGCGTGACTTGATAGACAGTAAATATTTTTTATAAGAAAAATATAGAAATATGACTATGTTAACTTACCGCAGTCAGTCAAGTGAAAATTGAGTAGTTACATTATATTAGCTGGTAATTTATTAACACGAAATACTAGTCGTGCATTATCTTAACAGTTGATAGAATAATATTACGAGTAAGTTCATCACAGTCATTCATTTCATTTATCTCTTGATCTTAAGTAAGCGTTTCACATTTATTTTTATTCGTGTCGTAAATGCAAATAATGTTACGATAAATATTACTAAGTATATTGGCTAGATTACTTTAAGTAAACGCATCGAAAAAATATGTTAAATTGTGGTGCTAAGATCCCTATTTTTGTGGTAAATTTAGCATATAAATACTGGCATTACCCGAGATAGTCTAGTAGCATTGACCACAGCATTTGCAGTTTAAGTTCTTAACAAACGGGTTAGATCTTAAAATACCAATCTATACTGGATTAAATCCTCTTCTATCTATGACTATAATGAAATTGGACGTAGTTTAGCAGAAAGGACTCAACCCACACTATGGTCAAAAATGAGTTGTTTATGGCAAATAGGTCCTAAAGGTTGGTTCTTCCACTCAGCAAAAAAGATCCTTAATACCAATACCAATTTGCCCATAAGCGACAATATTTCAAAATATTCCAAATACAGCATCATTGCAGCAATACACAACTAAACTTTAAACCTCGATAACTCAAAAATGACTTTTTGTGGGTTGAGTCCTTTCTGCTAAACTACGTCCAATTTTAGTACTGGCAATCTAAGGGATTAATCAGTTTCTTTCTACATCTGAAATACAACACTGTTGAAGTTGTGTTATGTTGCGTGGTTACTTACAGGGTATAACTCAGCCATACTCAACCTGTGTAGGGGCTACAATGATTCTGATTTGGGTCGCAAAAACTATTATTACTTTGCTGTTAATTTAGTTAAAAACTAAACAATTAAAATTTAGCGTTTTATTAGTTTGAATGGACTACAAAATTTTGACTTAGCTCAGCGGAATACAGACGGGTTGAGTAAAGTATAAATGTTATCGCAATCAAGGCTCCACCACGGCTTATGATAAAAATTTCTCGTTCAAATATGATTTTTTTTTGTCCTACGTCGCTTGATTACGACTACATGATTACTTAAACAAACAAATGACTCAGAAGTTCACGCAAGTCACCACACTACAAAGTCGGTGCATATGTACCGGGGATGCATTTAGCAAGCAATGTATTACGTCCACAGAGATTAACAGTTCGTTGAACGTGAATAATTGTATCACAATCGTTCTCAACCCTGTTCTCGCCACAATTGACTCTTGCTACACTGTTTTGGGGTTAACTGACATCTCAGCTTTTTGGTTTGTAAAGATTTTACCTAAAAATGGCTATTAAAAACAATACTTATGTTTATTGAGGACGTTCTCGTATATCAATTTAACCGGGAGATTATCGGTAAATTGTAGTATTTTATAGAACATGCTTGGTAAAACCGGTATTTATGAATTATTTCTGTAATTTAATAAAGCTTTTCAAGTAACAACCATGAAATGGGGCATTGCTGGCTAAAGTCGGTATAGAAATCCTTATATTATTTACCTACTATTTTTTACAGGTGATCCACATAAGAAAATATTCTGTTTATTTTAATAATAATAAAAATGCTTTTATAATTATCACTTGTAATGTATATAACCATTGGAACTAAAAATACCTACGGAAGTAAATTCAAAAAGGTCTAGGTCCGTGAAATCTTTTTGTAACAAGCATGTAAAAAGTCTGCTCTTGATTTCAAAGGATTTACAATCTTAGAAGTGATTAATTATCCACCTTTCGTATCTAAAAGGAGCTAAGATGCGATGCCATTTTTTACAATAATGATTTGTTTTTATTGTAAATAATAATAATAATAATAATAATTTTATTATCAGGATAACAATTTCCCATAGATAAATACCTTACAAACTAACATACATAAAATTATAAATCTACTTCACAATGCACTTCGTTGTGCGGTCAGGTGGTACTTGGCCCCGGAAGCGGCGGAACACAACACCTTTCGGCCAAAAGGTCTCGTCCATTATAAGGTGCAAGAAGCACGTCGGTACTCGCACCACAAACGCCTTGAAATTGACGTTGCGACGCGACTCCAGCAACTGCACTCTCATAGCGTGCTTGACCTTTTGGTAAACGTACGTCGCGATGTCCTGTGCCGTTGCAGTGTAGTGCAGGCGAGAAATGTACACCGGAGTGTTCGGAGCTGCTGCTCTCAAAGTAACGCCAGGTACAGGAGAAGCCGTGCCGCAGCAGTTCTTGTTGGTTCGCTGCTGGCGTTTCTTTCTTTGCACCTTCACGAAACCATCGCCATCGAGATGATTTACAGACTTGTCAGGCACAGACTTCGTGGCGAGAGCAATTGGAGTGCTCTGCCTAACCGGCGCCGGGTCGGCGCGTGTAGAAGGTCTCGCGGCGATGCATTCCGGGGCCGCGGGGACGGGTGCGGGGCTGCGAGGCGCGCGCGCGGCGCACTCAGCAGACTCAGCGTTTTTCGGCGACACAGCTGACGCATAACTTGCAACCGATGTGTCGAGACAGCAGGCACCTCGGCGCGTGTTTACGTTGTTACTACGCGCCGGTGACCCTGTTAATACCACAGCGTTGCGCAATTCATCGAGTTCCTTGCGCAATTGTACCACGGTGCTTTGGGATGCGTCTAATCTGTTGTGCACATCCGCTAAACTTGCCTTTAAAAGGACGATGTCTTTCAGCAGGCTTGTAACGTCGACGTGGTCGAAAGTGACTGGAGGCAACTTGTTCAAGTCCTTCGCCACAAACGTCGGCACGTCGTCAGGATCGGTTACCTTGAGGAGCGTGATAATGTCTTGTAGACTTTTCTTTGTCCCGTCACGCCGGCGGATCACCATCTGGTCGCTTTTATTTAGCAACTTAAACACGAGCTGCTTGGCAGCAGCAACATCCTCTTCGCTGAAGTTCGTGGAACAAATCTGAATGGCAGAAACCTCGTCCATTACATCCAGCTTCTGTTGTAGGAACGCCAGCAGTTCATTCGCCACGAGTTTGTCACTCATGGCGACAAAAAATTCGAGCGTCGGCTTACGCCGCGCTAAACAATAAATTAATATGATACGTAACACGACCGCCTCAGAGTGCAGCGCGCGTCGGAATGAAAAATGGGTTCTTTTAAGTATTATGTACTTACTTATTCATTTTGTTTTACTTTCCGTGTATTCTTATTCTTCATTGATGAAGATTTTATTCTTTATAATGGTCTTCAACGTGTATTGTTTGTAAATAACTTTGATGTTTTTACAGACGAATTTAATTGACGTCCCTTTAGGTAGTATCGATAAATACTTTCCATTTTTACGTAGGTTTTGTTTTTCAATATTAAAAGTACACTTTTTGTACATATAAACATGAAAATAGCTGTAATAATTTTGAAGAAAATCCATAAATTTATATTAGTAGCTTTTAAAGCTTATCTGCATAGGTCTTCTCCTTAGAAATATCTATTATTACAAAAACATGCTCAGTGCTATACGCAAAATTTTGAAAACCTAGGGAGTTGCTGTTTTTTCTGGCAAAAAGTCGTCGAATAAAACAACAGTAAAAATGTTTTTCACTGTCAACGTATACAACAAACAGTGCTAGATTTACATATCATTAGTTAGCGTTAAGTTACGAGAGCATGCCAACCACTCGTATAAATCTAAGATAGTCGGTATCGTGTAACACTGCTTTCAGATGAAATAAAAATATCTTGGGCGATAATGTATTGAATAAAATGTAATTTAAGCTGGACTAGTAATACTAAGTAATCCTATTAATAATAATATTATAAATGATAAGGTCATGAGTCAAGATGCATGTTTGTTACTGACTGGCTGTTGGTCTAGTGGTTAGTGACTCTGACTGCTAAGCCGGAGGTCGTGGGTTCGATCCCCACCCAGGACAAATCTTTGTGTGATGAGCATGATTGTTTGTTCTGTGTCTGGGTGTAATTTACCTATAATATGTATGTATTTACAAAATAAGTATATAAGTAGTATATCAGTTGTTTAGTACCCATAACACAAGCAAATATAATTGTTTACTTTGGGATTAGATGGCACTGTCGAATGTGGTAGATTATTATATTATATTAAGTATGTTACTCAATCACGCCAGACCTAAGAAATTTGGCAAATATATAGATTATAGTCTGAAACAGCACATAAGCTACTTTTTACCGACACACCACGCAGTGCCACGGGCGGAAGCTAGTATTATAGATCAGAAAGTGTTGTTACACTTCTCCTCTGAACATTAAAAAAGATACTACGTTTACTTTTATACTTATCAGATTTAAGTTTCCCATAAAATATAATAAATAACTGAAATCCCTGGAAACTTCGCTCCCATGCTCATAAATATAGGGACACCATGGGCTCCCCATCGTGAGATTCCAATATTAATCAGGCAAGTCGTTTTGTGGCAATCCCTGACCCTAATAAACAATAGAAATTTTACCATCCACGCAATATTCGTATGATGCATTTGGGAAACTTGTGATATGTATTATAAACTATAAGGAAATGGTTTCGATGAATGAGTAAGTACTACGCATATTTCTTAGATGACTGAATTAATTTTATTTCTGACTGAATGACTTTATTTGGTGTGGGTGTACTTTGTGTCCGTTATTTGCATGTTTGTAAAGCTCCCCGCGACACAGGGCTTGTTCCGTAGTGCGGGTGTTGTTTAAAAAAAAAAAACTATTATAATAATTTTTGAAATAAAATGATTATTACTTTTCGTGTTGATAATTTAATTTAGATAGAGGGGTTTTTTTTTTTTTTTTTTGCCAACCTATATACCCAATGGTCGGCAACTGTCTTATTAACTTTGTGAAAATTATATGTATGTACTTGTCATTTACTTTACCATCTGCTAACGACGAAGAAAACCATTGTGAGAAAACCCACATACCCTATAAGAAATTCTAAGGGTATTCTGATCCACCAACCCGCAAAAATGCCAGCTTGCGTGGATTATGGCCTAAACCCTCTCAGCTCTCTCTAGATAGAGGAGAGGAGACACGTGCCCAGCAGTGGGTGCTATTATTAAATGATATTATTACTGCTGCTTCGTTAGCTACCTCAATGGCAAAACGGAATTACGTGCTACGGTGCAAAAGGTGCTTAGTTCTATCCATGGCTGAGCACGAAACTTGCTGAAGTATGGAGCCTGTTAATGTGTCTTATTATGAAAATAGACTTCCCTCCTTACTTGATGAATACTGTATCAGATTTTTTGAATAAAATTACAATAAAATAAATATTATTTGAATTGCATCTTGTAATACATCTAATTATTACCCGACTGTCATTTGACATGTGAATTGTATTTAGTTTGCTTATATTATTTGACATTTGAATTGTAATCTAACTATTGACTTGATTATTTCTGTACGCATTTAATTATAATTATTTAGTGATTGTAGAAAATGAATATTTTAAAAATTAAATTTTAAGTACTTATTGTCAGAAATTAATAATGTATACCTAATTTGTACGCCCAACACGGGCTGAACATATGAATCTTTTTACATACTTACCATCTTACATTTTTGTACACTATGTTTAAACAAATAAATGCTTACTTTCTTACTTGAATGTGAATGTGATGTTCCTATGAAAAGCGTGATATGCGTAAAACATATAATAGTAGGTAGAATGTAGATAATAGACGCAAATCTTGATTAACCATTATCCTGGAGTACCTACCTAAGCACTTCTATCGTCTTGAACAAACAAGGAATTTGTTCAACTAATTGATTTGTAAGGACCTGAAACGTTTTCTAGCACCGATGTCTTCGATGACTAAGAATATCTCAGTTTAAATCGTGATAATTTGGAAACCATATAATAATAATAATAATAATAATAATGGGGCAGTCGTTACCTTCTCATAAGATTAACGCAAACTTGGAGGGCAGATTAGTGTGGCTTTTCAAACACTTGCCATATAAACAAAAAAATTTGCTGCAAGTTTAAATGAAGAGCCCACAAACCGCAGGGCAGCTAGTGGCGAGCTGAATGTGAGTGGCGACACTGCGGTCCTGAATGCCCCTGAGAGTCGGTCTAGGCCTCGTCTCCAGCAGGTCTTTGTTGACTGACTGGAGTGAATCTCCAAGAGCGACCACAGGACTCTCAACTCTGGCTTGCCTTAACCAGCTGACCAGAGAGGGGTCGCCAGAGCTATATGCTCAGGGGTGGAAGTGTCATTTTTCAATGGCATAATTACGAGGAAACCCGCTCCGGGTCTCCGCTTGGGACCCGTGATGGCGAAATCGGCGCCGCACCGCTCGACACCCCTAGCCGCACACTATGGTGTTGCCCTGAGACCCGTGGACTTCGGCCCATGTCGGTTGTGGAAGGGGCCCATCTAGTGTAAGGCGAGTCACCGTCTGCCCCAATCCTCATTTAACATCATATATTCACCGCTGGAGGAGGCAAGCAGGCGACGTTGTTCCCGTATGCCATATATCACCATTCCACCGAACACCCAAACCCATAGCCCAATTTTCTTTGACTCCATAATATCATACAATAGCTTTACACTTACCAGTGACAAATCATAGCTGTACTACAATAGTGCAGCTGTGATATTGCAACGGTAAGCGTCTCATCCCATTCTAAATTAAAATTCTTTAAGGGCCTCTGCGTGTTGGATCTGTGTCCCCGCGTAAGCCTTCCAAAAGGACCGGGTATACTTCTCACCTTAGAGAAAAGTATAGCCGTGAGAAAAGAGACATAATAATAATATTCTACCATATTCACACAGCGCCATCTTGTCCCAAAGTAAGCAATTATATTTGCTTGTGTTATGGGTACTAAACAACTGATATACTACTTAAATACATTTTTTTTTTTTGTAAATACATACATATTATAGATAAATTACACCCAGACACAGAACAAACTTTCATGCTCATCACACAAAGATTTGTCCTGGGTGGGGATCGAACCCACGACCTCCGGCTTAGCAGTCAGGGTCACTAACCACTAGACCAACAGGCCAGTCAAATATATAATATATTTTTAATAAGAATCTAAGTCATCTCTCCCTTCAATCCAAAGCTTACTTATTTATTTATATAAAACCACGGTGATGCAGAGATGATCGAAGTAGGTGCAATTTGAAAACAAATAAGTGGAGCAAAAAAAAAAAAGGAATATTCCATAAAACATTTTTTTTTCGACATCTAATAAGTCTATCAACCAATTTGAAGAGTTACCTCATCAACGTTAACATATTCCTTTCTAATGCGAATATATCAAATATTTGTACTCAAGAATTCTTGCGAATCTTCAAAACGAAGATAAGAGGTTTATGACGTAGCAATTCAATCAATCAAGCCGTGGACGTGTGACTTTGAGCACGTGACGTATAGACGGTGTCGACGAATGACGTCACTGCACTGATGCGAAATTGGTTTGTATCGAATGTATTGGTAGTCGTAAAAGTAAAGTTGACTTTTAGATGAGGTGTATGTATGCAGAAGAATGGACTATTTTTGCAAGGGCTGGTTGTCTTAAACGTCGTACAACGATATACTTGTATAAACCAACGGTGGCAAAAATACCTATCTCAAAGATGGCAACGAGTCGGGAATGCTTGAAGTAGACCTACCATAAACCACTAAATAACACACTTTTGCCTTTGTAAGATTCACACTAATTAACAATATTCATTGATTTATTAATTGCTGGTGAATACTCGTATGTATTCCAATCCAATTAACTTTTAGCAATTAATTTAGCTGTTTATGCGGATTGTGATAAAATGATTACAAATGATTTTATTTTATTATTAACATAAATCTAACAAATTGTATCGAATGTTGAAGAAGTCAAAGATGTATGTCAGAATTGCAGCAAGTGGAAGGAAATAGTCTCTGCCTACCCCTCTGTTGGGAAAGAGGCGTGATCTATATATATATATATATATGTATGTATGTAACAAATCAATACTTACTAATATCATAAAGCTGAAGAGTTTGGTTGGTTGGTTGAACGCTTGGATCTCAGAAATTAATGGTCCGATTTGAAAATTCTTTTAGTGTTGGTTAGACCATTTATAGAGGAAGGTTATAAGCTATATAACATCACGCTACGGCCAATAGTAGCTAAGCAGTGGCCAAATAAAGAACGACGGGAGTGAAGATCCGCGCGACTTCTAGTATAATATAAATAATATATTACCGGCAGCATTACACCCACACAAGTCCAATTGTTAACCTTCTTTTTATCCACGGTTACTCATATTTAGTTTTAGACATAGGTACCTTAATATAACATTATCTTTTATCATCATCAACTCATTAAGTCCCACTGCTGGGCTCGGGTCTCCTCTTCTCTAACTAGAGAGCTGAGAGGGTTTAGGCCATAATCCACGTACGCTGGCCTAGTGCGGGTTGGTAGATCAAACATACGCATAGAATTTCTTCTAGGGTATTTGGGTTTCCTCACGATGTTTTCCTTCACCGTTAGCAGCTGATGTTAAGTCACTTGACTAGTACATATAACACAAAAACAACCACAAAGTGGAATCCACATTGGTACTGCCGGTCGGGATCGAACTCTGAACGCGTGATTTGCACGCCGGCGCCGGTCCCTTATCCATTCAGCCACCATCGCTTCTATACCGTAATTGTATTGTAACGTAATAGACCAATTAATTTTGCACAATACAATATATCTATCTTGGGCATCGTCAATCGTCAAGTTTCTAAAGGTAATTAAGTCAACTTGAGGCTCGCCACCGATTAATTCTCGTCCATTATTAATGCTTTTAAAAACTTCACCAGGTAACTTAGGTTAGTACCGTTAATATATTTATGAGATTCTCTCAGTACCTATTTATGTTTATTAGTTAACGATTTTTTTTTTTTACATTATATTCATTAAGCTTCTAAAAAAAGTTTATTAAAAAGGTCGTAAAGATATTTGTCATTTAATTAAAACTGATAAAACTCGGTCATATTTAGAAAAAAATATCGGCATGTTGGCCTAGTGGTTAGTGACCCTGACTGCTAAGCAAAAAGCAAACAAATTTTTGTGTGATGAGCATGATTGTTTGTTCTGTGTCTGGGTGTAATTTATCTATAATTTAAGTATGTATTTACAAAAAGTAATGTAGGTACTTAAGTAGTATAATATATTATCCGTTATTTAGTACCCATATGATAACATAAACAAATATAATTGCTTAATTTGGGACTAGATTGCGCTGTGAATGTAATAAAATATTATTATTATTAATACACGTTCACGTAATTGTAAAACCGTGTATTATAATTTTTTTTTAAATATAGCGCCTATTAATTAAAATAAATAATAAAAATTGAAAACTACGAAAACAACAACAACGTCGCAATTTAGTGTCATAACACTAATTTGCGACGTTGCGGTTCATACGTGTAAACGCTCTTAACAAAGAATTGAAAAGCAATAAGTTCCCACTGAAAAATCTCTAGAATTAATTTAAATTCAAATGAATGAAGTAAATACTCTCGTATGTATGAATCACATTAGAAAACTCGACAACATTTGCAATGCAAAATTTTCGAGTGTCCCAAACCTCTGTTTATTGAGAACTTGGGCCATTTTTCACGGAATTATTTAACCGGGATATTCTACGAGTACTCAGTTTAGAACTTGGTACGAGTTAGCTCGTAAATCTTTGTTGCCTATTTAGTTCGGCTCATCTTCTTGTATTTGCATTGCTACTGTGAATTATGGAATGCAATTTTCGGTTTTTATTGGTCGTAACTTTGATATTGATGGTCCTTGCCCATATAGGTTTTTTACTAGTATTGCTGTTTAAATGTGCATAGTTTTCATGTAGAATATAAAACTCCCTGTATTTCAAGATTACCATATCAGTCGTAGAACGTCTTAGTAGTCTAAATTCATAATAATAAAATTGGACATAGGACTCCCAAAGAGCTATCTAATGCTTGGATTAGATCATTTAATGTTCACTTTGTCCGTGTTAAGAATACACTATAGATAGATTAAGAATACACTATGTCACTACCCTACCTCAACCATATGCAGACAAGAGCACTGCGAGAAAAGGAAAATTCGAAACAAACCCTATATCAACCTGTCTGGCCAGCGTGGTATAGTGGGCTATTTTTTGGAGGCGACCCTTGCCCAGCAGTGGGACGTCTGTGGGTTGAAATGATGATGATGATATCCACTTTGTGGCTAGGTATTTTGTTCAACACTGCACCTGCCAGTGTCGTGTGGTTCTGTGCCTTTTCATCTTTCTCAAAGTCTTATAAGACGACAAGAGTAATCACCACATAATCACAATACTCTAGAGCAAGAGAAGGAAAACTTGAAACAAAACCATGTACTACTAACTAGTCGGCTTGGTAACGGTGGGTTAAATAATATATTTCCTTGTGAGTTGAGAACCACTTTCAGTGGTTAGACGTAAGAGTTTCTTCTTATTAATGATAATGAGGAAGAACCACATGACCATGCCATTGTGAAGTCAGTAAATTAACAAGTAATGGATGAATTTGATCTTCTGTACAACCATATGTAGCTTAGAAGACCACTGCATGCAGAATACGAAGGACACGGCTACAAATTCCATTGCAGGATCTAAACCATGACAATCTCAAATCAGTGTTCAAAATACTGATACTTTTTAGGGTTCCGTAGTCAACTAGGAACCCTTATAGTTTCGCCATGTCTGTCTGTCTGTCTGTCTGTCTGTCTGTCCGTCTGTCCGTCCTCGCTTAATCTCTGTGACCATTAGCACTAGAAAGCTGAAATTTGGGACCAATATGTGTATCAATCACGCCGACAAAGTGCTAAAATAAAAATTGGAAAAAAATGTTTTATTAGGGTAGCCCCCCTATATGTAAAGTGGGAAGTGTTTTTTTTTTTAATTTTAACCCTAATGTGTGATATATTGTTGGAAAGGTATTTAAAAATGAATAGGGGTTTACTAAAATCATTTTTTGATAATGTCAATAATTTCGGAAATAATCGCTCCAAAAGTAAAAAACAAAGCGTCCCCCCCCCTCTAACTTTTGAACCATAAGTTTAGAAAATACGAAAAAAATCTGAAAAGTAGAACTTTATAAGGACTTTCTAGGAAAATTATTTTGAACTTGGATGGAAACAACAGATGGAAACTGCAGTTAACCAATATAATTTGGTCCCTGAATCGTATGAGCGCCTATACAATCCAGAGGTCAAGTTTCATTTGCCCGTATTTTTTTTTTAACTTCGTTTACATAATATTTTATTATCCTGAACGTATCTTTTTTCAAACAAAAAAATAATTATTAAAATAGGTTCTCGCAATTCAAAATTACCATCGAAAACTTCTGGCACGTCTAACGGACGGGAAACTACGGAACCCTACACTGAGCGTGGCCCGACACGCTCTTGGCCGGTTTTTACAAATGCGAACATTCCCTATGTGTTATGCCTGTCTCCCATAATTCAGGGTAATTGAATCCATCGATTATACTCTTTTGGCTGTTAAACAAAGTGTCGTCATTATTTTCGTCGCTATTGAAATAAAACAGCGTACTTATATTGCGTAATATCAGACATTATAATAATTTAAGATAATTCTTTACACGACAGTCTTATTGCTAGATAAACCTGTAAATTATAAAACAGGTCAAATCAAAGGAAAAAGCTTTTATATAAACAAAAAATATGGGTCGATGTACACAAAAGACAAAAAATTGCGATGTCATGTAATCAGAGAGTGCTTGGACTATAATATTGTCCAAAACGAAATCCCTGTGAGCTAAATTTCTTTTATAAATGTACGTTTATCTATCAAAAGTGTACTAAGTGCATATTAATTTACTGACATAGTGCTTTTAATTTCTTAAATACTTACGTGTTCGTTACACAAATTATCTGCAACGCTAATTCAGCAAAACATATTCGTGCCCAAACCAAATTTCATCCTAATACAAAAACATACTGAACTTAACCATTTTGCTGTTAAATGTATAATAATGTATGTGTCCAATCTCTTGGGACCTGCGGCTTATTTCGAAATGAAGAAAAATCTAATTCAAACTTCCAAATTTATAATTTGAAGTAGCATCGTATGGTGTATCCTTAAATCCTTGTAAGATAAATAAAAGATTTTCAATCGTAAATGTAGAATGTTTAGAAAAATAAAAGACACGAAATGAGATTACAAAAGTTAAAATGTAATGAATAAATAACTCTACGGTCTGTAATTCACTGTAGGAATGCCCAAAGGGGCAGACAATAGTGTATGTACCTTTTTGTTCTGTTTATTACAGTAAACTATTTATTCACTATTTGCTTTAAAAAATGCTGGTAATCAAATAAAGACTAAGCAAAAAATAATAACTTAGCTCATTTAGGTTGCAAAGTAAAATAATGAACGTCTAAAATTACATTGACGAGGCTACCGCTGTATTCGCAAAAAGTATGATAAAGTGTTTGTTAAGAGAATATTGTCCATAAATTGCTCAAGAATATAATTTTGTTAAATTTTATTATGTTAATAAGAAATAACTTTTTATTTTGTTGATCATACTATTTTTCTGATTATAATGACAAAGATTTTTGATGATTGTGTATGTCTGTGTGTGTTTAAATGGATCGCTAGATGGTTTGAGTTTCGATTTATAATTAAATTTGATTGATGGCATTTCAGTCAGGTTCTAGAGTAAAGGGCATGACAATAACTGTTGGGTTTGCTAGTACATAAAAAACCTACTATCGTTAAGTATGTATTTATGAAAACCAGCTATAATAGTGAAAATATCTAGCAATCTAGTCAAACTATTATGAGAAATAAGTAAGTCAAATATTTGCCTAGTAATCGTAATATTTCTGTTAAATGTATAAAACACATTAGAATTACACAATACCAAGTAAAACCTTGCAACAAACAAGTAAAACTTAAACGGAACTAACGATACAGTTATCACCAGCAAAGTTATAATGCCGCTTATGTTGGTATAAGCATTAAACTGCAATATTGCAGCGACGTTAAGTTGGTAGCCCGACAATCATGTGCACCATTTAACAATATGTTGCTTAGTTGGTCTTTACGATGACGGTACACTTAACAAAGTGTAGATACTAAATTAAGTGTTACATCATAAGAAATTGAGGCGATACTGATGTTATATACGATTAGGTATAGAACAGGTCAGTGATCTTAGATTATTATTACCTCAGTGTTTCTGCCCTAGTTGGTTATGGTGGAATCTATAATAGAGAAAGAGAAAGAAAAAGAGAAGTGTTTGTTTGCTTGGTTGGTTGATGGCTAGGATCTTAAGAACTACTGGTCCGATTTGAAAATTTTTTTTTAGCCCATTTATTCAGAAAGGTTAAATGCTATATAACATCACTCTACGGCCAGTAGGAGCTGAGAAGTGGCCAAATAAAGAACGACGGGAACGAATCCCTGCGCGACTTCTAGAAATAATTTGAGAAGTTTTTTGGTCATTAAAAAGACACCACAATAATGTAATTAGTCCTTAATGTAACTTGTCGTATAAGACTTATTAAAGTAGTCCAGCATGTAACTGAACAAAATTTAAAAAATATATAGAAGAAGAATATCAGACAAAGAATACAATTCGTCATTCTTCTCTTATGACAAATCTGTTTTCAGTAGTGAAATTTATTTTAGTTTATAATAAAAACTACCAATTCTGAAGTCAAACAATACAATAAAGTATTGTCGATAGAATTAAGAATATGCCAATGTCGAAATACAAACATATTGTAGAAATGTTATTGTTTATAATGTGGCAAGCTTGAGACTATTTGTGAGGTAGTTCTAACCCTCGTTTACCAGTCGAGTTGCAACAGATGTTTTGGATTTACGAGTACAATTCTAATGATACGGTCTAGGGCAATAAGTCAAAGCTCAACCGAGTGTGCGATATTAAGTTACGATGTATGGGAATCTTGTTTTCAGTCGTAACTCGTAGCTATTTAGATATCTAGTCGTAATTGAATCAGTAGTCTAGCCAGCTCTATTAATTTTGCAGTATTGGGTAGAATACAATATGATTGCTAATTGTTTTCTATGTATTAAATTCTGTTATTGATATTGTAGGTAGGGAGTTTCTTTAACTTAACTTTTAAACTTTTATCTTTTGCATAGGTAATATAATGAATTTGGCATCTTCATTTTTGCACCAATCAGTAATTATAAATTGATATTTTAGAATTAGAGAGCTACTACAATTGCAATGTAAAACATTCATCTAATAATATTGAAAGCTTTTGTTTTTGAATTAGGGGTGCCATTTAATTTTGATTCTTAACGAAATTGCATTATTAGACTTTGAAAATTTAACTTCGTTAGTACTATTGTGAGATTCCCATAAAGTATTGCAACATCCGGGTTTGTTCGATTTTGGTCAATTTTATCTCAGTCAGGCGATTCTTTTCCTCTCTACGTGAGTTGGAGACAATCCAAACGGATACCACTAAATCCATCACAAGAATACCTATGCCACGGTAAAATCTTTAGACCAAAGTGAAAATACTAGTTATTAGAGTTCATTTTAACGTATATCAAATGATTAAGTTTTGAATAAAGTTAGATTTCAAGCTAACGAAGAATGTTCAATGAAATGTTTGTTAATGCATGCTTGCAGTCTTTCTATACAATTTCTGAAAACTTTGGAACTATTTGCTATTTCTTCTTCTATTTAAGAGTTTAACTCCCGTCGGTGAAGTAATCGCCACTATTCTCTAATGTGATTTGACTCGACTTCGCTTTTCTCTTTAATTTGCTGTATAAAACTCCTTTTCGGTCCTCCACTTTTTCTTTTTAAACTTTTACCTAACTTTATAACCAAAGTCAATGAATTTCTGTAACGCACCTAGGGCCAGTGCCCAGCACATTCCTTTAGGAATCACTATAATTTTCTTCCGTTTTCCCTTCATTCAGTGCTCTTATTAGCTATTATGGACAATTCTCGCACAATGGGGTTTAATGAGGGCTTACTATTATCTTACTTTGTTTCCAAATTGAATCAGAACCTTGTAGGTTGAACTGAATGGGAAAATGTATCAAATCTTTTTAGAACCAAATTGCCTCGACAAGTTGTCTACTAGGTTGATGTATATTCTGAACTAACTAGCACGTTTCCAACCGCGCGTAATTCGGTCCCTGTGTCAGAAAAAATTTTTCCTTTTTGTTTTTTTTTTGCTGATAAGCTTTTTTTTTAAAATTTGTAAGCGTGTTTCTGAGGTATCACATGATCCAAGGGCTGGCCTCTACCTGGGGCAACGCATTAGCCTTGCTATCCAACGCGGTAATGTGGCTAGCCTTTTGGCTACTTTTCCTCAGGAATCTGATCTTAATCAGATATTCTATTTATAGGAATTTCCTGTAAATAGAGTATTTGCTTCTTTTTTCTTTTAATAGGTTAGCTGTGTATGTTTTTAAGTTATGTGTAAATCTTTTATTGAATAAATGTTACATTCAGAAATAAACCTATATCATAAAAAAAAGTGTGTGCTTAATTTTTCGGCAGTTTTGACTGTACAATGATACGACTGTAAAATAGTCCACCACTGTTGTGGCTCATATAATAACAAACTAGAACTTTTAAACGATAGAAATTACTATACATATACAAACATCATTTGAGAAGGGTTCTTTTATTTCATTAATTTATTTTTTATTGTATTCGTTATTTTTGCTGTGTGGTATTTCTCAAGCCTTTTGGTTAAATTGTTTTTTCAAAAAACTTTTGGACACAACACGGGAAAAGTCTATGAAATGTGTATGAAAATTTCAATAAGTACCCAGTACCCGTGCGAAGCCGGGCGCGTCTCTAGTATTGAATATTTTAATTATTTTACTTTTACGCATCATACATATTTATAAATGCAGCAATCAATATGTCCATAAAATAAAGCAGAAGTCAAAAAGTTATAGGTAATTAAGATGAAAATATTCTGTATTTATATTTTGATATTGAAAATAAAATATGTTTCATTTTGAGTAGTAAAAGTCTTCACAGTTCAACAAATGTATTTTTCGAGTGATGTAATTATCGAAAAAGTGAGTTTTATGAATAAAATATGGTGAACTAGTTGCCGGCTCCGCCCACGTTGAATTCGATTCCCATGACCTGACTTTTTTCAAAAACATCCAACAATCATTACCATGATATTTCAACTAATTTAAACAAAACCTTGCCAAGTTTTATATTTAAACCTTCCTTATAAATGACACTATCTATTGGTGAAAATGAAAATCCGTTTAGCAGTTTTTGATTTTATTGCGAACAGATTGACTGACAGACGAAAAGTCCGTTCCTTATTTTAATTCCTTTTTTAATAAAATAGCATGGAGTACTTTGAGATCATCCTAATATTTTCATGGAGTAGAATGAAACCTAATTTTAAATATTTAATTATTCATGGAGTAGTTTGAGAATTATTTTTGGAGTACTTTAGGAATAACCCACGCCATGGAGGACTATGTCTTATAATATTATATTATGTAATTACGAATATAAAAGCGCAATTGATGTATAGATGCATATTGATGTAAGTCTATTAGAAAACAACATGTATATCATTAGAGAGTGTTAATCACTCCTATGAAAAAGTGATAGTTTTTATCTGATCCTTCTTCCGTAAAAAGAATTACCAGTGAAAAAGATTAGCTAGTTTTTGAAATTAGGACGTTCAAATAAAGTTTTTAGCTTGAGAAGTATCGCCTGCCTAATATAATATAAATTTATTTGATATTTAACTGCCAGATGCCTCAGTAGTGCTCGTAGGTGGTATACGACTGCTGTACAGAGGTCCTGAATTCGAATCTCGAAAATTATTATCGTTTTTTTTTTTAAAAGAAATATGTCGAGTTAAGTAGTCAATAGGCTCACATAATTGTCTTCGGGTGGATGTAATACTAGCTACCGATACTACCTACCCATTGGTGAATAAAGCTTGAAGCCATGTTGATCATGTCTCGTTAAAATATTAGCATAAAAGCATAATTGTAGATGATACTATTAAATATTCGTGTTTACTAACAATCAAATTTGCAAAACATAGGCTACTGTATGACAATGTCGAATAATTAATTACTCATATTTCAGCACTAATAAACGGTAATATACAAAATACGTGTAATATTAATCTCTTGGTGAGCATAGAGATGAATTAAATGATGCACTGTGTATGCTAAAGTCAGAATTTTCGTTGAAACTGGATTTTGCCGGTACTAATCCTAAGATGAAATAATAATAACAAAAAAACAATTCAGGCATGAATTTACATTATTACGCATATCCATGGATGATATACAAACCAGCGAGCGTTGACTTGTGCTGAGCACTATCAACAAGAGATAACACATAATTATAAAGACCTTGTAGATATCATTAGTTCATTATTATTATGTTAACTTAATGTAAAAGTTGTTGCAGTAAAAAGTTTTTTTTTAATTAAAATTAAAAATATATTTTTAAATTAAATCATGATTATCATCAGCAACTCATTAAGTCCCACTGCTAGGGTATGTGGGTTTCCTCAAGTTATTTTCCTTCACCGTTAGCAGATGGTAAGTCACTTGGCTAGTACATGTAAGGCCCTTCGTCCACAAGGATACGCAAGTCGCCGATACTAATATTGGATACTTTAGTCGCGAGACTCTTGTCGC
This sequence comes from Laspeyria flexula, assembly GCA_905147015.1. Classification (NCBI taxonomy): domain Eukaryota; kingdom Metazoa; phylum Arthropoda; class Insecta; order Lepidoptera; family Erebidae; genus Laspeyria; species Laspeyria flexula. The sequence continues at coordinate 11,303,367 of LR989960.1, read as the reverse complement.
GTACGATCCGTACACAAGGAGACGTGAGTCGCCTGACACCCACGCAAGGAGACTCGAGTCGCCTGATCCACACATGGGGCGACGCGACGCAAGTCGTACGATCTGCACGTATGCGCGAGTCGTCTGTTTGGCCAGTATAGGGTATAGTATAGGTGTTGCGGCTACACGGCTCACAGACGTTTAAAAAATGTCGGACACAAGTGACGACGAAACAGTAATTTTAGCTTATTATTACCGAAAGCGAAAAAATCTTCATACTCTTAATAGAAGATACTGGGTGCACCCCTATATAGAAAAAAATATTAATTGCAGACTGTTTGTTGCTGCAAAGGAATTGCAACAAACAGATGCAAAGTTTTTATCGCTTTACAGAATGTCGAAGGAGAGTTATAAATTATTCTTCCATGTCAATATAATTGGAGTTCAACGGTAGCTTTTAAAAACGTTTTCTGATACTAGAAAAATAAAACTTGCTACTCGCACCGACATTGTCACTAAAACGTAGTGGACATTTCTCTGTGATTGTCGCCTCGCGTTCTAATAAGCCCTATTATGGCATGAGGTAAGATGAAACATATCTTAATTAGAATATTCACATAGTCAAAAAAACAAAAAACGGACGGACGGATGGATGGACGGACATAACGCAACTATAAGAATTCTGTTTGCCATTTTGGCTACGGACCCCTAAAAATGCTAATTAATATTAAGTGCCAGTGAGTGATACTTATGTGATAATAACTGTACTTTTGATTTCAATTACTGTACTTTTCGAAACATTTTTGAATTTTTTTGTTCATAAAACCATGATCACCAGATTAAATACGTTTTTATTTTAAAATAAAGGAATACTTAATTAAAATGTTCTACGAAGATTGCATTAAAATCTGACAACTACTTAAATTTTTGGTGGTGCCAATCATTATACAGTCTACCCCTGTCTATTAAAAATAAAACACGAAATTAAACTATTCAAATAGGTTTGTATCAGGATCAGAAGGAAGGATCAGGAAATAAATAGTAATAAGGTCTTTTTTTGAAGTTTTCAAGGACGCCGATTACGAAAATGTTATTTATTTTGACTAATTCAACAAAACAAATTCAACCCTTAAAGAGGTGAAAGAGGGCACAATAAGTTTGTAAGGAGAAATTGTATTGAGTGTCTTTTTACTTCGGAACTTTATACCTACATGTGATCAAAAACACAAATACGTGTTCCTTGCTTTTTTTTTAAATTCTATCCCAAAGGGGTTGCAATTGTGATAGACGTTTGAAAACGACGTACCTACTTAATCGTTATTTTTTAGGTTTTTATGGACGGATAATACGCAATTAGAACTTCAGTTATGAAGTGAGTTAGCTTTTTGGTGTTTGAAAAACTTACGATTACTGATGAAATAGGTGTGAAAATTATTAGAAATTGATATGGATGTCATTTTCAAGGTTTTCAGGGACGCCGATTACGAAAATATTATCTATATTGACGTAAAATGAAATTCAACTTCTGTAGTGGGGTGTTGTGGAATTCATGAATTGTACTTAAAACAAAGATCTATATAATATCGAAATCTACGCGGACGAAGTCGCGGGCAAAAGCTAGTTTTAAGTATATAAAAGAAAGTTAAAATTGGTCCAGACCAATTTTAAAAATTCTTCTTATGCTCGTAAAATGCTACAATAACACTGAGTATTAACGTAGAGTATATTTTACTGTTAAGAGGGTTCATACAGAAATACATGAAATCACGAGATTTCCACGTTCGCTACAGAATATGTCTTTATATGTAGCTAAGTAATAAGTAAATAAAAATTGTATTAAGAAAAACAGACTATTTATTATTAGTATTTTAGTTAGAACAGTTCTTTCGCTCAGCGTTTTAAGAAATTTTTTAATGGATAAAGTAGTGTATGAAATTGCCCATAATTTAGTCTTAAAACATTCGTGTGATGCGAGGTATAAAAACTAACACTCGTTATTTAAGAACCCTGATTAAGCAGTAGTTTCATATTTATCAACTATTATCAACTTATAGTCTGACAACGCTCTGTTCCTACAATAATAGCGTTAGTTCCTAGTGTGTAACTGTGTACTTCCTACTTTTAAATTGCACGACATGTCTTGTCGGACTATACGTACGAAATAGGCGCTGTACGAAATATCATTTTCCTCAATGACGATATGAATTGTGTCCGTTCGCATAGATCGGGTCGAAGAGCAAAGCAAATTTCTATAGTACTTGTTCAAAATTTTTAATTGCATATCAGTTTTATTTTTAATACTATACAAAATTGGCTCTGCTGTGAACGGACATTTACCTACGTTTTAATGCTGGGGACTGTGTTCCAGTCATTATTAGCTTTTGAAAAAAGGAAGTCTATCGGATTACCAAGAAAAATTACCAACCTGTTATATTGAATGCCTTTCCTACTGACATCCAAGCCTTTTCTGTAAATTCTTTTTTAGAATATTCTTTCATTTTATAATTATAAAGGCAAGGGTATTTTTCTACCTCAAAAACAAATTTTATATTAATTAATTGCTCTGTCATCTTCGAAATCGCGGACAGATAGATTTTCGCGCTCTTTGCGCTCCCTATTAAAATACCAACTAAATAAATAAAACTATTAAAAAAAAAATCAAGCAAGAAGAGCACTATAGAGTATTTAATACCTAAGTGTTTTTATGTTAACCACTGACCTCTATTATAATACGCGCATTATAATGGAGGCATTGAGCATGCGGCGCACGCCATATACAGATATATTTTTCTCTTCATAAACAAAATGTAATATTCAATAATAAATTGCTCCGCCATCTTTAAAGTCGCGGCAACATTAGTATCGGCGATCTTTGCAGGCAGGTAGCGCGCGACTTGCGTCGCCGACTATGAATTTCTATTACAGGGATCGCGAAGATACTAAAGTCGTGAGGTATCGGCGACTTGAGTATTCTTGTGTACGAGTGACACTAGCGACGCGCGACTTTTTTTTTTTTACATACTGTAGAAAAAAAATGAACTATAGAGTAAAACCAGGATAGACGCCACACTTTTTGTAATGGTGTATTTAAAATACGAGTTTATCAGAAATAATTTATTCTTCTTTTATTTATTTAACCTAACTATAACGTTTGGCAGAAATTTACTTCTTTGCAAAACAATTTATTATACGACTGCCCAAAGAAGGAGTGTTATTTGACTATAAATAAATGCCCCGCTATGAATTGATAATGCTAAGTACGATAGATGCCCTATCAACTAAAATAAATAAAATTTGAATTTTAAAATATTTAATTTGTAATCCTGCGAAGACAATTAGTGAAAATAATTATTAAGAACTTTAATTAATTAAACTTAAGCATTTGTATTACAAAAATGTTAGTCGATGAGGTTTATCGTGGCGATTATATCTATTACAACATAAAGAAATTTAGAACTTTAAGGTCATGGTGATCTCATTAGAAATTGTTACTTTCATGTTTTTAATATCATAGTCGATTTCAAAGTTTTATATGATATAAATATAATAACAAAATTATATGTAATTCATTTCTGACAGAGCCTAGAAAAAACTATGCCCAACTACCCCGGACTTACCCTATTCAATAATAAATTGCTCCGCCATCTTTAAAATCGCGGCGACATTAGTATCGGAGACATTGGCCGGCAGGTAGCGCGCGACTTACGTCGTACGACGAAAGTCGCGACGCGACCTGTGTACGGAAGTATACGAGTTTGTATTGCCGAAGTCGCGAAGAGACTAAAGTCGTAAGGTATCGGCGACTTGAGTATCCTTGTGGACGAAGGGCCTTAATTCCACAAAGTGGTATCCACATTGGTACTGCTGGTCGAGAATTCGGGATCGAACTCGGACCGCGTGATTTGCACGCCGGTCCCTTATCCATTCAGCCACCATCGCCACCAATTAAAATAAAATAAAAATTAAATAATAAAAAACTAATATATAATTATTAAATCCGAATTTTATCAGCTCAGTTAGAATTATTGTTTTCGAACTCCGAGCTAATAGTGAGAATTTCATGATACAAAATCTGAATAACATTTCTGAACGGCCCGGGAATCGAACCCGTAGCAGTCGTATTCGTATACATTTCTCACTGAGCCACCAAGGCAGTTATGAGTTATTACCCTTGTATGACCGTCATGTTATGCATGACGGTCATACAAGGGTAATAATATGAGTATTAATGAGGGAAAACTGAAAGTAGTTTTCCCCCATACTCCTCATTCCCAAAACTAATTCCATGTATATCTAAAACTGTACAGTTTTACTCCATACACTCTAGGCTATGCATGACAGCGATATGTGTGTTCTTGCTTGACCTAGGTTATAACCAAGTTTATAAATTTACATGGTACGATGGACTCAACAGTTATGACCTTATAAACATCTCATAATATTTCAATCATATTTTCATAAAATTTCATCATTTATCAAGTGTACTAATTACTCAATTTTATTCAAATTACAATTATCAACTGTTTCATTTGCTTTTTAATAAAAAAACGGTTTTTATATTAACAAAAAATGGAGTACTTAAATGGTATTAAATTGCTTTCTTCTTTGTCTGTCTTATAATATGACGTCACTTTCTACTTCTTTAAAGGTACAGCAGATATATATTAGGTACATCTACATTTCATTAGTTAAATTAGGTTTCATGTAATAGAAGCGAAGAGCTTACAATCACTAAATGGCGCAATACTCTGATATTGCGTACTCTAAACAGTTCGGAATTTGTTCCACACTATAATAGAGCAATACCAGAGTAAGACTAGATGAAAAAGCAATTATGTATGCATGTACTAGCATGTCTATCTTTACGCTTTTGAAGCGGTTTCTCAAATGGCACCTACGCGAATAGCACCTAATATATTCCTCGAATAGCACCTATCAATAGCTTTACTAGGGTATTCGTAAAAAATGCACCTAGCAAAACTATTGATAGGTGCTATTCGACTGGGTGCTGTTCGAGGAATTCATCATTATGAATACATTGTTAAACTAAACAATGTGCGATAAAAATTAATAGACAAGTACTAAGTTTAATTCAAAAGCAGAACATATTAGTTGCTAGTCATCGCCTAAAGTTGTAAAAGTCGGTATAATCATTCATCACATTTATGCACGATTCATTAAACCTTATAAATTATTCGTTATTCTGTACCACGCAGTGTCGACGCCTCAAGTACTGTCTATTCCCTATAGAGATAAGAGTGTTAGCGCTACTCTCATACTATGCAATATTCAACAATTTTCCAGCAAGCCGGTGCAAAGCTAAAAGGATAAAGTATGACCGGTGTAGGCGAAAGGTCAATTTTGCTGCAAATGTAAAAAGAATAAAAATATTTACTATACATGATAGAATTTACAACATTTTGTATATGTACTGCACCTTGCAGTACAAAATGTATTAAATATCTCATACGGCATTTTATCCTAGACTTTTTTGCAATACTTTTAACCTTACTAACATTTTATGAGATACTAAAACTTGCAGTATAAAACAAATTCTCAGAGGGCATAGTAGTTAAATCTTGGCTTTAAGACGATTCAAGGTTTAGGTCTCACCAGAGATGCGTGTAAATAAATAATTTACACCTCTGAGACCTAAGTGTAAAACGCCTTAGCATTTATTATTCATGCATTGACACGATTTATGTTACTTTTGTAACGTAACTCCTGTCAATACGCTTTTACGACTTCGTGAAAACGTCTTCAAAAGTAATTGAGTGACTTACCGATGAATCTGCTTGCACTCTTCGCTATAGTTTCGGTGATTTGACAACAGAAGGATATGGAGATCAAGCTTAAAAACACCCCTTGATAACTTTTCTTGATCATTTCTTCGCACTTTTTTCGCCCGGGAAACTAAACTGAGAACTCTTGCATTTTTATTAATTAAAATATTTTTTTAACTGAACTTCACTTTTCACATGTTATTTTAGTTTTCGCGGGTGATTTATTGTTTGGTGTAAATGCGAGTGGGAAAGCGCTTTAGGAGAACAGTGTCGATTACTGCTTCGGTAAAGGTCGAGAGCTCTCGACACGTGAGCACCGACTGAGCAAGGTCCCTCTAACTAGAACGGGAGAAATGGACCACTGCGCAGTACCGGCTTAGCGTTCAGCTGTGTATTTTTTATTTTAAACACGGTTGATGCAGGAATTTCGTTAGGTTCACACCGGCTTTATATGCATAAAATGCTTTGAGTGGTTGGAAATTAAAAAGTTTGTTAACTCAATATTTACAATTTCGTTGAGTGGCTTTTTTATATTGAAATGTTTCTGTAGAATATTTTGATTGAAATATCAATTCAGGAATCACTTAAATAGTTTTAACGGTATTCTTTTATGAGTGATAGGTAGGATAAGTGTGCTATTTTGGTATTTTAGCACAAATAACTATAATATAATAATAATAATATTCTACCACATTCACACAGCGCCATCTAGTCCCAAAGTAAGCAATTATATTTGCTTGTGTTATGTTATACTAAATCTGCTTTGACGTATATCCCAGTAGCCAAATTGATATAAATTGATAACGAAGTCTTGTTTCAGTATATATAGGCGAGACCTAAACTCTATAAACGGATTACAGCGGTCTAACTTTGACACTGTTAAGATATTTGTGTTATTAGTATCCTAGGTACACATAACATAGTTTCATTAAAAACTATCAGCGTCTAGTTTCACTGATTTTATTAATATAATTATAATATAAATTTGCCGCTTCATCTGTCAAAAGTTAAAAATGGAATTTTTCATGGGGCTTACTCTAAATTTCGACATTCAATTAGTCGGTTTTGATGTCGCTAACAAATGTTTGAAAGTGACAGCGAACATATCTAAATTTCTTTACATTTGACAGCGACATCAAAACCAATCAATCGAATGTCAAAATTCAGAGTAAGCACCCAGAATTCTTTAGCGTAATTTCTTAAAATTTTCACATCATAAGTTCTCGGAATTTAATAAATATTATAAAAATAATTAGAGTCAACGTATTGACATAGATATATTATATATATCTATGTCAATACGTTGACTCTAATTATTCTAATATATTGATATAGGCAAACGGCGCTGCGCGGTAAACATCTAATTAAAGCAGCTCTGTGTTTTCGTGACATTTTTAATTATAAATAGTGGTCAAAAGTCTCAATTAGTTCATATTTTCATAGTTTTAGTGTCAATACTCATCCTCGAATGTTATTTCAAATTTCTGTCGACAAATAGTGTAAAAAACTTCCAATATAAAAGTGCTAGAACAACAGTGCTAACAAATAAACTAACGAATGCATAAAAACAATACAAAACAAATAATAGCAGATATACAGTGTAAATTACTAATCTAGTTCAGTGGTGTGTCACTAAAACCTAAATATTAAACGAACATTTTCTTAAAACAGTGTATTTTTTCAAAAAGCTTCATCACTTATCTAAAAACAGTTATTTTTTTCAAAACGACGCCACTCCGTAATTTAAAATTTAACGTTTACCTTATTATTATACTATAAAACAAATCACATTTATAGTATACACTAATTTGAGCAGTCCATTTATAAGGCGATTTGGTCTCGAGGTTAAGATCGTCGAGTCGGGGACAAGTGGTAGAGGTATCAAATCCCGCACAAGCTTTCGCTTTTTGTGGAAGTTTCAAGAAATTCAAAAAATTTATAACAAATTATAAATTAAAGTTCCTCTAACACAATAAAATGAATATCTTTGAGAATATTACGTTTAGAAAGGCTCGTACATGCTCAGTAGCTGAAGAAGAAAGTGCGGATGATTCAAAGATAGATGGCAGCAGTAGTAGCTTTACAAGCTTACCAGCTGAAGATTCTACAATATTGATGCGAGAACTCAAACAACAAATAGATGAGCTGACTTCAAAACTAAATGCAGCTCATGAAGAGATTAATAATTTATTTTCAGAAAACAGTGATCTAAGGAAAACAGTACATGAATTGACCACTCTCGGTAATAAAGGCTCACCAACGACAACGTCTACACCATCAAGTAGTTCTTCACAACCGACTGCAACGGACACCAGTGAGACTATAATGTTGATGCAAGCGAATCTCGCCGAGTTAGAGCAACAGTTAGAGGAAGCAAAAACCGAAATAGATAGTCTCAACGAACAAATCTGTGCTCTACAACAGTCACTACAAACAAAAGGTACTACTAGCATTGCATTTCCTCCAGTCGTTGTAGATACTAATACAGCGAGTCCTATCAACCAACTTAAACACATACGGAATAAACTATGTATCCTAAGTAACATTGGCTCCTATGGTACACAAAAAATAGTCGAAGATACTTTTGGCTATCATTTTAATTATTGTCGCCACATCTTAACAAATTGCAATGTAAAACAACTTCTAATTAATATTGAAAATAAGTTACAAGATTTCACTATGAATGACTATTGCATTATTATTCTGGGAGGTAGTGACTTTAAAGGTACACGAGACTACATAGGACTCGTAAAGTATATTAGAGATTCTTTACAGCGTATAAACTACACTAATATTATAATTTGTACTCCAACGTATGTCTGTGGAGCCCCCATATATAATTATAAAGTAGAACTTTTTAATAATTTACTATATCAAGATCTAATTAACTTTAAGTATGCATATTTCTTTGATACAAATTGTTATCTCTCTTTTGATATGTTCTCTTATAACACTGGTATAATTAATAATAACGGAATTAAAAATATATACAAAAAAATTATGGATAATATAAAAATAGACATAAGTATTTATCCTCAGTTCAATACCATATCAAATAAAAATAATAATACAATAGTGTGTAACGAAACGTCTCAGTTTTTTCTCAATTAATTGTAGAACGAAGGCATCTATTTCCAAAAAAACTAAAAAGTTTAGAAATAATTGTAATAAGAAAAAAATTATGTTATACTATCAGAACGTGAGAGGCCTTCGATCTAAAACAGCCTTATTTTCTAGGAATGTAATGTCGATATCCTGCGATTTGATTGCTCTCACTGAAACATTCCTAAATAGTTCTATAAATGATGCAGAATTATTCCCACCTAACTATACTGTGGTACGAAAAGATCGAACCGGAGATGTAGGATGGGGTGGCGTCCTATTGGCAGTAAGAGACTGTTACACAGTTAAAGTTATTACGGACATAGATGGTCTTACTCCCGACAAAGAACTACTATTCGTTATTGTAACTTGGAAAGAGGTTAAATTATTGGTTAGTGTTGTATACCTGCCACCAAGCTATAATGCTAAACAATATCTCGATGTAATAACTTGTATTGAAAACGCTATCAATTCATATTCAGAATACCAGTTCTTAATATTGGGAGATTTTAATCTGAAATCATGTAATAATTCAACTAAAATACAGTTTGATATGTTCCTAGACTTCTGTAAGCTACGTCAGTGTAATAATATATGTAATGAATATGGTTGCATCTTAGATTTGATACTTACGACCGTTGAACCTGGACACGTTAATGTAATGTCGGGTAGCGAGCCTCTGGTACCTCCAGATGCGTATCATCCTCCCCTAGAGATATTTCTTACTTTACCTAGAGGTGCATTACCGAATAAACCACCTGCTTCAAAGGTAAGTAATATGTTTAGTAACCCTAACCGCGAGTGGAATTTTCGTAAAGCAAACTTTCACGGTTTATACTCAGATATTGCAGATATAGACTGGACTGGGTTACTACAACAACAGGACATAAATAGGGCTGTTGATATTCTCTATGATAAGTTAAATGAAGCTATAAACAACCGCGTACCCCTTAAAAAAGTATCATTTAATCAGAAATATATGTATCCAACATGGTATACAGGAGAAATAATACATTATATACAATTAAAATATTATAACTTAAAAATGTTTAAAATGCGCGGACTTCAATTTAATCAAGAACTTTTTAAATATTACAGAACTAAAGTTAAAGAGCTTATAAGCAACGCTTTCCAAAATTATTTATGTACAGTAGGTAATAGAATAACCCGCGATCCTTCAACGTTCTGGCAATATGTAAGGGACAAACAGAAAAACAGACACCAAAGCAAAGTCTTTGAATATAAAGACAGAGCAATTGAAGGACAGGAAGCTGTCGATACATTTGCTGGTTATTTTGGTTCTGTTTTTCATAATAATATTCCAACGTTAGATCCTAAAATTAGTGATTGTATTACAGGTAAAGGCCCCTTCATATCTCAAATAAGTGTTGCGTATATCGATCCTAAGCAAATAAGACACGCTGTGCAACACCTAAAGACTTCGGCTGCTGTCGGACCCGATAATATACCAGCTTTCTTATTAAAGGATTGTCTATCTTCTCTTGAGCAACCTCTCCTATACCTATATAATCTTTCCCTGCAGTGCTGTATCTATCCTAATACATGGAAGGTCTCAAGAGTGACGCCGGTACCTAAATCTGGATCATCTACTGACATCACAAACTTCAGACCGATCGCTGTACTTTCAGTATTCGGAAAAATATTTGAGGCAATACTAAATAATCGCATTTATTCCCAAGTCAGTGGACTTCTAGATAACTCCCAACATGGTTTTAGACCCGCTCGCTCCACCTTAACCAATCATATCACGTTTACTGACTACGTGAAAACTAGAATGACAACTGGCTGCCAAATTGATGCTGCATACTTTGATTTTACCAAAGCCTTTGATCTTGTCGATAATGATGTGCTCCTGACGAAACTTTCGTCCGTAGGATTTGATTCCCATCTTCTCCGATTCATTGCAGATTATCTTAGAGATCGTAAACAGTACGTAAAGATAGGAAATTATAAATCACGGGACTATTATACACGATCTGGAGTGAGTCAAGGTAGTACTCTAGGGCCGACTTTGTTTCTCATCATGATAAATGATTTGCCCACCGTTCTTTCTAATGCACAATGTCTTATGTTCGCCGATGACCTAAAGCTATTTACTACCGTGAGGAACGTTACAGACTGCCAGGAATTGCAGCGCGATATTGATGCGGTCGTTGAATGGAGCACATTAAATAAATTATCATTCAATGTATCAAAATGCAAAACCATAACCTTTACCCGGTCACGTTCTCCTATCACAGCGACGTACCAGTTAGCAGGAGAGTCTCTTGAGCGGGTAAACACTATACGGGATCTCGGACTAACCTTGGACTCCAAACTAAACTTTCACGATCATATCATTGCCACGTGTAAAGCTGCAAATAAATCCTTGGGATTCGTAATCAGAACATCTTTTCAATTTAGTAATGTCCTTATAGTAAAGCTACTCTATAACGCGTATGTACGTAGTAAATTAGAATATAACGCCATCGTTTGGAGTCCAAAAGAGCAAATGTACACCCTTATGGTTGAGCGAGTACAACGCAAGTTTGCCCGTTATCTGTACAAACGCTTATTTGGGTACTATCCATTTCTTTATCCTTCCTTGTTTGTATCTGGAGCAGTCGGGTTGGATACTTTAGAACTTAGACGCAACTGTACGCACATCATGCATTACTACCTACTGCTTAACAACAAAGTGGATAACCCAACTGTAAGGGAATGCATTTATTTTTACGTGCCGAATCAATATATGCGTGCCATTGGGCGGCGGCAACACCAACTGTTTACTTGTCCGTTGTCATGGCCCTTGTCTCAGGTCGCTAGTTGCCCCACAGGAAAGGCTGTCCATTTATTAAATATTATATTAAATTCTAATCTAGATGCAGACGTATTTTTTGATAGCGTAAGGGTAATGGCCAGGAAAGTGATACTGTGCCTAAATTTGTTATAATTAGTTATGTTTTGAATTTATTGTTTTAATTGTTTTATTTTATTTTATGTATTTTCTGAATTTAATGAATGTTGCTAGTAATAATTTAAATATTATAATTGTTAATTAAGTTAGTATAGCATATAAGCGATTTGGAGTATTCTGTAAGCTTATATTGCTCTATGAATAAATAAATAAATAAATAAATAGAATAAGTATATAATACTTTGCGTACTAAAATGCAAGAGAACATCATAATTTTGTTTGGCATGTAAATCCTTTAGCAAACTTTTATACCTGTAGATACCCGTCAAAGCAATTTCAAAAAAAACAAAGCAGATGCTCCGACAAAAATCCTTACTTATGAATTTGAGGAACTTTGGGGAAATTATGGGAGGCCCAATTGAAATTTATTATTAATGTTAGGTCTTCGTACAATACAATGTAAGGTTTTGTTCGTAGAATCGATTGAGTGCGGTACTCTTGTTGATGTATTGTGGCTGAAGATTTCGATTTAAAACTCTGTCATAGGATTTATTTTACAGTGTGTGAACAAAAATAATGGAGTGCCGGATCTATAAAATAGTGTTATTGAATTTGGCTCTAGTTTGTTTTAAAGCTTTTAGTTTTTAGTTTCGTGAGGCTATTAGTTTTTATTTGTCAATATGTGGCATTATAATGCAATGTTTATATTTTTAAGGATTGATAAATAAATCTATGTTAGTACAGCGCTTGTAGGTACTGCTTGCGAGTTCCGGGTTAAATTTTTGGGCCGAGAAAAAGATTTTACAGAGTAATTTGAATATTTCGAGTTTTTATTGCACGACATTCTTTGCTTTGCTTAACTGTAACATAGATCTTATATATAAATTTATGTCATTGCATTAAATAACTTTTCCGCGCTAAAATTACCATTATTTATAGTTAGTTTTCCAGAGTCATTATAAAAATACATAAAATACGTAAAAAAATATTATTCTGATAACGATCTGTTAATTACTTAAAACAGTGCGCAAAGCTTGTTGTGAAAAGAACTACAGCAAAATTGTTTCTAGCCTGGGGCAAAAGCCATTTAAAGTTCAGTGTATGTTTTCAGAATACGTTTGTAGCTTCAATGAGGTATTAATACTTTATATGCTATATATTTTATATATTATAAATACTCAAAGAATGTTTTCCCACAGACAATGACAGCGATGCGGAGGAATTTTGGATGCTGTATTTTAATTTATAATTTTCCTTTTTTTCCCCCTTTTTTTTGGTACACTTAGGTAGTTTTTATTTTTAAATATTATTGGTTAAATTTAGTTTAAAATATTGTATATAATTATTTAGTAAGTTATTATGTTAATTAATTGTACAATCAGCAAATAAACAATACAACGAATGTATCATTGTAAATTAAGAGTTCTTAGATAAGTACATTCCTTTTCAGTTAAAAATATACTATAATCTTTTAGTTGAAGCTTCTGTTTTATTTCACTCACGAGCGTATACATCTCAAATTTACTCAATATGCATACCTATTTATTTTTATTTTGATGTTCCTAAAAATGTATTTGGTTATAATTTTTATTACGATTTTTGTATGTCATGACTTCGAGTGATTACATTTATTTTGATAATTAATAGGTTTATATTTATTTATAAAACTTTATTGCACAATATTTGAGTACAAAAGGCGGGCTTACTGCTAAAAGCATTCTCTACCATCCAACCTTATAATTGGTTGATTTTTGGCAGAATTCTAAGATTGCAACGATTCTATTTTCATTTTAATAACAAAATCAATTAGTTGGAAGGAATCTCAAAAACCTTTCACTCTCAGCTTCAGATTTGATCAACAATAACGTATCTATTCCATCCAATTTCACTATAATCTTACAAGACAATAAGATGTAAATTTATATGCAGTTTTGTCAAAACATTCATTTGAAATAGCAACAATGCGTTTACTCACGTAGCAGATATCTTAGTAAAATATATTCAAGTTGCTTTTAGCTTAATTAATAAGTGTCATTATGCGACTTGTGCACCAGATTAAATATACAAGTGAACTTACTTCTTTAATTAACGACCGACTAAGGATTTCTTATGAAAGCTTAGTATAAAGAGTGAAGCTGGGGCAAAAGCGTCTATGTTGTTATGGTATATTTACTCTTTTCTTTTCTGTACTAAACGCATGATAGATCAGCCCCCTGATTCTGACTCGTCGGATTGTTCCATGATCGTAAACTTTTTCTATTTTTACGGCTTAAGTTATTTAATGTTATAAAATTGTTTACCGTATAGAAAATTAAAAACTGATTAATATAAGATATTTTCCTACAACCACCTATTTCTTTAACATTATGTTTGTTAACTTTAATTAAACTGACATTTCCGGCCAAAAATATTCCGACAGCTCAGAATCAGGAGGCAGGCACATCTATTTTCGTATACTGTCACCTTTTGGAAAACAAGAATACCTCTTTGCCCAAGAGACTAAGTTTTCAGTATTGATAGTACAATGCTTCCCTAAGGAGCTCATAAGATTCCTTTTTATAAACATAGAAGAGTGACATAGACTGATCTCTTATGAAAGTTAACCTATGACTACGACTAAGACGTTTAAGATTATACAGTCGAAGATTTTCTTACTGTATCTAGCTAGCTACATATGCATTTGTCTATTAGCATACGGGTGTACATTTTTAACAGTTCCAAAAGTTATGATCTCATATCCACACAAACGCTTCGACTTTTGTTAGTCATTAGAATTTGGAATCAAAGAGTTTTAAAGTTTAATTTGATGATATTTTTTAAATTCATTATCGAACAATACCTAATATTAGACAGAGTTAATAATACATAATGGTAAAGACTACAATAATAGGCGTAAGTACTTAGTCTTTAAGTTACATAATTATGAAATTGCTTTCAAAAAACACACTGTCATGAAATATATACTTTTGTATAAAACTAAACGACTCCATCGAACATTCGAAAGCACTACAAAAGGATGTTCGAGCACAATATCGAGTTATCGTTTGTCGCATTCCTATTCCACGAGCGAACCTGCAAACCAACCCAAGCTAATTCTAAAACGTTGCAGGGTTACGTAAAGGCAGCCAATCTAGCTTCAGGCTACAGTCGAGGACAAATATTTTACTGCCATACCTGAGTGCATAATTATGATGTGAAAATGTAAGTACGAGATAGTTATTAGAGCTTTATGTATTTTATTGCAAATTCTTTTTTAAAATATAATTAAATAGGTCGCGCATTTCCCTCAGAAGGGTTAAGCAAAGCCGAAGTGCATCACATGTACACTTCCGTTGCGTCACCTTAGTTACCAAGCCACTTTAAATTTTATAATTTTAGTAGAAAATATTAATTATGCTAAGTTAAACTGTGTTAAATAAAAAGGCCCGGCCTACACCAACGCAAAAACAACACGAAAAGAAGAAAGAATGAAAACGATCAATAGAATTTAAATATTTACAATCAACCTATTTTAATATCCATGCCGTTCAAGTCCATTGGTAGTCAACAAATGTATTTTCTGCTTTTCTCGTCTCAATTTTGGAATAGACCAGGTGAGAAACAAGCTTCTTCATTTAGAGGATAACTCTTAGGTAGCACTGTGAATTAAGTATGCGCGGGGCGTAGAGTGCCGTATGCTTAGCTTACACACTCGGAAGAGTACTAACAGTTTGTATGTCTCCTCTCTGCAGAAAGTATTATTATGTCTCTCTTCTCACGGCTATACTTGTGTCTAAGGTAAGAAGTATACCCGGTCATTTTGGAAGGCTTACGCGGGGACACAGGTCCAACACGCAGAGGCCCTTATAGAATTTTAATTTAGAATGGGATGAGACACTTACCGCCGCCAAAGTATTATTATTATTTGGCTAGAAGCAAGACCTAGTTGGAACTTCCAGACTCCAGAGAAGCTGGTACGTAATGAATTACCATAAAATAATTATTTTTATTATATCCGTGTAGTGACGGATTAAAAATACATAAGGTCGCTACCCCATCACCTTATACAGACAAGAGCACTGCGAGAAAAGGAAAATTCGAAATAAACCCTATACCAATCTGTCTGACCAGCATGGTATAATTGGCTAAATTCCCTCTACATTCTTTGGAGGAGACCCGTGCCCAGCAGTGGGATTTTTATTGGTTGAAATGATGAACTGTCCCGGTGGCGCAGCGGGAAGTGTATACGACTGCTGCGCAAGAGGCCTGGGTTCGAATCCCGGGCCGGATGAAATTGGTATTGGGCTTTTCTATCATGAAATTCCATTATTAAGATTTTCCCCGGAGTTTGGTAAACAAATGTTCACGGTTGATGACAATAGGTTCGCCCCCTATTTTATGGGACCAAACATAGCTGGCGAAATGTGGGTGTGAAACACCTCTGCTTCGGGGAAAAAGGCGTGATGCTATGTTTTATATGAAATGATGATTATTATTCTATGAGGGCTCATGAAAAGTGTTATTATGACCCAAAAATTTAAGCTTAATTGTTATGTAATTTTTTATACCACTATGGTGGCAAACAGACGTACGGCCAGCCTGATAGTAAGCAGCTACCGTAGCCTATGGGCGCCTGCAACAGTAGTGTCAGCAACTTGGTTTATCGTAAGGAATACATACATAACGATACTCTTCGTATATATCTTCATAAGCGATGGTGACCGGCGTGCAAATCACAAGTTCCGAGATACCCTAGAAGAAATTCTATGAGTATGTCTGATCCACCAACCCGCACTAGGCCAGCGTGAGTGGATTATGGCCTAAACCCTCTCAGCTCTCTAGATAGGAGAGCCGAGCCCAGCAGTGGGACTTAATGGGTTGCTGATGAATACTCTTCTACGAGTAAACTTTATAGTCAAATAACCGCAATACCGTATAACATTTAAAAGAAAAATTCAAACCACTTTTCCGACAACGACGTGAAGTTGGCGAGTTTTTTCTCTCAGGTATGTACTCAGTGATAGGTTGGCGTAATAAAAGAAGTTTAAAGTTTTATTACTTGGAAGGATTTTTATTTAAAGATGTCGCTATAAAGAGTTTTACAATTAGTATGCATTTTATTGATCACCACAAACGTTTTTAACGAGCGTGACTTTTATCATTAATTCGATTGTGATGGAACTTTGATGCGTTAAAAAATTGAATTTATTTTACAGTTAGTAGGTATATAGAACAGTCTTGATGGCACAGCGGGAGCGTGTTGCGCAAGAAGTTCCGGGTTCTATTCCCGGATCGGACAAAAATGATATTGAGTTATCGGTCAGAGACCACTCATGATCGCAGATGATTTTAGGTATTCCATAGTTTCGTCAGTCAGTAGACCTAAGGTCAGTTAACTGGCTGACTTATTTATTTTTTTTATTTTATTTAATATAACAGGTCATAGGATAGATGCATAGACGAATGAATGGGCAAAGTGTTAGTGAAGTCCCAGAAGTATACACATTGACCTTCCAACGGGCAAACCAGTTGTACTTATTTGAGATTTTTTGATGCTTATAAAAAGAAGAAATTAAATAAAGATGTTCGGTGATCATTTTCATGTCAATCTCATGTTTAAATAATAATTATAAGGCAAAACTTTTGAATAAATAATTTAAATTATAAATTTTTTTACTACTTTTGTATCAGGCATCGGTAGCAATCTTCAGTTTATGGTAACCCCTAGTGCTCAACTTCCTCCCAGTATAATACAAGGTTACTAGAGTAGGCACTACTAATATTTTTACTATCATTAATTTGTTCACCAATTAGGTCAGTAACATACATTTTTCTTTTAAAATTAGAACTAACGCTCTTACTTGGACGTTCGCCATGTTTTGATTTATTTTACAACCAACGAAATTTCATGTAATTTCAGTTCATAACTTGTGACGTCACTCATGAGGCACATAATGCGGTTTTTAACTTAAGTAAGTGTCCATTATACCCTCAATAATGACGTGTTTGTCGTCGTTTGACTTACTTGAATCTTTCTACTCTTTGTCAATAAAAACTTTTACTTTTTACTATTATATTTGGTGACAGTTTATCGACTGGACTAATATAACATGAGTGGCACACGCAGAGAGAGCTTATACGACTACTGCTAAATAGGTCTTCAGTTCTATCGTGAATAAAAAAAAGTGATAGTGTCCGAACGGATAAGTGACCGGCATGCAAATCATGTGGTCCAAAACCAATTTCGTTAGTGCTAATGTGGATTTCTTTTTATGGAATTTAATGTGATTTACCATCTGCTAACGGTGTAGGAAAAATTTTGTGGGTATACACACACACTAGAGAAGAAATTCTATGGGTAATTCTGATCCACCAACCCGCATAAGGCCAGCGTGTGTGGATTAAGGCCTAGACTTTTTCAGCTCTTTGAATTTTTAATCTACACACGCTGGCTTAGCGCGGGTTGGTTCAGATGTTACTAGTAAAAATAAATTGCAGTTAAAAACTGATTGTGTGTGCAACGCAACTCCTATTAAACAATTACCCTTGCGTATTTGTTTCCAAAAACTAAAGATACCTAAAAAAAGCAAACACACCTTATTCTAAGCCCCAAGTATTTTATCCTCTTACTCTAAGTGCTGTCCCCAAAAATTTACATAATAAGAAATAACTTCGGGTACGTTCATTCTCAGAATGAAACGTCAAAATTCTGTTAAATATATGTAAATATTTTATTTCGTAAACAGCGTTATTTGTTTAGGGTCTGTTTGTAGTTTGTTAACCAACTATTGCTTAGCACAAAGTCGGAGCCTATTCAGATGGCTGTAAATAACCACTGTACTTACATGTAAGTATACTTTCGTTATTTTAGATATATTATGTAAAACGTGATAACTAGAAATGAACTTTAGTTTACTGTTGAGAAAACATTTTCTATAATATGTATATATTTACAAAAAAAAATATTTAAGTAGTATATCAGTTAGTACCCATAACACAAGCAAATATAATTGCTTACTGTGGGACTAGATGGCGCTGTGTGAATGTGGTAGAATATTATTATTTATATTATTAACAATCTTAAAAATGAATATCTGAAAATGTGCTATTCCAGTAAATTTCATTCACATCCGTTCTGCCGTTCTGGCGTGATTGAATAACAAACATTCATTCATTCATCCATCCATCCATTCGAACTTCCACATTTTTATTATCAATAAATAAAGATTATTTTTATTAACATCTAGCTGTGTCCATGACTTCGTTAGCGTGAACAATGATTTCATTGTTTTTTCACGGAACCCGGATAGTTTTAAGTAGCCTTAGTTACTCCTTGTGACATTCAGGCAGGCATTTCTAAGCTTACCTCAAACAAACAGACAGACAGACGGACAGACATATATACTTTCACAAGTATGCCTACTTTCTCGTCTGTTTGTAATATTAAAATCTATGATTTTAATATTAAAAATAGACAGTTCAATTTTATTTATTTGTGTTTGTTTGCACTTCATGAACTGCTGGCCTTTTATTTACGTTTCATTGATTTTAAAGCCAAATTCGGAACTGTTACAAGGTCCCTGCAGTGTCAGTTAAATTGGTACGATAGCACTTTTTATCAACTCTGTTTTATCTTCCCAAGCAACTTATAATTCTTAATTGTCAGTATTTTATTATTAATGCCTTTGTTTATTGCCGATTAGCAGAATTAAAAAAATAGATTCTTGGCTAATTCCATCGTTGGTATCTAATGTTAACCAAACCCTAAAATAAAGTTTTAATAACATTTATTTGTGCCTTAAATTAATTTGATAATAACATTTTTTTATTGTCACCGTGGCGAAGCTATAAAGTGGTCGAAGCACCACTAACATCTCTATGGCGAGTGGCGTGGCCGCGTGGGTTCGATTCCCAAATGAGACAAAATATACATAATTTAAGAATATAAAACTAAACATTATTGTTCTATCATGACGTTTTCGACATGACGACGACAAAAATGCGGAATAGAGTAAAAGATAAGATAATATGAAAAAGTGAGAGATATTTAAATGAATTGAATGAAGTAATGACAACATACGATCAACGTAAATACCTACAGGTTGTTTAAAACTGTGAACAACTGTGACATAAAGAAAGTACATTTGCGTCTAAACTATTGCAAATTTCTGTTTAATTATTTTGGTATAGCCTTCTAACATCACATGCTACACGTGGTTTCATTTAATGTCGTACCGTCGGCGTCGTATACACCCTGCATAAATTTCTTTTTTTCGTTTTTCATTAGGCCGATATTACGAAACATTGATATTTTTTATAAAAAAAAACTAGAAGTATCAAAGTCGGAGTTGAACGGAATGACTAGATCGGATGTAAACTATCGATTTCACAATGGAACAAAAATCGTGTTCCTGCGACACTGTGCTACGGTCTAATGAAAGGTTGATTGTTTGATATTTGACTGGAAATTGAGGAATGACTAGATAGTGCTACTTTTATCAGTACAAGCAAGCCAAGGCATGGACACACGCTAGTGGTATAACATAATGAAGACAAAGACGCGGTATCAGATTTTTATTACTTAATATATTTGGGGGCAGTATCCAACGAAGACGAGACCATATTTTTCACGAACTCACTTAACGTATTTTTGAACCCTCATTATTCCACCGTGAATAATGTTCAAGAGCTCAAATTTCTGTATAAGATGTGGTCTGCAGACTAACGAAGTGGATCAAATTAAATTTTTAAATCTTACTACCAAATATCTTTATTATAAATATATATTATAATCAATACTTTTATTATAAAGCTAAGGAGTTTTTTTGTTTGGTTGTACGCGCTATTTTCAAGAACTGCTAGTTCGAATAGTAGGAGCTAGGTAGTAGGCTAAACAAAGATTCATGGAAGCAAAACCCCAGTAATGTATTATTTGCGTGTACTTGTGTGATTGTGTCACTGAATTCTTCCAAAAGTGATAAAACTATTTTAAAGAAGGTGTGGTAAATTAATAGCTGTCTAGTTAGAGGAGAGGAGATCCGAGCCCAGCAGTGGGACTAAATAAGTTGCTGATGTCATCATCAACGAACCTTCATAAGGTAAGTAAAGGCACATAACAATACACTTTGACATTAGATAGTGTTAGCACAAAAACTGTCCTCCAGTTTCTTTATAAAGTTTGCTATTGATTATCAAACAAAAAAAAATATAAGTGAAAGTCTAGCTACAAGTAATAAAAAGCCTGAAAATACTATAAATTATTTCCCCAGTGGGTTAACTTTAGAACAGTGTTAGATCTTACAATGACAATTGATTTAGAGAAACAAAAGAAAGCTAAGAGAAACGACAATTTAAATCTTCGAAACCTAACTGAATATTTAAACGTCTAACGACGATGTCATATTACGCAAAATGAAGTTATCCAAGACATTGATTGTAAGAGCACGGAACATTGTATTGTTTGCAGAACTAAGCCATTTAATTAAGATTTGTTACGTAAAGCAAAGCTACGTTATTAGATATGAGAGGATTAATATAACCATGAATCATGTCCAACATGCAAGAACTACTTACACAAACAATCCATCTTATGAATATTAAATGCACTTACAATCAGACATTGACGCGACGAGAGTATTCCATCAATCTCCATGTATAATTACGTATTGGTTGGTCAAAGTATTCTATACGATTCACCTGCGGTCTATCCATTGCTGCTTTTAAATTACGAATGCTTCAAAGTGACAAATGGAATACAGAATTGGAAACGAACAGTTGGAAAGTTTACGAATGCATTTTTACGGATACAAAGGCTAGCTTTGAAATGGAATTCTAGTAATAAATCAACAAGAGAACGTTGAGTATAATATTCATTCAATCAGCGCAGTCGAATTCTCAATAGCTGAGTAGATATTTGTCTGAGAGATGACTAAGTGACGATATAACAAATTGCTTTTGCCTGAAGTGATGGTGATCATAGATTATATTTTTAATCAATAACGGGGTGGGAAATGCCGCCATAGGGTGATATATTAAAGCCTCTTAATCGCTTTAAATGTGTTGATATTTTTATTATGAAGATACGCTCTTTAGCTGCGGAACCCTACTTTGAGCATGGTCCGACATGTTTTTTTAAAACTGTGTGTGGGGGACGCAGCTAGTGTTCTATAAATATTTATTTTCTGATGACGATTCGATTCAATAGATCTAGTTTACCTTTCGACATTTAACTGTTGCACTGGCTACACAAAGCTGCCACAACGTGGAGGCTCGATAAAGTGATTTCAATTATTTAACTTGTCTGCGGCAGTTTGACCTAGATATAGGTATGATGCGCTGATAGATAGGTATACCTGACGAAGCGGAATTAACCGCTATACGGTGCGAACGATTTTATTGAATAAATAGTTGCTATCGATCCGAACCCTGACTATAACTGATTCATGTTCATTTCTACCTTCAAAGCGATGAGGAAAGAATAACCTTACGTCACTATGACGTCAGCAAGTAATGGTAAAATTCGATCTTCGGGGCAATTACCTCCGTAGGATCCGACTGCGTACGAATAAGCAGAGTTATGAGTTAAAAACCATCGTATGACAAAAAATATTTATTGTTATTTAACATGCTTAATAATATGAAGATAATGAAATAATTGCATGTCAATATTTTTAATATTTTTCTGTCTGATGGTAAGCGGTTACCGTAGCCTTTTCACGCCTGCAACATCAGGGGTATCACGTTGCCGACCCTAAAGAAACATACTCGCTCTTTTGTTTAAGAACCCCATACGACAGTATTACGTACCCTTGGGAAAACAGAAATTTATTAAACAACTTGAGTTTGCTCTGAAACCGCGCAGTGTAAGACCATTTAGATTCCAAGGTGTGGGGATGAACTCCCTGCCGATGGCTTGCGGTATGATGATAGAATGTGTCCGTGGGCATCATCTCAAACCGTTCTTCAAAGTACATCCCATTATAAAAGCGGTAGAACACAAAAAAAAATGAAGGATATATAGAACAGAATGTGACACATTAAGAAATGCACTTTTATTAGCAAGAAGAACGTATTGGCCCGAACTTTCCATGTGTAGCTCTGTAGATATTATGCACGTTTGTGATCAGAGACCTTGACTATTCTGAAACACTAACATTATCACCTTACATGTCATATTATTATATTATCTCATCATTTTATGTGCTAGTCTAAGGGAAGTAGCGAGGTGGCTGCAACACAAGTGCTTCGGCAACTTAATAGAGCTGTCTCAATTTGATGGTTGAGATAAATAAAGATTATTATTATTATTATTTCCTTTATTTGATTAGATTCTCACAATATCTTACAATTTTTAAATATAATTATATAAAAAAAAAAACATTTAAAAATGTGGTGGCCCGCCGACATCGGGAACAGAGTCCAAGGTGCCGACGGTTAGGGCTCCAGAGAAAGGAACCTCCTCACAATACATGCCGTGTCGAGGAGCAATGCCTTTTGTATCAGGCCTTTTATCCAGCTACCTAGCTCGAGCCTCTTAAGATGTTGGTCGAGGCTCTTTATTACTAGGCCATTAACTGTCACAACTATCTGTACAATGACTGCTGAGTCCACATCCCACATGTCGGCAATCTCGTGAGCTAAATCAAGATATTTGACTTGTTTCTCTTTTTCAGCCTTCACGAGATTCTCATCTTGAGGGACCGTGATATCAATATTATTATTATTATTAACATTGTCACCTATTTTAGGTACGGAAAGGTCTAACCCTTTACACAAACTTACGTAAAATTTCCTCCGCCTCTCCTCTCTCTCTCTCCTCCTTTCCGCCTCATCGCTGCTCAGACAGGACCACACAACGTCAATTCACAGCCCGAACAATCTATTATACTTCCCGAAAATACGAAACATTTTTCCCGCTTCAGTAAATAAGTACACAACCCCATTTATTTTTGTTATGACCTTCACATAGTTGACTATACCACTGTCACTTATCGCCCATACATTATTATTATTTGCAAGCCATTGCCAGTGCCAACCCTAGTTCACACGAACAGTATTATTCATATTATTAAACATTTATATTCAATGGCTGTAAATAAACAGTACAAACAGGCTTGCTCCTACTTTGAAGTTAAAGTTATATACTTTTAAACAAACTAGGCATGTGCTCATAAACAAAGTCTGTATGTATGCATATGAGGAGTTTGCCTCTCTAGTATTTGCACTGTTAGGGCTGCCACTGTATTTTTTTTTTTATAAATAGTTTGAATTCTAGAAATTTATAAATTCACCATTCACAAGTGGGAGCAAAATTCTAGTCTAGTAATCGAATACACTCATTCCATTCTCATTCCAGTACCACTAAAATTATTTCATTCAGTTACTGCCTTTTGTCGTCATCATCGGTGCCTGGTTTGTGCCCCTAAACGGGTTATGATTTATGAAACATTAAGTTTGTATACCATATTACATTATAAACTCTATATATAGTTATACACATTTAAAATATGCGGTTCAAGACTCAAGAGATAATAAGCCATTTGAAGCCACAAATACTTACTTATTTATGATTCTAGATAGCGATCTCAACGAGGCCTTTAATCTTTCTGATCGTTTACAGATTATAGTCATATTTTCTCGGTATCTTAACTTTATCGATCACTAAGATAAGGGCAGTAACGAATCGCTTTGATTGATTTATAGTATCTTTTCATCTGCTTCTATGCCGTTCGTTCTTTTACATGTTATTTAATGCAAAGAAACAACATACTCGTATTCTATTTTTGTTCTGATTAATCTCATGGGTATCAAAAAGGTTTTCCAATTACATTTAACTTTACGTTTCCCATTCATAGACATACTTCTTTTTTCGGTGAATAGCAATAGATTTAGAAATTTCCTGTAATTATTTCTTCAAAATAGGTGAAAAGGCTGTTCTTATTATGATATGAATCTTTTTATAACGTTCTTTTAAAAGCCTTGTAATTAAAATTTTAATTTCTTACAACTAGTTTAAGTTATGATAAGTTGTTCTGAAATATAATTGTTAAAATTAGTTTAATTGTAATCGAAATCTATCTTATTTTCTTTATTGTCAATTTGATTGTTCATTCATTCATCATCAGGTCATTTCATGATAAGCACACAATAATATTATTATTCACAATAATATTCAGATCTTAGCTCATCCAGAGGTTTTTAATGCCTTTAATGAGTTGATAAAATTCTCATTGCTGATAAAAGCGTAAAAAAGTGAACTATTTCGTTTGAAAGTCGCTTCTTAATTTCTGAAACACTGATCATTGCACGCACTGGAGTGAAACTAGTTAATAAAATGTAGAATTAAAATTGAAATGAATAGCATAAAATTCTCAACCGTTTACAATCTTCTGTATCTTGCTACAGCATTTTTAATATTTCATTCCATTGAAATATTAAGAAGTAATTTAGCACGTCCAATTAAAATTGTACGGTGAAATTATTTACGTTATAAAAATATTACATTGAAGAGAGTTTAAGTAGCATTTTCTTTCATTTTTCAAACAATACGAAGTTTTATTTAGTTCAATGAGAATGCTGGAAGGTATAGTAACTTAGGCCAATGGATAGAAATGTATGACTCGTAAAAAAAATATTAAACTGATTTAGTGTGTATAATGTTAATTTGATTATAATATAAGTAAAGTAGGAGTTACAGATATAAATTGCTAATATGCTAGAGATATACTTACTAGACTAAGTATAGCAGACCTCTAGATACTTATTAGACTAGGTCCGTGTAGTGACGGATTAAGAATATATAATGTCACAACCTCATATCTACCCGTGAGTGTCGTAAAAAGCGACTAAGGGACAAAAAGGAATATTCGAAACAAACCGTATACCAACCCGTCTAGCCAGCGTGATATAATTGTAGGCTAAATTACCTCTGAAATATTTAGAGGAGACCCGTGCCCAGCAGTGGGACGTGTTCGTGTTCGGGTTGTGATGAAATTACCTGAAATTACCTACAGCCGAGACTTTCATCCAAGAACGAGTGGGATTTGGCTTGCAATCAAGTATTTTACTGGTAAAAATAATGCTGTTGTCAGACCTCCAAAGGATCACTACAGTGAGAATTAAGATACAACAATTGTTGCTGCAATATTCTTCACAAAATAAATAATTAAAATGCGGTTAGGACAAACGAGCATGTGGAAAAGGCAATACATGACAGCTGCAGTGTGTTCGACTCTCAATTCCATTGAATTGAGACTCATATTTATCGTGCGGTTAGCCAATCGAATTCGAAACATTCAGTTGATTCTGCCGAAAATTTAATTTGTTCTGAAAAAAAAAAGAATTCTTGGTCCAACATTTCATTATTAATTGAAGATCTCAATGTGTTCATAAAACTGCTTGCTAATAGGTGAAAACAAACAGAGAGTTATATTATCTAAATTGACTTTGGGCCATTTTGGCGGCCGAAACCAAATAAAACTTTATGATTAAGAGTTCAACTTGTTTTTATCTACGAATAACTTATTGACTAAGGTCTAATAATGTTGAAGTTGTAAGTTAGAACTCCGTCGCCATTTCAAAGTATTTCAATTTATTTGAAGATCAAGCCTTTAAAAGTTGGGGTAAACAGTTCGTGAAATTAAAGTTTGTCATGATTAATTTGGAATCTGAATCTACTGATCTAGTTGAGTCTTAATTATAGAGAGTAGTTTTAATTGATGTACAACTTATTAATTAGAACAGTATTTAGCGTTAAAAAAACTTTATCCAGCCTCTAGTTTTATTCGATTCAACGAGTTCTTATCAAGACTAGCTATCATTCACCATCATCATCATCATCATCAGCAACCCATTAAGTCCCACTGCTGGGCTCGGGTCTCCTCTCCTCTAACTAGAGAGAAGGTTTAGGCCATAATCCACTCACGCTGGCCTAGTGTGGGTTGGTGGTTCAGACATAGTCATAGAATTGCTTCTAGGGTATGTGGGTTTCCTCACGATGTTTTCCTTCACCGTTAGCAGATGGTAAGTCACTTGACTAGTACATATAAATTCCACAAAGTGGAATCCACATTGGTACTGCCGGTTGGGATCGAATTCGGACCGCGTGTTTTGCACGCCGCCAGTCCCTTATCCATTCAGCCACCATCGCATATATATATATATATATACATATTATTATATAGCTATCATTAATAACAGCTTATTTTTATCTTTTAGAATGTAATTTTTTATTCCAAATTTTAAATTGTTTGTATTTAATATACTAATTACTACATACAAATTAATTAATATCGACTGACTGTAGTGTGTAATTTAATATGGATTTCCTGTGAAAATAAATCAATTATTTATTTTTATTGAAGTAATAACAACATGTTATCTTTAGCAAGAGTTATCGTAAAGAGAAATATGAACGGGGTTGGAATAGAATAAAAGAGATCAAACAAATAGTAAATGATAGATACTTCTTAGCATCAATAACTATTGCACTTAAACTGATGAACATTTAGCATGATAACTTAAATAAATCCCGTGCAATATATCTAAGTAATGTAACTTAATTTAGTCTGAGTGATAGATAGGAGATGTTTATAAGGAAATATGGAACTCAAGATGGCATCGTTATCACAAAATGTATATACATCTGCCCGAAGGCCTATTTAGCAACAAAATCAGAATGAAAATATACTAAATCTTCTTAATACCTTCAAATTGCTGTGTTAATTTAGGAGATGTTAGCTAACGTTTAATGGTTTCATTCGATCATAGCCTATGGAAAAGATGCAAAGCATCAATTATTTCCTTAGAAGGATAAGCAGAGATATCTTTCAGAATATTAACAATATTATTATTAAATCCAACGTGAAAAGGGTCAAGCTTTTTAGAATAAGGCTTTGTACAAACCCCGATTTGGTAGGTACTTTAAATTCTTTCCGACAGAAAAATTCAATAACTTTTTACCTAACCTAGGCAGACTTACACCCTACACATGAAATTCCATGATTAGTTGTGAAAATTGACACCGTAGGAGAAGTATCACAAAACATTTCCAAGTTCCAGAGCTTACTTTGCATGACCTGTCAAATTCAGTCTTTCCTTTGTAAATATTGCAAGCGATCTTCAATAACTTTTGTGGATAGCTTTGAATATACAGACCTCAAAATATTATATTTTTGTATTCTAGTCTGCGTATAAAAATAAGTTTCAATTGGTACTTCCACAAAAAAAAGATTCAAACATTTTAACATCCCGCAATACTATTAGCATTTGTAAATTAGATTTCACGTTATTACGAAAATAATTGCTTTATAAAAATAGTCTTAAGAAAATTGTTGCTACACTATACGGATACTGTCGGAAATGAATGAATTGAATTGAATTAGATACACAGAATTGACCAGCTTTACTTTATTTCCAAGAAGGTCAGCTTACTGTGGTCAAACTATATTTAATTTGTGAATTCAATAGGAATCTTTAATCATAAACATGACGTTCTTGTACAGCATTGTTACAAGCTGAACTTTGCCCTTGTCTTTGAAAACTCCAAAACAGTTGGTCCTGTTATTTCAACAAACGTCAAAGAGTTTTCGCCAATGAATGTTGTTGTTTCATTTACATTGCCGACGCTTTTCATTCTACATTTTACGATTCGTTGCGTATGACATATAATGTTGCTAATTATAATTATGTTTACGGTGCAAAGCTTGTAGCTGAAATGGTGTGGTATGTTTATGACGTTTCATAATAATTAGGTGTAGAACTGTTATAACTAAGCACTGCACTGGACTGTTAATTAAGCTTCTTTGTTCCTGAAAGTAGCGATAGGCATATATTGGTATGTGGTACTCACTACTCTATCTATGGATATAGGAATTGTCAGACATGGCCAGAGGGCCTACTCGGAAACTTGACATGACTTAGTCTATTTCGTAAACGCTGTCAAATTTTATAAAATTTAAATCGTTCAATGATATTTTCGAATACTTGACAACAATATAGAAATCGACTAATTCGAATGTTAACATTTCGAGTAGAGCATTTGTGTTTAAAATGTGAGTAAATCACTGTACTTACACCTTTAGGAAAGAAGTGTGTCAGTCAGTCAGATGTACCTAACCCGAAAGGGTGGTAAAGCCATTAAGAACTATTCAAGAGATGATAGCGAATAAACTTCTACCCACGGTTCGGTTTGCGTGGTATATCGATAAAAAGTACTTACTGCTACAGCCCTTTAGCCCTTTTGGTGTAAATAGTAACATTCCATCCATACATATATTTATCTATCCTTTTAATTTTGCATTTATAATATTAGTAAAATTGTTCCAGATTTGTAGTCGCAACAAATCCAGATTGTGTACACGGTTTTATTCGAGAACTTTTGTCAACAGTAGGGTTGCTGTGCCGTAGTTTATGCTAACTAACCAACACAGCTACATTACGATTGTGTTAACTGTTGTTCCAACTCGAGTTATAATTACGAGCGTCAGAAGAGTTTTTGAAAAATTGTGGCTTACCGTGTGTTTATTAAAGGTTGTTTGAGTTCTTTTGTGTACCTACCTAGTTATTGTTAAGAGTGCCCGTTCTGTTTACTGACATGTTTGTTTCGATTTTTTATTATTCTTATTCGTATTCCCGTTGGCTGGTTTTTAATTTTACGTTATAGTTACTAGAGCGTCAAATTAATAAAATATGACCATTCCAAACAAGTTGAATTTTGTTTATGAGTGGTATAATATACTATTATTATGTAGTTATATAATTATGTACTTATTAAAACTATATCTTTTAAAGAGAATATTTTTTTTGAATTCAATTAAAATAACACATAAAGTCAATCATAAAAGAAAAAAACTATTATTATCGAAGAACCAGCCGGTTTTGTTAGAACTAGGAGCTGGTACTGCTAGCTAGCTAAATTTCGATTTAAAAACAAACCACAAAATGCATATGAAGTGTAGCTGTGTAGCTATTTACATTTTCTTCGAAATTATTGAAACATCTACGCAACTTTATTCGAGCAACAAAATAGTTTTTCACATATTATTGTGGACTACATTCAAGAGCCTTTTTCCATTTTGTCCTAACTTCACAAAAATACTCGTTTACACTAAGAAAATTACTTAATTTGCAGTCTTTGAAGTTGGAAAACTTGCCTTTTGTACACGTGTAAAGCAAATGTTTATGAAAAAAACACTTTGAAGTAGGTAATATTTAGCACAGCCTGTCTTGATACGAATATTGTGATTCCGTAAAAGATTCGGAACAATAAACTATTTTTAACAAAAAAATATTAAAACGACTTCAAATCAGTACTAAAAAGCGAAAAATAAACTGAATTAGATATTTAATTCCAAGCTAAAAAATACCTACCTACCTGTTTAAAGTATAATACCCTATTACTAATCTGTTTGAAGTCGGTGCCAAGCCTAAGGAGTTTGTTAAGCTACGTACTACTTAGTACGTACATCTGTTACTGCTCGCTACTTCACACCACCTCGCACTTGCGTGTGATCGTACCTAGTGGACGGCTCAAACTGAGTGATACAACCTCATTAGGCTGGCACCGACTTCAAACAGATTAGTAATAGGGTATTATACTTTAAACAGGTAGGTAGGTATTTTTTAGCTTGGAATTAAATATCTAATTCAGTTTATTTTTCGCTTTTTAGTACTGATTTGAAGTCGTTTTAATATTTTTTTGTTAAAAATAGTTTATTTTTTCATTTTTAGTGTACTTTTTATCTAGCAGATTTAATAATACTGGCTGGCAAACTAAGACGGAAAACCGAAATAAAGAATCTTCGATAGAAGGGAACGTCTATTCAAATATTCTAACAACACAACCTGATTGTAGAATAGAGGAATCTCAAAACTCTCAGCTTTTTATGACTTTCTTTTTTCCTATAAAATGCGACAGGTAACAAGTATAGGTATACAATGCAGGTTAGATACTATATCGAAAACTTAAAATATCATCTAAGAATTCCTTTGAATTAGGTATACAACTTTATCTTCCATCAAGAGCTCTCACCTCAGACACTTGAAATAACACAACTTAGGTTTATACATGGATGTGATATTTAAAGAAATCATCTTCTTACTCCTAAACATTAAGAAGTTTCCCTTCCAGTGACAGTTCACCTAAATAACCTACAAGAATACAACTATAGGTTTATAAGTACCTAGAATGTTGAAAGAATTATCCTCCAACTCCTAAAAGTTAAGGAGTTATACCTTCCAGTGACAGCTCACCTGAATAACCTACAAGAATACAACTATAGGTTTATAAGTACCTATAATGTCGAAAGAATTATCCTCCAACTCCTAAGAGTCAAGGAGTTATACCTTCCACTGACAGCTCACCTGAATAACCTACAAGAATACAACTATAGGTTTATAAGTACCTATAATATTGAAAGAATTATCCTCCAACTCCTAATAGTTAAGGAGTTATACCTTTCAGTATCAGCTCACCTAAATAACCTACAAGAATACAACTATTGGTTTATAAGAACCTATAATGTCGAAAGAATTATCCTCCAACTCCTAACAGTTAAGGAGTTATACCTTCCATCACCAGCTCATCAACATGAGATGTTGACTATCAGACGTAAATACTTGAATAACTTTAAAAAATATATGAAACACGTAACATGTGCCTATAAAATTTGAGGGTTGCCTTCGATTTCCCTGAGATTCCATCATCAGAACTTGACGTGATTAATAGGGGACCAATTCGGAAGTATACCCTTTCAAACAAAAAAAGAATTTTTTAAATCGGTTCAGGCATCTCCGAGAAATCGATGAACATACATAAAAAAAAAAAAAATACATACAGTCGAACATATAACCTCCTCCTTTTTTGAAGTCGTTTAAAAATAGGATCTGTTGGTCGTAAACGGACCGACAGTCACATGTTTCGTTTTATGTACGAAATGGTAAATAGAACAAAGTAAATTGAGGAATGTTATGTCTGTTATGTGCTTTAGTGTGGTGTAGCAATATTTTTATTCGCGGATAAATATCCGCGGGCGATGGTATACGTGCTCGTAATTTGGCTGATTCGAAGTATTATTGCAGCATTATTTTGTACGGCGAGTCTTTTGGTTTCATTACCATTGTATTACTGTTCAAAATTATGTGTTTTATTTCTCAGTTAGTACTTAGTTATTATTATTTATTGATTTTATTTTAAGTGTTTTTATTTATTCAGAATATGAGAATGTTCAAAATTTTAAATAATTAAGTTGAATATAGAACTGAATGGCCTTAACATAGGCAGTAAAATTGATTGTGAAAAACTTCAATCAAATGCTATACTTTGATAATGGCTGTAGGGATATTGGATAAAGCCCATATAGGTGTTCGTGACAGTCGTGACTTGCTGAAATCCAGGGCCACTACTAAGGCATGATGAGGCAAAATCAGACCACATTTTCGGCTAATGAGCATGACTGGTCAATTTAACTGACATGATAACTTCATGATACTCTTTGTTTTTATAATACAGATATAGAGATACAACCGTTTATGCTCCAATTTTGTGCATATCTTGACGATCAAAAAAGTCATAACTTATAGTGACCGTTGATCTGGAATCATGAAATTTAATCAAGTTGCACAAGTAAAGGAAAAATTCAGAAAACCGTACTCCTGTAGTTATATCACTGAATATTATTATACAAAACACATAAAAAATGAGTAAGTGTGTGAGTTTATTCCGGACTGACGTTACATAAATGGATGTTATGTGTGGTTATATGTGGGGATGTTTGCCGAAGCGCGCGTGGATTGTTTTTATACAAACATGCGCAAGAGGTGCACATCACTGGTGCGCAGGGTGAGGGCCAGCCCGAACAGTATCCTGAGCGCTTTCGCCGAGCGCTTTGACTGCCAATATCTGGCTCTCTGCGACATGGTTCATGTACGGGAAAATATAAAATATTTATTTTAATTTTAATTTAATTTACATTTTGTTTTAATCTTAGTTTTGTTAAATTTTATCTCTTATTTATTATTTTTATTCTAATTTTCATTTTATATTTAATTTTATATCTGTAATTATTGTGTGTGTAATTGGTCCATGTTGACATTTTTAATAAACGAATTGAATAAAAATGGTGCACCTACCTTTTTTTACGTAAATATTTATTCTAAGTTATAGCTAACCCGTTACCTACTAATTTCTCACATTTCCATAACAAAAAATAATACAATAAAAAATGTATTATATTATTTTTTGTAATAATGCGAGTCCGACTCACACTTGGGCAGTTTTTTTTTAATACAATGCTGAAACCCTCTTTAGGAAACAAGCTTTGTGTCACAGAGGACTTCACAAACATACAAACAACGGTCACAAAGTGCAATTTGTTGACCGCGATCGTTCAAATGTTTGTCACATTATTCATATTATAATTCATTCATGAAAAGAAAACCTTAAGTTATTCAAACACTCTTTTTCATACGACCATCGCGTGTTATGAAAGAGTATATTTTTCTTTATAAAGATGTTTTACAAAGTCGCTTGAAAATATATTCTCATTCTATACATAAAACGATATTCAATTTCCGGGTCGCTAAAGATCTTAACGAGGGAAAGCCGATTATAGTCTGTCCGGTAATAATCGTTTGTTAAATCTTCTTTAGCTTTTATAATGCCATACGTTGCGTATGTGTGTATTTAAACATTTAATTATAATGTTGAGATATTTGATTAGAACATTCGTATTATGATGAGATTAATTTAACTTCACATATATAAGTTAACCATTAATTCTCTCTTCGTCTTATGAATATATTAAATAGTGTTTGACAATGTATCTATTGAATTGCTATGAAGTTTTATCTGCAACCGTATTAGTATACGGTACGGTACAACCGTAACCGTAGTATAGTTACACAATATATAGTACACACATATTACAATAGTATAGTACACATACTAGCATATGTATTAGGGCGGAACACTTTAGTATGGAAAAAAAAATTTTTCTTCATTTCGAATTGTAATACCAGGGAAAAGTTGCCTTATATAATTATAAATAACACCTCTTAATTTGAAAGTTCTAGCTTGACAGCTTGAGCCCCCGCCAGACACTTGAAATTTCATTTTAAACATTTTTATAGACGTTTTGTATAGAATACCCTCTAAAAAAATAATAAGTAAATACAATATGATAAGACTGTTAAGATTAAAATAATGCTATATTTCAATTTATAGAATCATTTATTTGAAAATTAAACACAGCTTTAGAAAGTTATGAGAGTATGAAAAACGTCACTTTTTGTAGGAAAAATCTATTTTTGGCATGAACTTTCTAGATGTTAATTTGGACTTCATGAATCCCTGTCTTCTATTCTTGTTACGTCTACTTAAGAACTGCTTCTGTTACAACTTTTGCGATCTTTCCACTCCCTGAGTTTAGCAAGGTAGTCTCATAAACTCCAAAACAGCATCACTTCCAATTTCTATTAGATAGTAATTGCTCTTCGGAAATATTCATCAATATTGGGGGCTTGTATATTTTTTGTTGCCAGTGAATCAATTCTGTGTACTTTTGGTATCTAAAACATTCGCGAATGCGATTTTATACCCACTTGATGAGCCTTTAAAATGTGTCTTGCGTGGAGTTCTCTTATCTTCTTCTGTGAATCTTTTATCATCTCAACCAGAAGTTTTCTGGATGAGCTAAGTGACAGTTTCGAATAAAAACAGAGTCAACTATTGCTAATAACTCTACAGACAAATATCTAGTTCTGTTATAAGTTCCCATAAATGTTTTGAATCATCTTTGCAGGATGAATATGTTTTAATAGGAAACCAGAGAGCAGCGTATAATTTTACGACAAACATTGCTAAAATCACAAGATTTTCTTGGAAGTTTTCCGTAGATATATCTAACGAAGTGTGTGATTAGCTTTTGTCAACCAGTGAGCATGGGATAACTAACCTGGGCTTCTAATTAATAAATTAGGGAGGCAAGATCCATTTATGACAACAGTAGTAATCTCTTGTAAATATTTTTGGTCTGTACTGAGATCTGTTGATATTTATGGATATAGCTCACTTGCTAGCTTCTCAAAGTGGTCCTAGGGCAGCGCCTCGCATTTTTTTACCGTATGTTTTGCCTATTTGCAAGTGATCTAGGTCCTGCAGTCGGGCCATCAAAATAGGTAACGCCTCAAAGTTATCTCATTGGCGTGTAAGAGGTAAATTATTTATTCTAATGGTCGAGATCGTCTATTTTTCAAAAGACAAATCACGTGTCTTATTTTCCCCATATTTGTATTTGTTCCATTACAGCCTATAGCCATTAAACATTCGGGTGATACCTTTTCAGTCGTTAAAAAAATGTGGATAGCTCTCTTTATATTTTTGCACTACCAGGGGCGAAAATCACCTACCCAACAGGAACAGAGTCTGGTTCTTATATTATAATCGTAATATATTCCACTTGTAAAATTACTCTAAACCTTTATTATCCTTTTAAAACAATTTGAGTTTCGTAGTTGAGTCCGTGCCGTTTTTTCCTCACTACGTCCTGCACTTTGCATCTCTGTCACAGAACTAAAGCATATTAAAATAATACAATATTTGATTGCAATACTTAAATAACTATATTTGCACATGTTTCTGACTAAAAGAAACCTATTTTAATAAATTATGTACTATTTAGCATACCGCACAAATAGGCTCTAAATATATATTTTTTTTAGTTTTCGATGTCTCGGCGGGGGCTTTTAACGTTGTCTGATATTTTTTATATTTTTATTGGAGGTAGTCGATGGCAATTGGCAACATAATACAACTATTACAAATAAAAATTCGAAAAAAAAAAATTTCGTTCCACCCTAATATGTATAGACATATGCTAGTATTAGTATACTACCAATTCATACTAGGCCAGTGTGTGTGGATTATGTCTCTAACCCTCTCAGCTCTCTAGATAAAGTAAAGAAGACCCGGTCCCAGTAGTGGGACATTGATGGGTTGCTGCTGACGATGTTTAGTACCTATACTACAAATTTATGTGAGTACTTATAAATTTAAATGAATAGGTATAATGTGCGATTCAAATGAATATAATAATAATATATTATGAATTTGTTATGTATTATCATGATGATGATGACAAAAGGGCACAACTTATTCATATAAACGATTCCAAGCGTCTTTTAAGTATTAAGATAAAACAATTTTTCTACAATGAAACAGAAAATATCCGCACGCGGATATATTTCGAATAAATCATCTCACTATTTCGGAACATGAGAAATATATTAATCAAAAGACGGATATCCCAAATGAAGATGAATAACTAGTTACTTATTAAGTTTTCTTGTTAGCTATATTTCTGGTAGCTAGCTTTATAAGTTTTCTTATTAAAGGACTAATTTGAAAACAATTACAATTTTAGCTAAAATAGATACTAATGTGCTTGATTTTAATTTTAATTTTATTTGCGATTTTAAGTTCAGAAAATAATTTACGAACTGCCAGATACTTATAGAAATAACTTGGCACTTATAAAATAATGATTCCTATATTTACACATAACTTAAAAATATACACAACTAACCTATTAAAAAAAAAGAACCAGATACTCTATTTACAGGAAATTCCTATAAATAGAATCTCTATGATTCCTATCTTTATATTTCAAAGATTTCGAACCGAATGAGACCGTAAAAAGAAATATTTTAATTGTTCAGTCTATATCAACACTTTTGTCTTTAATTAGCAGCTTTATTTTACTTTAATTATTCTTTACACAGTATTTCCACAGTGAAATTTTCACTGAAGGAAATATTAGACAGTTTTCAGATTTATTAATACAAGAATACAGTTACTTTTTATTTATTTTATACTTTTCTTTCTTATATTTTTGTTTTAATTTTGAACTTAATTTCTGATTTGCGTTATTACAAATGTTAATTGTTACGTTCTTTCTTACATAGCTTATATTAAATTGAATTCCAAGATATCAAATTGGATGTAAATATTTAACCACCATAAGTCGTTTATTTACTGAGTGCAACAAGATTGGAAGGGTTTGTGAGGCACATAGTAATACTACTACCACGTCCTTCTTGATTTCATGACTGTGTGTTAATTTTGACTTAAAAAGGTGTTTTTACTTTTTTCAAATATATCTGGTTCAAACTTCATAGCCGAGTGCATCGTGGATTCCGCCGCGTGCGGTCGCACTCCCGCTCTTATTTTCGCTTTAGTAAATGACGGTTCTAAATGACAGAAAGGGATAGAAACTTAAAAAGAATGCCATTTCCTACGGCTAGATGTGGTTCAACTCTTATTGCACTGGACTGAAGACATCGAACTATGACGAATAAACTAAATTCATATTATGAAACAATTCTAAACGCCAGTAAATTCAACTCCAATTCGAAATTTGAACATCTAAAAGAATCCTTTTTAAATATTCAGCCTTTTTGTAGTGCCACAAATCCTTGGCCCCCATTCCGGGTGTGAGGTATGTCGGCCAGTGCAGCTCGTTTGATTATTTATTTACGCTATGTATACTTCATGCACCACAGTTACTTGCAGGGAAGTATTTCGGGGTGCATTTTGTGACGTCACACTTTGATGTTTATTTTCGGGAAGATTTTTATGGACGTTGTAACTTGTAGCTTTTGAATATGTTGTTTAGGTTTTATAGGCTGTTTTATATAGATGGAACGTGATTTGACAGAAATGCAGGACATTTTTATTACAAGCTTTCTATTAACTTGCAATGTACGTATGTAAATTTGGTAAATCATTTTTTGACCACTTGCAGGTATTTGATTGAGCTGTAATTTGGCATACACCTTTAATTCCGGTGACAATACACTATTCAAAAGTCAAAATTCTAATAATTTCAATATGGCCGCCGTTCCAAAATTGCGGACCCCCTTTTTTTCTTCGATCCACATTATATGGGTATCAAATGAAAAGGCTTGGAGAGTAGTCTATACTTCTATCTTTATTTATAAATAAAAGGAAAGATTTTACATTTTGAAAAGATCTATGTTTATAATACGGCCCTTAAATTTATTTTGTACCTTTTAGTTCACGTTGTTGTTTATTGA
The DNA here is from genome assembly GCA_905147015.1 of Laspeyria flexula. Classification (NCBI taxonomy): domain Eukaryota; kingdom Metazoa; phylum Arthropoda; class Insecta; order Lepidoptera; family Erebidae; genus Laspeyria; species Laspeyria flexula. Next base: position 11,265,516 of record LR989960.1, on the reverse strand, counting down.
AAGCTTGTCCTTAAAAAAACTTTTTTTTATAATTTTTGAGGTTTATTTATTATAGGTATTCACTTAAGTGTAATTTAATAATATAGGATAGGTATTTGAAGTACAATAGGTAACGGTATATTAAGAAGGTACTCACTCAAGGACGGTACGAGTTTCTTGATTTGCAGGATAAATTATTATAATACATATAATTGAAGGGCATCTATGATAGAAAGCAGTTTTAATTAATAAATAATATATTGTTGGTGCCTTAAGAAATGTGGCATCAGTTTTCAAATCTTGCATTCAAGCACTCCGGTGCACTGATGTAAGATGAAGAAAGATCTAATCTTAAGGCCATTCTAACCATAAAATCTAGAACTGCCAGTTAAGTATTACCACAGCATTGTCTGAGCTAACTAAAACACTGATCGAATCTCTTTGTTCATAGAAGCTTTAGCCAATGGGTGTTTGCTGGAACTGACAGGAATATTGCATAGTGTTTGCATATTCATCGTGATTTGGGACTACTACTGCCTTGTGTCTATGCAAGGATATCATTTAGTTGACCATTGCACAGATAAACTTTTTGTTCATCTAGTCATCCAGTATTATCATAATCATTTCAATAAATCTATCTTGATTGACACGTTCAAGTAATTCTTAGTTATTCAGCAATTCCTCAATTAACATAATATGTACACCTAATGTTTTACAAAACTCCAGTGAAATGGAACTCAACCTTGTTACTTTTTATTAATTAAGAAAATACGATTAGTTACAACGATATACTATATAATTACATAATATATTAAACTAAGGTTATCAACTAACTTAAACTAAAAAGAAAAATAAACAATATTTACAACCTAACACAATAAAAAAACAAATATTAAAAAGTGGTGAAATAATAAAATAATGGCATCATAAAATACATCCGCATCGCTGCCACTGTCTACAGGAAAAGTGCCCAGCAGGCTGGCAGCATTGCCACGTTGTATGGCAATGCTTATTCTTTGTACAAGAAAATATCCAGCCTGCACCTAATTGTATAAAATCTTTATTAAATACCTACTTTTAATCTTTTAATAACTTAATATTCAAAAATGTTATCCATTAGTTTTTCCAACATTATTGGTTTAATGCATGCCGTGGCAGCCTTTATTTAAGGTAGCACTTTATCATGTACTCCTGTAGCATGTGTTGTCAAGATGTATAAGTGTATGCTTTGTTTATTGTCCATAAAATAAAAAAACTCATAAACGTCCCACTGCTAGGCACGGGTCTCCTCCAAAGAATGAGGAGGGAATTTAGCTTTCTATACCACGCTGGCCTGGGTTGGTATAGCGTTTGTTTCAATTTTTCCTTTTCTCGCAGTGCTCTTGTTTGCATAAGGTTACTTCCTTAGTCGTGTTTTACGATAGCCACGGGTTAAGATGGGGTAGTGACATTATGTATTCTTAATACATCACTAAATACTCGGATATTCGCCAATGGCCAAATAAACTTACGATACGACTGACGGTAAGCGATTACCATAGCCTATCCCAACTAACGACTCTACGATGAGTCAGTGAATTATTAATATGGTAGGTTTATATAGGTTTTTAAATTATAATAGGTGACCTAGATCCGTACAATTTTATATACACATGTTTTATTGCCAATGATGGACATTTAGTGACAATGAAGTATGCGTATACATTTTTTCTATGTTTATAGATACAGTGCCATTTATGTCGAAAAATTTCAATTTCTTTAGAAATCGCTAGCTTCTGCCACAAATAAAATGTAGCTGACTATAATTTCAGGGTTTAATCTTAAGATTGTAGCTACCGGAGCTGAGCCAAATGAAAACTTATACAAAGTGAAGTTTTCAAAGCAAACAGGTTCATTAATAGGACACCTTGAGTATTACAAAACAAGCAAGGATGCTGTGAATGCTGCACGGTTGATACCTCGTAGTTCCAACTTAATTCTACTTAATTTTGCTCACAAAGTTTAAGTATTTGAAAGGCCAAAGTCTTACACTAGCTATAATTATGAAGACTAACTTAGTACGGGACTTGTTACTTATTAAAAAATATATTATAATCTCTTTAGTGTTATTAATCTAATATCGTTAATTAAAAAGAGATCTATGTGGGTCTGTGTATCAATGTGTCTGTCTGTGGCATAGTAACTCCGAAACGAATGGGTGGATATTGTTGCTATTTATTGTGATGGTTCTCAGATAAGTTTTATGGAAATCGGTACAGCTATTTCAAGGTCATCAGCTCTTGTTAGAGGTCTCTTTTCATTTTTGCTTTTTTGTAGTAAGAGATAATGTTCTGTTTGTATAGTATTTGATAAGTTTATAGGTACCTATTGAGATGTTAGATCTAGCCAAGGTCTGCTGACTCCAACGCACAAACCTATCTCTGTTCTCTGCTCCAATGGCAAAAAATCTTTCATCTGATAAATTAAACATTTTAATTTTAAAAATTAACATTTTTTTCGGATGTCAAATGCATCGTCATTTGACATCCGAAAAAAATAGATGGCGTTGTTACAAAAATATTTATGTGATACACGACAAATTGTAATAAATTATGATTGGCCATTGTCTTCGTAATTTAGTTGTTTCTGAAATTTGAAGTCTAAAACCGCGTATTTATCCGCTTAAAGGTTAAAGGTAGGTCCATTAAAGACTTATCCTAAAAAGTTAGATTGATTTTAATTCTTTCACAAAATAATTTTTTTTTTAAGTTTAATATATTCTTAAATAATTAATGATAACACCTGAAAGAAAATACAGAAGCAGCTAAACATAAAACTGTTCGCAGCACAAAATTAGATAGCCCTGCCTACTTTACGTAGGTACGCTGTTTACACGCAGTTACCTATCAAATATTGAACACCGTTGAATTACTAATAGCAAGGAAGGTTCTACTTACTTGTGGCGCTTACTTCGGGCCCGAGAGACTCGAAAGCTTTTCCAAAACTCAACTTAAGTAGTCGATCTGAATCTGAAACAATAACATAAAAAGGTTGTTCAGCTTGTTTCAAAAGAGCGCCATCTATACGTGTTTGGCAGAATGCTGACAGGCGCTAGAAAAGCGGTTGGGTATAACGGACTAAGATTTTATAGCTAACGGAGACAGATGAAAACCTTGTTAGTTCAGGAAAAGTCCACTAGATGGCGTTGTAATCAAAATTTATTAACGAGTCCAATGTATGAAAGTTTTGATAAAAATATTACGATAATGTAAAATACTACTTATTATTATTAGCAAAACTCACTATCATTTTTAAAATTTCTTACTTTACAAATGAAACATTCCTAACAAAAAGAAATTGAGGGTTATATACTTCCGATACATACATAAATTTAATTAAAATTTTATCGGTGTAGTTTCCAAATTGTTTTGTGAAAAATAACTTATAAAAATTCAAAAAAACGTAAATTAGGTAGAGAACGCAGTAGGTAAAAGTATATTAAATATTCCTCGTAACTGAAGTAGGTATATTGCCCAAGCGTAGATACGCTTTCCAAATAAGCAAACAGCTCAGGTGACCTGGACCACAGCCAACATTCCTATTCATATAATGTTAGCGGCACTCGCAATTTACCTGGATCCGACGGTTATTACAACGGGTAGGCCACAATTTCACTCTAATTCTAGTAAACTTATACGGGGGTAACTATTAGTTTGTCTTTTATTTATATTTTTATGTATACTGGCGAAAATCAAACATTATTATTATGTATAGTCCGTCTGGAGAGTGTATGTAGGGTTTTTTTAGAGTCAGTTCAGCCCCTTGATTCTGAGCTGTCGGAAAATTTTCGGCCGGAAATGTCAGATTAATTAAAGTTAAAAAACATAATGTTAAAGAAATAGATTGCTGTAGGATAAAATCTTAAATTAATCAGTTTTTAATTTTCTATACGGCAGACTATTTTCTAACATTAAATTACATAAGCCTTACGTCCTACTAAGTTTCGAAAAAGTTTACAATCCAAAGAGTCAGAATCAGAGGGCAGTGTCCTGATTCTGAGCCATCGGAGTGCTCTCGCATCGTAAGCTTTACGAATCATAGAACATGGTTTATTTTTGGTAGTAGTAGTTAAATAAACTGTCATTTCCTACTCTAAACTTTCCGCAGCTCAGCATCATAGTTCAGAAGCAGATCAGCTCAGAAACTGTAGGTACATCATTAGCCTGTTTCTGTCCACTACTGAATGTAAGCCTCGCCTAATCTAAGTGGTCCGAATCAGATCAGAACGCAGAACAGAGTTTTTATATATTATCGTTGTTTTTGACTTCTGTGTTAGCTGTTATTACATTTGAAGTTAAAAATATAATTTTGATTAAATTTTAATTTACAAAACTTAGTTTATTCCTTTATTATAGTTAAAGCGATGGTGGCTGAATGGATAAGGGACCGGCGTGCATATCACGCGGTCCGAGTTCGATCCCAACCGGCAGTACCAATGTGGATTCCACTTTGTGGAATTTATATGTACTAGTCAAGTGACTTCCATCCATCTGCTAACGGTGAAGGAAAACATCGTGAGTAAACCTACATACCCTAGAAGTAATTCTATGAGTATGTCTGATCCACCAACCCGCACTAGGCCAGCGTGAGTGAATTATGGTCTAAAACCCTCTCAGCCCTCTAGATAGAGGAGAGGAGACCCGAGCCCAGCAGTGGGACTAAATGGGTTGCTGATGAGTTTATTCCTACTCAAAGAATATAGGTACGTAGATACTCATAACTACTAAATCTGATTTTATGAACATTAATATCACTCTTCCTTAGTATAGTTACAGTTCATTGAAGATAATAATTCGTAGTTATAAATACAAACCAGCCGCAGTGGAGTCCGGAGGAGGCTGGAAGAGGAACGTGGCTGCAAACCCTTGGCCTGGTGTGGCTGAGTTAGCCGTGAACTGGATCAGCAGTGCCGGTCCTGTTGACAGTACTTCGTAACCTGAAACAAAATTATTCTTATAATACAGCTTAGGGAGCAGATTCAGTTCGAACATCAAAACAGTGGATACGACTGCATTACAAAAGGTCCCAGGTTCGATTCCCAGAAAAAATGGTTTTAGGTTTTTATATTATGTGATTTTCCCGGAGTTTCGGAAATAAAATTTCCAGGTTGATGACAATAGGCTCGTCCTTTATTTCATGGGACTAAATGTACAAGGTGTGTACAAGGGGACACACACACATGCAAAAATGCTGACTTGCATGTGTCATTATAAAGTAGGCAGTCCGGTCGGCACGTAGTAGGTTAACAACAAACGTATGAAACGATTATTGCAATATACTAACCAGAATTATAAATAACTTTAATTGCCAGTCGGCGGGATCTCCTAAAAGGTGTAACAAACATATTCTTAAAGTATCATCATTCATCATCATTTCAGCCTATTGCAGTCCACTGCTGGACGTAGGCCTCTCCTAACACGCGCCATAACACTCTGTCCTCCGCCTTCCGCATCCAGTCAGATCCAGCGACCTTTTTTAGGTCGTCGGACCATCTAGCTGGAGGGCATCCTACTCAACGTTTGCCGAGTCGCGGTCTCCACTCTAGGACACGCTTGCTCCATTTCTCTTAAAGTATAGCTCCGATTAAATAATTAAATAAAAATTAAAACCACGAAATATGACATTAAATTGCGACGTTGTCACTCTATTTGTAAATACGCTCTTTTTGTTAGCCAAATTTCTCAATGATTATATTATTTGCTAGTTATAGAAACAATATTCTATGTGTGGAATGACGTTGAATATCCAGAATCAATTAAGGAGCAAACATGTCGATAGTTAATTCGCTTGCTAAGCGTTAATTTGGTTGTCAGGTCAACAATTGCGGTGGTATTGATTGTCGTCTAACAAATGCGGTGACGAATTTCTTCTTTACCATAAACACATTTTGCAGAGGCGAGATTTACTGCGGCTACCAACAGTCAGTTCCGATGAAGTTAAATTGAAAATCTATCACTCGGAAAATCCTCTAAACCGTTTATTTGTCTCCAATACAATTTTCCGAATCGTTTCAAATAAAATTTCAATCCAACGGAAAGACTCCAAACAACGTTGGACAAAAGTACAGTGTTGAATTTAGAAACGCATGAACGTCACAAAGGCTCATGAAATTTTGGAATTGGTATCAAAAGATGTTCAAACATCGAAATCGGAAAGACGGAATTCTCTTATAGACGTCAGTTCCGGTATACGCTTTCGTATGTTTGTTATATTAGACGGAAACAGCTGTACGTAACATGTTCTGAATAACTTCGAGCCGGTCCTATTGTTGCTGAGGGTTTTTGAGAAAGGTTCATATTGAAAAGATGAGCGGACTAAGTTGAATGATCCCTATCCCATTGTTACTGACTTTTGGGTTGAGTAAATTCGGAACAGAAAAAAGCTTAATGAAAGGAAATAAGAGCATTGTATTAAGTCCTGGGGGCTGTATTAAGTTCGACATTCGAATATTCGGTTTTGATGTCGCTATCAAATGTAAGGAAATTTTGTATGGTCGCTGTCACTTTCAATCATTTGACAGCGACATGAAAACGGAACATTCGAATGTCGAAATTCAGAGTAAGCCCTCTGTACAAACAAGCAAATGGACGACTTTCTTATTACTTATTGGTTCTGCTTCATTACTCCGTTTAACCCGGAATATTGTTGGCGGAAGCAAACAATAACCAGTTTGAGAAGATCTTTCAATTTTGTAGAATTGCTTACTATTAATAGGTCAATTTATTTAGGTTAGGTTTTGAAATAAACTATGTATTTTTAGACGATACCTTTACATAATTAGGATCGTACTTGTAGTTCTAGTTTATATTAAAAAGTTTCGTTAAGTATCTATAACTGTAGAAATATTTAAAAAGAGTAATAAGTTATGTACCATAAATTAATTTATACCTAAGCTATTCTATTATAAGCAAAGTTTCTTACTTTGGTATTAAATTTCTAAAAGTCTTCTTATTGCATAGACTATAGACGCTTTTATACCACGTTTTTCCCCTCAAGTCCTTCTTTTCAGATGCGCAGCAGTTTCACTAGTTCTGATCACTAACACCTTTCCATGGACAAGTATGCTGATGTGATATGATAAGAAAAAAATAATACCTACCGTTTTTGCTCGACCGGGGAATCGAAACCGGGACTACTGTGCCACCGATTTTTCGATGCCAATTTTGATCGCGGAAAGCACAATTACAATTTCAAACCCAAACTTAATTACTTTATCTGATCAATATTAGTAAGCTGATCAATACCTACATGAAAAGAGGATAAAATCTTACTTCTAAAATTACTTTTATAACGTGTTTGTGTGAATTGAAGTGCCTTATTCAAAAGTGGGTTCTCCGTATTTACTTATGATGCTCGAGTAAGCAATTTCTTGTAAATATTGGCAATCAACCCTCCTACGTACAAATTGTACTCAGATTTTATCGAATTCTTAGAATCTATACCTACATAAATTTTTTAAGCGTAAAAGTTGCTGTTTGTTTGTAATTTTATTGAGATTACTGTATTAAACCCAATATCAGAGCTGGGTTAGAGCAGCCATACACGAGCAGCTTAGAGCATTCGAGACCGAATGCGGCCTGCTTTTGAGTAAGGCTCAAATCACACCGAAATGTCAGTGGCTGGCAGCGTAGGGCAGCGGCGCGACTGCTCGCGGCCTCTCATGGCTGCTCGCGGCCGCCCGCGACTGTTCGCAACCGACCGTGACTTGTCTCGTGCTATTTCTATGCGCAGTTTACATTCTAATCTTGTGTGTACTTGACAGCGCCTTTCCTCTTCCTCTTCTTCTTCAAGTTTACATGCAATAATAATTAAATCCAAAACACTCATTTTCACAGTGAAAATGCGGGAAAGACTTAGAAGAAAAAGAAATTTTGAGCGACTAGCGGTCGCCCGCGATTGCTTGATCAGTCGCGCGCCGCCCCGCCACGTAGGAGTCGTCAGAGTACTGCGTCGCGGGCGGCCGCGATACTTTATATCGAAATATGACACATGTCAAGCCGGGGGCGATAGCAAATGTAAATAAAAACACAATTATTGCTTTCACAATCGCATTTCGTAGCTATCATCATTTCATCAATAAACAGCGGAGGGAGTAGATCAAATTTCACGTTCGTTTGATGAAAATGGAAGCGATACTCGGGTACCAATTTGCTGTCAGGTATTATGCTTTGTGTCATCTACACTTATTAATATTATAAAGCTGAAGAGTTTGTTTGGTTGATCGCGCTAATCTCAGAAACTACTGGTTCGATTTCATAAATACTTTTCTTTTAGTGTAGGACAGCCTATTTATTGAGGAAGGCTATAGTGGCCTAACAAAGAACGACGGGAGCGAAGCCTCGCACCAGTAGGTAATTAGGATAGATGGATGTTTGTAACTTAGTCACGCTAATACGGCAAAAAGGAATTGTATGAAATTTGGCACACATATATTATATTCTATATATATATTGTCTGGAATAGCGCATAGACTTTTAATTCATATGACAAGAGTAGAATTAACAATTTATTTCTTGTGTAATATTGAACTACATAATTAGATAAACACCGCGTAGACCGAGTGATTTTTACACGCCAAGTACTCTTGTATCATCATCATCATCATCATATCAGCCCAATGACGTCCACTGTTGAACATAGGCCTCACCTAATTTCAGCCACAGGTAGCGATTTGAGAGCGAGGAGATCCGCAGGAGAACTAAAGATGCCGACTCTTGTATATGCCAAGAAAAATCACCGTGTCTACGTAAAATTCGTGTCGTTTCTACACACAAACAGTCTATATTAAGCTAGCACAGATCGAGAAAAAAATGTTGTCTGCGCTAGACACGACGTCCTCTGTAATACAGTTTCTTCGTAAATTTTTGTGGGTCCATCTGACTAAATTCTTTTCCTGTACATAGCCAGTTGGTCTTAACTGCCACAGACACGATATAATTTCTTAGCGTGTACAAGAGCCCTTAACATAAAAACGTATTCGTCAAAAAGTGTATACTTAGTACTAATTTATACAATGTATGCAAGTCGATTGTATCTCAATCAACCTCCAAAGGCGTTATATAAAAAGTAGTATATAGAGAAAATGGAGCCATTGTTTGAATATATAAAACCTGGAAATTAGGTATATGGAGTTGGGCTAGCAATCACAGCGTAGCATTACTAGAGCGAGTAGGTTACGGCTAGGGTTGTCAAACAAAAAATGTTGACTGTAGGTAAGTATAATTCCCGGGTGAAAAGTTGAAGTATTGGATTACTATAACTTTGGATAAATCCTGTGAAAGTTAGGATGGATATAATAGATGGAGGATGTATTAAGGGCTGAAAGGATCTGTCTGAAACTTAGACTGATTGTATTCTCACATAATTGTTTATTTCATTTTCTGCACATAAGCGGCACGGGTCTCCTCCAAAAAATCTGGTGGGAATTTAGCCTTTAATTGTTTATTTGTAGTGTGTAAATATTTTAGTAGATAGTATATATAATAGTCCCCATCTCAACCCGTGGGTGTCGTAAAAGGCGACTAGGGAGTAACCTTAAGCTGAAAAGAGCAATGCAAGAAAAGGAAAAATCGAAACAAACCCTATGCCAATCCGTCTGGCAAGCGTGGTATAGTAGGCTAAATTTCCTCCACATTCATTGGAGGAGACTCGTGCCCAGCAGTTTATGGGTTTAAATGATGATGATGATATTTAATGGCACAGTTTATGTTCGTCTAAGTCATATTTATATATTACTGTTCTGCTCGCCTCTGCTCCGCCCGCATAGTATATCTGTAATACGAGTATGTAGCCTATTATGTTATTACATTCTAACCTATCCGTGTGCCAAATTTCATTTGGATCCTTTCAACCGTCCTGGCGTGATTGAGTACCAGACATCCATCCATTCATACTAACTTTCGTAATAGGATGCATTAAATACCTACTGATTTGTGACTGTATTTCGATAAATTATTCAAATATCAACAAACCAAATTATTTTAAAGGTCAGTAGTGAATGACGTGATGAGTAACTACCTTCACCGAAGTGGTCAATATGTTTAATTTAATATAGAAATGCTCGTAAAAGTTTCTATAAATAGTTGGTAGCACCCCTTACGTTCGAAAGTCAGTGCTACTTTGACGTGGCATTATTCATTCAAAAAGGGAACGGTTGGACGTCGTCGCGAGGTGACGGGGCCGATACGATTGTGAGTAGAATATATTCTCGGGTAGATTGAATCGATAGAATCGGGATTAGAATACACTTTTATGTTGTGAAGGTGAAAACAAAGGACATATAGTAAACGTTATATTTTTTTAAAGCATATTCGGCAGCTGGATATTCGACACGTCGATTTTATTATTGCAAGCTTTTTTAAAAAAATCTTGCAACTGAATTTGAAAGCAACTCTCACCTCAAACGATTGAGATAAAATTTTGCATGCATATAAAAATGAAATGGAGCTAACCTGATGATAGACTTGGAAGGCGGCCATGGGAATTCTGTTACAAAACGATGGTATACCATTGAGTTTGGGCTCGTTTTATTTTTTCTTGAAGAGTACTCAAATACAAAAGGAAGATATATCAACTCAATGATTAGTAGTGAACAGTATGAAAATATATTTATAGGTATTATAAAATAGCGAGTTGCAAAACCAAGACACAGAACTCTATCTAAACAAGACACAGAAAAAAATATATTCATCTAAACTCACAAGAAAGGTCTCCGAATATATAATACATCTGAGATTTCAGGAAGGACGAGAACCCAAATATCTCTTGAAGATATTATCTTACTTTACAAACACGTATTCTCCATTCCATGAACTCATAGAACGCTGACCGTTGTCGTAAGTGCGAATGGTGCAGACAACGACTTTAACTGTTGCCTTATATTTTTATAGCGTTCTTAACCGTTTGGTCTTCTGCCAACATCGTTAAGAAGAAGAATGGGATATTGCATACGTAGTAATCTATTAAGTAGAAGTTTTATTGAAGCTGTTCATCATTGTAGATTTATAAAATAATGCTCGTATCTTTGTAAGAAAAAGTTATTTTTATATATTAATATCAACTTCACTTGTAACTATCAAACTAAACTAACTATGCGTCAGTGGAACAGCCGAAAGTACATAACTGTTGTGCAAGAGGTTTCGGGTTCGATTTTTTGTTGGCTAGCATTTTAGAAAATAAATTTACCCAGTTGATGTCATCAGGCTCCATTCCTATTACATAAAATCACAGCACACATATAAAAAAACCCTTTTCTTTGTTCTATGCATAGGGCCTACCAAAGGTGACGAAATGAGGAGGGAGGGGGGGGGGGGGTGTTAAACACCTCATATGCATATATTTATATGGCTTATATTTTTTATTATCTTCATTTATTGGGAGAAAGTTAGCGATAGCCATTCATAGCAGTTGTTCCAAACAGAATTCTAGATTTCGTCTGTCAATATCATTGTTTGATTATTTTTCTAAGAGCTGTGAGGGCCAAAACACGTCTCTAATACCTGAAATGGAATTGTAATGAGTCCATCTCTATCTGTAATAAACCAAAAACTGTATCCCTTTTTTCTCCGATCTCACTATCCTTATTATTATGTCCATGATGTTACTTTGTGCACATTTTCGTTGAGACTTCGAATAAGAGATAAACATACTACATCTGTTGGTTGTCATTTCACACACGGAATAAAATATCTGCCTAGCTAAAAGGGTGATTACTTTGCCAAGGCTTCAAATGTGTCCGAATAAGAAGGTAATTTTTTTATAAAAATGTAGTATTCATTTTACTTCTTCCTGTTTACAACTTTATCTGTTTTCTTGTTTATATTTTCTTTAATTTCATGATGATGAAATAAAAATCAAAATTAGACAATATTATTGACAAAAAAATTTAATACATTCTGTGCATAGGACTAATTAGCACCTTATGCTAATGAGTCTAGCCAGGGGTGTCGGAGGTCAAAAACAAGCAGAGCAGAGCATAAATCTATAACACCGTGAGTAAATGGAGATGATGATGTTGTTTCCATAAAAAAAAATAATGCTAGATTGATTATCTGAATTCTATTTTTTTTAAAGTCTTACATTTTTTACACGTCTATTACATACTGAAATAAAAAGTATATTGTTTACATGATATCTCAGTTAGGAGAGCCTTTTTTGAAATTTTTACGAGGCAGAAACGCATTGTATTATTTTAATTATTCATTAATTTATTCTCTCACAAAGGTGTACATATAGTATGGTAAATTAAGGACTGCAAACATTCAACCTTGGTGAGAGCTGAAGTTTGTACAAGGTCCAAAACCTGTATGACAAATCTCAAGGCTCTCTCTTTTGGTGAAGTCAGGATAAGCAGCAAGCGTAAATAGAAGAATCTATGTATAAATGTTTTAACAAAGACTAGAACCTATTTGGCTTCAGAGTGCAAACTTAACTAAAATTAGAGAACGAAATATAAATAATATAATCTTTTGTAGTCACGGGCAGTGCAATGCAATGTCGTGCAACGCTGATTCGCGTGAAATTAGATCTACAAACCGATCTTTCAACGACACTCATATTATTGTGAGATCAGAAGTGGAAAATTTATATCACTGACAGTAAAGTTATGGTAAAAATCCTAATAAATTGTTTGATAGAATAACAATTTTGTCTGAGTCAGCAAAATAAAAACACTGACTTACAAGTACCATTTTGATAGACGTCTGAATTTTCTACGAAACTAAATTGAATTCCTGTCCATATATTTCTCTTCCGTTGCAGTTAGCCCGTGCGCGTTGCTTAATTTGGGACTAGATGGCGCTGTGTAAATGTAATATTATTATTACCAGCCGATAGCATTTAGTATTATGGTAGTGTGAACGATAAAACGAGCCAAGAAAATAATTTTGTTTTGAGAATTGGAAAGCCAATATATGTAACTGACGGGAAGCTGAATTAAAAGTAATTATCTCTACGTGTATTCCCGAAGGTTTATTGGATGTGTACATGACGTGTGACGTTACCTATCTATGTCGCATTTTTTTCGTAAATTGGTTTTTACGATGTTTCCTTCATGAGCCGTGAAAGAGAGAACATTTTAGCAGTAATTGCTTTAGGATGTTATCTGGCTTAAAAAGGAAATCTAGTGAACCTACATGTTGATGCTTTTTAAATGTTTCTTTATTTTAATAAGTGATAAATAATATTTTACCTATAGAATAGTATTATTTTTCCACAAAAGATATATTTTGTCTATTACAGCAGCAACTCGAAAAACCAACAAAAAACCCAATATTATTTTCTCAACCCCAGGATCAAATCCAAGACTTTTGAGCAGTAATCGTACACACTCCAGCTGTAATCGGCAGTTTACTGTAGTAGACTTGAACAAAGCTGTGTTTGCATGATGTGTTTAACATACCTGTCAGTTCGTTGCACAACATGGATATAGCAGGAGAATTGGTGTCTCTTCCATCGAACACTTTGATGATGTCTGCTCGCCTTAGGCAGCTGAAACATTACAATAATTATAAATATTGAGTAGGATTTTTACCTCACTGTTTGGAGATGAAGTTACTATACTGTGTGTTTATAGAGAGTAAAAAGGATGGTGTCATTAAACTCTTTGAATGTCCAAGATGCAACTAAAAATAAAAGTGTAGCAAACATATTTTTAAATATAGTACCGATAAATAAAAATAATTGAAAACCACGCAATGTGACACTAAATTGCAACGTTGCTGTTCTGTTTAGAGAGATAAGAGCGTTTTTACGCTCTTAAAGCTTTTAATTACAGGATAAAATAGTGTCAATCCAGTCGGTTAATAGGCTAGTATAAAAATATATGACAATTATTGAGACCACAAATAGTTTATACCAGTGTGTGGTGTGGGACCGCAGCTTTTATCGTTCATACCGACATTAATACGTGATTCACTCGTAATTAGTTGGTTTTGAATTTATTTTATACTATTTGTTTCTGTGGAGTAATCCTATTTTTAGAATGATCCTCTGACATCTGTTGTTCTTGAGTTTCATGAGCGGTTTCTTTCTTTCTCATACAATCGAGTTACAGTTTTTAATATTGCTTTCTATGTAGAAATGTTAGTACTTTATTCTAAGATTTTTTTAAATTCAAATTAAATAATTTATTCAGAAATTAAAATTGTACACATTGACTATGATCTTATAAAATACATAAAATTTGGAATCTGAGATGCCTGTACTAGGAATGATCCTGTGTTATAGGTTATATATAGTTTTAACAGTTTAATAATATTTGTATTTAACGTACATACGTGTGGTGCTAATGGCATTTTTATAAACTTTGCATACCTTTGTGTCGTCTTAATTTTGACACGTTTCCTTACTCAAGATTACTGTTCGTCATAAATATTCCTACTGGCAAGTTCCCCCATTAACCTTCGCAATACGAAATACACCCACTTCTGCTTCTGACGTGCATTAGTACTATACCTTCATACGTTTTATGAGGCGTTTGTTAGAGTAAATTGTCGTGTTTGCTTTATTACCCGACTAAGAAGAATGGGTTATGTGTTTTGTGAAGACAAATGTGGATTTTGTATTTTTATAGGTTTAGTTAAGTGAGTATTTCTACTTAATGCGAAACCTGAATATTGTTTGTTCAGAATCAGTATCAGAATCGATTCCAATAGTTTTTATACAACGTTATATTTTTTGTTTAAGCTTGGACACCATTGTTTGAAGTGTATGAATGGCCGCCTTTGTGCCGCACCGTCTACTTGCAGCGATAAATAAATAAATACTAAATAGGTAGATATTCGACAATATTCGGACGGCGCGCGACAAAAATGAGCATGAAAAATGCTTACTTCGCGAGGTTTCATTCTTTTTAAATTTAGATTTTTAATACATTGAACGCCAGACTGCAGACACAATGGAAATTTAATTGTTTGTCGGACAACGATGTCCGACATGGCGTTTAAAGACTTAATTCTGAGTCTAAAAAACGTTTGGGGTGTTACAGCTTTAGTATTAACAAAGAATAACGTTGGATTTTATATATTTTTAATTATTATCATTTATTTAATGTCCCAGCTTATGAATAACAAAAAAAAACACACAGATAAAATGTCTGCAGAGCGGAATGTTGACATTCGACATACTTAATCGATTTTGGTATCGCCGCGTCGAATGTGTCAATCCCTGTCATCTTCAAACATTTTATCGAATGTCAATATGCCGGGTAGGCCCTCGGGATCAGAACAGTTGTATTTAAGGATAGCTGTCGTGGGCTTCTCTCCCGTAGCTCTTTGTTGGGCCACTGCGCAGCTCCTATTGTCCGTAGCCTGATTTTATATAACCTAAACCTCCTTCGATAAATGGGCTATCCTAAATTAAAACAATTTTTCAAATCGGACCAGTAGTTCCCGAGATTCTAGCGTTCAACCAAACAAACAAACAAACTCTACAGCTTTATAATATTATAATAATAATAATATTCTACCACATTTATACAGCGCCATCTAGTCCCAAATTAAGCAATTATATTTGCTTGTGTTATGGGTACTAAACAACTGATATACTACTTAAATACATTTTTTTTTTGTAAATACATACATGTTATAGATAAATTACACCCAGACACAGAACAAACCATTATGCTCTTCACACAAAGATTTGTCCTGGGTGGGGATCGAACCCACGACCTCCGGTTTAGCAGTCAGGGTCACTAACCACTAGACCAACAGGCCAGTTATATTATTAGAATGTAAAATGCGAAAAAATCAGATCACAAAAAATATTTCCAAATCTGGAAATTGTAAGAAAAAGTACGAAAGAAAGTATATCTTTGTCTATTAACGTCTCAGCTCAAACAGTGTGAGATGTTCCCCAGTATACAAAGTGTCCTCATAAAATTGAATGGTGCTAAAGTTAAATAGATAATTTTACAAGCTATAGTCGTTTTGTTAGCTGTATGAAGCACGTCATTATGTTAATACAACGATGACAATGTACACAAACTGCGACGTAATTTGATATTTATTATACCTAAGCGTAATTCTATATAGTAAGGCGTAAGACATACTGTGTTGCAATCGCGATAGTGCTATCAGCATGACCTTGATATGGTTTGGTTAAAGTTTATAGTATAGGCTACTTATATTTATAATATATGTAGTCGTATCGCCACTAACATCGCCATGCCGAAAGACGTGGGTTCTATTCCCATAAGATAAGTATGTGTGTGATTCATAGATATCTGTTTTTAGTCTGGGTGTATTTTGTATCCATTAATTGTATGTTTGTAAAGTCACCCACGAAGGGCTTGTTTCCCAGTGCGGGGCGTTGTCTTATGTATACGTACTTCTTACTACTTCTTACTTCTCTTACGTATACGTCTTAGTCTTAGTACGTTTGTAGTTATCAAAATATTAGGTTTTTAGAGTAGACATGAAACTATGTACTTGTAACAAAAACACTTTTAATTTGTTTTTGTTTTTCTGTCTGTCCGTCTATCTGTCTGTTTGAGGTAGACACCGAAATTATAGAAACGATTTCGACGGGACTTTTAATGGCGTATAGCTATTTGAATGTCACAAGAAGTAAAAACTATTATTATGCTGACACTATTTTTCGGATAACGTATTATATTCTTTGACACTGATATTTCAAAGGTTCAAGTTACGGTGACCAGTTATCAGACTTTGGTTTTGTTTGTCTATTTGTCACCTTTTATAGGTTACATGGCTTTTTCTATAGGCTTACAAAAGCTTTACCCGTTTGAATGCAGATTTTAGGCGAACAGCTTACATAAACTCTGAACTAGTCTAAACTGTGTTTGTTACACTAACGAAGGTTCGGTAAATTGAGATCTTTGGGAGAGAGTAAAACAAAACTAATAGAAGCGGATTATTTGATATGATATGACTACCAGATATGAAAGTCACATATTTTATTTTAGTTTGAATTGGTACATTGATGTTTCTCTATTCCAATCTTTCTTTGAGCGCCATGGGGGTCACCCGTGTCCCCCAAACAATTGATTGTGTCTGGAACCTTGGCGTTCAAAGTATATATTATTAAAACAATAATAATATTTTCTGTACCTAATCCAAATAAAGAATAGAAAAACTAGACTACCTTTATGGCCGAGAAACTTGGCCCTAGCCTTGTGGGTTATATTACTAATGTTCGCTATTAGCTAACTTCATCCTAGTGACAGCACTACCTTTCATGACATTTTTTTTTGCGCATCTATCTCAGAATAACAACATCAGTTATCGTTCTTTTAAAACAAAAGACCAAGTACATTATCATATCCTTTCTTATACGAAAATGAAAATTAAAATTTTTATAATAAAACTCTCTAATGGTGTGCATACACGTAAGGTTCAAAATTAAATCAGCTTAGCGGTTTAATGCTCGCCATTCACGCCAGGTTATGCATGACGATTTTGACCTCACAGGCATAGCCTAGGAATAACAAGTTCCATAGTACACATAACTGAAGAGTTTTACACCATACACGCTAGGGTTGGCATGACGGTTGTGCCATAACCTTCATGCATAACCTTGCGTGTATGGCTAGTATTAAACAGCTAAACTGATTTAATTTTGAACTAATCGTGTTTTACAAATGCAGTGGAATTGCAGAACCAAATTTGTATGAAAAAAAATGTAAAACATGATCACAACATGTTATGTTCTATTTTATTTATTTATTTTATTTATGTTATTTGGAAAACATACAGTGAAATATAATAAATGTTACAGCTCATTATAAAACTAAGCACCATTTAGCTATCTATATATAGTTAAGAAAGGCCTTGTAACCAACCAATGGAGTTTTCCACTAAATTCGTTTACGGTCCCCTATGTAAATGGATTAGTTAGAGGAATTACCCTTTTAGTATTTCCCGGTAGACGTTTCATACATACTCTTATATTTAATGTGTAAGGTAAGTCTTTGATCTTGTTTTTGTATAGTATTTCTTATAGGTATGTTATATAAATAGAATTCATCTACATATTATGTATGTACCTCCCAATATATATATATACATATATCTATCTCTTATAGACATAAAAATTTCGTATTACGGTGTTTGTGGTCGCACTCCTCCGAAACCGCTCCGCGATTTTAATGTATTTTTTGGTTATTTGGAAGGTATGAGAATAGGATTAGGTCGTAAAGTATAATATTTTATTAAGATATGTACGATAAAACAACTGTTTGCCTGGTCAATGATTATATGTTTATAATTTTAAATTTATAATGTTTATAATTATAAATTTATATAAACAAAGATTCCCATGTCACTTTGTACAGAATTGGAATTAATACCAGATAGTAACAAACACTCCCGCTTTCTCACCCTACTATTATAAATTCTGTAAGCCAAGATTAACAGCGATGGACCCTTGCAAACACCAAGTTATGATACTAGGGAGTCTAAAGGAATGCATAACCTACTGTTTTGGAACCCACAATTAAATAAATCAGAAGTAATGGAGGAGTTGGAAAGAATTTATCCACTTATCAAAATGGAAGAGAGAAGCAATCAGTATAAAATCAAGCGTCCCTGATTGGTTAATTTTATTTTTGAGTTGTCTGATTTTAGTTAAAAGTATGGAAAAACGCAATCGCACACATTTCGCCCTAATCAACAAAAGATCTGTATAGACTCAAGAAGTGATTCAAAACGATACTTGAGATATATAAATATTTGAAGTGCTTAATTGGCAGATTGCTATAGTAAAACATTATCTTTAGCAAATAAATTAAAAAACTAAAAATACTGTCTTTATCTTTAAAAATAATTAGTTCTTAAAGACGCCACGACCCGTAAGGAATTTAGTAATCCAGAAAAAAAAACGATAAAATGTAACGCCGTACCAGATACTTCGTTCCAGGATCTAAAGCTTTTTAAATATATCATTATGCAATAAAATACCAGTAAAATTCTTTCAAATAAATTAATACTGTAATATAAAATAGATATCCCACAACTCGACAATTCACTTACGCGAACCACTTGACCGCAACATTATGCAAAATACCTGTAGCTTTATAGCAGTCCTAAAGCGGGCGCATTCATGCATTATCCGGTTAATTAAACAAGTATAGTTTATGAGCAGAACTCATTAATGGGTGCGCTGGACGATCGTTATAACCATAATTTAATTATGCCAACTCTGTTGCTATCCGTTTTAGGGTTTAGTTAATGGTTCAGCCATTGTTGCTTATTTACGTGCAATGTAATGAGGTATTTGTATAATAATTAATATATTATAAGGTAAAATTTTAGAATTATTTTAAGGGAATAATTTTGGAACGTGAATAAGTATAAAAATCCCTACAAAAGTAACCCACTTTTCTGCGACGAAAAACAAAGTTTATGGAGAAATTAAGCGTCACCAGCGAGTGACCTACCCAGGTTATTTTTATTTTGTATTACACTAGAAGTCGTTCGGGGCTTCGCTCCCATCGTTCATTAATTGGCCACTGCTCGGCTCCTATTAACCGCAAAGTGATGTTATATAGCCTATAACCTTCCACGATAAATGGACTATACAGCAACAAAAATAATTTTGAAAATCAGTTCAGTAGATCCCGTAACAAACTCACACTTCCTTATTACAAAATATGGACTAAGTATTAAACCAGGTTTAAATTAACATAAGCCATTGTTTTAGTGTCAAAGTTGTCAATTTAAACCTGGTTTAATGCTTAGTCCGTTTTTTGTAATAAGGGGGACAAATTTTACCTCTTTATAATGTTAGTATAGAAAACGGTTACCAATGTACAACGCGTGCGAAGCCGAAAGGAGAGGCTCGATTGTAATAGAATAAAAAAATCGATGAATTTCAAATGTATTAACTTACAATTAGAATATTAGTTATCATATTGATGACTGAACTACGGACTCGAACAATAATGACGTATTTTCTATTTTCATCATCAATTTATACAGTTTTTATTTAAAAATTTACCTTTAAAATCAACCGTGTCGTAACGAAGCAGGCCAAAACCAAACCTGAAATCGCCTGGCGGTCAGCAATGCATAATTTACTCTTTTGTGCATTAACACAACATTGTCCATACGTGCGGATAAAATTTGCCGTGCCAATGGATTAATGACACCATGGCATGGCAGTAACGTTTTACAGGAGTGTAATGATATTTAATCATTATCATATCAGCCCAATAATGTCCAGTACTAAAACGATCCAATGCGTTGTTACGAGTATGACAATCATAGAAAACTACATAGCTAGATTTGCGTCGTGGCTGTCATGTTGTAGGACAAAAGCGCATTGTGGCAATGAAGAACATCCATGGTCTTAACAAGGTATATATTAGGTTTTAAAATATTATAAAATACATATGTACCTACACCCGGTTCCTCGGTTAAAATACTCTATCCTGTTTTTAATAAATTTATATACTTAACTGTTATTGTATTTAAAGTATGTATGTATATATACGCTTTTTAATAGACGTTTGATTCATGTAATTGTTGGTAGCCTGGAGAGACTTGGCCATCTAGGTAGGTACTAGTACCTAAAACATTTTTTTTTAAACTTATCCAGGTCTAGACTTGGATAAGTTTAATTTTTTTTTTTATATTGATGTTATTTCGACATGAAATTTGGAATAGTTTAAAATATAGCTTTCTATGTACTCTCAACTTAATATTTTTTGAAAATAAAGTTCTTACCTAAGTAACTAAGTAGTCTCAGTTACAAAGTTTCAACAAACACGAAGCATATGGCGACACTAGCCTCCACGTAGCACGCCCGTCATCATATTCTATATTTTCGATCAAAGATTCGATTATGACGCATACCTCCACAGTTTTATTACTCAGTCTTCGGATATTGACGGTGACTTTATGGAATAATTTTACGTGCAATTTTATCTTTATAGATGGATTTTAGCTCGAGAATTATGCTTTTCCGAGTGTTTTTAAGAGTTGGTTTATGCTGCGTCAGTGTTTTATCTTTACTTTAATTTTGTTAGCGTGTGAGTATCAACTTAGTGTATGACGTCAGTTATTTTGTTGAGAGCTTTTTGTACTTTTCGGCATATTTGGCAAAAAATAAAAAGTTTGGTGAAAGGAAGTTGTAATTTGATTATGATAAGAAGATTATAGGTAAGTTTAATTAAGTAATACACACCTGATATCACCTTTTTGGAGAGCAATTTCTTCGAATACAATTTTCACTCGTTCTTTTGGCCTGAAAATAACAAGTAGTTTTAAATTGTAATATTTTTTTTACATACAGCGCCATTGAGTCCCAAATTAAGCAATTATTATTTGCTTGTGTTATGGGTGCTACGTACTACGTAAATACATTTTTTTTGTAAATACATACATACTATAGAAAAATTACACACAGACACAGAGCAATCATTCATGCTCATTACAAAAAAAGTTCTGGGTGGGAATCAAACCCGCCACGACCTCCGGCTTAGCCGTCAAGGTCACTAACCTTTACGCCAACAATCCAGTCAATAGCTAGTTACTTATAAAAATATACTCACCGAGCATGAAAATGATAGGAACAGCGCACGTTATTGGGATAGATGGATGGATAGCGAGGACTATAGAGTCGGCCATGTGTTGGCCTATTGCCTGATCGGCTGAACTGGAAGTCACATTCTGTTCCAGGAACCCGCACACCGTCGGTGTCGAATATACCTGAAAAGATAGAAAATATATTCTATAACTATATAATACTAGAAGTCGCGTGGGGCTTCGCTCCAGTCGCTTTTTTTTGGCCACTGCTCAGCTCCTATTGGCCGTAGCGTGATATTATATAACCTATAACCTTCCTCGATAAATGGGCTATCTCACACTAAAATAATTTTTCAAATCGGATCAGTAGTTCCTGATATCTATATTTGAGTCGGTATAAATTATATTTATACTGACTCAAATATTGGTTTATTGTGTGTGTATTTTACAAACATTTTCTAGGTAGGTATATAGTAGGAACTTATACAGATAAATTTAGCATAATATTATTTTAAATGTAATTATTTCCACACTCGTTATCTGATTATTATTAAATTTTAAATAACAAATTTCTTTCAAATTCTATTAACATAACATTAAACCAGCACTGGAGCCGCTAATATTAAAATGAGACTAATACCTTCAACAAAGTAACTTTTTTTACTCCTCATTCGCTGAACAGTGTAATCTTTATTAATTTTAATGTAATATTTTATTTTACAACCCTATAAAACCTTTATTAAATTATTTTATTCAGTCGTTCTATTGTTAATATACTGCGAGGCACGTCTACTTCTTATATTAATGTAATCTATTATATTAACAGTATATTTACATGGCTGACAAAGAGCCTGTACGTCATTATTGTGGGTACATAAACAGTAAGTTTTCCAATACAAAATAGTTCTTTTATTTGGTGAATATCATCATCATCATCATCATAATAGTCCAAAGAGGTCCACTGCTGAACATAGGCCTCACCTAATTTCTACCAAAGCGAACGATTTTGTGCGGCTCGCATCCAATGGCCACCCGCAGCCGTCTAGGTCGTCGGTCCATCTGGCGGGGGGCCGCCCCACGCTGCGCTTTCGTGTACGTGGCTGCAATGATATTGTATGTTAAATTTTTTTTAACATACAATATCATTGCGTTGCCGCTACTCGAGAACTATTTTGTCCCATCGGCCATCAGATCTGCGGGCTATGTGGCCTGCCCACTGCCACATACTTAACATAAAGAAATAATATATACGTGAGAAAAGCATACACGGATTGCCTTTTTCTGGCTGATCTGAAAATCATGCCAGAAAAATTTAAAATTGCAATTATAGTCTAGAATTGCAGTTAATAGCATTAGGTTCGCCTCCTTTTACCTTAGAACTAACACAGCTGACGAAATATGAGTGTAATAGACCTCTGTCTATTTCTTTAGGGCATAAAGGCGTGATCCTAAAATTTATCTGTAAAATTTAATTCCATAGTGCTGAATTCGTCTGTCAACGTAACTTTTTCACTGCAGCACTTGTTACTCGTCCCCAAAGAGCATTATTTGTCACAGTCTGAGCGAAATTCATGAAAATTTTAATAATCACCCGCCTTTAGCTACCACCAGTCCGTCTGTGATGGTCCTTACCAATATACCCAAAGTCGAAGCTAGTACCTACTCGGCGGTGTACTAATGAGTTCTTTGTTTTTTTTAGAGTCGAAATCTACAAATTGTAATTCACGCGCTAATTTTGATTCATCATCATAATAGTCCAAAGAGGTCCACTGCTGAACATAGGCCTCACCTAATTTCTACCAAAGCGAACGATTTTGTGCGGCTCGCATCCAATGGCCACCCGCAGCCGTCTAGGTCGTCGGTCCATCTGGCGGGGGGCCGCCCCACGCTGCGCTTTCGTGTACGTGGCTGCAATGATATTGTATGTTAAATTTTTTTTAACATACAATATCATTGCGTTGCCGCTACTCGAGAACTATTTTGTCCCATCGGCCATCAGATCTGCGGGCTATGTGGCCTGCCCACTGCCACATACTTAACATAAAGAAATAATATATACGTGAGAAACATAAAGAAATAATAATATAGAAGTAATATAAGGGATAAAGCGATGGTGGCTGAATGGATAAGGGACCGGCGCGTGCAAATCACGCGGTCCGGGTTCGATCCTGACCGGCTGTACCAATGTGAATTCCACTTTGTGGAATTTTTATGTACTAGTCAAGTGACTTACCATCTCACATACCCTAAAGGAAATTCTATGAGTGTGTCTGATCCACCAATCCGCACTAGGCCAGCGTGAGTGGATTATGGCCTGAACCCTCTCAGCTCTCTTGTTAGAGGAGAGGAGACCCGAGCCCAACAGTGGGACTTAATGGGTTGCTGATGATGATATAGGTGAACATAAAGATATAATATATAAGTACTCCAATACACCGTGCATTTTTAGTTGTCTTACAAACTTTGTCTGGAATCTAGATCATATTAAAGACGAGCCGTGAAAGGAAAGCTTATTTTTTTTACTGTTTTTTTTTTTATTATGGCTAGATGTATTGTATTTCTAATTACAATGACTTGGGCAAAGTTTATAAGACTAAAATTGCATGGTGCATGTTAATACCTGTTTTATTCTGTAGCACATAAGGTCTCTAACTATTCGAATAATTACTTTTGTTAAACTTGTGCTTATTCATGCAAATTCATAATTTCAATCTTCAAAAAGATATCATATTCAAGAAATTAAATGACTTTATTACCAATCAAAATTCACTTCTAAGCTCATCTTGAACAGACACGTATTTCATATAGAAGCTATCTGTAACATCTTTTACCTGAAAATACGTTTCAATATAAGGTGCGTACACACGCTCGTGGTGGATTAGGCATGTCACGCACCAGCTTATTCACTCAGCGGCCACGCCTTATCGAATATTGAGTTCGAATGTGTACACTTACCTTATTTATTACCTCTTTGAACAAAGAGATGAATTACAATTCACAAGAACAAATTCGTGAGTAGGAATTCGTTCAAAAATTTACACATACGAATTGTGATATATGGATGACTTCACCGGTATGTCCATGAAAAAGTAGCCTAGTTCTTTATGTTTCAAAATCCAATTATCTGCGTGTTAAAAATTGTGAACTTCCTTTTGGCATTTAAGTCTTGAAAGTGTAACAAACAAAGTTACTTTCATCATCATCATCGTCATCTCAGCCTATTGCATTCCACTGCTGGACGTAGGCCTCTAAGTTACTTTCGAATTTTGAAATATTAATCTGTCATCTCAAAGTTATGAAATGTCAAAACTCTACCTTTTTTAAACCCTATATCGTAAGACTTTATTCTTTGTATAGATACCCTGTCTTATAGAATGTTTGTGGTGCGGTCACACATTACCTGCAATTTTGACATTTGATTGGTCGATTTCGATATCGTTGTCAAATGTTAGTTAATTGACCGATGGTAAACATATTAATATTTACATTTTGAAACAATTGACATCTATAACAAAATCTTCTGTTCGTTTGCCACTTTAATACTTGTAAAAAAATAGTCCATGCAATACCTTACGAGTTATCAACTTATGAGTCTTGTGGTTTGATTTCGGACAGACTAATACCAAGTACTTTTGTAAAATATACAGCTGCTTGCACAGTTAAAATTTCATATACCCAAGTTTCAAAACACGAATAAAATACGTCGAAGGACGCGACGACTTTAATAATAAATTTCGAGTGAATGTCCTTGAGTGACGAAAGACATAACGTTCACATTTTGTGAGGCACCATAACAGTGGTCGAATTACATTCATATTCATATTCATTTATTCAATAACAATTTTTACATTGTGTTTGAAAATAATTACATATTAAAAAAAAAAAAACTACATTATAAATTCAATTAACTAAATTATTTAATAGAAAATGTGACAAGATAATAACGTACAACTAATAAATATAGTAAAAAAGTAGAAATGTCAATAACACATAATTTATAAATCATCAATCGAATAGTAACACCCTTTCAAAAGAAATGTTTTTAGTTTTTTTTTTAAATTCAGAATGTATAATAAAGTTTTTAATTCAATAGCGATCTATGAGAAGTGCTATGCTTGACAATATTCAGATGAGGAGCAGTTTTAGACTGAAAGTCTTTCCTTCAAACTATATCACATTACATTGAATTATCGGATTACTGTCTAGACTGGTAACCCTATTAAGGAATAGCTATTGTCTCCGATTTCAATAGAAAATCTTTTATGGAAAGCTGTAATATAATATGATGTAAAGAGGGTTCCAAGGAAATCATTTACCATTTAAGATCTAGAAGGTACTCGCCGTTTTATACATAAGTATCACATGTGATATATAGATAAGCATTGACTTATAAAAAAGGAACACACAACGATAAAAAATCGTCTTTCGTATCACTGCAGATACCTGTAACACGTGGTTACAGGTCTCAGTACTCTTGCCCGAATTGGCTTAGCTTGTTTGTAGATGTTTTTTATTGCTTTCCAAGTAATGTTTTTTAAAAGTAATTGTAATGTGTACTAAATAAGACTGATTTTAGAGAAACTATTTTCTAAAAATGTTATTATAAGTTGACAGCTTTTAGCGTGAGGTATAAAATGTGTCATACTATACAGTTTTTGGACAGAGAGATCGACTAAATATTGTTAATATTCAGTTTAGTGAATCAAATGTCTCGATGCCGCAGCTTCATTATGTTCGGCTGCTTTGCCAGAAGCGTTGGGTTCCGTCAATGTCGGGCAAACACGGATTGCCTTTTTCTGGCTGATCTGAAAATCATGCCAGAAAAATTTAAAATTGCAATTATAGTCTAGAATTGCAGTTAATAGCATTAGGTTCGCCTCCTTTTACCTTAGAACTAACACAGCTGACGAAATATGAGTGTCATAGACCTCTGTCTATTTCTTTAGGGCATAAAGGCGTGATCCTAAAATTTATCTGTAAAATTTAATTCCATAGTGCTGAATTCGTCTGTCAACGTAACTTTTTCACTGCAGCACTTGTTACTCGTCCCCAAAGAGCATTATTTGTCACAGTCTGAGCGAAATTCATGAAAATTTTAATAATCACCCGCCTTTAGCTACCACCAGTCCGTCTGTGATGGTCCTTACCAATATACCCAAAGTCGAAGCTAGTACCTACTCGGCGGTGTACTAATGAGTTCTTTGTTTTTTTTAGAGTCGAAATCTACAAATTGTAATTCACGCGCTAATTTTGATTAGGTTTTATAAACATTGAAAATCTTTTTATAAAATACGTGACGAAGTATTATTATCAGAATCTGGAGTGGGCTATTGTCTGGAGTGGGTTTCGTATCTAAAAGAAGAAAATAGAAACACACTTTCGCATTTAAGTTAGAATTTAATTAACTATTATTATTTTATTACAGAAATATTTTATAGAATTGTAGTTAAAATATACTAACAATAAATCAAGGAAATAAATACTTCGTTGTATAAAAAATATATTGATATAAATAACGAAGTTTCCGATTCGGAGTGCTAAGTTAATCAACGGTGTTGGCGTTGGTGATAACTATTCCTAGTGCCCAGATGAGATGAAACATGAGTAGGGGCTAACCTCTGGGGGTTAATGACGTGAGAGTGTTTATATGTGTGTCCCTGAGGAGTCATTGAAACGAGACGTCAGCATACGATTGTTTTAATTGAATCTGAGAAATTTGCGTTAGTACGTTCCAAGTTTAAATGTAGCTTTTATGCTTTTGTACCGACGTGGTTTGGAATTATATTTTTAAAATTTTGTCTTTGACCCTAAAAAGACAAAATTTTCCGTAGCCAAAATGGCAAAATCCATCCATCTGTATGTCACATGAATTTTACACAAAAACTAATCGATAAATATTAATGTAATTTAGAGATTAGATGTCTTAGGTAGACCGCTACTTAGTTTGGTAGTTGAATAATAAAAATATTTTTTAAATCAAAGACAGATCCTAAATGAGATTTCAGTTTTCTGTAATTCAACGATTAACGTTGTGTTTATTTTTGTAAGCGTTATAAACAAAACAGTTTTAAACGCTACTGTATTTATTTAACGAATTAAAGTAACTAATAAGTAAAGGATGAAACTGCTTTCCATAACCACATTCGAAAAAACATTATCTAGGTGATGCTTTATCGACGGATTTAACAGTAGGCGCGAAATAACTCACTTTGACAAATGACTGATGTAGACGAATCGTGGCTTGGTTGCCAGCCGAAAAAATATCTCCCAAGATTCGTCTTCGCAGTTGTTATGCGAATAACGTTAATGCTCGCGTGTAAATAAACGCCCTTTTAAAGGTTTTCAGCCGATATTTGTTGTAGAAAATTAGTTTGTGTTTGGTTTAGAAGGGCTTCTGTTTGGCTTTGCGACGAAAGAAAGGGTTTATCCTAGTGATATTTGTGATTGCGAAAGCTTGTGAAGATTTTTGGATATTTAACTATGTATTTTTTTATACGTACATAGGTACAATACGTTGGTCTGTGTAGTGATGGATTAAGAATACATAATGTCACTACACCATCTCAACCCGTGGGTGTCTTAAGGGAAGGTTAACAGTAAGTAGACAAGAGCACTGCGAGAAAAGAAACAAACCCTATACCAACCCGTCTGGCCAGCGTGGTATAGTAGGCTTAATTCCCTCCATATTTTTTGGAAGAAGCCCAAGCCCAGCAGTGAGACGCTAATGGGTTGACAGGATGACATACAATACGTCACGTTTTTACCCTCGAAAAGATCAGCAGAGCCGCATAATTTGGCCAATTATGTTAGATTCGATATAATAGGGGGTTAATTATTGCCATCAACCGAGTAATTTTTTTTTTTTGCTACTCGTCCTTGTATCCTCTTATCTTATAAAATAAAGGAAGTGGGACAAGTTGCAGAATGAAACTATTATATTTAATTAAAATTCTTTTTTTTATATAATATGATGACTGGCCTGTTGGTCTAGTGGTTAGTGAGCCTGACTGCTAAGCCGGAGGTCGTGGGTTCGATCCCCACCCAGGACAAATCTTTGTGTGATGAGCATAGAGGTTTGTTCTGTGTCTGGGTGTAATTTATATATAATGTGTATGCATTTACAAAAAAAAACATCTATTTAAGTAGTATATCAGTTGTTTAGTACCCATAACACAAGCAAATATAATTGCTTACTTTGGGACTAGATGGCGCTGTGTGAATGTAGTAGAATATTATATTATTATATTTTTGTCGTACTAAATAAGCCGTATGCTTGTAGGATGAGTTGTTGAATTATTTCATCATACTGGTAATTTTATATGCAGACGCTGGGCAGATAATAAGACTTCATGACAAAATCTCTATATTGTACCCCGTCAGGACTTTTGGAGCAGCAGACATTAGACTTCTGCTTTGCCATCGAGGCAGTTTGTAATCCCGCTGCACTATAGTTGCATAGTTCCTTGATGATGCAATGTTTAAAATGCAATCATAAAAAAACCTTTATACGATCGAAGGAGATCAAACCCTAGTATAAAATACTGAATCATTTGTTAAAATTTCCTAAATTGAATCTTTGATCAGATAGCAAATTTGAAACTTAATATCTTGACGACGACGTTATTAAATTTTTCTTCTTAAAAATTCGCTCAATTTCATTGTTAAAGTAATCTATATTAACAATGAACTTCACAGAGACTGCCTAATGAAATAAAATTACTTTTTTAAAGATAAAATTCATTCAAGTGAAAGAACCTTTGCGGTTAGCCACTTACATTTGAGGATATTTTAGTTTAGTCCTGGGATTATGAAAGGTACGTTAATTAAATACCAACATTTAAAGTATATTTATTTCAAATACTGTTTAAGCTAGTGTGAGACATTTATTTCTGTACTGTAAACACTATAATACAACATTAAATGCCAAGATTTTTCAATTAGACTTGGTAATGATGTTTATTTATTTATTTAAACTTTTGCACAAATAAAATGTACAGGGGTGGACTTAATGCTAACAAGCATTCTCTAACAGTCAACCTAGGGTGATGCAGAGATAATAGTGAGTAGGTGCATTCCAAAATATAGTGGTCTTAAATAAATTTAAGATTTATTTATTTTCCACTCTTATAAGATATCTGAGTAGTGACGGAATAAGAATACATAATGTCACTACCCTATCTCAACCCATGGGTGTCGTAAAAGGCGATTAAGGGAGTTAACCTAACACGTCGAGAAAAGAAAAATTCGAAACAAGGCCTATACCAACCCGTCTGGTCAGCGTGGTTATGAGGCTAAATTCCCTCCACATTCTTTGAAGGAGACCCGTGCCCAGCAGTGGAACGTTTATGGGTTGAAATGATGATAAATGGTTGTAACATTATATTGTCAGATATATGTATTATTGTACGTTCATTAACGGATTTCGAACTAAGTTCTAAAATTTAAAACAAGGGAATCTCTCTGAATTTTGACATTCGATAAGTTGGTTTTGATGTCGCTGTCAAATGTATGAAAGTGACAGCGACCATATCTAAATTTCCTTAAAATATTATATAAACAAAATATTTGAAAATTTAAATAAATAACAATGTGATTTATACTTGTTCACTTTGAAAATCGCGTGGGAAATGACCTTTTAACGCCGAACCAAATCATAAAATCGATAGGATAGTGGTAGAGAATTTTCAGTGCAGTCATTGTTGAACATCGTATGAAAGTGGCTCTACTTGAACAAACTGAACGTGAACGATTCTCAATTAACTTACAAGTCATACACAGGTGTTTAATTTTAAAACTTCCATTTTATTTTCGATATTTTAGTCCAGTAATATTTTACTCTGGGGAAATTACAATGTAGCTACCAATACAAGTCTGTATTTACTGTTGCTATAAGTTTGTAAGAGTTGGTTTTGGTAGCAACTTTGTAATGTAATAGATGCTTAGATTTCAGTTAAGATTTTCCGTTGAAAATCTGACTGAGATTGAGAGTTACATTTTTATGCTTTTTGCAAAATTTTCTTCGTTATGTTTTGTATTATTCGGATCTATATTTAAAATTAAGAAACCATAATTGTCTAAGTAGTTAAAATAAATTTAATTAGGACTTCTCTAATCAATCAAATGCCAATGTTAATACTAATAGGCACTATTACGATTTACAAGAATGCTTAATAGTTTTAAATAGACATATGAAGAACTATGGGCCTCAGAAAGTTCACTGTTACTTAGCGAGCCATGGAAAGAACTATGCTCGAAGTTTCCCTGCGTGATCGAATCAGAAATGAGGAGATCCGCAGGAGAACTAAAGTTGCCCCCATCAGATGGACCGACGACCTGGTCAGGTTGTGGGTGGCCATTGGTTGCAGGTGGCACAAAATAACACTTGCAGGGGCAGAAATTAAGTAAGGCTTATGTCCAACAGTGGATCTCATTGGGCTTATATGATGATGATGTTATGAAGTTTTGTAAATTTAGTTTAAAACTTCACAAAATGAACAACGTTCCATAACCATAACGTATATACATATCATGGTCGCCGCCAGCGCACCGGAGCAAACAACCCGAAGTGTCTTGAACACAGGTGTGTTTGCGTTTCATTACCTCACACTACGAGAATTGTGTACACAGTGTTTATTGTGGATCAATAAAGTGCACTTGGTGTAGTTACCGGTGATCTTTTTGTGATTACTTTCAGACTTACACGGTGTTAGTTGGAAAACTGTTGTGTAGTTTTATGTTCAAACTATGAAAATAGAGTTATAGTGTGCTGTAGATCTGTCTTGAAATATGGGACATTATTCTGCTGTGCTAAACTAGAATGAAACAATTGCATTGCACATTGCACAAGTCTAGCAAAAATGGTATCTAATATTGATGTTGTTAGACACATTTTTCTCTAAATTTAGGCATGCAGATGAACTGTTCTTTGTAAATAGGGCAGTATTGGTTACTGTCGGTGAATCCAAATGTTCAAAACAGTGATGGTGGGATATAAAAAAAACCGTAAAATACTATAGTAAGGCTGGTGGACAATAAAAAAATCAAAAAGAGCAAACAGACACTATCAAACGCTGTGTTATAGATGTAAGCTGCGCAAAGCATGAACCGCAAGTCAAATCCACGTATCTATTCTCAAGGAGCTTAGAATTAACGTCTGTGCTTAAATATTTTGGATATGTTGCTAAGAGAAACTATTACAGCTAGTAAAACTTGTTGGCCATATTGATGGGAAAAGACCACACTGGTCAGTCTATGCCTAAAGCTATTAAAATTACTAAAGACAGAACCATATGTAGGAGCAGAGTCCACCGAGTGATCAACACTTCTGATGCCAACTGAGAAAAACAGGAGCTTGATTTCATTTTTATTTTATTATAAAACTTTACAGACAAGAAGTTAGCGGCTGAAACGGCAGAATTATATTGTTTATCAATAACAATGCTGGAAATTATGTATAAAGATATGTTTAACAAAATCATTTCAATAAAAATCTCTCAGACAGAAAACTTTGAAATACAATTAAAGATAATAATCAATATCATTAAACTACGTAGGTACTTAAAAGTAAAACACGACCTCATTTGCAAGCCTCTTATTCTAAATAAATAAAAATAGAACTTTCCATTCAAATCGACAACCTAATTTTAAAAGTCCATTACCAACTTTACATTTATGAAGGTTTATTCTCTTTGAATAATTCGTATCAATGCTTAATGCAATTTATTTCAAAGTTGTAAAGATCAGTTGGAAAACTTCAATTGGAAAGGTATTTAGATTTAAATAATTTTGTTACAAGCTAATTGGATTAATAGTTTGAAAGATATTCAGTCCGTAAAGGTTCACCTTGATCACAATAGGTCATACATTTCGAGCAAGAGTCCAGATTCTGTTCAGAAAACTGGCCAAGTGCGTGTCGGGCCACGCACAGTGTAGGGTTCCGTAGTAGCCCGTTATCACAATATAGTTAATGCTAAGGATTTTGTATTTGGTACAAAATTATCCAACACCCAAGTTCAACGATTATTACTGCTAAATTTATAAAGTTATCTTAACTGCTATAGTTTTCATTTAAAGTTCGTAAAATGCATTTTTCCAGATTTTTCAAGCCAGCAGTTTAGCTTTTAGTGGGGGGAGGACGTCCTACTGGAACAAAAATTTGCTCTTTAAAATTTAATATTTCGTAAATGGACCATTAAATCGAAAAATAACGTTGGTAACCCCCAAGTCATTTTAGAAGACCTATTCAACGATACCCCACACGATGGGGTAGACGACAAAAAAAAATTCATCCTCACTTCACATGTATGGGAGCTACCCTACAAAAAAGTATTTTCCAAAATTTTATTTTACCACTTTGTTGACGTAATTGATATACACAGTCCTAAAATTACAGCTTTCTAGTACTAACTGTCTGTTAGCAAAACCTCGGAGACAGACAGACGGACATAACTAAATTATAAGGGTTCCTAGTCAGAACTACGGAACCCTAAAAAAGAATTACGAGTACCTGCTGTTAAGTTTTTATATAGATGGCATCATCATTTCAACCTAGAAACAAACCACTGCTTGGCGAGGGTCTCCTCCAAAGAACGTGAAAGGAATTTAGCCTCCTATGATGATATACACTAGATGGCATCTTTTAGTTTAATTCGTGATAAATGCCTAGATGGTAGCATTAGATACATAGAATCTTTTTTATCACTTTGATTTTCATTTTTGTTGTGTGCAATGAGCACACAACAAAAATGAAAATCAAAGTGGTAAAAAGAACAGGCGTTATGCATATAAACGCTATATTCTTGGAAAATTACGAGGTACGCAACAGTAGATAACAATCCTCCAAAAAATTTATTCCATTGACCAATTTATTGAATATTTTTAAACTTCAATAGAAAACATTTTGTACTAAAACTCACGTTTTACCAAACAATTTATGCATATATATTTATACCAAAAATTTTACAAAAATTATATCGCTGTTTGTAACGAGTGCGAAACTTTTACTAAATATTTAAAATGTTGCCGTATTTTCGTTTAGTTCACAGATAGTGGCGACGGCGTCAGCGATGCCTGCTATATTGAAAAACTAATGAAAAACTCTCCCAACTCAACTCAGAACTCGAGCTGTTATTGAAAAACTATTTTTATTTTAAGCCCGCGTTTCTAGAAACTTGCAGTGTCTTTTATTTATACACATTCTATTCTTTTGCTGCTATGTATTGCTTGAGAGAAAAAGATGCACTTTATGACACATTCAACAACCACCTGTCGAGCGACCGATGCTTCGTATATTAGTATATTTGAAAGCATAGAGAGCTTTGACTTAGACGTTTTTTTTCTTAAGCACCACTTAAGTTTTCTGCTACTCAAGAAAACAGACGGGCGTCTCTAAAATATTTAGATACATTTACACTAAGGGAAGCCAAATGCAGTATATCTTAACCCTCATTCGTACAAATGCTCACCACCACTTACCCTACACCACTTACAAATACTTTGAACATTCTCAATAAATCACAACGCTGTATGTAGTTCGATTCTTTTAAGGCTTTATTTGTTCTAGAGAAAATCGCACAAAGCGATGCAACGAGAGCACTTGAGCCTCTCTCCGCAAAGAGCGTTCAGTTCCACGTCCGATGCGCGATGTCAAATGATGCGAAATACTTATAACACGTGATTTGAAATTTTTGTGGAATGTAGTTTTGAATTGGGAACTTGGAATGGTTTTAAAGTGTTCGCAGTTTAAATTTGATGTTTAATGGTAAGAAAGTTAAGGGCTGTCACCCAGAGAACAAGCCAGAAGATTGGTTGTAAGTTAATAACAAAATAGCACAAGAAGCCACAAATTAAAAATCTTAATTTGTACTAACAGACTCAACGTCATCGTAAGTATTAGTAGTCTGTACTCACTACCAACATTGAGTTAACCAATAACCAGTTAACCAATTTGTGTAAACATTTTGTTTTTGAAGTTTAGCCAGTGAGAGCAATGTGATAATGTTTATATTAAAATTTATTATCCAAAGTAAAAATTATTTTTGTTCAATAGTTACCTACAACTGTCGATGTATATTTTCGTAATCAGCTTTCTTATTCAATGATTTATCTTTACTAAAGTTTCAAAACTCGATCACAATAGAATTAAATAAAAAATAGGAGTATGTATTTATTTTATATCAAAACTTTAAAGAGCGTAATTAGATTTGAGCTAACTAAAATAAATTATTACGTTTCTTATTACCAAGTGGATAGAAGTTTAAAACTTAGGGCTATCAATATTCTAAGCAGAGTATTGCAAATGTATTTTTAAAGCCTTATTTATGACTTACCAACGTTGAAAGTGAGCCCCTACTCACGTGTCTATTGTAAATGCAAATACTTAGCACCGGTAACAATAGATTATATATCAGTAGCAATAATCTTGACGAAGGCAGTAACTACAGTTCTCAACGAAACAGACCGTTCGGTTTCTCAAGAATCTGATATTAAATGCCTTCTGTAGGCTTATTCCACTTTTCCCCATTGACTTTTTGTTTACTTTTCCCCGTTGACGATAAATTTTTATATAATGGGGATTACTGAACTAAAAGGTTCATTAATCCCCATTAGGTACTTTAAAAATAAATTACTATTAGAAATAATCTTGTACTTTTTATTTTTTATAGGGTAAGGACTGAATTATTATTTATTTTTATAATCAAATTAAATTGAATTTAAACCTAATTACCAGCCCTAAAATTATTTTTTTTTAAAAAGAAAAAAGTCATGATGAAAGGCCTAACTTGGCAATGGATTTAAGATTTTGTATAAGCAACCATGCAACAAAAATAGTTTCGAGATAAGTTGTCAAATAAAAGATATTAGGACAGCAGTAGGACATTAATGGGTAGCTGATAATGATGAAACGACATTGTTATCACGCACACAGTACATGTTTATTTATTGGTACCACTTGCATACTAACTCCGTTTTGCCATGGTACCTACATCTTAAGTTTAAATTCGAATCAGTATTACTAGTTAGTTTGTTTATATGTGTTGGCAGACAACAAAATACACAAGTTACAGTTGCTGGGTCCATCCATCACTTCCAATCCTTTCGGTCCACAGCCAAGTTGGATAAATACAAATCAACTTTTCTAAGGTCTGATACATGAGTAGGGGATTTTAAAATAAAATTGATCTACAGTATAACGGTTAAGACGGCATTCACGATTCGATAGATAGCTCCCATCTCCTCGCATGAATATTCAATTTTCTTGAAAGAATACCGGGTGTAATTTTATGTCTCATACCATCTGAACTAACCTTAAAAGAGCTTCTTTACCATCCTTTGTCTTGAAATATGGTATAGGGTACGTTATAAGTACGTGATACTCATGATCATGTTGTATGGTGACCATGAGTTTTGTGTTACTTTGTGAGCATTTTGATTTTAGAAAGGTACATGTTTTGTTGGTTTAAAATCAGGGTCTTGCTTTTAGGTTGCGAGTTTTGTTAGTTAATTCTTTGAATTAATTATTTAGTAATACAATCATATATTTTTTTAAGTATTATGAAAGCTGGTAATAATATTTTCCATTAATGCCCAAGGTAGCCAACAGTGTAGCTATCCTTTCTATTATTTAGGTCCCTGGTTAGTCATCGAAGCAAAATCATTTTAAGTGTATTTTAGGTATTGGAAATAAAATGTCAGTGTAAAAATAATCTTGTAAAGTTACAATTTCATTGTCTTCCTATGTAGCATAGCACAATCTTTTAAAATTAATAATTTTTCTAATTGTTTCATCAATTAAGCTTTTCTAAAATGGAAATGAATTATAATTTGTAAAGGGCGCTTCGTTAAAGTATTCTCGTAGTTAGCAGTAAAATTTGTAACATTTGATACGGTTTTACATTGTATTCTGGTTAAATTAAAATAGAAGTTCAACATTTTCCGTGTATACAGTTAGTTCCAGTTTAAACTTAATTCAGAAATGAACAAAGGTACCTTTCAAAATTAAAGCATAAAGTGAACTATTTGCTCTAGAAAGCATTCCTTGAATTGCTGTTTCGTAGATGTATTCATGAAAGTTTTTAGTGATAACAGGGAATTTTTGAACATGTAGAAATCTTATCTTAATTATTTTTTTAAAGACAATAATTACGGCATAGTAGGTGTATTTACAGTTTAAGTGCATCAAAAAGACAATAAATACATATAATAACCGCAACAAAGGAAGATTTTGAATAATGCCCGTCTTGAAAAAAGTGATTGATATTAGGTATGTGGATTACGTAGTTACAATTAACCCAAGACAGTCTTCTATTTTCAAATTTAGACACACCATACAAATTTAGGCGCTCGCCTAACCTATTTTAGGGTTGGCAATGACGACTAATGAGCATTTCATGATGCTGTACCCGTTGTACCGCCTTTATTGAATACGTGGCAATGTTGCTAAGGTCCACATTAAGTTTGATCTGTTACAACCCTAGATAAGGCGTAAAAGTAAATTGTCTGTATTGATATAGGAAAATGCTGAATGTATTGTAACATACTTTTTGTTTGGTAAGGACTCGTGTTTGTTTACTAAATTGTTATTTTTATTTGTATACGAGTATGTTAGATTTTTATTATCCGTGTACTGACGAATTACGAATACATAATGTCACTACCCCATCTCAACCCATGGGTGTCGTAAAAGGCGACTAAGAGAGGAAACTTATGTGGACAAGAGATCGAGAAAAGGAAAATTCGAAACAAACCCTATACCAACCCTTCTGATCAGCGTGGTATAGTAGGCTAAATTCCTTCCATAATTTTTGGAGGAAACCCGTGCCCAGCAGTGGGACGTTTATGGGTTGAAATGATGATGATGATGAATGTCACTACCCCATCTCAACCCGTGGGTGCCGTATGAGGTGACTAAGGGAGTAACCTTATGCAGGGAGAGCACTACGAGAAAAGGAAAATTCGAAACAAGCCCTATACCAATTCGTCTGGCCAGCGTGGTATAGTAGGCTAAACACCCTCCACATTTTCTGGAGGAGACCCGTGCCCAGCAGTGGGACCTTTATGGGTTGAAATGAGACACTTGTAGCCGTGTTTCAGGTGAGTATATTAATACTTATATTAGAGTTAAAAGTTACGGAAAAGATATTTATATTTTAAATCATCTCGAGTCATCAAATAGTTATTACGGGAGATAAACGAAAATTACCTACCTTAATTTCAACTTAAATCACTGTTACAAAAAATATCCCAATTCTCCATCTTTCACGTAATCACAGCACCAGCATTACACCGGCAGATGATGTAACAAGTCGTCCTAAATAAATAGAGAGCCGGCTGAAATATTAAGAGGGTTTAATTTAATAAAGTATACGTGTGTTATCAGTGTTTGTAACTAGTAATACTTGTGTATCTATGTAGTGTTTGCTAAAGGTTTACTTTAGAAGGTAATGAGAATATGAAGGTGGCCGTCGGGATTCATGTTTAAAACGTGTAATTTAAACTTTAATACAAACAAATAGGATGTAATTTTTAAATGAGATAAGAATTTAAAATTGTAAGATTACTGTAAAAACATTTTTTTGAAAATTACCTATTCGTTCATGACTACCTAAAGTGAAAAAAATTTGGACCAAATTTGGTATATTTTATTAAATCTTAAGGTTAAGGGTGTAATAATGAAAAAATAAAATAAATCAATAATCTTGCATTAAAATGTTTTTCTTTACACGTTTCAGTAACAAATTATTAAAATTATTGAATAATAAGTTAATTAATGGGACTCGCTCATCGAGGGTTCCGTACGGGTTTTTTTATTTCGCCAAGGGATTTCACACTCGATATGCTACGATTCAGACCAACCGGCTCGCATCGGCCCGCGCCGGGCGGCATTTTACAATGCGTTTAAGAACATTGAAATGTATCAACAGTAATTACAGTTCATATTTGCATGCAACTTACGCATAGTTACCTAACATATATTTAATTATATTATTAGGTCCTGTTTATGTGAATGGGGGGGGGGGGGGATTCAAAAAAAGCTTTCACCAATAGAATGTTAAGTACGTTAACACTAGTGTTAATCTGTTTTGATGTCATCTCTGGTAGTAAATCTCAGAAAACTGTTTTTTTTTTTCAACGATATCATGTAATTTAATTCACCATCAACAGAGCCAAGCGTGCGGTTCATTTATTTCAATTTAATATAGGTGTATGATATAAAGTAAATTTACATGTTTAATATTCGTCTGTTATATAATATATAAATATTTAGTTACGCTACAACTATTACTTCTTTATTTATATTTTACTAGTAACCTAAACAGAGTACAAAATTACAGAGCGGAATTTCCAAATATTGAGATAATCCTTTTTCTAATGATTAAAAGTACAAAAATGGCGACCAAATAATTCCTAATTAAAATGTTTCAAAGTTGCAAAGAAAGTAAAAATTATTTTGGAAAAGTTTTTCAAAAAAACTGTAAATGAAAAATTGCTTATCTTCGACAGTATTTTCAATATCACAAATTTTTCCGGAGTTTGATTCCTTAATTTATGCCGTTTTTGTGTCAAGACATTTCAGATGTCCACGTGGAATTGAGTTGTGTTTGACTAATAGCTTCGTCCACTATTAAAAGTGAATATAAATATATAGCAAAATGTGAGTCCAATACCTCTGTTCTTTACGCCATCGGAGAACAAAGCCTTTAAAGAATTTTAATCTCTGTATTTTTAAAGCTATTGTTTTAACAGGGCAAACACAGATTTACTTGGTTTTCTTCGGTTAGCTTTTATAAACCGGTCGTTGCCGGGTCGGTAAATAGTGGGTGAAGCTTTGGAATGGCGAGTGTGGGAAGAAATATTTACACGAACCATTTTGTATCCATTTTTCGAATTTCGATTCCACCGGTATTCAGGCTAGGGCAGAATAAAAGCCTTGGTTATGTATGAAAATATCATTTTTATGAATTTGATTTTAGTTTTCTTTAAGTTATAGAGGAGTGTTATGTTTTTTAGGGTCCCTGTTTTTTTTT
This sequence comes from Laspeyria flexula, assembly GCA_905147015.1. Lineage (NCBI taxonomy): Eukaryota > Metazoa > Arthropoda > Insecta > Lepidoptera > Erebidae > Laspeyria > Laspeyria flexula. Next base: position 11,225,987 of record LR989960.1, on the reverse strand, counting down.
TTTTTTTTTTTTAACAGTTTTATTAAATGTATTGACTCAACCTTAAAAATCAACAACTATATCTCACTATTGTGTTTTTGTGCTAATTGCGGGTGAAGCTGCAGGCGGAAACTAGTATTCATCATCATCATCATCATCATCATCATCATCATATCAGCCGCAGGAAGTCCACTGCTGAACATAGGCCTCCTCAAGAGATTTTCAATAGGGCCGGTTGTTTGCGGCCTGCATCCTTCGCGATCCTGCTATTCGGATCAGATCGTCTGTCCACCTTGTGGGTGGGCGTTCTACGCTGCGCTTGCCGGTGCGTGGTCTCCATTCGAGAACTTTTCGGCCCCATCGGCCATCAGTTCTACGTGATATGTGCCGTGCCCACTGCCACTTAAGCTTGCTAATCCGGTGGGCAATGTCGGTAATTTTGGTTCTTCTGCGAATTTCCTCATTCCTGATTTGATCACGCAGAGAGACTAGTATTAACAAAAAAAAAATGTATTAACTTAAAAGGTTCTTAATCAAGTTTCATGTGTCAATATTTTAAGAAAAAGATGCGTTGATTGAAGCAATATATTATAGGCGTGCCAGTGAGCGGTCTCTGATATCGCTATTACAACCCATAAATATCCCACTGTTGGGCACGAGTCTCCTCCAATGAATGTGGAGGGAATTTAGCCTACCATACCTCGGCTGGCTAGACGGGTTGGTATAGGGTTTGTTTTTGAATTTTCCTTTTCTCGTAGTGCTCTTATCTGCATAAACTCCCTTAGTTACCTTTTACCACACCCACAGGTTTAGATGGGGCAGTGACATTATTTATTCTTATACGGATAATGTAGATAATAATGTATATTATTTGTGTAGTAAACTTCACAAAGACATAATGCACAAAGAACAAACATGGAAGTGACTTGAACAGATAAATAAACGAATAATTATTATGTTTGTTATCATCACGTGCTCACAGTTACGTCGCCATCTTGGAAAACATCTTATTAGTCACGTTTTATATGTACAGCTTGTGTATATTGTATTTGTTTATATTTAGAGAGATAAACGCTCATTAATATTATTTAAATTGTGATAGTTTATTGATTGCACTTAATCGTGTAAATACTTTGTTTGAAAACAAAATTGTTAGCGTTTTCACACTGTCACAATAAATGCGCGCATTATATGGAAAGGAAAAGTATAAGGTCTTTTGTCAGTTATGGCATCTTTTGTAGGTTGATTAGTAGGAAATGACCTTGGCTCTGAAAAACTTTATTAAAACTTTTTTTGTTCAACTTATAATATGTCTTCTTTTTAATCTAGATAACTACGACCTCCGCTGGAATGCAACGATAAAATTACCATCTACACGACTCAAAGTGTAACTATTGTAATGGACGCACTGAAATAATGTGAACGTCGTTAAATAAGAAATCTGTGACATAACTACGTAAGAATATAATTAAGGACCATTCATCAGTTTGGGAAGTGCCCAATAAAAACCGGCATAAGATGAGATATGTCTACCTAGAAATTTCGATCTTCTACTTATTAATCTAAGGTTCAAATTTGCCCTCTATTAATTTTTAACATAATACCGTTTTCGACTGTTAGTGCGATATTATAAACTAAGTTTTTGGTAGTATATAATTTAAAATAATACAAGTTTGACCCGTTTAAAGCCACTCTTTTAGGTTCACTCTTATATTTACAACGTTGTTACAGATTTTGTACGAACTCAAAACAACTTTCGTAATATTCAGGCAGTGACAAATATTTTTCCATCATTGTTGCGAAACAATCTGCGGCTTATTTAATGAGTTGTTGTTTTAGGAGGCTACGAATATAATAAATTTTTGTTTTTATTGTGGGTGACTTTTGACCACAAACTCGTCTGATGTTGTGTTATAGGGTTGTTACTTGCATTTATTCATTAATATTTATTCTTATATTCATAAAGCCAATAGTGATGGTGACATGGTGATGGTGGCCGAATGGATAAGTGACCAGCATGAAAATCATCCGATCCGAGTTCGATTCCAACCACAGTACTAATGTGAATTTCATTTTCTGGATTTTATATACATATACGTGTTAAGTAACTTACCATCTGCTAACAGTGAAGAAAAAAATCTAAGTGTATGTCTGATTCACGAACCCACACTAGCACAGCGTGTGTTATGGCCTAAACCGTCTCACCTCTCTACATAGAGGAGAGAAGACCCGAGTCCAACAGTGGAACATTAATGGGTTGCTGATGATGATGATTGAGTTTTTCTCATAACCATCATCACAGCCTGCATGATTGAATATATCTGTTAACTTAAAATTAATTTTTTACTGCTCCGTACGTATTCAATGTTTGTATATTTATTTCTAACCCTCTCAGCTCTCTAGTTAGAGGAGAGGAGACCCGAGCCCAGCAGTGGGACTTAACGGGTTGCTGATAATATAATATATATTTATTTATTAAACGACATAATACCGATTATGAGTGTTTCCGCGTGCCATATATGAGTTTTTATCAATTTTGGACGTGACTATTCTGGTTCATTAGACGTAATAAAGAAATCGTATTTACTTATAAGGAGGTGCTGATCTATTTTCCGAGTATTATTGTTGTTTTTTGTAGTCAAAGATGACGTTTCTTAGTTTTTTGATATTTGCCTCTGCTTTTTATTTTGTGAGTATTTTAACCGTTATTTCGTATGCGTTTTTAGTTGTTCCTCATAGGGCTTTCATTCGTTTGTACTAATTTTTATATTTAATAAGATTTTTTATTTTTATTTATTTTTCTTAATATATGTACATCAGAAAATGTACATAAATAAACAAATTAGGAGCAAAAATAAGTAGTAAATAAGAAAAAGTGAAAATAACAAAAAAGTATACAATTAAAATGTATAATATAAAAATAAGAGCAAACCAACCGGCAATAGAAGGATTTATTTAGATTTTAGAGTAAACAAAAGTTTTAATAGGAGAATAAGAATATAATAAAAAACATTAGTAGGTTATTCTCATAACATAAATTCATAGATGAGATAAACTGGATTAAATATAGGAGTGTTAATTAATAATCCTATACTTAATAGTTTAGAATAAATGTAGTAGATAGTATTCAATTGGCCCGGCATTACTTCTTAGCGTCAAGAGGTACGTTTTACTAAAAAGCCTTCTCTTTATATTATTCCACAAGAATTGGAGAGAAATTATGATAAAACTTGAAAAAATAGTTATTCTGTATCATTGCGTATCCCATTGATACTAACGAGTATACGCACATAATTTATTTGCCGCGTCGTAATTGAAAATACCGACTGTGTATTAATTACTCTCTTCAAACCCACATATCGTTACACTTATTTTTCACTAGCTAAATATAATTTTCCATTTTAATTAATAAGAAATATGTCACATACATTATAAATTATTTCTATAAGTAACTAAAAAAATCTTCACAATATCCAATTCTTGTTGAATAATATGCAGTTACTAAATATTTATAAATATATTATTGTTATAGGTTCAAACTTTCTTTGTTTTAGACATATGCCCGACCAGATGCATATGCCGAATCCCAAGCTTTAGCAGGGTCACCGACTCAGTCAAATGCTACCTCTTCTGAGGTACAAGTGAATCCCTACCAAGCGCAATTGGACAGCTTTATGCAAAAAATGGATGAAGCCATGACAGAGTACATGATGCCAATTATAAAACAACTGAATAATGATTCACAAGAAGAGTTGAAGGCTATGGCTACAAATGGATGTTACAGCTACCTTAATTATGTGGTACGTATTTTAAAACTAAAATCTCTCATCTAGAGAAAGAGAAGCATACAGCCGTATGAGTAACTATTATTACCAAGTTTTCGTGGACTGCACAAATTAATTTGTGCTATAATATGATAATCGATTCAACTTTACGATTAAAAAGTTGCATACTAAGATCGTCAGACTGACGAGACGGGATTGAAATTCTCGTTTCTTCTGGAAACGCTAGCTTATTCTGTTTATTTACAGGTAGAAGAAAATAGATTGATTTACTTAATAATAATAAAATAAAAAATATATATATAAATAATATAAATGTGGGTGTGAAACACCTCTGCCTACCCCTTCGGGGAAAAAAGGCGTGATGCTATGTTATGTTATGTTATAATAATAAGTGTATGTTCTAAACGATAACCTATATTTTACTATTATATAATTTAAATACACCTTGAAAAAGTTAACGAACGAGGTATTCCGAAGGTTCTAAAGCCTTTTTTCTGTTAATTTACTGACAATTTTCAAACAAAAATTAACAAATACTTTAACCGTGATTAAACATGTCGTTACCTTCTACCATAATGACAGTACAAACTATGTGCTATTATATAATGTGTTGTTGATACATACTTCGATATAGCAGCACAAAAATAATTTAGCAAATGGATTCAGAGAAGTCGTCAAGTTGACACTTTGTTGTTCCGCGGACCTCTTGGTGTGAAGTTTTATGTAAACAAAACTACTGTTGTTGATTATTCATGACGTCATACAATGTACTCTTTCACATTATTTATTCATAAACTGAAGGTTTAGGTATATTTATGCATCATGACTAAGCTGGTGCTATTAGTATAGCCAAGAGGAGTATACTATAGGGATCTTGTGTCGACCCGGGTGAATTTTTTCCCATACATTACTGGACTCAAACTTAATAGGTTCCGTAATTTTTTTTTTTTCCTCGTTGCTTTTAATAGGATTAGATCACAAAGAGATTACTTTTATCTTCCGCTTTGCTATGGAGGGCAGTACATAGATAATCAGAACATCTTTCCAACTATTCCATTTACTTCTGATCAAGAGGCTGCGCAAGATTCGATTCCCGAAAAACAGTAGCAGCCCGAAGTTTTGGAGCAAATTAGCCCAGTTGATGGCAAAATAGGCTCGCCGCCTATTATATGGTACTTAATATTAGCTGGCCTTTGGGGAAAGGAGCGTGGTTTTTTTTCGCTATAATTGTTAGTATTAGCCCGAAGTCTGGATATCGGCCTGGTGGGATTAGGTATGTCCTCTACTACATAGAACAGCAATCTCGTAGCTGATATTCCCTTCGGGAAAAAAAGACGTAATACTATGTACGAAAACCAATAAATTTCACGTAGAAGTGAAATATATCAAAGAAGAGACTTTATTTAGAGGCGGCACGGAAATAATTTAAGCACACGTTTGGTAGCAGAAGCTTATAAATGTCAACTAGTGCCACAGTAATAAAACGCTCGGAATTTACTACAGGCTGTGTTAACGTCCCTTCATTTGAATTTGTATAGTCGACACGGTGCCTGGCTTTTCTTCTATATACCTTTACCGTTCAATATATTGCCGGTATTGAATACGCTGTTTATTGTTGTATATAAATACTTTTGTAAAAATGAAAGGCGAAATATTGAATACTTCTTAAGCTGCGTTTATATCTACAAACATTGAACGTGTCAGACGCGCGCCGTGTCATACAAAATAATATTTTTCTATAGAATTTGACAGCTTTTGTCTGGCCGTGTCTGTGCGGTCACATTGCAGTAGATATAAATGTCTTATAAATACACTATATAGAAGAATATTTGTGTTGTCTGACACGGCACGTGTCTAACAAAAGTATGGGAGGTTATTTTTGACAACCCTGTTCTTCAAATCATTATGCAACTGTTATACATTCTACGGGGGGTAGAATGTACAGGCTACAAAATATTGAAATATTGAAACATTTACATTATACTATGAATTTCAGATACTCCTCGCCCAAGAACAACAAGGAAAAAATACTATCAAAAGTGACGCAGCAGGAGTACCGATAGATAAAGGAGACATAGTAATTATGTTAACCGATCTAGATGAAGTCAATGACAACGCGATGGTAGTGCCCGCATCCAAAGTCCAACCTCAAATTAAAACGACATCAATATCCACATCTGGTGATAGTACTGCATTTGCTGAGGCCACTGTGAACGGAACAACAAACGCTTACGTTACTAAAGCTAAATAATCAAACTGATAATAATAATTTCTATATATTTACCTCATTATATAGTTTTTGCATATTATAATATATGTTTTTATCTATATACATAAGATTTCGAGGTCGTGATCCTAAGGATTTTTTGTTGACTCATTAAACGATTGCGATTTTACCTGTATAGATTTTAACTGAAACACAGATAATTCATTATTTACGTATGTTAATAAAAAAAAATGTTTATTAACTTAACTGCGTGGTAACCCAACTTTTCAAGTTACAACCTGTTTGATAACAAACAGTCTTTGCGGAGTATCTAGTATAGATTGATAATGTCACAACAAATATTTAAAATCGTGAAAAGAAATAAAGCAATGAATTATTATGTCTCCAGCTAGCGAAAATGCGTTATTTGATTAAACACTAAATAATCACACTGATCTAAACTATAATTATCTGTACTATGCTTCCATAAAGTTAGTAATTTTTTTTGGGATTCATAAAAAGTTTTTTACATCTTTGTTTTTACTAAACTTTACATATTATAAATCTGAGTAATTAAGATATGAAATATTCATTACGAGACGCAGTTTTCAACGATTCCTGTTACAAACTTACTTATTTACCTTAAGATAATAACTTATATTGTGATAAATATAGCTATTAAATACCTACGTGGTAAAAAATTGGATATTATTTACCTACTATGTTTGACGATATGACTCTTTTTTCCTAAGTACCTACTATTGTATGTATAAAAAATGATTTAACATTAAAAAGTAATGTGTTTGAAAATAAACGCGATTAAATTCAATGAATTTATTATTTTTACTGTTGATTTCCAATTATGTAATTATCTTTGTAATGTCATAACATTATGATTAGGAAAAAAGGGGCAGTATAGTGCCTCTTTTTTCTTGATGAAAATTCAAAAGAGAAAACCTGATTATATTGGTGGACTTCTCACGCTTCGCTGAAACCTATATTGTTTAGTCTTTCTTCTTAACAAGGTAGATAATTTAGAATAATAACTATAATTAGCATAGTACTGATCGTGTATACGAGACTAACACCCATATTCTAAGTCGTTCCTCGAAAATTCCTCGACTCCACTCAACCTCATTCAAGGAAATCGGTATTCACAGTTGCAAAAAATCTCCTCCACTTGGAGTCACTCGACATTTTTCCTTACTCGAGGTGAGGAAACAACTGTCAAAGTTAAGGTACGTCGCGAGGTACTTTAAGGAACACTCAAGGAAGATTAACGCCATTCTTTACGTTGTTTAATCTACCTACTCTTTCGCTCACGCTGGTAAACAGTACTGATTAACTTATTTGAATAATTTTTCCAATAGTGCTTTCAATGAATTTCCAACGGTTCTCAATTATCTGTATGATAATCCGTACGATTACCCTGAACGCCGTTATTTACGGGACGCTGAAAATCCCATAGAATTGTATAATACCAGGATTACCGGTGGCTATCGTTGATGCTGAATTTAACTTGTACTTAACAATTTATTCTTGGACACACAAATAACAAAATAAGAAATATGTCTGGAAGAATATCTGTCTCCCAGACATATTTCTTGAAACACATAAGTGTACTATAAAAACGAATACGACAACATCATCACAAATAATATAATAATAAACAACATGGAGTCATTGACCGATGCGACGCGACACAGATAAAAAAACAGCAATCTGACAACTTTTGGGTGACCATAGACAAAAAAAAACAAAGTGAATGCTGAAATCTATGATTCGATGACGTATTCAATGACGTTTTACCTCGACTCAACCTCACTCGAGGATCCTCAAGATTACCTCACGACAAGACCGAGTTACAACTAAGAATACCGATTTCGAGGATTTCTTGAGGTGTCCTTAAGGCAACCTCGGTTGAGTCGAGGTAAAGGAATTTTCGAGGAAACGACTTAGAATATGGGTGTTAGTATCAATAACTCTCAAAGTTTCGACCTCCTTGTGTAATTAGAACTGAGTACTGGCTATTATAGCAATTAAATGGGACAGTCGTTCACAAGAGTCCACTGGTCTCTTCAGTATTTTAATTTTCTTTTTTTTATTTTAAAGGATATTATTATAATTATATCTAACGCCAGGTTTAGATCTATAAAGTAAGCTCATGGCTCGTAAGCTTTAACTTTTTGAACGCCAAACGCGCTTGTCGAGTATAGCTGACTATACTCGACAAGCGAAAGTGTACTCTATGCACCGATGACCGCTATAGTCGACAAAACTCAGGTTCATTAATCAAGATATTATAGATATGATATTATATTACTGTGTTTGTATCATAATGTGGCGTGCACACGATTAAAAAAAAAAGATCAAATAAGAAACTTATAAATGGAACGTCTAATAAAAATTGCTCTTATAGCATTTATTTTGATCTTACCAAATCTTTATAGACAACAATTTACATTAGATACCATCTGCCTATATTTGGCGGAATACCAAAACGTGATACACTGTTGGCTCGTGACTGCGTTATACATTATATTGCTTTGTGTTAACAGCTGTAACCTCCTTGAGAAAAAATTTAAACACGATTTATATCTTTGGAAGCAGTGGTGACTGGTGAGAAAGTGCAACTTACATACAAGACATGAGGACGGTGTTTGCTTGTGGCAGGCCAGTACCTATGTGGATGTCACTTTGTGGAATTAATGTACATATCTATAATCATTATCATCATATCAGCCCAACGACGACCACTGCAGTCAGCTGAACATAGGCCTATGTGTCTATATAACTAGACATTTAACTTATCATCAACTAATATTGAAGGAAAACATAAACCCTCATACCTTAGAAGCACTGTCATCGTGGCGTAACGGTTAAGGTGGTAGCTTGGCTACTAATATCGCCTTATCTAGTTACGTGGGTTCGATGCCCACACGAGATAATATTAAATATTTGTGTGATTCATAAATGTTTGTTCCAAGTCGATGTTTATAAGGTCAAATTACGAAATGGAAAAAGAATACATTTAGCATAGCAATAACGTGTCGTATGTTACTACAGATAGGAAGCATCAGAAGAATCACGAATCAGAATGTCGTAAAGACTCAGAATTTCACATGAAATTATTTTAATATCATCAGATATTACTTTTTATTCTCAGCGGGCTTGGTTCCATATTAATATCACCTAATTTAATTATTTCGATAAAATGTTACAACTGAATTATTTCTTAATGAGCTTACCTTTCACGAGAATACGGTTCGTTCCGTTTAAAGTTTAATAAGTACGATTTAAATAAATTATGTGCATTCAGATGGTAAGTACAAGTATTATAATTAAATGTTTTTTTTTGCTCAGCATAATGGCTCTTATTCGCGTGATGGAAAGCTAAAAGAAGAGTCCGGATTGCACTGGAAGCAAATTAAGGGAAGATTTATATTAGACCGGGCAGTGCCCGGAACGTGTGTGGCTCGGACGGCTGAAACGATCTCAAATCTGTGCTCCGTCCGAGCCACACACACAATATACATTTTGTTTGTAAAAGTGATGGTGGCTGAATGGATAAGAGACCCACGTGCTAAACACGCAGTCCGAGTTCGATTCCGACCAGCAGTACCAATGTGGATTTCACTTTGTGGAATTTATATGTACTAGTCATATGACTTACCATCTGCTAACGGCGAAGGAAAACATCGTGAGGAAACCCACATACCCTAGAAGAAATTCTATCTGTATGACTGATCCACCAACCCTCATTAGGCCAGTGTGTGTGGATTACGGCCTAAAACCCTCTCAGCCCTCTAGATAGAGGAGAGGAGACCCGAGCCCAGCAGTGGGAGCTAGGACCAATAATGAGTTTTTTATTTTTATTTTTTATTTGGGAAACAAACAATAGTACATTATATATTAAGTCTAAGTTAATATTAAGTAATACAGATAGATCAATGTACCATCCACAGCATATCCACATATTACTATAATAATAAGTACAGTTTTTTTTTTCTTAATTTTTTTTTTTTACAGTGATAACTTAAAGCTAATTGAAGTAGCACTATGAGTTGCTGATGATGATACATTTTGTAGGAATCAGTTTATATTATACAGTGCATGATCTTTGTCCCGTCCGGGCCCATTTACTAACGTACGATGCTCGTCTACACCAGGGTTGTGCACGACATGGACACGGCCCGGTCTAAAAATCATCCCTAAAAATAAATACTCATCATCATTTTTCATCATTTTGACTGGCCTGTTGGTCTAGTGGTTAGTGACCGTGACTGCTAAGCCGGAGGTCGTGGGTTCGATCCCCACCCAGGACAAATCTTTGTGTGATGAGCATAAAGGTTTGTTCTGTGTCTGGGTGTAATTTATCTATAATATGTATGTATTTACAAAAAAAAAAATGTATTTAAGTAGTATATCAGTTGTTTAGTACCCATAACACAAGCAAATATAATTGCTTAATTTGGGACTAGATGGCGCTGTGTAAATGTGGTAGAATATTATTATTATTATTTCAACCAATAAACGTCCCACTGCTGGGCACGGATCTCTGAATTTAACCTACTACACCACGCTGGCCAGACGGGTTGGTATAGGGTTTGTTTCGAATTTCCCTTTTCTCGCAGTGCTCATATATTATCTGAATAAGGTTTAGTCCCTTAGTCACCTTTTACGACACCCACGGGTTGAGATAGGGTAGTGACATTTGGTAAACTTAATCTGTCACTACACAATACTCATGTAATAGAAAATATTATTAATAAACAATGTGTGTACGACTGTACCTTTGTCAATATGTACTTGCATAAAATAGTTACGACTTCAGTATCTAAGGCCATACTGTGATCATCTTAGCTAATCGTTGTTTCTCTTAAAAATGTTTTTGAAATACGCTTCTTTGTTTTGTGCTGTTTTGTTTTTTGTTGATGTAAGTAAAACCAACTTCATTATCTATATTCATATTATTAAAAGGAAAGTATTGTATTTTTGAATGTAACGAATAAATTAAAAACTACTGAACCGATTTTAAAAATTCTTTCACCGTTTGTAAGCTACATTATCATTGAGTAAAATAAGCTATATAACATCATGCTACGGCCAATAGGAGCTGAGCAGCGGCCAAATAAAGAACAATAGGAGTGAAGCCTCGCACGACTTTTAGAAATAACAGTAAAATTTGTTTGTTTAACACAATAACTTAAATATGTAGGAATCTACATATTTAAAACTCAATAGAAATAACAAACAATTTATTTACAAAATAACGTCATGTATTATTTAAAAGGTTATAAATAAAAAAACTACCGTAAATACTAAATAATATAGTGGTATGGCCGCCGGAGTGGATATTTTACGGTATTTCGAAAAAAATAAAGTAAAGTTTGAAATATTAAACTTTAAAAAAAGTACCTACTACTGACTCTGTAGTGCAGTAGAAATATGTATGACTGTACAAAGAAAAAAAAAAGAATATTTATTTAAATTTTGTTCAGAAAATAAGTTAATTACTGATTCATATACAGCAAAAATGGGGCAGAACAGGATTAAAATATTAAATTTAGAATAAATATTACATTTGGGGCAAAGGAATAAAATGTAAGCGAACACGGAATTCTTGACGTGAGGTGAATGCCGAACAAATCAGTTAATCAGCACTAAACTTAATTTAGTAAGTCTAAATTAAGTTTAATACTTGTTTATTAACTAATTATTTATTTATTTAAAACTTAATGCACATATGTACAATGGCAGACTTAATGCCACAGGCATTATCTACCAGTCAACCACGGTGATGCAGAGATGATCGAAGTAGGTGCAATTTGAAAACATATAAGTGGAGAAAAAAAAAAGGAATAATGATACTGCTATATTCATCACCATCATCATTTCAACCCAGCCCCAGCCAATACAAATAAAACGCACACGGGACCAACTAAAATGGAAATCGCCGGCGAAGACTATTGGAAACGGTTTGATGACGTCAAACCCTCCTAATAGTCATTCAGAGTTAATTACCAGAGGTCTTTTTAGGGTTATTGTCGACGTAGTGAAGCTAAAAGAATGCAAACCGACCTATTCTGTTTGTGAATGCTGATTAGGATGCCGATAGTGATGATATTTTCAACATTTGTTATCGTGTAATACCCCAATCAAATAAAAAGTTCCATGACAGTAATTTAAGTTAATTTTCAAAATGAGAGTACGAAATGTACTTTTAGACAAATTGGCAGTATCATCACAGCAGTCTTGTATCAGTATGTACCGTATTTGTATTGGATTTAAATATATTTTATTTATGTATTTACACGCAAATAATCATTATCATATCAGCCTAATCACGTCCACTGCTGGACAAAGGCTTCCCCTAGCGACTGACGACCTGGTAAGGGTTGCATCCAGGTGCATGCAGGTGGCACAAAGTCGATCGCTGTGACTAAATAACTAAATAGCCTATAAGTATAGACTATAACATTACTTGTAGCTGTTTTTCTTTGCATCACCCATAGGTTAATAATAAAAGATAATGCCTTTGGCAGTAAGCCCACCGAGGTACACGTGTATTAAGTTTTGAAATTAATAATTCAATTGTTACATGATACTTTACTAGTAAACAAAACCTTGAAAATGTGTTTAACAATTCATCATTTACAAATAGTAATAGCGTAAGGTCAACGTTTATATTTGAATGGAATGGATAGAATATGTATTTTTTATGTGTGTATGCGAAATTGTAACCATCGTAACAAAACGTAACAGAAATTAGCTTGACTTCCTTCATTTAATAAATAATAATATTAATTTCTACAGACTGAAGCCTTTGTAAAGAGGGATGTTTCATCACCTCCACCAGACCCTATAGACGCTTTGAAGAAGAATATGGATTCCCTAAGAAATTGCTTCGACGAGAGTCTATCTAAAGCTGTCGACGACGTCAACGTTGAGAAGCATTTGCAGCCCATCTTTCTTGCCGTTAGCGATCAACTCAACAGGTTCTCTAAAGCGGTATGAATAGAATTGAATTTTGCATGCACAACGAAAAAATTATAGAAATTTGAATGGTTAAAGGTCTCCAGACATCTGACGGAAGATATGATGGTCGTATCAAATAAATAAAATTTTAGTGTCTGTTTGTAAGAGTTGATTTTGTTGAATTTTACGTCAATCGATTCGTCAGTGGCGCGAGTGTCAATAAAGACATGACAGTCATCATAATACAATATGGCGGCTACCAGAAGCCTTAAAAAGCTAAATTATTTAAAAATGAATTTTTCTCTCTATCTAACTATCCATTTTTTTAAAAAGAGTGGCGTGAGTTTCTTGCTAGTTCTTCTCATAGCTCCACCCCGACAGCGAACTGGTCGTAGGCAAATTTGCTGACACAACATTTCGGATAACCTATTACATTCTTGTGACTTTCATAAGTGTTACCTTGTAACCTAGATGAATAAACGAGATTTCATTTCATTTCTTTCACAGTTCGAGGATCTCACAGCGCCGAGCTCGAGCCCCGCTTCAGTTGCTTAAATAGTGATCACACGAACGGAGACAAAAAGCCATATAAAAACCTTAAGCACCTTTACAAAAATGTTAAGCTATTTCATAAATAAACGAATATATCTACATAAAACGTAACACACGTTTTGAAAGCCTTGTGTGTTAATAAAGTACATGGTTTGTTTTATTTTAATAAAAGAAGAGTATCCTTTTCGACTACTGTTAATGCCAAATGTTTTTTTTTGACGGTGGTTGTAATGTATACTAAAAAAAATATATTTTGTGGAGATACAATAAATTAAGCATGATGTTACAGTCAAAACTCTTGACCAGACTGGCTAAATCAGTCAAAACTCATAAGAAAGTATTGAGGTGTGGGTGGTTGTGAGGGTGTCTTCCACATTATATTGTGATAGAATTAAAGAGCACATGAAACTGAACCATAAGATATTCTTGAAAAATAATAATATCTAATAATTAGGGAAAAAGTTTGGTATAGAAAACTGTTAAAGTAAACGTTATTTTAATTGAGATGATAAATAGAATATACATAGTACAGCCATTGTTAGACACGGGTTCCATTTCACAAGATCAGATGGTCGATTCTGCTAATTTACACATGTCGATAGTAGACTGATGGACCAATCACAGGCCGGCAATATGGCGCGATTTACTTCATAAGCCAATCATAGCAGACGAATGAGACCACCGGCTTGCGATTATGTTAGCAAGCTTGGCCCTCTGGTTTTTTGCTTACTTTTACCATGTTTATCCCAGGCAGCGTGTTGTATATATTCAATTATGTTGCAACTCCTATTTGAATATCAACAAGAAAATGTACAGGGTGCCCAAGATATAGGCCTAGCCTAGATTAGGGGCAATGTCAATAAATAGTTAATGTATCTCTAGTCGCTTCTTACTCGTGATTATGGAAACAATAACAGTATTACTACAGATATGTGATGGTTGCTGAATGTATAAGGGACCGGCGTGCAAATCACGCGGTCCGAGTTCGATCCCGACTGCAGTACCAATTTCGATTCCACTTTGTGGAATTTATATGTATAGTCAAGTGACTTACCATCTACTGACGGTGGAGAAAAACATTGTGAGGAAACCCACATACTCTAGAAGAAATTTTATGAGTATGTCTGATCCACCAACCCGCACTAGACCAGCGTGAGTGAATCATGGCCTAAAACCCTCTCAGCTGGGACTTATTGGGTTGCTGATGATGAACAGTATTACTTACAGGCTTAACAACAATTACCCATATACGAACACACAAAGATACTGGAATAGAATTGGTGATCTATTAACTACTAAGTCGGTGTCCGTCAGCTCCGGAACTAAAGAATTAAGATGATTCAAGAGGATAATCGGCTGAAATAACGCAATATCCCGCATAGAACATAGTTATTGTGGTTATAAGAAGCATTTGACGTGGCGTAGCTGTTAAGGTGACGTGGGTTCGATGCCCACGTGAGACAAATACCTGTGTGATTCATAAAATATATTTGTTTCGCGTCTGGGTGTGTTTAGTGTCCGTTAATTGCATGTTTGTAAGTCCCCCGCTGTATCGCGGGGGACTTACTTGGGGGGCTTGTATCGTAGTGCCGACGTTGTCTTTAAAAACATTTTTCATACTTATCAAATTCATACATCCATATTTCGCCGATGGGGTGGACAATAGAAATGAAATTAAATTAAATGAAATCTTTTTTCATTTTATTCATCTAGGTTACAAGGTAACACTTATGAAAGTCACAAGATAAGAATGTAACAGGTTATCCGAAAAGTAGTGTCAGCAAATTTGCCTACGACCAGTTCGCTGACGGGTAGTACATCAAAACCATATTAAGTACCTACACTAGTTAAACATTTACCCCCTTATTACAAAATAAGGACTAAGCATTAAACCAGGTTTAGATTGACAACTTTGACACAAAAATAATGGCTTATACACGTTTAAACCTGGTTTAATACTCAGTCCATATTTTGTAATTAGGGGGTTTAAGTCCTAGGTATGTAATATGAGGAGAGTATATATTGTATATATTGGGCTTGTGATATTCTAGTCTAGATTGCTTTTAAGAATACTTGCAATAGAAAAACCGAATGTCTTATAACACAAGACCCTTGCGTAAAGTAGCCGTACACCCTGTACGACTGTTTCACCATATAGTAGTCTGTGTTAAGTATTTTCTATTTGTTGGGTATGAAATCCACCCAATTCGAACGAGAAAATCAGTCTCTGATTTTCTAGTCTCCAATAAGCTCTGTAGACTCATATTCATCAGCAGAAAATAAAATAGAATACTATTTATTACAAATACAGTTTTTGGAATAATTAATGCACTTCATTACTCAGGACTATTAAAGTGAAAACTATTTTGCCAATTTCAACAACACTTAAATTAAAACCAAGCTTTTATCCCAAATTCTAAAATCATATTTTAATAGATCACTCCATGACAATGAAAGGTCATAGCTAACTAATTAATTAATCAGTTTGTCTAGAATAAACGACAAATGGTCATTATGATAAGTTAAGCAAACATCGCGTCCTAGCGGGCAACATGATAAAGGGCAATTTCTGCGTTCTAACATCAGTGTCGAGTGTGTTGTTCTGTTGTAAGGTTGTCCGAACAAAACACTCTCAAAATGAACAAGCTCTTAATTGTTCTTCTTGCAGTCTGCCTTGTTAGTGTGAGTATTTATTCTATTTTTTCCGCCTTTAAAGGAAATATCAGCTGACATACATATGATAGAAAAAGTACCTTAATCATTGTTATTATGATGCATTTTTCCTTAACATGACTACTCAGTGTGCTAGCAAGCTAGCTAGTCAAGTTAGTCAAGTCTTTCAAATTTCCATAGAATATTAAATTAATTGTTGTGTTACTCGTGCACCGATTTCACGGCTTTCTATGTGACTTTCCGAAGGACTATCCTATCAGATCCTAGGCATTCTGCATTGGTTCTCCGTTACCTTACCTTAGATAGATGCTCAGGTCGTCTTTTAAAAAAAATATTAGTGCTAATAATAATTTATGAATGACTGTCACTGTGGCGTGGTGGTTTGTTCACGGGGGTGTTTTGGCGTGGTGGTTGTTCACGAGGGGACAGATCAAACATTTTATTTGTGAATAAAAGTTTGATTTGTCCCCTCGGTGTTCACGGTGGGACAGATCGGAATAACTCATACTCCGGAATTATTATTATACATAAGTATGTATCATTAATATCTAATAGTGTATTATGTAGTACTAAGTGATAATAAGTGCTATTCCAGACTATAAACTATCTCTGTGCTAAATATCATAATATATAGATCCTTTTTGCCGTTTTGGCGTGATTGAGTAACAAACATCCATCCATACATCCATCTTTCTATCCTTCCTAACTTTCGCATTTAGTCTTATTATTGCCTTATCTTGTAGCCACATAAGTATGTATATATGTGTGTATATAAGGCAGTAATAAGACTGATGCCTTATAATACCAAATTTACTAATATTATAAATGCGAAAGTTCAGCACACAGATAGTTTATAGTCTGGAATAGCACTTAGACTACTATTTACCGACATGGCGTGCGAGCGGATCCTAATAATCTGAGGAAAATTAAAAGTAATTGTTGCTACAGTTGCAGGTTCAGGCGTTTGTCAAGCGGGATGCCCCCGCTACTGAAACAGGCACGGATTACGTGAAGGAGTTCGGAAAGAGTTTCAGCAACATAGGTGAAAAGCTCCAACAAGCTTTTAATCCTGACACCATTAAAGAAAACATCAATCAGTTAATTGGCAAAGCGAACAAGGCAGTAAGTAGAACGATCATTACTTTTTTAATCCTTCAAGTGGTTATAGATTAGCTTTTAAAAATGCTTGTATTTTATATTAGGTAGGTACGCATGAGAAAACATAGTTATGGACTTCAGTTTCATCGTTCAGAATGTGTAATCAATACTAATAATTATTATAAAGTTTAAGTGTTGGTTGGTTTTTTTGAACGCTAGGGTCTTATTAACTACTAGTCTGATTTGAAAAATTTTTTTAGTGTCAGATAGCCCATTTTTCCAGGAAGGTTATAGGCTACATAACATCACGCTACGGCCGATAAGAGTTGAGCAGTGGTCAAATAAAAAACAACGGGATCGAAGCCCCGCGCGACTTCTAGTGTCTATTAAATTAACTGTCACCGTGGCAAAGGGGTTAAGATTGCCACCAATATCGCCGTTCCAAATACGTGGGTTCGATTCGCACACAAGCCAAATGTTTGGGTAATTCAAAGATATTTGTTTCGACCCTGTACTTACTTTATGTCCGGTAATTGTATGTTTCTAAAGAACACCGCAACACAGTGAGTTATTCGCTAGTGCGGACAGTCTTTTAGAAAAAATAAACAAAGAAAAAATGACTCACCCAATATGTTAATAAGTGCAAAAAAAAAGGTGTACCAATTCGGTTAATTCTTTTTTTGACTCTTAGAGGACCGAGGAAGGTTCTTATGGCGAGGAAGAATGAAAAATAAAAAAGTGGCGATCTGTTAAAAAAAAACAAGTAGCCAATGTGTTAATCCAGGGTATCAGCTACCTCCATATCAAACTTTATCAAAATTAGTCCAGCTCTTTGAGCGTGAAGTTGTAATAAACATATACACTCACAAACTTTCGTTCGTCGTCATTATAATATTAGTGTGACTTACACTCGTATTATAGAGATCTAATCACTTATCCTATTTTTCAGCTTGAAGAATTCAAAGCAACACAAAAACCAGCACAATAATAAGGTCACATAAAACGTCAAAGGATTTTCGATCGTATAATCATAACTTTAAAAACATAATTACCTTAATGACGTTTTTAGAATTAAAATATATGTATTATATTTTGAAATATATTTTTAAACATTTTCATAATTTTTTATTTCCCTGTTAATGAAAAACCTGGACATCGGGGAGATCGAGCTTTTCTCATCTGGCTGTCATTTTATCAACCCAAAAACGTCCCACTGCTAGGCACGTCTCCTCTAAAGACTGTGGAGCCAATTTAACTATACCACGCTGGCCGTCTAGGTTGGTATACTCAATACTCAATCATTTATTGCTTCCATAATGTACAATTAGGTGGTATGTCTATGTACTATCAAAATTTAAATTCAATATCCCTCACAAATATCCTAGAAAACCAATTAAGCTCCTACATCCTCCTTTTCGAAAATCAGTTTTAGGCTCTAACTCCCCTGTTTCACGGCTAAGTAAGTTATACAACCACTATAGTAAACAGATAGATCTATTTGGCACATCATTTCAACGATTTAGGAACCAGGTCCATAATCTTACTATTGATTGATACTATTGATTGATTGTATTCTTCCACTAATAATAATATAACTGCTGTACTTAGAAATAGGAACTACGCTATAAGACTTACGATATTTGTTTCCTTTTATCAATAATTTTAATTTTTTTCTTTAATATATTTTATGCATGTGGTGTTTACCTACACGAGTTGTGCACTTAGAACTTAATATTATGTTCTGTTTTGTAATGAATGTATTAGTGTAATAACTACTGGTAAACCAATAAATAAATAAATAAATAAATAAATGTATAATGTAGGTTACAATTATGGACCCTGTCGGGCACAGCACAATAGTTAAGAGAGAGGAAGAGGGCTAAATATAAAAGTAGCTATTTTCATAACAATAATGTACTAGTTATTAATTGTATATTGTTTTATGCGAGAAATACACTTATCTTATTAAACTTGGTTTAATTAGATAATTATATAGTAAAAGTATAGGGTTTGTTTAGAATTTTCCTTTTCTTGCAGTGCTCTTGTCTGCATAAAGTTACTCCCTTAGTCACCTTTTACTATAACCCTGGGTTGACATGGAGTAGTGATATTATTGTATTCCTAATCCATTACACGGACAATTAGGCTACGGTAACCGCTTACCATCAGGCGGACCGTACGTCTGTTTGCCACCGTCGTGGTATAAAAAAAAAAAAAAAATATTAAATAAGAAGCATAATAATTATGCAGTGTTTTATGGAATACTATTAATGTTTACGCTCATTCTCTTTATCTTAAGTTGGAATACCTAAAGGTAGTAAATAATTTTATTATTTATCATATTCAACTTTGAACTTAAACTTGCCATGTGGGTTATCAGAAGTAGATAAATTGTTTATCATTTTGCAAGTGTATGGCATTGGATGTTGCAAAAATGATATTAAATTACGAATCTCTAGGAACTAGAACATGTTTAATTTGTTTTTTAATAATAATTAAAAATTTTATGAACATACCCGGCTTGGAATATTTGTAGTGTTCGAGAATGTTATGTGAAAAAATATCGAATCCCATTTTATTTGTTAGACCCAGGAGGGTAATGCTTGTAAGAATATAGTGAGCATAATGATCGAAATTCGATCACAACAGATTTGTTGGATAGTACATACATACACATCACGCCTCTTTCCCAACAGAGGGGTAGGCAGAGACCATTTACTTCCACTTGCTACGATTCTGACACACATCTTTGGCTTCTTCAACATTCATCAGTCTTTTCATGCATTCTCGCCGGTTGAGGGTACTCCTGATCTGTCCCTTCTTTAGAACGTCACCTATTTGGTCATGGTACGTTCTTCTAGGTCTTCCCCTTCCAACGTCCTTTCATATTCGCCTCATATTGTTGGATAGTCTGATTGAAAAATTCTTTAGGTTGTTACATTTTTTAGGTTGTCCTTGATTTTATTTGTGTGTAAATTATAAGGGTTGCTATAGACATATCGGGTTGACATTAATCGGTACTACCGTTCAGTAAAACCGAAAAAAGATATGTGCATGCATGTTCGGGCAAAATACGGCTTGGCTTTGGCTAGGCTAGAACTATCCGATCGGCACAAACCGAATTATACCGAAAGTAATGTAATATTTGCTACGGGTCGGCTTTTTTGTTCAACAAATACTGCCGAATCGAATGATGTGCCGAACCGAATAAACCATAGACCTAGGATCCGCGCGGTACATACTAAATCTATGGAATAAACTACCCGATCGGCACAAAACGGTTAAAACCGAACAAATGCAGTTATTGCAAAGACAATGTGGTCGAAATATGTATGTGTGTAGCAACCCTAACACGTATTATTTTATCCCCATATAGCTTTGATCTCCATTAAAATTATGTGTTAATTCGACGAAAAATCGTCTTGAATACAGAAAAATCAGTTATTATGAATACTCGTAGGAATAGTTATTAGAAGAATAATACAAATTTATTTTAATAGATTTATTTTGTTCTGAAATGACGTTTTACTAGTAGACAACTTAAAAAACATCGGCTTGCTGTTATGAAAATTGATAAGTATAGGTATATATAATTGATCAATCAATCTTTTTTATTCTTGCTTGGTTGGCTGCAGCTAGAACAAAAAATATCTATGTTAAAGGAATCGAACCTGAGGCCTCTTACACAGCAGTCATATACGCTTCCATCTGCGTCACCGAGTTAGTTCCATAATATCAAACAAAAATTAAAATTTTGTGAATGATAGGGCTGTCCTGAGGGACTTTATAAACATACAATTCAAAATGTAGAGACCAAGACAGAAGAAATATCTGAGAGATACAGGTATGACTTCACACACTATTCATAAAAAGAGAGAAATAATGGTAGTTTCCATGTACTGCTAGCAGCGTTGAGTCAAAAGGATTATTATCCGGAGGAGTACATAACATATGAAAATCACAAGGAGACAGAAAATGCAAGTATTAAAAATTGTTCTACTTACTTTTTTTACTACTGCGCTAGCTTTTTCAGCTAAATCTTCAAAATTTTTCTGGATCGTTTTAGGATCCAAAGCTTTTTTTATTTCTTCAGTAATTTTGTTATCTTCTAAAACGTTTTTCAAGTTGTCAACTAAATCTTTTAAATTTGCCTCCATATCTTTCAAAGCGTTTTTTTCTGTAACATCGGCAGGAGCATCACGCTTAACGAAAGCTTGAACCTGTTAGAGGTTTCTGTGTTAAATTTGAGTTATATGAACCAGAAAATCTTTATTTTTCCATTGAAATTCGTGCTATTCTTTGTACCCGGTATCAATTTACGTGAGCCTAATGTAATTCTTGTAAGATTTAACAGGGATAAGGAAAAGTTTTGAGCGAAGCACCTTTTTCCCAGAATTTCGCGGGTTGCAGTGATGCATCTCACATTTCCTTTCTCCGTGCTTAAACCCAATATTATTTATGTACCCGAGACATCTTGAGCAGTAGTCGTACAGACTCCTGAGACGCTGCTGACGCAAACCCAACGTATTCATCATCATCATATCAGCCCAATGACGTCTACTGCTGGACATAGGCCTTACGTAATTACCACCACAGTGAGCGACTTTTGCCGCCTGCATCCAGTGACCACCCGCAACCCTTACACTTATCACAATGTATTATGAAACAATAAAATAAATATACTCACGCTAACAAGGCATATCGCCAGAAGTAAGATGAGGAACAACTTGTTCATTTTGAATATCAGTTAGTACGACTTGATGGTTAGATAATACACCAGTAACTGAAGTTTGGGCACAAAAATTCGCTTATATTTAGCCTGTCGATTAATGTTCGCAATATTCTTATCGCAATGACCCCGGATCACTAAATCATTATAAAATAAATATAAGAGTCATCATACTCGTATCACTTTGTTTAACAGTGATTGATGTGTAATTCTAATTATCGATAAATATTTTGATTTATCTAATACTAATATTAGGTATAACGAATAATTCTATTTTAAAATAACTATAAATTTATTTAAACATTGACAGCCTCTGACTGATTTAGCTCTCAACGTTCGATTTGAATAATCATGGACTTATGGTATTCAGCTTTGGGGCTGTGCTAAACAAAGCAACAGAGACATTATACAGCGTTTTTAAAGCAAAGTACTAAGAGACATTTTAAATGCACCTTGTTATATACGAAATAGTGATATCCATAGCGACCTAAAGGTGGACTGTATAGATAAAGTAATCCAGCGTTTTGCAGAAGCTCACGCAAAAGAGACTTCATTATCATAACAATCTTGAGGATGCCTCAAGGAGTTGGATGGCCAACTCCTCGATTGTAACATAAAAAGAAGACTCAAAAGGACTAAACCGTTTGAGCTAGTGTAGTGTTGATAAACAAAACAATTAGTGACATTTTATAGTGCTATAATAAGTAAAGTGGTGGCTGAATGGATAAGGGGCCAGCGTATAAATCACGCGGTCCGAGTTCGATCTCGACCGGCAGTACCAATGTGGATTCCACTTTGTGGAATTTATATGTACTAGTTGAGTGACTTACCATGTGCTAACGGTGAACGACAACATACGCCCTAGAAGAAATTCTATGAGTATGTCTGATCCACCAACCCGCACTAGGCCAGCGTGAGTGGATTATGGCCCAAACTCTCTCAGCTGTCTAGATAGAGGAGAGGAGATCCGAGCCCAGCAGTGGGACTTAATGGGTTGCTGATGATGATGATGATGATGATAATAACACAAGAACAAAGTGTACACTGTGTACAGGTTAACAGACTCTAAGTAAAAATCAATGGATATTTCCTTAGAATAAGTATTAATTTGAAGTTTAGGCTAACATAAAATTACTTATTAGCTCATTACGCTTGATTGTAATATTTAAAGTACAGAGCTTTCTCTGCACTTTACAAAGCAAAAATAAAAACTCTCGGTTTGGATAATCATGAACTATGTTTTGTTGATGTCCGTGTAATGTCACTACCCCATCTCAACCCGTGGGTGTCGTAAAAGGCGACTAAGGGAATAACCTTAAACAGACAAGAGCACTGCGAGAAAAGGAAAGTTTTAAACAAACCCTATACCAAACCGTCTGGCCAGAGTGGTATAGCAGGCTAAATTCCCTCCACATTCTTTGGAGGAGACCCGTGCCCAGTAGTGGGACGTTTATGGGTTGAGATGATGATGTTTTGTTGATGAAAGATACAAACAAAATTAAATCAAAATTATATCCAATTATTTTATTTTACATGCATTAAATGAAATGAGGTAGGTACATATTATACGGTGTTCCAAAAAAATTGTTTCATAGAAATCACGAGTATTGGCTTGCTAAATTGTATAATCTATAATTATAATTTTAATAAAACTTACCTAAATAAATGCAATTACATAATTTTTTTATTGCAGGTAACATCGTACCGAACCCTCTATACGCGATTTCAACTCGCACTTGGCGGAATTGTTGTTATATTGATGTTTTATCCTGTAGAATATTATGTCAAAGTTGCTTTCAGAGCTTGAGTGGTAGGTAGGTACTCTAAAATACATCTCATTCATTACTTGAAACATACAACATGTTGGAGTTGACAAAAAGTTGAGTAAAAGCCTGGGAACCGTGATGTACCTATATATTATTATGTTTTTACATACCCGCAGTCTTATACTGATGAGTTCCATCGCTTAGCGTATACATAAAAACATTACCCTACTTTTTGGCAGTCGGGTAAAAAGGCACTTTTTGGATTCCACTTTATAAAGGGAATATTTTTTTTGGAGAAAGATAATGTACATAAGTACCTAATACAAATACTATAAAGCTGAAATATTCTAATATTATAGCTGAAGAGTTTGTTTGGTTGAACGCGCTTATATCAGAAACTGCGGATCCGATTTGTTTTTAGGGTTCTGTAGTTCTGACTAGGAACCCTTATAGTTTCGTTATGTCCGTCTGTCTGTCTGTCCGAGGTTTTGATAAGAGACTGCTTGTACTAGAAAGCTGTAATTTTGTAGGAGTGTCTATATCAATTACGTCGACAAAGTGGTAAAATATTTTGTTTAGGGTAGCTCCCATACATGTGAATTGTGGATTAACTTTTTTTTTATCGTGTGGGTTATCGTTGAATAGGTCTTCTAAAATGACTTGGGGGTTACTAACATTATTTTTCGATTTAATGGTCCATTTACGAAATATTAAACTTTAAAGAGCAAATTTTTGTTCCAGTAATGCCCCTCCCCCCCCCCCTAAAAGCTAAACTGCAGGCTTGAAAAATCTGGAAAAATTCATGATGATAGTGCATTTCATAAACTTTAAATAAAAAGTATAGGGGTTTAGATAACTTTATTAGTTTAGCACTAATAGTCGTTGAACTTGGGTGTTGGATAATTTTGTACCAAATACAAAATCCTTAGTATTAATCCATTATAGTGACTAAGATAAAGTAGTTGCTTGTTTATAACGGGTAAAGCCTTGCATTTAAAACAAAATATCAAGTATATAATAAATCAATACTGCCGCTAGATGGCGCTGTACAAACGGGTTACGTTTTCATTCTAGTACCTATAGAAGTCATAAACGTACTTAGTAAATTGAAATAATAACTTGGCAGCAATCGTGCTCTAAGGAAGTGGTTATTATTGATTAATGTCCAATCTGTTTAAATAATAATATATTATTCTTAATCTTTTGAAATAAACATTTTGCATTAGTTCAGTATCGCTATTCGATAACAGATGGCATTGTGCCGTGACGTCACTGTTTTTTTAGTTACCATCGTCCTTTGTGGAGCCGTTTTTAAGCGTTTAAGACTATCACACTTCTGATCGACATCCCCGTAAGTCTTAGAAATGATAATTCAAAAAGTCGATTTTTGTTGTTATTATAACCATTAACACCTAATATCTTTAACATTACTTATATTCAGAATAAATAACAACAGAATTGTACTATATTGTGATAACGGGCTTCTACGGAACCCTACACTGTGCATGGCCCGACACGCACTTGGCCAGTTTTTTTTTTCTTTTAGTGTTGGATAGCCCATTTATATCGTGGAATGCTATAGGCTATATAGCATCACGCCACGTTCTATAATAGCTGAGCAGTGGCCAAATAAAACATGACGGTGGCGAAGCTCCACGCGACTTCTAGTGCATACAATAAGTATTATACGTTCAATACAATTACATTGGTAAAAGGTGATTGGCTACTTTGCTTGCACCGCATTCTTGACAAACTAATACAATATTCTCTCTGTCAGAACTTGTGGACTCTGCAGGTGGTTTTAATATGCATGGAGCCCAGCTGCCGATAAGCCTTCCTTACAAAGCCTGACCTGATCCTATTTGAGCGTCTTGGGAAGTCTTGCCAAGGATTTTCTAAGATTTACACTAGCTTTTCCTTTTGTTAATGTCCCGTGAAATTGTGAATGGATGCTTTGAAGATTTATTGCTAGCATTATTGTAATTTTTCATATGATTTAATATAAGTTGATGATAATTCAGTTCTTTAATTAAACATATAGATAAGATATTTCATAATAAACTAGTTTTTAAATGATATCTAGATATCCTTGGTAGCACCGTGGGCGTTTACAATTATGACTATCGTGCAAGAGGTCTATGGGGTAAAAAGGTATTGAGTTTCAGTAAGTTTTAAACTATGACCGGTTATTGTGAACAAGCTCGCCCAAAATTATGTCAAATATAGCTGGCAAAATGTAAATATATGAAGCAATTATTGTTATTTTAGTGTTAAATGCTATGAAAGGGTTCTTTACTACATCGCGTCGACCAATTCCTGATCTATTGTAGCGCCCACACATACACTTTTTTATTTTTTTTTAATTTATTTAACAATATAAAGGCTTATACATCTGTTTAGGTCTTTATAGCATTCTGAAAACCACAGAGGTTTATTATGACGCTATAATAACAATTCCTCGTTAAAACAACGTGTACAAAGTTACAAATAAAAAAAACTTAGAATTTCTTCTAGTGTATGTGAGTTTCCTCAGGATATTTTTTCTTTCACCATCAGTAGATAGTAAGTCACTTGACTAGTGCATATAAATTCCATAAAGAAAAATCTGCATTTGTACTGCCAGTCGGAATCGAACTCGAAACGTATGATTTGCATACGGGTCATTTATCTATTCGGCCAAAATCGCTTCATATATTATGACACTTTGCTCATCAGTCTATTTGTAATAATATTAATGCAATTTTTTTGTTATTATAATCATTACAATACTTTGATATCACCCGCAATATGCTGCGTACTTAATTACAGCTTCCTAATTTGATAAAATGGAATGGTTTAATATTACTTTGACTACTTACATTATTGCTATCATTTTTCAAGATAACGGTCGACGTCATCATATCAATGAAGACATGTTACACTCGAGTGATTGTTAGTTTTATCTACTTCAATGTCCTTGACAAAGCAGCAACTGTAGATGAACAAATGTTTTGTTAGCAAAAATGTACATTTCGTTATATCAATACCCATTTTCAGATACGGCATGAATTCTTCCAAATGTTAAAAGGAAGAAATCAAAAAAACAGTATCTCCTTTTGTTTAGCTAACACTTTGAGATAAGTTGCTTCGGGGATTTTTACGGTGAACTTGATAACTTAAATTCACATAACTTCTTTATTATAAAGGAATTCAATGATTTTTTCGACAAAGTATTTAAAAAAAATCACCTTTCGAATATACTTACTCAACTGATACGGAAAACTATTTAATTTATATATTTAATATAATTATACTATATTATAATTAATTGAAAAAAATATTTAGTTTTGCATAGCCCATTTATCGAAGGAGGCTATTTAACATCACTTTGCAATTAATAGAAACAAGACAACAGCTAGTCATTAAATAATCTCCTAATGTTAATCGTGGCAATAAACATAGTCATTAGTTCCTGAGAATTCGCATTTCACCAAATAAACAAACAAACTCTTTATAATATTAGTCTAGATTTGATTTACTTTAAAGTTCATTTCCTTTCATTTTGCAGCTGAAACTAAACAGCTTGTATTTCCTTACAATAATATTTATCAGAGATAACTATCCCCAATGGATGTTAATATTGACATACAAATGTTGGTATAATCGTGCTGTCAAACTCATTCCAACAAACATCTGTCATACAATCAGCCGAAGACTCATCGGGTCAAATCTATGATACCTTCGATCATTGTCAGTGTAGCTCACAGAAATCTCCTGACAGAGACATATAACACGGGCACAGGTGCGGAAACTCCTCAACAAACATTTGTCTAAGTTGACTCGAAAGCGTCCTTCTTTGCACTTCACAAACACAATAATACACCGTGTTGCTATGCGTATAGAATTCAATATTGTTTTAGCTTTAAGTTCAATAGCTTAGTCCTAAAGTCCGTCACATAGTTCTCGGCACTGAGAAATAAGTCTTATCCGTAGCTTTGTGACTTATGAGTGTTTATTGAACAAATATAAGGCTGCAGGAGCTACATGAATAAGAAATTCTAAACAAATTAATAATCTTAAAAATATAGCGATAGTGGCCTAATAGATATAATAGATAGACCGGAATGCAAATCATGTGATCCAAGTTGATTCCGACCGACCAGCAGTACTGGTGTTAATTTTATTTCACAAAGTGTTATGTATTGTTAACTTTTGGTGAACCTGGTAACAGACTACCTGTAGGTCAATCGAAACATCGGACATCTGAATTAATAATAATAATTAATCCTTGCATTATAATACGTTTCTAAATAATTAAAAGAAAACTGGCCAAGTGCGTGTCGGGCCACGCACAGTGTAGGGTTCCGTAGTAGCCCGTTATCACAATATAGTACAATTCTGTTGTTCTTTATTCTGAATATAAGTAATGGTTTTTGTATTTGATACAAATTTATCCAACACCCAAGTTCAACGACTATTACTGCTAAACTAGTAAAGTTATCTTAACCGCTATAGTTTTTATTTACAGTTAATGAAATGCACTATCATCATGAATTTTTCCAGATTTTTCAAGCAAGCAGTTTAGTTTTTAGAGGGGGGGGGGGGGGGCGCCCTACTGGAACAAAAATTTGTTCTTTAAAGTTTAATATTTCGTAAATGGACCATTAAATCGAAAAATAATGTTACAGACAGACAGACAGACAGACAGACGGACAGACGGACATAACGAAACTATAAGGGTTCCTAGTCAGAACTACAGAACCATAAAAAATCAGCTTAATTTTATGTTTATTTTGTTCGACCAGCCTTCATATACTTACTTTAGACTAAATCAACTAGAAATGAAGAGTGTTGAAAACTATAGTTGCCAAGCTATCAAAACAGATAACGATTTAATATAGCCTGAGCGATCTTACCAAACATTGAAATTCTTGCTCTAAGTTAAAAGTACTTGGACTCACTGTTGCACAAACCTAGAAAGCTTAATGTGTTATGAATAAACGGGCTATATCATTACTTATATGGCTCGCTCTGTGGGAATACAAGCAGAAGCGTCTGAATAACACTTTGCAAAATTTCTTATGTAATGTACGAGTATCTTGAATGATTCAAATACGTAATGTAATGTGCTTTTGAAATTTCCATAGAGATAGTTTTCACTGATTGCTGTATTATCATATAGATGCAGCAGATAGCATACTGCTAGACTGGAACGCGACTTCATACATATTCGTTTTATAAACTTCTTTTAGAGATGCGTTATTTAAAGTCTGTGCTTCTGCAAGTTTGTATACCTAAAGTACTTATACTCTAGGTGTAGAAACTTGTACCTAAATATACAATTAATATGTGTATAGGAATTGTGGAAAAAAAATTAATTTTTGAAAAAAAAAATACAATACTCAATGTTAATTTATGGTTTGTCTTATAATTAGTAGGTATATATTTTTCATTCACCACATCGAAATCAAGTTTAAGAAAATATCACTTTACGAAAAATTTACTAGATACTAGCTAGATAGAGCTATTGCCTGGAGTTTCGCTTCGGTCCTGTGAATCATTATTTGGCCACTAATCAGCTCTTTTGCTAAACAGCTTTTTGGTTATAAGCCACAGAACAAAGAAACATATTCTATTCTTGTAGCGTCTGTTAAATTACCTTTAGCCTTCCTCAATAGCTGAACTAGCTTTCAATGTTGAATAACATTAAAAGATGTTATTTTTTATTTTAACCAATTGTTTCTAAGATTAACGCGTTCAAACAAATTATATTTGAGGTTTATAATATGTAATTGTCAATTTTTTTAAGTATATATTTTAGAAAGTCAGTTCCCTCGCGGGAAACCTACACTATCTCTAGGTTAGTAGTTGTATTTAAATACAAAATATAGTAAGTACCTCTTGAAACCTCTTTGTTCTGTGGCAATTACGAATCCTCGTTGGTCGTAAAAATATAAATTCCAGTTCTTTTACGGCACTGACTACATTAATATTAAAAACGTATTCCCCTCTATCTCAAAGACAGATTAAATTATTATCATAGCAGAAAATATCCTCTGTATTACTTTCCATATACTTATACTAGTAGGTAGTTATGATGCAAATACTCATAGAAATTATTTGGATGTTAAAGTTTTTCTCCAAATAAATTCGTATAACAACTGAGTCTGTGAAGGTTTTTTTATACATAGAGATCTATAAAACCTTTATCCTTTTTGGCCTTTATCAGACTTCAAAAAGGAGGCTCTTTTTTGTCGCTTTTCCTGTAATCACATGAATAGATCGCTTACACATTTCATATTTTTTGTTTTGTGCTGTAACTCAATTTTTTTAGTAACATTGAAGGTATACTTACATATTTGTTAAGTTCAAAGATCAAAATTGCTCATTCACTGAAAATATAGCTCACAACGCGTTAAAATCAATGTAAAAATCTACCGCACAATGCTTCGCAATAAGGGATTTTGGTTGATTTCCTTACGAAAGTGTTCGGTGTTTGATCGAAACATATTCGCTATTATTCTCGTAATTCATAAAACTATTTGCTAATAGATATTTTGCACATTGACAACCATAATAATCTCGCTCGTGCCCCTGCCTAACCCCTCCGGGAATATTCATGATCATACAAGGAGTTGAGTTCCGAGGCTAACTAGCGTAAACAGACGTGGCTGATGGATAGTGACGAATGGGCGCGTAATTTGTTCGTACTTAAGCGTAATTACTACTCCTCATACTAGATTATAGGAAAGTAAACAAGCAATTTCTGCCCAACACACCTAATATTTCTTCTATTTACTATATATCAAATAATCATTCGAATATTTGTGTTTTTCTTTTTGGTAATAGGAAAATACGACTTCTTACCACTGTCCCCGTTGGAAACTCTAGTCCCAATTGAAAGGGGATAAGGGAAATAGATAAATATAGGAAACATTTAATTCCGCTTGTCTTATGATTTTATCTTTATCAATGCAGTCCGAAAAATGGAGAGTCACTACGGAGTGACTCTCCATTTTTATGTGAAAAATAGTGAATAGATACGGATCTATTCACTATTTTTTACATTAGAGGGACTAGATAAGTGGCAATCTATTCATCTATTATCTTTTTTGATTCATCATAATTTATCTATCTAATCTAACGATATGCCAGATTTGTATATTCATCACGTGACATGTCGATAGGATAATTATGTCAGGGATGTGTTCAAATGTATTGAAGTGACTTGCCTCCTAGACAAATGGCATATTTTATGAGTCTATTCAAAATATTTAAATGTCATAATCTGACATGTCGTTAGAATACATAGATCAAACCACTTGTCTAGCCCCGATGTAATTATTTTGCCTTTTGTCTAAGGAGGCAGAACAGTACAGTAATCATGTGACATGTCGATAGTTTCCTGCAATATTATGATAAAGTCATTGATATATAAAAAATCAGTCGAGTTTTTGTATATCAATGGATAAAATGCCCTAATTGGACATACGCTAGCGGGAATTTGTCGAAATTATTTGATCTTTTGTGTGTTTTGTCGACGAACAGTTGACTAATTCAAGGACACAAATTATATTCATTATTCTCTGTGAAGATTTTACGCACAATACATGATTTAATAGTAACTATTATTAGTATGGTTAACCATTACTCCATTGTGCATTCTGTACGGCAACTAGATATTATTACATCGCATGTTTAAGTTTTAACTATTATTTTCTATGTAATGTTATAACTATACAGTCTTTATAATAGCCAAGGTATTAAGAAGATTAGAATTTCCTCAAGAAACTATCCGATAATATACCTAATTGAATAACAAAGCCAAGGTTTCCAAGTTGGCGATCAAGACACCTTCGTTAGTGTCTAACTAATTACTTTAACCTGTTAAAACGATTTCTCAATTCGTTTTAACCGCTTTAAAGTTTCAATGTGAAAAGAGTTCAAGAAATTTATTGGGCCAATTCAAAACGTCGCAATTTAGTATTGTATTTTGTGGTTTTCATATTTTATGATTTATTCGGAGCTATATTTTGTAAACATGTTTATTATTCTTTTTAGAATTTGGTAGAAAATGTGTAAAAGGTAAGTCGATTAGTTAGCATTCATTGCCTATTTTTATTTTTGTTTTCATGAAATCTACTTATAAATATTCGTTTAATTTGACTAAAAGTATATAATATACTTTTTTTTCATTATAATTTATTAAGAAATAACTGTATTAATACATATTAAATAAAAATAATATTCCTAAAAGAAAACTCGTATAAAAAACACGAACTAACGATAGAAGTAGACTACGTTGAAGCCAACTCATTAACGGCAATGAATTGAAAAGTATAGAAGTTATGTAAGTAAGGAGTAAGAACCAACAAAGTGCTGGCAGTGAAGGGTTATAAGGATGCGGGTACATTCAGCTCCTTTGAGATAAAGAAAGGAGTGACGGGACGTCTTAAGTAATGACTGGTAAAAGGCCCGGGAAGATTTGCTGGAGAGATTGCGTTATATATGAATCTCATGGTGTTTGAATTTTTATATGAAGGGAAATTATCAAAGTTTTCATGAAAGGGTTAGTTCAACTTTAAGAAAGGAAAGGTTCGAGGTAACTTTATACATTACATTGCATCAAGGTTTTTTGTTATGGATTTTTTTAATTTAGATAATTTTGAATTTTTTTATCTTATCTTTTTATGTATTAATTGCAATATTTATTTCACATTGTTTATTTTATAACAATGTATGAAATTTATGTCACTTGAATAATTAAATGAATTATTTTTATAAAACTATATAATATTACCTATACATATATAAAACACATTTTGGTAGTCATAGCCTCGGTTTTGTGAAAAATAAATCTTTCTAAAGCAAAATAAGCTTCAGTTCTATAAATCTACGTGAATTTGCAAGATCAAAGTTATTACAACGATTGAAATATAATGAAAATATGTTTTTACCCATAATTTTCGACTGTCACCGTGGCGCAGTGGTTAAGGTGGTCGCCTCGCCACTACATCGCCGTGCTGGGTGACGTGGGTTCGATTCCCACAGGAGACAAATATTTGTGTGATTCATAGATATTTGTTTCTAGTCTGGGTGTACTTTGTGTCCGTTAGTTTCATGTTTGTAAAGCTCTCCGCGACACAGGGCTTGTTACCTAGTGCGGGCGTTGTCTTTTTAAAATAAAAAAAAAAAAAAAAAAAAAAAATTTGTTGTTATACGAATGAATTATTAAAGGAGAACAGAAAAACATTATTGTGAATGTTCGTATTTTCTCAGTAAGACACTTATACAAAATTCAAATTTTCTTCTAAATCGTTAGAGACCGTAGACCAAAATTATAAATACTCGTAAATATATAAAAATATGATATAATAACATTATATAGATAGATATCATATCCGAACCATTGAAAAGAGCTTAGATTAATATAAACACACAAACAATGACCTAAATTTCATTGTTACAATAGAACAGTCATGACCATATGCAGCAGTCAAATATACATACATTTATTATGATTTCATAACAGATACGGCTAAACAACAATGTATCAACAGTCATGAAAGGTTTTAGCACAAAAGTCGTGGTATTTACGAGCTTTAGATAGGAAATCCAAATAAAACCGACTCATTAAACTGTAACAAAGATACGTGGGATGCTTACAACTGTGAAGGATGGAACTTTGGACTCGTAAAATTTGATTCACTCAGCTTATTGGATAGATCTTGCTCGTGTACTATGATTCTATATAATAACTAGCTCTGCCTGCGACTTCGTTCGCGTGGATAACTAATCCCGTATTCGTGGAGTTTTTATTTTTTTTACAGAACCCTAATATTTTTTCCAATATCAAAGTAGCCTAAGTTACCCCTTGTGACATTAACTATCCGTCAGTGAAAGTCCCGTCGTAATCGGTCCAACCGTTCCAGAGATTAGCCGGAACAAACAGACAGACAGACAAATATTTTGGTTTATGTACCGTATATACATTCATATGCATGTATAAGCGGTTATTTTAATATTACAAACAGACACTCCAATATTTTTATTTGTATAGATGTATAGATAATAAAATAACTTTGTGGACTTCGGCACATGTCGGTTGTGTAAGGGGCCCATCTAGTGCAAGGCGAGTTACGGTTTGCCCAAATCCTCATTTAACATCATAATATATTCACCGCTTGAGGAGGCAAGTTGGCGACGTTGTTCCCGTATGCCAGATATCCTATATATAATATCACCGTTTTGACTGACCTGTTGGTCCAGTGGTTAGTGACCCTGACTGCTATGCCGGAGGTCGTGGGTTCGATCCCCACCCAGGACAAATCTTTGTGTGATGAGCATAGAGGTTTGTTCTGTGTCTGGGTGTAATTTATGTATGGATTTACAAAAAAAAATGTATTTAAGTAGTATATCAGTGGTTTAGTACCCTTAACACAAGCAAATATAAGCTTACTTTGGGACTAGATGGCGTTGTGTGAATGTGGTAGAATATTATTATTATTTATTATTCCACCGAACACCCAAATGCATAGCCCAACTTAATTTGACTCCATAACATCATACAATAGCTTTACACTTACCGGCGACACATCTTAGCTGTACTACAATAGTGCAGCTGTAATATGCCAGCGGTAAGTGCCTCACATTCGAAACAAACCCTATACCAACCCGTCTAGTCTGCGTGGTATAGTAGACTACATTCCTTCCACATGTTTTGGAGGAGATCCGTGCCGAGGACGTTCATGTGTTGAAATAAACGTATTATAGATAAATTACACCCAGACACACAAATACAAGAAACAATCATGATCAGCACACAAAAATTTATCCTGGATGGGAATAGAACCCACAACCTCAGCAGTTCGGGTCAATAACCACTACGCCGACAGGTCAGTCAAAAATGTTAGTATTGTGTGCATGAATCATACTTTAATAGTGTTATAATCTTAACTGTTTTGATCTAATTTTAAACAACGATATCTTTAACAAAAGCAGTATAACAATTGAAAGAGGAACACGTGATTATTTACAGTAACATAAAATCATGGGTATAAAATATTTTATAGGTATTTCTCAAAGTAAAGCACCAATATTACGAGCTACCAAAGATTCGACTCATTCATACTCCCAATAACTATTTACGGCCAGCAACAAAATACTAGTGTGAAATACTGCAGGAACATTGATTTTTAAAACTACTAAAAATTGTTTATTATCTTTCTTAATATAAAATGGGTTTGACAGTTTTGGAGTATATTTTGCGTGTATTGAGATTTTGGTGAAAATCAAAGGCCGCCAATGCGATTCAAATAAATAACTTTTGTGAAGTTACAGGACGTAGGTAGTTAAAAACGATCAGGGGGCTTACTCTGAATTTCTACAGCGACATCAAAACCGACTAATCGATTGTCGAAATTCAGAGTAAGCACCCTATAATAAGCATATAAAAAGCAAACCTCCAGCAATTTTTTTCTTATTATTAGACAAAATTAGTTCTCAGTGTACGTGTAAGAACTTCAAGTTTATACCACCCACGTCTTTATAATTCTGTCTCATGTTTCAAGTCCGTAAATGACACAATGTAAATCTAAGATCAAATCTAATTATACACCAAGTCAACCTTTGTTTTTCCGGTGTCTGTCGTACTCAAAATCTTTTAAGTATGTTAAATGACTAATTTAGATGGCAGTCTGGGAAATTACACAAGTTGGAACTCATTTCCATACATGTATTTACATACTAACATTCTTAGTAATTATTCTGATCATTACAGTGAATTGCGTAACCGTCACCTAATACGGTATGTTTTGGATGTTACTTAATTATGTGCGCATAGATTAAGTTATGTATTATATACTTTATATTTTTGCCCGAAGTTAGGGTAAAGTTTTGTTTTTCGCGCGTATCTTGTATGTATCTTTATTACCTTGTACCTTCCAAACGGCTGAATGAAATTAAACATATTGGGTATCGTTATATTCGTCTTAAAAAGTCAAGTATCTTAATAAACCACGTAAAAAAAAAACACAAAAAGGCGTAGTTTTGGTGCAAAATAGTACTAGGTACGTTAATAGATAACTGTTTCATGATATTTTGTAATATTTTGTGTTTTTTTGACATTTGTTCTTTTTTTATATTATAAATGTGACCAAACGTGTAGTGACGGATTAAGAACATATAATGTCACTACCCCATCTCAACTCGTGAGTATCGTATAAGGTGACTTAGGGAGTAACCTTATGCAGACAAGAGCACTGCAAGAAAAGATAAATTAGAAACAAACCCTATACCAATCTGTCTGGCCAGCGGGTATATTAGGCTATATTCCCTCCACATTCCCTGGAGGAGACCCGTGCCCAGCAGTGGGACGTCTATGGGTAGAAATGATGATGATGATGAAATGTGACAATTGTCAAACATACAAACAAGATGGATGTTTGTATGTTTGACAGTTTGCTACTCTTTACCCACGACGGAACGGAGACGGTATATGCGTTTGGGGTGAGAGGCTGTGTGTTTGTGAGTTTGTGTGTTTGTGTGTTCCAACATAATGCCTTATATCACGGAAACGGTTTAACCGATTTAGATGCGGTTTTCTGTAAAGTGTGTGCGGCTCTTGGGGACAGGTTATTAGATAGGTGTTATGTTAATAGCTCGCCAGGGGGCGCTACAATACACTGATTTCGTTGAATCCTTTGTGCCCTCCTATCTTTAAAATGGTTAGACTGATTTCGATACGGTTTTCTGTAATGTATTTGTGATTTATCGAGGACTGTTTTTGGATTCAAGATTTTGTATTTTTTCGCCAGGGGGCGCTGTAATAGACTAGGCAAACCTATGTTGATTTCGTTGAAACCTTTGTGCCCTCCTATCTTTAAGACGATTAAACCGATTTCGATACGGTTTTCTGTAATGTATTTGTGATTTATCGAGAATGACTTTTGGATACACGATATTGTATTTTTTCGCCAGGGGGCGCTGCAATAGACTAAGCAAACTTATGTTTACAGTTATCTGTAAAATAATTAGACCTGTTACTGTATAGGGACACGTAGCTTTGTAGTACTGAGATATTGATTACACTCATGAGGTTAAGCAACTTCGGATAAGGTCAGTTCATAGATGGGTGACCGTTTATGCAATTTTAGGGTTCTGTACCTCAAAAGAAAAAAAACGGAACCCTTATAGGATCACTCCGATGTTTGTCTGTCTGTCTGTCTGTCCGTCTGTCTAGAATATTTATCTCAAGAACACATAGAGGTATAAAGCTGAAATTAATATCATATACTTGGGTCTGCAAACCCTCGGCGTAAAATAAAAATCAAAATTCTAAGTTAACGCAATCAAAAGATACAGCTGTTTATGCTCCATTTTTGACGATTTATCTTGACGCTCATAATCTATAGGGAACTTACCGTTGACCTAGTATCATGAAATTTGGCCAGAAACAATAACAAGTTGCACAAGTAAAGGAAAAAATCCGAAAACCGATCTCGTGTTGTTATATCACTGAATATTAGTACTGAGGTATACAATGATAAGCCTAAAAAAAATTAGTAAGAGTGAGAGTTTATTCCGGACTGACGTTATATAAACACTTTACCTTATTTATTCTAACTTATAGGTATCCCGTGCTCGGGGTGTAACCAAATTTTCATCATTTTTGCGATAGCACGCACCGTTTTCGAGATACAAGCTATTATAGGTGGAAATCTGCGCTAACGCCGAAGGCAGTCCGGCTACGGCAATCAATGTGCGATAGCTAAACTTAACACCCCCCGATTCAGAGCAATCTGAATCGGACTGGTTAGGTTAGGGTTTTTTTTTTTTTTTCAAACCACACAGAAGTAGGAGCCCCGCAAAGCGGGGCTCCGGCGACCTTTGTGCGACGGATGAGCACACAAGTCAACAAAAAATAAAATATATATAATAAAGTCGAAGCTCCATGCAAATTCCATTAATTCTAGAGCTTACATGGTAAGATAAGGCGCTCCTTAAAAAGTTTAAAATAAGAAAATTAAAATGATAATTTCAAGTTATAAGACTTACTGCAACAGTAAATTAAAAAAAAAATGTGTTTGTTCTATAACTTAGTATAAAACTTTTATTTATCTGTCAAGGTTCTTAAAATTTTATACGAGTTACTTACAGTTAGTAAGATAGTAGGGCGCTCTTTGAAAATATTTAAAATAAAAAACAAAATTAAAAATTTTGAAAAAACCCACGACGATAACATCTATACAAAATAAGAAACGTAACATATAAAAAGGTTTAAATAACTTTATTTTAAATCCCCGACGAAAAGATAATAAGTAGCGTAAAAACAATCCCAAGAAAATTCGTCGGGGGCTGCCAATATCATTATTGTTTCTAGTATTAAATATATATTGTAAACTAAATATTGTTAATAATTAGGTAGGTATCAAATACATAAAACTCTGTAATACTTTCGTTCATTTCAAGTCAGGGTATGGCAGCCTCCGACAGATTTTCTTGGGATTGTTTTTACGCTACTTATTATCTTTTCGTCGGGGATTTAAAATAAAGTTATTTAAACCTTTTTATATGTTACGTTTCTTATTTTGTATAGATGTTATCGTCGTGGGTTTTTTCAAAATTTTTAATTTTGTTTTTTATTTACTCTATTGAGTGTATATCTATTGAATTTTTAGGATTTTAGGATACCAGCTAAGGTTAAGGAGACTCCTAAACAGTTTATTCATCATAACAATAAAAATTGAAGCATAACGCGGTCAAAACTTTGTTTATTACTAAAAAGCCGTTTTGTTTGTTTGTTAAGCGTGACTCATTGAACAAAGGCTGTAATTTTATGCACCAATACTCCTCAAACATATGTTTTCATGTGTGAAAAACTTATTCGGTTCAGTAGCTCTGTAGTTTCGCCGAAGATTAAAGAAGTTACAAGTTGGAGACTACAAATAGAAACGAAATATTATATGACTCATTAGTGTTTTATTTATTTTGCTGGTGGATACTTAATATGTTTGTGTTATAGTCGATACCTGCGTATGTCGGTGTATATTTGAACGTTTATTTATGAGCATATAAGCTATACTATATGAGTTTACTTGCGGACTCGTGAAGCAAAACATTATTCTATATTCGCAAATATATTATGCAAGCTAGCAGACGGCATGTGATAGATTGCTCCCGGATCGTAAACTTTTTCGAATCTTAGAACGACGTATTTTTACAGCTTAAGTTTTTAAGTGTTAGAAATTAGTTTACAGTATAGAAAATTAAAAACCGATTACTATAGGATTTTTTTCTACATCCATCTATTTTTTTTTTACATTCTGTTTTTTATGTAGTATTATTGTGGGTTCAAAATGTTCTATAACTTGTTTGACATTTAAAGTGTACTTTATTGTGCAGAGTCCCCCATAAGCCTTCGGCGACATCTGGCATGCCATCTAAGGACCTTGGTAGTGACAAAAATATGTTTTTTACTTCCCACTTAATATTGTTTGTTTAGTTTTATCTTAATTATATCCTTCGTTGCACATTTTCAGTTATACTCATTCAAATACTTAAATATTTCTCAATATTTATTCTTCTCAATGAAAATATTGCTTTTGCAAGTTGTTTCTCATTCGAAAATCCAGTGAACACACCACATATTTAACTCCTTAACCGAAATAAACAGAAAGCTTGTATTTAAATTTTCACGTCTCCTTTGACCGCCGTGAAAACACGTTCCCTTGGGATGCCGTCACATCAATTTGTGGAGCTCACTAACAAAAAAGCGTCACAAATTATTCACGCACTTTGCATAAATATTGGATTTTAATAACGTACGGCGTAGCTTTGATCCGCATACGCTATCCGCTTAGTGCATTTTGGACAGGTCACAATGGTAACTCTGCGTGCGTTGGCACGTGAAACCCCAGTGATCGGCAAAGCGAAAATTTTCATTATCCGATTTGCAAGTCAGTTTGTTAGTTAATGCCGGTAGAAATGTGCTTTTTACTGTATGTTCGGACTTCTGTACTTCAAGCTTTTTAACTTTTTGTCTTACCATAATGTAGTTGATCGAATATGAATTTTAGCAGCGCTACTTTTAAACTGACTCCATTTTGGTGGTAAGTATGAGCAAAAAATGCTAGATATTTTAGCCGCAAAGTACACTAGTCTTAAATTGCTCTTAAAGTTAATAGTAGTAGCTTTATCTATATTATTATATTCGACGAAATCATTGCTGTACAATTACAAGAACATAACAAATCATAATTATAAAAATGTAACAACTTATAAAAATGTACTCACGTCTATCAATGAAGCTATACGTCCCCACAAATCCACTTGCATTATTCTGTTTAGTTCCACTATGGAACTCCAACACAAGTGAAGGTCCTGGGGAGTACAGCGCTGGTGGTGCATCTGCTCTACTGCCGCAGAGTTCCCGAGCCCAAGCTGACCGCTCATTTAGAGCACCGGGTGGACCAGGTCCTTGCACTTCCCAGTAGACTTTAAGGTAATCGCCTCTTGTGCAGCTGGAACAAAATAAATTATTCATTATAATTTCTTTCAAGTCTTTTAAAGCAAACGTTCTGAAGGACGCCGTGATCTGAACATTCGTTCAAGTTATCTAACCATTTTATTAGGTGACTGGAATAGACTTAGAGGACCAAGTGCCGTGGACCAATTGGGATAGGCTGCTTTCCCGCAGTGGAGTAGGTACAATTGACATTGAGACTTGTGAATAATCATCATAAGAGTATTATTGAGCAGTGTGGGTAATTGCTGAACTAACAATCATATTTAGAAATAACATAAACATAACATAACATAGCATCACGCCTTTTTCCCCGAAGGGGTAGGCAGAGGTGTTTCACACCCACATTTCGCCAGCTATGTTTGGTCCCATGAAATAGGGGGCGAGCCTATTGTCATCAACCGGGAACATTTGTTTACCAAACTCCGAGAAAATTTTATTAGGTTTCATTACATTTTCAATACTGGAATTTCATGTTAGAAAAGTCCAATACCATTTTCACCCGACCCG
Source organism: Laspeyria flexula (assembly GCA_905147015.1). Classification (NCBI taxonomy): domain Eukaryota; kingdom Metazoa; phylum Arthropoda; class Insecta; order Lepidoptera; family Erebidae; genus Laspeyria; species Laspeyria flexula. The sequence goes on along the minus strand of LR989960.1, from coordinate 11,185,210 downwards.
GGAATCGAACCCAGGACCTCTTGCACAGCAGTCGTATACACTTCCCGCTGCGCCACCGAGGCAGTTAGAAATAGTCTCCTTTTCTTCACGCTCACGAGTCGTTTACTATTTAAAAGAAACATCTGAAAATAATTGAACGTAATTTAATGTATGAATTTAGACTCATCAAAAAAGGTTTATCTATCAAGTTTGCTTTGTAGCTCCTTCTTTGCTAAAATTATAAATGTTAGATATTATTTCAGCATCAATATAGGTGAAATAAATCGCAATAAAACTTCAATAATATATATTATCTATAAATATAACTAATAAAAATGAAATGTGCTATCAAAAACACCGTTTTAAAGCAGCAGCAACGAGGTAGCAAAACGAAAACCGCTATGTGGGTGCAATATTTTAAAAGAGCATCCAATACGATGGAGCGCTCGTTTATTGAAAATTAAGCGCTGGCAAGTTTTAGTGTCTCAATTTTATGAAATACATGCTAGCCGCACTTTATATCGCGACATTTTCTGAAGACAACCTTTTATTAAAAGACTGGGTCATCTAGAAAATTATGAGTGAGGTCCTTGCTTTGTTGGAGACGTTATTATTTATTTAATAAAACTATAAATTTAAAGGTATTTCAGTAGTATTTAGTAACTTATCTGACCAAAATAAATTGATAACAATATTGCACTTAAATGAATAGCAGTCGAACTAATTTATAGATAGAAACAAAAGAATCAGGTAGGTATTATCATCATCTCAACCCATAAACGTCCCACTGCCTGGGCACGGGTGTCCTCCAAAGAATATGGAGGGAATTTAGCCTACTACCTATACCACGCTGGCCAGACGCGTTGGTATAGGATTTGTTTTGAGTTTTCCTTTTCTTGCAGTGCTCTTGTCTGGTAGGTACTCCCATAGTCGCCTTTTACGACACCCACGGGTTGGGATGGGGTAGTGACATTATGTATTCTTAATCCTTTACTACACGGAAGAGGTAGGTATGGATGTTTCAAATTGAAAAGTTTATTACTATTTAAAGTAATCCATCACAAAGATCGCATTTGGTTATATAAAATTTCAGCTCAATTTTATATGAAATATCCATAATAGCATGGCAACTCGAGTAACATTTGAAGTAAAAAGAATCCCAAAAAGAGAAGGATTTCGTTACCAAATACATTCATAATAATATTATTCGTTTAGAAACAGTAAGCTGGTCTTTGATATGCGTGAAAGCGGACATCGTTATCGCTTTTCTATATAATATGATAATACTGATATGATTTAAATCATAAAATTTTCTCAGTCTGCAGAAAAATGGGACACTTAGAATTTAACATAGTGTAACGTTAGTAAATATCATAACTTTAATGTATTAATTGTCATGAATGGATTTGTCGAAAACAAATAACGACAGGTGCGAAACCATGGGCAACAGCTGGTGTCTTATATAATTACATATAGCTTAAACTAGATATAATTGAGGTGAAAAAGAAACACTATAACATTTTACAACCGTAAAAAGTCATATTCAGGATAAGAATATGTCTTGTCAAGTGTGAAATTCAAAGAGCTATATGACAGCTTTGTCAGAACTGATTACATTTCAAGTATTAAATATCTAGGTTTCTTACAAAGGCTTGAGGTTGTTGAACTTGTATTTATTAATATTGTTGTAAGTAATAACATTTCATAAAATTAAATGTTGGAATAATATTATATTTAATGAATAGATACTATTGAAATTGTTTGGAATTGTAAGATGAAATACATTATTAAGTTATTTAAAAAAGAAATCTGTTGAAAATTAAATAATCTTTGAGATAAAATTGTATATATTTTTTGATATTTTCATTTAATTAAGCTATTAAATAAATATTACTAAAGTTAATTCTCAGCGTGCGTTGAAGTGGTATTGTCATTTATACAAATATTTTTCATAAATACTAGTAGTTGAAAACTAAATTTACTGTAAAAAGAATGTATAGGTTAGTTAGTAGATATTATTTTTTACTATTCTCCTGATTATATAATAATAGTACTTACTCAACATCCACAGTTGAAAATGACGTAATAAACGAACACACGTGTGTTTAATAAACACATTCAATTCACATCGGTCTATAGACAAGTAAACAGAACCATCAAAGCAAAATTAAATTTTCAGTTTCATAAATAATTCATAAACTAATCGTGTTTACTAAATAGTACTCACATTTTATACATGCCTGGGAATTCATACGTTAGTTATTATATGTATGTTAATATATAAAAAGTACTTAAAGTCTTAGTATATACTAGATGAAATGAATGACTAAATATACTAAACGCAAAACTTGAGGAAGGCTCGACCAATTCGACAAATTCTTTCTCTTTAAGGATGGTGAATTTTTTTTAATTTTTAAAAATGGTACCCATTTATGATCACTTCTTTGTCCGTATGTATGTCCATTTGTCAAGAATATATTTGTTGAGGTATCAAGCTGATGCTGATGCTATCCGTGTAGGCGTGGATTAAGAATACATAATGTCACTACCCCATCTCAACCCGTGGGTGTCGTAAAAGGCGACTAAGAGAGGAACCTTATGCAATCAAGAGCAATGCAACCAACCCGTCTGGCCAGCGTGGTACAGTAGGCTAAATTCCCTCCACATTCTTTGGAGGAGCAGGAGAAGCCCCAGCATTGGGGAGTTTATGGGTTGAAATGATGATCAAGTTGAGCAATCAAAAGATACAGTAATTTATGCTCCGTTTTTGTCCCATTATCTTGACGATCGAAAAAGTCCAGTAAGTTAAACCTATAGGGTACTTCCCGTTAACCTAGAATCATGAAAATTGGCAAGAAACAATATCAAGTTGCACAAGTAAAGGAAAATATCCGATAACTACATATTATTCTTGACAGATGGACAGATAGACAGGCGGACAACGGAGTGATCCTATGAGGGTTCCGTTTTTTCGTTTTGTAGTACGGAACCCTAAAAATAAACTATCATAGTTAATCGTATACAAAAATATTACCATAAAAAAATCAGGTTCCTTGTGATAATAATTGGCGCAGCTAATTATCATTTACTTAACGCAATAGAGCCGACCAGATACTGAAAATTACACAAAAAAAAATATAACGAACTTATCTGATGTTTAAATTTACTTTAGATTTATAAAAATAAATACAGTTATGTTTTGATTTCATAAGATTGAAAAGTCTGATAAAATATTGCTTTGCTAGAGTACGAAGTTATCTATTACAACCCAATAACTTCGTATCGAGGTCATGAAATAAATTGAGCGATGAAGCTTAAATCATGTTATCAAATGATATCTTTGCTGAATTTCCACGACAGCTGTGTGCATTTGTAGCGCAGTATATATTCCTGTGTGGATGTTTTTTTTTAAACTACTATTGTGGCAAATATGTTTACGCATGCGACATGCGAGACTTATCGACAGTTCTGCCGCACTTGTTATATGGTCTGACCCATGTATAGTAGTCCTAATAAATAATTGTCAACCTTATGATGTACTAAGTCTAACTATTCCCTAAACAATAATAATAGAACCGTTGGAGTTATGACATTTAGGTACTAAACTTCATTAAAAATAATACTGACAATCTTAATAATATTTGAAATGTGAAAGATTTGAGTTTGGGGTTTTTATTGGGTGGATGTTTGCTTAGACTATGTTTTATTTACACACAGATTGTACGGTCGATCATAGATACAATACGTAGATAAAACACATAATACACGATTTTTCAGGTAGTGTATTGGGGACGAGCTATACAAGCTAATATAAAACTCTTTTTAAATAAATATATATTATATATCTAAAGGACTCAATTGCAGTGAGAGACTGAACTTAGAGGACTGAACTGTCAGCTTGAAAATCCATTAATATCTAAGTATATAAAGGGCAAGGAAATGGCTAAATCGCCTTAAGTTTTTAGGGGTATTGGAGCAGACAGGTTTTAAAAGAACCCCAACGTAACTAAATTGGACAAAAGTGACAGTTTTACTTGAGAGGTGAGAATTTTTTCCTTATTTCTAGTTTTATGTCAATATCTACTGGCTCACTTGTAATTTTCAATAAATTAAATAACAGAGAAAGTTGTTGACTAAAATTCTCTTTGGGAAATGGCTTAGTTATATTATATTGAATAAATCTTCTCTTTTAGCTTGAAACTTGGTACATTTAAAATGAAGTACTTAAATTTAATCGACCCTGAATTTAGATAAAAGGGAAAAATAAATTTGAAGATTATTTAAAATCGAGGGAGAGAGCAGTGGGTTCATAATTATAGAAGTAAAGTGCCTTAGCAGGCAGATAGTCACGTGACCTCATTACTTTAAATTACATTTTTTTTGTTTTAAATTCCGCGTAGTCTAAGCAATGTACTTTAAATTATATATATTTTTTTAATATTATTATTTATTCGTTTAAATGTGCAGCTGGTATCATTTTTGAACTATTGTGGACTTGTCTTTTCTTAATCCAAAATACTTTAATTTTAATTAATGATAGTTTAATAAGCTTTCCTTTAAGATTACATCAAAAATATTACAAATCCTATAAAATTAATAATAGCTAATAGCTTTGCTCTTGTCTTTTACAAGAGCAAAGTTCTTAAATAATAGAGAGAGAGAGATAAAATTAATATAAATTATTATGGCGACTATACTGTGACGTCACACACACCACAAGAGTTCTAAGGTTTTTGGCAACAGATTAATGATTTAATCGAAGAACATGGTAAAATAAAATTGTTCGTAAAAACCTTGATTTTAAGGTGTTGAAGTATAACTTTAAATTCGTTTATTAACCTTATTTTTTTTTTTATATGAACCTCACAATACAACTGTGTGTTCTAGCAATATTTTAGCTGATAAACCGCTAAATATTTTCTTTGAAGTTCTCGCAAACGTACTCTGTGATCATTCACTTACCATTGGAGTCGGCACAATAAATCATCAATGTGTCGATATCAGTTGAATGCAAAGAAAAGGGTGAACTAAAAGCAAAACCAGCTTGCTTCCAAACGTATGCTTTTGACCTATAAAAATATAGGAGTGTAATTATTAGAATCAGACAAACCATCTGCTGACGGTGAAGGAAAACATCGTTAGGAAACCCACATACCCTAGAAGAAATTCTATGAGTATGTCTGATCCACCAACCCGCACTAGGTCAGCGTGAGGGGATTTTGGCCTAAACCCTCTCAGCCCTCTAGTTAGAGGAGAGGAGACCCGAGCCCAGCAGTGATGTGAATGGGTTGTTAATGAATGTAGAAACGAAATGAATTCTTACGTAGACACGGTGAGTTTTCTTAGCGTGTAAAGTGCTCTTTGTCTCAGTTTACAGAAGTGTGTGTCTCATTAGTCCAAACAGGTTTCCAGATCAGCGTAATGCTAAACACTGTAAGGGAAAGTGGCGTTCATTGAGAAGGGACGGGGATTTCAAAAGGTAGGCAACACACATGTCATAATCTTAGTGTTGCAGTCGTTCATAGGCTACTGTTGCCATTACCATTGTAATAGACAATAGATTTTACAGTAGAAATATTTGGGTCACAAACGACTTCTTTTGTTTTGAGAATTGATTAGTAAAAAGCTTTAGGTAAGTTATGCGCTGACAGGAGTTTATTTATTGCTTTAGACAACGTTTTGTATTTTCATTAGATTTATATGGCTATATAACATTCTGATAGCTTTTTAGCTGCATGAAATTTTCGCTATTAAGTACTCGTAGGAGTTTCAGTAAATCCTTTCTTTGTAAACTTCCTAAATTGCCTATGAAAAACTTTGCTGATTTTCAGTAGAAGTCTGAAGCTCTGCTTTAATAGTTGAATAGTGTATTACTATGTCATTCACACGGTTTTTTTTTTAGATTAACATTCTCTTATTAAAATTACAGTTTTATTGTATTCGCTCTAAAATTGTGTCTGAAAGGATAGTAAAAATGCAATCACTTTATGAAATAAACATAATTTGTATTACAATATATTTATCATTGTGAAGTTTATTTAAACTGTCCCGTACAACTTAACTCGCTGCAAACAAAATTGCGAGCAGTGGATAATTAATAATGTTCTATTTCTAACAACGACGTCAGTCACAGACAGATACAGAAATGGCTTACGAGTTATGATTCACTGGAAACTCTGGTATCATAAATTGCATTAAAACAGTTTGTCTCATTTATTTTATAGAACTGGTCTCGAGCTTATTTTAATGAAAACTATATCCGTGCTCAGATCCTATAAATTATAACGAACTAGAAATAAATAATTGTTTTACTACGTACCTACTAGTTTTTAAGCCAATTCTCATTGTGGTTAACAATATTTAGTATTTTAATAAGTAACGCGATTAAATATTTATTTTAAACCTGTATGTAAAACTACAAAAAACCGTTAATATTATTTAAAAGTTTAACTCAGTAGCAAAACCGCGTTAAACACACATTTTTATTTACAAAGCTGGTAGACTTATAAATAAAACAGTCATTCAGAATTGAATAAACGCTTTTTGCAAATAGTCACTTAGTATGTAACACGGGTCCTGTAAATATCGTGCATTCGAAGTGGGATAAAAGCTGGACAATTTGGACAATTTTCGCGTTCAAGTCCCCCGCGCCAACTGTATCGGAAACCATCGTCAACACTAATCGTTGTACCGAACAACATGTTAAGCCTTCGATTACAAACAGCAGTTGTCAAACGTTCGGCTATTTGCCAGCACAACGCACTGTGAATTGCAAATCTCGTGTCTGTGGTGCATGGTCGCCTCAATTTCCATCACAATACAGGGGCTTATTTTGTGTTGATGCGTTTTTTTAGAAATAACACATATAGCTGTAGAAGATTATCATCATCATCATCATTTCAACCCATAAACGTCCCACTGCCTGGGCACGGGTGTCCTCCAAAGGTTTTGGAGAGAATTAAGCCTTACCACGCTGGCTAGACGGGTTGGTATAGGGTTTTATTTCGAATTTTCCTTTTCTTGCAGTGCTTTTTTCTGCTTTACGGTTAGGCCCCTTAGTCGCCTTTTACGACACCCACGCGTTGAAATTGGGTAGTGACATTATGTATTCTAAACCCGTCACTACACGGACAGAAGATTATAGATGCATATAAATAAAAGTTTTACAGCGTAAGCACACGGCGCGTATTTTAAACGCACTGATGACTCGCGTATACGTGCTTCAAACGAAATTCAAGCGTGTTTGTAATCAATACAAACGCAACAATCAGTATCTACGGCGCTGAAAACGCGCGTTCTCTGTGCGTTTAAAATACGCCGTGTGCTTACGCTCTTAGAAGTGTTTACTATTTATTCATTTATTTATTTATATAAACAATAATAGTTTTATTTTCATACATTTCAAGTCTGTGTGGGTGTGTGTCAATATTGAGAACTCAAGCTTCGCAAGTGATGAGGCTCATGAAATTACACTAAGCAAAAACATTTTTCAAAATCCGCGTTTTTCTAGGAAAGTCACATTTAAACAAACTTAAATCTTAACAATCAATGTTTATATAAATATTATACAACTTCATAAAGCTATTTTCAAGAATCAATAGAAAGAGAGATTTATACTTATTATTATTAAGCTTATATTCAATCGTTAAGACTAAAAATACATTACTATTAAAATCCAAAGTGGTGCATCAAATTCCTTTACATTAGTATTCCAAACATATAAGTGAACGTTATGAAAAGTTATAATCAAGAACAATTTATATTCCTGTATAGTAAGTACCTAGTTCTTGACCTGAAATATGGATAATGTTGCACCAAAACACAGAACTACAAAGTTTAGGATACAGTATACATAAATTAGGTCCGTGGCCTCAGTTTCATATTATTTTCAGAACACGAACTAAAACTACGTCAGGTAAGCATAGTCGTAACACAAATTAGGATAGTTTGCAAATTAAAAAGGGTTTCGTAAAGTTTGAGCAAATATTCACACAATGATGTTAATTTATGGTTGATTCGGTTCATGAGCTGGATCATTTCAATGAATCGAATCGCTGTGTGAATGTGTGAAAATAATAATAATTATTATTTTCACACATTCACACAGCGACATCTAGTCCCAAATCAAGTAATTATATTTGATTGTTTTATGGGTACTAAACAACTGATATCTTCATCATTTCAACCCATAAACGTCCTATTACTGGGCACGGGTCTCCTCCAAATATTATGAAGGGAATTAAGCGTACTATACAAGCTGGCCAGACAGACAGTGTTGGTACAGTGTTTGTTTCGAATTTTCCTTTTGTTCAGTGCTCTTGTCTGCATAAGGTTATTCTCTTAGTCGCCTTTTACACCCACGGGTTGAGATGGGGTAGTGACATTATGTATTCTTAATCTGTCACTACAAGAATATAAACAGTAAATGATAATAATAGGTTCGCGATTTTTTACATATAACACTTAACGTACCTTACTAAATGTCGGTAATGCACTACTTTCTAACCCTTTGATGAAAGACGAAGCTAACAAATTCAAACATTTAATATTCTAAAAAAAAAAAATTGTAGCTGTATAACATTTTCACGTAACCCTATCGTTAATTTACTGTTACTGTATGGGCATTAGCATAATACGAAATTTACAATTCCTTTTCAAATAACCGATGTGAAATTTCAAACGGCATATTGTATCGATAGGAAATTGCTGCTGAACAGTCTTTATTCGAAAGGTAATTGACTAGCTATTTGATAGGTAGGTATTTCATTTTAATTGCATTAAATTTGCTAATTTTTTTTCATTATTTATTTGTAATTGGGAAAAAATAGTTAGGATTACAATTAGTATTTTAATTAAATGTTGTCTTACCAGGTTAAAGTTTACATATGAAAATCGGCTGGTTCGTGAGTTAAAAGATCAATGACCTTTACATTCCATGCATGTAGTTATGTAGAGCACCACTGCTGTTGGTCTGCATATTGTTTAGAAATTATCAGTACAATGGGTCTGACATGGAACAAATAAATGCTGATGCAGATAAAATTTCGAACGTACAGTGAGCCTGCAAAATACTATTTCGATAACAAAAACTTATTTTCATTTAATACATAAATTCAGCATAAAAAATATTCTGTGTGTGACTTGGCTGTAATCCAGGAAAACGTATATCATTTATTTTATTTATTTATTTAGAAAACCAACAGCGTATACAATGGTAACTTATACTCGTAATTAAAACATAACCATGAATATGGCCAATAACAGGTTTCACACCATTATTCACTTAACAATATTTATGTTGTTGGTAACTATGGGACAGTTTTTATGTATTCTGCGAGTATTGATATTAATACAAAAATCGGAGACTCGCCAGCCACTTATTAATTCCCCATGTCTGCCCTACAACATTCTTCACCAAATCCTTTTTTATTCCAGCCAGTATTACGATATGATAATACTTATTAAATAAAATGTAGGTAATGAATACTATGTTACGAATAGAATATTAAATACTTTGTTGATAACATAATATCACTTGTTTTTACAAAAAATTACATCGTTCTATTTGTTGTTTTCATCGCTAATGAAGATCTCGAACATTCAATTTGTTAATATTTAAGTAAGAAATACGTGACAAAAATAAAATGGTGGATTGTTAAATTCGACGAATATGTACATACTTAGTAGTAGGGTAAAACCGGGATAGATGCCGCGCTGGGATAGACGCCTCGATTTTAAAAAATCAACTTCTAACACACTTCACAGCAAGTGCATAGTTTAAACATGCGCCATGTGCACCCCTCACCTCAGGGATGCGTAAACTATTGTGCAGACCTTCCGCATCCAGTCAGACTCAGCAACAGTTAGCGACTATATTCAAATTTTACAAATATTGAAGTAAGGTCCCAGGTCAAACCTAGAAGTAAGGTTTATTTTTTGATTGTTCAAATTCATCCACAAGCTATAACTTCTCCTTTGAAGTATCAATAATATAACTTATAATTAAGTAGTGGACGTGTATCGCGTGTGTGCCCCAATATATCCGCAACGGACGCGACGAGCGCGAAACACTAAAAAACGTAAGTATTGACTGCTCCCTATTTTGTGAAGTAGTAATGTATTATATTTTATTTTAATTGTGTTAATACATTGGTTCATTGAAAACACATTTAGGAGTTAATCATTGGTTTCTTACATTTACTTTAATTAAAATTTAAAAAGGCATCTATCCCTAGCGTAAAGGATAGTCGCCCCAAAATTTAGAAGGATAGACGCCCTTAGGGGCATCTATCCCTCTATACTGTAAAACCCGTGTTAAAGTATTGACGAAGTGTATTTATATTACATTGTGATTGCCCTGTTGGTTAGAGACCCTGGATGCTAAGCCAGAGGTTGAGGGTTCGATTCCCATCCAGGACAAACTTTGTGTGATGACAATGATTTTGTTTAGAGTTCTGTGTTTGACTGTAATGTATTTATAATATGTATGTATCTAAATACTATATAAGGATGTCAATTGATATGACATCCGCAGGACATCAGGACGAGGGTGTGTGTGTGTTTGTGTGTACGTGTGTGTGAGGGTGTGTGTATGTGTGATTATAAAGTGTTTAACCAAAACTACTTTGATTATTGTAGTTGATGCCAAGAAAATACAAAAGGAAGTAGGGTGTACAAGCTCGAGTGATATCATGGACTACGGAGCAGCTGCAGAAAGCATTTGAAGAAATGGAGAAAAAAGAACTGGGAATCAATGAAATAAAATAAAGATGTTACTATTTTGTTAGGGCTATTTCTATAAAAGTTGACTTAGTGATTAAAAATGTTTTTGTTAAAGAGATGCATCTGTAATCTATATAATTAAGGGTCATCTTGTTTTCTTTTAGAATTTGTGTTATCTTTCTTTATCAGAAGAAAAATAAATGTTACATTGTGATAACTTATTCTTGTTTTTTTATTATAAAGGGCATCTATCCCCCGTCATAGGCATCTATCCTTCCAAATGATTTAATAGTGAGGCATCTATCCAAGCCGGTAGGCATCTATCCCAAAAAACATGTCTTGCAAGAACTTAATTCCTGCTAACCCAGTGATAGTTACGTTAATAAATATACATTCTAAAGCTTTATGAATGATTAAACTAACAATATCATAGGGATATTCTCTGCGAATACGTTTGGTATTAAAGTTATAAGACTATTTCCTTAACTAGGGCATCTATCCCGGGTTTACCCTACAACTGTATATTCTTATCTTTCTTATAACTTGAGAAACTAAAAGGCCTATTTTATAATGTGCGAAAATGCATGACGGTTAGGACATTAACGTTTTAAATTAATAGTTAGTTACATAAAATAGGAGCCCTATTTTATGTAACTGTGTCTGGGTGTAATTTATCTATAATATGTATGTATTTACAAAAAAAAATGTATTTAAGTAGTATATCAGTTGTTTAGTACCCATAATACAAGCAAATATAATTGCTTACTTTGGGACTAGATGGCGCTGTGTGAATGTGGTAGTATATTATTATTTTATCATAGAGAAATAAATTGATGAACTACGAGTATATAGTTCCTTGTAGTTTATTTCAAGCGCTCGGCTAACAGCAAAAGCGATGCTAAAAGCGTAACTGTCCGTCGATCAGTTTCTTATTATTGAATCTATACTTCGCCCGTCAGCTGCTGCATATTAATAGGAACTGCTGATAAAGTTATGCCGAACAAAATATAGCTAGGTTTTGCGGGAAATTCTTGGTCGATATTGTTTTGCATTAATAACGTTATGGATAAACAGTGTTTTACACTGGGGTAATGATACGTTCATAGGCACAAATTATTTCTAAAAAAAAAAAAAAAAAAAAAAAACAAATGTCTATAAATCACACAAATATTTACCTCGTATGGGAATCGAACCCACGTAACCCAGCATGGCAATGTTAATGGCAAGGTTACCTTAACCATTACGGTGACAATCGAATTTTATGAAAATAATTGCAGAGCGTAGAATGAGTTCAACACAAAAGGTAGCTCAAGTTCAAGCTGAGACGCCCTCAAGTGGTGGAAATAATATGTAAGAACAAACAGACAGACAAAAATTTAAAAAATGTTATTTTGGTTTATGTGCCGTATATACATTCATATGCATGTAGTAAAAAGTGGTTATTATAATATTACAAACAGACACTCCAATTTTATTTATTTTTATAGATAACATTAATGCTGTGTTCGTGTTGGTGAGTAATGGTGTCCAGAGCTGATTAGGCAGGGAAGGGGTTCCAAAGGGTCGGTAACCTGCATGTGACGCTTCTGCTGTTGCAGGCGTTCATAGGCCAGGGTAAATAGCTTACGGCCGAAAGTTTATTTGCCAATAACGTGGTACAAAAAATAAATTGTTGGCACATAATAGAGTTTTGACAAAAACAAAATATTACTCATTTTCGTTAAGTAAATTAAGTTTGAATACATAGAAACAGTATTGAAATTGGACCCTGGTTCATTGAATTTTTATTTTACCTCGAACCAATATTCTATATTAAACCAGAATATTCTTCATGACTTTTATTCAATTCTACAGCCAAAAGCGTAAAAATTTAATTAAATTTGGTCTAGTCGATTTTTTTAAATGGTCTCAGATTTTTAAAGCTGCCAAAATTTTATTCTAATTTTTTGTGTGAAGTACAATTTTATCAACTAAAACGAATTTCATATTGATAGATTCTAGAGTGTTCTTTTAATGGAATGAAGTTATTAAATTCTAACGTAACACGTATTTAAAATTAAGTTCTTAAACGAAAATACGAATAAAACCGTATACGAGTAACTGCTCTGCTAGCGAAGAACTACGTTACCTAATATTCTACCACCACCTTGAGAAAATAGATAGAGCATTGTCTATGGACAGCTCTTAAAGTTTCATGTACCGTTCTCACATTAGCCACACAAGTTTTTAAGACTCACTCATTGGGACTAGACTTGATTTTGTTACTAACAACGTAGGTTATGATACAAATTTGGGTTGTATTTTATTGCTCCCATAGTTTGACACTTTTTTGCATTTATAATAATATCATCCTCATCATCATTTCAACCCATAAACGTACTACTGCTGGACACGGGTCTCCTCCAAAGATTTTAGAGGGAATTTGGCCTACTATACCATGCTAGCCAGATGGGTTGGTAAGTATAGGGTTTTGTTTCGAATTTTCCTTTTCTTGCAGTGCTCTTGTCTGCTTAAAGTTAGATCACTTAGTCGCCATTTACGACACCTACGGGTTCTTGGGTAGTCACATTATGTATTCTAATTCTACAACTATTATCCCAAGATATTAGCATTTATAATAAGTAGGATGAATTCCAAGTGTTTATTTAAAAAAAAAACAAAAAACTGAACTGAATGAATATGAATATTATAACAACACCTTGCACTCCAAATCGGTCATACTATTTAGGTTACAAGAGACAAGTGGAGCCGCGGGCAATAGTTAGTGCATATAATTGAATTAGGCTATTAATTAGCTTTCATCTGATAACCATATTGCGATATCACTAAAAAATGTCTGTTTTGACAGTTTACGTCCGCCATATTAGTTTTCTGTTGACATCACTAGCTAGACACTCGGGGTAAAATTACAAATCTAATGACACCTCACACTTCAAAATTAGCTAAGCTGTTTAGGCTACAGAAGATCACAATGGAACAGAAATGGAACAAAAAAAACCTACATACGCGTGAAAAACATTACCCTCCTTTTTGACAGTCGGGTAACAAATGTATTGTAGTTAAAACAGTACTATTTAGAAAACAACAACAGTGATACGTCACGCGTTAGTCAAAAGCCGTATAGCTGTTCAATAGTTGGAAATTACTAACAGTTTTGATTGATAGCTTGGGATAATAGTTTCATACACATTATAAATAGCATTTCGAAGTTGCATTTGTTGTTCAATAATGACTAGAAACGGTACTTCACTGAAGTACACTAAAACTATTGATTGTAATAAATTTAGTTATGGTTTTTCATTTATTTGCAATGTACCTCTATTTACGCGTTAAAATTAAAATATCACAAAAAATAATATATCTACCTAGCTACAAAATTACAAAATATGTTACACATACATAATTATGTATCGATCAATCGCAGTTGTAATCTGTTGCGCACGAGCCGTATTCACCGCCGCGTCACAAAGGCAGGATGAAATATTTAGCACACCAGTTTAAAGAATCCGATAGCTAACAAACACCTACATAGTGAATTCCTTAAAATCCTTGCCAGCACACAACACCATTAAGTCACTTATTTCCGTCAGCCAACTCCAAGATAAGTTACCGACACACTGCTTCCTCAATCCCGAACTACGAACCAAATAATTCAGCTGTAAAGCAGTCTATTGTAACACGGTGCTACCGTGTAACCAATAGGAAAGCAACCAGTAAGGTTACTAAGATGTTACAGTTTACGTTGGTACTATAGTTCAATCGTACAGTTTATTAAAAATTTTGGCACTTTCGCTAGTAGTACCTACACATAGGTACTATTCAATTGTGATCATGTTTGTGCAATTTGATCGACGTCATCAATGCATGCGAGCATTTTCGGCCTTTATCATAATATACGTGAAACAGATCTTGTAAAAGTAATAATTTCATAAGTTATTTTTAATTACACATTCAGATATAATAAATCAATCATGGATACATTACACTTCTTATATAAGTGATATCGGCCATCACTGCAACACGAAACTAAATCATCTATAGACCAAAATCATACATGACATTTTCCTGAAGCTGTTAAAGGACTCCCTATGGACTTTTAAAGAGTTTATAGGTAGTTTGAAACCACAATAGTTTAAGTGTAGGTAATTGCAACTCATCATGGAACCTATAGTAGACCTCCTGTAGTAGGTGTATTCGTGTTTGCCGTCAGCACTGCGATCGTGGTCGGCGATAGTTTGCACTTGATGCATATTAATGTATCGTCGCAGTACTGTTCATATGTATGCATATACTACCCGGAATAGGCAAGTGTTTATTTTGGTGAGATTTAATCAAAATACTCAATAATAATAACAAACGTATTATAATTAATATTTTGATTAAATCTAAACACATTGAGTAAAAAATGAAGGCCGAAAAATATTGGTTACAATAAATGAAAAAAATTGTTGCATTTATTTTTTTCAGTGAATTTTGTAGACGTTTTAATACGTTTTTTGTATAAAAGTGTAATGTAGGTATTAAGTAATTATATTAGTTATAAGAAATCTAGTTATAAGTATTTGTAAATAAATGTGGTTAACTGTCAACGGTGCGCGGTGGTTCCCACCATATTACATTAAATTGTGTGAACATTGCGGAATAAATGCATATACTAAAAGGACGTTGTTTCTGTCAGCTCCTGTGGAACCTTCTAGAACACTACAAAATTCAAAAACCAAAGATCATAAAAATAGATCCAGCCGTTCTTTAGTTGTAAATAGTGATATTGGACTCTGTTTTATTTACATAAAAATATAGATCTAATCTTAAAAAAGCCGTTTAATCTGAAAGCAGTAATACAATATTAATATTACTATAATACAATAAATTAACAGCAATTTACGGTGCTATAACGACTCAAAGAAAGTAAAGGCCAAGAAAATATTCTTCATAAATATTCCAATAAGTCCACGAGAGTTTTCTCAAGTGTCTATTGTGATGTCATAAAGGAAAATTATTGAGAGACCATAAAATACGGGCCATTTTTATTTTGAGTAGTACTCAAAAAAAATTAAAATCACATAATAATTTTATTTCCTTATTCAGTCACAATACAAATTACGGAGATATATAATACTAGTGTACTAATATATGAAATGAAATATGAAATAACATACACCTGCGTTTTGTATATAAATATTATTTTACCTTAAAAAATCTCATTAATCAAAATATACCTAACAACGCACTGTGGTCGCTGTAATATACCATGAAAAACGTATTTAATCTAAGGCAATCACAAAAAGACCACAAGAAGAAATTCATTTTCTAACAATCATACTATACGAAGCGGCAATGAAAAAATAGTCAAAAAGCTTGAAATGGAAACTTGATTATTCATCTAGGTTATAAAGTAACTAAACTTAGAATTTAAAATTACATTATGTTAACTTTAAAATTATATTATGTCTTGTTGTGAATTGTTTAAAACCTCACCAAGGTGCTGTAAACGTGATGTAATACGGTGAGAGCCCCTTTGTGTGTAAGCAAATATCAATAGACGATGGAATCGTGCAGGTATCGACTCGAGAATTGCCTCGACACACCTTCAAGAACCCATAGTGTGAATTTGCATTACATTACACGTTAAAGACGTGTGGTTACTGTGCACGTACAAGCTTTTTTATAATCTTAAGAAAATGTTACGTAAATGTTTCATTTCTACGTATTTATTTTATTTAAAAGTAAAGAAATTATCAATTTTTTGTCTGAGAATTTATTTGTAGATTGCCCGGAATGGCTCAAATTTTACCATATCGACGAAAAGTTGTTTTAATTAAACAATTAATAAAAATTTTAAGCGCCAATACTTACTGATTTAATCCTATTACCTATATCATATACGTTATTTGTGCGACACTGCAGTAGTAGTAAAACAACGATATTAGAACGCTACAAGATTTACGAAAATGCAGCTCAAGCGACGTGTCTGCGTTCGGGAATAGATATTTGCCTCTTAAACTGAGGACAAACGATGCAACTGGGAAATCTGAAGTGTTGAAAACAGAATGGGAACCTAGTTCAGTATCGTGAGGGTAAGAGATTTGTAAAGCAAGTTTGCTATCAACGCCTGATAAACGGTGTTTGCTTTCCGAACTGAATCTGGGATTCTGGCTTAGAGTTTTCAAGTAGAACAATTGGTACAACGAAACTGTTGGGTAGATATCTCAGAAGTTCTATATACCCGAAGGAAACTTTTAGTTTTCGAACGAAAGTTTTGTTAGAGATGGTCGTAGTGTTTAGTTTTAAAAGAATGATACTTTTATAGGTAGTCAGTGTCTCACAATTTTCGTTTTGTTTAATGTAACCGTAGCTACATTTTTAAGTAAATTTAAAATCTACGAATAGTTTTAATTTTTTTTAACTAAAAATATACCTAATAAATAATAACGAAAAAACCTAACCATAAATTTAATTATGTACTTTTAAAGATTGACAATAAGTATAAAAAAAAGAACAGCCATGGCTGTTTCCATTGAAATTTCAACTAATCTAATTAAATTTGTATGAAAGAAAGAGTGTTTTATCTTTTTCACTTTTTTTCATTCGTGATCAGTTACTTTATTAATTTTATCAATTGAAAAAAAGCAATCTGTATTTGATCAACCAGATGGACTTATCGAATGTTTAAAAATCTATTTAATTTCCCTTTTGTCTTTTAATATATTGTATAACGAAATTGTGTTCATTTTATTTTTTGAACTTAATTTTTATAATTGGATTACTGTTATTTTTTGTGACTGAATTACTTTTAGATACTGATGAAAGTGGTTTATCGTTACGTTTCTAATAATTTACGGGCCTCCACGCCCTTCTCCAGTCTAAGAGTTTTCTTGCCTTCACACTCCTGACTCTTTCGCCTAGGGCCCCGTCAGGTGGAGACTGCTAGAAAGCTTCAAAATGACCTTTACAAGATCATTCGAATACACGATCAACTACACCACAAGGCGTTTGATGTACGACTATGTATTACGGAGGTAACGTTCATGGTTTATTTGTGACTGTCAAAAGGCATAGGGACATAAGAATAACGACACATTCGATTGTGATTGATCAGCGATCGAAGCGGGACTGTTCTCTCCAAACGATAAGTTTCATCAATCACATGTCCAATCGTCCACAGGGTCGTACTGTATGACAGTCAGTTTTTCTGTCATATTTATATGTGAAAGATGAATAGTTAGATTTTTTTAGATACCGCGTGAGCCATTTGTTTTGTGGAACACTAACAGTGTTATTGTATTTATTGGCCTGTGTAGGTAATTTTAGAACATAGTGTCGCAGTGAATAGTAACAATGGTTTTATCCTAAATATAAAATGTGTGTGTGTGTGTGTGTGTATTTGAAATTAAATCCATGAAATTTTACTCAATAATATCAAGTTTTATTATGAGTAAAATATAAACACTTATTTCAATTATTATTCAACATTCTGAATTAAATAAACTCTAACTCAGTGAGTGTATGTATTAATTAATTATCAACATCATATTAGCCTAATAACACATGGGCTTTAGGCTTATGTCTATGTAATGGTACTGGATATAGGCCCCACCTAATTTTGACCACAGCAAGTGTAATATAATAGAGTGAGCGAATAATAATTATATGTTATTAAATTACATTTAATGTGTGTATATTTTAGCAATCTTTCTACTGACATACTGAAACAATATGATGCCATTGTAATATTTAAAGCTAGATAGATAAATAATCTTTATTAAACTTAGTTCTGCCGACAATACTCGGGGTCAAACATTTTATAAACTAGAACAAGCAAGGGATGCTTCCGATAAATAAAACATTTACCGTACTCATCAATCAATCGATCGACATTCGTAGAACCCCGTCATCATATTAGTATGTAGCTAAAACGATCGTAGTCTTCACAATTATCGTATGATTTCTTTGAATCGGTTATAGGAATAATCAGTATTCAACTTTACGTACTACAGTCTACAATTTACGTGCTAAGTCCTAGTGCTTCAATAGATATCAATCTTGATAATCTACTTGAAATGTTTTTAGAAAAAAAACGGCGCATTTTTCTCGAAAGAGGATTTATGTAGTGCAATTTGTTAGGATTAGTTGCACCAGACATTTATTTTCAGAACGTATGCTTTAGCACGCTCTAAGAAATTGTTATTTGACTCGAAAACAATACTATGTTTACTTAAACTATCGGTTTTAACGAACATAGATCAATATATCTCTCTTTTCCTATCAGGGACCCTTCTCTTAATTTCGATATGGTAATGAAAATAAAAAAAAATATATAGTCGCTGTGATTTTCAATATATACACAATGACAAGGGTATTTAAATAAGTAAAAAAAGATAAACTGTATAGAAATTAAACACATCTAATACTATGTTTAAATTCCTAATGTCTTCACTATTCTATCTAGTATTAACACATTCATTAACCACCGGCAACACAAGACACTAAATCAAAACGTTTTGTATCTGCATTGACATTATCCCGGTGCAAGTGAATATTAATGTTCGTTCTAATGAACTGCCGATTGACACGGAAACGGAAATACAGTGCTAAACACCTCGTTGTGAGTCGTTTCATTACTTGAATGAACGTGTTCTGTTTTTGAATATGATCGGTTGAATACAGGTTATGTTTATGAGTCTGCTAATGATGTTCGTCATGCTTTTATACCATACAGACAGATTTTTATCCAAAAATAAATCAGTATGTACGTTTATGATAATAATATATTGGAAAAACGATTGTATTTAAAATTTTAAACATTTTATATAAATGCTAAACAAGTAATGGAAAAATTCAAACCCACGACGGGACTTGAACCCGCGACCCTGCCATTCCGTGTGCAGTGCTCTTCCATCTGAGCTACGCGGGTGGACGTCCCTGAGATCGAATTTATCCATTACCTGTTAACATGATGACGTCATGACAACGTTTTTCTACTTATCACCGTGGCTCGTTACAGAAACCTACGGACGATATTCCTCCATTGCAGGTAGGTTAATATCGTAATGAAAGTAGAAACTCAATATTTACATTAAATATTAAGCAATTTCCATCGCTTTGGTTTAACATTTTATATAAATTCTAAACAAGTAATTGTTTAGCATTTTATATAAATGCTAAATAAGTAATTATTTATTAAATTTTAAACATTTTTAGCAATGCAATTTCAGATTGCGTAGAATTTGGCTGTGCATCTAGAAATTAATAATTGTGTAAGAACACACGTACACGTATTATTTAATTTTATTTATTATCCATTTATTATTTTCAGCCTTGAATCACAATACGTATTTGCTACATTTTCCGTTCTGTGTACTTCAATGAAATTACTTTGAGTTACTCGTGTCACAAATTTCAGTAGAATTTATAATCCATTCATGCATAAACGAATCCAGCCCTAGGCTGATTTCGTTTAAGTCTTGAACAGTATTTTTAAAAAAATAGTGTATTATGTTTCTATTTAGTTACAATCGAAGTACGACTTATATTTTCTTCATATAACTTAATGATGTTTTGATTCATGTTTTACCTTCATAGCGTCAAATAAAATAGCAACTTTTAAAAGGTTTTAATTTATAGAGACTCCTCTGATTTCCATACGAGAGTATACTGTTATCTCCTTAGATCGTTTTTCTTGTGTATCTATCAACAAGGACAGCAAAATAATATAACGAATATAGCAAAACCCTTAGCCACATTAGATCTTCTGTCTTTAGTATATTATTTGGAATCTTGATATTAGACTTACTCGATATTGTTGTCAAATATTATAAAATTAAGTTTTATCATAAGACAACGATAAAAATCATCTATCTCATTCATAACATTAGACTCAACTTGATACAAATTCACGACCACACTAAACAGCTACACATATAAACACAACACTACGATAGTAAACACTAATTCAAACCGTAGAGTATTTGCTGAACATTGCATCGCGTCGAATGCCGCATATTAATGTGTTGGAATACTAGAGCGATATGTTGATGTTCTAATCTACTGATACCTGATACCTACTCACTATGGCTTCTCTCATTATGTATTAGTTTCTGTAGAAATGTCAAACGGCGAAGTGAATATAAAATATTGCTCGGAACTACAACGCACGGTTTTCATAATCAAATAATGACCCCATTTGGCGACAACTTTTTGTAGTTAATTGTTGTTCTTACGTAAAAATAATAGCAAAGGGTAGTAAGTAAACACCTTCAGACAACTAGTAGTTAGATACTATAAGTTCATTGATCTTTAGTTTGTTTGAATAAAAATATTTCTTCATTAATTTTCCATTCAAGTTTACTTTTACAAGTTCTAATATATTATACCAAAAATTCTTTAGCCGTAGAAGTTTTCATCGTCTAATAACTCCAACTAACGCTTTAGAAGATATACTGCAAAAGACATACGTAAACCGTATGCCTTAGGCCATAATGTAAACATAAGAAGCTCGTTCTTGGAAGCTGACTGTGAGAGAGTGAGGCTATTAAATTGTTTATTCCGTTGCCCTCACGAACACTTGATATATCTCAGTACACACTACTACAGTACAGTTGAAGCCTTGGTTAATGTTTGTCAAATATTGTTAACTCAAAGTCGACCCTTTATTTGCAAGTAAATGTTTATAAGGTCTTATATCTAGCGTTTAGTATTTAAAATGCTGGACTTTAACCTTTTGATTCTTAGATACTTTTTAATACGAGTACATTTTGTGCCAATTTATAATCTGTATATTATTATATAAAAGATTAGTAGGATGTTAGAATAATATGTAAGCAAAATCAGAACTAAGCTGTCCTTTAAGCTGTCATTGAATGTCTCTTAAGTCCAACGTTTGAGATTTTCTTTGTCAGTCAAATACATTATTTTGATTGGGAAAATCCGTCAAAAAAATATTACGTAGGTTTTTATTCCTGTTTTACACAAATGAAGCACCAAATCCGTGGGTCAGCCAACATAACCTGTCGGTATAGCCTTCCACATAACTCGGCGGTTTTAGCTATCTCATTAAGTAACATGTCCCCAATAGACATTGTGTAATTGTGGATACTGACTCACTGACTCATCTTTGAAACTCTCTAAGACAACCAGCTTATTATTATGAATACGTTACTTTGAAATAACAAACTCGGACAAAACACAGACATTGGAAATATAAACGCAAGGTCATGCAGCGCATCTAAAGTGTTTCGCAAACATATCTCCAACATTTATCATAGCGTTCATATTTTAAATGCTAGGAATATTACATTACTTTAGGTACTTTACCTGTCATGTTTAACCTGAATATCTCTGGAGTTATGTATGAAAAGCTTTCATCATGTCAACTCAACGAAAAATATTGTGAGGCGTTGGAATATTCCTATGTAAAAATTCAAATTATATGCTTACTCGAATTGACTTCCTTTAGGCTCCCAAATCTGAATACTATTTGTATGTATTCGGACTATAAAAGTATTTTTGCGATCATCTGTAGCAAACACAGGAATTTTGGCTAATTTGTTCCGTTTTATTTGCAGCAATATAATTTCTGTGTCCACTGTTTAGAAGACTAACAGTAAAAGACAGCTACCAACAAAATCACAAGGAAACAAGTTACCATTCTTATATTTGATGAAAAAGCACAAATACAAGTGGTACTTTATCTTTACTTTGAAATTTACACAGTTAAATTCTTCTTTAAAAGACGAAACATTAAAAGAAATTACGTGTTTTTTGTTTCGGTAAAATCTTTCGACTTCGAACAACAAAAGCATTCTTGACAATGCAGTGCTAAGGAGTAACTTTATAACGAGAAATAAAGTTGGAAGTGAGCTGCTGCCGTGAAACAATGTAGGTACTGGCTTTTAGGGATCCGAAGGATAGAATTTTGTGCTGCCCACAGAAAGTACATTGTTTCATCTACCAACATGCATTTTCCTTTGCATTGAGGAAAGAAATAGAATGTGAAGCATTACAATTTTAAACAATTTTACAATTACAAAATATGAACAATATTTTATTTCATCATTTCAATCCATAAACGTCCCACTGCTGGACACGGGCCTCCCCCAAAGATTTTGGAGGGAATTTGACCTACTATACGCCAGACGGGTTGGTATAGGGTTTTGTTTTGAATTTTACGTTTATCGCAATGTTCTTGTCTGCTTTAGGTTAGGTCCCTTAGTCGCCTTTTACGACACCCATGGGGTTGAAATGATGTAGCAATATTTTGTATTTTAAATCCATCACTACACGGATATTTTATTTAGAAACCTTGAATTTCAACGTAATCCTATTCTGTACCTGGTAAGACGATGCCGACGCAGGAAACAACATGATAGATGTATGAAAAAAAGAACCGTAGTAAAATTTATTTTTATTAGCTCACGATTCTCTTCTCGTAGATTTCGGTTTATTCTCTTTCGGTATAATAAAATTCCGATGTCCAGCCGGTGGAATGTACAGTAATATATGGGAAATATGTAGTCGTTAAAATGGTTGGATAAGTTATTTGTGCCATTTTTATGTATAGTAGCGAACTATTTTCTTCACAAGTTTTTGTAACTATTCTTCGTTCAATATATTTTTCATGCAAAGTCCGAAAATTTTGTATGAATAAATAGCGACGAAAAGGTTTACAAAATATATTATTATGATGAAATTATTTATAGATTTCATTGATATGAATGTAAGTCTTGGGAAGTTGGTAAACAGGTAGACACAAATATGCTGCAGATAGTTCGAGTTCAGTTAGTCATATAGCTATTTGCAGATATTCGCAAGCCGCTGAGTTGGGAGCCGAAATTTGTGGTCGGCTCTAATAAGAGCACGGTTAACCGTACGGATTTCTAATCGGGCCGAATCAGAGTATTGAACTATTATATAATTGTGTTGAATTATTGTTAATAGAAGTTAAGTCTAAAGTAAGTTAATTGCCTTTGTAATTATTCGACTATAAAATATGCTGAAAATAAATAAATTAAATGTTTTTCATACAATATGGATACGTTTTTCTAAGAGATTTATACTTAACAACAACATACGATTTCAAAACTTTAATTTTAAAAGCCAATAAACTATAACGAACACGTTTCAAGTTTTAAAGAAACCTAAAAGTAGATTTAAGTTCCAAAGTTTTCTTACAAAAATGAAACAATTTTCAATTCTGTCAAGTATTTTATAATCCGCTGAAGTTGAGGTTACTTGAGAGATATTTCCCTCTTGCCCCGTCCGTCTTTTCTAAGAGTTGAGAAACTTTATTATGAATTTAGTTTGGTCTACTCCCACTGCATCTGAGTTCGTGGAGCTATAGTTTTATTCCCTGAGGTACACGTTGAAATAAATAGCTTTTTGATTATTGCATTCTCATAGGTTTTAATATTCTCTTCATAGTTATTAATATTGACTGGCCTGTTGGTCTAGTGGTTAGTGACCCTGACTGCTAAGCTGGAGGTCGTGGGTTCGATCCCCACCCAGGACAAATCTTTGTGTGATGAGCATGATTGTTTGTTCTGTGTCTGGGTGTAATTTATCTATATATGTATTTATTTAAAAAAAAAATGTATTTAAGTAGTATATCAGTTGTTTAGTACCCATAACACAAGCAAATATAATTACTTAATTTGGGACTAGATGGCGCTGTGTGAATGTGGTAAAATATTATTATTATTAAAAATTCTCTTGTCTGTCCTGGTACATAAGGTATTTATAATTTTGGACATCAATATATACGTTTACAGTCAAAATTCTCGACCTCTTTACTTTTTAGGAGTTTTGACTGATAGCTAGTCAAAACATGACTGTATTAATTTTTAATATTTAATTTTACAACTATCTTATATTCATCACAAACTCGTCAGTAAAAATAAAATCAAAGTCGATACCAAAAATTACAAATCAATCAATAAATAAAAGAGTAAAGTAGTCTATACTTTTTTAAATTTATTGTCGATTTTCTTTTATTTTCAACTTTTAAAAAAGGCAAGATGAATGTGACAGGGTGTACTCCGGTATAATAAAAACGGAATTCCTTCATTAACGCAGAGGAGGGATCTTTAGCCCGAGAGGGATACCGGCTTTCTTAAGGATTCTTCTAACTTAAATCACTTTCAAAGAAGTGCCTTAAAGTTTAATTGTTGGGAGTTTCTTCACTTTACGGATTCTTGACCATGTATAATTTAAACGCTAGATATTGAATGTTGAAGATGTTCTTTATTTTCTTTAGTTTTCTTATTTAAAGTTTTATATATTAAACATTGTATTAGATAAGTTTAAAATTGAATTATTACCTTAAAAATACTAAAAGTCTTCTCTCCTCTATAATAAAATCTAACATAATTTATAAAACGTTGGTATGATGTACCTTTGCCTATTCCAAATAAGGGTGATGCTGTGTTATGCATATATTACAATTAAAAAATCTTAATAGTTTTCAGTTTATTTTGTACCAGAAGTAGCGCGTCGCTCCGCTCCCGTTGTTCTTTATTTGGCCACTGCTCAGCTCCTATTGGTCGCAGCGTAATGTAATATAATCTATAGCCTTCCTCGATAAATGTGCTATCCAATACTAAAAGAATTTTGAAAATCGGTTTAGTAGATATCGAGATACAACCCCTACAACATCACAAACTTTACCTATTATTAGTACCTATAGATTTCCTGACATATACGGTTACTACACTACGCTTAATCAAACTACAAAGTCAAAAAATTGTATATTTCAATTAAATAAATTACATTTACAAACGCTTGGTAGTAAAAAAATCTATTTATTTCAAACTAAGTCCTTTGAAGTCCAATATAACGTTCTAGAGATCCGACTTTATCCTTCGCTACTGAAAATGGATTTAGTTTGATTTACTAGCGTATGTCGGTTTGGTTCCTACGTTCAACTAATCTAGATAATACGACCTTTCTGAACATATTTTTTCCAATAGCTTTCAAATAAAAGGAAACTAGGAAATTGCCTTGAAAGTTTCAATGGAGCATAAACATATAGGTCGGCAGTATTTTTATAAACGAAGTATTACGAACTTATTTTCTTGGTTGGTTGAAGTCACGTTTTTAGGGTTCCGTAGTTCTGACTGGGAACCCTTATAGTTTCGTTATGTCCATCTGTCTGTCTGTCTGTCGGAGGTTTTGCTAAGAGACCGTTAGTACTAGAAAGCTGTAGAAACTGCAAATTTTTGTTCCAGTAGGGCGTCCCCCCCCCTCTAAAAGCTAAACTGCTGGCTTGAAAAATCTGGAAAAATTCATGATGATAGTGCATTTCATTAACTGTAAATAAAAACTATAGCGGTTAAGATAACTTTACTAGTTTAGCAGTAATAGTCGTTGAACTTGGGTGTTGGATAAATTTGTACCAAATACAAAAAACCATTACTTATATTCAGAATAAAGAACAACAGAATTGTACTATATTGTGATAACGGGCTACTACGGAACCCTACACTGTGCGTGGCCCGACACGCACTTGGCCAGTTTTTAATGGTTGCAATTGACTATTATTTAAATGAATATTTCATTATGAAAAGTTTGTTTCGTGTAGATATTTATCACGGTAGTGTTAATAATGAACACGAGCTAATTTCAAAGAATAATTACGGCCACAATAAGCAAAGCAATCCGTTTGTCCGTACTTTGGTATCGTACTAAAATAGAGGCGAAACACGCGATATCTCAATACCGCTTCATTTCTGAATGTGATGATTAATCGAAAAAGCGGCACGTGCTTTTTATACTCTAATTGGTAGGTCGGTCGGCCCAACAAATTACTTTTTCACAATATACAAAAGATCCATTATCCACTCAAATTAGTTCTCAAAGGAAATCATTAATATTAATCAATGTTTCAAAGGATTTGTAAGCCTAAAATATCGGATCAAAACGCTAGCGATAAAACGAGTCGATTATAATTTATTTTCAAAAATCTTTGAACTGGAATTTTGTGAAAATTATATAAGCAGAGAATAAGACAAAATATGTCTCTTGGGATGGTGATGGTAAACAAATAAATACTGTTTTTGAAGCTTTACATTTTTATTTAATTCGACACTTGAGGACGACGATTAGTCGAGTGGCGGATTAAATTGTAAATAGTCACAAACTCTTAAATTAAATTATATTTATAACGTTACTACATTTTTTGAGTCTAGACTATAAACACTTTTAAATACGATATTATACTTTACTAGCTGTTGCCCGAGGCTTCGCTCCCGTCATTCTTTGTTTGGCCATTGCTCAGCTCCTATTAGCCTATTGTTATGTTATATAGCATATAACCTTCCTCGATAAATGGACTATCCATAACTAAAGGAATTTTTTAAATCGGACTAGTAGTTCTAGAGATCCTAGCGTTGAACAAAACAAAACTCTTCAGCTGTATAATGTTACTAAAGATAAATACTTAGACCCGTTTTATTTCCAACAGATAAAAGCATCCTACAAAAATATGGCACCTAATAATAGAATATTTCAGTGATGCCAGCTCAAGCGTAAACGACTTAATTTCCTGATAACGCCTCTCTCTAATTGAAAAATGTGAAAGGCTGACACTAATACCGAACACGCTATCATATAAACAAAATGTCGCTTTTAATACTGTTTCAGAGATTATTTATTATATAATTGTATTAGTATAATATAATCGAATTGTTTTATGGGTACTTTACTTATAGTTGTTGTTAATATGAAAAACGACTTAACGAAAAATGGTTCGATTTCGATTGATTTTCATACTACATACTACATACTACATATATTATATTGGCGTAATCGAAATGTATTATAAGCATGCAGTTATTATTTGCTATTGTTCCTAGTTATCAGTAGGTAAACCGGATTGTAAAACACAAAATTAAATATATTTCCAAATTTATTTATAAACAAGGAAACGCGCGGAGCTTCGCTCCCGTGGGCTATCTAACACTAAAATAATTTTTCAAATCGGACCAGTAAGCGATTCAAATAAATTAACTCTATAGTTCTATAATATTAGTATAGATGTATTAGTTTCGTAAAGTCGAGATCCCTAATTGTAATTATACGAATAAAATCATTACTTAAGTCATTTTAATTTCGTGCTTAAGTATATAATTAATCACAAATATAATTGAAAATTATATGTAACGTATTATATTTCTAATTATACGCTACCTAAATACATGTTGATTCATTTGCGCCATCCGTCTCCGTACTATTTATATCAGTAATTATCGTTAATAATAAAATCTGAGATTCTCACAGGCCAAAACAAACAGCGAATACATAAATCAACACTTGTACTAAGAGCATTAAATGGATAGAAGGTATATAACGTTCAACTGAATTACTAAATATAAATCAGTTCACAAGGAATTTATTACGGGTAAATTTATCGTCGCTTGCGCAGGTAAGAATTAATAATATTTGCTGAATTAATTTCGCATATGTTGGCCATCCACGCATGAAGAGCTCTTGGCAAAATTATGAGATTGCAATCTGGTGAAACGACGATTCTTCTTTTTTACTTGGAGGGCTTCCAGATGTTTTCAATTTGTAAGTTTTCAAAGTAGAGATATGTGTGTTCGATACTTAAACAAAGATACATCTTATGTGAGTTCATTCACTAACATTAAATAAATTCAAGTCTGAAGAGAAATTACATTTTATTTTACTAATTTTTTTCCTGTTTTTGTTGTGTGAAGAAGCGGTAAACTTCACTGATAAGTAAAACGAATCTAATAACCATTAAAATGTAAACAATTTGTTAACTTTGTTGCAAAACAAGGAAGTACACAGTCACAAAAGTCCCTAGTACGTCCATCTTCAACTTAACGCTCTTGTAAAATAAACAGCACTACTTTATTACAATGACTGAATCATAAACAATTGTATACAAAGGGGAACATAAATTGGGCAATGCACTGGCGTGTAACTTTACGACAATTTGGATTACTATGCAGTAGAAATTCAAATCATTGTGGAGAAATGGCGTTAGGTACGTAATAACTAGACGGTGAGAAGCCCACGCTAACGCGGTCATACGTCATCCCCACTGCTATCACGGTTCCGCAGTGCCGTGTTTGCCGACGGAACCCCACTAGGAAGTTTATCCCGAGACTGATATAGTGCCCGGACTTCAGATCGTTAGATTCTACAAGTTTTATAGCTAATGAAAAGTAGAAGAAACTTTAATGTAGAGTGTAATAATAAAGAGAACCAGAGCCAACTAAGATAATGATTCAATAAATATATTTAGTTAATTGTTAACATAATTAAAGTCCAATGGCCACATTAATTTTAAGAATTGTAGACATTTGCGCTCCTCCGAATAGAAATCTAATCCCATGAGAGGTAAGTCTAATGTTTAATTCCCGCGAATCAATCATAATACAATGATTGAGTTCGTTGTTTCATTCAAGTATTAATAATGCAATTTACAGTCATGGAAACTGGGAATCGTGTAGTCGAAGAGCCTAGATGGGGAGATCTCGTGCACACCGATAATCTAAATCATTTCTGTAATAAAGACTAAGCGATATATTGGAAATATAATAAAAGTAACGTCACTTTTATTAATTACAGCGAATTATTCTACTTAATTGAAGCACTTACTGAAAGAAATGAAACTTGACAGAAAGCTAATAATATAATTAATTTTGGGTAAGAAAGATGAAATTTTTGGATATAAATGATGTTCGTAATAACCAAGTTCTTCAAATATCCGTTTACTGAGATTGTGTACAATTAAATTTGCTTTTTTTGATAGTTTTATTTGAAAGCATGACTGTATTATCCAATTAGCTTGAGTATTAATTAGCCTACCACTCAGCTTCTGTAGTATTAACATTTCAGTTACTTTTTTACAAAAGATTGTTACAATCCATTTTTTTTTAAAAAGAGTGGCGTGAGTTTCTCGCCAGTTCTTCTCATAGCTCCACCCCGTCAGCGAACTGATTGTAGGTAAATTTGCTGACACTAATTTCCGGATAACCTGTTACATTCTTATCTTGTGACTTTCATAAGTGTTACCTTGTAAGCTAGATGAATAAACGAGATTTCATTTCATTTGAGAGGCCATGCATAATTAATAACTGATCTTGAAGATCCACCATATCAAAATATTCAGCATATAAAAATATTTGTCTAAATGTTCGATCATTCATCTTTTGCACTTACATAGATATCGCAGACTTCATCGAATTCTCACATCGTCACAGCGAGACCTATTGATGCTAT
Organism: Laspeyria flexula; assembly: GCA_905147015.1. Classification (NCBI taxonomy): domain Eukaryota; kingdom Metazoa; phylum Arthropoda; class Insecta; order Lepidoptera; family Erebidae; genus Laspeyria; species Laspeyria flexula. The sequence continues at coordinate 11,155,264 of LR989960.1, read as the reverse complement.
TCACGTTCGAATTGCAGTGAAATAGCTGCTCTTGGTGGTGCATCGTCATACCACATCCATTTGGTTAAGCTCCAAGACACATTCATCAAATAGCTCCGAGATTCTCATGGAACTACACGTCTAAGACATTTGTGAACAAGTGTTACACGATTCTTAACTTGTAATACAATTCATTAGCGTATGAATGAGACGTTCAACATTAGAGCTAGAGACTTATTAGTTTAGAACTATGTGGGTTAGCACTTGTGTCTCTTAATTGCTTTAGAACCGAAGATGAATCGAGATTATAAATTAAATATCACGTTTCTTAGAAATTTATTTTAAAAAGAAATTGTCACAGAAACACATTTCTATAGTATATTATGAATGCCATGCCTTATCTACATTGCAGAAAATTGTTGCAAAAAAACCTTTATTTTCCGGAACGCCGATATCGTATTCTCTTGTTAAATGTAGACAATAGCAAAGGCTTTTATTAAGACTGTTTGCAGTAAAACATCACTTGCTGAGTCTTTTAACTTACCGTCTTAAAAGAATTTTTGTATTTTTATGTCTGTAAAAAACGCGTGACAATTTTCACGAAATAAAGAATTTAAGAGTAAACTTATTGAAAACACCAGTAATCGACAAAACCTCGCCAAATTCAGTGAAATCTGGCCTATTTCTCAGCACAAATTGCTACAAATTTGGAGCTTATGGTGTGTAAGCGACGCTTGAGGATCTCGTTACTTAGGTCTAGGAATAAAAATAAAAAGGGTCAGCTTTAAGGATCTTTTATGTTATTTGAAAGGGTTCAATTGGTACAAAATTGTAATAGATTGCTGAGAATAAATGTTTTACTGGAGGTAGGTGACAAATAACGGACCTGTTTTTACCCGACTGCCAAATAAAAGGGTAATGTTTTCATCTAGATAAACGTAAAGTTAAGCACACTAACATTATATCACCATCTTGAGAATTATGACAATTTGGCAAACTGATTCTAATTTTGCTGTCGGTTTTTACTTCATAATAATATGTGCCACGTAGAGTTGAAAATGGTAATAATAAAAACATAAAGTTACCTCAATCAAATCCAACAAGTTTATATGTCAACAAATAGTAAAGAACTATGTCTCAAAATAATCTTGTCAGTCACCAGGGACAGGTAACACGTTGTATTACAGGGAACAAACTTTGTAAACAAATCTTTTTTATGAACAGGTGTGGAAAAAACTACTTGTATTTTCAGCCAAGGAAATTTGTCAGTGCGGCAAATTGCCTTCACCGTGAATCTCATCACGCAAATGTACGGTGAACTCATTCTTTTTCACAAGTTTTCTAAGTTTGATGAATACATTCTAGGGTTATTTGAAATAACTTTAAGGTCAGCCTTCAGATAATATTATTGTGACTAAATTTGATGATAATATATATGTAATAACTTCAGATATTAAAATAAAAATGCTTGTTTCATATTTCGAGCAGTACTTGATCAGACAGTGTTAATTTAAATATTCACACGGTCTGATCAAGTACTGCTTGAAATATGAAATAGGCATTCATTCATTCATCAGCAACCATTATTATCACAATGCTGGGCTCGGGTCTCCTCTCCTCTATCTAGAGAGCTGAGAGGGTTTAGGCCATAATCAACACACGCTGGCCTAGTGCGGGTTGGTGTATCAGACATACACTTAGAACTTCTTCTAGGGCATGCGGGTTTCCTCACGATATTTTCCTAATTCAACGTACGTCAAGTTATTCATTTGACTATTACATATAAATTCCACAAAGTGAAATCTACATTAATTTGATACTACCAGTCGGAATCGAACTCAGACCTGACATGATTTGCATGCCGGTCACTTATCCATTCGGTTACCATCGCACGAATAAGATATGTTATATTTCAGATTATAAGTAAATTGTATCGTTTATAATTTTATTTAGCATTGTTTAACAACTTATTAAAATATAATAATTTCCACAACCAAAACGTATTGCAGTAAAAACAGGCATTGTATTTTTTTTCTTCTTAGTTCAAATTTGGAACACTAAAAGTCTCGGTGTATTCTGTTCTATGTAGCTTGTTGGTCCAAACATTCCAATTGTCGGCACCCATTGACGCGAATCGGACATTCTCTTGCTACTACTGCATTCCACAGATCTGGCTTCTGTGGGAACGTTGTATAGGTGTGTTGGTTTGAGTAACAATCTATGCAAGTATTGTGTGGACTGTTTTGAGTAATAGCACTAACAGATGGATTTGACTGTGTATTTTGAAGTTTTATATGTATGTAATATGTGTTTAGAGTAAATCGTGTATGGATTGAATAAGGCATGTGCTTTACCAATGTGGAGAAAAGACAAGCAGACAAAGACGTGACATAAACAACAAAAAGATGGGTGGTGAGCGGTGTACTATGAATTCTTAATTATCTATTTATTTCTATTATTTTTTTTCGGCGGAAATTAGGTGAGGCCTATGTTTCAACAGAGGTCGTCATTGGGCTGATATGATGATGATGATGATGATGATTGAAGTACTATTGGTGTTTATATTGCATCTTCTCTAATCTCATTTCGATTTAGTTATGGTGATGACCAAACGAATAGTTGGAATATAAAATAGCTGGAATGACAAGGGTCTTAAATACTTTTCGGAGAATTTAGTGATGTTATAAAAATAAGTAAATAGGGCAGACTGAAACTTTGTTCGAAGTACCCGAGTTGCTGGTATATTATTTCTTACATATGAAACATTTAAAATAGAACTTGTGGAATATTAAGGTGGAAGGATCTAATATCTCAGTAGGTAGAACCAAATAAATTCAATCTAATCGGAATATGGGAAAGAACTGTCAGGAAACCGCAAAAGGCAAACCCGTATAAATTGGGGAAAATATGAGAAAAGCCAACGATAAAGTCGTAGATATTATTGATGGGTGTTATGGCCTATTGAAATCAATAAGATCTTAATGGAAAGTCCTCTAAATTGGGTTCTTTTTAGAATTCCTTAGAAACCTAATGATGATAGATTGCTGTATAGAGCATGACTTATGGTACTACGGTTAATGTGAAAAAACCCTTGGACACTATTACTTTTATAATTTGGTACCAAAATTTCAGAAGAAATATATGAGGCGTTTTGTTATCAATCTTTATTTTCTGTGTATTTATATTGTAACAAAGAAAATGTATGCAGTTCATACAATGACATAACAATACGAAATACCTATGCTTTGAATTAACAATTTATTGCACGTCATACTTTTTGTCAGTCGTGAAACTATTTTTCAATAGGCTGATTTTTAGTTTCACTCATAAAAGCATGTGCTTTCTATAGAATTTCCCGCCCTAAATCTTTTGACCGGACAAAAGCATCTGCCACACAATTTTTAAAAAGCATCAAGAAATAGTATTTTTAATTTGAAAGCAAGGTGAAATAATTGTACATAAATAAAATGTTATTATATATAGTTTTCTGAGAGACCACAAAATACTGTATCGTAGTACTAAAGTAGAGTATCAACTAAAATGAAATTCAGGAAAACTTGCTAGATTAGTTTTCTATCTGAAATTGCTGATGCGGCTAGAATAAAAATTGTGGCTTCGGCAAACTATCGAGGGGATTTTGGCGGATAAATATAGAAATCGAATTATGAAATAACAAGTTTTTCTGAAGAAGTCAAAGTCACTTGAGGAGGCCTATGTCCAGCAGTGGGCGTCCTACGGCTGATATGATAATGATGATGATGAAGTTTTTCTTGGAGTTCCAGTCCCAGCAGGCGTTGAGTTAAATCGAACATAATGAACCAACGTGGCGATGACCTGATGAAGAAAGATGAAGGTGGTTGAATGCAGATGGTTCTGCCATCTGCATTCTGTTCTGTATTGAAAAAAAATACATAATGGAGGCTAACATCTAATAGTGGTCTTAGGTAAATGAATGCTTGTATTATTTTATTATAATATTTTAATCCGTGTAGTGACAGATTAAGAATACATAATGTCACTACCCCATCTTAACCCATGGGTATAGTAAAAGGCGACTAAGGGAGCAACTTTATGCAGACAAGAGCACTGCGAGAAAAGGAATATTCTAAACAAACCCTACACCAATCCGTCTGGCCAGCGTGGTATAGGAGCCTAAATTCCCTCCGTAGTCTTTGGAGGAGACCCGTGCCCAGCACCGGGACATTTATGGGTTGAAATGATGGTGATGATAATGATGATTATTCTACTCTTTCATAAACCTTGTCCACGACATTTTTATGCTAAAAAGACTACATCTAAAATCTACAAAAAATCAAATATCGTCCCTTTAGAAGAATAATGTCTTATCTTCAGATAAAACAAAAATGAAATTATTATAAATTTGGCATTAAAAACCGTAAACTATCAATTGATCTAATTTGTATTTTGTAAAATACTGACTAAAGAATAAAATAAAAATGTATCAATCGATAGTTTACGGTTTTTAATGCCGATTTTTTTAATAATATCATTTTTGTTTTATGTGAAGATAAAACATTATTCTTCTAATGGGACGACGTTGGTTTGTTATTATATTATAATAACAAACCAACACACAATCCATGTTGAAAACAATTACATAAAAATACTTTCAAGTAGCACCCTCACATAAAATCCTTTGCAACGCAGTCCTATATTTCAAGCCATATGGTTCACCTAATTATGTGGTCGCTTCTATTGTTCCGGTTGCCCAGAAATTACACCAAACGAAGTTATGTGGTCAAGTCATTACTTCGCATGAAGAAATATTTTCTTGCATCTACCTAATTATTTTGATTCAAATGAGCTACAAAACGCTCTAGGAGAATTCTCAATTTATTTTCTCCATTTTCTCAAATTGCACAGTGCATAATAAATAATAATTGTATTGTTTTATCACAATGAATATTTACCGCGCATTAACATAATACTGAAACAAAAAATGAAAAATAACATAAAAATAATATCTGAACTATGAAAATTATAACTTAAATAACTGCAGAAGATTAGTCAGTAAAAACAAATAAAAATTGTGAAACCAAATAAAATGACCCGATAGCCAGTAAAGTAATATTAATCGAATAGAAGCGGTTAGATGTAAAACTGAGCACTAAAAGATTGCATGCATGCTGGTATGCGACAGAACGATTAAATGAAAGTTTAGCGAGCCATCTGCAAATTGAATTTGGTGAATATTTAACAATATATCTTTTCATTTAATTGCAGCAGCAATAGTAGCATTGCGGCACTTATGTGTTCCTTTCGATATTTCAAGTTAAGCAATGTTCTGCAAGGTCGGAACATTGATGGGTGGGTTCCATTCTCGAGCTTCAGTAGATTATACCGTTGTTCTTAGCTGCAGTAGTCATTCGAAGCTTTGAGTCAGTTTGTTTTTTTATTTGTGTAGTCTCAAGTGTCTACACTTTACATTTAACTGTGCAAAGTCTTCAATTTAAAATAGTATAAGCAATCTTATCTCTTTCTATTTTAATGTTAGTTTTGCTTGATTAAATTTTAAATTGATTTGATATCAAGAATTTAACAAGACTTGCTGTGTAGTTTTAAACAAGTATCATTCAGATAGATCATTATTGAAAGAAAATGTTATCCTTCAATTTAGAATTGAAATATTACTCCTACGTTGCTACATTCGTGGAATCTTCGAGTACTATTTGTTTTTAATAGGTGTTCTATCGGACACTCTGTTATAAACAGTTATGTGAAATTTATTTTCTCTCATTAGCTTTCCATTTATTTTTCTTATTATTGTAGAATAACTTTATTTCCAAATATAAAAACATTACCCTCCCATTTGGCAATCGGGTAAAAAGACTAATCACTAAACAAAATTTATATCAAAAGTATAAAATAGTCTGAAATTTACTGAGTCGCCCTTACATTGACTTAAAAAAAATACCTAAGGTATAATACTTTTGGCATAATTCCTTGGCTTTATAAAATACCACTTTGCACTAAAAGTTTAAATGAAAATTCTCATATCAAACTAGTCTATAGAAGGCATTCAATAAAAATAAACTAGTTAATCAATTTAAAAAGTTATTTTCTAACGTAGGAATATTACAAAGTTCAACAGTAACAACAACACAGACCTATTTTAATTAAATTTACAAAGAAATTTCAAAGAATGATTTTCAAAATTCATATAGGTTTAAGTTTCAGGCATACATCTTAAATTCAGTGCATGAACCAATCTTGGTTTAAGAGCGGAACTGGGTTGATCCCAGGAGAAATGTGCGATGTTATTATGACTAAGCTTAATCTCAAAATGAAATGTTTCTAACAACAAGTTCGTGTCGAGACGAAAACATATAACACGTAGCGATAAATACAGATAGTGTTTTTCTGTAATTAAGCTGAGATTTGCTGAGATATGAAGTATAAAATTAGCGAGATTATTATTTCCTGAATAGTCTGGATAAGTAACTGGCTTCCTCCTGTGGTTTTATTTTCGGTAGCCACAGGGAATAAAATTGTCTGTGTAAACAGAATACATTTTGATGAATCAAAGTCAGTTCAGTATTTTTTAGCTAGAAATATAATATATCCAAACATTTATCCATCCTCAGAGAGTTTCGCATAATGTAATGATAGGCGAATAGATTGTACCCACAATACTTAAAACGATTAAGGTCGGTTAAATTTCTACAAATATTAAGGTGCCTTGCACTTATTTGATTTCCTCACTAACCACAGGTCTGTCACTACGTTCACTATTTTCGACCTCTCTGAAATATATCACCGACAGTTTGTTGAAATGTTCTTCAAGAGGGAGACCCTTCTTGGCATACATAATAGAATAGGATAGAGAAGTGTGGTTTTATGGAACGGAATAATCCCATGGCCAAAATTCGAAGAGGACATAAATGAAAACGTCTGAGGTCAATGTTGAAATTCTATGTCCAACAATAATGATAAATTTGGCAAACTTTATAGCTACCATAAGCATGTACTTAGTGAAAATGTTTCTGAAGACAAACTGACCACTTCTCTCATCAAAAATAAGGCCAATCCTAATGCATGATCGCGGGAATTTCTGCTCTATATATGTTGTACATAAAATATATAATATATTTATTTCTAGCAGTATGTATATACCATATATGTACCTACTGTTGACATTGGCAGTTTTATTCATCTAATACACATTCCTAATATACGGAAGCAATTCGGTTGTAAGTCGAGACAGCATTAATAATACAATAACGCCGCAAACAATTCAACCTCCAGCCCAAGCCCACTACAGCCTTCTTACAGATTTATTATGCAGCATGTTGGTCAAGAAATATAAAAATAAGAATGTCTTGTTCGTGCCAATTTTAGTGTGATACAATAATATGAGATGTCACACGTTCAATTAGGTACATTGGTAAAATAATTCTATACATTTGCTTTGTCATAGAAGAAATTGTATTATTTTTTGTGTTGTTACGAAATTCCCAAATTTGATATTTGCTGTAAATCATATTGTGATAGGTACACTGTAACTACAATTTGAAATAAGAACTACATTTCGATAGCTAAAAATTCAATTTTAGATAGATAGAGTATGCATATTGAACTACAAAAATATCTTTCGATTGTACATATCTTCTTCTAAAGGTAAAACCAAGTTCTAGTCACAGGCATCAAAACATACAAAGGTAGAACCGCGGTTGATAGCTAATGTAATAATTTCAAATATTTATGTAAATAGTACAATTAATTTTAAATTTTGTTCTTTACATAAATATGTTTGTTAATAATTTTGTTGTATTACCGACTGTATTGTTCATATAACGAAACTGCTACAAATCAACACAAAATGAAATCACTTTATATCTTACATTCTGGTAGAATTTACCTATATAGAAGATATTATATCATTTACATGGTACTGTCAACAGACTAATGAAACATTAATCAAATGCAACCGACTAGGGTTTGTAAGTGTTAATAATTACTCATGCATGATACAAAAGTGAGGGTGTATCTTATCTAAGGTAAAGAGATTTCACTATGAGATCTCGCTGGGACAAGGTGTGACACTTTTGAACTCTATTTAGTCATAGCATTCAACGAAAAGTTTAAATTGAATTTAGTTCTATCTTTTTTTTCTAATTGGAAGCTATTTAAATCAACATAAAATATGTATAATTAAATTAACAGTCGATTCTAATACGTTATTTGAAAAAAATGCTCTTAAATGTGCGAGACAAGTAAATAAAAGTTTTTTATACGCTCCAGCAACTTTCAATATTATCAGCTTCAAACCCAAACATATTTCAAAAAGCTTATTGGAAAACCAATCACGGGCCTATTCAAGTAGTGAGATTAAAATTGATTTGTTATTCGAATAGGCACATTGAATTAATCTACTAGAAATTTTTTATTATCAAAATATTTGTGCTAGATTTCTACTATAAAGTGAACAAAACGAAGGCCTGTGGTTTTACTATAGAAAAAATTAACACAATTTTGTTAGCTTCTGTATACAACAGAATCTTTAAACTTGATGTTTACCTACTTCAAAACGTCAGAGATTACATACAATACACGTTTCAAGTTACTGTGAAATTTAAGTTTGTCTAAAGACTATGAATAATTTTTATTTTGGCTTTCTATTAAAGCATATTTTTAGTTTTTTTAATTATAATTTAATTATCAAATAGCTTAAACTGATACTCATTTAAATAGTAATAAAAATCTCTTGCTCTTGTAATTCAGGCATATACAAATAAACTATCAGTTGATATCTCAAGCAATAAACAACGGTTGAATCGTTGAATCAATATTTCACAGACATCTCTCTTTCAGCAGACCGACAATCTTCCAGAATTACGCCATTATAGTAGCAGGAGAAAAGGATTTGTGGAAACCGCTGGAACATTATTTATTCCCCGGATATTAGCAGTCACTCGCTCCGTGATTTACATAAACTGAATGTTATTGTTGCTATGAAAATACTCGCCTTGTTTTTGTTAGAAGGAAATAGTTAAGATTTGTGTTGGCTAAGATTAATTTTGTGTAGAAGGAAAAATATGGATCGTGTTTATTTTTAGCGTTATAAATAATGGAGTGAATCATTTTTTAGGACACGGTCTCACATTTTTAATCTATATTTATTTCTACTGCTAATATAATAAATGCGAAAGTTTTATTAATTTGTTCGTTAAGCTTTTGCTTTCACGCCTTAATCACTTAGCCGGTCTTCTTGTGATTTCACATAGAGATAGTCTATGGCTTGAAGAAGAATATAGACTTGTTTTTGTCGAAGTATGGGCAAGCCTTGGCTGGAATCTAGTTCAATATTTATGTTGAAAATCTCGGACAAAATATTTTTTTTTAACAAAACTACATATTTTTTTTAATGAAAACGTCTTTGATAGTTCAATATTATTATGGACGTATTCAAAGTATAGCGAGTACGAGAAAATATTAATCGAATCACATATTTGTAGCAATAAACAGAAACTACATAAAATTTCACGTACCTCTTGACTATATTCATCATGTCCCTTGGGTGTTGCCTCGTAAGCAAATACACGAAATATTTGTTCAAATTCATATTTCTCAGTTCTCAACAGAAATCAGCCAACCATCACAGACTGTCGCGTCCCCTACGTAAACTCAGTGCAAAGTTGAGACACAAGCGGCAACCAGAACGAATTTTATAGAAGCTAGACAAATTTAAGACTGATGAATTACTCAGGGCTTCATCCATTCTTCATCAAAACGAGAATTCAAGATGGTAATGCACCTCTTTGCTTACTGCCCTTCGTGGAAACAGATGTGACGTAATTACTTTTTGTTTAAGAGTTTATAGCATCAGCAATTTAGCGCTGGACAGCATAAAGGTACCTTACGTGCACATAGATACATAGATGCGGAACGTTTCAGACTCGTGTCGTAAAAATATGCAGTTATAATAAGTTGCCGTTCTATAATAATTTATTGATAGTTTCTGGATGTAGTTCATTTGTTTCGTTAATTGTATATTTACGACGTCCGCCGTAACACAGGCCACATTCCATTTTGCTTACGTTTTTTTTTTAATGAATAACATGATTTAGTATTTTACCGCCTGAATAAAATCATCAGTCCCACTTCAAACTGGATTTCAAAATAACAAAACATATTGTATTATTTACAATGTTTTCATCCGACATACGAAGAGTTTTAATATCCTGAACAGTGTAACATCTGTTTACGTAGCTTACAAGATTCTATTTTCTTCTTATTTTGAAACTAACTAGTTCTTGGTCAACATGTAGGACAACATGTGCTTTGTTGTGTTATTTTAACGATAGTAGGATTTTTAGTCAAGTAAAGACTAATCTATATTCCCAATAAATAAATAATGTCTATTTCCAATATAATTAGGAGTAGTAACAAAAAGTTTTTTTTTTTGCTTTTGCTTTTGTCTATTTATAGAACTTTTCTCATAAATTCCACCATATGAAAATATTTCTAACTAATTACACCAATATTGGACTGCAATAGGCTAAGAAGATGATGATGACACCAATATTGTGTTTTCTAGCGACTATCAATGATCTACACAGTCATCGTTATTAATTAACAAACGCTCGCACAAGTGGACAAGGATCTTCTCTCCTACTTCAGAGCATCTACAGAGCTAAGAGGCTTTTTGACATAATTCACACGTACTGGTCTAATGGGTGTTGGTCGACCAGACATTCTTCTAGAGTAGAATTTCTTCCGAGTTTGTGGATTTCCTCACGATGCCGATGTTTTCCTTCACAACAGATTTAGATTCCAGATAGTATGGCACATGTACATATAAATTCCACAAACTGAAATCCACATTGGTAATTAGTACTGTAGTTGGTTTTGGTGAAACCACATGTTTTTGTGTATCGATCACTTTACCCAATAACTAACATAGATGTAAGAAATACTGTTACTAACATACTGAGTCATGTTACTTGAAAAATAAAATAAATTATTTACCATTCAGTCACCATCATCACTGTAAATCTTACAAGATTCTGAAAGGCAAATAAATTTTACTAAGCTATTCGTTAGCACCTTTTTTGTTTTATCCACTTTCAATAATTACTTTATTTTTTGAGAAGATAGATGGGTTTTCCTACAACTTTTTGCGCTATACGCGGCATAAGAAAGGTTGTCAAACCTATATCACAACCTTTTCACCGTAGTAAGGAGCCTAACCTTGGTCATCGATCCCAAGCAGAATAACAAGTTAAAATTTTTATGCCTTAAATTTCTAATCCGACTTTGAAAGATTGTTTCAGATACGAGTAAGTATGTCTCGATAATTTATTTCACATTTTTAATTTAACACCAATACCTAAAACGGTTAAAGTGAAAAAAACTTATCACAATGAAATTGTGTTGTTGAGACGTTTTTTTTTTTGAAAACTAAGTGTGTTTATGGATGGTTAAGAAACGAGTACCTAACACCTTCAGCTTAACTCGTACCTAAACGAGACTAATCTAGGGATTTGGGTCAACAAACAAATCAAATTTTTCAGCGGAGAGCGTTTTCAATGCTAGGTCATTATCAATCTTACTGACGTATTAAATCTTTAAAAATGCACATACTGTACGTTCGCACTTTGAGAGTCTACTCGGAATCTCGACTTCCAACGTTCTTAGTCGAATTTGAATATCGCTGTCAAATGTTTGAAAATTATATTAACGATATCAAAATCAACTAATTCGAATGTTAAAATGCTTAGTATGCCCTCAGATTCACGCATGCTCACCCAACGTAGGTGACTTTTTTTTATAGCTTTGGAACGGTGGATAATAAATTTTAAAATGATAAATGCTCTCTGTTGGACTTCATCTATGTGTGCTGATTCTTACGAAGCAGTAGAAAATAATTAGTATTCGTTTATCGCCTCTAACAGAACTGTGAAAATATTTTTATCTATGTCATTCGTTTTGATTAACGAGGTCTGATGAAGCGCATGGTGCATTGTCATAATATTAATGGAGGATTCATTCTCGATCAAGATGAAAAATCTGTTAGGCAACTATGTTGAGTTCAAAACAAATTGAACTATCAAAAGAAGACTTTCATTCATCATTTTCCATTGTCAAAAAGAAAAGATGGAAAGCAGACCAGATAAAAATAAGACTCAAAAGGCTCACTCCACAACTACTTGGGAAGTGTAGCCGTGTGACGAAGAAAAAGAAAAATCGATAGTGTAGATAGAGTAGATGTCAAATGACTCATCAATCATTAATACTGCTTGCGATGTTTGCGTTGATCTCATTTAGGGCGAGATTCACAGTCGTGACTTTACTTTACAACAAAGGCGTCTTTCCAAAGTATACTTTGAACGCCGAAGTTTACTTTACGTTTTTTGAAATTCATAGACAGTTTCTTGACTTTTCTTAGCAAAGTATGAACCCAAAGTAAAGCACGTGCAGAGACAGAGATTGTTACGTTTACATTTCCATAGATAAAACAACAACGTCATACGTCAAATCACTATATGAAAGGAACGTATAACCCGACTAAAATAAAATGTCGTTGATTTGTAGAAAACAATTTTTTTAGGCTACAATAATTATCCGTATTTTAATGCAAAGCATACTTTGCGGCCAAAGTCGCCAATATCGTCGACTTCGCCTTTACTAAGCAAAGTATGGTTTCAGAAAGTAAAGTAAGGGTTTGACAGGACTGTGAAATATAATTTTGGTTGAAAGTTAAACTTTCCTTCAAAGTAAAGTCAAAGTACGGTCTGTGAATGTCGCCCTTAGAAATAACAATTCTACTGCTTTACCAAAGACTGTGAATGCACTAAAAGTTTTGTCTAATGTGACTGTTGAACTATTAAGTGAAATTTATTGCGAAAACACATTTAATATATAAGTTGATTTGATGTGGTGTATATGTATTGTATCATTTCTAATATATTGTCGAGTGCTTGTGTTTGAAACACAACATTAAAATTAAGATAAGCATTTTTCACTTTTAATAATTTTGGTTCTGCTTAGTGCTATAAGTAGTTTCAATCATAAAGGTATCAAATTATCTTTAAGATTACAAAACGTATACGTTTTATCAAGCAAACTATCTCAAAAGCCTTCATCATAAATCCTTTTCAGATTCAAACCCGAACTTCATAAAGTTTTACGTAGAGCAAGAAAGGAACATATTAAAGCTAAATAAGCGCCACGCTAAAGAAAAATGGCGCTTGCGATGTGTATTTTTTGTATTATTTCTGCAACGGCACGATAGACCATGGAGCGCCGAGAATTTATATTTAAGCTATAACACTAAATTTTCTAGAAAGAATTCAGGGATCAAAGAAACTAATTAAGCTGGTACACTCGTATTACATGAACTTAGATGAAGTAGAGTTATGTGTCGTGGAAGTACATAAAATTAATGGACTGTGAATAAAGAGAGCGGTAGGCACAAAGATTAAATTCGTGTATGGGGATTACTAAACTGAAGTAATCGCAGTCTCTTGTCGTCGGCAGACGAAAAATTGTGCCCACGAGGCTCTTCGGACAGTACTGCATTAAAACCTTTTATTTGTTGCAAACTGAATAAATAAATAGAAGCCTTATAAACATATAAAGCATCATGCCTTTTTCTCCGAAGGGGTAGGCAGAAGTGCATGATATGACACCCACGTTTCAACAGCTTTGTTGAGTCACATCTAGTAAAAGGTCAGCCTACTGCCATCAGCTGGGCATTTTTTTTTTCCAAATTTCGGGTTGAGTTGATTCGTGATAGAAAAACCCAGTTTAGTTATTGTCCGAACATGGAACCGGGACTTTGTACGCAGCAGTCGTACACACTTTTGGCTACACCACAAAGGCTATTTGATTTATGTCAAGTATGTCTTAAAACACGTGTTTATCATTGTACAAAAGAAATCTATTACAAAGAGAGTGTGGTCTGTGTTACATTCTCAAAAAACAAGGCTTTATCTGAAACAATGCATATCAAAGCGGTTTTCACGTTACCTACAAAACAATTTAACTCACAAGAACATTTTTCTATTTTATTTTATGAAATTTGGAGCACACTGCGTCAAATATTTTACACCGGGTGCAAAGGCGCAGGTAAGCTTTATGCAGGCTTGTGTAGTATCGTAGATAGCTGTGTGCGCGTTTATAGAGGACACACGAGGGAACGTTGGCGTTAAATGCCGTGATATATCTTCTGGAACTGCAGTAGATAGGGCCAGCGAAATACCAGAGGAAGTCTTTGTCGATTTAAAAAATATTCCCACATCGAACAACGCAATCGGTCTAGAAAAAAGATAAAATAATACCTTACAATCTTATTTTAACATACATGAACTAACAAAACAGTAAATTGATACCAACATAACAACTCGTAACTAATTCAATAAATAAATATTAAACATAAGCAAAAGTACAACAAAATATTAACCTTTTCTCAGTCCAAACTATGATAAGAATAAAATATTCAAGCGAAAATATTTTGCGTAATAAAATGAAAATAATACGCTTCCACTATCGATATGAATAACTCTTCAGATATTGCACGAGCCATAATAAAACATTGATTCTCTTACGGATGGGTATTTGTCGTTCGAATGGCATCCACGGTGCCTGATTTCTATATAATATCAGGTATATACGCTCCATCCAATACTGAGGGTACCGTACTTAAACTTTTTATTCAAAGCGATGCAAACAAAAGAGTTTTACAATTGGCATACATAGGCTACATGCGAAAATCAACGCCAAGAGACATAATAGTCAGGGAAACGCTACGATGAAATGTAAATTGGGTATAATCCTTTTGTTAACGATAATGAGCATGGAAACGGCTTCGTCCCAAAACGGAATGTTATTCTACCAGCGTTGAAAGGTCTCCACACTGCTTTTGTTAAAAGAAATTAGTTAGGGGAGGAAAATATTCGTAGGAATGTTGTGGATCTAACATAAATGGGCAGTAGTTGCAAGCGAAATGGTAGGCCTCCAAGCGGCTGTTACTAGTACAATTACGGCAAATGACACGGCAGCGCCTTTCCGAACACCACGAACGAATATTGGAAAACACATTTAGTTTCAAGCGAGCGTGTACTTTAACAAAAGTTTAAGCGACACTAAAGTGCAAATGGAACAATTTCGCCTGTGTCATACATCTCTACAGTTTACGGTGTCTGTTAGTGTTTGTAATTGTATTTAACAGCTGGTGATTCCAATGTCGGCGCTCCCAGTGTAATCAAACCGCCAATCGACATTGTTCTTTTATGTTCGTACTGTTTACTTTGTGCATGTTTTGATTTTCAATTTTAAAAATGTATTTTACGAATGTTTTTGGGTATTATAAAAAAGGTGACGATCATATCTATTTTCGTTTCAAACAAAATGACGTTTTATAAATTTTAATGATTGGTTGCAGGCGGCATAGGATCGCTTACGGTGGCGGTGGCGTAAATTAGGTGAGATCTAACCTTAATCATGCACAAAATTAATTTTATTCATCATCTTTTATTAAAATCCAAGAAACTTTGGGAAACAGTTTTTTTTTTGTATTGGCCAGAAATATAAAATGTTTGAGTTAAATTTCAAAATAAAAACTGGTTAACAACACCATGATTTGTTATATATTTTCGTATCCTAAAAGCAGATTGTGTTTCATAAAACGTTTTTCACTTATTTACAAAACCGCTTCGTGGCCTTTTACATGAAATACTGTGTGCCGTCCTTTTACGGATGTGTTGAATATTTGATGCAAAATTGTCTGCCCAATGGGGTTGAACGATGTACCTCAAACGATCGGTTCGGAATACCTAGCCATCTTTGTAACCCATACAACACCTCGCCCTTAAGTAAATTGTTAGAATTTTCATGACGCTTGGACATTTACAGTTTTGCCCTGACCCCAGAATTTGAAGAAAAAGAATACATAACCAAGGTGCTAGGTACCTCTTATTCTCTTTGCTAGGTACCTCTTATTTCTCCTATTCTTCTTTTATTATCTATAAAAAATATCTTAGTTTACAGTGGCCGTAATGCTATACCTATTACTAGTTGGAAGCCTTCTGGGCGACTTGATAAATTCCAACACCAGGGTCTGGCTCAAGCCCACACGATAAGCAGAAGACTTGCGTAGATTGTTTGAAATTGATTATTGTTAAATGCATCATCTAAATATTTTGGCTGATTTCGTTAATTTACTAACTAGTTGAACTAATAATATGACGAATAAGAGAAATTTTACTATGTTACTTTTTTGTATCGTGTAAAAGTTTCTCATGTATTATTTGCACCTCATAGGTATTAGAAATTGAAGTTAAAATTACATAAGATTATCAGAACATACGTGTTTAAAGTAACCCCAAACTGAGTTATTACATGGTTGACCTATTCAACAGATCGTGTTGTAAATGTTGTGATGAACTTTAACAAAGACCAGACATATAATTTCCTTGACAAACTTCTGTTTGGCTGCCCAGTTTGAACAGCTTACATACGGTATTGTTTGGGTCAGACAAGCAAGAGAAAGCCTGGTATAGTTTGACAACTTTGTTACTAAGCCAAATACAACTGTCCGTTGTGTCAGTGAATGTGCTACCATTTACCTCGTCCACTGTCTCTGTAGGATTTAGGACGTTAATCTTATGTCTACTGATGTAAAACCATAATAGAATTGGTTATTACAATAGCCTTTCCACTATATTTTAATTCTCAGGCTTTTTGTCATGATTGTTGTTTCAGTTTGAAATTTTAATATAATTGCAAGCGCCATGATCACAGATGAACCTTAGGAGTATCTCATAACAATAATACATTATGAATATCCCGATAAACAATTATTTGACAGTAACTATTGTTTTTTTTATTTTACAATTATTTTAATATGAAACTGGGAAATTAAGATCTGAGTTTAACAAAATAGCTATTGTTTTTGGTTCAATTTTAGGTTAAAAAAAGCAATTTTATTCAATGTAAAATAATAATAATATTCTACCACATACACACGGCGCCATCTATTCCCAAATTAAGCAATTATATTTGCTTGTGTTATGGGTACTAAACAACTGATATACTACTTAAACACTTTTTTTTTGTAAATAAATACTTAATATAGATAAATTACACCCAAACACAGAACAAACCTTTATGCTCATCACACAAAGACTTGTTCTGGGTCATCGAACCCACGACCTCTGGCTTAGCAGTTAGGGTCTCTAAACACTAGACTCACAGGCCAGGCAAAAGCAATAAAATTTGACGTGTTTATGTATGTTTACAAATCATATTACTAAATGAAAGGTTCAAAAGTACCTGAACAGTTTAATGCCATCAATTTCTAACAGTAAATAATTTAAAAGCATCGTCGTAAAATAGTTTAAGGACACACATCAACGAACATAATACTAAATAATCCGCTAAGTACGTGGGATTACATGGCATCAATTCCTTTAAGTGTCGCCGTACTCGTGTGTCGAAATAGAAAGCATTAGGTATCGAACTTAAAAGCATTTACGTAACTACATGTTTTCAAGAAGATTAAGTGATTTGTTTTGTTTTTAATTTAATAATATAAGTAGATTTAGATGAAGTATACTTTTGTTTTTATTTATTAATTTAGTTGTTGCTAAATATTAAGTTTGTGGATTATTATAATTTTTTACAGCCTGTAATAAAATATTATCTGTAGTAAGGTAGTCAATTACTTTAAAAAAATTTAGTTAAAAATATGTACCCTCGTGTTTGTTCAAATATATTATGTTTTTTACCATTCCATCGGATCCTACGCTGAACACTTCATTAATAGAAATTTTGATTTACACTGTCGCGAGAAATGGTTAAATAGTATCATGCAATAAGAATTAAAGTCCATAGTAACATGCAATAAGAATTACATTCTCTAAATGTAAAAAAAAATATTAACATTTTCTCTAGATCTGTGAAGCTTTGGTACTTACATTGCTTAAAAAAATTAATTTTATACGGTGTCTTCCAAATAAAAAAGTCATGATAGGTTCTATTAGATTATTCTAAGGGCAGATAGTTTTTTTTTCTATTAGAGATGCTTACTAAATGAGCAACTTTGAATTATTTTTTCTGTAAAACTGTAAACTAAACTGTAAATCTGTAAACTAAGCTGGGTTTCAAGCAGGAGGGAGTGTTCTAGTAGGCAGTGCTCACAGCAGCTATCCTCTCATTCACACAAATCTGCAGCTTTCAAAGGTAGCTTCCGTTACGCTGCATCTAAGGTGTGGAATAACATTCCTCCACCTTTAAGACAACTAAGGACTGTTTATACCTTTAAACATCATCTAAAGGAACACCTTTTGAAGGCACAGCGGGCACATAATAACGTCAATATTGACATGTCATTCATTTAATCCTACGATAATCAAATTTCTAAAAAAAAAAAAAAAAAAAATTATAGTAATAATAAAAAAATTAAAATAATATCTAATAATCTAGTGATAATAATAAATGTTATTGCTATTATTATAAAAATATTATAATATAATAATAAAGGTCCGATACCCAATTGAAAATAATAAATCTAAGAATAATAATATATAATATCTAATAATCCAATAATGTCTTTAATAATTATTATTTAATATTTATTTACATTCATAATTGCGCATTTAACTTTAATTTGATGGCATAATATACTTATATCTACCTAAATATTAACTTAGAAGTACATAATTTAAATATAAAGCCGCTCTTATGACATCCGTGTATGTCAACTGCCAAGGTTCCAGTCGAAAACCAGCGCCAGGTACCTATAATTGGTGACCTGGCTTCAATGCTGAACTGGACGCCTTTTGGTTGCAGCCGCGAGACACATATTTACTACAGTTTTTGTTATGATTTAGTAATTTGTGGTATTTTGTTTTATTTATTTATATATTTAATTGTTTGTACCTTTTACTTTTTCTGTGTATCTTTTACATCATTTCCTTGTATTTTTACTCTGTCTCTGTGCTGTACCAATAAATGTTTCTTTTCTTTTCTTTTCTTTTCTTTTCTTAAAACAGTAATAAATAGACACTTACTTTTAAAATTTTGCTAAGATTTGCTTGTTTAGTAAAATTAACAAATCACGAAAAAAAATCCACTCCCAAGTGATTCTAAAGGACTGAGACTTCTTTGTTTTTATACTCTTTAGCGATAGCTCTATGTCATCGTCTTGTCTAATTCCCTTAAAGATTAACATAAACCAAATTCATCTACTAAAAACAAGAACCTGAAAAAGAAACTGAGAGACCCTTTCGAAAACATATTTACATTTTTTTTCGCTTGTTTACCCTTCATAGACGTCAACACAGACCTACGGATCGACATTTTATATCGCAAAGAGATAACTGAAGGGTTGGATAGTGACATATACATACTACATCTACTTTTTATAGAATTGTATTATCTTCCTTTTATTTTATCTTTCGAAGAGTATCAAAGTAGCTTTCAATAGCTTAGTACTTTTATATAACACTAATATTTTAAAGGCGACGTTTATGAGTCTGTGTTTGTTACTGCTTGAGGCTCAAACGGCTGGACTAATATTGTAAAATTTGGCATGGAGGTGGCTGTCACCCTGGATTTACACATAGGCTAAACACCATGGGTCGCAACTAGATATATACAAGTAATTTTTTTATGCAATTAGTGTTAAATAAGTACCTATCGTAACCGTATGGAGACTAGACAAGAAGAGAAGAAATAACCAACAGCTTATTATAAACACATGTTATCTGTTCTCCTTGTCCTTCATTTCAGCGAAGTCCAGAGAACCTATTCGGAATGTTGACATTCAATTCAACTGGTTGACTCCAATATACTTAAATGTCAAAAGTTTCAAAATTAGAATACTCACTGTTATTTTCAAACATTTAATAACGATAGAAAAATCGACCATCATCGAGGTCCCAAGCCTCATTGCCATTACAGGGTACCGTCCTATTGTTTATGGAATAATTCTAGCGACATTTTTGTTTTGACGGTTTGAATGTGTGATGGTTTTCAGATGATTGTAGGTTTCATAGTGACTTTCTTGCTTATTAAACAATTGCCTAAACAAAATATTAAAATTACCTACTTGAAAATCCAAAGAAAAACTTAAGGGGTAAATAAATTAGTTCAAAAGTAAGGAAATTATCTTTTCTTTAATCTTGATACCGAAGAAAGCAAACACCAAAAACACTTGATCGTCCTACAAAAATAAATTGCGGTATTCGAATGCCAAAGAAACTTAAGTGCAATCCCAATTCCTTGCCGTTCCAGATCACTAGCGTATTTAGGGCTGGCACTAGACAAAGAAAGTGGTACTAAAATCTAGATTGTTTGTGTTTTTTTATTGTGTTAGAACACTAAAATTGCTACAATATGTACGTAGTTTACCGATAATTAATCGTTGATAAATATTTGATTCCTAGTTACAAACTATTAAATCAATATATAATTATTTAATAAAAAATATGCTTGTACTAGTGTAAAAATATTAAACGCTTGACAAAAGTGCATTTTTTAATGTGTAAAACAAGATTCTTAATTTTTGAAAATTTGTCGTGCAGCCCTGCAAGGATCTCATTTGGACTCTCCTAAACCGTTGCATTTGTAGTTGATTAAAAACCCACTTACACCTGTTCGAGTTGCGGATTACCTTGCGCTAGTTGATTTACTTTAGTGTACTTAGATCAAAGTTATATGTACCATCTTAAAGAGGAATTAAATTGAGGTTACTTTGGTGGCTTACTTTGTTAACTGGAAATAGCTGCAATCATGCTCAAGGAGTGGTAAATGAGATAAACAGGAGATTCTTTGCTTTGTAGTCGTTTTAAGATTTCCAGTTATCAAAGATTATTATCTTAGCTTCATCATTTTTTTCATAGAACCTGTCTAAGTACTCACTTGTGTATGTATACCATATAATAAGAAAAACTGATTACAAGTAAGACCTCCATGGACAATTTAAAAATTTCTAATTTCGAAAGTGTGAAAAATATATTAAAAATAAATATTGTAGGCAACAGTATTTTCCTCTTCCGATTTATTCTATTGATAGGGGAATTTGCAGAATCCATAGATACCATTACGTTCAATTGAAGAACTTCAAAGGTTTTTTTTTGTGTAAATACAAACAATATTTCTTAAGAACAGATTTCCTTTTATGCACGCGACGTAATCCATTTTAACAAAATATTTTAAGGGAAATATTTGTATAAGCAGGCTTTAATGGTTAATAAAATTCCACACAGACATCTTGTTGGTGAAACAAACTATTTTATAGCTATAACTGTAATCCTTGTAAGATTACCGTTATTGCTATACAGCTAATAAACACTGGTAAATTGTACCATAACTAACGAAAAAGCATTATCTACATAAACATACAACCAGAAAACCGCAAATCAGTACAGTACTTTAGACTGTTAAACATTAGTCTGCTCGTTTATTTTAGTTTGTGACGCGCAAACATTAAAATTTAGAGGTATAATTGTAATTAACCTATTTTTGACCTACATCATTTGAGAAAAGTTATTTAGCGTCAAATTTTGAGTCATCAAGCTTAAAACATCTGTTCAAGTCTATTTTGACACATTAAAATTATTTTTGAGATCATTACGTTTGCCTCCGGGTCGTAAAATATTATATAATTGACTATCCTGGTCATATCACTGAAATTAATAGCCTCTATTTTTGATCTTCTGCCAAAATGTATATCCATAGAAGATTAGATAAGATTAGATTTATACGACACGCTACGAAATTTAATATTAATGCCGGGGAAGATAAGGTGTTTGCTTACTAAAATCTTATTATTGTTAATAATGGAAATTGAGTTTCAGATATTTACATAGGCAGCAATTTGTGGACTACTAAAACAAACACGTAATGAATTAATAATTTTAATTACAAACTTTGTGACTGGCAATAATATGTTTAACTTTGAAACATTCACAAACACGTTCACTCAAGTAAACAATGGCTCGCACGCAACCCTCTTCAATTTCATACATGTGAATGTTGCACTAGCAATTCGTTGACCTGGAAATCTTAAACAGTTTTACCCCAAAGATTAATTAGTAGAAACATCACGCACTAATCTTGAAATCTGCGTGCATCCGTCCGAAATAAATAATTAACTCGGCTGACGGAAAATGCAATGTAAATTTAATATTCTTCACGTGTAGTTACAATTCTTGCTTTAGTCCGTACGGTCGTGGAAAGAAGTACACACGCATATTCAAATAGAAAAAAAAAACTTTTTTTTTTATATCATGGAGGACCAAGATACTAATGGTTCTACTAGAAAAGTAAGTTACTTTGAGACCTTAAATTTATTTATTATAAAAATAACATTGAAAGAAGAGTGAAAGGCTCTAGATTCTTGTAAATTAAACTGTGAGAAAACTTTTGACAGGTAAGTAATTTCTCATTTCAAATTTGATACTTAGAGAGTTTGAAAAGTCGCCGTTGTTATCTTTTCCGGTAATTTCACAAGCTGAATTAATATTTTATTGCCAATATCTAATGGATGATTTTATCGAGAAAAATGGTTTAATACTGAAAGTAAAAACAAATTATTTTGATACTTTGGATAAAGTAGCTATACACGTTTTATTTTATGACCCTAAATTATTAAAAGGTAACGTTATATATCATGTACTTTTTATTTTGATGTTTTGGAGTTAATGTGGTCCCTAAGATACCAACAAGGTATAAATCCTCGCAGTCATAACGTGTGAGGGGACTACAAAAAAAATTTTAATTACATAAAAAAATGAAAAAACCTCCTTCGAGCTTAGCAAGGACTACAAATACCTAGATGCTCAAAATTACAATATGAAACTAACTAACAAGATTTTGAGCTGTAATCTTTTTTTTAACATATTCAATATAAAAAGTATAACGCTTTTTTTCCTGAAGATATAGGCAGAGATGTATCAAACCCACTTTCCATGTTTGGTATATGGTTGGAGGGCGAGCCTATTGCCGAAAAACTTGCACATTTACAGACTCTGCTCAGTTGCAAATGAGAATTTCAAGACAGAAAAACCAAACAAAATTTTTGTCCGACCCTGAAATCTGACTCGGAACTTTTTACACAGCAGTAGTTCATACTAGAGCTACACCAATGAAGAAGCGTTTACCATATCATTGTGTTAATCGAATGGTAATAATGAAATTGCTTCCACTTTGTTTTTAGAGTAAGACAAAAGGCGATCGCCGTGAAAGCCGTCCTGATGAAGCTAAAGATGAAATAAAGAAATTTAAAGAGAATCTGCTCCAATCTCTTTCAACTGGAGAGTAAGTTTATTAAAAATCTTTTGTCTTTCTAATACAGGCATTTGCTTAAACGGAGGTTCCACTCAATTATGATTTCTTTAAAAATGTTAAGAATTTTATTTTTATAATTATCTTTTTATTTATATTGTTATCACTTGTTATGCTACATTAATCCATTGGGTCTACTTCGAATGTTGACATTAGACTTTTAATATCTTTGTCAGATGTCTGTCAACATTTATGCCGTCTTATGGTGACTTTAAACTAGATGAGGCCTATGCCCCGCAGTGGACGTCGTTGAGCTGATATGATTATGATGATGATGGTGACTTTAGCAACACATAAATAACGAACACAATACTATCTGAAACTAATCTATCTGAAACAGATATCGTGTGGAAATTGAACCCATGACATTCAGTGCGGCGATGTAAGGCACCACGGTGGCAGTCTTGTAAATTTTATTTCCCTTTTAATTAAATTTAAATGACAGTGATTAACCCATAACCCATAAAGATGGATCTATGTAGTTAAGACCTTTCAAACTGAAATGTAATTACGTCATCAGCTTGGTTTATTTGTTGTTGACCACACTTTGTGACATTATACCGGCCATTTGGTGTAATTTAGATTCCGAAATTTATTTTATTTCATTTCGAAAACGAGTAATTCGTACTTTCACGTTAAATTCCATTATCCATTAACATATATTAATTACACGCCCGAATAATCACTTCTTTGTTCACAGTTAGAACGGCTACCATAAAAAGCTACTCTTTATTCGTAATTTTAATTTCCGTTGCGTACACCGGTCCTTACAAAAGCCATTTCAAGGCTGTAAACTGCCTTTATTGAAGAGTGATTGAAAAGGCGTTACGTTGAATATTAAAAAAGTTAAAATACGACCCTTTTACTTATTCTAATCGTAAATACATTGATGTCACTGTCTTACGTAGTGCCGATTATATTATTATACACTTTAAGTGGAATATAAATACTTAAACTTTAAAAACGGTTAAGATTTTTGCTTATTTCTTTTTTAGTGGTATTATTATTAGGTAACTAGAAGCGTGCAGGGCTTCGCTAATGTCGTTCTTTATATGGCCACTGCTCTACTCCTATTGGTGGTAGCGGGATGCTCTATAGCGTTATAGCCTTCCTCGATAAATTGTCTATCCTTGGAGGATAGACAATTTATCGTCTATCCTTGGAGGATAGACAATTTATCGAGGAAGGCACTATTTTATTTAACAATTTTTCAAATCGAATCAGTAGTTCTTGACAGGGTTCAACCAAACAAACTCTTCAGTTTTATAATATTAGTGTATATTTAGTATATAGAAGTATAATATGAATTTTTGACCTAGAATTTCAGTAAACATAATATATGTATGTATTTGTACCTAAAGCGTGTTTTCTGTAGCTCTTTTGACCCAAATCTTACCGTATTTTATATTTTCCTAATAACAAATAATACAAACTATTGTGAAACGTATTTGTCGAACGGTAAAACACTTGCTTAGCTAATTTATTTCTGCTTAAAACAGTTTATATCATTTCTCGACGCCAGTTGCACCTAATGTCGACCTTAACACTGTCGTCATAAGACGACATATCCTAGTTTTGTGTCGAGCCATACACTCCACCAATCACACTACTCAAATACACATACGTCATACATCATACTCATCCAATCACACATTACCACATACATTCTGCCACACATTCCCTTCTTGCACACCACCGACACTACACAAACCTAAAACATGTCAAGACTATCTAAATATAATTCTTTAAGAAGAACAAAAAATCTTTTCTTTTGTTCATCACGAACATCATTCCTTAGTTAAGATTTTTAAAATAAAAAGAGCTCCAAAATAACTAATTTGAGTAGGTACTCACTTTTATATTACGTTATCTATAAAGTATCATAATATCATTTTCCAACAGTTCCATAATATCAGACGGTGGGAATGACCTGCTTACAGCGCCGCATCCAGCGAGATCTCGATCCGCATCGAGAGCCAGAGAAGCTCTTTGTATACCACCTAATGTAGCTGCCGAGCTTGATGATCAGAAAATTTTTGAGCTCAAAGAGGTACTGAAGTATAAATTATTTTGTATCTTTTACAGCCAAATAAATATAGTTACGTTATAAAATTGTTTTGGCAAAGTGCTTCTTTTTAACGCTGGTAGCACCATCTAGTAGAGTTTTGAGGTAAATGCGTAAGACCTATACTAGTGTACTGTATATATACTGGTACTTTATCCATCGAATGAAGCTGGACGGTCTTATCACAATCTCGATATTCGGTTAGTCGATTTCGCTCTTTGTTAAATGGTTGAAAATGACAACAAACATAAATTTAAATTTCGAAATTGCGAGTAGGGTTTTTTAGGGCAATTTTTGGGATTCTAATTTTTTTTCTCTGTTACTCATGAAGCACATGAAAGTTTTAATCACGTCATTATCAAAGTTCTCACAAATTAGCATAAACTATACAATTTTAATCATAAACTACTTCCGTCTAATCAACGTTGGGCCATTGTCTACCAAACATGATCAAGAGTATGTATAAGGGAACCTCCCTTTTTCTACAAACATATATTATTATTATGGTAGCCTTCACACATCTATTACTATTAATATCCGTAAAAGGCTATTTGTTTATTCATATCGGACGTAAAGTAAAAGAAAGTTATTAATAACCTTGAGCAAGGAACACCCAAAATAGTTGATATTTTATAGGTATATATTACGTTGAACAAGTAAACGTCTTTGAAGTTGACAATACGACGAAGTTATATACCGGTGAATATTCAAATATGTATGAAGGTACAATTAACTCATAACTTATTCACTCAACTTCAAACGATACTAGTACCAAGAAGGCAAATACGACTAGGTACTTTAGTTCAGCTGCTATCACTATTTAGGGATATTGACTGGCCTGTTGGTCTAGTGGTTAGTGACCCTGACTGCAATATAAAATATAATAAACTTCCTACACATTTTTTGGAGGACACCCGTCCGTCGTAGCTATTTATCTAAAATCGTTAGTTTCTGGAGTAGGTATCAAAGGATTTAAGTATTAAATAAAAGCTAAAATAGTTTTGAGGTAATGATTATATAGCACAATAGTGTTTAACTAGTCTCTCTGAAAACATTATACATATAGACAGTAAAGTTTCCACGACTTTTGCTGTAACAATAGGACTAAATTTATCTTTTAATTATCACACAATGATTAATTCTGATCAGATTCCAGTCGGTGTCAGATCAAATTACGCGTCAGTAAATTTAAATAAATAAGTGTTTTAAGAGACTTGCGAATTTACCATCGCATCCCGTAAAGACACTCATTACTTACAGAGGCGCCGTTTGTAGACTGCGTATGTGGTTTAGCCAACAATAGGGATAATTTCAGGATCAAAAACTTCTTTTAAACATTCGCGACTTTTACACATATTAAATTATTAAGCAACGGGTCTACGTCACGTATTAATATTTAAGGAATATGAAATACCTTATTTATTTGCCCGACTTTTCGATCGAATTATACCGACCGTGGTCACGGGCTGACTGGAGCGGCGGCCGAGTGTCGTTCCTGATGCGTGCGGGTTTCTGCTACTACCCTCAATTTGGTCATTTATATTTATATTTCTGGAAATGTCCGGTCATACCAAATATACACAATACACTCACACAAGAAAATCAAAATGAAACTGATAGTACTAGTATTATGTAGTGTTAGAATATAGTACTTATAATAAAATTTATTTTTATCACGACTTTGTATGTTTTCTGTTAGTTCACAAACGAACGGATAACTAATGAGAGTTTATTTTTAGTTTTGTTTTCTTTACTTGAAGACCTACAAAATGCGTGGAAAATTTTCTAGTGTGAAATCCAGAATTTCCCTGAAAAAAACCTTCTTTTCTCGAATAGAGATTTGTTGTTTTTTTTTAACACAACAATATTTATAGTGTACATCCAAGTGCTTAGTATTTTGCTTAATGATTGAAATTTAATTTCAGGCATTCTTACTATTCGATATGGATGGCGACGGGTGTATTGACTTCAGTGATCTGAAAGCTACCTTAGTCAGTTTGGGCGACAAAGTTGATGAAAATGCCATCCGCAACATGTTAGCTGAGGTATATACGTATATAATAATGTTTTAAATCAAACATCTAATCGCTTATTAATCTATTGCGGTATTATGTTACTGACTAACTTCGCAATATAAACAGAACATGTATATAACATGCCCTAATTTCAATGCAGTGAAATTAACACCACATATGGAATACTGCAGTATCTATATAATGTTTGTATTAAGTAGCAAGTGCAACATCTGGACTCGTAAGTTAACTTACCAATCGGTTGAACGTTCACAAATTATCCATTAATTCTAAGTGCTTATCCAATTAGCCAGCTGGCTAGCTAATTGTAACTAAGCAATTACTACTAAGAGTTTCTAAGAGTAAGAAAATTAATACGAATTAAGGTGACAGGTGACCAAACTCAAACTAAAAGTTCAAAGAAGAACATTCAACGAACTTGCCAAGGATTTAATTTAAAAGTGCGTTGAGGACACACACAGAATTGTGATTACAAAGTTCTTAGAACTCCTAACTGATGACATATTGATTTCATCGATTGGTAATGAAATCAACTGAATATTTAGCATATCAACGTTTCTGGTATGCTAAATATTCAGTTCCATTCAGTTCCAAATGCTAAGTGAAAAGTAAATGTACGCTCTGCTATTTTGCATTTAAATTTCTCTTTTTGCCACAATAAAACTTTTTTCATTCGAAGCTGAACTCCAATTGACCCATTCACAACATACAAGTACCTACTAAAATAAATAAAAGATGGAAATATAAAATGAGAGACAATTTACTCGGGTAACAATCTCGAACGCAAACACCAAAATAATTCATCCAATAAGAATAAAACAACGAAGTCTGTTCTCTGAAGACGGCGGTCTTAAAACAGATACAAACTTTGCTTTTCTTTTAATTCTGCTTAAGTATTGTTAAGGAAGTTTGTGGATCCTGACGAAAGAGGCCCCTAAGCCAGTGTCAATCTACCACGCTGACGAGGTCACAGGGATTTGCCCTCACTGTTTTTGTGGATCAAATTTAAATTCTCTTGTCTAGGATACTGTCTGCGTATCTTTGGGTATTAGCATATATTTTTTTGTTTCATCAAGATTACATCAAGTTTATTTGATAGCGGCCCAAAACTGGAATTAGATAGCTGTTTTCATTTGGGGATAAAACGCAGTAAGCATTTCAAGTTTGTATAATTTTACTGTGGAATGGAATGAATCTTCAATGGTAATTTTACAATGAAAGCTCGGCCAACAAAATATGTGTCGGGCACGCACGTGCTAGATAATAAATGGTGGTAAAATTGTCCCATATTACATTTGGCTGTAGCATTGTTACTAGTGACTTTTTATGACCGCTGCTATGAAACGTATGGAATTATAATAACGAATTATTTAATGTATTTTTTTGCATTAACTGTCTGTTAAACTGAGTTAAATTGATAATTTAGTCGAAATTAGTTTTCCTAAAAATAACTTTACATTTTCTCAGTCGAGTAATTAGAAATTAATCAGACAATATAGCTCATTTAAAATATATGTTTATAAGGTGCTCAATACAAAATGACATCTCAAGTTACACTTTGCAATTTTTTATTTTTCCTCTTTGCACAGTTATAACGTTTCTCATTGTTTTGATCATTTTAAAATATCTAAAAATGTTATCTCTTACGAGTTAATTATTTCATTAAATTTTCACCCAACAAGCAGGGATCCTTATCAAATATTTTTTGTTGCCGTAAATGCCGTAATTTTCCTTCCTCATACAATCTGTTGAACAATTTTTTAATTTTTAGATTAAAATACGTGTCTGCTCTTAGGTAAACATCAGATAACATAATCCAATTTATTTTAACTGAGGTCCAGTCAGATAAAGGCTTGTTAAATTAGGTAAAATGAATTAACATGTCTGGATTAAAAATATTGGGTTTAAATAAATTTACACACAGTATAAAAAAGTTGTAATTTTAAGTTTCGAAAAGAGTCATAACTTAACTTATAATAAGGATAGGTTAATAAATTTAAATATATTTATATTTAATTACAGGCTCCCAATCCATTAGATTTCGACGGCTTTGTCAACTTACTTGGATATAAAACACTTGAGTTGGACTCTGAAGAAACATTGCTGTCAGCATTGTCGCGCTGGGAAGATAACAACAAGAAGGGATTGATATCAGAAGATAGGTACAACAAAATTATTTCTTATTATAAAACGTTAGCATTTTATTCTATGATAAGGTAGAAAAATGTGTTTTACATGTCAAGACAATTTTATTTCTCTTGCAGATTTTAATCCGGCTTCACATTCAAATTACCTAATTTTTTTTTTATCCTTCAAAATTCTTGACTTGACTATTACAGAACAGAAATTTAGTGATTTGCTTCGGCCTTTTTTTTTAAATATAATATAACTAAAATGTGGCTAATAGGCACGCTGCCGCTGTAATTAAGCCCAAAGCATATTCCATTTAGTACATATTATAATTAATCCTAAACTTGTGTACTATCCCGAATATTTATATGAGCCAACCAATAATGAATTTACGAGTACATCATGGTTCCTAATAACTTAGCAACTATGAGAATGGGTTAACTTGTGTAATCCTCAGTGTATTGAGGCCACTAATAAAGTTGGACTTGAAACTTAAACTAGGCTGTCTACATACACCATGTACGGTAATGTATCTTCTGTCCTTTTCAGGCTGGTGAACCGTATCATTAATGTGTATTTTCTATCCTTTTCTTACACTTGCTAAAGTAGCTTTGGGTGCGGAAACAATACGAACCGTGTTAGTTTGAAGTTATGTGTGGCAAACATTGACTTTGTAGATACACAAGATTAGACGACTTAAATGTCGTAGTGTTGGAACCTTGGGGATTGAGGGAGATACGTTTGAATACCTAACGCGTTGTTTTGTGATAGTATTTAGTAATAACTATATATTGCGTAACAGAGACGTAATGTGTTCAAACTCGATTTGGTTTACATTCACGAGTTCCAAACTTAGCTCTTGGAATTTGATTCATCACAAAGTCCTTGATTACGTTCAGTTTGGGATAGAATGTTTAATATCCTTCCTGAACATTTGTCTAGATTGTGTAATCTGCTTTAAGCCAAGTTTCTTGATTCAATTGTTTTATGTAGGTCACCTTCTTATTTTCTAATCATTTTTGCCTATGAATTACTGTTATATAGGCCAAGATGGGATTTGCAAAACCTTTTCTAAATGTATTTTTGAACACATAACATTCCACTCACAATTTTACTTATAGGTATTATAAATGAGAAAGTTAGGGTGGATGGATAGATGAATGTTTGTTACTTAATCACAAGCAATGGTGGCTGAACGGATGAGTGACCGGCGCGGCGCGGCGTGCAAGTCCTTCCGACAGGCAGTACCAATTTGGATTTCACTTTGTGGAATTTATGTGTACCAGTCAAGTGACTCACCATCTGCTGACGGTGAATGAAAACATCGTGAAGAAACCCACAGACCCTAGAAGTCATTCTAAGTGTATATGTGAGCGTGACAATACATCAGTAGAAGATGGTTGACGTAGCAAAGAAGGCCCTCATGGCATGAAACCCAAAAATAATAATAAAAAATACTTAATCACGTGAGAATGGCTGAAAATATCTATATAAAATTGACATGCTGATAGATTACAGCCTGGGAAATAGCAAACATTACGCGGCCCGAGCTACGGAAGCTAGAGTTCTATAAATACAATATTGAATCTGAGTAAAGTGAAAACATTAAGACTTAAATATTATTGATTGAAAATATAAAAAAAAATTCAAATACTAGAAATTATGATTACTCTTCTTTCTAGGACCTACATACATTATATGGCAACACACGCGTGCCTTAGAATAGACAGTAGTGATTTATGTTTCTTTAAGCTCACAACATATTTATTTTGATACAAAATTATATTCTGTCAAAGACAAAACAAGAACGTCATCAATATTAAAGATAAAAAAACTCTTTTCTATTTTATTTGGAAACATAAATATTATTATACCTTTACTTTTTATTCTACCAGTCTTTTAGTAAACATACTCTCAAAGGTAAAATGAAACCTATGCGTTGCTCTGATTCGTTTGTCATGACCGAATCTCTCTACATGTTATTTTTCTTTGTTATCGAAAAACTGAAGCAACGGCACTCAGCTTTTATGTCTAGATCCGTTTTTTCTAGATATGTTCCTTAGCTTTTACGAACTTTGGGTATCAGGTATTGTGTTAGGGTCTATATTGTTGAATAAAGAATTTTGCTTGAGATACTTTTGTGTCTCGCGTCTACACAAGCAAACCGATACCAACAGTGAATATTTTATTTTCTTGAAATAATGATGTTCTAAACAGTAGTTTAAAACATGAATATGAATCCGTGAAATATGATAGAGGCAGGTGTGATATATGCTAATGTATTAATTTGCTTCAAAGCGTTTGTTGTATTTCGATACATATATATATACATAGCGTTACATTGTGTATTATATATTGTTAGATCTCAAATATGCCTACGAAGACTTACATGGTATCTATTCGTTCTAGCTTACACACTACAATGAATGCGTGTCGGTAAAACATAATACAGATGTTACTCAGAAAGTCTTCGAAACAAGTAAGAGGTGAATAGCGAGAACATCAAGTTGAGGAAAATATCATGTACACGCCAGTGTAACTGGCCACAGTTACATAATAACAATACTTTATTCCGCTAAAAAACGATAATATCCGCCCACTTCTAATACTTATACAAGTAATAACATACGTAGAAAAGGAAAAAAAATCCGATCACTTTAGTTCGTATACCTCTGAAGTTTTGTAATGTACATAGTTGAATGGTAAAAATACATATACATAAAATACATTTACAAGATCTCTTAAATTAGACATGACAAAAAAGAATATTAAAATTATAATTATTAAATAACTTCACTTCCAAAATAAACTTCTTAAAAAGTTATTGAGCTTAATTACTGTTTCGATCCTAGAATCCGCTACCGCTATAAATCTGTGGTCTCTAAAGTATGAACTGTTGCAAAAGGTTACTTTCATTCATAAACTGACGTCCCTTATCATGTGGAGGTCAATGTCAATCACAGAGTCAACAAACAGGTAGAAAGATCTACCAAAACTTAAAAAAAGAATAATATTAAAACAAATGCACATACCTACCTAAAAACAAAGAATTTTAAAACAAAAGCACGTGTCTGAAACAACTTTGAGGAAGAAATTTAAAAATAAGAAGCTAATTATAACGGACATTATGATATAGATATTTGAAAACATAACCTTATTTTGCGGTGACCAGCTCAAGCTAATCAATGGGTATTATTTAGATCAATTAACTTTCAGACACATTATATAGTAAAATTAAATCATTGTTCGTCATTGTTAATACATTATATACCTAGATATTGCATTTCACACAATGCGCGACAAAAAAATCCTAAAGTAATATCAAAATTTAATTTACCAACAAAATTTTAATTAGGTCCAAATTAATAACACAATTATATCTTAATAGCCATAAAAAGGTTCCGTTTAAATTTTACATTACGCTTGGGAATCATAAATATTGTGAATCAAGATTTAAATTACGTTTTCAGATATTCGCATGATGTATTCAGGGCTTGGGTACCTGACAAGCAGTGATTTAAACCGGTCCCGGGGCATTATTACGAGTCTGCATCATGTTGTTTTGAGATTAACTGGGTACCTCGGGTATATCGGGTATTGGTTATCAAATTAATGAGCTGTTTTCGATGTTTTAATTCACATCAAGGGATTATTTTTATCAATCGGGTTGCATTATTGGGCGAATATGTTAGTTCACTCACAATAATATGGTTTTATGTGAAGTTAAAATTTCATTATTTACCAATTTATTAAATGGTACTAGTTTAAAGTGTATCTGTATGATGTTACTAATTTTCTAACTTTTAAATAGATAAATAGAAAAAATTAATGGGTTTTATTAAGGTATATGATATAAATACTTGACAAATTTAGATGTGTACCGTAACTTCTCACTAATACTTAACAAATAGGTATTATTTATTTAAATAAATGTAGTTCTTACTTAATTTCTAATCTAATTTTATAAAATAGTTCTAATAATAGCCAAGCTAAAAAACAAACTCTTCAGTACAAGTTCTAAGCTTGAGTGAAAATCAACAAAATTTAATTCCGAGCCTTACTAATTCAAAACATAAATAATGTAATATGCAAGTACGTTACTTAATTCAAAAGTATATATACTTAAGAGGAAACACCGCGAAGGTTTATTAAAATTCTCAGTGCAATCTGTGTTTTACGACAACCCTCGGATAGACTTTTGTATAATTCTAAGGGAGAAATTTGACGAGAAAACGTGTACAAAACATTTGTACGTCGTACAGAGCTCGTAAAATAAAATTATGTGTTCAAACATTTTGTACTTATCCGTATTGCAGAAACCATTTTAACAATGAATCAATAGCATACTTAAGGCTTAGAAATTTCTGGTAACTCAATAAAGGATACCTTTTAAATGTGTGCATGAATGTAATCATAGTATCACTATGATTTATTGCCAGTCCAATCGGCGGAATACTCTAATTAAAACAAAAAATACACACTAAGAAATTATTCTTTGTTTTGTTTCAGTGATTTCAAAGTAGTTTCAAAGTAAAGCTTATGTAACAACAAGAAACCTATTTTAAAATAAAAAAAAATAACATTATATAAATTATCGACCTAATATTAGGGCCAACACGGATAAAGAAATAAATTTGAACCGAAGGAAGTTTTGAAATAAATTTTGTAACTAAATAATATAAATTGCTAATAGAAATGAGTAAAGTTTATTTTATTAACATGTTTACGTATAATTATGTCAAATATAAACGTTCCAACTTTATCATATTGATCAAACAAAACTTTTCAAGTGGCAACTTGTTTTGAACTTTTTAATTTAGTTTTGTTACAAATTGGATCGAAGTGTTTTAGCTCATAATTTTGAAACCAATACAAAACTGCAATAAATTTCAAACACACTTTACCTGGCTGCAAAGGAAGTATAATTACTCATGAACAAGTTAGTTTCGATAGCTATTTAATATTATTGGTTAGCGCGCGAATTAGTTCATCAGTTTTGAAGTCCAACTAGACCAGCCAGGGTAACATTTTCATTAGTAAAATAGTATGAATGTTGAAATAAAGTTTTTGAAAGAAAGGAACAGGTTTCGGATACTACATCCGTAACATGTTTCTGTGATCAACTTAAAAGCAGATTTTCTGTCATAGCATATTTCTCGAATTTAGATTTTTAAATAGTAGGTATTAAAAATTGTTTTTTATTTTTGTAAATAGGACGTCCAAAACCGATGGGTATTGACTTAATATCCTACCTAAGTCGCCTTGATGGAACAGAGGTGAACGGCACTTGATGGGGCAGAGACATTCACAGTTGCTTCTCATCGCGTTCGATCTTTGGTCAATAGCATAGAACACATATACCTAGATAATGTTATCAAAATTTACCCTAAGAGGAAATTTTCGAGAACGAAGCTGTTGACAACTACTGGTAATAGTCAAAGTTGGACTAAGTCGCAGTAGTACACTTTGTCCGATTTATTATGCATAGCTTATTAAAGGTATATTAAATATCTAAAATTCTTCAAAGTAGGTACCTACTGTACCAAGAAGCTTTCCTTATTCTGGATCAATAGGAGATAATGTGAAACGTTAAAATAAAATATATTACGTACTATCTGTTTGCCACGGTTTCGTTCCAGTGACCCTCAGGACTTGGAAAAAGGTTTATTGCTCAGTCACGTCTAAACGTAGCGTTATATTTTATTTGGTTGCTATGGCCTTTAACATTGTAACTGTTACAAAATTCTACGACAATATCTTCAGTAATTTTCAATATACTTTTGTTTGTTTTGTCATCATCATTTCAGCCTATTGAAGTCAACTGCTGGATATAGGCTTAACACGCGCCGTATCACTCGGTCCGCCGACTGTTTTGTTTGTTTACTGTTTTCTAAATTGGTTGAAATATAACAAAGTTTGCCATTTATACGATCTCAGAAAATAAAGGATAGATTTTAATCATTCAGGTTTGGAAATTAATACATACAGCTATGCTAATTAGCAAAATACGGTCAAATAATAACGATATTAAAATAGAAGCATTTTTTATTTTCTCTAGCGGTAGACGAGGTAGCGACCTGATGGTAAAAGTAACCGCCACCCAGGATATGAGTTTTTTCTTTAAGCATTGACTAAACAATGCGAAGAAAACTTAAGCTATTTGCTGCCTACCTATAAGGAAAAGGTAAATGGAGAAAAACGAAAGAAAACCAAGAGAAATGCATCAGTATATAATAAAATATTATTATACTACCACTTAGAGTCAATATTCTGTGGCAGGATAGTACATCCCTGTATTTGCCATGGAGGCACTACTACTATTGGTATCATCTCCTCTGTCAATATAATACAGTAATATTTTCTTCTGTTCAGGATTCGACATGATCTCATGACTTTCGGTGACAAGTTTACGTCGAAGGAAGCAGACTACGCTCTAGACGAAGCCCCATTGATTGTCCTAGAAGATGGTTCAACTATGATCGACTACATCAAGTTCTGCAACAAGCTTGCCGGCTTGAGAAAGCCAACTAAAATAGAAGTATAATGTGAAAGTGAATGTTGAAAATTAAAATTTTGTACTATCTATTTATTTTCATTTTTACCATATTTTCTGATTTGTGATATTTTTCCTTTGATTTTTCCCTTCTTTGAGTTTGCCTAGTAAATTGTTCTGTCTAAGAAGGGCAAGCGAAATGAACTTCAAATTCGATAACTTGCATGACACAATGAAGTTAACGGTTCCTAAAGCAAAGTAGAAGCCTTTGGTAATGAACCAATTTCAAACAGGATTTCGCTAAATAGAGAAGTTTCAACTGAATGTAGAATTAAACTTCATAGACTACAAATTGGACGATTACTACTTACGACAGTTATTTGAATTTACAAAAGTTTTGGGATCATTATCTTAAAATAAGTATATTTCAAATATTCTAAGCAAATTTATCTTTGTTACAGTAAAATTTCTTGTAAATATTTTATGAGTAATTTGAGTTTTGAATTTAAGATACGTCTTAGATTAGTAAAATTGTTTCCATTATTTATTTTGAATTTCATCCTAAGTAATAAACAACAAGTAAAGTATAGTAAAAACTTATAATTATATTAAGATCTATGTTTGATGTGAGTTTCCAAAGCAAAATTTATAAATGCCATTTTGCAAGAAAAATGAACAGAATATTTTCCAAGTTTAACATCGCATAAATAAATGCTTCAGAATATAAAATTACAACGCGTAAATATGAAGAAAATGTCTTAAATTTCCGTCAACGTAAATTCCTGTAATAACATAGGTATGGTAATGACAGTTTTGTGAGAAGCATCCATAAATTACTCACTCAAGATGTTCCTTATATATATCGAAGTCTGTGAACACAAGTTCGACAATCTCGTGCGGAGCCGCGACGAACGTGTAGAGGAGGCAGTCGATACGCGGCGGGTAGGGGCGCGGGTAGTCGGGACTGCTGAACGTGCCACGCTCCTTGCCGTATGTCGACGTGAAGCGGATGCACGTACAACCTGCACAACAAAATAACACCGTTACACCAGACCACGAGCATGAATATAAATTTTAACCAACTGAATATTCTGTACACAATTCAATAAAAACCACTGCAGTATAAAATATTATTTGAATTTAAAATAGAATCCTGTATAGGATTACTTTAACGAATGACATTGTACACGAGCCAAGTAATTTTACTAAAGAGTTAAATTTACCTTGCAATCAACAAGTTGATTGTTTAAGAGGCGAATATAATAACATTGTAATAGATGAGCGCTACACAATTTTGTCACGTTTTAATCTTTAAAACGTAATTTACTTTGTGCAAGTTTTGGAACGAAAACGTAGATAATTGTAAAATTGAAAGCATAAAAATTAACGTTCAAAAACTTTAAATAACTTTAAAGATTTTTGATCAATATTGCAATCAGAAATTATCTCAGTCTGATCTCCAGATTGATTATCATTGATATTTATAGTTTTATCGGCCGTTAGTCTTCATTATCATCATCATTAGCACTTTGAATTATGTCTAACATAGACCTCTCAAAATAGTATAGGTACATTGCGAGAGAATAATCTCTGAACTTCTATTTGTTTTTCGAACATTTTGAATAGCTTTACAAAATAGTTTGTCAAAAATAAATTTAATATAACTCAGGCCACATAGAATGAACCGAATTTATCAAATGCTAGATTATGCGCGGGGTTTTGCTCTTTTTGTGCTTTGTTTGGCCACTGCTCAGGTCATATTGGCCGTAGTGTGATGTTATATAGCTTCCCTCGATAAATGAGCTCAACGATTTTTTTGAAATCGCACTAGTAGTTCCTGAGATTAGCGCCTTCGAACCAACAAACTCTTTAGCCTTACAATAATATTAAACATAAAATAAGATTTCCTAAAACCAAATTAACTAGTAAATGTACGAAATGAGTACTAAAACCACACAATGCTTTCAGAAGATTGTGGGAGTAATTTACAAAGGTAGGTAGTAAATTATTCGCCCACATTCGATTACTCTTGAGACGTTAAAGGTAATTATCTAAGGAAGTAGCAAGTTCACACTCGTGGAAATTTCTAGATCTTTAGATGGTTCCACTTATTACCCTTATACCCAAAGGTATAGTAAATACTAAGGTAGAGTCAATTTTATCCAATATATTCATTTTAAAGTTACAAAAGGTTTGAAAGTTATGAAACTTAAATAAAGTCTATCAGATCTATCAAAAGATAGGAGATGACGTGTCATGAGCTATCAACAGACGTACGCAATTAAGTATTTTATTTTATTATTTATCTACAATTATTTATTATGTAAATGCTTATAAAATAAAGACAATGTCCCAAAAAACTGCACAGGCAGTTTGTCTGTGGGATCGGAACATTACACTTATACTATAACAAGTTTTACTTATACTAAATTATCTAAGTACTAGCTATATAATATGCTTACATTATGAGATCATGGTAATAGGCTCAACAGATGCTTTTTTAACTTAATTTTAAATTTATTCCTATTTGTTTCATTTCTTGTATTTAGTAGAAAAGTATTTCAAAATACATACATATTATACATAGAAAAACAAATTCCGAATCAAACATTTGCAGACCATACAAACATTTGTGCCAACTCAAGAATTGAAGCCGAGAGACCCCAAGAAACCGCAACACTACCGCTTCATCACAGAGACAGTCCACTGATGAACAGTATAATACTGTAAACAAGTGCAACAACAAAGTATACGATCATCACCTTGAACATCAAAACCAAACCCCTTCAGTTAAGGCTATTAAGACCGCATACAATAGCCAGTACCCGACTCAAGTGCACAATAAAATTTAATTTCATTCGCCAAATATTCCTCATAATTTATCCCTCGGCCTTCCTATCTCTTATCCGCATCACAGACCTCATATTCAATAACTCAAGACACCAGATCTTATCGGAAGCAATTTTCATTAACATGGTTAACTCCTTCAGTTAGTAAATTACTTACTCCTTGAACAGTTTCAGTTAACTATTCCAATTTAGTTTGAATGTTTCCTTTCTTGATTACAGACCATTTTGGAATTGATGGAATATATTGTGCGTGGACTTAACTCAGTCAATATTGTAAGTAATGTTTGCTTCAGTTACGACAAATTGTATATAATATCTCTGTTCTGTGATTTTTACACTCGTAAAGGAATCAAAACCTATATTTAAATCACATAGAACCTTTTACACACTAGTAAAATCCTCTCTGGGTGGGTTTTGAGGATAAAATAGATGAAATTGTAATAATTTAAAATATATAAAAAATGTGAACAATTTCTGAAACTCATTTATGCTGAAATTAAATAATCTACCAGTATAATTCTGAAACACTTTTTTGTAATGATCTGAGAAAAATTTATTTGGACCAACCAATCAATATCAACTCTATCAGCTCTCTAGATAGAGGAGAGGAGACCCGAGCCCAATAATCCCAAAAGACAATAACGGGTTGCTGATGATGATGGAATCAATAGAAGCTTCCAAAAAAAAGCAAGACGAAAACATAACAAATTTCAACCAACACCTAACCACATGTAGATAGCGCTCGTAGAAAATCGTTTAGGACTTATGATCCGATCGAGGCTGTTTATACAACCCTGAACTTATTCCAAATCTGCTATCAGTAAATACCACCCGCACCTTTATGTGTTTGTATACGATAAGTCAGCTAGAAAATTGTCCTTCCTTCAATAAGGTATAGCACTCTTCAATGATAAAAATAATAAAGGAAACACGACACAAATGTATGTACCTTCTTTCTGTAATATGTTATTCATTAAACTAGTATATAAAAGACTTTCAATTGGTATCTATTGAGAAAGTTTTCCGATTTCTTCCATTGTTTGGTGTTTCAAATGAAAGTAGTTTGACTTCTTTGCCTTTAGTTTTCTCTAGAGAGTAGACAAAGTTCGAGGACAGGTCGAGTTGTAAATTCGCTGTTGAATAAAAGCTTCCGCTGTAGGCCAAGGAGTTTAACTCTATCACCAAGGATTCTTGTTTATAGTTATTAGTTTAGAGCTGCAAGGTACACACGTTTTTCGACTTGAGAGTACTTGGTAACAAAAGCGGTAAAAGGTATGTCGGGTCGAAGTGAAAGGTTTTCAGTGAAAGTACCAGCAATTTCTATTATAATGAATGGTTCACTGACTCCACTTTTACATACTTGATTGTTCTTATTGCCTGAAGTGGCAAGCCAGGCAGCCCATCTGATGGTAAGTGGCGACTGCTACTCATGGACGTTGGCAATGTTAGGGATACAGCAAGGTCAATGCCTATCTTTAGAGGGTGGCTCTCTTTGAACCTTGTTTGAAGAATGACATGTTATAGCGCTCAGGAAATGTGACTGCAAGAAAGTCACTCCAGAGCTAGCATAGGTCAACAGCCCAAAAAGTTATTTTTTTTTGACCTTGCAACTCATGAACCAATCAATTTTCCTAACGTCTTTTGTAATTATCTTTTTGTTTTACTGTACAAATATAGGTATTCCAGTATGTCATTCAGTGCGATGCTTCTCATGATCTATCCTTTGCTTATAAACTTAACAATTTTTTTTTCCTAATATGTTTATTGTAAAGATGTACAGCTTACAGCCACTCATATTCTTTATTTATTATATGGATGTAGATGGCTACCGATTTATTTCTATGTGATTCGGATCTAACTGTCCACAATCATTGGTCTGCGCTGGTGTCCGGAAATTGGCACCGCTTGGCCGGACACCGGACAGTCCCCGGACGGTCTGGTTCACTCTGGGAAGATAAGCGCAACGGTCATAATAATTTGGTTATAAATTAACGGTAGGTTGAATTTTGGTAATGTTATTGTGTATAGCTTTAACAATTAACTATAGTAATGAAATATGTTAAAAACTCGATTCAAATAGCTATCAAACTCAAACTCAAACTCAAAGCATTTATTTGCGATATATGGGTAAAGAATTATGTTAAAGGATTACAGAATAAGTATCACCATATTCAACCTTACGGCATGCAAAAATGTACCTACATTACAGAGCAAAATAATTAGACATAAATTACCACAGATAAATAATATAGTTAATTAATTTTAGAATTATTAAATGTGTATCATAATTTCAGTAATAATATTCAATAAAATGATCAGATAATAATAATTTATACACAACCAAGTATTCCATATAAATAATAATGTCAAGTCAATAATAATGTCAACAATGTTCAATATTTCACAGTCACTAATACATAAATAAGAATTCATTACAATTTGTCAGATAGAAATTCACTCACTGAATAGTAACTTTTTTCCAATAGTATTTTTTTAACTTTACATTTAAAAATATTTACATCTGTTATTTGTAATATACTATTGGGTAAGTGATTGTACACTCTTGGGGCCATACAGAATACACTATTATTGAATAGTGCTGTCCTATTTGGTGGAAAACATACTTGTAAGTGATGCCTTTTACTATTTAGTTTATTATACATACCTATATT
The DNA here is from genome assembly GCA_905147015.1 of Laspeyria flexula. Taxonomy (NCBI): domain Eukaryota; kingdom Metazoa; phylum Arthropoda; class Insecta; order Lepidoptera; family Erebidae; genus Laspeyria; species Laspeyria flexula. The sequence continues at coordinate 11,113,730 of LR989960.1, read as the reverse complement.
AATTTTAACAAATGATACTAGTTCCAAAATATATATACATGCGAGTGTTAAAATATTTAATTTGGAAAAGAATGGTCTACAACTATCAGTCTGTTCCAGCTTACAAATAGCCCTGACGCATCTTTTTTGTGCCTTGAATACAGCTTCCTTTTCCGTAGAGTTGCCCCAGAACAGAACACCATATTTTAGAAGGGGGGCCACGTATCCATGATATGCTGTTAGAATTGTGGATGTGTTTACAATTTTATTTAGTTTATATAGTGCATATGAATATTGACTTAGAGGCGAACAAATATTTTCTAAATGAGATTTATAATTTAAATTACAATCTATATTTATACCTAAGAATCGTGTTCTATCTACCTCTTCAATTCTTCGTTCTGAATAATGAACGTCTATATTTGTGAGTTTGTTAACCTTTTGTCTGAATGTAATTATATTAGTTTTCTCAAGATTTATATGTAAATTATTTAACGTCAGCCATTCGATTATATTATGTAAAGCATTATCATCAATCACATCAATGGCAGCTATAGCTTTATAATATTATATAACACGGGGGAGATATCCCAATTAGTGTCTTATAATGTCAACACCAATTATTTAATAAATGAAATCGTTTGTGTAATTTATATCTTGACTGACCTGTTGGTCTAGTGGTTAGTGACCCTGACTGCTAAGCCGGAGGTCGTGGGTTCGATCCCCACCCAGGACAAATCTTTGTGTGATGAGCATAAAGGTTTGTTCTGTGTCTGGGTGTAATTTATCTATAATATGTAGGTATTTACAAAAAAAAAATGTATTTAAGTAGTATATCAGTTGTTTAGTACCCATAACACAAGCAAGTATAATTGCTTACTTTGGGACTAGATGGCGCTGTGTGAATGTGGTAGAATATTATTATTATTATTATTAATAAATATTAATATAAAAAGTAACAGCGTTAAGCGTTACAAGTTAGGAGCAGGTCAGTTTCAGCATACAACTCCTGGTTATACAAAGCAATAATAAGGTATGATTGATAAAGACTAATAATTTTGACTTATTATTGACCTTGAACTCCAAATTTATCTTTATCAAATTCCGCTTGAATAAATCAAAAGGTGAAATAATTTCCTTATTGCTGCACGTTCGCACCAATATTACATTACACTGGACAAATTTAAAGAGCTGCCGATTTTCTTGTTGATAAAATGACAATGGAAAGTGTTGACCTTTTAGTCACAATACCGATATAGTTTTTGTATTTGAGTATTGAGAGTTCGTATTTAACTTACATAGTTACCAACTGACGTTCCTGTTTCACTGACTGTGAACGGTTGTGATGTAGATTGTAGATGCTAACTGAACTAATGTCATAGATTTCTATTTATGGATTTTTCTTTGAAATTTAGCAAAAACGATTGGACTAATTTTCGATTGTTTTCATGAAGCTACATTACGAGTCACATAGGCTGTATAGAATCTAATTCCATGAAGCCACAATCGACGAACGCGGCCGCGTGTCAGACAAATTTCAATCTTACAGACGCAGTCGTGGGCGAATAAGATAACTTATATGTAAAAACTAGACAAGTAAATCGTGAGCTTCAATTTCTCCTAAGTTATCTGCTTTCTGTAAATAATTTGACTAACTAAATAACTTGTCGTTCATTTACATCTCAATTCTTTTGTCGGTGAAATCGACAACTACGCGTACCTATTCTTATATTGAAATTGCCTTTTTGGTGGAATAAACAATTACTTCGATATATCGTTTTCAAATTCGATCTTTCGAATATCATAAATAGCGATACAAATGTCAAAATATAGCTCCGTGTTCACAAAGTGAACAAGCAAAGAAAGTTCCTTGCTCTCATCACACTAACTACTTTGCTAGTTAGGAGATATAAGTATATCTCCTAACTAGGAAGGAGATATAAGTTCCTTGGATGGGAGTGTGGGTGAAAATACCCCGTTATCACTTCTAAATATTTTTGACGTTTGACTGTCACCGTAGCGAAGTGGTTAAGGTGGTCGCCTGGTGGTGCTACTGGGTGACGTGAGTTCGGTTCCCTCACGAGAAAAATATTTTTATTATTCATAGATATTTGTTTCGAGTCTGGTAGTACTTTTGTAAACTTCTCCGCAACAGAGAGCTTATTTCCTAGTTATCGGCCGTTGTCTTTTTAAAGAAAAAAAATTGTTACGCATGTGCTAATACCACTATAAAACAATATTTTTTGCCAATTTAAATGAATCAGTACTCACGGTTGTCTGGAAGAAATCGCTGCAAGCGATAAGACCGCCCATTGTACGTGCTCATTTTATATGTGAACTTCACTGTAATTATGTCCTTAGTGTTATGGTGTGTAAAATAAAGATTATTATCATTATTACATACAAATTCTACCTTTACAAAATGCTAAAATAGTCTTTAAACTTCTAATCATAACCAATTACTTTCATCACAGCCCTGGAATCAATTGAACAGAATACAATTCTCAAATGTTCATTGATGTATAGATAATTGCTTAGAACGCTGAGCTTATAATATAGACAACGGGGTCTGGGCTCAAAGATTGAAGTGGCCCGATCCATTATTTATCCAAATGTCACGTCATAATTAGTTCAATTAGTCTGGTCCAATTAAGAATTTCCATCCATCTAGTGAATTGAGGCAATTCCTTCCTGAGGGGATATTTTAGTGAGATGAATGTTTGGCTTTTGCTTTTTGCTATCCTGTATAATATTGACATTTGCTATCAATATTTAGGGGAATGGTTTCCTATTTGTCTTTTTATTAGGTTAACTACGTTCATTCATCAGATATGTTTGCGTCAAGAATGAGAACAGAAGGTTTTTTATGAAACAAATACCAAAGATTCCCAGTATGGATATTATTTAGATGACCTTTTTCGTGAAGAGGGGATGCGAAAACTGACTCAACCACACAGCACGTGTGTATACGACTGCTGAGCAACGACTTCCAGATTCGATTTCCAGGTCAGCCTCTGATGGTATTGGGTGTTTCTGCCATAGCTAGTAAAATGTAGGAGTGTTGAACTTGTGCCTTCTAGCCCACATTACGTTAATTAAAGTTATGTTTAATCTTACATTTAAGCATTTGTTTCATGTAAGGCCAGTTTTAGTATATACCTAACGCCAGGTGGGTCATTGATATCGTATCAAGTTCCGGCGGCCTACACCTTAAAGCGTAGTCTTGGTGCATAGAGGAGTTTTAGTGGATATGATAGCTTCTACCGTCTTCAACTATCTCGATCATCAACAGGGTGGTTGGAATGCGCAAACTGTATTTTTCCGCTTATAAAAAAAAAGCTCAGTATATAAAGCGTTTGTGTAAAATGAACGTTTACTTGTGATCTCTTTAAAAGCTACTAGAAGTTGCGCGGGGCTTCGCTCTCGTCATTCTTTATTTGACCACTGCTCAGCTCCTATTGGCCATGGCGTGATTTTATATAGCATATAACCTTCCTCGATAAATGGGCTATCCAACACTAAAATATTTTTTCAAGTCGGTTTAGTAGATCCCGAGATTACCCCCTACGACGTCATAAACTCAAAAACTTTACCTCTTTATAACATTATTCCACTACAAGCATATATTCTATCAAAATAGTCCAGACAGACTGTACAGTTTTTAACATAGTACAGTGGATCAAACTTGCACTTAAAGTATTTTCTAAAACATATTTTAAATCAGTTATAATGAGTCCCATACTAGTAACAGATTATAATGGTTATTGGTCTAACAAAAAAGATTTGATTAGATTTCACATTGATACTAAAGCTACAATGCGAATTTGAACCACATAAATAATAGCTACATTTCTTAGGCTATTCTGACAAGTTTTCATTGTAACCCAGAATATAATTGGGCCAAGAAATAACGTTCCTACAACATTGCCTAAGATAATACTAGTTTAGATAACAAGTCCACTATTAGTCTAGGCACAAACGCATTTATGTATGTAGGTATATAATATATCAAGGAAGTCACTGTGCCTTGGTTGTTCTAAGAAACTATCACTAGTTATGTTCTATTTTGGTTAGCAGGATAATAAACTTAAGTTTAATAATAATATTCTACCACATTCACACAGCGCCATTTAGTCCCAAAGTAAGCAATTATATTTGCTTGTGTTATGGGTACTAAACAACTGATATACTACTTAAATCCATTTTTTTTTGTTAATACATACATATTATAGATAAATTACACCCAGACACAGAACAAACCTTTATGCTCATTACACAAAGATTTGTCCTGGGTGGGGATCGAACCCACGACCTCCGGCTTAGCAGTCAGGGTCACTAACCACTAGACCAACAGGCCAGTCAATATATCTTTGTATCTTGACTGTGGTGCTCTTGGTTCAACATTTACTTTAGAAATTCAAACTTCAACTATTGGGATACGTTAGCTTTAACTATTGCATTGGATTTCAGCAATACTATGTTTCGTTGTTGTTAAGATTGTCTTGTACTATCGGATTGTTTTGTTGTATCAATTTGTCTTTTAGTTAGGAACTCTTGCCAGATTGTTAGTTAGCACTAGCATGCAAAATAGACGGAGCAAGCTTTATACTAGGTTCGTTATATAATGTCAGAGTTGTTAGATTTATAAGGTATTAAAAATGTAAGACTTGGCTGATCAAAAATAAGAGATAAGAGAATAGAAGGGCCAGTGAAGCCCACAAAGTAGTCATCACGTTTCCCCGAATGGGGCGGCATGCGGAAACTACATCTGCCTACTTCAAAAAAGATGTTGATGAAAAATAAGATATTTTGAATGACTTTTTATGTTTTCTTCTTATATTTCGTCTAAAATTATTGTAGGACTGTAGGTTAAATGGGAACCGAATTTTTTTAACAACTGGAGTTTTGATTTTCATGTAATTTTGTATCTAAAATACATTTTACCGCTTTGAGTTGTATCAGACTCATTATCATTAAATGTACCTTATGTAATTTTTACTACAGAATTAATTTTAAAATAAAAAACAGAAAAAAAAAAATATTGAAACAAATTTCATAATATCATCAGGAGCAATTCAATTTACAAAGTGTAAATTTTCTAGATTGACGAAGCAACAATTTGAAGTTCGACGGATACTTTGTCTTTAATTATTCAGTGCAGAGCCGACAAACAAAGTTCAATCTTTAATCACGATCGATCGTTGGAACAATTAAATATCAAGGTTCCTGAAACAAACATACAAATGTTATCCTTCTTACGTAATATTTTTCTAAGCGCTTTCTCTAAAAGTTTTCCGATAAATAAATGACAAATAAACCTGGTGAATGTATAGAAAATAAGATAAAATATTATTTGCTTTCCCGGTTCTTAGTTCGGTAGGTACTGTTCCAATATATTGACCCATCGCATGTGGATTGCAGAATTTGATAGTTCCTTTACGTTTAGTGTCATCTCGGTGGAACTTGAAGTGAACGGTCGTGACTTTATGACCATACAGGTTTATATGTTTGTTTTTGGAGGACAAACTGTAAGAGGGACAGTATAGTAGCGGCCCCAATGGTTGAAGAAAATTGTTCATAAAATTTAATATGGAACGATTTGACGATGTTATTTGATTACATAATCGTCGAGTTTCTTTTGATATGGAAATAATCATTTGTTAAAGGCATGTTATATACCATACATGCAAGGCATTTTACGTCATGTTTTCCATAGTAATATTCGACTGACTACAGGTGGAACTATAATATATAATTTCTGTTATGTCAACAAAATATGTGGCATAGCAAGACACAATATATCTCACCTTTAGAATTATAAAGACCTAAATAAAAATATTATGATTACTTTATGTCAGGAAACGACCTAAAATGACAATGTCTATCAAAATTCTTATTAAAATACCGACTGATATATAGAATTGTATATTAATATCCATATATATTATAGCTATTAGCTACATACATTTGTATAGCTACATACGTGTGTGTGTTTATGTCATCATCATCATCATCATTTCAGCCTATTGCAGTCCACTGCTGGACGCAGGCCTCTCTTAACACGCGCCATAGCACTCTGTCCTCCGCCTTCGGCATCCAGTCAGACCCAGTGACGTGTGTTTATGTGCCTTACGAAAACTGAATAAAACATTTGATGTGACGGGACGGAGACTAGACAAGTCGTGTCGACGATAGTGCCGACGGTGGCTTTGCGTGAAATTCCAGAAAAATTAGTTTAAATTAAAGTAAAAAAATATATGTAAGTTTTAATAAAAATTTGCATCTCATACCGTACCCATTATATTCATATGCTATGTATAATAAGTATGTATTTATAATACATTATACAGGGTGTATACGACGGTACGACATTAAATAAAACCACGTGTAGCATGTGATGTTAGAAGCCTATACCAAAAAAATTAAACAGAAATTTGCAATAGTTTAGACGCAAATGTACTTTCTTTATGTCACAGTTGTTCACAGTTTTAAACAACCTGTAGGTATTTACGTTGATTGTATGTTGTCATTACGTCATTCAATTCATTTAAATATCTCTATCTTATCTCTTACTCTGTTCCGCACTGTTGTCGTCGTCATGTCATGATAGAAAAATAATGTGTAGTTTTATATTCTTAAATTTTTCGACTTTAAATAATGTGTAGTTTTTTTTTTAAATAATTTATATTAGAATGATAAGGGTTAACACTGGCTGCCTTGTCATTTAATGTCGTATCATCGTATACACCCTGTATGTATGTTTATTATCAGATGTCTTGATCTCATAATACAAGCTTATAATTAACTTACTTAGGGCTAGATGGCGTTGTGTAAAAAAAAATGTTTCAAATATTTATCATATTAACTACGTAGTTAAATACAGAATTAACATTGAGGACGTTTAAAATTCTTTAAGACGTTTCTCATATTCAAGAAATGTAACTCATAATCATATTATATGCGATTTGGGCGTTAACACAATCATTCTTACCACAAAGTAATTTACACAGCATCGGTCTTCAAAGCAATGTAACATCTCATACAACCGTTTGAGTCAGTAATCTTACGTTTTACTTGTGCACAAACCGTGGCTAATTGAAACTATTTCCCGAACATTCGGAGGATTCCTTTTGATCTCTCGCTTGGTGAACTTAGTCGAGGAACCATGATGCTTTATGGCCTGAACTGTGTAAGTCACGGTCTAAACTTTCCTTATATTTCGCACGCTATTGGTGCAGGTTCGCTGCATTTAATCAGTTAAGTGTAGTGTAAATTGTATTACGTTGAAATGGGTCTTTAAAATTTGTATTATTGTATATATTTGTATTATGTGTGTTGTTTAATAAATGTACATACATCTAGTAAATTCAAAATATGATCGTATTTGTGGCCACTATTAGCTTAACGAGTCAAATTCAAATTCAAATATCTTTATTGCGTAATAAGTCTGCTTGAGACATTGTTCTTCTTTTTATTACACACAAAAATAACAAAATTGTTGATCATGAATGGTTATGTTCTTGTTTCTATATCGTTATAAATTAAGCTTTAAGTAATTTTCAAAAACCGGAAACCTGTCCCGGTAGAAATTCAAATTCCCAAAGCAATTCCTATGCAAAATTTTTAACTAGTTAGACTAGTTCAGTACTTTGCTATAACTGTGCTAAATCAATTAGTCCAGAAATAATATTTTTCATTTTTATGTTCAACAAACCATGTATATAGGTATACATAGGTTTTTAAATTGTCCAAAAATTCTAATTAGTCTAAAAATTTAACATGTATCTAATGAAGACTGAATATAATATATCTTTCAATGTTTTATCACGTTCCAATAATTCCACACTTACAATGTAAAATACTTCATATTTTACCGTATATTTTTCCATATTATACATAAATATAAACTGTTTTAAATTATAATAATTACTTTGAAAGTTTCTTATCAACAAAATTAAAATATATTTTTAATCACCAGTTTATAATAAACAAAGTGATAGTTTTATCTAAAACAAACATGTTAACTTGACTCTTACCCTCTTTATCAAATGATCTTTACTTGTGAACTTCGAGCTAAATTATATCCATATCACTTTGAAGTTTCATTTAGAGCTGACAACATGAAGTATTTATACCCTCTCATATTCTTATTCATTTTTGAATTCAGTGATGGTAGGGTAGCAACAAATGATGCAGACGTTAAAGCTGTACCAACAAGTGATGTGAAAGAAAGAGCACCATTAGATTACCCATGTGTGTTTAGAACTTTGAAATCCGATGAACCGTATCCGTCAGTTGTGGTGAGATGGCAAGGACAAATACAAAGAATAACGCGGAATTCAAACGGTGAAGTTGTTTATGAACAAAATTATAAACATCCCACTCAATCTCATGGTTACCCCACTTCGAGCGGTCTTTCTGGAGGTTCGGTATCGACGTCTTTAGATCCATTCCCTAATGCTTCTGTAGTACCTGATGAGTATTTGTTTAGTGATATTTTGACATGGTACAATAAAAATTGTAAACTGTAGTAGTATTAAAGTTTTGTTATGAATTGTTTGAGTATCTTTGTGTTATTTTTTTTGCAATTCAATAGACAAGTTCCTTTATAACTAAAAACTATCCGTATTATTAATACATAATTAAATTATATTTTTGTTACTTTAATAAGTTCTTCTGTTGTTGTAAGTGCACATAGACTTTATTTGATCTTAAGTCCTTTCAATACTACATGATTATTGTTGGAGACTAAAATCGATCGAAAATATAAATATCTAAATAAACATGAAATATTTTATGTAGGTATAATTTTTGTTTTAATTTACATACAAGAGTGCTCGTTCAAAATTATACATAATTCATAAAAATACAGTGATAATGGGGCCGATCGCGTTTCTTATCCGATCTTAAATAAGTGCAAAAAATGCACTTAAATAAGTGTAAAACTTGATCTAAAATTTTAAGCCCTTATTGGTATTTGCGTTTGTGTTATTTAAGGACATGACCTTAAATAAGTATGGTTTGACTTAATTAGAGATGGTAGTTTCTTAATTGGTATTGCCTTTCGACTTATTTGACAGTTCTGTGATCTTAGTGCAACCTTAATTTAAGTCGCACCTAATTTGCGTGTACTAAATATTTCACTCATATTTCTTGGCTCAATTAAACACTTATTATTTAAAATATTCCCTTTTCATGCTGTTATTTTACAAAGAAAGTATAATGAAGATCTTCGACGGCAAGTATTACTTTGTTTTAACATGTTTTATTAATGATCTAACCTCACTTTTGCCGAGTTCTGATTTTGGTCCTTTTTATTTTTTAGATTAAAAAGAAGGCTTATTTATCGGCATATTAGATTTATGTAAACTATATAAATATAACTTGTGAATCTACAAACTGATATTTTGACTTTGACTTTAACATCTAAAAGTAAATAAACAACATGACGTTTATGACACTTTTTCCGATTATAATCTATGGTAGTGTCCTTAAATAGGGTTTTTAGCATTTGGTAGTTTTTTAAGAACGTATCCTTAATTAAGTACTAACGCGATCGCATAAATTTAAGAATGTGTCCTTATTTTAAAAATTTAAGTTCATCTTTATTTAAGGTTGAAGAGAAACAAAATCGGGCCCATTAATGATAAAATAAGTGAAATATCTTTTGACCTTAGTGACATCAAATTATTGAAGTCGATAAAAATCCAATCACTATCGTATTTAAAAACAAAATAAAATACAATCTAAAACAAATATACCGAGTTCTCATCGAACATTTCACTGAGTGTAAGTTAGTGTATACCAATTAGATAAAACTAGCTAACTTGATCATAACAAATACCATTCCACACAAACAAATGCACACATGAATATTATTGAGAACGTAACTTTTCACTCACAATTATCGGATTATAGACCTTCGCCCAATACAATAGATGAGTTATGCTTTAAACTTAGTTAACACTTAATCTTCTTGCACAGCCACTTTGGTAATGGGATTAAGTTGGCCTAAATCTCTTACATTTTAGTTAATAGTTTGTTTCTAAACACAAATTCAGTTCAGAGTAACTTCGTTGCTGGCTTTATTATTAATCGTTCTGTATACACGGTATTGGATGTAAAGTGAATAACATTACGCTGATTGGGTTAGTGACGCTCCAGATACTGACAATATTTTTGTGTTTTCGCATTCAGAAATTTACATATAAAAATATAATGTATCTGTATTATAAAGAGGTACTTTATGGGCTATCTTCGAAACTACTCATCCGATCTTCATGAAATTTCACATAGAGACAGCAAAACTTGGAAAAGCATTTAACTTTTTACTGAGATAAGTTAAATTTAATCGTGTTGAACAGAAAGTCAATCAAGAGGCTAAGCGCAGAAAATGTACAATGACTGAATACTAGACGTAATGTATTTTTGCTTTTATTGAAAACTATTTTTGACTGCATTGGTGATATTGCATGAGTGTGTATGGGTTCTTAGACCCTGGGTTTGATTCCCAAGGCGAGCAAAACCTTCATTTCAATTTTATTCTACCTTATGCAGGCTAGAACACTGCAACAAAAGAAAAATACGAGACAAACCCTATACCAGTCCATCTGGCCAGCGTGGTATAGTAGGCTAAATTCCCTCCATATTCTTTGGAGAAAACCCGTGTCCAGTGGTGAGCGTTAATGGGTAGAATAATCGTAGTAGAAGAATCGAATTTTGTTTTGTTTGTGTATTACGTTACAGTTTATGAAAATTACCCTAATTTAGCTAAAGCTAAATGAACCATCTGTCAAGTCCATTTGAAGCGGTGCAAATCATCCCCTAATTTGTTTGTCCGTTTAACATTTTAGTAAATTCTTAGGGTTGTCACGTAAATAATTAACATTACACCCCCATATTGTTTTAAAGTCGTCGTGGGCCGAGTTAATGTGTTCTTAAGGGTCACATTGTCTGCGGTGCACAAACACAGAAACTTTGGTCATAAATGACGACCGTGGCTGCTTGGCTCTGATAGAGTTTGTCATTAGGCAACTGAACAAATTATCTTGATGAATTTGGAAAGTTCGCTTCGATATGTCTGTCTGTGCCAGTGAAAGAGAAATTATTTTGAACTATCTAATGCCTAAGTTACGACTCTAGTCATCGGATATTACTAACCTATATCAATTTGAAAGTGCAGATGTTACTAGACTACCAAAGTTTCAATCGGTTCTTAATTTAGCTTTTTATAAATCGACTGGCCTGTTGGTCTAGTGGGTAGTGACCCTGACTGCTAAGCCGGAGGTCGTGGGTTCGATTCCCACCCAGGACAAATCTTTGTGTGATGAGCATAAAAGTTTGTTCTGTGTCTGGGTGTAATTTATCAATAATATGTATGTATTTACAAAAAAAAAGTATAGTTATAAGTAGTATATCAGTTGTTTAGTACCCATAACACAAGCAAATATAATTGCTTAATTTGGGACTAGATTGCGCTGTGTGAATGTGGTAGAATATTTATTTTATTATTATTTATTTATAAATTAAAATATTATTATTTATTTATAAATAATAATATTTTTCGCTTTATATGGTCTTGTATTTTTACCCACGACAGAACGGAGACGGTATATGCGTTTGGGGTGAGAGGCTGTGTGTTTGTGTGTTTGTGTGTTTGTGTGTTTGTGTGTTCCAACATAATGCCTTATATCACGGAAACGGTTTGACCGATTTAGATGCGGTTTTCTGTAAAGTGTGTGCGGCTCTTGGGGACAGGTTATTAGATAGGTGTTATGTTAATAGCTCGCCAGGGGGCGCTACAATACACTGATTTCGTTGAATCCTTTGTGCCCTCCTATCTTTAAAACGATTAGACTGATTTCAATACGGTTTTCTGTAATGTATTTGTGATTTATCGAGGATTGTTTTTGGATTCAAGATTTTGTATTTTTTCGTCAGGGGGCGCTGTAATAGACTAGGCAAACCTATGTTAATTTCGTTGAAACCTTTGTGCCCTCCTATCTTTAAAACGATTAAACCGATTTCGATACAGTTTTCTGTAATGTATTTGTGATTTATCGAGGATGACTTTTGGATACACGATATTGTATTTTTTCGCCAGGGGGCGCTGCAATAGACTAAGCAAACTTATGTTTACAGTTATCTGTAAAATAATTAGACCTGTTACTGTATAGGGACACGTATCATTGTAGTACTGAGATATTGATTACACTCATGAGGTTAAGCAACTTCGGATAAGGTCAGTTCATAGATGGGTGACCGTTTATGCAATTTTAGGGTTCTGTACCTCAAAAGAAAAAAAACGGAACCCTTATAGGATCACTCCGTTGTATGTCTGTCTGTCTGTCCGTCTGTCTAGAATATTTTTCTCAAGAACGCATAGAGGTATAAAGCTGAAATTAATATCATATACTTGGGTCTGCAAACCCTCGGCGTAAAATAAAAATCAAACTTCTAAGTTAACGCAATCAAAAGATACAGCTGTTTTTGCTCCATTTTTGACGATTTATCTTGACGATCATAATCTATAGGGAACTTACCGTTGACCTAAAATCATGAAATTTGGCCAGAAGCAATAACAAGTTGCACAAGTAAAGGAAAACATCCGAAAACCGATCTCGTGTTGTTATATCACTGAATATTAGTACTGAGGTATACAATGATAAGCCTAAAGAAAATTAGTAAGAGTGAGAGTTTATTCCAGACTGACGTTATATAAACATCTACCTACCTTATTTATTCTAAATTATAGGTATCCCGTGCTCGAGGTGTAACCAAATTTTCATCATTTTTGCGATAGCACGCACCGTTTTCGAGAGACAAGCTATTATAGGTGGAAATCTGCGCTAACGCCGAAGGCAGTCCGGCTACGGCAATCAATGTGCGATAGCTAAACTTAACACCCCCCGATTCAGAGCAATCCGAATCGGACTGGTTAGGTTAGGGTTATTTTTTTTTTAAACCACCCAGAAGTAGGCGCCCCGCGAAGCGGGGCTCCGGCGACCTTTGTGCGACGGATGAGCACACAAGTCAACAAAAAATAAAATATATATAATATAGTCGAAGCTCCATGCAAATTCCATTCATTCTCGAGCTTACATGGTAAGATAAAGAGCTCCTTAAAAAGTTTAAAATAAGAAAATTAAAATGATAATTTCAAGTTATAAGACTTACTGTAACAGTAAATAAAAAAAAATGTGTTTGTTCTATAACTTAGTATAAAACTTTTATTTATCTGTCAAGGTTCGTCGGGGGCTGCCAATATCATTACTGTTTCTAGTATTAAATATATATTGTAAACTAAATATTGTTAATAATTAGGTAGGTATCAAATACATAAAACTGCAATACTTTCGTTCATTTCAAGTCAGGGTATGGCAGCCCCGACGGATTTTCTTGGGATTGTTTTTACGCTACTTATTATCTTTTCGTCGGGGATTTAAAATAAAGTTATTTAAACCTTTTTATATGTTACGTTTCTTATTTTGTATAGATGTTATCGTCGTGGGTTTTTTCAAAATTTTTAATTTTGTTTTTTTCATTGATTAGGTAAACAGTGGAAGAACTTTGGTATACGAGTAGGTGTCTGATAAAATTTTATATAACAAAACACAACCAGATATTTCGAAACATTAAAAATATGATTCATTCGAACTTTGAATGAGAGGCCTACTCATTCAACGCTCTTCCGTCATTCATAATGTCTTGAATTCGGAACAGTTCATTGATTCAGTTATAGAAGCGCAAAATTTTAATTAGACGTGAGCACAATGAATGCTCGGCTTTATACTGAACATTTAATTACCACACAAGCAATAATTAATTAATTACCTTTAAATTTAAGTAATTAAAGACACAACAAACGTTTTATATAAACTCCGCTCTTTGACTGCGAAATGTAAGATTAACGAACTCATTAGGCAACTTGTACACATCTTAAAACAAGTTAGGAAATTAATGCTGTGTAATTCGATAACACGTAAAGAGAAACTTATTTGAAGAGACTTAATAATATTGCAAAGAAGAAACTTTTGGATGTTTCGTCTTGTATTTACTAATTTACTAACTTCTTTGATATAATGCCAGTGACATACTGTCGGACAGACGAACGGATGCACATGACGAAACTATAAAGGTTCCGTTTCTACCATTTCGGCTTCGGAACCCTAAAAACTACATAAATCGAAACAAAATGAAATCAAAGATAGATATTTGATCCGATATGGCAGCTTTAGATAACAAACTAACAAGGCTGACCTGGAAATCCTTTTGTTCTAAGTCAAGATTCAATAAACAAGACATAATACCATCTACAACTGAAATTTGCGACGAACCATAAAAGTCCAGAACACTATTATAACTTAATACAGAAAATATACGACGCTATATTATTTTTCATATAGGAGAACCTGTTCAATATGCTTTAATATTATACAGAAATTATAACGAAACTTGTGTTAGAATTTTTACAAAAAGTCATATAAGTTTTAGATATAATTTCATTTAATTTGTAGGTACAGTCAGATACAGATGACCATATCCATATATCCAAAACTCATGTGTACCTACCGTAGTATAGATAGATTGCTTAACAAGAAAATTGCCAGAATTGAATTAATATTGGAAAAGTTCAAAGCCGGAACCGAAGCCAAACCGGACGCCGACACCAATGCCCAAGACGACGCCAACACCGACACCGTAGTTATAGCTAGGTTGACTGCAGCAGTGTTAAATTTTATTTTGTTTATAATTCTACTGCCCACCATTGTGCATTCTACCGTAGCCCATCGTAAGAATTATCAATTTGAGATGTTTTGTCAATAAAAATATATTTGGCAATTGTTATTGATTTGTATTTCTTCATCAACAACAACTCACATCGTCACGTAAATATTGTTGTTATGTGTCACATAGGTGGGTAGGCGGGTCATCATCATCATCATCATCATCAGCGACCTATTAATGTCCCACTGCTGCACTCGGGTCTCCTATCCTCTTTCTAGAGAGCTCAGAGGGTTTAGGCCATAATCCACACACGCTGGGCTAATGCAGGTTAGTGGATCAGGAATAACTTGTTGGCGGGTACCTACTTAAAAATGTAGAAAGATAAAATGGCAGAAAAATAAAATTTTCCAAAAGTTCTGTTTCTTTTGAAGCGTTAAGGCGTTACATTCACTACGACGATGAATTTTCACAAAGTCGGTAAGTAATCCGTGATTAGGGCGGCGCTTTGCGACCTGAGCCGCTGTCAGACCGTCTGTGGACAGCCACATTTAATATTCAATTAGGGACCATTCGGCCATTCATCAGTCTGGGTTACGAAGACATATGGTTAACTAGATATACGTAAATGATACCGATATTTGTGGTTTCGTTGCGATTTTCATTTCAGTTATATTTAACCAAAGCTGAGTGTTTGAAATCATTTGCATAATGTATGTTAATTTTTTGTAGGTTGTAATTAACTAGTATTTTGTTTTTTGTTGCAAGGGGAGTCTAGATTTTTACAAGAGCCACAAGTCACAGCTCATAAAAACGGGAATTTACACATTATATTCCGATTTGGTATGTAGCTAATGAATTACCTGTTATCTCTAAGATAAAGTTCTCTTATCTGGAAATACTTGATCTTAAATATATGAAAATTCCTTCCCCGACAGACATCAGCGTGGGAGTAAAATCAGCCCAGATCCATCAACCCGCTGATCATGGCCTAAACCCTCTCAGCTCTCTAAATAGAGGAAAGGAGACCCTACCCCAACAATGGGACATTAATAGGTTAGCTGATGATAATGATGATGATGACGTTCGTTATATACGAGTACGTCAGTCAAGCGTACCGTCAGCTGTGTACATACAGAAAGTCCTACAGACAAAAATCGTTCGCTATACGATACAGGTCCAGTTAGTTTTGCAGTAAGCATTGATATTAAGCCGCTCGAGCGAAGTGCGCGTCGGACGTCAGCGTTGGAGGAAGGGAAGCCTTAGCTATATATCTCTATGAATTGAATTCCCTCCATTAAACCATCTAGAATTTCAATATCAGTGCAGTCATGTCAGAGATAAAGTATGTAATGGACACGACTTGCATAATTTATTTTGTTTACGCGAGGGGTAACAAAATTTTACATTCATTTGTTTGAAAGGGTGCCGGAATTAGGCAGTGTGTACACCGATGAATCGTTCAGATTATATTTATTTTAAATTACTTATAGGTAGGTAAAATATAAACAATTTTATAAATTCTTGGCTGTAATAAAAGTAGACACTAAGTTTGTGATCACATTCTACTAAACCTAAGTTACCTTAAAAAAAAAATACGAGTAAATACAATCATAACCAGGAAGATAAAAAGGGCATGAGTTCAAGTAAGTTATATAATATGAATTATTATATTTTCATTATCATCATCATCTTAGCAGCCCAATGACTGCTGAACATAGACCTATTTTATATTTTAATATGGATTTATTAATTAATTAATTAATGGAGAGGCCTACGTCTAGCAGTGGACTGCAATAGGCTGTAATGATGATGATGAATGAAAATCCCTTGTCGCTAGCGTGATTAATTAATTCTTTAATTCAAAATTAATAATAATTACATGCAATATTATTACGTATTTTTCAAATGAGCTAAAATCTTTTCACCACCGTTTTCGTCACTAAAACATAATCACCATTACCGACAAAATTAGAGCCAAAGCAATTTACCGTCAGCAGTTATACACGCTAACATTACAGCTACCTAAACAGTCTACCTTTGTCTTATATTCCAAATATATAGATGACTACGTTTATGTTCTAGCTATTATATTCCGCAACCAGTTTTAAGTATAATGTGTATTATACAAACATGTAAAAGTACGTATCACTCGGTTCACGCTACACCCTACACATAACATTTTAGTTGTGCACGCATTAGATATGGTACATAATGTGCTCAGGAACGACTCCCCATACAATTATGGCAGGCTATCTAGTGTATTATGTAATTGCCCATAATGGAACACACATACGGTATATTCGTCGCAAAAATATTAGAGGTGTCTCCGATGGGGAAAAGTGAAGGAAATTATAGGGAAATTTCACGATATAATAATATATTTATACCATTTGTGGTAAGTACTGTAAATGCTTATAATAATAATGTTTATTTGGAATTTTCCTTTTCTCGCAGTGCTCTTGTCTGCATAAGGTTTAATTAATTAGTCAATTCCTTAGTCGTCTCTTACGACACTCACACCACATGGGTGTCGTCCGATGCATCATAATTGATGTATCGCATTATTAATACTTAAATATGGACCTTCATTAAACAATAGACTTGAGACTTATTAACACTTTTTAGTTATTTGGCAGTAAAGTATTTATTTTTATGTATAATTAGGATTCTACTCCTAACCCGATAAATTTATCTGTCTGAAAATGACAACAACTGACAAAAACATTTAATTTTTCAACCGTATCGCAATCAAGCAAATGAGTGTCAAGGCTACGAGTATACCTGCACTACAGATACAAGTATAATTGCATTGTTAAATTTATGTAACAGTGAGTAGCTTGGCAGATCATTAGCTTGTTTTCCTAGCCTTGGAATCCGAAAGTCTTGCCGGCAGATAGATTGATTGCGATGAATCGCCAAACACCCATTCAATATCATATAAAGGCTGTGGGATTCAAATGCTATTCGCTTTATAATAAGACTAATATTTCACCTCACTTTACTATAGGTACTGAACAAAGTACTAGTTCAGATATTAGAATTACCTATATTCGGTTACTGACTTTCCAATATAATGCCCTTTAGACAAATTATATTAACCGGACAATGTTGCTGAGTCGATTGATTGGTATACGATCCCCACTTACTCTCAGGACCCTCATCAATATAATGATATAAACGTCAATGTTAACTCTTTTGCGAAACGTAATTTAGAAACTCTGAATTTATTAAAAAAGAAACTGGCTAGAATATCAACGAGAAATGTAATTCGAAAACCGAATGATATTTTTTCACGAAGTTTATTGAGGTTGGAAATGATTTTTCTTGAATTCAAATTGGATATAAATGTGAAAAAAGACCTTTCTATAGTGGAGTGGTAAATAATAATTTGACCCACTTAAGAGCGTATTTGCAAACAGAGTGGCAACGTCGCAACTTAGTGTCATATTTTGTGGTTTTCAATTATTTAATCAGAGCTATATTTTAAATATATGTTATTAAAATGTCTTAGAATTCTAAGACCACTGAAGTATTTAATCGGATGATCACAGAAAACTAACTTCAAGATTGGGAAAATAGGGACCGATGTGATTACTATTATTATATTATAATCAAATAAACACTATCCTGTCTTCATTATATATATATATCCTATTTCTGTAACTTCGTTAAACAACATTTCTATGAATATTAACAGCTGAGATAACACTGCCGCTTCAAACACCTCAATTATTTGAGGATAGCCTCAAACTCTGAGCCGTATTCTAGTTAACGCTTTGAGAAATGTATTTCAAGGACGCTCTGTAAATTCATCTTTGTAAATTTGGTATATGGATCTTCTATTGTTTGTTTTATTAGTGAATAATATATAACTATTAACATAAGCGTAGGCTACAGTATGAACGAGGAAAAGGTGCCAATTATGAGAAGACACTGAAGCTACGCGATCAATGTTGTTGTTGGTCAATGTTATAGAAATTTGTGTTTTTTTTTAGTGTCATTATTAAAGCACTCGCTGTGGCAGAAATTGGGTGAAGTCTATGTTCCGCAGTGGAGGTCATTGGGCTGATAATTATGATGATGATTAAAGCAAATGAAATGACGGTTTTATTACGTCTGCTGGGTAAAAGAAAATCATCAAATCATCGCTTTCCTATTACCATCAGAAAAGAATATAATATTATGCTCTTCCAAACTTTGTCACCATCAAATTAAAAACAAATTGACGACGGAACACTATCCAATTTGCCTGGACGTTCGCGCACTAAATCCATACTAATATTATAAACCTGAAGACTTTATTTCTTTGTTTGGTGGAACGTTAGGATGTGAAACTACTGGTCTGATTTGAAAAAATATTTTATTGTTGGATAGCCTATTTATCGAGGAAGTTTATATAACATTACGCCATAGCGTATCACCCATAGGTGATAGGAGCTGAGCAGTAGCCAAATAAAAAAACCCCGCGCGACTTTTCGAGAAATTTCCCCATCAACTACAAACATAATACTGACACAAAACCAGTAAACCACCAACAAGATCCTATATAACTGTATATAAAATTTATAAGCATTATTATTAACCCACCCACGTCACTATCACTGTCGCGTCGCTCGTAAAAACTACAATAAAAACAACATGAACTGAAAAAGGTAGGAGATTATATTTCAACTACGAAAGAGTACTGTTACAAGGGCATTCATATTTAATTTGGCCGTGCAAAGGCACTTTCACTTATTACCTGTGCCTACAGGATTTCTGTGTCCTCGTTTTGTTGGAGTATTTCAGGTATTTTATATTTTTTTAGTTGAAGAATGTTTCGGCCAGGTATTAAAAGAACGCGGCCGCCACGCGGTTAATTTTGCGGCGAATTACGAATTTTTACGTTTGTGTATACTTTGCTTTTGATAAAGTATTTATGATTTTTTTGCCTTTGTTTTTGTTGTCTCTTTTTATTAATGTTTGTATGAAATGATGAGAAAAAGAAAAATATACGAGTATTATTTGGACAGAATAAATAATGTTAAGTATCTGAAGTTAGATATTTTATTACTTTTCAGGGCCGTGTAGGTCCTATCACTGAGTACAAAATTATTCTGCTGTTTAGTTTTAGTATACAGACACCCTCATAAAAATATATGTATATTTATGTTAACACGTTCCATTAAAATATCTCTCCCATTAGTAGATTAATGTTTTATCTTCACATCAGTTATATATATATAATTATATATTACATACATACATCCCAAAAAAAGTAATAGATATCGATATTTAACGCAATGAATGTAATAATTTGATCAACATTGTTGTGTAATCGTTTAAATTAAACATTAAAAACCTAATCAAATTAACTTAAGTAAGTAACGTGACTGTGAGCGATGTATAGGTGTTATGCTATATAACTTATTATGTTAACAAGAAAATATTGTAGGTACTTGTACTAGACAAGTACAACGAATGAGACAAGTTCCCAAATCATGTGAATCAAGACATTCACATGATTTGGGAACTGGTCTAATATTCATCATCATAATTATGTGTTCATTATCGTATCAAAAAACTACATTTTAATACGAATAATTATTAATAAGAGTAAGAATATAGTCCTTAAGTTCAACTATTACGAATTAATACAATTTACTTTCACAATCACTTCATTACGTAGCGTATGAAAACATTATTAAGTATTAACTTCGCGTGGGTAGAAACTAATTATTAAATCACTGAAACGAAGATTTTCCTAGAGATTTACTTTAGGGTGATAAAGTGTGAACCAAAAAGGCTCTAATAGTAGAAGCACTAAATAATCCACTCACCTCAATTGAACCCTTTAACTCATGTGAGGAACGGTAAGATGAATAGTCGACTGCCTTTAGAGATTTCCATTTAGAAAGTGGTCAATAAATTGTTGGAAATTATATTTTTCCTAGAAGTTTGGAAATATACTTACCTAGCACTAGCATTGCTTTTAGTCCACGACGAGGCTTTTAATCTAGGTACATAGTTTTCAAATATTTTCTCAACTAACGTCATTCCTAACGTCCAGTCTGTGTATACCACATCATTGTGATAATATTTCAGAATTCCAACTAACACTAACATTTTTGATTTTTTTTTTTAAATGTTAACACATTTTAAATAACGAAACGTTTCAACTTACTAAGTATACATTTTAAGATATATTTAATTTTGTTAAAGGGGAATTTAAGCGACACAAGAATTGGCATTACATCACAAGTTACTTTGTGACCACAGCCAGTGCCAGTGTAGTGTGTAACTTGGTCAAAATGTCGAAATATAAGGTAAAGCATCACGTGAAATCCCGTTTTATAAAACCAAAACAAAATACCATCATGCCAGCTATGCTTGGTCCCATGAAATAGACGCGAACCTATTGTTATCAGGCGAGATTATTTGTTTATCAATCTCCGGGAAAAGCTCAATACTGGAATTTCATCATGAAATTCTAGTATTGAAATTTTCCGGACAGAGAGGAGAAAGAAAAACCCAATTTTCACCCTAGCCGGGAATCGAACCCAGGGCTTCTTGCACAGCAGTGGTATACACTTCTCGTTGCGCCACCGAGGCAAAAAAACATTAAAATTACACTAATGAATACCACATGTAGATTATTTTTCATCGGGCATTTGTCTTCTCAAATTACCAATAAGTATATTGAAAGTTAAATTAGTAGTTCCCTTAGAAAATAAGTACCTAGTTTATCACTAGCCGTCACTCATCGACGGAGGGGGGTAATTCGAAAACTTCAAGTTTGACATGACACGACACCCGTCGAACACAACGGATCATTTATCATACAGCCACTCGCTGTCCATTCATTTTATCGTAAATGACGTTTATGTTGTACAGAAAAATAATTGCCTTTTGAATCTGTTGTTGGGCATTTTGATTGGGGAATAAAAATGTAAAGTGGTTAGTCATTTTGGTACAGTTTTCGAGTACCAGCGATTTACGTTTTGTTTACTGTCAGAACGTTATAAAAAAATAGTAAAATCTGTTTTAGTACGGAGTTAAATAGATCTTCAAGAAGTCATAGTTTTTCAGAAATTGTGACGAATAGAGTTTTAGTATTATAATTATGTTTATGAATATCTAATATATTTGCATTAACTAATCATAAAGCTACGAAAAAAACTAACATTGTAAGGATAGCTAATGTTGTGTTTCAGTTAGTGACTCGGTAGTGAATGTTTAAAGTGAAAAAATTTCTTGCAATATCCCACTTAAAGGCAGGCAAATACGTGAGAATAAATAATTTTCAATAATATTATATCATGTAGGATTAACCCTTCAGCAGCCTTATACTCACTTTGACAGCCTTAACAATCAACTCCGGCTGTTAACAAGTTAGTTCAAAGTTTTAGTATCTCAAAACTTCTCACTTCAATCTTTCCTACATGATCCTTAATATCAACATCATGTAATAGATTGGGAACCCTTTATATGACACTAATTATATCCCGAACAAGTTAATCCATTGATATATAATAACGGGGTTGTCTTAGTCGCGAGCCCTTACATTTCACGCTCCACTGGTTTGGGGATTGTTATAGGCGACCCTTTAAGTTCCTAATTGGGTTCATTGCCTCCAGAAACGTAGCAACTTTTTACAGCAACCTTGAGAATATTTTAAGTGACGTATTTATGTTTGTACCACCTGACGTTTGTCTTCAATTTAATTTAATATTTTTTTGCTTCTAGCGTATTTTTGAGTTTCGTGTTTAAAGAAAGGTACAATAAGGTTGACGAAATAAGACGTAACAATTTTTTAACTACATATATTTATACAGCAGCGAAGTTAATTCGTGGCAGGCCATACGGGGGTGTGGCTATTCTATGGCGAAAAAACAAGTTCAATAATGTGTCAGTTATACAGTGTCACAATTCGCGAGTGTGTGCCGTAAAAATTGCGCTTATGGACAAATGTATACTGGTGATGAGCGTGTATATGCCGACTGATGAAGTGGTAAATTTGGTGGAATTCTCGGATTGTCTTGGCTCGGTGAGTGCAATTATTGACAGTTGTGATTTGGAATGTTGCTATATATTAGGGGACTTTAATTCTCACCCAAATGAATGTTTTTATTCCGAACTTTCAATGTTCTGTGCGGAACAACAATGGACATGTATCGACACTCATTTGTTAGGTGTTTGTTCAGATACATACACTTTTATTAGCGATGCTCATGGATCTAGGAGGTGGCTGGATCATTGTTTAGTAACTAAGGCAGCCATGCCTTCAGTGGTTCACGCCCATGTAAAATATGATGTAATGTGGTCTGACCATTTCCCTTTAGTCATTAAGTGTAATTTTAGTGTTACCCATACTCAGGAAATAAGTTATAATGTACAAAGAAATAGAGTTATCTGGGGACAAAGGAGTCTACAACAAATACAGGCTTACAGTAACTTATGTCATGCAAAACTGCGACTTATTGACTTCCCTGATGACTTTAGAGAGTGTTGTGAGCGTACTTGTAATGACTCAATACACATACGTATCATCGATAAGATGTATAATGAGATTGTGAATGCTTTGTGTGTATCGGCTTCTGAAACGATGTGTAAGGGTACTCATGGAAAAAGTAAGGCTGTCGTGGGCTGGAATAGGCACGTGAGCAGTGTACATAGGGAGGCTCGACTAAAATTTCTTTGCTGGATTGATCATGGTAAACCTACCTCAGGCCAGATATACGAGGAAATGCATGAAGCTAGAAAAATTTTCAAATCTCGCTTAAAGTGGTGTCAAGATAATGAGACACAAATTAAAATGAATAATCTGGCTTCAGAGCATTCTAAACACGATTTTAGATCCTTTTGGAAGTATACAAATAAGTTACAAGGTAAACCTCGCCTTCCAGTATGTGTTGATGGCGAGAACGATGCGAGACGCATAGCCAACACTTTTGTTGACCACTTTAGTGTCCAGTCACCTTTAGGCCATTGAAGAGAGGTGCTCGATATTGAGACAAAAAAGGTACTGGAAACTAGAGTTACAGCCAGCATGATAGCAAAAATATTAAAAGCTACAGTTCGAGGAAAGTCTCCAGGACATGATGGTCTCAGTATCGAGCATCTTCAATTTGCTGGTTCACATTTACCGAGAGTGTTGGCTATGTTTTTCTCATTTTGTTTGAGCCATTCTTACCTGCCGGGTGACATGATTAAGACGGTGGTGGTGCCTGTAGTCAAAAATAAAACAGGTGATCTCGGGGATAAAAACAACTACAGACCAATATCGCTTTCCACTGTTATATCTAAGGTGTTTGATAGTGTGCTTAACACTGAACTTAACAAATACATACGCGTACACGATAATCAATTTGGTTTTCGAGCGGGATTATCTACAGAGAGCGCTATATTGAGTGTTAAGCACACTGTGAAATACTACACGGATCGCCAAACTCCAGTCTACGCCTGCTTTCTGGACCTAAGCAGGGCTTTTGACTTGGTCTCCTACGAAGTCTTATGGAAAAAGCTGGATGAAGTTAAAATGCCTTCAGAGATAGTTAGTACACTAAAATACTGGTATCGAAATCAGGTCAATAGCGTCAAGTGGGCAGGTATGTTGTCGAATTCGTATAGGATGGAGTGCGGGGTTAGACAGGGGGGGTTATGCTCACCTACGCTCTTCAATCTATACATAAATGACCTTATTGAGTCACTCAGCAGCATGCGTGTCGGATGTCATATTGATGGCGTATGCGTAAACAACATCAGTTACGCTGATGACATGGTGCTGCTGAGTGCATCAATTTGTGGGCTTCGGAAACTGATAGCTACATGCGAGGAATATGTCAGGTCACATGGCCTGATATATAATGTCAAAAAGAGTGTGATCATGGTATTTGGGGCCAGTGGAAAATACCCAGACTCAGTACCACCGGTTAGACTGGGTGGTGTTCCTCTTACAAGAGTAGACCGGTTTATTTACTTGGGACATGTATTGACTGCTGACCTCAGAGACGATGAAGATATTGACAGGGAACGAAGGGCGCTTTGTGTGAGAGCTAACATGATTGCCCACAGATTCAGGCGTGCATCGGATGAGGTGAAATACACTCTTTTTAGGGCTTATTGCACTTCTTTTTACACCTGTAGTCTGTGGGCACATTTCACTCTAAAATCATATAGCGCCCTTCGAGTTCAATATAATAACGCGTTTAGGATGTTGTTGGGGCTGCCCCGTTACTGCAGTGCTTCAGGGATGTTCGCGGAGGCCAACGTAAACTGTTTTTATACTGTAATGCGGAAGCGAAGCGCGTCCCTGGTCCGCCGGGTGCGGGGCAGTGCCAACAGCATCTTAGATATGATAGCAAGCAGGCTCGATTGCGTGTTTGTTAATCGCTGCTGCAGGGTATCAGCTGGGCCTGTTATCGTGCAGCAGTGAAAACAACGACTGCTCTGTACATTCGCCCTATTTAAATTATATAGATATAGCTACTAACATAGTTTATAAGTTATTTGTAACTAACACTATGAGTCTGTATTACTCGAAATAAATGATATAAATAAAATAAAAAATATTTATTTTTGTTATAATTTTAAAATAAAATTTTTGTTTCGGGGAATTTTACAAATACATAATTCTTATAAGTTGGCAGTCCCGACTTCCTTACGGGAGTGACCTTTATCATTCTATATAATATATAATTCTTGGACTCAATTTATTAATATATAACGTGATAATGTGGCCAGTCTTTTGAGTTCCATCCTTCAGGAATTAGACATTCTATTCGAATAGAATTTTTGTTGTTTATATTATTTGAAATTATATTTCTCTACCCCTTAAGTATAGATTATTTTGAAGTCATGGAGGAGAGGCCTTTGCATAACATGAGGATGAGATAGTGTAATCATAATTATTGTAATATATAAATATAAAAAAATTCAGTATGATTAAAATTAGCTGTAATCTAATTCACCATGCCTTCGCATTTTGTAACTGTGGAATTTGTTCAACAATTCGTTTGGTAAGTCTCACAAGTGCTTATGAAAAGAAACTACACCTGTATTCTCACAAAAGTACTCGAACATTCTCATTTTAATTTTACTTTGAAACATCACAAAGACTGTTGAAGTTTTACTAAGTATACCCAGCGAATAACAATACTCTTTGAACTAAATGACTAAACGTTTCGAGTTGTACTAAGTTTACGCACAATAGCACACTGTGTTTCTAGTGACTTTTTCCATTTTGTCAAGCTTTACAACAAAAATATTATTAAACTTATAATAATGTGTAACAAACAAAAGCTATTTCGAAATTTTGGCACTAAACAAGATTCTACTCAGATATTAAGAAATTATTACTTTATTTTGACCAACAACTATCTATGAAGCTATCTCGAAATAAGTTTGATATCACTCACACACACAAGTAGTTGTCTTTTGTTTCTAACAAAATTTTCGTTCTACTTAGTTTTATTCCCTGTTGATTCTGTTAAAAACAAAGTACCTAATTAAAAAAAGTTCGGCCCCATTAACTAACTCTTCACATTTTGAAATTGTTACAAGCGGTTTTTTTCAACGGTTTTCGCCATCCCTTGGGAAATCGGCGTATTCAATTGCCACAGTAATTCGTAACTGGAAAACGTAATTAGCTTTAACGAGTTCACAAGAATTGTAACTGCAATCAGCTATAAAATAAAGGAAGGTATAATTAAAATTATTGTTGAAATGTGTCTAGCGCTTTCGGATTTTCTTAGATTGGTTTGTACAAAGTTGTTTATTTTGTACTGGATGATTAATTTCACTCTCTTTAGTATAAATCTAATAGATTGTTATAATTAAGTGTAACCTTAACGATAGTTTTAACGTTTTTCGATTGTCAGTAGTTTGTTTTCAACAGGCAACTATTGATTTGATATTTTCCAGTTTGTGGAAACACGATACCCGTAGTTTGTGCTTTATTTACTCCTAAACCATTGTATTTTATTGCATCAGAGAATATAGGGTATATCTATCAAGTGGATTACAAATAATCACTTAACCAAATATACCTACTACTAAACTAAATAGTGTCAGTATAATTTACACACATTACCATTGCCTCGCCCACACAGTACTTAAGAGGGGACGCGGTCTGCGAGAAATTTGAAAAGTAGGTATTTGAAGTAGGTATTGCTGTCGCGTTGAGCCTGAGATTTAAATGTGTGAGTGGATGGTCCACATGCGTACTAGCACCCCTCCCCCCTCCTCCCCACTAGCATCTTCCCCGCGCCCGTGTACCGGCGAGTCGGCGAAACTACATTTTGCATTTATTTGGTTTTTGAAATTTGGACCGATTTAAGCAAAAATGATCCAATCAACACAAACCTCATTTTGAGATATTTGACTTTAAAATTCATTACAGTATTTCTCTGGCTGTCAAAATGAGGTTTGTGTTGATTGGATCATTTTTGCTTAAATCGGTCCATTTGATGTCATCGTGTTACTTAGTTACCTACGTTGTTATTATTGTTTTTACGTGTATGTAAATAATGGAAAAAAATCGTAGTACTTACCTTACCTCTATTTAAGATTTATAAAATATTTTTTCGCTAACCTACATATGAATAAAATTTCCTGAGGGTTCTGTTCGAATTATAATATACTTTTAGTTTTTATTAATGTCATTGTAATGGTAATTAAGATCATTGTTGTACTCGTAAATCAAAGGCACTCCTAATACAGCAAGAGAATAATTATGGTAAAAAGAAAGAAGAGGTAGCATGAAAACAATTCAAAACTCAATAAATACATAAACAAAATATCGGTATAAAATTTCTGAAAAACTCCAGAACATGGAATAGAAACTAAAAAAATATGACTTATTTTGGCAAAATATCGAACCGAGCCCAGCAGTGGGACTTAATGGGTTGCTGATGATGATGATGATCGAACTTATCTAAACTAGATATTTCTTTTCACGAATGGCCTTTGCTTGAAATAATTGACGGGATCACACAATTTACCCGTAAGCGACAAGACGGAAATGACGATAGAATAAATGTCCTATTTATTGTTTTAAATTATTTTTAGGGTTCCATAATCCATACTTCAAAAGTAAAAAAAAGAAGAATTATAGGATCGCTCCGTTGTCGGTCTGTCTGTCAAGAATATTTTTCTCAAGAATGCGTAGGGGTCAATCAATTTTGGGACGAAACCCTAAAAATATTTGGGTCTGCAATCCCTTGGAATATAATAAAAGATCAGAGTTCTAAGTAAATGCAAGATATGAAAAGATACAGCCGTTTATGCTCCATTTTGCTGCAAATCTTGACGATCAAAAAAGTCAAAACCTATAGGGTACTTCCCCTTGACCTAGAATCACGAAATTTGGCAAAAAGCAATATTAAGTTGCACAAGTAAAGCAAAAAGTCCGAAAACCGTAATCGTGTAGTTATATTATTATCACTGAATATATTAAAACTTTATTGAAACACGTATAAGATGATAGTCGTAAAAAAATTGAATAAGAAAGAGAGTTTATTCCGGACTGATGTGAACTTTACGTAAATGTTTATTTTAACTTATAGCTGTCCCGTTACCACTCAATATCTTACATTTTAATCACAAATAATAAAAAAAATGTATAATCGTACGGAACCCTCGGTGCGCGAATCCAACTCGCATTTTGCCAGCTATTTTAAATAAAATACCCACAACCTACACCACTCTTGCATCCATTATAATACGTGTATATGAATATACTTGATAAGACTAGTCTTACTTTTAGAGCAGCCTAATCAAATCGTTGCTACCTGATCTGATAATCTTATTAACTTAATAAAAAAGTCGGAAATTAACCTTACAGTTTCACAATTCAATAAATAAAAACAGTAAATCATCAACATCGACATTGATGGACATCACTACAGTATCGATAAAAAAAATATCGACAGATACCACTTCCCTAGTCATATACATGTAAGTGACCCCCCTTACCTCAAGTCACCCCCGAAGAGTGCGATAAAGACAGCTACAGCTTAGACAGATTTTAAGACAAAAATTTTGACGAAATGGATGTTTCGTATTCCCCTGTTTTCTCCTCGAAAACTGAGCCGATTCAATTCTTTTTTACATGAAAAATTCCAGAAAGAGTATGACTAGGTTCCTATCATTTTTTTTTATGCAAATAACTAATAGAATTCCTCTGGTAGTCCTCTAATTATGACAGTAAAAATACGGCAAATTTAGCAATATTTGGAGGCTCATATTTTCTTTATTAATAAGTTTTTGAAAAAAAGAAAATGATAGGGACATGCCTACAGCTGAACTTGAATTTTTGAGCTAAAAAAAATTGCCTTTTAGACATTATTCGGGGAGAAAACAGGGGAATACGTTTGTATGAAGAATCGTGTGCCGCGTTCCCTCTTAATAGGATTTCTAAATAACGGGAAAAAGATTGAAATAAAGAAAACAGTTTTACACCGTTTGTGATTTATTTTCAACTGAAATACACATCAAAACAAACTACTTTCGATTGATCTATAATTCATCAATCTTTTCACGGTAGCAATGGATATATTTTTAGTCGGTTCGATTCCTGAATTGACCCAGTTCTAACTAAACCAACGACAAAATACAAAGCATCTTCTATTTTGGATGCAAATACAAATTCGGACTAAGACAAAACGTAACAATCTCGCAATAGTTACAGAACTACTCAGCTCGCCTTGAAATTCGTAATCCAATTAACTGCTCAATCCAGAGATTGAGGAAATCGTACCAGTTAACGTAGTTCTGTTGCACAAATATTTTGATCACGTTTTTGGCAAACTGTGCGTAACGCGGCTTCGATGAACAAAGTTTGGAGCTTCGCTGATCTGTGAACGATTTATTTTTGGCATAAGGTTACTTGAATATAAAAGTATGCTTATTTCTGTACTCTTGGCGATAAAAAGTTTTTCTTACTGAATCAGGAGTTTATGAATTCCAAAGTGAGTTGCTGTATGTACCTAAATATAATTAAACTGTTGATGACCCTTCGGGCACTTTTGAAACTAGAGTTTCGAATAAAGAATAATAATTTCTTCTACCGAAACAGCAGTACCATTATTAATGTGCCTGGTTGTGTACTTATTAACTATATTCTTTAAACAGACATCTTCAAATTTGCTGTATATTTATTTGATACTTATTAAGACCAAGTTAATTGCGAGCAAAGCGTGAGCTTTAATCTTGAAAAAGTCTAGTAAAAGTACCCGTCTGCCATCCGGTGAACTGCATTTGCTTGCTTGCTGAATTTAATAATTAAAAAAAAATGTGGACTGGGTCCCCCTTGCATAAGTTTTATGATCCTATCATAAAACATAATCCATGGTTCTCATGAAATAATTATGTTTTAGCCAATGTAACAGTGTTTAATTATTTTTATAAAATGTTATTATTATAATGCACCAGCACTATTTAGACTTAAAAATGCTACATCTTAAACTACCTATGTGTGTTGATGTAGCATTTCAAAAAGTCACAAAAATTTTAATGGTCTATACTTCTATGAAATTAAAATTACCTACAAATCTTAACTAAGATTATGTTGATATTTTTCAGCACCAGTGAAAGTAATTAACTAGACCAAGGTTTTAATTTCATTAAGGGCAAAGAAAAATAGCAGCCACTTAAAATATATATTTTTAAGTAAACGTAATTTACGATATAATGACGTAATAAAGATTACTTTAGTCTAAATTGAAGACACATTAGTAGAAGTACCACAGGCTTTTAGTTTAATGGTTATCACGCGACGCCCCGCGCCTTACCGTTAGCGAGTTATTAGTACTGGCGAAATATTCTCCAGATTTCTTACCTATTTTAACGAAGATTTTATTTTAAGACTTGTTTTGATCAGTGATTCTGTCTACATAACTAACGACAACACAATATTAGGATTAATGTAAACATATGACACGTCATCCAACGATTCCTATGAAAATTATGTTACCACGTGAAAGACAAGAAAACAAACAAATACCTTTTTGGATCGGCTCACGATGAAAATAGGCACACCCGAGCCACTACCTGTTTTGAATAAGTTTTCTTTAATCTTAATTTCAGACAGAAATTAATTTATTCAAATTGTTTAAAAAGGAAATTGATATTCCTTTAATAAAATTAGGCAATATTGATCGCATTACTATGTTAATCAAATCTTTTCGTAGCCTTAATTTGGGACAATTAAAGCGAAAATCCTGTAGGAAATTGGCGACAGGACTTTTTTTTCTAACCATCCTTAATTATTTAAAAAACCGGCTTATCTGCATCAAGATGGTAAAGGTTCTAATTACTTGGTCCCTTAAGCTTGCAAGATGTCTTAAACGGCGGTTTTTGAGCCCAACAATTAATCAGCCCACAAAATAATGGTATTGTTATGCGCTCAATTTATTATCGCTTTAAAGTATCTCCCAAGCAATTCCCTTTTCCTTTGTTGTAGAATATTTCAAAAGGGTTAAGATTTTTCCTCTTAGAGACGCTTTTTTTTTCTTATAAGCTTAGCGCAAATTTTGTTTTCTTTCAACATAGATGTATTTGTCGCAAATATTGATGATACATTTTGCTACATTAATCCTTATATATTTAACCCTTAGCTACCTACCTCTTATTTTAGTCACATAATTACCTACCTGGAGTATCTCAGACTCTTCTTTTCTTAGCTCTTGATATTAAGAAATATGGTTTAACAAGGTAAATGAAAATAAAATATGTTGTTTATATAGTTTTTTATAATTAAAAATGACAATAGAAGAATAAAAAATCAACGACAATTATGACATAAACTTAAATTTGTGTTATAACATAAAAAAACTTAAAAATTAACGACTTACGTTAATGAGATCGGTAATAAAAAAAATAACAATATTAGGATCTTTTTTTCTTAAGTTTTTAAGAGTATAATAATCAAATAATTCTCTCTTACATAAATATTAATCAAAATGGAACAATAAAAGTAAAATTGCAAGCCTCAAACTTTACAAATTTTCACGGCATATTCCACACATCGTTTGTGAACACCCTAGGCAAATTGGCTTTTTACATTTGAAACACAAGTACTGGGTCTTACGTTTCTTTTTTGGATCGCATAGAGAGCAGTACTTACGGACTGTTAGCCTTTCTGGTGGTTCTGCACTACTTCCTTCAGCCCCCAGAGGGGTCTCTGTGTCAAGTTGGAGTACTCGACGCAGGGAAAGTTTTATATCTCGCGGTATTGTCGGGATTCTTTCTCTACGTTCCATGTGTGGTCTTGTAAGCTGTCCTGCCAATTGCTTTATGAATTTAAATCTGCTGACGGGTTTTTCAAGTTGAGTGGACAAATAAATGATGTAGGAGTTTGATACTGATATATCCAATAACCTATAGAAAATGGCCAGCGGCCATCTTCGTGTTCGACGTCCTGTCGAATAATTCGAGCACCTTTGATCTAATAAATCAACTCCTATTTTGGTATGATTATAGAATGCAATTATTTCTGGTTTCTTGGAGGCTGGGTCGACATCAGGTGTATGATGCATGCTTGAAATCAAAACGACGGCTTTGTTCTGCTTCGGCACAAAAGATGTTATAGTTAGGTCTTTAGTAAAACCAAAAATGGATGATTCAACTGGTCGTTGACGCGAAGGCAAGAATTGAGGTGGTATTTCTCGCTGATTTTTCCTCATGGTACCAACCAATGTGAGCTGTTTTTCTTTCAGCAAATTTACTAGCTCAATAGATGTAAACCAGTTGTCTGCGGTTATATTCCTATTAGTTCCTTCAATACAAGAAATAAGACGCATTACTGCTTGTGTAGGTTTTTTTAGCCTACTGTATTCGGCAGGTAGGTTCATCCCATCGGAGTCTTTTCCTGTATAGATATATGCGTTGAGGAGGTAGCCTGTCCTTGCATCAGTTAAACACATTATTTTTATGCCATATTTACATGGCTTCTTCGGCATGTACATTTTAAATCGGCACCTGCCCCGAAATGACACTAGCATCTCATCGATTCAAGCGTAGCTTCCAATGGTATAGACATTTTGACATTGCCTGATGAATAAGTCAAACAGCTGAGATATTGGCGCAGACGCATCAGTTTCTCGTCGAGATTCTCTGGTCGATGAATCGTCAAATCGAATAGCATTCAGTAAAACTTCGAATCTATTCTTGCTCATTATACATCTATATATTTCTCTGCCAGTCCCGTCAGTACTATACCATGACTGATAACACTCGTGATTTTCTTTGAAGACTGCTGTATATAATAACATACCTATAAATGCTTTTAATTCTACGAGATCTATATCTTGGACACATGTTTGTTTTTTATATTTTGGTCTCATAGCTTGTATTTTTACATTGGTATGCACCACAACAACTTCAAGCATTTCATCTGTAAAATAATGGCTCCAGATGTCTAGTGGAGAAGATAAAGAAGTGAGTAGTTCTTTATACGCTGGCCTTATGCCCTTTCTTCCTTGGACAATATTATGTTGCAATGTTCTTGTGCGAGAAGTAGCTGGTACTGATGACCAACGGAAACGGTTTTTACCGAAATAATTTATTTTTCTAGGCCTAGATCGTAATTGTTCCAAAGGAATTTCATCTTCTTCTGAAGAAGAATTAGAAGGTAAAGGTGTACCTTGATGTTGAAACTCGACATTATCTTCCACCGGACCCATCCCATCTTCACCGTCGATCTCTGAATCTGATCGTAATTCTTCATCCAACACAAAATCTTCGCCAACATCCAGATCCACGTCACTGCATGCCGCATTTGAAATTTCCTCTTCACTACTGAGCTCGTCCTCTAACCAGTTCCCAATAATTTCATCATTAGATGTCATTTTTTACTAAAACAAAAAACATCATTACTTCAAAAAATAGTCACTTAAGTACCTACCTGGAGTCTCTCGGACTCCGAAAAATATTTAATACTCACCAAAAAGAGCGCGCGCGCACGTGTAACCTCAGCGAGCAGCGACGCGGTACTGCGGGAAGCGGGAGGAAGGTACACGGACGCCCGAACACTAAAGCCGCACTTGTATCGTGTTATAACTAAAAACAATATCACCAGAGTCTGAGAGACTCCAGGTAGGTAGTTAAGGGTTAATATAAATAATGGTAAATAGTGGCGCAGAATCTGGTTCGCAGTGGCGTAAATTAGGTGAGGCCTATGTTCAGCAGTGGACGTCGTTGGGCTGATATGATGATGATGAATGGTAAATATTTACTAATGCTTTACATGAAAAAGTCTGTTTACTTGTTTTTATCTATAAGTTGGACTATGATGCTGAAAATTCGATTGCAATATTAAGTAAATCTCTTGATATCTAGTAGTCTTCAGAGCTACTAGAGAAAATGCTTTCCAGGTAGGTTGATCGGTTTTTTTCCTAATACTTTCTTATTTTCTAAATCTAAATCCAAAAAGGTATTTGTTTGTTTTCTTGTCTTTCACGTGGTAATATCATTTTGCATAGGAATCGTTGGATGACGTGTCATATGTTTAAATTAATCCTATTTTTACATACCGGCGAATGGGTCTTTAGTTTACCAACCACTACAAACAAAAAAAAATAATGGAGCAATATTTCTCTTTTATAAACCAACCATAATTTGATTCACTACCACTTACAAGGATCTCGTTCCTTTGATAAACCTAATACGATGAAAGGAGTATTAAACAAAGAGAATACATTTCGGGTATCACGTATTCCAAATAACGTTAAGAACAGGCTAGACACAACATAGCTAAGTAAGCTAAACGTATCCGCGGTAGCGCTTGATTGAATGCCTCTGGTTATCCTTAAGAGGAACAAGGTCGATAATTTATATGCTAAGTAAACGCCATCCTCGTAAATCCTTAAATATAAGCTTGGATATACAAGATTCAAGGGAACGGCTCTTTGAACTTTCTATTTAAGAGGTCATAAAGCCGTTGTACTATATTGATGAGTTTTATTTACTTAAAACAAATTATTGCACAAAGTATGTGTACAAAAGGCGGACTTAATGCGTTTTAAATTGAAACGATTTACATTGTTCTGATTGTCAATGGTTTTCTTTTGGTTGGTTCTAGTGTGACCATACTGCGCAGGCGTTTGTGATTACCGGCCTGACCACAGCCGTATACAAGCAATGGGCCATTTTTGATTTGAGACCCCTGTTTGCCCTTGCCATACGACAGCATATATGTATATTTTGATTTTTCAAATTATGCTGTTGAGGTGAGTGCTTCAAGTCAACTTTTGATCTATAGTGACCCCTAAGTACTTTACTTAATGAAGTAAAGTACTTAGGGGTCACTATAGATCAAAATTTGTTCTTATTAATTATTTATCTTAATTATCTAATGAGATAGGCTGACGATTTTGCCATTTAGACTCGGTATGATAAAATCATTCTGGCTTCCTTTTACTGGCAAAGGGTTCGTTTGTATAGTATGTATTTAGATTAAACTTAAGTAATTTTTACAACGACGACTAGAGTAATTACGCGTGTACTAATTTATTATATCGCAATAAAATTAATCAAAGTTTTTTGTCTCTATCCAACAATTTATCAACTAGTTACAACTTTTTTATTGCCTGCTATAGTTATGATAAACAAGTACCCATTATTCTTTGCTAACTTTCGTTAGTTCTTTGTTATTGGCCACAAGGTTATCTCGCGGTCGGTATGCCCAGGGCTTCATACATAATTCAGTGAGGGCCGCTCATCATACGCCCATATCGGTCGAGTATACCATACACCTTATATTGCTTTATTTTTCTCCTCTAAATATTCTATAATGATACACTTTCTTATTGTACAACTTTTTGTCTCATGTTTTCTGTTTCGGAAGTTGTAGTTTTGCCGAGATAAAGTATTTTTTGTTATTGTTCTGTTACGGCAGCTGGGTTCAGTGACATCGTAAAATAGATAGCTACTAAGCGTATAATATCGTGGATAATCTTAGTACGTTTATATTACATTCGGAACGTTTACGGAGGCAAGTATGTATAATTGTATTGTTATGCTTAAGAATTCTATAACGCCATGCATGTAACATTTCTTTATTCCTATGTCATATTTTTTCTTGTATTTCGATACTGGTGACTCCTTAGTAGACTAAATTATCAAAAAATATCTCGGCATACATTCACCAAATCAGAACAATGTAAAAGATTTCAATATATTTGATTTAAAACTTAAAACAAGGCAATATACCCGCCAGCCTATTCCAATTTCGCGGAAACAAAACGATTAAAAAAACGCACTAAACCGGCAGTTGTACCAAAATAACTGATGCATTTACAAAACGTACTCTGTATTTTTACCCGCACTCCTTGTTTCCTGTGATGAACATTAACCTGTTCAAAAGCTGAAACGGCTCTGCTACGTTCAACGCCCCACTCAAATAAAACTTTTGTTTTTCTCCCACTAAAAATGCACACGAGTACACGACCCATTTCGACACACCGAGTGCAATTATGTTGCGGCCTATTTAATTTTTTTTAATATGATTGGTGTATGTATTCATTATTTTTAATGGCGCTTTTTATTGTTGGAAAATATTATACATTCGTTGCTATAAAAAATGCTATAAGCGATTCGCAGATTTTTTTTTTGAGTCTAGAGTTGTAAACATTTTATTAAGTCCGAATATCAATATTTTTTTAGGGTTCCATATTTTAAATTAGTATCGTTAGCGTAAGCGCAAGCGCGGGGGCAATTTTCTCGAGAACAATCAACAGACAGAAAGGTTTTACTCGTATTTGACTAACTTTTTATTTATCTTGCAATGTTTGTATGTTTGGGTCGAATCTTGCAACTGAATTTTAAACTGAATTTTTTTTTATAAATTGGTAAAATTTAATAGATAGATATATATAAATTGGATGACAATGACTGACATGCAATATTTGCATGAAATGGAGCTGATCTGATGATAGAATTGAAAGGGAACTCTGTTATAAAAAAAGACGGTATACCATTTAGTTTGGGTTCAATTAATTTTTCTTGAAGAGGAGTCCAATCTATATAATAGCCGAATAAAAATCTTGTTGTTATCCAAAATCTTGTTTAGAAATTAAATATTTTCTTAACTTATTTCACTTGAGAAATAGATTAAATATCAAGATCTTTGAAATATTATAGATTACTTTAGTATAAACAAAAATATTCTATAAAACACCAAAAATAGTCACTCTTATCGAATTAAATAGGATACGCTAATTTGTCATGGGTGTCCATGGTCACATGGTTCAGTGTACCACAAACGTGCTAAATCACAGGATTTAATTCAGTTATCCCTTGTTCAAACCACACCATGTATCAAACATCGACTCCATACAAACCCGCCTACTAATACAGCATTTAATTTCCCTGGTCATAATTCACACGAGGTCATGCCGACACGACAATTCGCAAAGCGTGGTCCTCGAATGAACCGCAGAGCAAATGCGACGTTGCAAAGGGTTTCTTTACTCTATACGTGGCATCGTAATAACCAATGGTAGTCGAATTATGACTTCACATTACACGATAATGTACTTTATGACCATGGTTTAAGAGTGAATGTTGCTTGAATTCAGTTGTGAATGTGAGTATAGGGTCGCGCCACATTGTGTTTACGGGCTCAACACTGCCATCGAGAAAGCAAACATAGAGTAGTGGCAGTGCGTATCGATAAAGGTTTATCGAATTTATCCATTAACTTGTGTGTTTTGGAGCTGAAATCGTTCAAGTGTTGTTTTCAAACGATAGAAGCTTAAGATTAATTTGTGTGAAAATAGTGGATTACAGCGCCTATGTCTATTGATGCATATTAAGTATTGATTGTGTCAACATTTGAGGATTGGTTGTCTCACAATAATTGTTGATTCGATACTGTTATAGCGTTAAACGTTGTTTAACGAACTGTTATCATATAATAGAACATTGGTTTTGGGTAGGTAATTGTTTCTATTTGTGTGTATTATTGTCTAAATAACAACACCAGACATATTGTCACTTTGCCATCTTCTTTGGAGTGTGTTTACAGATTGCTAACTTCTACTCATCAAGCCTAAGTTCTGCTTACTCACGACTTCACTGTGCATTTTTCAACACACACATTCAAATATCATTGCCAGAGAGGACAAACATATGTTTAGTAAATTATAAGTCGGTAGGTAGGTATGTATGTTTAATATGACATGTATAGGTACCTACCTATACATGTCATATTACGCACGCTTATTTTGTTTATTAAATACCACTAGGGATCAATGACCCCTTGTCTGACTCCAAGTTTTTAACTCTATTCTACACCCGTAGAATATAGTTAAAAACTACATAATTGAATTTCTTGTCTTGACTTTTCTGAATATAGCAGAGTAATGTAAAAGTACTCTAGCTTCCACCCATGGCTTCACCCGCGTGGTATTTACTTAATAAAATTACACATATCTTGAATCCTATCTTTTGGTAAAAACCGCATGAAAATTCGTTCGGTAATTGTTAAGTTTTTCGCGGACATCTATGTAATGATAATATAGACAATGTGCAACTACTATACACGCGTAAAAGAAACTAAAATCATTGTTTAAAGTAGTATTAATATACTCCCCACAGACATCACAAAAGCCCGCAGTTCATCAAACACGGTATCCTCTAAAACTACAAACCATTTTCCCCAGCTGACTTTTCATAGAAGTAAGCCGTTTATTTTACCACAGAACCTCGTAAAATAAAAATAGACTGACCGGATGGCAGTAAATATTTTTAAACGAAAAAGAGGAGATCTAGTGCTTACCGTTAAATAAATAATGCATAAAGGTAATAATAGTTCTTTGTGTGGGTTGTTTGGTTAATAGAATATTATATAAATAAGTATTATAAATTAATAATAGTAGACAGAAGTGGTAGAGCACGAAAATTAATAACTATTGTATAGCCTGATCTCTGTAATCAATCTGATCAGAAGCATAATCAAAATTTAATTGGACACTCAATTATTCTTACGACTCACAGATTTGAAGGGATTGTTTCCTATAGCAGTAATTGTCTTTAAAAATTCTTTGTAAGTAACTGAGCTTCGATCGGTATATTGTGACTAATGTAGTATAGCTATTACGGACGCTTACAGAATTATATATTTGGAAAAGTTTACAGTTTTTATAGAAAAACAGTTGTACTTATATGTAGATAAACTAGAAAAGAAACTTTTTATAAAAATACCTACAGATATTTATTCAAATCGTTAGTCACTTACGAGATACGAGTGTATTAGATAAGCGGTATCGTTTGCGCATTCCTTATGTAAACATCTATTTTACTACACAATAGTGCTGATCATATTTTGCTGTTCCCGGGAACAATTTCAATATTGTAAGTTTGTACAAATCATATAAAGCACACAAAACCGGATCGGGGCTGGCTTGTTTGTGTATCACTCCATGCGATATCGACGAGAGAAACGTTTGCACGTGGAACTTTGATCCTTACTAATTAACGACATGAATGAAGTACAGTACAGTTCTCCACAAAAACATTTATGCAGTGAAATAGATCCTGATAAAATGCTGCTTAAAACATCACATAATTTTTTTTTTCATAATCTTGTTTTCTTTTGGGAAAAATAAACTGTTAGGCATCGCTACATTTTCGTTAGGTATCGCTTAAAAACGCTTATTAAATACTACTAGGATCCATGACCCTTTTTCAAACTCCAAGTTTTCTTTCCAAAATCGTTCATTTTCCATCCATAAACTTTTTTATCTAAATTTGTGTTACAAAAATATTATAATATTAACCGAAAGTTGCAAATTTTACAATCAATGTAGGTAAGTAAAAGTTCTCATGTAAAGCCTAGAACTACAGCGTTAAAAATATGTTTAGAAATGACAAGTTGTAACTACAGTAGAGACAATATTAATCCCTTTAATTTTGACATAAGTCAGTAGTAGTAGTAAGTAAGTAAGCTTCTGCAGTGCATCAGGTATGTTCGCAGAAAGCCATACAAACGATTTCTTTGCGATATGGCGCAAAAAAACCGCCTCCTTGCTCTGCAGGGTTCGGACTAGCTCCAACAGCATTCTAAGAATGATTGCCGCGAGGTATGACTCGCCTATTTTGGGCCATTGTATACGCAGATGCATGTCTACCGTACAATTGGTCACAAAATAACTGTTGTGTTGTGTTTTTAAATTTAATTTATCTGTTTACTAACATAGTCCTAAGTATATTGTTACTAACATGATATGAATCCTGTGTTCGAAATAAAAATTATTATTATTATTATTATAAGTACATACTACTACATACTCACTCATATCATTTCAATACCACATCCTCGTACTTTTCTTATGAAGCCAACTGTGCAGTGTAGTAAACACTTGAAATAATTGCTATCATAACAGAGAAAATTAAATAGAACCACTTAGTAAAAGCATTCAAGCTCGTTAAATGCGAATTTTCCCGTTACGCTATGAGAAAGGAATATAATAATATTATTTATTTGCTTGACAGAAAGCTGACAGAGGGAAGCACTTATATAATATTATACCGGATTCGTTAGTGACGTAATCGCATACTAAATGTGTCTAATGTGAAAGAACAATAGCCTCGATGTATTGTTATAGTTAATTAGTTAGCAAACTAGTTTGTAAGCTGACCTGGATTAGCGAAAGTGATTATCGTATAAAGGGTATTATTAGCTACTGAAACTTCTCAAAAATAACAAACAAAATTAACTAGTAAATACGTACATAGACTGCTGTATTTCATTGAGCAAATAATACGTTAACGTACCGTTTTTAACGCGTGTATTTAAATTAAATTAGATTTGTCGCACGACCGAGTCCAAGCTAATATTTTAAGCTAGGGACCTGACCCAAATTCGCACAGGTACCATTTATTGAGCTTTCATAGGAAAATACCGTTCGAATTACCGACTTTCCATGGTTTTCCAATAACGTCTTGCCGCACAAACCCCTTCTTTTCTTATTAAACGTCCAAACACAATAGTAAAGAAATTAGCCAAATCGGTCCAGCCGTTCTCAAGTGATGCACAAATCAATTGCCAAATTTTATCAATATAATTATGTGTATTATAATATATTTGGCTATTGATTTGATGTATATAATGATACTGGTTGCGCACTTTGGAGTTAAGAACGGTTTATAAAAAAAAGCCTATGTGTATATAATCAGTGTAATCCAGGGTGTCGGCTACCTCCATACCTAATTGTCTCAAAATTGGTTCAGCATGAAGGAGTAACAAACATACACACTCACAAAAAGTAGCCTATGTGTTAATCCAGGGTGTTATCTACCTCTATATCAAATATAATCAAAATTGGTCAAGCCGTTCAGTGTGAGGCTGGATAACGGTGACGATGATAGACACGAAAATAAATCTGTTAGTAGATAGGTTTGTGTGTTACGTTTTTGTGGTTGTCCAACAAACAATACAATTTTCTGTCATGTCTACGGTCTGGCGTTCAATGTGGATCTCAATAAAATTTTACCTAGAGAAAGAATTTTATATTAACACTAGCGGACACGACAGACGTTGTCCTGCATGATATACTGATATACCAATTGATTGCATTTTTTTTTCAATCTCCATCCTCGAATCCACTTGAACACATACACAAAAATTCATTCAAATCGGTTCAGTCGTTTAGGAGGAGTTCACTGTCAACACATGTACAGAAGAATTATATATATAAAGATGAAACAGAAGTTATATTAGATATACATATTATACAGTCAAGTGACAAATACGAGAATCTTAAAACTCCAGCTGTTATACAAATGAAATATTTTTTCTAACATTAAGATCACAAAGGCAGGTCCTTAGAGAAAATCTTGAACTAGTACAATTCCGAGCTTATAGCAACAAACCTTGACTAAAGTTAGGCTATACAAAACCAACTAAGTTTGCTAACATACCAAATGCTTGGGAAACCAAATTCACACGGTTGTACATTTAGTGTATTTACTCTGTGAGACCTCTTGAGGGTGCTTGGTTTATGTACTAGTTGCTGTGGGTTAAGCGACGTCTCTAGACACTGTTTTATTTGAATCGTCCCACAATATAATTCATAGTTCTACAGACACTTCCTTCAATTCAATCGTAAAATATGTTTGAAGGTAAAATGTTTAGGGAATTATTATTTCCTATCGGTCGCATTTTAATCAAAAATTATCCATTTTGTATTTTAAATTTGTATGATTTAAACAGGCCTGTTTGGAACACCATGGCGGTACCTTTGCCCAGTAGTAAGACGATAATATAGGTTGGAGAAAAAAAAATCAATACTTCGACTTCTTAAATAATTAGGATAATAATTTATGCTAAATCTTTCTTCTGTTCACGCATTCACATAAATATTTACTACACTGTCTTTATGAATGCCTTAACCCAATACCTTATTCCAGCTGGAATTAAATTCCAAATTAAAATACGCAAATCATAAGGCTAATTAACCAAATTTAAAAGTGTGTGCTAGTCACACACTTTTAAATTTAATAAAAATAATAAATAATTTTAAATTCACATTATGATATTATTAGTTACTTTTCGCTGTCAACCAGTCTCTGAGAAAAAGTAACGAAAATTACGTCCTTAACAAAGGAAGCACCAACTACAAACACGTACGTTAAATAATTTGCTATAATCTGTTTCTGTTTATTATTCTTTGTATACCATTATTAAGTACTCGCAGGCGGCAAATTACTCGTGGAGAGTAGTTGAGTTAAGCTCGACTATTGCGTTTGCTCCCAGTCTGGGTTTCTGTGTCAAATGCACCACACAAGCTTTATACAGAGAACAACGAGTTACTCGTAGCAGTCTAGTCTACGGACGCTTCTAACACAGCAATGTGTAGATGGTAAGCTATATATTTTTGTGTGATACTCACAATTTTTTTGTAACGTTTTATTTTTGTAAACGTCATGGAGCTGGCGTTTACCAGTTCGAAAAAAACTGTATCATTATAAATTTCGTCTTTATGTTGTGGATACCGAATACATCATAATATTACGCATAAGTATATAGTAAACACATGTCATATTTCGGATATGTCCCTTTTTATTATTAATAATTATTTTTTTATTATTTAAGTTAAGAGAATGGCTCAGTTTTAGTGATGAAGTGCTTGGGGAAGTAGCTCCGTCTTACAGAAGGCTGTGGCTGGAGCTTATTTGCCATGTTTACCACCGACGTGGCATAAGAAATACATATAAAGTCTATTTCTAAGTATACTTTGATATTTCAATCCTAATATTTTTAACAAGCCACTAGCGCTAACAGTTTGTAGACACAAACCACAACGGATAAGCAATGAATGATGGTGTAACGAAAACTGGCATTTGCACAACAAAAAAAGTTTTTTTTTATTTCAGCGCTTATTGCAAATATTTTAAATTCCTTTTAATGTACACATAAATACAAAAAAGGTTGAAAAGTTTTATAAACTTTCTTAATATCCAATGATCGACTTCCGAAAGTTCTTGTTGTGGGCGTAAAAATCAATATCTGAGCCTATAAATGTTCCTACTAATCTGTTTCTCAATTTCTATTTTTAACTTTGTTTATTTAAACCACAAATTTGTCAGTAAACCAATAAATAATTTAAACAAAATCTTTACGTAGGTGTCAAGAAGAAGTTTATATTTTTTTAACCCTTTTTCTAAGGCCCACAAAAGAGGGTGGTTAATTTAAATAACACACAAAAAATAATATACATAAAGTCTGTAAGTAAAATATCACGTCTGTTGACCTTAAAATAAATAATTAATTAATATTTTCCCGATTCAAAACATCCTTATATCTAATAACTTCTCGCTATACTAATAAGTATAGCGAGAAGTTATTAGAGAAGAAGAAGCTATTGGATATAGCGGCCTTATTATGAATTTCGATTTTTGGATTTCGATTCATAAATAAACCTACCCTACTACTACGGAGGATGGTCACTTTCATTTTCTGCTTTTGACAGCCACAACGAAATCGATTAAGTCGAATGTTGAAATTCATAGTAGGGTCGAAGGCCGACAGTTACTGGCTGGTGATGATGAGTCCCTAAGGTTTTTTATTATATATATTTTTATTTTTAGTCTTAGGTACCTATATAATTTTAATTTTGTCATAATTATGTTGCAAACGTCAAGTACCTACACACTTGATAATAAAAACAATGATCAACAATGATCTCTTTATTGATAATTATTTGTAGTTTTTTTTTATACCACGACGGTGGCAAACAGACCTACGGTCCGCCTGATGTTAAGCGGTTGTGTATTTTTGCATACCCTAATATAATGCGGTAAAACATGATGTACTATTTACTACTATATAAGATCCTGTAATCATGTTTTTAGCAATAATATTATTTATTCTTTATCACGCTTTTTTCCCAAAATAAAAGATACAGGTGCACTAATATAAAATTCTACACCTATGTCCAAACATAGCTGGACCAATCCTATTGCTATTAATCGGTATCATTTCCAGCTTCAAGTCTGTTACCAAGAATCTGAAGACAGAAAAAGCCAATTCTGTTTTTCCGGACTCAGGGATATAACCCTGAGAATTTCAACATTTACTTAATTGTAGTCGATATCGCTGTCAAATGTTTGAAAATAACAGCAACCATAATTACATTTTCAAGCATCTGATCAACGATATTGGCTTCAACTAAGTTAATTTCAAAATTCGTAGTAGGGGGTCTCAGGAAATCAGGATTTTTTGGGCAGCAGTACTCAAGTTATATAGCAAGCTGCACCATGAGGCAGTATTTCGGCCTTTATTGTCTAAA
The DNA here is from genome assembly GCA_905147015.1 of Laspeyria flexula. NCBI lineage: Eukaryota > Metazoa > Arthropoda > Insecta > Lepidoptera > Erebidae > Laspeyria > Laspeyria flexula. The sequence continues at coordinate 11,069,253 of LR989960.1, read as the reverse complement.
TAATAATATATCATTTAAACAACAATAAATACTTACTAGGATTTACGGCATGCCCCTCGTCAACCACATGCATCGATAGGTGAAGGAGCACCAGCAACGTTGCTGACAACTGAAACAATACAAAAACACTGTTTTATTATTATGTTTCCAATTTAACTTAAATAAATAATAATATACTGTCGACAAGATAGTAATTGTCCTGCTTTGTCTTAGAGCGATTTTTGCGATTACAGCGGCATCTACCGGATCCAAATGACAACGCAAAAAAATATCTTCAAAACATTTTGAACGTTCAACAATCAAAAGCCATTCAGATAAAATAAAAGTTAATTACGTTGTGTAATACTATCAAATGAGACTTTTTTGTTATAATTTGACTATAAAAAATGTACTACACACGCAAAGCTAACCATAAATATTTAATATCACAGAAACATTCACCTAACAAATGAAGCCGTTCTTTAAACCATTTAAAAAACACAAGTTTTACTTATTTATATCACTAACACGGCTGAGTAATTATTTTAGGTCCATTCTCTCAATGACACCTTATGTAAGCCGTGTACGTTCTGCAAAAATGCCAGGAGCACCACGGTCACAATGAGACTACTAAATTGCATTAAAATTCCTCTTTGTTCAAGACCTCGGGGTAAAATGAAAAATTGTATTTAGAGTCGGTCTTGCTGAATCCACCTCTGGAATTTTTCATAAATAATGTTGCAAGTATTTTATGACCGACCAGCGCTGTACGGATAATATTTTACTTCAGAAATAAATGTACTTTTAATTTATGATTATGAATATTCATTTATTTCTTGTATGTGATTTACCGTTGTTCTTGTATTAAGGTCGTTGATCAGCTTGGTCACCATAGTCTGTCTTGTTTCAGAAGTGCTGGTAGAATTTTGCGGCATGCCAGTTTAAAATATGATATTAAATTAAAAAAAAAAAAAAAAAACTACTACTACTGGGCTCGGGTCTCCCCTCCTCTAACTAGAGAGCTGAGAGGGTTTAGGCTAATGTACCCTTCAATTTTTTACAAATTTCGTGGTTAGATCCGACAAAATTCTTATCGTGTACATGATGAAATTGGTTTGGGATTTTGAAACGATACAAATTCTTGCGTAGTCACGGATTCTGAGGCTTTCATTTAGTGGCATCCAGAGCTCAATAGAAGAAGACTGTTAGTAGAGCTTTCTTCTTATTTTTCCAGTACTGCAATTTTAATTTAATATAGCTAGTGACTTGGCTGCTATAATAGATCAACTCTGGTCGAGGTAGCAAGGAGGCCACTAGTGGCTTCCGGCCCAACTAACCATAATAATAATCATAATAGTGACTTGGCTGTGCCCCTGATGTAGTCATGCGCATCGGCAGCCGTTTGATTTATTTGTCATCTCCAGCAAGATGTCACATCTGCCTACTTTTTAAACGACTTCAAAAAAAGGAGGAGGTTATATGTTCGACTGTATGTATTTTTTTTTTTTATGTATGTTCAACGATTACTCGGAGATGCCTGGACCGATTTAAAAAAATCTTTTTTTGTTTGAAAGGGTATACTTCCGAATTAGTCCCATATTCATCACGTCAAGTTCTGATGATGGAATCTCAGGGAAATCGAAGGCAACCCTCAAATTTTATAGGCACACGTTACGTGTTTCATATATTTTTTAAAGTTATTCAAGTATTTACGTCTGATAGTCAACATCTCATGTTGATGAGCTGGTGATGGAAGGTATAACTCCTTAACTGTTAGGAGTTGGAGGATTATTCTTTCGACATTATAGGTTCTTATAAACCAATAGTTGTATTCTTGTAGGTTATTTAGGTGAGCTGATACTGTAAGGTATAACTCCTTAACTATTAGGAGTTGGAGGATAATTCTTTCAATATTATAGGTACTTATAAACCTATAGTTGTATTCTTGTAGGTTATTCAGGTGAGCTGTCAGTGGAAGGTATAACTCCTTGACTCTTAGGAGTTGGAGGATAATTCTTTCGACATTATAGGTACTTATAAACCTATAGTTGTATTCTTGTAGGTTATTTAGGTGAGCTGTCACTGGAAGGGAAACTTCTTAATGTTTAGGAGTAAGAAGATGATTTCTTTAAATATCACATCCATGTATAAACCTTAAGTTGTGTTATTTCAAGTGTCTGAGGTGAGAGCTCTTGATGGAAGATAAAGTTGTATAATTCAAAGGAATTCTTAGATGATATTTTAAGTTTTCGATATAGTATCTAACCTGCATTGTATACCTATACTTGTTACCTGTCGCATTTTATAGGAAAAAAGAAAGACATAAAAAGCTGAGAGTTTTGATATTCCTCTATTCTACAATCAGGTTGTGTTGTTAGAATATTTAAATAGACGTTCCCTTCTATCGAAGATTCTTTATTTCGGTTTTCCGTCTTAGTTTGCCAGCCAGTATTATTAAATCTGCTAGATAAAAAGTACACTAAAAATGGAAAAATAAACTATTTTTAACAAAAAAATATTAAAACGACTTCAAATCAGTACTAAAAAGCGAAAAATAAACTGAATTAGATATTTAGTTCCAAGCTAAAAAATACCTACCTACCTGTTTAAAGTATAATACCCTATTACTAATCTGTTTGAAGTCGGTGCCAGCCTAATGAGGTTGTATCACTCAGTTTGAGCCGTCCACTAGGTACGATCACACGCAAGTGCGAGGTGGTGTGAAGTAGCGAGCGGTAACAGATGTACGTACTAAGTAGTACGTAGCTTAACAAACTCTTTAGGCTTGGCACCGACTTCAAACAGATTAGTAATAGGGTATTATACTTTAAACAGGTAAGAAGGTATTTTTTAGCTTGGAATTAAATATCTAATTCAGTTTATTTTTCGCTTTTTAGTACTGATTTGAAGTCGTTTTAATATTTTTTTGTTAAAAATAGTTTATTGGTAATACGAACATAAACACTATTCTTTCAAAACGAAGAGTTATTTTTGTTATTCTATGAGATGGAAAAAAAAAACACGATCTATAAATATAAACCACTCAGTCAATGTCATATTGCATTGTAAAATTTTTCACTTATGAGTAGGTAATTAAAACAGCACACGACAGCCTCATTATAATATCAATGGTCGCGTGTAAGCAAATTAGTATTCGTGTATTTCATCACGATATTGTTGAAGGCGTTCCTATGTTATGTAATAAATATGACGTAACTTAAAATGCATAAATGATTAAAAAATGATTTAAAAAATCGTAATACGCCTGGGTAAGAAGAGAAAACTTGAAATTGATCCATGGATCAAATTATAATTATATTGGGATGTTATGTTTTATCTAGTTTATGGAAAGTATAATTGATCAAGTGACCGTGCAGCAGTGGACGTCATTGTGCTGATTAAATATGACAATGTACATATATACATAACATCAAAAATATCCTCAACAAAGGCCTTACGTACGTTCAGATAATGCAGCATCAGAATTTAACTTAATAGCAGGTAAGTTAAGGTTTTAATCGCGAGACAGAAACAATACTGGAGTCGTTTATCAATTTAGAACAAGTTGCGAACTAACGTTAATTGCTGTTATAGGCTGCGTTGGCTTTTGATACTCATTTAGTAATTATTTGCTTTTAATTATAGTCAACATAGTAGTGAAATATGAGTTTGATTGACAAACATAATGAGTTTAGCTTTGCTTTGTTTTGTTTTGCTAGGTAATTAGAATCTGATATAGTTTTGTATTCAGAGAATACTTACCTAACTAATCTTGTTTTCCTAACATTAAAAGATTAAAATTCTAATGCCAACTTAATTCAGTTTTCCTAATAATAATTAAAAGATTCGAAATACAAATATAGAAATGAAAGACCAGCTTCCACCCACGACTTCATCCTAGTGGTATGTCAGTTAAAGTCGCATTTTAAAACAAATGCTACTTTCTAGTTGTTAGCTTTTCAAATTTAATTTTGAACAGACCAAGGTTAATTTTTTTAGTACCCATAGTTACGGCAATAGAGCCACTTGAAAGCAGAAATAAAAATCCTGTTTATTCCTTATCCTGTGGGACTTTCGAAATATCCTTTTTTGAGTGCGGCTATATAAGCTATATAAGCCTGTAAGAATTTTTGAGTTTCTAGACCCAGCAGTTTAGGCTCTACGTTGATATACGAGTATATCGGTCAATCAGAAAATTAGAAAAAAAGAAAAAAAGACCAGCTTATACTTTTAACAAAAGAAATTGTGTGCAATTTAATTACTAGTTTAAAAAAAACAATCTATGCCTATCATCTATCAATCATCAATCTATATCATTCATTGTCATTCGAATCATGGATGTATGCCTCACCTATTTTTTCCACAGCATGTGGCTCTCTCAACTACCTACACTCCGCAACCTTCACCATAGCTATACACAACAAGAAAACGCTGTCTTGACCTAAAAATTAGCGTGCGCGCAAAATACAAGGATTTATTATGAGCCTTGACTAAGCACCATTTATAAGTAAGGGGTAAGATTTCATGATTTATTGGGACCAACAGTTCACATTAATCTTTTTCTCATTTATAACGAGCCAGGTGGAGGGTTATTGATGGACCAGCCGTGACGTCATAGCTTTGTGTCCGTTGTTACTGTAAATTGAGACTGTAAATTGTTGACTGGTAATAAGTCAAGACGTATCGTACGTCTTGACTTATTACCAGTTGAAGTGCATTAAATTGTAAAAGAATTGCATAATATATTTCACTTTCCAACAAAAGTAGATTAAACAAGTCGGGGTATTTGGTCGTACTTATACGATTCTGGCTCAATTAACCCGAAAATATTTTTCGGATTAATCTGACAAAGGATTAAAGACGGTTAAAGGGTTAAAAGTACTATCACGATGGTGGCCAAATAATTTTATGCCTCATGGTAAGCTGTTACTGTAGCTATGTAATATGGGGTGAGCCTATTGTCATTACCGGGCACATTGCCAGTCTCCGCATCGAACCCGGGACATTTTGTGCAGCTGTTTTTTTTAAATATTTTTTATTTAACAGTGATTTTTGTTGCTGACTGCACAATCGATACGTCGCGTCAGCAGAATAAATATGGAGATAAAATATGCACTCGAACTATATCACATAAAACATTCGACAGTGGTAATATTTTATCTTGTCTGGTTTAATGCACCGAGTTAGTTCTAAACAAACTTCCAGAATGTGTTGCCGAAGTACGCTTCAAATTCGCTACGGAACAGCTGCCGACTAAAATTTTAGTTTTATTTTATACTAACCTCCGTTAGAGTTTACAGTTTTTATTTGTGTATAATGTTTGTACTATTTATGTATCATGTTTGTACTATTTATGTAATTTTTGCTCTCAATTTTAAAATTTGAAAGGTTATTTGTGTAATGCTAGAATTTAAATTTTTTGCACTGTTTGAAAAACCTATTGTTTTAAGGTACGCTTTTTTGTACAAAAATTTTTGCTTTTGGGAATCGAAGCAACTTAATCTGAACCGCTACGTCACTGTGACAGTCAATTTAGCTGCATTTCTAATATTATTTTATCAAAAAAATAGTTACACCTGAGTGGTGTGGTAATCCATTGAACATTACAGATCAAATTCCAGCTTATTAAGCGGTAGTTGCGGCCACGGCGGCTAGTTGCAATGGAATGAAATTAGGTTACAATACCTTGTAACCTAGATGAATAAACGAGATTTAATTTCATTTAATTTTACTTATTACATTTACACTTATGAAAGTCACAAGTTAAGAATGATTATCCGAAAAGGAGTGTCAGCAAATTTGCCTACGACCAGTTCGCTGATGGGGTGGAGCTATGAGAAGAACTGGCATGAAACTCACACCACTCTAAACTCTTTAAAAATATGGAAAATACTAAGCCAGACATAATGGCAACTACGCGAGGAAATGTGTGTGTGTGTGCACTTTGATGCACTCTCTCTTAAGTTACTCTCATAGTCCAATGCGACAGATTGAGAACAGAAAAAAAAGATCAAGTTTCAACGGCTTTACGAAATACCACTAAATTTCAAAATTTCGGCCCGCTATCAAACATTTCTAATCAAAAAGAGTTACTTAATAACTGGTTTTTCACAAACACTACACTTATAAACCCCAACTTATTTTAAGTAAATTAATTGTAATGAATAAACAAAACGCGACCATTTAACCAAAATTTTATTATTCCGTTGAATACCAACGCACTGAATGAGATGCAAGGGTGTTATGCAAATCACTGTGTAAAACAGAGCAGTAAAATTATTTTATGTTCAAATCCCATTACCAAACCGGGAAAGTCATAAGTGAGGCAGCCAAGCTAATTCAAAGTACTTTTTCAATCTAACTTACATTTACGGCTTTCTTCCGAGTTCATTATGTGTTACGTACTCAGTTACAAAATGTGAGTCAATTTTAATTTACATTAACTTGCTGCCAGGATATTCAGTTGGGTGCCAATTTTTATATGAATCTATACTTATTATTATAAAGCTGAAGAGTTTGTTTGTTTGGTTGATTGCTGGGATCTCAGGAACTACTGGTCCGATTTGAATAATTCTTTTAGTGTTCAATAGACCATTTTTTGAGTTAGGTTATAGGCTATATAACATCACGGCTATTAGGAGCTAAGCAGTGGCCAAATAAATAACAACGGGAGTCAAAGTCAAATCTTTTTATTTCATTTGGATCACATACATGATACTTATGAACGTCATACAAAGCCAGAAAAGGTGTCAGTAAATTTGCCTACGGCCAGTTCACCGACAAGGTTGAGCTCTGAGAAGAACTTGGTAAGAAACTCAGGCCACTCTTTTCAATCGCCATAGTTACAATTTTAATTGGTTACAGTTTGAAATATCACAGAAAGTACACGACTTCTAGTTATATATAAACTTGTAAACGGAAGGTGAAATGAGTAAAGGAAAACTTGTAAACAAATTGTAGTGTACACATTGCTCTGTGGTGCTCACCGTATCTTGTTTCACGTGTCACCTCTTTTAACTTCTTCTTCACTTTATTAAAGCCCATTTCTGATGCCATTTTTGTCATTAACCCTGTTTCTTCTGTTGGTTATTTTCGCAAAAAGATATAACGGTATTTTCCAAACAAGTTTGTAGATTACCGCTAAATTTTGCTCAAATGGAAACTATACAATGCCCAGAATTAATGTGTCCAAAATATCTCATACTAAAGTGCACAATATTTTCTTGGAACTGGGTCAAAGTAAAAAATCTAAGATTAAAGTAATTTCCCTGAGGCGCAATTTTCTCTTCACCTTTCTACTACGGCAAACTATTTATTACTCTTGAATACAAACAGATGTGGGGAGAGTATTACCTTGATAAACTCAATCAGTGTGCTATGGACTCAGATTGAATTTGATTTCGAAAAAAAAATATTTTCGTTCGCTCTACTTCCGGGAAAAATATTTCAGCGATAAATAAGATACGATTTTATGTGGTGCGAAACAACAAAATTTTTGTTCAAAATAAAGCTTGACTGAGGAAGCACTCAGAAGAATTCAGGTTTAAGCTTTTGAAATCAGAATGTTTATACCTTAAAATTTGGCTTTTTACAATTTACCTATAATATAAATAAACAATAGACATGCGTCGGGTGATGTTTTTTTTTTGTAAATTTTGAAAGTTTACTGCAAGTTTTGTGGATAAAAATCATGCACAAACAAGACGGTAATCTTGTTTTTGTTTTGATAGAATCAAGTTCTTATGATAACATGTAACATTACCTTCAAAGTTTAAAAAAAACATTAGATGCAATGTGGAAATGAGAATGCCTGAAAAAATTATTTATCTTCACATTCAGTTACAAATACCGAAACTCCAATCCCTTGTTCGAAACAAAACCGATAAAAGCTACTAGTATTGGTGATATTTCTCTCGAGTTAAAAAAGACAATGACTAGCGGGTCCAAACAACTGCCATATGATGAGCGAGCGTCGTGACTTAAATGGATTTCAATTTCGGGTATCGACAAACAAAATACAAAGTTTCGGGTAACAGTTGTATACGGACATTCGTAGTAATTTGAAAACTCCAAACAAGTTTCCATCTAATCGTATAGTGAATAAAGTGCTTTTATGTTTGTTTGTATGGACTGGCCTGTTTGTCTAATGGGTAGTGACAAATCTTTGAGTGATGAGCATGATTCTTGGTCTCTCTCTATCTTAGTGTTATTATAGATAAATTACACTAAGATTGTATTTACGAAAAAAAATGTATATAATATATATATATTATATATATATATATTAGTATATCAGTTATTTAGTACCCTTAACACAAACAAATATAATTGCTTAATTTGGGACCAGATGGCGCTGTTTTTTTTAGTTGCCGAGCACAGTGGCTTCTTTTCACCTGATAGAAAGCTAAAAGTGGAACCCAAATTGCTTTGCCAGCTGACAGGAGACCCAAGTGTCCTGTAGGCCGGCATCGCCATGCTGGCCCGCAAAGTGCTTAAATGTTAAAAAAATGTGAAAATATTAGATTTTTTTTCAAATCAAGAACTATTGTATTTTGTGGTTTTATTCGTTATTTAAAATATTATTAGTTTAGACAATAGAAACCGGAACGTATCAGCTTATTATATCAGATGTAATGTAAAATAATAACAGCCACTTAAAGTAAGACTAACTGCCGCACTCAGAGACGTCAATGAGCAGTAATCTGTAATTAACACAATTTTTTCATTGAATAATCGTCTTTAGGCGTATAGACTTAAGTATTACACTTTTTTACTAAATAAACTTTAAAGTAAAGGAACGTCTCTGAGTACGGCAGTAAGTTCGTTATATTGTAAAACAATGTAGCTTTATATAAATTACCTAAAGCCGTAAGGATTTTACGAGTAATTGTAATAATTAAAATCTTAATTACTTGGCACTGAAACAGACATTAAAATTGAATGTCTTATTAAAGTTCTTGTGTTTATATAAAACTTGGTGAAAGGTGTTAAGCGTAAAAGCATTAAATTTAATATAATAATATAATATTCTACTACATTCACACAGCGCCATCTAGTCCCAAAGTAAGCAATTATATTTGCTTGTGTTATGGGTACTAAACAACTGATATACTACTTAAATACATTTTTTTTGTAAATACATACATATTATAGATAAATTTTCCCTGACACAGAACAAACCTTCATGCTCATCACACAAAGATTTGTCCTGGGTGGGGATCGAACCCACGACCTCCGGCTTAGCAGTCAGAGTCACTAACCACTAGACCAACAGGCCAGTCCAATTTAACAATATGTTATAACAACAACAAACTGGCTGTTATGGGTACGCTGTGGGATTATGTATGACCGCAGCAGGGTTTGATTCCCGAGTCAAAAAGTTTATTGGGTTTTTCTATCATCATCATCTGAATATAACTGAAAATATGCTAGGCAAATGGTAATAGCCTCTCCTTATTTAATAAGACTTAGCATTGCTGGTGAAATGTTGATGTGATACATCCCTGCCTACTCCTTCAGAAATAGAAAGCACAAGAATGAATATTCAGAAATCAATTTTAAAAAACGGGTAACCATTAAGCGTGTCTAATATACTGAATTTGTCTTAGGAAGAAAATCTCAGAATATGGGTAAGTACTGCTCCAGAATTAAAATGTTCTTTGTTTAACATTTATATAAAAAAGCACATTCAACACAAAATTATGCTTCTGGTATGGAAAGCAATTACCATAGACTTCGTAACCATTACTATTAATATAATAATCAAGTTGCCATAAAAATGTTTACAAGAAGTGAAATCAATGAAGTAGCCATAAACTTTAATAATAATTTAACTTAACATAGCAAAAACATAAACACAGGGTTTGAAGAAACATATATGTGAATAGTATTCAAAGGCTACCAAACAGTTTAAAGGCGCTTTATCGTTATATTTTTGTTGGAACGATGTGAAGTTATTCTCTTCTTTACAGAAGTTCTTTGCAACCGTTCTTAGAAGTCCATTCTTTATCGTATGTTAGAGGATACTTTGTTGGTGTACATTTTATGAGCAATTTTATTACTTTATCCATTTGTTCCTTACCTTATTTGCTTAAAAACGTAATATACTCTTGAGTTTGCCCGGTAAACAGTAAACCTTTACTCTGTCAATATTATATATATATTTAAATAGTCTACATAGAACGAAATACGCTTTGCCGTCATATACACTTTAATTTTACATAACATAATGATATGTACCAGTAAATTGATGGATAGAATAACAATTTGATGAAGCTATCTTTTTAAAGTTAATTGTGTTTCCAGAGTCATCGCCACGCAGTGAGCGATAAATAAAATAGTGCAATGAGGTGTCTGTATTTGTTATGTACTGCATGCGTCGGCGTCGTTGTCGGATGTTTAAAAATTTAAATTATATTCGCTGTCATTTTCAAACATTTGACAGCGATAATGACTTCATGTTGAAATAGTAGGGCCTCAGATCACGTTGGTTACGACATTAGACATACAACATTGTGTCGCTGTCTTATCGCCATGCCGTCATGCTTGTTGTGACACTTAAAAGTTTTCATTTAAATCCAAAATTAATACTCTATGGCTTTAATACATTTAATACAATGTTTTTGAGCATACTTTATTTAGAATCTATTATAAACTTTATTTATTTCTAGAATACCAATATTAAATTTTTAAAGCCAAAACAATTCCTAAAAATGTCTAAAACAATATTTTGTAAGAAAATTTTGTTCTTGAAATTACGCACCCCGAGGCAGATACTTAGATTAAAATCAACTTTTACAAATAGGTGAAATAAAATCAAAATTATAACTTAATTTTGATTTTATTTCACCTATTTGTAACAGATTGTTTAAAAGCCCTTTAGGCTAAAAATATTATTGAAGTAGTTAGTTTACAAAGAAAGATAAGCAATATATAATTTATATTTAGTAAAGTTTAAAAGTTTTATTGATTTCATTAATTCTGACAACATTTCTCTTGCCCTGTTAGAAGAGTTCTTAGTAGAGATAGTTTTTGTAAAATCGGTCTTATTTAATTACAATTTATTTTGAAGAACATTACTTATAAAGCAATAAAACTTTTTGACGTTCACACCCCAAGACAGCGAAACAATTGTTTGACAACTGAACTCTTTTTGAACCCTATTTTGAGCGCCGGCGCCGTTTTCTGATCATTGAGTGCTCGTCTTGGGTTTTTTAAAACTCAATGGTCACAACACAAAATAAAAAATCATGTAGAATTAATTTAATTAAAAGCTAATGCAAACTTAGTACGATTAAAAACGCAAAGAGAATTAGTACTGGCAGTGTCTTGTCGTTAATCCCCCAGACTTATGTCAGGACAAAGTTTAATGGAGGATTTTACTTATTAAACTTTTGAGACAGTACTCGTTAATAACTTGAGGAGGCTATACACTTCCAACGATAAGTATTTGAAACATGCCGTTATCTGAATAAACTGACTATAATAGACACCATACTCGCAGCCAGGAGCACGGTAGCTTAGAAAGTTGAAATTAAACAGGACAATCAAGGATTTTACGTTTTTTAGCTTACGATGTTATTATTATTATCACTGTAGTATTGGATGCGGACGGCCCCCACCAGAAGGACCGACTACTTAGTCAAGGTTGCGAGCGGCCGTTGGTTGCAGGCGGCACAGGATCGCTCGCAGTGGCGTAAATTAGGTGAGACTTATGTCCAGCAGTGGACGTCGAAATAAAGATGCATTAAAAAATGCAAAAGCCCTGTCAAAAGATTTTGTGGATTATTAAGCACAACCATCTGTGGAATACCATGCATTGCAAACTAAGGTTTCATTTATGTTGCGTTTCATAATAAATATATATTAGTATTATTATTTATGCTTCCGTAGCGCCAAGCAAGGTCGCTTTATGATGGATTCGAGATAATACATGGCCAGGATAGGTACAGATGCAACTAAAACCATATGAAGAAACTGATGTCAAAAAAAACTTCAAACACAGTTTCATGGGGTATTTATCAATCTATTTAAGAAACCACATTTGTATGAAACTACAAAGACACTCGTACTTTTGTTTCAGTATTTAATTAAGACCAATACTGTCAGAGATCTCTTACCGAATTCCAAAGCCTTTTCATTGTGGCAAAGCTAGAAGGCTTAAGATTGTCCCTTACACTAAATTTCAATTTATTTGCGAATTGCTTTCATTCTATTTTAGCTAGGTATTGAAAGGCTATACCTTAAGTAGGTTTCAAAGTAATAGTATTTCAGTTAAGGTGACAACATACATGTTTATTTCAATCTGTGTACAAATAATATAATTTAAAACTTAAAAAACATTACACAACTGATGTTATAATCAACATTTTGTTAAACAGCGTGCTATAGTACTAAATAACAAGACAAATTTTAAACTTACCTTCACATTCTTTGGAGGAGACGCGTGCTCCCAACAGTGGGATATTTATGGGTTGAAATGATGATGATGAACCGAAATGTAGTCAAAGGTAACATAAAGTATTATTGATTGTTGCTTTCCTATCGAGAAGATATTGTTATTGTCTCCACTTTGGTGGTTTTGGAAGTCTGAGCATTATAAACGATAAAACGTGTCAGGGGGTTTACTCTGAATTTCGACATTCGAATGTTCGGTTTTGATGTCGCTGTCAATTGTTTGAAAGTGACAGCGACCATATCTAAATTTCCTTACATTTGACAGTGACATCAAAACCGAACATTTGTATTTCGAAATTCAGAGTAAGGCCCCAGTACACGACAGTTGGTAGTAAAGTACACAATCCTTGTCGCATATAACCATCTTTGGATAGGATTGGCGCCAGAAGATATTATTTATCGTTTCGAAATTCATACATTAGATAAAATACAACCAATTTTGCTCTTTAGAATAAATAGCAGACGATCACTTAACATCATGTGACCCGCTGGCTCATTTGTCACCTCCAAAGTTTGTGTAAATGACCGATCATTCTGTGTCTGTAATAAATTAATTTATCGATGACTTTGCCTTTAATACTTGGATGGAATACATTGTTACAGTAATGAGTACATCCATATTTAATAAATAGAAATAATAGATATCCTAAATTAATAAAAAGCGACCTCAATATTCCTTCAAATTGTTCCAGTAACATTAAAATAATATCTGATATCAAATACTCTCTCCAAAGACCAAGCTCTTCTACCCACGGCTTCACCCGCGTGGTATGTCGATAAAAATAGCTTATAATTTAGGTTAGACCTCTAGGAACACATTGGTAAAAACTGCATTCAATTATATGTCGTAGTTTTTGCATTTTAACATGCAGACAATTATTATTAAAATTGTTTTTTTTTTTGTTTTGATTCTGTGGTTTTTATTTCTTCAATATCCATAATGTACACACATCGAAACGATAAAATGTATAGGTAATAATTTTACCGTGTTGTTTATATTTAGATTCATAGATATTTGTTGGGAGTCTGGGTTAATTTTATTGTATGTCTGAAAAACCTACCGCAAGATAGGACCTCTTTCCTAGGGTCGGTGTTGTCTTTTTAAAGTATACTTTACTAACTTAAGTATCAACTTCCTCGAAAACGGCCCAAAAATATCTCAAATATCCTCAAACTCAGTGAGATTCTTTTACAGATTTGAATTATTCTGGCATAGCTTCGACTAACTATACAGCAAGAATAGCAAATATTCAATTGAACGTTAGTGGTAGCTCTTAATTAATCATAACAGCATTAGCATACGTCTCCCAAGAGATGAATGTATCAGCTTCGTGAATAATGGTCAGGATACACGAGAGACAAACACGTCAATCTTTCACTTAATTGAAATTAAATGTCAGGTTCAGTTCGTGGCAAAGTTATACCACTATATTTCGTCGTGTGCCATTATACTCGCAGTAGCGTGATTGATTATAATATCATTATAATGGCGTATATAAAAAAAGCGATGGTGGCTGAATGGAAAAGGGACCCGCGTGCATATCACGAGGTCGGAGTTCGATCCCGACCGGCATGGCAGCACCAATGTGGATTCCACTTTGTGGAATTTATATGTACTAGTCAAGTGACTTACCATCTGCTAACGGTGATGGAAAACATCGTGAGGAAACCCACATACCGTAGAAGAAATTCTATGAGTATGTGTGATCCATCAACCCGCACTAGGCCAGCGTGAGTGGATTTTGGTCTAAACCCTCTCAGCTCGCTAGTTAGAGGATTGGAGACCCGTGCCCAGTAGTGGGACTTAATGGGTTGCTGCTGTATATAAAAAAAATTATCTATTACGTATTAAGTAAATCTCTATTTTCCTTAGTCACGCCATTACTTGAGAACGGCTGGACCAATCCGGAGTTTGGTTCCGGTTGTTAAGTCCCAGATAGGTTCTTATGAGAAGAAAAATAAAACTGGTCACGGGAATCGAATTCCACGTAGACGGAGAAGCGGGGAAAACATAGTATCGTATTTTTACATGTGTAGTTATTTCTGAATTTTCATAAATAATTTCAAAAATTTATAAGCCTCGTAGACCTGCCACAGTAGGTTTTATGTAGTTTTATTGTATCTATTACTATTCACATAATTATTTTAAATAAAATGTGTATTAAAATGCATGTTATCTTATGTATTTGGGTCATTAGAACTCGTATCCAAAAATGCTTGTCGCATTTTTCCCCATTTTCAAATATTCTTCAACAATATTCAAAAACTAATTTATTTCGATGTTAATCTAGCATTGAGCGGGAGGTTTCCAACCCAACTATTCACGAACTAGGTTACAACAGAGTAAATAATATCTTTAAAAGCTTGCTCATGTTTAAATTGTGTCAAACCTTTGTATTACTTTAAATACTGCGGTTTTATTCAGTAACTGTGTATTTACCTTTTCAACACTGATTACGTTATATTCTAACTTGTAATTGCTACATTTTGTACTATTATACTATTACTACCATATTCAAATATACACGATTCGTTGAAAAAATAATATCTAAAAAATTATACATAACTAACCTATTAAAAAAAAAGGAACCAGATATATGATACGGGAAATTCCTATAAATGGAATATCTGATTGATATAAAAAATAATATGAAAATCTAAAATTTATCTTATTTACTATACGAATATAAAAACCAGTAATTCACTGTTTCCAGTTCTCTTCTTTATTTATAGATTATAAACAGATAATGTTTGTGAGTTTGTGAGTCCAAGTATCTTCGGAATTACACATTTTTTTTTTTTTTTTTTTTTATAGATGCCAAGCATAGTGGCTCCTTTTCGCCTGATGGAAATCACACATCCGATTTTAAAAATCTTTCATCAATAGTATGCTAAGTTATTACTGAATGACAAAGGCTATATTTTACCGACATATCTCGTGCCTAAATTGAATAACTTAATTCGTTATATTTAAATAAATACCCTTCCAAAATTCCACTAGCAAAAACAGGTTGAAACAACTTAACTATACTCCATACAAAAGTCCATTCCCATATTTTCTTCCATTACCCTTCATATTATTAACCCCGCAAAAAGTAATGGCAAGCACACGGCATCTGTAAATCTTCGTTACCTTGGCTTTCGTGCCCACACACAGAATGCGCAAGTGTCTGTACAGCCGTCAACACCACCTAATAGTGATTAAATAACCTCAATCCCCTCGCGTACAAATGAAATTATTTATAGATAGAACACAGGTAAAAGTTGGTGCGATAATTTAAAAAACTGGTCAAGTCAGACTCGTGCGCTGAAGGTTCCGTACTACTGTATTTATGTAATTTATGGCAAATTACGTCTCCGAAGTTGAAGATATACTATTCCTCCTGCCAGTATTACTATTGCCAATACAATATTCTGTTTTATATCGTAGTATGTTAATAATTCTGATGAAACGCTATCTTCAGTCGGTGCTTTCTATTTTTTTATTTGATCTCTTAAATTTTTAGTTTCTGAGTTTCTCTGATCCGCGCCTAGTATTCCATTCTCTTCTTCATTTGTCGTTGAAAATACTTTTATTGCAGGTAGTAAGTACTAAACCAACCCAGGTTGTACTTGAATTGTATTCCATTTAGGTATTTATTTATGAGAAAACACTGAAAAGTATCGTTCTTGATAATACAATCGTCATTAGCTTTATGAAGTAACGGCTTCAACAAAAAAAAAACAAGTTAAAAATTCTTAGTCAATATCGAAAGTAAAAAAATGTTATACTCAAATTTATACCGAGCTTACTAAATCGTGGTATTCAGAACCACAAAATTATTAGTTCAACGATTTTCATTAAATTTATATACGTTATTTGTGGAGTCAGTTTTGTGGTTGATAGTAGGTATTATTTGTATAGGCAGTTAATTAATTTATTTGATAGTATGACAGCATAGTGAATGGGTTCTTAGACCTCTTTCACATTTGCCTTTTAAAACTCATAGTTATTCAAAATACGAATGTTTTACACGCTGATGTGATAAGAGGCATTACCTCTATGAAATTTATCATAGATTTATTATACCTACTTATGTATAAAAATACTTAATTTATCACACCTTTTTTATTGGTCGTCACGAAATTTCTTCACGAAATTTATATAAAAACATCAACAACAGATGGAACAGATTGAATACAACATATACGAATATTACACAAGAACCCTTGTGAAACAAGATTTTTTTTTAATTTAAACTGGGAGAGTGGATAGTAGCAAAATATGGAAATAATATAAAGTCTGCCTACGCTTTGACATTCTATCCGGGGAAAAACATGTTACTGCGAAAATATTATATCGAATTCAAACAAATTGCAAAAACTTCATATATTTTTCGAATGAAAAAATGCTTTTGCCCGCGACTTCGCCCGCGTAGATTTCGATATTACATAGATCTTTATTTTAAGTGCAATTTATGAATTCCACAACACCCCACTACACGAGTTGAATTTCATTTTACGTCAATATAGATAGAATTTTCGTAATCAGCGTCCCTAAAAACCTTGAAAACGATATCCATATCAATTTTTAAAAACAATATTTTAAATTCCTATCCCAATACTAATTTGCAAAACGTTAACTTCAAAACAAAGATTTTTCATACAACGTTTCATCCCCAATTTCACCCTTCCAAAGCCAGCGCGGCTTTGGAAGGGTGAGATGTGAAATGAAAAAATGGTGAAATGTCAAAAATATTGAAGAGGATATTTTTTATTTTGATAGTAGTGCCCCAAAACAAATTTTCAAATCTATAAGTTAAAAAACATAGAAGTTTCATACAATCGTTTTTATCCCTTTCCAACCCCTTAGGGGATGAATTTTAAAAAACTCTTTCTTAGTAAACCTCTACACATTAGTACAGACACAGCTTCCAAATTTCAAGTCCTTACGAGCAGCGGTTTAGGCTGTGCGTTGTTTGTCAGTCAGTCAGTCAGGACAAAGCCTTTTATAATATGTATGGATTTAGGTCTCATCACAAACAAAACCGTAGCTGGAAACGAATTCAGTAGTTAATAACACTAGACAATTCAGCAAAACAAAACTATAGGCTGTGTCAAGGCTTTATGGCTTGTGAAACACGCGCCTCACTTAATTGAACTTAGTTTAAACTTAGTTAACTTCAGTTTGTACGAACTCGACGATTGGGTGACAATATTCTACTCACTGATCTTCAGTTTAAAATTACGTTTGAGATTATACATACTATGTATGTTTCAAATATACTTGTCAACTATTTTGATTGAAACTAACTAAAACAAAATCTTTCGTCGAATGTCTCAGCTACAAATTTCGTGTTAGTTTAAAATAAATAGTTATTTTTTCAAGATTAGTTACTGTCATAAACGAGAAACGCAACCAGCTAAAGCTAGCACTATCCCTAAATCACTGAATTATAGACCTAACTTCAAAGACACAACGATTAAGTTACCTGAGCAAGTATTAACTGCCATCCAAGACGGATAATTTTACGTGTTCTAGCTTATATAAAGATTATTTACGGTACGTTAACCACTAACAGAGACAGAAAAATACGTCTCAAAAGTCAGGACAGAAATAAATGGCCGCTGGCATTTATCATTCATATCTGTTTTCGTGTAAGTGCGACGGGAATGCTGAGGTAAAGCGTGGCGATCTAATAATAGAGCCTGAATCTATGTGTCTGAGAGACTATAATATTTTTACCTTTGACTACAAGGCATATTTTGGTGCGGTGATTTTTAGAAAATGTGTTTATGTTTATTGTGCAATACATCATCAGCAATGTATTTCATCTAAAATAATTTTAACAATGACACTCTTTTTTTCTTACGCAGATAAATTGTGATTTAGTTTTTCTTTTTTATTTTACGATTACATAGACATAGACATAGCATCACGCCTTTTTCCCCGAAGGGGTAGGAGAGGTGTTTCACACCCACATTTCGCCAGCTATGTTTGGTTCCATGAAATAGGAGGCGAGCCTATTGTCATCACCCGGGAACATAATAATATGTTAACCAAACTCCGTGAAAATCTTAATACCGGAATTTCACGATAGAAAAACCCAACACAATTTTCACCAAAGCCGAGAATCGAACCCAGGACCTCTTGCACAGCAGTCGTATACACTTCCCGCTGCACCACCGAGGCAGTTACGATTACGATGGTGGTAAATAAACTTCTTGCCTGCTTTAATGATACCTTAGCCTATTGATTTAGGATAAAAGCATCACATGCGCGTTGTCCAATCTTTAAAACCCTTACCCTCCCCAATGAGCTCTGTTCACCACTATTCACCAAAGGGAACACAAAACTGTTATTATGAATGCGGTCTTCTGTAGGCCGCCTGTCTTCTGTCTTTCCCTTGCGGGAGGCTCACTATCCCACTGTGCCCTACCTCTAATAAAAAAATGAGTAAGTACTTTCATACAAACATTCTTAAAGTTTTACCTTTTTGGGGTAAATGTCTAAATAAAATTTTTTCAGTTTGTAACAAAAACAGAAGTTTCGGTGTGAATCAGGTCAGGGACTCAATTGCAATGATGAGATTCGGTGCAAAAATAACAGAGATAAAATCCACGTGAGCAATTTGATAGAATGGAATCCCATTCTTTCAATGGTGACGAAATTGATTCTTAGATTGAACAAAAAATATCTTTTGCAGGAGCAGAATACTGGTAGTTTATTTTTCCTATACGATTAAAACGTAGATTGTTAAAAATAAGGTTAACTAGTAATTCTCAAATTAATAAATTAACGATCTAATCTTATCGGTAATTGCGAGTATATTATTTATATGCTTTTAAAATTCAAAAATACTTAGTGTGATTTACCTACTAAATTACTAGTTAGAGATTATTAATTCTCGGGATGAACTTAACATAAAATAAGCTTACACATACGATGAGTTTAAATTAATTGCTATTAATAATATAATTTTACTCTAACATAATACATTTTCTCTCGCAAAAACATAAGTCTTCAGTTAATGCCACAGGGACATCTTGTGATAGCTCAGACTAGTTTTTCCAAGAGCCAGACACAACAATATTACATTTGTTTTATCCAAGTACAACAACAGACAGAGCATATTCTTTATTTATAGTAGGTATCCATGTTATGTAAAAAGTCATTCAGAAAACGTTTTAGTAAAACAGTCTTAGTTTGAAACACCGAAGAAATAGTCAAAAGGACTTGAAAACAATATTTTTAATATCATAATTTAAAGCCCATAAACGTCCCACTGCTGGGCACGGGTCTCCTTCATACAATTTGGAAGGAATTTAGCCTACTAAGATATTATATATCTTTTTCTTATCGTATGGGCTAGGTAGACCTTAGTGTTAGAATTTATCAAGTCGCCTAGAAGGCTTCCAAGTTGACGAACGGCTTTAGGTGCCTTCCGAAATACGCAGACGCTCGAGAAGTATGAAGATATCTTATATATTTATAAGATAGTTATGTTTATAAGGTATCTTACAACCCAGGTTTTGCTGTCTAGTTATCTTCTCTAAAACAAAACAAAACAAACTTAAATAAAAAAGATTTATATATCTTAAGAATTTTCGGCTTCCATTTCGTACCAAAACTAATCCGAAAGTACTAAACAGGAAACTTTTAAGGCATATTTCTTATTATTTTGAAAGGCTTAAGTCAGACTAGAAGAAATGATGAACGTGTATAATATTTGTGTAAAAGTTTCGAGGTCACCAACTTAATCTGTTCATACGTTATCATCATTCGGCCATTTGCTGAGCGCCATATTGTGCCCCTTTTATTGCTCAAGTTAGCTGCTTTACCGCGTCCGCGATTTGTAAATATACTATATGCGAATTTGTATAGTGTTTTGTATAACTTTATCTATTTGGGTTGAAGTGGAACACATCAACAACCCATTACGTCACAATGCATATGACCTACCCGAAGCTTGTAATTTTTTTATTTTATTTTTTACTTGAAGTTTGCTCCCATCGTTCTTAGTTTGGCCATTGCTCAACTCCTATTAGCCGTAGCATGAACCCATTTGTGGTTGTGAGACACGCACAACACAGTGTGTGTGTCACAGATAAAACAGGGCTTTATTTATTTCTTCTTTCTCTTATCCAGGTGTATTGCGAAATGCAATCGAAACCATAACCCTTCTTCTAACCATTCGGGTAAATATTTTATCATAGACATCATCACCTATATACATTTTTTACTAAGAGGCAAGCGCGAACAAAAGTTTTCAAACCCTCTGACCTGAATCAAAGCGTACTTACCATATTAAAACAGATGGACCATATAAACGTGTGAGTACTTCGTTTATCATCAGAGGTGATCTGTTCAGTTTAACATATCACCTCCATTCTTGTGTGGAGCGGCCTCTTTACAATGATGGTTCACTGCTTACTTGCTTAGAAAAATAACGTAGTCTGGCAACTATTTGTTGCTTATTATTTTTGCATTTGACTGTTTGGTATTATTACCTATATGTACTTCTATTAAATAAAAATAAAACTTCTTTAATATCTTAACATTACAAAAGTAATTTAAACGAGTGATAACGTAATACGTCTCTAAAATATATAATTTTTAATATGACTAGATGAAGATCATAATAATAATACTCCATTAATGTCCCACTGCGGGGCATGGAGTTTCTAGACAGAGGTGTCTAGAAAGCTGAGAGCGTCTAAGCTATACTCGTGTGTCCACACACGCTTGCCTAATGTGGTTTGGTGGATCAGACATACTCCTGGAATTTCTTACAGGTTTCAGGTGTGTCACCATGCGATGTTTTCCTTCACGGTAAACAGATGGTAATTCACATGTCTAGTATAATTATAATTATACTAGTATATAAAAAATTCCACAAAATTAATTGGCACTGCTGCCGGGCGTAATTGAACTTGGACCGCATGATTTGCCCGCGCCCGCGCCGGTCAGTTAGCTATTTTGCCAATAAGTAATAGTTTAGTAGTAATCGTTAGAGTAATAGTTTATTGTAAACTTAGATGACTTTAGCAGTTGCAGTCTGCAGTATAAATACATAATATAATGTGGTTTTTTCTCAACGTTGACTCCAGTAGGACGTACATAAACATCATGACTTTATTAAATGAGAAAGTGGTTTAGCTCGTTTACGTTTCTGTTTCCTTATGTTATTTAGTTGACAACACAAAGTTGCAAGTTTATGGAGGAACTAAAGAAACAAGTGATGCGTGCACATTGCAAAGATCTTCCTCCTCGTCCTCATTGCTTACTGACATACTGATTTGCTATTTTTTCCTTTAGGGTAGAAACTACGTTATCCTTGAACAGGCATCGTGTTTATTCAAGCAGCTTGATATTTTTGTTGACTTTGATTGTTTTTGATAAAAAGTTGTTTCATTTCATCCACATATAAATTGATAAATATTGTTAAAAAATATATTTTATATTAATATTATAATATTTTACCATTCACATAGCACCATCTAGTCCTAAATTAAGCAATTATATTTGCTTGTGTTATGGGTACTAAAGAAGTGATATACTATTTGAATACTAGTTTTTTTGTTAATACATACATATTATTATAGATAAATCAGACACAGAACAATCAGTCATGCTCATCACACAAAGATTTGACCTGGATGGGAATCGAACCCATGACTTCCGGCTTAGCAGTCAGGGTCACTAACCACTAGACCAAGAGGCCAGTCAAATGAAAAAATAAATCTTTTTTTCATTTTATCTAGTTTGCCCGAGAGAGCGTTTGGGTGGAAAATAGCCAAAGTATAAGCCCAAAGAAATAAGTTTGATATTGTAAGATTACGTGGGTTCGTTTGTCGGTAGGACAGACCTGATTATCGGTATCTGATTTTATATAAGCCCGTGTCAGACTCAGCCAGTCACATCGGATCTTGACGTTCAATTAAAATTTCTCTTTTGTAATAAGATCTCATAGCTATCAGTTATTGGAGTACTTTGTTGATTTATTGCGTTTGTCTTTCTTGTAGAAAAAATAACAATTCTATTTTTTATTTTCGCGCGTATCTTGTATGTTTGTAAATTTCTTTATTCCCACGTTTCTTCGAAACGGCTGGATGGATGTCGACAATTAAGGTATCGTTAGATTTTTCTCAAAAACCTAAGTGTCTTTAGATAGGTACAAATTAAAAAAAAAAAACAAAACGGCATACTTATTTATGGTGTCAAATTGTGAGTAGTTAATATTATTTTTACCAAACGTATCGAGTGTGGTATCAAAATAAAGAGAATCAAGTGGATATTACAAATATATACATATGTTATGCATTTAACTTTAATCAGAAATAATATTTACAACCATTTTTCGGTCTTTTTAGTGCGTTGCTTATAATATGTTGATTTTTTGCAGTCGGGTTATTTTATTTTTTTAATAATTTACTTGTTAAATCTGTTTAGTTAGATGTTGCCAATTGATTAACGTCGAAGCAATTAATTAAAAGAGCTACACACAATAATCTTTGTATTATCGTACACATCATCATCATTTCAACATATACGCATTCCACTTCTGAGTCTCTTAAAATAATGTGAAGGGAATTTATTTATTTAATAACTTCATTATTATTTTATTCATAAAAGAAAACTAAATTATTATACAGTATTTCATTATGTGCCACTTACACGGTTGTACTGAAGCTAAAATCACAACAACAAAAGTGACGTCATAACTTCTAAAAGGACGCTAACACAAAATAGGTTATAAAACTGCTAAATAAAATAAAACTCGACTTGAACTGAACGTTTATGGCGTCAAGTTGCGCAGCTTGCAAAATATTACATCTTTTTAGTTCACCGTCATATGTGAACTTAACAATAATGACTTCTGACAACTTTATGAACATATATTAAGTTTAGCTGAGCAGCGCTAAACGTCTGCAAAGGTTTCATTCACGCAGAAATTTTTACGAGAATATGATGGGAATTTATTTTATGTATTTATTTTTTTACCCTATTTTTTGAAAATGATAAGGTAGGCATTCTGAAATGAATTTTTGTCACACTTCATTGAACAATCAAATCAGTAGATATTATTTACGTAGAATGTAAAAATATCTACGAAACATTATCTAGACAAAAATATTTTATGACTTTCCAAAAACTAAAGTCATGATATTTTTATTTTACAAAAATGTCGCTTTCTTTGTAAATTATCAAAGTTATTAATTAAGAATATAAATTTAGATCTTTTAATTCCAAACATGAAAAAATTTTGTCACAATATAGGTCAGTCTCGTCTGATTCAAAATAGAAAAAAGGTAAGAAGTTTATTTATGATTTATATAATTATTATGATTACATTATTTATGACAAAGAAAACACTTAAAACAACTCAACCCAAGGAACAAATTTCATTTAAAAGAGGCTGTACTAATTCAATTCTCGAAATACATAATGTAATAAATAAGACCATGTGTGACCGCCGCAGGTTACATTACAAATTGTTTTTCATCAACAATATCGTAAAAACCAGGATAAAGGTCACTTACTTTCACAACAAACATTCGTCAAATAAAAAAGATTAGTCGTTGAAAAACAAGGAAATAATAAATACAGTCTCGACATCAAAGCTCGGCAAGGCGTCGTAATATCCTTTTGCTTTCGTAATTGATACAATTCTCTTTTATTTTAGACATAAAACGCTTACTTTTTTACAAAGAATAAACCCCTTTGAGTTAAGGAACGAGTTGCTCAATATAAGCTGAATTTAAGCCATTATAACACTAAGGTATTAGATACATTAGTTATTATTATTAATTATTATGAATTAAAAGTGTACTTCTTTTTTATTACATCTACACGTAACCGTCATATATTGGTACTGAAATTTATTATAATAAAAAATATTAATTTAGGTATTAGCTTTGAGACCATAATACAAGCAAATATAATTGCTTAATTTGGGACTAGATGGCGCTGTGTGAATGAATGTGGTAGAATATTATTATTATTATTAGACGAGTACACAAACAATTCAACCATTAAAAAATTTTTTTTTTCATTAACTCATCTTCATAAATTGATTTGAAAATATATCAAAAATCGAAATAGTGCATAGCTTCAATCAACAATCCAGCTGCCCCGTTGAATAAGTCCTGTATAACTATGTTATACATAAAAATTACAGTACAATAAGTAGAATAAAACTCAATATTAACAAAACCTACCAAACCTAAGCCTTAACACTTCCTGAATTACATCGGTAGTTAAATTTCTTATTGGCCGTAAGCAGCAGCTAAGAAAAGATTTTACGGAGGCCGAAATGAGAGTTGGAAGTTTGTATTTAAGTCTTATGTTGTTCACGAAAGTCACCGAGACCAACCGCTCATAAAATTTGTAAAAAGAAAAGTTTCACTGTGACGTCATATTATCGGGTTAGTATTTTTATTCATGGTTATTTTTGAATGCATTTTGGGAATAACTAGAGTTTTTTTTTTTTAAAGACAACGCCCGCACTAGGAAACAAGCCCTGTGTCGCGGGGAGCTTTACAAACATGAAACTTACGGACACAAAGTACACCCAGACTAGAAACAAATATCTATGAATCACACAAATATTTGTCTCGTGTGGGAATCGAACCCACGTCACCCAGCACGGCGATGTAGTGGCGAGGCGACCACCTTAACCACTGCGCCACGGTGACAGTCAAGAGTTGACAATTTAAACGATTTCTCTTTTTGTGAATTTTTAACTTCATGTATATGTATGATTTACTATCATATTAGCTTCAGCCCTCATTTACTTGGTATATGTGTAAAGAGTAGCCAAGCAAGCTTCTGTCCTTTTCCAAATTCAACAACATTAATTCTATGTTTTACCTCTTAAAGTGTAGCAGAAAAAAATACTTTTAAATTTAATATTAAAATGGGTTTACTAAACTTTAAACTGCCTCGGTGGCGCAGTGGGAAGTGTATACGACTGCTGTGCAAGAGGTCCTGGGTTCGATTCCTGGGTGGGGTGAAAATGGAATTGGGTTTTTTTATCATGAAATTCCAGTATTAAGATTTTCCCGGAGTTTGGTAAACAAATGTTACTGGTTGATGACAATAGGCTCGCCCCCTATTTCATGGAACCAAACATTGCTGGCGTAATGTGGGTGTGAAACACTTCTGCCTACCCCTTCGGGGAAAAAGGCGTGATGCTATGTGATGTATGTGATGTGATTAAAATGGGATACTGTATGAGTTTATTTGAATAAACTCCTTTCTACTGCAACTTAGCACACACTATACTTCATATTAATTACTACTTTATAACTAACAGTATAAAAACATCAACTAGAAAATTAAATTCGGAAGCACTCCCCTCTAAACGAAAACAACAACTAGGAACTACATTGACGCTTGCACAGAAATACTATCAGCTTCGTTGTTTATTTGTAGTGAGTGACAAAGGAAATGCTTCAGCAAGCGAGGCTGTAGTTTGCCACGTAGCTTTCCACAGCTTTTTGATAAGCCCCTCTACACCATCTCAAAGCGAAGATTTGCGTAGCACCGTGGTACGACTGCAACTACGATTTGCTACGGCGTAGCTGACTTCGTATTATTTCTTGGTGTTGTATTTGAAAGCATAACTGTATCGATGTAGTTTTTTATATGGGTTTGTACTCGTAATTTTTATTGCACAATGGCTACTTAGAATTCAAACATCACTACGTATTTAGTTGAAGCCGAAACGAAAAGCAGTTTTTTTGTTCTAATTGTTGTATTTATTAATACAGAGTATGGATTTCACTAAAGTAAAGAGATAATAAGAGGTAGGAGTTGTACCACAAACAAGCATATTCTTCACAGTACGCAGACTTATATATTACATCTTCTCTCGTCCACGTTTGTCTAACAATCATCATCAAGCAAAATAATAAAAAGGAGGCGAGTGGAGCATTTTAATCACAAGGGGCGAGATCCTGGGGGCAAGCCGAGACTAAGCCATCATTACAACCCATGAAAGTCCCACTGCTGGGCATGGGTCTCCTCCAAAGGTTTTAAAAAGAATTTGGGCTACTATACCACGCTGGCTAGACGGGTTGGTATGGGGTTTTGTTTTGAATTTTCCTTTTCTTGCAGTGCTTTTGTCTGCATAAGGTCGCCTTTTACGACACTTACGGGTTGAAATGGGGTAGTACAGTGACATTATGTATTCTAAATCCGTCATTACACGGATATATGCATGCTCGTAGAAAAAAAAGTTATTTCTTTCTTTCTTTTTGCATCATCTTTTGAAACGACTGATTTTTTTTTTCTCTTTACCACATTCACACAGCGCCATCTAGTCCCAAAGTAAGCAATTATATTTGCTTGTGTTATGGGTACTAAACAACTGATATACTACTTTAATACTTTTTTTTGTAAATACATACATATTATAGATAAATTACACCCAGACACAGAACAAACCTCTATGCTCATCACACAAAGATTTATCCTGGGTGGGGATCGAACCCACGACCTCCGGCTTAGCAGTCAGGGTCACTAACCACCAGACCAACAGGCCAGTCAATAATAGGTTATAATGCTTTTGGTTTTAACTCTGCCTACACTCGTTTACATAATAATATATCGTGTATATTAAGTTTAAATACTTAATATTCATTCATCTTCAGCAGGCAGCAGCCCCTTTATTTATGTTATCAACTCCATAATTAAACTGTTTTCACAACCCATCATTATAATCTGTTGGTAATACGTACGTGATGCCATGACAAACATGCCTCGGCACTCTTAATTGCTATATAATGCCTATAAGCCACGAATTATGTAACTCCCGTTTGATTAATCGTTATGGAGTTTCATTTATATTACGAACAATTAAGCCTCGTATTGACTGCGAAGTAAGTGTACTTTGCGCATGTGTTACTTGTAAATTAATAACTGATGAGAGCTTTTTGAAGAAAGAGCCTGAGTTTTAGAAATAGGTGTATTTACAAGTAGGGGTTGGCCGTGGCGGACCGTGAAAAGATGGCGTGATCTTTACATAATAATTATAATTGCCATAATATGTAATGCCAGGCCTGTTGGTCTAGTGGTTAGTGACCCGGAGTGGTTAGTTAAGCCGGAGGTCGTGTGTTCGATCCCCATCCACGACAAATCTTTGTGTGATGAGCATAAAGTTTTGTTCTGGGTCTGGCTGTAATATATCTATAAAATGTATGTATTTACAAAAAAAAATGTATTTAAGTAGTATATCAGTTGCTTAGTACCCATAACACAAGCAAATATAATTGCTTAATTTGGGACTAGATGGCGCTGTGTGAATGTGTAGAATATTATATTTAATAACTAACCACTAAACCAACAGGCCAGACAAATTACCGGACAGTATTGATATACCAAACTAACATAAAATAAAAGTCTGGGAAACTAGTATATATACATATTTTGTTATCAATTTTGGCATGAATATATTTTATAAAGCATAGCAATATTAAGATTTGAAATTTCGGTTGTCTCACAATAAAACAAGTACCTACCTGAAGATACCAATTTGAAAATAGAATCAGTATACATATTAAAATTTCTACAATACTGTAATGGAGTAAAGTACAAGACTTTTTAAATATAATAATATGATATTTGTGTTAACAATACACAAAATAGACGCATAATTGACTGTTTCAATAATTTCATTCATAACTTCAACAATTTAGGTAATTCACGAACGAACGCGCATCAAAATTAATATACATATTTCTGCCACACATTCATATGGTATACGTAATTTAATTATTACTAATATGCGCATATATCCATGCAGAATGGTTATAAGATAACAATTGTCTGTTTCGCAATTGGCATCTTCTATTTATTATTATAGGGTTCAAAATTGCTTAATGATATTCTCACCATACAACTCTTTTCCCCATTTAGTGCGATATTCGGGCGTAATTAATACGTGCCTGTCGTACGCACATCATTAAGAGAAATTGATACACAGTTAGACACCCCATTTGTCAAAATTGGTCATTGTGTGTTTAAAAGGATAATGAAATATTCTGTGATCTATGTTAATATAATTTTAATACAATCATCGCTGTGGAAATTTAATAAAAAGCACATCATCATCATCATCAGCAACCCATTAAGTCCCACTGCTGGGCTCGGGTCTCCTCTCCTCTAACTAGAGAGCTGAGAGGGTTTAAGCCATAATCCACACACGCTGGCCTAGTGCGTTTCAATATAATTGCGATTGTGTTAGTCAATTGTTTTAAAGATGGAGAGAACGATTATCGTATGTTTGGTTTACATGATGATATTTTTTCTTATTCTCACATACGATAATTGTACGTTCAAGGTGAGAAACTCACCTCTTGTAAATAACGCTTAAGTCCCGTGAATCATATGATTCTGATAGATGATTAACAGAATCGTATACCTATTTATAATTTTTAGTTTAAGTTTGTAATCATATAAATATCACAACGATATGTAAAATATTTGAACATGGCATTGACAATTTATTTAAGTTTGAAAACTTTTGGCAGCGATATCAAAATCAACCGACCAAATGTCAAGATTGAGTATGGGCCCTCAGCACACTAAACTAATAGGCAGACAATAATGGATTACAATAAAACTTGTTGTAACGTACCTCTTTATATTTAAATGACATTTAACCTTCACTATTCTCTATAAGCCCCTAGAATATAGTCGCCCAGTCAGAGTACGATTTTTATAAAGTAGAAGGCCCAAATCATAATCTCCTCTTTGGCTGCGGTCGTGTAGCCAACCGCAGATAACTAAGCACAGCGTGCGCTTGGATCACTAAATCTTCGTTAAGCGGACGACAGATGGTGCGAACCCGTCGCGTAAACCACACTAATATAATATATACGGAGACAGTATTGAATTTAAGCACGTGACACTTTTAATAAACTTCTAAAAGAACTTTCTCCCAGACGTTGAACTGAACAAACTTCTAGAAAAAGTTTGCTGAGAAGATTTTCAAAGAATATATTTTTTTAATAAAATCTGAGAGTAACTAAGCGCTTATTAGAATACTAGTTTAATATGCTCAAGTATAAGATAGAATAGGTATAATAAAGTTCTTCTGAACAATTACTACAAGAGTTATAAGAGTTATTAGATAGGCCTCACGTAAGTTCATATTTGATTTTACTAGTCAATCCTACTAATATTATAAATGCAAAAGTGTGAATTCTTTGTCCGTGTGGTGACGAATTAAGAATACATATTGTCACTACCCTTTTCAACCTGTGGGTGTCGTAAAAGGTGACTAAGGGAGAAACTCTAAACAGACAAGAGCACTTCGAGAAAAGGAAAATTCGAAACAAAACCCTATACCAACCCGGCTGGCCAGCGTGGTATAGTAGGCTAAATTGCCTCCATACTCTTTGGATGAGACCCGTGCCCAGCAGTGCAGCAGTGGGACGTTTATGAGTTGTAGTGATGAAAAGTTTGGATGGATATTTGTTACTCAATTATGCCAGAACGGCTAAAACGATCTGTATGAAATTTGGCCCACAAATAGAGCATTCTTTTTAAAATTTAGATTACTTTTTATCAATATACCAAGCCGGCGGTTGCTAGTGAAGAAACAAATCTAAAAACCAAGTAGTATGAAAGTACACCATATTTATAATATGTTTGTATCTAATCGCCACTGGTTGCGAGAATTCTGCACTCAATGTCCACGATTTAGCCTCTTAATCTAATCTCTAACTTGGAAATCTTTTCGGTTGAAACTTTTCCAGCTAAAAGCTCTCTGAACAATAGAAGTCTTTGCTTTTATCTCTGCTTTCGTATTTTCAGTTTTAAACTACCTCTTTTTGTTTTGGCTAACCAATTTTGTTTTTAAACGAACCAGGTGGTTAAAATTATCTCCTCAATTATTTCGGTTTTATAATATAATTTTAAGTGACTTTTCTCTTATATGAAATACAATGCAAAATAAAATACTACTTTAGTTTCTTTGCACGTAAAATAAATATAAGTCAGTATTTCTTTTATGTGATAATCAAAATCGAACGGTTGAAAAGGGATGAAGCGTCAACAAAGTTCCTAAACGGAAAGAACAATTTCTGTCATTATTTCAGTCCATATTTAACCAAACACTTGCAATATAAATGGAACCGTTCCAAGTTACAATGCGTACGTATGAAGCCTATGACGAGTTAGCTATAAAAACTTTCCTTTTATGAATATTTGGACAAAAGTACGGTCCACCAACAAAATAAGTAATACTTAGTTTTATTTTTATAATACAAACATAGAGTACAATTTTATGGTAACGGCTTAATTTATTTCACGTCCCAGTGACACAATTCTTTTATACTGTCCCAAGCCAACAATGGAGCTCTATATCATAATCTCCACAATGAACAAATGTAACTTTTTCACTTTGGACGAAAATAAATTACGAATAATTTTTCATGGACCTTTAAAAAGGATAATAATTTTGTTATATTGTCGCCAACTTTGTCTAGATTAATTGCTGTATTTTGTAAAGCCCAGTGTTCCGTTTAAAGTCCACAGTTTGTATTCATCTTTAACAAATGAAAGGGTATCTCGACTGTCAGTTTAATCTGATAGAAATGTCTTTTTTAAAAGTGAAAAGAGGCTCGATTTCACGCTCGACTAAACTTTGATTATGGCCTGTCATAATACAAAAATCAATTTCGTTATTGCCTTTGTAAACCATTTTGTTTGGCGTTTGAATTTTTGTTCATGGTTCGTATAAAGAGAATTTTTAATTTTTGGCTTGAAAACTACGCTTTGATAAATATGAACATAGATTTTTGTATTGGTGGATTATATTAGTGTAATCTTGCAAAGATCAATGCAAAACAATAAACGCCTACTATTTTTAAAACAAAAAACAATACAAGTAGGTTCTCTTGTCGCGTTGTGGAAAGTTATCCGTGTCTCAGGAGGTTTAACGAGCCAACTTTGTGAATAATTCGCTCTGACGCCAACATTCAACTGAAAGGAGCAGTACTTGTGCAACTATTTGTTGGATGAGACTTGTCACTACAGCTGAAATTAGGTTTGTTGATGTGTTTTTTTAGTTAACATACGTTTTAAAAGACCTATTTTGAGGGAGTATAGAAACATTCAGTTACCGGCATTCATGTACAAAAATTCGGCGTTTTATAAGTCTTTGGTTACCGGACATAAAATTCAACAAGATTCATAAAAACTGTTTGTGGATATTATATACAAATAATTTTTTTTTTTGGATTAGATACCTTGTGGGGCTTTGCTACGTAGCTCATTGACTAGTTATCTATTGAGATATTGTAGCGCCCACACATACACTTAGAATTTCTGGGTTTGTGGGTTTCCTCCCACTGTATTCTTCACCGTCAGCAGATGGTTAGTCATTTGACTAGCACATATATATTTCACAATGTGAAATCCATATTGGTACTGCCGGTCTTAATTGAAATAAGAATGTCATGATTTTCTCGCCAGTCACTTTATCTATTCGGCCACCATCGCTTCATATAAATGTTACTTACACAAGTACACTTTTATAATTATGTACTTACTTGGTCTTTGATTTGCAGATTTTGATATGGTTGTCAAATGTTTAACAAATAAATATAATTTAAAAAATTTAATAACCCGACTGCAAAAAATCAACAGAAAGCAACGCACTAAAAAGACCGAAAAATTATTGTACTTAATATTATTATATCTGATTAAATTTAAATACATAACATAAATGTATATATTTATAATCTCCATTTGATTCCCTGTATTTTGATACTTTACTCGATAGGTTTGGTTGAAAAAAATAATAGAACTACTTACAATTTGGAACCATTCAATTATGTATAAAATCTCTTTTTGAATATATGTAATCTCCTTTTGATTCTCTTAATTTTGATACCAAAATCGATAGGTTTGGTTAAAAAAAAATTGAACTTCTTACAATTTGGCGTTAAAAGCCCGCCGTTTAATCTTTTTATTCTTAAAACTTATCTATGGACACTTGTCTTGGGTTTTCTAGGCGAATCTAACGATACACTAATTGTCAAAATCTATCCAGCCGTTTGGAAGATTCGTGGGAATAAAGAAATTTACAAACATACAAGATACGCACGAAAAAAAATATCCGTCCTGACAGTCGGGTAAAAATGACACCCACCAAATTTTAAGCATTTGCCAAGAAATCGAAATTTATCAATCCAGTATGATAAATGATGATGATAATAATAATATTCTACCACATTCACACAGCGCCATCTAGTCCCAAAGTAAGCAATTATATTTGCTTGTGTTATGGGTACTAAACAACTGATATACTACTTAAATACATTTTTTTTTTGTAAATATATACATATTATAGATAAATTACACCCAGACACAGAACAAACCTTTATGATCGAACCCACGACCTCCGGCTTAGCAGTCAGGGTCACTAACCACTAGACCAACAGGCCAGTCAAAAGATGATGATGATAACAAATCAAAGTCTTAATAATAAATAGCTTTTTAAATTTCATAATAGATAGTTGCTCCATTAAATAATGAAATAACCCTTACAAAAATAAAGTAATAGCTCAAAACATTATGAAAATAATTATATATAGCCGCAAACAAAGGCAAAGGCTAATATATCTGTGACAGAAATACCCAACGGCCAAATACACCAAAGAACTTTTGACAAGGCGTTGTCCTAAACTGGGTAAAGCCAGAAACTTTTGCGAATGTAGGTGAAAGCTACCGTATCTTTGTTTTCTGCCGCCTGTTTTGTCCATATGTTATACAAAACAAAAACTAAAGAATTTTCGTTCAACTGTTCGTGCAACACAAAGACATTTGGAGCAGTTATACTCGTAGATTATCGTTTTTTCTACGCGCGTTCGGTCAAAAAGAAGACAAGAACAAGTGTGAAAATATTATAAGCCACAATTTTTGTAGTATTACAGTTAATAACAATACCTAATTAGGTATTAAAGACAATAATTATGTTGTGTCTGAATTATACCAAAATATTTATCTTGTGCCGCCCGCATCCAACGGCCACCCGCAATCTTTACCAGATCGTCGGTCCATCAGGCGGGGGGCCGCCCCACGCTGCGCTTTCCAATACAAAATCGCTCGCTGTGGCCTATGTTCAGCAGTGGACGTCATTGGGCTAATATGGTGATGATGATGATTTATCTTGATTTTTTTTCAATAGCCAAAAAGACAACGCCCGCACTATAAAACAAACGCTGTGTCGCGAGGAACTTAACAAACATTATAATATAATACAAAGTACAGTCAGACTTGAAAACAAATTTTATGGAACCCTTATAATTTTGGATATCTAAAATAGTAAAAAGATTGGAACTATTAATTTTCTTCCTTTCATAATAGGAAATTATTGCACATTTTAAAAATACAACAAGAATAGTATAATTATTTACTAATGAGTTTCTGAAGCAGAGTTTATTATTTCTAAATTAAATGCAAGAAATCGAAGTTTTGTTTATGAGAGCGAAGATGTTTCTTGTTTTGAATAACAAGTGGTTTAGTAAAACAATGCTTTATTTATTTTCATACAGTACTGGGTACCTTTAAAATGATGACTTTTAAATTTGTTATTGTGTGAATCAAATATTCTAGTAACGAATCTATTTTATCGTGTGATTTGAGAGCATTTTATTCACTGCTGTGATACATGTTTTACACAAAACTAAGACAGGCTAAAATATTATAAAGACATGACACGTCCACAAATTTGTGGATATAACCCAGTCCTAAATATAAATTGAGCTCAAAGAGTAAAATGTCCGCATTACAACACCTAGAATATTCAAAAACACACTTTCCATCCGGTGTCCGGTGCGGATTTCTAATCATGGGTTGTCGTTCGTAAAGCTAGCCCATCCCCTTCCGATCCGTTTCCTCACATCGGAAGAGATTAGTATTCCTTGTCCATCCTGTTCTCTCGAAAATAAACGTTTTTGCCAAACCAATGTTATCCAAACGTAAAAAATCGTGTTCTGTATGTAAGTAGGGTTTCTAAGTTGTTTTTGTAGTGATCTGAATAATTTCAAGAGCACTTATTGTAAGCTGATTTCTGAGCGAACACAAAACGTAATGTTCTGTCAAACAAAAACATTAAAGAGATATAAAATACACTTTTGAAAGTGATAAAGTTGACCTCTCAACAAAGACTTTGTATGAAAAAATATAAGGTACGAAAAATACTGTGTGTGAGACAACATCTTAGGCAAAAGTTGAAATACAAGTAAAAGCTATGAAGACGACTTTCATTCCTAGAAATAACGAGACGATGCATTAAGTCGTTAAGGTTGGTGAATGCTGGCACGGTCGCGTGCGACACGGTCTTCGAGGTACAACAAGCGACACCTCTATTGTCGCCAACCCCACCCCGAAGGGAAGGCACTTTGTCATACCACCCTTTGTTACTGAGCTAATGCTTCTTAATGCGGCCGGTGTACCTAAGAGCTCGGAAATGGGTGGCATCGTTTGTGATTTCATGTTTTTTTTCGCCTCGTCTTTTTAAAGCGAGCAAAAGTTCCGAGGTGAGATGCAAACACCGCAAAGGTGAAAAATAAAATTCATGAATACGTAATATTTGCAGAGAATATAGATTACATTTTGTTGAGTATTTTTTTCTTCAATGCTTGATGGTGTTGTTAAAGGCTTGTAAGTCACGTTATAAGTGTAATGTAAATGTAAATAATAAAATCCTATGAATTTTAATATGACGATTGAAATACTTTTTGCCAATATTGTCCGGATTTAGCGTCAAACATGGATGCGTGGAAGACCATAGATGAGATCTTTACCCGGCACTGAATATACGTGAGAAAAAAAACCATCCAAGTGCGAGCCGGGCCTGCGCACTTTGGGTTCCATACGAACATTCTTTTTTTTCAATTTTATGTTTCCGTAACTCAAAATGAAAAAATGGATTCCGGGAACAACGCAACGGAACTAATTGTCAGTGATATACGAGTACGGTTTTTGGATTTTTCCCTTTACTTGAGTAACTTAATATTGCTTCTTACCAAATTTCATGATCATAATGATTTCAACGCGAAGTACGCTGTAGGTTTTGACTTTTGCAATCGTCAAATTATGTGACAAATATGGAGCAGAAACTGTTGTATCTCTTGATTGCGTTTACTTAGAACCCAATATTTTTTTACTCCTTCAAGGGATTGCAGATGTGAGCATTTGATACTTTGCACTATTTGAATTTCAATTTGATACCTCTACAATTTCTTGAGTTCCGTTATTCCTTTAGAGGTATGGAACCCTAAAAATGAAATAAGAGACTATAACACAAAATAATAATCTAAAATAAATATATCATCAAAAGCCAACCATAGAACAAAATAACAAAGTCCATATTTATACAACACGAATCTTATTCATTGTTCTTGGCCAAGTTAATTGCGTTTCAAGTAAGTTAATCCAAGATAATGAGACAAGTTGCAGTAAGTAAACTGGCCCAAACAACCAGAATACTTTAGGAGTATTAACTGTCCGTAATAGTCGTGAATTGAACGTGGGATCCTAGATTAAGTTTAACTATTCCCTTGTAACAGATTTGTTGAATTGTGGCTGTGTTTCATGACAGCACAGTAGGTACGATATTATAATTATTTAGTGCTATCAAATTTAGATAACATTTTAGTTGTTTATAAGTAACAAAATGGAATGGTATGGGTAACCTTACATCGTAAATAGAAAATAATATGTGAAATGTATAGGTAAAGGTTGCGGGTGGCCGTTGGATGCGGGCGGCACAAGATCGCTCGCTGTGGCGGAAATTAGGTGAGGCCTATGTTCAACAGTGGACGTCATTGGGCTGATATGATGATGATGATAATGTGAAATGTAACAGCCATGACGAGTTACAAAATAGGACTATTAAAATACAGGGTAGGGTATCCATATCCACTTTCAAATAATACTAGTCCCATTTCAAAAATGTAATATTATGATTATATAAAAAAAATGGAAAAAAAAAATTCTATTACATTAGATATAGAAAATGTGCCAAATATCAAAACTACAGCGTCAGTAGTTCCACAAATATGACCAGACCGTTCGAAGTCTCACCATAACCCTCAAAATATAGGTACCTATTATTATTTAGTGAAACTTAAACAATAAAGTATATCTTTCTACGTACATAACAAATAATGTTCCAGTACTTATATTAAAGTCTAAACGATGGTGGCTGAATGAAAAAGTGACCGGAGTGCTAAACACGCGGTCCGAGTTCGATTCCGACCACCTGTACCAATGTGGATTTCACTTTGTGGAATTTATATGTACTAGTTATGTGACTTACCATCTGCTAACGGTGAAGGAAAACATCGTGAGGATACCCATACGCCATACCCACATACCCTAGAAGAAATTCTAAGTGTATCTCTGATCCACCAACCCGCATTAGGCCAGCGTGAGTGAACTATGGCCTAAACACTCTCGGCTCTCTAGTTAGAGGAGAGGAGACCCGAGCCCAGCAGTGGGACTTGATGGGTTGCTGATGATGACTTATATTTAAAATGGTTGTAATTTACGAAAACCTTCGGCCATATTTTGGCAACAAAAGTAACTAAATAACACGTGTAATAGTATATTTACTCGCTTTGAACATGATTATACTCTGTACAACACTTTGTACACTTCCATCAAGTCTGTCCACATGCGAACATAATGATATTTCATTTATTAAGTGGCCTAGTTTTGCTGTTTCATTTTACTAAATATTTTCATAAAGTCATTCGTATATGCCTAATGTTAAGTAGACTTTTCTTTATTTCTATTTATAATTAATCTATGATACGATAAACTAAGAAAAAAACGAAAATTAAAAAAACGATTCGATACGATTACTTATATTTGTGATATATTTTCCATAATATGTCGTTAGAGAGAGATGCCGATGTTTTGAGGAGTAAACCTTAAAGATTTTTTACACGGGCTGTGGTTTTTCCAATAAACTTAGTCAAGGTTATATAAACATTCACAAACAAACCAAACGAAAGTAATGGGTACAATACGTTGTTTGTAAAACTCCTCAAAGCGCACGATCATACCATTTTACCTAAAAATATATTGGTTATTACTTCCTCAAAATCAAAGATTTGATAAGGAAAAATGTATAGTAAAATATACTGTAAATATTCAGTCTTTCAGTAAACGTACCCACGGAAAAGGCGCTTGAATCTCAATACATGTATTACGCATATAAATTATAAGAATTTAATATAAGAAGAAAAAGAGCTATTGCCAGCCTTTTAATCACATAAATGGAACATTGATGTTTGAATTATTATCTATCAGGAAATTTCTTCCTGATATGCCAGTAATCACAATAGAGTTATCTTATTTGGATAAAAATAAGTAACTCGAAAAAAAATCTGCACTAGGTATATTATAATTATTATATTTGAATATTTATCATGGATTTTTATCCTTTTTGGTGTGCTTTACCCTCAGTGAAAAATTTAAGTATGGTCACTGTCATTTTAATATATTATTTTGAAAATAATAAATGAATCATTGTTACGAGATTATATTTTTGAAATAACGTAAAAACAAATTATTTAACATTACATTGACTCCTCCACATTAATGTCGTATTCTTATGAAAGAATTTTTATTGAATAAGGTAAGTAATAATTTTAAATAATTGGAAAAATATACCTGTATAATATATATTTTTGAAGTAATAACCACTGCATGTAGAGTGACTTGCCAACTTGCATGGCCACATGAATGTCATAATATATGAGTATGAAACCGCTTGCTAACCAATATATTGTGGTCATATCTTACCGCAGCCGTTATTGTAGCGGTCACATGATTTGTTTAATGTATATTCCAGCACTATAGTACACGAAAGGTACTGTAGAATAATAATTCCTTCATTTCAAGGAACTAAAGACTCACTTAATTTTGTAATCTAGTTGATAAATCTCAACTGATTAAAGTGGTTGCCTTG
The DNA here is from genome assembly GCA_905147015.1 of Laspeyria flexula. NCBI lineage: Eukaryota > Metazoa > Arthropoda > Insecta > Lepidoptera > Erebidae > Laspeyria > Laspeyria flexula. The sequence goes on along the minus strand of LR989960.1, from coordinate 11,030,839 downwards.
CCAAGTAAAATTTAAGCGATGTTTTCTTAGTTTGGTTCCTGAAATATACCAAAATGTTTGGAATATAGTAGCAGTATTTGATTGTCTTTAGTTAAATTTATAAATTAGTCACTCATAATAATATACTAATTAATTATTTTTTATCAAAGATTTGTTGGAACGTTATTCATCTCTGCACTTACACACTTTTACACGTATGATTATGTACCACTTTACACATTTTACATATTATGTTGCCTGTTAAACTTTTTATTAACTTGTATAATATTTGTATGTTCGAGTAAAATGTAAAACAACTGAATTTTAAGATGAAATTTTGCCTGCGAATATAAATTGGATGACAATGCAATATTTTTATAAAATACAGCTGATCTGATGAAGGAGTTGGAAGGTGGCCATTGGATCTCTGTTATAAAACAACAGTACACCATTTATTTTGGCCATTGGTCATCATTTCATCTGTCTTGAAGAAGATTACTTTCTATAATAACTGAATCTAAAAACTTATTTGAATACAAATATTTTTCTAATTAAAACTTTAAGTTAAAAAACTTTAAAATAACTTACATGTTTTAAATTTTCATGTAATAATTTTGATGTACTCAAGATTGTAAATATCATTATTGTAAGACGTCCCATAATAAATGTAGGCTTTTTACAATTATTTTTTATACCACGACGGATGTGGCATATAGACCTATGGCCTGCTTGATGATAAGCGGTTACCTTAGCCTATGGAGGTCTATAATACCAGGGCATTACGAATGCATTGCCAATAATAACTTTTTCAATAATTTGAAGTACTATTCAAATACCATTATTTTTGAGAAAGGCTCTTAGCTTAGATTTTAAAGAAAATTTCCTCGGGCTAGTCGACGCGGCGACGTTTGGATCGAATTGCTCTGACCGTTAAGGGTTGACTGAACCAACTGATTGAGTTAACGCAAATTTCACTTTAGAATTAATAAACAATTTCATTTAGCCTTCGGTTCTATGTCATTGATCAATCTAAAAATATAAATATCTTTCTGTACAGCATTTTTTACATTTCTTCTTGGCAGGCTTTAAAGATTATTGTAACAAACTAACAGATAAACCACATTCAAAAAGTATGATAACGTAATCGTATGTGTTTTAGTTTAATATGGTTTCTAAAAATAATTACACCATAGATCTATTAAACAAATAATAAATCGTTAAATTACACAATCAAACTTTATTTTATCTGTGAGCCAAAAAATTAACAGCATATTTCACAGTGAATTGACTTCGTCCCTTCATTGTTCCACACCAATTTATTTCTGTAAACTCACATATCACTTTCATGTATTGTCAAAAACTACAGTACATTTTATTGATATCAAGTGCAATAAAGTACAATTTACGACCATATACAGATATTAATGAAATTAAATCTTCATTATCTCTCACATAACCTCAGTGATGACACGAATCCATAAATAGGTCTGGTGGCAACTAGCGTCATTTCCACTGGATGGCGCTGAGATATGGTTGTTAATGGTCATAATAAATGGATCATTTCAAAGCTCGTGAACGTAAAGTTTCAAGCGCATTATCACTTATTGTAATGTTAAATATGTTGTTATAAAAGATCATTTGTTATAAGACGTTGGTAAGATTTTGTAAGTACGTAATAAGTATATACATATACTTACTCTAGTTCGAACATGTTGTCATATTTAATGTATTAATAGGGTTGATAAAGTTAATGGTGGAATTGATAAATAAATGGTAAGTTTTCTATTTAAAAAAGAGTGATGTGTTTATTGAATACTTCTATAGTATCTTCTAAATCTTTTTTGTGAAGTGACGTATCTAATTATTATTATTATAGCTACCTATATAAAATAGTCATTTTTTGGAATTTTGTAATATACTTTGACAATTGCAAAAATTACTCAATTTTTATTTTTCTTGCAAAACCACTAGCAAATTATGGGGCAGGCATTATTTATGTTAAGTTTCTTACTTTGCTTCGACTTTAATTTCATTAAATAAAAAAGATTAATTACCTAACCACTTCAATGTAAAAATGACCTAAAAGTCATATCTATATTCATGTCTGAAATTAACATATTTAACAATGCACCTCTCAAAAACTGAACTAACGATAGCACAACCTCACATAGTCACCTTTCTCTCTCAAAACCCACAGAGTTGATTTAATAGAATACTAAAGGGGTTAAGTTAAGACAGCGGCACATCATTAGGCGAGTTAATGAGTCCACACTTACCCCAGTTACAGTCTTAGGTCCGACACAGACTAGTTTCAGGTACGCTATTTTTATACTGCCTCGGTAGGAAGTGGGCAGTATGACGTAATGCAACTCTACCTACCCTTTAGGAGAAAAAGCATAATTCTATGTCTAAACTTAAACACTACATATATTAAATCGGTATTATATACATGGTATCCTCAACAGTACACTCAACAATAAGTTTATCTTTGCGTTCAGATCGCCTGTTCAAGTGCACCGACTGCGAGTGCGTGGGCATCCTGGCGCGCCTCGCCGAGCACTGGCTCGGGACTCACTCGCAGGTATAAGCTTCTATAGCTCTTGTATACAGCTTAGACGCCTATTTTATTAAATAATAATGTAAACATAAGTTTTTAGTGATGATCCTCAGAAAAAATAAGCAATAAAACAAATTCTGAACTTTTGATCGAAATTTCAATAGGTATCAAAGGAAGTCTCGACCTTTAGTCACTAACAGAAAGACAACGACATGTAAATTGGGTGGGGGAGTCTTTACCCAGTAATTGAATACTTTATCCAGTTGGAGGGCAATGACTTTCCGACAGGCAAACAGTAATGAGTACCTACTGACTCTCAGTATCAAAACGACTTCTTTATAATGTTTTGTCTGCAGGTTTGGTAAATAATTCGAGCTAAATCGAATTCGATCTTGGAGATGGCCAACGCTCCTCCCAGATAAGCCATCCATTTGAACTATTGATTGAAAGTCTGCACTATACTGTTTACTTGTTGACGTCATGGAGTGACGTAGGCAACTTTCATTTCGGCTTGTAATAATATATGCCTTCGGAGAATATTGTTCATTGACGGACTGAATGTCGTAACTAAAGTAGCAACGCAACGCAATATTTACATAATTATGCTAATTAAATATTAATTAATACCACCGTCGTCTCACTCAATATATATTATTTCGTCTCATTTATTATCATATCAGATGTGATGTTAAAGTAGCTAGCTACTTTAACATCACATAAATATATCAAAAATTATATTACTACACATTACACATATTTAAACGTATTGATTTATAAAATAACTTTATTATATTAAATCACCGACTGCCAGGAAGGGTATTGTTTTTCGCATAAGTATCTTGTGTGTCTTTATTGTCACGTTTCTTCCAAACGGCTGGATGGATTTTGACAATTAAGGTATCGTTAGATTATTCTCAAAAACCCAAGTGTCCTTAGGTAAGTATTAATATAATAAAAAAAAAACAGCGGACTTTTGACTCCAAATTGTAAGAAGTTAATTTTTTTTAACCAAACTTATCGAATAGAGTATCAAAATAGAGGGAATCAAATGGAGATTACAAATATGTACATAATTATGTTACGTATTTAAATATAATCAGGAATCATACCTAATTACTTAAAACCCTTTTTCGGCCTTTTTACTCCGCTGCTTAATTGTTGATTTTTTGCAGTCGGGTTATTTAAATTATTTACTTGTTTGTTAAATTATTTTATGCAAATATTGACAAATTTACAAGTAATTGAAATTTGTGTTCTCCGTAATGTAACTAAAAAACCGCTTTTTTAAAAGTTTACATCTTGCAAAAGTACGAAATTCTACTAATGAGACGAATTGTCGAGTCTATAACAGCTGCTAGTCAGAATCAATCCTAAGGCACCTCTAATATACATAGTTACATACGTCTCTTAATAATGACGACTTACTTAGATTCATAAAGCGTTCTAGATTTACGTACATTTATTTGTTTAGGCTTTATAACGTCGGCTTTGAATATTATTTTGAAACATATGAGAGGCAAACGGAATGTAATTACATTCTATTTACATATACCATGTTGACGATTGACAAGAGATCCTACGTTCGATTTTCGGGTGGGGTAAAAACAATTGATGAAAATTTCAGTATCAATTTGAAGATTGGAAATCTGCACTGGTGGTGACTATTATAGACTAGCCCTCTTTTATATAGGACCTAACACAGCCGGCGAAATGTCCTACTTCTTTGGAGTAGGTGTAATGAAGAAACTTCTTTTAAATTATACTATCTATACTAATATGATGATAACTAATAGACTAGATACTAATAAAATAGAATAGATGACTAATAGACTAATATATGATGATCATAAAGGTTTGTTCTGTATCTAGATGTAATTTATCTATAATATGTATGTATTTACAAAAAAAAAATGTATTTAAGTAGTAAGTATACCTATCAGTTGCTTAATTTGGGACTAGATGGCGCTGTGTTTTTTTTTTTTTTTTTAAAAGGCAACGCCCGCACTATGGAACAAGCCCTGTGTCGTGGGGAGCTTTACAAACATGAAACTAACGGACACAAAGTACACCCAGACTAGAAACAAATATCTATGAATCACACAAATATTTGTCTCGTGTGGGAATCGAACCCACGTCACCCAGCACGGCGATGTAGTGGCGAGGCGACCACCTTAACCACTGCGCCACGGTGACAGTGTGTGAATGTGGTAGAATATATTTTTATATTATATTATGGCTTAAGAGTTTGTTTCATTGAACGCGCTAACCTCTGGAACTACTGAACCGAATTGAAAAACTGTCTTAGAATTGGATAGCCCATGTAAAGAGGAAGGCTATAACATCACGCTATGAGCAATAAGAGCTGTGTAGTGGCCAAATAAAGTTGCACGGGAGCGACGGTAATCGCTTACCATCAGGCGGGTCGTTTGTTACGGTCACTATATATAAGAAATCAGGGCAATTCCAAAAATCGAAATCTGGTGATTTAGATTTTTGGAATTGCCCTGATTTTTTATCACCCCTTTATCACAGAAATATATGATCGTATTCAACGAATCATTTACCACAAAAGAGCTTTAAAAGGAGTTTCGTATTCCGCTCGGAATCAGATCACGCTGCACCGCCGCGCCGCAACATGGAAAGAGTAGGTACTTATCGTATATAGAGGCTTAGGCAAGTTCATAATAGTGGTATTCGATGCTGGGCTGTTAGTGATCGTTGGCCGTGCATGATAGCCTTCAAAACAACAAACATATTATGTATAAACTGTTTAGTATAAATAATAATAATATAATAATAATATAATAATAATAATATTCTACCACATTTACACAGCGCCATCTAGTCCCAAAGTAAGCAATTATTACAATTAGCTTGTGTTATGGGTACTAAACAACTGATATACTACTTAAATACATTTTTTTTTTGTAAATACATACATATTATAGATAAATTACACCCAGACACAGAACAAACCTTTATGCTCATCACACAAAGATTTGTCCTGGGTGGGGATCGAACCCACGACCTCCGGCTTAGCAGTCAGGGTCACTAACCACTAGACCAACAGGCCAGTCAGCCATAAAGAGAAGAAAGAGCCATTCGACGTTTTGCTACGAAGTATTGTTAAACGTAAATGCTCATTTTCGATGATCATTACTTTCAACACACTATATAACATAGAAACGTATTTTTAAATTGTGCATTTGCATACACTGTATCATTCCTACGAATGTTACGTCACACAGAAGTACTCGAGTACTTCTAAGAGGTGGAAAGAGGCTTTCAACTGCAACAAAACATAATTGAGCTTGTTAAGTCACAAGCTATATTTTAAAAGTCGCATAAACCATAAACAAAAGAAAATCGATCGCTGGATCAATGAATTTCGTCTAAGTTATTTACACGGTCTTTGTTTTATGCAGATTATCTGGCTAAAGTCTTCAGTCTACTCTTTGTTACGATGCAAAGGAAAGAAAGCCTTCCATTCTTTGCGTAAAGCTTTTGTACGTATTTATTGGTGGGATAATACTCAAACGTAACAGGAAAACATTTTGTAAAAATGCAGGGTATACATAATACATATATATATATATATATATAACTATTAGAGATTTTCGCTGATGACTACTTACAGAGACAAAAATAAATGTCGAATTTTCATGGTAGGAATTAGGCATAGCGTAGGTTTATGCAAAAAAGGATGAGCAGAAATGCATCACACTACTTCGCTAGCTAAGTTAGCCTTAGCTTAGTTTGCCATTAATCGGGCACATGTAAAAATTCCAGATTGATGAGACAGAAAGCTCTAATTTCGTTTTTGTCGGACATAGGAATCGAACCTTGGACTTCTTGTACAACAGTTGTAAACGCTACAGAGGCAATCTGCTTGGACAAAAACGTCATATATCTGGGTGGGGATAACAGTTCCACAGTGGCGATTTCTGTCTATCTAATATCGTAGTCATACGTACTACAGACGACCTAGAGAATACTCGTATTTAATTTTATCTGGGAAAATTATCATCTTTTCGGAGAATATACTTGGGACAAAGCTTAAATTGAATAAGAACATTTTGTCCAATTTTGAATATACATCCAAATAAATTAGAGCTGTTTTAGGACAACAGTGTATAAATTAATTTTTCATACAAAATCGCTCATGTCGTAATGAATGTGCAGAGCCTTTCGGACTTTACTCGATGTGTATAAGATTTAACACCAAAACTGCCAAGGCGAGAAATATCAAATTTAATATTTTGACTTCGTGACGTAAAACCAGAATACCTAATTGTTGAACTGAAAATTAATTCTCATTACTGAGTCTTGCCTCACGGGCATAGCTTAACTCTAAATTATTTAGGTACAAACGTTATATGTAGGCTTCTAAAACTTAAAACCAAACAAACAAAACATATAAGAATACATTAGTATTATGCTACTTTGTTAATTATAATTATTGGCTTAGTCGACGGGCAATAAAATAAATGCATAAAACAGGAAAGCTTGTAGGTATATTATGTGGAGGTTTCTCCATATGACACCAATTTTGTACAATTATAATCATGTACATAAAATACCTGTTATTTATAGCGCGGTAAACAAATAATACTTAGTAAAATTCGTTTTTTGGTTTAGAAGATAGGCCATAAAAAGCATTAGCATAAAAATGAATGATTTTAGTAGAAATTTGCAAACACTAAATAAATTATTTAGTGTTTGCAAATGTATAATATAACTGTACATAATTATAATTATGTACAGTTAAAACTAGATATCTAAATTATTCAACATGCACCAGTTCTTTGTTTCTTTGCCAAATATTTTCTACTCGTTGTATAGCAAAAATAAACGTCCAAAAATAATTGCTTTTGAAAACAAACACAAAGCATTTTGGACCAAATACTTAAAAGAATAATTATTTACGTATAAAATAATCCACTATCACGGATTAAGTATCAAAATTATGACCCTTTGTGGCACCGTTCTCAGAGAATTATAATAAAAGGTTAGACTATAATATCAGTGCCATGAAAATCTATTTACACAAAGCTGAAATACCCCTGACGCATCACAAAATTTCCATAAATACAAAACTATGAGCTTTTAGTAAGGTTAGGTACACATTGCCGAGCCGTGGCATGGCGATGACGTGCCGCGGCAGAAATTAATGGGTTTTACGCATTTAAGCTAGTGCTTAACGGTTGTATTCTTATGGTTCAACAGAGGTGACCTTGTATGTAATCATGAGATACCATCCATATAGCCGGCTCTTGTAATCCAAATTTAATCAATGGTGAGTTGAGAGGTTAGACGAGTCGTATCGTCAAGTAGCTCTACTTTGTTCAGTTTAAAACGATGTGTTATTTTTGGGATTTTAACTGGTTCGATTCCGTGTGTGGCAAGCGAATTTACGAAAATCAATGATGCAGTTTAGTTACTCTTAAAAAATAAAGGAAAATTATTTAGAGTACCTAAAGTACCCTCCAGGTGGCATTACAAAATTCCATCCTGTATATAATTTCTGGAGTATTCACTTTCATTAAAACTTATTTACTTTTAAATTCGATTTTATGTTTCTTTCCCTAATATTGTGTAGTTAAATAGCATGTTAAATCCTCCAATGAGGTCAAACAAATTATTTTAGGTAAGCCAATATGACCCATAAAAGCACTCTGAAACTTTTGTGTTCCGCAAGTGCTTTATACGTAAGTATTCCTTTCAATTCCGTCAGTAAGCGTGTCTTAAGAGATCAAAGTATAAACCTGAGTTATTCGCGTACAATGTCAATCTGTATGAGAAATTTCAATAATAAGAACATTTCAAATGCGGGCGGAAGTAATTTTGTAAAGCCTGTCTCATAAATTTATGCTCGTTATATAACCTCTTCTTGCAAGACTGCTTTGAAGGCAATTCAACAGATTCTTTTTTCAAAGCAACATCAAATTAAATTAGACGTAAATTAATTTTGTTTTTGCTATCATACTCTGCGACAATCCTACCTTATTAAGGTTTATTGTTTTATTATATTGTTCAAGTAATTTAGTCTTATTTTGTTGTAAAATTGTATCCAACTAAAGAGACGAATAGGAAAAAAAAACAATTAAAAATATTTCAATACCTGCAATAAGAAACGTTAGAACATTTTTTTACCCTAAGCTTCACTACAAAACATTTCACAACACTAGAAACCAATACTAAACACACAATCGAGAACGCTTAAGTGAAACCAGATTTCTCGTAATGCTTTTCTTTACCAAGCTTGTGAATGATACTGTTAATGAAGCGAAGAAACAATCCAATCTATTAAACCGGATGTGTGCTTGTTTTGTCATTTCCTACTACGCAGCCTTTTGAAAATGCCATCTCTGTCAGGATAAATAACAAAATGGACCACAATCTATTACTTCCTCTGCCATTGGACAATCAAAGCGACCCTTTCAATGGACCGCGAAACAATTTATTTGATTAAATTTTTACTGTACAGTTTAATTTTGTACTGATTACTTGATTTTTTTATTACTTTTGGTTCTTAACAAATCATATATACTACAATGGAAATACACTATTTCCAAAATTTGTACTCGTATCTCAATTTGTGGCCTTTTGTTCTTCATATACATATCCTAATGTTTTTTTGTTTTTCGTTTTCCATAACCATAGAAATATAGTTCGATCGATAGTAAATCTTTGTTGTATACCATCCAATTAGTGTTAAAGTACACTAATTTATAACTTATGCCCGTTTGTCATGCATAATTTTAAAATTATTTATGGAAAACTCTTACATGTATTGTATATCTACATCAGTTTCATTGATCTTTTACGAGAAACCTATTTACCTATTTATTTTATCGTGAAATTTGTAAGCGTGTTTCTGAGGTATCACATGATCCAAGGGCTGGTCTCTACCAGGTTTCTTAAGGGTCGGCAACGCGCTCGTGATGCCCCTGGTGTTGCAGGCGCCCATAGGCTACGGTAACCGCTTACCATCAGGCGGACCGTACGTCTGTTTGCCACCGTCGTGGTATTAAAAAAAAAATACCTGGGGCAACGCATTAGCCTTGCTATCCAACGCGGTAATGTGGGTACGTTTCCTCAGGAATCTGATCTTATTTCCTGTTAATAGAGTATCTGGTTCTTTTTTCTTTTAATAGGTTAGCTGTGTATGTTTTTAAGTTATGTGTAAATATTTTATTGAATAAATGTTATTCGATTTACCTAAAAAAAAATCATAACAATAATAAGAAAAAAGTTTGTATAAGATCATAAGAATATTGACGGCAGGGCGTTTCAACAGCGGCATAAAACCAGCTCTAACAATAAACTTATAAGAACTTATCTTTCATTGCGTACTATGTCCACAGTGCCAAAGTGGTTAATAGTAGGTATAATAGTAACTGTGTCACCTGCCGTTAAATCTGTGGTTTACAACGCGATAACGTCTCCCCGCGGCTAATGCTGGTCATCATGTTGGCTTTAAAGTTCGGACAGCGAGCTTAGTTTTCTGTGTATTATACAAGTATAGTAGAGTATGTGTTAATAATGATCTTTGAATTTAAAATTTGGACATGATTGAAAAAAGATTAGAATTCTAAAAATATTTTCTTTTTTAATTATTTTTCGAAGGAGCAATCAATTTTTTAAAATTTAATCCATTATGATTTTTTGTATCAAGATAGAGGTTAAAAGAGTGAGTTAGCGAGTCTGACTCACACTTGACCGTTTTTTTTTATTTAGCCTCTATCGACCCACTGCTGAGCAAAAGCCTCCTCCTAAACTTTCCACTGCCTATACGTACTAGTACATTTAATAACCCGTGTTACAAAATTTTCGAATCTGCATAAAATAGGGCATTTTGTGGTGCAACTTGCCTGAGCAGCTTAGTTAATTTTTTTCAGTACAACTAGTCAAATTGAGTGATAAGTAGAGATATTAACCCATTTTTATCTAAAAAATAATTTGTTTCTGATGATTTTTTATCTTTCGACTGACCTGTTGGTCTAGTGGTTAATGACCCTGACTGCTAAGCCGGAGGTCGTGGGTTCGATCCCCACCCAGGACAAATCTTTGTGTGATGAGCATAAAGGTTTGTTCTGTGTCTGGGTGTAATTTATCTATAATATGTATGTATTTACAAAAAAAAAATGTATTTAAGTAGTATATCAGTTGTTTAGTGCTCATAGCACAAGCAAATATAATTGCTTACTTTAGGACTAGATGGCGCTGTGTGAATGTGGTAGAATATTATATTATTATATTATCTTTAGTACCTATGATGCCATAACAATAAAAATAATAGCAAATAATTTAACAGTACACTCACATTAGTGAATAGTGTTCCTCAGGGTACAATTTTTTTAAGTTTTTTTTAAATGGTAATAACTTGGGAACCGTAGGTCATAGCAAGATGATTTTTTTTACTGTACCGTCTTATGTACCTTTATTTTTCTGTCATTGCCGTATTATCGTTACGTTTTCACGAAGTTTATTAATTCCAATGTAATATGGTACACTTTTACCTTTACATTAATAAAATTACATCAAAAGATTCATAATCCGTATTGATTTGATGATGCCTCACATAAGCAATCACAAGGTAAGTGTACCACATACTTCCACACATATACATCCAATTCTCCTCATTTCAGTCGTGAACTTGTGAATCAATGAACCTATGAGCATTACTAGACAGACAAGCAATTGATGATTCACTGACTTACAACTTCCAGTCGAATAGTTGTAGTAATCCTTACAGGAATTACTGAGATAGTTTCACGAGGCATCTGGTCGTTTCAACATCTTTTTTTTTATTTTTTTAATAATAATAATATTTATTTGTATAAAACATGTGTTAGTTTACAGGAGACATCCTAAAACTAGTTCTTAATATTAAAATAGTGTATCAGCATGCTTTGCCTTGGATGGCGTACAAAATGGTTTACGTGCAATTAAATAAAAAAAAATAAAGGTTTAAATAGAAATGTCAATACAATTGATTCAGGAATGTCGCAATGTTAATGAAATGTCAGTAAATGTAAATAGATAATAAGGTAAAGGCACCTATTACGGAGGTAGTCAAAATCGGCTCCTATTACGGTGGTATTTCTATTTTCGAGTTTTATTCCTATCTTTCTTAGTTTAAGTACACCAAAACGGGACCTACTTATTCTAAATTTATTACTTCATGACATAACTGAAGTTTGCAAGTATAGCACATTGACAACACAACAAGATCAATCAGTTTGTGTAACGGCATCGACGTAAGAGGGGTTTCCATACAAACGCGGAACGACAAAACTAAGTACACTAATATTTAGAAACTAAGTTTTTCGTATTAATAAGCCGTTCAAGGTTTGTTTATGTGTTATCTATAGCATTTTCTTACTATTACACTAACTATTTAAATAGCTTGTTTTATATTTGCAACTCGTTTTATACCCAAAAAATAAGAAATAAAACACCGCCGTAATAGGATACGAATTTTATAGATTAATCCTAATTCGGTGGTATAACTCCGAAATAGGAAAAGTACTGGGCATGTTTAATTGTTTATAACTTTCAAATTATTAACTTATTGACTTAGTTCCAAGTTTAGTTGAAATAATTATTAATCTCATAAATTAAAAACCATATTCTGCGGTATGTGTTTTTAGTTAGAAATCTGGTTAAATATGAAAACTGTTGAGTACAAAATGTTGGTTTCTTAGAAGGGGTAAAAATAGGAAGGTGTATTTTAATTTATCACAAATCATTTATTTTGTATAACTGTTGGCTGAGTTTTACACATCTGAACCAAAAAACTGTTATCTTTTGATTAAGCATTTACACTCTTTTGTTTATCGAAATTTTTAACGGTCAGAATTAGGATTATTAAAAACACAAGTAGTTTTCCTATTACGGTGGTAGTTATTTCCAGGTAACTCTGTGTTAGGTTCTATGATCTCCTATTACGGCCCTATTCATCATGGAACATAAAATTACAAGTTTTAGGGTTTCGTAAATAAATAAATAGTATTATTTATTTTTGTGGATTCTTATTTGATACTTATGCATGTTTTTTTGGTAAACCAGAAGCGATAAAAACTTTTAAATTTATGTTTCTTTTACAAGCTTTCTATTAACTTGCAATTACTACTTAATATGTAACATTTGTTTGTTTTTTTTGTTTCTTTCAATTTAACTCAAAACTACGAGACCGATTTAAAAAATTCTTTAACCGTTTGAAAGATACGTCTTTACCGAGTAACATAGGCTACCTATATTTATTTCTAAAAATATTTAGGGATTCCTACTAAAACTTGTAAAATGTAATCATTTTGTAACCATGTACCAATTTCAAAATGTAAAATCTATATAAATTTTAAAAGCTTGAGGCCCTGATATTACTTATATGCCATCAGTTATGTAGGTTTACTATCTCATATTTTACTGAAAAAAGAAACATCAACCTTATTTTAATAACCTGAAACTCTTTTTAAAACGCGTGTGTGAATGCACGGTTCTACTATATTTGTAAATTTTATGAAAACTGAATGAAACATTTATATCATTTAATAAATATTATTTGTACGGAACTTGAATGAATTTAATTTCTGACCCTCCGTATTAGGAGCCGTCTACCGCCGTAATAGGCTCTAACCAAAATTTTACCTCCGTATTAGGGAAAATCGACCCGACTATTTAAATATTTTTTTAAAATAAGAAATATCATGAAAAGTAACATAGGCTCAACAGCAATTCAAAATATAAATTCCACTTTTGACGATAAAATTTGTTTGCACCTTTAAAAATGCTTAGAAATGCTTATTTTTGTTTCTTACTTTCAAATGTTGCGAAATACCTCCGTAATAGGTGCCTTTACCTTATAATGGTAATAATTAAAAATCAAATGTCAAGTTAATAATGCATCATTCAAGTAGTCAATAATATTATAATAACACTTTTCTACTAACATTTCTTTAAGATTGCTCTTAAAAGCAAATATATTTAATGTTTTAAGATGTTTGGGAAGCTTATTGAAAATTTTAGGTGCCATACAAAATATGCTATTACCCAAGAGAGCAGTATTGGCGCTGTGCATACGCGTCTCGTCTGTTACGTTGAACAGTGTCAGATAATAGTGGTATATATATATATAATAGTCATCTTATAGTATATGTGTATACAAAGTATAATAATATTAGCATCCACCCACGATTTTGTTTACGTCATATGGTGTTTTATAATATATTCTTATAATTATAAAGCTAAAGATGTTTGTTTGTTTGGTTGAACGCTAGAATCTCAGGAACTACTGATCCGATTTTAAAAATCATTTTAGTGTTTAATAGCCCATTTATCGAGAAAGGTTAAAGGCTTATATCATGCTACGGCCAATAACAGCTGAGCCATTGCCAAATAAAGATCGACGAGAGCGATGCCCCGCGCGACTTCTAGTATAATAATATAACGCTCCAAATAATCTTATGTAAAAAACTCTCGTATTTATTAATATAATCCGTTTTAATTTTATACGAATTATTCATTCATCAATATGAACACAGTAGTCTACCGTAAGACATAGTCTTTCTCACACTCAAGCATTACCAGCTAGTTTTACTCAATAAACAAATGTTAATAGATGTCCAAATAATACATCGAATAAAGTCTCTAAAGTATTCCTGACTGCTAATGCTACAAATATGTTCGGACAGGTTAACCGTACACCGCAAACAAAACACTATCTACTTCAAATCGCCATTGACGTATACACATTGAAGTAAGCAACAAAAGCCGGTGCGCACGACAAAATATCGTTCCGTGTGTGCCCATACGAATTTATCGCAACATCCCACCGCTGTTTACAGCTATTGAAGCTCCTGAAATTATACACGACACTATAAACGAAGGATAAAAGGAGAATAGATGTGTAAGAGGTAGTAACGATGTTGATAGTATTTTAGTGCTGCTTTCATATATTAAGCAATAAATTCTGTTAATGGGACAGATTACAATGTATATAGTCGTAACGTTTGACTGACGCGTAATATCACGAAGTTCATTTAGGCACTCGTAGTATTATGGTACCGAGATGTTCATTACGATCATCGAGGTTAAGCAACGTTCAGGAAGGTCAGTCCTTGATGGGTGACCGTTTGTTGTAATTTTATTTTTGAGCGTTTCCGTACTTTGAAAGGCACATAAAGCCGTTCGTCCATCGACAAATAAAAAAATTGCACTTAAAACAAAGATCTGCGTAAATAATGAAATCTACGCGGACGAAGTCCCGGGCAAAAGCTAGTCAACACTATAAAATAAGAAGAAGTTTCAACCTGCACCTAATATCCTACGCAAATATTTCTTTGAAGACCTCAGATTTAAGATCCCTACATGTCTACACTCAATACAAAGTTACCCGTATCTGCTCGCTTAACATGCTCTTCAATGCAAGAGAGGATTAGCTCCATCGTATTGGAGGGCCGTCCACAGTTGCTAATGTAAGCCAGAGCTCAGTTGCGTTAATGGGCTATCTGTGAGTACGCGTTATATTCTCTCTAGTTGTAAACTCTACTATAAACATTCTCAATAAAGCATTGTTGATTTCGATTCGATGCTATTCATGTGAAGAGCCTGTTAGATTTAATTTGTCGTTTAATTTGCAGAAGTTATCAAGAAGTTTCCGTTTTTAAATTTAAAAATTCTATCCTTTTTAGGGTTCCGTAGTCAACTAGGAACCCTTATAGTTTCGCCATGTCTGTCTGTCTGTCTGTCCGTCCTCGCTTAATCTCTGTGACCGTTAGCACTAGAAAGCTGAAATTTGGGACCAATATGTGTATCAATCACGCCGACAAAGTGCTAAAATAAAAATTGGAAAAAAATGTTTTATTAGGGTAGCCCCCCTATATGTAAAGTGGGAAGTGTTTTTTTTTTTTAATTTTAACCCTAATGTGTGATATATTGTTGGAAAGGTATTTAAAAATGAATAGGGGTTTACTAAAATCATTTTTTGATAATGTCAATAATTTCGGAAATAATCGCTCCAAAAGTAAAAAACAAAGCGTCCCCCCCCCCTCTAACTTTTGAACCATAAGTTTAGAAAATACGAAAAAAATCTGAAAAGTAGAACTTTATAAGGACTTTCTAGGAAAATTATTTTGAACTTGGATGGAAACAACAGATGGAAACTGCAGTTAACCAATATAATTTGGTCCCTGAATCGTATGAGCGCCTATACAATCCAGAGGTCAAGTTTCATTTGCCCGTATTTTTTTTTTAACTTCCTTTAAACTCATAAGTGGGAACACTTATTGTGACGGACGGGAAACTACGGAACCCTACACTGAGCGTGGCCCGACACGCTCTTGGCCGGTTTTTATTTCTTTTCAAATAACTAATAGTAGTTTTATAACATTAGCTGCATAAAACGTAGACTGAAGATTGTAATCCAATTTTTGTACAAATAGCTGACGCTGACTCAGACTGACTTTTTAAAAATCAAGGACCAAATTTTTTTTGTACTACAATTACATTTTTCACATAACTCATCTAATTTATAGATCTTAGAACTATACTGAAATAGTACACAACTTTAATATTGGTAATTAAACTACTTCTTTCTATAGGCATTTTAAATACTGAGATAGTTTAAAACTTTATTCATAGTGGGTAATCAAACAATATTATTCAATTTTAATTTATTTCCTCACTTTTCTTTCATAAACTATCGTCGCCAAAGACGAACTGCAATAAAATAATCCAATCCAAGTAACAAACTGATCTCAAACTTCGCCAGCAGAAATATGAAGCAAGTTTAAATCGTTGCCAGCAATACGGTATTCAACAAATTAATTGCCATTCCATTCGAGATCGGACGGAATCTACAGTAGATCTTAATTCCGTCCAGCTTAAACTTGTTCGTACGAAACAAGATTAAGTAGTTTCTGAATTAGCGCTTAAGCCGGAATCAACTAAACAACCCATAGATTTCCTTCCTCATTTAACTTTCTCCGTCTCGTTGCGATGGCTCGAGATAAGTGGGGCAAGATCACCAGCTACGTACACCCGTACTTATACAATCTATGTGCCGATACGTAGGGGTTTATAGTCTCTGAAATGTGAAGATGCCGTCTGATAAGGTAAATACGGGGTTTAATGAGCGCCACAATAATGCTTCAAATGATTCCGTTTCAAAGCTTTTCGGATAATTTCCATAGGTAATACAATACGAGCACATTATTAAATTCGCCTCGGTGGGCGAAAAGGGTCTTACATTTGATTCCCCAGCTCGGAAAAAAACCTTATTTTGTTTTTCTGTCCATGGAAAATCTGCTTGGTTAATGGCAAAAGACTCTCCCCGTATTACATTATGGTATGTGGGCAAGATGCACGTCTACCCGCTGCTTCTGAAAAATGGGTGACGATACATTATTACGAAATCTACCTTTCAAAAATGTTATTTTTCATGTTAATTCGGGGTGAAAAATTCTACAAAATGCCTTTGAAAAACTGATAGCGTATTTTTTTGGATGCTTGATAATACATATTATTATACATACTTATATAATTTTATTTGATAATACCAACAATTCATAGGAAATAATTATCCATAGCATTTAAATTACCAAAGTTGAAGCTTTTGCAGGCTATGACTAGTATTCTACATAAATGGACTAGCATCCAACCACCGTTATCTGCGCTGAGCCCAAGCGACCACAAACCCTCAATTCTAAGCGCCAGAATTTCATTTATAAGCTCTATCCAGCTATTTCTTGTTTCTACAAACTTATGCCAATATTAATTTCACTTGACTGTCACCCACGACCGATTAACGAAACGACAAAAAAAAACGCTTTTAAGGCTATAAGGTCAACTTTAGTCAATCAGAACATCTCCTTTAAATTTTCTTTCGTAATTTTAAATAGTCTTAAATTTAACGACGGAGAGATGAAACACGGCATTAATAACGAAGAAATAGACGAATGTTTGGAAATTCATAACTTTCAAGTCTTTTGTCTTACGCTACTACATGCTCTAAAATTGAGGCAACTGAAATTCTCAGTACATTTCAGTATAAGTATAGTTATTTACACACGAGCTGATGTTTTAACAGCTCGAGGCGTCTCCAACTTCATGCCAACGATGGTGTTCGCGTCCAAAACTTATGTCTTATTTTCAAGATGAGAACTGTGTGAATACTTTTCCTAGACATGGAACTCAATTTAACTCTTTAATTTCCTTTTTGAGGTGTTACTTGGAAACTGAAATATGAGATATTTTATAACCTTAGTTAGTAGTAACTTTTTTTTATTAATGTTTTATGATAAAAATAAAATGTAATTATGGTGCAGTATTTCTTAATTTAAAGCGAAATAGAATATTTACAAAACTTACTCTAAGATTTCAAAGTCCAAATCGTATTCATTTTATACTATACTATGTATTGCCTACTTCTCTGTCCACTTGGATTTCTGTTCCCTTGACCAAAACTTTTAGCCTTGAGGCATGAATTGCCAAAAATCCTTTCTTATTGCATTTAACTATCTCATTTGCAGAATATTTGTGTAGAAATTTTACACAAATATTCTAGCTTCAGAACATACGAAATGGGCTGTGCTAATTAACTAGCCAGCAATTTTTTTTAAGTATATCATCATCAATTCCGTTCCAAGTCCGTTTATTAAGTTCCATGTCTTGTATGTACGAGAATATAAATCTTCTAAAATCCTTATTGACCTGAATCAAACCTTACATCACAGGAGCCTACTGCTCTAAAGCGAATAAACACTTATTTATTTTGCCTAAGTACTAATTTAACCTCCTCTCTAATTAACTCCAATATACGCCAGTTATATGTGTAACAAAATCAACACACATCAAAACGTTAATAGAAGTTTAAATGATAAAATTGGCATTTCCCAGAAATAATTTCCAGGAACGTTAAGCCATTTACCAATATATGAAAACCTTGATTGAATATAAAATACTAATATTATATATGCGGAAGTTAGGATGGATGGATAGAAGTTTGTTACTCAATCACGTGAGAACGGCTGAAATTATATGTATGAAACTGGAACGCAGATAGATTATATTTTAGAATAAATTTAGAATATATACATAGGCAAAATTTTACCAATTTTAGCAAAGCCGAGGGTGGATCTAGTCATGATATAAATAATATAATATAATATTCTACCACATTTACGCAGCGCCATCTAGTCCCAAATTAAGCAATTATATTTGCTTGTGTTATGGGTACTAAACAACTAATATACTACTTAAATACTTTTTTTTTTTTGTAGATACATACATAATTATAGATAAATTACACCCAGACACAGAACAAACCTTTATGCTCATCACACAAAGATTTGTCCTGGGTGGGGATCGAACCCACGACCTCCAGCTTAGCAGCCAGGGTCACTAACCACTAGACCAACAGGCCAGTCAAAAAAATTAAATATAACAATTGAGGAGGTAGAAATAAAATTAATTAAATAATATCGAGATCACCGCAAAACTCTCGATGCAAAAGTCCTAACGTACGTAAGCAGTCTTTTCCTGTACAAAGAGTTCTGTTCAACTGTTACATTTTATCTTTTTCCGTTACCCATTTACTTCTCTTTTAATTCTCATCTACTAAATTGAATGACTGGCATATATAGTTCAACAGCATCACTTGATAATACTGTTGGTCAGTTCTGGGGCTTAATGTTTGGTTTTTGCATAACCACCTAATAGGCTACTTGGGTTTGCAGTGGATAGCTTCTGTTGTACCAACGTATGGAATTTAGATAAGCATCGCTGTTTTCTAGCGTAGATTATGCTGGTGCATTATCGAGGCTGGTTATAAACTGATGTTGCTGAATTGTTAGATATTTGCCTGAATACACCCAGCACCGCATTTGTGTTTTGAGTGGGTAATAAAGATAAATGCATTTACGAATTGTTTGAAATGGTTGCTTGGAATATCTATCGATTTATGTTAACCATTTACTCAAGCAGCTTTGTAGCTGTAAATTAAATTTAAGATTATTTAGTTTTGTAAAACTAACGTTTACTGCCAAAAACAATACTGTCAATTATTCAATGTAAAACGCAAAAATCATTAAAAATACAAGGAATTCATTCAAAATTAAGATTGAACAGTATGCTATTGGACTCATTATTAAAAAAATTCCATCATAGTTATTGTTTAATTTCATAATACTGGTTTTTATTTTTTTAAACAAAAAAATAATCTCTTTGTGTTAAGCAGTATCAACAAAAAAGTAAAATAAAATTTTACGTTACAAATAAAAGTGAACAGGAAAAGTTAACGTTAATTATACAGTGTAGCAATTACTCTCTTTTGTGTCAACTGATCTTTGGTAAATTAGGCTCTGTTGAGTTGCTACTTAGACAAAACGTTTCAAGTGTATTAAGTTGCTTATAAATTAAGTTGGTGTAAGGAAAATCCGGCTTTGTAGACGCGTCAATCAAATTATCTAACAGATGAGCTGTTGATGTGGAGTTTTGAACTTTCTGTTTGATTTTACGTTCATTCATAGTATCTATCAATCACCCTTAACTTTGATTCTACGTTTAAACTACTGATTATTAAATTTTGATATTTAATATTAATAAAAAATTGTGACAATACTTAGTGTGTCTATTAACGCCTATTATGTAACAAATTTGGATGAATGTGAAAATATCCTCGAAAGGCGTTCAACATCCGAGTTTATGGCCAACTCTCACTCTCTAGCTTCACTCTCTCCATAATAATGTACGACGTATAATTATAATAATAATTCAACTGGTCATTAGGTGATACTCAACAATTTAAAAAAAACCTGTAGCAAAAATAAAATTCGCATAAAGGCGTATTTGCACATAAGACTCTGTTTTGTTCTGTCACTGAGGTACTAATAATAATAGTGCAGCTGTGATATGGCAGCGGTGTCTCATCCTATTTAAATTAATATTTTTTAAGCGTCTCTGCGTATTTAACCTGTTTTCACGTTAGTCTTCCAAAACGAAAGATTTTTTTTCTCACCTTAGGAAGATAGATAGATATAGCCGTGAAGAAAAAAACACATTTGAAATATCAAAGTTGCTAAGCATTCACAGGCTATCAAGTGGATAATATCCTAGTTTTGAACTTTATTGGCAAAAACATATTCAAAAGAACATCGCCACTTTCATTTGCTTTCAGGGACGAAACCAAAAGAATGATGATGGTCGCAATTCTGTTGAAATTGCCAATAAAATGTACTGAATTGACATTGAAACGTAATGTAATTTCTGAAGATTTTCTTAGCTTTTACTTTTGATATCATATGGCAATATTAGATAGAAATCTCGTCTAGACTGAAGAGTTTATTGAAGTGTTAATCGATTCTCAATGTTTGCCGAAGAACTTCTTTCTTTGGGCAAACAAGTTTACACATTCGCTAGTAAAATGCTGTTGAAATTGGATAATTACTTTTTGCGTACCACGTTCGTGTATGGAGATAAATATGTTCTTGTTATTTTTTCAAGAAAATTCAAAATTATCTTACTGTAACTCTCACTCTGGTATTGAGATAGCCTCGCCACTATCATCGCTGTGCCGTGTGTCATGGATCCAATTCCTACTTCAGACAAATATTTGTGAGAATCATTCATTATATATTTGTAAGAGTAGTAGCAGAGCAGTAGAAAGGGAAGGAAAGGGAATCTTAAAAAAAATTAAACCTAGTTTACTTTACTATAAGTGGTAGCACAAATATTTGTTCAATGTGGAGATGCAATCCTCGTCCTCACGTTCAACAGTAGCAAACCAACTAGCAAGTCTGAGGTGAGTTTATATAATATCTCATTTCTATGCAGTTCTATGGCTGGAATCACTGAAGGAATTTAATTAAATTCCTAAGACTGACTGGACGAAATGGATCTCAAAGGAACTGCTATTTGTTTTGTCCTCTAAAAAACCTTCGTATATTATTAAAAAGGAAATCAGAAGATATCGTAACTGCGACGGCTTTTTTAGTTTAATTTTTATGAAATACAATCACACTACAACTGACGCAAATGTCAAAAAAATATTGTCGTCAATAAATAATAATAATTATTAAAAACGATTTTGGTCCTATAATGAAATTGTGAATGATTACTATGGTGAGATCTCGGGTTTCTTCTCAAACTGGCTGAATAAAGAATCTTCTTTTAAAAAAATATTTATAGGTCATACCTTCATAGATTTGTCTCCATAGCGATATATATGTAGGTTGTCTACGCATTGTATACAAAAATCTTTGTATAAATTAGCATACATAAGTATGTATGCCAATTTATACAAAGATTTTAATTATTCTAAGTTATAATCCGTGACTTAATTTATATGTACTAGAAATCCTATAAATATCAAGCAACTTTTACAAGCACTAAACAAAAAGGAAATTGCGTAGAAGAAATTAATTGTGACTAACAATTACTTGTTTTTTCATCTAAGAAATGGAGTCTTCATAAACTGATTGTACTCTAAGAAATTAAAATCATAAACTGGAAATGCCAACATCTGGTGTTTACACAATAAAAAATACCTATACTAAGTCGTGACACGATCGTGAATTTTACTGCAACTAATTAAAAAATGAAACATTTAAAACTTCCATTAACAATCAACCGGGCCTGTTTTCTTAGCAGAATGGTTCGAATAATAATAATACGTATGTATAATAATATACTTGCGCGCGTTGCATATCCTTACAAAATAATTATGGATTTTAGTCAGGCATGTTGAAATTGTGTAAAATAGAAATCTACATAGGTGTCTCCTGTAAGAAGTCTGGACAAATTATAACTACCGAAATGTGGGTGTGAGATACTTCTGCCTTTTTCCCCGAACGGAAGATCGGGATCAGATCGATGCTTAAGTTGTTACCTACAATCTTTCAATGCTAAATTTGTTTCTCATAATATGTACAAATTTACCTAGAGGCAAAATTAATATCAGTACAGAATCACATTTTAGTTCAGTACATTTTAGCACAGATTCAGTTTGGTCTCGAATCAGTCGGTATGAATATTCATTGTATTTCACGAACAACGCAGTTAGTTATGTTCCAGATAAATTATATGCAATTTATTTGTGCGATATGAGTTTGTTACTGTTTGTTACTGGACTCGTTGCGTTTATGTGTTTATTACTCATCACAAAAAGTTTAAAACAAGTACATTAGAGATATCTCTAAAGTATTTGTTACATACTTTATAAAGAGAGTCAAACGTAAAAGTTAGACGGAGTTCTCAATAGCACTGCCTCGCTAGAGCTGTGTTCCTGCTAGTGAACAGTGTCCAGAACTCATTGGTAAGGTTTTAAAGAATCGGTGACGCATATTGATGTTCCTGGAATTGCATTCGTCTATATACTACGCTAACTGCTACGCCTCGAGCCCTAAGTTATGTATTTGCCACCATCGTGGTATAAAAATAAAAACTTATTATTAATATTTTATTTATGCACTACGACTCATATGACAAAAATTAAACAATTGCTAACTTTTATAGAAATAACATTAACAGACACAAAGTACTAACAACTATTCATAGATTGACTATTGTACGTGTTGCCATACTTAAATCTGATGACATGTTTACGTTAATACACATTTATTTTTATCTAAAGAAACATTTCCCAATTTGCGAAACTGCCGAAGTAAAACTTAACACGCACGAGTTCACACAATAACTTTCAAAAGTTTCCTTTAGTGCCACTATTTCACAAACTATTGCGGTTTCACGACAGAAACAACAAACAGCTCACTTCACATTATGATATCACGAATGAAGTACTATCATTATATTAAACAGAATATGAAAATTGAGTAAGTTATACCTTGTTTAAAGTTTTCAACGTTACTTACATGTTTGGTATGAAATTCGTACGGGACTATGTGATAAACTCTCTTAAGGAAAACGAACGTACTTAAACTTTAAATTCTGGGCTCGAGTCTCCTCTCCTCTAACTAGAGAGCTGAGAGGGTTTAGGCCATAATCCACTCACGCTGGCCTAGTGTGGGTTCATGGATCAGACATACTCATAGAATTTCTTCTAAGGTATGTGGGTTTCCTCACGATGTTTTCCTTCACCGTTAGCAGATGGTAAGTCACTTGACTAGTACATATAAATTCCACAAAGTGGAATCCACATTGGTACTGCCGGTCGGCATCGAACTCGGACCGCGTGATTTGCACGCCGGTCCCTTATCCATTAAGCCACCATCCCTTCGCTTAAAAAAATTACAATCACTGAATTATTTAGAAATGACAACCCACAGAAGACTTAGAAATTGAATGACCACACTTAGAAATTGATTGAGACGAAAGATTTTATGAAAATGTCTTCAAAATCTTTCGTTTAAATAACAATAATGAAATCACAAATTGATTTCTACAATGTAGTCAAGCAAATACTCGCCCTTCAAAAGTCCACATACAAAACTTCGCGATAAATTCTATAAGTGTCGTAATTCAGTTGAATACTAAATTGGAATGAATTGTCTCGGCTGGCAATCCCTCAGCGACAAACTTTTTCCTTTGTTGCTACAATTGTCGTGGAAGTTGCGGTTTGAGTGGGAACCCACTTATGCTAATTTTGATGTGGATTTGAGTAATTCCCTTTTGGGACAATTTTATCATAATTAGCTGTCATTGACCTACAGTGAATAATATTCAGTTTTTTGTTGAAGGAAGCCGTTTCAAATACCACATCAGTATCTTGATAAAAATCATAACTTACAATAATTATATTTACATATACATTATATAATGTGCTTCTAATAGTAAAACGACAGTAAACACACACATCACAAACTTACACATTAGGATATAAGTATACCTAATATTTGTACCAGAGATATGGTAAACACATTTTCCAATCAAAGGAGAGAGAATACATTAAAATTGTATTTTACTTCATCAGAATTCACTTCGAAAATTAACGAGTAACGTTCAAAAAACAAACAAATAAACCTCGTTAAGCCACAACAAAAATGCAATAAAATTAAATTTTTCCCCTTTTATTGTAAAGTACGTTAAATCCTAAACCATTGCTCGCCCATTGAACAACAGACACAACAAAATCAATTAAACACAACACGAATTCGCTTTGATCAATCATTGGGCTAACAAAGGAACCGAAAACAAAATCTGGTAAAAATACCGTTACCTTTTTTATTATAGGTACACTATTTTGCTGTTGATATTTACAAATGAGTATGAAAACTGAAATTAATGTCTTGGCTTTCCAAATCTTAACAATCATCACCCTATTTAATAAAACGGCCTAAAAATCATTTTTTGATTCTGTCCTAGATATTGCTTTTAACTGCAACAGTACACTTAATATCAACTCTTACAAGTAATTTATTAGCACTAGTACATTTTTTATTACTATGACGTGTAATGACGGATTACATAATGTCACTACTCCATCTCAACCCGTGGGTGTTGTAAAAGGTTAACCTTACGCAGATAAGAGCACTGAAAGAAAAGGAAAATTCAAAACAAACACTATACCAACTCATCTGGCCAGCGAGGTATCATCATCATCATGTCAGCCCAACGACGTCCACTGTTGAACATAGGCCACCCCACGCTGCGCTGCTTGCTAGCGAGTTATAGTAGGCTAAATTCCCTCCATACTCTTTGGAGGAGAACCGTGCCCAACAGTGGGATGTTTATGAGTTGAAATGGTGATGATGATGGCATAGTACACCAGACGCAAAACCAATTTCAATGAATCACAACAAATATTATTTTGTCTTGTGAGGAACTCAAACTCTTATCCTGGATTTCAAATTGATAAGAAGATACTACAGTGACACTTATAAACATAACTCATTGAAAGGATAAACAAGTCGCCTCAGCTTTCAAATATGGTATTCAATAGCCGAGTACTTCTTTACGGGAAGTTGCATTTACCCTACTCAAAACCTTTCTAACAAATTCAACAATATTTTGTCTTCCTCTCTCTAACCAACTGAAGCACCCCTTGAAGAGTTAGACATCCGTGAATTTCACACGCTTTCATTTAATTTTGCGAAGTACCTCAACCTTTTGAATTTCACTGTGGAAAGTAGAAACAATGAACAATATTAAGTTTAAAAAAAATTGCAAAAAATTTCGTCTGGTCGGTTATTTTTAACAACAAACAGGACAGGACTGAGTTTGAAACTTGGAGTATCGTTTGTCGAACATTGAACTGCGCTGCTGTGTTTGTGTGGTACAAGACATAAAATTCGTGCGCAACATATCAAAAACTTTCTAATTCTGTTCTAAACTTATGAGGAATTTGATTTCATTTTATGAGAGATTCAGCTTCAGTGGCAATTATAAAAATAAAATTCATGACTACGCCCCACCGATCTTCTCTCCTTCTTTAAGTTCCTATCCTGTAACAAGTGAAACAGTTTTTCTACGCTAGGAACATTCTTGTCCATTCTCGTATGTTTCGCAACCAAGAGAATTGAATTGAACTTTGAATTTCACACGCTTTCATTTAATTTTGCAAAGTACCTCAACCTTTTGAATTTCACTGTGGAAAGTAGAAACAATGAACAATATTAAGTTTAAAAAAAATTGCAAAAAATTTCGTCTGGTCGGTTATTTTTAACAACAAACAGGACAGGACTGAGTTTGAAACTTGGAGTATCGTTTGTCGAACATTGAACTGCGCTGCTGTGTTTGTGTGGTACAAGACATAAAATTCGTGCGCAACATATCAAAAACTTTCTAATTCTGTTCTAAACTTATAAGGAATTTGATTTCATTTTATGAGAGATTCAGCTTCAGTGGCAATTATAAAAATAAAATTCATGACTACGCCCCACCGATCTTTTCACGTTCTTTAAGAGGGAACGCGGCGCACGATTCTTCATACAAACGTATTCCCCTGTTTTCTCCCTGAATAATGTCTAAAAGGCAATTTTTTTTAGCTCAAAAATTCAAATTTAGCTATAGGCATGTCCCTATCATTTCCTTTTTTTCAAAAACTTATTAATAAAGAAAATATGAGCCTCCAAATATTGCTAAAATTGCCGTATTTTTAATGTCGTAATTAGAGGACTACCAGAGGAATTCTATTAGTTATTTATATAAAAAAAAATGATAGGAACCTAGTCATACTCTTTCTGGAATTTTTCATGTAAAAAAGGATTGAATCCGCTCAGTTTTCGAGGAGAAAACAGGGGAATACGAAACGTCCATTTCGTCAAATTTTTTGTCTTAAAATCTGTCTGAGCTGTCTTTATCGCACTCTTCGGGGGTGACTTGAGGTAAGGGACCCCCCTTACATGTATATGACTAGGGAAGTGGTATCTGTCGATGTTTTTTTTATCGATACTGTAGTGATGTCCATCAATGTCGATGTTGAAGATTTACTGTTTTTATTTATTAAATTGTGAAACTGTAAGGTTAATTTCCGACTTTTGTATTAAGTTAATAAGATTATCAGATCAGGTCGCAACGATTTGATTTAGCTGCTCTAAAAGTAAGACTAGTCTTATCAAGTATATTCATATACACGCATTATAATGGATGCAAGAGAGGTGTAGGTTGTGGGTATTTTATTTAAAATAGCTGGCAAAATGCGAGTTGGATTCGCGCACCGAGGGTTCCGTACAATTATTATATACATTTTTTTTATTATATGTGATTAAAATGTAAGATATTAGAAGGTAACGGGATAGCTATAAGTTACAATAAACATTCACGTAAAGTTCACATCAGTCCGGAATAAACTCTCTTTCTTATTCAATTTATTTACGAGTATCATCTTATACCCGTTCCAATAAAGTTTTAATATATTCAGTGATAATAATATAACTACACGATTACGGATTTCGGACTTGTGCAACTTAATATTGCTTTTTGCCAAATTTCGTGATTCTAGGTCAAGGGGAAGTACCCTATAGGTTTTGACTTTTTTGATCGTCAAGATATGCAGCAAAAATGGAGCTTAAACGGCTGTATCTTTTCATATCTTGCATTTACTTAGAATTCTGATCTTTTATTATATTCCAAAGGATTGCAGACCCGAGTATTTTTAGGGTTTCGTCCCAAAATTGATTGATACCTCTACGCATTCTTGAGAAAAATATTCTTGACAGACAGACGGACAACGGAGCGATCCTATAATGATTCGTTTTTTTTTTCCTTTTGCAGTATAGATTATGGAACCCTAAAAAGAATTTAAAACAATAAATAGGACATTTATTCTATCGTCATTTCCGTCTTTTCGCTAACGGGTAAATTGTGTGATCCCGTCAATTATTTCAAGCAAAGGCCATTCGTGAAAAGAAATATCTAGTTTAGATAAGTTCGATCATCATCAGCAACCCATTAAGTCCAACTGCTGGTCTCGGCTCGATATTTTGCCAAAATAAGACATATTTTTTTAGTTTCTATTCCATTTTCTGGAGTTTTTCAGAAATTTTATACCGATATTTTATTTGTATATTTATTGAGCCATAATATTTTACAAGTTCATCAAGACTTGCAGCTTATAAACTTTTATTGTTGTTGACGAATAACCAAGTTGACGGACAATCTAGTTTCTTCTGAAAATTGTTTTCATTCTACCTCTTCTTTTACCATAATTATTCTCTTGCTGTATTAGGAGTGCCTTTGATTTACGAATACAACAATGATCTTAATTACCATTACAATGATATTAATAAAAACAAAAATTATATTATAATTCGAACAGAACCCTCAGGACATTTTATTCATATGTAGGTTGTAGCGATAAAATATTTTATAAATCTTAAATAGAGGTAAGGTAAGTACTACGATTTTTTCCATTATTTACATACACGTAAAAGCAATAATAACAACGTGTAGGTAACTAAGTAACACGATGACATCAAATGGACCGATTTAAGCAAAGATGATCCAATCAAATAAACCTCATTTTGACAGCCAGAGAAATACTGCAATGAATTTTAAAGTCAAATATCTCAAAATGAGGTTTGTGTTGATTGGATAATTGTTGCTTAAATCGGTCCAAATTTCAAAAACTAAATAAATGCAAAATCTAGATTCGCCGACTCGCCGGTACACGGGCGCGGGGAAGATGCTAGTGGGGAGGAGGGGGGGGGGGGGGCTACTACGCATGTGGACCATCCACTCACACATTTAAATCTCAGGCTCAACGCAACAGCAATAGCTACTTCAAATACCTACTTTTCAAATTTCTCGCAGACCGCGTCCCCTCTTAAGTTCCTATCCTGTAACAAGTGAAACAGATTTTCTACGCTTGGAACATTCTTGTCCATTCTCGTACTCGTATGTTTCGCAACCAAGAGAATTGAATTTTTGTCGTAGGCAAATTTGCTGACACTACTTTTCGGATAACCTGTTACATTCTTGTGACTTTCATAAGTGTTACCTTGTAACCTAGATGAATAAACGAGATTTCATTTCATTTCAATTGAACTTTGAATTTCACACGCTTTCATTTAATTTGGCAAAATGCCTTATTCTTTTGAATTTTACTGTGGAAAGTAACAATAAAAAATATTAAGTTTTAAAAAAACTACAACAATTTCATCTGGTTGGTTATTTTTAACGACAAACAGCACAGGTAGGCCAAGGCCTTGCATTGGGCAAGGCCTTCCTTCGATTTTGCCCTTCAATACTGATTGGAGAAGCTTGTACTTCTTGCCGCAAGACATGGCACAGATAAAAGCCCCATGAATAAAGCACTGCTTGTTTACCGGCCATGGTTCCTCACAATGGCCGGTAAACAAACATTCTAGAACGTAGGCTTTCCTACTACGAGTATCTTCCTACAACAGCTGTCAGCGGATTTGAGACACGAGCATTTCGACTCCCAGTGGCTTTGGCAAGATAATCTTCACACCTACCACACCACACCCACACCTTGAAGATATATATATATATATTTTTTATATTTTGTTTATTTTTCCGTTCTTCTGTAACTCTTATGGTTTGTACCACAAAACTGAATATCTTTGTTCCTTGTCTCGGTACAGTTTCATAACTAGAGGATGTCGCACTGACAAGCGTCAAGCGCTGTTGTTTCATAGCACTTTTTTCATAAACTTTCAAACTCTGAAGCACTTCTGTCCACTCCTGCAATGTCCTCTTGTTTTTCCCAAATAACAAACAATTCAATTATGAAGTCCTGTCGCAATTTTTTATTAACTACATTTAAGTTTAACCACTTTCAGAAAGAATACAGTTTTAAATTCACGCTGTAAACATCAAAGGTATTTTTACCTAAAGTAACAGGCCCTTTGATGTTTACAGCGTGAATTTAAAACTGTATTCTTAAGCTACTTTACTACTAGGCTTGTTTTATTTGCTAATCCAAGACTAACTATACGAAATATATAACTTTCTTATAATAAGTTTAAACAAATTTCACTGACGATTAACTTTGACATGACTTTAATTCATTTTTGTCGACAAAAATTAAATTCATTAGAAAATGTTACTACCACGTACATATTGACTGTTTTGTATTGGTCGTAGTATACCACTACCCATCACGAGTTTGTGGGATCAATCCCTCTTAAGATACATTTTTGTGACCCACGAAACAGGGATTTACACAAACGCTTAAGTGTAGGCGTTGCTTTTTAAAAACAAAGAAAGAAAACACAATACTGTATGCATAACATGCAAAAGAAATATCCATCCATCTTACAGCAAGACGAAAATAAATCTCCATCGGTGATATTACAAAACTCTGCGACCCGGATCTGTCTCTCAACAAACAATATAATTTACGGTGTTGCCGTTTTATATAGAACAATGAACAAATACTCACGTTTATATTTGCAACCGAATCCGTTCCTCAATTAATCCGACAATTAAGCTTTACGTGAAATTGAGATTTTAGGTTAACTGTTCTTCGTGTATTAAACGGGCAAAGTATCGGATTCAAGGTTAGTGCGTTGGAAAATCATAAATTGTTTTAATGATGAAGATAGAATTTATCATTTAAAGATGTTTGTTATCTTTAATGGATTGCTTAGCACAAGCACTATAATGATTGAGTTCATTTAGTGATGTGAAATAAAACACTCGGCTCACTAGGCCTTATATTAAAATGATTCTGATGGTTATAATCAAATTGCTGAAGTTAAGGATCGTTTTTAAATATTTTAATTAGTAATTAACCTCATTTTACATTTCATAATTATTATTGATGATAAAACATAATGGCCGTTTTTGTCATAAATTTTAAAGAAATCAGCATCAAACTTGCATTTAAAATATCTGAATTTGCTTGCTGCGCATTCTCGTAAAATAATTGCAATAGAGACCATAAAAACGTAAAATTTCAATTGTATTTAATTAATAACAGTTAATTTATTAATTACTAAATAAACTATAAATAACATTAAATAGTACAAATTCATTCGATAATTACGAAATAATTAACTTAAACAAATTAAGTAAGTACTAAGTAATCACATTATAACCATTCAATAAAGTCAAATATATCGAAATATATTCCCATTAAAACTGTGAGGAAATTGTGTTCATTGAAGTTGAATATTAAAAAAGTTTAGGTCCAATCGAAAGTTCTCAAGAGTAATTTTATCTCAGGAATGTGCCTCGAACATTTTTTATTTACTTAAGTCCATTTTACTTACTACCCATCTCAACAATTTAACAAGAGACAGCTAAAGTTTGTTGAAAGTGGTTGAAATAACTTTACGGACATTGCAATTTTTATTTATTTAGTATTAAAGAATCTGTGTTAGCTTGTGAACCCAACGTCTGTTTTAAAAACTATAAATTAAGACGAAGACCTTCAATTAATTGGCACTTTGTATCATAATATTATTGTTCTTTTATTATAACTGTTGGTTTTCACATGAAAATAAAATATCGTATATACATATGAATAATAACTTATTATTACTCAAAATTTTTTGGTAATGGAGGACTTGGACAAAAATTGATTGGCACTACATATATCCAGAATCCAAAGAACTAATTTGCAAGCTGCACATTTTTTGTTCTATATGGAATTTGAAGCTACACACTCGTATATAATACCACTGCAACCTGGTTGACCTGGTTTTGATATGAAAAAATAAATAACAAGAATTTTGACGAGAAATATCATCGTCGCACAATGATTTGTCCTGGGTCGAATGGAATCGAACCCACAAATAAACCTCCAGCTTATCAGTTAGGGTCACTAACCACTACGCGAACAGTCCAGTCAAATTTCTAACATGATTGTAACAAACTTTAGGTACTAATATAAAGGCAATTACAGCTCTTCACGAGATACAAACGAAGATTCAAATACCGAAATAGTAGAAACATTGTGCAAAAGATACAGCCAAGTTCAGCCAAGTCGAGAATCCATAAGGACTGCATTTAAACTAGTTATAAGTGACTGGCGTTATTCCAACAAACAAGTTGGCATACGTCTACCTTTGTTGTTTTTTTTTTTCATTTCAATGTGCACAGACATTTTAATAATGATACCCTACAACGTAGCTATTTTATGCAGAAAACAAAAAAGTATGTTGGTTTCTTCTAGGGTTTATTTTTTGAGGACATAATAATTTTATTTTAAATGTCTACTTTTTTGTTACGATATGTCTTGCCCGAACTTGCCCGAGCCCAGCAGTGGGACTTAAGGGGTTGCTGATGAACTTGCCTTGTTTAGAAGAATTTGACTCTCTTATTTTGATTAATGTGATATTTATTTTTTCACTACATATTTGAATCTGGTTTCCTATCACTCGCAGTTCTTCAAATGTACCCTGATCATGATACACACTTTCACATATAAAATTATAGCAAGGATTTCAAAGAAAAGATAATTTATATCCCATATCAACATTCCCCTTCCAAAACAATAAAACAAAACCATACCTGATCACATACCCTCTAAATTCAAACCCATTCTCATTGTTGAACACGGTGTTTACATCATAAAAGTAAAATGTTATTGTCCTATCTATGAAAATCGTATACCAGACAACGTTATGCATTTAATGGGCTTGTAACGGCCACTTTTATATCAGTCGTATTCGTCGAAAAATTGAACTACTGAATAATTGTGACGAAAATAAGGACTGAAGATACTTTTACTGTTAATAAACCATTTTGAGGGTAAAAGTTTTTGGGTAATTAAAAACTGTTATAATAGCACTAATTCCGTGGTTATATTGAAACAAATAAAATGGAGGTTTGTCATCAAGCTCCTTAACACCAGATGCGAAAAAACACTACGTAACTCAAAATCAATTCAAACAATAAAATCTTTTAAGACTTCTCATATCTACTCATAAGTTGGGAGACGTGATGTGTCATAACCTAAAAATTTTATGATAAGGTAAGTGCTATCGAATACAATGCAATTTAATCAGTCGATATTTTAGTTCCTGAAACTAACGCGTTCTAATAAAAAAATTATTTACATACAACTATTTCTCTTTTCCATAATATTGTTCTCGTTTAAGGACATAATTACACATGCCTAATTTTCTCATATGAATAGTTATGGACAACGTAGCCAAATTATAATCTTGATAAACAATTGTCAATGTAGAGCGATCCAGAAATAATGAACGTAAGTAGATGCATCCTAATATTAAGTAACTTTCAAAAACCAGATTTACTCAAAGAAAATAAGACTGATTTTGTTTTGACTTAACGCAAATATTCATGTGAATACATCAAGTTTCATCATAAAGCACACATTTGAGTTTAAACATAACATAATTTAAGTGAACATAGCAAAGCTGCAACGTGCACCCAAATTTCATTTCCTTGCAAAGACAGCATAAACA
Organism: Laspeyria flexula; assembly: GCA_905147015.1. Lineage (NCBI taxonomy): Eukaryota > Metazoa > Arthropoda > Insecta > Lepidoptera > Erebidae > Laspeyria > Laspeyria flexula. Next base: position 10,997,506 of record LR989960.1, on the reverse strand, counting down.
TATTCATGTAGGATATCTGTCACAGTAATGTATGTTTCACAGAATAGTCTACACATACATGTACGTACATAGCTGACAGAATTTCATACCCAGGTGAGCAGCGTCAGGTTAAAGTAATTAACATTAAATATTAAGCAATTAAGCCATTTATTAAGCCCAGCAGTGGGACTTAATGGGTTGCTGATGATGATGATGATGATGACTAAGCAATTTCCTTTGCTTTGGTTTAACATTTTATATAAATGCTAAACAAGTAATCAAAAAATTCACGGATTCAAGTCCGGTCGTGGGTTTGAATTATTTCATTACTTACTTGTTTAGCAAAATGTTAAAGTAATTAAGTCAGTACGTTCATGTGTTATGAGTTTTATAAATAATTTTTTAATCCAAGTGCAAGTGCACCTATTCTTTGTATATGATGTCATCATACCAGGTAATATTAAAATCCGGAATTATTCAATTTCACTAATGACATTCAATAAGTAATGACTTTTATTGAAAAAGTTTCTTATTGTACCTATATGTATCATTACGGCCAATCGCTTTGAGACTGCTTATATTTTATCTAAAACTTATATAGCCCCATCTATTCCAAAGTTAGCTAATTTAGGCTTGTGTTATGGAATGTAGAGAACTGATAAACATACATATTATTATATATTTCTAAATACATAAATATTATAGATAGAACACACCCAGCCTCCGAAACAATCATTTGCAGATCATACATATATTTATTCCGACCCGGTAATCAAACCCGAGACCTCAGAAACCGCAACCATTTACACCGGTGTAAATGGCTAATACGAGTATATATATGATTAGAATATGCTATATATTTTTATAAGCTTTTACTTATCTAGGTACAAAAACTAGCGCGTCTTGCGATATTCACATTAAATGAGAACTAACCAAGCTAATTCACTCCATTAGTAGCCCCAACTAAACAGCTATATGGAGCAAGGCTTCTGTCAGTGTAAGCTTACAAATAAAACATCAAAAGGCCTGAGTTAGTAAACCGAATAACGAAATATGTGGTGTGTTTGATACTTTCCATCCTACCTTTATTCAAATAAAAGTCAATATACGTCGGGTAACGTAATTATTCTATTGCCTGATCAAAGATCAATAACGATGCCACTTTATTTCGTGTAATTATTATGTGCGAACACGTGTCTGTTTGCGTTGTATCGGTAATTAAAGAATTCGTATGGAATTCGTATAGCGAACTCATGCAACCAATTATTTGAATCGATTTCTTTTCTCGTATGGTGATTGATGATTACAACATTATGTGATGGTGTACATTTTAAAAGGCTTAATTGAATTTAAATTTGTAAAACAGCAACTTGAGTGTACACAAATAAAATGATAAAAATTAACGTACGATAATTTCTGTATGTATAACAACTTGTCAGAAGTATACTTTCAAAGTATCAGTAAGTTACCAAACGTGGAGCTCTTTATAGAAATGATATTGAACAAATAACAAGTTACAAAACTCCAGCTTTTTAAAATCCTATGGGATATTTTTTAGTAATAAGTAATATATGGTAAAAGTTTAGAAAAACTTTTAGTCTAAAAAAAAATTAGGGCTTACCTCCATTGCACTACCACTTCGCCCCATGGCGACCCAACATCGCCTCAAACAGTCCGATCCTGGAACAAAAATATAATAATATTATTTACCAAATCGCTAAGTGAATTGTTATGTGTACGTTAGACAAGAATGTCCTACTTCACTGTCTATGCTTCATCATAACTGCAACTTAGTTATGTTGAAGCATAGATTTCGATGCTTCATCAATAAACATCGCAGGGTCGAGAATAAAATGATCTGACTGTTGGATAATATCTGAACTTTAAATCAATAAGCGAGTATATATTTTGTGTATAATTATATCTTATTAAGTACCTAAAAATATTTATGCAAATAAAATATCTTGTTTAATTTAATTGAAGCATAGTTATAAATAGGTTCTACAAACTACAATTCGATAAACTTTAATTTATACATGTTATAAATAAATTTAGGTATTACGAATAAATTAAACGCATCAGACACCCAAAAGGATTACTATCGGAAATTGAGCCCACCATTGTGGTTAAGAGAACAGGTAGCAGGTTTATCAATACCATAAAATGGTAATAAATTACATATAATAAATGTTCAGACTTTATAACCGTAAAGCGTTTATTTTAATGGAAAAATGACAAACGATCGACATTATTTGCGATCAGTCGAACAGATATCGAACAATTACATCGTATTGTTTACCATCTGTTTTAACAATTTATCGATGATTTTCATGTGGTCTTAAGGCGCTGTCCAAACGGAAACACCGAAAAATTCTCAATTTTTCGTCGCGCAGTTTGCCGTATCGGTATATACTACAAACCAGAAAATTTACTTGGATAAAGTCGAGAATCTAAAGAAAAGACTTACCTAAAAAAATTTCATGTAATTATAATAGTTTCGTAGAAAAAAGGTCACAAAGATGACCCTTAGAAAATGTTTTCGTCGCGCAGTTTGCTATATTTAGATCGTTAAGTAATATATTTTTTGCTATGATAATAAAGGAAATTTAATAAGCTAGAGAATTACCTAAAAATTATTTCACTGGGACACGTAGTTTTTTTTTTATTAAGAGAAATTCGCGAAATCACGTCTAATTCGACGCTTGATAGATTTGACTAAAGTCAAACATCTCACCAATTTGGACCTTATGCGTTCACATGAGGTACTAGTGTAGCTTGTTTATTGTGCCCCCTCCCAGTCGGCGACGAGCCGTTAGGAAGGAAGGTCACGTCACTCTGATTAAATTTTTGGTTCACGCTATTTTCGTATTTTTTAAATAAACATTTTATTTATTTAGAAGAAAACTTCTTGGATACAAGAATCAATTATTATAACATTAATATCTTGTAACAATTCTCAATATCGGAGATAATATTTGCATTGGTTTTATTCTTATCACGTCACCGGCGGCCGGTGTTGCTAAGATGTCGCTGAGGCTAACAACCAACGAGCGCTAAGACGGCGCATACACACGTCACATGAACGTGGTGGCTACTTTATAATAACGTACAAAATTTAGAGTATTGGAAATAAACAATAATGATACCAAAGTTGTTGTCATTTTTTATGGACTGGCTATTACCCGAAATTTACTCTCGTCAAGCTCGAGGCATGCCATTGAGAGAAAATAATTCATATCGGTAAGAACAATTTATTGGGGATTTTTCATAAATCAAAAAAATAAACTGGGTCGTAAGAGAAGTTTCGATTCTGACGGTTATCCAACTCTACCATATCGTAAGAGACAACAGTTAACTTTTGAAGGATCGCTACAATGCTTTTCTATTTTTGAAGATAATAAAGAAAATGTGCCCTGTTGTAGTAGACTTTTGATGAGATATAAGAATTTCGTTGAAGTCAAAGTCAAAAATTCTTCATTCATTTAAAACAATTGCGTATATACTTATGAACGTCAAAAACAGTTGTAACATATCACCTAGTTTATTTCCTGCTTTAGTACCTAATTATAAAATTATTTATTACTTATCATATTTTATATTTACATAAATTATTTTTTGTTTTTGTTTGGTTTTTACAAAAGGACTGTTCACGTTATCATCACCCTATCATTATCTCGGTTGAATCCTGCTTAGTTGGCTAGTATCTGCTGTTCTCGGTGTACATTGATTTAGCTAAATATTAGCTTTAAAAGTCGAAAGAAATATTCACTTAAGCCCTTTGAAAGTTATTAGAATGTCATTGTCAATTTGATTGTAAATAAAGTTTCCAAAGATTCAAAGACAAAAAAACGTTAGCTTATGCTATGTGTATTTTTTCATGAGAATAAACAAATATAATTAATATATTTAGGAAATATACTTATTTTTCTTCCAAATGCTTTATTTTTTCCCCACAGAAAAATAGGATCGTTCTCTTTTTAAAAAAGTTGACATCCGAAATTACATTATCCATATTATCCTACTCTTGTAACTATCTCAAGTAACATGGTCTATCTATCACTTAAATATAAAATGCATATTATTTTTATGTCTTTATACCGCACGTGTAATCTATACTAATTTTATAAAGCTGAAGAGTTTGCTTGTTTGAACGCGCTAATCTCAGGAACTACTGGGCGGATTTCAAAAATTATTTTAGTGTTGGATAGTCCATTTGTTGAGGAAGGTTTTAAGCTATATAACATTACGCTGAGACCAATAGGAGCGAAGCATCAGTGAAAAAGTTGCAAAAAACGTGAAAAATCTATACTAATATTATAAGGCTGAAGACTGTTTGTTTGAACGCTAGGATCTAAAGAACTACTGGTCCAACTGGCAATTTTTTTTTAGTGTTGGATAGCCCATTTATCGAGGAAGGTTGTAGGCTATATAAAATCACACTACAGCCAATAGGGGCTGAGCAGTGGCCAAATAAAGAACGACGACGGGAGCGAAACCCCACGCGACTTCTAGTGTTTAATACGATGCTACACGATTATAATACTTGGTACAAACTATAATTCCTTGTATATCACTTCATTTAAATTGCACGTTTTGCGTATGTTCAGTTCAGACATCGTCTATTGAACAAGAGTTAATTTAAACAACCAAAAAACCCCGAAAAAAATAGTTTTTGTTTGTAGGCTATATAACATCATGATACGGGTAATAGGAACTGAGCAGTGGCTTCATTTCATTTAATATCTATATTGCGATAGCCCTAAAAAAAATTCTGTTTAGACAGTTTCCGTCCACCATATTAATTTTTTGTTGATGTCACATAGCCTATGACACTCGAGGAAAAAATACGAACCTAATGACACCTCACACTTTAAAATCAGCCAAGCCGTTTAGGCTACAGAAGGTCACAATGGAACAGACATGCCCCAAAAACATACATACATACGCGCGAAAAACATTACCCTCCCATTCCTTCTTGACAGTCGGGTAAAGAAAGAAACTAAGTACTTTTGGTTTAAAAATAGAAAACATTAGAAATATTTTACCGTACCTAATAATTATTTTGTTCGACCAGAATACGGACGGCGCGAGAATAAGGCCGCCGCTGGTTGACGTGAATGCGAGTTTGTTCTTTGGGATGAATTGTTGAAAGGCGCGGGGGGCTCGTGCTTCAGCTTCCCTGCTTCACCCCCTGGATTAGCTCAACATTGGTTTAGTACAGGGCCTTAATAACTCGCTTCGATGACTCTTGTCAATGTACCCACGTATTCTGATTTTTTTAGAATCTAACAAGTAAATTATAAAAAAATTAAAATAACCCGACTGCAAAAAATCAACAGATAAGCAACGTTTTAAAAAGACCAAAAAATGATTGAAATTATTATTCCTAATTAAATTTAATTACATTATCATATGTATATATTTTGAATCTCCATTTGATTTTTATTTTGAACCTTTTTTAAGGGTCAAAATATTTTTTTTTTAAATTGGTTAAAAAAAATTTACTACTTACAATTTGGCGCCAAAAGTCCGCAGTTTTTTTTTTATTAATACCTATCTAAGGACACTTGAGTTTTTGAGAAGAATCTAACGATACCTTAATTGTCGAAATCCATCCCGCCATTTCGAAGAAACGTGGGAATAAAGACACATACAAGATACGCGCGAAAAACAATACCCTTCTTGACAGTTGGGTAAAAATCAAAGTCGACATGGATTGGTTGACGAAGTAATTTACTATTTTCGATATACAGCGACGCCTTAGATTGATTTCAGTACCACGATACATACATAAACAGGAAAGCACACATTTTATTAGCGCACTTGCGTCATACTCACATTTATGACAAATAACATTTTTCCTAGAATACATACATATGGAATACGTTACTCTTTCAATCTTAATAAAAGAGAGTCAATCAATCAGAACGCTTGGTTTATACAGAATAATAAATTAAAAATAAAGGGAAAAAGATCTTGATACTTTAATCGCGAACACAATTATATTCTCCTCTCAGTGAAGATACCCAGCACTACAACCCCCCAAAAAATCTTTTTCTTTGTTCTGTGACATATCGAAATTTACAATAATAGAAACTAGCTTTCAAGGAATAATCTTAGTTATAATTCAAATGCTACTGTGCTGTAGGCACAATACTGTGTCACGTCTATATAATTTTATATTCGACTAATTATTCTGCCTTTTCATTGAGGTTTCATAAATCATGTAATAACATTTTCATTATTATTTTCATTGTACTTTACAATATACAGTCGTCGAGATCTGGTTGATTATTTATCTCCAAACCAATAAACTCTCACGCCACATACAAAATTATATAATATGCTAGTATTTGTAATTATGCAAAATAAAGGCTTTTAAGGCTTCTATTCCTCCAAATGTGCATGTGCAATTTTATATACAAATTTAAAATGCTGTTATGAAATTAAACAGAAAAACAAAATCTAATCAATTTCAGTATCGCCTGAAAAGTTCAACAGAATTATGATTTACATTTGAAATAATCGGAACAATAACATTTCCAGTGTTTCTAAGTCAAATTGGTAAGCTGTTTACTTTTTCAGACGTCCATTAGTTGGATTATGTTCCAACGCCGTGTTCACAGAACGAAAACAACCTTTTTTGCATAAAAGTTAATTAGAAATTGTATGTTTTCTTGCTAACTACGAATATTATTACGTTTGCAAATTGGATTTTTTGATTACCTCATACTAAAGTGGAAAAACTTTCATTTGGTTCTATTATTGCTCGAAATGATTTTGGCAAACAAATTTACTATTTACAGTTGACATTTTACTGTTAGTAAGATTCACGAAGCCATAACTTCTAATTTTAACTTTATTGCATAAATACACCGGGAGTGTAAAGAACTTAAGTTCTTCTTACTGTTACCACAGCAATTTTTCCATTTTTCGATTCATTCACCAACCCTAGAGACAAGTACTATCGCGATAGTGACTTTATTGCTGTGGTGAAGCGGTACTCTCTGCTGACGGTGAAGATAAACATCTTGAGGAAACCCACATGCCCTAGAAGTAGTTCTAAGTGTATCTGTTGGCGCTACAATAGATCAGTAATTATCAGTAATCACTGTGGTCTTCTAAAGTGAAAGACTTTCCCTACAGTAGAACGCACACCGTTCTGTTTCACTAGTTACCAGTGAAAAATCTTTTATATGTCTGAGCGTTATACCATGAGTCATGGTCTCTTACCGTATTTAAAAATTATGTACACAAATTACTACCATTTGTGTGTATAATTCTTTATTTCAAATATAGGCGAAAAATAAAATGATGTTAAAATAATAAAATTATGACGAATTAAGTGTCATTAACATAAAAAATACCGACTGATGGCCATCTAACTGGTAATTGACCTTTTAAAACATAAATATTATCGAAACACACTTGAACTTGTAAAAAAATTAACTAACAAAATATATGGCTGTAAAATAATAAAAATCGAGTCGCGTGTCCAGCGAACAATACACAAATTGCTATCGACATGAAAGCCTTAACGATTGAGGAAATTTGGTAAATCACTTCATATAAAACGAACAATGTTGCGGTTCACAATGAAAACGTTTAATCAAAAGAGAATTTGGAAAAACGTCAAAGGTCATTACGCCCTTTCTCTTCGTTAATCGCTTGTTGCTCGGTAGACAATGGATGGACAAATTATATTATCAAGCCAGTGATTTCAAAGAGTTGACTTTTAAACGTTATTGAAGTAGAAATACAATTCCAGTTCAATGGTTTCATTTCTTGGTATTTTAGTCGATACTTCTTTCATTCAGGAGTAAACTGCAAAAGTACATTTTAGCTTTTATACCCGACAGTGGAATACATGGGACGAGCGTATTTTTTTTTTAACAACTTAATTAATATACTTAGAGTATCGTTTTCAAAAAAGTTGATGTTTATATCTAGAAACATTATTAATGAATATTGATGTATGGGAGTCTCCCATAAAATAGATGCTCACGCTCAAAAGAACTCGTGTGTTATATATTATACAGACACATGTTTAAGTTCGCATGAGCAAGTAATAATAATAGTTCCATACAATCTTGATATTATACGGATTTCAGCATTATATTCAATTTCCCACCCTCTACACAATCGCTTTGAATCCAAAGCACGTACATATATATATATATATATATATATATGACGATTACTCTCGAAACATAAAACAGAATAAGAAACTACTTTCCGAACGAGATAGCGTGTTGGACGATCAAGTTTCAAACTTAAATTCGTTCAAGATTAGCCTGTCATGAACGCCTCGCTTCTTTGTATTTACATGGATTGATATTTTGACGTAAATGACGCATGTGCGGTATATTAAATGCTTAGATTTTGAGAAGTTCATAATCGGTGGGCTACAGATTATGAACTTCTCGAAATCTATTGATGATCGATTGTTTCGAGTATAAGTGTACTTTGGTCTCGTAATATAATGTTTGTAAAGTTACTTTTGATTTAGGGCTTGGACTCGAAAGTGGTTGTTTTCTTTTCAAAATAAATTAAATTGCAATAATATTCTCATTTGAAAAAGGTTCAGAATTTTATTTTTATTATTGATATTAAATCAATAAGTGTGCTACCGTGACGAGCAGGAGAGTGTTATATGGGCTGTTTACATCACATCTTTTTCACGTTTCGTTTCCCCTTTTCCCTAGGCCGAACGTTTCCCTTAAATTTATTAAAACTAGTCTGCAATTTACGAGTTACAAAATCAAATAGCACATCATATTATTGCACCATCAAACCAAACAAGAAAGTTAATTGAAAAATTTTAATAAATATATAGGCAAACGTGCCTTTATCGCGCCACAAACTGTTTGCTTATATAACAACAAGCCCTTACAAGTATGTAGTTAATGTACGACCTTATCTACGGTTAGTGACCCTGAATCACTGTGGTTGCCATAGTGGTAGAGCCTCCTTACATTTCGCCATAGATGTGTCGTAAAACGAAACTCTTTAGTCGCTTTTACGAGCAGGCTGTAATCCCTTGACAGTGATTAGAGGTGACCTCCTCTTAAGGCGTCTGTTATAGCTGCTTGTAAACCTACTTTTAATAGTGGAGAAACATCTTCTTGATAAATACGAAGAATTTGTATAAGTAACAAGCTGTTTACAGCCATAGTTGTTAAGCACTATATTCAGGTTTCTTAATTTATCCATGTCGAGACTATACTAAAGGTTTTTGACTCGACTTGATGTGCAGCAAAGAGTAGACGGAAAAGCACTCAGAATTTCATGTCACAAAATCTAAAAAAATCTTGTAATAAATCTTGTACAGTGTACAAGATTTATTTCTGGATTAGCTTATATCTTTTTGTATTAACTTTTCATGTTATATTATATTGATGATATCAACAAACTTAAGAATTGTCTCCTAATTAAGTATATAAATAAATTTCAACACAAAAATTAATAAAAAAAGTCATAAAATTTGTCCTAAAAACAATGTCACAGACGGCAATGAAACGCATTTAAAACTTCGGCATTAAGCCCTACATATTTGGCACCGTATTGTCAATACACTGAATTATTTCAAACTACAATCAAAAGTCAAAATGAACAATAAAAGTACGGTAGTTCCAAACAATCAGCTCATATGAAAAAATCGTATTTGCGCTTACTCCCTTGGGGTGTAAATCTGACAAATTGCTTGCGTGAGCAACGCTGACAGGCGTACGTGCACACAGAAATTCTATCCGGTATTGATATCAAGAGTATTCCAGAGGCACACGGTATAAATCTTTTTCAATTTTCTATATCGTTACCTTGATATAAAACTTTTTCTAAATTATCTACTAATATCATAAAGCTGTAAAGTTTGTTTGTTTGGTTAAACGCTAGAATATCAGAAACTAGCTGTCCGATTTGAAATGTTCTTCTAGTGTTGGATAGCCCATTTATCGAGGAAGGTTATAAGCTATATAACATCATGCTACGGCTTATAGGAGCTGAGCAGTGGCAAAATAAAGAACAACGGGAGCTAATGTTATTGTATATATTCATATAGACTGTAATACTGTTATAATCAATACATCGTTGGACACCATCATGTATCAAACCCTTGAATTGGGAACATTATAAAAAATACACCCATATAATTCTAAAGCGGTGTTTTCACGGCTCATTGCCATAGTAATAAAAGGTATACAAAGTAATCGTGGTGAAACCGTTTATAGGAAAATGGAAATCAATCGAGTATATGTGAACATCGACGGTTCATTGTTGTTTAAAACGAACGATATTTTACAAGTAACGTGCTATGGTACTACTTAGTACGTTGAAAGTGGTGTCAATAATAGATTGCTTTATTATTTTCATCAATAAAGAAGCACTCATTTAATAGCGTCATGCTTTTTTTACAGGCAAAACCACTTGTACCGTGCCCAGCAGTGGGACGTTTATGAGACTAGACTACTGCCCAGCAGTGCGACATTAATTTATGGGTTGTTATGCTGATCCACTAGGAATATTTGATTGTTCTTTACGTAAAAAATTATAAAGCCAAAGCCATTATTTAATGAAATTCTTCATAATTGAATGTACTAAGTAATTGCGTAGCTATAATGAAATATATTTTAACTTTACTTTTATTTATTGAAATAACCATTTTTTAAGAGGTTTGCCAGTTAATAAATCACATAATAAATAGCGCAATAAAAATACTTTAAAAATTATACTTCGAATATTATTTCGTTTAAGAATTGGTACTTAATGAAACGATCACGATTCCAACATTCTTTACATACAATGAATTGTTTTTATAAAAATTTCAACACTAATAATTCTATTCGCAGCTGCTCTCGGCACTCTTAATTGACGTAATTGAAAAGTTAAAACCTCACGTTTCCCGCTTCACCTTTTTAAATATTTACTTTAGCACCCAATTAGTGTGACGCTAGTAGATTTTCCTTCACAAGTTAAGGGAACTGTACACTTAACTTATTGAGTTTAGCGGTCGCGACGCAGTTAAGACAGCTACTTGCTCTTGCCATGATGTGTTTAATTGATATTACTGGCACAGCAAACAAATCTATGCAACAAATGTGCGTATAATATCACAATGTAAAGTCAATTTTACTCACAACTCTACTTAACCGTATACATTTTTATGCAAATATTGAACACCAAACGCGTTAGATGGTGAAATGGGCATGCAAATGTTGGAGTAACGTCGATAATGTCGTCAAAAAGCAAAAATATTTTCGTATGACACGGTGAATATAATTTACATGCTTTTCTCGTATTCTGTTGGTTTAAACCTATGCAAAACGAGCCACACGTGTCGTGTGCCGTTCTAAATCCTCACCACACCGGCACCAGAGATGTGTACCAACCTTTATACATACGCCGTCCTTTCGCGTCCGCTTTAACAGGGTCGACTTTGCGCCAAGTTAACGGTAAAGCTAATTTCGTTTATTTTTCACTTTACCTGCAAATTAACGTTTAAATATTCTAATTTATTATTACGTTTCGACGTTACCATTAGGTTGCCAGAGGCCTGTTTCTAAGAACTAAAAAGGTAAGTTACAATTAAAGAAAAGTTAAATTAATTACGATCGTAAAAACGGTGAAGGTTCAGCAGTGGAGTTGGAAAGTATAATCATGAGATCTTTAAAATGTATTTATACAAATGTCATTCGATAAATTTCTGGGAAGAACTTTTTGACGGGCATACTTATCACGCTATGGTCCAGATTGCTCACATTACATACAAAATGAAGTATTTGAAAAAAATATACGTAGTCATGGTTGAGTCGTGTTTTCTAAAGGCTAGGTTTGCTAAACCGATGAATCGTTGCGTGAGAAGTTTCATTATAACGGTATACGTAGAAATTCACTTGGTCCTACCCATTTTGGTATAATAAGCACGCACTTTCGGGCAAAGTGTTGGGTGGCGTTCGCGTGCTCGTAGCGCCGGTAAATGAAACTATGTTATTATATAAACCTTTTATATTACCCGGTTTTATGTCTGCAAACTAATTAACTAGGTCTTGTTCATTAAGGAAACTATAAATTACTGAATTACAATGAAGGCTTTCTTTGATTCTATTCATTATATTTCTGTAATTAATATCTCGTATATTTGTATAATGTATGTGACTTCTCAGTACAAACTAAGACGACATTATGTTATGTACTGTATAAAATTTGCTTAGTAATTTTAAAATTGATTAAATTTGCCTAATATTAATTATACTATTGCTGAGATTCTATTCTGGTTTTCTTATTTATGACGACTACAGTACCAGAGTGCAGGGTGAATAACCTAATGTACAAAAATCATTTTTGCCTAATTAGATCCACCGCTGCACTCCGGTTTCAGTTAGGTTCGATCCAACTGTTAAAGTTTAACAAATAAATGGAGAAACAATGGACAAAGGGTATGTGAGATGACAGGTGTCCAATCATTTGACAAAAAACAAATGATAAATTTTCATTTATAAAACAACGTTTGACAAAATTATACTTATAAATAATTTTGTCAAAGTTATTTATGCTATAACTATGTTTTGCCTACTACATGTTTAAAAATAATCCATTATATGAAATGAAGTTTTGACATAACAAAATTTTGTCTGGTAAATATTTTGTCAAATGAGTTGTTTGTTAAACAATAGTTTGTAAAATGATAAATTTATCTAGTATAATTTTGTCAAACGTTGTTTTATAAATGAAAATTTGTCATTTGTTTTTTGTCAAATGATTGGACACCGGAAAGCACATTGTATTATCGAAGTAGCCCCATTTTTATTTCTTACAGTCACCCTAGTCTATGGTATATAATCGTGAAATCTAATAACATACTCTTTTGATAAGAAAATATTTTGATATAAGTTCAAAGATACAATAAAAACAGTGGTCTGATTGAATCAGCTTGGAGAAAAATAAATAGTAAAGAGAAAAGAAAGTCAAAATCAAAAGGTTCTAGTATTGCAAACAAGTCTTAGCTTAGCTCTTATTGTTATTTGTTGGGGTAAAGTTTGTAAAGATCCTTTGAATGTTTGCCCTCTTTAAAAAGCTTTGACAATATTGAAAGTATTTACTTTACCGAACAACGGAATTGAAAGTTCAGGTTAATCTTTTACCTGTTATTCAAAGTTGATTCGAAATGTTCAATGTTTTTAATTTTATATTAAAAATTACAATTTAATTATATTTATATGAATACCTACATTTTAAAACTTCGTTCTATTGTATGCTTTCAAAGTAGCACGGAATAAACCTTTTGTCGTGAACCCTTTATGAATACACATAAACATAGCATCACATAGCATCACGCCTTTTTCCCCGAAGGGGTAGGCAGAGGTGTTTCACACCCACATTTCGCCAGCTATGTTTTGGTCCCATGAAATAGGGGGCGAGCCTATTGTCATCAACCGAGAACATTTGTTTACCAAACTCCGGGAAAATCTTAATACTGGAATTTTTTCTATTTTTCACCCGACCCGGGAATCGAACCCGGGACCTCTTGCACAGCAGTCGTATACACTTCCCACTGCGCCACCGAGGCATACACATGTACATACAAAATAAATAAGTTCAGCTTTGAATCAAGCATAGGTAACACTGGGGATATTATTTATGAGGTAATTATTACTTTTTAAATTAAATTAATTATTATTTACATCATTATTACGGAATCTTTTTTGGTGATTGTTAATTTACTTTTAACATTAAATTTATTCATTTTACAACTTATGGAACTGAATCTATACTAATATTATAAATCTGAAGAGATTGTTTGTTTCTTTTTCTTAATTTCAGGCACTTTGAGTTTTGAATGGCCTATATATCGAAGAAAGCTAATATAACATCACGCTACTACCAATAGGAGCTGAATAATGGCCAAATTAAGCTCCACGGAAGCGAAACACTGTGCAACAGCTAGTATAATATATATCACGAAACTATTTACAAAAAGATACCCTAAAATTCTATTCATAGTAATTTTTCTGCAAATAGAATATCTGATTGAGTTCTGACTCATAGGAAAATGTACCTTAAAGACTTACATTAGTGAGAGTCTTAAAAAACTATCCTCCTAAAACATTAATTCATTTCAAATTGCAACTCAACATAATGCTCTTTTAAAACTGATTGCATTGAACGTGCTCTAAAAACGATAGGGTCTTAAACTCATTACGAGTCCATCTTATTTCCCAGTTTTAAGAGCAAGCGGGAATCAACCTCTTGTATACTACCTAATGTATAAGTTTATGTCTCACAAGGAATTTCAAACAAGCTTTACAACCTTTTTATGGGCCTTCACCGTCTAAAAGTGATTTCAATTAGCATATAAAATGTTCAGCTGCTGCGAGATAATTTAAGGTCGGCGTGTAATGTTGGTGTATTTGATCAAATGTTTGTTTACTTAGTCAAAGTAAAATCAAGCTCACGATGCAAAGTTGATGCAGAGTTCTTTGGCATTTTATGGCAAATGTTTGTGCAAATGCATCGAATATAGAGTTGGTTGTGATACGGGTGGTAAATTAATTTGTAGTTATTTAAGGTTTTTGTGGGTATATTTTGATAAAAAGTGTATTGTTTGTAATTAATTTTTGAAGAAAAAGAATCAATATGCTTAAGCAATACAAAAAAAATGGACTACTTTAATGGGAAAAACATTATAACATTATGTATTTTTAATCTAATAATTGCCTACAAATATCAATGCAATTAACCAAAATTATAAAATAGAAAACAATCAGAAACAATTTCGAATCAAAGAAACTACGTCTTTAATTACCATAAAACAAAACCATTACGGGTCGTCCTTTTTTGCATGTATTATTACGTGCAAATGAAATAGCCATCTAAGTCAAAGACATAAGGTGTTAAATCCAACTGGCATTTATTTATATGCATAGTTATTTTCGTCGGTCTATACTGAGGGTATAAAAGTTCATTCAGGTATAACAATACCCCTACTATAAGACTCGTTTAAAGTTTCTGATACGATTGTTATTCGTTTCGTGTGAAAAGAAAATGAGAGTTGTTACCAGAATTCTAAGCTTTTCTTCCGTATTTGATCGTTTTGACTTGATAGAAATTCGCCAACTTAGGAGTAATACAGGTATATCTCCAAAAACTTAAGAAATAAAACCAAATAAAATTTAAAAATTTGGAGAGTTCATTTATGTATTTATGGTATATCAGCTACATTCTTTTCTTTCCTTAAAAAAATTAAAAAGAAAACTGCAGATAATCTTTTTTTTTTTAATCGGCATTCGTTGCAATTATTACCAAAAAGGTTAAAACGAAAAGCTCAAAAAGGTATTAAAAGTAAGTTGAATTAAAATATAAATAATTTATCGTAAAAGAGGTTATAATTCAACTTATTTATTTTAAATCTGGCTGATATACCTTAAAAAAGTTATAAGCCATTTAATGGTAGTTATAAAGAAAATAATAAAAAAGAAAACTTAATGGCATCTATATTTTTTGAGCAAAAAGTGGCCTGTAGGTTTAGATTCCATACCTAACGAAAAAGGTTTTATTCATGGAATCCCATTATGAATGAAACCTTTTTGGTTAGATTGTGCATAAGGGAGTATAAAATGAAATAAGCTCCTTCAAATGTTAACTTAAATCAGTTTTAATACATTAGATGTTACCATTATTTTCATACCAACTACTAAACTTATTAATATTTCAAACAACCATATGCCTACGACTTCGCCTGCATGGATTAATTATAGTCTTTATGCTATTCCAGTTATCTGTGTGCCAAGTTCCATTCAGATCCTTTCGACCATTCTTGAAATCTAATGAAATGTTGTTTTACCTCCTTTTCATAATTGAAGATGCATAGAATAAAATAGCATTTTATTTCATAAAAAAGTGTGTTTTAATAATAGATTATAATATATAAGTATTGCAATAAGATATGTCTCATAATGGCGAAAGCAGAAGTTCATAGTAATTCTGTAGGGTGTTACACTCACCAAGTGGATATAATTGCGACCTTCCGATTGCGAGCCTAGCCGTTTCACTGCTACGTTTCCACAGAAATAGACATGAGAAGACTTATTTATAGTAGTAGTCTACTGCTTACGTTCACGCCTATACCTTCAGTTTTTTTGCACTAAAAAAATATCTATATTTATCATTAAATCATTTCATATAATATAATAATAATATAATATTCTACCACATTCACACAACGCCATCTAGTCCCAAAGTAAGCAATTATATTTGCTTGTATTATGGGTACTAAACAACTGATATACTACTTAAATACATTTTCTTTTGGTAAATACTTACATATTATACATAAATTACACCTAGATACAGAACAAACATGTATGCTCATCACACAAAGATTTGTCCTGGGTGGGAATTGAACCCACGACCTCCGGCTAAGCAGTCAGTTCACTAACCACTAGACCAATAGTCATCATTATAATAATTATTTCCTCATAATCATCAGTAAGCCAAACCTCTCCCAAGAAGTAGATTTGGTCAGCATTGGGATATTAATGTGTTAGAATTATTATATTATCTGTACTATATAAACTAATATTACAACGCTGAAGAGTTTGTTTAGATTAACGTACTAATATCAGGAATCCGACTCTAAACGAAATTTTCAATTCGGACCCGTATTGATTATTGAAGTATTGAAAATTTCGTTTAGAGTCGCATAGCCCATTTATCGAGGAAGGCTCTATGTTTAGCCACTACGCAGATATAATAATAAATAAAGAAGAGCCACAAGAGCAAAGATACGGGCAATAACTATCATCATATAGGTATAGCATCGAACTAGTTTGGTCTGATGATAATGTACTAGGCATGACTCAACACTATCACTTAGCTTTCCACGCGCTAATTGACTTGGTTTAAAATAAAATATCAAGATTTACTTACTCTAAAAATTAAGAAAAAGTAAAATTAATTAGGCTTTCTTAATCTACCAGATTCTTCACAAAGGGTTTAAAACATCTTATTAATAGTATTCAAAGGTCTCAGGTGTTCAGGCCTAGCGTTATTAATAACGCCCAGCCTAGTATAAGACCACTTGCTTAGCGACCTACATTCCTGTGTAAATTCAAATACAACACCTTTGTGGACTTAAGTTGAGGCTCATTTTGAAGACAAATATTAGTAGAAATATTTCATTGCTTATAAATTAAAGATAGGCAACGATTCGCTAAACAACACGAAAAATAAATTCATCATTTCAATCCATAAACGTCCCACGGATAGGCACGGGTCTCCTCCAAAGAATGTGGAGGGAATTTAGTCTACTATACCACACTGGCCAGACGGGTTGGTATAGGGTTTGTTTCGAATTTTCCTTTTCTTTACCTTATACAGACAAGAGTACTGCTCTTGTCTGCATTAGGTTAATGCCTTTGTCGCCTTTTACGACAGTGACATTATGTATTCGTAATTCGTCACTACACGGATGATTTTTTTTATTTATAACTGCTTTTTGCTTAAATGATTTAAAACTAAGGCTAGTTCTATGCTTGTTTAAGACTTATTCCTTTAAAATTATCTAAGTTATGATCTTAATTTATAATAAGTAATAAATTTTACAGCAATTGGCGGTCTGGTGTGTTTATATATAATTATTATTATTATCTATCTCACATGAATAAGGAGTCTATTATTATTAATAAATACATGACTAAATAAACAAACAAAGGTTTAACACCGTTTTATGTCAGAACACAAAATATAAGTTCACATAAGTCGATAGGTAATTTCGATCAGATTAAGTCGGGAGCTACCAATATAGATACGAATAAATACATTTCCATTCAGCGAAATTAAGGTAACAAACAAACGGAGTTTTATCTGATTATTATTGAGAACGGAAAGCCAGCATATATTTTCAGTAAAATCTAGTTATGCTGTAGGAAATGAGAAAATTCAACGTTCATGAATCCAGTAGGTAAGTAGTTTCGATATCAAAAGTTTGTCTCAATTGGATTCGTCGATAGACTCATGAGATAGAGCTTAGCCTAAGCTCAGGTATAATCTTAGTTGTGATGATAATGTTTTTAGTTTTTTTGAAAAGAATGGATAGAAATTTTTTATGTCTGTCGGTAAGACGTTAAAAGAAACGCAGGTATCATTTATTCTTATGTTTGCTAAAGTGAGTTGGACTAAAATAGATTTTGACTTGGTTAGAAATAGAACGTTTCTCTAGCATACTTCGTCCAGCACATCATAAGGACACATCACGTTGCGCCTGTCACGTATAATATCGAATCTCTCAAAGAGATATGTGACATTAATTTAAGTTATTTTTCCTCGTTTTTTATGGTTTTATAGTTAGTATGAAAACATTTTATATAAATTATTTAATAATATTTTTCGTTCCAAATATTAAAAAACATATTCAAATGGGTATATTATTTATTCAATACAATGCTACTATTCTGACTAATAAATCGTTGTAAAAATAACTAAGCGAGTACAACATTGATTGCAAATATTTCCAAGCCATTTAAATGCAGAGAGAGATGAAATGCAGTGCATACACAATTACATTTTGTAGGGAATTAACAGGATATTTTCATTTTAACACTTTTGAAACAGACAAAATATTCATATCGGACGCATAATCGTATATACACCAATAAAATCAATACTAACGATTTTTATCCGTTCGCAAATTGAAAACAAAATATTATGGCTATTCTACAGCGCATTTTATTGTAACTACAACGTTCACAACTAGCGATACAGCGAACGATATGGAAAGTAACAATGACATTAATAACTTTAAGCAAAACCTGCATTGCAACTTTTCTTTTTTTATTAAAATATGTACCAAAAAACTAATGGTGAAAATCGTATCATCCCATTGAATAATTTAGGAGTTAGATGTGACAATATAGACAGACGACACGGAAAGACTGACGAGGATATAGACTTTATTTTATACTAAAAAAGAGATTTGTATTTTAAATACTACGTTCATTTACTAGGAGGATTTAATAGGAGGATTTTCTAGGAGGTAGAGCTGCCTTACCTCCTATAAAAATATAGTACGTATATGTTTTTATGGGAGGTGGGGTAAAGCGGGTAAACCCCGCTCGAATCGGGCCGCTCGCCTGGGGAAGTACCTCCACCCTACAGAAGACCACAGTAATAATAGCGCTGCCTCGGTAGTGTTGTGTTTCTGTTGGTGAGTAGGGTTATCCAGGGCCCATTGGGGAGGGACTATGTTGACAGCGGGGGACCAGTGGTACTTATTATTGCCGTTTGGCTGCGTGGGCGCGGAAAGTGGGCGAGTGTACAGGGAGACCCGGTGAAACGGCTGACCGCTGGCCGCCCGCGGGTCAGTAGGGTTCCTGAACCCAGGGTTGACTTTTAATCTCCGCCCTGGGAGACTGAACCGCCAACCCGTGTAAAATCCCTGGTGCAGTTGTCGTGCCGGAGTAGGAGACCGGAGTGGACCCGACTGCTGCATCAGTGGGGGGACCGGGGGCCCTTCCGTGCACTACGCACACGGACCGCACCACCTGCGTGGCTTTTCGGTGAATTTGTACCGTGCATTTGTCTCCTTAGCTGTCAGCATGGTTTATCCCCTTTAACCTAACCCCACCCCTTCATTATGGCCAAAAAGAAGAAAAAGAATAACGTTTTTACAGCGGCCCCCCTTTCCACATCAGTGGACTTCTGCAACATCAGGGGAATTCACTCCAATCTTAATGCAGTCCACCACCACCTCGAGACTGCAAAGCCGACCCTACTTTTTCTAACCGAGACGCAGATATCCTGCCCGGCCGATACATCCTACTTATTATATCCCGGCTACAAACTCGAACATAAGTTCATGAGACGAGCCGGGGTATGTATGTACGTTCGGGAGGATATCTGCTGTCGCCGGCTTCACGGCCTTGAAGACAGGGACCTGTCGGTATTGTGGGTACGCATGGATAATGGCGGCCGCACCTGCATCTATGCGTGCCTATACAGGTCTCACAGCGGTGACGCGGACACAACTCGGCTCTTTGAACACCTGCAATTGACGACTGATAAAGTCCTTGAGCAGTACCCCTCCGCAGAGTTGGTGGTTTTAGGAGACTTTAACGCCCACCATATAGAGTGGCTCAGTTCTCGGTCCACCGACCACGCGGGGAGGTCTGCCCATGAATTTGCTCTGGCCTATGGGTTCTCGCAACTGGTAGATTCTCCAACGAGAATACCTGACATCGAGACCCATACGAGTTCTCTACTGGACCTTCTGCTGACAACGCATCCGGACGGATACACCATCACAGTGGAAGCACCCCTCGGTTCATCCGACCACTGTCTCGTCCGGACTCAAGTGCCACACGCACAGCCCGACCCACCCCGGCCAACTGCCTTGCGTCGCGTGTGGCAATACAAGTCAGCAGACTGGGATGGATTGCGTAATTTTTACGCATCGTACCCGTGGAGACAGCTCTGTTTCACGTCAGAAGATCCTGATCCCTGCGCAGCCGCTGTCGCTGAGACGATCCTGGTGGGTATGGAATGCTTCATTCCTAACTCACTAGTCGCTGCGGGGGCAAAGAAGCGACCGTGGTTTAATCGGCCCTGCAAGGAAGCTAGGCTCCTTAAACAAGCTGCATACAGGGCTTGGACCACGGCTCGTGCCAATAAGGATCCAAATCTATCTGACGTGAAGCGGAAATTTAATGCTGCCTCGAGATCCAGTAAGAGAACGATTGCCAGAGCTAAATTCGATTTCGTCGGCAGAATTGGTGAGCGGCTGGTGGCCTACCCCTCCGGGAGTCGTGCCTTTTGGTCGCTTGCCAAAGCTGCCGAGGGAAACTTTTGTCAGTCGTCCTTGCCACCACTGCGTAAAGCCGATGGCAACTTGGCCCATAGTGCTAAAGAGAAAGCCGACCTACTTGGCACACTCTTTGCCTCGAACTCGACCTTGGACGATGATGGTAGCACCGTACCACCTAACATCCCGTGGTGCGGAGTCTCTATGCCGGAAATCAAAATCTCACAACGAGAAGTCCGGCGAGAGTTACTCTGTCTCGATGTCCATAAGTCGAGTGGGCCAGACGGCATACCAGCAGTGGTCCTTAAGCAGTGTGCCCCCGAGTTGTGTCCCGTGCTGACGCGACTTTTCGCGCTTTCTTACCACAGTAGGCAAGTTCCGTCTTTGTGGAAGACCGCCCACGTGCACCCCGTGCCCAAAAAGGGCGATGGATCAGACCCATCGAATTACAGGCCTATAGCTATAACCTCCCTTCTCTCTAAGGTGATGGAGCGTGTAATTAACACCCAGCTCCTAAGATACCTAGAAGAACACGAACTTGTCAGCGACCGCCAATACGGCTTCCGCCATGCTCGCTCGACTGGTGATCTTCTAGTGTATCTCACACACCGTTGGGCTTCAGCCATTGAGAGTCAAGGTGAGGCATTGGCAGTCAGCCTAGATATAGCGAAGGCGTTCGATCGGGTCTGGCACCGTGGTCTTCTATCAAAGCTGCCATCTTACGGACTGCCCGAGGGATTGTGCAAATGGGTCGCCAGCTTTCTGTCCAGCAGACGCATAACAACCGTAGTCGACGGGAGCTGCTCCGATAGCATGGACATTAACGCCGGCGTCCCACAAGGCTGCGTACTGTCCCCGACACTGTTTTTGCTGCATATCAATGACATGCTGTCTATTGGCAGTATTCATTGCTATGCAGACGACAGTACGGGTGACGCGTTTTATACGGGCCGTGCAAACATCCCTCGTTCCATTGTGGAAGAAAGTCGCGAACAACTTGTGTCTGAAATCGAGAGTACTCTATCTAAAGTCTCCGATTGGGGCCGAGACAATTTAGTCCGATTTAACCCCACTAAGACACAAGTTTGTGCGTTCACCGCTAAGAAAACCCCATTCACTGTGGCCCCACAGTTCCAGGGTACAACCCTTACCATCTCACCTAGTATATGGATCCTAGGTGTCGACATCTCCAGCGACGTTCAGTTCCGACGTCATTTAGAGGATAAGGCCAAGTTGGCGTCCAAAAAGCTCGGTGTGCTCAACAGAGCAAGGCAGTACTTCACACCTGGGCAACGGCTGCTTTTGTATAAATCGCAAGTCCGGCCCCATATGGAGTACTGCTGTCACCTGTGGGCGGGAGCACCTGGATACCAGCTTGGGCCTTTTGACTCGGTTCAGAAGCGCGCTGTGAGAATCGTCGACGATCCTATACTAACAGGCGGTATCGAACCATTAAGTGCGAGGAGAGACTTTGCCTCCCTATGTGTGTTCTACCGCCTGTATAATGGGTTGTGCTCTGAAGAACTGTTTGAGATGATGCCCACGGCCACCTTCTACCATCGCACCGCTCGCCATCGGCAGGGAGTTCATCCCCACACCTTAGAACCGAAATGGTCTCGTACCGCGCGGTTCCAGAGGAATTTCCTCCCAAGAACCATCAGGTTGTGGAATGAACTCCCTAACGAGGTTTTCCCAAGGGACTACAGTATGGGGTTCTTCAAAAAAGGAGTGAATAGGTTTCTTAAGGGTCGGCAACGCGCTCGTGATACCCCTGGTGTTGCAGGCGCCCATAGGCTACGGTAACCGCTTACCATCAGGCGGACCGTACGTCTGTTTGCCACCGTCGTGGTATAAAAAAAAAAAAAAAAAAAAAAAAAAAATTTACATGTCAAAGTATTACTACGTTCTTGAGTCTGTAGTGTTTCACTGTGCCCTAATGCGAAGCCCGATGGAGTTGAAAGTTTGAGCGTAAACACACTGAAAATAACACTTTTCAAACTTCCAATTTTGATCCTATTCTTCTGTGTGTCTTATAAAAAAAAAATTTAATTAGTAATTACTAACAAATTACTCATGATGTCAGACTAATAACAAACTAGCTTCAAAATCATCTATTTACACTAGCTGTTGCCTGGAACTTTGTTCTCATGCATCTTTGGTTATAACTCAGCTGTTATTGGTCGTAGCGTGAATTTACATAGCTTAAAGCGTTCCTCGATAAATGGGCTATCCAACATTAAAAACCTTTTTTTAATCAAACCAGTACCTCCTGATATAAGCGCGTTCTACCAAACAAACTATCGAACATACAAACTCTTTAGCTTTATCATATTAGCACAGGTGACTTGCAGATCACCTGAGTAATATAAATAAAACAATTAAAAAAAAAACATTTTTTTTATTTGACAATAAATGTTTTACTTTTAAAACGTTACATTTTGTTTTATGTAAAAAATCTGGATCAGCGTGAATATAGTACTCGTAAATTGGGAATAATAGTGAGGCTTTGGACAGGGACTGAACGTCAATATATCATGCGTCTGGCATTTCACTTAGTTAGCATTTTCATTACTCCGCTTTGTGTCAACAGAGTTAATTGACTAGAAAGTGCACGCTTACTATATTTTGTTACTGTGAGGCATTTCTACTGGCATCAATCTAAATGTTAGCCTAATATTTTTGAACTTAGGAAGAGATTACGTCACACGATATTTGTGCTAAAAAAATAACTTATGAGGGCCTACTAGGGTCGAAAAATGAAATGATACCGAACATATCTAGTGTTTTTGAAGATTTGACAGTGTAAGCTAAATTTACTTAGTCCAATTATGAGATTAAACTCTTTGGTTGGTTTTAATATTCTAAATGAGTAATTATTTTTATATTACATATATGAATGATCAAATTTTAACATAATGTTCTGCGGAAATCTATCAAAATTTGAATGTACATAATTGTGTGTACAGTAAAATTATATAAGATTTAATTAAACGTGCTGACGTTTTCACTGTACGTACATGTTACTGACACGATATACGTTTATTAAATTATTATATAACGGGTCTACGTCACGTATTATATTTAAGGAATATGAAATACCTTATTTGTTTGCCCGACGTTTCGGTCGAATTACACCGACCGTGGTCACGGGCTGACTGGAGCAGCGGCCGAGCGTCGTTCCTGATGCGTGCGGGTTTCTGCTACTACCCTCACTTTGGTCATTTATATTTATAGTTTTTGAACTGTCGGTACTTCGACACACTACACTAATAACGTCTACACACGGGCCTACTTTGTCATATCGGCGATGTTTACACTTGCTAATGACTGGATTCCAAGATGTTGATAAGCGGTACCCATCCTCCCGGTTAAAATTTTTATGTTTCTTAATTTCAACCGCTTCTCGTGCTATTCTGGAGTAATAGTGACGATCGGTGGAGAGTACCTGAGGCCTGTGCAACTCAATCCAGTGGTTGGACCCTGACTCCAGCAAGTGTTCAGCTATCGCCGACTTGTTAGTTTGACGGTTCTTGACGGCTGTGATATGTTCCTTGACCCTTTCCGCTATTGTTGGCTTAGTTTGTCCGATATAGGAACTACCACAGCTGCAATCCACCTTGTAGACACCGGGTGTTTGAAGAGGGATAACATCCTTTGGAGTGCGCAGGAGACTCGATATTTTAGAGCACGGATTGTATACAGTCTTAATGGAGTACTTTTGTAATACTGTTCCAATTTTGTCCGTAACTCCTTTTAAATATGGCATGAATGCAGGTGCTCTGCTTACTCCTGGTACTTGTGCCTTCCTCTTCGGACATCGCATGTTGTTGTACAGATATCCATTACGCTTTAGTACCTCCTGAACGTGTTTGAGCTCACTGTTTAAATGTTCAGGGTCGCAAAGATCATGTGCTCTATTCGTAAGCGATACTACAACGGATTGTAAATGTCGCGGATGGTGATGCGAAGTGGCGTGAAGATATCTGTCCGTGTGTGTGGGTTTTCGATAAACGGTGTGTGCTAAGGTACCATTCTCTCTAACCATAACTTTTACATCGAGAAAAGCTAACGCCCTGTCTATCTCCATTTCAAACGTAAACCGGATGTTCGGGTGTATGGAGTTTAAGTGTATGGCTAATTGTTCTACTTCTGTTCTTCCCCCTTTTATTATACAAAAGACATCATCGACATACCTTTTCCATAACTTAATATGTGACATATTTCGATCGATAGACTCCTCGAAATGCTCCATCCAGATATTACAATACTACCTCCAGATCGACGGAGTAGCCATGGGAAGCCCTGTTGCACCGGTTATGGCTAATATCTGGATGGAGCATTTCGAGGAGTCTATCGATCGAAATATGTCACATATTAAGTTATGGAAAAGGTATGTCGATGATGTCTTTTGTATAATAAAAGGGGGAAGAACAGAAGTAGAACAATTAGCCATACACTTAAACTCCATACACCCGAACATCCGGTTTACGTTTGAAATGGAGATAGACAGGGCGTTAGCTTTTCTCGATGTAAAAGTTATGGTTAGAGAGAATGGTACCTTAGCACACACCGTTTATCGAAAACCCACACACACGGACAGATATCTTCACGCCACTTCGCATCACCATCCGCGACATTTACAATCCGTTGTAGTATCGCTTACGAATAGAGCACATGATCTTTGCGACCCTGAACATTTAAACAGTGAGCTCAAACACGTTCAGGAGGTACTAAAGCGTAATGGATATCTGTACAACAACATGCGATGTCCGAAGAGGAAGGCACAAGTACCAGGAGTAAGCAGAGCACCTGCATTCATGCCATATTTAAAAGGAGTTACGGACAAAATTGGAACAGTATTACAAAAGTACTCCATTAAGACTGTATACAATCCGTGCTCTAAAATATCGAGTCTCCTGCGCACTCCAAAGGATGTTATCCCTCTTCAAACACCCGGTGTCTACAAGGTGGATTGCAGCTGTGGTAGTTCCTATATCGGACAAACTAAGCGAACAATAGCGGAAAGGGTCAAGGAACATATCACAGCCGTCAAGAACCGTCAAACTAACAAGTCGGCGATAGCTGAACACTTGCTGGAGTCAGGGTCCAACCACTGGATTGAGTTGCACAGGCCTCAGGTACTCTCCACCGATCGTCACTATTACTCCAGAATAGCACGAGAAGCGGTTGAAATTAAGAAACATAAAAATTTTAACCGGGAGGATGGGTACCGCTTATCAACATCTTGGAATCCAGTCATTAGCAAGTGTAAACATCGCCGATATGACAAAGTAGGCCCGTGTGTAGACGTTATTAGTGTAGTGTGTCGAAGTACCGACAGTTCAAAAACTATAAATATAAATGACCAAAGTGAGGGTAGTAGCAGAAACCCGCACGCATCAGGAACGACGCTCGGCCGCTGCTCCAGTCAGCCCGTGACCACGGTCGGTGTAATTCGACCGAAACGTCGGGCAAACAAATAAGGTATTTCATATTCCTTAAATATAATACGTGACGTAGACCCGTTATATAATAATTTAATATGTGTACAAGTCGCGAAAGTTTAAAAGATTTTACGATATACGTTTTATTTAATTTTTTTTTTTTTGATTTAGTAAAAGTATTTATATGAAATAAACATATAGTAAGAGTTTATAAATTTACCAGCTTCTCACAGTTTCGATCATAAACACGGTAGTGAGATATACACTCTTAAAAAATTTCCGACCCTTCAACTACCTATACGCAGGCTGGGATAAACAAACAGACCTTTATATTTTAACATTGGTAACACTGTTGAAACTTATATTATAGATTATATCACATTTTCCTGCATTAAATAATACGTAACCCTTGTCAAGAAAATGTGTGAATTTATTTAAGAAATCGATATATTCCAAAACAAATATGCTTAACAAAAATTGTCTCTTACAAATTTAACTAAAAATGGAATCAAAACTAAACTGGACAAACACGAGTGTATGTACTTTCCTGATATAAAACTTGAAACCGTCCTAACATCACAAACATAAAAACTTTCCACAAAACTTGAGACCCTACTTTTACAAGTTGCATCTCTTACCCACAGGGAATGAAATCAAAGTAAAAAGAAGGATATACCATTCATACCATTTCAGTGTCTGTCGCTCACAACTAAGCTTCGTATTACGATATTAATTCGTATTTATTCAATGACAATATCATATTTATTAACATACACAGTTCTGTGTTAGTCATTATGTTAATACGCCTATTATGCGGTAATGGGATACAGTTTTGTCATGTCAATCTATTATCATGACTATTCGAAACAATAAACGCTTTTCGACAATAAAGACTCTTTGTTTGGTTTTACTCGAGTTATATATTTGGAAATTTACTCGATTGTTGATATTCTACAATGAAATAAAATAAATTTAAAAATAGTAGGACCTCTACACGATCACAATAGGTCTACCAATTTGGAAATACGAATAACGAAATTATAAAGATCCCACTGATGTAAATTTTTTTTAAATGATTATAATGGGGCCGATCGCGTTTCTCTTCAACCTTAAATAAAGATGAACTTAAATTTGTAAAATAAGGACACATTCTTAAATTTATGCGATCGCGTTAGTACTTAATTAAGGATACGTTCTTAAAAAACTACCAAATGCTACAAACCTTATTTAAGGACACTACCATAGATTATAATCGGAAAAACTGTCATAAACGTCAGAAAAAGCGTCAGTTTTTATCACAGGTTTTTATTTGTTGTTGTTGTGGTGATTTTTTTGTTAAAAATGGTCAAAAAAGCAAGAATGAGGAAAGAACAGCAAACATGTCTTCTTGATTTTATTTTGAGTAATCCAGAAATGGTTAACGGTAAGTTATAAATTAATAATTAATATTATATTTAAAACTTTGTAAAGATAAATGATAACAAAGCATCAGGAAGCTTAGAGATTCTTTTTAACAACATAAACTTGTAAATTCACAAATTACAAATAGATATCCACAAATTTTACTTGAAATGAATGAAGTAATTGAAATAACGAATGAATTTTTCCCTTGTAGGAAATATTCAAGCTCCAGCCACAAAAAGTTTGTGGTGTGAGCTAACAGAAAGTTTAAACAAGATGGGAGTTAAAAAATCCCAAAAGGAGTGGCTTGAAGTGTGTTTGAAGTGTTTCACATATTTTAAAATTATTTTTCCTTTTATATTTGCAATTTTAGTAGGTTTAGGGCTTTTTATTTGACTGGTCAGTTGGTTAGTGACCCTGACTGCTAAGCCGGAGGTCGTGGGTTCGATCCCCACCCAGGACAAATCTTTGTGTGATGAGCATAAAGATTTGTTCTGTGTCTGGGTGTAATTTATCTATAAAATGTATATATTTACAAAAAAAAATGTATTTAAGTAGTATATCAGTTGTTTAGTAAACATAACACAAGCAAATATAATTGCTTAGTTTGGGACTAAATGGCGCTGTGTGAATGTGGTAGAAGTTTATTATTATTTTATTAAGTACTAATAATCTCTATTCTGTATATTAACGTTTACTGTAAAATACTTTATCCTTACAGACATACAAATTATTAGCCAGAAAAACTAAGGCCAAAATGAGACTGTACAAGAGAAATTTTAATGGCACTGGTGGTGGACCACCTCCAAAAGACAAGCTATCTGAACTTGAATCAAAGGTGTTATCCATAGAAGGCATAACCACAGTCATAGGCCTGTCAGGAGCTATTGAAACTGTAAGTTATTTACATGATTGATTTATTCAAACATAAATGGAATAGGTATTTGTTTGTTAGTGATAAGTACAACTACAAGTACAACTGAAGCATTAACCTTTTAAATGCCAACATGAGCTAAACATGACAAGCACAAGTATGCCCTGAGCACAGAAGTCATCTATAGTTGACAAAACTCAGGTCCTTATAAATACAAGATAAAGATATTATTTTCATTCATATTATCATTAGTTTTATGTTTTATTACTAAATCTTAAAAACTGAATTCTGATTTGATGTGGCGGTAAAAGGTGAATCTGCTTATATGCTTTAAATAAAAGACAAAATTACTGAGCTGTTTATTTGTTACAGGCCATACTGCCAAATAATACGCAAGTTAGAGACATAATTTCTAGTCAACAGAAGAGTGTGGTACGATAGTTCTATGGGTTTTGTAATTATACAATAATGATATGCATAATAAATATGTCATACTTTGATTTGTGAACAGATTGAATTTATAACGGAGACCAAGCCTACACAGGATAAAAACCAGTATCCTGACAATATTGTAATTGATACAGGGGGTTAGTAGTACTGAATACAAACTTAATTGGAAATATTAGGGAGATTCCAATAGTAGTGTCACCTGTGAGGAATACTATAGGCACTTTACTGTTTGAAATGGTATATTAATGTTACCCATTGAATGTTTAGCCAGGGTTTATTGTTAAACTGAATCTTATTAAAATCTGTGAATAAAACTGTTTTTTGTACTTTGCAGATGTTACAAAGGATATATTATCAGCAGATGTGAGCCAAGAGTCTGAGAATCTTATTTTTGATACATGTAAGTATAAAATTACATGTAGGATCACTTAACTGCTTCTATCTCTGGTTACACCTTTATACCGGTGATCCTTTATACAGCCAATTTATAAATCTTATTTTATTTTTTTGCAGATGTAAATACGCCAGTTATGACTAGTCCTCCACCTAGTGTACCAGTAGTGTCCAAAAGGGTAAATCTGTCTGCCTCGACACGACAACTTCGTCGACCGACAACTGCGGATCCAATGTTGGAGATGTTGCAGCATAATGCACAAGCACAGATAGATGCCGCACAAATTATTGCTCATGCACAAACAGAAGCAGCTGAAGTGCTGGGTAGATACTTGCTGCAAGCAGCTTCTACTATTGCAGAAGCATTTATGAACCAGCCATAGTTTTGTGTCACACATGAATATAAAATAAATAAAAATACAATTAACAAGTTGATATGAATTTTTATTAATTAAATGAAATGAAATCTCGTTTATTCATCTAGGTTACAAGGTAACACTTATGAAAGTCACAAGAATGTAACAGGTTATCCGAAATGTTGTGTCAGCAAATTTGCCTACGACCAGTTCGCTGACGGGGTGGAGCTATGAGAAGAACTGGCAAGAAACTCACGCCACTCTTTTTAAAAAAATGGATAGTTACAATCTTTTATAATTTACAATTTGGGTAGCGTGTAAAGTGATGCAGCAGAGCACAACACCGTTAGATTAACGAATTATAATGAATGTTTACAAACTAAATATTAAACAGAAAGTAAAAAGTAAGGCTCTGTGGTTGCATCACTTTAAATAAAATAACGCCTCACTATTTGTTCCCTCAACCTTCTAGCTGCAAGTGCGAATGGGGCATTTTGATCTGCTGCAATTGGATCATGCCTTTCTTCATGTATCTCTGCAACATAAAATAAGAATATTAATGTTTTTTAAATGACTAATTAATATATATCATGACTAGTACATGAAATGATTTTGTACCTAATTCATCTGGCAATGGATTATTCCTCTGCAGTGCCAAGTTATGCAATGTAGCCACAGCAGCAATTATTTTGGAAGCTTTTACTGGCTCATAATGTAGAGTTCTATGTTTATGAAGGCATCTAAATCTTGCTTTCATGAGTCCAAAACATCTTTCGATTAGAACTCTAGTATTAGCATGGGCAATATTGTAGCGAGCTTCTGGAGTATTGTCTTCTACATTTGCATAAGGTGTCATGAGCCATGGCAATTGCGCATAACCTGAATCTCCTAAAATACAAATAATTATTAATTATGCTATGTAATACACATACAAATGATAATCATTTATAAAAATTTAACAAGTTTTCATTAATAATGAAACGTGGTGCCGACCTAAAAGCCACTCTCCAGTAGTCCCTTGTATATAACTTTCTTCTAGTGCAACACTTAAATTAGATCCTTGCCAAACTGCAGCGTCATGTGTGGATCCAGGAAACTTGGCATTAAATTGTATCACCTCCATTTTTGAATTACATACCTGAAATATAAAATTTAATTTAATGTTTAATCTCAGCCAAGTTGTAATAAGTATTAACATATGTATAGTCTTTTTAGGAAAAAGGTACTCACAAATTGGCAATTTAGACTATAAAAACCTTTACGGTTAAAAAATAGCCGCGCAGGAGTTTCCGCCGTGTCTTTCGGCCGAATAATAGAAATGTGTGTGCAATCAATTGAACCAATAACTCCAGGAAAGCCTGCTATCTCTTGAAATCTAAAAAAAATAGGCAGGAATAAGTCAAGAGGTACACACCGACCTATTTCTTTTCTAGTATTAGTAACTTTGGCAGTTTTGAGCACCTTCGTTTTTGGATATCCTTATCCATTGCAGTCACAGGAAAAACTATTGCCATGGGCAGAATTACTGCTATAATTGCTTCGGTCACTTCATCCAGACATTTACTCACTGAGGGCTGACTTAGCCCTAAGTAAACTCCGTGGCCCACAGTTGTTTGGTAGCCACCATGCCCGAGAAAGTGAAGTGTAGCCAAAACCTAAAATTTAATATTTGAATAGTAGGTATTAAACTAGCGGTTCTTTTATCGTCCAATATTTTCTAATATAATGCTCTGACTTTTATATGACTCGGTATTCCATGTTGTCGTTGTCCTGATATTTCGTTGTGCAATGTTTGTATTAGATAATGCGCTGTATCTTTCGATAGTCTGTACAATTTCACAAACGTAGCATCAGGGACATCGAACGGATCAGACATATCTCTAATATGCCGATTCATAAGCCTTCTTTTTAATCTGAAAAAAAAAGGACCAAAGTCAGAACTCAGCAAAAGTGAGGTTAGAAACAGTAAAACAATAATAAAACATGTTAAAACAAAATAATACTAACCGTTGACGATCTTCATTATACCTTCTTTGTAAAATAACTGCATGAAAAGGGAACATTTTAAATAAGAAGTGTTTAATTGAGCCGAGAAATATGAGTGAAATAATTTAGTGCACGCAAATTAGGTGCGACTTAAATTAAGGATGCACTTGGATGCATTAAGATCACAAAACTGTCAAATAAGTCGAAAGGCAATACCAATTAAAAAACTACCATCTCTAATTAAGTCAAACCATACTTATTTAAGGTCACGTCCTTAAATAACACAAACGCAAATACCAATAAGGGCTTAAAATTTTAGATCAAGTTTTACACTTATTTAAGTGCACTTTTTGCACTTATTTAAGATCGGATAAGAAACGCAATCGGCCCCATTATAATCCTTCAATAGTGCGTTAGTCCTAAATAATAGCGGATACACAAAATTCCAACTACGCTTCCCTCTAGTTCTTAATGCAATAAGAATTATTTATTTAATTATTTATCATCGTGGGAAATTCCAGAAAGCCTAAAAGAAATTGTAAGGATATGTCTGATCTACAAATCCGTGTTAGCCCGCATATGTATTCTCTCAGATCTCTAGATACGAGTAGAGAAGAGGAGACTATAATGTCCTAATGCTGGGTATTAGGACATTAAAGAGTTGCTAATATTATTATTTACATTCGATAACTTAAATAGATTGCCTCAGAGGCGCAGCGGCAGAGTATACGGTTTTGGTTTTTGTTCAAATTTTTGTTTCGGTGTTTGGGTGATTTTCTATATATAGAGGCATGTATTTAGAAATATATATAAGTATATATATTATATTATATATTAATATGTTGTCTAGATCCCATAACACAAATTTATATTAGCTTACTTTAGGCTCGATGGCGTTGTGTAAAAAAATGTCCGCTAATTACATTATTACGAGTTAAAAATATTGGCTGCCTACGCATTTGTTCTGGGGTTAGTAATTTTATACTCACTTAAAGGCATAACATTAAAACTAATAAACAAAACTTAATAAATAAAAGTGAACACCATAATGATGTTCTATTAATACAAAACCCCATAATTTGTGATTCTATAAGTCTGATACTTATATTTCTCCCAGAGACCATTTGTGGCGGATTTCCTCAGCAAGGCAGAACCGTTTACGTGTTGGTTCAAGTTATTGTTCAAAGCGTTTAATGTACACAAAAGGTTTAAAAGCCTGTCATGTCAGGAAGGCGAGAAGTGTTTTCTGTGCAAAGTGCTTTCTTCTACAGAAGAATTATGTTAAATGACGAATCTAAATATTGTCTTTTAGGAATACAAATTTGAGTTCTATTTTTTATTACCGCGATATTATGAAAGGTGACTGGAGGAACGAGTCCATAAACCTATGCAAGGTATTTACACAAATTATACATTATTATTTAATTTTAGCGATGGTGGCTGAATGGATAAAGAACCGGCGCGGCGGCGTGCAAATCACGCGGTTCGAGTTCGATCCCGACCGGCCAGTACCAATGTGGATTCCACTTTGTGGAATTTATATGTACTAGTCAAGTGACTTACCATCTGCTAACGGTGAAGGCCATACTAGGCCAGCGTGAGTGGATTATGGCTTAAACCCTCTCAGCTCTCTAGTTAGAGGAGAGGTGACCCGAACCCACCAGTGGGACTTAATGAGTTGCTGATGATGATCTTTTTTTTATGTATTTATTTATGTATTTATCAACAATATATCGTATCAAACCCTACGAATATTATAAAATGTGAAAATTATAATGGATGGATGTTTGTTACTCAATAACGCCAAAACTGCTGAATGGATCTATTTAAAATGTAGCACACAGATAAATTTCCTATTAAGTCTGAGATAACACTTAGGCTACTTTTTATCGAGATACTACTCTGTCAGAAGCTGGAAAAAAAACACCTAATAGAAAAATACGGTCCGACCAATCCCGCTACCTCTTACTTCACATGCCCCGCTCAAACTCGGAGGGACGCTATCGAGTGCTAAGTTCGCGTGAGCTAAACTTTTACCGCGACTCCTTTTAACACTTCTGTAGCTATTTACATTTTATTGCCCCATCCACTGTAAGCTTACCAGACTTGCCAAACCACTTTATTTGTTTCCTTTATTTATTTTCTGTCGTTTGTGTTTCAAATTAGGTAGACAAGTTTGTTCTTATGTTATTGCTCAAGCGGAATATTTTAATTGGTTCAGTAGTGAGGATTCGTTGACTTGTGTAATTGTATAACATAATAATGTAGGTTCATTTAGTCGTTGTTCAAGACTAATTGGGCGTAGAATTGTTTTGTGAAATATACAGCTGATTTATTTTGTTTTATGTATGATTATTATTATTATTTTTTAAAAACAACGCCCGCACTAGGGAACAAGCCCTGTGTCGCGGGGAGCTTTACAAACATGAAACTAACGGACACAAAGTACACCCAGACTAGAAACAAATATCTATGAATCACACAAATATTTGTCTCGTGTGGGAATCGAACCCACGTCACCCAGCACGGCGATTTAGTAGCGAGGCGACCACCTTAACCACTGCGCCACGGTGACAGTCAATTGTGTAATTGATGATGAGTATTGGCCACACCTATCTCTGTTCTGTGGTATTGGCCTACATGTCCGTGTAGTGACGGATTTAGAATACATATTATTACTACCCTATTTCAACAAGTGGGTTTCGTAAAAGGCGACTAAGGGAACTAACTTTAAACAGACAAGAGCACTACGAGAAAAGGAAAATTCGAAACAAAACCCTATAGCAACCCGTCTGGCCAGCGTGGTATAGTAGGCCAAATTCACTGTTGTTGGCCTGTTGGTCTACTAAGCAACAACGTTCCATTATTACACTATTTCTTATCCTATCATTCAGGTTTACCCCAATCTGTCTTTTGACTGGCCTGTTGGTCTAGTGGTTAGTGACCCTGACTGCTAAGCCGGAGGTCGTGGGTTCGATCCCCACCCAGGACAAATCTTTGTGTGATGATCATAAAGGTTTGTTCTGTGTCTGGGTGTAATTTATCTATAATATGTATGTATTTACAAAAAAAAATGTATTTATGTAGTATATCAGTTGTTTAGTACCCATAACACAAGCAAATATAATTGCTTAATTTGGGACTAGATGGCGCTGTGTGAATGTGGTAGAATATTATTATTATTATTAATCTTTAGAGGAGTACCGTGCAGTGAGACGTTTATGTTAAAATACTTATCTCATTCGATAGGGTACCAGTGACTTTAAAACATTAATAGACCCATAGGCTCATAATACACCTAAATTCATAACAACCATCGTTGGACTGCACAATGAATATTACTTGCCATTTATAGAAATCGAAACAACAACTGAGGCAGTCGAATCTGAGTTACAGTCAATTTCCATACAAGACTTCTATGGTACTCGGAATCTCGACATTAACATAATGATTGTGATGCCAATGTCAAATGTTTTGAAAATTAAAATATAGTCTGTCGGAGTCTGCTGTCACCTTCAAACTTGAGTTTCGAGTGGCCTTCTCTGATTTGGAAATATTTGGGTCTGATTTAAAAATACTCACATATACAAATATTATTATGCATTTGTAAGTACCACATTAGTTCATACCCTAGTGTAAAAGTTATAATATCAACGAAAAATAATAGAAGTTATGTTTTCAATAGTTAATATATAATTATTGATCAGAATGTATTTGAGATACTTCATAACATTATAATATTTTTGCTATACTTCATACAAATGATTTATCACACAAGTCTACCGGTTGCGTCGTAGTTTCGTAGCAATGTTCGTAGCAAGTGCTACGAACATTTCTTGCTACGTTCTTAATCTGTAGGCATCCTATTGTTGACATACTATGGCTGCGACCTAGAAACGATGCTGATGCACTACACTCATTCCTTTTGTATGGCCAAGCTTTTTCCTGTTTGTAATTTAAAAGGATTTTTTTATATTCTTGTTTAATGGATACTCATGGAGTTTTGTTAGTTGAAAAACACTTAAAAAAACCTCTCTTATTACGAGTATATAGAAATATGGATAGGAATATATATATTTATATACTATTTGTACGGCTCTGGGCAAAACGTTGAGGATCTACCTATCTGTAACATCTCACACTATTGTAATTTTTGTTGACCTATGTTTACAAATAAAGCATTCTGATTCTGCATAAACCATTTAACTACGATAATTTGGATCATACTCTATAATATAAAATTACATATAATATCCAAATAAATTTATTAATATAAAAGTAATGGAAATGTTCCTGGTTAGTGGCAATTGGCTAGCCTCTTATTAACAATATATAATAATTATTTTTTTAGAAAAAAGTAGAAGTAGATTTTAAGATTTATACTTAATGCTCTGCTTCCGTATACCAAATTAAACAAGAATGCCCTCAATAAAACCTGAAGGGAACTATAAAGTGAAATGTAAATTTTTAAGTTCCGTAGATTTTTTAAAAAAACCTCTTAATCAATTACAGTTAAGTCAATTACTCTTAATCATTAAATATCTCCTCCTTATGAAGTCGGTTGAAAAGTGGGTGTGATATACCTCTGCCTACTTCTTCGGGGAAAATGATGATATACTGATAAATATTCCAATGTTTTAACAAAACAATTACTACTATAGTCAGTACGCTATAATGAGAACAACCATTAAATTTTTATAAGTACAACGCTAACAAAAACCGAATATATTATATCATAAAACTTAAGAACGAGAAATTAGCTGAACAGTAATAAAAACAAAAAATTAAAACCATTTGGCAGAGAACAGAGGCGAACGAATGGAATGCCTTGAACGTTAAAACAATGGACTCGCCGACGCTAATTAAGAAGAAAATGCTCTTGGTTTATACGTTGATGAAAGTTTTCAAGCAGACAGTTTGTATGTACTCGTATATGTACACTATCAAGAGGAAAGGCTTTAAAAAGTTTCACTTAATTTATAAGTATAGATTGACTTCACTATATTCTGTGTAAATTCAATGACGACGTTAAGTCAATTAGACCAATAATAATAGCAACCCATTAATATCTCACTGCTGAGTTCGAGTCTCCTCTGCTCTATCTAGAGAGCTGAGGCCATAATCCAAGCGCGCTGTTCTAATGCGGGTTAGTTGATCAGACATACTCTTGGAACGTATACTAGGCTATGTGGGTTCCCTCATTATTATTATATCTTTTTAATAGATACGTCAGTTGACTAGTATATAAATTCCACAAAGTGAAATCCACATTAGTAGTAGCTATTGTTAAATACTATAATACAACAATTTCAACATAAGAAAAAAAAAATTGCAAGTAAAATATAAATCTATATAATATATACATATATATATCGCACCATCTTTTCGGTAATATTCGCCATTTATTTTCTTTTTGAATATAAGCAACAGTAATATGTAAGTGTGGGTTAGAAAACGATTCCAACAATCTGAATGTCTGAGGGTTAAAGCGGAATGCGATGATGAAGGTAAAGTACTTTTATTTGCAAAGAGTCTCGAATACTGAATGACAGTTTGGTTTAGAAACTAGTAACTGATTATTCGTTTTTGACTTTCAATTTTCGCTTCAACCATTTCTTTTAATTATTTTTAAACTTTTTTTTTTATTTATCAATGATTAAAGTAGTATCTATCTAATTATTTGTAATAAGTCATTTTTGCAAGGTAAGGTAAATACATTATTTCAATAACTTAAAATTACTACTGATTATCAAACAGTATAGAATATTTTATACTGTGTTTAACGTTCTTTCGTAGGTAATCTGTATAGATATTTTCCTTGGGCGTACGAGAATTTTGCTAAAGACCCTCAGCACCATCTCATAGAATTACAGCTTATAATAACATGTGCATTGCCAACTATTGAATCAAACTCGGTCTCCCACGTTTTTAACCCGAAAATATAAAATAAGGAGTTTTTATATCGAGATAAACTTTAAATCGCCGCAGTGTTTCAATTTCCTTGGGTAGAAATTAAATAGAAGAGCCGCTATAATGTTATTGCTATACAAACTGTAGTACATTATGCGAAAGCTACCTATCACAAATCTGGATTGTCACTTCGAGTAGCACACTAACAACTACATGCCAACTAACATAACAAAGGATTTACACTGATAGCTCTGCATACCTCAACTCTCATATGAATGTTCCTTATTCTAAAACGGTCATATATGTTTATGTAATAAGGTTTAATTTCGCACAACGACACATTCTACGTCAAATGTTACGTCGTATCAGAATACGTAAATACAAAAGCGGCCTATTCTGGGCACAACAAAAATAAGAAAACAAAAACTTCGTATTACATCAAATCCAATTTAGTTTTTTAAGTAATTCTATCTTTAAGCCTCGAAGACGCAAAGCAATGGATTATAAATAAACGTAAATTGTGGATCCAGTTTCGGTAGTAAGCCCCCGTTGGAATGCCGAAAAGGAAATATTTACAGAAAATTCACTACGATAAATCGCCGCCGAATCTTGTAAAGGATTTGGGTTTCGCAGCGAATGTATCGTAAGATTTCTTCAATATTTGATCTTTTAAATAAAACTTTGTATCAAAACATTAGATACGAATTTCTTTTATGGCTGACAAAGGTAAAGCCTTTTGTGAGATACAATAAGAAGTCAAAGGTTTCTCTACCCAACTTATGAACTGTTGGTTTTTATTAGAAATACCTAATTTTTAGAATTTTATCATTCTGTGTTATGAATGGTGCTTACTCATAATAAAATACTTAAGTTATTACTATGATTTTCTGAATAACCATGCGTTGACTTAAATTAATATTTACACAAGCTTTATAGAATGTGCAAAACTACCTTGGTGGCACAGTAGGGTATTGGATTCGATTGCTGTTTAAGAGGTCTTGGGTTCAATTCCCGGGTAAGGCAAAAAGTTTTCTGTCATCAAATTCTCCACTTGGCTGATACCAATAGGCTTGAACCTCATGACATAGAACTTAACATAACTGGCGAAATATAGGTGTGTATACCATGTCTACCACTTTGGAGAAAAGGGCATCATACCTTGTTAGCGACTGGCCTGTTGGTCTAGTGGTTAGTGACCCTGACCTGCTAAGCCGGAGGTCGTGGGTTCGATCCCCACCCAGGACAAATCTTTGTGTGATGAGCATAAAGATTTGTTCTGTGTCTGGGTGTAATTTATCTATAATATGTATGAATTTACAAAAAAAAAAGTATTTAAGTAGTATATCAGTCGTTTAGTATCCATAACACAAGCAAATATAATTGCTTACTTGGGACTAGATGACGCTGTGTGAATGTGGTAGAATATTATTATTATTATGTTTTCTGTAGAATGTGATTGGTGATCTTAACGCAATAGCGCAACCAAAAATACCAGTTACTACATACAATAAACAAGCCTCCAACACTAACATGTGAACCAGAGCAATTCTATTTTCAATCCGAAGTTACACGACCGTAAACAAAAATACCATAAAAATAAAGCTCCCCCAATTTTAAAATTAATATACACCCTCCAGTCCTCGTTTCAGAATAGGGTTGGCACGTAGGAATACGCGGCCCCATTGTTCAGTCACACTGAACGTTCGTCACGAATGGATTCTGTATGAACTGGAATCGTCTATGAAAATTCATTAAGAAGATTAATTACAGCCCTAACAGCTATAGAGTCGAGCTCACGTGACACGTATTGCTAAATAAATATAGCACACTTTCATGTAATTAATGTAGTGTTTGATTAATTTTAGAGAATGTAATTCGGTGGAAATTGAAGATGTTAGCAATCAACATAATAGAATAATGTTTGTATTAACTTGGAAATTACATTAACATTTTAATGTTGTGATTTACCACTTTATTTATATACTCAAAACTCATTAATTCTTCGTTTTATAGAGTAATTCTAGACTTGGAATTTATCAAGTACTCAGTTAAGAAGGTCAACTATTATTAGGTATCTGGCAGCCAGAACGGATTAACATGCCTTCTGAAGAACTTTTGTTTAATAGAAATAAATAAGAATTGCTCAAAAATTAAATACTTCACAATAATCATATC
Organism: Laspeyria flexula; assembly: GCA_905147015.1. Taxonomy (NCBI): domain Eukaryota; kingdom Metazoa; phylum Arthropoda; class Insecta; order Lepidoptera; family Erebidae; genus Laspeyria; species Laspeyria flexula. The sequence continues at coordinate 10,957,747 of LR989960.1, read as the reverse complement.
AATAATTATTGATTATTATTAATTATCAATAATTTAATAATCGCATTATACAGATCTATGTTCCTACTAGCATTTCAGTACAACAAGTGACAAATATTTTTTCTGTCAAATTGTATATAAACTATATTTTCATTTCTTTCTTAAATTGAAAGAAGTTGTATCGAAATTCTCTTTTATCATCTTGATAGGCATACATATAGATCACGCCTCTTTCCCAACAGAGGGGTAGGCAGAGAACATTTCCTTCCACTTGCTACGATTCTGACATACATCTTTGGTGTGTTACTTATTTATTTAATTTGGTCAATTCATATTTAATATTTGCTGCACTACTGCGTACACTGATCTGAACATCCTCGTTCAGAGCCTTAATATTATGTGTATCATCGTCTTAGAGCGACGAGCTATCGCATTGCCCCATCTGATGGAAAGTGATAACAGCCTTCAATGGATATTTTGCAATGCTAGGATGTATCTCTGGTATAACAATCTCAAAAAAAGGTTGCTTGTTGAAGGACATAATAATATTATTAAATACAACTAAACAATCTCAGTATTTTTATAATAATAAATTTCCTACGAAACCAAACCAGTAGTAATACACCCACGATACGTTGGGCTTCTTTCTGAATCATCATTCATAATAAGTAATACTACCCATACTGTGAGTAAGACGGGTATACAATATAAGAAATAAGAAGATTCACGAAAAAAATTACGAGATTATCCGACTCAGTAAAGGTCTCAGGTCTCTCAGATCGATTGACATGTGCCTTATAGTCGTGTTACAGGAATATTCTATTTATATTTCTCATCATGTTTTCTAGGAATAAGGCAGCTTGGTGACTGTGAGTGTTATTAACACCATTACTCTACTAAAGAAGAATCAAGAAAAAAGTATGTATTAATAAGTAAATATAATTAAAAAAATTTAATAACCCGACTGCAAAGAATCGAGAGCAACGCACTAAAAAGACCGTATAATTATTGTAATATTATTATACCTGATTAAATTTAAATACATAACATATGTATATATTTGTAATCTCCATTTGATTCCCTTTATTTTGATACCCAATTCGATAGGTTTGGTTAAAAAAAATTTTACTTCTTACAATTTGGCGTCAAAAGCCCGCCGTTTAAGTCTTTTTATTCTTAAACCTATCTAAGGACACTTGGGTTTTCTAGACTAATCTAACGATACCCTAATTGTCAAAATTCATCCAGCCGTTTGAAACATTCGTGGGAATAAAGAAATTTACAAACATACAAGATATGCGCGAAAAACAATACCCGTCCTGACAGTCGAGTAAAAAGATAGGGTGTCTAAAAACTCAAAATAATTTCAAAAAATATTATAATTATCCTATTAATATATAGTTCGACCGACCCGATACGAAGATTGTAACGGTACTTATTTTATCACTATGAGATGTTATATGTCTTTTTTAAACTTCGCGTATTTCCAGGGAATCCATTTATTCAAAACATATAGTTACTTATAAAAGACATGCACCAATTTATCACACAAATCGTGAGAACCGTTTTCAAATTACTGGTATACTAATTATATAAAAAATACTGATTTAGTATTATTCGATGGATAGATTACAGTCTTCCTCCTTGCCTCTTTATTTTAACTCATCCACACTTCATATTTCGATGCTATTGTGTTGGTTCGTTAGATACGACAAAGAAATGGAAAGACTTCATAACTTGGAATTAAGGTATCTTATTGTGAGGTTCATGTCCTTTTGTCATAATTTGTGAAACGTCTCAGGACTGTCTTTGTAGAGAGTTCTTTACAAAAGGCGGCGTGGGTGACGTTTTTAGCAACAATGTGGTATATGCGAGCGGAATACATAACGTAATAATTATGTAGGTGCATTTTAACTTTCGTACGATGTGTGAACTTCATAAAAGTTTGCATTTTCTAAGATTCTACTAATATAATAAATACGAAAGTTTGAATGGAAGGATAGATGACAGGAAAGATAGGAGTTTGTTAGTCAATCGCGCCAAAACGGCTCGAAATGTCTGTATGAAATTTGGTACACTGATAAGTTACAGTCTGGAGTAGCATAAGCTTTTTTAACCGACATACATGTGACTCAATGGATGAGTGATTGGCATGCAAATCATGCGGTCCGAGTTCAATTCCGACTGGCAGTGCCATTGTGGATTTTATTTGTGGAATTTATGTGACTTGTACACATAAATTCCTTTCATTTCACTAAGTGAATGACGACTTACCTTTACTAAGTGACTTAACGGTGAAGGTAAACACCGTGAAGATACCCCAGAAAAAAAATCAACTTAATTTTCACACACACCTCTTCATTATTATTTCCAGCCATGCGTTTTCCAAATACAAAACGTAACCCATGTCTGGGCCGAACCTTGTAAAGTACCCAACATCTGAACAAATCCGTGCTAGGCCCTAAGTGACCTACAAAAGATTAAGCATGTGATGAACTGGGCCGAGCTGGGACCACTCGATTGGAAGCCATAAATTTGTCCCACCCTTGTTACTTTAGCGGATTATTTTTATTATATTTTAATTATACCTCGCCTCCAATCTTGTGAAGTATTAAAATCACTGTTTTTATACTTTTCCTTATAATTTTGTTTTGTATACGCCTTGTTAACTTTGGCGCCAGGGGGCTACCGCAAAGGGGATAATTTTGTCTTGTTATCGTCACTTCAGTATTGAGGATGTTTGTACGATTATTAAATTAAATAAATTGTTACTGTTGCTATCTACAATTTATGATAAATATTCGAATATTTTTATGTCTATCTGATTGGTGAAATGTAAATCGTAAAGAAAGCAGAAGTGTAGGACTTGTAATTTTAGATAGAATTTACTTTAATTTGTTCTATTGAAAAGGTCTGTGGATCCTACTTGTGCGTGTTTCTCCTCACACTTCACGTAGGTACATGATGTATATAACGCTATTAATGTATTGAAGGTTATCCAGCCAACATTTATGAAAGAAAGCCAATTTAATACAATGGGCACCATTTCACTGTTCATTCAGTTTCAAATTAAAATTAGTTCGTCTTTTCCATAGTTGTAAGCAGCCTCTAGGGGTGAAGAAACACGATGGAACTTCTACATTAAACAGTCTGTGATTATGTTGGACGTGGCCTAGATTTTCAGCCGCTAAATATTAAAGAGGAATAAGGAATAACGAGCTTAAATCCGCAATCAAGATCTGCCTCAGTTTACCTATAAAGCTTTAATACAATAGAGTATAATTTCCAAATTCATAATTATACGAACTTGTCTTAAACGTTATTAATAAATTCTCAATATTAAGGTCACAATTCGCGTTTATATTTTAATACTACGATTATAAATTGTATTCGTTTGACACGTATAAAATTAAAAATATCAAAGAGTGACTTTCACGTGCGAGTTAACACAATGTTTATGAAACGACCTTTACAATCGTGATCAAACCGTGGCTGAAAAGGTTCCAATCAAAATATAAAATGTAAATAATAACAGGCATGAAAGTGGTGAATTCATTCGTCGATCGTCGCCCGGTGGGCGGCACGAGGAGTCACAATTAGATTTACTGACGGCCCAAGGCACGTACCGGGCTCTAATCTTGTTTGCAAGAACCTCTCACAACAATATTACATATCAATTTCTACGAGAATACCATTCGATACGACCCTGAACAGAAATTTAGTATTGTTTAAAAAGGAATTGAACAAATTTGAACCGTTTTATTTCGAGAAAATACGCTACGTCATTTTAATCCATGCTGTCAATTGGACTTTTGCTGTAATGTATTAGATTGAGGACGCGTGCTGAAAAAGGTTTTAATCCCTTTTAGGGGACGCCCAATACTTCCAATTTACCTTCTGAGAGAGGCTACTTAAACCAATTTTATATGGTCTTGTAAACAGTATGGATATTTTCAGGTCTCTCGTAAATATTTCAACATTTCAATGTATAATAAATTAATTTCCGATACATTCTCATTTACTTTTGCATAATATCCAATTAACCGAATGATATTTCTATTTAAATGTGTCGTTACAGAAATATAAATGGGAATTCCATGTCCAATTTAAATAAAAATATTTAATTTTTGCAATAGAGGTGTCTGAGAGAGCTTAAATGCCCACCTTAGCTCCTTAAAAAACACTTTATTGTGACTAGTGCCAAGGTGACGTCAACGTGGCAATACTTATTCCAGAGTGAAGCAAGAAAACTGTTATTCAACGAATATAGTAGATATAAAAGTATATAACTTATAAAAAAAAAACACAGATTAAAACAACTTACTTAGATATGTGAGCATTTGCTTGCGTAAGTTCATAAAAACTTTCATTTTATCATACCTACTACAGTAACATAGTAGAGAATTTTAAGCCAATTGTCTACCCTTAATGTGAAATGTTCTTTATTCGACTGCATTAAGAATAAAGCCCTGTCTCGCGGGGGTTTTACAAATATACAATTAACGGATACAAAGTATACCCATACGAAACAAATATTAATGAAACACAAATATTTGTCTCGTGTAGAAATCGAACCCACGATACAAAACAGTTATCACTAGTGTGCCTCAAAGCTAAAAAGCTGTTATTAAAACTAAAACCGCATAATTACTATACATGTTACGAATAATACCACTAAAGCATTATTTAATAGATATCAGTCTGAAACATATTTTCGAATCGAAAAATAGGTGTTCTGTGTCAGTGTTATTTCACATGTACTAGTTCAATGACACCCTAGTAATGCATCACGTATTCATCAGAATATCGATTTTCTTCAAGCCTTACAGTTATTAGTGACGTAAATGCTTAGTCGAGAATAAAATCCGGTCAACAAACTACGTTATAAGCCGTGGGTTCACGTGATTGTGTGGGTGTGGAATATTAGTTCAGGTGTATAAAAAGCTAGTTTTAATAGCATCTATGATATAAAAAATTGTACGTCTGTAGCGCAGCAAAGTTTATAAGACTGCTGTGAAGAGGACGCAGGTCCTCTTCTGTAAGGCAAAAATGGTATTAGGAGTTTTTCTATCTACACTTAGTACTACCCTGTTGCCTGAAAATGGTTAATCGCAGTAACTCTCCCCCTATTATAAGGGACCAAATTTACAGAATCTACTGTAATTACAAAGCAATCTATACAGGGTGTATACGACGGTACGACATTAAATGAAACCACGTGTAGTATGTGATGTTAGAAGGCTATACCAAAAAAATTAAACAGAAATTTGCAATAGTTTAGACGCAAATGTACTTTCTTTATGTCACAGTTGTTCACAGTTTTAAACAACCTGTAGGTATTTACGTTGATCGTATGTTGTCATTACGTCATTCAATTCATTTAAATATCTCTGACTCTTTCATATTACCTTATCTCTTACTCTGTTCCGCACTGTTGTCGTCGTCATGTCGAAAACGTCATGATAGAAAAATAATGTGTAGTTTTATATTCTTAAATTTTTCGACTTTAAATAATGTGTAGCTTTGTTTTTTTTTTTTTTTTTTCTTTTTCTTTTTTTTTTTTTAATAATTTATATTAGAATATGTTTATAAGGGTTAACACTGGCTGCCTTGTCATTTAATGTCGTATCGTCGTATACACCCTGTATAAATAAAAATGGGTCGCCGAAAAGTATGTGATGGATTCACGTGAGAACGGTTCGACCGATTTGGCTAATTCTTTTTTTGTTGTAATTTGCTATTGTCAAGGCATGTATGTAAGAAATGATACAAAAAAACGAGTGTAAAATTTAAAATTTTGGGTATTAAAATCTCCATACAAACATTTGAAAATGGAACATTATCACGTATAATAAAATATGGCGGTACGAAGTAATAATAAATAAAAGTAGTAGATAGTTTAAAAAAATAAAAGTACATACTATTAAATGGAAATTAACTGACGCGAACAGAGATGTAGTACAAAATAACGGTCATAAAATCATTAACCAACCAAAACCGCATAAATATTAATATCCGTGTTCAATTAAAGTTATAAATGATACCGATATTGTTCCAATAACGTTATTTTCAATTGCAATGTTCATTTTGTTCGTCAATTGATTTAGATTTAACTAAAATCAGTATTGCATATAACTGAAGAGATCATTTATACTGACAAACAGATGAAAATTTTGATAAAAATATTCTGGATATATCATAGGCGTTGAAACCTTTGAACAGTTGAATGGAATGTTGGAGTGTATTTTGAAAAAAAATGGGTCACGACAACGACAAGATCTTACTTGCTGCCAGCATTAAAACAGTAAAAATACTTTTTTAATTTTATAAAGATTTAGATTGCAATATATGCATAACCATCTAGTATAGAAATTACATGTGGGTAGCTAAAGGCGACCAGCCCCCTGATTCTAAACTGTCGGAAAATTTTCGGACGGAAATGTCAGTTTAATTAAACTTAAAAAACATAATGTTAAAAAAATTGATGGTTGTAGGAACAAATATTAAATTAATCAGTTTTTAATTTTCTATACGGTAGACTATTTTGTAACATTACTTAAGCCGTAAAAACACGTCGTACGTACTACGATTCAAAAAAGATTACGATCCGGGAGCAATCCGACGAGTCAGAATCAGGGGGCTGAGACGTAGTAAGCATTCGACGTATACACATAACCAGAAAACGTGAGGCTGGTACATACCACCATCAAAATAGCAATTATAAAACAGCCAAAACAGAAGGTTTGAACACTAAGAACGTTTATTGTGATTTTGTGCTACTGAGATGTTCGTTACGATCATCGAGGTTAAGCAACACTCAGCAAGGTCACTTCACGATAGGTGACCGTTTGTGGCAATTTCATTCTCGAGTGTCTCCGTGCTTCGGAAGTCATGTAAAGCCGTTGGTCCCGGTTACCACTCAAGGTGGTACTTGTTAAGTCAAGTTGAAAGCCTTCTGGGCGAGTTGATAAATTCCAACAACACGGTCTGCCTCAAGCCCACGCGATAAGATAAGAAGAACATTCAGTAAAACTTTCCAAGCTTATAAAATTCCAATAAAATGAAGCCTTTTTTAGCATCAAAGAAACAGTCACAAAAATCTCTTAATATAGGAGGACAATTCAAGGATTCTTATGAATATTAGAAACATAATATAGGTATGTACTCAAAACAAGTAGATATGGGTCACGTAAATATTTGCCTCATGTCATATTTGAATCCACTTGGGGTGGGATTGAGTACGAAGTCTTTTAAGTATTAGGTCACATATGCAATGGAGTTACGCAGACCATATACGTAGGGTAAGGTATATAACCTATGGTAATAATAACTGTTAGAATCTAGAGTATCAGGGAAAAGTGTACCTGCAGTTTTGAATCCGCATGCAAGTAAGTAATTTGTCCCATACTCTAGCTAATATTACTTGTATATGGAGGGACTTAATTTTATTTTTCATACCTTAAAGACGTTAACAGCATCACGCCCTTTTTCTTGAAGTGAAGGCCGAGGTGCATCTTACACATATTTAAAATCTTTTATACTTTCACGACTTGTACACATATTTAATTATTATGCAACGGTTCTACGACACGTATTATATTTAAAGAATATGAAATACCTTATTTATTTTCCTGACGTTTCGATCGAATTACACCGACCGACCGTAGTCACGGGCTGACTGGAGCGGCGGCCGAGCGTCGTCCCTGATACGTGCAGGTTTCTGCTACTACCCTCACTTTGGTCATTTAAATTTCTAGTTCTAGAACTGTCCGTAATTCGACACACTACACTAATGACGTCTACACACAGGCCTACTTTGTCATACCGGCGTTGTTTACACTAGCTGATGACGGGATTCCGATATGTTTCTTAAATATAATACGTGACGTAGACCCGTTGCATAATAATTTACCCAAATTTCGTGATATATAAACCTAATACTATTTTTAACCACCTCGGGAATTGAACCTGGGACTTTGTACACAACAGTCGTATATGTACCTTTGTACTTGCGCCACAGAGGCAGATTCCTAAATACTCAATAAAATAAATACTTAATACAATACTGGCGACATTCGACATACCTCCGTCAATGTCAAGTGTGCCGCTTTGAAAATTTATTTACGTCGACTTTAGACGAGAAATGCACTACACTTGTAGTCTTCAAATAAGTATCAAAGGAAACGTACATGACATACACAACAACTTTCATGTAGTTATGAAAATCTATCTATATACGTATGTATAGACCGGGATTCTTTGTGTAGTGTTCCAACCATATATGTATGTATATGACATTGACTGCCTTGCGCAATGGTAATGTTGTAGTCGGTTTTAGTTATCATCAGGAAATCATGCTCATCACACAAAGATTTCTCCTGGGTGGGAATCGAACTCACGACTTCCAACTTAGCAGTGACCCTGTCACTAACAATTAGGCCAACAGACCACTCATTTATTATGTCACTTGATAACACAGTTTCCTATATACCTGTGCATGTGTGTTGTGCAAAACAATTCTAAATTCAATTGTTTTTGTTGATACAATTCATAGTATCCTATATTTGTATCGCACTACCCTCAAAAAAAACCAGTCCATATATAGCCGTTATTCGTAATCGTCGATACAGCATATTTTTGATTCCTGTTTCAATATCGAATAGTATTTTTTTCTTTGGATCTGTTTCACAGGCTCCGCATTCATTTGCTTTGTGGTTCTGCCATTCAATTCATACAACAGTTGTACAAAAAGTTTTCAATCGCAGACAAAGGAATCAGTATTGAGCATGGATGGTGTTGCTATATTAGCATAGCATTAAGGTCCCACTGCTGGGCATGGGTCTCCTCAAATAATTTTGGTGGGAATTGAACCTATTATACCACGCTATTTGATAATAATACTGTAATGTTTTGAAAAATTCGATAGAATATCGCTCATCCGTAGTGACTGTGAAACGAATACAAATTATATGAATAATGTTTAAAAATTGCCCATCTATCCAACCTACCTAAATAAAAAATATAAAAAAATAATCTTTCCATTTTTATTTCGTTAAAAAAAATCAATAGAGACTTTAGAAGTTACTTACATGGGAAGTAATAAAAAGAAGCTTATAAACAATAACCAAATCGCATTCGAACTACACCTACCCAATCTGTTTGTGCCTTTATTTTTTATACCTTTGTATAAGGAACAATACGTAAGATAAAGAACACGACTACCAAAATCCAATTCTGTCGAATTTCTTTGATTAATGGAACTCCAAATGAAGATTTGAAAGCTCCCTTCTGTTCTGTTGAATAAAAATAATTTGCATAATTTGCAAACAAAAGAATATGATTTGATTCACTCAAATTCAAAATTCTTCAAAGGATATGAAGTTTTTGTATTCGTTTATGTGAAAGGCAGAGGAGAAAGTATCTTTGAATATATGGATATTGTTTTATTGATTTTGTCACTCAATAAATGAATCTTCAATACCAACATAATTTATTTTCATATCTCCAAACCTTTTGAGGTGTGACTTATCGTAGTTGGATTCAAAGAGAATGTTCTATAAAAAATTCCAAACATGCATAATAAATAACTTTTAGCGACGAGACCAACCCCTGTCACTTTTCTTTATTAAATTATTATATATGTGATGGGCAAACAATAATATAATATCTATCTATGATACAAACCCAAAAACAGCGCTGACACCACTTTTCACAACAAACATGCCTAAACTGATTTAGGGTTCAGTGACTTTTAACTCGGATTCCAAAATGTTAGACCAGAACGTACATACAACGAATAGTGCGAATATAACATTCATGTTTTTAAAGTTAGTATAGAAACTTTTACCATTTATTTTAATCACTCAAAATTAGCCTTAATTATAGAAGGGTTAAATAAGGTAATCAGTGTAAGTTCAGTAATGTTTAAGGTATACTTTCCCATAAACATTAGAGTTAGTTTGTTTTGTTCCCAAAGAGGATAAATAATCGATATACTGTATTTCTTTACGTCGATAAAAGAAATTACTTGAAGCTATACGGAATGTTTTATAATATTCCTAGCTCAGCAGATTCTATAATAAAAACAAGCCACATCAGATGCGAGGTTTTTAATTAAAAATTATGTAAAGCTGGCCAAGAAATAAAGTAAGAAGGATATTATATCGATAGCGTATTGTAACAGTATTTTCAATAATAAAACTACTACTACTTTGTTTCTAATTTCGACACGTATTGCCACCTCTAATGATGTGAGTAACGTGAGCAAAATGGGTAAATACTCAGCGTTATCTCAAAAGTGTTTTTTGGAGGACACTATATAAGTTTAAGCATTTGGTGAATTAGGTGAGGCCTGTGTTCAGCAGTCGACGTCATTGGGCTGATATGATGATGATGATGTGATGAATAAATTTAATGATATGTATTAGTAAAGAAGCCCAACTCGCACTTATCTTATGGGTGTCGTGCAAAGCGACTAAAGGACTTCTAACCTTAAGCAACAAGAGCACTGCGAGAAAAGGAAAAATCGAAATAAAATCCTGTACAATCTCGTCTAGCCAGCATGGTATAGTAGGCTAAATTCCTTCCAAAATATTTAGATCCTGTGCCCAGCACAGAGACATTAATTTAAAGGTAGTAATTATGAATACGCTTACTGTGGTAACTAAACAGGTACAAATCCTAGTATCACAAAGCCATCGCACACCATAATTATCAAGTATGCACACTCGTAAAGTCACACACTTACACAAAGATAACATTTGTATACACAAAACATAAATAGTAAATATCTGTAAGTAAACACTCGCAGCCCTCTCTAGTATTCCGAGTCGTGGGTACTATTACGCACATAAATCACTTGTGCAAACATCGAGATTCCGAGCAAACATTAAGGTCCTACAGTTTTGTCCCTTTACGGAAATAAAACTAGTGATACTGAGTGTCAAATTTGGACACTGGATTGCCTCTAACTTTTTGTTTATTCACACGTATAGTCGGTAGAAAGAGGAACTAAAACAAAGTAAAAGTAAAATGAGAAGGCTGATGAAATATAATAATATCTTATTTGTTTTGATATTATGGGCTTATTGCAATGGCAACAGCTTTCCTGAACCTCGTATTATCATCATCAATAGCATGTACTAGTCCACTTCTGGACATAAGCCTCAACAATTGCAGACCACCGAGAGTAGTGCAAACCGTGCTCAGTTGAGTCCAATAGGAACCTAATATTGTACCGATGAATTGGATATATTTGATAGTAAAAAACTAGAGTAAGCACTAAGCAGTCTTGTGCAGATTTTCTAATAACATTAGTATTGAGGAAAGGGCAAAATAAAATTTAAACCAAGAATTTTTTGAAAATATTTTAGACTCAATAACAAGAGAAAGGCCTATGTTCAGCAGTGGACGTCGTTGGGTTGATATGATAATGATGATGATGAACAAGAGAAACATTTAATACAACACCTACACGTCTAACTTCTGATGAAACGTTAAAACCTTAAAAATGAAGGAGTCAAAAAATTGTTTTTTAAGTAGATTTAATGTAGAACCATTTCTTCGGTCACTGAATTTTGTACGTACATGTGAAATTGGATTAAAATCTTAGCATATAACAATAACTTATTTAGATGGAGCTAAATCGCCGACGGTGTCTTTAGTGCAGTTGGCAGTGTGCCTGCCAGGGCATAGGGTTATATCTCCGGTCAAACAATGGGGACGAAAGATCTTAAATATTTCACTGCACTTGACTTTCAAGTAGTTAACGAGCATAGGAGCATCACTGCAAAAGAGATGAAGTAAATTAATTGTTTACGAGTAATATTCATGAAAGCAAAACCTTCATTTGCCGCAACAATATTAATATTAATTCGTAAATAGACATAATTACATGTATTACGAGCTCTATGATATTATTATATCCTTTTTCGAATGAATATTAAAGAAAGTATGAATTTACTTTAAGGTAGGAAGATACTTTACACTAAAATATATTGGAGAGGCTATAAAATGATACGCGTAAAAAAATAGAGTAAGAGTGAGAGTTTATTTCGGACTGACGTGACGTATTCTAACTTATAATTATCCCGTTACCTACTAATATCTTAAATTTAATCACAAAAACGCTAATTAAAAAATTGAATAAATTTAGTTTGGTATGGAACCCCCCCACATCTGCACCCGACTCGCACTTGACCGGTTTATTATTAATCTTAATCCATTAACAGAAAATACTTGATGATTTAGTTATAAACTTTCTAAAATTATTCAAACAAAATTTAAATAACCAATAATTCATATTTCAACTTTAGTTATCCGAAATGTTAATTTATTTAGGAGCTTAATCAATCAAAACCAACCCGAATTTTCAATATTAATTGCTTATATCAAAGTTTCTAATGCATTGTCACGTCAATACTTGAATCTAAATTGAATTCGTGGTTTGATTCCAATTCAGTTTTAACACTCTATGTTTGGATATTATTTGTTTTTAGTTTTAGCTGAAGTTTGTGCCAATATTGGAACAAGTTTGTGATCTATTATTTGATTTACCGTCGCTTATTGTAGGTCCGTTCAATGACGGTATATTTAATTACTTTTAGGAATGTATTTTCAGACGATTTATGTTTTTGTTCATATTAAAATACATGCGTTTATATTTCGATGATGAATTCTCAAATCATAGACTCTGAATATAATTTCAAAACGAAAACAGGGGAATCTTGGAAAGTTGTACAATCATGCAAGATAAATTGAAGCCCTATTCGATTTTCAAATCAGGTAACATTTTGCATGCATATCTAAAGGGAACTGATAGTGCGTGGCGCCCAATGGAGCTAATCTGATGGTGGCGCCTAAAGGTAGCACTTACTAACTTTTTGAAATAATAAGACTAAATTTGGGCTCGTTGGTTTTAATTCATCTTGACATTATTCTGGTCTTTTACAACAAATTCAAAAGCTTACTTTTAAACTTTCACTTTGCATGATACCTACAATGCATACCTTGTTTTTCTTGTCGTTTACCTGGCTACACCGGCTGCGGTCACAAGCTGAGTTAACTTCGTCTAGGAAAATAAGATATGTAATTACCTACCTAATTTAAAACGTTATCGCGTTAATACCCGTTCTATATTTTATTAATCAAATTAAATGAAGTATAATTTTTTTTTTAATATTTTTTTGGATTATGGTAATAAAACAGAGTTTAATACTAAGTAGTTTTGAACGTAACGAATTTATACACCACGTTACGTACTTATATATTACACTCGTATAAGATACCCGCATAAATGTTGGTTACAATTTGTGTTTGTCAAATCTACCCTCATCAAGCAAATCAAACTAGGTAATTACTTTACATCGCCTGACATTATTATGTTATGATCATGATGTACGTGTATCATTATAGCAATTACTGACTACCTTAATGTACACGTTTAGTTAATAAAGTGTTATTGGTGAAACGATAGCGGTAGGTACCTAACATGATCTAGTTATAATGATAACTAGGGATGTCGGGTTTCATTTTAGGTTTGAATTGACTGTGTTTAGTGTTTATTTCGAGAGTGTTTATACTTATTAATGGCAATGTATGACTGGCCTGTTGGTCTAGTGTTTAGTGACCCTAACTGCTAAGCCGGAGGTCGTGGGTTCGATCCCCACCCAGGACAAATCTTTGTGTTATGAGCATAAAGGTTTGTTCTGTGTCTGGGTGTAATTTATTTAAAAAAAAAAGTAGTTTAGTACCCATAACACAAGCAAATATAATTGCTTACTGCGGGACTAGATGGCGCTGTGTAAATGTGGTAGAATATTATTATTATATTATCATTAAGTTTCATTATTAAACTAGAAAGTGTGTTCTATGATAGATTTATAATTATTAAAATGTCATCAGAGTCTTTCAAAAATTCATTGAATTGACTTGAGATTTCATGGCAGTTCCTGTATTTCACGAAAATTACTACAAATAGTGTCACTAAATAACGCTTAAATGTAGAATATTCAATGGTGCAAATTATTTCCTATATTAATTTAACCCTATAGCATAATAACGGAAGTATGCATTAAAGAGAATTTAAAATCCATTAATAATATTCGCCAACACACCCCAACGCTAAGGGAGTGCAGCGATCGATACTCTCCTAGGATGTTAAAAACTTGGCAAAAGTACTCAGAACTAACGGCATGTCTTCGGTTATTCATAAGGAATGGCTTACCATATATTATTTCGACTCAAGCCCCCTTATTACAAAAGGACTAAACATTAAACCAGGTTTAAATTGACATAAGCCATTGATTTAATGTCAAAATTGTCGATTTAAACCTGGTTTAATGCTTAGGCCGTATTTTGAAATAAGGGAGAAAGTGTTATATTTTCGGCATTTTTTCACTTCATCATCATCATCATCAGCAACCCATTAATGTCCCACTGCTGGGCTCGGGTCTCCTCTCCTCTACCTAGAGCTGAGTGGGTTTAGGCCATAATCCACACACGCTGGCCTAATGCGGGTTGGTGGAACAGACATACACATAGAACTTCTTCTAGGGTATGTGGGTTTCCTCACGATGTTTTCCTTCACCGTCAGCAGATGGTAATTCACATGACTAGTACATATAAATTCCACAAAATGAAATCCACATTGGTACTGCTGATCGGAATCGAACTCGGTCCGCGTGTTTCGCACGCCGGTCACTTATCCATTCAGCCACCATCGCTTTTTCACTTGTAATATATATTGTAATATAATTTTTTCACTTGTAAAAATTTATCAAGCCTTTTCCCCAAAGTGGTAGGCCCTCTGCCTACCACTTTGTGTATGACACGCCCACTTTGCCAGCTATTCAATAAATTCCCACAAGTTTCATAATAAAAGTACAGCGTTAGAGTTGTCGTTCGAACTATAATTAATTAGTTCCTTTATTGAGTTCAGTGAATGTGTTCATTACTAAACGCTTTGAGCATTGGTTTTGTAAAAGAGCAATTTATATAGCTTTTGGTGTTAGTGGTTTAATTAAAGTAAACTAGCTTCCAACCGTGGCTCCACCTACCCACGTAAGTAGAAAGTGCTATTTCAGATTATATTCTATCTGTATGCCAATAAGTCCGTGTAGTGACGGGTTAAGTATACATAATGTCATTACCCCGCCACCCAATTTACCATTATCAACCCATCTTGTCAGCGTGGTATAGTAGGCTAAATTCCCTCCAATTCTTTGGAGGTGACCCGTGCCCAGCAGTAAGACGTTTATGGGTTGTAATTATGATGAAGGTAATGATGCCAAATTTATAAAAAAACTTTAAAAACATCCATCCATCCAAATTTCGCATTTATAATATTACTAAGATAATTATTTGATTATTAAATACGAGCTTGTAATAAATTGTGTCATTATTTTCATAATATCATCTAAATCTTAATAAAGTCACTAATTTTCACTTCATATTAGACCTTTACATGAGATTCGTAGTACAATAATATTGTGTTCGTATTTATTTTGGGATTATTTTACAAATGGCGGATGGCGGACTAGAATATTTATAACAATGAAATGTATATGAAATTAAATTCATATCTTCAAATTCATTCTCAGTTGAATGGCGCGTTAATTAATATAATCTTCAAAGGGAATATTAATATAGGATCATATTAAAATTATTTTGGAAATTAACCGACTTTCGTTATAATCCACTGGCAGGTGAAAATTCTACGAAGAATCAAAACAATACACAAAACGATTTCCCAAATAGAAATAAGAATGAACAATCATTTCTATGAAATAAACTAAGTTAGTATATTGGAAAGCTAAAACAAACAAAAGAATTATGCCAATCTATTCTCTTGTGGCTTACTTATGTACAAAAGTAGAATTAACATGGAAGTGAAAGATAAAGGCGCGGGCCCACCGTGGTGCACGGAGAGGCTACGCACGTGTATTAAGCTTCGATTTGTAAGATAATGTATGTGGTTGTATCCACTGCAACCGACGGAGAGGCTACGCATGAATTGACGTCATTGATACATGCGTGGCTTGCTCGAATAGGCGGTTACATAGTTCAACGCTGTCGACGTGGATCTACGTTTCCACTGGAGTACACGAATATGACCCACGACTATGTACAGCTCGCTTACGCAGAGCAGTTCGTCCGTGGATTGCAGTGGCACGTGCGTAGCCTTTCCGTGCGTGCGTTTCGTCTCGTACTCCAGTGGAAACGTAGACCCACGTTGTCAAACATTTGGTACACGCAGCTAAAATGCGCCGTGTGCCCGTGCACAGCATGCGCCGCGGTGGGCCCGCGCCTTAAATTGTATTAAAATATACATTATATACCGCGTAGTGACAGATTAAGAATACATAATGTCACAACCCCATCTCAACCCGTGGATGTCGTAAAAGGCGACTAAGGGAGTACTTTATGCAAACAAGAGCATTGCAAGAAAAAAAAAATTCGACACAAAACCCTATACTAACCCGTCTAGCCAGCGTGGTATATAGACTAAATTCCCTCCATTTTCTTTGGAGGAGACCCGTGCTCTGCAGTGGGTCATTTATGGGTTAAATGATGATGACTATGGATAAGAAGCTACTTACTACTCTGCACACATAAACAATGTCTCTCGATGTTGTTAATTAACTGTTGATTGACTGTACGGTCAGCAACAAATGTATCCATAAGTTTCAAAAGCATATATACCGTAGTATACATAAACTAATTACCAAGACTTCACCATGGAGTAGCGCTAAAGGTTGTTGTCTCGACACTTGCATTGCTTACATTGATTTAAAAAATATTTATTTCATGTTTAAGTGTTCTTTGTGTCCGTTAAAATTGTGTGTTTGTAAAATACTTAATACTTAATGCAACACACAGAATGTTCCCTCGTGCGGGCGTTTTCTTATAGAGATTACAGATATGCGTATAAAAGTCCATGGCTATGTCTCAAGTTATAGGGAACGTAATACATCTGGCGGCTGTGGGTGTGATGCACTTCTGCCTACACCTATGGTGAAGAAATCATGACGCTATATTTTGATTACGTTATTTTATCATTTCCAGAAATAGAAATGACCGTTAAAAAGAACAAAAAGACCTAACGACCTATCGTATAGCAATCGTAAATGTCGTATCAGACAGTGTGAATGCCCTCTTACTTAGACAGGCACATAATTTTATCGTCGGAAACAAGCCATTAAGGCAACCACCCACGTACTTACAAAACAAAAATGTTAGAACAAAGTTGAACAATTATCTAATGGTCACTAAAGTTCGCCTTATCTAATGTAGATAGGTTTTATAGTCACCCATACAGACATAATTGCGTGTTTTCTATATTATTGAAGTAGATAACAAACTGTCTTGTCTGTTTATGTTGTCCAAATATGTAACTGCTAAATACAAGCATTTGGAATTTTGGATTCAATTCCCGTATGATAAATTATATTATTAATAAATATCTGTGTAATCCACGAGGAATTATTTTAAGTCTATAAGTACATTCCATTAGGTGTACGGACACAAAGGTGTCCGATAATAACTGATTATTTAAGAAGAAACACGGTTCACACTTGGACACTTGCTCTCTGCACTCTGCTGACATTGTCTTTTAGATAAAAAAAAAAACTTCATATTACTTTTCATTCATCTGTCGTCATGCACTCCTTAGCTACATTATCATTGCGAGACCAAGGAAAAATACTACCATAATCAACACGGACGTCAACTAGATTAATTGACGCAGTTAGATATTTAATCAATATAATAGATGAGGCTGGCCACCGATACGAACCCTCTGATGATCATCGGGACGAAGGCCGGTCTAATATTAACGAAGATCGATATATGAGCCCTTTAAAAGTACCTCCTCACCTTTAGATGTGTGATACACATACAGCTAATAATAAATCGGTTAAGTGCAAATTATCACCATTATACAGGGTGAAAGGATAGACCTCTCCTAACCAAATACTGGGTACTTACTTATAGTGTTAAAGATACTCAACATAATGCCCGAGGTCACCAACTTCAAAAGTGTGTATCTATGGTACTACTGTACAGGCGCTGATTGTTAGGTCATTGACTTTTTTACTTGCGAACCAGCTGAGTTATTTTAGAATTCTCATTACTTCAAAATGTCGTGTCACATGGTCTGTGGTCACACTCCTCCGAAACAGTCCCACCAATATTAATGTTATTTTAAAGCAGAAAAATGTTTGCCTTATCAATTAGTAATTAAATAAATAAACTTCTTATTTAACAGTATTTTTAAAACAAATTTTCTCTCTCTATCTTTATTCTATCTATAAATTTCTCATGCTATTCAAGTTTTTAATTTTTTACACGAAGAACAAAATTTATCCCAATAAGAAACGTTCTCGCAAACTATTTTTTCCTTTCATACGATTAATTAATTGCAATACTGTAACGTGGCATGGATGTACCGCAGTAAAAATCTAAGGCAAAACAAAACCATATCGGTTTTGTTTTGCCTTAGATTATTATTGCGGTAACTACTATATAACTGCTTGAAACAATTCACTGCAATACCGTACTAGGCCGTAAGATCTCAATAATGCAGGAACAATTACTGCACGATAAACTATTCTTATATAAGTAGCGAGTTGACTAACAATGAGCCAAGGAAATTACTTCTACTTTGAAATCGCTTGCTTCGTGATTAATGCTGCTGCTTTTATTTAAGACTAATTATTTTTGCCACATTCGTGCTAAAAATATTGATATTAATCCGAAAATTGGCTGTTGCTACTTCATCTTATCGCTTGGGTTCCTTTTCACGCACTCTACGACCCCTTTGTTGACTGAACTATAACTAATTTGTTAATTTTATTTTCATACATTTTTGACATCATAATTTTATTAATCCTAATATTACCTATATTAAATTGTATTACTACCTACCTACTTATATTTCTATAATTATAATATGTCACGGAATAATTACACTGAAATTATATTATATTATCTTCTATTAGTATTAGGTTTAATTAAAATACGTTAAGCGTCTTGGTGTATACTGTAAGCTTATTATGTATAAATAAATAAGTCTTATGTCGTGACGTGGGTTTGACTCCCACACGAAAAAAATGTGTGTGAGATTCATAAATATTTGTTTCGAGTCTGGTTAAACTTTCTGTCCGTTAATTGTGTATTTGCAAAGTCCCCCGCGAGCGACGCAGGGCTTGTTCCCAAGTGTGGGAGTTGTCTTTTATAAAAAAGGTAAATAGGTTTTTTATGAATTATACGTGCATCAACACTACGACATACATCTTTAACCCTTTAACCGCCAGACATCATCTGTAGAAGTGTATTTAATTATGAATGATTACATTAAAATTTTTCCTAGTATAAACAATACATATTTTGATAGAATCTAGCGTAAATAAATAACAAAATCCGATTGAACGAGCGGATGTATTTAGTCGTAAATATTTGTTTTGATATGGACACGAAAATATGAATATGTGTCGGATTTATTCGACTTAGGCGGTTAAAGGGTTAAAAAGCATAATATATTAATTTGTATAGTTATTATAAGATAACTTATAAAAATAAATAAATCGCTGATACTATAAATCACAAAAAAATATAAGAGGGTTGAATAGATTTACAAGGTTATTCTAAGCTTACTAAGAAATCGATAAGTTCTAGAACATTCGTGCTTTAATGAATTCACTAGGGAAGTTATTATATAGCATGAATCGTCAAATTAACTTGAATTTTATTTTGTGCTTTGTGCTAACAAAGGGGTTATGGTATATTATAGCCATTTTTTATCAATAGCCCTTTGATGAAAGAAAATTGATATCTGAACGTATTGGAAGGTTATTCAACGAATTTTGTTAAGTTTGATAGCATATTATTATAACTTAAGAGTCCGTCCCAAAATAAGTGACGTTCAAATTTAGGTATTTTGACAGCCAGCCGGCTGCATTGTAACAGTGCAATGAATATTTTCCGCGGATTGGTATGGTATAGTATCATAACAATAAGAAACGAAGTTGATACTTTACAAGAGTCAATTAAAATAGTGTAAATATTTTTACATTTTTAGTACTATTTGTTTAGGTATACTTATAGTTTTATAGGTAAGTATATTTCTATGCGACGTTCTTCATTTTTTTAAAGTAATTATCACTAAATTTCATATTATACTTACCTGCTGCCCGTTAGATTTTTTAGTGAAACCTTAACTTTTCATTCAACAATCTTCAATAATCTCTCAAAAAATGTCTTAAAACTTGGAACGGCCTCTTAATAAAACGTCGTAGCGGTATACATTAACACAAATTTCATGATAAGTTATTACAAACACCAATGAATTCCACAAAAAGAAACACTACTAACAGTTTATATCAAACTCATAGCCCACATAATACTCGCTGAATCCCAAACGACTACCATCGCTATAAAGTTTACGCCTTTACAACCTACATAGTAAACACATGAATAAAGTCAAAAGACGCCGTCATAGAAAAGACATTAGCGTATCTATCATGGTTACTGCACAATATAGTCTGTAAGTCTGTATCAAGTTTCTAATATTTACTCTCTTTATATTTCGCTCGCTGCAGCATAATTGGCAGGTAACTGACGCCGGGGCTTTCACGAACTTTTCTACCGACTTACATAATAAGCAGCGAGTTTAAAGTTTTTATGCGAAATAAAATTTCTCTCAGTGCACATGCAGTACTTGTTCAACGTGTCGTTTTCAACGACTTGGAGTTTAAGTTACTTTAGTACGTTTTTGCATTAATATAGTTAACCTTAAGAGAACTTATGAAAGTGAGGTCGAAACGATGTTGCCAAATACTTGCAAATGACAATAATTACCAAAGGCAATAATATAGCGAATTGGGGATTGCGAGTAGGCCCTATTATCATGCTAGAAGTATAATCATCATTTTCATAGCAGCTCAATGAAGTCCACTGCTGGACATATGACACAACACCTAGAGCCCAAGTCTGCTAACACATTAGTAACATAACCGTAAGCCGATTGTCTCATTCGACAACTGTCAGTGATTGGCTGACTAATTCAAACGCACTATATTGCCGGCTTGTGATTGGTCCATCATATTAATTTGTAATATTTCTACGTATTAATAATATACAAGTGAAATCTGATTCCAGTTGTTTGATTCTAACAAGAGAACTGTCAAATTTCACGTCACTTAATTGCCTGAATAATTCTGAAACAAGAATAAAAATGTTCCGTGTCGAAACAGAATTTAATTTAATCTAGGTAGAAGGAATACCTTTTTAATTCGTTAGTAAAAAGCGCCGCAAACAAAAGTCGATATTTATAAATACATACATTAGAAAAATAAACGATCGCAAGGGTTTTGTTGTTTTTTTATGTAAATTCATGAAATATGGTAAGAAGCCATAGCCAAAACCGTAAATTTTCAGTTACATAAGTGTAGTGTATTATATAGTGGTTATCGTAGTCTCAAAGCAACTTTCTTCCGGACTGACGTTACTTAAAAAATGGTGCATGTAGATTTATTCTAACTTATAAAAAATATATATAAAATACGGAACCTGTTCCCCCTTATTACAAAATGCAGACTAAGCATTAAACCAGGTTTAAATTGACAACTTTGACACTAAAACAATGGCTTATGTCAATTTAAACCTGGTTTAATACTTAGTCAATATTTTGTAATAAGGGGTGACCCCCTTATGAGTGCAAGTCCGACTAGCAGTTGACCAGTTTTTTATTCTACCCCACAAAAAAGTCTTAATATTCACACAAAATATATAGTTACTGTCCAATATTAATACACCATTATTCCACTTGGCAAGCATTAACATTTCAAAACAAGGGAAATAACAACAAACTATTCCAATACAAAATTTATAAACAGGACCCTAAATATACCTTTGCTAAGTCAACTTTGATATTTTGGTGTAGTCCATAGAATCGGGTGTTTCATAGCAAACAGAGTAAAGTATCCTCGAGTGTATACAAACTACAAACAATAGTCAAATGTTATAATAATATTGTAAACAATGGAACTAACTATTATACTATTTTAGATATTATCAACATATATCATCATCATCATCATCTCAGCCTATTGCAGTCCACTGTTGGACATAGGCCTCTCCCAACACACGCCATAACACTCGGTGCTCCGCCTTCCGCATCCAGTCAGACCCGGCGACCTTTTTCAGGTCGTCGGTCCCCCTAGCTGGAGGGCGTCCTACACTACGTTTGCCGAGTCGCGGTCTCCACTCTAGGACACGTTTGCTCCATCGTCCATCGGTCCTTCTGCAGATGTGACCAGCCCACTGCCACTTCAGCTTGCTTATTTCATATCAACATATATATATATCAATATTTTTTATATATTTTACCACATTCAGACAGCGTGCACATGGTAAACAGCTACCGTAGCCCTTGTATATATATATATATATAGTAATTTGAGAAAATATATCTTATCTCTTGGAAAATAATTAAATTTTTAATTATGTTAGAAATTATCTTTATCATCATATCAGCCCAATGACGTCCACTGCTGGACATAGGCTTCAGCTTATTTCCGACACAGCAATCTGTTACAAATTATATTTCGAAAATATTCGGATTTGATAAAAATACTAACAAAAACAGGTTTTCGTTGTGTGCTCATAAAATTGTATTATTAATACAATCTTTATTTAGACTATAATAATGTTCAAAGTAAGGTCGAGTATCTGTACTTAAAATCTTATATATCTCCATTTCAAAAACATTGAAAAGAATTTTCATTACAACGAAGCTAAAAGTAGGAAATAGAAATGCCAATCTTGTTTATCTTCAAATTCTGAAAGTTTGAAAATCATTTTATATATTTTTATCTCGTACTTGTGAACAAACACCAGTATAATATCTACTTATTATGTTTAAATTTAGGACCTTATTCGTTTAAATTTACATTACACTATACACCTATATACACAGGCGAAATTTAAGGCTGCCTATCCACTGTTGAGGAGAGGACCTGAGCTGTCAATATAACCAATAAAATTGAACAAAAACACAATTTTAAAACTTTAAATAAAAACGAATTCTACTCTACTGTTTCAATGTACGCAGACCCTACCTGCTTTTTTAAAATCTGTCCTGTTCGAGTTAGTCGATTTCGATATCGTTGTGAAATATTTGAAAGTATCACTGACCAAATTGAAATTTTCAAATATATAACAGCGATATCAAAATTAATTAATTCGAATATTGAGATTCCGAGTACGCCCTCAGATAACTTTATAAATATGATTATTTTTGTCACGCCTGTCTATAATGTAAATTCATCAGTTATTCTATACAAAAGCTTATATCTAACAAAACACACCTGGTTCCGGATTCACGGTATCACCTCCGCACAACAGACTCACGTCGAGCCAACTACGTAACTCCTTTGTTCAACTTCCACCAGTTATGTTTCACCACTCACATTGTCACGATGTCTCACTTGATTTGTGATAAAACTGCCTACATGCACTTAATGTGAATGAACACTGTTCGAACACTTATCGATGTGAAACGTTGTGAATATGTTGGCGATAAATCCGGGTCGTTCGTAAAACTTTTGTTATAATACCGTGAATACGAATGCTAGTTTTGAAAAAAGAACTGTAGTGTGCAGTTGAGACGTCATAACCAAATAACCATAGAGATTGGCAATTGCAGATTGTCGTTTTTTCTTTACATTGATTGATACTGAGAAACCTGACAAAACTTACCGTTCATAATTTGAAAGGTGTGTGCCGCACTCTCCGCATTTGTAGCAGTATAACTACACTATTTTTTATTTTTTTTTAAATATACTTTAGACTATGCACATTGTGTTATGGTTTTTGGTACGGAGAGGGAAGGAGATACTTTCCATTCATTGTCAGAGAAACTATTGCCGTCGCGCTTCGCCCTTAACTCAAGTCTGCAACCATAAAGTGTGATAGAGACAACTGTAGCTCAGACACATAATAAGATAAAAAAAATTACGAGATTGACGTTTCGTATTCCCCTGTTTTCTCCTCGAAAATGAGCCTATTCAATTCTTTTTTACATGAAAAATTCCAGAAAGAGTATAGCTAGGTTCCTATCATTATTTTTATGTTAATAACTAATAGGATTCCTCTGGTAGTCCTATAATTACGACAGTAAAAATACGGCAATTTTAGCAATATTTGGAGGGTCATATTTTCTTTACTTATAAGTTTTTGAAAAAAAGAAAATGATAGGGACATGTCTACAGCTGCAGCTAAAAAAATAGCTTTATAAGTAGTCATTATTCAGGAAAAAAACAGGGGAATACGTTTGTATGAAGAATCGTGTGCCGCGTTCCCTCTTAAAAGAGAAGTAACAAGTAAATATAATTTAAAAAATTTAATAACCCGACTGCAAAAAATTAACAGAGAGTAACGCACTAAATAGACCGTAAAATTATTGTAATATTATTATATCTGATCAAATTTAAATACATAACATGTATATATTTGTAATGTCCATATGATTCCCTTTATTTTGATACTATACTCGATAGGTTTGGTTTAAAAAAAAAATAGAACTATTTACAATTTGGAACCATTCAATTATGTATAATCTCTTTTTGAATATATGTAATCTCCTTTTGATTCTCTTTATTTTGATATACAACACAATAGGTTTGGTTAAAAAAAAATTGAACTTCTTACAATTAGGCGTCAAAAGCCCTCCGTTTAAGTCTTTTTATTCTTTAAACCTATCTAAGGACACTTGGGTTTTTTAGACGAATCTAACGATACCCTAATTGTCAAGATCCATCCAGCCGTTTGGAAGATTCGTGGGAATAAAGAAATTTACAAACATACAAACATACGCGAAAAAAATACCCGTCCTGACAGCCGGGTAAAAACTAAATTTGCAATAAGCGAGCATCTAAATTTACTGGCCAGTTTTATTTTAATGCTTTCGTGCCGAATCTCGGTAGTTAAATAGACTAGTTATATTCATATTTAGTTTGGTACAAAAGCTGACGACAGAAAACCTTGAAACATACCTGACATTATAAATATTGTTAATGGCCTACCGTACTGCGGTGTGTGTGTTATGGGACAATGCGTGAATAATATATGCATAGTTATAACTCGTATGTAAGCGTCAACTTTCAGTCAGAGAAAACATTAATTTAAAATTATTATACTTTTTGGAAAGAGAATAAAAACTCGCTAATCATTTAAATATTATATTCCAATATATATATTTGGCCGTCATCGGTACATGGTGGGGGGCCGTCCTACGCTGCGCTTTCCAATACGTGGCCGCCACTCGAGAACCTTTCGGTCTATGTTCAGCAGTGGGCGTCGTTGAGCTGATATGATGATGATGATATATATTTGAAAATCTCAGTCCCGTGACCTAACGTCAAATGTTTAAGAAATCAAATATGGTCGTGATCTCACATTTTCAAACATTTGACAACGAAATTGAGGAATTGAATGTCGATGTTACGTGTAGGCTTTGATTACCTACTTTTTTTTCGGCGAAATTACATTAAATTCATGTAATGTAATATATTACACAAACTAAGTCTTCAGAACATACTTATACGTTGAGTTGGTAATTTAACGTTACCACGGCATGGAATACGATTATGACACCTTGGAGACCATTCAAAAGTTACAATTGCTACAACCGCTTCACTTAAACATCGCTTTATATAATTGTATGTACATAGTTTATGTTTTACATAATTACATATTTATTAAATTAAATGTTTTCAAGCCAAGCAGAAAAAATAACGAAAACTGTTCCTATACCGCCTTAAACCAGTGTGTTTCGTATTCAAATAATATCTTTTTTTTTAAATGAAATCTCGTTTATTCATTTAGGTTACAAGGTAACACTTGTGTAAGTCCCAAGATAAAAATGTAGCAGGTTATTCAAAAAGTAGTGTCAGCAAATTTGCCTACGACCAGTTCGCTGACAACAATGTTACATAACTGTAACATAACCTGTACAACTATCGGTTAGATACCATATTAACATAACATCACTCCTGTATCCCCGAAGGGGTAAGCAGAGGTGCCTCACACATATATTTTGCCAGCTTTGTTACGTCCCATTTAATAGGAGGCGAGCCTTTTACCATTACCATGACCTTTTCGAAAATCCAGTCTGATACTGAACATTGCAGGACAGAATAAACCGATAGCAGTTTTACTCGATCAGGGAATCAAACCCAGGATCCCAGCCTACCCTCCCGCTGCATTACCGAGGCAATATATAGTGAAATAGTGAGGCAGGTTTATTGACATAAAAAACCACTAAGTTATCTAAAAACGTCCCTTATTGAGATTACTTAACGTTATTTAAAGCTTAACGATCGAAGAGTGAAATTAAAAGGAAATTAATTACGTTAAAAGTGTGCATCGTCGTTCCCTAATGGCATAAAACCGTGGCAATAAACTGATTTTTGTTACAGTTATGAAATGCTTCACCAAACCAGGAAAAGATAAGTTTAGTTTAGTTTAAATTTAGTATTTACATAAAAAGATACTGTACCCTATCAAGATTAAAGAAGCCTGATGTTTCCTGTGATACAAGTTCCAACCTAATATAGGTGACATAACTAATTATTATTAATGAATTATTGTATTAAACTGTAATAACTTTATTTATTATAATAAAAAGAGAGTACTAACAAATTACTTAAAAAATATGAAATTAGGAGTTATAATTGCATTGACCAACACAATTCCATGAAACAACCAAAAATATTGTTTCATTCTTACATTTTATTCAGAGTGTTTGACATGGTATTATTTTTAAATTCCTACAGAAATTCAAGCATTGCAAAGTTTAAGTTTTTTAATGAGGAAACGTTAATTAAAAACCTTTCGTAACTTGTAAAATCTTTGATTTCACTTTACAATCTTTGGAGTTTCTTTCAACTGCCAACGTCTTTGGTAATTCAAAAATGAATGAGTTAAATGAAACTTAATTAGTTGACTGTGGTTTAGCTAAGAATCAAATTATACTTATACATAATTACTCTGTGTAATGATATGTGTCTCTCTATATAGACGCAAAAAGTATATTTTTTGAACAATTGATAGCCTTTTCAAAACTAGGTCTTCAAGGGTATTAGGCGACTTAGCTAACAGACAGTATTTATCCTCACCCTTTGTTCCATTGAGGTACGCTTGCACCACTTGAAATGTTAACAACAGATAAGATACTAACGAATCACTTTTGGACTTGTTGCTAAAATTTATAAACGTTGAAATTATCATTTACTGAGAATCACGACATACAAGTTCTCATTTTCAAATTTTTAAATAATTCAAAAACTTAAACTTAGACTACGATACCAAATCAGTCCAAAATCAGTTAGTCGAATGCTGAGATTTCAAGTAGATTCTATTAAGCTTGCATGGCTTAACTACCGAAGAGATTCTAATGAAATTTAATTTACAAATAATATAAAATTGGAGAAGGAATAGGTCACTTCTTATGGATACCTCATACCACACGTCCGAAAGACTATTTTATTGTTTGTAGATTAATTCATAATAATCTTCTTTATACATTAGCCAAATTAACATTTGAGCGACAAGCTTGTCTGTCATACATAATATGTCTGCTACAGACATTACGAGCGGAGCTCGTCTGCATTACATATTAATTTTTTAACCACGCTGTAGGGCGCCGTGATGTATCAACTACATGATTACATGCCGCAATTTAAGCTTTGTAACACGCTACAAAAGCTGACATTCCTTTTACTGTGAACAGTGAAATTTTAAATATACAACTGACTATGTAAGTACAACGCAAAATATAAGCACTTCGGCCGGAACTCCACTCCCTCTGTAGTATGACAGGATTATATATTTAAGTATGAGACGCGACAATCAAAAACGTGTTCTTAAAATTCAAATCTAGAATAATAATAATAAAAGGTGTGAATGTGTGCGTGTGTGTTGCGTGTTGATGTCTGACGTGAGAGTAACCTCTGTGTGAGTGGCTGTTGAAATAATTATACTAAATTAAATCGGCAATAATTTACTTTATAAGTTTAGATGTATATAATATATGAGTTTGAATGCGATGGTGGCTGAATGGATAAGTGAACGGTGTGCAAATCACGCGGTCAGAGTTCGATCCACTTTGTGGAAATGTGGATTCCACTTTTTGGAATTTATATGTACTAGTCAAGTGACTTACCATCTGCTAACGATGAAGGAAAACATCGTGAGGAAACCCACATACCCTAGAAGAAATTCTATGAGTATGTCTGATCCACCAACCCGCACTAGGCTAGCGTGAGTGGATTATGGCCTAAACCCTCTCAGCTCTCTAGAGGACAAGAGATCCGAGCCCAGCAGTGGGACTTAATGGGTTGCTGATGAAGTTTGGATATCTTCTAGAACAAATCGACTGGCCTGTTGGTCTAGTGGTTAGTGACCCTGACTGCTAAGCCGAAGGTCGTGGGTTCGATTCCCACCCAGGACAAATCTTTGTGTGATGAGCATAAAGGTTTGTTCTGTGTCTGGGTGTAATTTATCTATAATATGTATGTATTTACAAACAAAAAAAAAATGTTCTTAAGTAGTATATCAGTTGTTTAGTACCCATAACAAAAGCAAATATAATTGCTTACTTTAGGACTAGATGGCGCTGTGTGAATGTGGTAGAATATTATATTATTATATAAATACCTATATGTGTAATCTTTAAACAGTTGTGTACAAAGTTTGCTTCTAAAATTCTG
The DNA here is from genome assembly GCA_905147015.1 of Laspeyria flexula. Lineage (NCBI taxonomy): Eukaryota > Metazoa > Arthropoda > Insecta > Lepidoptera > Erebidae > Laspeyria > Laspeyria flexula. The sequence continues at coordinate 10,928,999 of LR989960.1, read as the reverse complement.
AACCATGTTTTAATACCTTTCACAAATAATTTAACGATTAAAAACTCGAAAATTCCATTGAATCAATGTTCCGGTTCATTCTGTTTTAGTTCCTAAAACTCTCCAAGATAAATAATTATTTCAATCTAGCTTTTATCGTTATCTTCTCACACTTAGCATAAATAAGTGCTTAGTCCAACACTTTATCTTTTCAATATGGTTGTTGAGCCACAAAAGACTAACTTAAGCACTCATTGAGACAGGTTGGTTTTATATCATCATCATCGTATAGTGGGACGTGGGACCTTCACTGTTGGATATTTGTGTGGTTTTCGTCCAATAGTAGACTATAATAGTATAGTTGATATATCCAATAGGGCCAATTGTATATTATTTATTTACAATAATAAAATTCATCTTCATTTGTTTTTAATATTTAAAATAAGAATTAACTGAAACGATCCAGCCGTTCGCGAAAAATTAAAATTAGACTTAATAAAATTAGAAAAAAATTGCTGTACATGGGAACCGAATTCCATGTAGGAAAAGCCGTTGGCAATTGCTAGAACAAACTAAATAACGATTGTGTATAAATATAATAATAATTTTTATTTATAATTACACTTAAAACCATTTATGGTAATAGTTAATCGAGTTATGATCGAATATAATTCAATACTTTAAATTAAAAAAATAGTATTTATAAGAATGATAGACTTTTTGCTCTTGTGATTAATATTCCGCCTTTTATTAAAGATTTGTTAACGAAATTAAAAAAAAAAAAATTAAACAAAATTCATAATAAGCCGATTCTCACGAGGCTTATATGTAGAAGGATAATACTCTAAAATTAAATAGGAGGTTGGTCACTACTTTTCTGACTAATATTAATTTTTCAACTAAATATAGAAGTCATTACTTACCTCCCCCTTATGACGAAGCATTAAGTAGGTTACCGTGTGCACTATTCAGTCACTGCCCTTCTAATGTCACTGAACATTGTTTAAAACACTTAAAACAAAAACAAATAAATATTTATTCCACTAAAAATAATTTCTGAACAATTATTTGGATAGCAATTTTAACAATCGCACGAAGTTATCACGCGATTCGTAGAGCGGTCTACGACGTGGTGTAGCTACGGCGTAGGCGTCCGTACGCTAGCTACGACCGAGTCGGACTGAATGAGTTTTGACTAGCATTGCTTTTAATAGGCTTGGAATCGTAAAATAAAGACTTTGAATAGAGAACTAGCAATTTAAAATTTATTCTAAATCAACCTAGGATTTAGAATAAATAGGTAAAGTAAATTAAATTAGTTTAAAGGAAAGAATCGATTAAGTACAAAGTGGAGTAATAAAAGTATTAAAAACTTATTTCATACGCCTGGCCTGTTGGTCTAGTGGTTGGTGACACTGACTGCTAAGCCGGAGGTCGTGGGTTTAATCCCCACCCAGGACAAATCTTTGTGTGATGAGCATAAAGGTTTGTTCTGTGTCTGGGTGTAATTTATCTATAATATGTATATATTTACAAAAAAAAAAGTATTTAAGTAGTATATCAGTTGTTTAGTACCCATAAAACAGGCAAATATACTTGCTTAATTTGGGACTAGATGGCGCTATGTGAATGTGGTAGAATATTATTATTATTATATTATACGCACTTAGAGATTTTAAAGTAAATACTTGTAATGTATACCGTTAGCTTATCGTAACCTTGAAGAATCGTGAATATTCGAAACAGTTATTACTAATATTGATTAAAATTTATATTTTGTATCGTATTCCTTACGGCGGAAAATTCATATTTGTCTGAGCTATTATTATGACATGTATATGGATCCTAACTTTAGGATATAATTTATTTTGAATACATTATGTTGGGAATTGTTTTCTTACATTTATTTAGTACGATTGATGAGAACTGAAGGATTAAAAGTGAATGTGTCTGTTTCTGCTTCAAAAGTTCGTAACAATATTGACAAGAGCCCTATGAGAAACAACCTTTTTCTATTGCAATTGGGGTTCACAAGTTGAGGAAGGGTATCTAATGGGTTTCTCTTATCAATCCGTATATCACAATGGATTTCCGCCCAATAGGGCTAATTCAAGTTGCCTGCATACATTAGGATATGTAATCCGTTTACATGCTGGCTTAGTGCGGGTTGGTGGATCAGACATACAAATAGAATTTCTTCTAGGGCATGTAGGTTTCCTCACGATGTTTTCTGTTACCATTAGCAGATGGTAAGTCACTTGACTTTCACATTGATACTACCACTGGTCGGCATCGAACTCAGACCGCATGATTTGCATGCCGGTCTCTTATCCATTCGGCTACCATCACTTCGGGCATATTGATAGCTCCAAACAAATTGTCGTAATAACAGAATATCCTGCACATAATTTGTAACTGACCCAAATTAATTTCATGATGATGTTATATGAGAACGTGCCTAAAAATACGCAGGCTAATAGAAGTTATTCCTGTTAAACGATTTTATTCGTCACGGCTGTGAGTGCAATAGCCCGACGGCTATGGCCGCTAAATTAAATCGTGTTAACCGACCGTAAGCTAAAATTCTAACTATAGAGTAAAACCTGTTCAGTTAAAACAAAATAATATAGAAGAATTTTACTATCCAATAACTGCATGTGTGATATTATTATTTGGTTATACATTACTTTTTCTCTTAATATTGTATGATATTGATTTTTGCCTCGTTCGTCCTATTGAGATATGTCCCATAAAAAAAATCGTCCAAAGTCCAACTTTGTAAGCCCCGTTCGTCCGAAAACAAATGTTTCATTTTTTATGCCCGGTTTGTCCCAATTTAACCCATTTTTCTTATAGGGCGCCTCCATACTCATCTACTTTGCAGACTGTACCTTCGCCTTACAGAAGAACGCAGTCATAATAACATTGTGTTTCTGCAGGTATATAGTGGTGTCCAGAGCTCATTGAGGGAAGGGGCTCTAAAGGGTCGACAACGAGCACGTGATACTTCTGCTGTTTCAGACGTCCATAGGCTACGGTAACCGCTTAACATCAAGCGGGCCGTAAGCCTTTTAGCCGTAAAAAATGTTTCATATAAAAAAATTATAACTATAACAATCCATTTTGTGCCGTCTAGAACCAATGGCCACCCGCAACCTTAACCGTGCATCTGGTGGGGGGCCATCCGTCGTGTGGCGAAAATTAGGTGAGATCTACACATTAAATTTTTTTCAGTTCATAACTAGCTGGTTAGCAAATATCTCTTCTATAATATAATTACCACGCCTCTCTGTTTGAAACTAATTCAGTCATTGACCTAACCACTTACAAAGCGTTCACAATAGTGGTTTACTTACTTACATTATAATGTCAAATCCAGTTTTGACACGGTATAGTTGCGTGTAAGTTCTGATAATTTGTATATTTAACAAGAGGTGTGTTCGTGTGAATGGTTCGACACGCAGGCATGCACTGACCGCAAACACTCACTAATTAATAGTTAATAGAATATTAGCTGACCTGGTCCAATGTTCTGGAAACTGGACGATCATTCAACCTGAATTATGGCCGCTATAATTGTTTTAGATTTTTATATATTCTTTTTGAATTTAAAAAATAAGTTTATAATCAGTTTAAATGTTGTAAATATATGCATTGTCAGATGTTAAATGCGAGAATAATAAGAAAAAGTATAATTACCAAAAAGTCTCGCTGGACATTATGTTCCTGCAACATCATCAATACGAAACGCTATACTATCAAATAAACTAAGTTTTTATATTTCTAGACTAACATATAATAGATTAACACTACATTTAGGCCACTCACTTACACAGCATTACAATGAACGAAAAGAACCAAACACCTAACTTTAACTCAATATTTACAAGAATAAAATAATATAGGTACGCTTATAATTTAAAAAGAATTATGAAAATTTCATCATCATCATTTGAACCCATAAACGACTCTCCAAGTCAAAGAATGTAAAGAGAATTTAGCCTACTATATCACACAGGCCAGATGGATTGGTATAGGTTTTTTTTTAATTTTTCGCAGTAAAAACAAAATCAAGTAACACTTAATATATTACAATTTCAGTATCAACCATCATTGTACTTACTTCTTAACCCATTACAGAAGAAACTAACAATTAATTATATTTCAAATATAATTAACATCAAAATAAAATTAAAATCACCATTAACAAATAATAATATGTACCTTATTTAGATGAAACTAAACTAAGTTTCGATAAATATCGTTTAATTATAATCATGATGTTTGAATACTGTGAACCTTACCGACATAAACAATTATTAATTAAAGTAGGAGCTATTTGTTAAATAAGATTATATACTGAGTAAATATCTAAAGGCTGAGCCACATCAAAGAAACTCTGCGTAGTTTCAATGAAGGGATAATCATATTCACTATTACACCATAATATACGTTTAATTAATACCTAGTGTGGTCGAACCTTTTAATTATAAATCACATGTCTTAACTTATCAAGTCTATAGTATAAAGTATTATATAAAGGTGAAGATTATGTTTATTTGACAGTGCCAATCTCAGGAATTGTCTGTCTGTCTGATTTTAAATTTATTTTCATGCTTTTATAGTTTAAGCATAGGTACACAATACACATGTAGATCACGCCTCTTTCCCAACAGAGGGGTAGGCAGAGACTATTTTCTTTCACTTGCTACGATTCTGACTTACATATACATATTTCACTGCTTTTATATTCGTCAATATTACCACACATGCTTGCCGGTTTCGTGTATTACTTACCTGTCTTTTCTTTACAGTGTCTACGATATAGGCTTAGCATAGGATTTATAAGACTGGAACAATAACAGATAACGAAGATAAAACTACTGTTTTATCTTCGTTATCTGTTATTGAAATAAAAACGTTCAAGATATTGAATTCTAAATTTCTTATTGTTATAAAAGTTAAAAAAATATAATTGTTATAAGCGATGTTGGCTGAATGAATAACGGACCGGCGTGCAAATCACGCGGTCCAAGTTCGATCCTGACTGGCAGTACCTGAATGGGGTTCCACTTTGTCGAATTTATATGTACAAGTCAAGTGACTTACATGTGCTAATGGTGACCCACATTTCCCCACCATACCAACACCCACATACCCTAGAAGATATTCTATAAGTATGTCTGATCCACCAACCCTCACTAGGCCAACGTGAGTGGATTATGGTCTAAACCCTATCAACTCTCTAGATAAAGGATAGAGAGACCTGAGTCCAGCAGTGGGACTTAATGGGTTGCTGATGAATTGTTATAAAATGTACGTCAAAGCTAATAAAGTATACAAAACAATACATATCCTAGAAAACTTAAAGTTTTTTATGTTCCTCAGGCACGAATACTTTACCATAATTACAGCCAAAGAACTTAAGACTGGCCTATTCGTGACAAATATCTGAACACTTATGAGCCCTAATTGGATGGTTTCATTTTCACTAATGGTGCCTAATAATAGCACGACTATTAGTTAATGTAAGACTCATTGGATTAATATTAGTTCGTTGTTATTGGGCACAAATTAATATTAAGATTCTAATACAGTTTAACACAGAGTGTAAGAAATTACGTAATTAGTGGTCTAAGTATTTGGCTCAGATTCTATCAAAGCGAAGGAAAAGTTAGACTGCCACCGTGCCTTAGTGGTTATGGTGGTCAACCTTCCCACTAACCTCACCGTACCAAGTGAGTTGTGTCCGATTCCTACACCCAAAAACTGAAAAGTTGAACTGAGGAAATGGGCCCTGATTCTGAGCTGTCGGAAAGTTTTCGGCCCGAAATATCAATAGGTATAAATAGGTAATGCTACAATAAATGCTACTAATAATTCTAGTTTTTAATTTTCTATACGATAAGTAAATAAACTTCGTTCTACACTTCGAAAAGGTTAGTGATGCGGGAGCATTCCCACGGCTCAGAAACTTTTTAGTAGAACTGTTCTAACAATGGATGTCTTGCATGATCAATAATGTGCATATGTTTTTGTATGTGCCTGCACTTTTTCATATTCGTGAATCAACGTGATTGTAATTGTTAAAGAAATGGACATAGATATAACATAATCTACTAAAGATTCTAACGCGTCTCAAATCAAACCATTTCATTATGTGAACTACAATGACCGAGAATTAAATGCTGTACTTAATTGTTTAAATAGACCCTTCATATTCTGAAACTAAACCGCTTATCTAACAGAAATAGTAACATTTATAGCCACAGGTAGTGGTGGGAACTCTAGACTGGGAACGACCAAAATAGACAACCAACCTTTTCACTTTAGGGTAGCACTTCACTTCACTATACTGTTTTGAAATATTCACTATTGCTAGGCCTAAAATAAACCTTTTTTGTCCCATTATGACAAATTTGAACAAAATATATGTTTATATTATGTTGGTTGCAGGCGGCACAGGACCGTTCGCAGTGGCGTAAATTAGGTGAGGCCTATGTTCAGCAGTGGACGTCGTTGGGCTGCTATGATGATGATGATGATATGTTTATAGTTGGTAAAACATAATATACTTTTGTGTTTATACGTTGAACATCCGCCAATATCACGGCATAAAGACGGTTGCCAAACGATCTAAGTAGTATTAAAATTGATATAAAAAATGTAGCTTGCATCACCTTTTGACGTCCCAAGCTGTTAAAAACAGTAAGTTAAGTTAAGTTAATGAGTACAATACCACCTCATGCTTTCTTAAATAAATTCACATGTGAACCAAAATTTCTAAAACGTTGGACGAATAGGAAATGTCGCCGTGGCTGACCTGAGTATACGAAGTGGACTATAATTAGTACATACACTGAAAGCACATTGTATGGAGATAAATAAAAGTTTCAAAGGGTCGTTATTTCTAGGGTGTCATCATTACGGTGTTTGCAACGCATAACATTTTCCATAATACGTGACATTAAATTATTTATACCATGTAATCGCAAGTCAGTCCCTACAGTACAAGCTCGACCCAGTGTAGGGGCTACCAGAAATGTTAAGGTATCTGGACCTTCTGTAACTTTGTTAAACTTATTTGTAAATTACTTAATTACTTAATTAAACGAAATTTTGTTTGTCGTTTTGTTAATCTTTCACGTCACACTTACACAAGGTGTTTTATAAGATTCAGATTAAAACCGTCTCTATTTATTAATTAGGGCAAAACATTTGTTAAGCACTTTTAAGTCTAGATGACTGTCATCGTGTCGAGTGGTTAAAATGGACGCCTCGCCAAAAAGATCACTGTGCTGAGTGTCTTGGGTTCAATATCCACGCGAGACAAATGTTCGTGTGATTCATAGATATTTGTTTCGAGTCTTGGTGTACTTTGTGTCCTTTAATTGCATGTTTGTTAAGTCCCCCGGGACATAGGCCTTAAAAAAACAAAAGATATCATGTTATGAGCCGACTCCTCAACTCTTCGCCAAAGCTAATGGTGCCTCACACACTGACAGTGGCGTAACTAGGTAAACACAGGCCCTGGGACAAAAAATAAACTAAGACCCCAACTAAACTATTTAAAATCGTTTGTTCCGTATTCGTCGTGTTTCGAATTCGACGTACTCCAGATTGGTCGTAATTCAGATTCGTCGTACTCCATATTCATCGCCTGGAATCTGGAGTCCTAGGGGCCCCCTGAGCTTGGTGGCCCCGGGGCACTTCCCCGTCTAGCCCTGCGGTAGTTACGCTACTGCACACTGATTGCATTTAGAATTCTAAAGATAGACCCCACTTACAAGTAAGTATGTAAAACTTCATAAAACGTTCACAGTTAACTGTAAAACAAAATGATAGTAACCAGCGATAGTTTCATAAACGGTATAAAGTTAACGAATTAGAAACACGAGTTCGCCTAGTCTTGGATAGCGTGTGAGTTGAAATTAGTGTGAAATAATTACATCGCCCGAAGCCATGAGCTTCGAGTTTTAGGTTATTTTGCATTCGCCGTTATTTCAGTGTTGTTATGCAGACATATAAAATGTTAATTTAACAGACTTTTGTTACTTTTTTATACATTTTATGTGAAAGTAGGTTTACTGAGGCTTTTGTAAAGTTGCTGCATGAGGTATTTAATCAAGAGTATATTAAAACTGTTTTGTTTTTCTTTGACACAAATGATTAACTTCTAAACTATGCAATTATGAAATTTCGCATTAAATTGCGTACCTATAGTTTTTAAATAAAAAACATGTCTTCGGAATCAATCACATTATAAGACGTTTTCATAAATTCCGAAATATTAGAATTTTACTGTATCATTAGCATATGAGTCACCTGATTATTTAGACTATTAATTGTGATAATTTAATTATTTTTTGTATACATTAACCCTAATTATAACCTTCGGAATTTATTGTTTACGAAAACACCTATTGATTCAATATATCGCCTTTAAATTACCTTAAGCTAACCGTATATTGTATTATATAAAACGCTAATGTTCACATTTTGTGCTATCCCAGCACAGTATATTTTATTTAAGGAAATTGCTGCACCCGTAGTCTGAACTGACATTATACAGTTTCATGCACCGACACAGTTAAGTGTAACGTGGAGCTAATTCCCTACTATACTATTATACTACAATGTAAAAAATAAGTAGCAAAGAAAATGTTTAACAAAAAAGAAGTCATAGAAGACTAGCTAACGGCTAACCCGCGGTAACGCTTGAATATGCATTATCATCAGGGTCATTTTAAACGTTGTACAAATAAATCTGTTTTTGTTCTGTTAAAGCGTTATTTGAGCAAAATAATATACCCTGACCAGCTATCTACCAAAGGTAGATTATGACAATCGCAGTTTGAAATATGAGGTTATGTAACTTATTTATGTAACTTAATATAATTATGTCATTATTCTCCTTTTCAACTATTTCCATATAAAATAATACCTTGATCCATTGCTCCTTTACTAAGTGAAACATACACTACCAAATAAACAGATTTTATAATCTGTAGTCGACATATGAGTAAGAACCAGTAAGGATACAGTACGTGTATATTCAAAGACAGTAGGAAAAACAAAATAATCATGTATTTGAAACTCTTTTGGCTAATGAACAACCGAAATTCCGAAATACCATAACTGAAAATAATTTAACAGTAGTCATTAATTTAAGCCGATATCAAAACCAAAGAACTGGCAAAGAGCACAACAATGATGTTAATTTACCTGTTCCTTTGAGTAACAACAACGTCCACGTTTCCTCATATCACTAGACGCAATCACTTAGGTACAATTGCGGTCCACCAAATCCTTAAACTGGAAACACAGATTAGAATATTATTATTATGCGAAGGGCTTACACATTATTCACTAGTAGGCAAGAGTGTATCGCGATTGTGGTCCACAATGCGACGGCTGCGAAGGGATCCCGACCATTTAAGTGGAATTCTGTGTTGATACACTACGTCGGAGAGCATAGCATTAATTTTAAAGTTTAATACGTACGTAACCACTGGCCGAGCCTCTGAGGGCATCACCACCTTTTAATTATTCCGTGGGGTGTGTGCGTGACAGAGAAAAGTTTTCAAAAAATACATGTTTCGTTGTCTAGTCTTTACATATTTTAGTGTCACGGACTAACTTTTTGATGTGGGTGTTATAAATTTGTTTTTTAATGTTGTACTTACGCTGTTAGTAACAACGAAATACGAATTCACTAGAACAAATTTTAATTAGCAGTTTTAAGGTTAATTTTAGATATTTATGCAACAACTTGTCATCAATCAAAAGGGAGAATATTTCAATTCTTCTTATTATCGAATGGGCTCGAGGAAAACCCTGATGTTGGAATTTATCAAGTCGCCCAGTAGGCTGCCAACTTGACTCACCGACTACGACATAGGGTAGCCAGGACCAACGGCTTTACGTACCTTTCGAAGCACGGAGACGTATTTCAATTAGGATTGGTGACTATACGTACACATCACATTAAATGCCACATTAATATTCTACTGTAATTTAAATAATATTATTATATTTTATGGATACAAACATAATTACTTACTTCTCTGTGATAATAAATTCCTACATCTTTATTAATGTTTGACGTCCTGGCAGTAAAACAAGATAGATAGCTAATGAATAGATAACCCTAAAGTACTTGTACGTTGTGAGCCCAGTCCATTATCATTTAACCTTACTATTTGTTCACGACAGGTTCGCCGATTAGATTTAATACTTCCAGCCGATGCTTGTAATACCCTATTCTAGAGTAGACCCAAAAATACGCACTATAGAAAAAAGAACTTTACTATTAGGACTGAAGGTTCAAAATAGCATAAAGGTAATCGTCACAGATAAAACCGATATCGACAAATTTTCAGTAAGGCGAACATTCCCATGTAATTAGACAAGTTAGAAAAGGAATAATATCACCTTTTGAGAGTGCGGTTCCTGAACTTTGTATGTTATTGTAATTTGTTCGAAAGCTCCTACGTACGTTATTCCCTGTTTAATTAGGGGACTAAGTAATTATTGGGTGCTTTTGGAAATTAGATTATAGGACGACGATTGATGATATTATTATTATTATCTAAGGTACATAAAACTAGATAATTATTTTGTCTACAACAAGTATTCAGTGTTGTGGACACCATAATTTTGTATTTATGTATCAATATAATACTTTCAGATTTTACATACATACATACATATGGATCTCGCCTCTTTCTTTTAGAAATTATTTCCTTCCACGTGTTGAACGCGCTAATCTTTGTAACCACTGGTATGAATTGAAAAAAAATTGTAGTGTTTAATAGCTCATTTATCAAGGAAGGTTATAGGCTATATAATATCACGCTATAAGCAACAGGAGCTGAGTAGTGGCCAAACAAAGATCCAAGGGAACAAAGCTCCGGGCAACAGCTACTTAGATTTTAAATCTAATTGTATAAAATGTCAGTAAGAACTACAAAGCAGACATATCATCATCATCTCAGCCTATTGCAGTCCACTGCTGGACATAAGCCTCTCTTAACACGCGCCATAATACTCCGTCCTCACTCCTCAGCAAGCAAACATATAAAAGAAGTGAAATATTCAAAACAAAACAACTTTTTGACACCATTTATCTACAAGTTTAGTCACTTTATAAGTGAATTGCTAGAATTTGTTCCACTTCTGTGGCACTATGCAGTATCATATAGTCTCAAAATATCACACGCCAAAAATAAACGTTCCCTTCAAAGATAAACCAGAACAGACGTAGACATTTAACAAAAACAGTCCATATATACAAATATACAAAATATCAACTCAGTATATTTCAGATTATGGCATATGAAAAGATGCTTACGCGGGGGACACAACACCATATGTTGACGATGCTCAAGTAATGGCGCCCTAAACACACTTTGTATTCCTGCCCTTTCATACTTTCATCAATCTTCGCATGCATATGGGTAAGCGAATCCTGTATCACTCTGATCCAAACATTAATCATTATAATCGTAAAAACGTACAGATATTCTTGAATAATCAGAATATCAGCATACTTACTATACAGACTGGCCTGTTGGTCTAGTGGTTAGTAACCCTGACTGTTAAGGGCCTTCCCTCGGTTTTGCACCAAAAACGGCTTTATTCTGAAGCCTACTCCTCCTAAACGACTTGTTCGAAAAATTTGAAAAAAATATATTTTGATAATTGATCTATCTACTACATTTTCAACATATGAAATTTTCGTACGACTAATACTTTTGCCTCAAAAAATATTTTAAGTTGAGATATATTTTATCTTAAAATCCCTAAAACTTTAAAACGGCTTTATAGTTTGAAATTATTTTTACACTGATAAATTGGTGGTAAAATTTACTTTAATCTGAACATAGCATATGTAAATCGATCAATATTTTCTTAAGAAAATAGGCCATAATACGATTTCTGTACGTTAGAAATTCAAAGGTGCTCTGCGCGGGCGCGGGCGGCAGACAGGCGTTAGCCTTCAGACGGGAAGGCTGTGTCGCTCGTTGCTCCATTTTTACTATCGACTGAATATAGTGCTTACAGGTATAATATACACACAAACAGCGAGCGCGGCGGGACGAGTAAATAAATCTAAGGTGTCACGCAGAGCCGTCACGTCTTTCTCGCTGTGTGCCGAAACCTTTTGTGCAAATATTTATGAACTTTAATATTTTTTTTTGAATTTTCTGACGACTACTCCTCCTAACCGTTTAGAAGGAGTAATCTTTTTGCCCCATCGGCCATCAGTTCTGCGAGCTATATTCTCAAACAAAATATTTCAAATGATCCAATAAAATGGTTTACAATTTATAATAGTAGTTTATAACGTAATTACAAAGTAAGTGTTGTAAACAAAACATTAAATTCATCAATGAAAATAGGTAAATATTTTTTTTAATACAAAAGTAAGTTAAAATAGTTATTTATTTAATTATAATTTACAAGATAAAATAATTATCTTCGATACTAATAATAAATAAGTACCAATAAAACTATGTAAGTACTTACATAAATACCGAAAGCAAAACATTGAAATTTAAAAAATCTCAATACATAAAAATATTGGCAAACAAATAATTGTGTACACGAGTCCTTTAAACTCTCTATACAAAATAAAATACCAATTTTAAAACTGTTATTCCGGAATCGTAGGTAAAAATGCCGAGCTAGAAGCGCATGTCTGCGTTTACGCTTATTCTGTGACCGTTGTATTATAGTGTGCGCGAGTTGGCAAAGGAGCGGGGATATGCAGTGAAATAAGCTAAGCTCCACCCATACTCTCAAGGTCATTGGCGACTAGTTACGCCTTAAGCCGGAGGTCGTGGGTTCGATCCCCACCCAGGACAAATCTTTGTGTGATGAGCATGATTGTTTGTTCTGTGTCTGGGTGTAATTTATCTATAACTAGCTGACCCGGCGTACTTCGTACCGCCATAAATAAAAAAAATCGTTATAAAGAAAAGCGCGCGGATCCTAGGTCTATGGTATTTTTGTATTCTGCTACTATACTACCTTGATACTGCAATGTATTTACTTTTCTACGAAAAATATTTTATTTCATATTTTACAATATCCATTTATTTTTATTAGTTTATGACTTTAGCGACCATAAATACATACAATGATAATTCACTGTCAAATGTCAAATTTTAGACCGAAAATAAATGGCGCGAATACATAAAAATGGCGCGCGGATCCTAGGTCTATGGTATTTGTATTCTGCTACTATACTACCTTGATACTGCAATATAATTATTTATTTACTTTTCTACAAAAAATATTTTATTTCATATTTTACTTTATTTGATAATTTTACTACACAAATGTCATAATATATATAATGACAATTGTGAATTTACTTATGTCTTTGAATTTACTGGTGAATAATTAGTAATATATTCAAGTAATGAGGTTGTATAGTAAGCAAAAAGAAAAAAGAGATCTTTGATTTCTTTTTAATCTGTCATACTGAATTGTCATTAGGGCTGACGTTGATAAATATAGTAATATACATACACAAAGTTGAAAGGATGAATGTTTGTTTGTATATTTGATAATTTTAACCAAAAAGACACGGGATGGATGTTTACAAAGATAAGTAATATTCTAATCAATCACGTAATATTGGTTATGTTTAATCTGAAGTAATTATCTGTGCTTAGAAAATATTGGCCGAAATTTCCCCTCTAAAAGTGAAAAGTTGCTGTGGTCACAGGAACAAAATAACAGGTAAGCGAAGTCACGGGACATACAGTATTAATATAAGATTTTTGGGATTATATACATTTAATTTAATATCGTAATAACTTTTAAACTATTTGTCGAAATAACTCAGTGTAAACGACAAAAATTATCTACATTAAATGACAAAAGTGATAAAGGTATTTACATTCCTAGGAATTAGTTTAATACCATGAAATTTTTCACTTTAATTGCAATATCCGATTTAAATGTATTTTTTGCTCACTATTCTCTCTATATCGACTTCCACATAAAAGATAGGCATATGCTGTCGCGGACTTTTTTTTATAACTATTTAAGAGTAACAATTCCTCCATACATTGTCCTTATGTAAAACTAACGGTTTACGTAGAGAAATCAGAAATAGCTAAAAGATGGCAGATTTTTCTCCGACTTACTTTACATTTGTTCTCATGGTTTAGCCAATTTACGCGATATCTAGATAAAATATAGCCTATATGTTATTCTGATGTATAAGGTAAATTATTGCAAAGTTTCATTGAAATCTATTCAGTGGTTTTTTCGTTTACTGGTAACAAACATCCAAACATCCAAACATCTAAACATTCTTACAAACTTTCGCATTTATAATATTAGTAGGATATGATATCTATAATATTATCTATAATTTATGAATTTACAAAACAGGGACTAGATGGCGCTGTGTGAATGTGGTGAAATATTATTATTATTACTTGCGTAACGTTGCTAAAAGTTTCCGTGTAGGGACTGCGTAGTCCTTCATGCCTATAGGTGGTGGAGATCTCTTTCTATCAAGTGATTCGCTTGCTCGTTTGCCCTGACTATTATTACAAACTGCGTCAGTGGGGCAGCAAGAAGTTTATACGACTGCTGTGTAATGGATCCCGAGTTTGATTCCCGCGTTTAGTGAAAATGGTTCGATCATTAAATTCCAGTATGGAGATTTTCTCTGAGTTTGGAAACCAAATGTTCCCGGTTGATGAATAGGCTTGTCTTCTATTTCATGAGATCAGAAACATAGCTGGCGAATTGGGGTGAAACGTGGGATCCAAGTGTGTATGGAGAAATTGTATCGAAGTGTTTTTATAATTCAAAACTTTGTACATAAATTGTGGTCAGAAGTACTAATAAACAAACACATATTTCTAACTTTTAGACAATTCAGTCCTTAAGAGGGTGAAATTGTTTTATATATTTATGTTATATATAGTAAATAATATTGTTTATTAATATTTTATATGTATAATTATATACTATGTACGTATTCTACAAAATCCACAACTACCTACTATTACTATACATGCACCTACTTTGTCATATCTCTGCATCACCCAAAGGTAGACTGGTAAGTGGTAGATAATGCCTTAGTCATTAAGTCCGCCTATACAGTATTGTGTATGAAGTTTTAAATAAATAAAATTACTAAAAATTTATATGTATGTTATTTTTATGGTTCATTCTTGTATTTTTTCTTCTATTTTGATATTTAAAATAAAATTCATCCTCTGTGGTGGAGTGATACCTGGCACTTCAAGATTTATTCTTAAACCAAAGTAAATATCTGTGTTTATAATTTGATTTATAATTCAAAATTTACACGGACAAAGTCACGGGTAAAAGCTAGTTCGAAATAAAATCCTGTACCGTCAGTTCTGCTCAGAGCGGTAGCAGTAGGATATTACCTTACTCGTGTAAGGAGAGACCCTTGCCTAATCATTTAAATTCGTTTATTCAAATTCATATAGCACAAGTTAATCGTACAGAAGCCTCAAAAATTAAATACAGGGCTTGTATTTAGGGTTTTTGTTCTACGGAAAAAGTCCTTTATTTTTATTTATTTATTTATTCATAACTTTACAAGAGTAATACATAAAAGATGATGCAAATCATAAACTCATTAGAGTTTTACCGTGCATCATACTCATCGACACAAACATAAACTAATCTAAAACACAACAAATACAAAAACAAGAAATACAATTTTATAAAAAAAACAATGTAAAAGTAACAAAACTTTAAACGCATAGTGGGGCATAAGCGGCTGTTAATCATACAAGAAGGTTTTTTTTTAAAACGTAAAGCTACAGTCCAATACTTATATTTATAATAAGTATATATATAATATTATATATAATTATTATAATATAAGTATTCAGACCAGCGTGAGTGGATTATGGCCTAAACCCTCTCAGCTCTCTAGTTAGATGCTGATGATGATGATGATATATATATATTATATACTAAACATTATTAAAATTTGTGCTTTAGAATTTTTGGGTGACTGCTATAAATATTTTTTTCCATAAAACCTCATTCAAACATTACCAAGCCACAAATAAGTATCTAGTTTTGCAAAAAAATTGTCTATGTTTCATATTCTGGAAAAAATTTAAAGCACATTGAAGTTCTCAAGGCTTCTCTCCTTCTATTATGGTAGTCTTTACTTTCTTTCTGTAAATATTTATTTTTAGAAAATGTTTACTTTTTTGCACAGAATCTTTGTGTAAGTATTACTCTTAGAAAGAATAATTCCAATTGGTAAAAGGAAAAACCTATATTTGTGTGAAAAAAAAAATATTTTTTTGAGTGACACCTTAAAGCAGAACTCAGCGATTGAAAACTGTATTTTGTAATAGTTGTAATGTATTAAGTCTTGGAATTATTTCGATTGTAGTTTCATGATTTTTTTTTCTTTTCATTAAATTATTTTCCAATAATTAAAAATAATATTTCTGTTCCAGATATGGCTATCAGGGTAAAAGTACCAGTAGTAGCCGGAGCCGGGTGCAAAAAGCACATTTAAAGGTAACGGAAAATAAATAAATTGAAATAATAAAATAAATACTTAATATAATAATATTGCATCATAAATAGAATGTATGTAGAAGGAATAAGAATACATTATCTCACTACCCCATCTCAACCCATGAGTGTCGTAAAAGGCAAGGGAGTAACCTTACAGACAAGAGCACTGCGAGAAAAGGAAAATTCCAAACAAAATCCTATACCAACCCGTCTGGCTAGCGTCGTGTAATAACCTAAAATCCCTCCACATTCTTTGTAGGAGACACTTGCCCAGCAGTGGGACGTTTATGGGTTGAAATGATGATGATGATAAATAGAATTTATGATGTGATTCCTTTGATTCTTTCGTCATCAAAATGTGTATTTTTATCTTTTTATAGATTACTAAACAAACCCAAACATTGTTTTCAACGATTCACCCAAGAACTGCGGGTGCTCCAGTTTTTGTTAGTCCAAAAGTATCCAAAGTACAAGCTATCGATAAATTTAAAGATGCCCGTCTTTGTAAGGTAAGTTATTAAAAACCTATTACACTCGTAGGTACATTAATTTTGAAATAATAAAACAATCCCCACGGAAACGTATTTAGGCTAGTACGTAGTAGTAACGCATTATCCTCCAATTATTCCATGCAATAAATAACATTATTCCATTACAAAATGACAAACACACGTAGCGTTTCAGAGGCGTACCGTATCAGACAAAAAAAATCTAGCATAATATTATAGTTTTCTCGCGTCGTCTAAACTCAACCTCGTATGACATTTTGTCAAGTTCATGCAAGTATCGTAGTAGTTTGAACCGATTTGAATGAGAGTTTTGCCAGTCGAGCTCTGTTTACACAATGACGTCCAGTATTCAATGACAAGGCAATTTTATCGCCCTGTACGATATCGTATGTTTAGTTTACTTGAACATATTTTTCTCACATACGATAACCATAAACTTCTAGGTAATAAAACTCATCATCAGCAATTCATTTAATCGTAATAATCGTAAGCTCGGATCTCCTCTCCTCTATCTAGAGAGCTAAGAGCGTTTAGGCCATAATCCACTCACGCTGGCCTAGTGCGGGTTGGTGGATCAGATATCTCACGATGTTTTCCTTCACCGTTAGCAGATGGTAAGTTACTTGACTAGTACATATAAATTCCACAAAGTGGAATCCACATTGGTACTGCCGGTCGGGATACCAATATAGATACCTACCAAAATAGGTAAGAAACTCTCTCCTTGTAAATGGTGCTTTAGTGAAACTGATAAATTCGTCGTTATTGATAAAATGCAACTGCTTCTAGAAAAATCATTTGTGTCATTTTATAGACGCCTCCATTTAAATCCGACGAATCGAAAGGATTGAAAATGTTACAACAGATATTAAATGTAGACGTGAGCACACAAGAAAGAAGATTAGAAATTTGCAAATTGTCGGACGACAATTTACAGGATTCGAGCAGATCTTATCTTTATTTGGGAGAGATACAGGTAAAATTACCTCTTCATGTTCTATACATTTGATTTTCCCTTAGGCATACTTTTTGTCTTCCAACTTCTTCTGAGTAACCGCTTCAAAACAGCTACAGAAGAAAGGTATAAAAAACTTATTCTTAGGTATAGATAGAAGATTTCTATGTGCCGTTACGTTAGTTATCTATATTTAGTCGGAAAAAGCAATATCTTTAATGTACCTGCTGTGTACTTGTGTGTGTACCTTACGTAAAAACGTGTACATATTGTGTATCTTATATTAAATCTTATGTACCTGTCCGATCACAAATCTGTTTCGAAAAAATAAAGCTAATTCGTCGAAGCTGGTGGGTGTCTGTTCACAATATGGCTTTAAACATGTTAGGCATACATTTTGCTAAATCATTTAAAAAATCTTTCATTTAAGAAACAATAAAACCTTCTAGTCTACTATATTGAAATTATAAAATGGTGAATCCCAAAATGAAGAATTCGTAAAAAAATGAATTTCACATCTGTCCCACAATGTTGAATTTGTTAAATGTTCTTTAAAATAGGGCAATCAAATAAGTTAAACCCTTTTACAGGACACGAACGAAAAATTGTACTTCACTTTACTAGGACAGTATATAGACCAGTATTTACCTATTATCAAAACGGTACCAGTGGTGACACCCTGTAAGGACTTCGGTCTTGTTTACCAGAAACCGAAAGGTCTCTTCATAAATATTCACAATAAAGGACAACTGTTCGACCTTCTCAAGAAATGGTGAGATATTACATTGTCATGTAAATTACGTTGTCTATTATCTAATAGAAGACGTATTTTAACGTTATCGTTGTAAGTGATACTGAATTATTCTTAAAAGAGTTGAGTTTCTTAAACTCAGTATGTACAGTTAACATCAAAATGCTCTGACTATAATGTTTCCGTTTCTTTTCCTTTTGAGTAAACTCTTCGGAAAAACAAATATGAACATTTTGACAGTTCATATAGGTAATATTTGAAGCTGCTTTCTAAGATATTTTAACCATTCTGGACGTTAATATCATTTAATAAAACTGAATTTACACTTTTCTGGTTAGACATTTTTCTTCACTTTTCACATCATTTTACTACCGTGGAATTACAGTTCATTTTGATGCTCACTGTACCTTAAGGAATGCTAAAATTATTGGTAGTTTTGTAAACGTTTGTTATGTGGAAAATATTTAGCTTTTTTATTATTCGAACTTACTACACATGTGAATGGGAATGTTGGAAGGGGAAGACCTCGATGGACTATCCATAACCAAAACGGGGATGTTCTAAACAAAGGACACTTCAGCAGTACCTTAAACCGACGAACACGAGTGAAAAGACATCGCCTCTTTACATGAACAACGTGATAAATTAAAAAAAAAGTTTTTATGAGATGTCTATGAGATGTCATGTTGCTCTTGTAAAGAGGCGATATGAATATTAAAAAAATGAAAGATGTATTAGTCAGTAGCCGTGTTTATGTATGTGTTGGTTGAAAACTGCCTAGTATTTATTATTATTTTTGAGTTAGATGCCATAGAAACTTCTTTGCTACGTCAACCAGTTACTACTGATCTATTGTAGCGCCCACATATACACTTAGAATTTCTTCTACTAATATGTGAGTTTCCTCACGATGTTTTCCTTCAAAGTCAACAGATAGTAAGTCATGTGACTAGTACATATAAATTACACAAAGTGAAATTTATGTTGTTATTGCCGGTCGGAATCGAACTCGAACCGCATGCCTTGCACGCAGGTTATTAAAATTTATCCGTTTGGCCACTATCGCTGAAAACTGCCTAACATAGTGTTATTTTTTACTTAGGCCAGAAAATAACATCAGAGCTATAATAGTGACAGAAAGTGGAAGAATCTTGGGTCGTGAAGACCCATCTTACAAGAGCCCCTTCGGTATGGGAATACCAATGAGTAAGCTCGCTCTGTACACCGCATTGGCAGGAATTAAGCCTAACCAGTGTCTACCCATTACTTTGGACGTTGGAACGGATGATCTGGTATTTATTATAACAATTATTTTTTTAATCAATTTCACAAAACTCGCGATCTTACAAACAAACATCAAAACACCAATCAAACCAATTTAATGATAGTTTGTGGGATTCCAAATGTAGTTTATTTTTTTTTTTTTTTTTTTTTTTTAAATGGTTCACTAAACTGGACATACACAAGACAATACATAACATCACTCTAAAGCAAACAATTTCCATGTATGACCTCCTAGAAGTGAACACAGCATGCGTTTATATAAATATACTAGTGTTAAGGTAGGTACATCACAGTTAACAATTTACAATTTACAAACCAGTTAGTTGGAGTTTAAGTGAGCGAACAGATACATCAAAAATATCAACTTCGTTGCAAATGTTGTTGTATGCGGAACACATACGGTACAACGGTGAGTGCTGACTATAATTAGTACGACAAGGAGGTAAGTCGAAGGTTTTCCTATTGTGAATTCGGCTACATGAACGTGGAACAGTCAAGTTTAGTTTTGCCAATAAGGAGGGGCTATCTTGCTTGCCATTAATTAGCTTATGTAGATACACGATATCGGCAATATGGCGTCTATTTTCGAGTGATGTAATTTTAAAATACTTAAGTCTAGATTCATAGAATGTTAGTTTACGGCAGAGATTATGTGCGTACGACAAGTGATATAGAAACTGTTTCTGTAGCTTTTCCAGCCGAGATATGTGAACTGCATATGATGGGCTCCACACCTGACAGCAATATTCAAGTATTGATCGTACGTAGCAGTTATATAGAACGATAGGAATTTCATAATCCTTGAAAAATTTTGTCTGACGTACGACAAAACTGGCCAAACGTGCTGCTTTGCTTGTGATGTTCTCAATATGCTCGCGAAAGTCTAATTTTGTATCCACTACCACGCCTAGATCCCGAATGCTCGTGACTTCAGTGATTAAACTATTCGCAATATAGTAAGTAGCAGGTGTGGGATTTCTTTTACGCGTGAATTTGATATGAAAACACTTGGAAGTGTTAATCGCCATACCGTTTGAAGAACACCAGAAGTTAACTGCGTTGATATCACTTTGGAGGGAGTTTATATCGTTTTGATTGGAGATAACTCGGTATATCTTAAGATCGTCTGCGAACATTTGGTATTCAGATGATATGGTATAGCACAGATCATTCACGTAAATCAAGAAAAATAGAGGTCCGAGATGTGAGCCTTGTGGGACGCCGGATGGCACAATTCTGGCCGCAGATGTAAAACCTCTTACTTTAACGAGTTGTGATCTATTTGAGAGGTATGATTCACACCATCTAAGCAAAGAGCCACAAATCCCTGCATGTGCTAGTTTATGTATCAGAAGCTTATGATCAACCACGTCAAACGCCTTAGAGAAATCGGTATATATAGCGTGTACTTCTGTTTTACCTTCTACTGCATTGTAGATATACGTCACGTAGTCCAAAAGGTTTGAGGTAGTTGACCTGCCTGGCAAGAATCCGTGCTGATTGATGTTGAATAAGGGGTTTAGGTGAAACTGAATTTTAATCTGAACCAACTTTTCAAACACCTTACCCATCGCAGACAAAATTGAGATCGGTCTGTAGTTTGAAATGTCACCCTGGTCTCCTTTTTTATGTATTGGAGTGATATTTGCAAGCTTCCATTTAGTTGGGAAGGTTCCATATAAAAGTGACTTATTGAAAATATGGTGGAGTGGTTCAACAAGCTGTTCTGAGCAGTTTCGAATAAAGGTTGGTGGAATAGAATCAGGACCGGGCCCCTTGTTAATATTAATTGATTTTAGCGAATGTAGTATGTCTATTTTAGAAATGTAATGTGAATCTAGGGAGATAAGTGACTCCTTTGCGGTCGAGATTGATGCTGTCTGTTTATCAGAATACACGGAGTGAAAATATTCGGAAAAAAGTTCGCTTATGCTTTGCCCACCCTGAACAGTTTTGTTGTTAAGAAACATTTCATCAGGAATATCGCTACTATTGGTCCTTAATGATTTTATGAAAGTCCAAAAGTATTTAGGATCCTCTTTGATCATCTGCTTCGATCTGTTTTTAAATTGATTTAGACATTCATGCAACATTTTTTTACATCGATCACGTAGTATTTGATAGGTTAGAAAATCCCTGGGGTTAGAATATTTTTTAAATTTATTATGAATCTTGTTTTTTTCGTTCAAAGCTTTAAGAAGAGGGCGACTGAACCAGAAGGGATACTTACTATTGCCACCACGGCGTAGAGGCGTGTTCTTTACGATTATTTGATTAAGTGTTGTGTAAAATACGTCTACAGTTTCGTCGACAGTTTGGGATGAATTAAAGTACGTGTTCCAGTCAATAATTTCTAACTCTTCTTTTATTTTTTGGTAATTGGCCTTGGCGTAGTTTAGCGATGTACTTTTATTGATTTTGGGTGTTTTCTGAGAGAACATTTTTAAATTAATACTCAACGTAGGGTGATGAGTGTCTTCATCTACTAAAGGTGTCATGCACTTGGATACATTAAAAAACTTGGCAGAATTGGTTAAAATTAAATCTAATGTGCGGCCCTTAGTATTGCAAATCGGGTTAATATTATAAAGGCCGTTAAGACAGAGAGCATCTATCAGCAGACTATTCGTATTATTCTGGCAGACTGGGTTCAATATATTTGTGTTGGTATCAAGTTGCCATATAAGATTAGGAAGATTAAAATCGCCGGTCAATAATAGCATTGCATTTTTGGGAATTTTATGTTGTAGTACACTTGTTAAATGAGACGTGAGGTTATCTAGCCGATTATGAGTAACTGGTGGGGGGAAATATAAGTTACAGATACAGAGTGAGATAGTTGAGTTCCCGTGTCTAAGTTTAATTACTACCCAGAGATCTTCATTCACAGACTCCCATTTTACCTTGCGGACTGGTTCTAATTTTTTTGACACTGCAATGAGAACACCACCACCCTCATTCTTGGAAGAAGCAGAAGAACTGCGGTCTCGTCTAAATATCGTGTACCTGGCATCCAAAATCTCGTGGTCGAAAATTGATTCATTGAGCCATGTCTCCGTTAATAAAATCACATCGAACTCCTGCACGAGTGCGTTATACCGTATGGTTTCCGTCTTGGTCCTAAGACCCCTAACATTTTGGTACAAAATATTTAAATTGGTGCATCTATTAGTTAGATTAAAGAGTGTACACATAAAAAAGTAATATATAAAAAAAAATAGTTAATTGGAATAAGTTACAGAACAAGGCAAAATCTTAAAAATTTTACAAGGAGTTGAGATAATCTATATCCCTCACAACCAGGCTTTTGCTATGAATGTCTTTTCTCATAAAGATACGGCCGTTCCGCACCCACACAAATTGAAAGCTCTTGTCTTTCGCGGTTTTTCGAGCTTTGGCGTGCAACTCCTTATTGGCTGGAGATAGATGCTCACACACGTATATGGGTTGTTTGCTAGCTATACCTAGGTGTGATGAATTTAGTTTCTCACTCGGGTGATTTTTGTTGAAAATTTTTACAGCGGCTATGATATTGTCTCGAACTAGCGGACTGGACAGCTTTACCACTATCGCGCGCGGACGATTTGACTCTGGGTTAATCTTGGCAACGCGGTGGTAGTTTAACAGGTGTTGTTCAGCGAGAGTATAACCTACAGTGGATGTAACTTGCTGTATAACTGTCTTTAGGTTCTCACTTTTGTGCTCTGGGACGCACTGAATCTCTAAGTTCGACTCCCGCGATTGTTGTTCGAATTGGTTCAGCCTCCTATCAATGCCAGTTAAAGTCAATTTTAAAGATTTATTCTCAGCTTCAAGATCTTCAATTTTTTTAGTTTTAGAATCTAGTTCCTCCCTGAGCTGATCGTATTTTGCAGACATAAAATTGACACTATCAGTAAGCTCCTCAATTTTGCTACGTGTATCAGCGCTTTCCGTGTTAAAATCCCGTCTTAGATCACTGCGAAGTCGAGACAGTGAATCTTCAAGTTTCTTGTCAAAATATTGTTTAAGCTCGTCGATAGTATGCGTCTGAGAAGACTCTAAAGTACGTCCGGGTGTGTTGGAGCTTTCACCTCGTTTTTCTGTGGATTTGCATTCGGAGCACTTCCATGCAGCTTTGTAGGTCTTAGATTCCTTAGAGAAATTCTCAGTAGAAATACCCAGACACTGGTAGTGGTACGTTGTATTGCACTTGGCGCAAGATTTTAATTCAGTGGATTTAATTTGCTTCGTACATTTATGACATAAGTTCATGTTGACAATTTTCCCACGAAATGGGTAATTTTTGTTACTCGGCAACACTGTGTAAATGTCAATGTTAAAAATTACAACTGTCAGTTGATATTGACAGCGTAATATCAATAATTGGTGGGTACCTCTTTATGTTTTAGTGACAGCTTGAATTTATTATATTGTGAGGGTAGAAAATTATGACTTATCTTTTGCTGATATTGTTGATTGTAGCGGATAAAAATGATGACAAACGATACCACAGGTTCCTTGCTATTAGAACTTCACTTTGCAAATACACTGAAGCTGATATTTCTCGGATTTAAATAATTATACAATTTGTTGTCAGGACCGTGATGTACACTGTGGCAGGGTTGCCAGCTCGTGGGAAGAAGTTTAAATGTCAATATTTTAATAAAATGGCAACTATGTTTTCTGTCACCAAAATTTAGATTTGTCTTTAATCTGCAATACCCTATTTATGTATATTATATATTCTGACTGACAGACTGATTTATTTGTGTACAGCCGATAGAACGTAAAATTATTTTTTTATGATCATCATCACCATGAACAACCCATTAATGTCCCACTGCTGAGCTCGGGTCTCGTCTCCTCTATCTAGAGAGCTGAGAGGGTTAAGGCCATAATCCACACACGCTGGCCTAATACGGGTTGGTGGATCAGACATACACTTACAATTACTTGTAGGGTATGTGGGTTTCCTCACGATATTTTCCTTCACCGTCAGCAGATGGTAAGGCACATGGCTAGTACATAATATAAATTCCACAAAGTGAAATTCACATTGGTACTGCCGGTCGGAATGGAACTCGGATCGCGTGTTTAGCACGCCAGTCAGTTATCCATTCAGCCACCATCGCTTCTTTTTTCTTTCTTTAATGATAAATAGGTTAAAAAAAAACGTGTTTTCAAGATTCAATCTCTAAGGAAAATTCCAGTGGTCACGGGAATCTAAATAAACGCGGGCAGAGCTGCGGTAGAGCTTGTATTATATATATTTAGGTTACCGTTTCGATATTATTTGGTGATTCAATTTTGCACAAATATTATTTATTAGGTCATTGAAAACACAATTAAATGATACCGCTACGGCGCTGTGTGAATGTGGTAGAATATTATTATTATTACATTATTAATTATTTGTTGATTGATAAAATCATAGGTACCCATATATAAAATTATAGGTAAGTACGGTTCTACCCGCAAGTAGAACAGAACCTCATTTTGAAGCTGGTTATAAATCAATTGTAATTCATAATTATATTATTCATAATAATCATTTTAAAGCAAAGATTCCACTTACATTATTTTCTTTTACACTTTCATGATACGGTGCTACTTATCGCATATTTTTAAATGCTGTATTTAAAATACAATTTTAAATAGCCAAATTTCATAATAAAATAAATGTTTCAGGCCCTTCTCGAAGACCCAACATACATAGGCTTAAGACGCAAGCGGGTACGAGGTGTCGAATATGATGAGTTCATTGATGAATTTATGGATGCATGTGTCCAAAGATTTGGACCTAATACGCTTGTGTAAGTTCTATTTATAACATTTTTAGTTTAAGCAGGTAACATACATACATACATAGCATCACGCCTTTTTCCACGAGGAGGCAGGCAGAGGTGTTTCCCCCCACATTTCGCCAGCTATATTTGGTCCCATGAAATAGGGGGCGAGCCTATTGTCATTAACCGGAAACATTTGTTTGCCAAACTCCGGGAAAATCTCAATAGGTACTGGAATTTCACGATAGAAAAACTATTTTCACCCGAGCTGGGCATCGAACCCGGGACCTCTTGCACAGCAGTCGTATACACTTCCCGCTGCCCCACCGAGGCAGCAGAAGCGGGTAAATATTAATATTATAAAGACCGACGACCGGGTAAAAAGGTTTTCTATTGACGATCACGTATCGGAAAGCGCAGTGAGACGATTCCCAGCCAGATGGATTCATGACCTAGTGAATATTGCGGAGCACAAAGCCGCACGCTGTGAAATAAGTTAGGTCATGCCAATGACATATATCATCAATCAATAACCTATTAATGTCCCACTGCTGGGCTTTGGTTTCCTCTTCTCTATCTAGAGAGCTAAGTGGGTTTCGGCAATCCACACACGCTGGCCTAGTGCGGGTTAGCGGATAAGACAGACACTTTTTCCTCACGATGTTTTCCTTCAGCGTCAGTAGATGGTAAGTCACTTGACTAGTACATATAAATTCAACAAAGTGAAGTCCACGGTGCTGCCGATCGGAATCGAATTCGGACCGCGTGTTTAGCACGCTGGTAGTATTCATTCAGCCACCATAATGATGGTGATAAATATATTTTATAACATATTAAAATTTGCTCGTAAAGGGTCTCTTATTTCACCAATTTTAGTGTCGTAATGTATCTCATTACGCACTAGTGCGGTAATGTAAAATAAAATGCACGGCTTCTCATGCTCACATACTAATAATCAAGGGGCTCCGTCTAAAACGAACGGTACCTACTTTTTTAAATCTTAGCTAAGCGTTTTTATGTCAGAAAAGTGGTCAACATTTTATGAAAAAAATTAACTTTGGGAGATAAAATAATTATGATATAATTATATAAAATAAACATATAATTCTTTAATTTAATTAATGTAGACCATAAATTATAACCATTTATCTGTACTAAAACACAAAAATATTAATTTACTTTATTAGTAATGCTGGCTGTTTTTGTGTTTTTGCCTTTAAAAAAAAGAGCTGATGCGCGCGCATCGATAATTTGCGACAAGTAAAAATTATTCCGCGCGCTATTTCTTTTTGCTGTATTTGTTTTTTTCTAAGAAAGTCCGAATTTTATTTATTTCCTCGCAAATATGTTATAAAACGTCGTATGACATTCGTGCGCTTTGATAATTACAGCCAACTTTTCAACAAACAATCAACTTACCGCACTTATATCATAATGTACTATTGTTACATCACAAAATATTGTATAAAGCTCATTTTCACTTAGTGTTTGTTTTAACTAAAGGTTGAAGACAGCCCCTTAATCCAGATGAAAATACTACTGAAGTTTTGTAAGAAGCATTAGCTACATCGTATCAAATATAATTAAATAGCAAGGTAAATAGGTATGTATGTGAAGTAATTTTACTAATCATATTGTTATAATTTTGCAATATCATTAAAAAAATACGTGATATACAAATAATTTTGCTTGTTTAGTTTTAAAAAGACGAGGAATTTTTTATGTGTTTTGAATGAAGACATCACACATAGTTTCTTTATACACAACGTCCAATACTTAAATGATTACGATTAGTATTTAATAGATATTTCTAGATTTTGCCTGTTGTTTCATCGGACCCACATAACCTAAATTCATTTATTCCAAACATTATCTAGCTGCATGCCATTATTTCCAAACAGGTCTATCTGCATGCCTTTTATTCTAAACATGGTCTATCAGCATGCCATTTATTCCAAACATGGTCTATCTGCATGCTATTTATTCCAAACATGGTCTATCGACATGCCATGTATGCCAAACATGGCCTCGCCTGCATGCTATTTTTACCGAACAGGGTATATCTACATTAACCATTAATGCCATTTCATCAAAATTTATTCAGTAGTTTTACATGATAGTGTGCACAAGCATCCTGACAAACTTTCATATTTATAATAATAGTACATTTTAGTATGAACGTGCACTAAGCACATTGTACCAGAGCATTGTTTAACATAACATGATTTTGAACTGGACTGAGCCTGAGGCGTGTTTAGAACATGGATGACGATATTCTCGCTGCATTGGACGCTTCACCGCCCTGAGCTTACAACTACAGTATTAAATACGTACTTTGCAAATTTGTGAAAAGTAATTGTTAGTATATATTGTTCGCAGTTTTGACGCAATACTTTGCCGAGAATATTAGTGCAATCAGACATACTTCCGCGTTTATCAGAAATAAATTAAATGATTTATAAATAGCAGGTAAAGAACAAATTGAGCACCTCGACAGGGACACTGACATTGACGCCTAGAAATTAAAGCTTTGGAAGATTTATTAGATCAGATGATCAGATCGAAATGTTTCATTTTAATTGAGGTCGTGTAGCGTATTGCTGCTTTCAGCTTGAGTTTATCTGACGCGCGTCATGACGTTGCCAATATATACGCATGACGGTTGCCAATAATCATTACATTGACCGTTAACTCCTCTGCCACTATAGCCAGTAAAAAAACCGCGGAGATCTGAAAACATAACACTCGATTTACAGCTCAGATATTATTTTACTGTTTAAGATATCAGCGTTTAGCTGTACAGATTTAAGTGCCGCATATATTCTCACGTCATTGAAATAAAAAAATATATCGGTCGTGTATCAAGAAAATGGCAAATGAGAGGCTTGAGGTTTCTATTTAATAACTTGTTTGTCATTCGAAGCAGTAGTAATATTTACACTTATAGTCCGCACTATGATCACTTGTATCGTAAAATTTATTTAATATGCCATTATTCGAATAACGTTTTATCAAAGATATTATTATAATAAAATATACGACGCAGAAGAGCGTTTCAGTTTAGGGTTATATTTTCACATTAACGCACATTAGAATGATATATAACTTATACAATTCTATATAGGACAACGGGTAATTCAAAAGAAACATTCATTACAGTTATTCGATTTCGAACCCTATATTTGCCTCCCTTGGATTGTATTGGCCTTGACTTTGGCAGCGGGTAGTTAGGATAGTTTAGGTGTAGTCAATGATATTTACGGAATGTCAATTTTTTTGTTAAACAAACATGAATCTAATAATGTGATTACCTAAACTCCGTCTTTTCTTCTTATCTGACCAAACTGCGTCGTTATCACACAGTAAAACCCACTGAACTAAATTTATACTTATAAAAGAAACATGCACAACACGCAAAATAACGAAATATTCATTAAAATACACAATTTTATATAAGATTTAAGTTAAATTAGAAATCCAAACCAATTCGATTCAAATCTTTTGACATTGTGATATCTAGTATTCTATATAGTTTGTCTATGAACCGTAGTGATGTGACATCCTGATGTATATAATGAAACTTGATGAAATATTTTTATTTGAATTTAGGCAATTTATTGCTTTAACTATTTTATTACTATTGCTTTAAAATTTCCCTTACAGATCAATTTTAAATGACAGAAAGTTTCAACAGGCACCTTAACCAGTTCCTTTTTTTTTCACTACTGGGAAATAATCGAAGCCGATACCTTTATAAATAAAAATAACGTTTTGCGTCACTATACTTGTCTATGACCATCCTTGACGCCATATTTGTTTTCCAGTTATAAATATTATAAAGAGGTAAACTTTGTGACTTTGTGACATTGTGACGTTGTGGTCATCTCGGGATCTACTGAACCTTTGTGTTGGATAGTCCATTTTGGCCAAAATGGGCTAATTCAAATGTGAGTGGCCAAATAAAGAACAACGGAAGCGAAGCCCCGCGGCTAGTAGAGTATAATGTAATTTGTTTACTTTTATGCCAATATACAGTATTGATCAATCTTCACTCGACGAACAACAGGTATATACATACTCGTATATGTCATAAGAAAAATCTTAAAATTCCACTCTCATATCAACGTTTTGACTTTTCTTGTGATATGTAGCATATTTCGATGAAAGCACGAAGCCTTTCGAAACACGAAGTAGGAAAGTAAAAATGCTACAAACAGGCACCCACTTATGTGCTTACCTTGGTGACCATTGCATAATTTTATTGATTGAATAAATTCTTTCTCTTTTACAGAAGGCAGAAAGAAGCTAAACATTTCCCGAATAAAGTTTTGTTATAGTTATTTATTTTATTGTTTCGACGAGCGACTTCGACATTTAAATAGAAAGTAATTGTTCCTTTTAGACGTTATGTAATATCAGAGATATAATAAAGATATTTTTAAATTATGAAATATATTTTTATTCACGTGTGTTTAAGGGTTGGAATGGAAATCATATGTCATGTAATACTAACTTTAGACCTATTTCCATATTGCCAGCTATTAGTAAAGTCTTTGAAAAAATCATATTGCAGCAATTAGTGAGTCACTTTCATTTATATAAATTATTACACAGTGAGCAATATGGTTTCACAAGGGGTCGGTCTACTGTAGATGCAGGTGTTACTCTATTAAAATATATTTTTAACGTCTGGGAGAATTCAATGGATGCTGCGACTCAGGGCGCACTCAGGGCTCAATTCTTGGTCATTTTCTATTTTTGATTTATATTAATGCTTGCCATTCTACGTACAGGATTTTTGCGACATAGTGCTATTTGCAGATGATACATCTCTTATTTTCAAAGTTGATCGTAAAGCAACAAATTTTGTTGGTGTAAATGATTCCGTCGCGAAAGTCCTGGACTGGTTTACGGCAAACAATCTAAACTCCAAAAAAACAATATGTCAGATTTAAAATGCCAAATGTTAAAAGTACTAAGTATTAATCTTAATTAACACAATGAAACTCTCACCCTTGTTGACAAAACAGTTTTTTTGGGTATAACCTTACTCCTTAGCTTGTAAACTTCAGTGGGGAGCCCATATATATCGTGTCTCGCAGTTAAACTTACTGCGGCTTTTGCAGTCCGAAAAGTACGTCAACTTACTGATGTGGAAACCGCGAGATTAGTTAGTTGTATTTTAGTTATTTTCACAGCGTCATGTCCCATGGTATTTTGCTTTGGGACAAGACTGCTGATATTGAATCAATATTCATTCTTCAAAAACGAGCCATTCGCTCTATTTATAACTTAGGTTCACGAGTTTCCCTGAGAGAACGATTCAAAGAAATAGGTATTCTGACAACTGCGCGCGTCCCAATATATGTATATTTGCAAATATTATGTTTGTCAAACAAAATATTCATCTATATACCAAGAATAGTGACATTCATTGCGTTTACACTAGAAGTAAACATAAGTTAGTAGGCACATATCATTGTTTACATAAAGTTCATAATTCTTTTGAGGGACTCGGTGTACGATTATTTAACAATATTCCTGAAGACATTATGAATTTACCCTTACTTAAATTCAAAACTATTGATAAACATCATCTTATTCGTAAGCGGCATTAAGGGGTTCGTAAGGGTTTAGCAATTAATGAGTTTTTAGATAATAAAATGTCGTGGGAATAATGTTATCATTGATTTGATATATCTTGTTTGTGTAAAATAACAATTGGGACGTGGGGGCACGTTGTTTATATTTATGTCAGTTTTCTCGTGCATTTTTTTAATAACATTTCTTTAATTTTTTTAAATTATATTTTTACAAAATTATAAGTAACTACATTTATTCACAGACTGCCCCTAACGTCTGCATAGCAATGTGTAAAGTGATGCAACCGCAGAGCCTGACTTTGTGCTTTTTGTTTATAATTTAGTTTGTAAACATTCATTATAACTCGTTAATCTAACTGATGCTCTGCTGCATCACATTACACGCTACCCAAATTGTAAATTACAAAAGATTGTAACTATAAATTTTTTTTTAAAGAGTGGCGTGAGTTTCTTGCTAGTTCTTCTCATAGCTCCACCCCGTCAGCGAACTTGTCGTAGGCAAATTTGCTGACACTACTTTTCGGATAACCTGTTATGTTGTTGTTTATTTTGTGACTTTCATAAGTGTTACCTAGTAACCTAGATGAAAAAACGAGATTTTATTTCATTTCATTTATTACGTCTGATTTTCGGAAATGTCATTGTGTAAAAACTTGCAAGCATAAAATACATCGATATGCTTGTTTGAAGACAAGAAGTGTTATTTTTAAAACTCCACATTCGATAAAATATGCTAGAAAACGTGTGAATACACCTCGTTTTATTTTAGTAATTTTACCACCTTTCACCTTAATAACAACAACACAGTAGGTTCAAAACTATAAGAGTTCAGTTTTAGCCATTTTTCTTCTGAAACCCTAACAACTACACAGTTGTTTCAATTACGTCACGATTTTTGTTAAAGTTCGTACAACATTAAATATTAACATTAGGCGAACAAAATACTATGTAAATCATTGTTCTGAAAAGTGCTTGTACTTGTACCTGCAAATGTAAATTATTATTATTTAATGGATTCTGCATTAACATCGGATATAAATAGGTGCCTACATTACGTAGGCTACATAAGAACTTTTGATACCCACCTAATAACAAATTCCGCTTTTCTTGCAATCCTTAATTTCACACAGTAGTCAGTTTCGCTCATTGGCATGTTTAGTGCGGCAATGTCAGTTATTAGCATCATGTTCATGCAAATACTGTAAATATTATAAAGATGTTACAATATGTGAAAAGTCTTCAGAATTAATTACGGAAAACAGGAGTGACGATATCAGTCAGCAGATGCCTAAGCGCTGAACACGCCAAGAAAAATCACCGGGGCCTTGATTCTGAGCTGTCAGAATTTTATTTAAAGTAATTTTATAAAAGTACATTTATATCATATATTATGTTAAAATATAATTGGTTGTAAAAAATATATTAACCAGTTTTTTATTGTCTATACAGTAAATTATTTTCTAACAATAAATAACTTAAGCCGTAAATATACGTCGTTCTAAGATTCAAAAAAGTTAACGGTCCAGGGGCAATCCGATTGATTAAAAAACGAGTCAGAATCAGGGTTCAGGTCTAAGTCATGTCGTTTCTACATAGGTACGAACTGTGTACATTTATTTTCAAGAAATAATCTTGTCTGTCACTGCTAAACTTGACAAGCCATGTATTACCGTTCACGATTTTTTTTGTGACTAGATCTGATAAAATTCTTGTGGTGCACATAATGAAATGATTTCATGTGTACAGGGGTGGATCTATGTAGGGGCTATACGCGCTGCAGCTCGAGGCCCCCGGATAAAAGGGGCCCCCAGTCCCAATAGAAAACATTGTGAATTACAAAAAATCATACCTATTTATTTAATTATATATTTTACTTCTTTTAATTATACCTATACTTTACAGTTGGCCGGTTTTTTTGTAACTGCTAGTTAATTGATGATATAGACAGGCCCTTGGGGTCCCCGAGTAGTATCAGCCCAGGGCCCCACAAACTCATGGTCCGCCCCTGTATTGTAAAAAGACATGAATTCTTAGGTAGACCCGGTTATTTTTCTTGGTGTGTAGGTACAAGAGTGCTAAGGCTTTGTCCACAAGCTACAACACCACATCATAATGTCATCAATGTGGAATGGGTGGTGAATAGTGGCGCGGCGCGTTGATGTGACGTGCAACTTTATGTTACCGTGTCGTAAAAATGCACGCCACGATGACGAGACGTTACACGTTGTCTTGTCCTTGAAATCATCTACTATCTTATCCCAGAGCACTGGATGTTCCTCAACAAGTAATATTAATAAATCAGAATCAAACTGAGCCACGCGCACCGCTTCCAACGCCGTCGTCTGACGTATCGTTAGACATATCGACGTTGCCGTGCCGTGAATTAGCATTTCACGTCAACGTACCGCGCGCCACACCACAGTTTCTCGTTAATGAAATCGAGATGTGGACATGGCCTTACTAGAAACATATATATACAGCATATAATAAACATGTTGTTGGCCATAATATAATAACAGACTACTTTAATGACAATCAGCACATAATATCGAAGTGTTGATTTTCAAATTGATATGTGTAAGATTTCTAGAAAATATGAATTTGCTTCAAATAAAAAGTATCGCCATCTGCTGGGCTAAACCAAGCTACTGAGCGTGACGTCCTAGATATTACTAATAAACTAAAATATAATAACATATCTACTGACCTTTGTTTGTTCTCGATGCCGAAGGTTATTTGAACTTCATACCAAATGAAGTTATATTTTGTCTAACATTACACTAGCCAAACGTTCGTTTCTCTTTGGAGCTGAAATAAAATAATTCGATAACACTGTTTTAATTGATCTTGTATATGAAAAGACATAGTGGTCTTTTTTATTTTCTTCAATAGGTATCTATAATTTACAGACCCGTTACAATTGTATTATATTTATCAAGTGACAAGGCTGTATATTAAGCAGAAAGAAAATAGATTTCTGAATTCCCATTAGGACAAACGTCGTTGAATATATATACACAACCTTTGACGAAAAAAACACTGGATTAAGAGATAGAGAAGAACACAATATGGATTTTAAGGGGTCCGAAATAAAACTTATTTTATTTATTTTAAAAGAAAGATCTATGTATGTAAATATCACTATCTACGCCGCGGAGGAAGTCACGGGCAAAAGCTTGTATACTTATATAGAAGATCAATTAAAACAGTGTTATCGAATCATTTTATTTCAGTTCCAAAGAGAAACGAACGTTTGGCTAGTGTAATGTTAGAGAAAATATAACTTCATTTGGTATGAAGTTCAAATAACCTTCGGCATCGAGAACAAACAAAGGTCAGTAGATATGTTATTATATTTTAGTTTATTAGTAATACCAATTCAACGGGAAAACTTAGGAGATTATTTAATTTTGTTCTAAGACTTAAATACCTAAAACTCCGACTAACGTAAAACTCCGAGACTCGGTACTTTCAGGGTCCGATGATGATCAGAAAGGTAGACACGGGATCTTAGCAAAGGAAACAACTAAAAGGTTTGTTCTTAGACACAAATTACAGGCTATCTAAGTTCATCCCTCAAGGTGACGAAATTGTGATAAAAATGTTAGAAAACTATGTGGTCGTTACTTTATAATAATACAAGATTTCAATAGACGATTAGTACGAAAAACAACGCAAATAGCACTCCAATCAAGAAATTAATAAATAGGCAGTTCGTGGTGTTTGAGTCAACCACTGTAGTTCCCCCACACCTGAAATTTCAAGATTTGCACTTTAAACAAAGCACTTAGAAAAATCTACGTAAATATCGAAATCTACGGCAAAAGGAGTCGTGGGCAAAAGATAAAAAGAAGATAAAAGCAAGTATAATCTTGAATAGCCAAATAGATTAATAGATAGTCTGAAATGAAGAAGAAGAAAAGCTACTTTATATCGAAAAGCTACTTTATATAATGAAAATACTAACATAATACGTTAGTAAGCGAACTCAGCAAAACTTGAAACTCAGGTTTCCCATGGATATCATAGTATTATCTACAGTAATTTGGATATTCTAATTGATAAATATTTTTTTTTAGTAATTCATCCAAATCTTTTGGTTCCGGGCACACACCGGCTGTTCCTGTAAAAAAAACGTTACATTCCACTTTTCGTTAATTCTGCCTTACAGGAGTTGCAATGGTGGGCATGAGGTTCAGAGTGTCCTGGATCGGGAAAGTCGACCGATTGTTCTGGAGAGATGGTTAATAGCTTGCAAGTGTTGTCTGGAACGCTATCCTATGGGGATCTTGTGTCGACCCGGCGGAACTTTAGTGCGTTGATGCGTTTCGGCCGTACCTATTACTGGATTCAGACTTAGTTCGCATAGGTGAATATGCAATCTTTCTTTCATTAAATAAAGTAGCAATTTGTTACAAGGTGCATTGTATTTGTACATTTATATCAATTTGCTGCTAGGAGTGCAGCTCTGAGCTAGGTTAGAGAATAACCAGTGTTAAGAAGCTGAAAGGCCGATTCAGATTTAAATTCATTGCGGGTTCCAAGACAGGTTAGGCTTTCCCTGCGACTCCCGAGAGTCATAGCTCAGTTTTCGCATGGGTTCATCATTGAAGGTGAAGACAGTGAAGGGAGTGTGGGTGAGACTGAGATTATCCCGTAAATGAGAACTAACAAAACGTACAGCGTGTAAATGTGTCTTAAGCCTGAAAAAAAGATCGGATGGTCCTACATACCATCTTTAAAAGTCTCAGTTACAATGTCCTTAGCTATTTGAAAGGAGATGCTTCGTATACCCTTAAGTGATGGATAAATACGACCAATCGAAAGATCATCTTCTTTAATTAGTTTGGCTACAGTCTGAAATAATATATAGGTATGTGTTATTAGATATTACTAAATAAAAACTGTATGGATGCGGGCGGCACAAAATCGCTCGCTGTGGCGAAAATTAGGTGAGGCCTATGTTCAACAGTGGACGTCATTGGGCTGATATGATGATGATGATGATGAAATAAAAAATATTGATTAGGTACTGTTTTATTTTTAACATGAAGCAGACACACAGAGACAGTATAACAGAACCGCTGACCTGAAGAAGTTAGTCTACAGAAGACGCAGCCTTAATATCATAGCCTCGATA
The DNA here is from genome assembly GCA_905147015.1 of Laspeyria flexula. Taxonomy (NCBI): domain Eukaryota; kingdom Metazoa; phylum Arthropoda; class Insecta; order Lepidoptera; family Erebidae; genus Laspeyria; species Laspeyria flexula. Next base: position 10,892,459 of record LR989960.1, on the reverse strand, counting down.
GAGTTGTGTTCCTGCTGGTGAGTACTGGTATTCAGAGCTCATTGGAGAGGGAAAGCGCAGGTGTTCATGGTATTGCAAGTGTCTATTGCCTACGGTAATCGCTAATTGTTTTTATCGTACATAATAAAATATTTATCTTTCTTTTCTTTCTTTCTAACTATAAGGAGGGTCGTAAGTTTCCCACTATTGTGGTATACGAAATTCTTGTTTCGTCCTAATTACAGCACATTGGGGATGTCCTGTCTGACTCGACAAATTGATATTCGTGACAATAGTTCCTACACCTTCACCTACTTATTTTGCACAAAACATAATAAAAGCAGTGGACATCCTACGGCTATATGGGGTCTTCTCCCTTTGGGACCATGAAACTTTGGGACTACGGTGTCAATCGCGGAACGGCCTTTTTTGAATTGGCTGTTTCACCCCAAGACCAAACCATCGTCCTAATCAGGAATTCAAAATGAGACTTCAATAAATAATTAGATATAACAAAATGTTTAATGAAATGTCTGTTATATTTAAATAGATTAAAGGTATATTAATAAATATCCTTTATCTTAATTATAAAATAACAATCATAGACATCATAGTACTGAAGTCTACATTTAGAGAAAGTCAACAAAAAATTTAAACTTAAATTGAAACTAGATTTCAGAATAAGTTTGATGACATATACTTAACTTAAAATTAAATGCTAACTAAACAATCATTTAATGGGTTACATTATCCTTGATTAATAAGTTATTGCTATAATCATATATTGGGGGTAGACACCCTTTACTGATAACTAAATAGTAAATATTAATATACAGACATTTCATTAAACATTTTGTTGTTATCATCATCATCATCATATCAGCCCAACGATGTCCACTGCTGAACATAGGCCTCACCTAATTTACGCCACTGCGAACGGTCCTGTGCCGCCTGCAACATAGACATATAACATTTTGTTATACTCATATCTAATTATTTGTTTCATTAACAATCCTCAACGCGACAGTACATAAGACGTACAAACTATTTTTATAGAAGCTACTTGTTTCACAACGCGTGGGTGTAAATAGCGGAAGTCCCATTTTGAATTCCTGTTTAGGACCACGGTTTGGTCTTGGGGTGAAACAGCCAATTCAAAAAAGGCCGTTCCGCGATTGACACCGTAGTCCCAAAGTTTCGTGGTCCCAAAGGGGAAAGACCCCTGATATGATGATCATGATGATGATAATAAAAGCATAATTTATACTTACTTTGGCAGAAATAAGGAACAACTTGTCATTAACGCGACTGGCTCTTGATGCTATTATACCTAATCCCACACCAGGAAATATATATGAATTGTTGCCTTGACCGCATTGGTAAGTTTTGCCATTATAATTCACTGGTGGAAAAGGAGACCCAGATGCGTAAATGCATCGACCCTAAAACACAATTTGATTAGATTTCATTACATGCTTAGCGATGAACAAATTTTATCAGTTCATACTTATACATTTGTATCAATGTCAATTTATTGGCAAAATGCTGTAGTGGAAAAAGTGTCGTCTTCAACACGTGTCTTGGCCACATATTCGACAGGAGGTGCATATTAACTGAGGGTTAAACCCAGACTTCTAGATACAGCTCAGTGTAACAATTTTGATACGGAGACGGAATGTCCTCCCACGATAAGCGAAATAGTTACAAGTGCTACCTACCGGCCTCGGCATAGGTTAGGTGCTCGTAGGGCCTCGGTCACTCACACATGGCAAGCGGTAGACGGTATGTGGCGTGGCAGAGCAGCGGCGCGGTGAACTCAAACTAGTGGAATATTTATAGAGCTGCTATTACGCATATTTTCATTGTACAAAATAGTCTCCCAAAGATGTCAACTCTTTAAGTATACCACATTGACGCAGTCGGCAACACGAAGTTACCCGTTAGAAGTGCACCGCACCGCTACCGCTGCCGGCACCGCTCACCGCTTGCCACCGTGACCGAGGCCGGATGCAAATTGCATTTATTATTTACATTTATTTATTTAGTAGGTTTGTACCTCTGTATTATCATATGCTTGTTGAGGAGAACACTCAGCCTTATGAGTCGGATTTGATAATGCAAATATAATTGGCCGTTCACAATTCTTCGAAAGAGATTTCAATACATCTGGTGTAAAAGTACCGCCCTTTGTCGAAGTTCCTGTAACAGAATAGATAAAATTTGATTGAATGGTACATTTCACTGATAGTCTTAAAGAGTAGATGAACCGCCCCAAAGAGGTCCGTCACCTCGGCGTAGAATAACCCCCAAAGGCCCAAAATCGAAGTCTTAACCTATAACAAAGTCTGAACCTTAAGGCGTTAATGTATTTTATTATTACCTACATAAAGGAGTTTCCGACACAATAGTAACTTTACTGAGTGTTGATGAATCAATATATGTAATTTCATAAGAAAATCTCAGGTTAATTAACCTATGTTTGCACGAATTAAATAAAATCAAATATTGTTTTGTAGCATGAATATGTACTTTTTGTGTACTTTTTGGAAAATTAATGCAACGATCACCTGTCAATGGCTACTGGTGTTTTTAGCAACTACAACCCAAATTAATTTAGTAATTATTAAAGCGCACATATGTCATATGACGTTTTATAACATATTTGCGAGGAAATAAACAAAACTCGGACTTTCTTAAACGAATAAATCTTTAATCACTTGTTAAGAGGGCGTTCAAGTGTTACCGTTTTTTAACCCCCGACGCAAAAAGAGGGGTGTTATAAGTTTGACGTGTCTGTCTGTTTGTCTGTCTGTTTGTCTGTGGCATCATAGCACCCGAACGGATGAAGTTATTTGAATTTAGTTTTTTTTGTATTAAAGGTGACATATGTGCGAGTGTTCTTAGACATGTTTGATGAAAATCGGTTGAGCCGTTTAAAAGTTATGGGGGTGAAAGTGGGGAAGAGTACCCGAATGTCTGCGAATATACTCGAGTGGGGTCTCAAATGAAAGCGCATCATGTGCACATTACAAAAAATAATATCATCATCATCATCATCATCATCATCAGCCAAATGTCTGTAAATATATGTGGGGTAAAAATGGAAATGAAAATCCGAATGTCAGCAAATATACCCAAGTATGGTTGAAATGATGATGATGATGATAATGAATGAAATGAAATGAAATAGCATCACATGCACTTTACAAGATTAATAATAAATATATAAATATATATAAGAGAATCGGTTAAGCCGTTTAAAGTTAATGGGGCTACAAAATTAGGGATGGAAAACAGAATGCCTGTGAATCCATACATATTATAAAAGGCTTTGTCCTGACTGACTGACTGACATATAGACAACGCACAGCCTAAACCGCTGGTCGTAGCGACTTGAAATTTGGAGGGTGTATTTGTCCTAATGTCTAGAGGTGTACTAAGAAAGGGTTTTTTAAAATTCAACCCCTAAGGGGGTGAAAAGGGATAAAAACGATTGTATCAAACTTCTTTGTTTTTTAACTTATAGATTTGAAAATTTGTGTTGGGATACTACTATCAAAATAAAAAATACCCTCATCAATATTTTTGACAAGGCTGGCTTTGGAAGGGTGAAATTGGGGATGAATCGTTGTATAAAAAGATCTTTGTTTTGAAGTTAACGTTTTGCAAATTAGTATTGGCATAGGAACTTAAAATGTTTTTGACAAGGGTGGCTTTGGAAGGGTGAAATTGGGGACGAATCGTTGTATGAAAAGATCTTTGTTTTGAAGTTAACGTTTTGCAAATTAGTATTGGGATAGGAACTTAAATTGTTGTTTTTAATATTTTTGATAGGGATGAGTTCAGGGGGAGAAATATTAAATATCAATCAATCAATCAATCAATCAATCAATCAATTTTATTTTGCGAAATATAGGTTACATAAGATCTTATTGCAATTAATATAAACAGTTTCACCATATTTAGCTTTTCAGCATGCAAAAATATTTATGATGCTAATATTAATAATAATAATAATAATGAATAAGTTATTTAAATGTCTAGTTAATACAATGTCATTGAGTGCAAAATACAATAAAAGGTAATGTCAAATCATAAATAGTCAAGAAAGTTTGTCATCAAAATATTCCTTGACAGTGTAATAGGCTTTTTTTACAAGAAATTCCTTAACATTAGTCTTGAATTTATCAAAATTTACAATTTCCAATATTCTATTTGGTAGATGGTTATAAACCCGTGGAGCCATGCAGAAAATGCTGTTATTCAGTTGTGCGGTGCTATTCATGGGAAAACAAATTCTCATATTGTGCCTACGGCTATTAAGTTTTTCAAAAAGGTGTATGTTTTTCTTCACAAATAACACAACCTCGAGAATATAAATACACGGAAGTGTTAACAATTTTAAACTCGGAAAGTAAGATCTGCAGCTTTCTGTTATATTTAACTTACAAATGGCTCTTATGCATTTCTTTTGCGAAATAGATAGTTCTTTGTTTTTCAAGTTATATGTTTGGTCTTACTTAGTCGTTATTTTTTAGGTTTTTATGGACAGATAATACGCAATTAGAACTTCAGTTAAGAAGTGAGTTGATGGGTTGTTTTTGGTGTTTGAAAAGGAAACCCCAACGCGACGTATTTTTTTTAGAATTAAGTATTTATATATAGTTAAAGATTGATATTTTATTGATTGATAAGATACTTACTCTAAGATTGAATTTCTTTTATTATTTCTTACTTTTTAAACTTACTTTTTTCATTTGAAATTACTTTTTGTGTCGGGGGTTTTTTAAATTTTTAATTTAATTTTTTGAGAGATTATTGATGAATGAAAAGTTAAAGTTAAACTAAAACAAGACATTACACGGGTTAATTTAGGTCTTTAAAAATAGAGTGGTCAGAGAAAATTTTAAAATGTTTTTGGATAGTCACTGAAATTCATGTTTTTGCAACAGTCTTTCGTCAAAAATCTGACTTTAGCGTAATGTTTGTGCATACTTTTTCATAATAAAAACCTTTAAAGTTCTATAAAAAAAAATACTATCAGCACAAACATATACTTGAAAATAAAGTGGTCAGACAAAATATTAAAAAATATTTAAAATTTTCCGGTAAATCATGAAACCAACACGATTTTCACAAAATGTACCCTTTGAAATATTAATATACAGAAATAAAAATAAAAAAAAAATTTCAAATCCCAGTTTCTTGAAACGCGAAACTGTGTTGTGACAAGATTTGCCAAACAGACAGCGCGCAGCGCTTATCGAGGGTAGGACGTTTGTTTCTCGCTGCTCTACACGGTCGCGGCAAATCGTTCATTTAAATCATAAATAGAAGTGGACCTAAAACACACCATGACACACATCTGACAACTCTAGGTTCAGACAAGTATTTATTCTCTCTCTCTTAATTTTAATACAGACTTCAGTAGTTTCTGTATATTATTTACGATTGCTAAGGTAAGATTTAAAGAGATCTAGTACAGTTTGCCTCTTATACCATATATACAATGTAGAGCTTAAGTAGAAGAGTTTCATGATTGACATAATCAAAAGCACGGGTTATATCAGTATTTGCACATATGGGTATTCTTAATTGTTATGCATAAAGATGTGTCTTTATGCATAACAATTAAAAATACCACTACACTTGAGAGCAGTCCACGTCGTGTCGTCGACATGGACTGCCCTCAAGTGTCTGCCCGCGTTTGCATAGTTCACTCAGACACAACACAGCCGACCACCGCAAGGTGGGCCCCCGCGTCGTGCGTCGGCGTCGTTGTCGCTCCGGACCGTTTCAAAGTTTGTTGAGCAAAGGCAGGATTAAACTGTATTTCTTGGCTGGCACTGGCACCGACTCAAAAAATAACTGAATATAAATTGTATATAGGTATGTGTAAAAATAATATCGTTCAGTGTTCATTAATGCTCTTGCTTTGACGTAATTTAAATATTATTTTGTAGTCTAGGTAACCTAGATATAGTCTAAAAGTCAGTCTTACCAATCAAACATGTGGCCTTCAAATCCATGACGGCTTTTTGCAAATCCTTTGTAAAAGGTGCATCTCGGCCAAATGCCTTGGCATGTGCAGGCACACCACCTTGGCGGCTATTACTCAATAACCCATTGACATCAAACATATAGATTTTACTGTGGGCCTGCTCTTCTGAAAGTCCCTCTTCCTTCATCGCATCAATTAGCAAGTAAGCGATTCCAGTTCCAGCCTGCAAAAGTCATAACTTTTTAACAGCTCATTGGTTCCACCATTCAATTTCAAAATAATATCATATACATATGTACCTACATCACTAGTTTTGAAACATGTATGCATGATTTTCAATAATTCTCGGATTATTTACCGTGTCCTCGTTTTTTAAACTAACTCCTTGAGTATAAGTCTGTTATTGAGCATCCAATATTTGTCTGATATTAGGTATATTATAGAATTAAAAGTCCATGAATATATGTATGCATAATCCCAAAGTTAGTACCGGTGCAATTAGTTCACCCCTATTCCAAGAGAGTTTCCAACGCTCTGGTTTTTTTATTTCCCGAAATGGCAGATGAGTAGGTGGCCCACCTGATGGTGAGCTGTTACCGCCGCTCATGGACATTGGCAATGTTAAGGGCCGCTGCCTACCTTGAGAGAATAGCTCTCTGGTAAAACAAATATACGATAAAACTGCGCCAAAGCCTTCGGGGAAATAAGTTCCTGTGCTTTGTTATTTTTCTCAAGATAACTAATAAACTCACCGAGCCAGCTCCGAAAAATAAGAATATATTATCAGATATTTTTCCCTTCTGTATTCTGATAGCACTGAAAACACCGGCGACAATTGCCGCAGCAGTGCCTTGTATATCGTCATTGAATGTGCAATATTTATCCTTATATTTATCTAATAGATACACTGCATTCTCTAAAGCAAAATCTTCAAACTGTAAGTAAAAGATTTTTATTAAAACAAAACAAGAATTCTATATTAAAGAACTCGGCCGCGTTCCAGACAAGTTCGAGAGGCAGACGCAGCTGTGTGTAGTATTACACGAACCATTTGGTGCCACTTTTGACACACTGATTACTCAAAATCCTATAATTTAACACAAACGTATGAAATTTTGTATATGAATTAAAGTCTACTAGACTAACCAAAATCTGAAATTTCGTAAATACAGCTTAAGTGGTTAGCGAGATATTGCCTGACTGACTGTTTGACTTACCTATTAAGACCTTAAAAAACAACCACTTCCAGATGACCTAGAAAGTTGAAATTTGGCGTCCAGCTGTGTAATTGTGTGTATACAAATAAAACAACCAGAAAATAACACTGGTCAACACTAGTTTTGCCACACGAACTTTGATAGCTAATTTTGTTTCATCAAGCTACCCTCATTATTAAATCACAGTTTCCATATATCAATTAGCCTTATATTTGTTGTGATACGGTAATACTCATAACTAGTACTACGGCAGTAAATTAACAGAAACGCTTACAAGTAAATCGTTATAAAAATATTTGTCGTTGAATTTGAACACTTTTTTGTGATTTATTAACCCTGTGAATATGTCGAGGAAGTGTAATAATGATCCTAACTCTTTTTGTTATGTCTGCGGAGAACTTACATTCAAAAAACAACGACGAAATTTTACTAATCTTGTGTTGGAGCCTTATCACCAATGTTTTGGTTTTTCTGTCGCCCATCAAGACAAATCCTGAGCCCCTCATGTCTGTTGCATAACGTGTGTGAAAAATTTAACTGACTGGAAGAAAGGTGCTCGACCTATGCCGTTTGCTGTACCCATGATATGGACTGAACAGCGAGATCACGTTTCAGATTGCTATTCTTGTCTCACTGACATAAAAGGTATAAATTACAAGAAAAAAACCACAGTTATTTACCCTAACTTATCTTCGGCTATAAGACCAGTCTCTCATTGTAAAAACTTGCCAGAACTAATACCAGTTGCAACTACGTCTGTTGAGAACGACAATTCACAACCGTCTACTTCAAGAGTATTATTATTATTATTAATTGTAAAGGAGCCACATTTGATAACTCAAGAAGACCTGAATGAATTGGTTTGGAATTTAAATTTGTCAAAAAATCTACATGGAAGGCTTTTAAAAATGTTGTTGCAAATTTTTTTGGGTAACCACAAGAGTGACAGCTACAGAGAGTTGGTTAGCGAGCTATTATTGTCATATCAAGCATTAGGTTGCAACATGTCACTTAAGATCCATTTTTTAGATCCACACCTGGATTTTTTCCTGACAATTTAGGGGCTGTCAGTGATGAGCACGACGAGAAGTTCCATCAGGTCATTTCTAATGTGGAAAAGCGGTACCAGGGCAAATGGAGCTCAAATATGTTAGCAGATTACTGCTGGACAATTAAAAGGGACCAACCAGAAGCCAAATATTCATGAAAATCGTAGAGTATTAAGTCAATTAAAAAAAAATTAAACTTGATTTACGAGATCTGTATTTTTTCTTAATATTTTAAATTACTCAAAAGAATAAAATCCTTGTCTAGCAATTTTTTTTAACTGTTTATTTTTTATTTAATGCCAATTTTTTATTTAATGCCAATTAAAGTAAAAAATATCAAAAAAATCCGTGTGGCACGACAAAGTTAAATTTTGTTGACCAGTGTAATTATTACGTTTAAAAAAAAAACATAGCACCTTGCTAAATTATATTAGCAATGAAGCATAGCACACTGCAACCTAGCCTTTAAACAATAGGTAAACAACATCCATCCACAATTAAAATAACAAAGTTCAAACTTAACTTATTTGCACGAACATAACATGTTACGTATTGTATTATCAAATGTGTCAATAAAATCTTTAAACTGACCCAGACTCAAAAACTTTCACTATATTGGAATCGAACCGAATACGTTGAGCAGGTATGCGCCCCCTTTGGTTCACACATATTTGTATGGTGACGTTTCCCAGTGTTTCCAGCCAGCCAAAATCATTTTCTTTAAATATTTTTATGAATTCATTTTATATATTGACCATAATATAAAATCTCATATTTATATACTTTCTACACCTACTACACCAGTACTCATTTATTATTGACCTTTAATTTCTGAATATCGAAACTATACTATGTCAAACCTTAACCTAGATCTGCCTAGACCTTAACCTAAGAGTTTTTACTGACAGCTTTGGTGTGTGTTCTTTATAATTTACCCGACTCAAGAAAAAATATCATATTTAGAAAACGATAAGAAAGAAATTACAAAACATAAACGCAGAAATAATTTTGTTTTGTTTTTGTTTTTCTTAAAAAGACAACGCCCGCACTAGGGAACAAGCCCTGTGTCGCGGGGAGCTTTACAAACATGAAACTAACGGACACAAAGTACACCCAGACTAAAAACAAATATCTATGAATCACACAAATATTTGTCTCGTGTGGGAATCGAACCCACGTCACCCAACACGGCGATGTAGTGGCGAGGCGACCACTTTAACCACTGCGCCACGGTGACAGTCAAACCCAAAAAAAAATTAGTAATGTTATCCCACCAAAAACATAAATGTAAAACTGGCCAAGTGCGTGTCGGGCCACGCACAGTGTAGGGTTCCGTAGTAGCCCGTTATCACAATATAGTACAATTCTGTTGTTCTTTATTCTGAATATAAGTAATTAGCGGCAGTACTGAAAAACTTATGATTTATTATATACTTGATATTTTGTTTTGAAATGCCCGTTATAAACAAGCAACTACTTTATCTTAGTCACTATAAAGGATTAATGCTAAGGATTTTGTATTTGGTACAAAATTATCCAACACCCAAGTTCAACGAATAGTCGTTGAACTTGGGTGTTGGATAATTATATACTGCTAAACTTATAAAGTTATCTTAACCGCTATACCTTTCATTTAAAGTTCATGAAATGCACTATCATCGTGATTTTTTCTAGATTTTTCAAGCCAGCAGTTTAGCTTTTAGAGGGGGGGGGACGCCCTACTGGAATAAAAACTTGCTCTTTAAAGTTTTATATTTCGTAAATGGATCGAAAATTAAATCAAAAAATAATGTTAGTAACCCCCAAGTCATTTTAGAAGACCTATTCAACGATACCCCACACGATGGGGTAGACGACAAAAAAAATATTCATCCCCACTTCACATGTATGGGAGCTACTCTAAAAAAAAATATTTTATATGATTTTTATTTTACCACTTTGTCGACGTAATTGATATACACACTCCTACAAAATTACAGCTTTCTAGTCCTAACGGTCTCTTAGCAAAACCTCGGACAGACAGACTGACATAACGAAACTATAAGGGTTCCTAGTCAGAACTACGGAACCCTAAAAAACGGTAGCTAATGGGCTTGAAGCACACCCTGATGTTGGAATTTACCAGAAGGCGGTTTTTACACGACTGACAGGATGGGTTTTATGGATGGATGGATTCCGGATGGATTTTCACGCGTATCTTGTATATTTGTAAATTTCAACGTCATAGGACACCAGATCTAAAGCTTTGGAAAGGTTCAAGTAGCACGCGTATACAGGAGTCTTCCTGTCTGTATAGTACTGGACAGTTTGCTTGAGACACATTATTGCGGATTCTGTAGAAAGTCCAGCCCTAAAGCCAAACTGTGCATATATTATGTTATATATTTAAATTTAATCAGGAATAATAATTACAAAAACTCTGTTGCTTATCTGTTGATTTTTTGCAGTCGGGTTAATTTTTATTAATACTTTTGTTAATTACTTGTTATTTATTATTAAGCTACATTATTGTTCCATCTCTGAAAACCCATACCTACCTGTATGAGTAACCTTTTGCCATATCTGTTGACGCAGGCTTCCATGAACTCTTCAATAAAATCGAAATATTCAGCTCCACTAACACGTTTTTGTCGCAAACCAATATAAAAGGGATCCTCCATTAGGGCCTGAAAAGCAATCTAGGTTTAGAATAATAGGTTCAAGAAGACGATTCAGTTGTCCGAATGTGATGCACTATTGAAAGAGATTCGGGGTCAATGAATACGTAGCGTTCTAACTTTTCTCGTCAACTACGACTAACTACTGCACGAGTATAATAGGATCTTTCGTCGATTATATCACTAGACCAACAGGCCAGTCAAATTTTGATTCAAGAAGCTCAATGTGGTATTTGAACTCAATAAGTCGATGCTATTAACTCCTATATTATTATGCTATTATCTTGTTACCAGTTAACAGATTCAAACATTGTTATCATCATCATCATCGACGACCATTGCAAATGCAATAAAGACCTACGAATCTCATAAATGCGAAAGATGGAGACACCGTTGGATGGATGGATGGAAGAATGGAGGTTTACTACTCATCCACGAACGGCTGAAAGGATCTGTATGAAATTTGGCACACAGATTATAGTCTCTTGAATATGGATGCACATAGGCTATTTTTACATACCACGCAAGTGTAGCCGTAGCTAGTAAAAATATACAATTTACCTTATTGTTAGTGCCAACGTCTAGCGTAACTGGTAGGCATTCATCTGGTTTGACACCTGCTAGAGCCGTGTACAGGCACAGCTTGCCTATTGGTATACCCATACCATTTGCTCCAAGATCTCCTAAACCCAATATTCTTCCACCATCCGTAACGCAAATAGCGCGAACTTTATCCATTGGCCTAAAATGTAAAGAACATTTAAACAAAAGTTAAAGTACCTTAAGGGTTGGACGACATCTAGCCACATGGAACCGCACTTTCGAATGCACCTATCTTTTTCTGTTCCGCTGCGTGCGGTCACACTCCCGCTCTCATTCTAGTAAATGATGGTTCTAAGTAACAGAAAAGGATAAGAAAGTGCGTTACCAAACAAATAACACATTATTGTTGTATCGCTGTGGTGTAAATTAGGTGAGGTCTATCTCCAGCAGTGGATGTCATTGAGTCATGTATGATGAAGATGATTTTATATCTTTACTAAATTGAACTAATGTCAAATTTTGTGTACATGACATTGAAATTTAGATACATTGTAAACGATATTGGCTTATGATGCCAACATATGAAGGAAGCATAGAAAGGAAACGAGTAGGTACAAATTAACGGTCAAATACTGTTCTACATTGAATATCACTTACCAATGTGATATTATTTTAGCAATGTTGCCTTTATCTTTTATAGAAACAAATAGACCTTTAGGTTTACTATAGACAAAACCGAACTTCTGGCAGGCGAGTCCAACAACAGGTGTATAAACAATGGGGAGGAATTTTTCAACATGTGTATTTAATAAACTGTAGAAAAGTCTCTGGTTGTATTCCTGGAAAACAACTAAGATTTAGTTTTTACTAAACTAACGACTATTGAGTAGCTGACCACTTACAATTGTACATGGTCAAGATAATATAGGATTTATTCTAGTAAAAAAATATCAATGATCGCCAGTTTCACTGGATCACTTGAACATCTCCACATGTCATAAAAGCATAACGTCACCTGTAGCTATTTCAATTATTGACCAAAAGCCATCATGTATTACGCCCGTAGCACATATCCGCTGCGAAATGCGAGTAGCGAAACCGCTGGATAAATTCCGCCGCGATTAAGTGTGGTTTGAGTAGCGGAACGGGCGTCGGAACGTCACGCGAGTCAGTTGAGTTGAGGCAATCGGAGTGAAATGTCGTCGTTATCAGAGTCAGAGGAGGAAGCAATATTATTGTGGACTTACATACCTTTCTCATTTAATTCCTTCTGGATTTCTCTCTATGCCTGCATTTTTTAAATATTATTTTTATAATCTGGATGATGTAATAAATAAAAAATAGGTCTATTTCTGACCTCTTGAATTAATTTTGCAGTAAAAACGACGTCCATTTTATTAAAAAAAATGCAGTTTCGCTGTTTATTATTGTCGATTTCCACAAGGATTCCATAATAATGTTTTCGCACGTGTTTGTACACATGCGAAAACAACGCGGTACCGCAACAATTGGCCGCCGGAGCTCGAAAGTGTGGTTGGCGTCGGAGCAGTACGGCGAAACCGCGCGGGGAAAGAGATAGAATTATAGTTAATTCTATGCGTTAGAACAGGCAGTTTTGCTAGTTTTCCGCTTCTCCTACATACGGACAAGACATGGCGAAATTACTGCGGTTCCGCTGTTAAGGCCCCGTGAGTTCAGCATTCGACTCATTGCGAGGGGGTGAGGTACGAGGCTTGAGGCAAGCAGGCGCGGGGTGCCCCTGTTCCAGCACACGCTAAAAGTAGCGCACAAATTTTGAATATTTCGTTTATCAATAGCCACAGTGCAGCGATACCAGTGAAACAACGCCCACCTCAATATTGCAGTATTTTGAAATTATATTGTTTTGCTCATGTTACCGTAGTGTAATGAACCAAGTCTCTTATTTTATAATATGAAATGATTTTTTATTTCCAATATTTATTTATGCGTTGTGAAACAACTTGGATATAACGATAAAGGGTATTCCTTTTTCTCTTTAGAAAAATAGCAGCCTAATATTGAACATGTCAAAAACTGGTTTCCAAATAATTATAAAAAATAATTTGGCTAAATAATCGTAGAATTTACGAGTATGTACCCAAATTATTTATACCGTACCTATGAAGGTTTAACACTAAACTATGCAATTATGCACTTTAACCTTCCTCATTAATCACTATTAGTGAAAACTGCAAGAAATTCCGTCCAGTAGTTTTGAGTTTATCGCGTAGGCTTTTATTTTATAGTCGTAAATCACTACTTAGTATAAAACAAAGTCGCTTTCTCTGTCCCTATATCCCTATGTATGCTTTAATCTTTAAAACTACGCAACGGATTTTGATGCGGTTTTTTTTAATAGATAGACTGATTCAAGAGGAAGGTTTATAGGTATAAAATACATACCACGCGGGCGAAGCAGCGGGCGGAAGCTAGTAGATATTATTACGAGAATAAAACAATTAGTATTGATAGTGACTAGGTTGATAAATAAAAGACGATGAATGAACATAGTTAAAAAAAAAATGTGTTTTAATAAATAATGAACTAAAATACCTAAAAAAAAACATAGCCTGCTATGACACGCTTGCCAGAAGGCTTGGTATAGGGTGGGTTTCAAATTTTCCTTTTCTCACAGTGCCCTTGTCTATTCAAGCCTTGAAACTTTAAGGTTTCTCCCTCGATGTCTTTTACGACACCCACGCACCCTATATAATATATAATATTCTACCACATTCAGACAGCGCCATCTAGTCCTAATTTAAGCAATTATATTTGTGTGTTATGGGTACTAAACAATTGAATATACTACATAAATATATATATATATTTTTTTGTAAATACATATTTAATATAGATAAATTACACCCAGACACAGAACAAACCTTTATGCTCATCACACAAAGATTTGTCCTGGGTGGGGATCGAACCCACGACCTCCGGCTTAGCAGTCGGGGTCACTAACCACTAGACCAACAGGCCAGTCAAAAGATAGCGCTGTACAAGATGGATACAAGAATACATAATGTCACTACCCCATTTCTACCCGTGGGTGTCGTACAAAGTGACTAACCTTATGCAATCAAGAGCAATACAAGAAAAGGAAAATTCGGAACAAATCCTATACCAACCCGTCTCGCCAGCGTGGTATAGTAGGCTAAATTCCCTCCACATTCTTTGGAGGACACCCGTGCCCAGCAGTGGGACGTTTATGGGTTGAAATGATGAAGTGACGATCAATAAAAAACAGATAGAGAAATGATTTTGTTTTAATTAAATATAAATAAAAACTGAATGATAAAATTGAATGAATCCACCAACTCAGAAAACAAATGTGCCATATCTTCACTTCAACAACACTGTCGTCACCCATAACTCCATCCAGAGAAGCACCTAAAAACCAAAAAACGATAATTATCTCTATCCGGCTCTGTCTGAAAACCAGCGCTATAACATTTATGTTATAGCATTATGCTGAGACAGGGCCGTTTTTCAGACTAACAAAGGTCTTGTTTAAAGTTTATGTTTGTACTGTACTATGTAAATTACCTACCTAAAGTCTGAAAATAAAACAATTTTCTTTCTTTGTTTCTTTAATTATTATTTATTTTTGTTTTCTTTTTCCTCTTTAAAAAAGACAACGACCGCACTATGGAACAAGCCCTGTGTCGTGGGGAGCTTTACAAAACATGAAACTAACGGACACAAAGTACACCCAGACTAGAAACAAATATCTATGAATCACACAAATATTTATCTCGTGTAGGAATCGAACCCACGTCATCCAGCACGGCGATGTAGTGGGGAGGCGATCACCTTAACCACTGCGCCACGGTGACAGTCTAATAATTATATAATAATAATTAGATATCAACAATGATATTGTAAACAAGATGTGTTACGTTCTTATTAAATGACACTTAAAATCTCGTCGCGCTGTTTTGTTGATAAGTTACATTATGAATAGTACAAAAGATTGGATAAGCACGTGAGTAAAAGAGATAGCTATAATTGAAAACGTCCCAATTGAGACGTTTTCGAGTCTTCATGAGGCGGCCGCTATAAACATATTATCTGCTTCTTTTAACATAATATCATTGGATATCAATCTATACATATACATACAAATAAATAAAATTGGAGTGTCTGTTTGTAATCTTAAAATAACCGCTTTCTACTATGCATATGAATGTATATACGGTACATAAAACAAAATAACATTTTTTTCAATTTTTGTCTGTCTGTCTGTTTGTTCCGGATAATCTCTGGAACGGCTGGACCGATTTCGACGGGATTTTCACTGGCGGATAGCTAATGTCACAAGGAGTAACTTAGGCTACTTTGGTTTTGAATTATCAGGGTTCCGTAAAAAAAAAAACTTGATTGCGGGATAAGTTGTCCACGCGAACTAAGTCGCGGGCACAGCTAGTATTAAATCAATTTCTTCTTAAAAAATAAGTATTGACTTTCAAACAACATTGACTTTCAAAGACATTATAGGGTCGAAATACTTTTTTTTTAACCAATTTGACGCCTCATCTCAACCGCAAAAATAATTCAAATTTATACTCAATAATCTTGTTTTTTATTATATTTGAGAAATACTTTTGAAGATAAAAAAAGTGAACGAAATGTACTATGAGAAACCATTTTATGTCGTTTAAGGTGATTTTTAACCCCGACAAACAAATAAATATTAACCTGTGTTTTTTTGAATGAAAAAAAATACCCTTGAGATATAATTAAAAAATGCACTGTTATCACAAAGTACACAGTAAAGCTCAATCGAAACAGTGACCAAAATTAAAATATATATATATTTTTTTTTGTAGTCACGTTGTTGTGTTTTATACTACTAAATGAGTACTAAAATATACACTGTGGCACTATGATCGAATAAAACTGAACTTGTAAACCTATTTGTATGTGATGACACTTACCGTACTGCATTCGTTTTCTTCGCCTTCTCTCATCTTGCACATTTTAATTCATTCTTTTACTACCCATTACAATGAAACACAATAAAAATTCACAAAACGCTCAACATAGGTCCGTCCTCGAATGCAGCTCTCAGAGCTGTCAGAGCCCTGAATTACGCGACTGACATGGCGGACGCGCAGGATTTCGCCTTAACGTTTCGCAGCGGAGATGTGCTACGGGCATTAAGCTGCGGTTCCACTGAGGCGGAGCGGAGCAGAGTGGAGACGAGCTGTACCGCAATTCACCAATCACATGGTTTGAAATCCACATATCTTCTCCACTTCCTTTCAAAGGAAACAGCATTGGCGGAGAGGAGCGGAATTGTGTGTAAATATTAGATTTACCTACGCATTATTATTTGTACCTTAAGTATAAATTATATAAGACTAGCTTTTATTCGCGACTTCGTCCCCATAGATTTCGAAATTACATAGGTCTTTGTTTTAAGTGCAATTCATTAATTCCACAACACCCCACTACAGGAGTTGAATTCAATTTTACGCCATTAAAGATAACATTTATATAATCAGCTTCCCTGAAAACCTCGAAAATGACATCCATATCAATATCTAATAATTTTCACAACTATTTCATCCCCCTATTTCATGGGACCAAACATAACTGGCGAAATGTGGGTGTGAAACACCTCTGCAAAGGGGTAGCCTTCGGGAAAAAAGGCGTGATGCTATGTATGTACCTATGTATTTCAGCCCTTAGGGTAAGTTTTTACTATTATATTTCACCCCCTGATCCCTATCTAAAATATTATAAACAACATTTTAAGTTCCTATCCTAATACTAATAAAAAGAAATAAAAAAGCAAAACGTTAACTTCAAAACTAAGATCTTTTCATACAACGTTTCATCCCCAATTTCACCCTTCCAAAACCACCCTTGTCAAAAATATTGATGAGGGTATTTTTTATTTTGATGGTAATGCCCCAAAACAAATTTTCAAATCTATAAGTTAAAAAACAAAGAAGTTTCATACAATCGTTTTTATCCCTTTTCACCCCCTTAGGAGTTGAATTTTAAAAAACTCATTCTTAGTACACCTCTAGATATTAGGACAAACATACCCTCCAAATTTCAAGTCGCTATGACCAGCGGTTTAGGCTGTGCGTTGTCTGTCAGTCAGGACAAAGCCTTTTATAATATGTATGGATGGATTTAAGCATAGATTTATTATTTGTATCTGAGATTTAAGCATCGTATTGTCGCATTAGGTTTCCTATAAGTACAATATGTATTAAGATTAACTAAATAATGGTCTCAGCTGATGCGTTCGTTCTTAAGCACCTGTCATACAGAACGAGTTTATGTGTTCTGCGTATATGCCTACAAAACATTATAATTGCGCATTTTTCCTAAAGGAAGGAGATTACACCCTTATTTTGCCAGCAGAGTATATTAGATCCCATAACATGACGAGCAAGGCTAAACTAGACAAATTCAAGTAATTTAACGATGTTTGTAAACGTGATTAAAAAATATAGATAACTTACAAGGAGGTCACTTAAAAATAAATATTTATTTAAAGGATCATCGTATCTGTCAAAACATTGATTGCAAATGTCGACTTGTTGTTCTTGTGTCCTATATGCTGGTGCTAATAACCCGTGAATGCCAAGTGCTTGACGTTCTTCTAAGGTAAATGCCAAGCCCTGAAAAAAATTAAAAGTAAGGTTTATAAGTCATTATTTTGATTATTTGCTTTTGTATATAATACTAGTGACATAAACTAACTCGTGACCAGTTTAGCTACAGACAGAATATTATATTTAATGATCATCTCTGAGCAATTGGACAGGAGTAACCAAGCACTTGATTTGCTCTCTTCCAAAGGACATGAACAAAAATTATTTCTTTGTTCATTTCAAACATACTCGTACTGCTTCTGGTATTTAAAATGCAATTTCTTTGGTTACCTTATTTATCTTCGGATCTTTCAAGTAATCTAAGCCCTTCAGAATTCTTGGAGGTCTTTCATGCAAAGTACAACTTCGTGAAAACTTTACATGTTGAGGCCGTTGCCTATTTTCCGTTGATATTGTTTTACAAGAATTAGCAAAGACGTAAGTATGGTACAAATAACTGAAAAAAAGAGAGGTTGAATATTTTTACATTGCAATAAATGGTAACCACCTCCCATAGATAACGGTAATGACAGAGATAATATTAGGGTCTCTAAAAGTAATTATAATAATCCCCGTTTATGTCGCAATTTGTTTTTTAAGGTTTTAATACAATAATATCATATTTTTACCACATTCACACAGCGCCATCTAGTCCCAAATTAAGCAATTATATTTGCTTATGTTATGGTACTAAACAACTGATGTACTACTTAAATAATATATTGTCTTGTAAATACATACATATTATTGATATATTATACCCAGACACAGAACAAACACTTATGCTCACCACACAAAGATTTGTCCTGGGTGGGAATCGAACCTACGACATCCGGCTAAGCAGTCAGGGTCACTAACCACTAGACCAACAGGCCAGTCAAAGGTTCCGTACCTCAAAAAGAGAAAGCGGAACCCTTATAGGAATCACTCCATTATCCGTTGGTCTGTCTGTCCGTCTGTCAAGAATACTTTTTTTAAGAATGTGTAGAGATATCAAGCTGTAATTAATATCAAATACTCGGATCGAAAATCAAAAAATCAGAGTTCTAAGTAAACTCAACTCCAATTTTGTCTTGACATATCTTGACGATCAAAAAAGTCATAACACGAAATAGTCAAAAACAGAAGTGGGCATTAGGTACTGGAACCGGGCGTAACAAGAAGTGGTCAAAACCAGAATTAATCATATCCAGAAGAGGACGTCACAAGAAGTTGTCACAGACCGCCAAAAGGAGGGTAACTACTTCCCGTTGACCTAGAATCATGAAATATGAAGCAATGTCAAGTTAAAGGATAATATCCAAAAACCGTACCTACTCGTGTCGTAACTTTTTTTTGGGTAGTAGGTACCTAGTTTGGAATAAGTCCTATTTACTGTACTGAAAATGAGAATTATTCCAATCAATCAATTTTCCTGTCTGTCCCCCTATCACTGATAAGGCGACAGACAGATTAATCATTTTTTCCCGTTTGTCTCTCTCCATAGAATAAAATAATTCACTATTTTAAACATGATAAAATTTTCGTTTGTACTTTATATGATTTTTTATAATTGGTCTAAAATTTAGAGTTGATTCGTTTACTTACTCTTCAAAGACTGATTATGGAAAGATAATTATGTGTGACGAGAAACATTACCTTCTGAATAAGGCCAATGATACATCCACCCAACGGAAGCCTCTTTAGATCTAGAAGACTCTTCTTCTCTTGGTATTACTATTATTAAAAGGTAACTAATTTAAAGGTAGGTAAATGTATATGGAAGTACTTACTAAAGCGGCTTAGGTAAAACACTTGGCATTTTTTAATTCTAAGAACCAACACTACATTATCTTTACGAACTAACTGTAAATATTGGTAATAAACATGATTGACTACTAAAATTTAACTTATACTATGTCTAAAAAATTTATGTAAGTGAAAATGTCGTATAAATTTTAGCAAATATTATTGTAATTTGTCAAAAAATAAAACAATTTTTTGGCATGATGATTTTTCTGCCAGTAACAAATTAATCTGTGTCAAGAAACTTAACTAATAATAAGCTGGAATTCTTACCGACACCCCTACACCTCGAAAGCGTTCCGAAAAAAATCGGTGGATATTGTCTCTGCTGCATACTGTCCCGCTCTACTAGTATGTCCACTCATTAGTTTTATAAGATGGGACATGTAGATATACATACTTTAAAAAATCTTTGATAAAAAGGTTCACCAAGTGATTATTTCTATTATTTCACCTTTATTCCCAGTCACCCACAGCATTTTGACGAGCATGTTCAAAGTGTTTTTTTCCTCCGCGTAACGGCTCATCCCTCTGGAAAAATAGATTATATTATGTGGCATTGACATTTGGCCAAGGCATGTGAAACGCCGCGGGCACCGGTTAACTAACTTTCTGAATCTAGGTCTAGGAAATCAAGGCGGCGCATAAAATAATAGATATTATTTTCTATTACATATTTTTATTTAGAAAACTATAACTTATAACTCACATGTCGATATAAGTGTATAAGTTACAGTTTTCTAAATAAAAATTGAGTCGTCAAACCTAGATGGTATGTCAGATCACACGCTAGTTATATTGAGTTAAAAACGATCATCATACACTTTGCACAAAGCACTGATACACAATGCAAACACGGACGGCCTGCAAGATTATCTCACATTTTTTGGAAAGATTCTCATTTTTTGGAAATCAGACGGACAACGGAGTGATCATATAGGGTTTCCGTTTTTTCTAAAAAATGGATGTTGTGACCTCCATATCTATTTCTTAAAGGACGTCCGCGGACGCAATTGCCTAAGTAGGTATATATTTTCTGTGCATGGCCCCTATACAGGTAAGAATGACCAGCGACTATAATAGAGTTTGGGTTGTGGTTACTTGGGCAGGAAACAGGTAGTAAAGGTGTATAAAATAGTAGGTACTTTAAATTCGTTAAAGTATAACATCAGCAACCCATAAAGTCCCACTGCTGGGCTCGGGTCTCCTCTCCTCTAACTAGAGAACTGAGTGGGTTTAGGTCATAATCCACACACGCTGGCCTAGTGCGGGTTGGTGGATCAGATATACTCATAGAATTTCTTCTAGGGTATATGGGTTTCCTCAGGATGTTTTCCTTCACCGTTAGCAGATGGTAAGTCACTTGACTAGTACATATAAATTCCACAAAGTGGAACCCACGTTGGTACTGCTAGTCGGGATCGAACTCGGACCGCGTGATTTGCACGCCAGTCCCTTATCCATTCAGCCACCATCGCATCGTATAAAGCTCTGTTTTTTTTATATCTTCTTCGGGATAACTTTAGAAATCTCGTCATCCATTGCCGGACACTTATTATAGTTATGCCAGACACCCCTAAACTTTAATTAATTATTATAATACTTTCGTCATAGTAGGTATAAAAGCTAAATTTTATATAGGTATGTTACTTGGGGACCTATATAAAAATGTTACCTTAATAGCTGGACAGTTTTAATGGTTTTTACGTCTTGCCAGACACATTGAAAGTCCGCTGTAGGTACCTAGTAGTCCGCTTTTACAATTTTAACTTGTACCTAGTATTTTACATTTTCTGCATTTAAGTGTTTGATTTGCTAGCTATTTGAATTGGAATCTATTTCGGATAAGCACCTGCCAGCCGTGATCATGATGATGAGAAATAAAGACTCATTATTTATTTTACTTTGTTCCATTCTTATTCTATAATCCGATTCAAGAATCGATTCTTCCTTTAACGGAAATTATATCGTTTACATTATTCAATCAATGTTTTATTATCCAATTTACCCTTACCTACTACATTTCTCGTAGAATAATTAAGTTGAAGTGGCAGTAGGCTGGTCATATCTGCAGAAGGACCGATGGACGGTAGTCTGGTGCTGGGTCTGACTGGATGCGGAGGGCGGAGGACAGTGTTATGGCGCGTGTTAGGAGAGGCCTACGTCCAGAAGTGGACTGCAATAGGCTGAAATGATGATGATGACTTTTCTAGTAATTCCAAATACCATACCATAGACGATACATTACCAAACGTCACCAGTAAATTACTGGCTCTGTTAATGAGATAGGCATAGGTAGTTTAATAAAAATAGAACCTTCAAAATGAAACCAACCAAACGATGCCTAGTTTATAACTAGCCACAGTTGGGATAGTATAGAAAAGTAACGAGCAATCCTTAATATATTTTGATATTACAACACTTTGTTCTCACATTTTTAACAGGCGCGGCTTTTAAAATTCGTGGCTAATTTAATAGAAACAATAATTATAGAGTCTAGTTTTATAAATTGTGAAAAAAACAATTGATAAGCAATTTTATGCCCCTGAAAAAATCAGTAATTGCACATAGTTACTGCTTTCATCATAATAAATAAATATAAGCAATTTTAGGCACAATTTCAAAGTTAAATACGACTGTTTACCGGCGGTTCTGACGTTCACGAACCCGTGACCGGGACTTCTTGCACCGCAATCGTATACACTTCAAAGCAGCAAAACTGAAAGCGTAAACGTACAACGTCTAAAGCTACGTTAATATCTACAGACGCGAAACGTTTCAGACGCGTATCAAACAAAAAATATTCCTCTTTACAGTTTGTATTAACCCATTTATATCTATCGTAAAGGTGAAAAACATATTAGTTTCTCTTGGCGCGCCAGACACGCCCCTGGCGCATATTGGTTTCATACATTTAATATGGTTAGGTTAGGTTAGGTTCCTTGCGGAGCCGATCCGCCGCCGGCGAACTGGGCGGCGTCAGCGAGCGCATATGCGCCTGATGCCGCCATAGTAAAGGCTGCGGGTGGGGGATCGGGGTTCACTTCCTCACCCGCTCCTTTCCGCGAAGGTCGACAGCGTCCCCGGTGCACCTGGACGCTGTCGTTCGGTGTTAGGGCCCGAAAGGGCCCGGTGTTGGTACCCCGTAAGGGGCTGTCGCTGGGTGGGCTGCTGATGTTATAACAAGTTCCAGGGCCCACCCATTACGGCGAAGCGACGGTGCACAGAGGGGTTTTAGTGGGTATTCCGGTCCTTTTCAGACCGGCGAGTCCCACATAACCGTCCCGTGTCCCCGCACGGGGCGGTATGCGTAATGCATTTCCACTCTTAAAAAAAAAAAAAAAAGGTTTTTAGGTAGAGACACAGTACCTAATACACTGACCTCAGGTCAGGTTACAGGTCGCTGACCTGTAATACCTCTGGACTGGCTGTCCTATACAAATGACAGCTAATTTTCTTTGTCTATTTGACCAACTAGCGGAGAAGAGTGAAACTATATTTGACGTAATATTGACGTACATAATACGTTTTGTAAACAAAGTGTTGGTGATGTCCATATCGTCATATCGATAAATATTATGATCATGGTCTGATGTGATCTATGGTTGCAAACAAAATTTTTATTTATTCATAGAAGTAAATGAAATAAAAGCTGACTGCCCATTTTTTTTCAGACATTATCTAGGTCCCTATTTATAATAATAGATTTTTATTTCATTGTAGATTTTAACCGCGCGAAAAAAAGCGCCACTTAATTGGACTCCAAATGCAAACAATCGTCTTTGTTCGAAACATTTGACGAATAAGTCCTCTAAAAGCTGTTGTTTTATGTTGCTTATATTACAAACAGACAGTTCAATTTTACTAAAATTTATTTGAACAGATACTGCTATTAAAATTAGGGCCTTCAAAATCGATTCACATCACTAAATTAACGTAATGGATTATTAAAAATTACTTTCCCTTTTTCAGGATTATCAAATCTTAAAATGAAATCTATCGATAGGTACGTGTTAAATCTAGAAAGTTTTGCACATCACTAATTTTAGTTCATATCTTCTCCGCCACTGTTTACAGCGCACAGTTTCATTTCGTAGCAAAAAAAATAATTTCAGTCTATGCGTCACGTTGAGAAGGGGGGGGGGCTATTACGTACGTGGACCATACACTGACACATTTCTAATCACACGCACGGCGCGACGGGAATAGCTCCTTCAAATACCTGCTATTCAAATTCCTAGCAGACCGCGTCCCCTCTTAATCAAAAAACTTGATTTTGCTTGGATTGCTGAAAAATAAAATTCAAGTAGGTATTATTATTTAACCATCAAACTAATTAGCGACCCACGAAAGACACCTGGTCTCTAAATTTCATCAATATACATCGAGTAGTTTTCGAGTAAAATGCCTGTGCCATACGGATGGACGGACATGACGAAATTATAAAGGTGCGGTTCCACTTAGGCGGAGCGGGGCTGTGAGTGAGCCGCCCCGCTCCGCACTGCCCCGCCCCGCCCCTCTCCTCTCTCGGGGCAAAGCTCGTCTCCGCTCTGCTCCGCTCCGCCTCACTAGCCTGTTTTCCCGATATTTTAAACAATTCCGCTGCTCTCCGCCAATGCTGTTTTCTTTGAAGCGAAGTGGAGAAGAGATGTGGATTTCAAACCATGTGAACCATGTGAATCGCGGCACAGCTCGTTCGTCAGCTCGCTCCGCCTCAGTGGAACCGCAGCTTAATGCCCGTAGCACATCTCCGCTGCGAAACCATAAGGCGAAATCCTGCGCGTCCGCCATAGTCGCTTAAGTCAGTGGAGCTGCATTCGAGGACGGACCTGTGTTGCGCGTTTTGTGAATTTTTATTGTGTTTTATTGTAATGGGTAGTAAGAAAATGAATTAAAACGTGCAAGATGAGAGAAGGCGAAGAAACCGAACGCAGTATGGTAAGTGTCATGTCATAAAAAAAATGAAAAACCGCGCCTCAGTGGAACCGCACCTTAAGAGTTCCGTTTTGCCATTTTGGCTACGGAACCCTAACAAATTAGAAATAAAATGCCAATATCTTTGGAACATGTTTAATTAGTAACATCTATAATTTATCAACAATCGAATTAACTAATACACAATAATGTAGTTGTTATTTTCGATAGCTGCATGTCATTAACAACTGTGAAATAAACTGTAATTGACACAATAAAACACTGTTAAAAGAATAAAACCCTGATTATATTTTATTGTAAGTATATTGCTTGATTTATTGACCAACTGTTTTCACTTGCCTCAATTCTATTGGTCAAACATTTCACATATTACACCAACTGATAAATTTTACTAACGTCACAGCAAAGTAAATCACAAAATATCACCAGATACATTCTGTAACATTATATAACTGATATAAGCTACTTAAAATAAAAACATTGCATATATATCGCTAAGCGAAATACTTGTCTCACTATTATTAAAATACTGAACTCAAAAATAATACTAAAAACGATTTAATTTTATAGTCAGAGGTACAAAATAAGTATGGTTATGAAAAAAATGTTTGAAGAAAATTTTTTCAAAGTTTAAACATATTTCGAAACTAGGTTTCAAAAATTGCATACAAAAACTAATACAGAAATTAAAAATAATATAAATGCTACAAAAACAATGTACGCTCTTCGAAAAAAAAAGAAAAACAATTTAAAAAGTTGACACTAATTACATTTCCATAATAGTTTCTAGACATTCTAATCGAATATTTCCTTAATGTCTTTATAATATTCACGTTTATAATTCTTTTAATGCTTAACATATATAATATATTATATTGTGTGAAATGCATATTAAATAGATGACCTGCATTTGAATGCGGTGACTAGACATTTACTTAACTTTCATCCTGTATAATACAGTATGCATAATTCAATATTATATTTCAAATATTCACAACGTTTAAGTAGGTACGTTTCGTTCTGTTAAAATTCATTTACAACTTAAAAATAATGTTAGTGAAAATTATGTTACTAAATAAATAACTTGACGTACGCCATTTTAGAGTTTAGGTGCAATATTCAGGATTCATTTTTGCTTGATAACAACATAGGGGTAAGGACATTTCATGCATCGAACACTTGATGAGCTGAGCTAAAATAATATTACATTAAAGTATTCTACCTCTACTTGCACATACACAATGATTCAATACACTACATAAAATGTGTAAGTCCAGTTACTCAATTTGTATGCATACAAACGAATATACAAATACCCCTTTAAATAAGGTGATGTTTTGTAAAATAATACTGTTCTAAAGAGGAAGAAATAGTAGACACTGAGTCATAAGTACATAGAATAACTTTAAAACTACAAAGACTTATAGCTAATTCTATAGGATTACATACTAATACGAGATTCGAGTAACTGGACCCTAAAACTGC
The DNA here is from genome assembly GCA_905147015.1 of Laspeyria flexula. Lineage (NCBI taxonomy): Eukaryota > Metazoa > Arthropoda > Insecta > Lepidoptera > Erebidae > Laspeyria > Laspeyria flexula. The sequence goes on along the minus strand of LR989960.1, from coordinate 10,866,173 downwards.
CGTAAACAGAGTATATATTTCGATATATTGGGCAGTATAAAATATTTGTGTATTGTATGTATAACATATATGGTGAATCTGAACACTCCCATAAAAGGCATTGTGTACTGAACGTGAATAATTGCCTACCAACATTCCAAAATGAACGTTTGATTTTCAAAATTATTTACAACTAATGTTTCAGTTGTCAATCGTAAAAGTGTTTGCTCATGTTTATTTAAATATAATAATACATAATGGGGCCGTACTAGTCATTACGAAGTTCAAAATGAGTAGTGTTAATATCATTTAAACTTATGATACTTTTACAATTGAAACGACAACATTTTTTACTTTGACACGTAAAACATAGATCTAATACTGGTTTAGATGTTCTTGGGCACTGGCTGGATAGGCCTGACGTTGAATTTCTCCTCCGGTTTCCAGTCCCATACGACTGGCATAGAGCTCTCGTAGTAATAGCTGTACATTTGGTTATGTACATGTTTGGAGAGATCCTTCGGCTCAGGATACACTGAGGCCAATCCTGTAATTAAATATAGACATTGGAACTTTATGATAAGGTTCATATTTGCACTAGATTTGTATTTATCGAGAGCCAAGAGCAGACCTAGATTCCTGATACAAATTTCCCAGATATGTTTTATTAATTTCAAAATAGAGAAACAAAATAATAAATGTCTTCATTAAAGTAGGAAATGCGATATTTGAAGAAAAATAATAGTTTCCGTATAAACTATAGATGCCAATTGAATCAAAAACAGAACATGGTCAAATTAATAGCGCTATAAAACATATAAAAAAAAAGCATAATGCAGTAACCAACCTTCATCGTAAGCCATCTTGGCGACCTCTATGGCGATGTGAACAGATACTTCTTTGAGTTCAGCCAGCGATGGGTATATGCGGCCAATAGCGAGATCCTCTTCACTTACATAGTGAGCCAAAGTCTGTAAAAAACAAATTGAATTTATTTTATAACTATTTTACACTCGCCTGGAAGTCGGTTCCCATTACTACAAAAACTATTACCCTGTAGATAAAAAAAACTATTACCATTAGTGCGTGGTGGTAGCTCCCTAATTCTGAACCGTCGGAATAGTCCCGAATCGTAAACTTCTTCAAATCATACAAAGAAAGTTTATTTACGTTTTAAGTATTTTATTGGTAGAAAATAGTTTATCGCGTAGGAATTTCAATACTGATTAATATTTCTTTTTTTTTTCTACACCAATTATTTTTAACATTATGTATTTATCATTAAATAAAAACATTTCCGACCGGAAAGTTTCCGACAGCTTAGAATCAGGGTTCAGAGCTCATTGGGCTGAAAATAAATTTCAAAGAGTTGGTAACACGCATGTGACACTCCTGATTTTCAGGCGCCCATAGACAAGGAAAACCACTTACCATCAAGAAAAATGAAGCTGTAAGCTTGTTTGTCACTATTAAAAAACCCTAACCACTACACATCATCATCATCATATCAGCCCAATGACGTCCACTGCTGAACATAGGCCTCACCTAATTTCCGCCACAACGAGCGATTTTACACATACACATACTACAAGCAAATATACTTACTCTAGCTGCAGTCAAGAACATAGTCTCGGGGATATGATGAGTGGCAGTCGCAATAACGCCGAGAGCTATTCCAGGGAAAATGTACGAGTTGTTGCCTTGGCCCGTATGGTACTCCTTACCGCCGTACTTGGCGGGTGGGAACGGGGAACCAGAGGCGAAGATACAACGACCCTGAAATCAACAAAAAAATTATTCTTTAATAGGCGCTACTTGAGGTCAGTCGTCGCATGCTGTGCTTTAGCGCTCCTAAATTATTCAAAACATAACATATCATCACGCCTTTTTCCCCGAAGAGGTAGGCAGAGGTGTTTCACACCCACATTTTGCCAGCTATGTTTGGTCCCATGAAATAGGGGACGAGCCTATTGTCATCTACCGGGAACATTTGTTTACCAAACTCCGGGAAAATCTCAATACTGGAATTTCATGTTAGAAAAGTCCAATACCATTTTCACTCAACCCGGGAATCGAACCCGGGCCTCTTGCACAGCAAAGCAGTCGTATACACTTCCCGCTGCGCCACTGAGGCAGTTATTAAATCAATTCCTTTTTTTAAGCTTATATTGCAAAACAATGTGTTCACAAAATGCTTTTACCGTTTTCAAATACATAGTTGGTACCAAGTGATGATCCCACATACCATACTTCTTGACGAAAACAAATTAAAGTTTGATTGCTTATTATATTAATTTTTCTCATATTCAAATTCTATTGAATTTGATTTAGTATGGTGTTTTGGTCCTGTACCTTTTTGTGATATTTAAAACTGTACCGAATTGAAATTGTAACTACTATAGCGATTAAAAAAAGCGGTCTGAGTTTTTAGCCAAGTTTTTCTCAGAGCTCAACCTTGGCAGTGAACTGGCAGAAGGCAAATTCGCTGACACCTTTTTTTTTTGCGTTTTATGACGTTCATAAGTATCATGAATGTTATCAAATGAAAAAAACAAAAAAACTTGGACTTATAATATTTACCACACTATTTACACCGCTGACTTCAAGACCTAGTCCTAAAACATCCATATCGTAAAATTCGTATTATATGTAGTTCTTATGAAAACGCTTACCACCGTCGCGTCGCGGCAATCAAAGTAAGCCACGTAGCGAAATTCATGTTCTGTCTCTTATACTCACATCGGTGTTGTCGTAGGCCGCCTGCGCAGTACACTCGGCCTTGCTGGTGGGGTTGGACAGAGCGAAAATGACGGGCCGCTCGGTGTTGCGAGCCATCTGTTGTAGCACCTTGGTGGTGAACGCGCCGCCGACGGTTGAACAACCTGAACAATACAACATTATAATCATTTAACGAACTCAAACATATACTTAGTGTTTACACGCTCATAATTATATCTAAGTTCATGTCTTAGCGCCCTTTACAAGCACCGTCGAATGGGAGTACTAATCTATATAATTTAAACTTTTTTATTACATAATTTCGGTTGAAAGATTATTGTTTTTATTTTTCAAATTTGGCCACAAAACTTACGTGAACGTTAAAAAAATATACATTTAAGGTCTTGTAAAAGAGACTATAAGCTACTTACCAATAAGACAACTCGGTTTAATCTTCGCGACGCATGCTTCAAAGTCCTTCTCTGGTTCGATGTCCTTGCCGAAGACCTTGGCGTGTTCGGGCACACCGCCCTCACGTCTCGTGGACAGAAGACCATCGATATCAAACATGTACACTCTCTCTTGTGCTTGCTTCTCTGTCAGACCCTCGGCCACCATGGCTGCTACTGTCAGATTGGCGATACCGTTGGCAGCCTAGAACATTCAACAAGAGGGGCTTTACGAAGACTGTTTGTTTATAAATAAATATTTCCAAAAACTAATGACACTGTTTAAAACGTATAATAAAATGCCACCAAACTGACATAGTAACAGTGTACAATCAGATTTTACATTGTTCATGGTTAAACATAATATAAAGTTACGAAAGAAGGAGCATTTCATTTGTTGTTAATTCAATTTTGCACTACTTAAAATGCGGATAACAAATCACCTGACTCGCAAAGTTGAACGACATGATCCAGTCGCACCATTGCGGTCGGTGACTAAGTATTTTATGGAAAATCAGGTACTTAAATTATAGTTAAAATATAGTTTACAATATTAACATAATACTCACAGAACCAGCTCCTAAGAATAAATAGATGTTTTCGCTAAGTTTCCTCTTGGTTACTCTGACGGCCGCCATCAACCCAGCGACGGCTACACTAGCAGTTCCTTGGATGTCATCGTTGAATGTGCAGTATTTGTGCCTGTACTTCTTCAACAATCTACCCGCGTTGATCAGGGCGAAGTCTTCAAACTGAGGACAATAAATGAAAAGTATAATTTCATTAGGTAAGTACTTTATTATGGCTATGTTTCCTCACTGGTAGATTTAGTATTTTATACGAAATACATGTCAAAAACCTTATAATTTAAGTTTCGGATTTCTTTTTAAACAGTTTTATCAGCAAGCGGTGAAAAAAGGCCTATGTATCGTCGTAAGTAATAACATAACATAAAGTTTGGATAAACCTAAATAAATAAATGCTTTTTAAACTCGGTAAATTTAGTCTACAATTGGCAAAATTATCTCCAGCAACGTAGGAAATTAATTAGTCATCATGAGTCCATCGCAGGTATTACCGGTTATAACCCTCGCCACATGCCCGATCCTCGGCTTTAGGAGACTGCTGGGCATGGGTTGCCATTAAGCCTTAACTCACACACGATAGTGGCTATACGGCTAGGTCAAACGGACCTATTGAATTGCTTCTAGGGTATGTGGGTTTCTTCACGATTTTTTTCTTCGTCGTTATTCACAAAAAAAGAGTAAAAAACACTTAAAAAAAAATTTAAATATTGATGCACATTTCACATTCAATCAACGTAAATAATGTTATACCTAATGAATGAAAAGTATATAAAACAAACCATTGAGTTAACAAGTAGCGCTCATTATCTTTATTAAACGTAAACACGACTACACCTCTATTCAATTCAAGGTAAATGAATATGCGGTAAATTGACGTAACCACTACACATAATAATAGCGTTAGATAGTATACTTCGTTAGAATTCGTAATAAAGATATACTATAAAAGTATTAACTATAAGACTGGCTCGATCGCACAGCAGCGGCAGTGTGTACTTGATTGCTACGCAAAAGAAAAGAGTAGCATAGTCCTCGGTACAGGTCAGAATGGTAATGAGTTTTTCTGGCCTGAAATTCTCAGATCAGCATAGGAAATGTGCTGTTAATGACAATAGAATCCCCTTGTTACATGAGACCAAGAGGTTCTTCTAACTATCCTCCAACGTGTGTGGATTACGGCCTAAACCCTCTCAGATCTCTAGATAGAGGAGAGGACATCCAAGCCCAGCAGTGGGACATTAATGGGTTGCTCATGATGAAGGGGTTCCTAAGTTTCTTAAAGGTCGGGAACGCGTTCTTAATGCCTATGGTGCTGCTCACGATTAGGCGGACTATACGTCTGTTTGCCACTGTCGTGGTATAAAAAGCCCTTCGGAAACAAAGGCGTGATGGTAAGTATGCAAATATGTATACCTGTTTGATTTCAGGAAACGATATAAAAACGAATGGCAGCAAATCGTAGTCCATTCTGAGGACTACCACTCTGCTACTGCAACTGCACCAACCAAAAGAAGATACGATAGGTGCTCATTATATATAACCGAGATGTCATCGAGATGAATCAAAGAATTCAAATAGCCTACTATTGGGTAGAATCTACTTTAATTAATCTACAATCTTAACTTGCCGTCAATTGGAGCAGTTGATAAAGTGTAGGACATAATTAAAGGATGAATATAACGAATACGTTACCGATCAATTTTATAAGTAAACAAACCTATCCAAATAATATTGACATGTGTGAACTAAGCTACAATGAAGGATCTATTATGAAGGCAGGTTAAGACATAAAACCGTTTCAATCTATTTTGGTGTAGATGATATTTTATACAATTGTGTTGCATAAATGCTTGCCCATAGCTCTTATATTAGTTTGTTCAAGCAGTCGTGCTTTAAGAGCATATCGACGTAAACAAGCCACGTCAAATTCCTATTACTGTAAGTTTACTAAACTGGCAGCGCGCCAGTCGCTTCTAAGCTAATAGAGGGCAAAGGCAAGACAGGAAAATGTTCTGTAATACGTTTGTACTTAGTACCTAATATACTTTACTCACAGTTTCGATAAATGCAATAGATTGTGTCTTGAATAGGTGAGCTTTGAAATTCAATTTCATTTTGACTGAACCTAATCCGTACCCAAGGTAAACAGTTTAGATAGGGCTCTATAAAACGCTCCAATTTGATTTTCTTCGTACAAATTCAGTGTACAGAAAATTGGAAAATAAGTCGTCCTTCTCGTTTAATACTTGACTAATATTTTTATATATATATATATACATATATCATCATCATCAGCAACCCATTAAGTCCCACTGCTGGGCTCGGGTCTTCTCTTCGTCTCTCATAATATATATTATAATCAATTTTATTTTGGCTATTTAAACATTTTACTAGAACTCTTGTTCTTTCCAAATACTAAGCTTTATGCACTTAATCTATACTAAAATTATAAAGTTTGTTGACACGCTCAATATTACTTATTTAGTTTCAATTTTATCTTAATGTTTTTTTGTAGGTACAAATGTTTTGAATAAACAAAATATACTTGTACTTATTTTCCCTAATTTTACACTCGAAGTTTTATAACAAAGCACGGGTTATAAGTGTAAAGAATATCATTCACAAAAGAAACATTTAAAATGTATAAATATAGTTACAAGTTATAATAAACACCACATTGATTCACAAAATGCAGACCAAACTTTAAACGTCAGCCAGTAACAAAACAACAAGTATATTAATTATTATAATGTAAATAGTATCGGAGATAAACGTAAAATTTAAACCAGTTCCGCAAATTCTGTCACATTGTTTCAGAAAGTATAGTACCTACTTACCTATTTCATGGTTTTGTGTTACATTGTTATATCGGTTTTTATCCAGTAGTAAGTATTATGAATATCGATAAGGATGTGCTTTGTCGATATTCATAATACTGAATAGGGTATATTCTATATCTATAAAAAACAGGTTAAAAGCATGTCAGGCCATACTCAATGTAGGGTTTCGCACTAAAACAGCGTATCATCATAGCGCTTACTTCCTTTTGTTGAGAGACGCAGTTCTTCGACAATAACTCAAAAACTATTTATCCGACCATGTCCAAAACAATTTCAGTAAAATAGGGGGGGGGGGGCACAATTTATGCTAGTTTCGGATCGTTTATTTCCGAAAATTATATAATTACTATACTAAATCAAAAACATTTTTACAAACCTTAGTGTTCTTAAAAGAGCTATCGATCACACACGTAAATATTTGCAGCTGATTTAGAGATTAATTGAATACTTCAAGGAAGCCCGCCCTATCCAATACATCAAGCAATGACGTCAGAGTCAGATATTACGTTGAACTTACTATGTTACTTAGCTAATTATGACGTTGCTTGTATACTCGTAGATAAAGCGTCACAGTACAATTATTTCATGTGGGGTTTCTTTTTAATTGGTAAAATATAACGGTACAATGTTATATACGTATTATACTAAGATCAATCTTACTATTATTTTCAAATCTATAATTTTTTTTTTTCAAATCGGAACAGTTCATTCTTTTCGATAGGCTGGCAGCATCAACACATTAGTGACTTATTCGTATTTATGTATATATTTATATATCATCTATTCCTATATATTTAAATAATATATATATATATATATACATATATGTATATATCTAATTTTTATATAGATATTTATTTTTTATGTTGTGATAGTATATATATGATAGGTATTTATTATATAAATTCAACTAAGCTTCTTCAAATTATTCTCTTCTACTTGCACCTACCATGCTCTTCTCTGCATCACCCTAAGGTTGGCTGGTAGACAATGCCTTTGGCATTAAGCCCACCTTTGTACTACTTATATAGTGCATAAAGTTTAAATAAATAAATAAAACAGTAGTTTCTCAGATTAGCGCATTCATCCAAAGAAACAAATAAACTGTTCAGCTTTATTTATATAAAATTAGTATAGAGCATTGTAACAGCGTGATCGCAGCAACCACAAAGGTTTTCCTATCAATAACACAAGTTGTCTATCTGAAACCTATCATATCAATAGCAATATAATATAGGTATAAATAAATAAGTACCTACATAAAATGATGATAAATTGTTATTTCCCGAACACTTGATAGAGCAAGATTACTCTACACAGGTTTTACTTGATAACCGTATTACGGTATTACGATTCGATCGTAATCATTGATTTAAGTAGTAAGACAGAATCGTTCGTAAGTATGCGATAAATAATTATTATACAGTGCTAATGTCTGTCAATTGCGTACGCGTAAATAATAGCAATAAATTTTCCTTTATTTTCTTTAATCAATATTGATTAATTTAAAGTATTAACAACAACAGAACGGTAAATACTTAAATAGGTACCTATAGCTGAAACTATAGACAAAATTGTTTTTTTATTATTGATTTGTTAATATTATTGTTCAACTAACAGAAAAAGATTCTAATGATTCCTGATTGACTGACCTGACTCGAGTTTTCTTTCACGTAATTCTCATTATCAACTTGGAGTTTCGTAAAATGGCGCTTTATATGTAATGTCCAGAGATTTCTAGTAGGAAAAAGTTTTCCAATTAACAAAACCGAAAACATAACTAAGTAATTCACAACATTTAGAAACAAATTTAGGTAAGTATTTTAAATAACATTCGGTCCACCAAACAAAATATCAGCTGATCGTTCAAAATAAACCAACTACATAATTCTATAAATAGTCAATCAAATAAATATTGAGCGTTAATCAATTGACTGATAACGTTACAAGTTATCAACGTAATCATTCGCAAACTTTATAGGCAACATTATCAGTCATTGTCAAAATCAATCATGTTTTACGACTCAAATCAGATAAGAATCGAAGTCGTTAACAACGTAATCGAACCGTAGGTTTATTGATTAGTACACGATGGTTAATCATACATCGATTACAACAAACACCACCCTACAGCTTGTTCTTGTACGAGCATTTAAAACTAATTACCTACACACGTAAAATGATAAAAATTTGATTAGATAAGGTTTGTTATACAACATCTGCAATGCTTACAATATAACTACAAATCAAAAAAATATTATTTTGTAGTAGTGATTCACTAGTTTTTTTTTTATTAAAAAAAAGCGATGCGATGGAATCTGAATGGATAAGTGGCCGGCGTGCTAAACTCGCGATCCGAGTTCGATTCCGACCAGCAGTACCAAAGTGGATTTTATATCTACTATTCATGTGACTTACCATCTGCTGACGGTGAAGGAAAACATCGGTAGGAAACCCACATATCCTAGAAGAAATTCAAAGTGTATGTCTGATCCACCAACCCGCACTAGGCCAGCGTGTGTGGATTATGGCCAAAACCCTCTCAGCTCTCTAGATAGATAAGAGGAGACCCGAGCCCAGCAGTGGAACATTAATGGGTTGCTAATGATGAATGAATGATGAAACAAAAAAAAACATACAGTTGTCCCTTTTTCTCCAAAGAATTAGGCAAAGTTGAGCTGTAATACGCTCGGCAACGGAATCATAATCGAATGGAGATTTCTCGTGACTACATACTCCGAACAGAAACGTAAAACTAAAATTAAATGTATATCGACTTACCTGCAGTAGAGTATTCTGTCCATATCTCTGAACACAAGCCTCCATAAACTCATCAATGAATTCATCGTACTCCTGTCCTCGCACCCGCTTCTGTCGCAGACCAATATACAACGGGTCTTCGAGAAGATCCTGAAAAATTAACCTTATTAACAAAATGTTAAATTGACAATTTAATTAATCTTAACAATTAATAGCATACATATGTTTACATACATATAACGCATGTAAAGCTTTTTATGACGAATTTAATTTTGCCTGCATCGAATGTTTCGTGCTATTCTTCGATTCGATATTGAGCACAATAAAAAACAAGAGACGATCATACTTCTTACTGCATTCATGTAGATAATTTATTCTTCTATGGACAATTTTCATAAAGAATTTCAAAGTAACATAATACATATAATAATGGTACAAGGATGATAATGTACTAACTAAACTAATATCATAACTATGTGGAAAATCGGTACTAAAAACCACATCAAAAACTTCGTCAGTTTTCGTTTTGTTTGACATTTTTATTTATAGTATTATTTTTCTAATAAATAAGCACTTGCCCCCTTATTACAAAATACGGACTAAGCATTAATACATAGTCCATATTTTGTAATTAAGTTTAATATAATTAGATACCGGGACGTCCACCCACGTGCTGGGTCGGTAACAAAAACATTCCGAGAAAATATTATTGATTTTAAACGGGAATTCACGCGACACCAGGTTACACTGCAGCTGCCTTACGTCAGCTTGTGACCACGGCCGGTGTAACTTGGTCGAAACGTCAAGCACCATAAGGTATGTAAATATCTAATGGGACTAGATGGCGCTGTGTTAAGTAGAAGTTGTAGTAGAATATTATTATTATTATCTAAATCATAATCGCGTGAATTCCCGTTTAAAATCAATAAATATTATCATGCAACGCGAAAGTTTAAAAGTCAATATTCCGAGAAAAGCAAAGCTGTTTAGGAGGGGTTAGCGAATATTTTCATCATCATTTCAACCCATAAACGTCCCACTGCTGGGCACGGGTACCTCCTCCAAAGAATGTGGAGGGAATTTAGCCTACTATACCACGCTGGCCAGACGGGTTGGTATAGGGTTTGTTTCGAATTTTCCTTTTCTCGCAGTGCTATTATCTGCATAAGGTTACTCCCTTAGTCACCTTGTACGACACCCACGGGCTGAGATGGGTGATTAGTATGTGTGATTCTTGTATGTGTATATTATGAGTATTCTTAATCCGTCACTACACGGATTTATAAGCGAATATACAGATAGATATACGTGGAAAGCAACTTTGTTTTATACTAATTAAAGCTAGATACTTTATTGAAATAATACAGAACTTAGCAGAATACCCAAGATAAGGAAGAAAATAAAGATTAGAGGAAGCTATGTTATGCTATAAAATAAATCATTATTATATCATTGTTGTCCGAACAATTCGCGACTCTATTATTCTGTTCATGTAATAAAATGTGTATTATTCTGATCATGTAATAAAAAGAGAATTTGCTTAAAACCGCAAAAATATTTTTATTGATGAACAAGGAACTAATAACAAACAACTTTGCATAAAAGCAGGTTATGCTAAAACTGATCTAATACACTACCTTTGACCTTGACATATACATACTAAAATACTATTACTTAAGATGTGGCCGTTCATAACATTGCGGTATTAATGCATTTACTTATTAATATAATCGTCACCGAAGCACGTTCGGCCCGGTCAATTTACAGATGGGTGATCGTTTGTGGAGCTTTTTGCGGGTCGTTTTGCAACGTTGCAGCGACACGTGAATATAGTGATGCCGATGCCTGACGTCATCTTGCGGACAAAATGTGTAGACGCCAATATATTATTATTAGATATTTATACGAAAAAAATACCTGATTGTCTGTACCGACGTCCAAAGTGATAGGTAAACATTGATGCGGCTTGATTCCTGCCAATGCGGTGTACAATGACAGCTTTCCTACAGGTATTCCCATTCCATAAGCCCCGAGATCTCCAAGACCCAAGATCCTCTCGCCATCCGTGAAAACGACAGCACGGACATCGGGTTCTGGCCTAAAAGCGAAATTAAATATAATAATTAAAATATAAATTAACTGTTATTCTACATTATATAATCCGACCTCCAATTTCATTCCAATTGCAGTCGTTTATAGAAGTTTATAAAGTTCACTTTTAATTGTTCTAATTAGTGCTTAGCAACAGCTTTGACTGTATGATACAATAAGCTCGAAGGACGCCCGTCTATTGACACCGAGCGGTATTTTTTTAAACCAAATATTCGCCAACTAACACAGAACAAAATAAATTTCATTTATTTCCACCCGCGAAACTTTCGCGTGTAATGTTATCAGAATTCGCACCAGACATCATCTTTGCAAAGATGGAATTGCAAAAATGCCCGAGACAAAATTGCCTTTGTCTATACATTTGTCTGCAGAAAGTTTTAGCAAATAAATAAATTGATTGTTTTCCGGCTAATTTCATTGGGTACGATCAGGAAAACGCTAATCTTGCTTGCGTTCCACGGACATCACATGAACTATGAATACGAATAGGTGATTTCATTCAACGAATAGTAAGCTTAAATTAAATATAGGTTAATATGACCTTGATTCCGCAAGGATTATTAAAAGAATTTTAACGCTTAAAAAGATGGGTTAGTATATAACGTCACAATGATGATATAAATAAATTTATACTAAAAGTAAAACAGACGAATAACTACTTTTATTTTATATACACAATAGCGTATAAAACAAGCTGCCCGACGTTGATTTAAAAAAAAAATCATTTAAATTCAAATATTTAGGACACTGAACTCTGTCTGAGTAAGAGATTCTATATATAGATTTATAGACGTACATTTACTCATATAAAAGTATCTACCCGATACTCTCATATCATATCGTAAATATACTTAAACTACAGCTCTTCTACTTTCATTCATCGTATGACTTGTTTACGATGCTAAATTATTGAAAGATTACTGGAGTAACGAATTGAATTGAGCGTTGATATGAAACAAATTGTTGGGGAGCAATTCCATAGCAGTCAATATATTCAGTCCAATCCCACCAAACAAACTTGGGGGAGATCATGTAATTTGTTACCACAAAAACAGAGTTCTGTGATATATTTCTAGATTACGTTCTAGGTAATCTTACAAATTAAGTAGTCTTAAATAAAAATGATTTTCATCGGGATTTTTCATAGACATATCTCACTAGCAAGGTTAGTATACTGGTGTGAATGACGCTTGTCTTGGGGTGGGGTCGAAAAATCGGCAAAATTGCCTTACGTAATTAATGCACGCCCCACCAATTCGTGTATTTAGATATACGTACTTGCTGTAGTAAGTTCAATTTGAATGGCAATATAAATATCAATGCCCGGCGGCCTAATTACTAATTATAGTCCGTTCATTTTAAGAAAATTTAAGAAAGCTTAGCCGCGCCCTTTAGTCGATTAGATCTTAGTAAATTAGAAAACCGTGTTCACACTGACCATTTGAACTTAGCCCTTCGAATATAAATTTTAATCATACCTGAACCAAATAATACGCCTTTTCTTTGCTGTAGCACACTTAACTGGTGAGTTACTATTTTCGAACGACTATAGCACTCTAATATTAGTACCATTACGATCGAATACGATTGCGTCTCTTCATTCAGATTGATAGAGACGCAATCGCATTGTCCCTGTAGGGATTATTCAGATTGATAGACGCAATCATATTCGATCGTAATGGTACTAGTATTAGAGTGCTAATTGGGTCGCTGGGCATTGATATAATTATTATGTTGCCATTCAAATTGTTATATTGCCACCACATCTCGCAAATTGATCCAATACCATATATCATGCTATAGTGTAGTAAACCTAGTGTGTCCAGTGACTACAATATAGAATTGATAATTGCATTGCATCTTTATAACCCGTCATATTATTGAATAGTTTCGGATACCTGTCTGCATTGGTTTAGATCACTTACCAGTTTTTGAGGATATTGAAAATGTGTCCTTTATCATTGATGGTGATAAAGAGACCTCTAGGTCTTCTGTAGATAAGACCAAACCTCTGGCAAGCCAAGCCGACGGTGGGCGTATAAACAATCGGCAAGTATTTCTCAATGTTCTCCGCTAACAGCCTGAAGAACAACTTCTCATTTCTGTCCTGCAATAATTCAATATCACTGTAAATGATCGAAGCTTGAATTACTTACAATTCAAAAGAAACAAAAAATAAAACAAGAAATATTTTTCACAAAAATCTACCATGACTCGATAAGTTTTAAATCTCTCGTTCAAAGTTGGTGTTAATCTACACCATCAAATGATTTTCATTTCAATCTTCAATGAAAATTTTCCTTTTTCCGCCACAATCAGTAATACCGTAGCTTATTAAATATTCAACAATAGCTGTCGGGAAAATTAGGACCATTAATAAATTACACTTAACTAAGCTTAAAACGTACCACGTTCACAACAAGGCTTAATAATAATAACTGTAAGTAATGGGCCTAGATTACCCGACAAATAGCGATCAAGCCACATAAACCAATTGTTTAGATAGAAACACACTTAATACGACCTTGTTATGCCAGTTGCACACAACGTTTTCATAATTCCACCAAACTATTTTAAGAATCAAACGGAACTGTTTCTAATTGCAAATGTCCCATACTAAAACATGTGTAGAATTCAAGCAGTTTTTTGTACGAAACAAATATCACGGCTTTGAATCGTCACATTTAAAAAATATACGATAGATACTCCAATAGTTAGTTTTCAATATTATTTTTAGTAGTAATTATAATTAACCCACACAGATGCTTTCAACCATTGGCCCAAAGAAAACCTTCCGGTTCCCGAGTTACCCAACCAATTTCCAGAGACCCTGTTTCAGAAAACCCATCTATAAATAGATTCACAGAATCAACGGTACCTTTATCATGTTTAGTCACCTGTAACTCAACGAGGTAGAGATACTTGTTCAGATTATCTTCATATCTGTCAATAGATATTCTGCAAATATCCAGTTGTTCCTCTTGGCTTTTGAACTTGGCTGCTAAAAGTCCGTGAATGCCGAGCGCTTGGCGTTCTTCCAGAGTAAAGGCGAGACCCTAAAACAAAAATAATATAGCTTAGGGCTAGACCACACAATTAAAACAGCCGGCGAGGTCAAAATGATCGTACTCAATCGAACAATATTATTTTATCTAAAAATTTTACACTACTTTGGGCAGGTTAAGGAAAAATATAACCTGAGGCTTTGTTGGCACTAAAAAACATTTTAATATAAATAATTAATCTACGAAGGAGTCGAGACTTGTTCATAATTTTTATTACAAGATTATTATGTCCCTGATAGTCAACAACCCACGGCAGCGATGCAATTAAAATACATGAAAATCCCCCAGCAACATGAAATCGATTAGACAAACATATTAACGGTTTTAATCGAGATGCATTTCTAATCTAGACGATTTGGAAAACACTAATAGATTTTCCTACATGAATAAGTGCCGTGCCACACACTAATATTCTACATATTTGAAACCTAAATGTAACGATGACGTGTCAGTGTCACGCACACACATTACGATTCAAGAGACAATATAATAGAATATTATATAGGTTTAATAATAGAATAAATATATGTGTTAAACAGCTATGTCAAATTTTCATGCTTATGCGCATTGAGAAAACTCATATAGAGCTCTCATTGTTAAAATATCTAATATTAGATACTCGTACTGCGTTTTAAAGCGACTAAACCAAGACTGGAAATTTAAATTAATCTTCATCAGTAATAAATGTAACGGTTTTCAAGTTGTTTTTTTTTCCTGCTCTTTTTTACTTTTAGTTTTAATTAGTTTTTTCATACTCTGTGCAAATAGTAAGCTACGTTAGATTAATTCTAAATTCCTTTTTCATTTTATTCGTAAACCTAACAATACTATATCATTACTTTCACCGTATGTCTTCTTCATACACACAATAGCACCTCAGTCGCAAACAGTTATCACTCTTCGAGTTAGCGATCGAAACGATAGGTGATGCCAATAAGACCAAGTGATGTTTCATTCACACCGAGCCAACAGTTAATGTTACATAAACACAGGTCCGATCGCACGTGGATAACTACATTTAACCAGTTCAATTGACCGCACATTGTCATTCCTCATAAATCGAAATAAAAGACAATTCTGACAAAGAAATCTCTCTTATTTTAGGACAAAGCAAAGTAGTTTCGGGGGCTACGAAAAAACTAGTTTCTCTGCATGTTCTATCGTTAGTTCTGCAGGTAGGTTCTGGTTTGCTCTCATCAGCACCTTTTTAGCAACGCACAATTTGACCCATACAAGAATTAAACAGGACCATTTTTGATGCATTACATTTTCAATTTTATTATGACGCCGTCGTAAATATCTAAATCTTATCAGTGTTAAAAACTTAGGTACATAGGTATTGAGCAGATTTAAAGACTATCATAATTAAGTACAATTTTAACGCATTAACTGTATCGAAATTATATCTAAGTGTGGACAACTACCTCCTTACTTATCAATTTGGGCGAAGGTTAATTGATATTTCAACGAAATGTAACAATGTAATTCGCATTTCTTTATCAATGTCTCTCAGACGTGTCTTACCTTATTGAGTCGAGGATCTCTCAAATGGTCGATGCCTCTAACCACATTGGGACAGATTATGTTGCCGGTGACTTCATGGTAGTCGCGACATACCATCAAGGATGGTTCGAGGGCTGATGTCTTCGCTAATATGGCCGCTAAAGCCCGGTGCGGGCCTATAGCATTTGTGCAACATCTGAAACAAAGAGAAAAATAATCAGCATAGGTACAAATGTATTTATCAAAATGGCTATCACTCAGTAGGTACTTACTATTAATCTACACATGTTAGTTAGCAATAGGAGTAAGTAACTTATCACGGCTGCCATCACGTGGATAACTCTAACAACATTGCATAAACGGCTCAATTTTACAAGGAAAATAATTCTCACAACGATAGCGCATTTTATATTTTATTATCCAGTGTAATTCAAAATAAATATCACGCTATAATTGCATTATGCATACACAATAAGTTATGTAATGGCTCAGGATGCATTTCGCAATCTGGGGAATACCGATCATCATAATTCTTACCATAAACTCTGGATATACTGGGATATACGGATTGGAGAAATCAATCTATAGGTAAAAAGGTAAACTCCCAATGAAATAAACAAGCTAGGTGTCAACCAGCCAGAAGTATTAAAATTAAAACTAAAAAGATTGTTAAATCTTTTTGGAACACGTATAATACACTAGAAGTCGGGCTTCGTTCCCGTCTTTCTTTATTTGGACACTGTTTAGCTTCTATTGGCGGTAACGTGATGTTATATAGCCTATATCGTTCCTCAATAAACGGACTATCCAAGACTTAATGAATTTTTCAAATAAGACCAGTAGTTCCTGAGATCCTAGCGTTCAACCAAACAAAGTATAGTATAGATTTGCAGGTAAGAGGTAATCACATTGGTATCAGAAAATTTACAATATGTGTTAGTTATGTTGGACATAAACTTGAGAATGTTGAATAGAAATTGACTAAGAATAATCGTGAAACATTACAGCACTACGCCATAAATAACCTTACACTCAAGAATGGAATTACATTCACAAAATACTTCCTTGGAAGCGCCTTTCGCAAATATTACAACCTAAATTCCTGGACCTGACTGTTCTGCGTTGACATTACGTTGCGAAACTTGCGAAACGTTTATGAAATAACAAATTGATAGTTTTAACAAAAAAAAATTGCGTATTTGAAAATGTAGTCCGCAAAATAAGTTGAAGCAAAAAGGTTGTTCAAAATTCAATCCATACATATTATAAAAGGCTTTGTCCTGACTGACTGACTGACCGACTAAGTACAGCTTAACCCGTTAGACTTCCAGAAAATTGAATAATATATTCGTTATCTACCCAAAGTGAGAACTTAGGAAGGCTTTTTCAAAATTTCGGCTCCTAAAGGAACGACACTGGTATCAATTTTTTTTATGGAAGAAATGTTTTGTTCTACTTCTACTTTGAAAATACTATAAATCGAAATACATGACAGTCATTTTCGGTGTTTTTAGGGACGTTGGGTGGGAATTTCTAAATTAAGATGAAATTACATTGGACGGCGGACATGAAATAAAAATCAACCTCTATAGCTGGATGACACTCGGAATAATATAAGATTTATAGTCAAGATCAAATATCGAAATCTATGCGGACGAAGTCACGGGCATAAGCTTAGTCGATTTCTAAATGAGGAAAAGCAAATAGGTAACTATAGTATTAAGCACCATTTTGTCCTCAAGTACTTATAAGTTAGTATTTTATTGTTATCCTTGTTTCAGTCATGATAAAAAAAAACATCAGAACGAATAAAACAACTGTTAAAATAAATTCAACAGTTTAGTGCTCTATTCATTGTTTTAATTAGAAGCATGAAAAACACGTGACCTAGAACTACCATTGATTTTTGCTAATATGTATCAACATACGTTGATGTTTGAAATTTGTGCTAATTATAATCTTACTTGTGAATCGTAATCTAGGCTGATAAGATACGGAAACCAATTGAGTCACATGTCTGTGGGTCTGTTCGATTTATGACGTGCGGTAATTGACATTTACTCTATCAGGCAGATATGAACTAGTTCTTTTAGTTCAGTATTTGGCATAATAAGATAAGAATCTTTAGTAATATCAGAAATTCTGACGTTTTCAAGTATCTAATCTGTGACTTTGAATTGTGGTCACGCCCCGAAATGGTACCTATATCCATTGAAGCCAGACGTTACTAGATTGACAGCTAACTGACGCGGTAACGTACAATTTAGCGCCGTTTAAAGGTAGGTATTGACAATTTGAAGTGCAATAATTGTCGTCAACCCTCATTCCACTATGATCTACCGTCTAGGCTCCACCGGTGGATCCAGGGAATATTATTTTCCTATGAACAGAAATATTCATCATCAGCAACCCATTAAGTCCCACTGCTGGGCTCGGATCTCCTCTCCTCTAACTAGAGAGCTGAGAGGGTTTAGGCCATAATCCACTCACGCTGGCCTAGTGCGGGTTGGTGGATCAGACATACTTATAGAATTTCTTCTAGAGTATGTGGGTTTCCTCACGATTTTTTCCTTCACCGTTAGCAGATGGTAAGTCACATGACTAGTACATATAAATTCTACAAAGTGGAATCTACCATCGCACTGCTCGCCATCGGCAGGGAGTTCATCCCCACACCTTGGAACCGAAATGGTCTCGTACCGCGCGGTTCCAGAGGAATTTCCTCCCAAGAACTATCAGGTTGTGGAATGAACTCCCTAACGAGGTTTTCCCAAGGGACTACAGTATGGGGTTCTTCAAAAAAGGAGTGAATAGGTTTCTTAAGGGTCGGCAAAGCGCTCGTGATGCCCCTGGTGTTACAGGCGCCCATAGGCTACGGTAACCGCTTACCATCAGGCGGACCGTACCTCTGTTTGCCACCGTCGTGGTATAAAAAATAAAAAAAATCCACATTGGTACTGCCAGTCGGGATCGAACTCGGGCCGCGTGATTTGCACGCCGGTCCCTTATCTATTTAGCCACCATAGCTTTTCAGCCACCATCGCTTTTTATTAAGAAATTTATTAAATATTAAAAAAAATGTACACGTCGTCGTGCAAAAATATAAAATAACCAAATAATTTATTTCGATTACGAATTCTGATTACAGGTGTCGACTATTAATAATTAATTGTCATCTTCTCAATGAAAATGCTATATCAATATAAAGAAGTAATCGTTCTCTGATACTACTAAGTAATTCGCGCTTCATTACCGTGCTAAATAACATTTGAATCATATGAGTTATTAGAATCCCTACATAAATATGACAATAGCTCATATTGTTAATCGTACATCAATCATAATTGTTTTTATTAGAATACATTTCACACTTCTAGCTTTAGCTAGACCCTGTTAAGAACGTAGACACATAGAGATACGAAGAAAACTTATCGAAGATATTAAGGTCTTTAAATTTATTTTACAATAATAAACTCGTGTGATGTATTCTATCTGTCACCTTTATTGTTCATTGTTAGCAAGCAGATTATTCATAGCTGTTTTTATGTAGGTAATCCATCGATCAGCAGTTCAATAGATAAGGAAACTTCTATTGAAATAGTGGAACTTATCAGTATTGAACCTATATGTATAAATATCTAACAATTTAGAAACTTTTCGATCGTCGTCACAGAAATACCTTAAACAAAAGGTGACCAAGACAAGACACGTATTATCCCAGAAATTTATGTATCACTTAGGTACATAGTCTACGCTCGACACCTTTCCTAAATGACGTTTCATTGAACTATCGGAATAATTCATCCAATGTGTTCGAATAAACCAACACGTTATTGGCATTTGTCAATCTTTTTATTACCTAAGTCCAATTGCTCCATACAACGTAGATCATAAACAGCTAAATCATTACCTTTATAACACATTCAATTTCTAAATAACAGTTTCAAAGTTATTATATTAAAATGTGCTTGGGTTTAACAATGGTAAGTAATAATTTGTACATAATTGCGTTAAATCATTAAACCAAAACGGCATTTAAGCCTTATAGTTACAAAATCAGTCGAACATGAGCATATTAGAACGGTTCTAATGAACCAACAATGTAACAGCTTACAAAATGTCAATCCTGGTACTGGATTTCTCACAAGAATAGAATTACTGGGAGAAAGAGAAGTATAAAATGAGTACGTACTTATAAAATATTTTTTCTAAAAAGTTTATTGTTAACTTGAAGTATGAGTCCAGTATAAAAGCAGAACAAGGCAAAGGGTACGTTATCCTTGACCCAAATTTAAATACCTAAGCAAGTGAATGTTCTTTACATAATCAGATACGTAAAGCTGCTGAAATTTGGTCACGAAATACAAAACTGGTAAAAACCAGAAATAAGTAGGTACACATAATGTGTAACGGCTACAAATTCAACTAAAGCGTTCGACGAAACTGCACCAAAATGTAGCAATTTAGTTCCAGATACATAAAAGACGCCGCACCACAATTACAAGTTCTAGGTATACAAAGAACAGAAGGACAAAACGTAAGGTCTAATTATTAAGAACTCTTCTGCGTAAAATTCAATTTAAGCAATCATAGAAAATCTCAAGATTCCTAGTGGGAGTGGGTGGATTCACATGACAAGACCAATTTTAATGGTCCCAATATAGATGGAACATTCAACCGGAAGGGTCTACAATTGAAAAGGGCAGTCTACAATTTGTATCCATGCAATTAAATTAATGACACTTGCAAAATCTATCAGATTATCGATGAATGCGCAGATGGATTCAAGACACGACTTATTAGAGTTTCTCCTTCACAGTCAAAGAAGACAATGTATGCCGATTGCCGACAATGGCTCGTCTCGTGTCATCGTGTCCTTGCTGTACAGCTGTAAATAAACAGTATTATCTGTTTGTCATCATTGTCTACAAATATCAATTCAAAATGACAATTCAAATAGCATGTTCAGTAGCTAGTACTTAGTACTTTAAAAAAAACCAGATATTATAGATCGGCATTTCGTTAAATCGAAACTGTTCTTCTCGTATTCAAGAATTTTTCAATAGCCGCTCGTTCACTATCCTCTGCCTTGTTTTTGGACCTCTTTATTCGACATTACTTGTGTTAAACATGTATAAAACAGTCAGATTGACAGTCTACGCAAGTGACAAAACACAAATATTTACAATCGATATGTCCTATTTCGTATTATTTGGAATATCAATTCGCTCCAATAAACAAAAAACTACTTTTGAAGATGTGTGAGGGAACCTAATAACATCTACGGCTTATATTGACGCTCGCTGTGTTGTTTTACTTACTATACTTATACATTTCACGAGTAGAATTAATGGTTATCGATTTTATACACATACAATTACATAAATAAGCGAGAACTATGGATGTACTATACCTATATTTAACATATATATTATTCATCAATCGAACACGCGCAAGTTTTAATATTGGTTCATCGAACATTGACCTTAAACTCCAAACATATTCTATAACACACTGACCTGCATAGTATATTTATACACAATGCCGGTCGATGAGATTTATATTAGCCATCGAATGCCCAACAAAGCTTGAGTCATTGAAAGGAACATTGCTCTCTGTTTTAGATTCCAGTCACTTAATAACCTATTGAAACGAGAGGTCTATTAGATTTGCTAGACAAACTGAACTAATATTTGCAGGTAAGTTTATAGAATTAAGTCTCCTATTTATCCGGTCTTTGAAATTCTTCAACAAACTTGCACGAGTACCAAAGAGTGTGCCAATAAAGGCTATTGGCTTCAAATCGCGTCACATACTCGATAAGAACTTTATAAATATGCGACATAAAAGCGATAATCGTAATATTACCGATGTACTTAAATATTAGCGTGCAACAATGGTAATCGATATGTAGGAAGGTGCTCAATGTCAGCGTTCAAGTTCACTATTTCATTGAACAAGACTTCAACCGTTATACAGCGAACTGTTACACCAATTATTTTTTGCTGGAAGTGTAGTATTCATACGTTACGTAAAACTGATTCAAGCCGACTTGTCTTACACGGTAATTTACTAGGGGCTTTGCCAACTGAGCTGAATCTAATTTTTACGTTTCCTTAATACATTTCTTAGAAAGAACGGTAAGAGTAAAATTAAGTGGATAAAATTTTAAAAGTTGTATGATCAAGATATAATTACAGAATTTGCTACCGCGTTTTAAACTTTCTTGTATGATTTAATATGTGAATTCAAATTATAGATCTAAAAAATATCAAAGCAACTTCGTCTCTTATGCAAACAGTGTAAAACACTGTGCAATGAAGTGTAGGTATGTTCCTTAAAACACGTGAATAAAATTTAATAAACACCTGTTTTGACATCCGATACGGCCAATGTATTCATTCATAATTTACATGAACATGATAAATGTCCTAATAACTTCAGATTAAGAAAGACGATATTGACGGAATATGGAAACTATGACGCTCAGTACTTAGAACTAGACTAGGTAGGTACTTGAAATATAGTCATTGTGGAGTGTGATCGCGTTTGCGTAATGCATGGGTAGGTACGAGTAGGTAGGTACTTTTAATTATATATTAGTTATTAAATGTATAGGTATAGATAGTATATATACTTGACCGTACGATTACAGCGCTGCATCATCACTTCAAAGTCATAAAAGTCGACTATGGTAACAAATCGCTTAAACTAGGATCAGTCAAGGAACGTGCGAAACCTATTTACCTACCTACTTAATTATACTCTTGTGAGGACCCATGCGCAGCATGGGACGTGAATGAAATCATAACCAAATTTGTCATGCAGTTATGGTAGGTAAAGATGATTAAACAATATGCGTCAAAATGAGGGAGAACTGTTATGAAGTCTGTCGTGGCAGAAAATTAAAATTTAACTAATTACCAATGATACAGCAATCCGAATTTTATCAATCCAGTTGCGCGTTAGACCGCCATGCCCAATCACTTACTATAAATAACTGGTTTACGTAATCGGGGAACACCTGAGTGACCTAATATAAACAAACAATATTTTTGGTGTAAACATAGTTATCTTTTAATTTCTATTGGAAGAGAAATTAGAGACTGAATGTATGAGGATGCTAAAAAACGCATCGTCTATCAGCCACCCACCACTACATAGCTGCCTATTCATGTCTCAATGAGATGTGCTTTATGGCATTTGGCGACTAGCGAGTAACGACGATGTCAACATAACACTGCAGTGCTGGCATTTAACAAAATTTAAAATTATCTAAATTTATCTGCGCCAGCGAGATAATTTACGTATTTACCACGCCTACTATGACGTACCTACGTACTGTGACAAACGTGATCTAATGCTTAGTGCTTACACACATCGAATCTCTCAAATTTTTCATTTTGCACATAATCTAACGTGTACCTCGTAGATACTTCATAGAGATGAATTTGTAAAATCTGTCCTTTTAAAAGGAGACTAAGGTTCCACAATCCATGGGAGCTACCAGATGCGTGTGAGAATTCGTTTTTTTTTTTAAATGTCGATGAACAGCCTCGCTTTTCTCCACTTCGTTCGTATGCATCATCTGACACCTTAGAAATTTTACAAAAACATGCTAAATGACGTCCACTTGTCTGAATAGGTCTTCAACATTTTGTAAACAAGATTAGCATTGCCAGCCACATCGAACATGGTCACGTCACGTCAAAATAGGTCTACTTATCACTACTTACTCTTGTTTAATAATAAATAAAACATTTAAGAACTTAAAGGATGTCTAAAATAATATTAGATTCACAATTATAATCCATCAATCGTCAATCAATAGAGACAGTTAATGCAAAATAATCTTACATATTTTTATTAATCATTAAGTGCGAGAAATATTAAATGTACGTATAAGCAAGCTGAAGTGGCAGTGGGCAGGCCACATCACTCGGCGAACCGACAACCGGTGGGGAAAACGGGTTTTAGAGTGAAGACCTCGTCTCGGCAAGCGTAGTGTAGGACGCCCCCAGTCTAGGTGGAGTAACGATCTTCGCAGGGTGGCTGGCAAACGCTGGATGAGAGTAGCTGCAAATCGTACTCAGTGGCGTGCAATTGGAGAGGCCTATGTACAGGCTGATGATGATCAACACAAAGAACTAATATTATGTAGGAACAGTGAACAATTTATTTGTTGGCATTACACATAAAACTAGCAACAGCTTGAATGATATACTGTGATTTAAGTTATAAAGACTTGTTAGTAAATAACAACATACTTACCTAAAAAATAAATTGTTATTCTGGCAATCTACTAACAGTATTTTCAGTCTCACTGCAACGGTGCCAACTCACATTATAATGGGACTGGCTAAAAATAACTAGTAGTTGTAATATTCTGAATAATATCAAACAGTGGAGAATCACACAGCCCATAAGAACAAGTGCTGTTCCTCGCAAATGACACTGCTGTAGACGAAATATTATGCTGATTATCAAACTCCTTGCTTTATATGCCACAAATTTGCAATAAGTACCATTTTTGCTATAATTGTGGTCACAGGTGTAGCTTTCACGAAGGGAGGTGATATTGAATTATATTTTCTCCAAGCTATGCTTAAAAAAATGGTAGAATTCTAAATGTGTGTCATTTATGTTGAATGTCCTTTCTAGTAAACGATTACTTAGGGGTATTTTTTGTCATCATACCATCCCTCCAATATTCTGCACTATTTAGATTCTTTGCTAAGGACTGGGTTAAAAAACTCTAATTTAATTTTCTTCTCTTCCAATACTAATAAATTTCCATCCCATTTCTACATAAACTAGATGCATTAAAAAAAACTGCATGACAAAAATTCTCAAGACTATAAGTGAACAAATTAAGGTAAGCTGTATGTTCTTTACTACATTAATGATGTCATTACTAACATTATAAATCAGTAGTTTTTAACCTTTTGTCAACCACTGGTGGTCTCTGATGCTGGGATCTCAGGAACTACTGGTCTGATTTATAAAATTATTTTAGTAAATAGCTCATTTATTGAAGAAGGTTATATGCTATAATATAACACTAAATATGCCAATAGGAGCTGAGCAGTGGCCAAATAAAGAACGACGGGAGTGAATCCTGCACAACTTCTAGGGTATTAATAAAATAACAACCTTTGTGAAAAGCCTGTGACAAAGTTTGGGTAAGGAAAAATATTGATTTTATTTTATCTTTAATAATCTTATTTAATGACTATGTTTTTTTTTTTTATCCGGTTTTAGTTTCGAGGAGATCTGAGCCTAATATTACAACAAAATTGAATAAAATATTTTATGACAGCACCTAGGTAATGATAATAATATATAATTAACAATAATAACATTCGATTATTATGGCAAAACGAGCAGAATATTATAAATTGTTTTTAAATGCCGTCTTTACCGTATAACAGTGTGATAACGCGTCTAACAGATTCGCGAATTTTAAATAAGTCACGAGACGATGTACACAATCACTATTTGTAAAGAAAAGACAGGTATGGTACAAAGCGAGAGACCTTGAGGTGCTCACGCCGGCAGTCTCACACTTCCTGGCTCAAAAAATTGATCCAAAATCGAAAAGAACCACTATTACCGCAAAATCAAACGCACTGAAGTTACACCGATATTTTCTCTATTTTATAACGCGCGTTACACATTTCTCACTGAATTACTGTATAGAAAATAGGCCTAGCTAAGATTATTTCACTTCTATGTAGCTAACAATTTGTTTATAAATCAGAATAACTGATATAAAAAACAGCTGTCACGTTATGTAAACTCCAAAAATAAATGAAAATGTACTCACATTAACGATCTGGACGCCGAGGAAAACATTTCAAAAAATATTTATCATCTACACAATTGAAACCGTAATAAAATTGCACCGCTTTTTTGTAAATGTTATTTGCTGATTATTATTTAAATTTTTTATACAATTTTAGTAACGCCCTCCATCCATGTGGCAGTGATTTGACTGATTACTTTTATTTTCATGGATGGACTGACTTTAGATTTAGAGCTGAACAACGATTAGTAATACTAAAACTATTTTTGTCTGTTCGTGACCACACAATATATTTGTTAGCACCAGTCGTGGCCTTTGCAAACTAAGCTTGCCAAATTGAATACTAAAAAGATAAAAATTATTAAAGACTATTATTACAAGTCACCGGTGATTCTGATGGACACAATAATTGTCTATACAAAACTCACTTTTGTAGATGGAAAGACATCTTTTTTTACAAAAAAATAAGATATTTACATTTTAATTGATAAATGGCGACGATATTATTATCTAAGTGGAATCATCAATTAATTATATTTTAAAATCGATTCAAAGACTATAAACAATAGAGAATTATTTTTTTTCTGTTCCAAGTCTATGGTTCTGTTAGTTTGACACTGACATAATTATTTGACAGTTTGTAGCGAAAAAAACATTGGATATGCTACCCGTAAGTCCCAATCTTAAAGTCTAGTGTAAAGTACGTTTGAATCCGGATGTGTTTTGTGTTGGAATTTAATATATCGTAAATACGCGAGCCGATGCCATGATTCGAGAAGATGATCCGCGATTTCGAATTACCACAGTCCAGCAAATGGCATCGGCATGTTCCGGTGCTCTTATAACCTCGTTGTTCAGTATGTCATAATAATTATTTATCTAATGTTTTTACGTGCAAGGTTTTTTAAATCATATGTTGCACATGTTTCTTGTCTTTCATTTGCAGTGACCCCTCTGGACGTAGTAAAAATACGGTTACAAGCACAACAAAAGGCTTTAATATCAAATAAATGTTACCTTTATTGCAATGGATTAATGGAACATTTATGTCCTTGTGGAGAGACTACATGGATACCCCGACGAGTTCATTTAAACGGCACATTTGTAAGTGTGTTCACTATTTGTGTATGAAACTTACAATATTTATATTTTACATAACATAGATTTCTCTAGAAAGTTACGTGATTTCAGGACGCGTTTTACAAAATAGCGAAGATAGAAGGTGTACCAGCGTTATGGTCGGGTTTAAGTCCTACATTAGTCCTAGCTCTTCCATGTACAGTTATTTATTTTGTGTCATATGAACAATTGAGGTACCAAATGAAATTAAACTACAACACCTTAACAGCAGATAGTGAGTAATAAAATTTAATAATATTTTTTGTAAATAATATTGTTCACTTTTATACTTAGTTGTCATTGAAATTATTATTTTTCAGTAATTACTAATACTTATTGAAATTAACTGGATCAATTTCAGTCCAGTGAAAACTTCATAATTTTTTTATAGCTTGATTTATGATTTATTACCATAATTAACTATCATTAAAAAATATATTTTAAAACACAGAGCAATACTCCAATACTTATACAACTATCCCCTATATTGTAAATGTACTAAAAAATATATATATATAGATTTAAACATTTGAATTTATTTTTAAATATGCACTTCTAACACTTAAAATCATTTCTAACAGTTCAATATTTACAACTAAATTTTGAAATTTAACACAAATTGAATTTATATTTTCCATTTGTATTGCTCAAATAATTACAGAACTATGCAATAATATGTATACAAATGGATACAAATAGCAGAAACATGCGTCTATTAGATAACAATAATCTATCAATATACAGTCATGTTGTAAGAGTTGTGTACAACTGACCTTGGCTTCAAGGTTGAGGTTTTAGTAACATACTGGTTACATAACAACCGGTTTCTGTTGTGATTCTCTTTATAACTACATAAACACTTCCTGATATTAGACATTAACACGTTCGCGCGCGGTAATTTTACTCAAATCTATACCGAAAATCACTAAAAATTTCCATACATTTTAGAAGCACTGTTGTAACCGTACTGTCTAAACACATTATACAAAAATGTCATCCTGAGATCAGTACGGGTATAACCGTTAGACGAAAATAAAAATAAAAGTCTGTATTCGTAGAAAATATTTATTGAATCAATATTATAATATATTATATTAATGAGAAATTCCTACAATTATCACCAAATCCGCTAAACTGCGTTCTCATCATATTTCGTTGATTCTACAGGCTTAGTATCTGTGCTCGACATATCGTTATAGTTTGGTTCAAATTCTTGGTCTGATCCAAATTCGCCGTCATCACCGTATGGGTCACGTTCTGGACTCAACGCTGGAGTAGATACATCCTCAATAACATGCCTGATACGGTCACTATCTGTTAGCTTTTTTCTACACATCTAAAACAAAAAGAACTAACTACCTTATCCGAATTATATTGATAATTTATTCATAATTAAGTCAATTTATAGTTTGAAGTTATTTTATTACAAATACAATTGTTATATTACAATAATAAATCAAGATTTACCGAATACAGTACAGCAAAACAGTTTTTTATACTCACTTTCGATCGTGGAATTCGTGGAGCGCTAAACAAACACACGCACTGCTAAGATGCGCACTGACTCGCGCGTCGAAGTAACTTACATACAAACACTACGGTGACAGCCGTACTGCATCTGTGTGCACACTCACACATGTCATATACCGGTCGCGGTTCAATCCCGCCTAGCGCATTGCATTTTGACAGTAGGCTTGTCCATTCCTTACACAAAATGACAGTGAAAATGTGTTGTATAAATATTTCATTGAAATTTAACTGCTTCAACCGTACTGACCATACGAATAATTTGAAAACTTACGGCAATAACCGTGCTGTCAATATTTGAAATTAAAAAAAACGGTCATAGCCGTTACCGCGCGCGAACGTGTTAACATTAACTGCTATTATATATTATAACTTTTTATTATAATTTTTAATAAAAAATTAAGTACAACTTATTGCCACTTGCACTTATATCAACATTACAACTTTTTTCTAAATTAATTCTTACAGTACAATTTGACAGTGATTTATAATATTCTATAATATTAATAATATAATAATAATAATATAATATAATAACATTCACACAGCGCCATCTAGTCCCAAAGTTATAAAATTATAAAAATATTTGCTTGTGTTATGGGTACTAAACAACTGATATACTACTTAAATACATTTTTTTTTTGTAAATACATACATATTATAGATAAATTAGATTATATATTGATGATTATATAAATAAGATTTGCTTACAAACATCATACAACTATGAAATAAATGATCCGTTTCGGCCGGTGTTTAGTTATTCATATTTTAATATTATGTTTCAATAGATAAAAATATTAAAGTTTCAAGTAGGAAACATACAGTACATATTCAGTACATATAATTGTCTTGCTATCTATTAAAATATCTGTATAATA
Organism: Laspeyria flexula; assembly: GCA_905147015.1. Taxonomy (NCBI): domain Eukaryota; kingdom Metazoa; phylum Arthropoda; class Insecta; order Lepidoptera; family Erebidae; genus Laspeyria; species Laspeyria flexula. The sequence continues at coordinate 10,836,828 of LR989960.1, read as the reverse complement.
CTAGGTTTATTATAATGTCAAATGTCACTAAATATATCAGGTTTTATCAGTATTTACAATTACCTATAAAATATAAGTAGCTGCTCTCATAATAGATAAAAGCAAGTCTTGGTTATTGAATCCTAAATCTTTATATTCTAGATATTTCCTCTTGGTTGCATAAGATTTTATTACTAATTACACAAACAAAATATTAACTTCATTTGAATAACTTCATAAGATACCAGTGTCGATTTGTTATCCAAATTATTGTAATAGAAATTTGTATAGATTAGTTTATTTATAATTTTAAACAAATAAATAAAATTGGAATGTATGTTTGTAATATCAAAATAACAGAAAGTATACTTGTATGTTACATAAATATATTCTGTTTGTTTGAGATAAATTTCGAAACTACTCAACCGATTTTGATGGGAATTTTACTGGTGAATAGTTAATGTCACAAGGAGTAACTTAGGCCACTTTGATTTTGGAAAAAAAAAAGTGTTCTGTGAAAATAAATATTTATTACTAGCTTACGCCCGGGGCTTCGATCCAATGGATCTTTGTTTGATCACTACTCAGCTTCTAGTGGTCGTACGGTCATGTTATATAGCTTTCCTTGATAAAAAGGCTATCCAACACAAAAATAATTTTTCAATTCGGTTCAGTAGTTCCTGAGACTAAAGCGTTCAACCAACCAAACAGTTTGTTTATTCTTCAGCTTTATAATATTAGTTTAGATTTTATAATATCTGTTTGAACATGTGTTTTCAGTGAGCCAACCAATGTGGATACCCTTGATAGCAGGTGCAACAGCTAGAACAATAGCAGTGACTATAGTCAGCCCCCTAGAACTAATTAGAACAAAAATGCAGTCAAAAAATTTAACTTATGCAGGTAAGAAATGGTCAAAATCCATGCAGTAGTGTTTTTTATAACACCTATTTTCTGAAAAACATTGGTGTAATAGTTGTAAATATTGCAACATATTACAAGAAATGGCGCTAGGCAAGTTTAAACCTTATGGACATCGACACAAATTTCAATTTATATCTATTTTATATTTGAATGCGATATTTTACACATTAACTTCATGTAAATTTTATTATGTAATTTTTAATATTTGTTTTCAGAAATTACCTCAGCTTTACGTCAAGTTTTTAAAAAAGAAGGCCCTAGAGGACTGTTTCGTGGTTTAGGATCTACTTTATTAAGGGATGTACCATTCTCAGGTAAATTTTATATAACATTTTTATATTACATCAGTCATCCAGTTTACACTTTGTCTTAAAAACCCCTATTTTAACATAAACGGAAACTTGAACTTAATGAAAGAACTGTTGGGAAGCTTTATTAATTGATTGTCTAGCAATTCAATGATGTATGTTTTTTACGAAAAGCCTGCAATAATGGAAATTGCTCTCCTCTAAAATTATCTTTTTGCTAATTCAAATTGCAGCTTAGATTCAAAGAGACGTACCAATGACAAAGACTCTTTATCACCACTGGCATATATAATAGATACGAATGTGATCTGTAAATTAGTTGACAGACATTTAACTGAAAAGATTTTTTATTGAGTCTTGGATAGCACATTTGTCACGCACATTGTTCACGAAAATGGTCAAAATCCATGGAAGCGAAACCCTGCCAACAGCTAGTTTTTCATATAATAGCTGTCACTAAAGTCTCAGATAGTATATCAGACACATAAGTGTCTAGTTTCACAACTGGTAAATAATTACCAGTTGTGAAACTAGACCGAATCTTACTGTATGGTGTATTTAATTATTTCTAATGATAAGTATTATTTTCAGGTATATATTGGACTACATTTGAATCAACAAAGAGAGCCTTCAATAAGCCTGACTCGGAAAAGAATACATTTTTATTTAATTTCTTCTGTGGAACTGTTGCTGGCAGTGTAAGTATAACAATTTATTTCTTCTGTCTATTCAGATTTATTTCTTCCTGCTATGACGTTAAGCTGATAGATTTATGATTATTATAAACAATGTAATCAACTTAGCATAAAAACAAGAATAAGTAATTAATAAAAGATAATACCACCAGCCACTAATGAAGTCGGTGCGGGTTTCGGACTTAATAATCTTCTTAGTACAAAAAATTTCCATGTCACGATCGTACACGTCTTAACTACGAGACTACTCGATCGATTTCAATGAATTTTGATAACCTGAGTTCTAGTTTGAAACTAATTGAAAGACAGAATATTGTTTTGGCCCGATAGGTGGCATCGTTAGCAGGACAACCGCGTCTGGCATCATTATGATTAATATAATAAATTATTGTTTCTTAATGCTACCTATTATTATATGCGGGCGGCACAAAATCGCTCGCTGTGGCTGAAAATAGGTGAGGCCTATGTTCAACAGTGGGCTGATAATTATCAGATTATAATATGATGATGATGAATGCTACCTAAGAACTTCGACCCCACACGAATTTTTTCGCATATAAATGTTGATAAACTTAACACAATTTTTATTTGTATGTGATAAAGATTTATCATTGTAAAGAACCTATTTTTACCTATATCTACACAAGATAAAATATTATTCTTATCTTATAGTTACTAGGTACGCCATTAATTTATATTATCATGGCAATAATAAACTTGTGGGGTGCCTTCTTACTGATAAATATAAACAATTAGGCAATCTCGCATTACGTATTGAAAGGGCCTATGTCCAGTAGTGGACAGTACAGATTTTAAAATATAAAATTTGGGGGGGGGGAGCGGTTATCATGCCTGACATCCTCCTGGGGCAACCGGAGTCCTACTATAGAAGCTGTTACAAAGTTAATTGAGAGTGTTTCGCTATTTTTTACTGCGCCAGAACAGGTAGATCATTACGTAGGTATTTGATAAATATCACGGATGACATATTGTTTTTTTCACGCCTAAAAACAAACATTGGCTTGGCATGATAGCTTTAGACATGTTTTGAACGATATGATGAAGATAAGATTTTTTAACACTTAACTTTATGTTTCAGATTGCGGCGTTCATAACCCTACCATTTGATGTTGTCAAAACACATCAGCAAATAGAATTAGGCGAAAAAGAAATATACACAGGTTGGCTATGTTCTATCTATAACGTTTATGCTTTTTTGCCAGTTTTTACTCATTAGCTGCTGACTTACCACTATATTATGATGAACCATGTACGATAACCCAAGTCTTTATGATAGCTACACGCAATAGATGTATACAACTATTAACATAAAAATTTAAATCATCATTCTTTGAATTTTTTATATTTTTGCCTTGGTCATCTGCTTGGCTTGACCGTATGAGTATCATTAATTTTATTTAATTTAAAACTCACAAAGACAAAGTTTAGCTACAGATCGTAACTAGAGAATAAACAAAAGATTTTTTTGTAAAACATCTGTTCGCGTCGCTATTCGTACAAATTTTAGTTTTTTTAGGTTTGATGCCCAATTGGCGCCCAACAGTTACATTATTTCGTGCAAAAATTAGGAGCAATTCATCTTGCGCCTAATTTATCTTCATCATGTTGTTGGTTTGCAAGATACAAAAAAATTAATTGTAATTTTTTTGTTGTTGAAAAGAAAAACGGTTTTAAAAAAAAGTAAACTCTTTGACAGAACTTCAGAGAGACACACCACTACTTAGTTGTATTTACTTGTTGTACTTCCACCCGTCAGCAAAGTACTGGCATTAAAATTACTGCTTTATTAATTATTTGCCGCTTACTAATCATTTCTTTTTTTGTTGATGTTCTTACCGTTTCAGATGGTAAAGTACAACAGAGGGCCTCTAATATGAAGGGTATAGCAAATGCAATATACAGAAACCATGGGTTTAAAGGTCTCTTCACAGGACTCTTGCCGCGAATATTCAAAGTAGCACCCGCCTGCGCGATTATGATAGCAACGTTCGAATATGGCAAACAATTCTTTCGAAAGTACAACACACAGACATATATGGAGAAAATGCAAAGGTAATAAGAGAAGATATTATTTTTAATTAAATATGAAGGTTTATCTCGCGTGAATTAGGGGAGAGCTACTTACGACCGTCTCCGTGTAATTTTCCTTAAAACTGCATTCTGCTTGCTCCCTGCATCTACGACCAATTTTAGCACTTATCATTACAATGACGTCACCCTGCTTCTCATAGAACTAATATTACATCGTAGGGACGCCGACGTTAAATCGTTTCTAACTTCGCGGTAGAGTAATTCTTCCTTAATTTAAGAGCATTGATTAACTGGTTGATGCAGTTCTAGTTTCTGTACCTTCACTATGTAGAGAAATTGTACCCTACGTATTACATGTGTAATATAAGTAAGAACTTCTTAAGAGGGTTCATACATTTTCAAGTTGCTCGCAAATAGGTTTTTAAATCACGCACACAGAGCCGAAACATGCACACTTCTCTAATGCTGTGTGGTACAACAATATAGCGCGTACTAATGAGTTTGGTATTTTCTAACCTCGTATTTTGTTAAAGTTGGATAGGACAAAATTTCAAATTAAATTAATCAAAATAATTAATTGTTATTAATCGTATTGTATTCTATAAACAATTAAAATACAATTTTATTAGAAAGAAAGAAAAATACAATTAATTTTATATAAGACTAACAATTAATTTCTCAATAATAACTGCGGCTGATATGATTGATGATGAATGTGACTATTTGAGGTCAAAGTGGTGAAAATGTCCGCCATCTTGAACTTAGTTGTTTTTGGGCTGATCGCCTCCAAAATCGATATCTGACAATCCCACTGATCACTGGGCATAGTTCTGAAGTCAAAGTTGTAAAAATGCCCTCCATCTTGAACTTTGTTGTTTTTGGGCTGATTGATACCAAAATCGATATCTAATGATCCCATTGGTCACTGGGCATAGTTCTGAAATCAAAATTATAAAAATGCCCGCCATCTTGAACTTTGTTGTTTTTGGGCTGAGTGATACCAAAATCGATATCTGACGATCCCATTGGTCACTGGGCATAGTTCTGAAATCAAAATTATAAAAATACCCGCCATCTTGAACTTTGTTGTTTTTGGGCTGAGTGATACCAAAATTGATATCTGACGATCCCATTCGTCACTGGGCATAGTTCTGAAGTCAAAATTGTGAAAATGCCCACCATCTTGAACTTTGTTGTTTTTGGGCTGATTGATACCAAAATCGATATCTGACTATCCCATTGGTCACTGGGCCTAGTTCTGAAATCAAAATTGTAAAAATGCCCGCCATCTTGAATTTTGTTGTTTTTGGGCTGAGTGATACCAAAATCGATATTTGACGATCCCATTGGTCACTGGGCATAGTTCTGTAGTCAAAATTGTAAAAATGCCCGCCATCTTGAACTTTGTTGTTTTTGGGCTGAATAATACCAAAATCGATATTTGACGATCCTATTGGTCATTGGGCATAGTTCTGAAGTCAAAATTGTAAAAATGTCCGCCATCTTGAACTTTGTTGTTTTTGGCCTGATTGACACCAAAATCGATATCTGACTATCCCATTGGTCACTGGGCCTAGTTCTGTAGTCAAAATTGTAAAAATGTCCGCCATCTTGAACTTTGCTGTTTTTGGGCTGAATGATACCAAAATCGATATCTGACTATCCCATTGGTCACTGGGCCTAGTTCTGTAGTCAAAATTGTAAAAATGTCCGCCATCTTGAACTTTGCTGTTTTTGGGCTTTTTTGGGCTGATTGACTCCAAAATGGATATATGACAATACCATTGGTCACCGGGCATAGTTCTGAAGTCAAAATTCAAGTTCAAGATGACGGGCATTTTTAAAAATTTTGACTACAGAACTATGCCCAGTGACCAATGGGATCGTCAAATATCGATTTTGGTATCACTCAGCCCAAAAACAACAAAGTTCAAGATGGCAGGTATTTTTACAATTTTGACTTCAGAACTATGCCCAATGAGCAATGGGATAATCAGATATCGATTTCGGTATCACTCAGCCCAAAAACAACAAAGTTCAAGGCGGTGGGCATTTTTACTATTTCGACTTCAGAACTATGGCCGGTGACCAATGGGATCGTCAAATATCGATTTCGGTATCACTCAGCCCAAAAAAAACAAAGTTCAAGATGGCGGGCATTTTTACAATTTTGACTTCAGAACTATGCCAAGTGACCAATGGGATCGTCAAATATTGATTATGGTATCACTCAGCCCAAAAACAACAAAGTTCAAGATGGCGGCCATTTTTACAATTTTGGTTTCAGAATTATGCCCAGTGACCAATGGGATCGTCAGATATCGATTTCGGTATCACTCAGCCCAAAAACAACAAAGTTCAAGACGGTGGGCATTTTTACTGTTTTGACTTCAGAACTTTGCCCGGTAACCAATGGGACCGTCAAATATCGATTTTGGTATCACTCAGCCCGAAAACAACAAAGTTCAAGATGGCGGGCATTTTTACAACTTTGACTTTAGAACTATGCCCAATGAGCAATGGGATAGTCACATATCGATTTCGGTATCACTCAGCCCAAAAACAACAAAGTTCAAGACGGTGGGCATTTTTACTATTTCGACTTCAGAACTATGCCCGGTGACCAATGAGATCGCCAAATATCGATTTTGGTATCACTCAGCCCAAAAAAAACAAAGTTCAATATGGCGGGCATTTTTACAATTTTGACTTCAGAACTATGCCCGGTGACCAATGGGATCGTCAAATATCGATTTTGGTATCACTCAGCCCAAAAAAAACAAAGTTCAAGATGGCGGGCATTTTTACAATTTTGACTTCAGAATTATGCCCAGTGACCAATGGGATCGTCAGATATCGATTTTGGTATCACTCAGCCCGAAAACAACAAAGTTCAAGATGGCGGGCATTTTTACAATTTTGACTTCAAAACTATGCCCAGTGACCAATGGGATAGGCAGATATCGATTTTGGTGTCAATCAGGCCAAAAACAACAAAGTTCAAGATGGCGGTCATTTTTTTACAATTTTGACTTCAGAACTATGCCAAGTGACCAATGGGATCGTCAGATATCGATTTTAGAGTCCATCAGCCCAAAAACAGCAAAGTTAATAATTTGATCTTTAATAAAAAAAATATTCCATAACAAAGTATCAACTGGTATTGAACTCTCTTGAAATATACAAATATTACGTAAACATCGGACCGGGAGCGCGGGGAGCAAAGCGTTACGTCCTCTCTCTAGAAGGCCTCAGCCGGTACTGATTTCTCACGGCCTGTGCGTCGAAATATAAGGCGTTTTTAGGGTCTTTTCAAAAATCATTTTAAAATATTTCTAAAGGGATTTCGAAAATATTATGGACATTTATAAATGACAACATCTTGCTTAATAATTAAATGTAAAAAAATCGACTTTTTAAACACATATAGTGTACCAAAATTCTAATCAAACTTGATCAAAGTTCAACGTTTTTGAGAATTTTAGTTTTTAAGTTTTAGTTATAAAAAAATGAATATTTCTAATATTTTTTCAATACACTAACTAAAGGACTATATGTAGACCTTAAAACAAGCTTTTTTTTCTATGCTTTTCAATTACTTTAGTCCCTGGCGAATCTGAAAGTAGGCTTGTTTCGTAGAATTTCTTAAAACACTGTGCGAAAGAACTGTTCTAACTAAAATACTAATAATAAATAGTCTGTTTTTCTTAATACACTTTTTAGACAAGAAAACTGTTGTCTATGTATGCCAAAAATTACTTCGCTACATATAAAGACATATTCTGTAGCGAACGTGGAAATCTCGTGATTTCATGGATTTCTGTATGAACCCTCTTAACTCAATATTTACGCTGTGCATTTGTGAAGAAGTTGTATGCGATGAACTAACAAGCGATAGAATTGAAGGGAATGATTAATGATTTGAAGGGAGACATTCTGCGCGCGCATCTTGGTTTCCCGTGACTAGGTGTGTAATCTTAGATACATTTATAATAATAATAATAATAATAAAAACGTTTATTTCTCTCGTTAAGGAGTAGGTGTACATTGGTTAGTTAGTATAAGTATAATATAGTATATAAACCTTAGCGAGAGCTGGAGTTTGTACTAGGTTCGAAACCTGTATTACAAATCTCCAGGCTCTCTCTTTCAAACATTTAGGAATAGGTTGTCTATATTATGTTCAGGAGATGTGTGAAAGTTCGTGGTGTGTGTGTGTGAGAGAGGGTGAGTGGGTGTGTGTGACATTATATGGATGAAATAAGCAACTTTTCCGTGTCATCATTTGAAGGTCTGTTTCGGATATTTTACATAAAAACGTCGGTGTAATCGAAGCTATTTTAAAAGTTCTTTAAAATAAAGTATATTCTTTCAGTTTTTTAGTATTATTCATAGATGAAATACTTTTTGCGAGCTTCAATTAAGATCGTAATGTAGTTTTTGATATTACTTCCTAATTAATATTTTAATCTTTGTATTAGCGAATCTCAGTACAATGAACATAAGCCAGAAACTTGAACTTCAGCGGCTTGCTATTCACAATCCGCATGTAATGCTGATGACCTATACTTGAAATTTTATGCTATACTTACGCGTTTTATTTTCTTTTTTTTTAACAACTCTTTTATTTCAGTGAAGGGATAATTGTCGAAATAATAAAATCTGAAGAGTAATTGTCTATTTCTAAACGAAACATAAGGTATATTTTGTAACAAACATAGTTCATTAGTTCATGTTGATTTATGTATTAGAAGTGGCAAATAAATCATGTTGACTTGGGGACAATATATTGCTGCATTGCAGAAAAAAAAAATCGTTCATCCATTTCTTATTTCATACAAATTGTAGTCTAGTCTAATACGTTGTCATAATCGAACGCATTTGGCCATGTTTACATCTATCTCTAGTCTCTAGGCCCTTAAATTAATCTGTACACGTCATTCAACGCACTATATTGTCCCACTATAAAAATTAGTTTATTTATTTATTTATTTAATCTTAATACATATAGTTATTGTACCATACTTTGTAATTACACTAATTACTTATATTATTTTTTTCTGTACAAAAAGCGACGATAATGTAATTAAATTAAATAGCTAGGGCCCAGTTCCACCACTTTTTGACAAGTGTCTGTAACTTAGGTATCTGTAAAATAAGTGACAGATTTTATATGAAAAATATTATGTCAAAAATCTGTCACATCATTTAGATAGGTTATAATTATCAGACAATTAACAACAAGTGATGAAATAGGGGCTTAAGTTGCATTTCCTCCACAGATGTGCGAAGTTGCGTAGCGTGAGGTGGCTGTGATAAGAACCAATAGAACCCCTTCTCTTACGCAGCATCTCTCAGATGAAGCGATTCTATTGGTTCTTAACAAAAACAACCGTCGCTACGCACCCTCGGACATCTCTGATGGAAACGCAGCCGTATACTGGTAGGTATATCATATTTGTATTAGTTTATACTTACTTGCTACTGTAACATTCATAAGGTATTGTTCCTTCTAATTTATTTCCCTAAGATAGCAAGGTACTATATACATATTTCGCCACTGGCTGACTAGTGTCCGAAATTTAGGTAGGTACACATTTTGACTCATTTTATTTACAGAATACAGATTGTGTCAAAATTTGTCTTAGAAAAATTCTCTTACCCCTTTTTGACTTTGAAAGTCATAATTATCATGTACGTGATGTGATCTATATGAATTAAATTACCTATGACTTTATAACCTATAAAATCCGTCACTTATGTTTCGTATAATTTATGAGATGCCAGCCAGTGTAGGGTAAAAAGGGTCTTAATTTTTATTGTTGTTCAGTGGTTTTGTTTGTATTTTTATTTTACTTTTTTATCTTCCAGGCATCAAGAAATAGTGTTGATGGGACAAGCATCAGGCAATAATGATTATACTTAATCTGTGTTGTGTAAATCTAGTATTCTAGATAATTATAAAACAATATGAGCTGTAAAGTTGCAGATAAATAAGTATTTTATGGCTGTTAAAATTGTTTATAGTTACCAAAAAATTATGTCCTAGATAAAAAATCATAATATGATATTACAAAAAAATAGGTAGTTCTAGTTCGCACCATGGCTGCTTTTGTTAAAGTAGTTAAAAATAATAATAAGGTTGTTAGGAACATTAGAATTTTTTGGTAAATTTAAAATAAATTAATTGTTACTGTCAAACCAGTATACTTTTCCTATGGAAGATTGACGTAAGTGAGTAATGGTCTGCAGAAAAACACTTAGATTTTTAAATTTAGATGCGAATACTGTACAACTTATAACGGCGCGGGCGCATACTTACTCTGAAAAAGGATTTCGAATCGACTATACGAAGCTCATCCTTTCACTCGTATCCCTCCAGAGGACTAGCAATATTTGGTAGCATCGAAATACTTAATCAAAGTAGGTAGATCCTTTCTGTACTAACGTGTTTTTTCATAGGCAGATGAGACATGCAGGTGACGCAGTGCTTACAATTATATATTATAGCACTTAGGAATAAGAATATAGAATATATATTGCTATGTATTGCTGCTAACTTAATTACTTACTCTTAATATTATCATAAATTTATAATTCTGCTTTGACCAATTATTATGTTATTGGTTTGACAATAACATTGTAGGTACGAATATAAAAATTATTCCTATGTAATTTTAGCACCTTGAAAATCTCACTCTATAAAATTATTAGTTGGATAATGATGATTAAAACTAAACAATTTGTTATTCATGGGAAAATGGATTCATAATGCAGTCCAATTAGGGTTGCCATCTCTTAAATTTGGCAACCAGGACAAGACGCGTGAAAACCCCGGATTTTAGAGCACAGAATCCGGACATGTCTACAGGTTCTTTTAAACATAGCCAGTGTAACAAAAAATGTCATAAATCACCGTTTTATTTATTTTTAATTTCGGTCCAAGACTTAATTTTTAAATCCGGACTACAAATGAAGCCCTGCCCGGATGCTCCCCGGATGCCCTATAAACTAGAACAAATCCCGGGGAAACCCGGACCGATGGCAATCCTAAGTTCAAACATCATTACTGTGATAACTGCTAAACAAGAAAAAATGAAAATGCATTGCATTGCATGTAGCACCAACTGATTAATTAGTCAACTGGTGTCAAAGACTGATACAACCTGTAGAGAACTGAACTAATGCCTGAATAATTGTTAAATTAATAAAAACTTATCATCATTACAATAAAATATTTCAGCCCATGGGATTGTTTCTTGTTACTAATTGACATGTGTAAATAAATTATAATGGTATGTACATATCGCAACATATTTTGTAAATAAAACTTTTATGTTACATTTTAATTCTTTGATTCCCTTTTAAGAAATATATTGTTAATTATATAATTTTGTTTTCATTTTAAATTTGTACAGTCGAGTTTATTAGTATATTGACACCATCAAGGATTCAAAATATTGTGAGCGTTGAAAAGCTCAATAAATATAGAACTATATAATATATAACTATAGAACCTATGGATCAAATATATGTCCTCATGTGAAAGGTTCAATAAAATATGTGCTGTACATTATGCAATAAGTTGTAGTCACTCTTATCAACAAAAATATCTAATGATGGTACCAATATATTAATGAACTCGACTGTACATATACAAGGAATCTATACTGACATCAGTTCTAGGATAAATTATTTTTATCTAGCACAAATTACATCGTCAATCTTAAATAGGGTCTCTATTCAAGATTGACGATATTATTTTTTTATTATTATTATTTCTGGTTTTTTTATTATTATTATTTCTGGTTCTGGTCAGTCTTATTTCTGGTATTAGGTAATCAAAATGTTCTAGGGATACAGAGTGGTCAAAATATCTAAGCATTCAGTTTCCAATATTATATGAGATGTGAGTGTTCATATTTATATTGGCGAACATGTCAGTCAAAAGTATCTGTGCACTCATTGTCGGCCATACTATCATGTCCATAATGTAATGTCTAAATTCATACTCTATTTGTTACATGCCATTTGTGTAAAATTATTTAGAATATAATAAGACTAGATATTAACAAGATAGTTTTACCACAGTTTTACCTACAATGTGTGACAGATACTTTTGAACAACCTTTTCGTGAATATAGGTATGAACACTGACAGCTCATATAATATTGCAAACGTCTTGATTACATATTTTCACCATTCTGCATGCTTAGAACATTTTGATTACATTGAATCATCATCATTTCAACCCATAAACATCCCACTGCTGGGCATGGATCAACTCCAAACATTTTGGAGGGAACTTAGCCTACTATATCCCGCTGGCCAGACAGGTTGATATAGGGTTTGTTTCGAATTTTCCTTTTCTTGCAGTGCTCTTGTCTCATTACCATTCATCATTTATTGATTTTTTTTTAACTTGCTGAGTACTTTCTTTAATTCTAATTATGTTAGGTACCTACATAATTTTGACAACTCAGCAAGTTTTGATAATTTTGACTCTAAAATCTATATAGCTATCTAAATAAAATTGTTAATTAGATTAGCACATAATTATTAAGTTTGTTGATGGTCTGTTAAATAAATTTAGTGATGCATATATAGAACTAAATGCAGGATATCTTGCTCATTGAAAGAAAATAATACATAAAAAGCTTATTTATTACATATCCTTACATATAACTAATGTACAATTGAACCCAAAGGTTCTGCTTTTATATTTCCAAGGTCTAATCTGCTATCAATAGATTCATCTATTTGTCCGACGATCGCTACGTTGTCACCACGAATTATATGCAGTCCAAGAACAACCTGCGCCACACCAGTAGACGATGAAAACACGCGCTCGTGAGATTCATCCAATATTATGTTTATTGTTTGGTCAAAACCTTTTAAAGTTCCAATAAAGTTGCGGCCGTCTGAGGTTATAACTGACACTGTTTGATTCACATAGTTTTCGAGACCCGAAGCCATCGCTTCTTAGATTAGAATAAATGCAATAAACTAAAAATGATCACAGTAAATCTGATTTATTTGCAAATACAAATGCTTTTTGAAAAGGAAAGCGTTTGTTAAAATTAAACAAACTGTCAGTGTCAAACTGTCAACATGAAAACAAAAGTTCTGATGACAGCTATCTACTGATTGATGGTGGCTTTGGCCTGTAAGGGCAAGCAAAAAAAAATAATTTATTTTAGTTTATATTTTATAGATTATTAAAATAGTATATAGAAAAATATAAAATGTGTACAGAAATTCCAGATTTTACAAAGAATCTGTCAGTATCAACGTACACACTGGGTCAACACATGCGACATGAAGGCCATTCGGCGTTGGCTACCGCACGCGACTCCTATTATATACAAATGTACTCTGTGCGCACGCGTCGCACAGTGGGTCGAAACTGCTATAAAAGGGACATAGGATTCTTTTTTACAAAATCCACTTGAACAAAATACCTATCGAAAGATCTTGTCATTCTGATCAATAGTTGTTATTACACGTTTTTCTCTAAAAGTAATAGTTTGCCTGGAAAAAAATATTTTCTCTTTTAGTTGTATGGAATGAAACAGAAGTCCTAAAATTTGGCAAAGTCTTGAGAGGTCTTGCTTTAAAACTATTATAGGCTTATTCTTTGGGTTGTTAGCTATAGTTCTACGCTTTCAACGCGCACCCATATTTGCCCGTACAAAAGATATGAGGGTCAGTAAATCGATAAAAAAAATAAGTAAAAAGTACTTTGTATTGATAATATCATTCATAAAATAATTGTGTTACATTATAATACTAATAATTCAGTAATATTAATAATTTGGAACGCATATTTTATGAGAAAAAGTACTTACAAAAACACATTCAAAAGTTATGAGGTTCAGTAAAATGAAAAAAATAATAATTTTGAAGTATTTTTTTTTATAATATCATTGCTAATATAATTGCCTTATATTTATATATATATATAATGCAATATAATACAGCACTTTGGACTTTTACCCATCGGGAAACTATCGGAAGAAGAATCAGAGGCTCGAAATAAAAACTTTCGTAAATACAGAGAGAGCCATTCTAGAAAAGTAAGTTGAACAGCAACAAATGAAGATATCTTGCATAATCTTCTCTTGTCGTCTGATCCAAACTGACCTTTCTTAGGCCAAGAATGCTGAAACAACCAAAAATGGTTCTCTTACCAAGAGCAGTCGAGCTTTTGATATCTCTTCCAACTGACCCTGAATTAGAATTTATAGATGTACATACTTTATGAGATAGTGATAGTGAATAATTTTATTAGAGTAGAATTAGAGTTAGTTTTATAATTAGAGTTATTATTATAGTAAAGCCATTTGTTTTTTATGTAATTTTTTATATAAAAAATTATTCACTATCACTATCTCATAAAGTATGTACATCTATAAATTCTAATTCAGGGTCAGTTCAACTTACTTTTCTAGAATGGCTCTCTCTGTATTTACGAAAGTTTTTATTTCGAGCCTCTGATGCTTCTTCCGATAGTTTCCCGATGGGTAAAAGTCCAAAGTGCTGTATTATATTGCATTATATATATATATAAACATAAGGCAATTATATTAGCAATGATATTATAAAAAAAATACTTCCAAATTATTATTTTTTTTCATTTTACTGAACCTCATAACTTTTGAATGTGTTTTTTTAAGTACTTTTTCTCATAAAATATGCGTTCCAAATTATTAATATTACTGAATTATTAGTATTATAATGTAACACAATTATTTTATGAATGATATTATCAATACAAAGTACTTTTTACTTATTTTTTTTATCGATTTACTGACCCTCATATCTTTTGAACGGGCAAATATGGGTGCGCGCTGAAAGCGTAGAACTATAGCTAACAACCCAAAGAATAAGCCTATAATAGTTTTAAAGCAAGACCTCTCAAGACTTTGCCAAATTTTAGGACTTTCTGTTTCATTCCATACAACTAAAAGAGAAAATATTTTTTTCCAGGCAAACTATTACTTTTAGAGAAAAACGCGTAATAACAATTATTGATCAGAATGACAAGATCTTTCGATAGGTATTTTTTTTAAGTGGATTTTGTAAAAAATAATCCTATGTCCCTTTTATAGCAGTTTCGACCCACTGTGCGTCGCAGGCCTTCGAGCGTACAGTCGAAAAAGTTCACGCATGACCATCTTAAGACTGCATTTTGTGTGCAGTGACCGACGTCTACCTGCTGCGGGTAGCGAGTAACTTGATTTCATCCACCAATAGTATTGCAGTAAAACACCATTAAAGACTTTTTTCTGTCTAAAAATTTAAAAGTCATAAAACAATTAAAATTAAAACAAGAGTTTTACAAAAAAAGGGCTTTGTCCCAAAATATGGTATTGTCTCATTGGAGAACTACGTAACGGGCGAGCGA
Source organism: Laspeyria flexula (assembly GCA_905147015.1). Taxonomy (NCBI): domain Eukaryota; kingdom Metazoa; phylum Arthropoda; class Insecta; order Lepidoptera; family Erebidae; genus Laspeyria; species Laspeyria flexula. The sequence goes on along the minus strand of LR989960.1, from coordinate 10,821,463 downwards.
GGTACTACGCTTACAGCTTGCAAACGAATTGTGTTCAAAACTGATCATGCTTAAACTTTGTCGATGGTACATCTAAATTACAGAACACGTCTTATACCCTAACGCGGCCGGATTCAAATACATTTGATGGTCGAGCAAACGATGGTTGGAACCATATTCCGGCTCGAATTCACAATTTAATTTGGATCATGGCCGACGACGAAATATTTTTAACTAGTTTAACGCAACTTAGCTAGTTAACAAGGATATGAAAAATTAAACGAAAGCGGAGATAATGGACAATCACATATTATTATTGTAAGAATCGAAAATGCAAATAGTGGATGTAAAATGATTAATTTCCCCTGCAAAGTCGTTATGTACACACAAGAAAAAATGCCGTTACTGTCGACTGTGTGTGAGTGTAACATATAATTTTGATACTACCCGTTAGTGATTTATAATCTGTATGTTTGAAAGAGTGAGGAACAAACGAGGACTGAGGGGTTTCATTGATAAAAAGTCAGGACTCGTTTGGCTTTGCCGAGCCCCTCGAATTAGTGATGCGCAAACTAAATCATCTATCAGATCACTGATTTATAAATCTTTTCTTTCAAAAGATACATATCACTCTTTTAAATCTTTGGTTCTGAGTGACACGATTATTTCAGTTGATCATATAATGTAAGGATCTATTGACTCTTTCATTGATTCACTGAACTGAACCCCTCAACCCTACTCGATGAAGCTATAAATATAGTTACCGAAGATTTATTCAAGTAAACGTATAAAATTTTTTCAAACTTTATTGCACACGATGTTTTTTGTTTTTAGCTATTATCAAAAGAAAGTACTGGTTTTAATAATTAAATATAGACTTGAGTTTTGAGCTTTATTATAATGTAAGAGAATAGAGTTTCCTGTATCGCCATTGCATTCCAAAAGAGTGCGCATGCGCGAACCTACAACTCATGCTATCTCATTTCTACTCACCAATATCAATCTATTGTTTCATTCCATCAGGCATCATTCCATAAACCAATCTTAATGAGTTAAAGATGTAAAGATGTGTTTTCAAAAGTGATTACGAATTTTGAAAGATTATACATCTTTTGTATCAATCACTCCTGAGTTACACATCTCTACCTCGAATGAGGCACCTACCTCGTGAGTGAGGAACCCACCACTAGCGGCGGCGATTACGCGGGAATTTTGGCTGCTCGTAAATAATACCTGTTATTTGTGCTAATTGTGTCTTTGGAAGCGAAATGTGTTATAATAAGAATGCCTAAGCATGTGTGTTATCATAATAAAGTGTCGCAATGGTGAAACGATGTGTAAATTCGGTGTATTGTGATAAAGTGTTTAGGTGATGTGAAGGAAAATACCACTGCGATTTCTTCCTTTTATATTTATACCAATAGACAGGTAAACTCATAATGAAGCCAGAAAGGTACAATGTATGACAAATAATTATCTTTATAATGACGAAATCTTCGTTTTTCTGAAGGTATACCTATAAAGAAAATACCCGGAAAATTCGATGGCTTTTCGCGCGTTTTCTTTATGATGTCAAGAGACAATAGAGGGGATAAATATATATCAACTCATACATTATTATGTCGCTAACCTAACCATAATATTGAATGTATGAAACCGATATGCGCCAGGAGTCCGGGCGTCTCTAGCGCGACGACAGACACGACACGCCACGACACAGTATAATAATGTTTTCGCCTTTACAAGAATGATTTTGTCTTTGGTTAAACAGCTGACGTTGAAATGACATACTTGACATGATCACAGAGTAGGTACTAGACAATGTCAAGTTGATATCCCATAAGTAAACGAAACAAGTTTTATGGTTATGAGTTGAGTTGAATATTATCATTCCTAAAAACGTTAATTTTATACATAATTAAGAAATTTGTGACCTTGAAATAAAATACCTACATACATTATCAACCTGCTGAAATTTAAAATCGCTCAACTCCATTAAACTTTGTTTATAAATATGTCGAACACAATCGTTCAGTATATTCTTCTAAGAACAGATTTGCTTAAAGAATTAGGATGGTCGATAGGATCAGTGGTGGCCCAAGCGTGTCACGCATCCACAGCTGTCCTCCAGTTGTACAGAGATGATGAACACACTATACAGTATTTAGATGATATGGATAACATGCATAAGGTCGTTTTAGAGGTAAGTTCACGTTCAAGTTGAACTGTTTTTCGTAATGTTAGTATATAATATATATTTAATATAGCTCCCGTCCAAAGATTACATCCATCTACTGTCTTCCTGCAATCATTTTTACAATAGGTACGAGGTAGTCTGTCGTTCTATTGTCTGTCCACAGGCTAGATGATGCAGCAATATTATTATTTGTTCAATAAAATCTTAATTATTTACAAAAAAAAAGAGATTTTTCTATGTATAGTATTTTGCTATAATATCTGATTGAGTTTTGGCTACATTGCCATGATGGATGGCAAGGCATAGCTTTTATTGATTTATTATAAGTACTGTAATACAAATGGATAAATCCATTAGTTAAGAATTAGAGGATTTCTCACTTCTGTTGTGTGATTCTTCTCTTCTGTCTTTCGTCACAGTCTTCCATCATTATTTACTGCGGGCAATGCCGCAGGTCAAAGCTACGCTAAACCTGCTACGAACATGAGCCTACAAAATATTTGAAGTTGTTACACATACATAAACTGCAAAATGTTCTTGCAGATACCAGATGAAGCAGCATTGAATAAAGTAGCTGAAAAATTAAAAGAAAATTTTATATCACATAAATTGTGGATTGAACAGCCAGAGAATATTCCTACATGCTTAGCAATTAAACCCTATCCTAAGGATGAAATAAAAAAATATGTAGGCAAATTTAAACTATTGAAACTTCAATTGAATTCTACTGAATAGTACCCACTTTAAGTTCCTATAAGTTTTAAGTTTAATGTATAAGTATTATATATAAAAGAATAATAAATTTCACTTAATTTATCAAAATACTTTTATTTCACTAAAATCTACAATGGTGCTAAAGAATAAAAGGGTGACCAGAAAGCTGTTCTAACTAATCTCAAATAGCCCCTGTGAACTGTAAAACTGTAAAAATTCATGTGAGGCTTCTTTTCACCAAATCGTGATACGGGAGTATCGTGATTCACGACATACGGCAGATTTGACGTGGGAGTTACCTAGCTAACTCAGCCCCCATATCTACCTAAGACACATTGATACGAGTTTAAGTATGGTCTATCCCTAATCGCAGTGTTGATTATTATTCGTAATGATGTCAGTTAACAACCTGTCCATACAAAAATTTCACCGCGTAGGCGTTTACAGCGGCGGAACCCTTATAGTTTCGTCATGTCCGTCCGTCCGTATGTCACAGTCATTTTACTCGAAAACTACTTGATGTTTATTGATGAAATTTAGTTATTATTTGTCTCGTGTGGGCTGCTACTTAGTTTGGTAGTTAAATAATAAAAATAAATATTAAAAAAAAGAGTGGGGGCACTACATGTATACCTATCCGAAGCTGAATAAATTTTATTTCAGTAATTATCTACGAATTCCACATAAACATACCAGATACCTACTTCGACAGATCTATTCTAAGCAAGTTTTTTGATTAAGTTTAGTGAATGTTTTCGGAAATAATCGCTCCCAAAGTAGCGTAAATTGTCCCAATTTACGCTACTTTGGGAGCGATTATTTATCTTCTAAACTGTAAAATCTGTCGCGCCGTTGCCGCACCGTGTCGTGTGGAATGAATGTTACACTTATCTACATTACATTACATTAATCTTCTGGACAAATCAAAGATCGACATACCTACTCAATTGTCTTTCATATGATTACTATCACTGTGGCGTAACGGTTAAGTTGTTAGGTGCTAGAGCTCGCCCCTAAAATCGCCGCGTGCCGAATAATGTGGGTTCGATTCCCACAAGAGACAATATAAGCAAGATTAGCGGGCGCCAAATAAAAGACCGCCCGGGGCGTATCGTGTATTTGACCACCCATGACGTGCCTACAGGCTAGACATATTTTTATTACCTATGGCGAATTTCAATTTAAATTATTACGTTTAAATAATCCGCTTAGTAACTTACTGGTACTAATTAAAATTGCTACGCTGGCAACCAAGAAACAAAGTGCTCTTCCTGCTAGCACCAGCAATGTCGTAAATATTTAAATACAAATATTGAGTTATTATGTATAATTACATAATATTTTCTAATAATACAAATTATTTTCTTAGAAACAAGCCCCGTTTCGCGGGGGACATTACAAACATACAAATAACTTACACAGATTACCTACCTACACCCAGATTTGAAACACTTTTCACTTATGGGAATCGAACCCACGTTAGGCACGGCGATGTTAGTGGTAATGGGACAAACTTAACCGCTACGTCAAAGTGACAGTCAGACTTGTTTAAGTGCTAAATACTACGAGCACCTAACCTATGTATGCTCGCTGGCTAAATATGATATTCTATACCTACTTATATATTAAAGCTGAAGAGTATAATTTTTATTTGGTTGAACGCTAGTGGCTAGGCTCTCAGGAACTACTGGTCCGATTTGAAAAAATCTTTTTAGTGTTAGTTTTCCCATTTATTGAGGAAGGTTATATATAACGTCACGCTACAGCCAATAAGAGCTGAGCAGAAGCAAATAAAGAACGACGGGAGCGAAGCCCCCACTTCTAGTTCATTTATAAGTAGGTACCTACATCAAACGCCATAATGATTAAAAATGAATTATCATTTACATAACACACCTACCATGCATAAGCAGTTAGGCAAGTAGATATAAATAAATATACCTACCCAATGACTACGCTCTACAAATTGTACAACCTTGGCAAGTCCATTTTGTACTTTTTCGGGTTCCGTACCCAGAGGGTAAAACGGGACCCTATTACTAAGACGCCGCTGTCCGTCCATCTGTCACCAGGCTATATCGCATGAACAGTGAAATAAAATGAAATTTATTGATTTGCAGAAATATGGTAGGTAGGTGCATAGGCTGTTTAAATACGTTTTGAGTATCAAATATTTCGTCAGTTTTTGACATGCAAATTATTATAATAACAATATTAAATGTATTGGACCTTGCAGCTACTTAAAAAATAATTTAACAATTTTAATGTCTGATATATATAGGTAATTAGTAGTCAAAATTGCGTCAATAGAGTTCCTCTATTACCTAAATAATTTTATGCACATTGCGTACCTAACAGTTTCTCTTGAACAGTGTTGTTCTTGGTCCAAAGTCTAATAGGTACTAGTCTTTGACCATTACGAGTGTTACGTACCTAGGTACTTTTCCTTTGCAATTTTAAATAATGAAGGATTACTTCTGACAAACACACTGACTTCAAAGACATACATGCAAGGCAACGGTAATATATTAAATTTCTTAAAATAGGGTTTACACGACTCGTACGGAGGGATGCCTACCATAGCTGGAATACATCTCTTCTGGGCTAAAAATGCGCGTGTAGCATCTGTCGAATTCCCCCATAGCAACAGACCGTACCTCAGTATAGAGCTAATATGTCCATGATATGCGAGAAGCGTTGTCTGTTCAGTAGAGGTTCTTCTCAATCGGTTGAGTACATATACGAAGCTGTTAATACGTTTGCAAACGTATTCGACGTGCATTTTCCAATATAAATATTTATCTAGAGTGATCCCTAAAAACTTTACGGATTCAGCTTCTATTATAGTAGTTTCGTTATAGCTTATTTCCTTCGATTCCAGTTTTGAGCCTTGTGTTTGAAATTAGATAAAAGTAGTTTTAGTGAGATTAGCGTTTAAATTATTACTGTCTAGCCATTCAATTATGGATTTAATTGTATTGTTAATATTTATGTCATATTTAATGTCGAGTTTGGATGTTAATATAATAGAATGTGTGTGATAGTTAGACAGTTGAAATTTTCTCAGATGATGTATTTCTGTTGCCGCTATATCAACCAATGCTAAAAAACCGGTCAAGTGCGAGTCGGACTCGCGCATCGAGAGTTCCGGACGATTATCCAATTTTTAATATATTTTTTGTGGTTAAAATGTCAGAAATGAGTAGGTAACGGGATAGGTCAAAGTGTACCAAAGGGGATGCACTAAAAATGACACATATTTTTTCTCAATATAACGGCTGTATCTTTTGATTGCGTTAACATACTCGTAGATAAAATCTTTTAAACTTTCGCGACTTGTACACATATTAAATTATTATATAACGGGTCTACGTCACGTATTACCAAAGTGAGGGTAGTAGCAGAAACCCGCACGCATCAGGAACGACGCTCGGCCGCCGCTCCAGTCAGCCCGTGACCACGGTCGGTGTAATTTGACCGAAACGTCGGGCAAACAAATAAGGTATTTTCATATTCCTTAAATATAATACGTCACGTAGACCCGTTATATAATAATTTAATATACTTACTCGTAGATTTTTTTTACGCCGAGTGTTTGCAGACCCGATTATATGATATTAATTTCAGCTTTATACATCTACGCGTTCTTGTGAAAAAAATCTTGACAGACGGACAACGGAGTGGTCCTATTTTCCTTTTGAGGTACGGAACCCTAAAAACGAAATAAATTAAATATTTAAAGGGGCCCCCATACATCAAACGTGATTTTTGTGCTCGCTTTTGCTCGTTAATGGTAATGGCAACAGGTGGACGCTTGAATATTCACAGAATCTGAATTATAATATATTATATTCACTTTAAAAATAAATAATTAAATTTAAAATACAACAAACGTGATTTTTTTGCCGTTTTTAAAGATCATCATGGAACCTTTCGTGCGCGTGTCCGACTTGCACTTGGCCGGTTTTGCTTTTACTCTTCAAAGCTAAAGCAACTATGTATTAGGTACTTATGTAAGTTGTAACAATTTATTTTATAATTATGATTGCCCGTACCAAAATGATCAGCGCGGCTTTCAAAGCGCAATAGTATCTAGGTGAGTAGGCCATTATTATTATACCAAAAAAACTTGATCTCGTCTCGGGTAAGTAAATTATATAATGTAGATAGGGGCTATCAAATTATTACGTAATCTATGTGTAATGTTTCAATACAAAGTATATTTGAAAAAAAAACTTATTACTGAAAGCGATGAGCGCAGTTCATAAAAAAATAAATATTCAAATCAGAAACTAGCCATCTGTGTTTAGTTTTACTTCTAATCTTATTACTAATTTTGCGGTTACGTGGAACGCAGGCAATAAAATTTTAAGGTCTGTCAACGTAAGGATGTTTTGATGTTTACTTAATTAATTATATTCCATTGTTGCTCTAGATTTCTCTATTAAATTAATTCAAGATTACTTTCATAACGATTAAGTAATATAAATATAAAAGAGAAAAGGATACCCAATTACCTACCACTAAGTATGATAATTATCTACCTTATGTGGGTCAAATATTCGCATTTAATTTTGTTATTAGTATTAGTAAGGTACATTATGTCACTACTTAGAGACTCAATACCTTTGTTAATGGAAGCAGACACATAAACTGTCGCAATCTTGCTTTTCTTTCTTTTCAACTTTTGATTAATTTCACTGCAGGTTCTAAGACCGTAGGTTTGGCATACACTTGGACTCGCGAGAGTCACAACTAGGTCTTCGCAAGGGTTGATCGCTGTTAACCTTGGCTTTCAGAAGTTGTAGTGGTGGGCGTGAGGAAATTCATAACTTCTTAGTTATGAATGTCCTAACATCTGTCACCATCTACCATCTAACCATCTACTATCTACGTCATCATCAGCATCATCATCATCTCAGTACGTAGGTACACTATTATACATTGACAATTGACATACCTACATCTTCATTGGACACAAAATTTAACTGGAAAGGCAAAACAGATTTTGGTCAGTACCTAATCAAAAACTCTTCAACTTTTTTATTTTCTTTACGACATAGAGGTGCAATGGGATGCACTTGATAAACGATGCGTTACCTTGTACTGTGTAAGTACCTATTATGTGATGGAAAAGTGCAGCTTACACTGCTAAAATATAAATGAAATCCGTTCCTAGGTACCTATACCTAGATATGGTTTTGCGTAGCCCCGTTAGCGCGCGGATCCTAGGTTTATATGGATTTGTGTAATCAGTTTTTTCACTGAAAAGGAGTTTGAGTTAGATGCATTTGGTAATATTTGTTTACACACGTCAGGGCTCTTGTAGATTAGCTAGGGAGCCTCCGTATTATTGATATATTGACAAATTGGTAAACCCCTGGTAAGTAAGACAAAAAAATAAAAAACTCGTTATACACCAACGTTGTAAATAAAATAACTAAATGATAATAACTCAGACAGGGTTTGCTAATTAATAATAATAAGTTAATTTATAATTTAGACAGAAACCTTTGATTGCGAATTAAAAATGAGAGGCCAGTAAGTATTAAAATTTGGACAAGCGGTTACTAAGCTCACGTATATCATCGCAAGCGATCGCCTCGTTTGATACGAGTAATAAAACAAAGATACGAATTAAATAACGTGAATTAAAATAAAAGTGAACTAGCAAAACAAAAGAATTATAATTTTTAATAAAGAATAACTGTTTGTGTTAGCAATATGAAAAAAAGTGTGGATATCATAGTGTTGGGTGCAACTGGTTATACAGGAAAATGCACTGTGAAACATCTCGCCAATTTGACGAAAGAAAAATATTGGGATGTGACTTGGGGAATTGCAGGCCGATCCAAAGAAAAACTACAAAATATTGTTACGGAACTGAATAATTTAGGTAAACAAAAATACTTTTGAATTTCATGGTGAAATAGATTTAGAAAGATGTTTTTTTTTAATGGTAATGGCTATAGAACTTTTTTGTATTATTTCATTTTATAATTTGTTAAATAGTGGGATGTACTTCAGCTTAACATTATTATCCTAAAATATAGAATAATTATTTAAATTAAATAGGCACTCCTCTAAAAAAATTTAACGTATGTACCTACCTACTGAAATAATGAAATGACTCTCGTTAAATCGGTTGACTTTGAAAATAATTTTAGTCAATAATTATATAAATCATTAGGTTTATTATGTTGACTCGGAAATTCTTGAGAAGGAACCAAATATTTCTAAAGATCTGAAATGGAAAGTATGGAAACTATTGGCATGGCTTCTCCATCCTCCGCTAGGACGGAGATTCCTAAAGAGAGAGAAAGAAAATAAAAATCTTAAACATTATCGTGGTTAGGGCGGAAATTAGGTAGGAACCTACTGAGAAAGAAAACTATTAAATCTGAATTAAACCATTTTTGTGTCAATTACAGTTCAGTATTTAGTTATCTATTCGGTACATGCCTAGTTCGGTTTTTAGAGTTCCGCAGCCAAAATGGCAAAAACGGAACCCTTACAGTTTCGTCATGTCGGCAGCTATTTTACTCGAAAATTACTCGATGTTTATTAATGAAGGAGAGGTGTCTTTTGTGCGCCGCTACAATGTTTGATGGTTAAATATTCAAAATAAATATTTTTAAGGGGGGCACTCCGTACATGTAACAGAAGCTGATTTTTTTTTTCAGCAATCATTTCTGAATTTCACATAGGTACTTTGACAGATGTTGTAAAGACACGTTTAAGGGTTCTAACGAACGAAGGTTCTAAGAAGAAGCATAAATATTTCGTAATTGTGCACAAGTCTCTTACTTTAACGGTTTGAATTATTTATATTTTTGCAATAATATTGACATCAAATTTTAAAGTTGCACATGTTATGCATATATGCATATATTTAAGACATGTCACAAAATTTCAATAAGTACTTATCATAATATTTTGTTACGCAAATGAGTGCCGTAATTACTTTTTTGGAGTCACGCACTCTTTATTGAAATAACAAGACGAAACGATCCCATTAAAGCACTTTGGTAGCTATTTCCTGTGTCATTACTCTATTATATAAAGGTAAATTATGAGAGTTAATAGTAATTATTGTGAGAACGTTCTTATTTTAGACTCATTCTGATTGATTATGAGTCCGTCATCCGTGTGTTACATAATTTTAGCAGGAGCCAATGGCATTACTTATTCTATGCATATTGGCCCTGTTTAGCATCGGCAATCGAATATTAATTATTCGCTTTTTAGAAGCTGAATAAAGCGAGAGAATCTCTAAAATTCACGATTTTAATACTGTGACCCTGTGACCATCGACTTATGAAAAACCCAAGACGCACTCATTTCAATACAATTGTTTCGCTGTCATTAGGTTTTATTGCTTTATAATAATTATGTAATGTTTTTTATAAGCAATTGTAACTTGCATTAAATACACGCTAGTGTTCTACTATTAGGTCTGTGATTATGAAATAAGACTAATTTTAGAAAAACTATTTTCAAAAATATGTAATTATTAATTTAGACAGTATACTATCAGCGACAGTTTTGAGCGTGACTTTAGTAGGTACTATCCATCTAGGGGGGAGACGCCGAATTTTTGTATAGATATCAATGACTGTGAAGGAACTCAGGGAGTCACCAAAACGCGAAGCAGCATCAATGCAGTCGTAAAATCGCTGATCGCGGATACTAAAGCAATCTAAAATTAGCGTATGTGCTATGTGCGGGCCGTATTATATTATTGTTGGCTGTCTGTATGTCTGTCTGGGTGTAGGATTTTCTATTTTTAAAAGCTACCTTTTATTTCTGATGTGATTTTCCGTTAAATTTATTCCAGGTTCGGGTATCAAAGATCTAATCATAATGGAGGCTGATGTCGAGAATGAAGATTCTTTAAAGAAAATGATGCAAGATGTTAAAGTAGTAATAAATTGTACTGGACCTAACGTTCTGTTGAGTCCGAAAATCGTGAAAGTTTGTATTGAAACAGGAACACATTATGTGGATATATCTGCTGAGATGTTGGTGAGTTATGAGTTTCGAAGCAAAAAGAGTTTCATTGGCAGAAGTTGATTTATAAATTACCAATGCGTGATGATTAAATTGATTCAAATCGTAGATATATTTGCTCAAAACATCCGCATACTTTTCATAAAAAACATACATACAAAAAAATGTTTCATCAAGTGCGATGAGTTTAAGTGTTCTTTTTAATAGGAATAGGTACTTAGCTGGAAAGCTGGAGAGTCACATACAATGTATGTGACTAAATGCGAGAGTTAGTATGTAAGGATGTTTGTATGAAATTTGGCACACAGATAAATTTTGTCTGGAATAGCACGCGGGCGGAACTGCGGGCTGAAGTTAGTAGGGTAAAAAAATATTGCGATGGGCGGTCCCGTGGTCAAAACTGTGCGCTGAGGAAGACACGTAGTAGGTACCTACCTCCTAGGTCATGCTTAATAATAATTTTCAATTGCGGCGTACGCTCCAAATATATTATATTATTTTGTTAGAACAAATGAAAGACATCTAACAATGATATTGTATGTTAAAAATACAATATCATTGACATCTAATAAATAATTATTCGGGCCTAGACAAAGTTATCATCATAAAACAAACATAGCCACGCCTTTTTCTCCGAAAGGGTAGGTAGAGGTGCATGGCATGACATCTACATTTCCCTAGCTTTGTTCGGTCTTATCTAACATAGGGCGAGCCAATTGTCATCAATTGGGCACATTTGTTCCCAAACAAATTATTTCTGATTCTGAAAACTTCGGGGTATTACCACGGATTAGATAATAGTTACTACGTAAGTGATACTGAAGATATCACTATAGAAAAAACCTTTTTTTTTGCCTAGAAACAAAACACCTCTGCAGCAGCAGTCGTATACACTTCCCACTGCGCCACGTTTAAGTAATACGTAATGCATTTTTATTTTCAGCATATGTTGAAACTATACCGGGACTATAACAAAAAGGCAGAAGATGCGAACGTGTTGGTAATACCGGCCTGTGGATTTGCTGCTATACCTGCTGAAACAGGGATGATATTTTTAGATAGACAATTTAAAGGTAAAATATTTTTATTAACTTATCACGCCGGCCGCTTTCGGTAGAAAATTTAAACCGCAGCCTTAATAGCATTGCTATATTTCTAGTGTTCCTACTGGTAAATAGTGGTATCAAGAGCCCATTAGTAAACGTAGGGGTGGTAATTAGTCGGCAATTCACATGTCCACGGCTGCAGTTGAAGGCGACGACCATAGGCTACGCCATAACCGCTTACATCCAGTGCCAGTTCTTCTCATACCTAAATGCTAAATGGTCGTAGGCAAATTTGTTGACAATAATTTTCAGAACCTCTTACATTCATAACTTGTGACTTTCATAAGAGTTATTTTGTAACCTAGATGAATTCACGAGATTTCATTTCTCTTCAGGCAGTCTTAATTTTGATCGCCGCTATCATGGTAATTATAAAAAAATGCTCATAAACTGTTATTATAAATAAAATATGTTGTTATAAATATTATAACAAAATATTACATAATTATTCCCTAACAGTATTGTTATTTGAACCAAAATTTAATAAGTAGCTGGCGAAATGTGGTTCTATCTATCCCTTCGGTGAAAATAGTGGTGACGTAATCCTCCAAATCCGGCTTTGCGGCGAAAGACCTCACACGCGACGAATTCTGATACAGATTACAGAGCCCGTCTTGACCAAGCAGCAAGCTACGCTACTGATGTTTATCTTTTATTATTATAATGTTTTAGGCACCATACACACAGTGGAATGCTACACACAATTACTGTTACCATCACTGCTACCCGGTAAAGTCGTTTTACATAACGGTACTTGGACATCACTGGTTTACGTTATGGAGACCATGAAAGAGCATATGGCGTTAAAACGAGAGATTTTTCCCAAACCTATTGAAGAAGAGCCGGCAGAAATGAAAAGGTAAGTACAAAAAGATATATGTTAGTAGGCTGGCCTCAGTCTTCCTGGTTATTTTTATTTAGATGTTTTTACATTTTCTAATTTACTAATTCTGGTGCACATTAACTAATTTTGGGTTGCAAATGTATTTTTTGGTAGATAAAGTAAAACTAAATTAAATGGGTAACGTCTTAGTATAAAATAGGTTCATACGGAGGAATGGCAACCTCGCAATTATGGTTTTCAATACATTGTTGAACAGATTTTGGTGAATTAGCTTTTTTGGGTTGCAATTTCACTACATAGCCAACTTAGCAAATTTTAATGCCTAGAGCATTAATGCTCTAAGTTTTCATTAGAATTTAAAACGCAATTATACATATTTCCACAGATCATTTTTCCATCGGAATAACGGACACTTATGGTTCCCACACCCAGGAGTAGAAGACGATGTAGTAGAAATGTCCCAAAGATACTTATACGAGAGAACCCAGAAGAAACCAGTTCATTACAAAACATATACCACTGTTCAAGTATTTTTCCAATTTATTGCAGTCCCCATTATGTTCTTATATTATTACTTGTCTTATTTCAAATTCTTTAGGGTACTGTTAATAAAGTTTCCACGATTGTTCACCTTTGGATATGTATCAGAAAAAGGACCCTCGGATAAGACTAGACAGGATACGAAATATTACTTTACTTTGAACGCTAGAGGTTGGGAATTAGATGGAGATTTGAAGAGTGAACCAACGAAAACTTTATCAGTTAAGGTACGTCTAGCTTTTGGGAGTATATTACCATACCGAGTCCCTTTATTTTGATACGTCACGTTGATAATGTTACTTACATTCCTTACAGACCTGTTACATATTCTATTAACTTATTTTTGTAATATCTTTCACAATCAAGACTTCAACCTTTTCGTCTATAAATTTCGGTGGGAACTAGATATATGTAAGGGATGAAACTATATTGCGTCTAAACTAAGTACTTAGGTACGTACTTCTCTAACCACTTTTTTCGATGTCCTTTGTAGGTGTCGGGTCAAGATCCTGGTTATGACAGCACAGCTGTTGCAATCATTATGTGTGCCATCACAATACTAAAGGAGGGCTCCAATATGCCAAAGTATGTATCTCCAATATACATACATCACTGCATTGCATTGCATTAGGTATACCTCGTCCTAAGGTCTTGAGGACGTACCTACTCGCAATGTTGTTGATATTTTGATCTGTCGATTTCAATACTTTAAATCTGGTAAGGTCATTTTATGTTTTTTTTAATAATTTTATTTTTTATAGAGGTGGCGTCATTATGCCAGGAGCTGCTTTCTACAGAACAGATATTGTGGATCGACTGATGCACGATGGTTTTACATTTGAAGTGCTGCCTAAAACATCGCAAGTACTGTAACAGAACTGAAAGTAAAATTGAGATCTTTTCTATTACGACGGAGTCAGCTACTATTTATAAGGTTGATTCAAGAATTAGGGATGGGATATGATTCATAGAAGGTTTTCGGAAATGTGTCGTCCTTTTTGTTATTAATTTTTTGAATGAATGCAATCAAAGCTATCCCTCCGAGGAGTTGAAATTTGCTTCAGTGAAAATTTAAAATAACTTAGCAAATACAATTACAGTTTTATTGAGCCGTTTAGGCTTAAAAAATTTTTAAATTTTAATGTTTATAATTGTAAATTACATAAAATAAAAGAAATTCTTTGAGGACATGACATACAATTTGTGCTGTGGTGTCGGTCTGTCAATCGAATTGATGGGTAATTTGAAACCAAAACCAAAACACAAATGTAATTTAATAAGCACAGCCTAATAAAAAAAAAAAAATGAGTTGTTGACAGTGAACTCCTCCTAAACGGCTGAACCGATTTGAATGAATTTTTGTGTATGTATTCAAGTGGATTCGAGGATGGTTTAGATTAACAAATAAAAAAATATAAAAAAAGCAGTCAGTCCGCTAGTTTAATATATAATATTAAATAACACGAACTCATTTTAAACAATTTTTTAGAAAATATAATATTGAGGGAACGAACGGGACTGTTTCCTTTATTAGGTAATACATACAGGCTGTTGTTAGCCTATCTAAGGGGACAGTAGTCATCCATTAACCAGCTCCCTTATTCTGACTCATCGGATTACTTCCGGATCGTAAACATTTTCGAATCTTAGTACAACGTATTTTTATTTTATAAAATTGTTTACCGTATAGAAACTTAAAAACTGATTAATATAAGATTTTTTCCTAAAACTATCAATTTCTATAACGTTTTTTTTATTTTAAGTCAAATTAAACTGACATTTCCGGCCGAAAATATTCCGACAGCTCAGAATCAGGGGGCTGTAGTTTAATATTTGTATCCATCCATAATAATGTATTTTCTTGTATTGTACTACAGCTCTTAATTTAAAAATAAAGCATTACTTATTAATATTAAGTATTTATTATTTTCTGTATTCCTACAATTGAGTTTTATTTTACTAAAAATACATAATAACTCAATGCTTCCTACACATCAATAATTATTAATTACCTAGTTTTTATTCTTGCTTGCGTCTCATAATTAGGTATTATCTAAACAATCGTGGTTAGACTAAAAAAGTCTTAATACCTACCTATTATTTTTTTGTAAATATTTTTTTTTTTTTTTCCCTTTATATCTGCTATCAGTCTACAGACTATGATCAGATTTGTTGATTGTTTGCATGGATTTGGAGATTAGAGGCCACTGCCCCTGCTCCCCCTAGTCAACTTGCACATTGGCTCGTTTAAGGCGGCTGCGTGTTTTCAGCTGAAGTTCATCCGATAGAGGGTTAGGGTGCTTTTGTAAGCGTTGCTTATAGCTTGATGAGTGAAGTTTTGCCTCTTCAGCAACAGTTTTCATGTCCAGGTGCTCATGGATCTCTGAGTTACGAATAAACCATGGAGCAGCAGTTATTGTTCGTAAGATGTTGTTTTGAGTTCTCTGAAGGCAGAGGATTTTTTTTTTTTTTTTTTTTTTTTTGCCTAAAGTGGCAGACGAGCAGACGGCCCACCTGATGGTAAGTGGTTACCGCCGCTCATGGACGTTGGCAATGCTAGGGGCACAGCCAGGCCGCTGCCTACCTTGATAGGATAGCTCTCTTTAAACCTCGTTTGAAGAAGGACATGTCATAGCGCTCAGGAAACACCGCTGTAGGAAGTTCACCCCAGAGCCGGCACGTACGTGGGATGAATGACCGCTGAAACCTTACCGTTCTAGACGATAACGGTTCCAGGTAGTGCGGGTGAAGCCTACAGCGGCGTCGAGTGGTGCGATGATAAAAAGGCGACGATGGCACCAAATCAAGAAGTTCGTCGGAGCACTCCCCATGGAACAATCGATAGAGCACGCAGTGACCCAAAGTCTCTCCGTTGCCCTAACGATTCCAAGTTGTCCGTCAGATTGGGATCATCGACGATTCGAACAGCCCGCCTTTGGAGGGAGTCAAGTGGGTCGAGCTGGTACTTGGGAGCTCCCGCCCAGAGGTGAGAGCAGTACTCCAAATGGGTGAATTTCAACAGGTCCATTAAAATATTCATTTCCGTGGATTTTTTTATCTTTAGTTTTATATTAAAAAAAATTAGCGTTTCTTAAAGTTTTTGATAATGTGTGTATTCTTGCTCACTTTCAAACAAATAACTAAAAAACCTAACGAGATATACAAGTTTAAAAATTACGTGCCACAGCGATGAAACATGCTCGCATGGTAATGAAACAAGCGTACACGGCAATGAAAGAACTGTGCCACGGGAATGAAAGAATCAATCACGGAGATGAAAATCCACATAAAACATTATTTAATATAATTATCTACATACATGAATGTAGATTAAATAGCTGCAAAAGGAGTAAAATTAAAGAAAAAAATAATGGAATCGAACCGATCATTTATTTTAATTATTAAACATTCTACATTAAAAAATCTTGATATGAAATCAGCCTTTCAAACTTAACATCAAATAAACATTAAAAATATAGCTATAGAGCTATTAATATTATACTTATTGCATTATTTGTTGTTTATTTATAAAACGAACAGGGGCAAATGTAAAACAAAATAAATATAAATATCAAAAGAAAAAAATTCCACACATTTATTTAGGTTTATAAAAATATTTTTGCATACATACACTTGAAACTCAAAGAAACAAGTAAAAATCTTAAAAGTACGATATAATATTACTCTCTCTCTCTTTATTTAAGAGCTGGGCTCTTTTCGGTGGAATAATTTCCAATTCTCTCTTTTTCCTGCCAATTCTCTCACCTCCTGATACGACACCACCCGTACCTTCTCCTTGATCTAATTAATATATGTCCTCCTTGGTCTACCTCTTCCTCTCATGCCTTCTATCTTTCCTTCTATGATGTTTTTTATAAACGGATCGTGTCGTATCAGGTGTCCAATCATTTTTCCTCTTCTGTTCTCAATGTTTTTATCATAATTCTTCTCTCTTGTACTCGTTCCAGTACCTTTTCGTTGGTTATCATTTCTGTCCAGCTTATGCCCTCCATTCTTCGCCAACACCACATTTCAAAAGCTTCCAATCTTTCTCTGTCTCTTTGTGTCATAATCCAGGTTTCGCTTCCATAGAGTGCAATGCTCCAAATGTATGATTGGAGGAACCTTTTCCTGATTTTTAACGAAATGTGTTTACACTTGAATATTTGTTTTTTCCTGTTAAATACTTGTTAGGCTATTGCAATTCTAGCTATTATATCTTGTGTGCAACGAGCAGTTTCATTTATGATTGATGCAAATGCAGCAATGTCATCTGCAAAACAGATGAATTTAATGTTTTCTCCATTTATTTTGATCCCTCCTGTAGATTTCTCTTTAATTTCGTTTATTGCAAACTCTATGAATACATTAAATATCAATGGTGAAAGAGGGCAACCTTGTCTAACTCCCTGTCTAATCTTTGCTGTTTCTTTTTCTTCTCCTATCTCAATTAAAGTTTCTTGTTCTTTATATAATTCCATGATAATTTTTCTGTCTCTGTAGTCTACTCCAACATCTTTAAGTGTTTTCATCATCAATTTCTAATCTACCCTGTCAAAGGCCTTCTCTAAATCAATAAATGCTATATGCGTATCCAGCCCTAGATCCACCCTTCTATAAATTATCAATTATCATCCGCAGTGCTAATATACCTTCTCTGGTACCTTTTTTCTGTCTAAACCCATATTGGTCTTCTCCCACCACTTCTTCTACTTTCGGTCTTAATCTATTCTGAATTATTTTTAAAAGTATTTTTGAAGCCTGTGATATAAGGCTTAGTGTTCTGTGCTCTTAACATTTGACGGTGTTCTGTTTCCTAGGTAATGTCACGGTTTTACTCACTTTAAAGTCTTTTGGCACTTTCCCTTCTATATCTATATAAATTGTTATCCTGATAATAAAATTATTATTATTATATACATAAGTTGAGTAATTTTGAATAGTTCTTCATGCATTAGTGGGCATACGGCATATTTTATGAGTTCAATATAGATACCATCCTCTCCCGCTTTTCCATTTTGAATATTATTTTATATTATTATTGTTTTTTAATAGTTATTAAAAAACAAAAAAAAAAAAAAATTGTAAGGTTTAATAAGGAAAGATCTTTTAATAATTGACTGCACAGTAAAAACTCATGAAGTCTTTCATCGGATTACAGAAGGTTAACTTGACGGATCCTGTACTGTCAGTACGCAGTACTACCTTTATATAACAGGTAAAAATGTTTTCTTTGCCTAATCATACCTTGGCGATGAAAACATAAGTCACGGAAATGAAACACCTGGCCACGGAAATTAGAGTTAATTGTTTTACAAGGCAGGGCAATGAAACTTTTTTAATTTAGGTGTCTTTTTTTTCATTACCATAGCAAATTTAGGCCACGGAAACCATAGCAATGAAAACATAGCGATGAAAATCAAGGCAAAAATATAAAATAACAAAAAGTCTATTGATTGTTCGAAATAAACAAATAAATAAACAAATAAACAAAAGAAATGGCTTTCTATCGAATGTATAATCAAGACGACAAACTGATTCAATAGAATGTTATATCTATCCATAGCGATGAAGGAAAAAATGTCCAGTAACATAAAAATCGAATACTTACGTTTATGGTGCCAAAACGCAGGCGCGTACACACGTCATTCTGCGTCGAGCACTTAGGCGGCACTAGTATGCAACGTTTAGCGCATAGGAGGGAGGACGCAAGTTGTTGTATAAAACGATATCCTTAAACATGTTTAGGACACGGCAATTAAAGGTCATTCTGGGACAAATGTATTTCTATTAACCATTCCTTGTATTGCTTAAATATTTGAATAAATGTGTTATATAACAATACTTTAACTATCCACGCATCAAATAAAACTTAGATTTAATATAAATAACCACTAGATTTTTATCAATGAGGTATTACAACACAGTAGGTGACGTGTGGACAAACACGGCAATTAAAGATTTCAAGGTTTATTATTTTTTTGTGGATTACTCCTAATCCTATTTAATAAAATGGTTAGTGCTACTTATAGATTACTATGTCAGCTAAACAGAAAAAAATGTTAGAGCACTATTAACTATGATTTTAGTACCGATTTCATCGATGCCACGCAATTTTTGGTCCCGGGAAATTCACCCAAATGCGGCCGAACCTGTGCTTTGTACAGCACAAGCCGCTGTTTAGGTTTGAAGTACTGCTTCGCCCTGTTCAGGACACCCAGTTTTTTGCTCGCCAATTTGATTTGGATATTTGGATCCAAGGATATTTGGTTTGCATGCTGTGGACCATAACTGGATACCATAAGTCCAGATTCCAAAGTGAATGTCTGCCATTAGTATTTGGAGACATAGCTTCAAGTTTGCGTTTGAGGGTTTCATTGGCTGATTCAGCAAGGAGGGTTTTGAGTTCTTTTATTGATCGGTTAAGTCGAGTTTTGTCCTCTCTGTTGTGCGATAGTTGCCAGATCCTACGTAGGCGGCGTTTTTCAGCAATCTTATTTCGAATTCCTAATGGAATCGAGATGCTTCGCAGCTTAGTGGTCAACTCGGGGGAATTGCGCCAAGCAGATACCTGAATCATGTTGGTGATATATAGGCATGCATGATCAATATCCTCGGGACACTTCATTGGAAGATTGAGATTGATATTCAATGTGAGGTAATCTCGAAAGCCATCCCAATCCGTGTTTGCGTTATGTAGTTTTTCACTGTTTTGTTTGAAGTGTATAATGGTCGAGCTTATAGTCAATATAACTGGCGTGTGATCTGACGTACCATCTAGACTCGTTTCGATATGAGTGTATAAGTGACATATATTCTTGGTAATAAAGAAATCCAGCAGATCAGGGGTCTTACAAATATATGTGGGCCAGTATGTGGGTTCCCCGGTAGACAATGACAGCAGGCGATTGGAGTCCATACTTTTCTTCAGCTCTCGTCCCCTTGTGACTGTTGTTCTCGCTCCCCAGTGGATATGTTTTGAATTCCAATCGCCACCAGCTATGAAGCGGTTCCCCAGCGATTTAAAAAAATCTATGAACATAGTATCTTTTATCGAGTGGCGTGGTGGACAATATATTGCTGAGAGATTAATTGGACCTGTGCGATCTTCAATTTTCACAGTAGTGGCTTGAATGTGAGGGGTTGAGAAAGGTTCCAATAAACAATGCCTCACACTTTTTTTAATGATTAATGCTGAGCCGGCATGGGCTCGTCCATCGGGATGGGAAGTAAAATATACACAATATCCAGGAATATGAATCCGACTTCTAGAAGTTGTGTGTGATTCGGATATGAGGCAAACATCAAGCTGATTAAACTTAAGGAATGTCTCAAGTTCAAGAGTATTAGGTGCGAGGCCATTGATGTTCCATGTTGCTATGCGTAGGGAGGTCATTATGTCAGCTTAGACATGAGTGTTGAGATTAGACTCAACATGGAACTTATTTGTTGAATTAGAAGATCTATCTTTTCACTTTGTTGACGAAGGATATCCTCAAGTGATGGGATTTGTTGTTGATTCTGATTTTCTAATTGTTTAGTGAGGGCAATCTTCGGCGCTGCAACTTGTGCATAAGTAAGTATTTGTGAGTTTTGCTGTTTGAGGGTTGCAGGCTGTGTAAGGACGGGTTCGGCCGTTGTGGTTGAGGGAGCAATCGGTTGAGTGCGATGTCTTTCTCGAGGGTTAGAATTTTTGTGCCTACGTGTTAAATATTCTTTATATATTTGGCATCCTTTATAATTGGCCGGATGGTCGCAAGAGCATAAAGCACATGTAGCAGGTGAGTTGCGATCTTTTTTTGGACATTCTGAGGTTTTGTGACTTTCACCGCACTTCACACATCTGAAAGGTCTCATACAATTGTTTTTTGAATGACCATATTCTTGGCAACTATGACATTGGACAACAGTTTTAGATTTGCGGGGGTCTTCGATTTTGACTCTTTGGTTATATATATATAATATAGTCTTGGCAGCAGGGTTGTTGGGACCTGGTACAATATTAACAAAGAAAGTAGAGGTGGGTTTTTTTTCAGGTCCATAGCGAGAATTTATAATTTCACCAGTCACTTTGTTCCCAGTTGCCTCTATTGCTTCTAGGATGGCTTCGTGAGGAGTACTGTGGTGTAGATTTTTAATCACGATCCGATAACTTTTCTTTTCTTTAAGTGTAAATGTGTAACCAACAAGACCATTTGCTCTTATGACAGATATAATTTTTTTGTATTCTTCCACTGAACCAGCTAGAACGTGTAATACAGATTTGTTAATAATTTTCAACTTGAAATCATCTTTGTTGCTTGTCGTTTCAATTAGCTTCGATAGCTCTTTAACATCTAGTATACCATAGAGAATGATGGGAGGAGGTCGATTTAGCTTTTGAGGAACATCCTTTCCAAGTCCATTGTTGTCTTCTGGGTCTATTGGCAGAGCGCTAAAACTATTTTTTGTTTTGATCGAGTCTCCCTGCGGCGGTGACTCACATAATTTCCTTTTTTTATTAAGACGAGGAGAACGGACGACTTGCCAAGGTGGTGGGGCAGGATATTGCACACTGTTTTCTTCAGAGGTGGTTTCCGATGCATCATCTTGGTGTACTTGTGTTTCAGATTGAGAATTTATTTCGGGTTGAATAACATCGTTAAGAGATGTTGATTTAGGCTTAATAAATAGGCCAAGGTGAAACACTTGTTGTGTGAGAATTGGTTTATTTGGTTTGGTTGGGTTTTTATGATTAAGGTTGTTCATTTTGTAACCCACGAGTAGGGACAAAATTTATACGTCATCTGCCAAGGTATAAATCTTCATCTTTTTTTTTTGTGGTATTTATAATTGCTACACTGGTATCACTGACTCTAACTAGTTCGTGTGAAATGTCAATGTCAAAAATAAAAATAAAAATTTTTGGGGGTAAGGCTCTAATTTTTTCACTGGTCTTGTGTCAAATGTATAAAGTTTCTTGCTATTTTCGTCCGAATCACATATTATTCCGCGAAAATAACACTTGAACACTACACATTAGTTATTTCCAGCGCATTCACAATGTTTTTATCGCAGTTCACACACTTTTCTTGCTGTTAACGAATAAAATTCGCGAGCGCGGTTTTACTCTTGACAGTGTATTTGACAGATGTGTAAATATAATGCTGTGTTAATATTCTACTCGTCATTTAAAATTAAATCAGTCTAATTACAATGCATTAATAAGCTTCGAGATAGCTCTTTAATCTCAGTGTACCTACCTATTATTTTTTTCTTACATATGGAATGACGCTCTCAAAGATAAGATAAATACCACTGACTAGTGACTTGTATACAACTGCAGCGGGTGGCCAAGGCAATGTAGTGGGGCCATATCATCGTGAACTCGTGAGTCATTTGTGTACGCGCCGTTGCTGGTTTGGAGCACGTGCAAAATCAAGTTTAAGTTCTTATCATAGAAGCATTCATTTAAAAAAACTCGTTAAAAGTTATACTGCCGTACTCAGATACGTTACTTAACTTTAAAGTTTATTTAGTAAAAACGTGTAATCCTTAAGTCGATACGCCTAAGGACGATTATTCAATGAAAAAATTGTGTTAATTACAGATTACTGGTAA
Source organism: Laspeyria flexula (assembly GCA_905147015.1). Classification (NCBI taxonomy): domain Eukaryota; kingdom Metazoa; phylum Arthropoda; class Insecta; order Lepidoptera; family Erebidae; genus Laspeyria; species Laspeyria flexula. The sequence goes on along the minus strand of LR989960.1, from coordinate 10,798,473 downwards.
CTATTATCTAATCTGTGTTACTGGCTAATTGACGTCTCTGAGTGCGGCCGATAGGTAGATATCTATTTACTTTCCTAGAAATTTTTTAAACATACCTGCATACTTGCATAGAACCTGATTTTGATTGTTTTTTTACCTAAAATTCATCTTTTAGGTATATGTAAACTAAGTAATAAATACCTAAGTATGTCTTTTGAATTTGCCTATGTTTTTGGCCTATTTTTTTACCTTTTTACCAATGTTTTTTGATTTTTATCGCGCTTCGTTGCTCTATGCGCTATACGAGTACCTATAGGTACCTATCTGCCTTGAGATTTGTAATCTAAATAGACTATTCCGATTAAATTGGTTCACCTTATCAGCGCCGTTCCTAGACGATTTTTTAACAAAGCAGCATTTTCTTTAAATGTCCTTAACTTTGATTACGATACGATATCTTTAACGTTGATTACGACATCCGCTCTGAGGATTAAACAAAATAGTAAACCCCTGGTATAAACGTATTTGCAAAATGTAGCAAGTTTGAATCGAAAGGTCAGTTGTGAGTTTTTTTTCCAGCAGGCGGAATCCAGTTTCTGTTGTCACGCACGTGCGCACATTGTATTCTTTAAGAACAGGTTTGGTAACACCTGAGTACTCCTGATTGCAACTGTTATTTTCTTTATCGACATCGTAACCTATTTCTATTTAAGTACTGTTGAACACAAGGGTTTTATTTCTTAAATTGAAAACAACTTTCAATTTTCAATAAAAAAAAAATTGCGCAATGGGGATCGATGGGGACTTTTGACAATAATTAATGTAGGTATTCTGAACATTCATAACAATTTTTAGCTCTCTGGGAATTTTTGGAACCTTCTATATCATACATAATTGACTGGACTAAAAAGCTTGGAGTAGACAAAAACAAATTTGTCTCTTTTCAACATATAAGTCTATCTCTGTCTAACTTGTAAATAATTTACATAATATTATAGTTTTATACACGATCCCTCTAAGAACACTTGAAGGCACACTTGCTGACAGAGCTTTAGGGCTTGTGTAAACTGCAAATATGCGTTTACACAATCTCCAAAGCTCTGCTTAGAATCACACGTGTGTCAAAACTTCTTAACTTAAAAAATTTAATAATAAAATTATTATTGAGAGAATAGGTATAAATAAAAACAGTTGTTTCCTTTTGGTGTCCTGTCCCTATACCCTAACAGGTATACATACATAACTTTGTCTTAACAGTTTTATGATAAATCCACAAGTTTGGCTGAAAATGCAAAGAGCCCACATTTGTGACTGTGAATTATTTTTTTTGCACAAAATCCATGGGGACTTTTCGCAGTTTGTATGTAACGGGTGTTTCCAACGTTCAAACTAATTTTCAGCTCTGCAAATTATTATAAAGGGCGTCAAATACGGTGAAGATGCTATAATATATTATTTCATCTTAAGATACCTTGATATAAAATATTATAGCATCTTAAGGTATCACACACGGTTAAGTTACTATAATATATATTTTCGAATCATTCTCTCTTGACTAGTACAGGAGTCACACGTACATTTCGTCACTTAACTAATATACATGGTGATCCAAAATGAATACGGCACTATTAGATATATTGGACAGCTCGTCGGATGACAATTCGGACTTTGAATTTGACTTGCAAATTTCTGCCGCACATTCTAAAAGCCAAACAATTTGGATAGAAAACCATTTAAAGCTAAGGGAAGAGCCCGTTGAATTTAATCTTTACGAAGACCTTTCATCAAAAATGTTCCAAATTTATTTTAAAAAATCAAAAGAGATTTTTGTTAGTATTCACGATTTGATTAACTTTTTAAAACTTCCTTCATATTCATAGAGAGTCATTCTTCGCTATAGAGTTCTTCGCTTCGTGCAACCTTTGAGTACCTATATTATTGCTTACTCGATGGTTCTTTAGTTTTGTCACAAAACTACATCTTAGTGCACTTCAATGCGTTCAGAACATTGTTAGGGAATTAAAAAACTTAGATTCAGTAACTATTCATTTAATTTTTCAAAATAATAAAAAAGAAGGCACTTGCAAATAGAACGCTCACGAACGTAATTATACTCTAATTAATTAATTCAATAACAAAAGTGTGCCCTACGAGCTATTTTTAAAAGGCGATTTCTCTCAAACGTGTAATTAAATAAATTATAGGTACGGCCATTTCGCATAATCGTATCCTTATTCGATTCGGAAATAGGCACGGGCGCGTATTTTTAAATATAAAATATTTGTTGTAGTATGTTTAGAAACAGAGTTAAAATCCTGAAGTAGGGAGCTAAGTCATATTGTTTAACCTGAAATTGTTAAATGAGAGTTAAATTAATCTCTAGAGAGAACCAAGAGCCAATTTCGCAACACTGAGCGGGAGCGAGAGCGATGTCACCAGTCATGACCAGTCACGAAACACACGCCCTACACCCCAAATTCTGTGCACACCCTGTATAAGGAGCTTGCTATATATTATGGATCTTAAGATGCTATCTTAAGATGATATTTTACATGTTAAGATATATTTCGTATCTTAACATGATATTTCGATATCGCTCGACATCTTAAGATGCCGTAATATGAAAATATATATTAACTTAACCGTGTGTGATGGTTCATAGAAAATGTATAGTTACTTCACCGTATGTGACGCCCTTTAAGATTGAATGTGTATCTTGACTGGGCTATTAGGTAATTTTACGTTCTTGTTAACCTTAAATGCCCAGTCAAAGTCACGCGCGCCTATTTGTAAGTCAACCGCAACTCGCGCACAACTTATGTAGGTACAATAATATTATTATTTCGTCTTCTTATCTTACATAATTAAAATAAGTGAACTCGAATCCAAACAAATACTGCAATAAGGATGGAAAAGCAAGACTGCGGTTCATTCAGTAATTAATTACTAACCATTCAAAGATTAGTGAACGAATATTTAAATATTTTTTAATTATATTTTATGAAGTGTTTGTATGATAGTTATTAACATGAATAAAAGTGTAGACATCTTAGTGTTGGGTGCAACAGGATTTACAGGCAAATGTACTGTGAAACTGCTCGCCAAGTTGACAAAGGGAAAATATAGTGATGTGACTTGGGGAGTTGCAGGACGATCTAAAGAAAAGATACAAAATTTAGTTACAGAACTTAGTGAAACAGGTATGTTGAAATATGTACCTACATACACAGATTATTATAATAGTAGGCTTATCAAATCTACAAAAAAAAATCATTATAATCGGTCGAGACGTTTCGGAGGAGTGCGACACTGTGCGACCATAAACACCGGGAAACGGGTACCTATTTTAGAAAGGTACCTAGGTACCTACTTACTTTTTCGTTTTAAAATTGTAAACAAGTACCTGCTTCACTGACCAGACTGACCTGTATATACTCAGTGACCTGCTTATACCTAATATCGGACACTGAACATCGCCCCTTCGCGATTGGCGACGGACGACGCGACGACGCACGCTATACGCACATATACCATATACCCTTGCTGATAAATATTTGATATTATTAGGAAATACGTAGGTAGGTAGGTGATAATGAATTCTGATTGTATGTTATTTGAAATAAGATCTATAGTTCTATACTTATTTAGGTATATCTTTATTTTGTGGTTCCGTGACTCTCAAATACCTACCATTCAGTAGTGAGTTCCACCTTCTGTGCCAAGATTCCACATCGTCATCATGCCCGAGTAAGCACTGTTTTCGGAAACTATACCATACATACACGGTTATAAACTTGCTTTCTACAGAGGAGAACGTGTAAAGTGTTGATATTTTGAAAATTTGAACTATTTATTTTATGTTAGTAGTTATATCTACCTAAATTAATGATAATCACGTTCGTTGCTCTTCTGAAATGTTGATATTTTGAACTGTTTACGTACCTACCTATGTTTTATGCTAATGTTATTTTGATTCATTGATAAAATCTCCGTGGATAAAATAAACTGTTGATTTACCTATATGGTGTTGATATCTTGATTGTAAGTATATGTTATGGTTTTGAAAGTCGGGTATCTCACCCCAAGGCGATCCAAGTTTGTTATCATTTTGACCAGTTTTCACACTCAATCACTATTGTGATCCGTAAAGACAAGTGACGATCCAAGTTTGTTATCATTTTGACCAGTTGTCGTGAGAAGTGACGAACCTAGTTTGTTTTCTTTTTGTCCAAAAAACGCAGTGTGTGGCGGCCGCGTCCCCCCTCCCCAATTTTATATAAGGTACCTAAAGATCTATGTTATCATTTCAACGTGATTTTAACCCATAAACGTCCCACTACTAGGCACGAATCTGAAAATTAGCCTGCTTTACCAAGCTGGCCAGACGGATTAGTTACACTCGCGGGTTGACCTGGGCCCTGATTCTGACTCATCGGATTGCTCGGATCGGATCGTAAACTTTTTCGAATCTTAGAACGACGTATTTTTACAGCTTAGAAATTAGTTTACCGAATAGAAAATTTAAATACTGATTAATATAGAATTTTTTTCTACATCCATCTATTTATTAACATTCTGTTTTTTAACTTTAAATAAACTGACAGTTCTGGCCGAAAATATTCCAACAGCTCAGAATCAGGGGGATGGGGTAGTGACGTAGTTATGTATTCTTAATCCGTCACTACGGATAATGTTATCTAGAATATTTAAAAGTAACTAGTTATTCTATTATAAATACTTTAGTCCATGAAATGCTGTAACATTTTACAGCATAAATAAATAAATATGGCGCTCTTAACACTTAAGTTTTGACTAAGTAGGTAGGTGCCTTATTTTCATGTTGGCAAGCTATTTAAACAAGATATTCATGAAATTTATATTACAGGTTTGGGTGATGATTTCAATGTATTCCAAGCTGACATTGAGGATGAAGATTCTTTGAAGAAAATGCTGCAAGATGTTAAAGTGGTAATAAATTGTACTGGACCTAATGTTCTGTTGAGTCCGAAAATCGTGAAAATTTGTATTGAAACAGGAACACATTATGTGGATATATCTTGCGAGATGTTGGTGAGTTCCTTCCTTCCTTCCTCCTTCGCTTTCTCACAATCTTTAATAAATTATAATACTATCAACCCTTGCAGTTAATTTTTCATTGTATTAGTTAGTTGAAACCCTATGCCTAGTCTCTAATTTGAGTCAAACCGTGGTGTAAAAATAAACTATGCGTGCTAGATAGGTTAGTTTCAAGTTTATACATAGGTACGTTGAAATTTAGTAAATAGGAAGTAAATGAAATAAAAAGAATACCTACTTACTGATTGAAAAAAAAACACCCGGCCAACTCTGATTTTTTTATTGCGCCAAGGATTCCAAGCCCGCTACTTACATTTGCTGTAGGTACATGGCTTAAATACCCGTGCGAGGCCGGGGTGGGTTGCTAGTATCGTACAAAACTATGCAGTATTGTCAGGTATTTATAATCATTATTCCATACGCATCGCGATGGAACTCATGCAACTGAGTCGCACGTATTGTTATGCAAAAACAGAAGGCCTATGGCCAAAACTACCAAACAAATGTAGGTACTTACTGGCCCCTGATTCTGACTCGTCGGATTGCTCCCGGATCGTAAACTTTTTCGAATCTTAGTACGACGTATTTTTACGGCTTAAGTTATTTAATGTTATAAAGTTGTCTACGGTATAGATAAAAAACAAAATTAAAAATTTTGAAAAAACCCATGACGATAACATCTATACAAAATAAGAAACATAACATATAAAAAGATTTAAATAACTTTATTTTAAATCCCCGACGAAAAGAAAATAAGTAGCGTAAAAACAATCCCAAGAAAATCCGTCGGGGGCTGCCATACCCTGACTTGAAATGAACGAAAGTATTGCAGTTCTATGTATTTGATACCTACCTAATTATTAACAATATTTAGTTTACAATATATATTTAATACTAGAAACAGTAATGATATTGGCAGCCCCCGACGAATTTTCTTGGGATTGTTTTTACGCTACTTATTTTCTTTTCGTCGGGGATTTAAAATAAAGTTATTTAAACCTTTTTATATGTTACGTTTCTTATTTTGTATAGATGTTATCGTCGTGGGTTTTTTCAAAATTTTTAATTTTGTTTTATTTAATTTTTTGTTTAATTTTAAGAACCTTGACAGATAAGAATAATAAAAGTTTTATACTAAGTTATAGAACAAACACATTTTTTTTTATTTACTGTTACAGTAAGTCTTGTAACTTGAAATTATCATTTTAATTTTCTTATTTTAAACTTTTTAAGGAGCGCCTTATCTTACCATGTAAGCTCTAGAATGAATGGAATTTGCATGGAGCTTCGACTATATTATATATATTTTATTTTTTGTTGACTTGTGTGCTCATCCGTAGCAAAAAGGTCGCCGGAGCCCCGCTTCGCGGGGCTCCTACTTCTGGGTGGTTTGAAAAAAAAAAAATAACCCTAACCTAACCAGTCCGATTCGGATTGCTCTGAACCGGGGAGTGTTAAGTATAGCTATCGCACATTGATTGCCGTAGCCGGACTGCCTTCGGCGTTAGCGCAGATTTCCACCTATAATAGCTTGTATCTCGAAAACGGTGTGTACTATCGCAAAAATGATGAAAATTTGGTTACACCCCGAGCACGGGATACCTATAAGTTAGAATAAATAAGGTAGGTAGTATATAACGTCAGTCCGGAATAAACTCTCACTCTTACTAAATTTTTTTAGGCTTATCATTGTATACCTCAGTACTAATATTCAGTGACATAACAACACGAGATCGGTTTTTGGATTTTTTCCTTTACTTGTGCAACGTGTTATTGCTTCTAGCCAAATTTCATGATTCTAGTTCAACGGTAAGTTCCCTATAGATTATGATCGTCAAGATAAATCGTCAAAAATGAAGCATAAACAGCTGTATCTTTTGATTGCGGTAACTTAGAATTTTGATTTATATTTTACGCCGAGGGTTTGCAGACCCAAGTATATGATATTAATTTCAGCTTTATACCTCTATGCGTTCTTGAGAAAAATATTCTAGACAGACGGACAGACAGACAGACAACGGAGTGATCCTGTTCCGTTTTTTTCTTTTGAGGTACAGAACCCTAAAATTGCATAAACGGTGACCCATCTATGAACTGACCTTATCCGAAGTTGCTTAACCTCATGAGTGTAATCAATATCTCAGTACTACAATGATGCGTGTCCCTATACAGTAACAGGTCTAATTATTTTACAGATAACTGTAAACATAAGTTTGCTTAGTCTATAGCAGCGCCCCCTGGCGAAAAAATACAATATCGTGTATCCAAAAGTCATCCTCGATAAATCACAAATACATTACAGAAAACCGTATCGAAATCGGTTTAATCGTCTTAAAAATAGGAGGGCACAAACATTTCAACGAAATCAACATAGGTTTGCCTAGTCTATTGCAGCGCCCCTTGGCGAAAAAATACAAAATCTTAAATCCAAAAACCATCCTCGATAAATCACAAATACATTACAGAAAACCGTATCGAAATCAGTCTAATCGTTTTAAAGATAGGAGGGCACAAAGGATTCAACGAAATCAGTGTATTGTAGCGCCCCCTGGCGAGCTATTAACATAACACCTATCTAATAACCTGTCCCCAAGAGCCGCACACACTTTACAGAAAACCGCATCTAAATCGGTCAAACCGTTTCCGTGATATATGGCATTATGTTGGAACACACAAACACACAAAACACAGCCTCTCACCCCAAACGCATATATTACCGTCTCCGTTCCGTCGTGGGTAAAAAATTACCGTCTCCGTTCCGTCGTGGGTAAAAAATTAAAAACTGATTAATATAAGATTTTTTCCTATAACTATCTATTTCTTTAACATAATGTTTTTTAACTCTAATTAAACTGACATTTCCGGCCGAAAATATTTCGACAGCTCAGAATCAGGGGGCTGGTTACGTAAATTAGAAGGTAGTTTACTACCTACCTACTACGCTTGGTTGACTTCACCTCTTTTTTCCGAATAATGAAGGCAGAGGTGTCTCGCATCCAGATTTCGCCAGCTATGTTTGGTGCCAAGTATTAGGAGGACCTAGCAAGGTAATTGGTGCCAAGTAATAGGGGCAAATACCCACTAAGTATTTCTTGTAAAAAAAGGTGGCAGCCCTAAGGCTCGGAGAGATTTCTCTAAAAAAGTTTCATAATATGATAGCCTATACAACCGTACCTAGGTTAGGGTTGTAAGAACGCTCGAACACAGAATAAGTAATAGTACTACGTATAATATATTTCAATATAATTATATAAATGTACTCTGTGTACGTACGTCTCTCACGCCTAAACAATCGTAGGTACGAATCTTATTTAACATTGACATAAAACATGACATTGACACAAATAAGCTGCATTGCTTACCTACCACGCAGACGAAGCAGCAGACAGAACCTGCTTTATATTAAGTAGATTAGATACCTAATTATGTTAATAAAACATACCTAGTAGGTCCATCCTATTATATTATTGCTAAATTTAACCCTGATCAGATTTAAATAAATGTATAAACACGACATCAAGTTTTAAAAATCGTATCAAAGCCCCCTGATTCTGACTCGTTGGATTGATTTACAATTTTGACTTCTTAACTATGCCCAGTGACCAATGGGATCGTCAAATATCGATTATGTATCACTCAGCCCAAAAACAACAAAGTTCAAGATGGCGAGCATTTTTTCAATTTTGACTTCAGAACTATGCCCAATGAGTAATGGGATAGTCAGATATCGATTTCGGTATCACTCAGCCCAAAAACAACAAAGTTCAAGATGGTGGGCGTTTTTACTATTTTGACTTCAGAACTATGCCCAGTGACCAATGGGATCGTCAAATATCGATTTTGGTATCACTCAGCCCAAAAACAACAAAGTTCAAGATGGCGGGCATTTTTACAATTTTGACTTTAGAACTATGCCCAGTGACCAATGGGATCGTCAAATATCGATTTTGGTATCACTCAGCCCAAAAACAACAAAGTTCAAGATGGCGGTCATTTTTACAATTTTGACTTCAGAACTATGCCAAGTGACCAATGGGATCGTCAGATATCGATTTTAGAGTTCATCAGCCCAAAAACAGCAAAGTTAATAATTTGATCTTTAAAAAAATAAAAATTCCATAACAAAGTATCAACTGGTATTGAACTCTCTTGAAATATACAAATATTACGTAAACATCGGACCGGGAGCGCGGGAAGCAAAGCGTTACGTCCTCTCTCTAGAAGGCCTCAGCCGGTACTGATTTCTAGAGATGAAACGAATATATTCATATTAGGTATGCATATTATAATACGAGCGACCGTATTCATATTAGGATAAAGGAATGTCATATATTAGGTTACTCGATATTAGTCAAGTATTAGCCAGAGACTACGCGACGAGGCGAATACAATAGTATTAGGTAGGTACTTATCATTACGATACGAAGCGCGCCGTGCGTCGTTTCGTTAATCGTCGTCGGTCGCCGTATCGTCTTGCTCACTTTCTGTAATCGTCGATATGCGGGAGCGAGATCACTTTGCGCTCTCAAACACATTCATTGTTTGTCGCCACGTACCATCCAATTTGTTTATGTGTGCGTTTACTCTTACGATGGATGTATTTTATATACGTGGCGGGCTTTGTATGAAAGTTACATAAATGATTACTGAATAAAAGAGCAATGGAGAACGAGCATATTTGTATTTACGAATATTGGCAATATTACTATTATTGAAACAGGTACATATTATATTATCATCGTAACTACATTTTAGAGATGAAACGAATATACTCATATTAGGTATGCATATTATAATACGAGCGACCCGTATTCATAGTACTAGATATAGTGCATAATACTAAAACGTTCACTCCTTACCCTATTATCTGACTAATATCGAGTAATAGGTATGGTATTAGAATATGATGAAACTAATATATCCTATATTAGGATTATGCGAAATTGACCCTAATATAACATCTCTACTGATTTCTCACGGTCTGTGCGCCGAAATATAAGGCGTTTTTAGGCTCTTTTCAAAAATCATTTTAAAATATTTCTAAAGGGATTTCGAAAATATTATGGACATTTATAAATGACAACATCTTGCTTAATAATTAAATGTAAAAAAATCGACTTTTTAAACATATATAGTGTACCAAAATTCTAATCAAACTTGATCAAAGTTCAATGTTTTTAAAAATTTTAGTTCTTAAGTTTTAGTTATAAAAAAATGAATATTTCTAATATTTTTTCAATACACTAACTAAAGGACTATATGTAGACCTTAAAACAAGCTTTTTTTTCTATGCATTTCAATTACTTTAGTCCCTGGCGAATCTGAAAGTAGGCTTGTTTCGTAGAATTTCTTAAAACACTGTGCGAAAGAGCTGTTCTAACTAAAATACTAATAATAAATAGTCTGTTTTTCTTAATACACTTTTTAGACAAGAAAACTGTTGTCTATGTATGCCAAAAATTACTTCGCTACATATAAAGACATATTCTGTAGCGAACGTGGAAATCTCGTGATTTCATGGATTTCTGTATGAACCCTCTTAATATAAGATTTTTTCCTACAACCATCTATTTCTTTAACATTACGTTTTTTAACTTTAATTAAACTGACATTTCCGGCCGAAAATATTCCGACAGCTTAGAATCAGGGGGCTGATTCTGAGCTGTCGGATAGTGTCCATCAGGAAATAAGGCGCATTCATTTATATTATTCCTGAAAGAGCGGTGGTGGCTAAGGAACTTATATCTCCTAACTAAGATATAAGTTCCTTGGTGGTGGCCGAATGGGAAAGTGAACGACAACATGTAAAATATGAGGTCAAATTTCGATTCCAACCGGCCAGTACCTACTTAGTAAGTAATGTGTAGACTGTAGACTGTACATTAGTACTTAGTAGTCAACTATTATACATACTATACACATTGAGGAAGTTTAGATACCCGGGGACCTATTCTTTATGTCCGATCCATCAATCCAACCGCATTGGGCTAACGTGTGGACATTATACGCCTACGCCCTTTAGTTTTTATAATAAAGGAGAGGAGACCCTTTCCCAGCAGTAGGAATGAGAATGTTTATGATTTCATATTATTATATTTTTTCAGCACATCTTGAAGCTATATACGGATTACAACAAAGCGGCTGAAGATGCGAATTTATTACTCATACCAGCGTGTGGATTTTCTTCTATTCCCGTCGAGACAGCTATAATCTATCTAGACAGAGAATTCAGAGGTAAGAAGCTAGTTTATAGGATATTTATATATATTTATATATGACTTCTACACATAATAATGACTTCTATCTCAATCATGTCTTAGCGTTTAACATCTCAATTCCGATTTATTTTATGCCGCCCTAGTACTTTTGTCTAGGTACGCTTAATAAATGATTGCCTTAATTCCTTCTAGGTACCATACACACAGTGGAATGCTACACAAGGATATTCTTTCCAACATTAATACCCGGTAAAGCTGTATTGCATAACGGAACATGGACATCCACAGTTCACGTTATGACAACATTCAAAGAACATTTGGCGTTACACCAACAAATTTTCCCGAATCCTATCGAAACTGAGCCGGAAGAAATGAAAAAGTAAGTACCTACCTAGGTAACCCTGTAAACACCATTAACAACTTTTCGAATTTTGGCGAAAAACAGACTAGACAAAAATAATTATTAATTATTTTATTCAATAGTTTGGAAGACGAAAGACAGAAAGGTCAACCACCAATCATTTAACCAAGAAGGAAGGTCACTAAATGACGTAGGTAACTAACTACTTAGTACCTACTTGATATTTATATTATTATACATTCGGGTGAATGACATAAAATTTTATTTGCCCTTTCAACAAATCCTTTTAAAACGAGGTAGCTTTAATTTTATTGTAATGTTCATAAGTGCTTTGCCTGTGCGAAATTTGATTCCTATCTATATTTTTGTTGTTCACAGATCGTTTTTCCATCGGCATAACGGGCACACGTGGTTTCCTTATCCTGGTGTAGAAGACGGCGTGGTAGAAATGTCTCAAAGATACTTACACAAGAGTACTAACAAGAAACCAGTTCATTATAAGACATATACCACTGTTCAAGTATTCTTCCACTTTATAGTGGTTGGTGCGATGTTCTTGTATTATTATTTGTGTTATTTCAAATGCTTCAGACAACTGTTAATAAAATTTCCACGGTTCTTTACGATTGGATACGTATCTGAAAAGGGACCTTCGGATACAATGAGGCAGGGTATGAAGTACTATTTTACTTTGAACGCAAAAGGCTGGGATGTTGACGGGGATCTGAAGAATGAGCCGACGCAAAAATTATCAGTTACGGTAGGTACCTATGTCAAAACTTTGGTTATTAGGTAATTAAACAGATACTGATAAAATTAAAAGAAGATCCCTCTCAATACCAGAACTGGGAATAATGCTGCCGATACAAAACGGTTTTTTTTTCTAAAGATAACGCCCGGTTTAGGGAACAAGCTCTGTGTCACGGGGGACTTTACAAAAATACAATTACGGACACAAAGTAGCAACACCAGGCTCGAAACAAATAAATCATACAAATGTTTGCCTCGTGTAGGAATCGACTAGGTAAACTGGCGAGGCGACCACTTCTGACCTTAACCGCGGCAACGCCACGGTAACTGACGATCAGAAACATTATTATTCAAATTTATATTTTAAGACATAGAGAAATCTGCTGTTACTCAGCTGGTTCGTGTCCGTAAGTTGAAAAGTCAATAACCTAAAATCTGTAGAGCAGCACTGTGGTCAATGACCTCGCGCATTGAGATAGAATTCCTATCTCCAGTTTTCGGTTCCGAGACATCTTCGTAGGTTGAAGTCTTCGATTCCTGTAGGTAGTGCCGGATTTATATTGTTTATGAGTGTAGGCCACTTTATATCCGCCGCCCCATGTACATACCTTTCTAAAATAATAATTTTCCATTTGTTGTACTAACTAATTGAGCCCTTTGGTTAATGTGTACCTATTAATACCTCATACCTAGTAGAAAAACGTCGTTAGACAAGGCTGTTCCTTAAAATTTAGAAAATTTTAAAATTTGTTATCCTCTGAATTCAAGTGACCGTCCTCTGAAATCTGCCGCCCCTAGGCCGCGGCCTATACGGCCTATTTATAAATCCAGGACTGCCTGTAGGCCATAGGTACAGTACACGTAAATTTGCGGGCTAGTGCTATACAGAGTGAGACCAGTAAACGATTTCTGATTTATTTACTAAATCGCAAATTGATAATATGTATTAGCAATTAACTAGTAATAATAAAGTTTTCTCCAAGGTAAGTAATAATAATAATAAAACAGTACGAATAAATGCGTAGGCACTAGGCAGGCACACCGCAAAAGGCCATGTATTTATTTATTTATCTAACCCTACAATGTCTTAATTATCACAATAGTGTAATTACATAGCTTAAAACTGGTTTGTGATATTAATTATCTATGACATGAGACCATGTAGTACTTACCTACTACTCGACCACAACAATTAAGCGCATGACAACTACCTAGTTGTCTAGGTACCTACCTACTTAGATAGGTATTTTTATAAAACTAAACCAAAATGTTCTTGTTCTAGTAACACGACAGCAGTCGTGTACTCACTTTCGACAGTGATCACTTTAGCGCTTTTAAAATACCTACTTATTTGTTTATTTATTAGTTTTACAAAAATAAAAATGTCTAGCTGTCATGCGCCTAATTGTTGTGGTCGCATCCTTTAAGGGGTCTTTGTTGAGAAGCAAAGTTTTTCGGCAATAACTCAAAAACGGTATCTACTTCCGATCAAAATAATTTTCGTTGAGTCTAATTTATCTTTGTGATTTTTTTCATATAATATGAGGTCTTACGGTTTAGAAAATTGAGGGGGGAGGGGCCCAATTTTTGCTACTTTCGGAGCGATTATTTCCGAAAATATTTAATCATCTAGGTAGGTATTTTAATACCTATAGAATTTTTAGTCATTCTACTAAAATTGTTCTTTTATTGTATTTTTAGGTGTCAGGTCAAGATCCCGGTTATGATACTACAGCTTATGCAAACATTATATCTGCAATCACAATTTTAAAGGAACGATCTAATATGCCTAAGTAAGTATTCATACACCGCGCTGCAATACGCAATAACGCTCTTTTCACCCAAAATTTTATTGGCTGTTAACTTTTTTCAGAGGTGGAGTTATCATGCCAGGAGCTGCTTTCTACAAAACTGACATCGTAAATAGATTGATGGATACTGGTTACACGTATGAAATTGTACAGAATTGATTAAAATACGTTGGTGGGTGAATTTAAAAAATATATTTTTTAGTAATTCTTATCCAGTACAGGGGGAGGTGTCAGTAAATTGTTGAGTTATTTTTAGTAATAAAAATTTAAAATGTAGGTATTTTTTTTTACTAAATTAAGAATAAATAAATGTATAAATTTATTAAAGAGCTTTTATTATTATCCATCTTTCATTCGTAGCATCCATGTGGATTGAGGTTTTTTAAAGTATGTTGATTTATTTATATATTGATTACTAAATACCCTACCTACCTAAAATTTAAAATATGAACGAAATCTAATGGAAAGTTAGACCTAAGTTAGGTCTAACTTTCCACCATTTTTTCTAAATTACATTGCTAGTCCCTAACAGGGGATACCGTGTGTGTTAGTAATAATTAAAGCAGTTTAACTAGAGAGATAGGTATTCTATATTTTTACCTTGTATTTTTTATTTAAAAATGCAAGGGTAAAAATACAAGGTACTAATTACGGAATAGAAAGTTTATTATTTCTTTAACTATTTATGGGCTAAAGTCACCAAAATTAATTAAAGATAAATTTAAACATGGCGATGTGTTCTATTTTTATAAATGGCAATACAAAAGCTGTTGTCAATTTCTGTGACTAACAACGATTCAAGTTGATTGGCAATTTTTAGATTTCGTCGCAATTTATGTGTTTTACGAAAAAGGAAAACCTGTAATTGCTTATTCTTAAGCAAGTTAATACGTCTGTGGACGGTAAGAGCCAATCATTGTGTAATTAATCTTCTTGTACTGTCTGAATTTCTTAATCGTTTGGTCAATGATCTCATTTCTGTATCGAATTCGTCATTGCCAAAGCCAAACAATTTGGTGTAGTTGGACCAATTAATTATCTGGAAGCTTATTTAAGGTAATTAGTGAATGTTAGAATCAAGTAGTCATTTCTCTACTAAGTTACTACCGCATTTTATTACTTTAAATAAATCTACAGATTTTCCTCCTTCCTTGCCCTTATATGACAGCAAAATAATGTCTGGTGCGAATCCTGATTACCTTCCAAAAGCCAATGAATTTACTAAACATAATATGGATAGTGCCCAGTGTCTACAAACTGGTATGAAATTAATCTTAAAACTAAGCTACATTTGACAAATCAGTTCATTATTACTTATTTTAATAAAATTATCTTGCAGGCGGGCTGTGTGACAGGTATAAAAGGCTCCTTGAGCTGTCAAACAGTTAAAATATAGGCAAAATGTATATTTTATTATTTGTTAGATTTATTTAAATAGATTATTGCTGAAGTTTTGGTTGGAGTATACGTAACGGGGCACTGAGGAGAAAAGATTTCAACTTCTGTAAAAAATTGGCTATTTTATTATTCTATCGTATAATATAGCCTAAAATAAAATGTTTTTGATCTTGGTACTTTTTGTCTTCCGCCAAAATAGTTGAGCTGCAAATCGCGATTAATTGTTACGCGCAGATGCACCGTTTCGGAGATATGGCGAAATTACTTTTTAGTTCATCCCGACTTGGATAGGTTAGGTTAGAAGGCTAAGGCGGGAGCAAAGCGAAGCGAAGCTTAACTGACATTTTCAGCACTAGGGATGACCTCTTTATCACTTTACAAAAATATAATATTATTATGAACACAATGTACATTCAGAAGTAGATCTATAATTTGTGGGGATAGAACTCACTACACTGTACTCAAAAGGAAAAAAAATACTATGACCACTATCCCAATAAGGTCATCAAAAATCAATAACATTAGTTGTTACTTGGGGTTAGTGACTTAGCACTACAGGCAAAATAAAGGCATTACAATACAAATTCATATAATTTTGTTGTTGTGATTACAAAACAGACTTTAATTTCCATGAATAATCTTTTAAAGTCTAATTACATTTTTAACCAACAAAACATTTTAGTTTTACTTCAACTGTTTGACCACTCTAGGAGCCTCTTATAACTATTACAGTGCCCTCCTTCATTTCCTTATAGAATTATTCTTAAAATATTAGTATAAGCGATGGTGGCTGAATGGATAAGAGACCGGCGTGTTAAACACGCGGTCCGAGTTTGATTCCGACCAGCAGTACCAATGTGGATTTCACTTTGTGGAATTTATATGTACTAGTCATGTGACTTACCATCTGCTAACGGTGAAGGAAAACATTGTGAGGAAACCCACATACTCTAGAAGAAATTTTATGGGTATGTCTGGTCCACCAACCCGCACTAGGCCAGCGTGTGTGGATTATGGCCTAAACCCTCTCAGCTCTCTAGAAAGAGGAGAGGAGATCCGAGCCCAGCAGTGGGACATTAATGGGTTGCTGATGATGATGATGATGATTAGTAAAAGATGCTAATATTGGAATTGTTTGCCAGTGCTAAGATGCAGGTAAATATGTTAATATCTCACCAGAAGCTTTGGCTCATCATTCATCATCATTTCAACGCATAAACGTCCCAATGCTGCAGTTGACTGGCCAACAGTTGACTGGCCTGTTGGTCTAGTGGTTAGTGACCCTGACTGCTAAGCCGGAGGTCGTGGGTTCGATCCCCACCCAGGACAAATCTTTGTGTGATGAGCATAAAGGTTTGTTCTGTGTCTGGGTGTAATTTATCTATAATATGTATGTATTTACAAAAAAAAAAATGTATTTAAGTAGTATATCAGTTGTTTAGTACCCATAACACAAGCAAATATAATTGCTTACTTTGGGACTAGATGGCGCTGTGTGAATGTGGTAAAAAAAAAAAAAAAAAAAAAAAAAAAAAAAAAAAAAAAAAAAAAAAAAAAAAAATGCTGGGTAAGGGTCTCCTCCAAATATTGCTTGCTCTGACTTTGCTTGTGTGGATACAATTTTATTCCCTTTAGGGGTTAATTATCAAAGGAACACTGAAACACATGTTTCTTTATTTCAAACTTAAAAGCCAATTACATTTCACAGACATAATTTTTACATTACAATTACATTTGACAGGGTTTCATACAAACTTGCAACCCTTTTTACTTGTTTAAGAGACACATTTTCAAATATTACATTTTTTCTCGGCAATTACTAAATATTCATAGCTTTTCATATGTCCTATGAATATCCCGATCTTTTTATGTTATATTATCTATAATTATTGTGACTTACGACTACGTCCTGTCGATCTTAGTTTAGCTACTACTCGGCTCCTATTGGTGGTAGCGTGATGTTCTATAGCCTATAGGCTTCCTCAATAAATGGGCTATCCAACAGTCAGTGTCTTCAAGCGGTTCCTGACATTAGCGCGTTCAACCTAATAATAATAATAATACAACACATTTATAATAATAGATTCAATGACACATTACAACATAGATTAAACTGTCTAAAGGGCATCTTCATGTTGGCTTCGGCCCCATGTACGCCTTCCAAAAGTCCGAGTCACCATTGGCTCGAGATAAAGGAAAGACATACATAATAATAATATTTATTATTACTAAATTATTAGTAGAGACTACTACACACTATTCTTGTCATAAATACAGTTTTCTTTACGGTTCGCGATATTCTTCTTAAAATCAAAAAGTAGTATGTAATGTGATGTTTCCTCAGCTGTGGGTGACATGTATTCGTATAGGTTAGCTTATTTTAGTTACTATCACTGAAACCTTTTATATCATCAGAATTGCCATTAGATTGCCATTATAAAATATAATAAAGGATATTTTAATTTCCATATTTTCAGATCCAGTAGTCCACAAACATGGCATCGTCTAACACTTTGCAGAAGGCAATTGACCTGGTGACAAAAGCAACTGAGGAGGACAAGAACAAAAATTATGAAGAAGCTTTGAGACTCTATGAACATGGAGTAGAATACTTCCTCCATGCTGTCAAATATGAAGCTCAAGGAGAGAGAGCTAAAGAAAGCATTAGAGCAAAATGTCTTCAATACCTTGATAGGGCTGAAAAACTTAAAGAATACCTCAAAAAGGATAAGAAGAAGAAACCAGTTAAAGATGGAGAATCCAATTCTAAAAGTGAAGATAAGAAAAGTGATAGTGAAAGTGACTCAGATGATCCTGAAAAGAAAAAGCTCCAAGGAAAACTTGAGGGAGCTATTGTAGTAGAAAAACCACATGTCAAGTGGAGTGATGTTGCAGGCTTAGAAGCAGCTAAAGAAGCTTTGAAAGAAGCTGTCATTTTACCCATCAAATTCCCTCATCTATTTACAGGTAAAAGAATACCATGGAAGGGTATTCTTTTGTTTGGGCCTCCTGGTACTGGTAAATCATATTTAGCAAAAGCTGTTGCAACTGAAGCAAATAATTCAACATTCTTTTCTGTCTCATCATCTGACCTTGTTTCTAAGTGGCTTGGTGAATCTGAGAAGTTAGTAAAGAACTTGTTTGAACTGGCTCGACAACATAAGCCTAGTATCATATTCATTGACGAAATCGACTCACTCTGTTCGTCGCGTTCTGATAATGAATCTGAATCAGCGCGACGTATCAAGACCGAATTTCTTGTACAAATGCAGGGTGTTGGTAACGATATGGATGGAATTTTAGTCCTCGGCGCTACGAATATCCCTTGGGTGCTTGACGCGGCTATAAGAAGACGCTTTGAGAAACGTATTTATATCACCTTGCCAGAAGAGCATGCACGATTGGATATGTTCAAACTGCATTTGGGGAATACAACACACCAACTTTCTGAAAATGATTTAAAGGTACTTGCTACTAAAACTGAAGGTTACTCTGGTGCTGACATCTGTATTGTAGTCCGTGATGCTCTGATGCAACCTGTACGTAAGGTGCAGTCGGCAACACATTTCAAGAAAGTAACAGGACCTAGTCCACTCGACCCAAATGTTATTTGCAATGATCTCTTAACTCCCTGTTCTCCTGGCGACCCAGGTGCCCTCGAAATGACCTGGATGGATGTTCCAAGTGATAAATTGAATGAGCCTCCCGTTACCATGTCTGATATGCTCCGGTCTCTAGCTATATCGAAACCAACGGTGAACGACGAAGATATGGTCAAACTAAAGAAGTTTATGGATGACTTTGGCCAGGAAGGATAACTGTTTTGCATTGCATTTACTCATTTAAATATAAATAATACTTGATTGGCTGTATTGTACTAGAATTTATTCACAGTGCCTAATGTGTTGCAAATGTATTCTTTTTATTTTTATAATGTTTTCAATGTAGATTTATAGACTGTATACGTATTTCATGTTAATGGATTGGTGTTCATACTGTATTCAGCTTCAATTTGTATATTCTATGATGAATTTGTCACAGATATAAATTTTACATCAAGTTGTTCAATCTACTTCAATAATCCTGATAGTGCCTAGGCGTAACTTTTGTCACCTTGTTTAACTCTATAATATAGTCACTAAGTTAGAAGAATGAGGAAAATATTTGTGTAAAACATGTGAATAGCAAAATATACAAAATGTCTTGTATTTTCTATCTTATCCATGCTGCCATTTATAAGCAGTTGCTAGAATCATCAGAAAACAATGATATTAATTAGAGTATAATATAGATATTCAGTGAATAAAAATGACACTATATTATTTGTTATTTTAGAGTCATTATACATTATTGTTTGAATTTTGCATCAAAAAATGCATTAAATCTACATAATGTCATTATCTCATAATAATAATATCATTGTTTGAAAGTGTGATTTCATACAGTTTTATATAGTAATCCATCCATAATGTAATTCCATTATTTGAGATTTTTTTTTAGTAAAAAGCGTTATGTGTGCTAGGAGTTTTTGGGTGTAAAAGCTATATAGGTAGTCGCATTTAAACGCCAGTAAACGCGTTTAATAAAATTAACCTAATAAGTTATGACACGATCACGTTGCATTAAAGTGGCGCAGTTGCGCGTAAAGCTTGTCGACTAATCTCGTCTTCACCAATATTATACTTATTCAAAGGAAATTAGTAAATATATTTGTTTTAAAATACATGGTATGAAGTTTGCA
Organism: Laspeyria flexula; assembly: GCA_905147015.1. NCBI lineage: Eukaryota > Metazoa > Arthropoda > Insecta > Lepidoptera > Erebidae > Laspeyria > Laspeyria flexula. Next base: position 10,778,139 of record LR989960.1, on the reverse strand, counting down.
CATGAGTATTAATGTTTGTGAAAACGAGTGTATTTCGAAAACGTCTAATTAGAGAAAAATAATCTGCCATAAGACAAAATAATTGCTTAGTTTGTGACTATGCAATTATTTTGTATATCTAACTTCAATATTCAAATTACATACGCTGTTACCCCAATGTTAATATTTCTTATTATAGTAATATTTAGATTATGTTAAGAAATGATTGAAGAAGTTACATCCTTGTTTTCTTTAGGCAACAGGGTTTCAAAGAGATTTGAAGAATGAGATCGTCGATAGATGTATGCTGCCTGGATTAACATGAACGATATTAAATAGAAAATTCGCCTCTAAATCAAACGACTTTAGACTCGTTTTTCTTTGAAATTGACATGCAGTTAAATCATTGTGCGTTGTGCAGTCTGATGAGTAAATTACACATTTGTTCTCAATTCACTATTATATTGTGATATCGGCACGCATTTTAATTAATCACATGCTTGTATCCTGTACATAAGATCTTACATTAATTTTTTATTTCTATGAAAGGTCTGTCGCAAAATTGATCGATTATGGTAAAATATTGTAACACCAGTGGTGTATGATATATTGATATGAGACATGTACCTATATGTATTCTATATTAATATTAAATTTGCACACCTTAAGGTAAGATATGACATGGAAACTATTTGTACATTTATAACCATCTACATTTTACCCTTTAACGGGCATAGGGAACTATTTTCCCACCACACCAACCCAGGTAAATGTGGAAATAAATTTAAAAGCGCAAGTCCTTCAACGACAATTTTAACAAACAAAAAAAAATTAATAAAATCCTTTTTTTCAGTTTCAGTGATTTTAATTTTCTGTAAAGTAGTTTCTCACATTACACCACACTTTAAACGTAAAATTTTTGATTCATTTTCGTCTGCCCGTTAAAGGGTTAAACCCATATCAGAAGCAATGCAAAATAAATATATTTGTATTCTAATTGTTTTCACAATAGGGTTTATTTTCATTTGTCAGGTGTATTTAAATGGAGATGAGGAAAAGGTAAACCATATTTATTCAGTAAACTGTTTGAAATATAATTTTATGTAGTTACGTTTTGTAAATGCAGTGAAAAGTTCAAAACGAATTCAATGAAAGGCGCTATCTATATGACAGTTCGTTTAGCGACTAGCCTTTCAGATATTTCCGCGGATTTTTATGTTAGTTATTATGATTCTTATCCTTAATATACTTACTTTTAAATTCGAACATAGTTAACTTTTATTTCGTTCTTTTGTATATTGTTAAAATAAGTAATTACATATTATAATGTTCTGAAATATTGTGTTTATTATTTCTTTAAAGGTAGCGTAGCCCATATATACATATAGATCACGCCTCTTTCCCAACAGAGGGGGTAGACAGAGACCATTTCCTTCCACTTGCTACGATTCTGACATACATTTAACAATGATATTGTATGTTAAAAAAGGTACAATATCATTGCATCTTTCTTCAACATTCATCAGTCTTTTTTTAGCCCTTTGTTATTTATTATATCGCATTCCTAGTGGAAAAAGATATAGTGATGAGCATTTACTTTCCAAAGTAGCGTTTTATGTCAACAGTGTGAACGAATGAAACATTTTTTCCCGATAGTCACCAATGTTGACGATATGGCATTACCGACTGGGAAAAACTCATTAGTCTGTACAACTCCACTGAAGAACATAATCTTCTCCAAAAGCACACCACTGAGCACGGTTTGCGGGCATTCGTCTAATGATTACCAGCCACTCTGTGAAAATTGTCACTGCTAGGCTCTGTATGTGTGTATGTATGAGTATGTCTGATCCACCAACCCGCAATAGGCCAGCGTGAGTGGATTATGGCCTAAACCCTCTCAGCTCTCTAGTTACAGGAGAGGAGACCCGAGCCCAGCCGTGGGATTTAATGGGTTAATGATGATAAGCTCTGTATCTAAGCTGTCTTCTGCATTGAAAACTTTTTCGAATCTTTGAACGACGTATTATTACGGCATAAGTCAATTAATTTCTGAAAATCCTTAACATACTCGTATAGAAAATTAAAAACTGAAATATTAGATTTGTTTAAAAATAAATGGTTGTACCATTTATTTTTTGACTATGTATTTTTAACTCTCAATTAACTGACATTTCCAGTCGACAATTTTCCGACAGCTCAGAATCAGTCTACGTCACGGTCAAACCGGTTTCCGTCACGTATTATTAAAGGAATATGAAATACGTTATTTATTTGCCCGAGACGTTTCGATCGAATTACACAGACCGTGGTCACGTTTCTAAAACTACGAGTAAATATAAATGACCATGAGGGTAGTAGCAGAAACCTGCACGCATCAGGGACGACGCTCGGCCGCCGCTCCAGTCAACCGGTGACCACGGTCGGTGTAATTCGATCGAAACATTGGGCAAATATATAAGGTATTTCATATTACTTAAATATAATACGTGATGTAGACCCGTTGCATAATAATTTAATGTGTACAAGTCGCGAAAGTGAAAGTTTATCCCAGGGGGAATCGGTTCTGCGAGTGATATGAACTGCGCACTTCTACTTCAGGTACCTAATGTCAGCTATTCTCCATGAAACTTGGGCATGAACTTTTCTTTATAGATAGGTATTACCATCTTGTGTTCTTGTTCGTGAAGTATACGCCAGTCCCTTTTTTTACAACTATTGCCATAAATGAGACAACATTTTAAAAAGACATTAATATATTTACAAGAAGATAGTACAATGATATGAACTATCACGTTATCTTAACACAAACAATGTTCACTGTTATCATGAATAGTAAACTAAACGGCTTCTTCCAGATTGAGGAGTTTATTTCTGAAAAAAAAGATAAATTGGAGTTGATACTTTTGTGATAAATTACATCTTGTTTAATTTATTACATATTATGAAGGTATTTACCTAATATTTATTTAAAATTATCTATTTATTTGGGTTATATATTAAAATCACAATATCTATCCGCACTATTGCATTATGCGATGTGTCACGAGGGGACGACGGCGACGCTGGCAAACAGACGGCCTGCCAGAGCGATTACCTTAGCCTATAGAAGCATGGGTATGGCTATGTAGCATTAGTATGGGTACTGATGATGATGATGATAGAAACCTGCAAAATCAGGAGCATCACAGGCGCGATGCCGACTTTTTAGACTCTCTTCCCTCCCTAAAGAGCTCTGGAAACAACTATTCACCAGCAGGAACAAAACACTAATGTCCTGTCCCCTGTGACCCCGCAACAAGAATCTAAATCGTACTAATATGAATGATAGCTATAAATAAACCAGTTCAAATTACCTATAGTAACAGTCCTTTCCCGTCTATGGGTTCCTATAGTGGCGACGCATTTAAGCTTCATGCGTTGCCTAGTAGGTGCCTTTAAACCTATTGTGGATACCAGCAGGCCTTCTGTTGCCGGCTTCGCTCCGTAAAATATCAGCCATGATCTATCTGTGATCTGAAATGTGAAAACATTTTATAAGTAGTGATGTTTATGATGAAATTGGTAAAAAAATAACATAACATAGTTTATAATGTGTGAATGTATGAAAATATTATTATTATATTGTGAATTTCATGTTAGAATAACCCAATACCGTTTTGTCCGACCTGGGAATCGAACATAGACCTCTTGCGCAACAGTCGTTTACCTGCTATGCCACCGAGACCGTAAACAAATGCTAAAGTAATTCTACTTTTACTATTACCGTGGTACCGCGGTATGCGAATGCATAAGGGTACCACGGTATCACATTCACATGGGATTTGCAATAAGTACTAATATATGCATTGAGTTTTAATTATTTAATTAATATGATTACCTATTTTTAGAAAATTGTTATAAATTTAAGCTTAGGTACCTTCTGGCCATCTACGAGCCACTGTAAGTTTGGTGCTGGATACGATTTGGCTGAAGAACAGTTTACATCCAAATATTCTTTCATTCTATAAACACGTTCATGACCAGTGATGCGCGGAGCTTCTCGAGGAAAAACTGGAATTACAAATTTATTCAAATTGTTAGTTAAACGACAATAACGATAAAGTAGCTCAAAAGAAAAGAAATGGTGCCAGAGAGAGAGAGAGAGATAAAAGCCAGTGTAAACTATAATAATATATAGGTGATTATGGGATACTCGTAATTATGTCGTAAAGGTTTCTATACCTATATATAAATATTTGAGACGCTTGAAAATTAAGACAAATATATTGAGAGACTATGCTAAAGGAAAAACCATGAAAACATTCACAAATTTGATTTGTTGTTTATTATTTAATTGTGCCCAAACAAACATAATTAAATAAGTAAGGTTAGGTAGATATATATGGTTTGTAAACTGTAGGTGCCTACCTATATTGGTGGGCAACCTATACCAGCGTCCATTTTATAGTCGTTTCATGAGAATGACTGCCGCAGGCTTATAATAACGGGGTAGGTATATTATTATGTCAGTCGTAATAATGTGGGATTGAAATTGGCTTGTCGGACTTTTGAATGGACGTAGCGAGTGAATAACTTAACAGGTTGTATACAACCAATGATTAAATTTAATTTTACATTTTATTCAGTGATAATGGAATACAAATTTATAATTTGGATCGAATCCTATTGCTTGATAGAACAGTTATAATTATAATCCTATTAAGGCATGCGGATTGGGCTTTATAAAATATATTTTATTTTTTGGAGGATTTTTAAAGGTTGGTCGTAAAATATATATAAAGGTCAGCAAATATAAGTTACACAATTCTTTAATAAACTACATCAACTAAAAGGAAAAGATTTAATAGTCATTCACTGATTGCGAATCAGTGGAGTCCTTGCCAAGACAAATTTGATCAATCTAATTACAGTTTTGTCAAGAAACTTTTATATTGGTAGCCTCACGCGAGGCCATGCGCTAACGCCTTTTAAAGTGGCTAATGAGAATAGAATTCTACGTATTTTTAGGCGAGTACTTACAATAAACCTCCATGAACTCTTCTTCTTGTGCTGAGTGAAAGGAAGGCGCTTCTTCTGATACTTCGCACCGGTACAACCCGCGAGACTTGAGAGTCAATTCTCTGATGTGAACACGACGAGCCGTTGACCTCTCCAACTGTATACAATTATAAGTAATATTCCTTACCCACCTTATTTAATTTTGAAAAAGGCAATGCTTATGTCAAGCTCAATGTTGCGAGGAGCTTTACAAACATATTATAACTATTTTATGTTCGCAAAAATATCTTGCTTATGTAGGTATCTAAAAAATTAAATCACAACCTCAGCCAAACCAATTTTTATAATATGTTACTCATAGTCCCTGAGTCCCACAGTTTTATCTGGAACACGATACACATTTTTCTCTTGGCATATTCAAATCGTTACCAGGACTACTTTCAGAAAGGTCCATCTAGGACATCTACTATCAAAATTTTATCAGCTACTCAAAATATCATCTGTTTCGGTGTAATTTATTTTCCGACAGTGGGATGAGCCCTTTTGAAACCTTGATCGAATTGTACAACTGCTAGACTAACTTGGCATTCTAATTAAATAAGACCAATAAATATTCAATACTCACGTCCACCTTAACTCCGTCGAGTTTATGTGCATGCTGCGGCGGCCTCAGCCTCGGCATGTATCTGTAGAACTCCTCATTATCTCTGTACCATTTGACTGAGTACAGTTTACCCCCCTCTAAGTCATAGTCACATGCCAACGTAGCTGATTCACCGCGCTGCTTTAAGTTCGGCACAGTTATACTTACTATCTTCAGACATATGGATACTGAAAATAAATTGTTTTTTTTAATACCATGATTTATTTATTTATTTGGTCTGCCAACAGATTATACATTATGAGCTCAATTTTAAACTTATGACTAGGTATATACAAACTAGCTTCGAATGCAAATCGAATTACAGAAAAACTCGATATGCTTTTATATTAGCCCGCAGCTTATGTATGTATGTAAGTATACAAACACAATCAAATTACAATTTTACAAGTATGTGATGTTACCTAATTTTACAATTAAGTACAATATTTATTCAAGGATTTTCGAAACAGTGGTAATGTTTATAAAATATTATGTTTTTACAATTTGAACAAACTGTTGTGCTTGGCGATGTGCAATTTTAGTGTAGGTTAGTTAGGAGCGGGGGTTAACCACTGTGCCGTACCTCTCTTAGAATTTATAATAGGCAGGGCACTTAGCAAAACGTGATAGAGCGAAATGTGGTCCGTGAAAATACCTGGTAAGATGGACATTTTGCTTTTGCAAATGACATATAATAGGCATCAATAGTGTAAAAGGGTAGCAGTAACAGGTTAGATAAGGTACCTATGAGTCCTATGACCTGCAGTGGGTTTCAAATGTCTATATTGAATAAAATTAAATGAGAAAGTTTCTTGACTTGCGATGAAGAAGTAGTTAGTTTGATTACCCTCCACTACTATCGATAATATGGTGTCATAACAATAAAATAAACACATTGTTAGCTTTGCTGTAGCTGTTGACATAATTGTTATTATTGTGATAACCGAAACAATGTTAAAAGGCACAGTCAGCCTCAAAAGTAGATGACCATGTCTAATTTTCAAAACTCATGCATTCAAGTATAACATTCAGGGTTCTATACATCTATATCTATCTATACAAATAAATAAAATTGGTGTGTCTGTTTGTAATATTGGTATAACCGTTTTTTACTTCATGTATATGAAAATATTTACGGTACATACACCAAAATAACATTTTTTACAATTTTTGTCTGTCTGTCTGTCTGTTTGTTCCGGCTAATCTTTGGAACGGTAGGACCGATTTCGACGGGACTTACACTGGCGGATAGCTAATGTCACAAAGAGTAACTTAGGCTACTTTGGTTTTGAAAAAATATCAGTGTTCTATAAAAAAAAAACCATGAATGCGGGATAAGTTGTCCACGCGAACGATGTCGCGGGCACAGCTAGTAATAAATATAAATTGCTTATTGAATTAACATCTTGCATTATTTTTGTTAAGCAATTATTATTTATCTAATAGTACGGTATCTACATATACATGCGTTGGTGAATATGGAAATGCTTAGCTTCTTTTGAGGCTGAGTTTTTGAGAAGTTAATGTTAATAAAGTCTATAAATATCGCACCCCAGACGCTTTAACCACGAGTTATTAACAACTGATCAACCGACAGATAATATGGAGTTTCGTTTATCATACCGAATATTCTTTACCTCGACGTTCTTTTCTCTTGGTGCTGAGATGGTGTGATCAGTGATCATGTTATAGATAGAGACGAGAACAAATCACAAAATAAAATATCATAGTTTGACTGGCCTGTTGGTCGAGTGGTTAGTGACCCTGACTGCTAAGCCGGAGGTCGTGGGTTCGATCCCCACCCAGAACAAATCTTTAATAATATAATATAATATTCTACCACATTAACACAGCGCCATCTAGTCCCAAAGTAAGCAATTATATTTGCTTGTGTGTACCCATAACTTTGGGACTAGATGGCGCCGTGTGAATGTGCTAGAATATTATTATTATTATAGTCAAATATGACAAGTATGAAAATAGCAAACCCAAAAAATAAATTAAAAAATAAGGGTAGAGATAAGTTTCTACAAAGTAAACGGTACAGAATAATTTAATTTGAGTTTGGTATTTCCAAAAAAAATCTTAACTTGTTTCATAAAAATAAAAGAAGTTTTTTTCAACATCATTCTTAACCTAGAACAATAAACTCAACCGGAAACTCAATAGCAACGCTGCGATCTACTGTGATCGAAATTCGATCGTAATTTTTATTAGCATTTTATTTTCACATTCTTAACTTTTTGCATTTTAGTGTGATATATAACTTATCACAAGTTATCACAGTATTACGCCCTTTTCCACGAAAGGGTAGGCAGTGATGTATTCCACCTTGATTTCGTTAGCTATGTTTGGTTCCATGTCCCATAGGGAGCAAGCACCTATCTTTTTGCGTCGAGGCTTATTTCAGCTAAATTATGCTTATAAAAGGGAAAATGGAAGGGGATATGGAACTATAATGCTCACAGAGGTCTCAAATCATTTCCTTTAAGATGGGGCTCTGAGTCGGAAAAATATATCATCATCATCATCATCAGCAACCCATTAAGTCCCACTGCTGGGCTCGGGTCTCCTCCGAAAAATATATACTACCTACAAGTCTATGGGCACAACAATCATTATCGTCAATTCATTTACTAGATAGTTCTTTTTTCAAAAAATAAGAATGTTGCCACACCAGCTAAGTGGATTAGTAAAGGTTTTAATTATTTGATTTTCCATTTCAATCTAATTACATTATAATTTATTTTTTTTTGGTATATTTTTGAGCTAAAAAATATATTCATTTTAAGTTTTACCCGCCAAACAATAAGACGGTTTGTCGGCGGGTACCTAAAAGGAGACGGGGACTTCTGGGCCCAAAATGTAATACAATGTGATATGGCTTAAAAAATTGGTTATTTTTTTCTTATTAACATATTAAAAAATGAGCTCAATTGGCAATCTGGAAGGTGAGATATCTCAAATATAAAATTCTTAGTCCATTTTTATCGATTGTGTCGACAATATTTACCGATTATCAAGTTATACTAAATTCAATAATTATTTTAAAATTATTAAAATAACTATCTACATAACGTAACATTCGTAGGTAAAACTAATGCAATTAAAAGTATTTAAAGTTTTTAATATCCATATTAACAAAATAAAATAGTATTACACTCAAATGCATAATAAAACAGTAATCGATTCAAGTATCGATTTATAAATTATTTATTGTATTTTTAATCTGTGTTAACAGATGACAGCGCCAAGACAGCGCGTAATCACACTATAAATATAATTACAGTACTCAAACTTGGCCCCCTCCTTGAAATAATTACCTACAGCCGCACGGTATATAAACTGGCGATGCCTACCTACAGTATTTTTATTTCCTTTATTTACTTAAGTTTCTTTCTTGTGTCAAGTGATTGTAAATTGGAACAAATAATATTCATGTTGTGTTTTTTGATTAGTAATTGTAAAAACAGAACAAGTTTAACACTTATCATTATTTTTTTTTAATTTAACATAAAATAATGTTGGCTCTATTAACCACACTAAAATTGTATACCCAGTAGAGGCGCGTAGGTATGACTCGCGTTCCAACCGTTTGTATGTTAAATTACTGTATATTATCTATTATGTGGCGCAATGAAATAAATAAGTCAATGTCATAATAAATTGTCATAAATATGCCGTGGATGATGCCCAGTGTTTACGTATTTGCCAGAGCTTTGTTAGTACTCCAAAGACTTCTTTTTTTGCGAATTTCTGCTTCATTTGTACCATCTCTGCTGCTATATCGGACGTGGGAATCTCGCATGTTCATTTGGATTGATATTTTTACTGAAAATCATAGATCACTTACTTTCACAAAATCTCATTTATCTCTTTTCTCAGATTGACCAAGAGTCCAAAAATTTCAAGAAGCATATTATAATATGCCAGCTAATAATTAACATAATTTTCATCTCTTTACACTTTGGGCCCAAACATGTATGGTAAGGTATCAGTCTCATTCCTTCATTTCTACATTTTTATTGCTTATTAAAATATGAATGAAACATCTGATCCACTAAAATATCATTGTATACTGTGTTCTCTGTAAATATGTTGGCGGTATAATTATAATCCATTGTGATTTTTTCCTTTAGTCGTTTCTTGTGACAAGCTGGGAATCAAAACGAGCGGTGTCTTCGTCATCATCATCATTATATCAGCCCAACGACGTCCACTGCTGGACATAGCCTTACCTAATTTACGCCACCGCGATCCTGTGACGCTTGCAACCAACAGCCCCCCGCAACCTTGCCTAAACTAAATTTGATTTCGTCATCACACGAAGGGAATAGTGTAAATATTTGTAGACTTTATCTAATGTCAAGATAAATGAATCCCATTTTCGTTTAACATCATTGTTTGATATTTTATCTTTGTCGGCTATATGAATTATAATGCCTTTATTACAACTTATGCAGTTAATCATTCTCATTTTTTCACCTTTATAAAATGTTTACTTTAAAAGTAATTTTAACTTAAAGTAATATTATTCCCTATTTTATTTCGTTTGAATTATTTCACTAGGTCTTCACTTTGCGAAGATATTCGTGATATTTTATCACGAATATCTTCGCATTTCGATATATTTCATTTCACAACATTGTTATTTAAGGATATACATTTTTTTTTAATTTACAGTTATATAATTTTTTTCAATACAAATTTTATTATTGTACACATTTCCAGTCTTTAAAGGGTACCCAAAAGTACTTAATTTTTTAAAACACATTTTATAAAGTAATGTTAATATTAGTATTACCTTTTATATAAGCAAATATGAAATAACAAAATACAGGCAGACTCCCCATATTTCACTCGAACATCACAAATACTGCAAACCTTCCATTATACAGAGTTCATTGAACTTTAGACATTTTCACGAACTTCAATAAACTATTTTAAGCCACTAGGAGTAGGTCACATTTTAATTTGCAACTGTCGTAATAATGAAATTTCCCGGAGTGCGGCCGTTTCGTAGCACGTACCGAATGCAACTGTTGCTACGTCGCGTGAGGAGCTACGAGAGTCTACGGTCGTAGAGCGAGTTAAATACTCGTGCCACACATGATTATTTTAGTCCGGTTTTCTCTGAAGCAATTTCCTCTGATCTTTGCTCTCTGAATGAAACTGTGAGAGGCGAACGTATTATTTGTGCTTTATTTTGCATTTATGTAGTGCTGTTGGTACAAAGGTGACTAGTTTTTGTTTATAAAAGTTAGAAAAACTTAGTATTCTTAGATTGTGGTACACAATTAATAACTATGTTAGAAGACTTGATCGTAGGTACCGTAGCCACTACAGGCCTGTAAAGACACAGTTCACAGTCGTCACAGTAATTTCTTAAAAGCTCTGGAGAAGACTGTACGCCACCAAGAACATAACGATATGTAGGTAATGATAGTGTACTTTTGAGTACTAAACAAAGAAATTCCACTCAATATAATATGTATTTAAAGCGTGGTGGTGGTGCAGATTCGTATAGCCTGTATAAAAATCGTATATACTCGTATAAGCAGTCCAGTGCTCGATTACGCGGGATCGGGCAAAAACGGTATTGATGTTTTTTATCATGAAATTTTCATTATTAGCCTGTTGTTTTGAAATGTTCTCGATTACAGTCTTTGCGCTGTAGCATGGTGCGGGTGACAGTTGCCTGTATGACTAGACTGGAACATTCTGTTTGGGTTTAATTTAATTTACTACAGTTATTAATGATTTAATATATTACGAATGTGGTACAGCTGAAATACTAAGTCATAATTTGTAAATCGCGGCAACTTTCATGAGTGAAACGAAATGTTACTGAAACTGTCACCCGCACCATGCTACAGCGCAAAGAGTGTAATGGTAATTCGGTTGCCCTTATTAACTGGTAAAATGTAGTTGTGAGACACCTATGCCTATCCCTTCGCGAAAAAAGGCGTGACACAGTCCCCCTTATTACAAAATACGGACTAAACATTAAACCAGGTTTGACAACATTGACACTAAGACAATGGTTTATGTCAATTTAAATCTGGTTTAATACTTAATCCATATTTGTTGTCGGTATAAAGTAGCTTATGTGCTATAGACTATAATCTACCTGTTTGCCAAATTTCATAAATTCATTATCATTTATTCTTCATATTCATGTGAGACAAGTAGGAACAAAAGTACTAAAGATAGAACAAAAAAGAAAATACAAAGAAAAAGATATAACTAATAATTGCACCTATTATATATATTATACATATTAGCCGTTATGGCGTGACTGAGAAACAAACATCCAACCAAACATACATCCATCCATTCTGACTTTCGCATTAATATTAGTACAGTATGTATCCTACATTGTAGCATTTATCTCTAAATTTAATACTTGTATTTATCTCGATTAAAATAACACCGTTTTAATTTTCAATTAATATTAAATACTTATTCAGATGGTAATTTTACGAACGCCGTTACCTGCCACAGACGTTTTTAATTATGTTTACCCATCGTTTTATTACAATGAAATTAAAGTATAATTAATACAACATTTTATGATTTAATAAAATTACAATGATGCCTTATTTCTTTCAGTTTATTAGTAATAATGTTTTAATGGTATTATAAATAACAATAATATGAATATTAAGCAACGAGGTTAGTTTAGTAGTAGGATACAATTATAAAGTTGTTTATTTGTTTGAACTCGGTGATCTCAGAAACTAAAAACCAGTCGTGAATCAGCCTGTATAAGTCCACTGCTGGACAGGTCTAGCAGGGCACTTATTTGCGATTGCATCATGCATTGAAAATTAATTGAACAATTTGGTTATAAAGAAACGGTTTATCATTTAATATAGTTCCGATAATCCGATGTTGCCTTCAAAACTTCATACGATTGGCCGTGCCGAAACCGATCCCTGCGGTTTTTATGTAATTAATTTATATGGATTCATAATAGGCCTTTAAAACATGACATAACATTAAAATAATTAAGAATTGAAGCCATATTTTGAAAATCAGCAAGATGACGATGTGTAAATAACTTTAAAAGTTAAAAATCAAAAAGATTATAGAGTTCCTTTACGTTTTACTTTGCCTGTGCAAACAAAAACCAGTATTACTTGGATACAGAAAAACACCTTCTCAGTAGACATAAAAACATAAGAGAATTATGCAAAAATATATCCAAAGAGATCGTTACCGAGTTCAAAGGAAAATTCACGGCACCAATAAATTCAAGTTGAAGCTCTTTCGTAGTAATGCTGGCTGCATTTTTAAATTGGACAAGACTGTTACTCTTCTTTTGATACATGTTCTAGGTACTCGATAAGGTTTTACAAAGAAAAAATACTACGTTAATGTAATGAATTAAAGACACTTTCTTATCTCGATTTTTGCAAATTTTAAGGACTGGTTGGACTTGTCATTGATACGTTTTTAAATTTATTTTAGAATGTTAATATGATTTTCAGTATGCAACTGATATATTTTTATTATTTATTAATAGAAACTTTATTTTTCGAATAATGAGAGTTTTATTTTATGATTCATTGTATGATATATTTTCCTTCATTATAAACTATTTATTTTAATTTTATAATAACAAACACATTAAATTAATACTGCGGGTGATCCTTGCTTTCCACTTGGCTACCAAGAACCATAGAAATCATAGAATCTACGCAGTTTGTCTTTAAAAAGTCCATAGCTGTTATTAAATTTATGTAAAAAATTGGTTGCCTATATATTTAACATAACTTTCGAACGGCCGCGTTTTGGTTTTTCGATGAAAATACTTGAACAATAGGGGTCAATCAATTCATATGTAGTTGTGAATCCACAGCACAAAGGTTGCATATGTTTACGTTATTAGTCGTTGATTACATTATACATTCATCGGAAGCGAGATTTACGTAAACAGCTTATTATGCGGTACCTCACTGGAAATTGCATGGCACCATTCAAATACGGCCGCCTCTGTGATATTCACGATTTAATTTACGCCCAAAACTGAGCTTCATGCCTTTATTTTTTGAGTGTGTTTACGTGAAAAAGGTTTTTAATCAATTTAAATTATTAAAAATATGTAGCCGCATTATTAAAGTGTGGGCTACGTATGAATTTGTGATCAGGATGCAGATTATCATGGGTATGGAGTTGATTAATAACAAATTAGGGGAAAGTTAAAATTGGTTCTGAGTCAGTGATAATATCGCGATACAATATACTGAAAATAGTATGAAATACGAGCAACATTGTGTATATGTGCATAACATGAAAATATCGTCTTTCGCGTCTTGTTTTATGTCTTCAATTTAAGTCAGTGTAAAAATATATTTATTTTACAATTAATGTAACTTCTTAAGTCATTATTTAATGTATTAAAACCTTGCTTGTATACAAGCATAACAATAGACTATGAGAAAATTATAAAGGCACTCGTGAATCTAGAAAATTCAATAAAGCCGACTTGTTCTTTGTGTTGCAGTACAAAGGAATTTGCCGTGCATCGTGGTATTGCCGCTCGGCAAGGAGCTTTTATCACGATGTTTTACTTGATTACATACGATGAGGTTATGTTGACTAACAATTTAGTTAATATTGGATGTCTTACGATTAACTATATTATGTTGTGAATTTTTGTTTAGTACTTAGTATTGACTTGCTTTTATTCGCTATTACATCACTTTCAGAGGCCTTTTCTACTATCCATTAAATACCTTATTCATTTTCGACATTTAGATCGAATGTTGTGAATTAAGTAAAACTGACAGTTTATCAAAATCATTGCCTTGGATTCCACCAAAGTGTATAGGCGATATTAATATGTTTTATTGTAAAAAAATCGATATAAATTAAATATTAGTAAAAACATGGGGGATTAGGAGCGTTTGGATTAAATATTGGAATGCACACGTCAATCACTGTGGCTGTTTGCGAAACATCTCTTTTTACGCCTGCTTTATTGTAGTCTGAACCTTCAATCGGTATTTCTGAATTAGCAACTGTCTCTTACTTTTTAAATTCAAACTGCTTTTAAGTGCTAGAGTCAACAGCTAATCTGAAATCTTCAGCATTAAAAAAAATATGAACACAATAAATACAAGAAGACTATGACCTACTTAAATTACAATTCGCCACGTACTAACTCAAAGCAGACTTTAGTAACAATGTTAATCAAACTTTTACCAATACTAAGTAATTATATTAGACGTAAAATATAATAAAACTAAAACAATAACGGTGTTCTAGGAAAGTGCTCAAGTATTTTATTCTTATTTCTGTTCTTGTGTTACCTGTTGCCTCCCAGTCGGGCAGCCAACAGTGTTATTCTATTGCTACCACTTTATTTCTTCCTAAACTCATATTTCATTCGAGTACCACGTTTTCAACAATAAAACTTACAACTTTATTGTAACGATATTCTAGTTTGAAAAGAAGTTTTATGTTTAATATGAAACAAGCCTTTTTTTATCAAGAACTAAACATACTTAATATTTATATTCGGGTCAATTATTTTTGGTGATAAAACTATTACCTACTGCGATGTTATAAATAATAAATCTACTATGAGAATAATAAAGATATTTTGTTATAACAGATTCTTAAAAAGAAATACTAAGTTATGTAAATAACAAAGAAAAAAAAACTATTGCCGTATATAAAAATTGAGTTCAAAACGGCTCAGACTGACTTCTCAGATTTTTATACAGGTTTTAAAGGGTTTTTATGAAAAAAAAAAATTAAAATGGCAGGCAATTGGATGGTTATACCATATTACTAAATATTACTTAGTTGTAGAAAGCCAGAGCAAGTACTTAGTTTTCATTAAATACTTTCAAAAATAGTTTTTACAATAAAAAAAAAATCCATATAAAAAGAAAACAAAAATAAATCACTTGTAGGTAAAATATAGGTGGTCCTAAAAGACTGATGAGTTTCGTTACCGTTATCCTTGAGTTTTGGGTAAGCTATTGAGAGGCACTAGATGAAATCACTCTGAGAAACATACTGCTCGACGAATGAAACTAATGACTTAGGTAAGTATTGCGAGACGCAAATAAGAAAATGTTGGACGGAATACTCTGTAGCTTTATCGGAGTGTTAATTCAACTTTATACAATAACAATACATTCCCTTATATGTTATATGATTACTGTTTTAGTGGCGCCTCGGGAGTTTATAAGACTGCTGTCTGACCTGGATCTGGGTTCAATCCTCAGATCGAGTAAAAACTATATTGGTTTTTTCTGTCTTGAAATTTTCAGTATAAACCTGGAGTATAGAAATCTACTTGTGGCTATTGGAACTGTACAGACTAGCCCAATATTAAATAGCTGGTGAGATGTGGGTGTGATGAATCTCTGCTTACCCCTTAGAGGTAAAAGGTTTGCTGTTTACCTTTAGCAATATGCATGTGTACATTGCGTGAGGTCGTACAGATAAGCTCGCAGCTATAATCTCAACACCCAGTAGATAAACACTTGAATGGCGCGGTTCGTACACAGACTTCAATTTAACTTAACCCATTGGGTGCAACCTCACGTGTAATATACTCGTACCTACATACAACACAGCTTTTTGAATAGCTTCGTTTTGTATACGGCTTTTATTCTTGAAATTATAATATTTAAAAATAATAAGTATTGAATCATAATGTGACTACTTACGACTTTGACTGTCACCGTGGCGCAGTGGTTAAGGTGGTCGCCTCGCCACTACATCGCCGTGCTGGGTGACGTAGGTTCGATTCCCACAGGAGACAAATATTTGTGTGATTCATAGATATTTGTTTCTAGTCTGGATGTACTTTGTGTCCTATGTTGTTAGTTCTATGTTTGTAAAGCTCCCCGCGACACAGGGATTGTTCCCTAGAGCGGGCGTTGTCTTTTTTTTAATAATAATAAATGTCTGTCGCTCTGGGGTAGTTAGGTACTACGAATTGATCGGTTTCTGACATAAGCAGTTTTTTAACGTACCTATTCATGCATAAAGGTTAGTTATGAATATTTTTATGGATAGATGGATGGGTCGGTCGATATAAGAACAATAATATACAGGGTGGAATGTTGTAATGCCACCTGGAAGGAAAGTACTCTTAATACCAGAAATAGACAATTTTACTCAAAGGAAACATTCTTTTGTTTTTAAAAAGAAACAAAATTGCATTTAAAATTCCACCCTGTATAATAGTTTCTGTTCAAACGATTTCCAAATTGTTTTACTTTGGTGGTACTGGGTTTGATTTCGAAAATGATGATAACTTATATTTTTGGTTAAAAAATGTTAAATTTTAATTTTCAAATAATGGCATTTAAATTATATCTAGGTATATTTATAGGTTTCTAAAAAAAGATACTTAAATATAGAAACCAAAAAAGCTACTGTATGTACAAGAAAGTTGTAAAAAATGTGGATCGCAAACTATTGCCGGTAACTT
This sequence comes from Laspeyria flexula, assembly GCA_905147015.1. Classification (NCBI taxonomy): domain Eukaryota; kingdom Metazoa; phylum Arthropoda; class Insecta; order Lepidoptera; family Erebidae; genus Laspeyria; species Laspeyria flexula. The sequence continues at coordinate 10,761,055 of LR989960.1, read as the reverse complement.
AAACATTTTAGTTGAATCCTCCTTTCAACGCATTCACAGCTGAAATGTTCCATCCAAGCTGTTACATTTTACAAACTGCTCCAGGTCAATACCCTCCCTAACGTCTAATCTTACAAAGAGAGCAGTAGATAGCTACAATTTACTAAAAACTATTTCTTCTATACCTTGCATTGCAGCAAGAGATATAGAAATATAGTTCGAAACCAAATTTTTATACCTTATTTAGTGACTACAGAGTTTTAAAACTGGGTCTGTATATCATATGTCTCTTGAGAACTACGATTTACATAAATAATTATAATAAAATTGACGATCACAAGTCTAACAAAAACAATTAGTTTGACTGTAATAATAGTCAAATTCTTGAGATTGTCTATAAACATAGTTTAAATTAGCTGGCCTGGGGATTGGTAAGGGTAAAATACTATCTAAGATATAAAATAATATATAATTAATCAATAAACAGTTTATGTATGATCATTAAACACAATAATCTTTGAAATAACATATTATTACTACATAAAAATATTTTTATATTTTTTAATAAAACGAGCTAGTTTTAGTGAAGTTTTAAATACGTATTGTAAACTTTGTTACCATACTTATTTGCAATTAGTCACCGGCGTTATTAAAAAATCTTGCTTTCGTAACACGTAACAAAGCCTGTAAATTCTTATTACTTCATCATTTTATAATAAACGTATAAAAGTATTGGAGCGATTTATGTGAGGATAAATTCAATACACCCCCTGTGCGTTTTATTTATTTTTATAAAATATTGTTCATAAAGTTTTAACATAAAACAAGGCACTTTATTGGTTCGCAACGCCCAGCGATGCCATAAACGAGATATCGCATCATAAATTTATTTCGATTGATACTTTTGAATTGATATTGTAGGATAAAAGTGTCTTCAAACTGTTGTTTGATAGCTATCTTTATTTTCCGATCGGTAGAATGGGCTGATAACAAAGATGCTGTATATATGTAACACACATCTCTTGCGGTTACGACGTGGCGACGCTGAAAAAATGTTATAATTATATATATATACACAGATTTTAAATAAAAGCTTGCAGTACAAGCATGATTTTCACGTAGCAACAGCGTACAATAAAGATAGATTTTAGAGCACGTAGCCATTCAATATAAAATTAATTCGGTTCATTCTGACAGCCGCTGACAGTATGAGGGGTCTCGGTGTCTCGAAATTCAACTAAATCGATTTTGATATTGCTGTCAACTGTTTTATAAGTTAAATTTTACACTGTCATTTTCAAACATAAGACAGCTATGTTAAAATCGATTAACAGTGTATTCTTTCCGGCTGATATGATGATGGTGATTAAAATCGAGTGAGCCGAATGTCAAGATTTCGAGTAGGCCCTCTATAGACCAAAATCTAAAGTAAGTTAAGGTTTTGTCCAAGTGTTCTGTTCTCTAATCACCAACACAATCATTTAATTAATAAAATCTCTATTAAAAATGAATATGCCAAAACAAATCATAGTAAATTACTAGCAAAGTAAGCCCCTAAGGATTGCTTATTATAAGGTGTAGTCTAGAAAATAAAATTTATATATTTTTGTTTTATAATTAATAGGAAAAGTTTTAAGTAACCTAATAAAAAACAAAATTAAAAATTTTGAAAAAACCCACGACGATAACATCTATACAAAATAAGAAACGTAACATATAAAAAGGTTTAAATAACTTTATTTTAAATCCCCGACGAAAAGATAATAAGTAGCGTAAAAACAATCCCAAGAAAATCCGTCGGGGGCTGCCATACCCTAACTTGAAATGAACGAAAGTATTGCAGTTTTATGTATTTGATACCTACCTAATTATTAACAATATTTAGTTTACAATATATATTTAATACTAGAAACAGTAATGATATTGGCAGCCCCCGACGAATTTTCTTGGGATTGTTTTTACGCTACTTATTATCTTTTCGTCGGGGATTTAAAATAAAGTTATTTAAACCTTTTTATATGTTACGTTTCTTATTTTGTATAGATGTTATCGTCGTGGGTTTTTTCAAAATTTTTAATTTTGTTTTTTATTTTAAATATTTTCAAAGAGCGCCCTATCTTACTAACTGTAAGTAACTCGTATAAAATCTTAAGAACCTTGACAGATAAATAAAAGTTTTATACTAAGTTATAGAATAAACATTTTTTTTTTTAATTTGCTGTTGCAGTAAGTCTTATAACTTGAAATTATCATTTTAATTTTCTTATTTTAAACTTTTTAAGGAGCGCCTTATTTTACCATGTAAGCTCTAGAATGAATGGAATTTGCATGGAGCTTCGACTATATTATATATATTTTAATTTTTTGTTGACTTCTGTGCTCATCCGTCGCACAAAAGTCGTCGGAGCCCCGCTTAGCGGGGCTCCTACTTCTGGGTGGTTTGAAAAAAAAAATAACCCTAACCTAACTAGTCCGATTCGGATTGCTCTGAATCGGGGGTGTTAAGTTTAGCTATCGCACATTGATTGCCGTAGCTGGCCTGCCTTCGGCGTTAGCGCAGATTTCCACCTATAATAGCTTGTATCTCGAAAACGGTGCGTGCTATCGCAAAAATGATGAAAATTTGGTTACACCCCGAGCACGGGATACCTATAAGTTAGAATAAATAAGGTAGGTAGGTGTTTATATAACGTCAGTCTGGAATAAACTCTCACTCTTACTAATTTTTTTTAGGCTTATCATTGTATACCTCAGTACTAATATTCAGTGATATAACAACACGAGATCGGTTTTCGGATTTTTTCCTTTACTTGTGCAACTTGTTATTGCTTCTGGCCAAATTTCATGATTCTAGGTCAACGGTAAGTTCCCTATAGATTAAGATCGTCAAGATAAATGGAGCATAAACAGCTGTACCTTTTGATTGCGTTAACTTAGAATTCTGATTTTTATTTTACGCCGAGGGTTTGCAGACCCAAGTATATGATATTAATTTCAGCTTTATACCTCTATGCGTTCTTGAGAAAAATATTCTAGACAGACGGACAGACAGACAGACAGACAGACATACAACGGAGTGATCCTATAAGGGTTTCGTTTTTTTCTTTTGAGGTACAGAACGCTAAAATTGCATAAACGGTCACCCATCTATGAACTGACCTTATCCGAAGTTGCTTAACCTCATGAGTGTAATCAATATCTCAGTACTACAATGCTACGTGTCCCTATACAGTAATAGGTCTAATTATTTTACAGATAACTGTAAATATAAGTTTGCTTAGTCTATTGCAGCGCCCCCTGGCGAAAAAATACAATATCGTGTATCCAAAAGTCATCCTCGATAAATCACAAATACATTACAGAAAACCGTATCGAAATCGCTTTAATCGTTTTAAAGATAGGAGGGCACAAAGGTTTCAACGAAATCAACATAGGTTTGCCTAGTCTATAGCAGCGCCCCCTGGCGAAAAAATACAAAATCTTGAATCCAAAAACAATCCCCGATAAATCACAAATACATTACAGAAAACCGTATCGAAATCAGTCTAATCGTTTTAAAGATAGGAGGGCACAAAGGATTCAACGAAATCAGTGTATTGCAGCGCCCCCTGGCAAGCTATTAACATAACACCTATATAATAACCTGTCCCCAAGAGCCGCACACACTTTACAGAAAACCGCATCTAAATCGGTCAAACCGTTTCCGTGATATAAGGCATTATGTTGGAACACACAAACACACAAACACACAAACACACAAACACACAAACACACAGCCTCTCACCCCAAACGCATATACCGTCTCCGTTCCGTCGTGGGTAAAAAGAATATGAAGGATAATACATTATAAACTAAAGTAGTATTTAAAGTTAGTATTGTGCATTGCTAACTTGTAAAGTTTTGTAAGTATATCACAAGGGAAGCTGCAAATTTAAGTTAGCCGGTATGATGCTTTAGCCCAAGGGTGAATTCTGAGCTTAGCAGAACACGTTTCTCGTAGGGTAAATTCCCAGTAGTACCGACATTAATGAATGTAAACATTGATGAATGTTTCGTGATCCATGTATTGTAATGGCCTCGACTTTGTTGATAATTCAGGTTCGATAACAACTGAACTCAGTGTACTGTAAATGTTGGATCCACTTCAAGTGATTTATTGTTGTTTCTCAGTTTTGAACTACGTTCGTGTTGCAGGATGCATTGTTTGGTTTGTGTAATGGGATATTGTACATAATATAATATCTAGGCGTTCGAGATTTATTTCAATGCATCATTTACGTAGTTATTCTTAAGAAAACCGACATAGTGCTAGATGCATTTAGGCTATTTGTATTATTTTTTCGTGTTGCTGGAACGAAGAACCTACTAGTAAACATATTAAACAGAATACCCCTTTTTCAAACTGCCAATTTTTATCCAAATCATTCAAACAGCTTCTTCGACAATATAATACAATAATTGCATATTTGATCAAAATACTTAGTATATATAACATAATAACAAACAACAACAACTTAAACAACAAACTAACAACTTATTATAATAAGTGGTAAATTGGTCAATTTCAATATTTAATACCAACGACAATAATTCACATTTACCAATTAATTATACTAATTAATTATTTCTGGCGTTCGTAGATAGATAATGATAGTACTTTGTATACTTGTATTTTGCGGTTTTTTATTCAATATTCTTTATCATAAATCACCGAGAAATACAATAGCAAAGATAGAAAGCATTGCGAGCAACAGTTAACCTAACTGTCGGCAATTTGTACCGGCATGAAATAGAATAAATCGTTCTTGTATATTGCCTATGCTCCGCACACCAATTTAATTCTTATTTCAATATACATAAAGCTCAGAATATTCTTATAGGAAGTAGGTGGTTATAACTTCTGTGTAACTAGTATATATAATGCAAAAAATTCTCATATGTGTGTGTATTTGCTACAAAAATGAACTGTATGATGTGAAGTGAGAGAGCACGTATTTCAGTGTTTTGCTTTTTCGTTGAGTTTTCAAAGCTGATGCTCTGACTACCCAGCAAAAGTTAATGATGCAAGTATTATTGAAGCAAGATTTTATTCAAATTTCCAATTGTATTTTACTTTGGAGTTCTTATGAATAATATTAAATAAGTAATAATAATGTTTGGTGATGCCTCAGACCAACAAAAAAGTAAAGACGGAGCATCACGAACATCAAAATGAAGCCACCTGTTTGTCTATGTGTTTGTTGGCAGGGTTGCCACTTGTTAAACATTTTCCCTATAATTTGGGAAATCATATTATGTGTGTGGGATAAGTATGTATATTGTACGAGTAAGATATTGTTGTGTATGTATTGTATCTCAATTGTTTAGAATGACTTCTATTGCGTATAAAAACTTCATACATTCATAATTCGGTTCGCATAAAACAGTAGGAATAACATATTAAACATTCACAGATATTTTACCACAGGCCTGTATTAAATCAGACCTCTAGCAACACATTGGTGAAATTTATTTATAAATTGTGGGTCATCAATCATAGGTGACATTATACGCGTACATGCCGTACATTTATACAGACAAATAGGCATACAGACAATTTTGGCTCCTGTTGCCCTAAAAAGACCTATACTTTTTCTTTAAGATCTATAATGTACAGACATCAGCCTGTTACATATATTAAGATAATTTCTAAATTTTATTACGTTTCATCCCCAATTTCACCCTTCCAAAGCCACCCTTGTCAAAAATATTGATGAGGGTATTTTATATTTTGATAGTAGTACCGCAAAACAAATTTTCAAACCTATAAGTTAAAAAACAAAGAAGTTTCATACAATCGTTTTTATCCCTTTTCACCGTGTTCTGAATCGTTTAAAAAAATAATCTAAAAAATTCGTAAATTTAAAATTAATTATAATTATTTATTTAATATCTCATTTTTTTAATTATTATAAATCGAATCATGAATTTGTAAGGTCATTACAAATTTCACAAAAGAAAACGAATCGACAGAGTATAATCTGTGGTTTAATAAATGGGGAAATATCAAATCAAAGCTATGGCCACATTATTATTTTTGTTTTGTTGTCAGTATTGGTACCAACTAACCTAAAAGTAACCTTAAATTTACAGTTTCAATAATTAAGAAATGATGTAAATTCAAGTATTTACAAGTGATAAGTGATTCCATGGGATTTCTTTTGTATATTACTGTTGTTTTTGCAACCTTTCACAACACAGGTAGGCATTATCACTTTTTTTTATTTTAGTTATTTGTTTACGACGCGGCGACGACTCGTGACGTACTAAAAGAAATTGTCTCGGTTTTAGTGTAGGTGTGTGCGTGAGGTTGTGTGTTTATTTGGAATGTCTTGGTCAAGTTGACTTCACTGCAATTGTTCGTGATGCTCTGTCTTTACTTTTTTGTTGGTCTGAGGGTGATGCATGACGTCTTCGGTCATGGAGCTATAATTGACGCTCAAAATATGTTATACATATGTTTCAATTATTTTCTTTTTGAAAAATATTTAAATAATTTATGTCGCTTTTATCGAATTTAAAACTATATCGTCGAGGGCGAAGATGCACTTAGCACTTCCATTGTATTTTGTAATATAAGTAATACGTATTGCCAGTCGTCACAAGAAAACCGTACTACTCGTAATTACATCGTGTTTATTCCATCTACCTGCCACTTTTATTTTTGTATCAAGTTTCACAACATCGCCTTCTAGAGTGGTATAATTTAAGGTAAAATGTTTCAACACAAAAGAGTTGGTCTCTCGACCCTTTGGATAGTAAGAAATGGGATCTCGTTGGCAACTTTCCTTACCCACTGGAGTACTTAATAGCTACTTAGGAAGACACTTGTTAGAGAACAAAAGGTTGGATATATAGAAACGATTTTTCACTTGTCGCTTTTGTCTAAGTTTTTGTTGCTGCGAGAGTAGTCAACCTGTTTGACAACTAGTCAAAGTGTGATTTTAGTCTTCTTCATTCTTGTTTATTTGATTGAATAGATTATATATTTTAGCCCAATGGGTTTCAAAACGAACATTTATTTTATTTTAAAACAAAACCGCTATCATAAAATGTAAGTGTTCGTACTAAGAACATCATAATAAGTTCTTTTTATTAAAACGTATTTCCCCTAAAACGAATTCTGCGATGAGAATTTCACAATATAAATGAAATCAACAAAATACAAAACTTCTAAAACTTATGTAAATTTTCTAGAAATACTGGAACACGTTTCCTGTTTCAAAGTTCTTATTTTAAGCAAAAAAGTTGAGTGGTTTAAAATAGCATCCAGCTTTGCAAGTTTTCATAATTCCACAAATATTATATTGTAGCATTTAATTTGAGAGGGCTCTTTCCCAGAATTATATTAAAAGAGGTTTCTTTGTGAGGTGCTAACAAATTGGCGGTGAAGTTTCTGCAAACGCTCGGCTTTTAAATAAAACATACAGATGTTGGAACAAAATGTTATTATAACCGTTGCTTTTTTTGTAGCTATAAATACCGGAATATTGCCTAGATGAATTTTGTGCTCTCGTCACGCCTCACGTTTTACGGTAGACTTGCACATTTCAGATTTGAATTAAGTCTACTACAATAATCAAGTCTGAGTTTGTGTAAGTCCATGGCAACATGAAAGTATATAACTAAGAAACAACGCCATATACCTGTCATTTGTATGTGTGTGTATTGTATTGTGTATATATAATTATGTAAAAACTTATTTCTATAGGAACAACTGTTCTCACCCTACTGCTTGTTTATTTTTATAAATATACAAGTCTGTAATTAAATAATTTAAAAATGTAATAAATGTCGATACATTTCTTTCGTTTCTATAAATTTGCAAGATAGAGTATAACTCCAGTATTTTTTTTGGATTTTATTTATTTTTTTCAAATTGTTACTTAATACATTTTTTTAAATATTTCTAGTCCATCTCATGATTCCTCCGCAAAGGTAGTTAAAGTTATTGACTTAATGTATCTAAGCCATTGGATATATAGCGATAGTGTTAAATTGCAGACAATAGCGGAATAGTTGAAAAGAGCCGGAAAGAGCCGTCTGTCTGCTTTGTTCGCAAATCGCTAGTCTGACAGCAACTCGCGTCAGGTTTCAATTCAGCCCAGTTCACAGTGCCCATATATTACGAATATCAGTGTGCATATTATGAATAGATGATAAATTTAGTTTTATTTGTTGTAAGGAAATTTAGATATGGTCGGTCACTTTCAAGCATTTGACAACGACATCATAACCGAACATTCGAATGTCGAAATTCAGATTAAGCCCCCTGACACCGTCGGTCAATGCTTCAGGTTATTATGGTAACTGCGTATTTGTAGTAACGAAACTTCTCAAAAAGTGTTTTTTTGTACCTGTTTTAGCGTTTTTGGTGACATACATACACACAGACTAAAGAGTAAGCTCCCAGAGGAGAGAACTCACCGTAGGTACTTGAAAATTTTGTTCAGAAATCATGAATATCATACATAATACTGGCCTGGCCTGTTGGTCTCGTGGTTAGTGACCCTGACTGCTAAGCCGGAGGTCGTAGGTTCGATCCCCACCCAGAACAAATCTTTGTGTGATGAGCATAAAGGTTTTTTCTGTGTCTGGGTGTAATTTATCTATAATATGTAGTTGTTTTTTTTCCGGTTCCGGTTGTCAAACTGTGAAGACGCGAAAAAGTACTGCTCCACAAAACTGTGCATAAAAATAAGTAACAACCCGAAAAATACTATAAAAACCGCATTAAATCCAGCTAAGAGGTGCAGAAGCATCATCGGGAGTGTGAATCAAGCAAAATTCAGCAAATTCAGAAAGAAAAAACATCAAATATTAGCAAGTAAGGTGAGGTTAGGCGCACGCACACATTGACAAACTGTGAAACTCAAAGTTTTGACCGTTGTGACATAGTGAACGTCAACTGTCAGTTGTCAACTCAAACTGTCACTGTCATTAGTGTTGCCATACGACATATACTCCAGCTTCCGGTTATATTTATACGTTCCGTTATATGCAATAAAACAACAAGAATGAGTGATAAGATAAATGAGAAGTTGGAAACACTTTTTGAAGATAAGATTTAGATTTAGAATAGATAGAGATTTAGAAATTAGGAGTACTTTTTGAAAGAATTCAAATAGAAATGCAGAAACAAACTAAAGAAATAACAACTAATGTAGAAGATAAAATAGAAGCGATAGTGAAAGAAACTGATAATTTAAGAAATGAAAACCAAAAATTAAAAGAGAGAATAGAGGTAATGGAAAGAGATAGAAAAAGAAATAATATAATAATTTTTGGATTAAAGGAAGAGGAAAATTCAACAACAGATTTATTACAAAAAACCATAACAATATTTAAGTCTAACGCTGGTGTACCAATAGAGGAAAACCATATAAATACAATCTATCGCTTAGGAAAGAAAGTAGAAGGTAGTGAGAAGATAAGGCCTGTGCTAGTCTCCTTCGTCAATGCATGGAAAAAAGAGGATTTAATAAAAAACAAAAAGAAACTTACGAATTTGTATATAACTGAAGACTACCCTAAAGATGTCATCATCAAACGGAAGGAATTAAGAGAAAAAATGCAGGAAGAAAGAGACAAGGGAAACTTCGCAATCATCAAATACGATAAATTGATAGTGAAGGAGAATGTAAACAAAGAGAAAAGAAAGCGCGAATCATCATCCTCATCACCGAACAATATACAAGCCCGAAAACAACCATCCACACTAGCAACAAAGGCAAATAGGGTCAATGCCTTCGATAAGATGAGAAATAGAAGCAACTCCTATGGGACAATTCCCATCACAGCCACAATCCCATCACAATTTAGTGCCCAGCCATCGATGCCTCTGCCGTCTACGTCAACAAAATTATAGGAATCAAATATCAACAACCGGAAACCAGAAACAGCAAATAACTCAGAAAAAACAAATAATAGTACAAAACAACCTCCCCCAAGCCGACTGGTCATCGTGGGGGAAAAAGACCAAAACCCTCCAGAGAACCAAACCTCTAACATAAACAGAAAGGAACAACTCTATATTGCAACATTTAACGTAAGAACACTGAAAGATTCCGAAAAAATTACGGAACTAGAAAATGCTATAGAAAGTCTGAAATGGGACATAATTGGATTATGTGAAACAAGAAGAGTAGGAGAAACTATTGAAGAACACAAAGACTATATCTTCTATTATAAGGGCGAAACACCAGGTGCCCATGGAGTAGGATTTTTGGTGAAAAAGAAATGGTCCAAACAAATTTTAGAATTTAGTGGGATATCGGAAAGAATAGCCACATTAAATATAAAATTTCCAAACCAAAAAGACCCTTGGACTATAATAGAGGCATACGCTCCGACCGAAAACGCTAAAGAAGACCAAATACAAAGTTTTTATGAGGATCTTCAAAACACGATCCAGAAATCACATAAGAACCTCATAGTTATGGGAGATTTCAATGGAAGAATAGGTTTAAGCAAAAGAGGAGAAGAAAGTATAATAGGAAAATATAGCCAGGGTGATAGAAGCAAAAATGGAAAAAAGCTAGTATCTTTAGCGCTACAAAACAAACTAGCAATAGTCAATAGTTTTTTCAAAAAAAGACCCTCCCGGAAATGGACCTGGCAGCACCCTAATGGCAAAAACTTTAATGAAGTGGATTTTATAATGACAAACAAACCGAAATTGGTGAATAACATCGACGTGATTAACTCTTTGAACTTCTTCTCCGATCACAGAATGGTGAGAATTAGCTTAGTAGCACATACTCCAAAAACAACAAGAAAAGCTTACTCACAAAATATGCAAACATTCCGCTGTAAGGACACAGATACAGTTAAGAACCTCATAACAGAAAATTTAGATCTATGCCAAGAGGAAAACTCTTCAGTCCAGGAAAAATATGATAAAATTATCCTGTCTTTAAATGATGCAGTTAGAAAGGCCATAGTGAATACGAAGTCATTGTCAAAGGAAGCTCATCAACTGCTAGAGGAACGCAAAACATTAATGCAAGAGAAACGAAACAAAGACATACAAAGAAAAATAGCAAATATCAGTAAGGAAATAAATAAACAACTTAGAAAAGACAGAAAAGAGAAAAGAATTTTTACACTTAGAAAACACATAGAAAAAACAGGCGGAATAAAAAAGGCATATAAAGAACTACAAGAAGGAAAGAAGTGGATACCAATAATGAAACACACAGATGGCACATTTACTAAAAAAAGATCCCAAATTATTGAAGCTGCAACCGACTTCTATCGCGACCTCTACAGTAGCCACACAAAAAAGGATAATACGGAAACTTTGAAAAGTTTAGAAGGAACCAATGAACAAGTACCAAAGATAATACTTAGAGAAACGGAATATGCTATATTAAGCCAGAAAAATGATAAAACTCCGGGCGACGATAGGATATCCAACGAACTGCTTAAATGCTCTATCTCAAGAATAGCACCAATACTAACAGAACTTTTTAACAATGTATTAGAAACGGAAACTATCCCCAAACAATGGAGCGAATCAATTATAATTTTATTACATAAAAAAGGTGATATGAAAGATATAAATAACTATAGACCGATAAGCCTTATGAGTAACATATATAAGATATTTTCAAAAATACTTCTGAATCGTCTTTCTAAAATATTGGATGAAAACCAACCGAAAGAGCAAGCTGGATTCAGAAGTAACTACAGCACTCTTGACCATATACACGTGGTGAAGCAGGTGATAGAGAAATTAAACGAATATGGGGACACTTACTATATGTGCTTTGTAGATTTTAAAAAGGCATTCGACTCTCTTGAACACGATGCTATATGGGAGGCCCTGAGACATCAAGGAATAGACATGAAGTATATCAGAGTAATCAAGAATATATATTCGCAATGCTCAGCAAAAATACGTTTGGATAGAACTGGTGAGACTTTCCCAATACATCGAGGAGTAAGACAGGGAGACCCTATTTCACCAAAACTGTTCTCGGCAGTCTTGGAACAAGTCTTTAGAAAAAGGGAATGGTCCGAACAAGGACTTAATATTGATGGCGAAATACTTTCCAACCTACGTTTTGCTGACGACATCATTTTGTTCGCTAAACACCCAAAAGAACTACAGAAAATGCTTCAGCAACTAGCAAATGACAGCAAAGACGTGGGGTTACAGATTAACGCGTCGAAAACAAAAGTTCTTACGAACACTACTAGATCTGATATATTGCTAGATGGCAGACACATAGAATACGTCGAAGAATATATATACTTAGGCCAGACAATCTCAGCTAAAGACGACACAGACAAAGAAATACAACGAAGAATAACAAATACCTGGAAAAAATACTGGTCTTTAAAAGAAGTACTTAAAAACAAACATATACCAATGAATGAAAAAAGGAAAGTATTTGATATATGCCTATTGCCTTGTTTAACGTACGGTTGTCAAACATGGTCCCTAACAGAGAAGAATATCAATAAATTAAGAGTGTGCCAAAATAACATAGAAAGAAGCATCATGAACCTCAAATTAAGAGATAAAGTAACATTAGAATATATAAAGAGTAAAACAAGACTAAGAAATGTAGTAAAAACAATAAAGAAGTTGAAATGGATGTGGACAGGCCACATGATCAGAAACAGAGACAAGAAGTGGACAAAAATTGTAACAGAGTGGTACCCAAGAAATAGAAAGAGGAAAAGAGGGAGGCCACTTAAACGTTGGAAAGATGATATTATTGTGACAGCGGGACCAATGTGGACAAGAGTGGCCCACAACAGAGAAGGATGGAGGTCTTTGGGGGAGGCCTATGTCAATGGACAAGTTGGGGTAAAAAATACCGATTGTTGATAATACATTTAACCTACTAAATTAACTAATTTAAATATAAATGTAAATTGTTTAATTTGTTAAAAACTCCAGCAATAAAGGCTCATTTTATTTTTATTTATTTTATGTAGTTGTTTAGTACCCATAACACAAGCAAATATAATTGCTTAATTTGGGACTAGATGGCGCTGTGTGAATGTGGTAGAATATTATTATTATATTATTATTCCCTTTATTTAAATGACATTCTCACATTCTTACATTTTCAAATATAAATATTTAAAAAAATATACATTTAAAAACATAAAAATGTGGTGGCCCGCCGACATCGGGAACAGAGTCCAAGGTGCCGACGGTTAGGGCTCCAGAGAAAGGAACTATTATTATTATTATAATGACATTATATGATTTCAGTAAACATTAAACAAGGATACAGAAGGCAATAAAAATGAAACAGAAATCCGTCAGATGATTGATGCAATTTAAACGTTGTAATTACGTAAACCGTCGCGTGCGGCTTTTGTGCGTTTACATTTTAATGGCAATCACCATTTTTCATTGGCCTCATACTACTGACTTGATTGATGCCTATATTTATTAAGATTTTTTCATGATATGAAATTTATGTGGGCATAAATTACATCGTACAAATACTTGTTTTGTTTTGTACCCACATAGTATCTACTGCCCCCTGATTCTGACTCGTCGGGTTTTCGAATCTTAGTACGACGTATTTTTACGGCTTAAGTTATATAATGTTAGAAAATAGTCTACCGTATAGAAAATTAAAAACTGATAATTTAAGATTTTTACCTACGACCACCTATTTCTTTACTATTATGTTTTTTAACTTTAATTAAACTGATATTTCCGGCCGAAAATTTTCCAACAGCTCAGAATCAGGGGGTAGGTTATTGCTTATAATAATGTAAGGCCTGTTTCACCGCTGGCAAATAAGTGCTTGATGGCCTATATGAAACTTAGTTGACATATTTTGGATGTATTTTTCATATAAAATCTGTCAAAAAAGTCTCATGTGTTTATTAGACACATATTTGCCAGGCAGTGGTGAAGGCGGCTACGTACCCGTTGGACCTCCAAGTTTCGACCCTATCACAAAATTACCCGTTCGACCTCATTTTTAGGTCCCGTTGGACCTTCTTCAAAATATAATAATCAATGTGCCCTTTCGACCTCTTTTTTAGTGCCCGTTGGACCTTCATTATTAAATTAAATAAAAAAGACTCCGTTCGACCTCAGTGCCCGTTGGACCTTCAAAAAATATGTGTTATTTTTAATAAGAAAAGGTACAGTTACGTTGAAAATTGTCAATCGGATAAATTTATGCACGATATTGCCAACGTTTATAATGAAATAATTGCCAAAACTGGTACCTATAGAAGTATTGAAATATGAGTAGAATCATGGAGTAGAATATTATGGTATATTTGATTTTTTTTGTTAAATTTAAATTTAATGATTATTTTACAAAACAATGGCTGCAAAGAGAAGATATGCGAAGAATCAGCTGGATTTGATTGTGATGTTATACATAATTAGATAGGATGCAATTTTATGTTTTAGTTAATTTTAAGATGATACTGTGATTAAAGAAACTGATCTGTGATTTATAATAAAAATATACATATACTTAATTCTGAATTAAAATTAAAGCTTACCTTAGGACAATATTATTATTTTATTGTAATTACTTACGGAATATATGATTTAAAAACATAATCATGATTATTTTAGTATCTTAAGTCAGTTACTTTAGGATAAGACTGATTTTAAAATTTGATCTGTGATTTATAGCCTAGATTACAATTTACACTTGTTGCTGTTCGAAAAAAATTTAAAGCTTACTCTGTGAGTGACAATTTTGTTATTTTAATATAATTACTTACGGAATATATGCTTTAAACCATGTATTACATAATAATAATAATGATTATTTTACTACCTTAAGTCTGATTTAGGATAAGACTAATTTATTTATATTTGATTTATGATTTATATACTCAATAGCTGACCCGTTTTTGAGGAATTTAGTTACAAATACTGTGACACGAGAATTTTATATTGAGATTTTAATTAGGTACTCATAATATACAACATTTTTTATAGTTACAAACATGATCAACAAAAATAACATTGTGATTATTTGAATAGTAATTTAAAAATATATATAATATAGGTAATCTTAAACACTAATCCTCGAATGGTTCTATTGGCGCTTTTATATTTTTTATTAAAATATTCATTTATTATTACAGTGTTTTATTTTTGTGAGTGTCTCACTTTTGTGCGCGGTTGTATTTTAACTTTTTCAAACGAAGATTTATAAATGAGGTCGAACGGAACTCGTTGTTAGACAGAGGGTCCAATGGGCACTAAAGTAAAAATAAAATCCAAGATTTAGGGTCCAAACTTAACATGGAGGTCCAATGGGTCAAATTTTTTGATGAGGTCGAAACTTGGAGGTCCAACGGGTACGCAGCCAAACAGGCCCTAAGTGTCGTATTGAGGCGGTTATTATGTACCTAGGCAAAATCAAATAAGTACACTGTAGTTCCTTCTCCATTATAATCTTTTATATTTAAGTATAGATTAGAAATTGTGTTTTCTAGTTTGTTCTCCATCTTTTAATTAGCAAACGCGCAACGCATCAACGTAAATTTTGCATAAGACCACAGGATCATGTTTGCTTTAATTTATTTCGATAAACGACATTGCTTACGCTTGATAAGTCGCGGGCAGAAACTGACTGTACTTGTCCGATAAAAAAAAAAAGACTAATCGTGAAGTTATTGTCAATTGGGGTGAAATACTTTGTCTTTATAGTGAAGCAGTAAAACTCAAACGTTATATAAAACAGTTGAATTGTTTGCGGGAGATTTAGCTAATAGTAAGTTACGAACTTAAATTGGTCGGTCAGTGTGAAACTTTTGTGTAGTAACAAAGTTCAGTTAGCACTGCAGAATGGCTGCAATTCACAGAGTTTGCTTTAGTTTCGACCAAACCACAGCTATTATTTTATTTAGACATAACACTATTTTCCGACTTGAATTTAATAGTAATAGTAGAGGAACCGTATAAGAAAGATCTGCAACTATCTGGATAATGGATGGAATTTATTATATACCTATATTAAATTAAGTATGTTCAAAAGTATAATGTGAGTGCCTTGCTAAGGTGCCTTGGCTAAAAAATTCCGCCAAAACTAAGTATGTATGATTAATTAGAAAAATTTTTTTTTTTGTTTACTATTTTGAAAATTGCACATATTTTGTTATATTTCTAAAAACACGCAATATCTTCTAAAACATTCAAAATTTGGATCGGATTCTATTGGATCTTAAACTATAAATATTTCTATCATTATCATCATCATCAGCCTGTACCAGTCCACTGCTGGACTTAGGCCTCTCTAATTGCACGCCATCATCATCTATACCATAAATATTTCTATATATATATAAAAATATAATCACCCTAAATTTTATTACTTTTATTGTGAAAAAAATTAATTAATCGGGGGTGTTTTTATTAAACGGGATTCTCTACTAAAAGTATTCATTCTTTTGCATGAATTTGCCATCTCGCTCGCTTTTTCTCGGGGTCTAAATGAAAATTCTGTTTCAAGCGTCGTCCGTAGAATAAATCATCTATCAACATCGCTTTAAAATTGACTAAGTTAATATTACTTATAATATATATTTACTTTAAAACTACTAAGTAGTCTACTAGTAGATATTTTGATTAATTGAAATTATACAAAAAGATGCTTCCACACATTTTTCTCGGGGTAAAAAAAAATATGAAAAGTCATCCACAATAACCGCTTTACATTTTTTTATAGAAGTTTACGAATAAATATAAGTTTATAAATTAGTCTACATCTACTTAACATATTATATTTTTATTAATTGAAATTAAAAAAGGAGCTGCAAGTTTAGTATAGAATCAGTAAATGAACGGAAACGGGTATTAACTGTGTGGGAATGGAGTCGAATTCACTAGGTGAGAATGAAAGAGGAATCGTAAAAGGCTTTTGGATTGAGAATGCTGAATCATCGCGGTGTCGAGTGGCGTCGCGAGCTGCACTAGTGATGACGTGCAATAACGAGCTGAGGGTGTCCTAAAAATATGTTCGATTGTCGATATTCGATACATTTAATAATATTCCATTCGTAATAAGTATATTAATTACTAGAAGTCATGAGGGGCTTCACTCCCGTCGTTCTTTATTTAGCCACTACTCAGCTCCTATTGACCGTAGCGTGATGTTATATAGCCTAGAGCCTTCTTCAATAAATGGGTTATCCAATTATTTTTTTTCATATCGGACCTGTAGTTCCTGAGATCCTAGAGTACAACCTAACAAACAAATTCTACAGCTTTATAAGATTAGTATAGATATTAGTGAGGATATAATAGAGATAAATCCTAGATTTCGTTCATCTGATATGAGTAGATATGAAATTAAACTTATAATTTAGAGAAATAACCTAACTTTCACAAGCTTTTTGACAACTGTCAATATCCTCACAAAGTTTAATAATAATAAGTTTTCATGAATAAATATGTCGATAACTCAATACTCAGCTCATCTCTACGGTCACACCATAAGAACTAGTGCCTAATCTTGCGCGGGATCTCAAAAGAAGGGTTTGAAAGCGGCTCAGTGGTGTCTCGTCGCCTGATGAAAAACTCGCTCGAGTGTCGCCGGCCCTTTAATATTCACCCTAGCTCTTTGTTTTCGGCGATTGACGAAAATCGCAGCGGTGTCGTGAGCCCGGAGCACTACTACCCCGTGTTTACTTACATTGCAATTTGTTTGCGTAGGACCACGTGAGCGCATTTTCGGTTTAGCAGTGTGTACCTGTCGGCTTACAGAGCGTCCGAAAATATCGCCTGGTTTCAGAGAACGTGGGGCGTATGTATGTATACGTACGTATATATATAATATTTAATGGTTGCTGTAAGTTGGGAACTAATACTGTATTCTGTAGAACCAGTATTAATTTAACACAGAGTTGTTGCATCGCTAAATCGGTGTCTACCTGTTATTCGCTGGTTAATCGATTACGGTGAGAGTATTAGGTAGGTACTTCTTTCGCCAGTATTTCCCTTACAACTTTTAAAACTAGCAATTTGGGAGCTCGTTCGGATAACCAAATTTCGCGCTTTCAACTGACGATTTCTGACAACTTTGATGTTGCCTGATGAATAAGAATATAGTCTACTATTTATATGCATAAAAATTTCGATAATAGAGCATAGTATGGTAGATTTATTGACGTACTAAAGACAACTTCGATTTCGTCCCTATTCACTTCTGCATTCCTATTCACCCCGTTTGACGGTACAATCAATTGTAATACTTACAAATCAAAATTCTCAAATCTCAATCTGACATTTTTTTATTTTTATTTACTTAATTATTTTATATATCTGACCTGTCATTTCATCATCATCATCATTACGACCCATAAATTAATGTCCCACTGCTGAACACGGGTCTCTTCCAAACATTTTAGAGAGAATTTAGCCTACTAATACCACGCTGGCTAGACGTGTTTTTTTATAGGGTTTTGTTTCAAATTTTCTTTTTCTCGCAGTGCTCTTGTTGCTTAAGGTTAGTCCGTAAGTCGCCTTGTACGACACCCACGGGTTGAAATGGGGTAGTGAATTTATGTCTTCTTAATCCGTCACTACACGGACAAGACACCTGTCATTTACCTGACATCTATTTGTTCTATACATACCTTTGTATACAATATAAACATCTTCGCCCTTATCTTTCATTATTCATACGTACCTACTAGACTTAAAGCTCACGCTCAAAATAAGACTGTATGAAAGTCTCTATAACTAACTATAACAGTACTGTATATGTATTATATAGCCTGTGTTAGGTTTAAGCTAACTTTACGTAGCCCACAACGATTTTCCTTGTTATATAACATGTTGGACCTTTTTGGGGTAGTGTAACCGAAGTTTTCGATCTTATGCGTATGTTTTGAAGACCTTTTGTATTAGTGCTTTAGGTAACTAAGAAGTTATTTTAGATACTGCTACAAAGAACCGAAATGTGCGTCACACAAAAAACTACAATTTTTGTTTTAGTTTTCTGCACTAAATCCACTGTTTGCTCTTCACTTCATTTATTTTTATTTTATTTTTTTCTTCTTTTTAAAGACAACGCCCGCACTAGGGAACAAGCCCTGTGTCGCGGGGAGCTTTACAAACATGAAACTAACGGACACAAAGTACACCCAGACTAGAAACAAATATCTATGAATCACACAAATATTTGTCACGTGTGGGAATCGAACCCACGTCACCCAGCACGGCGATGTAGTGGCGAGGCAACCACCTTAACCACTGCACCACGGTGACAGTCAACAGACAGTCAGTATATGCATAATCGACTTTGATTTCACGAAATAATATCTTAGTACAAACTCAATTCTCATTGTTATCATTAATGGTAGCTGCAACTACTGTTATTGTTAGTGCTGAGAGTCAGTTAATTGGCAACACAATCTCATGCCCCAGGAAAGACTGAATGAAGTACCTTCTATTAGTTCATTTATAAACAATAAGTTCATTGTATTTATTATCAAGAGTTACGAGTTCAAATACCTATTTAACATTGCTAAAACTTATCTTCTTTAATGTTTTTTTGTAAGATTCGGTTTACTTTAGATTTGGTAAATATTTCACGTAGTAAATGAAAACGTCTATGAGAGTCAATATCTATTTTCAAATAGTGTTTATATCGGTATTTTGTAGTGTTGTATCTTTTATAGATAGATAGGTTTGTGATACAATAACACACAAAAAATGATGACATTTCAAATTATATTTGTAATTATCAAGCCGACACGACACACAACAATATTCACCTATGGTTATTCGTATGTATTTATTTACTCTGCCCAGCCCATTTTATTTCTTTTAGCCATGAAGGTAGGCAGAATATAATGTAAACCATCACCTTTTAACCGCTCTATCTATAATACTGGCTTATTACACATGTTGTCAGTAAACATGGGAGTTCTTTTTTAAATTCATAAAATATTTGTCACTCAAGAAGCCAGCTTAAATTATTTTTTGACAAATGTCTAGAGTAAACTACACCACTGCTGAACAGTTTTGTTATAGAACATTTCAAAGGTATCTATTTAAAGCAAAGAGTTTTTAAATTTAAGTACTAGGTAAAAATTCACAAAGTCAGAGGCAAAAAGAAGCCGAGCTGTCGGGGTATCTCTTGGGACCTAAATAGTTCACTGTCCAGCCTGTTAGGTACCTACTTGTAAATCTATGTAGCTAGTAGCTACTGCATGCCACTGTTAAAGATAGGATCATTCGTTTTAGTTTATTTGGAATAGAAGTCTAGGCTTTTATCAATATGCTCCGTTGAGCGTTATTTGGTTTTTGTTTTACTCAGCTCCTAATGGTTGTAACGTAATGTTATGTAGCCTTCCTGGATATTTACGTTATCCAAAACAAAAATATTTTTTCAAATTATGTTCAGTACCTAGTTCCTGAGATTAGCACGTTCAATCAAACAAACAAACTCTTCAGCTTTTTAATAGTAGTTTTTAGATAGTAACGCATTAGCCTTACTATCCAACGTGGTAATGTGGCTAGCCTTTTGGGTACGTTTCCTCAGGAATCTGATCTCATATATCATATTCCTATAAATAGAGTATCTGGTTCTTTTTTTTAAATAGGCTAGCTGTGTATATTTTTAAGTTATGTGTAAATATTTCATAACTTAATAGTAATATCCATGAATTGAGTTTTAGATTGAAAGCATTGCACTACGAAATTGTTTTTCAATCGAACCTCAAAAGGGCTCTATCTTTGAAACTCTTTCACTATAATTGTGTACAGTCGACGGTGGTTATTACTTAATTTTCTTGAAAATTGTCAATAAATCATTATTATAGTAAAAATATTAACTCTATGTTAGTCTTATCAGCACTTATGTTAATCTATGAAAAGAAATAATTGTTGTAAATATTATAATAATTTATAATTGGTATGTAAAACTCACTCCGTATAATAAGAGACGTACATACTTACGACAAATTGGTGATAAGTGGTCAAATATATAACAACTTATTAGGTTACCTTGGCCTCGAGGAAAAACGCGTGAAACTGAACATGTTGTGGTAAATTACGATGGTCTGTAACATCTCAACTTAATCTGATAACTGTGAGAAATGGCCATAAAAATTAAGGTAGCTTTTTTATTTGTTTATAAACACTACAGTTAATTGTAATGACTAAAAACAACATAGGTAGTAGGTAGATACAGACCTTTTTAAGCATTAGATACAATTGTAAAAAAATACAACAATTGTTCTAAGCTTTGATGTTTTAACATAATTATATAAATCTGTATAACTTATATAATGTATAAGTTAAATTTGTGTGAAAATCGATCAAACAATAAATAATATGCTTTTACACATAGGTACAAGAACGTATATTCTTGCATTCGATTAAAGTTGAAATACGGGGAGTATTTCATCTAATTATAATCGAATTTCTGTTTTGCGGTAAATCGAGACAAGAGATCTTTTATAAATTTGATATAATTTATATCAAAATTTTACACTTAGGCTGCCATCTGTTGATTGATTTGCTATATAACACAAAGGTTCGTGCAAGGCATTTATATCTCCTAACTAGCAGATATTGGTAAATTCCTTGGGTTCGTGGCGTTCAGTTGGACAGTGGTTGGTAGCAATCAGTAGAGACATCTAGTGAGAGATGATAGAAAATAAAATAGCTTGAATGTGACGCCACCGTTCCAGAGTTCCACCGTTCTAATCGGATCCCTTGAAATCGTAGTTCTACCTGAAATCTGAAGATGGCGCTTTCAACAGAATTTTATAATCTTGTATGAAGTACGCCAGCTCCATAGTGTCTGTTGTCCATGGCTTCAACTGCTAATTCGGTTGCCGGGACGGCAGCAAGTTTCCCTTCTTTTGCAATAAAAATTTTTTTTCAGGGAAAGAGTGGCCATTTGTCGTAGTAGTTAGTATTCCAGACTATATCTTTTCAGCCGTTCTGGCGTGATTGAGTAACAAACATCCATCCATCATCAAATTTCACATTTATAATAATATGAGTAGGATTGAAAAAATACAATTTAATCTTTATCGTTGAGTAAGATTACCTATTAGTTGTCATCATATTTATTTTCATTTTTATTCGCAACTCACCACGATTTAATATTAAGTGTTGTGCAATTTTTTAAAATGTTCATATTTTATTTGTTGAAAGCATTTATCCTTTTATTTATAATGCTAATTCAGAAGTTACAAAATGGGTTTTAAAATATTCTTCTTTTCTTTACTTTGCATTAATTTCCTACACGTGCCATTTCACAAAATGGGGCTACTGATAATTGTGGCGAATTAGCGAACAGCCACTTATTTTTTTGTCTCCCACAATAATAAAACGTTGCTAAATGAGGGCTAAAAATTACTGCCGCAATTATTTCACGGGTCGAATATTTTATTTTAACAGACGAGGCGTACTTCTGAAGGCTCGAGACAAAGAAAAATAATAAAAAAAATACATCGGAGGCTTTCACAAAGGGTCTCTTAACGCTTTTTGGCGCTCAAGGAGGTCATGGAAAACGGCTGCTCCGCATTAAATATAATTTTTCTTTTTGTTATTCGATGTTTTTCTGAGTATCGTTCTCGCTTTCCGAGCCGGGGGAATACCTACTTTCAATTTTATGATGTAATTTGTTGAAAGACCTCTCGTAGTAAGTGTTGTCATTCTTCACTCGAGTGAAGTATTCAAAACATCTGGATATTCATTATAAATGCAATTTAAATATCTCTAATATCACTCAATAATCTGTAATATCAAAGTTACTGTCCTCTTTTATTTTGTGTCTTTGGCTATAAAATAATATCGTAACTACAAAGTTACGTACAATCGGCTTTAATGCTTCACTGATGTGAAATTAAATTATTTTATTCAAAGTAGCATTTTTTCTTTTACAAAAAAAAATGGCATTGCTGAAGTCCATTGATATCTGCTACCATTTACGATCAAGTGTTACATTCGACAACATTTAAGTAGTTAATCCTAGCAAACCAAGGGTCTACAAAAGATCAGTCCTGGTCGAGGTAGCAGAGAGGCCGCTGGCGGCTTCTGGCCTAATAAATAATAATAATAATCATCCTGACTTACAGAGCTGAGTGTGAAGGTAATAAAAAACTATTAAATGAGGGGCAAGTTTCTGTGTAGCTCAGTTAGTCTGTCTGTCACCGTGGCGCAGTGGTTAAAGTGGTCGCCTCGCCACTACACCGCCGTGTTGGGTGACGTGGGTTCGATTTCCACACGAGACAAATATTTGTGTGATTCATAGATATTTGTTTCTAGTCTGGGTGTACTTTGTGTCCGTTAGTTTCATGTTTGTAAAGCTCCCCGCGACACAGGGCTTGTTCCCTAGTGCGGGCGTTGTCTTTTAAAAAAGATAAAAGATAAAAAAAAGATAGTAAGCACTTGAACAGATTATCAGAATTTGTTGATCAATTCTTCAATCAGATTCTCCAGTTATTTTTGTTTTTAAACATTTGTCTGAGAACTATAAAACAAGTTTCAAAAAACACCAATGCTATTACGATCACCATCACTGAATATACCAATTTCGTTTGGTACGAAACTACATAAGTTTAATAAGATGGGCTATAAGCGCAGCTAGTTTTATGTCATCATAAGCCGCGAGATGTGATCACCTGATAGCTTCGGTTATAAGCAATAAGCATAAAGTAAGTTACATTGGGTGATTCTGCGGAATAGCATTCGATGTTACTTAGTTAGAAACTTTGTTTACTACGCTTTTACGATAGATATGTTATATGTATGTGTATAAAAGTTGTGTGTTAACATATTGGACTGACCGTGTAAAACAGATATAAGACGAGATATCAATCTAACAATTTCAATTTTTTGTTCATTATTAAAAAGGTTCAAAATTGTCCAGTGGCATTTGTCATCTTACAACTTATTTTCTGGGCTATTTATCTAGTCTTTCTATCTCTTTCAAGGCCACTCTCCACCCTATAAATTTCACAAAGAGAAATTTACATTGGTAGGTACTATCGGTTGGAATCGAACTTGGAACGCGTGTTTTTTGCTTATTACGGATAGATGTATTTTGATTACTATGACCTAGGTCCTAGACAAAGTTTGTAAGGCAACTAAAAGTTCTCGGTGTATAAAGACAACAACGACAAACGAAATAAACCAGCTCAATATGAAACAGCATGAATAAGCCGCTCCAGATTACATGGGCCGCTGAAACGAGTCTGAACATCGTACCAGTGCTCTTGTCAACATCGTTAATTGGCACCTGACTGTCAAGTGCCAATTCTGAATATCGACATGGACTTATTCGGATTCGATATCACTTATAAGTGTTTTAAAAAGGAAAGCGACCATTATAATTAAATTATTGTCTAACATTTTTGATAGTGGATACGAATCCGACTAAGACGATGAGATTTTGAGTACATACCCTCTGATATAGAATAAATAAAATATATTTAAAATAGTCTTATTGACAATAAAACAAGACTAACAACATAAAATCACTTCCCAATTCCATGTTAGGAATTAACCTGAGTTACGGGATCGGTCTGGGATATTAATAAACGGCAATTTTTCGATGCAGAAACATTTCGACGGTTCAGAATTTGCCCCTGACTGCAGATCAGTTAGATCTCTAACAACTAGATTGAGAGCAATACCTGTTTGATTTGAATTTAAATTCATTTGCTGTTAGTATTTCGTAGAAGCATTTGAATTTAGATAACAAGTAAAGAACAAACTAAAAGGGTAGACGAGCTTTCCCGTTTTGGAGTTATGCGTGTTATTTTTTGTTTTTCAACCTGAGAAACCATAGATTTTAATGTAAATGTTCTAAATATTGTTTAATCTGTGTTGGTTCCATATTTTTCGTATTTTTACAAATTTTGTGTCTCATCATCATCATTTCAGCCGCAGTTAGCAGTATTGCAGTCCACTGCTGGACGTAGACCTCTCCTAACACGTACTATAATTTTGTGTATATGTTAAGGGACATTTTACAAGACTCCACCTATTTAGGTGAGGCCTACGTCCAGCAGTGACGTCATTGGGCTGATGATGATAAATGATCACTATTCCGCTAATGTTATAAAGGTATTTTTTGATCATTTATAAGTAACTTATTTAAGGTACGAACGTCTATCTAGGGAAATTAGTAGGAACATAAAATTAAACAGTGAGTATGAAATGAGAATATTTTATTTCTTCTTATTAGTTAATCTAGCATTTTCCAAAGTACAGCTGGCGACCGGTGGCAAACAAATATTAGTTATTAAATGATTAGTAGTTTATTCTGAAAAAAGTCACAAAAATAAAGCTTAATAATTACTTTCAAAATACTTATTACAAATAGGAACATGATCGGTCGTACCGTATTTGTTATAGCTGAAAAACTGCGTTCAATATAATTCGCTATGAAGATATGCTCTTTTGCTGCGGAACCTTACATTGAGCATGCTCTTGAACGGTTTTTTTTCTTTTGAGGTACGCAACCCTAAAAAAATATTTGGTCTGAAACGGCACGTTCCGTTTTTGTAAATATAAACGTTTTGTTCGTACAATTTTATCTTTATGTACAATGCCAATATCTAAGTAGCTATAGAAATGATGGTTTATCAAAGCGCAGATCGAGGTACGAACTAGTTGGGTGAATTCAAACCAAAATCAAGATAAAATATAACTCTGTACTAATGAAGGCGTCCCTCCCAACAGAGGAAATTCGCTTCATCAACAGATGTAATATATCTTTGTAGATAGTTGTTGCGATAACACGCTCTGTCCCCATATCTTGGCAATTATCTAGAAACGCTGGTCTTTCATTACTCCTAACGCCTATGTTGATACGAAACGTTCGTTGTATGTAAGGTAAATTTACAGTTTCTGTAAGTATTTTTAATTAAATGCTAAACTAGTAATGGAAAAATTCTAACCCACGACGGGACTTGAACCCGCGACCCTGCCATTCCGTGTGCAGTGCTCTGCCATTTGAGCTACGCGGGTGGACTAGTTTTTCTGTAAGTATATCTGATTGTTTTGACTCATAAGTCAAAATGAATCTTTGTATTAAATTTATGATTAAAAATATGTGTGAAATGCATTTTATTACAAATCTAAAACACCAATTAAACATTTTCATTATTCTTCTTGTGTGTAAAACTTTTCTTACAAAAACTGTTTGAATCTGAAAACATATTTTAAATTGGAGTGATTAGAAAAATGTGTATAGTCACGCTCGCAGACCGCATAAGGAATGAGGAGAGCTCGGGTCGAAAGAAAATGTCGATATTAAAATGAAAGGCATGACACGTGGAGCTCGTGATGAAATGATTTGTGCTTCACTTGAAACGTATAATTTTTTCAATGCCATATTATATTAGCTCAGCAAAGTGGCTCTTCTTCGCGATATTGAAAACCAAAAGAGGAGCGCAGATTCCACTAGCAGCTCACAAAATACCAAAGTGTCATGTTAGCTGGCAATGCCAAGCATAAAATACTACATAAAACGAAAGATCATTTTGAAGAACACATATTTCAAACATATAATAATATGGTTAATGCCAAATAAATCATTTTATTATTGTTTGTTGACGAGTGCCATCACGTTTATTATAATTGCTTAGTTGTGTCATGCCATGGATATCACATGAATAGCAATAGCAATAGTATTCTTTATTGTGGATATAGGTAGGCACATAATACAGATGTTACAGTTAATAATTATTATAATGGCATTTGGGCATACAATATTTAAAAATTTGATAATGGATAATATATTACATGCATAGGAATAAAAAGTATATGTAGTATGAATTAATATCAGTGTATGTCACAATAATTATAAGTAGGCACTAAAATAATAAAATGTCAAACTATTGTAAAAGTAGAATAATACAATTCTGTGGATTGGTCTCAAAATTTACAACGTGCAGTGGATAAAATACAATATTTACAAATAACAGTCCCATGAAACCTTTCTGTTAACTGCAAAAGGAACAAAATTCCTGTATTGCATTCGGACACTCCATTCGGAGTTTCTAAAAGGTTGCAATGCGTTAAAAATAAAATGTCAGGTCGCATAAACGTACACTGTGGATACAGCTGTATATATCTAGAGTGGAACTAGATCCACGAACAAACAAGGTTTAGTTTGTACGTGGAGGTATACTCTTAGATGTGGAGTACAGGTTCAGGAATGGCTCGTAAAAAACCCTTTTCGTCGATATCGCTCGAACCTTTTTACGTATGCAGATAAAGAAGATGAAGTGCATATTGTAGTGAAAGATACCGGTCGCTACCGTGTGTTTGAGCGTGTTTTCCATGCCGTTTTTTAACCTTACCATAGTTTTCGAACGAGTTTTATAACATAGGGGAGACGAAAATATTCCATTTTATCTTGCTGCAAAAATTTTTTTTTTTTTTTTTTTTTTAAATTACAAAATCGCCAAACTGCACAAGCAGTTTGTTGGCGAAAGAGGCGCTCTTACTAACTAAATACCTTATAAAATTTAAACATAACAACACACAACAACTCAATATTGTTTCTCTTTACATACAAAATACAAATATTTCCTCTTTACATTATTAGTTTAGATAATTGATCTTTGAATTTTTCAAATTGAATGACTCAATTTGGAATATTATAAAATATTCTTTAAATTTAGTAAAGTTATCTCTTTGGTTAAATAGGTGAGGTGGAGGAGAAGGCCAATTCCCAGTAACATTAGAAGCCAAGTAGAGTTTCAAAAGAACATAATTAAAATAATATCAAAATTGTACTGCTACATGGACTGGAAATTCAGTATGTAATAATATCGTGTGCAGTTTAAACACGATGAAGTACGGAGTTTTAATCGCCTTAACTTTAATTTAACTACATTGCACAAAATATTCCATTACTGGACTTAATAGTTTATCATATCTGCGCTGTAATTTATGCATGTTTTATCTGTCAGACAAGTTGATTAAAAATAACTTTGAATTGCTTTTATTATTATTATATTTAACTGTCAAAGTAAGAGAAGACATATATTATGTGGCTGGGTTTTTACCAAAATTAATACAGAACATTATATAAATAAATGGTTTATTTACTTTACAAATATGAGTAAACAAATTGGATTCGTAAAAAAAGTTTAAAAATAAAATCGGTAATAAAATAGTGTTCTCAATTTTGCGATTTCGTTTTATTAAATATAAAAATTCCGAATAATATTTTGTTTTATTAACAAATCGTACAGACATAATATTTTAACTTAAAATGTTCAGATGCAAATGTTTTATTCAATATTAAGTTCGTCGAAGTTTTCGGTCAAATTGTGCAATTAAGTAAGGGACCAGTAGTAGAACTACTACTACGACAAGTTTACAAATATAGGGCTTTATATCGTGTTCCCTTATGTGTGCAAATGGTTTATGTACAAAGTATATAATATGGGAACTGTATGTACATGTACAGCACAACACATTTGTTGCATGTCTCCGATCGAGGCCTTTGTTCTAAAACCCATCAAGCGACCCAATCAAGTAAGAAATTGGTGATCTTGGATGAAACCCCGGTCCCTTTACAGTACACTGTTACTAAAGATAAGCTTCTTAGAACGTGATAGAAATGTCTTTAAGCGCAGAAAATTCGAGATAAAGAGACAACATATTGTTAACGTTTAGCAAATCATAACGTAAATTTGATCGGTAAGGGTTAAATTAAAAATACATTTTGTAAATAATGAAGGGCTTATATAAAAGAATTAAGGTTGAACCTTGTGAGAATAAAGCCTATCCTCGTTGTTAGATAATCTTATCGGAATATTGAATCTGTAGTAGCGTATAATAAGAATATAGATAACAAACAAAAGTATTATTTTCTTTTTATTAAATTCTTGTATTATAATTACATACTTAGACGTAGTTCACTTATTCCAAATTATTATAATTATTACCGGGAGTCGTTGAATATAGGTAGATGCCCCGTCACCGGCCACCGTGATTCTTTTCATTTAGTAGAGGTCACATAGTCAATGGTTTCGGCTTTAGCAAGTTGCACTGTTCGCGAAGAATGATCAATGGTGATTATAGTATGATACTATGAGAAACTACACATTTCAGATTCTTGATAATTTAGGTACCAAAGCCCCAAACATCGGAATACAGTTTTCTCTCGATATACGTACATAAAACTGTGACGATATAAGCCTATTGCGGCACTTAGAAGCCCAGTATATGGTAATAGGCTAACAACCTAATTACATGGGCCGAAATGAAGTTGGGATACGTCTCCTTTTTTTGGATAAAATAATATTGATACTATTATTTAATTTATTACTAAACTAGCTTCTGCCAGCGGCAATATTTAACCGTGGTTTGCTCGTTTGCTCACGTGGTATGTCAATAAAAATGTCCTTTTTCCGATCCTGTACCAAAATTAATTAAAACTCGTTCAGTGGTTTAGCCGCAAAACATCTTAACAAACAAACTAACTGTCGAATATTACATAATAATAACAATAAAAATCCCGCCATAATTGATCGTCGTACGATTGTTATGACGTCATAATACGAAGAATAAGCCAACCACATTTTCATCAAAGTGTAAAAGGGTTCAATTTTGTGCCAATACAACACGTCACACTTGATTAGTCATAGGAAATACCGCAACACCCTATGGACTCCCCCTAAATAAGTACCCGTCACGATATTGCTTGGTATGTAATTTATAACTTTTTAGGCACTTGGTCTTTTGGGAATAAATTGAGTAGTTATTTATATTATTTTTATATAGATTTCTGAGGCTTCTGGATCTGGATATTTTATTTAGGTTATTTCGATACCGTTGTCAAATGTTTGAAAATTTAAACAAAAACATATACAAAAATATTACTGCGATATATATGGAATTTGATTCATCGAATTTCGAGATTACGATTAGGTTCTCTGATTGTTGCATGCTTTGACCGGACCGGGCCACGACCGGAGCAAGACTGGAGTACACTAAATTGGAGAAGACAGTCAGTCTCCTCTCATTCCATTCCTTTTCCACGTTGTTACTTATTTACGTATACTTATAATTGGATTTGCGGACCAGACTTCACTGGAGAGTGGAGTCAAGTGGCAATGACAACTAATTTACTATGAGATCAGTGGAATTAGACACATCCCTTATCTTTCTGTTTTGTCTCCACTTTGTTAGTTGTATCTTTAGTGATATGTGATTTGTCATCGGCCTGAGTTTGGCTAATGTTGGATCCATACCATCGCTAAATTCGATGACTTTAGCAAGTCGTAACTTTATTTGGCAGCCTGGCTCACACTATAAAACGCCTCTATAGTTCGATAGTTTCGTTTATCAGCAAATTTCAAGTTTCATGTTTGCCGCCTCTATTCTCTGTCTCTTTGTCTGAATTATTATCTTCACATAATAAAATTGTACCATCATCACTTTATTAACATTGAAAAAAAAATATCACATTTAAAATTAGCCAAGCCAAAAGCAACCTTGATTACTAAACAATGTGACACAATTCTCTGGACTTGTAAACAACATGAACCACTTTCTGATCTTGTTAAAATGTAACCCTATCTTGTGATTTGTAAGGTTGCGACGGCGTCCACTCACACTTCGTATGACTACGGTCACATAGTTTCCCCGGCGCAGTAAAGTGGGCACTAGATGTGTTGAGGGTCTGGCTAGACGCCAACTTGCTACCGTCGCATTGTTAGGAGCAGTGCACAGGAGATGCTGTGACGGATTGTGAAAAAATGTGACTAAAATACTTTATGAAGAGTTGGATACTTTTGAGGTTGGAAGAACTTTTATTCACCGTATGAACTATTTCGAAACTGTTTGAATATCGTAGTTATTATCTCTGGCCAATTAACGTAGGAATAGAATAGTAGGTATGTTATAACATCAAGATATTTGATGAAGCCGTGCTACAATTTGCTATCTCATAATATAGACTGTGTAGAGTAATATTGTTACGCTGAAAATACAAGACTCAATCAAAGTCATGAGCTTTGGATTAATAATATCACATACCTACTTAATTACAATCCTAAAACGTCAGTTGAATTGGGGATATTTGCGTGTTTGTTATTTCTATACAAAAAATGTGTTATTTATTTGGGAGATAGCACACAGATTGATCGTGTACTTTTTTAAACAGAAAATACTTACTTTTAATTACTACTAAGTACAATGTTTTGGAGAATTCTTATAAAATATTTATCGTAATTGAGCTCCAGTAGACACAAATTGTTCATCGTCTGCACGTAGAACATTAACCCATATTCTCAGTTTTTTGCACGCAAACGGCGTTGCTCGGTAAAAAATATGTGTTTACATCCCATACATGAGAGAAGAAGGTATCATAATCATACAAAATTGATGAAATTCCGCTCGCACCTGTGGTTTCACTGCGTGTTATGTTTGAATATTTTAGGTAAACGTGTGCTTTGTATACGGTCTATTCACTAAGTGGTTGTCATTTCACTAGGCGTTGTGTTCTAGCCTTAAGACCGCCTGTATACTTACCACGGGAGCTGATTCAGCTAAATACTGAACGATAATAACGTGTTCAAGTAAACGATGCTTTGCTTACTGCTTGTGCTACCACTACTTTGTATACTTATTAATTGCCGTACAAAATAAACTTGAAAACTTTCTCTTATTATGAAGACGTATTATTCACTCTTATTGTGTTGTAGTTTTGAGAGGTAGGGTACAGCTGGTAATTTTGCCGAAGGTGTGCCGTCTATTTGGAGGTTTAATTCACTTATCACCATTAAAAATACCTTTATATACCAGATTTGTGAATTTTTCTAGCACAAATCCGGAAGAAAAGTTCAGAAATACTCATCGAACGGGATTTTAATGGGGATTAGTGGAATGTCCTTTGTCCAGCAGTGGCTTCCTGCGGCTGTTATGATGATGATGATGAAGTGGAATAGCTCTGTCTGGGGAGGTACCTCCACCCTACAGAGAACGCAGCCATAATAACATTGTTGTGTTCCTGCTGGTGAGTAGTGGTATCCAGAGCTGAAGGACTCTCCAAGGGTTACCAAAGCACAAGTGATGTTCCTAGTGTTACAGGCATCCATAGATTACGGTAAATGATTACCATTAGGTGAGACGTATGCCTGTTTACCACCATCGTGGTATTCATCATCATCATCATCATCAGCAACCCATAAAGTCCCACTGCTGGATTCGGGTCTCCTCTCCTCTAACTAGAGAGCTGAGAGGGTTTAGGCCATAATCCACTCACGTTGGCCTAGTGCAGGTTGGTGGATCAGACATACTCATAGAATTTCTTCTAGGGTATGTGGGTTTCCTCACGATGTTTTTCCTTCACCGTTAGCAGATGGTAAGTCACTTGACTAGTACATATAAATTCCACAAAGTGGAATCCACATTGGTACTGCCGGTCGGGATCGAACTGGGACCGCGTGATTTGCACGCTGATCCCTTATCCATTCAGCCACCATCGCTCATCATCATCATCATCGCGCATCGAGGTATTAAAAATATTAAGTGGAAACCGAAGTCAAGTATTGCGTTGTAGAATTAAGATGATAGAAGTTATTCTTTTTATTCATTTTGTGGTGCCGTTTTATGGAAATTCTTGAAAATGTCTCGTTTTTTATTTCAGGACGTTCAGTCAGCATTTTAATAATGTTTTAATAAAGCAGACATTTAAGTTAAGTTCGCACATTTTCCTCTATTTTACGACGGCTCCATAAGACTGCTTTAATTGTGTACTAAGTAAGGCTTTTATGTGGATCTTTTATGATTTTCTGAGTAATAATAACAAAATACGGTTGCAAGGTAGTATTAAAAAACCTCACATTTAATATTTTTGATGTTGATTCATTAAATTTGTTGTTAAATTATTTTTTTAATTACAACATGAAACAAATCGTTTCTTTTTTCGTGTTTTGTTAAAATAAAAGTAATGAAAGAAGGTTATCACTCGCATTGTTTCCACTCTTATCAAATTGTTTACTCATATACAAATTTGAGCAAAATTTCCCAATGTAAAAGTAGTTCATCCCACTTAAACTTTGCCTTTACTTTGCAACTCTGAGTTGTAATCCTCGTAAGTTGTAATTGCTCACTTAATAACATCAAAAACGTAAATTCTCGGTATTTAACTTAAATGAATTTAGCGAATAACGTGATTGGGCGAAACGTTCTCGTATCTTACTGATTACCTTCTCCGGTGCGGAAAATAAAGTTCGAACAACTCCTTAATAGAATATCCTTTGAATAGGTTGCTTGAGTCGTCTTGTAAATAACGTTAGAGGCCTCGACGGAGGTGTCAGAAGTTGGCCAAGTTCTCAGAGTACGCCAAGTACCTACTGTTGTAACGTGCGAGTTGAAAACACCCCAACTTAGAGACCCCTCTAAATCTAAACTTTTCTTTCGTTGACAGCGTTTGAGACATGGCTTTTTGAGCTTACTGTGGACTCACGTGTGTGAGAATTGTTCGAGATGAGGACATTAAAATTATTTGAGTTTCTGCTAGCAACCTTTATATATAGTCCTCCTCATCGTTTTCGATGACGGCGACCCAGACTATTATTATGTTCTTTTTTTTTAAATATTACGATCACTTTTTTAATTTTTTTTTATTTATATATTTTTATTTAATATCTAGCATGAGCCCTTATGTG
Source organism: Laspeyria flexula (assembly GCA_905147015.1). Lineage (NCBI taxonomy): Eukaryota > Metazoa > Arthropoda > Insecta > Lepidoptera > Erebidae > Laspeyria > Laspeyria flexula. Next base: position 10,727,416 of record LR989960.1, on the reverse strand, counting down.
GCTCGCTAGACCGAACTTAGTCCTAAATACTCTGTCACAAGTGGTGCAGTAAAGTTGGCCTTGTGACTTGTACGTATAATTATACGAGTTCTTGGGTCTTTCTTTTCGGATTTGTCGTTTCAAATCCATGCTTTTTAGCCGGTTTACGGTAAACCGGCTAGCAACCTTTAATTAAGGAACGTTGTCATTTGTCTGTAATATGAGTACTTACAGATTATTTATCTGCATATTATTCAGACAATCAATCTGGCAATTGTATGAATATTTTTGATCAAATCAATTTTTGGGTGAACACACATTATCCATATTATTTGATTATCCAATTAATAAATGAATCTGCTAAATATGAGGAATCAGTAATGCGTATTATGCAGCCACAATGGCCACAGACTCATTATATCATAATTTGATTCTGGACAACATTTTACTAATCTGTATAGGGAAAAGTTAATATTAAGGAAAGTATATTATTGGATTTAGCTGCTTTACCTTACTACAATTATTATTTATGACGAAGGTTTTGAGTAAACAAATAAATAGTAATGGCTCACGTCGGCTAACAAGAAAAGTTACTGGCAATGTTTGGGGTTCATACAAATATTTTGTGATAAAGTTCGATTCGTTAAATAAGATAGCTTTGACAAACATGTGAGTAATTTTCATTTATAAAGTAAGGGACAAGGGTCACTGGAGTTACGAGGGATGAAGTTTATTAATATTTTTGAGGGTTATAATTTTATTGATATTAGGAATCCTTGAAAGAGGACCAACATTGACCGCAGCCTTCTTTATTTAAGAGGGTAAAATGTCCAATTTTTTACACTTAATGGCAAAAAAATGTATAAACTTGGACATTTGTATGGAAATAGGTTGAAGTATTTTTTGCGTTGTACGAAGTTGGGAGTTTGGTTTGGTTATTTATTCGTACATATTTATAGAATAAAGTAAGCGGTTCATGCACTACTTTTGTGAATATTTATTTCTCATGTTGAGTCGTCTAGTTTAATTAAAACACTTGCTTTGTAAATTGATATTATTGTATATTAAAGTATCTTTTGTCGGAATAAGATATTGAAAACAAAATTACTGCTTATACAACGTGGTTCAGGGCAGCATTAATTAAATTTTAAACGGGTATGCTGTTATATTAAATTTTCTTACCAACTCCAAATGTGATTTGTTGAGCAAATTAAGGTTTAGATTAAAACAATATTTTATAAGGATCTTTTAACTTAGTGATTTATTGGTGTCCAAATAACTTTTAATAGCATTTGCCATTTATTTATGACAATTTTCTGTGTAAATCTTTGTCCACGTGATCCACTGGAATTCATGAACGGGATTCATTATATGAGTCATTATATTCCTGCAACTACCTTCATGTTTTGGTATATTAATTTAGAATAAAAATTGTTAAGAAGTACTTACTGGGTTTTCATCTGGGACAGGCGATTAGTTCCTCATATTTTTTCTTTTATTTTTGCACCTACCATGTTCTTTTCTGCATCATTAGCTGGTAGACAATGCCTTGACCTTAAGACCACCATTGTACAATAATTGTGCATAAAGTTTCGAAATAAAATGAATAATATACCTATTACTTATGAATTAACTAAGTCACTGTTTATATATTACGTAAATCTGTCACTCAAACAAAAATGTTACAAATAATATATTCGATATTGCTTGTACAGTGTAATAATGATTTCATGACGAAAAGCCTTCATAATTAAATATACATCGATAACTCGATCAACAAGTAATGTTATACAATATACTAACTCATTAATATGAAAGCACTTTTATGTATATAAAAATTAGTTCATCGGTTATTAAGCTCAGCGTTATTGGGTTTTTCATTGAGATATTCTGAGTATTTGCCTGGAATTTGGCAATAGATTTGACCTGTAATATTGAGATTAGTAACTAGGTTATTACCTAGTTACTAATCTCAATATTACAGGCGTGATGATGAATTACCAGATTCACCTAAAAGCTCATTAAATCTTCCTTTTAACTCCTCTTAACTTCTTTAACTCTCCTTTAAACTAACAACACAACAAACATATTAGGCTCTGCACAGACGACGACGCAGGGTGGGACTTTTTGATTGCTGTACAATAAAGACTGTATCTGTCCGCGTCTGACCGCGGCTGTCCGCACAACGTAGTCAGTTCGGAAAGATAAGGTTATGTGTGTGAGGTTTGAATCCACAACTCTGTCTTCATCATCATCATCATCATCATCAGCAACCCATTAAGTCCCACTGCTCGGGTTTGGGTGGGTCTCCTTTCCTCTAACTAGAGAGTTGAGAGGGTTTAGCCCATAATCCACTCACGCTGGACTAGTGTGGGTTGGTGGATCAGACATACTCATAGAATTTCTTCTAGGGTATGTGGGTTTCCTCACGATGTTTTCCTTCACCGTTAGCAGATGGTAAGTCACTTGGCTAGTACATATCCATATTGGTACTGCAGGTCGGGGTCGAACTCGGACCGCGTGATTTGCACGCTGGTTCCTTATCATTCCCAGCTTTCATATACTACGCTCATTAGAGGACCAAAGCAGTAACAGGTGCGTATAAAATCTCTTCAATTCTGAACTTGCAATTAATTACTCTACTTTATGATAATTATTTTATAGCCACAATGCTTTTAATAGCTCTTAACAAAGCTATAAGCGATATATAGAGCGTATAAAAGCTTGATGGGACGGCAAAAGAGATTTACGAGTCATTTAAGTTGTTATACTGGTGTGTGTTCTACCGTTTATACAATGATATAACTTCTCTATATTCAGCGGAGCGTGTAGGTATGTAAATATCGTGAATATAAGTGACCATTTACATGTTTGTGACAATATCTACAATTTTTATTCTATACGCGGTAGTGGAATATTTTCTAGTATTTTATGCGGTATTTTTTTCGGAAGCTGGAACAGTGTGTTACAGGGAATTTCTTTTACTTTATATGTTTATCAGACGATGGTAATGTTCTAACAAAAACTTTTTTCAGAAGGTATCTAACAATATCATTTTTTATACAAAAAACAGTGGGTAATGTTTTAAGTGCATGTAAACTGTATGAAGTGTCTAAGTTGCTAGTAATCTACGAACTACATGTTTGAAATTTAGTTTGTTGATATTATAATATCAAATAACAAGTACATTCTGAGGGTCTAATTAGAATTTGGACATTTGACTAATGCTCTACACATAGGCAGATGCATCCGAGGACGTCATTTAAGAAATGGAAACATTAGTCATGTAGTGTTATTCTAAGTGCATAACGTGGGAGATTCATCTCCTTGCATTATGTACTCACTCTCATCATCATCAAGTCCATTTCCAGACATAGGTCTGCTCAAGTGATTTCCAATACTACAAGTTGTAGGCGGCCTGCATCCAGCACGATAACATCATTTTAACCCATAAATGTCCCACTGCTGGGTATAAGTCTCCTCCAAAGAATGCGGAGAGAATTCAGCCTATTATACCACGTTGGCCAGACGGGTTGGTTTAGGGTTTGTATCAAATTTTCTCTTCTCGCAGTGCTCTTGTGTTTAAGGTTAACGTGCATAAAGTTAGCACGATAATATAACTCACATAATTGTCAAAACTCTCATTACAACCAAAGTAGATTTTAAATCACAAAGCATAAAGTTCGTTTTACATTGCCAAACTACAGAGGTTTATTAAATTAGAATACAGAATAAAGAAGTTGGATATCTAATTTGTGTGGCTTGTCACTGTATCATGTATTCACCCTGGGGAAATCAATAATATGTCGGAGAGACAAATGAAATATTGTTTTTATTACTCGTTTGTTATGCTTTTCATACAAGAACATTTTAAAAATGTACTGCGTCATACAGCCACGTCATAGTGTTACGCCTTTCATCCCTGAAGGCCCAAAAGGGTAGGCAGATGTATATCACACTCACAATTTCACTAGTTGGTTAGTAAGTATCTATATTTACTAATACTATTAAAATAATAAAGCTGAAGAGTTTGTTTGTTTGGTTAAACGCGCTAAGGAACTACTGGTCCAATTTAAAAATTATTTTAATATTGAATAGCCCATTTGCCGAGGAAGGTTAAAAGCTATATAACATCACGATACGGCCAATATGGCTATTTTCATCCGCATCATCTAAATCTTTGGAATTTCTTCCACTGTAGGTACAGACGCCGTCTTCAATATTTCAAATTCTGTCCAATATCTGAACAAATTGTCAATCGTCACAATATGAATTTCGTCTATGAAATGTCGACGTTCCATCGTTGTGCCGAGCCAAAATTGAATTTTATACTTTACGTAAATCTCTCTGACGGCGATTGATTGATTATAGCAGTTAGGCGATGACCTCTCCAATATTCGATTTTTACCCGGTTTTTAATGGGTGCAAAAATGTTTTACAATTTACATTTAATTATTTAAATTTAAGTATTTACACACTATTAGTGTCCGTGTGTGAGGGTAAACAAGCCAGGGGACGTTCACCTACCAGATGGAGGGATGAAATTGTACGCTCACCAACACCTTCTGCTCAGCTGTCCGAACTGCTCATGGATAGATGCCGGTGGAGGCAGATCGTCCAAAACAGGGGCAAACCATCCACATCGAATGATGACCACGATCCTCAGTCATGAGGGACCGACGAGAGAGAGTGTCCGTGTAGTGACGGATTCAGAATACATAATGTCACTACTCCATTTTAACCTGTGGGTGTTGTAAAATGCGACTAAGGGACCTTAAGCAGGCAAGGGTACTGCGAAAAAAGGAAAATTCAAAACAAAACTCTTTGTCAATCCATCTGGCCAAGCGTGGTATAGTAGTCTAAATTGCCTCCACCATCTTTGGAGGAAACCCGTGCCCAGCAGTGGGGCTTTAATTGGTTATAATGATGATGATTTAGAATAACAATTATTTTTATAGTGACTGTCAATAATACGAAATCGTCTTTATGTAACAAAGTGCCTATATCTATAGGATATACGTATACCTATAGGAATATGCATAGATTTAAACGAATTTAAAAAAATATCATTCTATTTGACATACTTACATTTACCTTTAACATAAGTTGGACTATGTTAACAGAGTAAATAAACTGTTATAAGGATTTTCCATTAAATATAAGATTAAAATGTCTGATTAAGGTCTGACACCTGACACCAATACAACATTATCATGCTGGATGTCAAACATGATATACTGACATGAATGTTCAAATAGTTTTTGATGAGGATAGGACTGTTCCTTTCATAAAAATAATTGCTGTTTTGTTCTTATATTCTTATTCAATGTACATATATATTAATATCTTTTTTATAAAATAGCTGAGGCATTTTATTCTAAGTTAACAAAAACAAGAATGTCAAGCTTTTAACGACATTTTAATATTAAGTTACCCTCTTAGCTGTTTATAAACAAAATTATTATGAAGACGGTGCTAGTTTTAATAAAAGAGTTTATTTTTGATTAAATTTAAATGAAGCAATGAATGAGTCGTTCCTTCTTGCAAGAAAGTAACACCGGTACTGACACCAACAAACAGTTAAATTAGTTCAGTTTTATGATTTTTTCTTTATCAATTCATCATCATGTCATAGTCATGAAGGTATAACTATTGTTCTCAAAATAGCTGGCCATGAGCTACCTAACTACCTACTCCAGGATGTCCATCTAGTCCAGCGAGTCAGAGCTAGTCATACACTGCGTTTTCTAATAAATTAATAGGCTTAATTTAGTAAATTTAAACTTTATAGATTTATATAATATTTTATGAAATAAAACAAAATGTGGATTTTTAAAGAGTATCTTGTCGAAATTTTTAAATTTTAACTGCTACGTAGTAACGAAATACAAGTGTTTTCACTGACTTATTATCGTTGCCAACATTTTTTGGAGAATTCGTTTTAAATTGCTAACGATGGTGATTTTTGGTCGGCATTTGGATGAGTTTTTCTTCGTTTTCTTCGTCAATCGTAGTCGTAGTAAAACATTATTTTGCTAGTCTTATTGTAACGTAGGTGATTACATAATTTAGATAAATATTTAGGTTACAAAAAGTCTAAGAAGATCTTGAAGACGCCCCCTTATTAGAATAGAAATGTCCTTGAAAATAAAACTGGTTACGCTGGAGCTTAGGAATAGTATACGCTATCGTATTCACGGCATATCCTCACAGTATGCATATACGAAACCTTTTCGTTTTTTAATAGAGTTTACAAGAGGAGGGGGACACTATGATACAAGTTAATACTATGCAGGATTGTTATCGAAGTACTATCTGCATATCTACCTAATCAGTAATGTTAAGCTAGTCTAGGTATATAAATATTTGGTGCGATGGTGGCTAAATGGATAAGGGACCGGTGTGCAAATCACGCGCTCCGAGTTTGATCCCGACCGGCAGTACCAATGTGGATTCCACTTTGTAGAATTTATATGTACTAGTAAAGTGACTTACCATCTGCTAACGGTGAAGGAAAACATCATGAGGAAACCCACATACACTAGAAAAAATTCTATGAGTATGTACCTATGTCTGATTCACCAATCCACACTAGGCCAGCGTGAGTGGAATATGGCCTAAACCCTCTCAGCTCTCTAGTTAGAGGAGAGGAGACCCGAGTCCAGTAGTGGGACTTAATGGGTTGCTGATGATGATGATGATGATATAAGTATTTTACCTTTTTGCGTTAAGTGAAGGAATTTCAAATTGGGCAAGTTCAGATTTGATTTAAAAAACCCCTGGCAAAGAGAACATGACATCTTTTAACTGACATACGACGCGGTTGAAGCTACGGGCGGAAGCTAGTCTTATAATATTTATTGTACTAGGTCCCTTGTAAATCTACGTATACGCAGTGCTAACTCAAATTACCCTTTCAATTTATTCAGTAACCTTTGCCTGTAGGTAAATTTGGCCTACGCGGTATTCTAAATGAATTACAAGCTAATCAAAACTTTCGCCCAATGTATCCAACCACATTGAAATTCCAGTAATTGTCTAACTTTTAATTGTTATTACTGTAATTAAAGTAGGGTGAGTGAAGCAATTAAAGTACCTTACACTTACTATTCACTGTTTTTTTATGTTTTTTTAATGTTGCCGCTGTAGTGGGTGTAAAATATCATTAGAGTACCTAGTATTATTAAGAGAAAGACAAAAAATATTTTTAATAACTGTTTAATTGACACAGCAATTCAACAGAAAAATATAATCTTTTTTTATAGACACATTTATATACGTACGTATAATTGGAAGGTCCTAGCGTCGCTCAGCGAAAAGCAGTCATGATCGTCTTTTATGCAAGTACTTTATAAATGTACGAGGTGGCGCTAATAGCGTTTGGCGCATTCCATTGTTTTATGTAACTTTAGTGACAGATTTATTATACGAGTATATGACGAATATGTCAAAAATCTATCAAATAAGTTTCAAATACGCTTTTTGTTGGTCTGAGGCTATTTGACACTTATGTGCCAGGTTTTATAAAATCAATAACTAGTTGGAAATTTAAAAAATGAAAATTTTAAAGCTTCGGAAAGTCTAAATTATACTGGACAGTAATGTAAATTACGGTTTGTTTATTCTTACCTTCATTTGAATATAATTATATAATACTGTCATTTGTTTTATCTCGACGTTTTGTACGTTTATTTATCCGGCGAGAGCAAAGTAAACAAAATTAAAAGCTATAGTAAACAGAACGAACATTTTAATAGAAACTCTTTACAATTTTCTCATATTTCTATCTACATTATTTCGCAAACAAACGATATTTGTTCGAACATTTTGTGCGTGGGTGTTGAGTTCCTTTTCATCTTTAAACAAATAATAATATGTGAACATGTGAATCAATACGTTCTTGGTATGTCGCTAGACTTATTTACATACCAAACCTTTTCAAACATAACCTTTATGGAAAACGGTTAAAAAATTTGAAGTTATGAGATAAAACATAACCATATAAATTTTTATGTACATAAACGTTAGTGTTAGTGTCATTGTCTTAAATAACAGTTAAAAACAGAAATAAAATATTTTCAAAACATTTAAAAACAGAAATAAAATATAACACTAGACTGGCCTGTTGATCTAGTGGTTAGTGACCCTGACTGCTAAGCCGGAGGTCGTGGGTTCGATCCCCACCTAGGACAAATCTTTGTGTAATGAGCATAAAGGTTTGCTCTGTGTCTGGGTGTAATTTATCTATAATATGTATGTATTTATAAAAAAAAAATATTGAAGTAGTATATCAGTTGTTTAGTACCCATAACACAAGCAAATATAATGTGCTTACTTTGGGACTAGATGGCGCTGTGTGAATGTGGTAGAATATTATTATTATTATATTATAACATACTCGGAATAACTACTATTTGTGTACCTCAAATATGTCTTCTGGTGGGAATTAAATCTTCCACTTTGAAACTTTGACAAGAGTCGCCTACTATTAGATCACTACACGAACGAAGCAGCCTTTGAACAAACGCAAAACATTATTATATCTGCCGCATCCACACTAAAACTAATATTCAATACAAACGACTTAATTCAACATTCCCTTTGTTATCCGACAGCTCAGCACAGCTTTCAGCGTCAGCACTTATACCAAAGGCCTAATCTACTCACGCTGGGTACAATACAACAAACATCAATCAAGGTATATCTAAGCCTTTTCTACCTGATAGTAGCACGCTTTGATCTACACAACTCAATACGTTTGAAATACTCTTACATTCGTTACTAATGGTCGTACGATCCTTTGAACTGGTACAGAGGGATATTTGCGACTCGATCTCTGTAATGTATGTAATCATTTGTATCAGAATCGATTTGTGTTGGTCGTTTGCTACCTATTTGTATAATGAGTAGAAGAAAACTGACTCGAAACCAAACTATTTGACATTAAAATTGCAACATACATCCTATAAACAACATTATGTACCATTACGAGTTTTTCTCTGTAGAGGTAGGCGGAGGTAAATCATGCCCACACAAAAGCGATCTGAATGGTTAGGTGACCGGGCGGCGGCGTGCTAAACACGCGGTCTGAGTTCGATTTCGACCAGCAGTACCAATGTGGATTTGAATTCGTGTAATTTATATATACTAGTCATGGGACTGTGCTAACGGTGAAAGAAAACATCGTGAGGAAACCCACATACCCTAGAATAAATTGATCCACTAACCCGCATTAGGCGTCTGGGGATAATAGCCTAAACCCTCCCCCACTCTCTAGATAGAGGACCCAGGACATAAATGGGTTGCTTATAATGATAAAGTCTATTGCCATTAACAGGGTTGTAGACTTCGGGCTGATGCTGAGAATATCAAGATTAAAAGTCTTTTCTTGGAGCCCCTTGCGCTGCAGTCGTGTCTACGTCATACTCCCGCTGCTCCACAAAGGCAAAAAAAAGGTTTTCCGGTTCGTAGCCTACAGTGACATGTCATGACGTCATATCACTGCAGTCATGATTTCTAACCCGACTACAGGCGACAACAGCAGATACCAGTCCCAACAGTAGACTGATCTAATTTTGATGGTTATCTTAAATACTTTCCAATTTTTTCTAACATACATAAAGTTACGTAACTACTTACAAACAACGGATAAACATTTCGTATGTTTCCTGTTCCTATATAAAATGTAATTTAATCATTGTCGCTCTTTGAAAAAGTAATCTAGTTACGAAGTGGAATACATTGACCTCTGTTGCGAAACCAAAAAAAGAATGTTCGCGGGAAGAAAACAAATTGTTACAAGCATTCCGTATGCCGCGGTGGATATTAAATTCTTTCTCTTTTGTTACTGTCGCTTCGCTTATTTTGTTTACAATTTGCGGAAAATGTTAGACGCAAGTCAACTTTTTGTCGGTTTTGTAGAATTTTAAATTGTAAAAATTCTTGCTTTGTATAAATTTAATTCCGGGTAAGTGCCTATAACTTTCTTAATGAGTCAATTTTCGCCGCAAACGTTTATTAAGAATCTAATTATTTAATTCGCATTGCTCAGCTATTTATGTTTACAATCTGAAATTGTTACAAAATTCTTTAAATATCAAAGTTTTTGAACGTTAATTATGAGCAATCATAACTTAAACTACAACATTTTTATTTTTTTATTTTCTCCCGCGTATTTCCAAAACCATTTTGATATAATATTTAGCGCTAAGTTATTCTAATAACTATATCAATTTAGTGTATATTCGTAAATACGAATACGAAAGAAGAAACAAAATTGTAAAACCGAAGCCTTCGAAGTCCATAACGGGTAAAGTTTGATAAGTCTAATGCTGAATCCTACGTCGCCGTTAGTAATATGTTTGCTGAGCATTTTAATCGGAAAAAAGCCAATTTCATTCGCTCTATCTCGATTGGATTTTGCTAAAGTTCTTTTAAATAAGAGCTCTTATATATTCTGAAGAGAGAGTCTATAAAGAGTCTATCCGTGATATATTCTGTATATTTGATAAGTATTACCTACCTATATACATATACCTAATAAAACATTTATTTATATTCAATTAATGTTCACTCAAATGGAATTAATCGCGTAACTGGTTCATTCAAGAGTACAATTGATAGGACATACTCGTATAATTGTATATTATAGGTATGTATATTATATTAGCAAAGAATGATTTATCATCAAATCAAATATATGCAGCAATATATTATGTATTAGAAATTGTAACTCATGCAATCGTAACTGTGTGTTTGTTAAATATACAGAAATAAATACAACAGAAATAAATTTCCTCGGCGCCGACGAGGTAAATGTTTTACGTACTAAAAGTTAAAAATCCTTGCTAAATATGATAACATTTAGTGCAAAATACCATACAGCAAAAATATTAGCGAAACAAACCTCATAAGTCACGTATTTCATATATTTGAAACAAGCCATTATAGCCACATTCTAACTGTATTAAGTAACCATTACCTCCCACTCATAACCATAACGATCCATTCTTCGAAAGTTATTAACATTGATTCTAAGTAAAAAGGTCTAAAGTACGTAATAAAATGGTCATAAAACTTAAAGTACATATGACGTAATACATTCGATATAAAATGACGTCGTTACCTCAACTAAATTACATGTACTTAAGGAAGGACGCACTGATATCGATAAGTTCTTCATATCACTTGCCATTATCCACGATTTTGGGTCCAATATGTCACGTTCAATGCTTTTTGAAGAGGTAAACAAGATAGTTCGTGGAAGGCTACTTGGGTCTGCTATTCACCGTGTTCGCCTTTTCATTGAGAATCTATCATGAATGTAGGTCAAGTGGGTTATACTTTCGAAATATTGGCAATCGCTTAAGTGAATCTACGGATACAGGGTATAAGATTGCACGCACATGGTTGGATGATGATGATGTCGGATCATGCGGTCCGAGTACGATTCCAACCGGCCAGTATCAATGTGGATTTCACCTTGTGGAATTTATATACTGACTGGCCAGTTGGCCTACTAGTTAGTGACCTTGACTGCTAAGCCAGAGGTCCCGGTCGTGGGCTTTATCCCCACCCAGGATAAATCTTTGTGTGATGAGCATGATTGTTTGTTCTGTGTCTGGGTGTAATTTACCTATAATATGTATTTAAGTATATATCAGTTGTTTAGTACTTATAACACAAGCAAATATAATTGCTTAATTTGGGACTAGATGGCGCTGTGTGAATGTGTGAATCGATTGAAACTGGTTATGTTTGAAACTTCTCATCAGCTGCACTATCCCTGAGTGCTATAGGAAATTTTTAAATTGTTCAACTATTGTTCCTGTGGGCCTCACAAGCAAAGTTGCAAAGTAAAGTTAATGCAAGTTTCGATTTTCTCTCTCTAAAATTACGTTAAGGTAAGTTTCACATAATGTATAGAATTCAGCAGCCATAGAAATATTAACCTAGTGCCCGTAGTATTGTATTTCGACTGGTTTAAGTGATCTTCAGAGCTTAGTGGAAGATGGAAGGGCATAAAAGTAGAGATTTTCTGGCATTTATCAGTTTAACGAGATTGTTTCGTAGTTTTTGTATCAGAGTAAAGTGACCCAACCAGGATCAAGCGGTGCTCACTTTCCTCTTGAAAACGAAAACAGGTTTAGTACCAGTCAAATGATTGTTTATCACTATCATAACTTCTCTAGTTTTGATTATAAATAATTAATCTCTGTTATTTTTTATGTTAGCGATACACAAACGAAGTACCTAAATTATACAAGCCAAAATAGACTTTATGGTATCGAACCTTTCTTACAACAACAGAACGTGAGCATATACAAGCGTTTGTAATAAAATAAGCGATGAATTCCTGTAAATTTTACATTTGTCTTACAAGCGGTTTGTTTTATATAGTCTTAAAACTCCAAACTTTACTACTCCGGGTTATATCAACAAGAACACGTCCCGATACAAACATGGGGTTCACGACCTCTATTTTCTTTTGGAGGAAAAACTATGTAATAAATACAAGTCGTCCCTTGATCTTTCATTGGGACGATCTATGGCAGGGGTAAACGGTCTTCAGCTTTTCTGCAAGTTTTAATCGATAGTCTGAATGTATCGATAGGCGCTCGTGGCATTGTGGTACTAAGATGTTGGTTATTATCATCGAGGTCAAGCAACGTTCAGCAAGGTCAGTCCGTAGATGTGTGACCGATCGTGACATGTTTACTATCGAGCGGCTCCGTGCTCTGGAAGCCACGTAAACCGGCCCCGGTTACCACTAGTTAGATAATAATAATAATATGTGTTGTAAGGACAGAATAAATATTTTTTCTTTCTTTCTTCATTCACTTAATGGGAAGTCTTCTGGGCGACTTGATAAATTCCAACACAGCTTACGTTGCGCTATCCAATAATTAGAACTTATACATAACGTTATATCTTTTATGTTAAAAGTACTTTAATCCTTCTGATTATAAAGCAGTAAATTTTAGTTTTATTAACTTTTAGTTATTTGGTGGCAATTTACATACAATTAACCATTAATTGTTAATTGCAATTAAAATGTGCCCAACACTGCCTAGAATCATGGAATAACCGGGCTAACCCTAGGTAAAACCAAGTAAAGGTATTAATAATATTGATAAAATCTCTTGGAAAATTACTTTTGAGAACCATTAGCATTCCGTTGATCTATGGCCTAAATTGATATTTTCATTAGAATAATAGTAATACAGATGTAAGGTGTGTTTTGCACCTTTTATTTATAAATTTTAAATTGAAACACGCAATCCTTTGTTCGGTAATGGTATAAGTTTAGTTCCGATGGCTTGTTAGCTATTATGGAAAAGTTTATGGGAATAATAGAATTTTAACGTCGCAATATTTAAATATTCATTTTTATCATTGCGTTTTGATTTTATGAGTTGTAGTTTTGGCTTTATGGGCTCCATAAATATAAAGTTTTTTTGTGAAATTTCGATTTTGTGCCATTAGTAGTAGGTTCTTTAACCAACATATGTTTTGGCCGTAATACAAAATGCACGTTTATTTTCGTTCTGAAATAAAAATTGTGTTGTAAAACTGTTAAAAGCTATTGGAATCGGATATGTTTTCCGTCCTTTTTCCAACACAACTAGGTGGAATTGATGAATATTCAAAGCCATTATCCTCGTTCGGTACACACGAGTACAAAAATTAGAATATCTAGTAATGGAAACGTAGATATGGGTTTCAAATAATGCTAATGGTACATTTTGTAGGTAGAAAAATAGAAATCTACATAAAAATACTTTCTTTTTGACTTTTAATGTTATCCTATTATACATGTACCGTTTGTATTTGATACAATAGCTTTGAAAGGGAAAATAAAATACGAAATGGGTTTTCTTATCGTCCCTAATATTTTTCAAAGAAGCACGGGGTGGTAGTCACGGAATTGGATAGGTAAACAAAACGCATACACGTTGCAAAACAGTCCCCTACGAATACTAAAAAGATATGAATTTCATATTTGTGTTTGAAGTAAAAATAAAAAATGAAATGAAACTACAAAACTGTTTTTCTTTTCAGGGTTTTATAGTTCCCTGTTTGTCGGTAAGTAGCCTTAGGTAAAATAGTATGCACGCTTTCCTTTTACAATCTTAGGTCACTGACCCGATAAACTATATTAGTGTATTTTTTGAATACGAGCATGATCACTATTCTTTGAAAAAAAAATGTAACGGTTATTTTGTATTAATTATAACGGCAATAAAATTATTATTTAATACTTAATATTTTATGTAAAAATGTAGTAAACATTATTAGTATTAGAATTCTTTATTTGTGATAAAAACTTGCTCAGTTAATACACCTATTTAATATCGTACATGACTCGCAACTACAATCGGCGCAATTCGATTGAAACGTCAACAACATAAGTTATTAATAAATCTAAAATTATAAAGTGACGTAGACCGTACTGCCTTATCAATGAAAAACAGTTCAACTGCATGCCTAAGTTTAGAGACAAATGTGTCTTAAGTCATCACAGTCAGAAACAATTTTCCAAAAATTGTGCAAAGCAATTATTTCGTTCTTGTTTAGCACGGCAGCGTAGTATAAATATGCAATAAATAACGTATGTTATTATTTTAAAACGAAAACAAATGAATAGGTTCTGTATTGCAAAGTGCATGTCAGATTGTCAGACCCCACTTATGATTTTGACGTAATATGAACAATTGAACATACTTTTTTTACCTACTTGAACATACTTTACAGCAGATATTTTACCAAATATAATTCAAATTGCAACACTTATACCATCATGCCTCGTCAAACAGTTCATGTATGTATGTTTAGAGATGTCAAATGTAAACTTTTAGCAGCCAATTATCTGCAATAGAATGATCAAACGAACGATATGTACATACATACCGATCGAGTCAAACGGAGGGTTCTAATTAGTTGACAGGCTGGAGTTGCTTGCTTATTTGCAGTAAATATGGTTTTACGATACTTGTGGTTATAGTTATGGATGTGTAAATATGTAGTCTAAGCATAGTCAACATGATAGTAATTATTTTGCTTTCAATTGTAGTTTATAGTTTGGTTTGATACTACGGTGCGATATGCTTCTCGATTTTTAAACATTTATAATATTTTTTATTATTCCAAAAATATACAACTTAGTAACATTCTTTAAAATTGAAAAGAATTAACATAATCATTACTTCAGCCCATTGACGTCCACTGTTGGACATAGCAGCGACGATGATCTGGTAAAGGTTGCGGGTAGCCGTTGGTTGCAGGCGGTACAAAACTGCCAAAGGCCTAATTTAAAGAATATTTGCAAGTAAATCATTACTTACTTATTGAATGCATCAAACACTACTTATCTACGTTTGTTCATTATTTTAGTAGTAGTGTGCTTGGTATAATTTAGGTATGTATAGTAACAACTTACTTTTTAGTAGAAAAATAAAAGAAAAAGTAGAGATACTCTGTAGTCTAAACTTTAGTCAAATTGAGGTCAATTCGATTGAATATAGCAATAAAAATTAAGCAACAAAATTTTAAAGTTATGTTAATGAAAGCTAACGTTATGATTTAGCCTTCGTTCTATACCGAGTAAAGTTATATTAGATTATGAAGGCTATGTTATTTTAGTGGTTATGAACCCTAAACGTAACCCTTCACTGTATACGCCACTAATTACACCCAGAAACTTCTATTCATTAATTCACTCACTGCAGTGAAAGGAAAGTCAGCACACATAATCTAGCGTCAATAAAAACTATTTTACGTTACGCTAGTTTTTTCACTAATTTATAACGTTATTAGCTTTCGCCCGCGACTCTGTTTACATCAGCAATGTCTTTCATTACACACATTTCTTGAAAGACAATGTGTATGACATGTATGTCTCTTCTATCAAAATTCATTCAGTAGTTTTTGCATACAAAAGTAACAAAATAAAATTCATACGTTGATCCATTTTAAAAATTATAAATATTTTGTAATTTTGAATGAAGATTATAAAGTATATTATACTAGCTTCCGCCCGCTGCTTCGCCCCCGTGTTATGTATTTAATACCTATACACCTTCCTCTTGAATTACTCTATCTATTAAAAAAAAACACATCAAAATTCGTTGCGTAGTTTTAAAGATTTAAGCATGCATAGGGATATAGGGACAGAGAAAGCGACTTTGTTTTATACTATGTAGTGATGTGTAATGAATAATTTTGATTAATTTCTTCGATTAAAAGTTACAATTATTATTGCCCTATCTCCTGTACATCAATAATTCCTTAAATTTCTATAACCCCGCATTATTCATACTTGCAAAATAAAGACATTAATTGGAGTTCCAAATTTACTTTCTTAAGAGACTCGAGCTACATTTATGCCGTAACAAATGCATACTTCCCACCCTCAAGATAGCAATATATCTTCACAGTTTCACACTGTGTCCGTAACTCATACGACACTGAGAATTTCAACAATGCATGCCATTTGTTCTCCCTTTCTTTGTCCTTCACATTACTTCGACCCCTTAGGAGGGTTGGGGAAAACACATTTAAATGTACAAGACAAAGTACAATTCGAAACAATTTCAGACGTAGGTATCTGTCACTACAATTGGAGGTAAAGTAATTGCTTTAGATTATATCCGCTGTTTTCTTCGAAGGAAATCCGTGAATAATGTAAGATGTTACGAAAAAAAGAGATTCAAAAGGTAACTATGACGCGTATTGAATTCTCGATTATAAATTCAAGCGCCTACGCGTAACATATATTTTATTTCATATTACATTCTGCAAAGAATAGTTTTATGTAAATTTAAATGTATGTTACAATGTTACAGATAAAGTGAAAAGTTAGTACAACTTCGAAGATTATTACGTTTAATGATAATTATGATATTTTTTGGATTGACAGTGAAACTAAAATTGATATTCCATAACATTTTGCGATGTTACCATTCTGTTTGTAAATACGCCAAACGCTATCAGTTCAACAAACTTAATTGGTAACCTCAACACACGTTAAAGTGTCCACTCAAATACGAGTTAAGGCGCTGTCCAAACGGAAACACCGAAAATCTCTCAATTTTTCGTCGCGCAGTTTGTCGTATCGGTATATACTACAAACCAGAAAATTTACTTGGATAAAGTCGAGAATCTAAAGAAAAGACTTACCTAAAAATATTTCATGTAATTATAATAGTTTCGTAGAAAAAAGGTCACAAAGATGACCCTTAGAAAATGTTTTCGTCGCGCAGTTTGCTATATTTAGATCGTAAAGTAATATATTTTTTGCTATGATAATAAAGGAAATTTAATAAGCTAGAGAATTACCTAAAAATTATTTCACTAAGACACGTAGTTTTTTTTTTATTAAGAGAAATTCGCGAAAATACGTCTAATTCGATGCTTGATAGATTTGACTAAAGTCAAACATCTCAGCAATTTGAACCTTATGCGTTCACATGAGGTACTAGTGTAGGTTGTTTATTGTGCCCCCTCCCAGTCGGCGACGAGCCGTTAGGAAGGAAGGTCACGTCACTTTGATTAAATTTTTGGTTCACGCTATTTTCGTATTTTTTAAATAAACATTTTATTTATTTAGAAGAAAAATTCTTGGATACAAGAATCAATTATCATAACATTAATATCTTGCAACAATTCTCAATTTCGGAGATAATATTTGCATTGGTTTTATTCTTATCACGTCACCGGCGGCCGGTGTTGCTAAGATGTCGCTGAGGCTAACAACCAGCGAGCGCTAAGACGGCGATGTTACATACGTCACATGAACGTGGTGGCTACTTTATAATAATGTACAAAATTTAGAGTATTGAAAATAAACAATAATGATACCAAAGTTGTTGTCATTTTTTATGAACTGGCTATTACCCGAAATTTACTCTCGTCAAGCTCGAGGCATGCCATTGAGAGAAAACAATTCATATCGGTAAGAACAATTTATTGGGGATTTTTCATAAATCAAAAAAATATACGGGGTCGTAAGAGAAGTTTCGATTCTGAAGGTTATCCAACTCTACCATATCGTAAGAGAAAATAGTTAACTTTTGAAGGATCACTACAATGCTTTTCTATTTTTGAAGATAATAAAGAAAATGTGCCCTGTTGTAGTAGACTTTTGATGAGATATAAGAATTTCGTTAAAGTGAAAGTCAAAAATTCTTCATTCATTTAAAACAATTGTGTATATACTTATGAACGTCAAAAACAGTTGTAACATATCAGCTAGTTTATTTCCTGCTTTAGTACCTAATTATAAAATTATTTATTACTTATTATATTTTATATTTACATAAATTATTTTATATTTTTGTTTGGTTTTTACAAAAGGACTGTTCACGTTATCATCACCCTATCATTATCTCGGTTGAATCCTGCTTAGTTGGCTAGTATCTGCTGTTCTCGGTGTACCTTGATTTAGCTAAATATTAAAAGTTAGTTAGTTTTAAAAGTCGAAAGAAATATTCACTTAAGCCCTTTGAAAGTTATTAGATATCATCGTCAATTTGATTGTAAAGAAAGTTTCCAAAGATTCAAAGACAAAAAAACGTTAGCTTATGCTACCTATGTATATTTTTTCATGAGAATAAACAAATATAATTAATATATTTAGGAAAAATACTTGTTTTTCTTCCAAATGCTTTATTTTTCCCATGTAAAAATAGGATCGTTCTCTTTTTAAATTACATTATCCATATTATCCTACTCTTGTAACAATCTCAAGTAACATGGTCCATCTATCACTTAAATATAAAATGCATATTATTTTTATTTGTTTATATCGCACGTGTAATCTATACGAATTTTATAAAGCTGAAGAGTTTGTTTGTTTGAACGCGCTAATCTCAGGAACTACTGGTCGGATTTCAAAAATTATTTTAGTGTTGGATAGTCCATTTGTCGAGGAAGGTTTTAAGCTATATAACATTACGCTGAGACCAATATGAGCGAAGCATCAGTGAAAAAGTTGCAAAAACGCAAAAAATCTATACTAATATTATAAAGCTGAAGAGTTTGTTTGTTTGAACGCTAGGATCTAAAGAACTACTGGTCCAACTGGCAATTTCCTTTTAGTGTTGGATAGCCCATTTATCGAGGAAGGTTATAGGCTATATAAAATCACACTACAGCTAATAGGGGCTGAGCAGTGTCCAAATAAAGAACGACGGGAGCGAAGCCCTGCGCGACGTCTAGTGTTTAATACGATGCTAGACGTTTATAACACTTGGTACAAACTATAATTCCTTGTATATCACTTCATTTAAAGTGCACGTTTTGCGCATGTTCAGTTCAGACATCGTCTATTGAACAAGAGTTAATTTAAAAAACCAAAAAACCCTAAAAGAGTTTTTGTTTGTAGACTATATAACATCATGATACGGGTAATAGGAACTGAGCAGTGGCTTCATTTCATTTCATTTGATATCTATATTGCGATAGCACTAAAAAAAATTCTGTTTAGACAGTTTCCGTCCGCCATATTAATTTTTTGTTGACGTCACATAGCCTATGACACTTGAGGAAAAAATACGAACCTAATGACACCTCACACTTTAAAATCAGCCAAGCCGTTTAGGCTACAGAAGGTCACAATGGAACAGACATGCCCAAAAACATACATACATACGCGCGAAAAACATTACCCTCCCATTCCTTCTTGACAGTTGGGTAAAGAAAGAAATTAAGTACTTTTGGTTTAAAAATAGAAAACATTAGAAATATTTTACCGTACCTAATAATTATTTTGTTCGACCAGAATACGGACGGCGCGAGAATAAGGCCGCCGCTGGTTGACGTGAATGCGAGTTTGTTCTTTGGGATGAATTGTTGAAAGGCGCGGGGGGCTCGTGCTTCAGCTTCCCTGCTTCACCCCCTGGATTAGCTCAACATTAGCTTAGTACAGGGCCTTAACACTAAAACGCCTTCAGCGTACGCCTACACACGATCTAACCGTCATAAAGTGACACGCAGTCACAGCTGAATTAACGTTCCAGATTACGATTCGTGGGTCGACGCGTCGAGGTGGGTCACTAATAAATCTGCACGAATAAACTCAGTCATAACCCTGTGGTTATAAAACTTTACAGGCCTGTGAAATAAATTTCCATACATTGACTGCAGTACCTACAAGCCCGCTGTTATATTATACCACGCATACAAATGTAGCCATTACGCGTGAGATTTTGAATTAATGATGTTATTGCTTCCAGTCTACTGCAACCATATAACATGTGGTTAGGCAACTGTGTGATTTTTGTTTGGATAGTAGTACTTAAATATTATGTGAATGTAATATTGAACTTGTTTTAACGTTACAAGAGTTCTTGTGAAAATAGTAAGTGTTATTCTAGGTATTAAAGTTAATATAACAATGCTCACTTTTGAATTCTGAGTAAAATGAAATTGTAATACGAAATTGTTGTCTGTTAAATTTTAACAGATAATTGTGTTTGTTAAAAGTTAGGGAATAGTAAAAGCCTTTGTAGTTAATATTTAAAAACAAGTCATACTATTTTAATATCCAAAATATTTATTTTTTTACCTACATAATTAAACTTACTTAGACACTAATGTAAGCCGAGAGTGACAACGTTGGCGTCGTCCTATTGTGTTCTTCAATGTCGTGCAATTAATTATCTTTTTCAAGTTGCCTGTATAACAGAAGCGTAAAAATAATAATGTCATTTTCTCAATAAAATAACAGTAATTTCATTCGATGTGGGCATCATGCTAGTAAAACAAATCAACATCATTTCTAAGAAGTAATTAACATCTATAAAATCCATTAGAATACTATAATAACGTCAGAACAGCTGTTAATACACAAATACATTAAGCACTATCACAAAATCTGCATTCAATATTAACATACAAAGGAGTGATTATACATGCATAAACTCGATGTTTACTTTGTTCAGTACAGTGTGATATAATTATTGGTTGACGTACAACAAATTGTCATTAATGTTGTTTGTAAATAAGTACTTATTATTGTGATATAAATGGATTGGATTTTAAGCTCATTGTGGTTGACATTTTTCGCTCAGCATCGTGTATAAATACAAATGTACTGTTCAATTAATAATACGAAAGAAATTAAAATCGGGATTAGTTTGTATTTAAAACTGAGAGCCTCTTGCAGTGATAATACTCTATTATAAAAAGTTTTTTTTTCATTCTATCAGCACACGTAAACCACTGACTGATTCTGTGGGTTTGATCTCTGGGCAGGGCTAAATCTAGTACCTAGTGTTAGATTTTTATATCATAATATTTTTACTGTAAGTCTGAAGTTTAGAAATATAACCGTTAATTGGCCACAAGCTCGTCTTCTTAATACATGGCTGGCAATGGCGTATCAAGATATTGTTATTACTGGCAAAACATAAATATTAATATAATGCGCTCCTGCCTACCCTTGAGGAATTAAGGTCGTGAATATGTTACATATTAACCAAATTCTGATCACGAAATTGTAATGTTAATTATTATACTAACTTTCAAATAAGTTGAAACACAAACAAACTTTCATCGTATTGTATGTACCAAAGAACATAAAATGTGATGTAACTCGCACAGCTTTGCGTTAAATTCTTCGCACACTTTCAAAACAGAACGCGTAACTTCAATATTTAATACGAAACAAACGACGTAACCAATGGCGTACAACAAAACACATTAATAACACCACATTGATTGCCTACTTTTACCAACAGAAAGTTTCCCTTATCTCAAAGAAACCTATACGAACAACATCAAAACAAAATAAATTACGTTATGGCTGGTTTAGGAAGTATTTTGTACTTATATTCTTTTACTTTATGCTTATTTTCCTTTGCCTGATGGACTGTAGTGAAATATACTTTTGGGTAATATCTTTTTTATTGTTAAAAATATTTGAATTATGTTCGATTTTGGTTCGAAAGGCTTTGTTTGGAGATTGATGTTACAATAAACAAAATGGTCTTATTTTTGTTGCATTCTCTTTGCCGGTTTTGTAGAATAATAGGTTCAACACTCACATTTTTTTTTTAAATGGTAAGTAATACCACCGCTGGAGAATATTTACAATAATAATTGCCTGTTTCATTTGTCGATACACTTATTGACCTATTGTATTAGGTGACGCGAGAATAAAAATGTAAAAAAAACAGATTGTTTTAAATGATATCCAGCAGTACAGTTGCAAATAAATAAAAAAAACCTTTACTTTATTGTCTCGAATAACAAATACAGGTTTCACATTAATATAAATGCTATAATAAAACTTTTAGTGCATTTATGTTTGGAGTATATAATCACTTCAATTTATTCAGCTACGCTATTAGAGTTATGAACTAAATACTATTTTTGTTTTATTATTTAATTATCTTGTAACTACTGCTAGTTTAAAGAATATGATTCTAAAAAAACAATGCAATTAAGTCCATATTAAAACGGCAAAAAAATTCTTTTTTCCTAGAACAAGACCGATTTCCAATGTAGCTGCTAATTGCTAATTAAAAATTCTCTGATATACAAAGTCATTTATTTGCATCGTAGTTAAGTAGGAATACAGAGGTATTGTATTTTATTATTCAGTGCAAAATGGATGCTGCAGGAAGAATAAAGTAGATAGATTATTACAGTCTAAGTAGGAAGAGATAGCGATTTAAGATTAAAATTCATTACTTTATTATAAAAATTAACTGATCTTGATAACTGATCTAATGCGGTTGGTATAATAGGTGTTCTACACGGTTATAAATTTGCATTCCAACAGAGTGACCTTGGTGGGAGCTTGGTTGCCATCCGCGTAGTTTGTATGAAATTAGGTTTACAACAGCCCGCTACACGGTTGGAATCCACCAAGGGCACCTCTGTGGAAGGCAAGTTTATCAGCTAATCTCTATTGTGAAGCAATAAAGATACTCTATAAATTATAAACCATACAGAGGAACATAGAAGAAGCTATTGTTTTATTCAGAAAATATAGCTTTGAATGGTCACTTGATTTCAATTCGTGACTCTATGTGATTACGAAAAGTGGGTGCACTTTTGCAATACGTTAAAATATAATCATTAGCATAAAATCTCTGCTTCAATTGATTTTCTTGGCAACAATATTTTATACTGTTGGTGCTTAGAAGGCATTTTGAAAATCATTGTCTAAATAAACGTAAAAGGGATGAAACGTGTCTAATGATTTTCATACTCCTAGTTTGGAATATCTGTACGTCACAAATTGCGCCACAAATTGGCTTTTGCCGAATGCTCTTAATTTTTGAATAAAAATATTATCACAGGGCTACACTAAAAATAATTCCTAATCGTTGTATTGAAAGAAGAATAAGTTTGTATATTTACCACTTACATCATTACCATTCGTCATACGTTACATGTGGATAAAGTAAGAGCAAATGAGATAAACACATTTCCCAGTTGGCCCTTACGTGGCTAAAGTTGGAGGGTCAAATCTTTTTTCCTTTCCTCGAATCAAACTTTTTCCTTTGGACCCTTGATGAAGTTTGCCGAAATTCCCTTTGTAACCGATGAAACGTCCAGGTTCTTTTTATAAAGGGAATAGATCTACTGACTTTAAGTAATTACATGGGTTACTTACCTAATTGTGATTGGATTGAAAACGAAAGTATTATTCCTTTGTTTGGAAGATGTATTATGCTTGTTTTGGCTTGTAAATTGATGTTTTTTTACGTCTAGTAGCTGAGTAATTGGATAGAATAAAAAGGTACTGCATTTAAGATGTTAGTAGCAACCAGGGAATCATATTGGAATAAATGGAGTGCAAAAGTCATCTGCATAAAAATATCGTTAAACTGTTATTGCCAATTGACTCTGGCCAAGGGAGGGTATAACGACAGTCACCTTTAAATACTTAGAACTTTAAATTATTATAGCAGTTAAAAGTTAACTGTTTTCGGTACGTTGAAAAAAGATTATTACCATGTCCTATAAAATGATCGCAAGAATAGGTATTTTTTGTTGTTAACAGTAAGAACTTAGCCTTTAGGTTTAGGTATTATAGAGTTATAATTTAATACCAAATCAACAATAGCATGTTACAGGATTACAATTTCGTGCATATGAATCGAATAAGACTATTAATAAATTTAATATAATATGTATTTGTTTTTCTTTTATGTATAGTCGACCATATTTGCTTCACCACTTTTGACCAAAATTTCAATCAAAATTAAAACTCAATAAGAGTCATCATTGGCGACAACAGTCAGGGTACTTATGTCACTTGCAAACAAAAATAGACATTACTGTTTAGTGATATGCAAAAGACATTTACTCTAAAAAGCAATTTTATTGTCGACTATACTTATCTGTTTTTCTGCCAAAAATAATATTTTTCCCGAATCGTTATTTTTGTATAAATAGTCAGTCTAAATTGTACACAGATCTTCTATAAATTGATTTCAAATATGAATTAATATTTTGATTGATTTTCCGAAAACCTCTATCATTGTTTGAGTAAATAATTAATTTACTATTACAATATTCGCCGTTGCCAATGAAATTTGTCTCTCACAGACGGTATAATTAATTTGTAGTCTCTTTGTTTTAGGTGATTTTCAATTAAAATTTGCGTTTAGTCATTATGATCAGTTGTCGGATACTGGATTAATGGCATAGTACACAAAGCTGAATAATACATTATCATTTCATCTACCACCATTATGCTTTATATCATTAGATCGAATAATTGATATTATTTAGTTACTATTGTAGAATCCTCTGGCGTGATTACGATCACATTGTCATCCCTAAGCAGGTGTTGGATTGGAATTCTTATGGAATGTGCAAGCGTGGCCGTCCCAAACAGACTTGGAGACATACAATGGCGATGGAGGATCACTGTGGACGCCCTCTAGCCTATCCAGGGGACATAAGATATTCATCATCATCATATCAGCTCAATAATGTCCACTGCTGGACATAGGCCTCACCTAACCTTGACCAGGTAAACTAATGGTAAAAAGGTATGTCAGACAATAGACGAAAATTGTTTATTAACATGTATTAAGTTTACGTTGACGGGCTGTTTTATTATTATTATGTTATTGGTATGTTTGATCGAAAAAAGGCTCATTATACAAAGTGCAACTGAAATAAAAACACACGTTTTTAATTACAGGTAAAGTATTAAGTAACAGGTAAAGTTAAAATATTAAATTTAAAATGTAAACATTTTAATTAACATTTCTGGCTTATGCCAGGCACGTTTAATGAAACGAAGTTAATCTTATTATAACTGTATGGACATGAGTAAATGAGGCTCTTCGTACAAATTAATTGGAAACCACATGACGTGTGTATGTCTGGATTAAAGCCCTTTAAACACACACGCACGGATTTTTATACCTCCGAAGTGGCAAGTAAGCTCACGGTTTATTTTTAATTAAGTGGCCCCAAATAATATTTTAACGAGATACTCAACCTAGATTAACATTGGACTTGTTGGGACTGTTGAATAAGTGACCGGATAGACGACATCTATTTATGATTGTCAAACAACTAACCAATATAATATGAACAAAGACAAAACATGACATTTTATTTTGCTGCAAATCACAGTATTTTAATTAGTTAAAAGATTAGAAATGGCGCAAATTTTACAGACGTCATAGTATTCAACCCGATGTTGACATTCAGTATCTTTGTGCCTTTTAACAAAGAACATTACTGAATAAAATATTCGTAAATTATTCTTGGTAGTGTGTAGTCATAGGGGGCAAGTAACAAACTCTACTACCAGCAACAAATCCTTTGAGTTCTAGAGATGACATAAATTTCAATTCTTAAAATATAAATTGCATTAAAAAATCATAATAGTAAATATTTATTAATCACGATATCTTCAATTGGCTGGCCTGTTGGTCTAGTGGTTAGTGACCCTGACTGCTACGCCGGAGGTCTTGGGTTCGATCCCCACCCAGGACAAATCTTTGTGTGATGAGCATAAAGGTTTGTTCTGTGTCTGGGTGTAATTTATCTATAATATGTATGTATTTACAAAAAAAAAAATGTATTTAAGTAGTATATCAGTTGTTTAGTACCCATAACACAAGCAAATATAATTGCTTACTTTGGAACTAGACGGCGCTGTGTAAATGTGGTAGAATATTATTATATTATTATTATTATTATAATTACTTATTGTATGTGCACAAAACTGTTTTTTTTTACGTTATATTGGAGTCTCCTCTTGATTGTGACATCTATCAAAGCATATAAAAGGGTGAGTGCCAATCAAAATGTATTCAGGGTATTCAGTTGCGTTCGCGTTGCTGAATCGTTCTCTTTGTGATTACTAGATAGACCGGTGCAGTTTAGATAAAAAAAATGACACTGCACTACATGCTATACCTGTACTATGAGTTAGATATAATTACCAATATAATGTATTGTGTTCTATTGTTATTAATTTTTTGGAATTTCGCGAAAGTTCGAATAATCATCAAGTAATACTACTAATAAAATTAATGTGAAAGTCTGAATGCATGGATGGATTTTATTAAATCACGCTACACAGTCCAAAGTAATATTTACCTTATAAAAAGAAAGAATACCTTTTCCTGATTGTATTCAAAGTAAAAAAAAAAACAACATTCAAACAACGACTAATGCGTAGTGTAAGTATTAGTTAAAAAGAAATCAATATCTGAAATAGTAAAATACCAATCTAATTATGGGCCACAATGATATATTATAGTCTATTATCTATTCATAATTTACGATAATGTACATGAGAATACCTGTTCAACTCATTTGTTAACACTTCAACACAGTGTCATCACAAATACAAGTTTAGAGGTAGTAATTAAGGTGCAAATAATAGTCGTTTTGTTTACTGTAAGTAACAATAAACAATGAATGAGATAGAATAGAACACATAGGTAATGTAAATTATTCATAGGAATATTATCAGGCACATTTATTAATGCAGATTTTATAATTGTTTTTATATCTTTTTGATGTTTTATCATAGGCATATGCTGACATTATAATTTAATTTATTAGTCCCTTTGTTTATTTATAGATTCAGGACTGAAAAATTGTTTCGAATCCTATCCGGAAGTTTCTCGAAATCTAAATCCAGGTCTTAAATTGCAACACTATATTTAAAATGGTTGTTTTTAGTTCCTTATTTTTTTTATAGACAAGGCCTATTGTGATACTCTAAAAAACAATACGACATTTTGTATCTATCCCCTTATATTATTTTATTTCAATATTAGAGAGAGATAGCAAAGTGTAGTCGCCTCACAATTGTTCACAACAGTAGGTTTTTAGTTTATATTCGAATACCATAGCTCCAGCCCTATTTAACTTCTTGGTCAGCAAATACAAGCAAGACTTCTGGCAACGTGTCAGAAATAGCAACTAGCTAAAATAATGCCGAAATAGCGCTAAATTGGACGCTCAAAGTGCAACTGTTCGTATTCCATAATGGCGAACTCTGGCGCAAGCCAACACTCGTAGTAAGAAAGCGCTGGTCACGATCTAAACTTTGTACAACACTTCTATCTTTGCAATGATCATGTTAGTTTTGCAACTTCAAGGTACGTGTGGTGTTTGATGTTGGAGAGATGTAGTGAATATTTGCTAAACTTATAAATTGGTCTTGTGGCATGTGATCACTTATCACGAGACTGAAGTTTAATGTTTACTCAAGAGGTCCAGACTCTGCCTGTATCGCGGAGGACTTTATAAAAATAAAATTCATATACAATACTATAACATGACAACACCGATAAAAAGTACCTCGATCTGAGTGATCTGATTGCCCTGACTCGAAATTCGTCGTCTGTTTGCCACCGTCTGTTTGCCACAGTCGTGGTGGTGGAAAAAAAGTTCGATAACTTTAACTTGGACGATTTAGATTTTGTTTCGTGTGGAAATCGAAACCACGTCAGTCGGTGTAGCGATATGAGCGGCGAAGGCGATCACCTTATATATTACTACTTAGACCATGTCACTTTTTTGAATATAACAGTGATTATATATTATTAAAACATTCAAATATTTGATATCGATATTGACTAAAGTTACCGACTCCAGTCCCCGAATTGCATCGCTTAAGTGGCAGTGGGCAGGCTTGTAGAATTGATGGCTGATTGGGCAAAATGGTTCTCGAGTTTGAACGCATAGCGTATTGAAGTGATTACCGTAAAAGAATATCAATATTATTATTATTATATAGTTGTGATGAAATTCTCTAAGATTCCAATCCGAATATATAGCATATAGCATAGACAAAATTACCAGAACAAAAATATTCAAAAAATGTTAATTTCGACGACCCTACCTCAGAGCGCGTTTATCATCGCTCAAGTAATGGAATTTTTGTCTATATGGAAATGAAATGCGTACTGTCCTGGCATTTATTTCCAGATAAAAATGTATGGAATAAATGCATTCACATTACTGAATAATATCGGAATTAAGTAGAGATATTTGTAAGTCTATTAGGTATTCAAGTACATTGTACTGAAAATTACGGCTATTAAGGTTGGTAGTTCTTCGCTATAATTAGATGGTTGGAACTAATGAAAAATTCAGGCTAATTCCATCGGCAAACAGCAGACGGTAATCACGTGGAAAATAATTAACTACGACTTGACGTTGGTGTGTAATACTTAGGTGCATAATTACTAAATTGTTCGAATTACATACTGTGAAATTATGATATTGTAGATAATTCTGTTTAACTAATATAAAAAAAACAACCACAATGAAACATATTCAGATTATTAATATATAGTATATATAATATGCGTGGCGTATATAATATGCCGTAAAACATGTAAATTTTATATTATAATTAAATGAAATAGGAAAACAAAAAGTATAAAAAAATAAATTAAACAGATTTACAAAATAAATATTGATGTAATAAATCGATCAGTGTTTTATGCCTTCAGAGAAAAATTTTAATGAGTGTTTTCATAAAAATCACATTTTTTAAAGTATATTTTTTATCCACATCACTAGACCTGTTTAAAAAATACCACAATATAAAGTTATTTATACACTTATTCCCAAGAAATATCGTTTGTTTATGATTTATTGATAATGGGCAAAAAATTTGCAAATATTAAATGCAGCTGTTGTAAATAAGAATTTCATTTCAATACTATACGCAACAGCGGAATAAAACGTAAAAAATACGATAATGTTCTTGCTGTGTTCCTAAAGCCAGACTGCAGGCATTTAATTAATCTTTTCTTTTGGTTTTAGCGGACGACAACACAATGTGTTGGCACTCGTACGGCTATAAATATTAACAATTTGCTGGCTCATCGCCGACGCATATGCGAATTAAGTCTATCTGCATATTTAGGACGAAAAATATTAGGAATTTAGAAGCTTATATGTAACGTAGTTCGTATGGACTTCTTCAGATTATCTAAAACTCAAGTTGCCAATTATACCCAATTTTAAATCAACTATCTCTGGATTGTATTGATATTCGCCATTCGATTAGTATCGAGGTTGACCGTATCATTGGTTCTGGTTTCAATGACAAGTTTTAAATTCAGTTTTCTGACTTTAGGTGTACTAAGTGTGCTACTTGTTTCCTCAAGGCACTTAGAAACAGTAAAGTATGTACAAGTATAAAATTATGTTCTGTGTAGAAGATTATAGTGTATTAACTGTTCTGATTCAACCATTCCATTTTCGTTTCAATTACATTCATCAATCTTTTTATAAAAAAGGATCAATTTCTATTAACATTGATTATCAAAAAATAAATTCGCAAGGACGAAATTACCAAGCCATTTGTGAGATATGATACCGACTTGCCCTCAAGCAAAAAGAGGGTAAGGTTTCCGAAATCAACATTGAAATCAATCAGGCCGTTTCACGTTCTCGAGGGGCGGTTGATACTAATTAATTTACGTTGTGCACATTGAGCACGCTCACTGAGCTCAAATGATTATAACATTTAACTTAAAAACAGATAATTGAACCGGTATTCGTGATCAAACAAAACTTTTAAAAGCTGCTCCGATGCTAAAAACGGAAAAACTTTATATTGGAAAACAACAACGAATATTAATTATTCGAAACTTTTCCAACACTGTTTATATTACTCGCCAATGTTGATTCAGGTTTACTTTGTTGGTACGAACTCTGTTTTATACTTTCAAATGTTTGAGTGGTTGGTTTTGCGATCTGTTTACGTAATATGTACTGTCTAGACATTTAATTAAGTATATAAATACGTATAAGAACATTGCTTTCACGCATCGCCTGAAATAATGCGTTAGTATAAGAGAAAGTGCTTACTTAGTATAAAGTTTTATTAAAATATAAATATTTTTAAGTGCCAAATTGGTATAGGATTAATTTTACATTAATGATTTAGTCAAAATTGTTTTTGGTTTAAGCTAAAGTTGAAATTACTTTAAAAGTTGTTATTTCTTTGATGTGATGTCATAAATAGGAATTTGGAGTAAGGGAATATTTTTGTACTTTTTAATAATTATGTAATCTTGAATTATATTCTGTAATTTGAATAGATACACTTTTGTGTATTTCTATTGCTTTATAGTTGTCAAAGGCCTGTTTGGCTTCAGAGAACGAGTAATAAGTAAAATAGCACAAATATTTTTCAAATAGCATTTAGTTAGTTTAATACTTTAATTGCTGACTCATATAAATAGGGGTCTTATACGGTTATTTTTTGCTGTATTTCGCGCTCGTTAGTGAACTTGATAGCAAAAATAATTTCTAAAAAGTGTAATAATGGTTTCAACATTTTTTCTTTGAAACGTTTAAAATTAAAACTTTGCTCCAAGATAATACCTAAGTTAAGCCTTATTAAATTAATAAAATACCACTGGACGTTAACTTTCATAATAGACTCTCGAATAATTTAAATTTAATGTTCAGCGGGGCTCAATATCTTTTACACTATATATTTTTCTGACTGAAACAATTACATTTTATGTGGAGTGTAATGTAACTCCATTGTACTTTCTCAGATATAAAGTTAATGAAAATCTCTAGAGACTTAATAAAGGCTCAGCTAGCCAACAAATTTGATAAGCTGTGAACTCGTGATGAGGGAGTTCAGTGTACATTGTTATTCGGCGAACGTTTTTATAAAATTACAAACGTCTTGTGTTCTTTCCAATGAGTGGCACATTGAAGTTCTTTGTTCTGCGTTCTTATCATTTCATCATGGCTATTCCCAGAGGTGATAACATGAATCAATTTATAGGCTTCAGTATTGTTATATTATGTTATATTATATAGCTTTTGCCCGCGACTTCGTCCGCGTAGATTTCGATTTTACATAGATCTTTGTTTTAAGTGCAAGTTAAAGAATGTTTATGCAAAATTTGAAGTAGATTGGACCTAGGAATCTCGTTGTCCCATACAAACTTTACCCCCCATTTTCATCCCTTTAGGCCTAGAATTTCGGAAAACCCTTTCTTATCGGATGCCTACGTCATACAAAGAACATACCCTCCAAGTTTCAGGTCTCTACAATCAGCGGTTTAGGCTCTGCGTTGATCCGTTAGTCAGTCATTCAGGACAAAGCATTTTATATGTATAGATGATGAAAATATATTTCAGCACTTAGGTACTAGTGCTGGAACAATAACGAGTAAGTACATAATAATATTGCGAATTTTGGTGCTTATTTTAAAATATTTTCATGAAACACGAGTAGCTTTATATTTGCATAAGTGCCACTTATGTCGGCAAAATGTGTCTTGGTACTTTAAATTCGACGTTACTTTTATTTTTATAATTTCACGGTCGCTGTTGTTTCGACCAACTTCAAGTTACTGCATAATATCAGTATTAATATAAATAAAGGTCAAAATTTTAGACGTGTATACAACAATTTACACGAACGCACTAATATATCAATGTGGTTGTTCCGATACAAATGTAAATTATTTCAAATATCCAACAAATACGAGTACATATTCAGTTTCAGTTTGATACAAAGTCTGCAAATTTTTTGTTCAGTATTTTTCTCGCGAGCGCATCTGCGCCATGTACTCTATAATAAACTTTCCTGTAACTTTGATTCAGTAATCCAAAAATAAGAAGCGCACCGAGCACCTCTCAACCGCGATTGCTCAGAAATAGTTGAAGTGATGTAACAGTGACGGCATCGTAACAAAGTTTATAGCGAAGTGGAGTACGAGTTATAAACCGCAGCAGTTCTAAGTGTTCGTGGGGTAGACACTTATTTATTTATGGCGTACATCGGAGGGGGGAGAGGTCCGTCAACGAGCACTATCGACTTGAGTGAGGTCAAGTGAGGCGACGCGGACGGGTGAAATTATTTCGCACCGCTTTTTCTACTGTGACGCCTGACGCGTAGCCGACTCTCCTGATATTTAGAGTGGATTCTTTGTAAAGCACGTCGGGAATTCGAGGAAAAAATGTTTTATTACTTCTGGTTTTTACGGTGAATGAGAATTTATTGATATTCTCCGTACTATATGTGAAAATTGGTATGTCACAAGTACCTTATTTATAAATAGCCAGTCCTTCAAATTTAGAAGAAAGCTGTTCTCCGTCCATAGTGTATTTGCTCCAGTGAATATCATACGTTTCAAATAAACTAGATATTCATTTAAGGCTCATAAAAACAATATTTGCTAGGAATGATACTATGATATAATATAAAATGTGTGTGTGTGACAATCAAGAAAAGCGAACCAAGATGAGAATGAATTTGACAATCTATTTAAATATATTAAGACAGACATGCCTGTACTCGTAAATTACACGTAATAAGCCATGGCAATTCACTCTAATTATAAAAGATGAAATAGATGTATATATGACATTAAGTGAACTAGAATAACCCTCGCTGTATGTACAACGGTTATTGAACATTAAACAATTCTGTTTTCAATAAGTTTCTATAATAACTGAATTATCATCTACAACAAACTATATCCGACAACTGGAGAAGGGTTTCTTCTCTCAAGGGTATATATTATTCTATTGTTATCTCCGTAGTCAGACAGATACTATATAATAGGTTTCTATTTCGATATTCCCTTCTTTTGGCTTAGTGGGTAGTTATTAAAGGTTTATTGTAATTTATTCTATTAGTAACTCTTAAGACATCCTGGCGATCAAAAATAATGATGACTCATTGTATATTCACTCCGACACCACACGGAGAAATACACGTAAAACCTTATTTTTATTTCATACTTTACAAAAAATAAACAAGTTCTTATAAAATATTTTAAGCTTTCGCGACTTATACACTACGTCACGTATTATAATTAAGGAATATGAAATACCTTATTTATTTGCGGTCGGCGTAATTCGATCGAAACGTCGGGCAAATAAATATGGTATTTCATATTCTTTAATTATATTACGTGACGTAGACCCGTTATATAATAATTTAATAAGTTCTTATAATTCAAGAAAATTACACATTAACTTACTTGCAAGTTTCTCTGAGCAAAAGTCTTTTCCTTCCTGAAATCTACTTATACCTAATTTTCTTCATAATATTATATCCTAGCTTTCTCAGTTTGCTAACTAAGCAATATTTCTTCAACAACATGTTTATGGAATTAGAATATTGGTTATCGTTCGTCAACTGAATTCCGTAGGCGGGATGCTGACCGCAACTGCTTCATTTGCTGGCGGATGGCTTACAATATGTTCGAGGCTTAGGCCCTAATGTGACATCCCAGTTTAGTTGTATAGGGTTGTCGCGACAGAATTATTTTACAACTTATTGTAGAAAAATATTGACATATTCATATAAAAATTATAGGTATGTTACTTTCAGAAGTAGATACTTCTTCCTATAAATATTATACGAACCTATTGGCTGAAGCTAGTAGTATCAAAAAAAGTGTATAGTTTATTGAGATCTGGAAAAATAAGTAATAAACTACTAATAAATCTAAATTATATTTTTCTAGCTAGAAGTAATATGTTTGATTGTTTGACACAATTTAATTGAAATCTGTTGAGTGGTTTCCGTGATTAGCGTGTAATAGAGTAATAATGGAAACAGAACATAAAAAAAAATTACCATTTTTTTATCAATTTTATCATAAACTTATATATACCTAGCAAACATTGCTCCACCATTTCGTGAATATTTTCGAAAAAACTACACAGCAAAACTAGTGCCAGAATTGAATTATCACCGTAAATTAAGTAATTCAATTCTGGCGCTAGTCTATTTAGTAGATTATGATTTTTTATTGATATTTTATTAAATACTCATTGTGTGTTTTAAAATTATAGATATGTTCAGCTACTTTTGTTGCTGACAGTACATCAAGACATACGTATAGTTTACTCACTTATACTCCCTGTTTTCAAAGCTATTTATGCTGTAATATACTTAAACATTGTATTCTATTTGCATGTTGAAGAACACCACACGCTATAACAATTTTAATAAAAAAATGTTTAAGCTCGGCTCGTAAAAGTTCCGCAAAGAGGTTGGTATACTGCCGTTATTGCAACTATGTTTCATGTAATATATCTGCGATTTGACACGGTTTAATCTTATAAAAGTTTACTGCTTTGAAATAAAAGGAAGTGAAATCCTTTTTCTTGTAATATGCAATCGAGAACTGGCAAATGGTATATACTAGTAGAGCTCGAAATTAAAAGTAATTTCCAAGCTTAATGACAGCATTTTACATGTTCATCGGCTACGGGCAGTATTTACTGCTTACAAATAAATAAGTCAATTACACGATACAGGTCGGCCCCACTAGGTGGACTGATGTACTAAAAAAAAAGGTAATGCATACATTCATGATCGGTGGAAGTCCTTGTGGTCCGAGGGCCTCTCTATATACCACCTTAATCGATTTCGGGATACCTAGCTGTTGAATATTTGAAAATTTTAATATGGACACTATTTTTGTCGTTTTCATACAGTTGACTACAATATAATAAAAATCGACTTAGGTTAAAGTCTAAATTCCGAGTAGGCTTGATGTTTTCAACAATGGATTCCTGCGGATTAATGATTATGACTTTCGTCATTTTCAAAATATGTTTTTAAAGTAATATAAACTGATCTAGAACGTTTATTGAAGTAATAAAAGTAATTATGCTATTAACGTAACCAATTTCAAGTTCAAAATGTAATTTACTAATTGGTTATATTTAATTTATAAACTAATTTTGTATCAAAGCTCTTTCTGTGAGTCTGATTCGAATTCCATTTTAGTTTACATTGCTTATTTTATCGCAAACTTTGTTAGCATACAACTTTGCTGGCATAAAAATAACGCAATGGAATTTCCACTAGAAAAGTATCCCAAATCGTCGTTGCTTCATTAAAATTGGTAATGTAAAATGCAATGAAACTATTTTAGTGTTTGTTTATGTGCTGAGTATCAAAATCACACAACTGTAACTAATAAAATCGATACCTATACTTATATTTAGCTTTGTGTAGCTACCTAAGGTCTAGTCAAGCTACCAGTAGATTATTTGTTTGATGTTTTTTTAAAGATACTGATAACGATTATTTATCGAAAGATTAATTTGTATTTGTTGCAGTTAACACGTGGCTAGTTGCCAGGCTGATGATAAGTGGTAAGCATTTCTCATAGATATCAGAAATAATAGAGTTATGGGTTACCTAGGACGTCTAGAGACAAATTCTTCCTAGATTCTGCTAACTCCTACAGGATTGTAATGATATTGTTCTTACATTATCGAGATAAATTACTGAAATATAAAAAAATAACTACGTAATTTAAAATAGTAACTGAAACGTAATTCTCAAGCAGTATTATTACTGTTTTGGAGTAATAACTGGTTAACTGGTACAATTACGTTTCAGTAAGTAACTATAACCGTTTTTACTACTTAATACGAACCTCGGCCCACTAAACCGCAGAGAAAGCCTATCATAAATAAGTAAAGCAAGTACTCGTCAACCCTGTGGACAGCAACTGATCTGGGTTCGTGTTCGGAA
This sequence comes from Laspeyria flexula, assembly GCA_905147015.1. Lineage (NCBI taxonomy): Eukaryota > Metazoa > Arthropoda > Insecta > Lepidoptera > Erebidae > Laspeyria > Laspeyria flexula. The sequence goes on along the minus strand of LR989960.1, from coordinate 10,691,442 downwards.
ATGAAACTGACCGCGGCCGGGCGCCCATCTGGTCGCTCGCTAAACGCCCTCCACATAACATCCTTTGAAGTTCCATAGTACTTCCTACCCCATCAACCTTCCCAAATTTACTTAAATATACGTGGACATTTGTTTGTGAATAGTTTATGTACAAATTTAAATGTTTGTCATTTCTTAATGTGAAAACTTTGCTCGCAAGGATTTCTGTTCGAGTGGAAACATTAATGTTTGTAACTTGGTGAATATTAATGAAATGGAAAACTCGATACATTGTTGTAATGCTTTATCGTTTTGACGTGAGTGAATTGAGTTATGTGAGTTGTTGAATTATTTTCTTCTGTCAGGGTACTCTTAAAATTATGTTATTCTAAATCATACGACATGTTGGTAAGATTTCCACGCTGCTAATAAATGCATCAAGTTTTAATAACACAATAAAAGTAAGACCAAGTTAGTTTTCAAAATGTTTTTATTATTACATGAAAGTTAGAAATTTATTTAGAGTGGTTACTGATGTTTTTTTATCTATTGTTTACTATGAAATATGTTTAATATTATTTGTGAAAGTCAGATTTTAAATGAGACTACAGTCAATGAATTTGTGAAAATGGAAATATTATTCATATTGCTTGTAAATAAATCACCACAAAAAGACATAATAATTTACATTGTAAATTATGGTAAACATAACTTTAATACAAACAAATTTATATTATTCGTTAACTACGGGATTCATTTGTAAGTAATATTTCGGTACCCGGTAGTCCAAAAATTCATTTAAAACCGCCAGGATCGGCACATCCAATCAAATTCCAATTTGCAGTTAAATCGATTTAAATTTAACGAAATAGAGTTCTCATTTTATGGATACTGTAATTTGGTTACATAAATGTTATGGTGGATTTTACGTAATAAAGTATATTACGTAAAATCCCCTCTTTTATTTCTTATGGTAATAATTTTACCCAAAATGCATGTAATTTTTTTAAGAATTTTGCCAATCAATAAATAGGATTTGGGGGAAATGTTAGCACAGCAGTAATCAATAAAATATTCTATAATTGCTTTTGGGTTTTGGCGGCAACACTTTTTTAAAGTTTTTCAGTAGTTACAACTGCAAGTGAGTCCCGGAATAGTGTACTATGGGGATCTTATATCGACCCGAGTGAGGTTTGTGCGTTTAAACTTATTGCCATATACATATTACTTGAATCATACTTAAATTTACCCACCACGTATAAACTGATATAAATTTACCAGGTCTATCTAACCATGTTTGAGAATCTTTGTTTTTGTATAATTATAATAAAGTTGTAATATTAGAATATTCTAACATACCTAAATAATGTATTTAAAAAAGTACTATTAATTCAGTACATAGATTTATTTCGTTCAGTGTACGCACGCATGTAAAAAGGAAATTTCACGCACCGACGATCGCTAATGTTTTTATTGGGAACACAGGAGGAAAATTGGAGTCATTTATTTTTATAGAGGGCTGTACACGCACTGATTTTTAGTATTATGCCTGTTGTAAGGAAACTGTGTCTGGCTGACTCTTAGCCCAGGTTATTACGTATAAGTCCGTATTTACCTATTTCTTGGAATTGTATCAACTTTTTTGCTTCAATATAAACTGAATATTTTTACCTATACATAGAGGATTTATGGAATGCATACAGTAACAAGGTTTCCGAGATAAATCTAATCACTTATTTCCGCACCACTATATCTTGAGGTAAGACAAACATTGGAATTGATATGTTGCACAGAAATCCTTTGTCATTTCTCCTAGGAGTTATTTCTCATTGAAACTACTGACGCGGACGCCGGTTCAAAAATACAACTCTGAGATTTATATAGTACGTTATTATTTGATATTTTAGTAAAAGCATGTTTTAGAGAAATATTCGTAACGCGTGAAAAATTGAAATAATAAAAACTAACCCCTAACATTGCATCATACTTTACGTGTTGTAATTAATGCGCGGTATGAGCACAGATATGCAACGGTCTGCGGCCACGTTGAGAACATGAATCATTTTATATGCATTGGTTATTTTCAGAAAGCGAGGCAAGCCAATAAAAAAGCTCGGAGTTTGAAAGATAAAAAGCCCAGTACATACATGTTGAATGGCCAACGAAAATGTTTCCACAAAACTTTGAATGGCAAAAAAGTAAATACAGGTATTTTAGGTCGCTTTTAATGGATTTAAATAATAAATGCTTAATGCTGAATTCAAAAGGAAATTCGAATTGAAACTTATATTTCAATTTAAATGGAGTGTGACGTTCTACGTTTAAATAAAGTACAGGTTTCATATTTTGATTGTATCCAGCTAGTCATTACAAGCATTCAAAACAAATGTGAAGCGGAGATAAGAGGTTTGATTTAAAAAGGCGCAACGTTAAATTTGAAGTAGGTACCTTTATTTTTAGTTTTGCTCACAATTTATTCAATACGATTTAATAAATTTACAACCTCTATCTATCTGTTTATGTACTTTGTTACTTTAACATTAAATCACATTGACCGATTAAACTCATGTTTACCTACCTATTTTTTCATAACCTTGTTACTATGGTTATGTTTTCTTAAGGAGGGGCCTACGTCTATCATAGTGTGATCCAATGGGCAGTTAATATTTACGATACCCACACCTCACTGATGATTTTTTATGGCTGATGTTTACTGTAATAGAAGGCAAGCCTATCCATTAAATTCATGTCCATTTTCATTATTACAGGGCCTTAGTAATTTAGTCTAGGAGTAAAAGAACTACTCTAAATAAGTATGTGGACGTAACAAATCAACATTGTTTTTGGTAGCCATAACCTATAATCATGTAGACTGGTTTGTTTTATGGGTATCACTGTACTATTATATTATTAAAATACAATGTTTATTAACAAAATATGATTATAATTTGGATCGAAGTTATTTCAAATTTAATTTTAAGAATTTTGGCCATTTAAGAAGAGAAATTGATTGCAAATAAAAAAGAAAAACTTTTTCTGACGATTCGAATTTCAAAAATGTACTTGGCCGTTTGTAGCCTTTTCTTATTACCTTACGCCAAAGAGGCGGCGAAGTTTTACAGATATAAAATTCTCAACCTGCAAAAGTTCTAGTTTCAATTAACAGTTATCGAATACTTTTTTCTAGAAACTTCTTTTAATTTTGTTTCTTTTGTTAAAAGAAAAACGAATCATGTTTTACCTGGGATATAAATTATCTGATAGAAAGTTTGATTAAAATTATGACGATAAAATAAAAGTATATTCTTTTTTTTTTTTCTCTCAGTTTGATGGATCTTGTTATTACGGCGTTTTTAAAGTCATTCTTCCTTCGCTCATGTTTGTGATGATACCACAAAATACTGAGTTTAAGCTAAAATTTAAACGACATTATGTACTGAATCTACGGCTCCGAGCTTGTCAGACTATGAATACATCTGACCAAAGCAGACTCTAAACGAAAAACATCTGCCTAGGTAGGTAGGTACTATTAACTACTATTGTCATTTTGATATTATATTATCAACGCATCATTACCTCCCACTATTGGGTAAACGCTTCTTTTCACAAGAAGCGGATATAAGTCTGCTGCTACCAAGCTAGCCTTTAAATAGGGTTTTAAAAAAATAAGTGTGAACAGATTTCTTAAGGGCCCCTGCTTTTCTATAGTCGGTAACCCCTTACCATCAGGCCAGCTATACGTATGTTTACCACCGGCATCGTGGTATAAAAATCAAGATTCATCCCCTAGTCATATTACGACATACTGGAGTTAATTAGGAAAGATGATTTTTTTGTTCTTAATCCATCGTCAAATGGCAACTTCGAGCATTAAAAAAAAGTTTAAAGCTTTAAAAAAGACTAAAAATGAAGGTAAATTATTACCCATATTGCGTTAAATTATGTGTGCTGCTTTGTTCACATGTCCCTCGGGAATGCCATATCGGCATACATTTAAAATTGTGCTAGGCTATACTATTGGATGTTCCGTTAAAATTTCGTTACTTATTTCGTACTTAGTTTTTGAAACTGCAAAAATCATTAAAATATCCAACCATTCTCTCAAGATTTTGCACATTGTAAGATACCTACTACTATTATCTATCTTCTAGTTTGACACAAAACTGGTGGTGACAATAAAAATTATGTTCGATTATGCATATTTTAGTTTAAGCACTAACCAAATCTTTATGTTTGCAATCTTTATAAGACTTAAAATAAACTTTACTATTGACATGAAATAACATTTAGTAAATTTGTATTTCTAAGAGAATTTTATTTATAAAAGTAGAAAGTCTTGAAGATAAGATCGTCAAAATAAATATCTAACATCTGCAACTGTAGTCAACAGAAAAAGTTTTCTTATTAACTTTTCTTGCTAGAGAGGCTGTTTTGCTGAACAGTAGTACAATTGTTTTAACTGCAGAGCCGGTCAAATAACGACCTAGAGAGCATATTGAACTCAGGCAAAAAATAATAGGCAAAACATCTCATGCCCAGAGTCATGCCAACAGTTTCCAAAAGAGACCAGACTCTGTGAGAGCTTTTAGCTCCAAAAACCGTTGAGCTAAGCAACGTAGACATGAGATTAACTACTGAAAAGTGACAAATAAGTTTGGGAACCATTGATCGGGAAAAGCTAATGATTGCTATAAAGCGGCTATGTACAGGCGGGGGTTGCCTCTAAGAGTTGTAAGTGCATCGTAATAACCGTAAACTGGCTGGGTAATACGATGGGCGGGTCGGATGTTGCGCGTTAATCCCATATGTGGCCAACAGGGGGCTCTCTCGACCGTCCATCCATATGAGATTAAAACCAATTTGAGTAACTCGTTGCATTATTTTCAGGTAAATTTAAGGACTTATATTTTCAAATATGTCAGTTTTAAACGATACTTTTTAAAGGCCGAATCGATTTATCCAAAATGTGAGGTAGAAATTGGCGTCTACTTTACTCTGGTTTATATTTCGATTTAAATTGTTTTCCTGGTTTCGGAACCATCAAATAAAACTTACAATGACAATTTATGAATAAACTAATTCTATTGTTTTACTTTTATATTCAATCATATTATTATTTAATCGAAAATAACTTTTATTTGATGGTTCAAAAACCGGGCATTTAATATATTTTAGAATTGCCCAATAATTTGGGTGGTCTTTAATTTTATGCGGTAGGATGTTGTCAGAGGTTATTAGAAAAATAAGTTCCAATATAAAAAAAAAATAGCACATCTGGCCAGCATTATCCTCTAGTGAACATAGGCCGTGCCTACAGGTGTTAAAATTTTAGGACAATTTTTCATACATTTGTTAATCCATATCGAGAGAGATAGTGATTTGTTGATTATTATGATTAAGTAAGTGGTAGTTCGTCTGATTTTTGCAGCGGTATAAAGCACTATATCATTATTTTTATTCTCTTTAGAGGAAGGTATTATGCAAACTGCAAAAGAGGCATGAAAAATCTGCATAAAAAAAGAAAAAGTAACTAATATTATCTCGTTGGTGTTGATTATGCGTGAACACGATTTTGGACCAACAGAGTGTGATAACGATACTTCATGAGGCAGGTGTCCGTGTAAAGCTGTATAATAACAAATACGTATTTCATGCTTCCCTATGGCATACAGCAAGCCTGTATAGATTATATGAGCATAGTTACGTCGGAGGGTAGAATATTTTATGAACAAGAACTTACGAAGAGAATAATATTATTATACTGTAAGTTTATGCTTCCTACTACAAAGGATGATAAACAAATAAATTTGATTCTTTAGAATAATTCGAGAATTGAGTTTCTGGAAATACAAACCGCCTTGATTTTGGGGGTCGCAGAGCACAATTACTAAAGCTTTAGTTATTCTTGGATCAGGTCTAATTAGCTATTGGATTTTGGCATAGAATTCTAATAAACGATGAAGTTTCGATGTTGTTGTTGTTGTGTTTGTGTTGTGTGTTTGTTTATGTGGGGACTCACATAAAACCGTGATTTCGGACATAATTAATGTTTATTACACATTAATTATGTCCGAATTCACCACGCTATAGATTCCATCTTCATTAGACTCATAAAGAATTTTTTTTAGAAAAGTTTTTAATAAGTTAAGATCAGAGAGTCTACTACAAATCTCGATATTGACTTAATCTGTGTTGAAATCGCTGATGCTGTCGATAATTGGTTTTGGTAAAACATTGGGTTTGAAAGCGACAGATATTAAAATTTTCGAATATTTAACAGCTATATCGACTTTGCCTAGTTGATATCGAAACTCAGAGCAAGTTCTTAAAACACGAAACAATAGGCCTCCCCAGTATGTCTACAGTTAAGTATGAACCATTTACATTTCCAATTAAATAAACAGCGCAAACAAACATTTTTATTTCGCAATTGAAATGCAACTGCGTAGTGTCATACTCGAAGAAGGAAGTAAACTTGCAAATGAGCAATTTATTTTCTTTGTCGTCCTAATAACAGTAGACTTACAAAGCAACCATTAAAGTATTGAAATTCAAAGGTAGTACGGGCTTGTTGTAGACTGTTGACTGCAGAGCGAGTTGGACTTACTTTTGAGAGAGAAATGTGACTACTGAGAGCAATTCGGTGGCGTGTATAGCCGCTGTGGTCGATGTTACGTTTATCGTTAGTTTTCTCTCATAATTTTGAAGTAGGTACAATTTTTTGATTTGGAACTTTACGAGTGATAAATGAGTAGCATATACAATGCGAAATTGTTATGCAAGTATAGTTCTTTTAGACTATTGATTATTTTTTGATGTTTACATTTTTGTGGGTTCGATCCCCACCCAGGACAAATCTTTGTGTGATGAGCATGATTGTTTGTTCTGTGTCTGGGTGTAATTTATCTACTATATTTATATTATGTATGTATTTACAAAAAATAAGTAGTATATCAGTTGTTTAGTACCCATAACACAAACAACTATAATTGCTTAATTTGGGACTAGGTGGCGCTGTGTGAATGTGGTGAAATATTATAATATATACCCGTAAGAAAAGCCGCCTCAATGGGTAGGTGATCATATTGACGCTTAAGTACAGATAAATTTATAAAGAAACACTTTATAATTTTTGTTAGAGTCGTATTCGAAAGTCCAGTAAACGAATGTATTTGTAGAAATATACATATACCTATAACATAAATACAAATATAAGAGTTCCTCGTTTCTTAATATTCGATTAGATGTCATCATATCTATAGTATATTTTAGTGAGATACATTTGGCACAGTTTATAGAAACCTTAATGTATTGATATAGTTTCCAAATGAGGTCTAAAGTAGTGCTTTGGCACCGGTTGTAATTGTGATTATTCCTACTCTTTCACCCGATGTTTAGCAGTAGTGTGTTATTATTTGGTACACAAAATAAGAGAAAACTGTAGTAAACAAGGCTCAGTGCTTGTGGTGATTACTTATTTATGAGAAAATGTTGTTCTACTTTAAGTAGTTATTGTTCATACGGGATAAATGAATAATGTATAAGTAATAAATAAGTTTATATATTGTTCTTAGAGTTACATGTTTAATCAATCAAGAATAGATTTATGTTCACCGAGTTTTTGTGCATTTTCGTCTTAAATTTTAGAGAGTCTGGGTGCGTACTCTGAATTTCAACATTCGATTGGTCGGTTTTGATGTCGCTGTCAAATGTAAGGAAATTTAGATAATATATGATCGCTGTCACTTTCAAACATTTGACACAGACATTAAAACCGACTAATTGAACTTCTAAGCTCCCTGTATTGTCGGTCTCCGGTTAAAGCCGGCGTGGTCGTGTATTCATGATTGAATAGGCAGAATCTACTCGTAATATTTGTAAATTGAACGGTCAATCATTTGACAATGACATGTCAAACTAAGCCGAATGTCAATATTCTAAGTAAGCTCTCAGATCTAGACTACTATACCCTTCAATTAATCGAAATTTAATGAATCACACAGAAATCCTTTCATTGCCAAATAGTCACTAGTCATGAATAAATGTGATCTTTATTTCAACAAAATAGTTCGTGAAATCAATAAGCCGAATGTCAATAATCTAAGTGAGCTCTCAGATCTTACGGACTCCTATACCATTCAATAAATCGAAATTTAATGAATCATTCAGAAATCCTTTCACTGGCAAATAGTCACTAGTCATGAATAAATGTGATGTTTATTTCCACAAAATAGTTCGTGAAATCAAAATTGATGGAGTTGAGTCTAAATTACGAGTTAAATGAATCGTAAGAAAACTTTCCCCTTTTTATGACGTGAATGAAGAAATAAATCAAGCGCAGATGTAAACAGTGCACAGATCCAGTGTTGAATGATAACAATGACGCGTCGATTTGCGCGCTAACATCAATCATCCGTTGAACTGAGATGATGTATGAACGCGCTGTCTGAAATCAGCGGCGTTGTTTCGTCAGTTTTGTTACGCACGACTTGCATGTCTGTGTCATCGTTTGTAACAGGACTTCGTGTTACACTAGTGTTGGAATAGCTCGGTGTGAGGATGACTTATCATGATCATTTATCATTTCCAAAATATGTCGAAATATTGGCCTATTGTTTATTGAGATTGGAAATACAGGACTGCCTTTTTTTGAAACCATTACGCCCTTTTTAGTTTTAAATACTCAAAACATCTTGTGATATCTGATACGGTAATAGCAGTAGAAAAGTTTATAAATGTAAAAGAAATCTAAAACCGATTAAGGTTTCTTTTCGTTGAAGAAAAGGTAGTGCAATGGTGATTTTCACATAAGATTTAATAATTTTTAAAGTTTATTTATGTCTGAGTAGTTGAAACAACATAGAAGTAAACCAAAAATCTATTTAGCAAAGTTTAGAACCCGGGAGCGACTTATGCGGAATACAAAATTAATTCCTTTCATACGCACAACTTTAACTTTCCTGAAAAGTTAGACAGCCAAATAGTAGCATGTTACTTGGTTCGTATAAAATAAAAGAGGGAAAAAATACGTATTAGAAGTTCAAAGTCGTGTCACAAAAGAGGACAAATTAAGTAGATTTGCTGGCGATATTTTCAGCGTAAAAATGATAGGATTGTTTTTGTTTTAATACTCAGCAAAACTATATTGGATTCGTTACATCGTCGAGGTTCGACGCTCCATTAGGCTAATAGATGGGCAGTGAGACGGCAGAAAGAGATTAAGCTGTGCTCAGTCATCGCTTTCCAGTGCTATTAATTGATAAGTGGGAGCTCTCAATAGATTACTTTTAAAACTTCTAACAGATTTTATTTTCATTGAAAGGGTTTTTGGTTTGGTTAAGAAGGTTGATATTTTTTAAACATTGTGTATTTTCAAAATTTGGAAGCTTTAAACAGGTATTTACTATAGAACATGTTAATTAATTCATGCAGACTGCAGAATAGTAGCGAAACTTTGTTTAGTGAAACCATTTGAAAACCGCCTAACAATGTTAAGTTGAGTTTAAAGATTATAATAGTTGTTAGTCGACCGTGCACCGTTTATGAGCAACATACTAACACATATTACCTTCTTTTAACTTTAAAAATGTACGCTGGAAAACCGCCTAATAACCAGTTCATTTTTACTGCAACTTTTCCCCACACACGAGTTGCGTTTTGTGTATAATTTTATCTTTTCAGCAACAAATTTAATACTTAATTTATATACAGAATATTACGGGTCGATGTACCGTCGGACAAAGACCTTAGCATAAAGCATATGAATCGCAATATTCTACAGAAACTCATCACTCTAAATGACATTCACTCGTTTAAGTTTGAAGTCAAATGGTTAAAAAGAATGTTTTAGTAAAACCAATATCAGACAAGATCAAATATTGGTGCTTATACTAAGCCAAAATATTCTCACAATAGATCATTCTTCCCCAAAACTGTGTTCGACAAAATTGGTTCGTGTGTAAAAGATCAGTGTGAGTTCACGTCGAGAATCACAAATATAGGGAATGGTCTATGAGGCACCGATTTTATTGCAAAACGGAGCCAAGAGAGACCGCAACACTATTGAGTCGTAATTTTTCATGGTAAGATATTGTTACTGTTGCTCAGATATCGGCCATTTGTATAATAAGTCGATAGCGATCGTCGTTCCAACCCTCAATAAGAAGTCGCGCAGGAATTTGTTTGGGATCCCCGAGATACTTTGGCCAAATGTGGATAGTTAAAGCCGGGACCGTGACTACTTAAATTATTCCGCAGCTTTATGGATACGCTTCATTTAAAAAAGTTTGTCAAATGTCTATCAGAGGTTATAAAGCTTTAATACAAGAAATGGAACACAAATCCCCAAAGATTTTTCTTCTAAGACGTAAAACGTGATCCAATTTACAATGCCTTCTAATATTTCAGATTTGTTACGATCAAGTTTATTACAAATTGGAAACGTCTCAATGTATCCCTCGAGAACGAGCCGGCGACCTTTCATCTTTGATTCTTCCATCGGTTATGATGAGATACTCATTCCAAATAAGTTTGCTAACATAGTTGTGTCTGAACTAACAGCCAAACTGTCAACTATTTACTATGATGTGAAATCATAAAAATAAAATGTAAGTGGCTTACTAGTTGTTATTATGTACATTAAAATTTGTGTAATGTTATTTTATGGTAACTTCATCTCATGGAAACATACTTTAGCGACTGGAGTTTGTTTTGGTACGATTTTGTGGAGACCACAGAACAGAGAGGTTTTTTCATTGTTCTGTGGTGGAAACATTGTTTTACAAGCGAAGGATACGTTCACCATACGCTCATCATCAGCAACCCATTAATGTTTTACTGCTGGGCTCGTGTCTCCTCTCCTCTATCTAGAGGGCTGAGAGGGTTTAGGCCATAATCCACACATGCTGGACTAAAGCGGGTTGGTGGATATGGATTTCCTTACGATGTTTTCCTTCACCGTTACCAGATGGTAAGTCACTTGACGTACATTATAAATTCTATAAAGTAGTAGTACTGCCGGTTGAAATCGAACTCGGACCGAGTGATTTGCACGTCAAACTGGTACAGACAAAAATAGATACAAAAACTCATCATCATCATCATTACCGCCCATAAACGTCCCACTGCGGGGCACGGTTCCAAAGAATGGGAAAAGAAAAATTCGAAACAAACCCTGTACCAACTTGTCTGGTCAGCGTGGTATGGTATGGTAGGCTAAATTCACTCCACATTCTTAGGAGGAGACCCCAGGGAAGTTTGTGGGTTAAAATTTAATGATGATGATGATGATTCCATTATAATTTTAATTACCTATTTTGATGTTACCTATGTTCATTTTTAGTGAAACAATAATATTTATGGTCGAATTATGCGTTTGTTTTTTACTCTCAGTGCTTTATGCAGATTGCAGGTACGTACTTGATTATAGTTGTACTTATTACAGGTGCCATTACTCGTCTCTGAGAGATAGTGACGTCAGAGTACTGCGGTATACAGTCTGCTACTGAAAACAGTTCAAGTTGGTATTGAATTTCTTGGAAAGTAAAAGTTAGGTTGATGAAGCTCGGCTTTATTATGTAAAGTATGGCGTAAATTTTTCGAACTGAAACGGAATCACGTGAAAATTTTATCAACGATTTCAAAATGTAACCTCAATTCCAAATTGGTTTCCAATTATTGTAATGAGGGGAGTCCGTTTCTACACAGTAAAGCAGTGTTTGGGAGTAGGGCTGTGCTAAACCTACTCCTGTTGTGTCGCAATACGTTTAGCATAAAGCTATTGTTAAATTTGTACGCAGATATTTGTGCATACCTATAGCGGTGATGTTGTTGGTTGGCAAATTGAATCCTAGCCTATCATTAAAATTGGTAATTTTTTTCTTTTTATGAATATATCAAATTATAAAGTCGTTCGACTTCGGCGGTTACGTGTAACGTTACATGCTTAACTATCATGCATACTCGTATTTAGTATTTGGCGGCAAACTTCTTGCATTTTTATGTTAAACTGTACAGTTTTCCCCCATATACGCTATATGCTTGACCGTGCTTATAATCGTACACGTATGGTCTGCTTAAGGCACTTATCTAATATATTTTTGATCAAATCATTATCATGTCGAAACGATTTACAGTTGTCAATAAAATTCAATACATATTTCCAGCTCAATAAAGATCAAAACAGTTATTACGTGGTCAGATAATTCTAATGGGATTTATAAGATTAGGTAAGTGAATCTTTTAAAACATTTTCATTAGATTTCGGCTAGAATTAATATCAATTTCAGATTTAGCTTGATTGGGTTCCAATAAAATTAATGCATAGTTGGGTTCCAGTTATAAGCCAATTATCAAATATATTTTGATCCCAAAATTAGTAAGGCCCTATTAATTTTCAATCTCTGATTAAAGCGTTTTGAAAAACCAAACTGCACAATGGCCACAATAAATTATTTAAGAAAACGAAAAAATCCTTTCATTTATGAAAAGCACCTTTGTACATTTAAATTGAATTTGAAATGGTTTCATATTTATGAAATACATAGAATCGCAATTGAAAAGGCGAGCTCGTTGAAAATTAAAATCGTTGGCAAATGTAAAAAATCTGCCGGCAACACCGCAAAGGTTCATAGCTCATCCATAATAAATTTCTCCATTTACTCCTATATTAATATTGTACATTTGAAGATTTATCCAGGGACCAAAGCCAGGTTTGAGTTGATGCCAATTCTTTTATGAAATATCGAATGATATTCTACAACTGTTATTATTCTACGATTTGCTGGGAATTTATATATTTTTGTTATTTACTGAATTATAGTGTTGTTGTGATATAAAATCCGTGTGGTGACAGATTAAGCATAATGTCACTACCCCATTTCCAATGGTGGGTGTCGTAAAAGGCGACTAAGGGAGTCATCATAGGGTTATATGCCGGCACAAAACAAAGTGTTCACTCTATATCACAATATTTATTGTCAATTTACACACAAGTAACTTTTATCAATATTGATCGTTTAGTTCGAGCAGCGGGTTCAAGGTACCGATCCAACACGCCACAATAACTATCTACACTCAGTAGTAACCTTAAGCAGACCAGAGCACTACGAGGAAAGAAAAATTCGGAATTAACCCTTTACCAACCCGTCTGGCCAGCGAGGTATAGTAGGCTAAATTTCTTCCACATTCTTGGGAGGAGACCGATACCTACGTGTGACGTTTATGGATTGACCATGATCTAATATAAGACTACGTTATAATATTTAATCATAGCTACTCTTTCTGGGAAAAATACTGGACGCTTTATTTCATAAACGACTCTGTCAGAGCATTATTACTTAATTTAAATTCATACGTTTAAAGATATGAAAGTTATTGCTGTTTCTGCTTAATGAGCTAACCGTTTTTCGCTGTAGACTTAAATTAAATTTTCAAGAGTAAAAACCTACTAATTTTCTGACTAGGTTAAATTTATGCTTTACATCTGAGTTTAATATTACGCACTAGGTGTTTGCCAGCCAGTTTCAATGTTAAAATAATATTTTTTACAAATATAAATAGGTACTGTTTTGGTAGTTTATTAGAAGAGAGGAGAAGAAATATGATAAAGATTTCGGATTCGATTCGGGTCATATTTTATTTGCTGCAACAAAAATTACATGCATAATGTCTGTTGTTTAAAATCTTCACCGGCATGTAGCGAAATGATCGCTGCGTGTAACAAGGGCCTTCACAATATTATTAGTCATCTGCTCACTCCTTTGGTGCGAAGACGTTTATGTATATAAAATGAAAAGCAGATGTAATCCTACGTACAAACCAAACATTATCATGAGTCAACAAAACTTCACGTAGTAAATAGTCCCAAGATCACAAGTTACACACAAAACTACAACATAATTTGCGATTAAAACCTCTGGGGACAAGAACAACGCTGAAGTTGGGCAAAATATTTGTCACAAACAGTAAGCTACCTACATACATTATCCAAACAAAAACATACAATCTGCATCTAAATACCTTTCGGATGTTTTTAGTCAGTCGAGAGTATAATACTTGACGAGGGAACAAGTAGTTCGCACTGCTTCTTTCTGATGCAAATAATTTCGGCGAGCCGGAACTTCTTTGATAGTGTTTGTGAATAATAAAATTGTTTTTCGTTGCGACTTTATTCGAATTAAAGCTAGACCTGCCCTGCTTTCTGTTTACTTTCTTCATTTCGTTTGAATAGTTATAGTACACAGAGTAATGTTACTTTAACGATGTTTGTATAGTCTGTCTGGGCTTTGTAAGTTTGATATGAGTTTGTTCCAAGAAAAAAATAATTTTATGCTTTTGAAATACAAAACGTATTTGTCTAGCTCTAATACGCTTTATATTGTGTTTACGTACGGTGGCTAGTCCTTTATCTTTTGGACGCTTAGTTATAGATGTTGTTGTTTCTTTTTTTCATTTTCTTAAGTAAATATGTTTTGGAGCTTTTTATATGCTTGGCTGTAAAAATAACGACATATTTTGAGGTAGCAAGCATTGTATACATGATAATGAACAGGTAACAATTGTTGATGAAGCAAATAAATATATTACAGTAATAATATAAACGATGGTGGCTGAATGGATAATGGATCGGCGTGCAAATCACGCGGTCCGCGTTCGATCCCGACCGGCAGTACCAATGTGGATTTCACTTTGTGGAATTTATATGTACTAGTCAAGGGACTTACCATCTGCTAACGGTGAAGGAAAACATCGTGAGGAAACCCCTAGAAGAAATTCTATGAGTATATCTGATTCCCCAACCCGCACTAGGCCAGCGTGTGTGGATTAAGGCCTAAACCCTCTCAGCTCTCTAGTTAGAGGAGAGGAGACCCGAGCCCAGCAGTGGGACTAAATGGGTGGCTGATGAGTGAATAATACAACTCTTTCATTTATAATCATTTGGTAATAAAAAAAACAAAACATATAAATTTACATAATTATACGATTGCTAAATCACCACGTGGAAACAGCTCAGACAAAATAGGTTTTCTGTACTTGCCCAAAACTGAGCAAAAAATTTATGTGCATATGAAACTAAATCTCGTCTATTAATCTAGGTTACAACGTAACTCTTATGAAAGTCACAATTTAACTGAAAATAATGTCAGCTTTGTTTACGACCAGTTCGCTGACAGAGTGGAGCTATGAATATAAGAATGAAATTAAAGTAATGGGTACAAATTAAATACTAAAGCAGTGATGTGTAGCGGTTGCTTCATTTTAAACATTGAAATTGATTAAAAACTTTTTTAACAGTTGTGTACCCTAGAACTTACCTACTTCAATACAACATTTCCGCAAACGAAGATTTTCGTGGTAATCTGACAACATGCAATATTGCATCAAGTCACGACTAACAGGACCAGGTCATTAGAATTACCATAACAAGAATGGCTGTGGTAATAAAATTACAAATGTGACCATCGGATGTCATTACGTATTCACTCCAACGTCCGGCCATGTCCGAGCGTCGGTGGAATTACGACTATTGTTGACCACCGGAATTTCTATACCGCCATACATTCATATTCAGCCGTGACGTTATCAGAATACATATTAACATCCCCAATGACAATTAACGCGTGTTTAGCTTGTAATTAAAACTGGCTGGTGACTATTTATTGCGTGGTTAGTTTCGGATTGGTGTTGTAATTCATTTATATTTAGTTCACGAGTCATGGGATGGGGACAGTTTATTCCTTTGAATTAAACTGCAATAGGCTGGATCAATGTGTATTTATTTAAAATCAAAATTTTAAAATAACTTTAATAGAGGTATTGTATCTGAATTCCGTTGGCTTTTAGAAAATTCACAGCGCAAATTACGTCGAGTACTAAAGGAAGGATCTGTAGTTTGTGTGTTAATTTTTTAATCTGTTAGGGATTGAAACCAAAAACCTTGATGTGGTTTCAATAGCAAATTGGACACTTTATCAAAAAAAACTGTAATAAAAAAAAAAGTATTAAAATGTATATATAAATCTGTACTATGCCTATGAAAAATAATTGCTTAAGAACAATTTAAGTTAATTTTTTGTCGTGTTACGTACACGACAAACAATCAACTAAGAAAAAGAAAAGAATATGAAAATATAATATAAAGTGCAAAAGACGTAGCTAGTAATATTTTGAAGTAAGTAAAATGGCAAGAAAGTGCGTAGTACCTACTTACGTATTGCGTCCATCTTAGTTAGTACTTAGTCTTTGTCACGTCGCGTCGTGTCGTCTTCTTATGTGAAGTGATAGCCACCCCATTAGCTCTAACAAGAACGATATACGTATAATCTAACCTGAGACCAAACTGCTATTATGGTTGGGACCTCGTAAGAGTCCTTTAATGAACACTGGCCGTTCCTTTAAACACCCCAACGACCCATTAAGGGGAAATGGTGATGTTACAAGGATAATACCGTATAACGTAAATTTCTAACCTCAAATGTAATCCGACAGTATCTCCCTACAGCTGTGGGAAGTGGTTCACTCGAATCAAATGGTCGTTACACTCGATCCTATGCAAATACAGTCGCCTACTCAACTCAACATCAACAACATCTGCTCGCTATATAATCCCAATAAATACATAAATCAACCAAGTTTTATACAAGCAAATATTTTCGCATCGCGATAGCTTAAACAAGCAATAGAGATGTTGGTCACGTAAAATAAAATATTCATGGTACAGTGCATAAAGCTGGAATCCAAACACAGTAAACTATCGTATGAAGGGATATTCCTTTGTTTGGTTTTGCTACTGTTGGGCGTCGGACGCCGCAGCGGGCGTTGTTTCATGTACGTGAACATAAAATCATGTAAATTATTATAGCAAGACGGGAAAGTTCAATACCTTCATATTGGGCCATGTTTTCCCAAGAATGTTTATAGCTGCCCTCAGCTGTACGAGATTTGCTTATAAGTTAGTTTTTCGGTTTCTTTATCGAGCGAAAATATTCTTTGCTTTGATTTAGGTTAGTGAAGTAAGAGTTCGAGTTGCTTACTTATAATATTATATATTCTGTTTTATCCTAGCTTACATAAAATTTGTTCATAAACAAAAACTGTAGCTGATACTTTTAAGATACCAATATATTCTGTTGTGTTTAGAAAATTGATAACAATATATAAACGTAAAACTGCTTAAATGAATCGAATAAATTCACTTAAAAGATTTCCACCTAAGTAACCTTCGAATGTCCAACATCTGAGAATAAAGTACTTAACCATAAATCGTCCTTCTGGCTTCTTACTTTCTTTTACCTTAATTCTAAGGGCTATCATTCTCTGAACAAATACTTCAATCCACTGCTGGAGACGCGCTCAGGTGAAACATTACGGCCATTAGCCGAATGAGATCTCTCCGAATTAGGTCGATCGAACGGCCTACGAGACGAATTATCTGCAGACTCGATTTACCCGATTCTTGGATTTCGACGTCAGAATAATGTAGATACCCACGCTTCTTAAAGAATTCCTCCAATGTTTCCGTGTTACTAAACTAAGACTGATGTAATTTGTACGCTCCAACTAAGTTAACTTCTGCTCGGAATTAATGGTGCGGTAGCCTCTAATGTTGCCCAAATTCAACGACTCTTCTTTTTTGAAAGGTAGCAGTTGTAGAAAGTCCATTATTGCCGCGCCAGAGGAAAAGTTTGCAAAATTTTGATCATGTTCCGAATAATGAGCAGGCTTGTACTAGCTAATAGAATAAGTTTTTCATCTCAACATCCTGCTTTATAATAAAATTCTTTTCAATCCATTTAATTATATTAAAAAGAGGAATGACGAAATGTCCTTTTCTTTTCGACGGTAAGGGTAAGAAAAAGTTTTTCCATGTCGAAAATATGTTTTAATGCTGGCTTATATTTCATGAGTTTATTAGCCATGAAATTCAGTTTTCTTCGCTTGACAATATGAATGCTTTTAAAGTAAAAGCAACTGAATTGCATTACTGAAATACTCGTTATGGGAATTTTCTGAGAAAACTAAGCGCCGCGGAAGTAGAGTGTGCCTTTACTTGACGACGTAAATGGATATCGGGTTAAGGAGAACAAAGAAATGTATTCTATTTCACTTCAAACAAAGTTTCACTTTGTATGTATTCTGATAATCATTTGGAATTGATATCGTATTACTACGAGTTGAATCGAAAGAATTCCTTTAGATTAAAATGTTTTTTCTCTTTGATGTTTCCTTTTGATAATAGGAATTGGCTCTCTGTTTGCTTAAACAAGGTGTGTCGCAAAACGTTGGGTGAATTTTAATAAATTTTGCTGTGTTTGTGTCTAATAACTTTACCTGCTTATTTTCGTACCTACCATATTTTGAATAAGTAAACAAACTGTACCCTTAATATTTAACATTATGTTTTTACAAAAATCTTTGTATTATTCTTCATCTTTATATTAATTTTATTTCATAGTGAAATTATAGATATTAATTGGTAACATTTCTTTATTCAAGAAGTAATTACATACCAACTTTGTTTGATTATCATGACTGATTCACATTCATTCGACTTTGTATAGCGGTTTATATCGAATGTAAAAAAAAGTAATTAAAAAACGTTGTCTATTTAAAACTTATAACGGGCCTGTTGGTCTAGTGGTTAGTGGCCCTGCCTGTTAACCCCTAGGTCGTGGGTTCGATCCCCACCCAGGACAAATCTTTGTGTGATGAGCATGAAGGTTTGCTCTGTGTCTGGATGTAATATTTATCTATAGGTAATATGTAGGTATTTATAAAAAAAAAATGTATTTAAATAGTTTAACAGTTGCTTAGTACCCATAACACAAGCAAATATAATTGCTTAATTTGGGACTAGATGGCGCTGTGTGAACATGGTAGAATATTATTATTATGTTATATTAACTTAGATGTCAACGAGGATAAGACAATGTTATGTTATTAACTACCGCTTACCATCAAGTGGGTCGTACGTCTGTGTGGCATACAGAAAACGTCGTGGTATAAAAAAAAACAAATTTTACAACATTTAGGTAGTTTTTATTTGTAAATATTATTGTTTAACTTTAGTTTAAAATATTGTATATAATAGATTGTAAATATTATATTGAATATATTTAATTAACTATTTGCTAAAAAAAGTACCTAACTACATAGACAATCCATTATATAAAAATCTCAAGTCACGGTGTTTTCGCATTCCTCCGAAACTGCTCGACTGATATTAATGATTTTTTTTGTATGTTTGGTAGGCATGAGAAAAAAGTAAAATATTATCCATCACGATTTTTTTTAATGTATTATTATATAACCCGGTAAATGTAAGAATAGCATTTACCGGTTCAGCTAGTAATTATTTTGAATAAAATTGGTTATTCACGGCTAATAGTAAAATCTTTAAAATCTGTAAAACCTCAATATAAATAACGAATTTAAAATTATTATCAATGAGAAATACGATAAATATAAAAACAACTAACAATTCGACGAAATTAAAAGTAATTAATATTCTTGCCAACAACAACAACATCAAATATAATCAATTAATCATTGTAAAACAAACAACAATTGATAGCTCGATCTAAATTTAAATAATAAGGTCGTTTTGCCTCTCTCATTTTCAATGTTTATCTCCTCCTCTGACAAGTACCCCACTTTTTCCGTCTTTGGTTTGTTGGAGAAAGGCTTTAAGTCAAGAATAGCGCTCGGAGGCTCTTATTAAGGCCTATACCAGCAGCGTATAGGGTTATTGCCGTAATTTTTATAATTTCGTGTTTTATTAATTTATTGACACATGCTATCACAAGCTATCAAATTATGTAAAACTAGCTGGTACCCGCAGCTCTACTCGTATATCGATAAAAAGTAGCCTACTATTCCAGACTACAATCTATTTGGTGCTAAATTTCATACAGATCCTTCTTTTGCCGTGATTGAGTAACATTTAAAAAAAATATGGACGACAAAATAATATCTATAAAGAATAATAACATAAATTTTTTGTTGTTGATTATAAAAGAAATGACATAAATATTTGTTGTGTGTAGGATTGAATCTATGACTAGGTGTTAGAGGCGTGGTGATTACCTTAATTAACCCTTCCGCCAAGGTGAGAGTCGCATGCTTAGTAAAATTGCATTCATTCTTGTATGTTGTCAGTTTACACATGCTTTACCACGTGGCACATTGTATGTAAATTATTTAAATGTGGTGCAATTATGACAGCAGGTGGCACTTGCAAGCAAGTGAACAGGCATGTGTATTCTGCACCTAAATATATATTTGTAGGAATAATATTATGAATCGGTGATATCCTAAAGCTCAAGCTTATAATGATTACTAGTCAGTATTATAACAAATAATAGCAAGAAATCGATCGAGGCCGTGATTAGTATCATCATCATCATCATATCAGCCGTAGGATGTCCACTGCTGGACATAGGCCTCCTCAAGAGACTTCCAATAGGACCGGTTGTATGCGACCTGCATCCAGCGCGATCCTGCTGTTCGGATCAGATCATCTGTCCACCTTGTGAGTGGACGTCCCACGCTGCGCTTGCCGGTGCGTGGTATCCATTCGAAAACTTGATTAGCATGCCGTTCACATAATCCATTGTTTATACATGATACGACGTTATTAAAATATGATGACGATATTTTGTTTTTTTTTTAATAATAGTACAAGCCCATGGTTATTACTTATGTAAATATAAAGTTTCTTTTAAGATACTTTATGTTTTGTTTAATAAATTCTTCTTGTTATTATAAAACGTATATTTTCGTTTAAAATAATAATTTATATTATATTATATTCCAGACATTATATTGATATCGCAGTCAGTATAGATTTCACTACATAAAATACACTACGTAAATTGATTCATATATCCAATAAAAAGATAAAATAAGAGAGCACTGTCCTTTTTACAGAGAACAATCTTTTTGTCTTAGCTATATTAATTAGTTAGAAAAAAGTAATTAGCGTTCTTTGAATGAGGTGAAGGTAGAAATTGCCGTTTAAGTTTCAGTAAGGGCGTTATTAAATTTTGAGTGACTTTTTGGGTTAACGTTGACATCCTTTAGAAAAAGGTTTAAATGAATATTTAAATATAGATGAAAAAACTCGTGGTAATACTTTTTGGCGTAGATATTGGAATTTCAAAACACTTTTTTGCTTTGTTTTCTCTGTCGTTAGTCAAGCGGAAGATGAACAAGTCACTTGGGGATTTATCAGTTGAAAATATCGCTATAGGCGCGTGTTTTGGACGTTTACACTGTTTTTGTATTGCCGATACAATCGGTTTTCTAACAATTGACGGTTATTGCAGAATTTTAAATTTCGAATCGAACTTTTTTGTTGATCCTAGGGTATTTTAGTAGTGAATGGTGGATCTATTTAAGTTAAAATAAAAA
This sequence comes from Laspeyria flexula, assembly GCA_905147015.1. Classification (NCBI taxonomy): domain Eukaryota; kingdom Metazoa; phylum Arthropoda; class Insecta; order Lepidoptera; family Erebidae; genus Laspeyria; species Laspeyria flexula. The sequence goes on along the minus strand of LR989960.1, from coordinate 10,670,052 downwards.
ATAATAATTTTCAGTTAAAATAACAAAACAATACGAAAAAGAAACTATTTAAATATGCTGGCTGGTTATAAAATAGGCCATGTCTGTTATGTTCGATTATCAACGAACCCTACTCTTTACTCTTTTGAGACGCAGTAATATTTAACTTTAGCTTATAGATTAGATACAATAGAAATATCCCCAACTAACTATGCTAACTATTGTTGTAATTCTAGGGCAAGGCTAGTCAGTTAGCTCTCCTATGATCACGAATATTATTGTGAAACATAATAGTGTTACTAAACTTACACACTAACCTTGGTGACGTGCAATTGTTCTGTAGCTAGAAACTATCTCAAGGAGAATTGCTGTAATTAGTACATACTCTTGCTTAAGAACAAAGATGAGATTCATCACCATCAAAATGTTTATATATTATGTTTGATTTTTATTATGTTTGATTATTATTATGTGAAGAATATACTTAATGAATTAAGTACTTGCCATTTACATTTACATGCCATATTTTGATACTGTCATCATTATATCATTTCTTTCTTTCTTTATTTCACTCGTGAACTTTTTTGCCCCATCGGCCATCAGTTCTGCGAGCTATTTTGGCCTACCCACTGCCACTTCAGCGATGCGATTCGGTGAGCTATGTCAGCAACTTTAGTTCTCCTGCGGATCTCCTCATTTCTGATTCGATCACGCAGGGAAACTCCGAGCATAGCCCTTTCCATGGCTCGCTAAGACAGTGAGCTTTCTAATGAGCCGCATAGTTAGCGGCCAACAAATTGGAGTTTGATACTGTACTAACAATTAAACATATTATTAAAGGTGATATAAACGGATTCGGTGTGTCTTAAACACTTCCGAAGTCCATGGATTGGCGGTTACCACTTAACATCAAGTGGGCCGCCAGCTCGTCTGTCACTAAACTGTATTAAAAAAAAAAAAAACGCTCTAAAAAAATTCCTAACCTTCATCTTGCAGCTTTGTCTGCTTGGTATTCGGTAAAATATAGCGTTAGTTCTTCTCCAGGCCTTTCTTTTTACATAAAATAGTCTATATTCTATGTGAAAAATGAAGATCGATTAAACCGTAAAGGCGTTAAAGCAAAACAAAAAACAGAGTCACTTCAGCACTTATTTTATTTGAGTTTTTAATATATTATTAAAATGCAAAACACTACTTAACAACAATTTCCTTTTATATTTTGTGATTATCTCGAGCAATCACAAGCTTACAATTAAAACAAGACAGCTGCATCGTTAACGACGTCCATCTTTAATTACAATTACTTTTAGCGAATACAATTAGTATGCATCAAAGAGTTCTGCTAACGACTCATTACTCGGCGTAAAGGTGAAATTTTAATGAAACACTGAGGAAGGAGCCGTAATTACCACCTTCCACTCACTTGGTCTTTGTAACAGCCTCTCAAGACTTAATTAGCCTTGAATTATATGGAGAGTGCCCCAGAACTTCTGATACGCACGTAAGACAACACATTTTAAAAGAACATTTGCTGTGTTATTGTTTGGATAAAGCCTGTATACATGTGCTATTATGTAACACATTTAAAATTAACCATTCTTATTTAATTTTCACGGGGAATTAATTAAATAATGTTATTGCAGTAAGAAACAATGGTTTTTAGGGTTCCGTAGTTCTGACTAGGAACCCTTATAGTTTCGTTATGTCCTGTCTGTCTGTCTGTCTATCCGAGGTTTTGCTAAGAGACCGTTAGTACTAGAAAGCTGTAATTTTGTAGGAATGTGTATATCAATTACGTCGACAAAGTGTTAAAATAAAATTTTGTATAATTTTTTTTTTAGGGTAGCTCCCATACGGTGAAGTGGGGATGAATTTTTTTTTGTTGTTTAGTACCCCATCGTGTGGGGTATCGTTGAATAGGTCTTCTAAAATGACTTGAGGGTTACTAACATTATTTTTCGATTTAATGGTCCATTTATGAAATATTAAACTTTAAAGAGCAAATTTTTGTTCCAGTAGGGCGTCCGCCCCTCTCTAAAAGCTAAACTGCTTTCTTGAAAAATCTGGAAAAATTCATGATGGTAGTGCATTTCGTGAACTTTAAATGAAAATAATAGCGGTTAAGATAACTTTATTAGTTTAGCAGTAATAGTCGTTGAACTTGGGTGTTGGATAATTTTGTACCAAATACAAAATCCTTAGCATTAACTCCTAATATCTTTACCATTACTTATATTCAGAATAAAAAATAACAGAATTGTACTATATTGTGATAACGGGCTACTACGGAACCCTACACTGTGCGTGGCCCGACACGCACTTGGCCAGTTTTTTTACGCATCATTGGCTACCAACCTACTCAAGAGCGGCTGGACTGATTCGGCTTATTTATTGTTTGCTGTACGTTAAGAGGGTTCATACAGAGGAATAGCGTGGTTTTCGATTTTTATAATTTTAATCGGGTAATTTTTATGAAATGTTTAATAATTAATTAAACATTTTTCATAAAAATTAATGGTAAGGTAAGATAATTTTTTTGAAATGTTTTCAGTACATTGTTTAGGATTACGTGAATTTGTATTAAAAAGTAAGTTTTCGTAATGCTTACAGTTATTTTACAATGAAAAAAGGCCCAAGTTCCAATATGCTATTTGCATATAAATAGAACTGTAAATCTGTATCTTTTACACACCTTTCACTTAATTCTGACTGGCCTGTTGGTCTAGTGGTTAGTGACCCTGACTGCTAAGCCGGAGGTTGTGGGTTCGATCCCCACCCAGGACAAATCTTTGTGTAATGAGCATAAAGGTTTATTCTGTGTCTGGGTGTAATTTATCTATAATATGTATGTATTTACAAAAAAAAAATGTATTTAAGTGGTATATCAGTTGTTTAGTACCCATAACACAAGCAAATATAATTGCTTACTTTGGGACTAGATGGCGCTGTGTAAATGTGATAGAATATTATTATTATTATTAATTCTAAAAAGTACTGAAAACATTTAAAACAATTAGCTGAAATTAATTCAAAAATCGAAAATCACGAAATATGACACTAAATTGCGACGTTACCATTCTTCTGTATGAAACCTCTTAATAATTGTTAGTTTTATTGGTTTATTTGACAGCACTTATTAGGTATTGGTGGAAATAAAAGTGGACTGTAGGATTATCGCTGGTTTATTATTACAATCATTTCGGGTGGTCTTTGAGGCGGTATGTAGAGAAGTGAGTGACCGTTAGGGGGCACTGCCGCGCCGCGCCCGCGCCGCCTTCTCCGCCGCGCACATGTTCCCCTCCGGTCGCCCGCGCAGTGCGAACAATGACTCAGCGCGCTAAGGGCACTGGAACGCTGCGATGTCGAGGATCGAGGTTCGATTCCACACATTTTTGGACTGCCACGGTGAAAGTTGAAAATTTATACCCGTGTTAATTGAGGTGGTTGTAAATAACTAGCGTATTTACAAAAAGTCGATTCATTTAAAACACGTATACAAAATACGTGATTTGTGCCTGTCCTCACTATACAGAACTCGAAAATAGTGAATATATTATGAGTGGTGTTCCTATATTCGCGTGTCAGAATATACCCGTTCTTTATGATTTCTACCTCGGCTAACATGAGTGGATGAGCCTCAGAGCCGTGAAAAATGTACCTTCACATCTTTGATGTATGTAACTAACAACTCACAAAATATAGCGTACATTTTTAAAACATGAACAATGGAGTTTCACTTGCTTCGTAAATTCTACTACTTCATTTATATTTTAGTTTTAAAATAACTGAAAAATGGAAGAGTAGTAGACAAAGTTTATAATGCCTCATTTCCATTTTATGGCCTTGGAATAGGGAAATAAACATAGATCAATGACACTATAGTAATATGACCAGAAATATACACTAGCCACAACGGTTTTCAATGGCCAAATGTTTAATCTAGCAGTCAAGATTATCGTAGACCATTAGCTACGAATGACAATTTCGTAGCTCATCGTAGCATGATCTACACAAATAAATAAAATTATTGAAGTGTCTATTTGTAATATCGAAATAACAACTTTTTAGAGTAGGCATATGAGAGTCTGGACGTTACTATAACAAAAACATACTATGTAATTTTTTGTCTTTCTGTCCGTCTGTCTGTTTGTTTGAGGTAAACTCCGAAACTTAAAATTGTTACAAAAGTTCACGTAAAAATACATATTATTACAATAGTTTTGCTTATCAGGTACATCGAAAGTCGAATGCCATTCGTTATACATTAATTGGATTAATTTTCGATACGAATGAATTTAATTGGTTTTTGTATATGTTTAACTTTCCGACAGTAATTGGAATGACAATGGAATACAAGTTTCATTACGAATGTTATTTTTTATGTTATTGGGAACGTTAAAAAGAATGAATTTGCATGTGGTGTTTTGGTAATGTATTTTTTATTTGTTAATTGAAACAAATTAAATAAATTTAATTAGATTTGTTTTGTTTATTTATACAAAAAATTAAGTTGGATTGCGTATATGACCACAATAGTGTCCTTTGTGGAACTTGCTCCGTTTAAGAACGTCCTCCACAATATTTATGGAGTGATAATTTACTAAATCGTAAACGGAAACATTTCAACATATAATTATGAGGTACAATGAAACAGAAGGTATGACTTCTGTTTTCAGTGTTTGTAAATCTCTCCTCCTCGTTTTAAGTCAGTTAAAACGTAAAGTTCTAAATATTCCAAAACCAAATCGACATATCCACGTGTATTCATCTCAACTCTACAGGCACTGCGTACTAAATACCAAGAACTCTATTCAGCAAGTTGACGAGGCAACCCTAATAACTAAGGGGCCGTAGTACCACGTAGTATGTTACACGTCGATTTGCAAGGGCCTTCTGCGTGCGGTAATGAAGTTAGACGTATGTAATTTACTCCGCCTTTGCGAAGAGTACGTCTGTTCGTTAATCGAGAAGTTGAGAAGATAATTAGCGGGAAACTTGGTCGGTAAAGCCCGGAAAATATGTGTTCTATGCGCTTTTCATGGTGATATGAAAATATATAGTCCTATATTGAAGATTATTGGAGTTTGGGTCACGTATGTGGTTATGAATTGTGTCCCATAGTTATATATTATAAAAGTTTATTCTCGTTATATTTATACGAGTGACTCTAGACAATGAGCCATGGAACAGTATAAATTTCACTAAAGACAAAATTGATGTTCGGTTACAATAAAAACTGCAAATAAATCATCACAAAAAGAAATATAATAGCAAGTCAAATTAAAAGCAAATCATTATTAACTATCAATTAAAAACCCACATGTTTCTTCATTCACGCATAAATATGAATATTAATATTTTATATTATTACTGCTAAATTGATAGTGAAGTAATACCTATTTGCTGGTCGTGACATCTTGAATTGCATTTCCCAGTTTGCTGTCCACTTAAGGAGTCGCCTGTAAGCGGCCATCGCCGCTCCAACTGACACGACCAGCCCACTGCCACTTTAGATTTCTCGACGACTTGAGGCAAGTCCTGCGAAGTTATGAACGCCTAGTACTTCCATAAACGAACTAATAAGTTAAGTTTATTGACTGGAAGCTTCAGTATCTGAGCAAAGTTTGAGTGGTTAGGTTAGTAGGCACATGAAGCTATTAGAAGTACTCCAAATTTTAAACAAGTTTTCCCATAGAATACGCCTATGTACTTAAAAAGAAACACGTTATTAGTATGAATATTTATTTATTTATTTGTTTTCTTAAAATCAAATAAATAAATAAATATTTTCATCCAAATTGTAACAGCCTTACCAAGATTAAATAGATTATTTAAAATTTATATATAAACTTGAATATTTTGTTTTTTTAATATAGCTTAATGATTTTTTATGTCTTGGAATGAATATGTAAGTTATTTGTAGAATGCAAATATTATTCAGTAATATCCTTTCAAATCTTTATCATTAAAATATAAAGTATCTACGGACATGACAAAAACTACGCAATTAGTTCAAAATAAATGTTGCTCCTTATAACTCATCAAATATTTATTACGACGCGCTGATTGAGAAAAGTAATCCGCAGCTCTCCTTTCATTCCGGAGATCATTATCTTAGCCGAACTGTTTTATGGTTTAGCTCTTAGTCATAAGCGAAGCGGGCAGGGTAATGTCACGATGAAACGTATGGTATCAGTCAAAACTCACCATTGAAGACAAGTTTTTAAATTATTTAGTGATGATAATTTGCTGAACATTGAATGATTAAAGAAGTACTTATAAGAAACATAATTTGATTTTCATGGCATATCTTTTTTTCTTGACTTGAAAGTAAGCTTGTATTGCATGTTGTAAATTAGAAGCCAACTGATTTAAATTTGTTATAAATAATATAATTATATAGATTGCCCCCGTCCAAAGCTCCGACAGCTTGATCTGCAGAAACATATTGGTAGAGGGTTATGCATCTTATCTCAATCCAATACCAAGTCTTCCAAACATCTTTTGAATTTTTATTTATTTATATATTCTTTATTGTACACCACATAAACATTAAATACAGGTATAGAAAAAGGGTACAAAATGTAGGCACAATGGGCGGTCTTATCGCTAATAGCGATCTGTTCCAGACAACCTTAGGATGGATTTGTTGGAAGAGTAAATGGTAGTCTGGTTTTAGCGTGAATTATTAAAAAAAATCATAATCCATCCACACATATTTCCCATTTATAATATTAGTGGAACAATAGTCTAAATAATAAGACGTGTAAATATCACTGCAAATATTACTAATTCTATATAGCTAAGGATTACAAGATTCAATTCTGAATTCAATGCAAACTTCATGCCAGATGAGAACAGAAGCGCAACATCTGATCGGATTCCGGGATATCACGGTTCAAAGTACTATTATATTGTATTAGTGGTTGTGAACTGGATACAAGTTCTATCTTGGTTAGTTAGTGCTCGTTTATATGTAATATATCCTCTAGGTTATATAATTGTGTTTATTTGAATCGATGTAATTGTATTTTGTAGATGAATATTATTAATCCAAGTGTCTATCATGGGTTACTAACAGCACAATGATTTGAAACACTGCTGAGGTAATAGGGTTGCAGTTTTTAGATATAAAAGGAATGAAAGAGTTAGCCTGCTTAGCTAGGTATGGGGCACTGATGAGGCGTAGTAATTGTAATGTACAAAGAGCTTACACGGAATAGCCTATATCAATAAATAGTTTGGTGTCATGCTGCCTTTGCCTTCACTCTTCGTCACACTCACGTCATGCTCACTGTATGGCTACTTTATAGCTGTCATGCTTATTTTTAGATATGCTACATTTCGCAAACGTAGACGAAATAACTAAAATTTTGTCGAACAATGATTGGCATTTATCGAGTAGATCACTCGACTTACTAAAACAAAAATCGATAAATCAAAGAGTAATCGAATAATGTAAGACGCACCTAAGTATTTATGAAGTTGTGATCGCTTTTACCTGTAGTAGATAACGGTCTATAAGAAGCGTCCGGGGAAATCACACGTGAAAGGAAATACGAACTTGAGGATTGTCTCACAAGTGATAGGTGGATAGCGCTAATAGTTTACACATAGAAAAAGTCTTAATTGTTTGTTTAGGACTTTATATACACAAATCTCGGTAATAAAGTATTTGTACATTAGTCCTGGCATTCGATTGGTTGAGATCGACATTGTTGAAAAATGTTTGAAAATTTAAATGTACCGACAACGATATTGACTTTGACCAATTGAATGTTGAGATTACAAGTAGGGTCTCTAGATTTAACAAAGCACTGTCTCAATGGGATGTAGATGTTGAGCTAATTTATTCTCATTAATATGTTTTAAGTACAGGGAAAAGAAATTTTGCATCTTACAAAAACAAAAGAGAATAGTTAATAAATACAGCTTCAAGAGTACCCAAATAAACTAGAATTAATAAAAGTTTGTTACTGTTGTCTTTCCTACTAGTCCTATTCGCTGACCGTCACCGCATCGTATTCTACGCAAAAAAATAATATTTCCATTCCCCTTATCGTAACATAAATCTTGTTATCCCAAACCAAATAAGGGAAATTGCTCCTGATGTTTAATAAGAGATAACACTCGAAAAACTTCAATATCATCCGCAGATATCTTATCGCTTGGACAGTGCGAGGGAGAAGGATCAAATTTGTGGTCACCCTCTTTCAATTAATTCGCAAGTCGAGTGGAGTCATATTGAGCGAAATTTGTTTGACAAGCAAATCACGCACTGAATTAATTTGGATTGATTGCAGTTTCTTGGTTTAAGTAATTTTTCATTACGTGAGAATGTATGAATTGTAAATTCGTCATTAGATGGTTATGTTTCTGAAAATCACTGTTCACTATCAGAAACAATACTATGATGTCTATACTATCATCATCATCATCATATTAGCCCAACGACGCCCATTGCTGGACATAGGCCTCACCTAATTTCCGCCACTGCGTGCGATTTTGTGCCGCCAGCAGCCAACAGCAACTTGACCAAGTCGTCGGTCCATCTGATGGGGGGCCATCCTATCCAGCGCTTTCCAATACGCGGCCATTCTGTGAGCTATGTCGGCAACTTTAGTTAAACTATATTATACTTTGATAATTATTTATCATCATCATCAGCAACCCATTAAGTCCCACTGCTGCTGGGCTGGGGTCTCCTCTCCTCTAACAAGAGATCTGAGAGGGTTAAGGCCATAATCAACACACGGATAAATTATTAAGCTTATTTTAATATTTCCTTATCACATAAAAACTGAATGTTAAACTAAATTTCTATCAAGTACTTTTTAAATTTATTCCAGTACATTATCAAAGAGCTGAAAAAAGGATAGTTATACAAACTTCTAAACAAGAATATCAGGCATATGAAAAGAGAATTGTACAAAATATTCTACAACTAAAGCCGCGTAGAAAATGTGAAAGTTGAGAGCCCTTTGAAGTATTGTATATCAATTTATTAAATTTGATCTAGCTCGAGTTGATGTCTGTTGATTTATTCCATTTTTACGTTCACAAACGATTCAAAGAAAACTGACGGAAATCCTTCAACTTGATTCTCGGAATATGTTTGAGATATCTAAAGTTATACTTTATCAGTCTGTAACATCGAACAAAAGGCTGTTTCACTCACAAGAGTTGTGTGATTTGCAATTTGAAACTAAATTTTGTTTTGATTGTGTTATGTGTTTCTCTTTGTTAGAAAGTGATGTTACAAAAATTACTGTAAGTAATGGTAACCACCATTACTTACAGTAATTTTTGAAAACTAAGCTATTTTATACAATAATTATTATTTTCAAATGGAAGTAATTTCACAAGTAAAAATGTAAATCGTATTATATTACAAATTGAGCTGATAAAATAACTTAACACAGTTTATTTTTTATTTTGTTACAGAATATATATTTTTATTGTAGAACTGAGAAAAAAATAATTAACTTTCAAAACAAATTCCTCAATTTATAACAGAGTTAATGAATTTCAATGGTATTAAATAAATAATTATTCTCAAAAATACAACAGGGACGAACCCTTACAATTTTTCCAGCAACTTTATTGATTAATGGAGCGAGGAAAAGGTGATTTTTCACAAGTTTTATCTCGTATTTGAGCCTGTTTCTTCGTGAAAGGGTTATCCAGTATCTATTCAGAGGCTCGTGTCGATCTCGGCGTGAACTCTGACCCGTCGGCTATTCACTAACGGTGGCAGGTGAGTACTAGTATCCATTCAGGAGTAGAGAGACCATGACTGTGGCATGTAGGGAGTTACGTCAGAATATTTAATGTGCAAGTAGATTAAAAAACTACAACTTGTTTTAATAAAAGTTTTTGACTATTTTATTTATATATTATTTTAAGTTTCTCTAAATTTGTTCAATCTTCGTACTATTTTATTATACGCGTAGTACTTATTTATATATTTTTGATTAATATAATATGTTAAAAACATCAAAGGTTTTTGTTGTAAATTATTCCAGAAAAAATAAGCTTTACTTTTATAAAGCACAAGATATAAATAACGGACCATAACTTACTGCTGTTTATTTTATTATTTAAGTTGAGCGATATGCAATTTCGATATTCAATAGATAGATTTTAAATATTGCTGTTAAATGTTTTTTTGTTAAATGTTGATCATAATTTAATTATATATCAAAAATTGGGCAGATAAATATTGAAAATACCATTGCCATTGATATGTCTTAATTGCAAGGTGGCCAATTTTTCATATTATCTTATCTCTTACTCTGTGCCGCACTTTTGTCGTCGTCATGTCGAAAACGTCATGATAGAAAAATAATGTGTAGTTTTATATTTTTTCTTTTTTTTTAATGATATTATTATTAGAATATGTTTATAAGGGTTAACACTGGCTGCCTTATCATTTAATGTCGTATCGTCGTATACACTCTGTATAAAAATTTCATCATATACCTACATATTATGATGAAATACACTATGCACTTCTATCATGTGAAACCTAATCAGTAGTTTCGAGAACAGACGCCAGCTCCAATTATGTCAATTAATTGGTACGTAATTGCATATTGATACTGTTACCCTATATTAAATATAAATGTAAGTACGATGGCTTTCTATTAGGAGCTACTTCAAATCGAGTGTTGAGATAGCAATGTTAAGAGCATACATCGATGTAGGGTGAGGTTACTAGATATATGTTTTTCAATTGCTACAAGTTTATACTCTGAAGCTTATAAATGGATCGATTGATAGATACTATGCAATTTAAATAAGTATGGGATCGCACTTGACAGTATTTCCCGCAAACTTCAGTCGAATGTGCACATTTTTGTACAGCTAGCAGAAATAAAATAGACAAAAAAAATATGTCAAGACAGATTCAGTTAATATCATTCGAGGAATGCTCAGGAATACTGTCTCTTATTCCACTCGATTTCTGGTTATCGTAAGCCCTAGTGTCAGTATTGGCAAGCGAGTAAGATGAATAGCCTCAATCCACTACAGAGAACCGATCGCGATCGTCACCTAGCTATAGAAATTTATTCATATTCACTTCACCTGCCTTTTAAAAGACTAACTTTTACTCTGAAATACTGTGTTAATAAATTATTCTAGAAATATTAGAGCTTAAGGTTTGACTGAATATAAACTTCCGTGTATCGTTTTTTTCATGATGTTTATCTTCGGAGTATAAAAAATATCTCAAATTTAGAAATTTTATAAATACAAATTGAGAGTAGAAGAAGAAGCGCCGACCGCATTTGATAAAGAATCAGAGAGATCAGAAGAAGAAGAAAAAATACGGAGAAGTGCGAGTTAAACTCACGTTAAGATTGTTCCGTGTTTAAATATCATAGACCCTAAAAAACAATATTTTGTGCATAGACATTGGTTTATATTTCCAAAGGCTGGCCTTTGCTTGGAGCAACGCATTACCCTTGCCTTCCAAGGTGGCAATGGGGTCATTTGGTCAGTCTTTTAAACACCTTTCCACAGCAATCAAATCTAAATCTAATATTCTATTTACAGGAAAATCCTTTGAATAAATTATTGTTACCACATTATTTTATTTCAAAGCGTCAGTTTATAAATCAATAAAACTTGAGGTAAATTAAGTTTTATCTAAACCCTAACGTACTGTAGTAGGCAATATTCTGGGTCATGCGGGTGAAACTGTTAGCAAAAGCTAGTTAGATTAAAATCTGTTTGATTCATCACAAAATCCTTTATGTTAGACATGAAGATGAATCACTTTCATTCACTGAATCATGAGCTCGGTACGGATCGTTCATCACTTACGAAGAATTGAATACGTCATCTGATTACCATACGTTTCGCTTAGCGATAGTCTGCCACAGTTTAGATGTATGATGTTATTGTTTTATTTATTTCTCTTATATTCCGCTCTATATTTATTCCATATGGATTGTTTGAATATGGCTTTTATTGAAATCGATTTCAGCACGAATGTATTTCATTGGATTAGATGATGAAATTTTTGACCTAAACACTGGCATTTAAACATTAAGGCTACTATAGGTAATTAATTTCAACTTAAACTCCGTAATTTGTTTATTATCTCACGTTTGAAGATGTGACAGTTATTGTGAAAATGAGCATTTTTAGCAATTTAACATTTCACCGCATTTAGAAAAACATAAAAGAGAAAAAAGCTCTTTGTCTCAACTGCTGCTAACTAAACACTAGCCTACTGAATCCAAAAAATAGGTATCGAATAGAATTTTAAACAGTCAAATTATCTTAATCAGTATCTAATTTATTTATTCAATCAAGTTATATTGTTAAATTTTACATCATGTATTCCATTCAGTATTTTAATATAAAAATCATCTGTATTCCTCCTAATTTAATATTTTCTAGTCAGGGCGAGTATAAAACGTATATACAAAATGCGATAAAAGTATCAAAAATCTGTATTTAAGTCACGTTCTTGTAATAGAATCTGTTCCAATAATAGTAATTTTTCACGTACATGTGCTAGGTACAGAATAGCTTTTAATATCACATGTGGCGGTTATTCGTATGCAAATGTTTGAATTGAAGATAGTTAAAACTTTGCTGAATATTAAAGGTTTTCTGATGTGTGTGTGTAATCGCATATATTTTATCGATTTCACGAGACGTGGCTTATGGATGCTATCCCTTTTAAAAGTTCCGAAGTATTTGCAAATAGATCATATTATATAACAATTCCGTAGTTTTAGATCTTTTACAAATCTCGATTGATGAATCGATGTAAAAATTGGATTATAATATTTGTCCCAAAATGTATGCAACAATTTCAAACATTTTTCACGAAACCTATCAATGATATGTAAATTTCGTGGTAGTGCTACTGATATTATACCTAATTATTAGTGAAATAAGTTTTTATTTTTATTAATTGAGTAACATGTTTGTATTATTAACATTTAAAATTAAGGTATATTTACGCCTAGAAATAGTTTAAAACCTTTCCTTCACTACGGAACAAATTATTCAGGTACATAGTAAGTACTCGGGCTCTCAAACGTTTCAACGAATTTTAGTACTCAAGCGGCATCCGAAATATTCACCAACTGTTTATTTCCACGCTTCCTTAGTCGTCTACGAGTTTAAACAATACCGTTGGTGCCTCTCTTCTGTATTTCCCTATGAGAGTTGTTCAGCTTGAAATAACAAAGTATGTGAGAATGCGTCAAATATGCAAAAGCCCCAAATCCGCTGAAGGCGAATATTTGTAAATTATAATCATTTGCAAATACTAGTCAGTTTCCACTACTCGTATTTTGCATAGAACGTAAAATGGAATTTGAATTTTATTACGAAATATAGATAACTGAATTGACTAATTTTGTTTATTTATTTGGATTCTCATAAATATTTTTTTTTATCTAGTGTGGGTATTATAAATTAAAAGTCTACCGCCTCAAAACACAATATTTAATGAATAAGTATTTATTGTAGCTTTGAATCTGCGATGCCAAAAACGTAACTTTTACGTCGATAATACTAAAATCGCCAACAATACTAAAACTGCCAACACTGAATTATATCAGGAAACATAAATTAAATAAGTTCATGCAATATGTTGATTTACGTTTGCTGATGAATGAAGTTGAAAACATAAGCATAGTATTCAAATAAAATAATATCCGCGTAGCTGCATTTCAAATTTAATTATCAAAGGCATTATTTGTTGCTGTATAAATCAAAAGTAGTTGATTCCGCAAAAGCGAATATTAACAATATCGTAGATGTTCACCAAAATATATTATTAGCAATAATTCACATCCAGTTCAGTAGTTTATATTAATTATTTCTGTTATCGCATGCAACCACAATGCGACTAAATTAATTCGAATGCATTTATTACCGTGTTTTGTGGATACAATAGAATTATCGTAAACATTGACTTTACTGACCTGATGCCAGATGTAATGCTGCTTAAAAAAACAATAGAAGTTTATTAAAATCTTTTGTGGAATATGCTGCGTCCAATCAGTGACATGATATAATTATCCCCCGTCAGCGAACAGGCCATTAGCAAATTTGCTGACACTACTTTTCGAATAACCTGTTACATTCTTAACTTGTGACTTTCATAAGTGTTACTTTGTAACCTAGATGAATAAAGGAGATATCATTTCATTATGTCGTAAGGGTTGACTTCGGTCTTAACAGAAACAAAGTCAGGTGGCATTCTGATGAATGCCACCAGATAACTGGTTGACTTTGTTTGCCACCATTATGGGTTGATATGTATATCAACCCATAATGGTGGCACAGCAAAGTAAAAAATGCTTTTTTTTATTACCTGAAGGGGCAGACGAGCATGTGGCCGAGGTTGAGGTGCTTCTGATGCAAAACGTTCATTGTTGGTCCATACGGCAAGGCATAACAAGGCATACGGACACGAATAGAGTAGGTAGGTACTTATAAATAGATTATGTCCAAATGTGTGTAGTGTCAATGTGGAGGGAATTTAGCCTACTATACCACGCTGGCCAGACGGGTTACTATAGGGTTTGTTTCGAATTTTTCTTTTCCCGCATTGCTCTTATCTGCGGTTCCTCCCTTAGTCACCTTTTACAATTAGTGAATATGATAGAGAAAAAATCTGATATGTGGCTATATGTTTTTGTTTATACTATTGGGGTTGATATTACGTACAAAATTCCTATATTCAAATAAAAACTCTGACTCCATTATTCACCACATTTTATTTAGTTAAATATACTATGTTTTAAGTAAAGTGTAGTGGGTTTTATATTTGACAGACCATCAATCATTTGCCGCTTCGGGACCAGACCACAGTCTGCCGCTGTATTGAAATATTATGTTTTTATTAAATTAATTCTTGCGGAGTAATGGTATAGATAACTTGATTTAGTCATAGTAATGTTGTTAAGTTCTGACTACATATATTTCCAGTTTATTGTATAATATGGTGCGAGCTAGATAAACTCACCAAAAAAGTTATATTAAGTATAGACAAGTTCTGTTGCTTATAATATTTGTTAATTTAGTTTCAATGACAATTGAATATTCTAAATACTTAATTTTACATTGTTTATTATTATTTTTTACTTCAATTAAAATTAAGGCAAAATCATGCTGTTTCTAACACTAGGTATCTTATCAGCAACAGTATCATAGATTTGTGTTATTCGTATCTGTAACTGATAAAATTATGTGTTTGTAAAATTTTCTGAGAGTATTCGATTAGTAGTGAAATTGTTGTCAATAATATAATAATTATAATAAATATAAATTACGAGTATGTGCCTTTGTCGTGATAAATTTGAACACCGGGACTAGCACAAGCTGCTCGATATAAGAAGATGATACATTTAAGTACTAATAATAGAAATTTTTCATTTTATAAACACGTAGTTGTAAAAGGATTGTATAACAAGTACTGTATAGGAGATTATTCGGCCAGCGAAGTTCATAACGGTGGGCACGTTTACTGTGAACACGTTCGCAGATATCTCTAGTTTTCGTGACATCACCAGCATTATCATGGTTTCCACTTGGCTGAAGTATGCGTGCTCTGGAAAAATCAATGTACAACCTTTTTGCGCATATATTCTTCTACGGAAATTTATATCCAAAACAGATTACGCAAGCAGAAATAGTTAATGATTATTGTTTTCAAATGGGTTTATCAGCTTCGTTATTTCTCTTAGTGTCTATAAACTTTTTATAAATATGAAATATACTTATATATAATACTTAATATAAATATCGTGATGGTCATGACAGCAAATACTTAAAATTTTTGAAGCACTTTTTTTAAATAAAATTTTACTATTAAATTTATTTTTGTTTATAAATGATAATAAGATTCGAAAGGGGTTTTCAAATTTAGTCTTATTCTTTTATATCAGTGTTTAGGTGATTTCATTATAATGTAGGTAGTAAAATAACTTACCTTTACCTGATGATAATATATGCAATAATAGCGATAAAGTTCTTTTTCGTTCTTTGATGAACATTTCACAAATGACTGCCAAAAATACTGGTCGACTGTTTACACAGAAATATATATTTATATCGCTTAGGAATACTTCTGAGTACTGTAAATAAACGAGACTGTATAAGGGTATACAAACTAAAAATGTATTACAATAAAAAACTAAATTTAGATTATTCACTAATTTATTTACAATCAAAACGGTTAATGCAAACCAATTACATTATTTACCCACATGGTAAATGTTTTTCTTGTACAGGAGAACACTCATTCGGTAGTTAGTAAAAGGTACAATAATAAATTATTATTGTAAATATTACCTTAACAGATGGAGACAAAGTTCGACATATTACAAGCAATGTACAAAGCAACCACGTGTTATACATCCAAAATACCTGAAAAGTCAAAGATAAGTATTTTAATTAAGCGTTTTTTTTTTGTTTTGTGCTTAGTAAGAAATATTTCATATATTCTTACCTGACCGCAGTAGATTTTATTAAATAAATATACGCAATCAGCCAACTTGTCATATATTTGCATTAGCTCTAACCAACAATATTTTAGATCATTTTTTTGAATAACATTTGGCTCCTTACAAATAAACTACAACAAATGAAAAAAGTGAATTGTAGTTTAGTGCAAACAATAAACTTAATTTATTTTTATTTATTTCTGTTAAGAGAGCTTACAGACTTATAGAATACATGTGTCATGGTTATAAATAAGTAACTTAAATTGCTAATAACAAGCTTTCACATGTTTATACTCACATTTATAACGGAATCACCAATGGAATCTTTAAAGATCAATTCCTTTTCTTTTGATATCGTAAGCTGAACTCTTTTCATCAGAATCGTGTTCAAATTCAAATGTTTTATAAATATATTCAAGATAACGTAGTTAATCATAGCGCCTTGTAGCGTGACCAAGAAGACGGTGATATGAGCTCCAATATTTTGAATCGTAAAACGAATTAGCCATAAAGTATTTTGTACTTGAAAAATCGGTAGAAAAATAAAAAATAACGAAATAAAACGTCTCCTATAAAATACAACCTTTGAAAAACAGAAATAGTTATCAATTTCATGGAGTTTTTTGAATAAATTAATAAAGTTATCCGTATTAAAGAATGATATTATAAATATGGAATACATGGCTTCGACAATGTTCAAGATTCCATAAGTTTTTGTGATAATATTTAGAGGGAGATCACTACTTGTGTACTGCCAACTGTCTGGTCTGATAATGAAGTTGAGGGCACAATAAGATGAAATGAAGCACAGACTATACAATTTGCTTATCCATTTTGTTGGAACGATGACATTTTTTTTATATCTCAACAATTGTGAACCGAATATTGATGCAAACAGTATTAGTGGTTTTGCAGCAAAAACAAGTGAGCCTCGTAAATTATTTTCCTCTTGTTTATTTTTAGATGTTATTATACAGATAGAATCATTTGCATTGGATTTTTTATTAGTTTCGTCTTCAACTTTTGATACTGTAAAATCGTTAATGTAAAACATGTTTGCTACCAGTGAACTTGTTGACGACTGATATTTTTTTTTGTAACAATAATCATCATGATCTTTATGATAAAATCAAACATGGATTTTGAATCTTGCTTATGAATCCATTGACGAGTTTCTAATGTCGTTATAATATCGTAATTTGATTCGGATGTTGTGATTAATAAAATGTCAATTGGAATATTAAATATTATTTACACACACTGTAAAATCATAATAAACTAGGTATAAAAATATATTTTATTACAACGATTTTTTTAATATAATCTGAATCGGTTGACAAAATTGAACTGACTCATCTCAAGTAGTTTAGTATAATATGATTGCTGAACACGAGGCAGTGGGTTTAATCACCATATTTGGACAGATATTTCGGAATTTAGCCCACTATACCACGCTGGCCATACGGGTTGGTATAGGTTTTTTTTCTTTTCTTCTCTTGTCTGCATAAGGTTTACTCCCTTAATCGCCTTTTACGACACTCACGGGTTGAGATCGGGTAGTGACATTTATCATCTCAATCCATAAATGTCCCACTGCTGGGCACGAGTCTCCTCCAAAGAATGTGGAGGGAATTTAGCCTACTATACTACGCTGGCCAGACGGGTTGGTATAGGATTTGTTTCGAATTTTCCTTTACTTGCAGTGCTCTTGCCTGCTTAAAGTTAGATCCCTTAATCGCCTATTACGACACGCGTGGGTTGAAATGGGGTAGTAACATTATGTATTCTAAAACCGTCACTACACGGACATTATTATACATTATGTAACACACAAAAAGCGATGTTGGCTGCATGGATAAGGGACCGGCGCGGCGTGCAAATCACGCGGTCCGAGTTCGATCCCGATCGCCGGTACCACTGTGGATTCCACTTTGTGGAATTTATATGTACTAATCAAGTGACTTACCATCTGCTAACGGTGAAGGAAAAACATGGTGAGGAAACCCACATACCCTAGAAGAAATTTATTAGTATGTCTGATCCACCAACCCGCACTAGGCCAGTGTGAGTGGATTATGGCCTAAACCCTCTCAGCTCTCTAGATAGAGGAGAGGAGACCCGAGCCCAGCAGTGGGACTTAATGGGTTGCTGATGGTACACTTAATCTGTCACTAAACAGTCAGTTTAGAATGTTTTGGCCTTATGTAATCGGGGGCAAGCCTATTGCCGATAATAATATTTCTATGCTCGGGACCAATACAGAAAAATTTAATGTAATTTTTACCCGCCTGCTAATCAAACCCCTTTTGCACAGTAGTCGTGCACATTCTTCTTCTGTTCACCTACGCTCAATATTACACAACAATTACTCATGTATGAGTATGTAATCGTATGTATTTGAGTGCTGTATTGCAATATGAATATTAAATACAATATTCATATGACGATGCCGGCTAGACGTATTCATCAAACGTCGCCCGCTGCGAAAGGCCTGGCTTTCAATTGTATAGCATTACTATTCAAACTCGATCACTCGCCCGCGATATAAAATGGTTGAAATGTTATACATTTCTGTGATTTCTACCTATCAGGTGAATAATAATAATATTTGGTCAATATTTTTTTATATTTGGCAGATTTAATCATGTAATAAATAAAGGTACGTTTTTTTTCACTATTCTAGGTCTGTTTTTGTCTTCTTTGTTATGTAAGTAACATTTTATTCATAGCAAACCCATGTAAGGAATGCTTAGTCTTCGTTAAAAAATAATTGCTTTGTATTTTAAATTTGTTATAGTTTTTATAATCAAAGAAAGAAACAAGTTCTTACTTCCTAAATGTTATAGGTATAGTTATCATAAAAAAAGTTATTTTCATTTTAGAAAATATTTATAATTTTCAAGATAATGTAACATTATTGTTTATTATGGCCTATGTTCAGCAGTGGACGTCGTTGGGCTGATATGATGACGATGATTATGATGATGTAACAAATAAATTTACAACATGCAAAAAACTTAAATGATTTTACATTATTTTTTGTTAACCAAAGAATAATGAATAATGAAAAATCTTGTCGCGTTCATCAGAAAGATATTACATGTTTACTCTTATATCAAAAGAGCAATGAAAATGTATGAGAGTCGGAGCGGTATGCTTTAAATAAACATGTACAAGCAAATATTCTCAATCCATTTTGCTTCTATTCCAGAATATTTGAAAACCGTTAATGCTTATACCATGTTCGCAATATCTGCAAGTTGCGTATAAGTAAGCAGACGACAATCTCCGTTGCCTGTTTATTGAAGTAGAATGAGAAAGCAAAATATAGTATTCCGATGTGACAAAAATAGCCTTAATTTTGGAGAAATAAAACCGTATTACTGTTTCTATATAAGAATCGAATGATTTGCTGGGGATAAAAAGAGCCTAAAGAAGGGAAATAAATAATTATCTATCTATTCTTATATCATCTGAGAATATTGTGAATTTAGGCTGTTGACTACAACTGCCAAATGCATGTGTGACTGCAGCGACGTTCAGCATAAATTTCACAGTCTTACATACAAACCAGTCATGCAACTGCGGTCGTCTCAATGCAGTTGCTCACATGCAGTCTGTTGGGTACCTTGGAATAACCCTAAGCCATTAAAGTTCACATTTGAAATCAAAGTTAGGCAATAATACTTCTAAATAAGCAATAAATTACATAGGTAAAGAGAGAGGTCGGTACTTTCCCAACAAAATTCACGTTACATATGCAAATCCTGTTCAAATTCCGCAGAACTTTGCTTACATAATAAATCAGTGCGATTTCTGTTGGTTGCTACGCTGAGCTATCGACCCTTTCAATTAATTCAGAATTGAGAGGTAATGTCGCTTGGCAAACATCTATTATGAACTCATTGTGGTTATGTCTACACTAATTATGCAAGTATTCATACAAGTGTATGGTAATGAAGATCGATATTTTTTACGGTTTATTT
Source organism: Laspeyria flexula (assembly GCA_905147015.1). Lineage (NCBI taxonomy): Eukaryota > Metazoa > Arthropoda > Insecta > Lepidoptera > Erebidae > Laspeyria > Laspeyria flexula. The sequence goes on along the minus strand of LR989960.1, from coordinate 10,649,606 downwards.
AAATACTGGCTGATGTTTAATTTCCAGTTTTTGTAATATTATTTCGGTTTTGCTTAATCAAGTCGTGCTATTTGGTTATGAAACGTTGTTTAATAAAACACATATTTGATTTATAGTATCGAGAATAGTTATCGGGTTAAATGTTTATTTTGAATGATCGATGTGAAATAATAAAAACCAAAATAACTTTATACGTTTGCATTTGTTAAAATGGATTAGTAGGTTTTTTACTTTTTTATTGTTTGAAGTGGCAGACGAGCAAGTAGCATGATAGTAAGTGGTGGCTCCTATCAACATGACTGTTTTATCTTAGCAATGACTAAACAAATCAAGTAGCTGCCTCCTTAAAAGGGAATAGGGAGGAAAAGAAAAGAGAATTTAGGATTGAGAGGGGTGATTGAGCTTGAAATTGAAAAATGTATACGTACCACAATTAAATATGTTGTGTATTAATTTACATATTTCTTCCTTTCATTTCTTTATTCTATTTTTATAATTTCTTCTTTAGTCATTTAGTTGTACAATGCTTTGTACCCACTCTCAGATTCTTACTTCTTTCCTCTATCACTCTAAGGTTTGCTATTAGAGAACTCAAATATGAGTTAAGCTCGCCTTTGTACATACTTGTTTAGATTTTAAGTTTGTTTGTATGTTTTCTTTGTATGCAATAAAGTATAAATAAATAAGGAATGTTGTAAACTGTGATCACTCTCACTCAAGGTCTGTTGTCCACAAAATAAGAGTGCATGGATGAATAAAAGTGTACTTTGTATGGCTACTCGTGTCTACAACCACTTGCCTAAAGTATTATTGGAAGTTACGAACATAAATAAATTTAAACATAACGTCAAATCATTTCTATTACAAAAAGCCTAGTATACTGTGGAAGAATACATAAATGATAGAACTGTCCAAAGATGTGTGTAATTTAATTTATTTAATATTGTTGTATATCTTTATTTAATTAATTTAATTGACATTGTATAACTTTATTTAGTTAATTATTGACATTTTCAAATTATTTGTATGTCGTGATGACAAAGCATAGCGCTCTAAATTAATTATAAGACCATTATTGTAACATATTTTTGACAAATAAAATAAATTCTGATTCTGTGATTATTTATTTATGTTAGAATATTTACTTATGTATTACTATATTAATATATCATCATCATCATCATATCCACCTAACGACGTCCACTGCTGAACATTGGCCTCACCTAATTTGGTTGCAGGCGGCACAGGACCGTTCACAGTGGCGTAAATTAAAATATGTGATATTATAATTTTATATGTTTGTTATTATATTTATATACCTAATATATTAGGTATTTGTACGCTATCAGCTATCGACCGACTTTTCCTTTTCTACCAGTCCATCCAAAGATTGTCTGGAAGAAATCGCTTTTAGCGATAAGACCGCCCATTGTCGCTACCTGTTCGTTTAACTGTTTTGTTCTGTCATTGTAATATAAATTTGTGGTGTACAAATAAAGTGTATTTATCTATCTATTCTTTATATATATTTAGGACGCTTATTTATGCTTATTATCCGTAACTATTTAACTACTGGGGGCTTACTCTGAATTTCGACATTCGATTAGTCGGTTTGATATCACTTGAATGTCGAAATTCAGAGTAAGCCCCCTGCGCGGTCGCATTCCCAGGTGAATCTACGGGCAAAGCTTAGTGACTCATAAATATTCGGTTTAAGTCCACACTTTATTATGCAATGCTTAAAAAGATTTTGTGTGGGTTCTACTAATGCCTACCACTCATTATTTTTCTTTCACTTCAACCAAACCTTTGTTTAGCTTTATGAACAAAGGTTTGAAATGGGTTCGGCCTATTAAAATCTGCTGCCGTATGGTTTCTGGCATGAAAAGAATCTTAAGTGATTCTTTAAATAGCACGATTAAGCAATTAATTTAGAATGGGAAAACAAGAATGTTATGTAAATCGTCTCAAACGAATATTCTGCAGTGGACAATTAATGACAGTTGACAGTGAATAGACTGGCCTGTGGGTCTAGTGGTTAGTGGCCCTGACTGCTAAGCCGGAGGTCGTGGGTTCGATCCCCAACAAGGACAAATCTTTGTGTGATGAGCATAAAGGTTTGTTCTGTGTCTGGGTGTAATTTATCTATAATATATATGTATTTACATAAAAATAAAATGTATTTAAGTAGTATATCAGTTGTTTAGTACCCATAACACAAGCAAATAATATATAATTGCTTAATTTGGGACTAGATGGCGCTGTGTAAATGTGGTAGAATATTATAATTATTATATTAATGAGACAAAAAGACAAATATTTAATGAACATTGTGGACTATTAGAAGATATTATAAATTACCATTATTTTAATTTTAATATAAATTAATATCCTAGTTCTAATAATAAGATATCGTATAATAATAAATACAACATGCAGTACGACCATGCTTTACCCTTCTTTTAAATTCTGAATATTAATTATTTAAATATGGTTATTTTATTATGGTTATGAAAGAAAATCGACAATGTATGAAAAGATTGATGAATGTTTAAGAAGATAAATATGTATGTCAGAATTGTAGCAGGTGGAAGGAAATAGTCTCTGCCTACCCATTTGTTGGGAAAGGGGCTTGATCTATATGTAATAACCACATTCTGTCCTATACAAATTTGTGATTGTGAGTGTGTAGTAGGTAATCAAATATAGTTTGTTACATGTGTTATAGGAATGGCCCAAAACGTGACCCTCTTTAGATTACCCTCTTACAGAATTTTGGAGGAAAACCGACCCCACGTGATGTAAGGAAACGAGGATGATAGGAAAGTTTTATTTCAATCGTAAGTTTTTATATTTACATAATAAAATATATTTTATCTGTTATGTGAAATATATTTTGAAAGTTTGATTGTAAATTGTAAATTGTAAGAGGAGACTCGAGCCCAGCAGTGGGACATTAATGGGTTGCTGATGATGATGATTGTAAATTAGTTGCGTGGATCAAAATTACCTTCGCATTGATCATGTTGATCGAAAGCCTCCAATGACAGTTACGTAGATGTTTTATATTTTTTAATATAAGTGTGGTTTAGTGGCTAAATTTAACGCGTAATGCTATGATTACGTTGCCATGTGAAAAATTATTTAAATAAAAACTGATACTAAATCTGAGTTTGTAAATTTATTCTACTTACATCACAAAAAGTAGACTCATAGGGCATTCGTTGCTGCTGAAATATAAGCTCTCTTTTGTACCAATCATAATAAGTACGTTGTTTTGTTAACCAGTAAATCAAACATACGTACTAACTTCTGACAAGAAACGATCACATGTAGAAGTTTTAACAACATTCAAACTTAGGGATTCATCAAAGTGAACGTATCACGAGACGTTAACCATATTCAAGTTCTAAAGTAATAGGCAAGCCAGACATGATTTATATTTATAGAGAAGAGATAAAAGCTTTTACACTGATTGTTGGGCTAGACGGAGCGTAAAGGGAAAATCGTGTGTATCCCATGGCAACAGACAGATTTTATACCCACATAAAGGTACCTTATCAGACAAACGTGCACAATTAAATCACAGAAAATACGTTTGGATCTCCGCCCGCGGCTTGTGGGAGCTCTACACTTAATTATTAAGACTGATTTAGAGCAGCTATTAAATGATAGATGGCGGTGCTGTAAAAATCTTAGTGCAGAGTGCGGTTTTAACGTGATGCATAACCGTGAAAATAACTTATGAACTGTACTTAGCAGAGTACTTGGCAAAAATTTGAGTTGGATTATGCAAGTATATGCCGTGTAGTTACGTATTTAGAATATATAATATGACTACCCCATTTCAACCCGTGAGTGTCGTAAAAGGAAAAAAACTTTAAGCAGACAAGAGCAAAATATTTGGAGGAGACCCGCGCCCAACATTATTTCAACCCATAAACGTGCACTTTTATGGGTTGAAATGATGGGTAATAATAGCACTTTAATAGTGCTCAAAGCTTAAAATATCACTTAGTGCCTAAAACAAAACCAAATATATATAGACCTTCAGAGAAAAAGTGTTCTAACATCGCAAATTTTATTCACAAAGTTAGAGTTCAAACGCTAATGTTCTGTAATTTGGAAATAGATTTATACGATTATTAGAAGGATTTAACATTCATTACGTAGTTATTTTATCGTTAACACAATTTTGTGATTTTACTTATATTATACAGCTAATAAAAATGATTTCGAAAGTTTTGAAGATACATGGATGTTTGGATGTTGGTCATTCTTTCAAGAAAATACTTTATGATTTTTGGCGAAACTTAACAGTGGAATAGCTTAAATCAACATAACACAGTACATTCCCATGGTTAACGCCCAATAAACCACAATAACCTAGTTATATATATATATCTATTTATTTTCTAAATTCCTGCAAGACTGGATCTCAGTTTGCATTCATTTTTTCATAATGGTTCAAGAGATGGACTTCATGCTTCCTTTAAACTTACTTGCCGATTAGTTATCTCCGTGATACTTAACATAAGCACTTAATATATTTTTACATCATCATTTCAACCCATAAACGTCCCACTGCTGGGCACGGGTGTCCTCCAAAGAATGTGGACGGAATTTAGCCTACTATACCACGCTGGCCAGACGGGTTATGGTATGTTTGTTTCGAATTTTCCTTTTCTCGCAGTGCTCTTGTCTGCATAAGTTAACTCCCTTAGTCACCTTTTACGACACCCACGGCTAGGGATGGGGTAGTGACATTATGTATTCTTAATTCGTCACTACACGGACAATTAAAAAACTTATTTTTACATTAATGTTAACCAATGAACAATATTATTGATGTTAACTATATCGCTCTCTGCTCGATTTTTAAATCGCCACAACCAGAAGCAATATAAACAGAAGTATACACTTAATCGATGTCAATACATTTATAAGGAATGTAAATTGTAACTGACAGTCACCATTGTGTCAATAGCATCCAACGTCCAAACACAAATGAATTAAATCTACTGGTAACAAAGGGAAACCTTTTCCCATTAGGCGAAAGTAAACTCTAGTAATTGAGTTTGAATTGCTTTAAAGATTTATTCTCACTATGTTTGTGTACCGGCCTATATCGAAAAATTAAACGGTCCCCCACATTTTAATTGAAATCCAATTGAAAAAGGGCGACCTTACTGGTGAAGAGTGAATTTAATTTACGAATATAAAAGTGTAAAGAAAAATGAAAAACAATCAGAGTTTTTCATTCGCTTATAATCGATAGACTGTCTTTTGATAGCCATTTATATTCGGGAAAATTAAAGCGTATGGACTGTTGTATGTATGGTTGATGCTATTTTAATTAAAAGTCTATTGTTAAATTTGTAAATAAATAAACGTGATTTGTGTTAACGATTAAATAATAAGTAATGAATGTTAAATCCTTCTAATACTCGTATAAATCCATTTCCAAATTACAGAACATTAACGTTTGAACTCTAACTTTGTGGATAAAATTTGCAAAGGTAGAACAGTTTTTGTCTGAAGGTCTACGTATAAAGATGGCTCCATTAGACTGCTTTAAATACGATTCTGATTTCGAAAAGTTTTACACCGGGTGTCATAAATTATCATAAATCTACTACTTTTGATCCTGGATAGACTGGACAATTATCGACTGAATCCTAAATGAATGAAGCTATAAAATTGCAAATTCACCTTAATTTTACGAGTTAGTGTAGTATAATTACGGATACATTATTCAACAGATTATCGCATAAATTAATCTAAATTGTGTCTAAAAAATCGCATATAGAACTTTTGTTGTTGAACTTTGAAAAGAAAGATAGACTGGCACAGAATCAAAATACTTTATATTTTTATCTAAACTAATATTAGAGGTATAAGCTGTAGAGTTTGTTTGTTTTGTTTGTACGCGCTAATCTCAAGAACTACTGGACTGATTTCAAAAGTTGAATAGCGTATTTATCGAGCAAGGCTTATAAGCCTTCCGTAATGCGTAATGTTTTATAACCTATAGGCTATATAACATTACGCTACGGCCAATAGGAGCTGAATAGTGGCAAAACAAGGAATGGCGGGATCGCAGTCCCGTTCTACTTATACTTTTGACTGGCCTGTTGGTCTAGTGGTTAGTTACCCTGACTGCTAAGCCGGAGGTCGTGAGTTCGATCCCCACCCAGGACAAATCTTTGTGTGATGAGCATAAAGGTTTGTTCTGTGTCTAGGTGTAATTTATCTATAATATGTAGGTATTTACAAAAAAAAATGTATATAAGTAGTATATCAGTTGTTTATTACACATAACACAAGCAAATATAATTGCTTAGTTAGTATTAACTAGTCCCACTAGATGGCGCTGTGTGAATGTGGTAGAATATTATATTATATTAATATTATAGATAAGATTCGTACTTATGTGTATGTTTAGTATAACGCAACACGAGCCATATTGTCGCTCCATGCTATCAGTCGCAGTTTACAAACGAGCCGTTGTATATAGTATTCATGTAACAGAAGGCCTTTGACAACTGATCTATGTGAAAGAACTCGTCAAGAGATTTAGATACCTATACATCAATGGTGACGAAAATAAACAAAAAAAAATTAAGTTAATGATACTCGACATTAACTTAGTTGTTTTCAGGAAATGATACCTCACTTTTAAATTGTTACATAGAAAAAAAATTATATCATGAAATTCCAGTATTGAGATTTTTCCGGAGTTTGGTATACAAATGTTCCTGATTGATGACAATAGGCTCGCTCCCTATTTCATGGGACCAAACATAGCTGGTGAAATGTGGGTCTGAAACACTTCAGCCTACCCCTTCGGGGGAAAAGGCTTGATGCTATGTACTAGCCTATTATTGTTCTTTAAGTCAAGGACTAGTATAATTTTAGGCTTCGTAGAATGAAATACAACTAAATACATTACAGTGGTACACCATTGTCTGTTCTAAATGGACCAAATCGAATTAAAATAACCGAACGACCTTTCTAGAATTCTTTTACCAATAAATAAAAAAGAACGTTCTTAATATAAAACGTTCAATTTCTCTAAGGCTATCGTATTATCGAATATTAAATACAAATTAGATTTTGGTAAATGTTTGTATCGAAAAAACAATTTCGTATTACGTAGTCTATGACAGATCAAATTAAGCCGATAAAAGATAAGATACGAAACGATTCGGTAAATAGTAAATATTCGAACTACCTCCGCGTAAAGGTTATAGAGTAATAGAGTAATAATCTATATCTATATAATACTAAATATAATAATATTCTACCACATTTACACAGCGCCATCTAGTCCCAAATTAAGCAATTATATTTGCTTGTGTTATGGGTACTAAACAACTGATATACCTACTACTTAAATACTTTTTTTTTTTGTAAATACATACATATTATAGATAAATTACACCCAGATACAGAACAAACCTTTATGCTCATCACACAAAGATTTGTCCTGGGTGGGGATCGAACCCACGACCACCGGCTTAGCAGTCAGGGTCACTAACCACTAGACCAACAGGCCAGTCAATATAATATTATAAAGCTTTAGAGTTTGTTTGGTTGAACGCTAGGATCTCAGGAACTACTGTACTGGTCCGATTTGAAAAATTATATTCGTGAATAGGTATGTTAGAGCATTCGGCTCCTTGCCAGGATTCAGAGTCGATGCCATAACTAAAAGATTTATTAATATAAATAAGTTTATTTCAGAAACATGTCCATAGTGTAGGTAATAAAGTAAGAAGAAACAGTCAGCATAAATACAAAAAGTCAATAAATTAAACATAAAATACAATAATAAATAACAGACAAAAATTATAAAATACCAATAGAAATTCAAATAAAACATTCATGACACAAAATTAATAAAAAATGTCACAAAATAATTCATATTTCAAGAAAATCAATTAATTAAAAATAAATAATTATAAAATGCCAGTCCTGTCCCGTTATAAATTTTATCCATTTGAACTGGATCGGACAGTTAAGGCGTGACGCAATCATCTCTAGGATGCCGTTGCTGCTGTCTCTTACACGTCGTATTAGTGACGCTACCTTTTTGCGTATTATCGCCGAATAGCCGTCTGTGCGTGCTTCTGCAAACATTAATGATGCACTGCAGTAGGGAGGCAGTCTTACTTTTATTTTTTTTTATTACTACTTTACTCTACTTTAATTTATTCGAATAAATAATAATTAATGCAATTTATAACAGAACTCAGAGCGATATTTAAAAGTAGGAGCGTTCCGTCTTACACGGTGACTTGCTCTCGTCTGTGTACTGTCTGATCTCGTCTCGTCTGATACGCGCTGAGAGGTAGATGAACTTACCAGATCCAAACCACACAAGTTGAAGATTCGTATCATTATCCTAGGCTCGGTTCTCCTCTCCTCTATTTTTAGGGAGCCGAGTAGGTTTAGGCCATAATCCACACACCCTGGTCTAGTGCGGATTGGTGAATTAGACAGGTGCAACAGCAATTAGGCTAATCAATATTCTTCTTCTTATCTTATCGTGTGGGCTTGAGGCAGACCCTAGTGTTGGAATTTATCAAGACGCCCAGAAGGCTTCCAACTTGACTTAACGACTACCACATTAAGTGGTACCGGGACCAACGGCTTTACGTGCTTTCCAAAGCACGGAGACGCTCGAGAATGAAATTGCCACAAACGGTCACCCATCATGGACTGACCTTGCCAAGTCTTGCTTAACCTCGATGATCGTAACGAACATCTCAAAGTGAGTGACCTTCAAATACTATTAAAGTATTCATTGAGATTACCCATGTAACCTTTAGCCCATCGATCCGTAGTCATTTGTAGTGATGTCTACGCCGTAGACAATTGCAGTGTGTTCTACGACGTAGCTATAATGCTACGAATCTTGTTATACCATTGAATTGTATGAACGTGTTCAGTGCTGCTGACTATTTTAGAGACTGAATTAGAACACTACTTTCTGTGATTCGTTCAGTGATTTAGTCATGAACATGTAACAAATAATCAGCGAAACCATATCACTTTCATATTTATAATAAATAATATATTTGACCTCAAAGACAGACAGAGAAAAAAACTAAAACCACAAAAGCAAGCGTAACTGGCGAGTTAGCATAAGTACATAAGACTACTAACTAATACTAGAATACTAAACAATACGTTTTAATATTCATAACAGAATTATAACATCGTAAAATATGCTAATAGCATTAAGTAAAACAGAGCAAACACATGCATTTGCTTGTCTGCACTCAGTCACCATGAATATAATGCATGAATAGATTGCTGTGGGTTCGATAGGAAAGCTGCTTATACTTAAATGGGGAATGTTTTGGTCGAGGATGTGTGTGTAGTTTACTTTGTGAGGTGGATACAATTACGTTTGTACTATATTGTGTACACTACCGTAGTTTTTATTGTATTTTTAATTATATTATAGTAATAAGTAGGATAAGTTCTTTTTTATTGTTTACAGTTTCTACACCATTGCATTAGGTTAAGTACCTGTAATGATGGCTGTATGTTTGGAAATAAATAAATAAATACAATTTTTAAGCAGAAGAATAACCTTACAGAAATTAGTTTGTTATCAATCTGATTAAGTGATTCATCATTTTAACCCATAAACGTCCCACTGCTAGGCATGGGTCTCCTCCAAAGAATATGGACGGAATTTAGCCTACTATACCACGCTGGCTAGACGGGTTGGAATAGGGTTTGTTTCGAATTTTCCTTTTCTCGCAGTGGTCTTGTCTGCATAAGGTTACTCCCTTAGTCACCTTTTACGACACCCACGGGTTGAGATGGGGTAGTGACATTATCTATTCTTGATCTGTCACTACACTATATATATAAATCAATCTGATTACTTAACTTAATATTCAAATAAAATGCTAAAGTGCTTTTATAAAATATAATGTGGGTGTAAATCTTTCTTAAATGCGAAACGTTAAGCATTATGCAAATACAGAAATTAAGCCATCACAAAATACCGAACATCGCCTAAGAGTTTGTGAAAGTTTCAAATAAAAAAGTAACTTTTCGTCGGAAATTGGGACGATCAAGGGGCAGATGTTTCTTTGAATGATAAAATGTAACGATTTGCGATTCCTTAAATCGTTTATCTGTTTGAGAAAGTTAAAAAGCTTTTAGTAGATATGCCTAATGGTACCGAATACAGTTGAAGACCCTTTCCAAAGTACAGATTACACGATTGCGTGATAGTTGGCCGATTTTCCTATTTTTGTATAGATTTTATAGAATTTTCAATAAATCGAAATATATAAACTTAAAAAAGAAATCAGCATGGTACAATAAATAGTATTTTTTTTAATAATATTAAACTTTTTCTGGAAAAAGTTTAAAGAAAACCAAATTCACATCGAATGATCTCATTCATTGATTGATTACAAATGACCTAATAGCAGATCTTTGTATTTGTTTTAACATTTAATACCTATTCTAACTATGTAATACTATGTATGTATTTCTGTTATAAATAACCACAGAAAAGATGGTTCTTTAAATAAATTAGTTACTTAGTTCATAAAATGAATGCACCAAAGTTCATGCACATAGTTCCAACTCATTTCCATAACCAAACAAAAATATGATATTCATACTACAAAGAGAACTGAAATTTAAAGATACAACAATATGAAAGTGTCTGATGTTTTGACGTATCATAACTTTTCCAATATGGGAGGCGTCCTGGGCTCTGCAGACAGAATATAACTTTTTCAATAAACATTTCAGTTGATATTCCCAAGGTGTGCCAGAATAAGGTGAAGTTGAATATTACAATTATGTACAAAACTAACCCTGGCTACTTTATGCTTCTGTTTATTTCATTGAAAATAAAACGTTAAAATGTTAAAAGAATTTAATACATTTTCCTCTACGTAATGAGATTTTCTGTTGGAACTGAAAAAGTTTATCAATTTCTCAGAGCCGAGTTGCCTCGGTTGGGAAATATGGCGGTACTTCGCTAGATCTGATTTAATCTCGTGGGTCACTTTTAGCGCTAGTTTAGCATTAAGAAACCGTTCCACTGATTCTATTAGACCTTTTACTAAAATTATTTACATTTTATATTTACTGTTTGTTGGAGCTATCTCGCCGTTGGCTAGGACGCCCAGTCCCCGATGTAGTAACACCAAACCACTTAGAAGTTTTAAGACGTTTATTATGTTTACGTACAGAAAACAATTTTATAGCTTGAGACGCACTTTCGTTAGTATAGTATAGTATAGTGTAATGACGGATGTGTAATTGCGAATATATAATATAATGATTTAATTGGCTATTTATACTTAAGTATTTTTTTCTATATGAACGCTATTGGCTCGTTTATACTATTGTTTATATTCAGTTTAATGTGAATTCTTACAAATAAGAATAAATATTTAATTTACAACGCCACACTAGGGTCAAGCCTTGTGTCGAGGGATTTTGCAAACATACAATTAAAGGATATAAATATATAATTGATATGGATTGGTTGCGATCAAAATTTAATGAGTTGTTGTGCATAGGACTGCAAAGGTTTCTAGCTGAATCATAAACTCAAATTATTTACTTTTTAATTTACGTGGCAGATATGACCTCTCAATAGCAACAATCTTGAAATGTTTTAATTTATTTTTCGACAGCTAGATATAAAGTTAGTTCAGCTAAATTTTTTTTTATTGACGGCAAAACGTTCTAAGCGTCACCAACTATATAAACAATACAGAGAATATTTTGGTACAATAATGTATCAACTAATATAATATATTATTAAAACTTGCTTTAAGAAAGTTTCAGAAGTCACTTGAAACTTATTACTATCGCCAAGGACACAAATAGCCGGAGGGCAGGCCAACGATGTTTTACTGACGTAGTCCGCATTGCGGAGTAACCGAGTTACTTGAGATGTGGGATCTGGGAACATTTCAAATTGTGTATTTTAGAAACTACTTACTAATATTATTGTCCTTTTATTATCATGAGGTCAATTACATAATATTTATGTAAAAGAGCAGAGTCAGCAACAATTATCGTCTTAAATTCAATTTCGCCACTAGTCTTGTTAAGTACTTTATGTATCCTACGGTATACATGCGTTTTGAAATTATGGATTGTTCAATTGCTTTTGTTGCTGACCTTAGCTAAGAAGGTGAGAATTGATAATGAAAAAGTTAACAAATTGTTTAATTTGACGCTGTCAATCAGTGTAACACATTGGCTACTATATAAAATAGGTCATTGAAATGTCAATTCGATTCTCTCTCAATCGATTCCTCAATTCAATCTCGATTTCAGCTGGCAATATCAATTTGGATTTCATTAATGGAATTTATATTTACTGGTCACACTAGTACCATTTGCTCATGGTGAAGGAAATACACCGTGAGGAAACCCAGAAGAAACTTTAAGAGGATGTCTGATCCACCAACCTGCCGATGCGCACACGCTGACCCAACGGCCAGCGTGTGTGAATTATCGCCTAACCTTTTCAAGTCTAGATAGCAGAGGAGTGGGATGCTATTATTATTATTGTATAATTGTCAATCAAATGTTTTAATTTTACTCGTTGTACTGATAATAACTTAAAAGACTATGCATTACTATAGATTAGTGCTAAATGAGTTAAGTCTCGATAGTACTGACGATCGATTTGAATTTCACTTTGTGAATTTATCTGTGTTCTAGATAAATTACTTACCATTTGTAAAGGTGAAGCAGAACATCGCAAAGAAGGTTATATGGCCTATTTTAAATTCAAACCGCATATCTGATCCACCAACCTGCATTGAATAAACGTGTGTGAATTATAGCCTATCAGTTGTCTATACAGGTGATGACGCCATAGCTTGGTAGGCACTAGGATGTGTGATATGTATCGCTAATATGGGACTTATAAAAAATACTTTTTTATTATTTTATTTAAACGAAATTCATCATTAATTATAATACTACAACGTTCTGATACTAATAACACATTAAATACAGAGACACAGTGAATATATTCAACATAACATGAATAATAGTCAGGTCGCAGTGAATATACTACAAGTACTAGAAATCGCACAAGGCTTCAGTCTCTCTTCTTTATTTGACCACTACTCAGTTCGAATTGGTCGTAGCGTGATGATATATAGCTTTTAGCCTTCCTCGATAAACGGGCTATCCAATACCAATTTTGTTTTTAATCGGACTTTTATTTCCTGAGATGCTAGCGTTCAACCAAATAAGCAAATTGACTCTTCAGCTTTATAATAATTTAATAAGGCTGACTCAAAATGGCGGGCAAATAAATAAGGTATTTCATATTCCTTAAATATAATACGTGACGTAGACTCGTTATATAATAATTTAATATGTGTACAAGTTGTGAAAGTTTGAAAGAATTTAATATTAATAAGTATCATATAGATTACCTTCCGCTCGCGGGGTACTTCTCTAAAAAGTAGCCTATTTGCTATTACAGACTATATATATCTAAGAGCCAAATTTCATACACATCCTTTCAGAGGATTGCGTGATTGAGTAAAAAACATCCTTCTATCAATACATCTATCCATTCATCCTAACTTTCGCAAGTAAAAATAATAAAAAACCGGGGTAATATATTTTATTCGTAATACTAAAATATTTTACACCTTTATTTGGTTCACAAGTTAAAATATACCATAGCAACAATTTGTGTGTCTTCTTTATTACGAGAAGCAGTCCCAACCCACTCTATGTATTCTTATATACGAGTACAATAGAAAAGAAACAAAAGCGGTTTCTATTTATTATCTCTTAATTACAACACATTGCGGCAGATTATGAAAAAATTGCCGTCACACGCAACATTTAACACAACAATAAAGGTGTTTACACACCATACTCACTATTAGAACATTCAATTCATCCATCAAATTTCGCACCAATCGGGTACAGGTTAAAAAAATATAGGCCCCTTTGTGTCACTAGCAAATTTGTTATATATATAAACATTGAGATGAGGTCTAAGGATTTATTTTAATTAAAGTGTTAATTTTCATACTTCAGCCCCTTTGGATTAGTATTCCCTTGCCGCATAACCTTGAACAAAGTAATTAAAGTTAGGGTACTTAACTGATTTATTGTTAAAATGAAACTGAAAATGAGACTAATAATGATTTCAGTCCACAAAGTTAGGAACATTGTCTAATTAATGATACGACAAAGAGAATCTGCCTTTAAGAAATTTAAAATGTTAGAGACTCAATCTCCTTGGTTGAATTTTCATTATTGAAACTTTAAAAGCTATCATTGAAGTTTTCAAGTTATAGCGTTTGTGTAAAGTTATATTCGCATTAGAACTAAATATAAAATAATCACAAAGTGTACATCTATAAGAGAGAGGTAACGACGAGCGAGATTGCACCTTTTAATTCTACTGATGGACAGGGAGAAATACCTACTGGACTCCTATATTCTACTCAATATGTTCTGTAAAATCGACCGATTATTCCGAGTTTGGGTATATTTTGTGTCCATTAAACAATGTGATCTGTAAAGTATACTTAGCTTATTCATTTTCATCAAGGCTTCTTTTAAATGATGATAATATGATGATGATAATAGTGTTTTTCTTGGAAAGTTCGTCTATAAATACCCTAAGATTACGGTTACAGTTAAGTGACAAGAACATAATTAGACCGCAGTATACCAAACGTTACGTCATTAATTTTGTTCACGATCTCACTAACGAAGATCGTTGGAAGCGAGTACAACACTAGTCCTCATTATAATGATATGGAGACGCCAGACGCTTCAATTATTACTCACTAATTACCTACAGACTGAGAGACTTCATTTGATTTCTCGTGCTTTGTTTGTGTACAGTCATTTCACTAATTGCGCCTATAAACTTGATCATGGATACTCATATAATTTTATATCGCTAAACCCACTTTAATAAAATATTGTGTGTGGTTTGAAATTTCGTGTTCATGTTTTAATTGGAAAACTTTTGCTTGCTACAAAATTTTCGTTGTGTTAACATTTGAATTTTAATTAATATTAAAAGTTTATGATATTGAAATAATAAATGTCTTTTTGGGTGATACTAATGAATGTTTGATAATATGTCAGTATCTATAATTTATTTGCAGTATTATTAAATATAATTATATTTTCATTAGCAATCTCAAATATTTTAGTCCAAGATCATTTACCAAAATTACCGAGATTGAAAGCTTAGTTAATTTTTAGCTAGGTATATCCATCCTAATGATTTTAAGAGAAAATAATACCTCAAGTAATAAATTTAAATAATAAATACACTCTATAAAAATCAAAATTATCAATGTGTATCTCTGTTATAATAAAGTTTATTTTGCGAACTAAATATCAGACCAACTCAGCGTGGGTAACCGTAGCTCGGGGCAAAATAAATAATGAACATGGGATGGAGGCTACCAGAGATTAAATAAGTTAGATGCCAAGCCTTGCAATGGGTAGATACCGTAGTTCAGTCTGCACTAAATAGGTTATAAAGCTTTTTTAAACGAAACACGTTCGCGCACTACAATTTTATTGAGATACAAAACAGTCTTGTTCAATTTAGATTTTGTCGCTGAAAGGATAAGCTTGTCTTAAACCTCAGCTCTATAATGTAAGGCAAAGAGCCCTACATTGGTAAACCCTGTCTGTCGTAAGATGCTAAAAGGGTTGTTAGGGTCCATAGACAAGATCCTGGGTAAAAGCAATCCTTTTACTGATTGTGAAATAAAGTATGAGGGAATAAGGTATAGTACCCCTGGGAAGAATAAAGACCAACGAGGCACAGTGCGGAGATGCCAATGCATCAGTGCCCGTAGCACTTTTCTCGCTAAGCCTCACGGCAGAGATTGTTTTCTTACTCGTTGTATATCGAGTTCATTGACCGATGCTAGCCTCAAAAATATTTGAAATGATCCATAAGTTTCTAAAAATAAATTTGCAGAAAACAATTTCGAAGAACAACAAACGTATTACAAATGAACCATAATGTCAAACAACGAATTTTATTTCATGTTAGTACTAGAGATGTTAAAAAAATTTGTTTCAATCATTTATAATACTAACAGTACCATGATTAATATTATCGCTTCTTAATTACAAATCCTACATCAAACTACTGAGTATTCAAACAATTTTCATGTAGGCTTCAAGCAAATATTAGTCCAAAATTATTTCGGCTTCATGTATTACTTTACATCTTTGGTTAACTAATCCAATTTAGCTTTCTATGCCTATTGTGTAAAACTTGTCGGGTCTATAACCACTGTATTGTCTTACCGCTACTTGATGTATTAAATGGGTCGGTGATTCTTGGCTTCAGTTAGAAGTTTCGTAAATTGAGGCTTGTTGATAGGTATATATATACATTTAACTGACATCAATAAAGGATGTTCTCAATTCATTACTTAATTTTTTTATGTATCCTAGTCGAAGACAGCTTAACCCGGTTTTTTATTGTGGTGCATTACACCCATATTTAGATATAATAAAATATGTGTCTTCCTAACATTTATTTGAGTGATACAATGTCAATTTAACAAAAATAGCAATATCAACAGAATGATAACATTTAAATAAGAAATTTTATTGTATTCTCAATCATTGTGAAGTTTCATTCAAATGGATTCAGTAACGCAGTAACGCTTTAACAATCACTCTCAAGGTTTTCCTAAAACAATTTTACTCCAAAGTCATTTTTATATATAACATACGTCGTATGTTGAAATGACGTAGATTGGAGTGACGTAAATCGGTGTGTATTTTCATACAGAATAAACTCATTCATGTTAGCAGCAATGTAGTTTAAGATTATCTTATAGTTTGACTGAACCACCTTTGGGTACCTAAGGAGAATACGTTGCTAATATATTCAGAATTGAAACAGTTAATTCTCAAAGTTAACATGTATGTACACAGCTAACATTGTACACAAAATTGTGTGACTACAATGTGTGACCTTGAAGTCATAAAACTTTCAACGACTTTACCTTACACTGAGTAAAGAGTTTATTCAAGAAATTTGAGGAGTTATAAAGAACATTGTATTTTACAAACAGTTGTTGAAGTTTTTGTTAAAGTTTAATATATTTATGTGAACGTACTTTTTTATTAGATTTACGGCAATTTTGGTTCTTTGCCAAAACGGTCGCGTGTCCAGGATCACGCCACGTTGCAGGGATCGTGCCTCCGTACAAATTATATATGACCTACGGATTGTTCATCTGGACTTGGTTGTATTTCACTTCCATATTCATGCATATTTGAAATAGGTATATTTTTAGTAAAAATAAATTCAATGTATGCCTATAAATATGAAACTATGGACGGATGTTTGTTACTCAATCAAACCAAAACGGCTAAAAGGATCTATTTAATTTAAGGAACATAGAGATATTATAATTTTGAATATCACGTAAGCTTTTTACCGACATACCACGCAGGTGGAGCCGTGGGCTGAAGCTAATATAATAATAAAAGCGCCCACACATTGAGCTACTAGTGGCGGCCACAAGCTCCCTAGCCATGTGTGGGGGCGTATGCTGAACACGTGGCAACTAGTTGGGCTCAGTGTGCGGGGTACTTTATAAAGTAAGTACATTAGTTTAGGCCGAGAATGAGGCTTGTATCTCTTGCTTGTGGGTTACTTTGTACGGCCATTTTAGACATACTTAAGAACAACCGTCACTGCAAAATATTTACCAAAAAAGACTAAGAATATTTGAATAATCAATAATACATTAACAACTATTTCTCTTATCAGTCACAAGTCTTCACGCTATCACAAGCTGTTATACGGTTAATATAACGCTTTAGTGACGTGAATGATATTTATTTTTACCGTCTACTCGACGTAGTAGTATTTATAATGGAATACGGAAGTTGTTTTATTTGAATATTTTTTTAAAAATGAAATCTAGCTTCTTAAAAATAATCAGGAATCTAATCTATATTTTATTATTATCTATATCTAATCTATGTTTTCTTGGAAAGAAAAAAATATTTTTTATCTACTGTAAAGTTTCTTCAAAACCGATCCATCAAACATCTACACAGCCATTCCTTCTTACAAACTTTTGTACTTACAGTAGTAACAATATTCAGTTATTTTTATTACAATAAAAAATCTGTTTATTAGAAAAGCAATAATTAAACATAACACAAAACATTCCTCTTTTATCCCATTGCCACTAACCGGGGCAATTACCAGATTCCGCACAAAAATAATACAAATAAAATAAAGACAGAAAAAACTCAATACCATTTTTCCTAGTCGGAGATCGATCCTGAGACCGCATACACATCAGTCACGCACATTCACTTCACCTGCGAGGTATTAAAAATATACCATCATGTCACAGGCATAAGAGGCATTTAATAAAACTTGCAATCCAAAGCTATAAGAAACTTTTAATATCACGTACCCAATTTTTTTCAAAGCATTAACCTCAACCATCAATGGCAATAATCTCGGATTATCGAATGCTCTCAATTTGTCTTTGTGTCAACTTGATCCAGGTTGTGGACATTCAAGATAAAGGACCTCTGCGAGTCAATAAATTGGCAATCACACTGGACTATGCGAATAGTATAGGGATTGTATTGCAACATCTGCACTGTTAGATCTCAGATGGGAATTGAATGGGCTTTGAATAGATCAACTCTCCGTATCATTGATTGTTCCCTTAATGTATTCTCTAAATATTGAAACTCGTGGTCCCTAGACCACATTCGTTTGTAAAACGTGTTTGCGTTACAATCATCCTCAAATAGTGTTTGAAACAGTTTTTGTTTCCACAGCAATTCTATTTGTTTTAACGCATATTGCAAACAGTGGCGCTTTGCGCGTTTTATAGGGTTTTTCTCTTTGAAATAACCAACGATAGAACGCCAGTATCAGAACTAATATTGACAGTAACATGGACATACTAGCTTCTATATCCCTTTGAGAATATTAAAGTATGACTGTTCTGCACCTGCCTGTCGTCTATCATTTAGGAATGGTAAGCTAGGGATAATGAATTGCTGCGGTGATCATAGAGGACAAAATAATTTGTCTCCACTTACCCCAAATATTCGCCGAGCAAGTTACATGCGACCCAAAACTTTATTGCTGTCTGTTTTAAGAGGTGCTAACACAATTTGTGTTGCCGCTTTAGTTTTGAAACGTGAGGTGAAATTCTTTCTTATTTTAGTTACAATACAAAATTGTATTATCTTAAATTAAATAAGGTCGTGTTAACAGTTGAAAAAATTCTTCCTATATGTTTTTTGTCTTATTATTTAACAAAATAATTTTGTTATTTGACAAATTTATTTTGAAAAAGTTACAATTAGGTTCAACTAAGTTTAAATAGCAGAAAATCAGTAAGTTGTGCTTGTACAGTACTATCTACAAATAGTACATTTAAGTTAGATGTAGTTTTTATTGCTCTTTATAAATTGGCATGTGTGGGAGCGCCGATAGGAAGAAAATTGAAAACAACTGTGCAATCGAGATAGCAACAGTTAGTAACTTTACCTTTGTTCTAAACAGTCGTAAACTAACTTCTGGATGTTAGCTCACCCCCGAGTTTGTACTTTCGACAGCAAAAATGGCATCTGAAATGTTGCTTAATTTGTGTTCGCTAACATCCGTGAAGGTAGTTCCAAACTCGTTTGTTCAATTTCCAGAGGCAATTCCAGTTGGAACAAATGTACGGTGGGAAATATTTTTTTAACCAAAACGAGCACAGACAAAGCATGATAAAGAGTAATGATCACTCTGGAGGTTTTAACGAGTTAAATTACGTAACAAACAAAAAACAATTTAGGAACGATGTCGATCAGGTTTTCATTCATAATAATGTATTTTTTATTATAAACTTCATAAAAGGAGTTGTTGCTTGTTTGTTATTTATTTTTCCCGTTATTACTGTGTTTTATTTAACTCACCTTGTTGGTAAGCTCGATATAAAATCCAATAAACAGCAATTGAATTTTAAAACTCCTATTGTTTTATTTTGGGATGTTTTTGTGTCATTAATGCTTAATTACAAGGAAATGTTCAGAACATTTTAGAATATTAGTACAAGCGCTGTTAATTCTGTACTATGTATAGTATTATGCTATAATACAATCTAGGTAGAGGAGAGGAGACCATCATCCAGATATATGAACTTACAGCTACTCACCTTGTTGGTAAGCTCGATATAAAATCCAATAAACAGCAATTGAATTTTAAAATTCCTATTGTTTTATTTTGGGATGTTTTTGTGTCATTAATGCTTAATGACAAGGAAATGTTCAGAACATTGTAGGATATTAGTACAAGCGCTGTTAATTCTGTACTATGTATAGTATTATGCTATAATACAATCTAGGTAGAGGAGAGGAGACCATCATCCAGATATATGAACTTACAGCTTTGTACTCGTACTGTCATATCGATGTGGAATAAACAATTAGATTTAACTTGTAATCATTTGATTCAAAATCTCGTTTGAGAATTTATTTATTTTTTATTTAAAAACTTCTTGCAAAAATTATGTTACAAAAGGCGGGCTTAATGCTAAAAGCATTCTCTACCAGCCAAACCTTTGGGTAATGCTGAAATAAAAACTAGTAGGTGCTAAGTAATTTTAGCTAATAAAAGAAATGATATTATTAGGAACTTATACTATTAAAATACATTCTAGATACATACTTACATATATACATTAAAACTATACAATACATAAAGTACCTATGGAATAAATACATAAAATATATATTATAAATATATACACAAATATAAATTATTTAATATTTCGATAGCCTACGAACGTTCTGATGATTCTGCCAACAATTTGAGGTATAGCTTTATCTTGATTTTATAAAAAAAAAATTTCTTTTTATAGAATTGTTTGTTAGAATTGTTCTTGTTATAGAAATTTGGAGCTTCTGCAACTGCCGTTAAAGTCCTGTATTCTAAAAGGAACACTGTACAGTTTTCTTTAGATTTATTTTGTCTATTTGTCACAAGTTAGTTTATATTACTAAATTAGTTCTTAAGCACACCGCAAGGACATTACTCTAAAAGCGGAAACCTTATTATAACATCGAAAGTCCTTGGGTAACTTATAAAAGTTAAAATCTCAATTTTAATTACATTTCTGTAGTAAAAGAACAGCTTGAAAAACTCATTCCGACCTTTGCGAGCGTGCAGTGGAACTAGTTGAAGTCATTAGAATCGGAGTGACAACGGCCCTCCTCTTGTGAAATGGCTAATTGCGTCCTCTCCCTATCCCAATTGTGGCCTCGTAATTATACCGGCAGCGACCTGCACACATACCTAATAAATGTAACGATTACCGGAATGGTGAAAAAAAGTAATTTGTTCTACTGTTCCGGGAACGATGTTAATTGTAGGGGGAACTAGTTCTGGTTAGTTATTTTGAACAACAATTATTGTTATCAAGTAACAGTTCCATTAGAGCTTCATCATACACGTTACAGCTGGGGTCTCCTGTAAAGATTTTGGAGGGAATTTGGTCTACTATACTACGCTGACAAGACAGTTTAGTATAGGATTTTTTGTTTCGAATTTTCCTTTTCTCGGAATTCTCTTATCTGCTTAAAGTGAGATCCCTTAGTCGCCTTTTACGACACCCACGGATTGAAATAGGCGGGGTCTTTTTCCTTTGTTTTATAGTTCATCGTTTCATCATCATAGTTTTTCGTTTGTTCTGCGCCACACATTATTTATTTATGTTAATTAATGAAAGATTGACGATGTCAATCAGTCTCGTTTCTTAACTTAACTCTAAGAAGCAACAGAAAATTAGATAAATAAGAACAAGCCAAGTTTGTCTCAGAGTACTTAGAGTTTTACATTTATCATAATTTGTTTCTTTGCCTTCCCCTTCCATCTTTATTTAGGGCTGGCTCCCTACTCGACCTTGGGTAACACTAAGACTCGGCCTTAATTTTGTTGTTAGACGAGCTGAGTGTGTTAATATTTGAGTATTTGAGTGACAGGAATAACGATTATTAGTGATGTCAATCACTTACAAAGTTTTTCAGATAAAAAGTTGGTTCATGTTATCTGTTATATGATATCTGATATCTGTTTATTTTAGTTAAAAAATCCAATACCAACAAACAAACGTATTTAAATAAAATAGTTTTGGTAACATCCGCAATAATTTTCACTGACTTGTTTGTATTTTGAAACACAACACGAATTTGATTGCGTCATTCGTAAAGTTTACAAATAACAGAATGCCTGACGGCGCTAGAATTTCCCCATTCAATCGAATTTAATTGGAGTCGATGCCGCCCTCTGATTGGTCTTTGGAAAGTCCACTATGTGCCGCAGCCAATCACTGCACTATCCATTTTCCGGTGGCCTAGCTGAACTAATATTAGCTTTAAAGTTGGCCACCGCAGTTACCTGCTCATTGCTTCTCCTGGGATTACGTGCTCTATGTTTACCGCAATAAAGTGGCTCAGAACTTTACGAGCAACCACACGATCCATAAGAATGGCGTAACTAAAAGCGGATAACCGCTCTCACTATTCACGCCCGGATAGTTAGCAATTCAAAATTCAGACATGGGCACGAACAACTTGTGTCCTAAACTATGCATGTTAGGGGCCAGTTCTGAATAGTTGTGTCAGGTGTAATACCTCAGAGAACATAAGAGTAATATGTGTAATGGTTTTGTTAACATTTAAAGCTATATTCTAACTAGAAAATAAACTTAATGTTATGACTAGCAAAGAGATCAATTTATTAGTATTCAGACAAATATATTATACGTTTATTCCATTGAATGTTTACAAAAAAAAAAACTTTTTTTATTTAATGACCACCTGGATGCTACTTATAGCTGTCATCAATCAAAGACAAGGAAGCTATGGTGGCCGAATGGATAAGTGATCGGCATGCAAATCATGTGGTCCAAGTTTAATTCCAACCAGCAGTACCAATGTGGATTTCACTTTGTGGAATTTACTAGTGATTTACCATGCTGACGGTAAAATAAAATAAAGGAAAACATCGTGAGGAAATCCACATACCTCTTAGAAGAAATTCCAAGTGCAAGGGTGGGCCCTACAGTAGATCAGTAACTGGTCAACGTAGCATAGAAGCCGCTCACGGCATATAACCAAAAAAAAAATTTTTAAATAATAATAATAATATTCTACCACATACCCACAGCAGCATCTAGTCCCAAACTAAGCAATTATATTTGCTTGTGTTATGGGTACTAAACAACTGATATACTACTTAAATACATTTTTTTTTGTAAATACATACATATTATAGATAAATTTCACCCAGACACAGAACAAACTTTATGCTCATCACAAATATTTGTCCTGGGTGGGGATCGAACCCACGACCTCCGGCTTAGCAGTCAGGGTCACTAACCACTAGACCAACAGGCCAGTCATCAAATATTTTCATTGTCATTTCGAAACTTTTGAAACCGATATCAAAATCGACGAAATGGAATGTTGATATTCTGTGCAGGCCTTCTGTAAACGTAACCATCAAAGAAAACCATAGTTAATAGTTTAGCCAAAACATCAAAGGCAAAACTATTAACTACTATGGTATAACTTAACGGTTATAAATGTTGATTTAAGGAAAAGGTCGCAACTTATCCGGAAAGTCACTGACATAACCCAACTACTACGATATTCCATTACTATAAATTTAAGATCAGTAATAATAGCAAAGAATAATCAATAAATTTGTTGAAACATTTTTTTAAATTTTATATTATATGTTTAATTTTCTTATCATATTATGCTGTTTTAAAAATGTTATTAATATATAACAACTATTTAGTTATATGATAATGCATTTTAATAATATAAATCTCTTTATTAGATGCTGGTTCCAATTAGACCTTCATTAATACAACCCATAAACACCCCACTGCTGGCCACGGGTCTCCTCTAAAGAATGTGAAAGAATTTTTGCCTACTAAATACAAAATAGACCTAATTTCAACAAAATTTTAAAATGAAATTTACGTGCGAAATAAAACAAAATGCAACGATAAGCGAACGTTCAGTTAAAAGGCTTTTTATTTCGTAATATCGATTACAATCGTCCGAGTAGGGACCTATTGCAAAAGGAACCTTTATTTTTTATTACTATCGAAAGCGAATTCTAATCTCGTTTTTCCGTGTCATTTACCAATAGATGGCTTCATTATCGTTCAGACTCTTTTCACCTTAACTTTACAACCCTTTCAATTTATGTATTTTGGTTGATAAATATTGTTTTGCTGTTTGAGATTTATAAGGGTACATATTTTTCAAGACTGAATTGAATTGCAGTGGACATTGAGTGCGCAGAATAAACATTTGGATTAAGATTTGGTTGGTCAACATCTAGTCTGCTACTTGCACTTTCCTATGCCAGTTAATTCCGACCTCCTTACTTTTTAAGTTTTGATATAGCCAGTCAAAACTACTTTTGACTGATTAAAAGTTTTGACTGTAACATAATAATATATTGCTCAGTATAATCAGCGAATATCAAACTACTTGTTAACAATCAAAACCTCTATTAAGATCAGAATTAATACTCAATTTCGTCTAATTAGCTAAATGTATATTAGCCAAGATAATTAAAGCTGCTTGACTGAAACCTCCAATTAGATAATTAGTTAATCGTCATTCATCTTAGCACATCATATCATTATCTATACAATAATAATAAGATTGTAATGAGTTGATGTCTGTATATCTATACTAATATTATAAAGAGGAAATATTGTATTTTTGTATGTAACGAGTAAAATTAAAAACTACTGGAACGATTTAAAAAATTCTTTTGCCGATTTATTGATTTATAATCAGTTAATTGGTTTACAAGATTCTTCAAAGTTTGTTGAAACCCTCTTACACGACGCGTGATTATGTCGCCCATCAAGTAAGAAGGTTTCAGGAGGGTAATATTTTTAATGTTATCTTGTCCTTTTCCTTAAAAGTTGAACAACGTTCGATTTGTTGTTTCCTCTAATGAAAACTGGGAACGGACAGCAAATTGGTAGCTAGCAATTTTGTGAATGGGCACCTTGTGTATAATTCGACACCTGAACGAATATATTTATTGTTATTGCGCAACAGTAAATAAAATATAAACGTTTATGAAAGCTTCTTATTATACAGCTGCCTAAAAAAGTATTATCGTGACTTTGTTACAAATAAGTAATTCTGTTTTAATACTAGTTAGATTTTTTTTGTAGTTAACTGTTTTCTTTTGTATTACTTTATTATGAATATAAAAATGTGTAAGTAGACACCATTATTGTTGATACTTTTACATACAAATACAACAGTTAGTGATATAATCTTTTAAATATTATATATTTTCAGTGTTTCTATTCTGCTTACAATACTAACATAAAAACTATATTTCACAAGATAAGAAACTATTTTTAACATAAACAAAAACAACGAACGAATAAACAAATCAGATAAAACTTTTATATCTAAAACTGCATCAAGAATACTTGTAAAAGCCATTCGGTAGAATATCTTCCAACGCCTTTATTTCAGCCAAGCGAAAAAGGTCGCTATAAACTGTAAACGGAATAAATAAAATAAACAACACGATTAAATCCCACAGCAAAAGGCGAGGTGTCATAGCGAGTAGTTAAATCACAGTAACACCAGTACACTTGGAGCCTAGAAGTAACAGTACCGCTTATATCAACATTATGCGACAGTTATTCCAACCAAGAGAGATCCAAATAGCCCTCGAGTGAATATCCTGCGAATGAAATATGATATCTCCAGCAATGAACTCTCAAGCCTGTCACAATTTCAACCACATTCGTAGTAACCAATTTTTATCCAAGAATTAAAATCGTTCTCGCAATCCTTGTGATAAAGTTAACCTATTTACGTTCATGAATTCGAGTGGGCGTACTCAATAGCTTAGAGAACGGCGACATTTCAAGAGTCTCCCGATTTAGACATTTATAAATTAAGCCCTGAAAAAGGTGAAAGTATTTACATGTAAACTGACGCTGGGCGATAAATCTTTATTCAAATGTTTTGTAGTAAATCCATAGTTAATAGGTACACAGTTTGAAAATGGTATAACTTGGCACGACCTTTAAGTTGGTACGTGTTTTGCTTAGAATGGTTTCTGGGAATTTTTAAAGTAAAATTAGAGTGAGCTCACTACTAACGACTTTGTACATTCAAAGCACAAATTGAGGTCGAGAATAAAAGTTTTGTTAGTAAAAAGATATAATGTAAAAAGTTAATTCGTTAGGCGGCACCCTAGGTTTTTTGACAACCATTACGATAAAAGTTTTTTACAAATACATGGTACTTTTTGTCTTTTAAATACTTAGTTATACTTTTATTAGAATTATTAGCATTATTAACATGCCAGCTTACTAGCGCGGGGCTTCGCTCCCTTCGTTCTTTATTCGGCCATTGTTCAGCTCCTATTGGGCGTAGCGTAATGTTATATAGCTTATACTATAGCGTACCTTCCTTGATAAATGGGCTATCCAAAACTAAAAGAATTTTGAAAATCAGTTCAGTAGATCCTCAGATTACCCCCTACAACGTCATGAACTCAAAAATTTTACCTCTTTATAATAGTAGGGCACTTTATTAATTTATATATTTTATATCTAATTTAGATAATAACTTACTAAATATATACAATATTTTAAAGTAAATTGAACCAATAATATTTATAAATTAAAACTATCTAAATGTATCATTAAATTTAAATAATATTAGGATATATTAATGGAGTCGTATTTTGAATAAGAGTGTTCAAAATAAGGAATTTAACACTTCAGGGGTAAAGAAATTACTTATCTTGTTCCAATTTACTTCAAAATCCAAACTATAACATTCTCAATATGGCGCTAAGCTTACTTGACAAGATCAAGCGTTTACTCTAAATCTTTTGGAGATTATTATTAAAGCTCTGTGGAGGGATAAAATCTGATATCGTTAGGTTTTATGAGTGTCCATGATTGCGCGAGCCAAGCCGTTGAATATGAAGCAGCTGATCAGCGAACATTGAGCTATTTAAATAGCACTTATAGAATCACAATATCAAACCTTATTGCTTTTCAAATATGGTTTCATATTATTAGATTGCCTACCATTTAGATAAAATATGAGAGCTTGATCGGAGATAATTATGTTTCAGAGCTTGTCAACATAGCTTTGCAAAGAATATATTTTATCTTATTGCCAAGATATAAGATATAAATTTTACAAGTAAGCTCCAGATTAAAATATGGCTAGAGATATAACTACTAGATTTTATTTCTTTGTGTTTGATTAATTTTTATTATTGATGATTTTACATTCTCTTTCAAATGTGCTTAATTAATTAAATGTAATTATATTTTGGATTTTATTACTAGTACAGTTTTAGAAACTTCATCATCATCAGCAACCCATTAATGTTTTACTGCTGGGCTCGAGTCTGCTCTCTTCTGTCTAGAGAGCTGAGAAAGTTTAGGCCATAATCCACCCACGCTGGCCTAATAGTTGGTGGATCGATACTTACTACAAATAATAGAATATAAACTTATTTCACATTAATATTTATTTATTTTTTATACCAAAACAAAAGAAATACATATTTGTGAGTAAACTTTTAAAAGGATTTAGCTGCGTCTATTTTTACAACTAATCTCTCTGTCGGTTGTATTTCGGTGACGAACGAATAATACCCGTAAAGCTTAACGCAGCGGAAAAAATATAGCCTACAATGCTGGTGCTGGCATTTTTAACGTCAGTTCAATATTGCAGGCTATGATAGTCGAATGATGTGTCTGGTCTAGGCAAAAAAAGTCAAGAGTCGTTTCGAAATTGGTCGAGGTGTTGGACATTTTGCTTCTGGTTTTTATACTCGTGCGTACTGCAGTGCGGGTAAAATGTTCGATTGATATTTCGCTAAATATAAACTATGAACTTTTTAAAATTTTCTGGTAAAACTTTAAAAAAATATTATGAATAAAACAAATGTATGTTTCATCATCATCATCATATCAGCCCAACGATGTCCACTGCTGAACATAGGCCTTTACGACTTTTATAGTAACGCCTCTTTATTATGGTAGGCTCCGAAGAAATATGAAAAAGAGTAATAAGAGAGTAACTGTCTGTTCTAGAAGTCCTTCTACTACCCTACTTTATAAACTGCTTTTTACCCGACTGACAGGAAGGGTATTGTTTTTCTCGCGTATCTTGTATATTTGTAAATTTCTTTATTCCCACATTTCTTCCAAACGGCTGGATGGATTTCGACAATTAAGGTATCGTTAGATTCTTCTCAAAAACCCAAGTGTCTTTAGATAGGTATTATAAAAAAAAAGAAAAAACGGCGGACTTTTGGCGCCAAATTGTAAGAAGTTACCAAACGTGTTGAGTACAGTATCAAAATAAAGCGAATAAAATAGAGATTACAAATATATATAATATATACGTATGTTATGTATTTAAATTTAATCAGGAATAATAATTACAACATTTTAATGCGTTGCTTATCTGTTGTTTTTTTCTGCAGTCAACCCGACCGATTACCTAAATATTTATTAAAAATCACATAAAAATATTAAAGTCTCTGCAAACTATTGCAATTTTTTATTTAATCGTAGGAATATACCTACTTAATTTGTAGGAGTAGTTTAATATTTCTTCTGAGCTTTAAAAATACATGAGTTTTCTTACTTACCTAATTAGATGAACAGTAATATCATCTATTAATCATGCATAAGTGGAAGTCCCATTGCATTGTTACAAGCTAGCAATTAACCAGCTCCATGTACCTTGTGTTATATGCTTATTGCAGGACACAATTGCGAGTCCTGATATAAACATGATTACATCATAAAGTCCTACATTGTTGCCATATTGCGTCCTTTCTGCACACTAGTATAATGAAATGAAGTTTTGTCAAAATTAAATTGTTTCAAATTTGTTGAGGCATATTAATACCTAATGTATTAAATGTTTACTCGTAATAATGAAGTGATTAAACTTCGCTTGGCAGATAGATAACATTGGCAAGTGCACACTGTGCAGGTTAAATGCAGACACCTCAAAATTCTATAAAACGGCGGTATACTTCATCATCTTCATCATCATATCAGCCGCAGAGAGTCCACTGCAGGACATAGGCCTCCTCAAGAGATTTGCAATAGGGCTGGTTGTATGCGGCCTGCATCCAGCGCGATCCTGCTATTCGGATCAGAACGTCTGTCCAACTCGTGGGTGGGCGTCCTACGCTGCGCTTGCCGGTGCGTGGTCTCCATTCAAGAACTTTTCGGCCCCATCGGCCATCAGTTCTGCGTGATATGTGCCCTGCCCTCTGCATAACGCACTTATAATATTTTTATTATTTAGGGAAAGTTTGTTAGTTAATATAATATTGCAATATAAACGCAAATTGTCAATAAGAACTTAGTATTTTTTTTAAAGAAAGAAAGAAAGAAAATACTTTTATTTTATCCCCCACAACATTTAAACAAATAAACTATGCCACATAAAAACTAAATAGGTATATAACATAGCTTAAAAACTAGGTAACAAATAATTTAAATTAATTTGAGTGTTTAGCTATGTAATCATAACTAAACTCTCTTGTTTTCATCTATGTCCGTGACGGCGTGTGCGCAGTAATTTGATCTTACATATAAATATTAAAAAGTAACTTAACTGTAAATAAAAAGAAGCACTTTATCAAAGTACTAATGTTGGTATAAATCACGATTTCAGAAATATTATGATTTCGATTTCAATGTTTGATGATGACATCATGATCAGATATTTAAGTATTTAAAAATGTTTTTGAAATCGACTAATTGAACGTCGATATTGTGAATAGGGCATACTATCACTAGTTTAAACCAATTAAATTAAATTGTATTAAAAATGATGGCTCTTGACTTAAGTTTATGGATAATGTTCCATTTCTATCCATTATAATATATTATATACGACAAGAATTTTCTTCCATTACCGACGTAACTTCAAAGACACTTTCAGCATATACATTAACACATAATGTTACGTTATATACTTAGAACAAAGCTTTGAGAAAATTCATTTAGCGTGATTAGCGGTGTGTGTTCTTACGTGCGTTTGATTAAGTGCCTTTTAAAAGCCTTCACTGTACTCACACTCGCACCCAGTTCCGTGAATAGGTTCTATTTATGGCAATGTGGAGTGTTCTAAATTAATTACAAGATAATGAATACACAGAGATGTGAATTTAGGTCGCATTATTTATCAAATAAATAAACAAATTCTGCAGCTTTGTGATATTAAGATAGATGATGCTGGCCAAAGAGTTTAAAATTTAGTTTTGGCTACAGCTCAGAATTATCCCATTAATATGGTAAAGTGAGTCCGCCCAAGCCAAGTCATATGTCATTGTAATATATAGAGCGACATAAGCTTAGCAGAGCTTAGCGTATTTCCTCTATTATTTTCTGTTATAAATTTCATGTTATCAGTTTATAACTTCCAAAAGTTAAAATTTAAAATTTTATTCTGTAATTGAAAGTTTAGCTACCAGAAATAAGTATTGAAAAATTTATAGGATTGTCTTTCAGAGATTTTAAGGGAAGAAATAATAGCAGATGTTCTAAAACATTCACATAAAGACTATTTGCTATATTAAATAGAACAAACAGATTTTGTCAGGTATGTTTGAAAAACAGAGAGTCCAACGAACACAACCACCATGTTAAACCATCAAAAAAATTTATTGTAGTATATATTATGTTATATTTGTTTCAAAGTTTGGGTATTTTCCACAGAACAGAGATAAGTTTGGTGTTTTCTATTTACATACGAGTATACTAAGTATGTATTTAGAAATATATATCTGTGTTTATTAGTTGTCTAAATCCCAAAACACAAGCTTACATTGGATTAGATGGTGTTTGTAAAAACTATCCCTTCTTTCACATTTCAACTGAGTAACGGACTATTGCGATATCGTTTGTAAATTAATAATTTTAAAGCCAGAGAGCGTCAACGTTAAATCTTTATCGACATACAACGCAAGCTATGCCGCTGACGGAATAATAATAATAAAATAATATTCTACCACATTCACACAGCGCCACCTAGTCCCAAAGTAAGCAATTATATTTGCTTGTGTTATGGGTACTAAACAACTGTTATACTACTTAAATACATTTTTTTATAAATACATACATATTATAGATAAATTACACCCAGACACAGAACAAATCTTTATGCTTATCACACAAAGATTTGTCCTGGGTGGGGATCGAACCCACGACCACCGGCTTAGCAGTCAGGGTCACTAACCACTAGACTAACAGGCCAGTCGAATCTAGAATTTGGAATCTAGTTGATAACAAACCTTTATTTCATTTTCTATACACTTTGTCGTATATTGCCAACAAAAACATTAATCAAGAAGGCTCTTTGTTTGTTCGTGATATTGTTGTTTTTCTATAGCGACCGTATACAGCTGGTAACCTCGGATACGGTTTGGTCCCTTTAATTTCCGGTTGCACTTGTGTCCTGTTTATTCTTAGCTTTTCATCAAATTCTATTATATTTAACAAGAAGCCTGTCTCGCTTTGGAGTTTCCGTCGCTTTGATATTAAGCTCAATGTTTACTGTTATGTTGAGATCTGAATGAATAAGTACTTGCGCTTTTTGTTATTTTAGAACTCATAAACAAAATTGTCAGAGTAAACTAAATTATATTTTAAGCCGATTAGTAAATAATTGACAAATTTGAAATTGATTTCATACTTTTGTAATCAAGTTCTTTTCTTTTTTTTTCTTTTATTAAAGACAACGCCCGCACGGGAACAAGCCCTGTGTCGCGGGGAG
Organism: Laspeyria flexula; assembly: GCA_905147015.1. Classification (NCBI taxonomy): domain Eukaryota; kingdom Metazoa; phylum Arthropoda; class Insecta; order Lepidoptera; family Erebidae; genus Laspeyria; species Laspeyria flexula. The sequence goes on along the minus strand of LR989960.1, from coordinate 10,617,701 downwards.
TTTTACAAACATGCAACTAACGGATACAAAGTACACCCAAACTTGAAACAAATATCTATGAATCACACAAATATTTGTCACGTGTGGGAATCGAACCCACGTCACCCAGCACGGCGATGTAGTGGTGAGGCGATCACCTTAACCACTGCGCCACGGTATTATATAAATAAATTTGTGGTATCACAGACAAAAAAAACATGTAAAAATAAAAAGTGATTTTCAATATTGACTGGTCCGTTGGCCTAATGGTAAGTGACGCTGACTGCTATGCCGAAAAAAAGCTTTTATTAGTGGGACTAGATGGCGCTGTGTGAATGTGGTAAAAAAAAAATCTAATTTCAACTACAACCCTATTATAACGTGTTTTTTTCAATCACTGTTTCAATACTAATATAAAAAAAATCAAATAAAATATCTACCAACACTAAATATACAACTGAATAAATAAAGTATCCCAAAATATTCACACCATTATAATGCTTTATGCATAAAAAGACACAGTTAAACCATTCAAAAATATTATTTCCACGTGAAAACACTAATAAGGTAACGATGGTAGACTGATTGGGACGACGCAGGTACATTTACTGAACAAAGACATTGAATACCGAAACACTTGAATTGGAGACTCATTAGTGCCTCTTTGAGCCGGCTTGTTTGACATCTCCGTTGAATTTGCTCTCATTTGCCACTCACAGACGTTGATGACTGCTTAGTCTCCCAAAGAAATTGGGACAAGGCCCTTTGCAATGTCGAAAAATATTGAATTGCTCTCTATACTCGTTATGTTGGCTTATTATAACAAGATGATCATTAGGGATTGTTTTTGTGATAGATTTCTTTGTTTTAGTTTTTTTTTTCACAGATTGTTTTGATAATTGTGAAAAATAGCTCGAAAACGTTGTGATTCAGAAACCTTATTTTTTTATTATTATTTAGAGTAGTGTAGACTTTTAGTGTTCCAAGATTTATATCGTTGATGATATGATTTTCTACATCTGCATAGAGTACGTAAATGGCGGTTTTCTAAAGTCTTTCTCATAACGAATAAAGAAATTATAATTATTTAAATATTACTTAACACTTTTTATAATATATTAGATTAAAATACTTCAGGTTAACTGAAAACCACAGAGTTTATTAATAATTCTGTTTTTTGTCACAGAGCCTGATATATTTGAACTTTATTTGTTTCCACCATCAAAATAACAAATTATAAACGTAAAAATTACATTTACTTTCGAAGCTCTCCTAATAAAATAATGGTTTTCAAAATTATAACCTAGCAACGAGCTTGTTTATAACTGTTCTAACAGTCTCTAATTTGGACTCAATGACTCATTCGATTTGTAGTTACTCAGAATGTCAGACATATTAATGTCAGCGTCTGATTAATCCTGAATCGCATGGTAATTGGATTTCTGGCACAATTACGAAGCAAGATTACCAAAGCCACCACTGATTGACACTGGGACCTAATCCCTAACATTCTCATTTACTGACACACTGTCGTAATATACAGAAGATTTTTAGAATTAAAAAAAAATTATAAAACTGGAATGTTAATAATGAGACTGACATGTATCGTTATTTAGAATAGAGACTAATATGTAACCTCTTATAAAGCCCAAAAGGTTTCTTATTTGAAAGAGAGAAAGTACAGCAAGTAACCCCCAACCCCCGCTCCAACAAATTTACCCACCTTACCCAGGTGGGTAAATTTGTAGTGGGAAAACTTACCCAGGCAGGTACTTACCCTACAGCTATTGCTATTTAGAGTTCATTGGTGAGTGAAAGGGTTTGCAACATGCATGTGATACTTCTGGTGTATCAGGCGTCTATGGCTACGGTATCCACTTACCATCAGGCGGGCTGAAAGTTTGAATGCCATTATCAAGCTATAACAACCTTTGTATCATTCAAATAGTAACAAGCAAACTGGTTTAAATATTTAAACTATTTCTTCGCATAAACTGTTACAAAACACTAAATAATAATAACTAATAATTACAGTAATTATTTTTAACCCAATCAATTCGACCCCGATTTTAATTATTTTTTACCTGATCAATTCGACCCCGATTAGAATTCGAATCCGATCATCAGCGTAGACACTACATTCGTAGACATTCATAGCAGCGTAGAACTTAGTAGACCCTCATCTCGAGATCAACTTGTAACCAGTTAAGTTAATTGATCATAATTAGTTGGTCATTCTTACTGTCAATGTGTCAACGACATTGCGCTGATCACGTAAACAGCTACATTTGGTATTGGTCGTTAGCAGGCACTAGTCTTAACATAATTGCTAATTGTATTCCTACATGAGTGGAAATGTTTTGTAATTGGTTTCTTTATTTGATGTATAACCATTTCATCGGCACCAGTTGAAACTAGCAGTCAGCCGCGGTTTCATCCGTGTCATCTACAGAAACCGAATATCGGCATAATTATTACCTAAGTTAATCTGACATACCTTTATGCTATTTAACTGTAGTTTCTTCAAAATCCGTTCGGTAGTTTTTGCATCAAAAACAAACTAACAAACTTTCGCATTTACGACTTATAAACAAATTACAAAAAAGTATTTTAAACGGTTGAATTGCGAACCTCCCCTTTTTTTCGTTGGTTTAGAAAGTTGTAATTACTGTGCACTGGGATTTGTTAATACTCAGTTTTCGATTGCAATTTGTTTTGTATTCAATTTCCACTCTAAAAATAAGTCCCAACACTACAATCAAATTACAATATCCAGTGAATTGCAAACTTAAGTCACAAAAATCGAAAAATACCCATAACTTCATCTTTTCAACCCATAAACGTCCCATGTTGGACACGAGTCTCCTTCAAACAATTTGGAAGGAATTTAGCCTACCCATAATTTATTGATCCTATTACATATTCAACTCAAAATTAAACAATTATTTCTTAATAAGAGATTGACAGTGACATAATTGCGTTTCTTAGTACTTGCATTAAATATTCACGATCCTGTTTCTAAATATAAATTTATTAAATATTTCTAAGCAGTTTATAAATTTAATGTTCCGCTGATTTTAAGGCAGACTGTAATAGAAAATGTTTGTCACTTGTTATATAATAATTACGGATAGCTATCTACATAGTTATTCTATCAGAAATAAGTGCCCTATTAATGGTTTAGACGGGACTCAATTACTTTAAATTTGCGAATACTTTTAATCAATTTTGACATTTAGTTGGCCGTAATAAAATAAATAGTGACAATTATTTAATTTTGTCAGAAACTGTGAATGGCATCGACCGTTACATCATCATGTTAATATTATAATGATTGGCGCCATTTTGTTAAAAAGGTTTTTAAAAAAAAATATAAAGCTAAATAAAGAAAAACAGTTCCTAAAGAAATACAGACAGCTCTCATATTTTCTTGAATAAATATCAGATACATACAATATTTATTAAACTTTACCAAAAGTTCTTAGTCTTGCAAATAAATTATTTTGTCAAGTAAGTTCCCAGTAAGAGGAAAGAAATTACATAAAATTTCAAAGCTTTTACCTAAATTGAGGTTTCAATTCCAGACCCTCTTTAGATTGGAATGTACTGCATGGGAATTGAATAAATTCTATGTTTTGTGACTTTATAAAAATCTGTAAACGCAATCTACGAGTTAAAATAAAATCATTTAGTTTTGTGTGTTGTGTTTTTTGGACCTAAGACTTTCCTAAATTATTATATATATATATAATATTTCCTATATTACTAATTATTATTATTTGATACTCTTTGTTTAAATCATCATAGTCCTTTCATCCCAATGACGTCACCTGCTGGACACAAGCCTCACTTAATTTCCGCCTCAGCGAGCGATTCTGTGCCGCCTGCTACCAACGGCCACACGCAACCTTTACTAGGTCGTTGTTCAATCTGGTGGGGATTTTTACAGGGTTATTTATGAGTTTTCTTTCTCTAGCACAATTGTTATAGCGTATAATGGTATACAAAAACATAGACGTTATTTTAACTGTGTAACAGCTTCAGTGTGATGAACCTACAAGTTGATCAAACAGTTGGTGATAATCAAGATCAATACTGTTTGCATACGATATCGATATTCAATCGTATCTTTGCCAAGCATAATTCATTAGAGAACTTTGGCCCCAGGTTCTTAAGGTATCATATCTGTTCGCTTTATGCAATTCTATTATCTTTATGCATTCTGTGCTATTTCAAACTGTAACCAATTGAAATTGTAACTAATAATGATAATTAAAAAGTGTGGCCTGAGTTTCTTGCCATGTTCTTCTCAGAGCTCAACCTTGTCAGTGAGCTGGCCTTAGGCTAATTTTGCTGGCACCTTTTTTGGCTTTGTATGGCGATCATATCATGTATTTGATCTATATGAAATAAAGATTATGACTAGGACTATAACTATTGCATGAAACAAAGATGATGTATTGGCATCGAAGGCTACAAAAATATAATATAATAATAATATTCTACTATATTCACAAAGCGCCATCTAGTCCCAAATTAAGCAATTATATTTGCTTGCATTATACTGATATACAACTTAATTTTTTTTTGTACATACATTGTTTCATATTATAGATAAATTACATCCAGACACGGAACAAACCTTAATGCTCATCAAACAAATATTTGTCCTGGGTAGGGATCGAACCCACGACCTCCAGCTTAGCAGTCAGGGTCACTAACCACTAGACCAACAGGCCAGTCAAATATGATCACTAATCATCAGTCTACTGTCATATATCTATGAATAAATACGTTACCACCATAATTTCCCTCAGGAGTAATGAACATTTACTATTATACACTAGTGTATTGCTAACAGTATTAGTATTCTAATATGAGTTTCTCAGCAGTGTTTCATTGCTTTCACCGCTTGATACATATTACGAGTGTTTGATTGAGTTCCGTATTAATATTGTATTATTGCAAATGGTTAATAAATATCTTTGACGCTGACATATGATATTATGTAGCAGATAGAAATTATTACTCATAATATATATTATATATAATATAATATCCTGTTTACGGCAGATAAGTGTTTGCCAAAGTATTTGAGTGACAGATTTTAATTTTAAAATATTTACGTCAAAAATCTGTAAATTTTGGAACATATAAATATGTATGCATTAAAAGCAAGATGTAAGTGGCAAACTTAAAAACAAAATATTCAACCGTGAATCTTGAAAAGCAGTATCGGTCATTAAAATATGTAATTATGTTTTAATTTTCTACTTCGACAATTTGACTTAGAAATTACCAAAAAACGAAGTACAAATTAAATTGCTGCAAGAACATTGGATCCATTATTTACCATAAATAAGTATATTGAAGTTTAAATATATATACTGGTATTTATGCCATTTAGTTTTTTTTTTAAGTTTACACTTTGCTACCAGTCGCCTTAATATCGATATAAGTAATACTAAGCATACATGAATACCTTATAATCCCATCCCATATTCCATACCTGTCTATAGAATAGGCTTAATTTATAATTTAAGTAGCACTCAATTTTACATGCGTCAGATAACGCGATTTTATTGGTGTAGTTAACTTTACGACTTGGTTAAATATGTACTGCGGTCTTGTTCGCTTATAGCACGTTGTATACACGGTGTTGCTTTCACACTGATGTTATATTTTGTTTAGTAACGTTACCAGACATTATCTAGTTTAGTGATAGGTTAAAAATTATGTTCTGAAAATTCAGCATTAATTGTCGAGGGGAATAATCACACGTATAATTTTTTTGACTGTCACTGTTGTATAGCGGTTAGCGTCATCGCCTTGTGTCACTGTATCGAGTGTCGTGGGTTCAATTCCTACACGAGACAAATACTTAGTGTGACTCATAGATATATTTTATTTTTCGAGTTTGGGTGTAGGTACTTTGTGTCCATTTATTTACATGTTCATAAAGTCTCCAGTGAGACGGGGCTTGGTCACTTGTGGGATCGTGGTCTTTATAAAAAAAAATCCAAAAGACACCAGAAGCATACCACGTACCGCTATTATTATGTTTGTGCCGAATACGTTTTCTATTTCTATAAAAACCTTAAATTCATGTTACCAATGTTTTTCAGGTGCACCGGTGGTGTTGCGTATGTGTATACTGCTTCTGCACAAGAAGTTCAGGGATTAATTCTCGAAAAACGGTAAGAATTTTCTGGCTTGAAAGTTTCAGCTTGGAGTTTGGCAAAATGCCGGTTACAAGCAAAAGGCTTACTCTCTTTGCCATGGGACCTGACATATCTGTCGAAATGTGGATGAGATTCACCTCTGCCTACCCATTCGAGCAAAAACGTATTTACGCTTTGTTAAGATTCCGTTAAAAGGAACATTCGAAACAAACCCTGTACCAGTACCCGTCTGGCCAGTGTGGTATAGTAGGCTTAATTCCCTCCACATTATTTGAAGAAGACCTGTACCCAGCAGTGGGACATTTGTAAGTTGGAACGATGAATGATGTTTCTATTTTACAGCATAGCAAATATCTAGTGTAAAAGCACCATTAAATATCAAATAGCTATCAACGACGTTATCTCATTTATGACCCAATTTGTGGTATGATTATAGCCTTTGAGTTTACAGTGCGCTCCAACGTAATTCACTCAGCTCGTTGTAAATACGAGTGTATAATATATATAATATATTGTTAATACTTGACGAAGTGTAAACTAGAGTACGCTTAAGCAGCGATTAAGCCCGGAAACTTAAGCTTAACCGTAAGTGTGTAATCAGAAATGTTTCTTACAATATTGTGGTTTATGTAACGTAATTGTCGGTTAATTATCTATGAAATTAACTATTAAGTGATTATACATATATAATAGCGATGGTGGATGAATGGATATGGGACCGGCGTGCAAATCACGCGGTCCGAGTTCGATCCCGACCGGCAGCACCATTGTGGATTCCACTTTGTGGAATATATATGTACTAGTCAAGTGACTTACCATCTGCTAACGGTGAAGGAAAACATCGTGAGAAACCCACATATCCTAGAAGAAATTCTAAGTGTATGTCTGATCCACCAACCCACACTAGGCCAGCGTGGGTGGATTATGGCCTAAAAGTCCCCACAGCTCTTAAGTTAGAGAAGAAAAGAATCGAGTCCAGCACTGGGACTTAATGGGTTGCTAATGAATGATTATATATACGTGAGTCCTGACCACTACGACTAATTACAATAGTTTTATTAAACTCCCGCGACTAGTACTCATATTTCATTGTTTTATTAGTGTTAACTTATATTTCCAAGTTTTAAATTTACGTTTATGAGTACTGTAATAAAAAAGGCTAAGGTGAGGGTACATGCGTGAGTAGAAGGTGACGATGGGCGGCCGTTCCATGCAGCTATGACCGCAATAGTTGTTATTCCATCGAAACGTTTTGCAATTAAATAAGGTATTTATTATTCCTAAAAAAAGGTACGTGACGTAGCCCCGTTTTAAAACAAGCAAATACTCGAATAATTAAAATAGTACTACTAGCCAAAAATATGAATGCTATATAAATAGCTGATAAAAGACTCCGTCAATGTGATTCAGAACAAATACAACCTTCCACAAAAACACGAAAAAGAATATAAAAACTAAACGATACTGCTCCAGACAACCTTATCTACTAATATGTACAAAAAACTGCAAAACATTATCCAAATTACACGCAAGTAGAATTACACCACATCCTAAAAACAAAATTATACATGACTGTAATGCAGCATACAAAATAATTCGGTACATTAAAGCCTACTGGCCAAAATGTAAGCGAGTGTATTCATATTTTACGGCAAGGTACCGGGCGCAGTCGAGTTGCGGTTTTGTTGCACCACGTTACAGGTGTGTCTCTGTTTTAATCTCCTAATGGCCACCCTACTGGGTAAACTGACGTATAACTAGAAAAGTCCGTAGTTTTCGATACGCAAAATTTATTTTATGGCCACTAAATATTTTGTGGTGAATTTATGAGACGACAACTTCTGTGTAACAAACAAAGAGATCCGGATGACTGATTGCAGAATGTTTTCGACAACACGATCTATGTGTTTATGTGCTAGGAAAAAGACAGATATTTTCTGTTGAATTTCATCTTTAATATAAACTAATAACCATGTTTTTACCCGACTGCCAAAAAGGAGGGTAATGTTTTTCGCACGTATGTGTGTATGTAGGTATGTATGAATGTAGGCATTTCTGTTCCATTGTGACCTTCTGTAGCCTAAACGGCTTGGCTGATTTTAAAGTGTGAGGTGTCATTAGATTTGTATTTTTCCCCCGAGTGTCATAGGCTATGTGACGTCAACAATAAACCAACATGTCGGACGGAAACTGTCAAAACAGACGATTTTTTGTGCTATCGCAATATGGGTATCAAATGAAAGCTAATTAATAGCCTAATTCAAATATATATGCACTATATGTTGCCTGCGGCTCCACTTGTCTCTTGTAACCTAAATAGCTTGACCGTTTGAAGTGCAAGGTGTTATAATATTCGTATTCATCCCCGAATCTCTATACCTTTACTAAACTAATATTATAAAGCTGAAGATTGTAGTAAAATAAATAAAAAAGTTAGCACATTAATAATTAAATACCTAAATAGCACTATCAAATATAAAATTCACAAAGTAATAATTAGCTTTATTAATCGGTTAGTAAATTATTATTATTTCAATCAGCTGGCCTAGTGCGGGTTGGTGGATGTAGAGTAGAATGCATAAACTTAATTCGATTAACGAATCAGACCAAAAGCTTTTGAAACATTCTCAGTTAATTTCAAAGTGATCAGTCAACGTTTTATTAATGTTAGCCTAATACACCAGTCATTTTAAATTATATTAAAACTACATCTTAAGAAAGTAAGAATTCAAATTACTTTTTACTTTGAGCAAACTTATCTCGTCTGCAAATATAATTGGAGTGGAAATAGGACTGCTTATCTGATAAAACTTGAATAAACATTACGATAGTCATTAACGTAAGATTTCAAGTCAAGGAAGAATGTCCCTACAAAGTAGATTCCTCGAATACTTTTTCTAAGATAAAAGATAAGCGAAATTAAATCTTTACATAAAATTGCATCTAGAGTTTTAAATAAGTTAGATTGTTACTATCGCGACAATTATCTTTAAATGTTTTAACAGAGTAAAATCCCGTTACACCTGTACTACTTTTAGTTTTAAATTGTATTGTGTATTTGTTCAGTGCACTCGGCGAACACGAAGCGTGTGCTAAAGCGTTTGTAATTAAAAAAGGTGCATGGATCCTTTTTCCGAGATTACGAGGTATTACGAGAGTACTGCATTGTTTGTTTACATTTTAACTTGTGTTTACGTGGGAATGTAATATATTTTTGATAGAATAACTGTTTTTTAACTGTAGTATTACTGCCTCAGTGGCGCGCAAGAGGAATGTATTCGAGAAGTGCGCAAGAAGTATTGGGTTCCATTCCCGTGGCGGACAAATTTGTTTTTAGGGTTCCCTACCTCGAAAGGAAAAAAACGGAGCCCTTATAAGCGTGATTCTAAATCTGACATAATGTGTCGACAATTTGTACAACCAGTGTATTTTGGGGAATTTCGATAGAAAGAAAGAAGAAAGAAAGAAAGAAAAATACATTTTATAGAATATATAGAACATTTAGCTTTGTTGTTTATTCAGTTAAACTATGTTGATTCAAAACCTTTGTTGGAAGATATTCAAGTATTAACGGTATGCTATGTTTTTGTACAAATTAAACGAATAAACTGCGTTTAAAATGAGAAAAAAGTCTGCAATCAATTTGAATGAGTCAAAGATTTTTTCTCTCATTTATTGGTTACCTTTATTTTATTTTTTAGAATGGGCAAACTAGCTAGCCTGTCACCTGATTGTAGGTGATCTCAGTTACCTATTTTATTTAAATTCTTTTATAAATATCATGAGCTAATTTATTTGTAAAAAGTTTTTCGTAATATTTTGACTCTTTATTTAAGAGCTGCGCTCTTGTCGGTGGAGTAACTTCCAATCCTCTCTTTTTCTGCCATTTCTCTCACCTCCTCATATAACACCACCGGTACCTTCTCATTGATCTGTTTAATAAATGTTCTCCTTGGTTTTATATATATTTTGACTATAGAGTAAAATTTTGTATTGTTTTTACAAATCCTAGCTGAACCATGTTTTCTTTTAAACTTAATTTAACTATAATGACGGAACAAGAACTAGTACAAAGTGTTATTTCTTCAGTAATACAGTTTGATATTGGAAAACTTCAATGTACTTTGTAATAAAGTATTTTCGGAATGTGTTATTTTAAACCTTTTGGGATTTGTAACTATTGCTAAACTTTTTGTGGTGCCCCCGGAGAAAGGACTTAACTTTGTCGTTTCGGATATTTGAATACGATAATTTTATTCAGATTATGTTGTAGCTTGGCATACTTTATAGAAAATCTTATTTCAATTAAACTTGGACCACTAAGACTTAATTTAGTGTATAAATTATAATATTTACTTTTTTGTATTTTTTTACTTATTTAGAACTTATTTTTGCACAGTGAATCCGCATTTTTCCCGCGCCACGGTATCAGGCAGGATTGCCTAAAAATGCTTCAATTAAAAAAAAAATTCACACATTCAGACAGCGACATCTAGTCCCAAATTAAGTAATTATATTTGCTTCTGTTATGGCTACTAAACATCTGATGCCTATATACATTGTTTTGATGTTTACAGCCATCTAATATTTTTTAAACTATATGTATGTAATTATATGCAAGTCATTCTTTGTTTCATTGTATATCAAACTTTGACAAGAATTATTTCACTTCTAACGTAAGAACAATTTACAATATAAATAGAAGCAGAATCTTTAGTGAGATAGCAAGTCTTAAGTTCTAGTGTTCACCCTGAGAGTACTTGGAAATGTCTTAAGTTGTCTTATGCTTTAAGACAACAAACTAGAGCATGGCTTTGGACCTGAAGTGGTTCGCATCGACCGTTTTGAGTTGGTAAACTGCCAACTACTATTAATCGCTTCTACGGTTATTGTTTATTTATTATAAACCGCTTTTGAAGGCACATCGTAATAGTTTGATTATGTTATGACGTCATCTAAGATTGATTGAATGTCCGGTTTTATTCTGTTACCTCATTTCTCTCGACTCAGCGAGTTTCTATTAGTATTATGACTGAATAATTACTATTGTGCAGGCAGCTTGAGAGATATAAAGAGTCACAGGATTCAGGTATGATCTATACAAGGCAAAGAGTTCCTTATCTCATATAAACATGGCAAATTTAATATTCCAGTCGCCATTTTATAACCTGGTCTGGTTTCAACATGTCGAGAGAATGAATGAAGGAAGGAAGGAAGTGACAAAACAAATATATGAGGTGAATGTGAAAGGAAACGTTGGTAGGGGCAGACCTAGAAGATCATACCATGACCAAATAAGTGACGTTCTAAAAAAGGAACAGATCAGGAGTACCCTCAACTGGCGAGAATGCATGAAAAGACTGATGAATGTTGAAGAAGCCAAAGATATATTTCAGAATCGTTGCAAGTCTACCCCTCTGTTGGGAAAGAGGCGTGATCTATATGTATATGTATGTATTTTATTATCTTTCATAGGTAGTAGCCTATATAACATTGGTTGTTATGATAGTCAGATAGTCATAGTACAGACAAGGTCTTACACATGAAGCTGTTATTAGAATATAACCCTTATTAATAAAAAAAAAGGATTACGTTACGTACGTATTAACGTTTGCTTTAAAGTCATACAATGCCCTCCGCGTCCAGTTTAATAATGCGTTCAGAGCGATGTTGGGGCTACCCCGCTACTGTAACGGATCGGGGATGTTCGCCAAGGCGCGTATCGATTGCTTTTTCACCACCATGCGCAAACGCTGCCTATCCCTGGTGCGCAGAGTGCGGGCTAGTACCAACACCGTCCTAGCCATGATCGCGGGCAAGCTTGACTGCCCCTATATGCGTAGATGCTGTGACATACATGTCAGAGCATTTAAAATAATATAATTAAGTTACTTTTTAAGATTACTAACACGTAGAATAAGTTTTACTAACAAATATGAGTTGTAATACTTGAAATAAATAAATAATTAAATTAAAATTTACTAACGCATAAAATATTATTCACATAATTACATTTGAGGCAATCTAACAATATAAATGTGTTACGAAATAGTTACTGATACTACTTCTCATACTAAACAATGTCGATAGTTGTTTAGTACAAACTTCAAGTATTATGTAAATTCCCTAATTCATTTATAAAGTTCCCTTTCAACCAAAGATCCATTACGTCCCTCTATTGCCCTGCAAATCCGTCAGATCGCTCTCTAAGAGCTTACGTGATCCCCACTTGGCCTGCCTGCGAACGGGTGATTTTGTCGTGTTAGAGCTATCCCAGTAGCCAGCATCGGCTGCATTAGCTGAAAATCCTCCAGGGTCCCACAGCTCTTCTCACTTTGTAGACTACATAGAAAAATAACAAATGGAAAAGACTATTGAATATTAAAGTTTTATTTCATATAAAAAATTGACGTTAATTACTGGAAACGGATAAACTTATTCACAGTGAAAACCGGATTGGCAATCAAAAGTTTTAGCTCAAATTAGATGGATAACAATAATTTAAAACATTTTTTTTATAACTAAAATTATTCAATAAATATTTTTAAATATTCTATTCACTTCGCTCACTAACGGTTGAGACTTAAGCTGGCGTAGCATGTTTTATTTTACACAAACCTATCTAATAAACAAAACTAGTCTTTTATACAAAAAAATATTAAAATATTGATACCTAAGTATCTCAAAAGGTATAACTAATAAAAGGTAATACTCTTATTGAAGGTAAGATATTGATAAGTTGGGAAAATGTGAATCTTCACAAAAAATAACTAGTTTCACGGCCCGCCGTAAAACTTTATTGTACTGCCATGTCATCTCAAATATTTTGATTCTATATTGTATTAAATAACTATTAAAACAGTGCAATGGCTAATTAATGATGATGAACTCTAAGATTATAGTTTTGTGGAACATTATTTCATTACCTCTTACATATTGTTTTTTAGTCACTTCAATATGTAACTGGCCATGCTAATAAATAATATGCGTATACGTATTCTTTAAGGCTCGTTGAATGCCTGTACATAAGTACAGGGGGCTTACTCTGAATTTCGACATTCGATTAGTCGGTTTTGATGTCGCTGTCCAATGTAAGGAAATTTAGTTATGGCCGCTGTCACTTTTAAACATTTGACAGCGACATAAAAACAGACTAATCGAATATCGAAATTCAGAGTAATCCCCCAGGAGAATATAAGAAAGGCTCAATTGCGCTGAGCAGTTTCTTTTCCTTCTTTATAGAAGGCAAAGAAACTGTTCATCGCCGTTTAGCCTTTCTGCCAGCGCTATAACAGTTTCCGCTATTTAACTCTTATGACTCGCACACAAACATAGTAATTTATTACCCTCACTTTACTCATTTGTTTTCACTTTGTTTGAATAAATGCTGCTGCAGACGGTAAACTGAGATAAATAAAAGTTGGCTTTCAACTCTAGCGACATTATGGAGGGACGGCACTATACAGTGTTAAGTATCTATTTGAATTGCCCAAAGGAGACCATTTATAATTAACCAACCTGGGCAGTGTTGAGATTTTTGGAGTTCAAGAGTCTGAGAAATTCTGGTGATATTCTTAGTAAGGCTTTTCTGGAACTAAGCCAAGCTAATTACAAGTTCCCTGAATTGTGATTGACGGCATAGCTACTTAGAATTTTGACATTCAGCTTAGTTGGTTTCGATACCGTTATAAAATGTTTAAAAATGATTGCGACCATTTAAAATTTTACAATTTTTTTTTTCCGACAGGGAAATTTAAATCTACTAAATCGGGATTTCGAGAAGGCCATTTAACAAATAATTGCATATTATGTTGATGATAGTTCAGTTTTACGGTGGATTTTGATAAATATGAGTTTATTTCTGGCTGATAACCTCTAATGGCAAATGTAAATTTATACAGAATGGTAATTTACTGGTGCAGGCACGATGATCTCACAACGTTATGCGTATCCATTGCACTGCAGCGTCATTTTACTCGCAGAAATTGATGATAGGTATAATTCATTGCGTTTGCAGTGTATATCTAGTTAAATAGGACGGGAGCGATGACCAGCAGTTTGATATTATCGTAGCAATGCAGATAGAAACATTTACTAACATGTAACTCACTTGATGAATTGAATTAAGTATCACCTGGCAGAATTTCATAATAATACATTTATGAGAAGAGGTTTCCTTTAAAACCTTTCCTTTAAAATTACTTAAATTACTTATATCAAAGATTGTATCTTTTTGCGAGCTTTCTTTGAAAACATTTGTGGTAGAGTATTTTCAATACTGAATTATTATTATTTTTGCATGGCAGTTTCAGCCTACAATTGTGGGAAAATAGCCTTTTATCCAAAAATTAATGTTCATTTAATTAGACCTTTGGATGATAGGTATGCACTATACAATCGGTGAAGTGACGGATTAAGAATACATAATCACTAAAAAACTAATTACTAAACAAATTACTAACGCATTTCAACCCGTGGGTGTCCTTAAAGGCGACTAAGGGAGTAGTAACCTTCTGGAGAGCACTGCACTGCAAGAAAAGGAAAATATGAAACCCTATACCAACTCATCTGGCCAGCATTGTACAGTAGGCTAAATTCCCCCAAATTATTTGTAGAAGACCCGTGCTCACCTGTGGGACGTTTATGGGTTGAAATGGCAATACAGTGTATACAAGTATTCAGATGTCATCTAACAAGAATTCCAAATTGATTCAAATGTTAAACAAAACGAATCTCCAAGAGAAAGATCAAGGCACTAGGATGTCAAAACACTTGAATGACATTCCCAGTCTTATTAGTGTACAACTTAGGGTTAAGAGCAATCGTGGTAGGAGAGACTCCACTCAGACTGCCTTTAGAGTTATTGGCTTAACGAAGCCGAGCTAAGTCTATAGCAAGTATTTCTTGGGTCATTATAAAAACTGTAAATCCTTTGATCCGCTGTTTTTATATAATAGCTTGTTTATTTTGGTACGTCTAAGAATTTCTTTCTGTTTTTATTTTAAGGATTATTTTAACTTTGAAGAATGTATTATTTAGGTGTACATCATTTGTCTAAATCATGATATTATGATGTTTTTTTTTCAGCTAACGGCAACTTTTATGTTTCAAAGTAGATAAATCAATCTATCTATTAGCTTTTCCTTTATTTCAAATATAGAATACAATATTAAATAAACAACATTGGTCTTCAATCAATCAAATATTCAAGTCAAAACAGAATCATGCTGAACTAAATTTAGCTGTTCAGCTGATAGACAGTATTGAGCGATAGAAACGGTTAACAAGATCACCAGAGCTGTTTCTCGAAAATACTATCACCCATTGTCTCATTGTGTGCACTATCTATGTTTCCTATATCGGCGTCTCTCAAACAGAGATGCTTTTGTCGTCCCGAGCAATGGCGTCTATTCACACTTAATACGAATACAATGCATGGTATTCTCGGCCGATTTATCCGCTTTTGTTACTGAGCCGACGGTGTTGCCAACGGAAAAACTTTGAAACGTTTAACGGTTCCTCGTTTTTCTTTAAATTTATTTTGTTTTGCGCCAATTTGGTGAGTTACGGTTTTTACTGTTTGCAATTTTTTCGTGAAGATAAACATTATTTCTGGATCAAATAAATTTCAATTACTTACTTTAAATATTGTTTTTTAAATGGGTAATACAATGTTAAAAAATATTTTGATTTTACGTGATCTAATTTCTCAAAACACCTTTTTTTCTACTTTGGTTTATTATTTTTATTTTGATTTTACTAGACTTGCATATTTTCTTAAAAAAATGGTAATTTAATGTAATAGCATTTTTCTACTTACCTATTTTTTATACTTAAATGTAAGTTTGGAAGGCAACAAAAAATGTGCTTTTAGCATTCCAGGCATTTAAAGATAAGCTTACAGACAGCACGTATGTAAATTTGCCACTTTAGAAATACAAAATCTACATAGATAATTTAATCTGAATGTATTCTTTGTTCTGTTCAAAACAACAGCTTAAGTATAAGTGCTTTCAATTTTGTTTCTTATTAAACGTTCTAATATATTTAAATATGTGTGGGTGTTATTAATACTGTACCGAGCGTGAAACGATATCGTTTGACGAGTTTTCATCCTTTCATATAAACAGAGGTGTAATTCAAACCTCCTACACAGAGATAATTAGTGCTTGGATAATTTACAGTTGCCGTAACTTTGTCGCAAAGTGTGGATGTTATTAACGTCGTATCATATTGTGTGACACTTGGTAACTTGATGAGTAAAATAATAAGCATTATTATAGAAGTTTCAGAGTTTGTGTTACATTAATATTCGGGGTATTTTGTAATTAATTTAAGCACACATTGTCTTTTTTCGTGCTAGGCCGAAAAACCGTCAATAAACTAAAGAAGTAAGTATACTATTCACCCAATTTTACTTTTTTTTTTTTTTTGTGGCGTAAATTGGGTTCATTCACCATATTCAAGACTATGTTTTCTGCAAACCATTGAAACAAGCAATTTTAATAATAATAATGTATTTGTTATTTTTCCATATAAAACTAAACAGATTAGATAATTTTTGTTTTGGGATAAAGACAAAACTGTCTAAAAGTATACCTTACCTGTTTATAAATAATTGTTATGTTTCTTCTAATAAAATTTACGTATTTTATTTTTTTAGTAGTGCGTAGTAGCTACATATTACTTAGTAGTATTAGTAGCTACTTAGCTAAATTAATTAAAATGTACATCATAGTGTTAAAATAATTTTAGTTTAACAGTTTATTTTTTTATTTAAATGTGTGATCAAAGCGTAAAAGCGTGAACTAGTGAACAAATGGGATCGCGTGATCCACCATACCGTGTCACAGTTGTTTGAAGTAAAAATGGGTCAATTGTTTTTTACCCAAATATTAATAAAAGTGTTATTGGTGGTGGTAGAAAAATGTAAAAAAATGATTTGTGAATGGTGTTTGTTATTAAGAAATATCTAGCTGCTGCTGGATTTGAAATTATAAATACTTTTAGGCGGTAACATTAATTTCGTTTTTTATAAATAATTTTAAGCTACGAAAGCTTCGGCTTACAAATCCAATCAGCCCTAGGCCCGGATTATTCCAGAAGCATTAATAATTATAAATAACAAAGGAAATAAAGCTAGTGATTAAATAAATCGATACTAATAATTGTATTGGCCGTTTATTACTATCAATTATCCCTAGCAATTTATGAGATACCAAAACATCGATTTCCATGTATTAATTACATCGGTAGAAAAAATAATACATCCGAGCTTGTACCGTCAGCAATACAACTAACCAAAAATAATTCCAACAAAATTTATTCAAAACCTAATATTTAGAAACTTGCAAATATAATGTGAAACATACAATGACATGCACTATCAAATTTGCTATCGTGTGTGTATCAAACCGTATCCAGCAAAGTGTGTATTGTTTAATGGCGTGTTGCTGACGCTACAATCAGTATTTGGACGTCAATTTAACTAACAATCCAATTAACTACAGGGCAGTAACAGAATACTAATTGTACCGGGAAAATAGAGAGCTGTGAAAATAGTACATGTTAGCTTCATATTATGAAAAGGTAAGAATGGAGTATTTTTTACATATATGTATCCTTTCAACCCATAAACGTCCCACTGCTAGGCACGGGTCTCCAAAACGCAAGACGGGTTGGTATAGGGTTTGTTTCGAATTTTCCTTTTCTTGCAGTGTTCTCTTCTGCATAAGGTTACTACTCCCTTAGTCACCTTTTACAACACCCACGGGTTGAGATGGGGTAGTGATATTATGTATTCTCAATCTTCACGGATAATTTTTACATATAATATTAGTATTACATATAATATGTAATTCTCGTAAAGAAACAATTTTATAACCTATGTACCTTTAAAGGCTTCAATTATGTAATATTTGTAACATACTCGTAACTCAGCTAGACAGCTTTGCTAGATAAAAATAAATACTTATCTATCAGCCCAACTACAAGAAATTTTGTTTTTCAGGCTGTCAAAATAGTTTTTTCTATTTAAGGCAACGGGTTACACGAATCGCATTTCATAAGTGAACACACACTTTCCAAACCCTGAACTTGAAGAACTACCCACCCTTTTACATGACGAAAAACATAGACTAAGTAAGAGTGAAAGAGATACTAAACTATTGTTGTATTGTAATCTAATCAGAGAAGCATTCACGCATTTACCAGGACGCTTCGAAAACAGCACTTCCTATTATTTTCCTGGCTTTAAATCTTAGTGGTGCGACGATTCCTTACACTTAGATAAGATCATCGAAGTAAAGGTAATATATCCCAAGACAGCATATTTCACTCGGAATGTGTCGTTTTGTGGGCTTCACGGGAAATTAGTTTTATGTAGCGAAACGATCTGGTTGCCGTTGTATGAAGATAGATGTTTTGCTCTGCATTTTATTTTGTAAAAAGAAGTTTATATATTAATTTTATATTAGACAAAATTTATTCAAAATCTATTAGGTTGGTTTGGAAACTAGAAAATATAATGTGAAACATACCATGACATGCACTATCAAATTTGCTATCCTGTGTGTATCAAACCGTATCTAGTAAAGTGTGTATTGTTTAATGGCGTTTTGCTGACACTACTATAAGTATTTGGACGTCAATTTAACTAACAATCTAATTAACTACAGGGCAGTAACAGAATACTAATTGACGATTAATTTATTAAGGTTGCGGGTGGCCGTTGGATGCGGGCGGCACAAAATCGCTCGTTGTTATGTATGTTATGTTCAACAGCGGACGTCGTTGGGCTGATATGATGATGATGATATTAGACTGTTGCCCGGAGCTTGACACCCGTGGATCTTTTTTTGGTCGTAGCGCGATGTTATATATTATAGCCTTCTTCCATAAATCGTTATCCAACACAAACATATTTTTCCAAATCGGAGCAGTAGTTTCTAAGATTAGCGTTTTCAAACAAATAAACAAAGTATTCAGCTTTATAATATTATATAATAAATCCACTGTAATTGGTTTAGAAAAGCGGTGGCAGCCTAGTTGGAAAGTAAGTCAGTTGGAAATACGTGAGCAGCCGAAGTTTTTATAACTGTTTTGTAACTGGCATATCCATTTTCTCCCATTTTTGCGAGTTGAAAAAAATAAGTATACTGTATGTATTATAATTTTAGGAGAAATAACTGACGTGGCTAATTATAGAAGTTTTTCAAGACACGTTTTTTACTTAAATTTCTTTTAGTAGGTAAATTGTAACGTATTATTATTCCTCTTTATTTAAATAAGTTCTCAAAAAACCTTTATTATTGTAATGTATGTCTTTCCTTTATCTGCCAATGGTGACTCGGACTTTTGGAAGGCGTACATGGGGCCGAAACCAACATGAAGAGGCCCTTTAGACAGTTTAATCTAAGTTGTAATGTGACACTGACCGGTGAGTATATTTGTATGCGCTATATAGGTAAAATCACACAAGTACACTCCCCGGTCACTGTAGGTGTATTGTAATACTTGGAAAATAAAAATCATGGGCTATTGGGTTGGGTTAATCTGCTATGTGTGTTGGAAAAACCGGTACTATGGAAGGGACTATGGCGTCTGCCCGTAACAATGCTGATAATTTGCTTGTGTTATGGGTACTAAACAACTGATATACTACTTAAATACATTTTTTTTTGGAAATACATACATATTATAGATAAATTACACCCAGACACAGAACAAACCTTTATGCTCATTACACAAAGACTTGTCCTCGGTGGGGATCGAACCCACGACCTCCGGTTTAGCAGTCAGGGTCACTAACCACTAGACCAACAGGCCAGTCAAGGCTATCCAACACTAAAAGAGTGTTTCAAATCGGACCAGGCAGCAGTTCCCGAGATCCTAGCGTTCAACCAAAACAGCTGATATAGATAAGTAATAATATTATATACTTTTTGACTATACATAATAAAACATTGTATAATATTTATAGCAAGTTAAATAGTCCAGTTAAATAATCAGAATAAATTCTCTATCATTATCTGTTCAATCGAACTCACCGAATCGGAAAGTTTCCTGCACCCCGCCCTAAATATTAACTGGCGGTCCAATTATGAGTTTGTGCAATTACTATAGTTGGATTGCCTACGTTTTCATTATGACATCAATTTCCCTAAAACAGGCTCGGCTCATACCAGTCGTTTTGAACTTGTTACAAACTCCATCTGAACAGTATTATTATAACTTTGTATTCAGATCTAGTTTTATGTTAGTTTTGTTATTATTACTTTGTAAAGGTTATTTTGTTATTTTTGATTCAATATTAAATTAAATTAGTCAAATGTCTAAATTACTTAACCACTTTATTTGCTTCAACTTTACTTCTCTGTTAATTGCTGTACTCAAAACATTCCATAATAAAGTTTAATGCGAAGAAAATTCTTGCAATCATTATTTCATCATTATCATCATTTCAACCCATAAAAGTCCCACTGCTGGGCGCGGGTCTCCTCCAAAGAATGTGGAGGGAATTTAGCCAAAATCACTATTTAATATAATAATAATATTTTCACACAATCACACAGTGCCATCTAGTCCTAAATTAAACAATAATATTTGTTTGTATTATCTAAACAACTGTTATACTAATTAAATTTATACATTTTGTAAATACATACATATTTTAGATAAGTAAAACCCAGACACATAACAAACAATCATGCTCATTACACAAAGATTTGTCCTGGGTGCGAATCGAACTCACGACCTCCAGCTTAGCAATCAGGGTCACTAACCACTACGCCAACATGGCCAACAAATTAGATATTTACTTTATCTTCTTTGTTGTTTGATCTCAGTAAGACCAGTCGTGTTCACAAGCTGACTGAAGCTGAACTCCAGTTGTATTTGAGAATACTGAAACGCAAAATTTTTAAAGTAAATGAGTTTAATATGAACTTACTGTTTAAATATAAGAGAATTTGCCACGAGGAACATTGCAGATGACTATAAATAAGAGTGAATGAGAGAAAAACTGCATGTAAAGGCTGGAGCACGTAAAGCCGGAAGTCCGGCGACGGCCGCATCCTGCTCTGTCTGCTTCTGAAAGCCTTTTAGTTCAATTTAGCGTGAAAAAAGACTGAAGCTATTCCTGTGTTTTATGTCAGTAGGGAAATTACTCTCGTCATATCTAAGTTGGCGATTTGAAAGCGTTTTTGCATGACTTGTTCGAAAGGGTTTTAGCGATAACTGCCCCGGGTTAGTGTTCGATGTTGAGGAAAATGCTTTGAACTGTTGTCGGCAGTGATTCTGAAAAGCATTTATTTCAAAGGGTTTTTATATAAAAGGGCTGGCTGGTTGAATAAAATTGAAAAATAAATGTAGTAAACCTTGTAATTGCAATAAAATGTTTTAATTACAAAGCTTCTGCTATTGTAATTTACAATTGCAGTAAATGTGACACCTTGATGCTATTAATTTTATTTCCCAAACGCTCCGTTTTAATCGCAATTAAGCAAGGCGAGGCATTTATCTAAATTGTCAATTTCAATTGAGAATTCCTTAGAAATTCTCTTCATTTTCTTTGTCGGGAATTGAAGGCAAATACAGAAAATTCCTTTGAGACTTGCTTTGTAGGACAAAGACAAAACTGAAATAGTTATTGATCTATTAGGAATTCAAATTGCTATCTGAGTGGATAGTATGTCTCGGAACAGAGGGAAATTACTGTTTGAGATTGAAATGGATGGTCAATTCTCATCATGAATCAGATATAAAAAGTAATTTAATTTTTTTGAGGGATTTTATAGTCGTCTAAAACGTCTAAAAAAATTGTGCTTGTTTCTTCGGAAACGTTTATTTAATCGAGTAAATTTTAAGAGGATTTTAGGAAAATCAAAAAATAGTTTCAGAATAAATCAGGGATTCTACCAGAAGTCAAAGGTTTATTATAACTTAAACATAAAACACGACCATTAGTTTAATGAACAAAATCTCTGCTTCTCCCTCCAATGTAAAAAGTACATTACCTTAAATAAAGCACGGTTCAAATGATGCGGAATTTAGAATATAATCATAAACGCAAGCAATAATAAGGTGCCTTATCTCCGTGCATCGTCGACATAAAGAACGGCAGAGCAATTTCCCCGACGACGCGCGACGCACCAATCGTCCAAACAGTAATAAAACCGCATCGCCTACCATTAGCTCCCGTTTGTTTGTGATGCGAGCATATAGACAAAAGCGTGGAAGAATAACGTGAGATATCTGGAGATAATGAGATTTTCACGAGTATCGTGATAATAATCGCCAGCATTGTTTGCTCGCGGTTCCCGGTCGCCAATTATCGGAACAATGGGAACTAGGAAACAATTTATCAGATTGTAACGAAAGTTATCCGTCTATAATGGGTAGGTTACTTCGAGTTTCTGCATAGGAAAGGTTATTAGTATCCATTAAACTCTCTTGTGAGGATCTCCTTTCTATTACAGGAACAAAGCAATACGCAAATTACTTGTTGTTTGTATGCCACTTATGCGAAAACACATTGTTTGTTAAAGATAGAGAGATATTACTATCAGATACTGCAGTTTACTGTACATAAAAGGGTTAATAACCTCAGTAATGTTATTAACCCTGCTGTATGCAAAAAATTAGAGCAGACAAGTCCCTGATGTAATCAGCTCTGAGTGCTTAAAGCTCGATGTATAAGATAGTTCGCTGATTTATGTGTTTGGGGATCACGTAAAGATAATTTTATTGGTTACTATACTTTAATAGGAATCCCAACAGAAGTGGTAGTTTGAGTGGTAAAAGCAAATCAAAGTTACGTTCGGCAATTATCAAACGCATTGTATTAATATATTTAATATTTTCATAAGACCAGTAAAAACCTAATGAGCACTCGTCCGGTACTAAAAGAGGTCTAAATATATGCAATATATTATAGAAGAAAACTCCGAGTACGTTGTCAATCTGCATAACCTGAGGCATATGTTATTGTAATTACCCTAGTGTACTTTAATAAAAAATAAATCATCAATGTAAACAGAGGAGACGCTTCTTAAAATTAATCAGCATAATTTTACTTACCTTAAACAGAAAGGGTCGGTGTCCATTACTTTCAAATGAAAAGCTAATCTAAAATGTTTTATTCAGATATACCGTGTAATGCTAGGTTGTTAGTAATTGACTAGCGGAAAACTGAATTAAGGGTGGTGTCCAGACCCATTACGTTATTAAAACCACGACTGGTGGTTTTTGCGTGATCACACTAATGTGATAATATCGGTGTTGGGGATATTACAAAGCCATTACGTTGGGAAACTGCACTTACCGTAAAAACCTTCTCTTTATTATATATTTAAAAATACATGTAAGAATATAATCTGTTTTTATTGCAGCTAGTTCGTAATCCGTAACTTAGAAATTATTAGTATTGTCAGAATCAATCAATTTGACTGTCACTGTAGCAGTAAGGCTGCCTGCCAATTAACGCTGAGTGAGGCTGCGAAGCGAAAAAAACGGAGAAATATTAAGATTTTATGCAATCGTATTGGTTAATATTTCTTTTGTCTTCAAACATTGGGGGTATTGTGGATGAGAAAATAGTGCGCAGCTTCTCGAATGCTGTCCAACCGAGTTGGATTCGGCAGATAACCTCTTTCTCAAAGTTGGACCTACCTAACCGGACTGTTTTTTTTTTAATAGAAATAGATAGTATATTAATACGAATAAATAGTAGTATACATTTACTGAAAAATTATGTACCTACATCGCGGGCGGAGCCGCGTACTAAAGCTAGTATTAGTATAGCCTAATTATAAATATAAAACTAACATACTCGTAAATAAAAGAACTTTAACTTTAATAGCGTATATTTAAAGAACACTAGCATGTTTTCTTAATCGATTCAATATTTCATAGCGATTGCATAATAACATTCCGTAATGACCGTAATTACTGAATTCACTATAATTAATCCATCGTGTGACTTAAGAACGATAAAATTCACGTGTTTATTTCGTTTTTTTTTTTCGTTTATGGTTTTGATGTGTTTATTTAGCTTTACCTTTGACATTATTAAAAGCGATGGTGGCTGAATGGATAGGGGACCGGCGTGCAAATCACGCGGTCCGAGTTCGATCCCGACCGGCAGTACCAATGTGGATTCCACTCTGTGGAATTTATATGTACTAGTCAAGTGAATTACCATCTGCTAACGGTGAAGGAAAACATCGTGAGGAAACCCACATACCCTAGAAGAAATTCTATGAGTATGTCTGATCCACCAACCCGCACTAGGCCAGCGTAAGTGGATTATGCCCTAAACCCCTTTCACTCAGCTCTCTAGCTAGAGGAGAGGAGATCCGAGCCCCAGCAGTGGGACTTAATGGATTGCTGATTGAGATTATTAATAATTTTGCGAAATTATTGTGAAATTTTATTCTAAGAGTGGTATGCTATTTTTCTTAAAATACTTTGAGATATATTGAGGTTAAGAATGTCGTGCCGAAAAAAATTATAATTTATTTTGTAACTTAAACTCTTTGAAATGAAAAGTGGCCGTCATGCAAAAAGTACTGAGTACTGAGTTCGATATCAGAGATGTGGACTTCATATTGTAGAATTTATACGTACTAAAAATGTGACTTACAATCAGCTAACGGTGAAAGAAAACATCGTGAGGAACCCCACATATACTAAAACAAATTCTAAGGGTAGGTACATTATAGTATGTGGGATCATCATTTGGTACCAACTATGTATTTGAAAACGGTAAAATTAAAAGCATTTTGTGAATACTTATTGCATTAAGTATTCAGTATAAATTAAATGCAATTTATTTCAAAACATATTACCAAACTGTAAATAATATGGCTTTTTTGTGTAAATCGAAAAACACTAATAAAATTAATAAATATGCTTGTTACAACATATTTCGACCCACAAAATAGGTAATAATCAAAAGAAATAATTCGGCAAAAGTGCCCAACTATTTTGTGTAACTGTATGGGCGAGTAGCTTTCTAAGTGGTCGTTTAGACCAAGTTATTGTAAATTGTAGGGTTGAAGTTCGGTTTGTTATTGTTATGCTATATTCGATTTAGTAGACTCACATTTAAGTACTATGAAGTTATACTGATGATCTTCGAATTTACGACTAAATTGTTCCAATATCTATGTAGTTTCGTATTTTTACCCGACTGCCAAAAAGGAATGTAATGTTTTTATACTCATAAATGTTATTCCTCTACCAAAACTTTTAGTATAGTGATTACTGAGTCTAATATTATAAAAGCAAACGTTTCTGAGTGTGTATTTGTATGTTTGTAACGCCTTAATGCTAAAATGGCCGGAACGACATTGAGAAAATTTTGTATGTAGGTAATTGACATCCTTAATTTATACATTTTTTTTTTCTTAACCTCGATTGGGGGGCAGCTGGTTATTATCACTACCCTATCAAAAACATCATTTAGAGCAGTTACAGATTTAACTCCCTCTTATTATCAAAACAATGCTTCTTCAAGAAGTTGTAGAATCAGCACTGAGAGAGCCCGAGTTTCCTAGATAATATGTCTTACAATTAATATGAAACCAGTATAAACAACGTAAAACATCCGTTCCAGCAACGTCTTACACAAACATAATTATGCTATGAAATGGAGCTCAGTCGCTAATAAATATATTCATCGAATTCTAACATTAATTTCAGCACATAAGATATTCCAAGTAACAAATCGACGAGTCAGTTAATTGTTCCAATTAGCTGCCATTGCTCATCGTTTGCCATCGCTAGCTACGGATCAGTCAGCGGAATAATTTCTGTCTGTTCTTTCATTGCAAAAGGTTCGCCATTTTTATTCTTTTAACTTTACTTGTTAGTTCAGTGTTAATTAGATGCTCGTCTGTTGTTACTGATTGCGAATAAAGAATTATTTTCATAAGTTTTTTGTTGTATTTTCAGATTCGTTATTAGGAAGGCTATAATTAAGGCAGCAAAGTGATTGCAATAACTGTATCTTGATTTTGAGTGTTGGTTTGTCTGTGTCTTAATTATATGTATAGAATAACCAAGAACTAGGCCTGCCTCAGCGACGATGCTCATCTTCAGATACCCATTTTTTCTGGATGTATTCGTGGAATGTGACCCGCCCACTCCCATTTCAACTTAGCAGACTTATAACCAACATCCGTAACCCCAGTCTGCAAACGTATGTCGGTATTGAGAACTCTGTCGCTGAGCCTGATACCCAAGATATTGCGATCTATCGCTCTTCGGCAAACCTTGTATTCAAACTTCTGAGACTTGGTTAGTAACCACTATTGTGCACCATAGGTTGCACTTCATATACTACTCGGAAGAATACAGCCCAATAGCTCTTCCAGGCATTATCAACACATCGATTGATCTCCTTTTCTTGCCAGTTCTCGCAGGAAACTACCAGGCCCAAGTATATACGAGTATACACTCGTCAACATACATACCTAGTGTATTTCCTGACCGTCAATGAAATAATTTCCATACTGCGAATAAAACCGAAAAATACATGGTTTTAAAGTTTAATAAAAATTGACAAACCGATATTGATTGGCAGCACGTTGTATCCTGGAGGTAGCGATACGATACGCCATTTGTCGCAATAAACAATAACTAGTGGGGATCCGCTGTACAGTATCAACATTTATCACTATGACTGACACTAGAGATTTTTCGGGTGAATGAACGTTGTAAAAATTATTTTCTTCTTGAACGGTGTATAAAATTAATTTCAACCTAACCTAATTAAATATAATTTCAGATGGTCTTGTAAAGAAATAATTATTTGCTTTAGTTAAGATTTTAGGATCATGTGTATTTTTGTGTCGTCATCGTTCAATGATTAATTTGTCTTGTAACATTCTAAGACACAAGGAATGCTACCAATATGATACAAATAAACAGTGCGTTTACTTTGCGACCTAAACAAGCAATAGTTATAATGTATGTATGGTTCAAAGTGAAGAATAAACATGGACACCTTAGAAAAATAACTAAAGATCAGTCAGAAACAACTTGTGAAAACTTTAATCTTTGAATCTCTCATCCGTTAATCCGTTACAACGTCGCATGCCACGACGCAACCCAATAATTTGGCATGTCACAAAAAATATAACTATGTAAAACGACGCTGAGTTGACGCTGCGTCGACTCAACGCAACGCACTAATAAGACCCCACCCCTATACTTATTTTGAATGTTATTATGGCGTCAAATCCATAAATATCTATTTTCGAAGAAATCTTTTTTACTCCAGTGAATTCCTCAGTAAATTCATTCAACCATAAATTTTATGAATTTGACATTATAATAAATCAGAAGCTTGTTAATAAATCGAAGAAGATGAAACATGCTTCAAATCGAATTATATTATGATTAGAATAACAAATTACTTTTGCACAAAGTTACGCGCGTTTATTAGGAAAATTTGTTTAAAAATTGTTTGTGTCAGAGTTGGACGTTGGAGTCTATCTACTTATAAAGTGTTTTTATTTTTTCATTAATCATTGAACTGATGTAGGTAGTATGCAACAAAGAAATATGCTTCACATAATTATGATTGTTGTGAATGAAATTTCTTAGCATCAATAAATATTGAAAACAATATTTTTGTGTCTACTGAAAGCAAAAAAAAAACACAAGATAAGGTCAATTGATTAAACACAATAAAATAAAGGATGAATACATTATAACGTATAAATAGAATAAGAGGATTCCATATTCGCGGAGTACCTATATGAAATGACTCTATTCGGAATTGATATCAGATATAAGACGAATGCATTGTAAAAGACAAATCGTATAACATTTCAAACGCAAAATTAGTCTTTATGAAACCAGATTTTGGTAGTTATAACTAAATTATACTTTGTTATAAATTTATTCAACCAAAATTTGTAATATCGAATAGTTTCTAGCTCGCTAATTGGTATTGTGCTATTAAAACACCAACCCATTTCACCGCTTAATAAGCAGAATTACAAATCTCTGAGTATATTTTCCGTAATTATTTGCAGGTTTGGACTAAAGGCGACGTTTACAGGTTGTCGATGATGAAATTGTAGACTATTTGAAAAAAAATACCTACAGACTTAAAAAAGAGTCTATTCATAACTATAAATAATGTGTCATTATTTAAACCTACTAATCTGCAAATGAAAGTGAGCAATTACATTACGTAATCCGCTTGCAATACTACTAAAACTTGTACAAATATTATTAAATGAAAACATTTAAAATATCCATAACATGATGAAATATTGACGCGGAACGTATAAACTAGTACATAACGATAGTTATTTTGATGTTTTTTTGCCACATTTTTGTATAGAGGCAACTAAAAGTATTAGTCATATTCCATCTAATAAATATTATAGTAGGAGAGATAGATGATACGACAAAAAATGTTTGTAGGATCACAAACCCTTTATGCCAACATCATAGTTGTAACAAGAAATATATTTTGAATAAAAAAGGTTTCTATTTGCATAATCGTATTCGTATATTGTTTTATTCGATCGTCAGTGACAATAAAACGGGTATTTGTCTTGTGTATCGTTTGTTGTCACGAGTATCGTAACTCGTTATTTGCCTTATCGTTTATCAAGATGTATGTGAAAATGTGCTTTGAAACGTGCAGAGAATTCTGGAACGAGGGCCAGCTTATCGCATTACAAGTCGAGAACAACGTTCTAAACAAGCATTGCACAATTACCGTGATGTTGAATCGAATCTGTGAAAATTCATATCGATCTTTTCATCGAGTCCACTGAAACTGCAGTTAATTTTGTGACATTCGTAGAAAAGATACACGTTGTTGAATCGCGTCAAAATTTGCAGTTAGCGTTGTTCAGACATATTGATAGTGAAGTTGGTCACAATATTTTTATTAGTTATACAAAAAATATTCGGAAATTTAAAATTCTCAAATGAAATTATATCGATATCGTTATAAATTTAATTTCACATCTCTACTCCTTACTTTTAAGCGAAGCGTGTTTCAGTAAACGTTGAAGAGGAATGTACGCCTCTATCTGTTTACAATTTTGATCAATACTTGAGATTAAATTCGCCTTTGTCTAAATTCCTTTACGGAACTCGGCAATCACTGTTATTATGAAACTTTTAATGGTTGCGGGTTGGCTCAGTGTGTTGAGTTTGGTTTTAAGTTTTTAACGGTAGCCTTTTTGAAAGATTAAACTCTTTCATATCGATGCACTTAGTATTGGCGATTTTCCAAGGCTTTTATAAAAATGTTTGAAACAGATTTGTTGGTAGTTATCGTTTCGCATCGCATGTTACTTTATTTATTTTGTGTATTTTCTCACGTTAACCAGTTTTGTTATCTGGTTTATCAGACAAAAGTCACAATTTTTTGTAATTTATTTTCTCGCGTACCAACAGCTGGTCTCAGCAGATTGGGGAACAAAATCAAGACGTGAATGGAGACTTTCATTCTCAGTGAGTAGGTACTGTAAATTTATTGCCTTACAGCTACAGTAGCAGTTTCTAGAAGCTTTTATTGCTTCATTCGTTTGAAATTCTTGTTAGTATACCTACCTTAAAATTTGAAGAATCTTTGTCTACCTTTTATATTTCCGTTTTGTTTTACTGGAAAAATACTCATTTACTTGGTAAATCTCGACACATGTATTTAAAAAAAATATATATAAAACTTTCTAGGTGTTTATAATTTTAACTTGAGAATAAGTTTTTTATTTTTACCAAAACGGACACGAGATCAGAATACAGGACAATTAATAGGATGAACTTTCTATTGGCTATTTTTAACCTTGTAAATTTGAATCTTATGATAATAAGATGAAGACTGAAATTGACAAATCTTACGATATACCGTATATATATATATGTTTTACAAAGTCTCGATTCGTGGTGTCTGCGCTTAAGTAGTTTGTTACGTACCAACTGTTGCCCGGGGCTTCGCTCCCGTGGACCTTAGTTTGGTTTTTACTCAGTTTCTATTGGTTGTAGCATGATGTTATATAGATTTTAGCCTTTCTCAATAAATGGGCTGTCTAACATTGATATAATGTTTTAATTTTGTTCAGTAGTTCCCAAGATTGCGCATTCAAACAAACAAACGAACTCTTTGGCTTTATAATATTAAGTATAGGTAAACATAAAGATTATCCATGTAGTGACGGATTAAGAATACATAATGTCACTACCCCATCTCAACCCGTGAATGTCGTAAAAGGCGACTAAGGGACTAATCTTATGCAGATAAGAACATTGCCATTAAAGGAAAATTCGAAACAAACCTTAACCAACCCCTCTGGCCAGCGTGATTTAGAAGGTTAAATTCCGTCCACATTCTTTGAAAGAGAACCGTGCCTAGCAGTGGGACGTTTATGGGAAAAAAAATGAAAATGAATCAAATTTTCAAAAATGGTACGGAATAAAATAAAAAGTTAAGCTTAGCCATAGCTATGTAGTAAAGTAAGATTAAACTGTTTTATTTCATTTATTTTTCTTATATCTACACAGTAGAAAAATAAATGAAATGTTTTTTTCCTTAATCATTTTACCTTGTCACAAACCTTCAATATTTTATACAAAAGCCGAAGAAATAGAACAGCAGATAATCCAGGTAAATACCGCCCGTGAGGACTTTCTAATTAGAACCTCAATTGTTGGAACGGCCGAGAGGAAATAAGGATTTAGACAATTGGTTCACGGATATGGAAAACGGAATTCTATTATGAAACTTAATATTAAAGCGTTACGATTGCTTTTGAATTGCAATTATTTTTATACTGTGAGGAAAATATGAAATAGTTTTTTTCATCTACAGGGCTTTATCCGCAGTATTGACGTCATAGTATTATACTGGTAAGTAATTCTCTCATAATTTGGCGATTTAGCTGTGGCAAAGTTGACATTTATGCAGATAAATCTCGATGTGGTAATCGTTCATGGCACAGACCAGAGATAGGCATTGTTTTGTGGTTCATGGTTATAACTTGTTCTATAAAATATTTTGCCTTCTAAGCGTGTTTTCTGTGGAGACTTTAAACGGTTTATCGTTTCCGTTGCCCTATTCGTTTCACTGCAGTGTTGTGCACCAATTTTATAAAAGTATTCAAAATTTAAAAGTGTGTTACACCACTTAAAAGAGTTATTTTTTCATCCTTACTTGCCTTTCATATTTTTTTTTTACCCTAAATTTTCACTTGGTTAAAATGGATAAAATATTATTTGCCTAAAATCTGATTTGATGATATTCATCATCATCATCCTATCAGCCCAACGATGATGATGGTGAAATCATTTGGAAGTGCTTATTTATTATTGTTCGGTGTGAAACTGGTTATTCACAGTGACACAATTATTTATGCTTATGCCAAATGTTTTATAAAGACGCATTTAGTCTACAAAAAATGCTGTGAAATTATGTTAGTACACTTTTTCTTTCTGAAAATAAAGAACTTACAAAATCTAAAAATCTAGCCCAACGACGTCCATGATGTTATTTGATACTATTCCAACATACTTTAGAATAATGTTATGTTAATCAAAACATCGTATTTTAATATATAATTTAAATTTGCTAAAATCGTTGATCAGGATACATTAACAAAGGTGACATTTAATTTAGATAACACCTGCCCTAAGAGACTCCTTGATTTGAATTTCTAAAACACCCGTAAAAGGGTGCAATCCCCATAATAAAGTTAAATATATTACACCTATGTACAAAATATTGCTCGTGTTAAATTAAAAATATCTCTCCGAGCAAATCAGTGGAGCTTGAATCCTATTTAAAATTCACATCCATAATCTGTGATAAAGTCAAACGCATTTGAGTGTTCGTCGAGTAAATATTGAAATTCATTTCATATTACAGTTCGTGCACTCCATCTGCTCTTTTTACACGGTCAGAAGCAATTAGGGACGAGGAAAAATATTAATTTTCTCTTTTCGTGTTTCATGGAAATTAAAATAGATTGATTTTTAATATCTTTCTCGTAAAACGTGTTGGTAATCTCGAGACAGAAATTTCTCCGCAAAGTGTTTCTTAAAGCCACTTTTTAAGATACTTTAACTTATGAGAACGTTCAGAAAATATTTCTTCAAAATAAATGATACCTCCGGGTGGTCTTTTGGAGATGGAAATGTTTTTGCTTTCAATACAAAAGTGCTTGTGTATTGAAAATGCTGTACAAATTGTTGGAAAGGATCCCAAGGGCGCATTGAAAGCGTGTTTCGCAGATACATGGTACCTGCCGTCTTACCACCGAATAAACGTTCACTTAGAGTGGTTTGTCAATACGACTCGAAAAGCTTTTACTTTGCGCTTCTTGCAAAATACGTAAATATTTCTTTTTTATCTATTGTGCTGATCTGGTGGAAGTAATAAGTCCCTCCTCTGTTGTATATTAAAAAGCAACGGAAATTTCTGCTTTGCAATAAATAACTTTACACATAGCTATCATCATCATCATCATTTGAACCCATAAACCTCCCACTAGTTGACTTGGGTCTCGTATAAAGAATGTGGAGGGAATTCGGCGTATTATAACATGCTGGCCAGACGGGTTGGTATAGGGTTTGTTTCATGTTACACATATGTGATGTTATATAGCCTCTAGCTTTCCTCGATGGCTATGGGCTATCCAACACTAAAATAATTTTTCAAATCGGACTAGTAGATCCTAAGATCTAGGATCTTAACAAAATAATAATCAAACCAACTCTTAATATTAGTATACATAGATATGCTTGAACGTAACTATTTCAGTACGTCTATCTAAAACCTCTTAAATAGTTTTAAATAGTTTTACTAAACTTAGTCTTGTAAATTTGAGGTAAATAAGGCGTACGTCATCTGTTAGCTAAAGAACAAGTGAAATCCAAAAGTTTATTTTGAACTTGAATTCAAACTTTTTCCGCAAACTGAGGATGTATCATTAACGATTTCGTCGTACGTGGGTTTGAAAAAGTAAAGAATACGTTACAAAAAGTTGAATTTTAAAATTATGTAATCGTAACTATTATATTGTAATTATAGAATCCAAAAATTAAATTTTAAAATTTTTAGTAGGTCTTTTTTTTGAGATATAAACTTAAATGACAAAATATATCGATATTTAATTCTTCATAGAGACGTGGAATTTCAGAAATCGCAAGTTAAATAAACGTCCATCTTTAAAAGCACCATTAACTTACAAAACCCTGAGCGAGTAAAATTATATATTTGATTGGTGTTATATTCCTTCGGGTGAGTAATGGTCTTCAAAACACTTCAGGGAATAAATAATACTGAATCGGCAGTAGTCGTTCCTCGAGTTGCCAGTCAGCACTTTCATTTCATATAGGATGGCAATGAGCAAGTCATACTCGTACTCAGCGCGATAGAAAGAAAATTTATGAAAAATAAAAGAAGACAGCAATAATTTTCACACTTACTGCACTTGCCTTGAATGTTTTGATAGTGGACCGAACTATAAGGCTCCACATATTTTAGCCACAATACATTAATTTCTTCATATTAAATAAATAGACAGCAATTTATAAACACGTGTTCACTGAATTTATACTAAATTGGAACACGACCCCAAACGTTCAGTATTTCCACTCAATTAAATGACTCGATGGGACAGAAATGCGGGTACAGACAGATTTAATCGCAAGACATTTTGGTTTGCCTTTCATGTGTAATTTCCCACGGGTTGGGCTGGGCCCACCCTTTGATTATTTCCTCTTCAATGGTCCTAATGTTTTTATACTTATCTTTTGTTTCGGTTCAGATTTGAAATCATTATATTTTATACAATTTGGCTACAGCTAAAAAGCTGAAAAGGTTTTTATTTCAAAATAATTTGACAACAACTGAAAGTAAAACTTTGTGATAGGTTTCTTGTGTTTATTTCAGTCGTAACTGGAACTTAAAATTGATCTGAATTTGATAACTTTCCAGACTTACCATATCTTTTTATAAAATATATTTCACTATCAGTGACAACTCCCGTTATTTTTCAAGGTATGTTTTGTATAAGTCAAATTATTGTAGGAAGAATTGAATGCACCTTTAATGCAATAATATATAATTGTATTTTGAATTAGGTTTAATAGTTCTGAAATATTATCTTTTCACCCAAACCATAAAAAATTGTTAATGGTATCCCTATTACTCATACTTAAATGAACATTATTCAATTGAGCTCATAATTTGAATATAAAAAGTACCTGAAATATTCGTATCAATATAGATCATCAATCACCTTGAGAGCCATACTTTACGGGTACAGTGACCTTCGCAGTTTTTATAGAATCAACAGCTGCGTCCGATTCTTTGTCATCTAAATTTATTAGACCATCGCGTTTTTTACGAGGAGTTTAGCAAGATGTACGTAAAGAATGATTTTAACTATTGAAATGAAATAATATCCTTTTCTTATAAATATACGCTGTCTATTAAATTACGTAAAAAAAAATCGGTTCACATCCCCTCAGATAATTAAGATATAACTTTAATCTTTTAAGCAAAAAAGCGATTTTTGTTTAACTGATAAAAGCTATAATAACAACTCGTGACTAAAATAAACTCTTCTGTTCATTTCTTGGTTTTAAGGGTTATAAAAATAGATGCCAAAGTGAAACATCTTACAAAATGTGTCATACCAATCGTTTCCAAGATTGTAAGGCCTTCAACCCTTCTCGATTTAAAATATAAACCCCAAGACAATATGGCTCAGTAATTACAAATTCATTACGCTACTTTCCAGTTTCTTTCCTCAAGGGATTCCATTTTCATTACACAGTACTTACGTGTAATGAACTGCATCCGTATGCAAACTACTTAATGATAGGCTCTCATTAAAATAGACCTTAGAATGAAATAGTTAAAGATGAAACTCCCTTGCAGATGGTATTTCTAAAGATTAAGAGAACTTTTTTATCAAAAATCGTTCTATCTCGGTTGTCTTGAACAACGATATTAAATCGTTTTATAGAATTATACCTACATATTTTTATTTGAATAGCAAAATATCAACATAATTTTAATTTAAGTAGAAACATTTATTGGTAGAAGTGAGAAGTCTTAAAATTAAATGTTGTATTAAATGGTTACTTAATTGAATGCGTTAAATTGACTTGCTTTCATAAATTGGTGAGCATTAATATAGTTCCGTGTTATGTACCTATTTATATCATCCTAACATTATTCTACATTTTCAAAAACTGCGTCAATCATCTTATCATTCTTCAAAGCCTACAGATAATCTTAAATAGAAATAAAATAATTAGTCCATATTACTAATAAGTAAATAGTAACATGTAGTAGACCTTTTATTTGACATTTAATACCTTGACATTTTCAATTTTTTTTTTCTAATTCTCGTTTCACTATCATTGTAAACAAGTCCAAGTAATTTCAAATAGTTAGTTTAAATTTTTAACTTATCTACAATTTAATTGTATTGAATACATCGAGTATTCAATACAATTAAATTGTAGATAAAAAGACATGACACAGACACAGAAAAAAATCGGATGCTTTAACATCCAGATTCGTAAATGATACCTCTAAAAATCTTCTATGATTTGCCTCCTTTCTTCTAGTTATATAGTCATGTAACAGTCAATTACACCTCTTTATGTAACACGAAACTCACCTTCAAGTTACCCATTATCACTTCATATAAGTCTTTTGTTTCCTTCAAGTATTTTCGCTCTCAAATAACTTTTACATTAAAGACGCAAGTAGGTACTCTCAAGAGAGTGAGTATCAAAGGAAGTTTGCTCTCACGTCACTTTGCCTTGTCTACACTGTATTAGCATGTAGATAAAGCATACCAATTTAACTTGAACCACCCCGTCCCCCTTAAACCTTGGTAAACAGAAAATTATGGGTAACTTCGAGGGCAAGGTGGAGGTCAAATATTTTTGGTCGGTCGTTACTAGTTGTTCGTTAGCCAGGGATCGGCATCCGGTTTCCTTATCACGGCACATCCGGCTCTAGAGCCGTTTTGTTTCTTTGAGAATGTACCGGATAACCGGGAGCATGAGGACCAATTGTGAACGTTGAATACAAGATTTGATAATACAACCGCTTAGTGGTTTTCAATAAATCTTTTGCTTTTGACATCTTAGCACAAAGTGGGCTAAAATTTTTGTACATAAATCTCTGTGTTTCAGTCTGTTTCATTTAATGACCCAAACATGTATTAATATCACGTTTAGTGCAAACTGACAGCAATTGAACGAACATATATTGCTTGTGGTTAAAACTTTCTTCGTGTTCTTATTATAGGAGAAATTACTTTTCCAAGAAGCATACAGCCACTTTGTTGATTTAACTATAGTATAGCAAATTCTAGTCAATAATTTGAATATTAGGAATGTGGGTTTCCTTTTTTTAGTGCATTTGATTTGAGACCATGACCAATTTGCCAACTGATAATCTTTATTTTTACATAGGACCTTTAGGCTCTTATAGGTCCCATGTAAAACGATGTACGGTACATACGGTACATTAAATTTGTTTGCACCTTAAGAGTAACTCTTAAGGTGCAAACAAACTGGGCTTATATAATGCCACACCATGTTGGGACCCCAAATGTCATATAAGATAAATGTAGTTCTATCATACTTATTTATCATTTATGACGTATTTAATATGAAAACTGATGTCTTTTGACGGACATAACATCACATTCGTGGCATCACATAAGCCCAGTTTGTTTGCACTTTCATCCTTATACCATGTGGGTGATGCCATGGGTATAGTCTACTGAAGGTACTACACCTATTATAAATTGTCATATAGAGAATTGTCTATACATAAGTATAGATAGAAGTTGTAGTACTCAAACAAATTACAGTGTGCCTGTCATTACCTGAACCACAATTCCATGATACTTAAAATAGAAAATAAAATGCAACATTGTGCCTACATTAATTACATTATAACGTCACATCAGACTCGCACATTTATGTACAAAAAGAACCTTACTACGTATACAAAATTAGCAATCATTAATTACTGTTTTCCCACGGTGATATTAACCTTTTAATTTATAAAATGTACATTTGTTTGCAGATGTGATGTAAAGGCAAACATTAGTACAGCCTTAATGAGGGTTACATTTCTAATAACCTTCATTATTTTAACGCAAGGGACGTTCATAATTTTGTTATATCAGAAAAATTACGTCAAAGATTATTCGTGAACCAATTTGTTTGGAAATTGTTATAGTTAAGAGAAACGAAGTTGACGTTCTTACAGAGAAGTATCGTGTGATAACAAGGGAGATGTTAACGTTTTGTTCACAAAATGACAAGACATGTCTGGTTAAATAACAAACTACAATGAACCTTGAGTCCATACTAATAAGATTAAATTTAGTTATGACAAATTCTCTAGTTTTGCAAGTGTAGTTGATAATTCTACAACGTATCATCTGGGGGTTGACATTAATGCAGATATACGTATAGTTACGAGGTTTTCAAATGGGTTATGTCTACTAGTTTCTTGAAATATGTTCTCACTTTGTTTTAGAGAATGATCATAAGCCTCTGTCATACTTTGTGTAAAATATTAAAGTTTAGTGTACTTGTCGGCGTAGTTTTGGCTTGAGGCAGTAAAGATAACAGTTATGTGGTTAAATATTAATACATTTTAATGACTATTACAGCGTCTAGTATGACAACAATAAAATAAATCCTCCTTTTACTAGCAACGTTTCTAATTAGATGTAATATTTCAGTATTGTTTGTTGTTCGATTTTTTTTCGGGTGGGTTTTTCTATCATGAAATTTTCAGTATTTGCCCAAAGTAGAAAAACAACAGAAAAACACAAACTAGATTTAACATTGCCAGCAAAGTGTGGGTTTGATGCAACTCTGCTTACCCCTTTGGGGAAAAGGCGTGACAGTATGACGCCTTGTGAAATTTAATTTGAAGCCCTGACCTCATTTATCTAGTAAGATTTTATGTTCAAGTACAAGCGTTAAATTTAGACAGATGACACTTGAACTCGACACTCCGGAGATGGCCCAGAAGGTTCTGGAATTTATGTTGTTGTAAACGAAAGTTTCAGCAATGATCTACAGACAAATTCTTGAATATTGAATTTAGAAATAGTGCTGAATAATGTTATATTCATGTCATTAGACTATAGGCCTGTTCCATCACGGGCAGATAAGCATCTAATAAACTACTTGAGACTTTTTTGACAGATTTTATAGGAAAAATACGTCAAAAATCTGCCAACTAAGTTTCATATAGGCTATCTAGCACTTATTTGCCAGTGGTGAAACAGGCCCCTAAGTGTCACTGGCAAATTTCGTACTAGAATAAAAAAGCCTATCTGAAACTTAATTGACAGATTGTTGAAATATGTTTTTAAGACCAGTCTTTTTAGTCTTAGATGGTTTACAAGACATGAATCTACCAGTGTGGTGAAACTGGGCTTTACAATAAGTATTAAAATAAATTCACTTCAGTACTCAGTTACCGCTAAAATGTAGGTTATGCATGGTTTCATTATTAAATTCAGCCACAAAGAGAGGATCGCTAGATGGAGTGTCATATGGAAATATCTTTTATATACAATCTACTTTTATTTTAAAAGTTTATTTACTTTTTTATAACGTTTGCTTATTTTGAACATAAGCTATGTGTATATAAGCTTGTCTAGCTTTATATATATATTATATAAAGATTAAAGATCCATAAGATTTTTGGCAAAGTACATATTAATTACTAGCTTCTGCCCGCGGCTCCGTCCGTATGATAACAAGCAAAAAGTAAATTCTAGACTATAATCGATTTATATCCCAAGGCGTGATTGAGTATTAAACATCCCTCCATAACATCCATCTATCCATCCATCCTTACTTTCGCATTTATAATAGTAAGTTAGTAGTTAATAGTGATAAACTTTTTTTGCGAGTCAGACTGGTCAGCGACGTACGTGTAGTTGTAATGTAGCGCAACGCATTACGCGTAGCATCGCTTCCACGTCACGTTGGCATCACTTTCACATTTCGTAGCCGTCGCATATATTTTGTCGTCGTCATCAACAACCACATACTTCGTCGTCTTTACGTCAATATTTTTTCATCTAAAGCTCGTTGTTTGACTTTATCCCCCTTATTACAAATACGGACTAAGCATTAAACCAGGTTTAAATTGACAACTTTGACACTAAAACAATGGCTTATGTCAATTAAAACCTAGTTTAATACTTAGTCCCTATTTTGTAATAGGTATAAGTTTCTATAATTACTATAGAATTTAAAGATCTTTTCAAAGCACATTTGAGAAAAGCAAAATTTTTATAAACATAGATATTATATAAATTCTAAGTCAAATAATTTGAAGAGGTGTGTCATTCAAATGTCGGGTGAACACAGGTAGGCACTCGTCTCTATATAAATAATTAAAGTGAGTAGTCTCACGGAATTGTCTTTATTGTCATACTAATGGATTCTATATACATTTTCTACGGTATATACAGAATATTTGTTTTGGAAATGCTAAAGTACATATACACAGTCCAATATTCATGCTCTCATTGTCTCTTGCCTAAAAACTTACAGTTTAAATGGCCTGTATAATATAGCTAGCCTGCAATATATTGGTATTTGGTCGTTTTAATTAAATTGTTCTATGTTTGAAGAGTTAACGCGGGGCCCGTAGCTAAATAGCTAATGTGTCTTAAATATGTTGTGTAGTTTGAACTAAGGCTATATCATTATAAAGGTGATGAGGGTTGAAATTGGATGTAGATGGAATAAAGATAGTGATCAGCTATTATAGGTTAAGTGTACGGTGTAGAGTATGTACCTGATTTTATGCCACTTGATCTTGTTGTCACTTGATGGTGCTATTGTTTTTGCTTGAGTATGGACTTTAATTGTTAGTTATGGTTTAAGATATTTATTTTCTCAAAAAATACATAATTATATTCATTTAACCGAAAAATACTAGTTTATAAGTTTATTAACAATTATGTAAGTACCGGAGCCGCGGTTTAATTATATAATTTTACATTAACGTTTATAAATTATTAATATTGTGGGTACTAACTGAACCAAAACCAGCGAGACCCGGGCCTTCAAAGAATCGCACTGTTAAAGTCGTAAACAACTATTACTGTATTTTTTTATACCACGACGGTGGCAAACAGACGTACGGTCCGCCTGATGGTAAGCGGTTATC
Source organism: Laspeyria flexula (assembly GCA_905147015.1). Taxonomy (NCBI): domain Eukaryota; kingdom Metazoa; phylum Arthropoda; class Insecta; order Lepidoptera; family Erebidae; genus Laspeyria; species Laspeyria flexula. Next base: position 10,577,318 of record LR989960.1, on the reverse strand, counting down.
GTAGCCTATGGGCGCCTGCAACACCAGGGGCATCACGAGCGCGTTGCCGACACTCAGGAAACCTATTCACTCCTTTTTTGAAGAACCACGAGTTCGAAAGCAATTGCTCTCTTAATTTTATTTATTTTCTATGTAATTAAAAGTTGACGTCGTCTATTATTACAATGTCAAATGCATTCGACTTAGTTTTGATTTCGCTGTCAAATGTTTGAAAATGACAGCGACCATATCTAAATTTCCCTACATTTGATAGTGACATCAAAACCAACTAAGTCGAATGTCGAAATTCAGAGTAAGCCCCAAGTATTCAAATTTAAATATCGTCGCTGTCAGTTCCAAATATTTGACAACGATGTTAAAATATTTTTGATCTCTCGTAGTGCTACGTTACTTGCAGCTACTTACCTAAAAGTTAGAATTTGTACCTATCTACTTAGCTATGTTTATTGATCCAACAGAAAACACATTGTACTTTTTTCTATGAAATAGTGGGTGGTACGGCACGAAGTTGTTTAGTCAGGCAGAATAAATAGGCGAAGGTAAGAAATAATATCGTTAAACATTTTATTTCTAAGAAATGTCGCCGTTTTATAAAAATGCTTTCCCGTCAATATAAGGAGAAACACGTTCTCGATTTTGTATTATTCAGCATATATTTTTTTCATATTAAATATATTTTATTGGATAAATTGGTGTCGCCATTTTATTTGTACCTATACTATTTTTATTGGTTTTATATGCCTCAGTTGTTCACGGATCTAATTGAGTGGTGAAAAAATATTTAGTTTAGCTGTTTTCAAATGATGTTTTTGTTCATACATGCGAACTAGGCTATTTGATTTTAAGTTATTTCCATTCTTTTTAAAATAGGTATTCTTTTTTAATCCATTTTAAGAGCGTTTAATACCTTATGAGTGACAATGTTCCTATTAAATTATTAATTTCAAATTTAATATTTACACTCTTTTACCTAATTCTAAAAATTTAGTGCCACTCAAAAGATATGAACGCTCTTAATATAAACAGTTTCACTAACGCCAAAACTATGTCAATGCGCATCAAGCTGTTTCAAGCATTTTTTATAGATAACAGCTTAGTATTTCAATAAGTTGTATTCATTTTAAGCAATCTCATCAGCAGAACAGTAGCATCTGTGTACAAAAACGGTACACAGACTCAATTTGCAGGGTGCACGTAAAGAAAATATCTTACTTTGCAGTTCGTTCGCACCTGCAGCTTAACTAAAGCAATATTGGGATGGTGCAAATGTGGCGGCTCGTTATTAGTCTATCGACTTCATGCTTCGCTGCCTTTTACTTTAAGCTTTGAGCACTTTATTTTATGAATGTCATTTGAACCTAGATCTTATTAGAAATAGAGTTTTAATTCAAATGTAATAATTTAGTAACTTTGAATCATATTTGTATTGGCAATCTTCTGTCAGATTTAGGTTGCTCACTTTTAAGAGAAAAATCATTGAATGATATCTCATTTTTAGGGTTCCGTAGTCAACTAGGAACCCTTATAGTTTCGCCATGTCTGTCTGTCCGTCTGTCCGTCCTCGCTTAATCTCTGTGACCGTTAGCACTAGAAAGCTGAAATTTGGGACCAATATGTGTATCAATCACGCCGACAAAGTGCTAAAATAAAAATTGGAAAAAAATGTTTTATTAGGGTAGCCCCCCTATATGTAAAGTGGGAAGTGTTTTTTTTTTTAATTTTAACCCTAATGTGTGATATATTGTTGGAAAGGTATTTAAAAATGAATAGGGGTTTACTAAAATCATTTTTTGATAATGTCAATAATTTCGGAAATAATCGCTCCAAAAGTAAAAAACAAAGCGTCCCCCCCCCTCTAACTTTTGAACCATAAGTTTAGAAAATACGAAAAAAATCTGAAAAGTAGAACTTTATAAGGACTTTCTAGGAAAATTATTTTGAACTTGGATGGAAACAACAGATGGAAACTGCAGTTAACCAATATAATTTGGTCCCTGAATCGTATGAGCGCCTATACAATCCAGAGGTCAAGTTTCATTTGCCCGTATTTTTTTTTTAACTTCGTTTACATAATATTTTATTATCCTGAACGTATCTTTTTTCAAACAAAAAAATAATTATTAAAATAGGTTCTCGCAATTCAAAATTACCATCGAAAACTTCTGGCACGTCTATGTATTAATTAGTAACCCAATTCATGAATTTATAGTTTTCAAGAACTTTATCATTATGATCAAGAATGAGACATGCAACGACATCTATCAAAGGAATATGGTACTTGGTACTTATTAATAAATGCCTTCACAAGATAACTTTTAAAAGTTGTGATAGCAAAAGGTAGAAATGGTTTTAGTAAATCGAAAATATTTAAAAAGAAATTGTAAGGGTGCTACTTAATGTATAACCAACAGACAATGACCAACAGACGCATTTTCAGCATTCTTGGAATGGCTGTCTGTTGTCTCTTTCGATAGATGGCGTTGTGCATCTGACGTCATTTTCCTGAATCGCGGTGTTAAGATTCTCCGTGACTGAATGACCCTCTCCCATGTTTGAAATCAAAGCGGGTTAGATAGAGTGTTGAAATTGAAAGTATTAAAAGTGTCGTTAAAAGTCTTGATCGTTAATCGTTTGGTTGGAAGATTTGGTTTCGAACAATTCGAACTTTGATTGAAAATTTTGAAGTACGAGCACGTACGAGGTAGTAAAGGTTCTAAAGGACTTATTTTAGACGCATTTTAGTTTTCGATAACCACGCGAACGAAGTCGCGGGCACAGCTAGTCGTAGTCTTAGGAGTCCTAACTAATATTATAAATTCGAAAGTAACTCTGTCTGTCTTTTTTAAGTTGGGTTACCACTATGTTCATGCTCCAGCAGCGCTCCGCGCTCCTGCAACTGATCCAATGGATCTGTCGCGCGCCCTTTACATGCGCTCCCCTTTGACACACTGCGCTCCCCTTTGTGTTCGCGCTAAAAACCGTCACGAGTCGGAACGACTGCCGCGGAGCGTGCAATATTGCACGCTCCGTGTTCGCGCACGTACCCACTACCGGGAGCTGTTGCAGGAGCGCGGAGCGCTGCTGGATCGCGAACATAATGGATAGTATGGATACCCACCTTTAAACTCATAAGTGGGAACACTTATTGTGACGGACGGGAAACTACGGAACCCTACACTGAGCGTGGCCCGACACGCTCTTGGCCGGTTTTTTTTTCAGTGTTCATTTTTAATACAGGTTGATCGCTGCACCGCGCCGGGCCTTCGAGACCTAACAACTGAGTACGCTTACATTGTTTTAGAAATACCTACTAGCTGACCTAGCAAAGTATGTTCTGTCATATAAACATTTTTTTTATTGCGATTAGAAATAATTTACAACTAAGTTCAACCTATTCTCATACCTACTAAAAATATAAAATAATCAGTCAAGTGGTTTCGAACACGCCACAAACACAGTGACACAATTTTTTTTTTATTATTAAATCCGTACTCTTTTTTATTATATTAAAGAAATTAAATAATTTGTACGTTTTTTTTTGTTTGTAATGGATAGATTCCGAAGCTATTGCTGCGATAGGCTGGTATGCAACTAATTAATATTATAAGAACCAATGTATACATTTTCAAAGAATGATATTCCACAAAGTAATATTATAATACCCACACAATATTGTTTGCGATGTTAAACCCAAATAACTGAAGGTAGCATGCATGCCTTACATATATTGCTCGTCATAAGAGACGTACGTAAAGACAGACGATCTTTCCAACACAATAAGATTCCGTGAGTGAATCAGTGAGTTCCTTAGACGTGACAGCGAGCCAGATAATACCAGTTCGTATGACCTCTCCGATGCGTCACGAGGGGAACGATGCATTCAAATGAACCTCGACATTTATTTTGTTGTTAAAATGCTCACACAGTCAATCTCCGCGAGAATACACCAAAATGTGATGTTTGAATACAAAAAATGTTTCCATGGAATTTTGCACAGAATTTTTGTGTGACAATGTTTTGTGTCTCACTTGTTTTGTTTTGTAATCGAAACGCTACCGGAATGTTTTACAACTTCAATTCGCTTTAATTCTCAGTTTACTGTTTCTCTTTGTAAAATCATTCGGCATAAACACATCCCATTTATTATTTGAATATTCTACAGAAACAACAGTAAACGGTATAAAAACCACAAAGAACGTAATCGAGCCACAAAAGTATTTTCCGATAGCAAAAGAAAATGGCTGCTAAGATATTAGACGCTAAAACCCATGTTTGCAACGATTCGTACATTCTCATAATGTCTAAACAAAAGCCATCGGAACGATTCGAGCCATGAACAACTGGAACAAGGAGTTTAGCAGTTACCCAACGGACTTATCGAAAAACTTCCAACACTTTTCTAACTATGGCCAGTAATAAAATATTTTTCGAAACTCGAAACAACTGTGGCGGATCGTCATGGTTTGTTTAGTTGTAGGGTGATAAAAGTTTTCCTTCAACAGATGCCCTCTGCAATGTTCGAGGTTCTAGTGTTTCTCTTTACGTGCAACTTAGTAAATATAAAGTAACATCAGCAAAGAATACTGGATTAAGACTTTCAAAATGAATTTCATTTACGTGGGAAACCATAAAATGATAAATATAATATTTAAAAAATGGGGTGTGTATGTTCCAACGCAGTAATGTGACTAACCTTTTGGGTACGTTTCCTCAGGAATCTGACTACAATCAGCTTTTCTATTTATAGGAAATTCCTCTGAATAGAGTATTTGGTTTTTTTTTTTAATAGGTTACTAGTGTATAATTTTTAAGATAATTATGATGTAAATATTTTATTTAATAAATGTTTATGGGGTAGTTGTTGTTGTTTAAAAAAGTTAACTTTTATGATTGCATTTAATATTCACTCTGTACGCTTATTTAAACCTATTTTTACGTAAGTATTAACTGAATCATTCATGTTAATTTTAGCAAGAAATAGTTTAAAATTTCAACATTGTATCATTACTGGTTAGCCGAAATCTTAACGGTTCTAAAGTTTTCCCAGAGACGGCCTTCCTTAACTGGGTCGTTATGAATTTTAGTCATTAAAACTTTTAGTAAACCATGTTGCTCCCTAGAAATGCATTGGAACTAAGTTTGCATATAATGTTGCCACTGAATCGATTTACTTTGTAAGAATATGGTGTTTCTTAACTATTTAAATTTTAGCAATTCTATTCTGTACAAAAATTGTCTATACATTTTTTTTATTGCCTGACATGGCGGACTTGCGGCCCACCAGGGGGCCGATTCTGCTATATTACATATGTCGATAGTAGATCAATGGACTAATATCGACCAATCACAGGCTGGCAATATGGCGCGATTGAGTTAGTAAGCCAATCACAGCTGTCGAATGAGACCATCGGCTTGCCATTGTGATGGTGACGTTTTGACGATTTGACGTTGGAAGGTGAATTGGGAGGAGAAATCTCAACAACTAAATGTAATTAAAAAAATTTAATAACCCGACTGCAAAAAATCAGCAGAGAGCAACGCACTAAAAAAGCCGTAAAATTATTGTAATATTATTATACCCGATTAAATTTAAATACATAACATATGTATATATTTGTAATCTCCATTTGGTTCCCTTTATTTTGATACTCTACTCGATGGTTTGGTTAAAAAAAATAATAGAACTAACTACTTACAATTTGGAACCATTTCATTATGTATAATCTCTTTTTGAATATATGTAATCTCCTTTTGATTCTCTTTATTTTGATACCCAACTCGATAGGTTTGGTTAAAAAAAATAATTGAACTTCTTACAATTTGGCGTCAAAAGCCCGCCGTTTAAGTCTTTTTATTCGTAAAACCTATCTAAGGACACTTGGGTTTTCTAGACGAATCTAACGATACCCTAATTGTCAAAATCCATTCAGCCGTTTGGAAGATTCGCGGGAATAAAGCTGACAGCCGGGTAACGGGTAAAAACATAAACACACAGATTAAGATTAAAGAGAAAGTGATGTTCAACCAATGCATGCTTCCTTTGAAATGAACAGATTTTTTTTTTACACCATCTCGCTTATTCCCTACGGAGTAGGTAGCGACCACAAACCCTCAATTGCACCAATTAATACACCTATTTCTTATTATAGTTATAAAACATAATTATACTACAACTGCGTAAATTAGTTTTGTATCATTGTATACACTTTGAGAAAGTAATAATTTCACAAAGGAACACTTGGAAAAGGAAATAAAATAAAGTAAGTTTAGCTTTTATTTTTTTGTAATTCCTGGTATATGTTTGTAAGGTATTCACATACAAATCAAATCAAAATCATTTATTTTTATACAAAAGTGTAAGTGTTACACTGTGTGACCGTATATGTATACGATGTTGCCCGTATTCTACCATTTGCTGGTGTTCAAAATATTTAATAATTAGCATTATATAATCATCATCAGCAAACCATTAAGTCCCACTGCTGGGACCGGGTCTCCTCTCCTCTAACTAGAGAGCTGAGAGGGTTTAGGCCATAATCCACTCACGCTGGCCTAGTGCGGTTTGGTGGATCAGACATACTCATAGAATTTCTTCTAGGGTATCTGTGTTTCCTCACGATGTTTTCCTTCGCCGTTAGCAGATGGCAAGTCACTTAACTAGTACATATAAATTCCACAAAGTGGAATCCACATTGGTACTGCTGGTCGGGATCGAACCTGGTCCACGAGATTTGCACCTTATCCATTCAGCCACCATCGTTTTTTTTTACATATATATTCTATAATATAATATTAGTAATTTAAAAAACACATACTTTTCAAAGTTACAATTTATATCATACTGGTATGTACAATGGATATCATGAATATCAAAAACCTATTTGTTCTTCAATTAAGTGTTACAGAACCTAATTCTTTAAAAATGATAATGTATCATCATACGCATAATTCTATACAAAGAAAAAAGTATACCCGGTCCTATTTGTACCAATAAAGTTATTCCAACTTTGAAACTATTGAACATTTTTCATTAAAAGTAAGCCTTTAGAATAAGAAAAAATAAAACTTAAAGAGGACAAGTGAATATAAATTATGCAAGCAATTTCATTAACTTTACCTATGTAATACGTAGGCAGGTTTACGTCATGTTGTGTGACGGCTGACATGCTTCAAGCAGACTTAACAATGAAAGCAGTGTCAAAACGTCACAATTTATAAGCCTCTTTGCTGTTAAAGCACTAGACTTAAATACTGATATGTGCCTCACGTTATACTGTGTAAACTTGTGTTAACTAATTTTTTTATTACAACAAACGCTATTTTAAAAATAAAGAAATTATTCAGGTTTATTAATACTAGAAAACGCGCGGGGTTAGCCCTCCCGTCGTTCTTTATTTGTCCACTGCTCGGCTCCTAGTGGCCGTAGCGTAATATAGCTTATAACCTTTCTGGATAAATGGGCTATCCAACACTCAAATAATTTTTCAAATCGGATCAGTAGTTCCTGAGATCTTAGCGTTCAACCAAACAAACAAAGAAACAGACAAACTCTTTAGCTTTCTAATATTAGTATAGATTATGAGCTCCTTCAAATTTGTAGCTATTCCAACGATTTAAAAGGATTTATGTAAGACAGGTTTTATTTTATATTCATTTAAACTCGCCATACAGAATTTCTAAAATGGCGTTGTGTCAGCCAGAGGCGGTTTGATACAAAGCCTCCCTTTTGAACTACACTTGAAAGAGGCATTTTTATTCAAATAAAGTACCTACATATAACAAAATAATATAACATTATGTTGGTTACCCTCTAGCGTTGAAAAGTGGCATCAAGACAGTTCTACAAAGGAATTTGTCGGTACAGTCCCTACCATGCACTTTAAAGTGACTAGAATCGACATATAACCTGAGCTTTTACTAGAAATGTTAAAAGCCTCTGCCGGAACCACCCTCTTGATGTTCCTTTTATATCGCATTTCCTCAGCTGGGGTAAGCTAATATCTATTTGTGTGGGTGTAGTGATGGAAAATAGATAATTGAAAAACAGTGAAGCTTAAGCGAGACGACGTTTAGTAAATAGTATGGTTGTCTAGTGTTGTATATTAAAGGTTGGGGGAAAATATAAAATTTATGCATAACTTAATTTCATACAAGCATAAAATTGCAGACTTTACGTATGATGATAATGAATAACTCACTTCCTTGAGTTCTCTTCTATAAAATTCTGTAAGACACCCTTCTATAAAATTCCGAGAAGAAGACACTGACAGTCAGCTTGTGACCACGGCCGGTGTAACCTGGTGGAAACGTCAAGCACCATAAGGTATGTAAATACCTAAATCATAATCCCGTGAATTCCCGTTTAAAATCAATAAATATTATCAAGCAACGCGAAAGTTTAAAAGTAAATAAAATTCTCTAAGTCAAAATTAAATTCGTTTTAAAAGCTTTTAAAGATTCGCAACATGTACTTATATCTAACCATAAAACGGATCTAAATTACATAGATATTACGATTCAGCCTGTGTGAACCAGTGACCACGATCAGTACCAATTCCAATGAAAGTTATAAACGTCATAATTATTAATATTAATTGGTATGATTACTATGATTTTTTTGTATGCTGTTGGTAACAGAAAAGCTATCAACGCACCCAATTTAACAAAAAAGTTACACTACAATATCCCTTTGTCTATTCATTAACAATCCACTATTAAAATGTAACCTTTGTATAATGAGTGAATATCGATTAACTGTCTTTAAATAGAGAGAACTTATTGATGAAATGTAAGCACCTGTAAATAGTTCTTCGAAGATAATTAGATTTGGCGCGTCTAGACAATTAAATGTTGACTTCAATAGTCCTAGAAACAATTAGATTTTGTTCTGTAGGTACAGTTGAAATTCAATTTATTACGATAGACTTGGTATCTTTTTAATAGTAGAATTAAAGTAGTTTATTAAAAATTTTTTGGGAATCTCAGCATAATAGATGAGAGAGTAGATTATAAGTGATTACGTCAATACAAACAGTATACCTATACTATACGTATGTAGTATAGTTGTACGTGTAGTGACGGATTAAGAATACATAATGACACTACCCTTTTTTTTTTTTTTACTTGGGGAAATGCCTGACGCATACCCCTCGGTCTTGGGGAAAGAACCGAGGGGTTATGTGGGGCTCGCACCCACTAAAACCCCAAGGTGTTCCTCTCGTCGCGCTTTGCTGTGGTCACGGGAGCGCAGGAACATTCGTCCGCGACCACAGCGACGATGGCCCGCAACGGGCCCCCTCTCTGCCGGAGCTCAGCTCCGGCGGTGACGTGCGGGAACACGCACACGTCACTAGAAAACGCTCGCGGTCGACTTTCCCCAAAGTCGACCGGTCCTGGCGTGGCGGACGCGCTCAGCCGGGCGCGTCGTCTTCTCGGGCTTTTACGGCGGGAGGTCGCGGGCGTAAGCCCGCCTTCTCCCGCCTACCCTTCGATGGCGGATTGGGTCACTGAGGGCATCGTCTTCCCTCTGCCATTCCGCCTCCTCCTTCTGCCTCATCACCTCTTCGCAGAAGGAGAGCACTGCTCCCCAGTTCGTCTCGCTCTCCAGCATGGCCTTCACCACTGCTGGGAGCGAGAGATCCTCGCCTATGATCGAGGCCAGTGCAGCGCGCTGACCCGCCCACGCCCCGCACACCTCGAGGGTGTGCTGGGCTGTGTCCTCCGGGGAACCGCAATGATGACAGATACATTGCGGCTCCCTCCTCGCGACCCGGCACAGGTACCTCCCGAAGCAACCATGCCCCGAGAGCACCTGCGCCAGGCGAAAGGTCAGCGCCCCGCGTCTTCTTTCGGCTAATGACACTACCCTACATCAACCCGTGGGTGTCGTAAAAGGCGACCAAGGAAGTAATTTAAGTAGACAAGAGCACTGCGAAAAAAGGAAAATTTGAAACAAAACCCTACACCAACCCGTCTGGTCAGCGTGGTATAGTAAGCTAAATTCCTCTATGATATTTGGAGGAGCCCCTTGCCCAGCAGTGGGACGTTTATGGGTTGTAATCATGAAGTTAATTCAATCAGTTATTTTGTCATACACACTTACGTACACGTTACACTTTAATTAATTTATCTATTCCATACTTATATAGTGTTGTTGTACGTGTAGTGACGGATTAAGAATACATTCATCTTATTCCGTGGGTGTCGTAAAAGTCGACTAAGGGAATAACCTTATGCAGACAAAACGGAAAATTCAAAACAAACCCTATACCAACCCGTCTGGCCAGCGTGGTATAGGAGGCTAAATTCCCTCCACATTGGAAAAGACCCGTGTCCAGCAGTGGGAAATTTATGGGTTGAAATGATACCTATGTATTACAAGGTAATACTAACCCGTCGTAATAGATTTTCTTGATTCAAAATGGAGTTCATAATTTTATTATTCTGCTATTTTGGTTATCCTCCATTCTTTACACAAGTCGACAGCTTCGCAAACAAATATTCAGCCTTGTTTTCTCGTGTTTTCTCATGGATTATCCACATTGACAGCCTCTTTGTATGGTTTACTTACTTTGTTCACGAACATTGACGTAGCATACAAATATTTTTACAAGTATAAAAATATTGTATTTAATTCTTTTTTAACCCTGGGCCCTGAGCCCTGGGGTTTTTGATAGCGTTAATTTATTATTATTTGATTATAAAAATATGCTCTGATATCGTTTCATTAATAACGGACTTTTAAAAAATAAAGTTGAAGTTTTGTTTTGTCTATACGAAAACACTTTCACATTTTATTGAATTTTACAATTTTGTTTGGTGGTGGTTGAATTTTTTCCAATGAACTCATACTGCTGTCAGTAATACGTTTCTTATGATATTACCATACTTCTATACTAATATTATAAAGCTTTTTAGAAGTTTGTTTTATGTTTGGTTGAATGCTAGGATATCAGGAACTGATGTGATTTGAAAAATTCATCTAGTGTTAGATAGCCCATTTAACGAGGAAGGTTACAGGCTATATAACATCACGCTACGGCCAGTAGGAGCTGAGCAGTAGCCAAATAAAGAACGATGGGAGTAAAGCTCTGCGCGACTTTTAGTTGCTAAATAAACACAGTACCCTAATTAGTGAAAGTTAATGACTTTCACAAAATATGTCCCAAAATGTTGGGAGCGCCGTCAATACGAGGTCATACATCATTCTGTCTCCAAGAGAGTGGAAGATTGATGGGCCAACTTACTAATTGAGCCTCATTAACGACCATAATTAATAAACTATAGCAAAAACACTAATTACGCACCTTTGAAACTGGCAGGAATTAATAACCTACGGAACTACATATTTGTGATGCCAGTCTAACTAGTGAACTAGTCTAATGGTAGCAGAACTTTTGTTTGGTTTAAAAATTATTTAAAAGTACATTATTGATGTTTTTGTTATTTTACAAAACATAATATTATGCTACTAAATTGACGCACATAATAAACTTCAACCTGTAAGTTAGACATATTACACCCTGGTAAGAAAAGTGTTGTAACTTCGTAATTATCAATCTTAGCTATATTAAAACAGGATGGAATCTACTAAATGGACTAATTTACACTTAACAACTTTTTCCAGTAAGGGTAGATAAGCTCTAACTTATCAGTAAAAATACCTAAAGTAACACACATATTAGGTAATTTACTCCCTGTCGCGAACATGAAATTACTGTTGTAAAATAAAGATACTAACTAATTTTAGTTCCAGAACTTTCTTTCGTAGAAAATCTTCATTATGTCGGTCATGCCTTTACTTTGTAGGAGGAGTGGAATACCAAATGGTAAAGTGAGTTTTCTTTTTCTAGCCATTACTTTCAAGTATTTTCCTTTAGCTCCTATTTTCCTATTTATTATATTAGTAAGAAGACATGTGTCTATTTTTCCTACTAGTATCTGATTACAATCTAACCGACAGACAAAACACTTCAATTGTAAATCAATTACATAAAATGGTTACTGAAATCTAAAAATGAGGAACGGTATTATGTTTTCCAAGAAATTTAGATGACACGACCTTCTTATAATAGGACGCCCGTCTGGAGTTTACAGGTAATAATTATTATTTAATCCTGTAGAAATATTGATCGCATAAATACTTTGAAATAAGTTTATCATCACTCTCATTACAAGCTTCCAAGAATACAAAATACCTTTAATTAGAATTAATTAATGAACAGTTTCGTAAATTTATTTAAATAAAATAAAGCTGCAGTGGTTCGTTATTTATTTGAACGCGTTTATTTTGGAAACTTCTTCTAAATATATTTTCTTAGAAAGCTTTTGTGATTAAATATAATAAATGCTATGAGACTGGAGCACTCAATAATATTTGAATTTTATAATTAAACACAGTCATGTCATTATTAAAACAATTTCAATAATATGATAACAAATGGAGTTGAAAAACCAGAAGCATCTGACAGAAGGAGATTACAAAAAGTAATCCCGCAAAAGGAAAGATTTGGAAGCTTAAAGATCCTTTGTCAAAATATGGGACAGAAAAATGTTCACGGAATCCGTTTTATAATATTTGTTATTCGTAAAATTAACATAATAACGTATTACGATGGTAAGATGGTTAGGCATTTGGTTTATGTTAATCTGAGTTTGTTAGACAGAGTAAAAAATGTTTTTGTCGTGGTTAAAAGTGTTTACTGAGTGTAAACCCTCACGTAGACGGCGGATTAACAGTTTCGTCATGCTTCTTTTATACTTTATCCATTACAACGATCACTTTAGAACTTTATAGCTTAAGACCCACGGTGAAGCTTACCCTTTTAAACAAAAGTACTCATGCATAGATAACAAGCAAAAGTATACATATATATATATAGAATGTATTACTAACACTATCCAAGTAATGCAACTGCATAAAAAAATCCACGGAAAAAAGCATTATGAGTCCCAGACATTAGAAGCGACTTTCCCGTAACAAAAATTTGTAGGAAAATGATTTTTAAATCTTTGAAGTTCGATATTAATTTAGTTTATTTAGTATCAAGTAATTGTACAATTTATAGAAAATTAATTTTAGCACCTATAAAGGTGTGAGGTCTTTCAATACGCATGTTCGTTTCCTTAGATATTCCAATCTCAATGTAGTTTATTTTATTACACACCCGCCGTGAGTTCATATTCAAATTTAATAACTTCGCTGAAATTAAGGTCTCGCACGCCCTTTCTTGTTAAGGTTAATAAGGTGCGTGTTGTTAGTGTAAGTTTGGGCCCCACCAACGTAATATAAATGCCGAGTATACGGCTGTACTCTTCATGCAGCTCCCCATACAAAACAGTAACATTAGAATACAAAGAGCCAAGGTTTTATCTGAGCTTAGAAGAATGCCAGCTCTGAATAATATTCCCGCATATGGCATTTGGAATTTTCAAGCAGTATCCTTCTGTTTGTCAGTGAAATAGCAACATGCAATATTGCATTTTAAAGCTTATATTCGTGCATTAAAAATTCTCAGACGTTGGCAGACTGATGGATATCTCTGCAATATAGCTTTTACGGCTGCGCTGTATTATGTAACTATTGATATTTTCATTTAAGGTCTTCGTGATTTAAATAAACAATGTTAAAAATGCAATATTTAGTAACTTTGATTAAATTTTATAGGTATCTCTTTGAACTGAGCAGATACAAAGGTACGTAAACTGAAGAATGGAAAACTTCGAATACAAGTTTGAATTGAATTTTCAAGAAATGTAAAGGGTACATGTATGTGTGCTACCGTTATTTTTAGGTGGTATAAGATATTTTTACTTTGTCTGCATACTAAGCATATTCGTATTCAAGACTTCATCTGAATATTTTTGGATAAATTGTTACAGAAAAGTCCCGGATTGTCTCCAAAACGAGTGAGTTTGTGTGTGTATTTTTTACATTTCGCAGAGCTCAGTTTTTATTTAACCCATAGCTGAATGCGCGCAATACAAAGGCGTGTCAACGTAGCCGCGTACGTACGATACCTATGATGTGGGGTTATCTGGAAGTGGCATTGACGGGTTCGCTTTTGTTGATGTTCATTATTTATCGTTGGGATAATCAAAGGCTATAAATTCTCGTTTGAAGTACGAGTACCTACAATGAATAATATATTTTTGTTTTTAAATTCCATTATTTTGTTACCTAACAGAAAGCCTGCGACTTTTATTTTTACATAAAATATTGTGCTAACTTTTTAAATCCTTACACTACCTAGTCTCATTGTAAAAAAGTATTTTTCATCATTATTGTCAACAACGTCCAGTCTGGGCAGTGAGACCTTTATGGGTGGAAATAATAATGTGAAAATGGAATTCAGCTACATGCTTTACCTTTTTTACTTTTTTACGCAAAAATTTATATTTCATAAGGTAATTTTATTTCAAGAGTAGCTGTCTAAAATTGATATTCTTATTTTAAAATATTCTATCTTTTATAGTTATGTTTACCGTAAATATAGGGTTTTGCTAGCTACTGATGTCTTTATTTACTTTTTGTATGAAATTTGCTTCAACAAAACAAGTTGGTATTTTTTTATTTCTTCATTATCATCATCATCATCATATCAGCCCCATAACGTCCACTGTTGAACATAAGCCTCATCTAATTTCCACCACAGCGAGCGATTTTGTGCCGCCCGCATCCAACGGCCACAATGGCAACATTTTTTATTTCTTACATGAATATACATAAAATACAGTCTCTCAAATTCTCTAGTTACTCCGTGGTAAATTTTAATTACAGTCCTTCTTGGAATAATTATGCTTAATTTTAAGTAAGATAGTTTTAGTACTTTTGGAAGCAAAATGTTGTTTATATTTTATTACAACTTTGCCAACAAACTAAGCCTAATTTAGATTATTATACCCAAATTTTCGGTGTATTATTCGCTTTGTTATATTAGTTGACATTTTAAAGTTACTCCGCCTCCCCTTGTGATGTAAATTGTAAAGATACTAGAGCCACGTAGCCTGGAGGGCTATAAAGTTTGGTAAATTTCGTACTCACGCCGTGTCGAGGGACCTTAACTTCCGTACTGACAACCTTAGTAGAATACGAGCCACCTTGTCTAAGCAAAGTATACATTATAGTTTTTGTAAGACAGTCAGGTAATTTAAACTTGCCTCGACTTACAGCTTTTTCAAAGTCTGGTGTGCATAGAAGTTGCTTTAACTTCTAAGGATTTTCACGTCCAACTCGTAACTTGAACGCAGTAAACAGTTTTCATGTTTCATTAAATACGAAACTTGGATTCCGCAAAGTGATGTTATGAATCCCAGGAGATGACGTAGTAATACATTAAAGTATTAAGTTAATATATGAAATTATGCTAACTGCAATTTCCCAGAAGTGAATTGCAACACCCGTGCACTCCGCAAAACCATTTAATAGAAAGCGCGTTCTAGTTTTAGCTGTGTCGTTTCCAGCGCTTTTTTTGTCGACATAGGCACGTATGAGTATGTATGGTGTAATCATGGTTTCATCAAAAGAGCGGCACACACTGGCGCACGCTCTACAGCCATCAGAGCTCGTCACGACGGCATTCATTCGGCTCCGTTGATGGTGGTCGCAATTATGTCATGCTATGAATGTACACATACTTTCACTACTGTATTTAGCTTTTCATGTTCTCATAAAAGCTTGTTTTGTTTTATAATGATTTCCCTTTTTTAGCTGTCAAAACTCTCGTATCACGTTTCGCGGCTATTTGTCAGGGAAATTGTCTTTTTGAAGGGTCTATCAAGTGCGGCGTGCTCACGACCGCGAAATGTTTTTGAATTTTAATATCACGTAGTCCTGCGATATATTAGACGTAGGTACTGTAGAATTTATACGATAGTTTTACAGGGTGATTCAGCTGTCTGAACTTAATAAAAAATTTATGGTTACACTTCATTTTATATTTTCTTTGTTAGTGTTTTCATTTAAGTTATCGCCCTTAAGGTTATTACAGCAATACGAGATTAATCATGAATGGCATGAATGACTTTACGTTAAAATAAATACTTTTGTAATTTTTAGCATTGGTAGTAACTAAATATTAAAAAAAAACTGTCAAATCATAATAACATATAAACTATTTCCATTGCTGGAAATTAGGTGAAGAGTAGTCGACATTACTGGGCTGAGAATATGGTAATGATGATGAGGATATATTGCATTCGAATAACATCACATTTTGAAATCGAATGTAGGTATTTCGATTCGATTTGATATTTATTATAAGCAAACATAGCTAGCCATTCAACAATAAAATAGTACTAATACTTGTAATGTGAAGATAGTTAAGCCTTACCAAAAACTCGTAAACCCTTCCTTAATTTGGTCTTGAAACTCGTGTCGAATACTAAACAACAATTTCCTTCTATTTCTTTTACGACTATGGTTAACACGAGTTAAGTACACTAAGTACAAATCTTGTCCAATCAAATTAAGCTCATTTTGACATTTTGGAGAGCCTTTTTAGCAGTCGTAAAAGTCGGTAAAAAATAAAATATATTTTCACAAATTTATTAATTAAATTTTGCACTCTCCGTATGTACCTATGTCATTCTATGTGTATTAAGTAGCTCTTTAAGTAGTGAATTTCGTTTCATTAACTACCTTTCTTCAAAATTGTCGCTTTTCGTGAACGAAAGACGACAAAAAGGAAAAAAAAAAATCACAATCCTACGTCACACGTCATGGATAGATAATCCACATATTATACTAGCTACTGATAACCGAATACAAATTGAGCATTATCCGACTGAATACAGAGGCAAAGCTTATTAATTGGACGAGCATACACCAGTGGGCACATCAAGAATTCACTATCATAATTGCAAACACACCGCGTAGATGCAGTACAAAGGCGGTCATACTTTCCGCGCTAAATTATAACGTCACAGTAATGGCGTGCAGGCTGACAGGTGGGCTGGTAATTGCGTAATAAACACGTCAGTAGCATCTAAGTTTTAGAAATTTATGTTATGATGCATTTTCTATAGTGCAAAGTTAGAAAATTCTATATGATATCGTACTTATAGTGTAGAAAAGATGTCACTTATTATTATGTTTGATTTTTTTCATTTGCATCATATAATATAATACATATAATCATCATAACAGCCCAATGACGTCCTGGACATAGGTCTCACCTAAATACCTAGGTAGCTAGGTTATTGCAGCGGAGTAATAAACCAACGTGATTTTTGCTGAAAGTAGTTGGAGACCTAGAAATTTATTTTCCAAAAATTGCGTTTCTGTGGGTGCATAAAAGAGTTTTGTACCTAAACACAATTTAATTTATTGTAATGTGAAACACATTTATCACTATATCAGTGCAATGATATCCACTGCAGGAAATAACCCACACCTAACTAATTTCCGCCACGAGGAGCGATTCTGTGCCGCCTGCAACCAACGGCCACCCGCAAGCTTGACCAGATCGTCGGTGCATCTGGTGGGGAGCCGAGTTACTCTGCGAAATAGATTTAATAAAGTAAACTATTATATTAAAACTGGTAGACAAAATACTATATTTCTATGCAGACTTCTGCTTATCAACATAATATGATACGAGAATTGATACAAAGTTGCGAGAGTGAATAAACCGTCTACATATTATTATTACATCTTAATCAAAATAAAGTTACACACACATCCACGCAATTCTTATATAACTGTAAATAATATACAAGCAATATAGTTCTTGCTCGGTATTAGCTACTACGAATGCTCATATAACTTATATTTTAGGCGAGACAGTACGCACGTAGAATAAACAAAACTAAGAAAACCTTTGCAATAATCTCGGTAGGAAAGGCTTCGTGCAGTCATAAGGTTCACCCGAGACATGAATATTAAAAGAGAATTCCTTTCCCGCGTTCCAAACAATTTGCCATCAGTTTCCATAAAATGGTCCAGCAAAGCGAACATAATGGGAGACAATTTCTTTTACCACCTGAGCCAATATAGACGGTTATGTTGGCAAATTGCTATTGCATGGTCCGTAGATAATTTGCAGCCCTTACTGCCCTCTGAATGGCGAAATCAATAGATATTGGCGAAGTTGCCGAATTGTTGTATACGGGATTAACCCTAAAATGTGGGAATTTGAACGGTCATTTCATTTATGTGCCGTAATGTTGCGCCGTCATTTAGATACACGTGTTAAAGTATTTAAAATACTTATTGATGGAAAATGTTTAATAAAATAGTTAGTACAATTCTTACTCGTAATTTATGAAGACAAATTGGTCAAAACTTGTGTAATTTATTTGCAATAAATTTAAAGATCTTTTAGATTTATGGCTAACTGTAAACCACAAAGCGCAAATATGTAGACAATTCAAATAAATTAACAATTGAATAACGTCACGTGGAATAGATTTTATATGAGCAATGAGCACGCATATTATATTATAAAAGTCGAACAGAGCTTCGCTCTCGTCGTTTTTGTTTAGACACTGCTCAGCTCCTATTAGCCGTAGCGTGATGTTATATAGCCTATAACCTTTCTCGATAAATGGGCTATCTGACACCAAAAGATTTTTTTCAAATCGGATCAGTAGTTCCTGAGATCCTAGCGTTCAAACAAATAAACTCTTTAGCTTTATAATATTAGTATAGATTTATTAAAGTTTTGGCAAATTAGTTTGATAGAGTGAAAAACGCCATAAATAGGCTTTGTTATAGTTACTTAACATTAATCAATGGTTACCAATTTTAATATAATAACATTCTTTCGCAAATGCTTACGGGCTCAAGCATTCTCCATTTTTGAAATACATACCACGTCCGCATGAAAGCTATTTAATGAAATTATCCGCTGCATTTTTCAGTTTTTCATAGTGGTGTGTAACGATACGATAGCTGCATACATATAATAAGCAAAAATTTATAAATATCTAAGTAGGTTGGAAGAGGTTTTTTCGGTCGTATGAGACCTTTTTCCCAGATTTTCTTTACTTTTCATACTCTGTCTAGGCTTTTTACTGAAATTGGAATCAGGGTTTCATGAAGAAACCTATAAATATGCAAAATACATTTTAGTCTATTTTTTGTTGTCCAGCTCTGTGAAACTGTGGGGTTAAATTTTCAAATGATCAATACTATTAGTGAATAATGATCATTTAAAAATTAAAAAAAAATCATGGGATTAGTTTAACCTTAAATTTAGTTTTAAACTACTAGCATTAATCCTTTCTTTATTTTCTTCTTCTTCTTCTGATTAAATTTGTTGGGGGTCCAGAACTACAGATTTTCCTGGTACTCCCAAGTGTCATATTTTCTTCCAGACGACACAGTAATACTAGTGGGTAGTAGTGGGAGCCATTATCCCGTAGTAGTAATATTTTTTTTTTTGATTTTCTTTTCTTATAACAAGACTGTCAAACAGAAGTACGACCCACCTGATGGAAAACGGCTACCGTAACCTTTGGACGCCAGAATCGTCAAAGGTGTCGAACGCGTATGTGTGTCTACATAATGAAATGCCTTGCTTTTGAGAATGAAATAATTTACAAAACAGCATAATTTAGGCATTAATATAAATATCCCATATTGTAATTCCTTTGATAAACCTTAATAGTATTAACATTCATGTACACTACATTATTTTCACAACGACACTCAATTCGTAATATGACTAAAAACAGATTAAACGCATTATTATCTCCCTAGGGCATTAAATATCGTACTCATTCGTATTACGAGTAGATTAGACTGTACCACAATTCAATGTACAAATCCAGTGGTTTAGATAAATTGTATTACACAAAATAGTCACGAATTGCGAGTCAGACAAAGGCTTTGTGGTATTAGTTGATGGAATTGGTAAGCCATTGCCTTCGTGGTAACAGTTTCATGAAGTGATGTGTCAAAAAGTACAGGGATTTAATTTGTTGCAGAATAAACTAAAATTTTTAATTATATGGATGTACTGAATTCATAACACGTTTCTGCGGTCAAGGCATAAAACACTAATGCTAATTATTTTAGACGAAAAAAGCTATAACAGAATTTATATTCTTTGCGTTACGCTGCCAACAGGGGTAGTTGAGTTATATACTAGGTAGTGTGTAGCCTGGTAACATTGTATGCCAAAAAAAAGCCAAGCCAAGTTAACCTTTAATTCATATTTATCGTTATTTAAAACTAACAGTTATCTAAATTCCTTAGGTAACATTTATTTTATTCCAACAAAGGAACAAAAAGTACCTTATTATAAGTAGATTTCTAACAAACGAACCCTTTGAACGATCTCAAAAAATCCCTTTTAATGACGTACATATTGTGTCATATGTATGGTCAACAACGAAGGCAGCTGAACATATCCAAAATGTCAAAACGCATGTATATCGAAGCATACATAAATGACATTAACAGGACTAGTGTTAGAATAGAATTTACGATGATCAATCCTGGGACTAGTCTTGTTAAGTAGTTTATGTATCCTATATACATGCGTATACATGCGTTTTGAAAATATAGATAATATATGTTCAGTTACTTTTGTTGCTGACTGTACCTTGATACTTTATATAAAATTATGAATGGAGTTTTGGTCAGAATGTAAGGAGCTTAGTTCAGGATTATAGCCCGTTTTGCTTGTTCTCTTTAATTTTATATGAGTTTACGCTTAATACTTCCATGAAGTGATTTATTACCATATGAAACATTTTTTGCTTACCTACCGTAAATATTTAATTTGTGACTTAACTCCAAGGCACCAAAAATACAATTTACTCATTATTATGTCAGTATTGTGAGATTAAACGAACTCCTAAAACCTTTTGAGCAATATCATTTTAATCTGCAGTCTTCAAAGAACCGTTCCTTATACCATATCTACGGGTACATTGAATTCAAACGGTCAAATCTATTGTAACTCCATTTTATTCGTAGACCGTCCTTCCGTTACCAACTGAACGTCTCGTTATCGAGTATTTCGAAATAATCCTTTAACTTGGGAATCGTTTGAAATATCTAGTTGGATGAAATGTAAGTTCCGAACAACTTGTATATTATATTTGTTTAGAATTGCATTTAAATTATGATAAAAATAAAATTCTTTCACTGCAGTTAGATTTTGTGATCTGTAGTGACGGATTAAGAATACATAATGTCACTATCCCATATCAACCCATGGCTGCATGGGTGTCGTAAAAGGCGACTTAGGGAAGTAACATAGTAGTTATATAAACAAGATCACTACGAGAAAAGGAAAATTCGAAACAAATTCTATACCCCCTTTATCCTCATCTTGCCACCAACTTGTGTCACCAGTGACACGATAAGGAATTGGCATTCCTCGTCGTACCACTGAATGCAGATACATGCACGGATGGTAGTTCTCCAATCCGTCTGGTCAGCGTGGTATACTATACTGAGAAGACCCGTGTCCAGCAATGGGACGTTTATGGGTTGTAGTGGTGGTGGCAGTTAGATTTTAAACACTATTATATAAAAAAATAAATTTGCGATCCTAGTTATAAACTAAATGTTATGTACGAGAGATAATTAATTAATATGATTGATGTGTTCAACTTATAGGGGAAAATTTTACAAATTAGTAGTATTAGATGAGTCCAGTATTTCCATTTTCAGTACCTATGTTGTTTTTAATTTAAAATTATGAAATTGAAAATCAATGGTAATGTAACGATAAATGAATAAATAAATGATAAATGAAACTCATAAAATACAAAGACACTGCAGAGATTGGATATTATTCTTATTAACAAGCTATTCAACAATCATCATCAGCGGTTGCTGACTGAGACCCGAGCCCAGCAGTTGGACATCAATGGGTTCATTGATGTCCAACTGCTGGGCTCGGGTCTCAACAATAACATAATATAATAAGGCATAATTAATTCAGTTTTATACAGCCAATGAACGCTAGATCATTATTCTTATTTATGATGGAATATGGATGTAAAAAACAAGTACCAGTCGGAGACTTCCACGGGGTAGTTCGTGAGCCTCGGTGATTAAGGAGCGAGCCTCCCTTCAAACCACAACTTGGTTTGCAGGTAAAAGAGTTATTAGCGGGAATACCGTGTACCAGTAATTGATTTGCTTTTGTTATTTTTAACTACTTTTGAAGACTTATTTTGTTGGTTTACTGCAAATAGTTTTTACGTTTTTTTTTTCTTGTCCTATTACTATTGTATTTCTTAAGAAAATGTTCCAGTTGTTTGTAGTAATAATTTTATTTTTGTATAGACTGTATAGAGAGATAGACTTTTTATTTGTTCGGTTTATTTTTGTTGGCCAACTATTTCTGTGTAGACAGAGAACACTTATATAATAAGATACTTAAGAATAAAACGACACTAAGTATATTAAACGTAAGATTAGCAAGGTAGTCTAAATAGGGTTGTTTAAAAAAATAAAAAATGGACAGTTTTGGCTTTGGCTTTGTCTAGCTGTGGGATGATGTAGGATAACTGCAAGACAGTGCTGTTTTTTATTTAATTATCAGCAACCCATTAAAGTCCCACTGCTGGGCTTAAGTCTCCTCTTCTCTATCTAGAGAGTTGAGAGAGTTTAGGCCATAATACATACACGCTCTGGTGTGGGTTGGTGGATGGTTGTTTGGTTGGTGGTTTCCTCATCACATTTTCCTTCACCGTTAGCAAATTCTAAGTCACTTGACTAGTACATATAAATTCCACAAAGCGAAAATAATAATAATATTCTACCACATTCACACAGCTCCATCTAGTCCTAAAGTAAGCAATTATATTTGCTTGTGCTATGGGTACTGAACAACTGATATACTACTTAAATACATTTTTTTTTTGTAAATACATACATATAAATAGATAAATTACACCCAGACACAGAATAAACCTTTATGCTCATCACACAAAGATTTGTCCTAGGTGGGGATCGAACCCACGACCTCCGGCTTAGCAGTCAGGGTCACTAACCACTAGACCAACAGGCCAGTCATTCACATTGGTACTGCCGGTTGGAACTGAGACCCCATGATATCGACATGCTACTATCGCTAATTATATTTTTCATTATATACCTATTATTAAATTATCCAAACTATAGCCTTTTCAAACAAACGGTGCAGTGTATTCGAACAACCTTATCACAGCGATATCGTTTGTGTGGACGATAACCGTTAGATGCACACTACATATATTTTAATAGTAATCACCCACGGGTGTCGTTCAAAATACTGTTCACATTTGCCTTTATTTCAGTACCTATTAAACGAACTTCAATGAGATTACGACTGTATACAATATGTATGCATGTAATGTGAACCATTTAATAATATAATCAAACATTATTTGTCTTTAATTTATACCATTTACTAGATTATGAAAATAAGTATGTACCTATTTTGTGGTGAATAGCAGTTTAGCTTTCCATTACCACTTTTAATGATCTAAGCCCTTAAGTCTAGTAGAAAATACTATTCCGATTCCCAACCTCCACCACTGTAAATCCTGTAAGCCAGGATTAAGAGCGATGACCCTAGCGAGCACCGGTAGACACACAGGAGTGCCAGGAAATACCTAACCTACTGTCTCAGAACAGGCAACAAAATTAATCAGAAGTAAATTAAGAAATTTAAAAAAAGTTGCGATTACGTATGTCTTATGAAAATTTCGATCACATAGACTGTTCTATAACATAATGAAAAACAATTCGTAGTTTGTGCTAGGGAAGACATTATCATAGATATCATTTGCAAAATATTCTTTTCAATAACACAATATTGTCTTAATACTTGGATGAGAATTTACAATAACGATATATTGATAGGTGCTGTTGCATTTAGTTTTGTAATGATGTAACCAATTGAAATTGTAACTACTATCAATGATGGTTAAAAAGAGTGGCCTGAGTTTGTTGCCAAGTTCTTCTCAGAGCTCAACCTTGTCAGTGAACTGGCCTTAGGCAAATTTGCTGACACTGACTGTTTTTTTGGCTTTGTATGACGTTCATAAGTATCATGTATTTGATTTATATGAAATAAATTTATGACTATGACAATTTTTTGCACTTTTATAAGAAATTAAACTAAATGAAAGTCATATGAAGTATTTTATTTGAGTCCATACATTAGAACGAGGTGGTGTAAAATAAAGTAAAAAAAAACGAACCAAATCCTTACAACCAAAATTGACACTGAAATAACAATGAAAATGTAACCAAACTCGTAATTATTGATAGAGCCTATAACTTATCTAAGTTATATCCACATAACACATTACAGTAACCTATGCAGACCACAGACGTTCCAGTATCTAATGAAATATGGCCACTAACACAATTACGTAGCCATAATATATTTGAACGAGCAATAAATAAAGACAGCATTAATATAAGAGCAAATAAACATACATATTATGTCTTATACATATTGTATGAGAGGTCCATTTCGAGTCTAGCTGTATGAAGACGCCAATTTCACACTCGAAGGGAATTCCAATTACTTCCATTTAATACGTAATGGCAATATCAGGTCCATATTGTGCTCATAGATATTGCTGCAGTTATTGATTTATGACACTCGAGATGTCGTTCTAATGAGGTTATTGGCTTTTGTAAAGGTTACGTCTCGATATGATACGGGCAAGGAACTTTTAAAGCTTGTATATAAGTTCCTTGGATACGGATGAAAAGAGAATCTACTCAAAATTTTGACATTAAACATATCGTTGCGAAATCGTTGGCATTATGTTTGAAAATGACAGTTAACTGTTTTAATTTTTTTGACAGTGATATTAAAATCGGTTAAGTTAATTTTGGGATTCCGAGTATGTACTCTTAAATACAAAATTATTTTTGCTGTTTATATCATTTATCTGTAGGGGATGTATCGTTTATTTACATTAGATTTATGTACCTACGTACGTATTACATGTTTGTGTTATAATAGGGTGAGAAGCGACAATAGCTATTCTTATTCAAAACAAACAATATTAAAAAAAAATGGATGACAAGTGCTTACACAAAATACCTTAAATAAATTAAAAAAACATAGTAAAACATTATAATAGAAACACATTTGGGTAACTGATAAGCTTTCTGAGGTTTAATTAAATTCTTCCACATAGAACGTTTCCAGGTAAAAGTTTTTGAACACTAAACTTGAGAAGCGTTAAAAATAACGATATTATCACACAATAAAAAGCTAGGTAAATACATTTTAAGCGAGTACCAACGAGTAGAATGTGTTTAATATTTGGGGTAATGCTAAACTGCTTAAGCAATTACACACAGATTCGCATGCATTTTACATGAGCTTTCGTAACCAGCTGGAAAATCTGATAAAATCTAACGTTCTAGCACATGCCCGCGTACTCGTGATGATACTACAAGTTTCCTCCAGAGTGGCGATTTATCACGAAAGCGGTGAGCTATAACCTAAATGTAAGAGCGATTGGATGCAGGTTTCGCCTGAATGATGCATGAGACGCGGCCACCGTCGCACTTGTGCGCGCCCCACAGATGCTAACTGTACCAATATCACGCTATCTGCGATATGTCTAATTTAATACGCTACAACATGTGCCAACTATCGCGGAAGCACATAAATTGCACGATACATGTCACGTGCAAATGGAATGGTTATACACGGATTATCGATACCATACGCCCCGTATAGATGCACAACACTTGTGGTCATAAAAATTTGTGAGCATCCAACGTACAGCCCCGTTCAGCCCATAATCGTTGTTCCAAACATCTAAAAATCCGTCGATGTTCACTGCTATGCTATTTGCGTCGCCTCTTACATTTTATAATAATGGAAAACTTAGACAGGAGTATGCTTCTTAAAAGTTTGTACTTGAAGCTTGGATAACGTTGCATCCCGTGGTGCTTGGCATGAATCCAAAGGACATCGCAGTCAGGACGTCGTCGTTCTAAATTATTTTATTATTTCATGACTTTAGTAAAAACATTAAGTGGTTCGCACGCTGCACCAGTTTTTACTCGAAAGTTTGTATTTACGATACTATACGTCTAAAACCTATCTGTTCTATGCTGCACGTTGTTCACTAAAATTTACATATTCGAATTTTTTTAACGTGGAATCTGGTGACATTAATATTTGAATCATAAGGCATTAGTTGCTATGAAGAATAATCTGTTTTGGAACTTACACACATACATGTCGTATTAAGGGCACATAACTCTTCTTTGCTTTATTCGTATGTAAGACCGTTCGTGCGATATCACTTGTAAGGATTAATTCTCGATTTCATCGAAGTTTGGGCTTATGTATTATTCATATAAGTTTCAGGCGACAACGGCGATGTCTGCGCAATTTCTCTTGAACTTTTGAAAGGTTCTACGTATCATGATCGTGAAATAGTGTCCGATTACGCTTTCTTGTAGATGTAGAACAGTTTTGACACTACATTGTTACAACTTTCTTAGGGTGTCATATATATGGCAAATGTCTCAAAAAAGTTGGAAAACGTTCATATTTATCACGAGTATATTTATTTTGGCTTACCTGTGAATAAGTGATGAATTATTTATTTCGTCTTTAAATTTTTATTTTTTATTTATTTTATCCTTTTCTCGAAATATAAAGAAAACTTTTATTATTGAGCAATCTTCAACAATATATTAACTTATTGTACAATAATGAAAGAAAAATAACGAGGACTGACCTCTCGAAAACTAGGTCCGTCTGAAGAAAATGTCGCAACCGTGACATGATTTATTGATACAAAAACTTCTTCAGTTTAATTTAGGGAAAGAAAAAACGTATTGAAAGATTTGAACACTGATTTTATTTTGCCAAATATGTGCGTGTAAATCTGTAATCGTATAAATCCGGTTGAATGTCACTGTCGTCCGAGCTAAAAGTTATATTTTTTGTTTTTACAAACTTCTTATGAACTTGCATTACTGTATGTCTGTATGTTCGGGTCAAATCATGCAACTGAATTTTAAAGCAGTTATCCTCGTAAATTAGGTGAGGCCTGTGTTCAGCAATGGACGTCGTTGGGCTGATATGATGATCCTCAAACGATTTAGATGAAATTTTGATTGCATATTATAAATTTGATGCTGATCAGATGATGCTATTGGAAGGTGGCTAGGGGATATCTGCTATAAAATGACAGTATAACATTGAGTTTAGACTTAGTTGATTTATCTTGAAGGGGACTCCAATCTATAATCATTGAATCTAAAATCTTGTTTGATAAATAATTTTCTAAAACTTATTTAAATCCTTCAGTATTTTTAACGTTTGTGGCCAAAAAAGTATTTTTTACATCACTCAGTCTCAGCTTCAAGAACAAGCAATGTAATGAAATGAAATGTCATTTATTCATCAAAGTTACAAAGTAACACTTATATTGAGAATATAACCTCTAGATGCTCTGTTTATACATAATGTTAAAACAACTGTGTTCTAAACAATTCTTAGAGCTTATTGGGTAGTAACGATCAATTCCAACGGCCCAAAGTTGTCGCTTAGAGTGCACTACGCAATTGAATTTGCATACTGAGATAACAGTTCCAATATCCGTTGGGGATAAACCTATGTATTATATTGAACGCATCTATGTTTTAGATTATTGGCTATTACATTCTGCTGCTGTGTGAGGGTAGAACAATTATATCATTATTATATACGCTATGTATTATACGAAATTAATTCGGCCAGTGTATTGAGGAATTATTAACACTGAAAGCTTGTCAATCAAATCACTCAGGGAACCAGACATAATTATTTCTCAATTTAAAGGCAACTGGCGGACTTGTGACAATTGTCTCTATGGCGCAGTGGGATGTGTAGGCAACTGCTGCATAAGAGGTTCTGAGGTATAGTCCCGGCTCAGGCAATAAAGGTATTGGTTTTATTTTGTGCCAAGAATTCGTCTAAAACCTTCTTTTAATTTTGCACCTACCATGTTCTTCTCTGCATCACCCTAAGGTTGATAGGTAGACAATGCCTTTGGCATTAAGCCCACCATTGTACCATTAATGTGTCATAAAGTTTTAAATAAAAATAAAAATAAATAAAAACCAGAAGCTATTTAACTCTAATACATACCCAAAACAATAAATGACCCGTCATTGTACTAACGTATAAATATATTATACATGGTTGTTTTCATTGCGTTTAACTGCCAACCAGTAGTAATTATCGACGACAGTAAAACTAAATGACCGCTGTTTAATTCACCCGCAGTCATTAACCATCGCTACTTTAATAAAAAACATACATAAATAAACCAAAAGTTGAATGATGCTTGAAAAATATTGTTCAGGAAATTCATGCTTGATTTTATCGAGTTCAAGATTGCTGAGGAACTATGTGATGGGTTATTATTTATTTATTTATTTATTACGGTATAAGAATTTTATTGAAGGGTTACACCCAAATATATGTAAGTGCGACTTTAAAAGCATTGAAATTCTCGAGATTTATATTGTGATCAAATACAACTTTTTGCTAACAAGGCTGAGACATAGCCAAGATAATGGGGAAACAGAGTGAATTAAAAAAAAAAATTGGCTACAATTATGTGTTTTTTAAACCAGATGGTCTAGAAACCAGGCATAAGTCACTATTTGAAAAAAAAAAGTAGGTATCTACTATCTAGCCTTCAAACAAATATAAATAGTGTTTAATTATTTAAAACGAATCTATCTAACTTTTTAAAAGTTAATTTGTTTTGGATTAAGTTCTGTATTTATTAGACTTTATCACGCAGTCTTCGATATAATAGACCTACAGTTAATTGGTAGTTTTATGACCATTAAAGCTGAATTAATCCACAATGTTTACTTTGACAAATAGTTATTCGCATTTTGATTGCGTTGTATACTCAAAGCGAGTGTTTGTATTGAAATATTATGTTTAATCAAATAATGTCAATATCTCGTAATAATATTAATATGCTGCTGTTAAAACGTTCATTAACTCTATCGAAATTAATTTTAAGTTAATTTAATTATGTCTATATCCTGTATTGACTAAAGGTGATGATGATAATTTACTATTGATTATTTAGAATTTACTATTGATGATAATTTATGAATCATGATAATAATTTACTATTGAGTTTTATATTTTTTTATTAACAAACAGTATCATTAAAATATCTCAGAAGAGTAAATATAGTCGTAAACAGATTATTTTATTATTTTTATAATGACTATAATATTATCAAAACTGCTCAACCTACTACAAAATTGGTCGCCAGACCCAAAATCAGGAATCAGGAAATAATTACTGCAACACCAGGGGTATCACGAGCGCGTTGCCAACGCGTTGCAAACCAAAATAATTATTGTGCTGGCTGAAGGAGGAAATTTGTCTTTAAAATTGTCAGTACAGTTTGGTTTTAAGGTAGGCAGCTGCTTAGATGTTCCTTATGCTTCTCAAGATTATCATTAAAGATCATGTTCATCACTATAATAAAGGCGGCCATTAATTTTTTCAGTATTGTTTTTATATCCCTACTGTTTCTATCTATTATTTGTTTGAATTATTAAATATGCTGCAAATAAAAAGTTACTGTAGCTTTAAAACTTTCATCTCGAACAAAATGAAAACTATTCACGTTTTCAGATGAATCGGCCTAACATAAACAATTCGACTGATGTTTGGAATTGCATCCCGAGTACTCTGTCCAACGGATAATTTGAGAGAGATTGTCCAAAGCACTGGAATTCTCTTGGCCTAGGACGTGATTCGCATTCTCCTCCATAGGGAATTCAAGGCAATGAGCCTCCACACTCGACCTGCACTCCTAGCACGCTCGAGGAAATTTGCCAAAATATTTTGTGCATCCTCAGCTTTTTAATTTGGCTCGAGACCCGAGTTTAGCGCAAGATGGTCCAAGTTTAATCTACGTTTTCGTCATAAGAAATTGAATTGTTATTTAGTTGATATACTTGTAATGCTTTGACAGCATTTAACTTAAACGATGAATATTAATTTATTAGAATATAATAAAAAATAATGTACTAAAGGATTTTGTTCAAACTATTCAACGTACTCGTACTTTATCAAATCTCAGATAAAAGTTTTCATATTGCCATATTGTTTGAATAAAAAATGAATATTCGTACCGTGCAAAAAGTTTTTTTAAACACAACATGATACAGATTTGAAATATTGAATTTATAACCTCGGTTAGATTTTGTTTTGTTTGTTAGTTAAATAATTTTGGTCTGCAATATCACAGAACAATTTTTATATATACATATTCGCTTATTCACTTCTTCATGTTACAGTTCTAAACACATATGAAGGCATCTTAAATAAGAGAATTGTTTTGGTTCTAACTGCCTCACTGGCGCAGTGGGAAGTGTTTACAACTGCTATTAAAGAGGGAAATAGTTTTGGGTTTTTGTATGTCATGATCAGTATCAGCCCGGAGTTTGGAAACAAATGTGCCTATTAGATGGCAATAGGCTCACCCCCTATTAGGTACATGTAATCAAACATAGCTGGTGAAATGTAGATGTGATACGCCTCCGTATACCCTTTTGGGGAAAAAAGCTATAATGGTATGTTTTTGTTCTGTGAGTACCAGGATATCAGTAGTGGGGTGGAGGTATGAAGTCGAGTTTAAACGTCAAGATATTGCGGCGTAAGTCCTCTGCGGTCGGTGTACTCCCTCTACGTGACTTGTGTCACAAACTGACAACTTATATTAAAAAGACGCTGTTGATTTTTCATGTTGAAGGTATTGGTTTGTAGTGTAGGATAACAAAACGTATTGTGAGCCGCGTATATTGTCTTTCTCTGAGAAGAGATATTCGTGGCACTATCCGTCCACGTCACCTTGGGCCTCGTATAGAGCTTAAAATAATACAAATTATCATCATCATCATCATCATCATATCAGCCCAACGACGTCCACTACTGGACATATACCTCACCTAATTTACGCCATCGCGAGCAGTCCTGTGCCGCTTGCAACCAACGGCCGCCCGCAACCTAACAATTATACTATATGATTATGAAACGGGTCTACGTCACGACATTGGCAAACAAATAAGGTAAACAATATGCCTTAAAATAAAACGTGATGTTCGCTGTGACGCTTCATAATAATTTAATAAGTGTACAAGTCGTGAAAGTTTTGTAGTTGTACTATTCAATTGATCAATGGTAGGTACGTTACAGACATAGTAAGAAATTCTGTCATTGTTAACGAAGTATGTGTTATATATTTCATAATAATAAGGCACATTATAAAGTGCCATAACCACACGCTACGCTTTTACTATATGCATACCTTGGCGCCATAATTTAAATATTTTATGGAAACTAGAGTCTAATTTTCATACCACTTAAGATTGCCTAACAAGAAGCGGTCGCCTCCACTTTTATATTATAAAAGTAATTTAGTGAGTAAATAAAGATTTATGAAAGTGATAAGGGTGGTTACTTGATATTGTTTAGACAAAATGGGTTTTCCTTGTTGATAGCCTATTCTTGAATTATAAAGGCGAGATTTTGCTTTTATATGTTTTAGTATAATTAAGTCGTATCATTTTAATAATATCTTCTTTGGAAAGTAGGTCCTTTTTTTTTTTTTTACTTGGGAAAATGCCTGACGCATACCCCTCGGTCTTGGGGAAAGAACCGAGGGGTTATGGTCCACGGGGTCCACGACCACAGCGACGATGGCCCGCTACGGGCCCCCTCTCTGCCGGAGCTTAGCTCCGGCGGTGACGTGCGGGAACACGCACACGCCACCAGAAAACGCTCGCGGTCGACTTTCACCAAAGTCGACCGGTCCTGGAGTGGCGGACGCTTCAAGAACGAACTTCAAGGTAGAACAACATTGTTATGGCTTTACCTATCTACGGTTTCATGTTACAAGTAGTTTCACTAACTCTGACTCCAATCTATTGTATATTATGGGTGGGCTCCATAACATCCTTTTGTCATAATCAGTGTTTACAAATCTTAGAGTCCGTGAGTTACTCGGGTCAAATTCTATACCGGAGAGCAGTGGTGAATTCACTAAGACAAATAAGATGTTTGTACTCTGGATTCTACCCTGTAGAATAGTTGGTCACCTAAAACGTAAATAAATATGCACAAAAAGATTGCAAGACCCTCCCTTAAAATAAAGTTAAACAAAAGAAAAAAAATTAAAACTAGCAAATAAGGACTCGGATTATGTCGGAGGATCCACACGCGGAGTACACACAAAGTCTACTCCATTAAAAAACCACTCCACAAAAAAAAAACATCTAATTTGATTACTAATACTCTCCTTTCCTTTGGCAGTCGGGTAAATTATGGCATAGTTTATGAGACATGAACGACTAAGCTGTCCCTTATACAAGTATATGTTGAGTTATGCAATATAAAGGTTTATCACGCTGTTTTAATCCTCCTAAAACAACTCATCAGCCGCTTCTTAAAGCACCCGTATGATATCAAGAATGCGCAACACGGCTTTACGTACTTAATCAAACACACCTCTTATTAAAGCCGTGAAACTCTGATTGCGCCGTAAAATAACGTTTTAGATGTTAACCTCTATAAATCTCATATATTGTGCGGCAATAAAACAAGAATCTATTAAAAACATAAAATTGCTTCTCAAAATTCCATACGAGGACAAAGAAGGGTAAGTAACGCGGACCGTATCTGTAACCCTTTTACGTTTAAGGCTCAACAGCCGTAAAAGTATCGAATGTCGTAAAATTGATCCCTATAATAAAATTACATACCGTGAAAAGCGAAAATGAAATATTCTGTCACCATTACTAAGAAGATGTATTACTTCTTTGTTGTCACTACAACAACTATACACAAAATCTGGTCATATAAAATATCAATTTCTATCTTTGAAATCTTCATCGACAAATAAACACGGTTCTTGGAACAATGGTTGGGATCAAATTTCCAATTTTTGGAGCACCCTCTCAAAGTGTTTTCTTATAAAGGTGAAATTACACTTGGTATCTATTTGGGACAGAAGATTTCATTCCAAGATAAGCAGTAATAGGAAAATCTTCATCAGCGTTATTATAACCCATAAACGTCCCACTGTTGGGCACGGGCTCCTCCATTGTGGAAGGAATTTAGCCTACTATACCACTTTGTCCGGACGGGTTGGTATAAAATGGCTTTGTTTCAAAATTTCCTTTTTGCCTTTTTTGACACCCACGGGTTGAAATGGGGTAGTGACTTTATGTATTCTTAATCTGTCGCTCACACGGACAAATATACATAAGGAATAGGAAAATACTCATAAGATATTATTATATATTTGCAAGTAAGTAACGTTCTAAAAGCGCAGCGTAGGACGGACGGCCCCACCACCAGATGGACCGAGGATCTGGTAAAGGTTATGGGTGGCCGTTGGTTGCAGGCGGCACGAAATTGCTCGCTGTGGTGGAAATAAGGTCAAGCATCGGAAATCATTGGGCTGATATATTATGATAATGATATAATGAACGTTCAATACCTAAGATCTTTAATTTTCACTGTTATTACAGGAGTAAACCCATAAATTGACACATATATTTTCGAATGCAGTTTTGGTTTTGACAGACATTGCATGCAAAATTTTTTTTATTCTGCAATCTACACACGATAAATAGGTGACATATTTTTCCAACAGGCACGTGTATTTTCACCTTTATGCGATATAGGCTTTTTCCTTAGGTGGCGGGTGCGTCACCAAGTTTATGACGGTACCGCAAGCTACGTGGTTTGTCGTCCTTGATCCTACGTTGTTGAACAGATTCACAATCGATTCAGATTTCAGGTGCTATTTGTAGGTAGCACGTTTCTTTTTACTATCAATAGTAAACTTCGCGATAGAAACCCAGATTTGAATTTTTTACTTCTTAAAAGTAAGCACAGGCCCACTTCACTTACTTTTTTGTTTTGCTCAATATAACTTGTTGAATTCCTATTGGCGAATAGTGGTGTCCAAAGCTCATTGGGGACGGAAGACGTTTTAAAGAGCCGGTAACACACTTTAGGTGTTGCTGTTTACCATCACACGAGTTATAAGCCTGTTGGCCACCCTCGTAGATATAAAAAGCATATTCTACACCACTAGAGGTTAATATACTTCAATTTTGTTAAATTAAGCGAAACATGCGAACCACCGAATGTAAATAAAATGCACACACATAAAAAAACACGTCTAAAATTCCACTGAAATAGAAATTGCCTTTGTTATGGTTCTGTATAAAACTAAAAAATCGAACTGAATCCGTAAGCTAAACTAAAATCAGATTGTCGGTTTCATTTTGAGATTTATGTTATTTATATTTGAATATAAATTGTGTATGCAAACTAGTCTAGTTAAAATGTTTTCCAATCAACGCTTTGATACGTGAAAAATTTTTATTAAAATATTTTAACTATAAAATGTCATAACTGACTTTACCTACCACATTTTCTTTACTCTACACCGTTAACTAGTAGATAATATTAGAGAAGTTGGACTTCATACATGTATTGTGTATATTAAGTTTAAATAAATCCTATATATTCAGATTATAACATAGTCTGTTGGAAAATCGTAGCCCAAAATAATAAACCAAATAATTACTATGGGCTAGCAGTTAAGGCAAAAGTATGGTGATAATTTTATGTAATTTACTTATCTCAATAATTGGAACTAACATAAGTTACTGAAATTCTCAGGAATATCAGAAGCACATAGCCATAAAAAGTGTGTATTTTTTTCTCCCATAATACAAAGTCGTATAATAGTAAGCGTGGTGTTTTATTCGCAACCACGCTTTGTTTCGCGAATGTTTCGTATTATTGTTTGGTACGGTACTCACATATTTCTGAACAGAAACCATTATGTAGATTTCAATCCCATTCAAAGCAGATTTATAATTTACAAGATTTCCATTTCGTTGGATTTTACTTTTGTTTATTGATATACCTATTTCTTGTTTATGTTTTTTGTTGGTATAAAAGTTAGAATCTCTTGGGAAAGTATGCTTCTGTTTAACTCTGTTTAATGTGAAACAATTGTAGATACGAATCCGATATTTCGTTATTGATGGCTTTTAATGCTTGAGGCTGAAGGGAATACCGAGAATAGAGAATAATGCCGAGAGATAGGAATCTAGAGTGGCCTCTTCTAGTATGCTACAGATTGGAATGTTTCGAATATGCCCCTAGCATTGCCAACCTCCATGAGTGGCGGTAACCACGCACCATCAGGTGGGCCGCTAGCTCGTCTGCCACTTTAGACAATAAAATATATTCAACCGCGGTATTGGCAGATATAATACTACATTTAGTAGAATAAGGCGCAATAATAGCGTAAGTACATAATTATGTTTCTTAATTTTTGTCTTACATACTTTAACATAGGGTTCAAACTGCATTTCCTGTTTTTTGTTTCATGACAAAGTTTTTTTCACATGTGTGAATCAGACCAGAACCAGAGTACTACGCAATGTTAGTATCAAAATGACCACTATCAACCCTATTTATAAACTATTTCAATTTTGAAACTAGTCCTTTTTGGTTAAACTGTATGACATACTAGACCTGTCCGCGTACCTCAATATAGTATATGTGAACTTATTAGCTGTGAGTAGATTTAGTTCACCTTTTGTTTCATACTTTATATTGGGGTAAACGTTTCGCCAGTATAGTGAATTTTGTTAATCTCTTGTAAAAAATTGTGAAAATCATAATCGGTTAAATCATTTGTAGATGAGAATGAGCATTTGTTTAAACACAGAAACAAACAAACATGGTTGGTCCATTCTAAGTATAAATGCATATTTTTTTTGCGCTTTGTTGCGAATAAACTTAGTAAAATGGTAAGGAAGTATATTATATATTTTTAAAATGTATTCATACTTTTGCATTCATATGTTATCTTTTGTCGATTCATACTACGAGCGATCGCCTCACGGTATGAATCCGGAAGGTTCGTTTTTGAAGGCATCGTTTTTTTATACAAGTAGACAACGGATATAAAACAAAGACTTCAAAAATGATCCGTGGTGAACAAGTCGTGGTGTCAATCGAGGAAAGACCCAAGAACCATATTTGTGTTCATATTAGTAAAGCTCCCAGAATAATTAAAATTAAACTAATCTATAACTAGTTTCGTATATTACAATTTATAGACAAATACAATATATAAACGGAATAACAACACATCTAAAATTTGAAGTAAGTATATAAATTCAAGACCCCTTAACATAAAAGCCCAAACATAGCCATATTTCATACGCAACAATATATTGTCCTTAAGATGTCAATATTTCATCTTGTAAGTCTGGTTGTTTAACTTCCATCTTGAATAATAAATTCCTCCTTCCATTATGGTGGAATTCATCCTTAAGACAAATAAAGAGCGAGTCCCAGATGAAGGCGGATATCCGGATTTAAGAGCCAAGGAAACATGGCTGGGATGTGGAGAGGTTCAAGCACATTCAGTTGATTTTCATTTGTGTTTCCTTTTTATATTTAAACATTTTTGGTTTTAATTTTCGTTAAAATCTAAGTGCTATCATTTAGTTTAGTATTCAAAAGATTATATTTGGGATCTCGTTTTACCTAATGGGATTAAAAGTACTACAAAGATATAGCTTGGAAATTATACTTCAAACTAAGATCATCTTTTTGAATGTATTATATTATGGAAATAATATTCAAATCTTTATTAAAGAACACCTCTATTTATGAAGTTAAACAATTGTACAACTTACAAAATATTCCAATTTTAAGCTTTCAAGTTTCAATTTGAGCAAGTTTTCAAAGAAACGTACAGTATTAAAATAAGATTCGGCCGGTTCTAACATAAAACCGTTTGTAATGCGAGTGAGTTCGCGTCAGCCCAGCTGCTTCAGTATAACCTCCTTTACTCTTATACCATCCGGTTTATCTGCAGACCTTCTGCGACACGCCTCAACCCCTGATTTATATATGAAAAGTCTCAATTTATTGTATACCCAGTTTTGTAGTTAATAGCACAGATATTCTGGGGCTAGGCACGCGGTCAAATTAATGAGTGTGGGACAAACAGCCGAATGTGAGTGCTTTGTTTTTGTCGAGTTTTGGATCAATTGCCATTTCACACAATATAAAACTTAACTCTTATAAATAAGGTTCATTATTGTTTGCACCTATCAACATTGTTAGGTATCTAAAAAAAGGACAGAAGGAATTTATTAGTTTTAATTATATAAAGTACGCTTATCTTTGACTTTAAATTTATAGTTCTATCTCGTAACATGACCAGCTGGCAAAATCTAATTAACACTTACGGTAAGTAATACATAGATTAAATTTATAAAAGAGTTTTATTTTCATAATTCATTTAAATATAAAAGTAATTTTTAGTAGGTATACCTACTTACTAATTTAGAAAATAATTAGAGATACATAATGTTTCAAGTAAAATTTTAATAAAATATTATGTACTAAAGATATTTTCTACTTGGGCCTTGTATTTACATTTGATAAAAAATGTGTAACGTTACTTGACTAAAATTATTTATTTACCACAGCTAAATCAAATAAATGACTCTCTCACAGTGGTAACAAAATTAATCTCTCAGATATTTCTTGTGGGTATATTTGTTCGAGGCACTTTAAAGTATTTTATTTTAAAAGTAAATATTATAATAAAATTGTTTGAACATCAATAACATCTAAAATATGATTCAGTGCTTATAAAATATTAAAAAACCGATAGAAATAACGTGTAAATACATAAACCAATGATAAGAAGTACGAAGTCCGAGCAAAATTTCAATTTGCAGTGCGGTTGGACTTGTGATTCGAGTCGGAAGAAATGAAATATTATACGGCTTGCGTTCAGGGCCCTGACCCATGTCAAATCAGCATTCGCAGGTATGCCACGAATTATTTACGGCCAACTCACTGCTATGAAAATTTTTATCGCAACGATAAATCTTTATTAGCTAAGTTAGAGGAATTTTTCCGGGTGTTGGACGAGAACGCCTATATATTTTTGGCCTAAATTTCATTTTTTGTTATATTTTATTTGCCGAGAATTCTGTTATTTACTTTGTATAATATTTTAGCTTGCAATAGCGATTTATTACAAGAATTATGTACGGCTGGTTCTAGAAAGTCATATTGATTTTACGTTGAAGTACGGTCGCCTGCCGAGTGCTCTTATCAAATAAGAAGGTTCTGGGAAGGAAGCGACATTGACGTGATATAATAATAATATATAAATTGAAAATATCATACTCTGTTGTGCGGGATATTACGAGACATATAATTGGCGTAGGCATTCAGTGGTGTATAGGACGTCGATATGTTCACGACTGATATGACAGCTAATCTATTCCATACATCCATATTACATGAATAGCTTTGTCGGCCTATTGTCGTGACTTATTGTGTCTACATACTGTAGGCGGACACGTATTGCAAATTAATATATTGTGTTCGCTTTGTAATTACTAGAGTAAGGTGCCAATAACATGTTCTTGTCTCATGTCAATCTTCATCATCAATAGAGTACATAATTCAAATCTATTATTTATATAAAATCAATATAAGCTTATACACGTACATATTATCTTAGGAACTGCTGTAATGAGAAAAGAGTAGGGGTGGCCGAATGAGAAAATAAGCGATATGCAAAGCATCAGGTCCGAGTTCGATTCCAAACGGCAGTACCGAGATGGATTTCACCATACATACATACATATAGATCACGCCTCTTTCCCAACAGAGGGGTAGGCAGAGACCATTAATTCGTCCCACTTGCTACGATTCTGACACACATCTTTGGCTTCTTCAACATTCATCAGTCTTTTCATGCATTCTCGCCGGTTGATGGTACTCCTGATCTGTCCCATTTCACTGTGACGTATTTGCATTACATATGCCATTCATAATGATGACTTACCTACTATTTGCTAACGGTTAAGAAAAATATCATGAGGCCTTACAATATTGTTTTATGATTCCCTTGAAGCATTTTTATGGATATGTCTGATCCACAAACCCACATTACGTCAGCATGTGTGGATTGTTATATAAGTCCTCTCAATTCTCTCGATAGAGTAGAGAAGTCCAGCAGAGTATTACATAATATGTTATTATATAATAGGTTCGTACACAGAGAATAATAAATATAAAGATATTTTTTGGGAAAATGCAATTTTCCCAAAACACTAGGATTTCGCGTAGTTCTATCGTGTACCGCGACTTCCCGAGCAATGCTCAGCCTCCCAGATATTTCATATTAATATCAAAATATCTTGCAACTTTTCAACGGAACGTCAATTTGTTTTGTACCAAGACTTTGTAACATGAATACTTTGTAACTCTGTTGTAATTCTTCTGTACACAGAGGATCACTAGCGTGTTGTTCTGCTTAACTTAAGATGCGTTGCGTAGTGTTTGTAGAACACAGAACATGTCAGGCAAATTGCCGTATTCTCGACCCATGAATATTGTATGAGTAGCCGGCACTACGCGATGTGCGATCACTTCATCATAACGCTTGAGGGATGGGCAACGCATGCCTCGATCCTATTTATCTAGGATGGGCTTATTGACTGCCTGAATATGCATAGCAAGCCTTTCAGTTTCGGGTAGGATTAATGCTTGTCTCGTTATTTGAACACTGTAATCTTGGGCTTCGTTTGTATTAATTTATTCCGTAGTTCGGACAAGCAGGATATTCAAGTTATGAATATATTTAACCTAGAAGCTTATCTTACTCCAGACTTCCTGAGTAAGAGGTAGTCTAATATTTCCAAGTGAATTTTGTGAAATTTTAATACTAATTAAGTGAGAATTAAGTCTCTTGATGACAATCACTAAAAGGTAATGAAATGCAATAAAGAGTTATTATTATAATTTGTATACAGATGTATCCATTATGTCGCGTTTACAATTAGTCTTATCTAGTTCTCAAAGCCTACTATTTATAGCTCCAAATAGAAAGTTCTATGAAACTGAAAAAAAATGAATTTTATAGACGCTAAGCTTAACATCGGATAGTTGGTTAATTCTAAAAGCTTTATTTTAATTGTTGGTAAATTATAATAAAGTTTACAAAAAGTAAAATGAAAAGTTTAAAAAAAAAGGTAAAGTTTGTAAATTAAAATTAATTAAATACACGAGCAACATTCAAAAGTTTTTGGTTGGTTATTTAAATAATATTTGTTTTGTAAGAAAACATGCTTATCTTACACAGTTATTTGTAAACAAATTAATCTAAGTTTGTCAAAATCACAAAACAACACGCAAAACAAAACTTATTTCCCAAACACAGTGGGCCATTTCAATCAAAAATGTGAATAACAAAGTCAATCAACAACAACAAATATCAAGTTGTTTGAAATTTTCTATTTAACTTCGTTAAACAAAGCAAACAGGATTTCTGAAAGACGGACGGAAATTGTTCGACAAAATTTTAATTTTGATCTCTGAACGCTGTCATAGAAATTGAACGATATTATCTATCACAGCTTTATAAAAGGTTGTCGAAGTATCTTGTAAATTACTAAAGAAAATTGTAGGAGGAGGCAGGACTTTTACTAGTAATCACTAGAGCGACTCTTGTATAACAAAAATGAGTAGGTAACAAAAATACCTAGAGGTACTGTTTTAATATGATGTTTATTTGGACATTCACACACAGCGCCATCAAATCCCAAACTAAGCTAACACTTCTAATATGGATACTAGACAACTTAAAAACTTTTTTTTCGTAAATACATACATATAATAGATACTCGTGCATTACATCCAGAACAAATAATTGTGCTCATCACACAAAGTTTTATCCTGGGTGGGAATCGAACCCACGACCTCTGTCTCAGTTGGCAGAGGCAATAACCACTGAGCCACGGAAGTTTTTACTACACGCATGCCACCCGGCAAATTGGTATCGTATCACTTACTGTAAAGGAGATCAAACGATCACGACTATAATGAACCCTAATAATATTATAATCTCCTCTTAACAATAAATTTAAAAAACAAAACAAAACTACATCGAATATCAGCCAATTCGTTTAAGAGCTACGATGCCACAGACACCCCTCTTTTTGCGCCTTCTTTTGGCTTATTGGTAAATAAATTGACATTTGATTTCAACATATCGTTGTCAAATGTTTGAAAATTTGAATTAGGTATGTCATGTTCAAACGTTTGACAACGGTTTGCAAATATATAATACAATATTGTAGATAATAATATAATCAACCAATAGAATATCGAGATTTCAAGTAGGCCCTTAGTTAACAATGAAATGATTACGTCACTACATACAAAGGTAATTCGTAACTCAATCAGTTCCAAAGACCCGTTTCTCAACATACGGAAAAAAAATTGTCTCTTTGTCTGATGGACGAAAGCATCGCAAATAGGGTTTCCATTCTGACGAAACCATAAAAAACCTAATACAATCTCGTATAGGCACATACTTATTGTCGATAAAGTACAGTCACAAAGATAAATTGCGTCATGTCGATACTGATCGAAAAGCGAAAAGGCTTTGTGACGAAGACATTTTCCTATTTCGCTTTTTCGATAACTGTATCAAAATATCGTGTCTTGCCGGATTTATCTTAATGTTTTTCCTTAGTTCAATTTCTTAGAAGGACAATGATCAAGCAGGTACTTTATACGTAATATAATTAAATACTAATATTATTACTGTTGTAGTATTTGACTGCCTCGGTAGCGCAGTGGTAGTGTATATGGTTGCGGTTTCTGAGGTCTGGGGTTCAATCCCTGAGACGGAACAAAATATTTTATGAGTTTGGGTGTTTTTCTATGTATAATATGTATGTATTTTTAAATATATGTGTGTTTATCAGTAATACAAGCTTATATTTTATTTACTATATCATTATGTTTATTTATTAATAACATAATATATAAAGTATAATATTAAATGTAACTAGGTCCAGTTAAATATCAGATGCATACCAAGCGTTGCTTTTTTCAAACACTTACAAGATAAAGAAAAAGTCGTATAACCAGTACAGGGTTATATTACCAGACAAAGCAAAATGCAACCTAGTTAATGGTCTTTGAGTCTCATTTGTTCTCGAGAAACACCACTTCAGACAATCCATTCCAAAGCTACACTTACAGACAAGAAATCTAAATAGATTACCTACTAACCGCACTAAAGCAAGGCCTATTTTACTCCCAAAATGATCTTGTTTCTACGTTCACTGTTTTCTGGTTTTGAGCTTTACCGCACATATATCTTGTTAGAGAATCACCGTAACTCCACCTGGCTAGATGTAGGCCTTAACGTGTAATGATGTTAACGGTAACTTGGAGGCTATAAGCCTTTAGCTTGCCACGTCTACCTTTGTGCCCGATAAACTAATGGGCAATGGATTATCTTGGCTTGCATGTAATGTTCTATTATGACTAGCAGCAACTAAGATAACTGTACATGGAGTGATTTGAAAAAGTGAATAACACGATAATTGTGTAATATACAGCTAGAAAAAATCTTTAAATATTAGATCAGTTTAAAGTGTAATAAACTGAGATTTAACGATTTTTAGGTTTATATGACGAGGTCTATCTATCTATCTATATATAACTGAAATTAAAATACCTACTAGGTATAGAAAACATAATGTGAAGTACCTATTCTAAGGGGTTCTAAAGGTACTATCTGTGAATGCGTTACTATCCCATAGTACGTAAATAGCAGTCTCAACTAAACATAATGTAAATCTTAGTAATCACAATTCAGAGATAGTGAAGTTTATCACGAGTAATTTGTGGCTTCTCACGCTTGATTTTATCAGTAAAAAGTAGCCTACCTGTTTATCCAGACCAATCTAACTTTATACCATATTTTAAACAGATCTCTTCAGCTGTACTGGCGTGATTGAGTAACAAACATCCATCCAACTGTCTATCCATCCATCCAAACTTTTGCATTTATAATATTCATCATCTCAACCCATAAATGTCCCACTGCTGGGCACGGATCTTTCTCTCCTCCAAAGAGGATGTGGAGGGAATTTAGCCTATTATACCACGCTGGTCAGACGGGTTGGTCTATACATATACCATTGCAAGAAAAGGAAAATTCCTTTGCTTGCTCTTGTCTGCATAAATATATATATTTATAATATTAAGTAGGATACAATATTATTAACACCTATTTCATATTATTGGTATTCAGTTTGTCACTGATATTGTTTAACAGTGTACACGTGTTTTCACTGTATGAGTTATTGATCTATGTTACCACATTATTTTCTACTCGACCGACAGTACCATTTGTTTTGTTTCAGGGACGAACGCCA
Organism: Laspeyria flexula; assembly: GCA_905147015.1. Taxonomy (NCBI): domain Eukaryota; kingdom Metazoa; phylum Arthropoda; class Insecta; order Lepidoptera; family Erebidae; genus Laspeyria; species Laspeyria flexula. The sequence goes on along the minus strand of LR989960.1, from coordinate 10,534,039 downwards.
CTTTTTTACATAAGATTAAGTTTTAATGTTCTTTGAAGTACGTGTTATTTTTTTTATTAGTTTTGTTTTGCTATGAAAATTTAATAGCGGGACTTGAAAAAGTCCAATAAAATGTTTATGAGAGTTTTTAACGATGGTTGAACTAGCTTGAAAGTTCAAGGTTGTATAATATGGAAACGTCTTTTCATGTCGATGATACATTAAAAAAAGCTTTGCCCAGTATGTGGCCTCCTCAAAGTTATGCCTTGGTGAAGATGTGAGTACCTATATTGCATGCTACAAGGCGGTAAATTCTTTCAATTTTGAATAAGAAACAAACCTAATCCTTCTTTAGTACCTACCGTAGTTCCCAGACAGAATTTATTCGACATGTGTTTACAATTTCCGCGCAATAACTTGTAACAATGTAATTAAAAGTTTCTTCCCAGTAATACTATTCATACCTGTTAGAAAACATTTTATAAAGCACGCTTTGCATTCACATTACAAGGAATAAGTGAAATAAGTTTGCAGAAAATGGTTGTTATTCGTACATTTAAATTGAAAAGTTGTATAATCGTTCTGCGAACAATTTAAAATATGTTGGCTATAAATATACATATGCACCTAAACTCCAACTTTCATTTGACTGAAGTCTACCAACATGACAATATTTAAAACCGGGAACCACTTATCATTCGAAACAATCTCGTCCATACCCATCAACCATGTTAATAGCCACTTTATGTCATAAAAAAATTAAATCGTGATAATAAAACATGGATTACCGTGAAAAGCACAGTATTATACAATATTATCATGCAAACGTAAAGCCAGGTATCAAAGTATCAAAATAATCCACTCTTTTTTTCGTTCTCATAAATAACATGACATTCATCTTCCTGACACTTGAATAAAGCCGGCCCCTCGCCCATTAGCCTTTACGAAACAATGGCTATAGGTGAAGAGGACTTTATAGCTGCATGACCATTATGTAAAGTTCATAGCAATGATGATTAGACTGCCGACCTAGTTTTTGGATGGGGTCGCACGGAACAGGCGTACAAATTAATTTGCATTATATGCGGTCATATTGCTATATTAGATGAAATGTACGCCGAGCTTAAGTAGGGTAGTAGTTTGTCTCATTCAAGGACCGTATTTGTGAGAGTCGCCCCCGTACAATATGTATTTTGCCGCTTAATATACTACATATTAATTGTGTTTCGGATGGAAACATTGCAAATGTGTGTTAAGATATTACAGCAAAATGCTACTACATATTGTTGTTGGTTGGATATCAAATTCATTTGTTTTGTGTTTTTTTAATTTTTTAATTATTTATTTTTATGACACTTACTGTCACACTCAGAGACGGCAATTAGCCGTATTTAACATTCAATAATCGTCTTTACGCGTATCGACTTAAGTATTACACGTTTTTAGTATATAAACTTTAAACTTAAACGTAACGTTGTCGTAACGTTTTTATCCGTAAAATATTTGTAATCTGAATTATATTGATTGTTTGATAATAATAATATAACCACAGATTTACTCAATACCATTTTCAAAATCACAATAAGCTAATTGAAAAATAAGCACAAAGTAGTTAGTTACCTAGTTCAGCATTTACTAAAAGAGGTCAATAAAAAAGAGGTTTTGTTCTTTTTTAATGGGCAGGATTCCAACCTTTGGTCACAACAAAAAAAAATTGTTGCAGAATACAGGCTACTTCAGACTTAAATATTATTAGTCAGAAAAAAGAAACTCAACTGTTTGATATATTTTGCCTCCGCAATACTATTGTTACAAAATTTATATTATATATAAAATATTCAGTATCTGAGGGGCTTTCGAAATAATATCGACATTTGATTTAGTCGATTTCGATATCGCTGTCAAATATTTGAAAATCTTAAAAAAAACAACGCCCGCTATAGGGAACAAGCCCTGTGTCACGGGGAGCTTTACAAACATGCAACTAACGAACACAAAGTACACCCAGACTAGAAACAAATATCTATGAATCACACAAATATTTGTCTCGTGTGGGAATCGAACCCACGTCACCCAGCACGGCGATGTAGTGGCGAGGCGACCACCTTAACCACTGCGCCACGGTGACAGTCATTTTTTAAATTATATTCGCTGTAATTAACAATAATTAACATATACGAGTCATCAGTACACAAAGGGCCTATCATAATCTGTTTATTTAAAAAAAAATTAAAGTATTAAAAAGTATTGCGGGCTACTTGGCAGCCTACAATACTTTGGCTAGAAGCAATTACAATGACATTTGGCTACATACACTTTAAAAAAATCCATATCCCATGTGATAGGTCTGACATGTCCTTTATCATATTAATTCGAGATTCGAGATATTGTACTCGTAGTTTGTTCGTTCAAGAGAGTTAATAAGATGGTATTATAAGATTCCATAAGTAAACCACTGACCTGATTTTTTCGTTGATCTTATGCCTGTTTTTCGCACATTGTAATTTACGAGAGATTTTTCTTAGAGGACCATTGTGAAATATTCCAGTTAGTTGATTACCGTCATACCTACTAGATATTTATAAATTTGTGAAAAAGCTGTTTACAAAATTGTTCATTTAATAGTAGGTATTCAACTGTGTGTACGTTTTTCATTTCTCATATAACAACTAAAGCGAAAAGAAATTTGAAATAAATATTTAAGTGAAAAGTATCATCAATTTAAAATTTCTTCGAAAAATATCTTAAAATAAATTATTCAAATTTTACTTTCGTCTGAACGACAAAACCATTTGGTACATTCGACCTAAGCCTTTCTTTATTTCTTCCAATCTATCATAACAAACCTTTCAAAGGTCTTTCTTTTATGCCATCATTTCAATATTTTTGGTAAAAATCGTCGTTTACATACCGTACCTGGGTTACGAACTTTCTTTGAATAAAATATACTTTGTCTTCTAAAGGAGCGCTGGGATTATTTTTATAATGGACTAGAGCTACGCTGCGGTATCATCTGCATCGTTTTATATCCTTTGGGATTTTGTGCACCATTGTAATACGTAACTGCCGTGTATCTTTTAATAAAATTATACCTTTGTAACATCCAGCGCTGGTTTAAAGAGTAAAAGACGAAATAAGTGTAATTTAATGTAAATTGTAAATTAGATTATAAAAAAGCAGTCAATGTGGATGGTTGGCCCCTATTTTAGGAAGACCTGCCTTCATCATCGTCAGTCGTCACTTTATTACTCCATTTGGTTGGGTACGTCCCCAGGCTTGTTACATCTACACATACATACATACTTAATACATAACCCTCCTTTAGATGCAGTCATGTAAAAACATTAATACGTGACCTACTTGGTTGTAAGCATTTAGAAATAAACCACCCCATTGTAGCTAAAAATACAATTACGCAGGTAGTTTTATTTTTAGCCACAACCCTGCTTTAATTCGGTTGATGAATCTGTGCCCTATCTACTCTAGGAAATCAAAGGTACTACAGAAATGTACCTAAAATTTTCTGTTACAAAATCTATACTAAGACTTTTTCTCTTTTTATTACCCACGCGATGTTTACAGGTATCTTTTCTATTACGAGGTGAAGTCCAGCTCCAATCGGTTACAATACGAGAGTATTACTTCTGGTGCCACACACAGTAATAACCTAAGTATTGGATTTAAAGATTGTAAAATTTCATTTCTCTCTGTAAGTTGACTCGAGAAACGTAGAAAATTCCCACTGTATCGTAGTTTAGCTCTTTGAAAAGTATAGAAGTTGCTTATTTGCTATCTCTGAAATGTGTTAGAGTTTTAAGTTCTACAGTTTTTTCAGTAGTATTGCAAATATGTACTTTTTCCGAAAAAAAATAAGATTCATTGTTATTTGATAAGTAATATTGATTTTACACTATCGAAAAGGAACTAGTCCTGTAATATCATTTTTTATATATCATCATCATCATATCAGCCCAATGACGTCTGTTGAACATAGGTCTCACCTAATTTCGGCCACAGCGAGCGATTTTGTGTAGGTCATCCTTATCGCGGGGGGCCGCCCCACGCTGCGCTTTCCAATGCGTGGCCACCACTCGAGAACTTTTTTGCCGCATGGGTCATCAGTTCTGCGGGCTATGCGGCCTCCCCACTGCCACATATTTATATATCTCTCAGCAACCCAGTAAGTCCCACTGCTGGGCTCGGGTCTCCTCTCCTCTAACTAGAGAGCTTTAAGAGGGTTTAGGCCATAATCCACTCACGCTGGCCTAGTGCGGGTTGGTGGATCAGACATTTTCATAGAATTTCTTCGAGGGTATGTGGGTTTCCTCACGATGTTTTCCTTCACCGTTAGCAGATGGTAAGTCAGTTGACTAGCACATATAAATTCCACAAAGTGGAATCCATATTGGTACTGCCGGTCGGGATTGAACTCGGACCGCGTGATTTGCACGCCGGTCCCTTATCCATTCTGCCACCATCGCTTCTTTTTTTATATATACCAAGTGGAAAACCTCACCTTATAACCGTGTAAGCAGTTACCGTAGCCTATGGAGGTATGCAACACCAGAAGCATCACATGCGCGTTGCCAAACTTTCAAAACTCCTGTCCTCCCTAATGAGCTCTGAGTGCAACATCTTATTATTACTTCACCAGGAGTATTCCACTAATCCCCATCGGTAATTCCCATCGATGGAGATTTGTGAACGTTTCTTCCTTAAATCCCCATTGCATACTATGTGATTTATAATGGAGTTTCGTGGAACAAACTTCACAAATGGGGATTTCGAATCTTTTCTTCCACATCACACATTCATCCCCATTGACAATTCCCATAAATGGAGATTTATGGGAATTGTCATTAGGGATTAATGGAAAAACCCTTCTTCAAGTGGGTGGCTCAGTTTGAGTTACCCTCTGTGTCCTAATTCTCTTGACAATTATTAAACTATTGGTCAATATGTAAATGCTTGTGAAGTATGTTTCTTTAAAACGGTAAATGGATTGTTTCACTATAAGAGATCTGAACATTTTCTAAGGTATTTTTCGTGTGAGCAGACAATCCGGTTCTCATGGAGCTTATCACGTATAGCAGCGGTTTTTGCAGTCTCTATGTTTAATGGCGTGAAAACTGTGATAAATTACGCCTTAATGCTCTTTTTCTCCCCCGTGAGCCTATCGCTAAGTGGGCCTTGTTTTATTGTTGGATAATGCAAGTGAACCCCGCGTTTAAAATTTTAAAATTTGAATACAAAGCTTTTGTGAGAAAAACGTTGTAGTCAGCGCACGTGACACATTTGCGTGGGATAAGTTAAAAATAGACCAATGTTTCACATGGCGTTGGGGCGCCGTAAAAGGTGTGTAAAGGCTTTTATTAGTGAGATGGGCGGTTTACGGACTAATGACGTCAGTCTACGGTATGGTCACAAATTTGTGTACATTAAGAGCTAACTGTAATATTTTCTCACTGACATAGATAACAACGTAGTAAGTCTTTTTAAAGTTCTATTTTTGCTGTTCCGTAGCCAGAATGGCAAAAACTGAACCTATAGGACTTGTGCCCATTGCCATTCATTAATGTTAATTCTCATTAGATACGAGTAGGGACCATAATCTCTGTTCTGTGATATCCTCTTTTGTAATTGCTGCAAGAAAACGCCCATTTATGCGATTTGCATTAATACGAAGGTGGCCGAATGGATAACTGACTGGTATGCAAATTATGCGGTCCGAGTTCGATTCTGACCGGCCGCGGCAGCACCAATGCAAACCAATTCACTTTGTGAAATTTATATGTACTAGTCAAGTGATTTACCATTTGCTAACGATGAAGGAAAACATCGTGAGGAAACTCACATCATCATCATCATCATATCAGCCCAACTACGTCCACTGCTGAACATAGGGTTAAAACCAAAAACCAAAAAAAAATGAAAAAAAAAACCACATACCCTAGAGGAAATTCAAAGGGGTAATCCACCAACACGCACTAGGCCAGCGTATGTGAATGATGGCCTAAACCCTCTCAGTTCTTGATACACAAGAAGAGATCTATACCTAGCAATGGGACATTAATGGGTTGCTGATGATGATGATGATGATGAAACGCCTGTTTTAAAGTTTTATTGAGACAGCACAAGCCAAGTCTGACTTGGCAGACTTTTTACATAATACCCATACCATCAATATAATATCATTTGAATACATATCTCAATGTATTATGTGTAAACCCGGCTAAAGACGCGATAGGGACAAGGGATTCGCAAAAAAGGTAAGTGGATTTATATTATCGTATACTCAAATTCACAGATAATGGTTTAAGGTCTCCATTTGATAAGGACCGATTCTATTATCATTTGTCAAGTCACAGTTCAAAGCTCACAGTGTGCGAAGAATGCTTTTGTGTATTTCTTTTGTGAAGAAAAAATATTTGACGACTATGATTATTATAAAAGCCATCTTAACGGAATATTTATTTTGTTTTTTATTCTATTGTGTATGTGTCGTATGTAGGTAGCAAATGCAAACTGGTATGATAAATGACTAAATGCTATTTATAAAACTTGTCTGACACACTGTCGCATGCCTTGATAATTATGAATCTCTCGTCTTGCAAAGGTACACCAGTGCGCTACTAACTCATAATAAAACCGGACATTTGTGTTACTACAAAATTACTAATTTTTAGGGATCCGTACCTCAAAAATGAAACCATTAAAGGATCACTCCGTTGTCCGTCGGTTTGCCTGTCTGACCATCTGTCAAAAATATTTTTCTCAAGAACACGTAGAGGTAGTAGATGGGAGAAGGCTGACATTTATATCAAATACTAGGGTCTGCAATCCCTTGGCGTAATAAAAAAACAGAGTTCTAAGTAAACTATTCGAAAGCAAAAGATGCAGCCGTTTATACTTGCATCTTGACGATCAAATAAGTCAAATAAAAAAATAAGGTATCACCTATCTCATCTCGTGTATGACCTACTTTATAGTATTCGCAGTGACAATATATTTTTAAACTACGTGTTAATACCGAAACCTTTTATTAAACACTATCTGTTTCCTTGCTTCATATTTTTTACTTTCGCATATTGTACTGGCAATGGAAAAATATGACATTATGAAGTTCACAACGGCGTGCCGCCGGCGATATCTATAGTTCCATTACATTGAATTTATGGTAGACGCATATTGTTATAGGGGTGTTTTATATAACTAAAGGTGCGGTATTTGGAACACAGTGTCCATAAACATCAATATTCAAATACGTGGCCTCTAAAAACTCATATGGTCCAGGTTTTTATGACGGGATATTTTTCATCGCCTGAATATTAAAGCGGAAATCCCGCGCGGATCGCAGTTCCAATTGAGCCATATTTTCACCGGCCGACCTTTGAATATTCTATTGAGGTTGAAAGGCTTCTGACCGAGCTGTTTGAGCAACAGCAAAGCAAACTTACAGTACGATGAACACGCGTCAACATTGGCTGAAGCCGACGTACCGAAAATGTCGATACACGTTTTAAAAGCAAAACAATCTTTATTGTATTTTACATAATGAGGTTTTTTTAATACATATTTTTGTAATTATAGGTACTTATATCATCATCATCATCATCATATCAGCCCAATGACGTCCACTGTTGATCATAGTGGTACTTATAATACTGGTACTATACTGGTACTTATATAAAAAAAATACTTAAGTAGCATATCAGTTGTTTAGTACCCATAACACAACCAATTATAAAATTTTAATTTGGGACTAGATGGCGCTGTGTGAATGTGAAATATAAGAATACTATATTAATATTATGTTACATAATGAGGTATTTTTATACATATTTTTGTATTATACTTAATACAAAATATCTTTTGTATAGTAATACTTTTCTTTTATATGGTAGCTTCTTATCTTACATTTATTTAAAGCACAGGTTATTATTTTGTTGATAGATACCGTTTAAATCCCGGTATTGAGAAAAATAGGATCTTTCATTCGCTAAACGAGACTGATGTTTACATCTAGTAATTGTGACACGTTTCAGATTGTAGTCGCTAACGATGAAACTGTTGTCGCGTACTAGATAATTTATTTCAATTAATTCGGCGACGTGACGCCTCGACAGATTCACTGAATCATTTTTCTCCTTGGCAAAGCGAAGACGTTGACAAATGAGCAAATTATTCGGTCACTTCACTACATGTCACTGTGTAAAAAGCGGTCCAGAAAAAGAGCCTGTTTTTTCTGTTGTGTTTCGATTTTTCGCATTTTTTTTTGGGACGTGGAAAAATTGTGTTTATTAACAGGCTCGTCGCCGTGCGGCCCTAGAGATATGGGGACTGAAACCGCTAATATTTCAATGTGAAAAATCACTCTCGATTTACTGCAGCGAAACGCTATAGATAAAAATTGACCGTTCTCAGTGTTGCCCGCCTCTTTCAGATGCGATATTTTAAGGCGGGTAGACGATACTCAAAGCTTACCAAGATGTTAATTTTAAGCTCTCGCCCTAAGTGAACGCTGGAAGACTGTGAAGTGAACGGTAGAAAAGCCCCGTTTTCAGGTCACTGCAAGAAAATAACTACTTGAATCTTAAGTTTCCGTCACTTTTTCACTTCATAAAAAGCGTGCACAAAGTTCACATAAAAGAGGTTGAGTAACTATAAGAATTTTGCTGTTATATTTTCTAAAGTTTTATGCTTTTTAAACACTCTTGTCATTGTTTTTAATTAGGTATTTATATTGTTTACAAAAAAACTAACGGATAAGACAGTGTTATTTATAACTAAAAGTCGGGGTTTCACTGCCGTCGTTGTTTATTTGGCCACTGCTCAGCTACTATTGGCCGTAGCTTAATGTTAAATAACCTGTAACCTCTCTCGATAAATAGGCTATCTAAATAGGCTATTGGACCAGTAGTTCCTGAGATCCTAACGTTCAACAAAACAAAAAAACTCTTCAACTTTATAATATTAGTATAGATTTATGACTGAAGTAGTCTTACAAATTGTATTGATATCAACAATACAGATTATTATCGCTACTATCCAATGCACTCACAAAACTTCTTTATGTAAAAAAAACTCTAATATCCACAACATAAAATATTCCTTAAATTCTGTAAACTTTATATTATAATGTGAAAAATATTTGCCGCACAACGCGGGCATTTTACGTAGTTATTATGATAAATAATGGTCTTTAGGTTAAACAGCAATATTGGAAGTAATAATGAGCTCGGTGGACGGCCGAGTAATGAAAACAGATGACGTTAGGGGAAGAAATTTTCCAAACAAATGAAATTACGCACGTAGCAACAATGCTACTTACTATCTAAATAAATTTTACAGCTTATTATGAACTTTATATACTTTGGTTGTGAGCTCAAAATAGCGTAGATATATTTTTAGGCAAAGGCAGCGTTATATCTTTGTGTGTAATCTTGGGTACAAGTAGATCAACCGATCACTTCCCTGGGGTATTGTCTAAGAGATTAGTACAGACGGATGGACAGTATCCTCCTGAGTATTTATTGTAATGAAATATGACAATACATCATTGATGAAAAGGTATTAGTTGACCTTGTTAGTTATAGATACAAACTTAAGCCAACATTTCGGAAAACACCGTCATCTTATTGAGTTAATAAGATACAAGTTTTCTTTATTAATCGATAAGAATAATATAGTCACTTAATAAATACAAAATTATAATAATATACTATGAAACCATAAACGTCCGCAGGTGCCTTGCACTTTTAGTTATAAAAGAATCGTCAATATCATGAACATAATATTTTGTCTGGCCTGTTGGTCTAGTGGTTAGTGACCCTGACTGCTAAGCCAGAGGTTCGAACCCCACTCAGGACAAATCTTTGTGTGATGAGCATAAAGGTTTGTTCTGTGTCTAGGTGTAATTTATCTATAATATGTATGTATTTACAAAAAAAAAATGTATTTAAGTAGTATATCAGTTGTTTAGTACCCATAACACAAGCAAATATAATTGCTTTCTTTGGGACTAGATGGCGCTGTGTGAATGTGGTAGAATATTATATTATATTATATTATAATATATCAACCCAATGATGCCCACAGCTTTAAAATACATACAAAGTATTGTAGTGAACAGGTAACGGAAGAACTCATAGTAACATCACATAAGGAAGAAAACAAATTGGCTTTTACCCCAGCTAAGCCAATGATATGATTGAATGATCTGAATGATATAACTTGAGGTAATTATGTCTGTGTTAAACATTATTGAAGATAAAAAATATAATTTCCTTTTCAAACATCGTGTCACTTCAGGTCCCAGTCAGACTTACTTTTATTACGACAAGCGAGCGACAAGAACAAGGCGGGCACCAACCGACTCGTAAAAGGGTTCGTTTACAATTTTCTTAGATACGGATAATGATGATGGGCGTAAAACTTAATTCAGGATTCGTTTTTACAGATTTAAGGCATTTTTCAGTATTTTGTTGTTCGCTTTTCCTTTTAAAAGATTTTTTTATAAACTTAGGTATATCATAAAATGAAGTCAACAGTGGGATATAAGCCTCACCAAATTTTCGCCACTATGAGCGATTTTGTACCATCACTGGGTTGATATGATGATGATATCTTAAATAATATAAAAAATAAAACAAGTTCGAGTCGGAGTCGTACACTGAGGGTTCCGGTCGATTATGCAATTTTTTTTTGAGAAAATGTTCTTAACTGACTGGCAACGCTTTGTAACAAAGAAATTCGCATCAAAATCAGCCTGTACGTTTAGGAGCTACGATGCCACAGACAGACGCACAGATACACAGATCTACAGACACAAAGACACATCAAACATACACGCCTCTTTTCGAGTCGGGGTAACTGGAGAAGAAAGAAATCAGCCAAGCTAACCTTACCATTCAATCGCGGTAATATCAACCAAAGATATAAAGTCTATCACTGCCAGCACATCATTCCTCGTAACCCCAGTTTCACTAGTGATATTGAGGAATGGTTTGTTACTAGTTTAGATTTACCAATTGACGCATTGCGCAAATTATTTCATGAATTACAACAACCACATCGCTCGTTAAGAAAAGTGAAAATGTCAAAAATATAATTATGTTTTCCGATGAATAGACTTGTACATAATATTATACATTAAAATGTTAAAGAAGACTTCTCATATAAATGATTATCCCGCTACTTGAATATTAAATTCACAAAACATCACAAAAATATACAAAATGTTATTTTGTATACAAAATAATTTTATTCAATATATTAGCTGTGACTTTGAAAAACGTCTTTCAATGTGAAATTATGTTAAATATCTTAAGACACGAAAATAGGTCTTTACAGGAAATTTATCATGAAAAATGGATTCATGAACTAAAATGTTTCTTTAGAATTTTCTTTGAATTGAAATTAGGAATAATGAAGGTATTTTAGTCAAAGAAAAACATGGTTTATATTAAAGTAAATGCTTATTAAATTCTTTAATTTCTCAAAGCTGAGCCTTGACTCCATCATTTCCTCTTATTACCAAGTTAACAGCTAACTATAATGGATAAAAGAAGGGACCCTCTCGCCACCTGGATATAGCGTTAGTAATTTTTATTACAACGCGTAAGATACTGTACGTAGATGCAGAACTATAAGAGTCGGATCAGTCTGTCACCAGCAAATTAAATAATTTTGTTGGCCACAGTTAAACTGTGTTTCCACCAGAAATGTGCGAGGATGCGATATTTATTACCTGACGTTACCTGAAGTCAAATAAATGAAGCGATTCTATTGGTTAATAATATATATCACATCCTCGCATATCTCTGGTGGTAACGCAGCCTTATGATGGGCCAACACCATGTGATGTGCCATTCAATTTTTTGACGGCGCATTTATTTCCAAAAACACTAAATATAACGCCAGAATGAAAATAGTTCTGCTGCCTATTTACATCGCATCAAATTCACCGAATACTTGAATATCATCGGAATGCTCTTCTGAGAATTCATTGTGATCAGAATTGGACCGCGTACGGGACAAATATGTGTACGATTCTGCATACAAGCTCCAGTTTGAGCTTTCTAATAAAATATTGTCCGTCAAATAACTGTCCGAAGACTGATCGCATTGGAACCGATGTATATTACAAATAATAGCAGAGCCTGATTGCTACGAGTTTTTGTGTAAAATTATTAGCATGGATAGAATTAAGATAAAAAATATGGTATAAAATAAACAACCAATACAATAAAGTAAAACCCACATAACAATATATAATATATACAAAGAGGTAACTAAACTATTTTTACAATACTATTATCAACATCATCATCATCATATCAGCCCAATGACGCCCAATGCTGAATATAGGCCTCACTTAATTTCCTCCACAGCGAGCGATTTTGTGCCGTAAGATTACATTATATTGGTACATAATATTTTACAAATGTAACAGAAATTTAAATACTACGTATGTTTACCAAAAGCATAATACTTGTAGGTATTTCATCTTATTTGTAGGTGTTATTATATTTTTTTTGTGACGTCAATGCAAACCGATTTGTTTTTATTTCTTTATTGTAGTATGTTAACTAATCTTAGCAGACAATGATTCCAACTGTAAGTGACGTAGACATTCGATACGTACCCAGCTAATATTCATGTAAAAGTACTTACTGTCGCTCCAATTCGTCACGAAATGGCCAAGTATTTTCCGTCGTCAGCTCCAGTGAGGCAATTTGCTTCCAATTAGGTTCACGTTCCTGTCCATCTCCGATTACATTAAAAGGCTTGCTGATCGATGGTTTTATGCTAGATATGAAGTGTAAAATGATTTAGTTTCAATTCTAAATTAATATAAAAGTCAGTATTGTGACTTCACTTGCTTTTGAAATACGGAGGTACTCGTAAATCAATTAAGCTAAAAATATTAAGATGATTTGCTTACCATTTTAATAATAATATAATGATGATAATGATAAAAATGAACATACGCTCTTTTGCTGCGGAACCCTACATTCAGCATGGTCCGACATGCTCTTAACCGGTTTTTTTATTAAACTAACACTTTTTAAGTATGTATTGTACTGTAATGACAATACCCATTAAACAAAGGATCTTTGAAAGTCTGATCAGCATTACTCACATAAGCTACGTCTAGTGACGAAAATAATCAAATTTGTTTTCGTCACTAGACTACAAACATGATTGATTATTTCGTAATTTAATATTATTTCAGCAGTGACAAAAGGAATCTTCACTTTGTGTTCAAAGTAATCGTTTGATTTCGTTTAAGTTTCTGTCTAACCTTTGAAAAGTTTAGTTCTCTGTTTAGGTGACCCAAATTGATCATTTATTTCATTTTAGTTTTTAACTTATTTCGTTGCGCAGTATAAATGTGTACTAAGCAATTTACATAAACTACTTGAGATAGTATTTTATCATTGAGAAACTTAATTAGTAAGGTCGTTCATACATACCCGTAGATATTTACTGTAATAATATTTACCAGAATAAAAATTACATGTATCGTAGCCTTGTTCAGTTTTTACTAATAAAATAAACGCAATCTTGTGTTTGTTTATCCATCTTTCTTGTTTATTTGCTTATTATGTAACTAGATTATCTTGCTTATTTTGTAACTAGAACTGCAATGGGCGAGAAAAAGTGTACTTTTAGCCTACAGTGATATCTGCACTTCAAGAGTTTTCTCATATCAAATTAAATATGAATATATAAATTACTTTATTAATTAAACCTGATGTATTTATCTGAGTATAAACTTTTTGACAACCGTGGCGTGGTCCTAAATACATCCAAGCGTAACACAATACATATTTTATTTGTGGTTTGGCTGAGAGCTTTCAGGTATAATTCAAACACAAGTCATGTGATAATCACTGAAATGTGAAATAGAATAACGTAACTTTTCACATTTTCCTTTTGTGACTCACTTATTGATTTACTCGTAACAAAAATAAGAATGCTATTTTATATTCTCCTAAGCTTATTTCTGCTACGTAAAATTATTTAACTATGAGAATTGTTATCTAGTATTAAGTCCGTGAACTAACAGTCTGTCTGGGTATTAGGCAAATCCACAGAAGGTCGTCCTAATCTCCATTCAGAGAATAGACTCGGGAACATTCAAGTTATAACTTCTTTGTTAATCTACCACAAACTTGTGTATAAATAGATCTCAGCATTTGGCTTACTTAGTCTTGATAGTTGTTATTTGCCTTTAAATGTACCTAATACATTTTACCTAATCTAGTGATTTCGAAAACGATTCGTGAATTTATTCAAACTTTTTTCGGAGTCTGAACAATTTTGACGATGGAATTACTTTTATATTGAGAAACGTTATTTGGAAACCGCAAATATTTGTTAAATTGGGAATTTTTAGATGTTTATTCAAGTAAATATCGTTGATAAGGCTAGATATTTGGTTTGATTTAAAAAACTTTTTATTCTGTAGTTAAAGGGTGAAGACTTAATCAAAATAAGTAAACATTTATATTTGTGCTTACTTACTTTAAGCAGATTTTATAAAAGGATTTTTCTTTTTTCTTTAGGTGATTACTTTTGGCTTATCATGGCAACTTAGTTTTACGAAATTATCTTAGTTATCTTTAAGTTAATCGTCTTTGATACTTTGAAAAATAAAATGATATTTCTACCCAATAATTCATAGAGTTTCAAATATTTTAATACAAAAAGTCAATTTGGGCAACAATGTTATGATATTTTTCTCTTGCTCTTTTTATATATTATTTTCTGAACTCAGCAAAAAAACTACATTCGTCTGGGCATTGTACCAAATTGCTAATATCTTTTTTGTAAAGGTTTAGACCTACATTTACGAAACACGCGGCGCGTCTATCTGAATGCGATGACCCCAAAAAGTATCGAACGGATTGTCATACTGCTTTCACTAATGAACAGAGTGATTTATGGGAACGGTATATAGAATCTGCCCACACATCGTGCAACTTGTTTAAACAATAATGATATTTGTCAAACAAATCTAACTCGAAATGCGAATATGACACTTTCACACGACTTCAAGTAAGTAATAAAGACATTTAATAAGTAAGTCCTTAAAATGCATATTAGGAAAGACAAAATCAAACCTAATTGCAAGAGATGCCTTTAAAAAATTGTTCATTTTAAATTAATAGATACTTCTACGTTGACCCATATCTGCAACACCCTATACGTTGACTGGTCCAAGAATAGCTCTAACATTAAATTGGCCTGAATACAGCATGAGCATAAAAGCTCATTTAATTAAAATTCTACTAGGCTGTTAAATCAAAAAGTATCCGAATTTAATATTACAAAATTAATATATTTCAAACTTGAACCTCTAAGCTCAATAAAACTCCATATTGATGATAATATTCGTAATAAAATTCCAATATCCATGTTACACATTGTGGGGAGACAAGCACTGACACCTGTCAACATTGATTAGAACTGCCGGTTTCACAACGTGGATATCGGAAATAGGATATTCGAGGATGACATGACATATGACAAAGTTGCTGTTCATCCTGTCAGTTTATATTATAAGAAACCAGAGTATTAGGATGTGGTTTCTCTGCTAAGAAGTTCAACTGTGCGGAGATGAGCTTTGTGAGATGATTATTATTACTTGGACAAGAAAGGCTCTGGTATTATAATGTCTCTCTCTTATATTAATCACACTAATATTATATGACTAATGACTTTAAATATAATATGTCTGGCCTGTTGGTCTAGTGGTTAGTAACCCTGACTGCTAGGCCCGAAGTCGTGGCTTCGATCTCCACTCTTCGCGCTCAAATTGTGGTACCAATTTTGAAAAGATTTGGTATGGAGATAGCTGACTGGATTAACACATAGGCTTACACCGCGGGGCGCTACTAGTGAAATATACCTATACCTAGATAATAAAACCTTTTATCCCTAAAGTAGGTATATTACAATAATTCAATATGTTTAAAATAAAAGTACGGCAGATTTCTGGTAGCGGGAAGTGTATACGACTGCTGTGCAAGAGGTCCCGGGTTCGATTCCCGGGCCGGGTGAAAATGATATTGGGTTATTCTATTATGAAATTCCAGTGTTCAGATTATCCCGGAGTTTGGAAAACAAATGTTCTCGGTTGATGACAATAGGTTCGCCCCCATTTCATAAGACTAAACATAGCTGGTGAAATGTGGGTGTGACAAATCTCTGCCTACCCGTTTGGAGAAAAAGGCGTGATGTTATGTTGTTACAATGAAAAGATACTTGTTTTCCTCGTAGCGACCTTCAATGGGACAATACCTTTAGGATGAAGCAGGTTTATGTCGAAAATGATTGGCAAAAATGTCTGTTAAGCTATTGACAAGTCTCTTTGAGTAGCTGTGGACTTTCCAATGATACTTTACCATTCGAATTATTATCTGAAAATTATGGCTATTTACGTTCTAACGATTCTAAAACCACCAAAGTAATGAGTTTATTTTATTTCAAAGTATTGTTAAGAATTTTCAAAATTAAATTTAAATAAAACCTTAGTAGACGCTATAATACTATAAATAAAATTATTAATATTATTATTATTATTTATTATTTCCTTGTGACAGTGATGCCGACGAATACTTTGACGCCTAGCCCACATTACCATTTGTATTATTATTTATTTATAGTATTTTAAATAGTAGTTGTAGTTTTTATTTAGTTTTAAAAATATGTAATAACATTATTATAATAAATTAAATTAATAAATACGTAATATAAGTTTTAACTTATCTGACATGATAGGGTGTCACGCGTAAACTTAATTTTGTAAAATAATAATTATTCAATTTAACACAAGCCAGCCAACAAAAATACGAACACTAACCTATGTAACTTTTATATGAGTACTATTTCTTCCTTGAATTTTAACGTGTTTAATTTTCAAAACTTAAAAATCACCTCACGTCGAGTCTTTTGTTCACCTATATGCCAGTATTATTATAAGTCAATGGTTATTACAGAGGAAATATCTACAGGGACTGCTCATTTACTTATATTATTAAGGTAGACGTCAAATCTCGAGATAATGTTGGTCGTGATTAGACGAATGAAGTCACGTGTCTGTCAGTTGGTGCCGTGATAACGCCAGCTTGAAGGAATTTCGAGACACAAAATTGTGTTTGAAGGACTTGTATTGTGACGTCTAATGTTACTTACAACTAATGACGTCTTTGTTTTTTGTGAGATAAAAATAATTGAGTCGTAGTAACCATTGTTTTTACCCGACTGTCAGGACGGGTATTGTTTTTCGCGCGTATCTTGTATGTTTGTAAATTTCTTTGTTCCCACGAATCTTCCAAACGGCTGGATGGATTTTGACAGTTAGGATATCGTTAGATTCGTCTAGAAAACCTAAGTGTCCTTAGATAGGTTTAAGAATAAAAAGACTTAAATGGCGGGCTTTTGACGCCAAATTGTAAGAAGTTAAATTTTTTTAAACCAAACCTATCGATTTCGGTATCAAAATAAAGAGAATCAAAAGGAGATTACATATTATATTCAAAAACAGATTATACATAATTGAATGGTTCCAAATTGTAAGTAATTCTATTTTTTTTTAACCAAACCTGTCGCGTAGATTATCGAAATAAAGGGAATCAAATGGAGATTACAAATATATACATATGTTATGTATTTAAATTTAATCAGGTATAATATAATATTACAATAATTTTTCGGTCTTTTTAGTGCGTTTCTCTCTGTCGATTTTATGCAGTCAGGTTATTAAATTTTTTTATTTTATTATTTATTTTATTTTTTATTTTATTTTCTTCGGAAAACCAACAGCAGTAATAACAAAAGTGCAGTAACAATATGATACAAAATGCCAATTAAAGGTCTTCACTTATAGTAACATAATATCTTATAGATAGGTGAGCTTTACGTAGTTACATAAAATCATGATAAGAAAACAATTACACAGTGTAAATGAAGAAGAAGACAAAAAGAAAACAGATTAGATACAACACTACAACTTGATACCCACTATTTCAAAGATTGATGAATCACTAAAATTACAGATTAAGTAAACGCTTCGCCGTCGTGACGCCAGTGTTAAACAAATCTAAGTCCGTGTCATTACAAGCTATATTAAAGCCGTTACTCGCTCGTCGAATAAATGAATTTTGCCTATAATTAGTTGTGGCATACGACAGACTCAATAGGTCACTTCTACGCAAGCCCATGACGGGGACTTTTATATTAACTAGTGATAGCAGTTCAGAACAGTCCAAACCACCCCTGGCAATCTTCATAAGGAAAAAATATATTTACTTGTTGATGTATCAGAATCACGATTATTGAGACGCTTGTAGCATTTTGGTACTGAAATGTGAAGCAACACTCAGCAAGGTTAGTCCATGATGGCTGGCCGTTTGTACATTTTTACATTTTCATTCTCGAACGTCTCCGTGCTTCTAAAGGCACGTAAAGCCATTGGTCCCGGTTACTACTTAATTTGGTAGTCGTTAAGTCAAGTTGGAAGCCTTCTGGGCGACTTGATAAATTCCAACACACGATAAGAGAAGATCACGATTATAGTCACAGTATCAAAGTTGCGATACCGGTATTAATCGTGAAAGAGAGAAATTGAGTGAATTACTTAATATGACTAAAAACTGCAATGTAAAATATTGATTTAAACTATTTTATTTTTAAAAGAAAATTATATCATCGAACGACAAGCTCATTTATAGTTTCATATTGATATTGTAGCCCAAGCACAGTAACCTGTTAATCAGTCCTACAAGATGTATTTTGTCAAGCACCTACGTTCTACTGAGATATAAATGATTCTTCGAGTTTAATCAAGAAGATATAATTATTTCCTTCATATTATTTATGTTCAAGGTTCTCATTTCCACCTAGTTATTATTCTCTTCAGATTTATCTGAAGTAATTATTAATAATTACAAGGAAATAATATTTTCCCCGTTGCCTCCTTTCATATCCAAAGAATTCTTATTAAGAAATAGTTACAGCATAACTTGCAGTCCACCATGGCTACGCATATAATCCATAATATCCGGGGTAGTTATTATTTCGGCGCTGGCCGTGGTCAGCGGTAAATATATCGCAGCGGTACATTCAACCGCATCCGTGTCTATGAATATTTCATGAGAAGCGCCCTGATCACCGGCGGCGTACCGGTGACAGCCTTTGTACTTAATTTGTGGACCGCTCAATCTTACTCTTGTCAAGCCCCAACGTTTGTTTTGGTGTTTCACTATGATGGAATGTGTACGAATTTTGAGTTCTCAGTCCGTCAAATAGATCGTGAATGTGACCAGTCATTCCGTGCCTTTATTTGCTGTTTTATGTTTTATTCATATAGTGACGCGGTGAAATATTAAGTGCTAACATATAGCATATATTAAGAACTAAAACATGTATTAAGAAGGCTCTGTTCTGTAATTAAAGTGGCATATAGAAGGGTTATTTAAAAATTGTAACTCATGCTATTAGACGATATTGACCCGTTTATTTTGTAGGCGGATCCTTGCATCAAATCCCAATTAACATAGTAAATGCTAAAGTGATTGTGTTTTTTTATGACACTTTTGCGTCTTAACCATTCAACACACACAATTTTACAAGCTTTTTATTATATTATCAAACAGCGTAGGTCAGTAGAGAGACTGAGTTTGCGGGTATGAGTACGAATCTCATTTCATAAACCTCGCGGGAGGGGCATTGCTCTGGCCTCCCCATTGCAATAACGCAGCTTATAATCATACCGTTTTTTCTCAGAGCTGGGTTATTAAAATTGATAGAAAAAGTATGTTTCCTAAAAACTTTTAATATCCAAACGACTTACATACTTTGACTTATTTACTTTAATAAATAACTGAAACAATGTTATTATTTGGACGCTTTCTGGTCTTTCACATAATTTTAGTTTAGCTCATGAAATGTGGTAACGATTTTTCAGTGTTGTATTTGTGATATGTATGATCATGTGAATATAGTAGAGATGTCCACAACACCAATTTTATACTAATAATGGCTAACCGCGAAGTATGAATGCAGTTTTAAACATATCCATGATGAGTCAAAATCGTAAGTCAAAGTAATGCCTTAGAAATGGTTCGATGATCGAGTTATATGCCACTGATAAAATAAAGTTTTTGGTAGGTATATAACATTTAATACCGCAAATCAGCCAAACTAAAATGGTGATGGGTGAGACATCTGTGCAGGATGCATCCAGATAAGTGTAAAAAAAGTACTATTCTTGGAAGCGCACTGATTCTAGTAAAGCAGGTTTATTGTAATGCTACGGTCCTATTGTCAAAGTTATTTCAACGTGACTTGACATTCTTAATATTTATTACAAAACTGGCTCAAGTTTTCTTTTATTTGTCGCATATAATAGACAATTCAAAAATATTGCCCTATATTTTTTAATAAAAGAACAGTGTAAATCCATTCGGCTTTTGTAGAAAATATCTTTTATGACTTTTTCTGTTCCTTGTTGCCATTTTATAGCATTATATAAAGGTTGAATAATAGAACTATCGCTGAGCATAAAGCTAATCAATATTGGAGTTGCCTATATATAATACGGAGGGTCGCTAGGGAGTGTATACATCTGCGGGTTACGAGGACGAATCTCGTTTCGTTCCCCTTGGGGAGAAACACCGACGGGCGCAACGTGCCACGAATACACCATGAAACATTGAGATAATGCAGCCGTATTGTACTGCAGTGCCTGTGATATCGATATGGTTTTGCTGACTGCGGAATAAAATAATGGCTAGATGATTGTTGCTACTGCGTTTAATTGCGGCTTTTTGTTTTAATAAATAACAATACTGTTCATACAGAAAGGTAGTATCCTTTCTGTTTATATTTGAAAAGAATTCACAACTAGTGTACAAATGTTTTTGCTTTCATACAGCTTCAAGTCACGTGTTAAATTACTTATTATTACGGATTAAGAATACATAATGTCACTACCCCATCTCAACCCGTGGGTGTCGTAAACGGCGACTAAGGGAGTAAACCTTATGCAGACAAGAGCACTGAACACCATAATAAAAGGAAAATTCGAAACAAACCCAACACGTCTGGCCCGAGTGGTATAGTAGCCTTAATTATCTCCACATTCTTTGGAGGAAACCCGCGTCTAGCAGTGGGTACCGTTTATGGGTTGAGATGATGATGATTTATTTACTAGATATATATTTCAAGAATTCATTAACATCTAATTTATTTAATCGTCATTTCAATAGACTTTCAACAAAAATGGTTTGCAAACTGCTGGTTTTTATTATCCGTTTTAAAACAATTAATGGAATAGAATAATTATAAAGTGCAAGTATGATCACTGCAATTAGCCATCAGCCACTTTTTAAATTAGTCAAAGAAAATATACACACAATAAAAGTATTCATTACTTCTGTTAATTTGGCTAGCAAATAAAAAAAAATTCAAAATGGCTACCATATTGGCAATCTATATTTATAAAAAATACTGACCAATTCTAGCAACTTTATTAGATACTAACAAAAAAATCTGAACTAAAATCTGAAGACAATGCTATAATTTAAAAAAATATGATTAATTATTCACATAAAATGACGCCCAATATAATTATATTATGAGTAATAATCACAGCAGGCCTTTTAATAATGTTTACATTAAATATAATAATGTTCCCTAATGCGAACATTAGCTCGTAAAAGCCTGCTGTGATATATGAAACCAACTGGGGTTGTTAAATAAACGCCTTAGAAAAGTATCCGCATTAACTAGATAACACCCAAGTTGTTTTAAAGAATATTATTAAGATAATAATAGGTATCATCTCTACAGGGTTCATAGCGAGATAAAAAAGTACGCTGTTTCTACTTTCTGAATAATTAATGCAAGAAATGTTGGTTTGTTCAGCCTGTACGAACAGAATAAATTTAATCATATTAGACTACCATAGCTTCGGACATGTTTCCTGAAATTAATTGGGAGGAGAGACCGAAATTTTGTATATCAATGAATGAAATGATATTTTTTATAAGTCACAAATCATTTATGACTTATTAAATAATATTTTGGTCAAATAGTAATATTCTATTTTATTCAGAAAACATAAACAAACTCTTTGTGAGTAACAATATGGTTGAATAATTTTGATTACTCAAAAACGTAAAATTAATATTAAATTTCCAAGTATTGGTTTTGTGTTTTAGAGCTCAGCATATAATTTTGGTTATGCGAAAACCACACACAAAATATCAGTTATTCAAATTTTAATAATACACGCAGGATTATTACAGGATAAAATTAAATCATTGCAACCACAGCGTAAATCATGATGCTTAGCCATCGCCATGTTAATGATATTAAATGGTATTTATAGTTCGGTAAGCAAAGCAGTGGGCATAACCGGACCGTATTTATAGCCGGAGAGTGTCTGTGAAATAAATAACACGGCTCCCAGCTCCGTACAGGTATTTAATGGGTCCGATGTCGTTGGTGTGGTCATATTTTTGGAAATACCAGGAATGGAAATGATTTATTACGTAGAAACGAAACTCTAGATTGAAATCTCTGTATTCGTACCTACTAACATTTTTCATATTAATTGTCGTTTTTATGGCGCGAATATTTTTGTACGGCATTTGTTTCATATTAGACTGTATTTTATTACTCAATCAATCGAAAACTTATTTGGACATTAGCCTCTTTCAAATTGCCTCAGTCAGACAAAATATGACCTTTATCTAATCTTAGTTTTGCTTTCAATCGAGTCCTCTGTTTTATAGACCTTTATTATAATTTGATTAAAAAGGTACGTTCTTTTCTTTTTACAAAAAAGATAATTCGATACAAAACCCTATACCAATCCGTCTGGCCAGTGTGGTATAGTAGGCTAAATTCCCTTCAAAATGTTTGGAGGAGACCTGTGCCCAGCATTGGGTAATTTTTGGGTTGTAATGATGTTTCTTTTTATACTTTAATGAGAATTGTCAAGATTTAGTACCTACCACATGATACTCATAGTAAAACTTTGGACCTAAATAAGCTAAGATTTGAAAGTGAACTTTAACGCAGCATTGCACGTTCGTCTGCCTACGGTTTTCTTAAAAACTTAATTGCCATAGCGCCATGTCTTCTTCACCACAGAGTAGTCATAAGTATATCACTTTATTTTTGTGCCGACCAGGGAATCAAACGCAGGCCCTTTTACATAGAAATAGTAAAGTGATCATTTTAAATAATGAAATTAAAACCAAAGTATACTCACTTCGTAACCCTTAGCTTTCGTCCGATACTTTTGACCTAAAAATAACACAAAACCGATACAAAAAATAAAAGCACATATTTATTTATTCACGACCATTACCAGCACATTGTACATACATGGCTTTTCATATCAGACGATTTATAGCTGATATAAAAATGTCGTTATAGTACCACTGTGCTTCGGCTACCATCGGTTTCAATCGGGCCCCCTATTTCGCTCATGGGGCTCGCCAACTGTGATTTGCTGTTTATTTCCCATGTGATATCGATATTTTGTATTGGCTTTGTAGTGCCTCTTCTGTCAAGTACGATGGGACCTCTTGAGTTTTGATGATATTGATATTGACTTGGTTCTAGTTACTACTGCTGGAGTTAGAAGTTTTAGTAACGGGTTGATATGAATGTGTGTTATTTTAAGGATTACATGCCAAAATAAAAACAAAGAGGTTTTCATTACACTACAGATAAATGCCTGGTTTAATATTGAAACGAATAGATTTTCTTGCAAAGTTAAAAATAGCGTTACGCCCTTTTTCTATAATGGAAAGAGGAGAGTTAACTCCTTGCTGATACGAAGTATTTTAAGAAAAAAAAAACAAAAAGCATTTTTGCCTGACATGGGCCGAACGTGGTATACCCTATTGCGCAGCAATCTCATTCACGCCCGTTGCCGCTGATACAATACGAATAATTAAAAAATATTCGTTATCTTAATATTAAAACTGGATAATAGTCCATTATTGAATAGCTTAATGTTGGGTAAATACAATAATTTTCTATTCAATATTTATTCTATAGAGGTAATTACTATCAGTCCATGTTATTGAGAAAGTTAACATTATGTTGATGGATATAAAGCTTCAAATAATAACGAACAATAGAGTTAATATTGAAAGAAAATATTATCGTTTCAAAATAAAATTAATCAACAGAAATGGATTCGAAGGATATCAAGGAATAATGATAGAAAATTGAATAGTTATTAGGGACCCGATCAATAGAGTGTACGGGGATACCCTTTTCAATTAACGTAATAACAGTAAGGCTTCTAAGTAGAAAGTAATAACGTGTCATGTTACATGATCCGGGTTATTTCACATACACACACACACACACATACTCTTACAAGTTTCTATGCAATACTTTTGTTAGGGTGTTTATAGATTGAATGTATTGTCTGAGCGTCTATACATCCTGTGATTGTTTGTATAGAGATTTATCAATGTGTTGCCATACATCATTTTTATATATCACAACTTTACAACTCTGACCTCTGATGGTGACGCTTTAAAAACTGTTTCCTCTTCTTATCGTATGACTTTGAGGCAGATAAGAAGAATGAGCTCTGGAGACCACTACTCATTTAAATGTGATATACAAATCAGGCATTGTATGTAGATGTTGTAATTCTGGCTGTAAATAATTAATTAGTTTAATGCTATATACTATTATGGTACACATATTAATAAATCGAACAAGTGTGGGTCAGACCACGCGCAATATAGGGTTTTGTATTTGCTCAATAACGCAGAGTAAAAGAGACTATATGTTGTTTCATATGGAATATATAATAATATTCATGACTAATATGAAGCCTGCCAAGGGCCGCACTTCAATACTTTATTCTATCGTAAAAATTCCTATTAATAATTTATGATGATACACTAATTTTGATTTTGAATATTTTATTCAATTAACAACAATTTATGAGTAAATTCTCATGCATGTTTTACATGTGCATGTGCATTTTCATGACTTAATACAAGATAATAATATATTACCGCACAAATATTCCTAATCTGTAAACAACCTTACATTCCCTGAGTAATATATGTGAGTGTGAGCCCTACAATGTCTATCTATTGTGTGATATTTACGAAGCTAATTCTGGCTTTTGTTTGCTCTGTAAATAGTTCAAATAAGTATAGTAGGCAATCACAATCAATCAGTCCTTCCATAAGTAATCCAAAAAAATTATATAAATGCGATAGTGAGTTTGTTTACTACTCTTTCAAGTCGAAACTGCTGAACGAATTTTAGTAGCTTGGATCACTCTGGACAACCCGTTTTGGATCGATACTCCGTCATTAAGCATAATTATGTGTTAACTCTAGGCATCAAACCGCACGTCTACACGCCATATTAGCGTGGTGGATCATCAGGTGTGGACCCAGCTAATGAAATTTAATAAAGAGATGTACTACTTACGATATAGTACGTGAGGAAAGCTGTGGCTAGCTGGCAGAAACTAATGTTTTTAAAAAACAATAACATTAACTACACTCTGAAAGATCATCTTGTTATCTTTATATCTTGTTATATAATATATCTTTCAGAAGAAATACCTTTCACTGTGACTCAAAATTAAATTGAGGGATAATATCTATCATGGTCGCATATTACTTATATTACTATGGATCATAATATGCTGCTGCCATGTTCATCTTCATATAGATGAGAGTTAGAAACTTTTGAGTGCCCTTAGGCCAACAATTAGTAGAAATATTTTATTTATATTCTAAGTAAAAAACATTCACCCGGTATTTTTCTTAGGAATCCGCAACTGTACTCCCGTTTTCAATTGTAAATCTATTTAAAGATCCCAGCAGAGGGAGTGAATGGACGAGGATGGAGTGGATATAATTTCAACTGTATTTTATAATGTACCTGACGTACCAGGGCAAAAGTAGATTGCCATGCTCTCGTAAATCATATCACCATGATAGTGTCCTCCAAAAGTTAAATACACCTTTAATTGTATAATGTCGAATCTGTATTGATTATGGTTACAGATAGAGGCCTACTCGGAATCTCGAATTCGTCGTCAAAATGTTTCAAAAATTATTATGATAATTAAGTATTTTTATGCGCTGTACCATACATGCAATGCAGCTAATACAAAAAATAATTGTATCAAAATAAACATATTATTGGTACAAGCTATCAACATAAGTGTAACAAGAATGACGGGCTAAGGAATGTTTGGGAATAGGGACAAAGTGTAACTATTTGCAAATGGCCACATAAGGTCGTGCCATTTTGTTTAACCTCACAATCGATCAATCTGAACGGCCTTTGCCGGTTACATTCTATAGAAAATTTTATGATAACTATTTTCTGAATTAAATCTTCATCTAAAATAAAGTACTTTTTTGTAATCTATTAGAATACTAGTTACGTACCTACATAGTAATAGAAGAACAAAATTTTCTGTTTAAATTCTGACAACAACAGACAAACTTTTTAAGATTTAAAATGGAGTTCACAACAATAATACAAAATGAGGGTAAAATAAATAAAATGAACCACTTTGTTGTTAAAGTACAGGTTTTATTATAAGCTGCAGTTTACAACTCTTAACAACATGGAGTTTCCATGAAACTTTAATGTTTTCGTTTATATTTATGTATTATTAAACTTATTTACACTTACTTGAAAGAAACGCTTACACATCGATTACATTTGCCTCTGTTGTTCGTGATACACACACTTCTTTGAAGTAGGCATCGAATGGTTTAACCCCAAACAGCGAGTGTGGATTGGCTATTCTCAGGCATTACAAACAAATTAAGTACCCTAATTTTTACAGGATAAAATAGTTTATAAAAATTTTATACAAGCAGTATCCATTACTATATAACACAATGATATAAATAAAATGAAGGTTCGAAATCTAAATGTGATTAGATGGTATTGTAGCGGAGAAGTCAGTCTTTACCTCGCTAAATTAAGTATAGAGAGTGAAACTAAACTTGACTTTGTGTCAGTGTATTTGTGGGTATATCGTACATGTTTGGCCAGTCATGCAACTTCGAAAATGATATATTCGAAGACGGCTTCGCCTTGGCGTTAAAAATTTGATTCGATTCCATTAATTCACAATTCGCGATATATTTACCATTAGCATGACCAGATAACATTTCAAACAATATGTCCCAAAAATTTGGATCTTTCCATACCATAGATGTTGTGATGTCACGTTGTTCCTCCAAAAATGCGTATATTGAATTCTCTGGACCAATATCGACGAAAACATAAATCGTGTTTTCCGCCTTTAACATTTCACTATGAATTTTCTTTATGTCCACGTGACTGTAAGTAGACGTTAAGTAGTTCGACGAGAACATGACTAAGGTGGTGCATTTGTTAACATCTATGACGCAACTTGTCAAGTTTCTTATAAAATTCTCCTTGCTTTTGGAATTTTTAATCGGATTTGTATGAATTTTTAGAGCCTTGTTGCGCTTCATTATTGGCAAGACCTCTGTTAGAACAAATTCTTCGTCCATATCACAAAACCTTATTACTACGTTGTGAATAGCGGGTTGAGTCTGTGCGTACTTATAAAATCGTTTTTTTAAGATTTCATTTATATGTTTTCTAAAGGCTATAAAAACTATTATAATTATTATGTACAATGTTGTTACAATTGACAAGAGCGAAATAAATATGCTGAATCTCATAGAACATGCTTCTCTTTCCCATAATTTACAAGGTATGTATAGTAGATCGGGAACCTGGAACAATGAATGGGATGAATACATTTCGTTTTACACACATATTACGTCGTGTGAATGTGTTTCATCAGGTTTATTATTGTTTGATAAAAAACGTATAACAAATTATCATTTTAAAAACAACGTTAGAAAAACTAAACATTTGACAAACTTTCATTTCTAAAACATATTACTTTAAAAAACCGGCCAAGAGCGTGTCGGGCCACGCTCAGTGTAGGGTTCCGTAGTTTCCCGTCCGTCACAATAAGTGTTCCCACTTATGAGTTTAAAGGTGGGTATCCATACTATCCATTATGTTCGCGATCCAGCAGCGCTCCGCGCTCCTGCAACAGCTCCCGGTAGTGGGTACGTGCGCGAACACGGAGCGTGCAATATTGCACGCTCCGCGGCAGTCGTTCCGACTCGTGACGGTTTTTAGCGCGAACACAAAGGGGAGCGCAGTGTGTCAAAGGGGAGCGCATGTAAAGGGCGCGCGACAGATCCATTGGATCAGTTGCAGGAGCGCGGAGCGCTGCTGGAGCATGAACATAGTGGTAACCCAACTTAAAAAGGCTATTTGTTACGGAACTCTAATAATTACGGAACACTAAAAACGGGCCCACAAAGGACGGTGATCTAATTATTTTTTTGTTTGAAAAAAGATACGTTCAGGATAATAAAATATTATGTAAACGAAGTTAAAAAAAAAATACGGGCAAATGAAACTTGACCTCTGGATTGTATAGGCGCTCATACGATTCAGGGACCAAATTATATTGGTTAACTGCAGTTTCCATCTGTTGTTTCCATCCAAGTTCAAAATAATTTTCCTAGAAAGTCCTTATAAAGTTCTACTTTTCAGATTTTTTTCGTATTTTCTAAACTTATGGTTCAAAAGTTAGAGGGGGGGGGACGCTTTGTTTTTTACTTTTGGAGCGATTATTTCCGAAATTATTGACATTATCAAAAAATGATTTTAGTAAACCCCTATTCATTTTTAAATACCTTTCCAACAATATATCACACATTAGGGTTAAAATTAAAAAAAAAAACACTTCCCACTTTACATATAGGGGGGCTACCCTAATAAAACATTTTTTTCCAATTTTTATTTTAGCACTTTGTCGGCGTGATTGATACACATATTGGTCCCAAATTTCAGCTTTCTAGTGCTAACGGTCACAGAGATTAAGCGAGGACGGACAGACAGACAGACAGACATGGCGAAACTATAAGGGTTCCTAGTTGACTACGGAACCCTAAAAACAATCGTTTGACAAAACACAGGTTTCGCAAATGTTTTACTCCGCAAATATTCCACTCGTTAAAATATTCATTTGACTAAATAATTCGTTTGTCTACTTGGTGTTTTTACAAAATGACAGAAGATAACTTATTAGTAAAAACAAACGCCTTTTTTATGTTACAAAAGGAGGTATTTTGGATAATTTAAAATAGTTTGTAAAATGATAAATTTATCAAGTATAATTTTGTCAAACGTTGTTTTATAAATGAAAATTTGTCATTTGTTTTTTTTGTCAAATGATTGGACACCGTTTCATCAAACACATTTACATACACTTATTTTATTCACCTGGATTTTTAAGCTATCCTGTATGTAATCTAAGAATAAATAGTTCTTGCATCCACAATTGATTGGATTCTGAGAAAGCCAAATAACTCGCATTCCTTTCTTCATAGTGTTATGATAATTCTTCAACGTCGTTTCTTCAGCCTACAACAAAATATAATTTATTTAATTAAGTCTGTTATTTTAGTGAAACAAAAGGTTTACTCTTGGTTGAATACTCACCCAAAGATACCGTATAGAATTATGGCTAATATCTAAATTTTCGTGGCCATTGACCCACCAATCTTCAAAACTCACTTTAAATTCATTGTGACTTAAATTCAATAGCTTCAAATTGTAAGTGTGGGCAAAAGGCGACGTCCTTTTCACCATCCAAGAATTATTTGTTAATTCTTTATGCTCGAAATCAAGTTTGTTGTACGCTAAAGATATTGACATTCTTTGTCTATTGTTGCTGAATAAATACGATGAAATTGTTTTCAAGTTATTGTGCGCCATATTTAAATACATTAGACTGAGCAACGACGAAAAGGTTTGGCTGTAATAAAAAATAAATTACGTCACATATTGTAATCTAATAAAAAGAGAGGGCACTCACGTATAAAATTCTACTTACCCAGATATTTCCACGAGTGAGTTAGAACATAAATTGAGGCATTCCAATCTCACTAAAGATGAAAAGAGTTTCGGCTTCAGTTCTCTTAATTTATTAGAACTCAAGTCCAATTTGAGTAAATTAATTTGATCGTTGAAAATGGACTCCGGCAGGGTTGTAATGTCATTATGTGCTAATGATATGTTCGTAATTTGTGCGGAATTGGCAAAAACGTCATAGGGCAAAATCTCCAGACCACTTCTCTGAACATATATTAATTTCAAATTTGGCAGGTCCCCAAAAAGGTTCTTAGGTAGCTCTCTCAATTTAACGTCATTGTTTAGTATCACCACTGTTTCAAGCTGTTTATTATTCTTGAACAAATTCTGTGGCAGTGATGAAAACTTGTTGGAGAATAAAGTCAGCTTCTTTAACTTCCTTAAAGGCTTAAATATCGACGCAGGAAGTTCGTTAAGACCGTTAGAACTGAGATCTAATTCTTCGAGCACGTCGACACCCGTGAAAAGATCTTTAGAAAACCAGGTGACATTACTTTGCCACAGCGAAAGTTTTCTTAAGAAAGATAAATGTGAAAATAAATTCGAAGATATATTGGTCATATGATTGTGACTAATTTCTAAAGTTTCTAGTCTTTCCAATGGCTTAAATAGCTCTTCTGATAAATTAATACTATTTGATCGTATATTTAGCCAAGTCAGCTTATTGATATCCATGAAAAGATTGTCTGGTAAGTGAGTGATTCCGTTTATAGATAACAGTAGTTTTGTTAAATCTTGCAATCCTGCAAAATGTTTGCGATCGAAATATCCCGATAGATTCTTTGCATTTTGAAATATCAATGCCATAGTTTTCGATACACCAAGATTCGTCAAAACATCGTTGAATGATGAAGACGGTAGTGGACAATCCTTAAAACTGACTGATTTGAATGAAGTCATGGTATTGGCACATTTTGGTAATTTGTTGTAGTCAAGATTTGTTGTGTTTTCGCATTTAATATTTATGTAGATATTTGGTAGTAAATTTATCTTAACAATTCGCCCTGAAATAAACAACAGAAATTAAAAATGCGTACAGATTTTAACAAAATATAAATCACAACACGAATCGAATGAGAATGTTCTTATCGGCTTAGAATTTAATTCAGAAAATTGTAGTAAAAACAGGAGGTGAGGAAAATTTAAAATTGCATTGCGCTACCGGGCATGCCTTTAAAAGACATCCGCAAGCGTCAACATTTAAGTGCACTCACCATCGATGTTGCAATTGAGTTCGACAGCGAGCGTGCCACCGCAAACGCAGTTAGGGTCACTCGGACACATCAGCCGCGCTGCACCAATTATTTGTAGTGTCAGCGCAACCACCGCCGCATACATTACTTTACGACGCATGGCTAAAACTACGCTGTCACCAACAAAGTTTACTTCATTTGCTGCTTCACCATATACGTTTCTAGCTTCGTCGTTTTGTGCAATCCCGCCGAGCCCATATCTTTACTTTCATTGAATCTGTGAACAATTAGAAATTCAAGAAGATTGCTTTTCCACATACGAATTCATTTAGGTTCGATTGCTAGCGCTGGAATTGATTTCGCTATTCATAGTTTACAAGCATTCCCAACAAAAAGCGCTGGGAGATAAATTGCCTCGCAGCAAATATAATGGAACTGTCTGTGCGATAGCCAGTTATCACGGTACACCGCACACGCTTATATTAAAAATGAATAATATTAATAATGGGATATAAAGAACATTAGTAAAATGGTCCAATATAGGTATTTATTCATAAATGTTGTTAATAAAAATAAGAAAATTAGTGACTATTGCTCTAGTAAAAGTAGAACCAGTTTATACTTTAAAATATTTAATGAAAGAAGCACTTAAATAAATTGAGTAAGTAATTAAAATACCGTTTCAAAATGAAGCCGGTAATGTGTCTCTCTATAATCTGTTAATCTAGCTGACTGAACATGTTAACTTATTAGTAACTTCACGTATTAAACTATTAAAGTACAGAGGCCAACACAGACGATTAATTGTAACTATGTTGAGTTTGTTGTTCTGAGTGAATGGAACGACCTAGTTGACGATCACCACGACTAGTGCCGACGCGTAGCGTAGCGACGTCATGCGACTCCACACGACATCGCCCGATTCAACCCGACAAGCCCGCGCCTTCCACCAGACCGTTATCACAATTTCCGCAATAGGATTAGGTTTATTTTAACGAACCGCTTTCTGGTGGACATGTTTTTTCAACGAATAACACACCGCCATTGTTCCATGTGACCAATTTTTACGAATAGCTGATGAATCGAATACGTGATTCAGTAAATTGGCTTGTTAGAAAACTGTGTTTGTTTAACGCTGAGTAACATTAACAAATGTTTATTCAGTACTTTGCTGAATATGTGATAGGCTTTTGTGTTTCTTGATCATTAAAACAATAGCTACTGAATATAAATGAAAGTCATGAATCATCATCATCTTTATCAAGTTTGTACCATTAGAGATACTGCGGGGTAAGTTCCTTTGTAGGATTTGTTTTGTGTAATAATTTCAAATGTCAAGCTAGAAACTATTGCATAAGTCGAACTAGACAGTCCGGTCCCGACTCTCTCACTTGAGAATTTATCGAGTAGGGAAATATCTTGCGTGCCGAGATCCGTGCTCTCGAAGACAATCGAAATTGGATCGAGGATATATTGTATCTTACGTCGGTATTTTACTGTATAAATAAGTTGGAAGTACATGTAACCTTAATACATTCAGCTTAGAAAAGCTATGAGTTTGCAAAATAGGTTTTATATTCGAGGGAATTGACTTTTAATCATGGTATAAATGTAGATACTTTAAGCAAAGATTAAGAAGGCTTGAATTTTAATTTAGCACAGGAATAAACTAAAAGAATTCTTTCAATGGTACAACTTAAAAGACAACACAAAAAACACACTTTTTAAGATGGTCTGGTGATGAATTCAGTCATAGAGAATGCTTCTGGCACTAAGGCCGCCATAATACATTTTTGCGTATTTGAAGCCATTAAAATTAAATAATTCAATAAAAATATAAACAATTTGCAAAATAATGGAAATAATGTATGTATCTATATAAAAATAAATTAAATTATCTAAAAATATACTGCATTAAATTCACGAACACGATCCATAAGTGGTTGTTGGAACTCGTACAGTTCTAAATCATAAAATGACAAGTCTGCGACCGTCACTTCGTTCTATTTCTGTCACGTCCTCTATCATTAGCAGCTGTTCAACTGTACCTATCTCTGTAATTTGGGACATAGAAAATAGCAGTTGTATACGGAAAAGATTATATATTGTTTTCAAAGGAAAAATATTTTAATCTAAAGCTTTAAAAGTATCTATTATTTTTTTTATTGTTTTAGTTATAATATAATAATATTTTTTTTGTTACATAAGTAATAGTATAAATTTTTCTTATTTCATAGTCAAAATATACGTACTTAAACGCTGCAGGCCAAATTTTAATTATGAATCGTTTGTTTTGACGATATAACGAGTAATCTAAATTGAAAATAAATATTTTTTGTGGAAATAAACCGATTACTTTCGAGTGTTTCCTCATTTTGTAATTTCTAACAACTGTCAAATGGTAGCTATAAAACAAGAGCCACTATATACAAAACAAGAAAATTAAACTTCGGTCGTTACCTAGCTACGCTTAATGTGGCGAATAACAATGCGTAGTTACTAAGCTAGTTTAAACGTCAAAGGTCTCTTTATCGAATTAGATACTAAAAACAACCCAGAATACTAAATCATTGTAAACAAAGGGTACGTACTACGAACAAAATATAAATATGATATTATGTACCCAGAATAAATAGCAATTTAGTATGCCCGAACTTGTTTACAGAACAAATAGTTGAAAGAAAAAGGTAAATCAAATTTACTGAGGCAACATTTAATTTCCAAGTACCTTATTTCGTAGTCTCTATAGAGATTTGAAGTTGAACAAGGTGAAAATTCTGTTTGCATAACCAAGGATCTGGAATGTTGATCGCTTGTTTTGCATCCTTTTGATGTCCAACCCAATGATAATTTATTAAATATTCAAAATGGGTGAAGTAATTCTCCAACTCTGTCATCAAAACGAACATTTATATTAATTATATTCAGCCATCATCATCATAATTACAACCCATAAATGTCTCACTGTTGGGCACCAATTGGTCCAAACATTTTGGAGGGAATTTAGCCTACTATACCATACTGGCCAAACGGGATGGCATAGGGATTTTTTTTACCGCAGTGCTCTTGTCTGCATAAGGTACCTACTGCCTTAGTCACCTTTTATGGGTGGTGTACGGGTAGAAATAGATCAGTGACATTATATATTATTCTTAATCCGTCATTACACGGACTGAAGGAGGAAAATATAATCCTTATATTATAATATAGATTGATGTATAATATATCAGTTACAAATAAGGTTTAAAATTGAGTATCAAGGAAACCTACCTAAAAGACATAAATCAATGCACACGTTTGACACACAGAAAGTTCAACAACAAATTGTGTAATAACAATAGCTCGTTTATTCAGAGTCATGCCTAGAACGAATAACGTTTGTCTTTGCCAAAACTTATAAATATAAAATTTTGACTGTCATAAGTCTAAAATTTATTGCTTCACTAACATTGATTCGGTTTTAATACAGTTTGCCCTATTACTAAGTATAGATTTTGTTTCCAAAATCTATCAATATTGTGTACTTCAAAAGCGATAACAATACTTGAATAACAATCAGGGACGGCATACTTGCATAAAGCCGATTATCATAACGGCACAGGGTTGATATAGAACACAAATACCTACAATATAGTGGCAGACAGCGGCATATGCGGCTGGCGTTCGAGATAAATGACCACTGCATTACACAACTTTTTCATAGAAACTAAGTCGCTAAGTCCCTACAGCACCACAAATTTTTATTTACCCGCAATATTTTTATGTACCTAAGCGAAGTACTTTATTCATCAGTAGTAGTTACAGTAGTTTATTTCGCTGTTAAATATAAAATACATTTATTTAAACCTAGTAGGTTGTTAGAAAACCTTTGGCATTAAGTTTTCCTTTATAACGTTTAAAAAATATATAAAATAAATTTCGTTGATCTGGGTAACCGAATCATCATGATATTATTGAATGACATACTTTGCCTAAAGTTTGTAACTATTAAATGATTCACTGAAGCTTTTAAAATTTGGCATACTAAGTAGATATTCGGCTAGCTTTCGGCCTTCAGTTAGATTGTCAAAATTACTAATGCATAAATAAACACTACACAACTCTATTCAAATCCTGTCAGATATTTTAATTAAAGCGAGAAATTACCATCTCCTATCTTAGACTATTAGACGTAAACGTAATATAGGAGGCAATATATCTCTAGAATCATCCAACAATGGACTGATCTCACAAAGGATGACATTAGAGCTCAAACTGTTCGCATAACGTACCACTAATGCAATCTCCACATTCAAGAGGAAAGCATGAAGACAATTTGATAGATGGCCTTGCACACTCGGCTACGTCCAACTGACAGCAACATGGAACCACCGGAGAGCGATAAACACTGCCAATTAACTAACTCTGACATTTATAGTCATGATAACTTGCACTTATATAAATGACGTTCCAACTTAAACATTATATACGCACCTAATCGTTTCATAACTAACCAGGGTAATATTTCGGTACCTTTATTTTATGGAACAGGGTTCCTTGATTCGTTTATTCTGAAATGAGTTGTGTTACGATGACATAAAGTCTGGTTTCGAATGAGGGTGTAAGGGTGACTAGGCAGTCCTGAGAATAAACTCCGGGTATCAGGTGTGGTGAGGTCGTAAGCTTGTCGGATTTAAGGCGTCGCATTCCAGGTGTTACGTTTCCGTGAGGAGCACTTTCACAATTAGACGGGTTCTGCTCAAATTGATGTTGTTTATGTGAAGTGAAACTTGGTTACTGTGTTATAATGAACTTTTTAATAAAGCTTATTAAAATAATTAAGAATATTACGTTTTGTCGCCACTAAACGTAATGCGTTGCAATTTATATGAATTTTAGACGAAAAGAATTTTATATTTTATTCTTAAAAATTCTTAGCACTGCACTTCTTTCGTACATTGTAAGTAAGTTGTAAGTATATCAAATAATTACATATAATATTATAGAAATATGGTATAAATAATATTATATTTTATCAATATTTTTAGATATAATAAATTTGACATTTAGCTTATATCAAAATGACAGCTATCAACAATTTTTTATTGTAATTTGAGTAGATACAAATAAATACCGTAATTTATAATTTTTTCAGCAAAAATTTAATTTGTTTCTAATTTATTGACCAGTATTACAAACTATAGTAGTATGGTTAATAATTTAACACTCTCAAGGATTTTTATTAAAAAAACAGTATGAGAATCATAACAGGTGTGACGTTTTGGGGTGAATTTTTAGTTCGACGACTTACGATCAATGATATTATAGGTATTTACAAAATAACAAAAAGAAGGGGCCCTTTTTATGCCTTTTATATTATTCATATTTTCATTCTTCTGTGATTGCTAGTTTTTCATAACGTATAATAAATTATATTTTAATGAAGTTTTTTATTATTTAGATTTCAAGTATACTCGTATTACTATTTGTCCCATATGTTAGTGTCATCTAACTTTGAAACTTTGTAAGTCTGAAGAAGTGTATTAAATCCCTTATGGCCTATTTTGGCTCAGTGTATATTATGATAAACGGCTGCAGCTTTTAAACTTCAAGTTTCACTTTAACTTATCACCTAAACTGACGTATAACTTAAAGTTTTACAAGTTTGTTTGAAAGCCAACATTTTCCCCGAGATGTCCGAAGACTCAACCCTCTTCTTGCAACTAGTCTAAAACGGTCTGGCATTAAAACAAGATAACGCGAAGGAACGTGGAAAGCCCATCCTGAACTGCAATAAAAATCCTACTTACGTGATAACACAATAAAAACTAGAACGGTATAGCACATAACACAATTCTATTACGAACATAAAACTCCCATCAGCATTGTTTACAAAAAACTGTCGTAATAATTTTATTTCCTTGCCTTTGTGACGTCACTATACCTGTTGTTCTTTCTGTTTGTTGATCACTCAAGTGATAACAATGAGGGAACAATGGACCACTCGGCCGAGTTTAGGGTTGCTATTCCGGCTTTTATTGTTTCAGGGTCATTCATTTAATTAATTTGTCATTTTGGGCGCTTGAGTGACAAAAGTGCCACAGGACCGTACTTGTTTGCTTATCTCAATTTAAATAGTTGGACTTTGTATGTTTAACGTTCAGGTATTTTCATTATAATTAAACTAGTTCAATTGTTGTGCTATCTTTTATGAAGGGAAATGTAGTTGGACATTGTTGCTAACTATACGTGTTGTCTAACTATGCGAAATTAAATGAAAATATTTACTGAAATCCGTTTTGTGTGATAAAAAACGGATTTTCATTTCGCTTTGATTAAAAATTTTGAAAATTTGTAAATTTAATTGGTTCAATGAAAAATGCAGTTAATAGGTAGCATAATTATAATTATACTTCCACTATTTCCAATGTATTATATGGAAAGCGCAGCGAGGGGCGGCGGCCTAGTACAAATTAGGTGAATCCTATATCCAACAGTGGATGTCATTAGGCTGTTAACATGAAGATGCTAATTATATTTACAAATTGATTAAAATAAAATCAAAGATATAACCAAAATGGGTGCCCTTTTTAT
This sequence comes from Laspeyria flexula, assembly GCA_905147015.1. Lineage (NCBI taxonomy): Eukaryota > Metazoa > Arthropoda > Insecta > Lepidoptera > Erebidae > Laspeyria > Laspeyria flexula. Next base: position 10,496,261 of record LR989960.1, on the reverse strand, counting down.
TTATAAATAATTTATTCAGATAATGTTGGTAAATGTATAAAGAAAATCATGCACAAGTATTTTAGTTTATACAGCATCTAACATTTTCATATAAATCGGTTCAGGCGTTTAGAAGTTACGGTGGAATAAAGAAACACACATACATACTTACCTACATACAAAAAACATAACACTCCTTTTTTGGACAGTCGTGTAGTAAAAACACATCCACTGCTTATGATTCTACGCAACTCGTAAAAAGATGTTGTCAGCCATGGACTGTCAATAATTTGTCCCCGTATAGTTCAACATTTTCAACATTCTACCCATTCGTGCGCTAACATAAATTCGGTCGACATACCAAATGTGACTTGACTGGTAATATTTTGATAGAAGGAAACTTGTTTTGATAATATTCTTTTATCCATATTCCTTGTTAATCACTATGGTAAAAAAATGGTTTTATTATTACTATGTTACCCTTATTTGTAATTCGATTTTATTTTCTTGCTCTATGCTAGAATAATAAAAGATTATCCCTAGGTTGATAAATATGTTCTTCATGTTAAGCATCTCATGTTTTTAGTAATAAACCTTAGTGCTTTGTTAATGATAAAAATTGTCCAATAAAAAATAAAATTGGTTTCATTAATCGATTTTTAAGGCATAACCTTTCAATGATAAAATCTTTTATTGATACAATTAGTCTTGATGTAATTTTTATCCGTTAGTTGTATATTTGTTAAGTCACCCACAACACGGCTTGATTCCTATTGTCTTGTGTACATTTTTAACAAAATAAAAAGAACTGTTGATATCATTCATTAACAAATTTCGTCAATTATTTATGCTATTACGTCTTATATAACTATATGACATAATTATAACTATATTTTATTCAAATTGTAAATGTACAGATTTTATTTAACGACCTATTCTTTAACTTCATTGTTTTAATGCAACCAATACCTAAAACAGCTTATTAAAGCACTCTCAAAGTTTTAGTTTCTATTCAAAACTCATCGTAAATAGCTATAGGAGTTCTACAGTTTGGGGGCACCATCGACCCTTAAAAGGGTTCCTGGTTACAAGATAAACATATTATATACCTTATATCAATATACATATGTATAAAAACATCTTGGGAGTTAAAGTTCGTGATACGATACATCCCACGGTATCCCTAAGGGCGACCGGTCATACTCCATCTTGACATGTCATTTTATAAAGAATATGGTGGTAAAGTAACAAAAAATTCTTAAGGGCCTCTTATTCCCTTATGTAATTAAAATGGCAGGCGAGTGGATCGGGTTTTCGGTTTTATACGAATGATATTATTTGTTTCACGTTCTCTTTATTTCTTTTTTTTTTGTAGAAATGTTTGTGTGGGTGAAAACATAACATAATTAAATAGAAGACTTATGAGTTGCCCACATAATTAGGTAGGCGTTCAGCGAAGGACTTGTACCAAATTAGAAAGCCATTTAAATTAAGTGTGTAGGTAGGTTTTAGTCTGTTGCGTGCTTATTTATATAATTTGTTTGCTAAGCTGGTGAATGATATTAAAAGAATCGAGCCGAACAGTAACTTATTTACTGTTCGACTCGATTCGACTAAATAGTTCCACTAAATCACCATTAGAACTTAAATCTTGTGGCAAGAAAACTCTCATAATAGAATGATGATGGTGTGGATCCTATTTGTGAAGTTTCGAATTAGTATATAATCGTTAAAGCCTACCTTGTGAATAATTAATATTGATAAGCTAAAAATTAAAAAAATTAAAAAATTCAAAATTCATTTATTGTTTGCCACAGGTAGAAAATAAGGTCTTACAATAAGATTGTGTATCCAAATACAATAAAATAAACTTTTATTTTTAGCAATCTATAGACTTGTAAATATGCTCAAAATGAGTTTAATTAAATAAAGAATGTTAACGAGTGAACATTCAATTACATTTGGCATTTTAAAACCACATTTCAACTATATAGACTTAACTGGCTGGACTGGCCAAATAAATAATGCAGGGAGCATTCTTTATTTGGTCACTGCTCAGCTCCTATTAGTCTTAACGTGATGTTATATAGCCTATAGCCTTCTCGATAAATGGACTATCCAACACGAAAAGATTTTTTCAAATCGGACCTGTAGTTCCTGAGAAATGAAAAGAAATCTCGTTTATTCATCTAAGTTACAAAGTAACACTTAAGAAAGTCACAAATTAAGAATGTTATTACATTCTTAACTTGTGACTTTCTCTTTCTTATGACATTCATAACTTGTGACTCGGATAACCTGTTGGTTATCCGAAAAGTAGTGTCACCAATTTGCCTATGATCAGTTCTTCTCATAGCTTCACCACTCTTTTAAAAAAATGGATAGTTACAATTGAGATCCTAGCGTTCAACAAAACAAACCAATTGTTCAGCTTAATATAACTGGCTAAATAATACTAAATATGACTGGCCTGTTGGTCTAGTAGTTAGTGACTCCGACTGCTAAGCCGGAGGTCGTGGGTTCGATCCCCACCCAGGACAAATCTTTGTGTGATGAGCATAAAGGTTTGTTCTGTGTCTGGGTGTAATTTATCTATAATATGTATGTATTTACAAAAAAAAATGTATTTAAGTAGTATATCAGTTGTTTAGTACCCATAACACAAGCAAATATAATTGCTTACTTTGGGACTAGATGGCGCTGTTTGAATGTGATAGAATATTATATTATATTAATATAATAATATTAGTATAGAATATGGTACATGATACATAAGATACCATATATTTACGAGATATTATAATAGGTCGCGTTCGCGAGGCATTTGGGAGGCATTTGGGAGGCATTGGCTTTGTGTAAACACCACACGGAGACAAGATTCTTGTCAATACATTATAATAATAGGTTTGCTTTAGCTTATTATGCTAGCAAACTATAGTCGTTACATTATCAATGATACAACCTAATTTTACGTAGAATTTTTACCCTCGCAGAATTTGGTTATTGTGGTCATAAAATAGATTTTCACCATCTGGCATTTATAATATTATGTTTTATAAAATAATGTTCTTTAACTACATGATAACAAGAGCTAAAATCGATTTCCGCTAGTACAATAGACCTAATTATTATTATGGTAAGAAACCTAAAATAATTAAGATGCTGAGACGGTAATTTGGCCAAAATAATAAGAGCGAAGGAACTTGGTTAGTAATCTTGGCTTAGTAATCAGTCTATAATAATATAATAAAATTGTAACGAGATGATATCAGTACAATAAAGATATTGAAGAAAAAATAATGTAGGGGGCCATTTTAGAGTCACAGAAGCCAAATCAACAATTTTAAGAATTTTTTTCTGTCTGTATGTTTTACTTCAAATATAAGATACTTTTACCAAAATGCCACACAGGCGGAGCCGTGGACGAAAGCTTGTCTATACTAATAAACAAAAATTTTTTTTTTCACCGAACCGTTAAAAATCTACGTTATCACTGATTAACATAATCTATATAACATCACGCTACGACCAATAGGTGTTGAGCAGTGGCCAAAAAAAAACAACGGGTGCGAAGCCTCGCGTGACTTCTAGTATGAGAATAATATTGTGAATATTTATATCTCCTTTTTGCATGACTGCCTAGAACTTTGACTGTCACCGTGGCGCAGTGGTTAAGGTGGTCGCCTCGCCACTACATCGCCGTGCTGGGTGACGTGGGTTCGATTCCCACACGAGACAAATATTTGTGTGATTCATAGATATTTGTTTCTAGTCTGGGTGTACTTTGTGTCCGTTAGTTGCATGTTTGTAAAGCTCCCCGCGACACAGGGCTTGTTCCCTAGTGCGGGCGTTATATATTAAAAAAAAAAAAAAAAAAAAAAAAGAAAGATTTTTTATCAGAATATAAATCATAAGTCTTCCCTTGGCATGCTCTGTAACTTAAATGATTAAATAGATTATAACATTCAAGGTCGATAGGAGATACCTTGAGTTTTGACTTAATAGCTGAAGGAATTAATGATTAGTTAGAAACGGTAAAACATCGCGTTGTTTGTTACAATACGAAGATATGTTTTTACCCGACTGCCAAAAAGGAGGGTAATGTTTTATAAATATGGCTTTTTTAATAAGCATCATAATGTGGTGGAATTTACAAATCTGAATAGAATGGATACAAAATACATCCAGACTAAGCACACATATTTGTCATATACATTTATAAGCATCATAGCATCACGACTTTTTCCCAGAAGTGTTAGGACTCCGGGAAAATCTTAATACTAGAGTTTCACGTCGTTAAAAGAACCAAATATTATTAAAAAAAAAAATAATACCCGAGTCGGGAATAGAACCCGGAACCTCTTGCACAGCAGTCGTATACACTTCTCGCTACGCCACCGAGGCAATATATGCATCAAATTCACGACTTTGCAACAACAATCTCATAATGACGATCACTGAAGAACACGGCATATTTCTGATTTAACCGAAAACTAAAATAATAATTGTCTACGCCACACCGCCTGCCATTGGCGGCCGCCGTCGATGACGCGACAGCGTCTCGCCCAATGAGCGCCGACCGACGCCGGACCCGGTGCGAACCCCGTTTTTCACTCGGCCACTTCGCTCGACCACCCAAGCAACGCAACATCGATTTTAACAAATTATACTACTAATGTTCTCAAATATACAATATTCTATTTAAAATACCAAGTTTCAATTAATCCTTTTGTTCGCCAAAAAAAAAAAAAGTGGCGACCGCGTCAAGACACGAAAACTGCAAATCGGATTATCGACCAGGATCCATCCACGCCGAATCCGAATCCATCTACGTTCAAGACCTAGACCTACGAAGCAGTCTGGAGTGGAGCATCATCCAGCACCCAGGGGCGGCCTACGCATCGCAGTATACCTACCTACAGCAAGAAAGTGCGCCACGCTGGCGCGAGCGCATGGCTACTTCGCATGCGGCATAACCTACCAATCGTAACTGTGAGCCCGTTCCTATCTTATTTTCCTAGGTCTTTCCTCTTCTATTTGAGTGAATGTTTGGGTCTATTTATCGAGTGTTTTGTGACATACCTACTTATCGGCATATAACCAGCACGAGGCCAATATTGTACCAATTAGACGATATTTCTAACACGTGTACACGTCAATTTATTATTATTCTTTGGGTGTACATTCAATCATACATCGTGCACTTTGTCCAATTACAAATCAAAATCAATTATGCCGAGCTAATACTATATTCATGTCAAGCTTAATGTTTTCATGCCCTTTTCGAATTAATTACTGCATTTTACTGTTCTGACTTCTATCTAAGTCACTCCCAAGCTTCATGGTAATACTCGCAGGATATATAAACACGCTATGAACATATTTATGTGCACTATAACAGTATATCACTTGCACGTGTCCCTCCTCGCACGCTTGTAGCTTCTGGGTGCTTCAGTTTGTGTAACGGTACATTCCAGAATTTGTGAGCTGTGTTGCCTGCCTGTCGTTGCTCGGTTGCTGCCGCGTGACTTCACCTGTTGTCCCCGAGCCACAGCTGAGTACGAGTAGCTGCTGGTCTTCGCTGACTTCACAGCCTGCCTCTGCCTGCCAGCCTGCCAGCCTGCTGCACACCGGACGGCTAAGCGAGGAGCGTATCGTACCTATTCTTTATTATCCTAATAATTAATTGCAATTGTTCGCGATGACTTCTGAAGTGGCCCTCAAAGATTTAATAATCAAACGTGGTGCTATTAAAGGCCGGGTTACTAAATTTAAAAGTTATTTAGATTCAATATCCGTGCTCAATTCAATTTCCAATGAGGACCTCAGTAAGCTTGCAATGAAGTTATCGCGAATAGAAGCATTGTTTATTGAGTTCAACGAGTTGCAGAGCCTAATAGAGGTTCATATAGAGGCTGTTCAAGCTAATGAGTTGACAATCCGTGATTCAATTGAACAGGATTTTGATAATTGTATAGTTTTTGCTCAAACTTTAATAGAAACACATAGCGCCCCCCACAAACAAGAGTTAAATAAAATTTCTAATTTTTCTAGTATACATGAGTCTGAACATAATCATTTTGATAGTTTAGGATTTAGATTACCCATAATAAGTGTTCCTAAATTTAATGGTACTTTTTACAAATGGTTAGAATTTAAAGAAACCTATTGTTCGTTGATCCATGATAATCATAATATAAAAAATATTCACAAATTTCATTACCTTAGCACCTATTTGGAGGGTGAGGCTGCAGAGGTTATTAGTAACTTAGGCATTTCTAATGACAACTATGAGCAAGCTTGGGCTATTCTCTGTAACCGTTATGACGATAAAAGGAAATTAATTCGAAAACATTTAAACTCTCTTTTCGAGATTGAATCAATTCGTGAGACAACCAAATATCTAAAATGCATTATTGATCATGTAAACAAACATCTACGTGCCCTATCCACCCTAGGACTGCCTACAGATAAATGGGATGTCCTAATCATTCACATTTTAACCACTACAAAATTGGATGGTGGTACATGTTTTAAATGGGAGGAATATAAAAACTCCCTACCTAATGACATTCCCACTCTAGAAACTTTCTTTACATTTTTGAGAGATCGCTCTGATGTTTTAGAGACTAAGGTTAAGGGAATTAAATTTGTAAACAACAAACAAATGGCTAATGCTTCCAATACTAAACATACCAAATCTTTTGTGGCTGTAACATCTAAGGAGTCCACTAGTTCTTCTCAAGGTAAATTTGAATGCTGTTTGTGTAAGGGCAATCATCGCCTCTATGAATGCACAACATTCAAGTCAAAGTCTCCTGAAGATAGGAACTCTATTGTTACAGCTATGAATTTGTGTGTAAATTGTCTAAGAAGTGGGCATACTGTGCAAGCTTGCAAGTTGGCTGGGTCTTGTCGACAGTGTAAAAGGAAACATAATTCTTTATTACATTTGCCCACCAATCAAGTTTCTAATAGCACATCTATATCTATGTCTACATTGTCTTCATCAGAGATATTGTTATGCACTGCAAAGGTGCGCCTAGTTAACCTCCAAACCAATGAGATTATTATAGTAAGAGCTTTACTTGACAGCGGGAGTCAATCGTCATTTATCACTGAGAGTGTTAAACTAAGACTCAACTTAACTCCTCAGCCATCAAATGTAAGTATAGTTTCTATAGGTAATAATCCACTCAATTTGAGCACAGAGCGCTGTGCTCTTCAACTGCAGTCTAATATAGGTTCGTTCAAAGTTAACATGATGTGCTTAGTTTTGAAGAAAATCACAAATGATATACCTAAAGCTGCTTTTGACATAAGTCACCTTAATATTAGTGACATCAATCTAGCGGACCCAAGCTTCAATGAACCATCTTCTATCAATATGCTTATTGGTGCTGACCTATTTTGGGACTTGATAGGTAACAAACAACTTTCAATAGGCAACGGCTCTAACCTACGTAGCTCCAAGCTTGGATGGCTCATTGCTGGTCCTGCGCCTATGTTTAAAGGGTCTATTTCTAGTAATAGGCCTACTACTTGCAATTTCTTACTGAAGGAAGAAGAACCTTTCAGTATAGATCAACAGCTATCAAAATTTTGGGATTTAGAGAGTGTTCCTCAGGCCCATCCTTATACGGAAGAGGAAATTCTTTGTGAAAAGCATTTTCTTGCTAATACTACTCGAGAAAGGGATGGTCGTTTCTGTGTAGGTCTACCTCTAAAGGATGAACTAGACTGCCTAGGGGAATCTTATCACATTGCTAAAAAACGTTTTTTAAGTCTTGAGTCTCGATTTAAAAAAAATCCAGAACTTAAGAAACAGTATTCCCAATTTATTAATGAATATAGTGAGTATCAACATCTTTCTGAATCAGCTGTTGCCAAACCGCCTAATTCTTATTTTTTACCTCATCACCCTGTTTTTAGGGATAAGAGTGAATCTACTAAGCTCAGGGTTGTGTTCAATGCCTCTGAGCCAACTACCTCTGGTATATCTGTTAATAACCTTCAATTGGTAGGACCGACTATCCAGGATTCACTATTCAATATTTTACTACGTTTCCGTCAATACAAGTATGTTCTATCTGGAGATATAGAAAAAATGTATCGGCAAGTGCGTCTAAGAGAATCTGATCGCGATCTACAACTAATTTTGTGGCGTGACAATGTAAATGAGCCTTTACGCACACTAAGATTAAATACAGTCACCTACGGCTTCGCCAGTGCTAGCTTCCTTAGTACTAGATGTATTTGGCAAATTGGTGAAGAATGTGACAACCCTAAAATTAAAACTATAATACAAAGAGACCTATACTGTGACGATTTGCTTACTGGTGCTGACAGTAGTGAAGAGTTGCATCAAATTCAGCGTTCTGTTGCTGCTGAACTAGCTAAAGGATGTTTTCCTCTCAGAAAGTATCGGTCTAATTTGCCCAGTATAATAAGTCAAAATTACAATGACAATGACCCATCTAACTTGATAATTAGCAATGCCACCAGCACTTTAGGCATAGGTTGGTGTCCTAAAACCGATGAAATACATTTTCCTATTAATTATTCTAATAATTCTAATTATACTAAAAGAACAATTTTATCTACTATATTCAAGATATTTGATCCATTAGGTCTCATTTCTTTATGTACTATCAAGGCTAAAATCCTTCTTCAAAGGTTGTGGATAAATAAAATAGACTGGGACGAGCCAATCCCACTAGATATAGAAAAATGTTGGATGACATTTTATAAACAAATTCATTTTTTATCTACATTAAAGATTCCAAGACATGTTCTTATTGATAATTCAATGTCAGTTGAACTTCACTGCTTCTGTGATGCTTCACAGCAGGCCTATGGAACTTGTATCTATTTACGGTCTGTAAATAGAGAGCTAAATGTTTCAGTTCATTTATTGTGTGCTAAGGCACGCGTAGCTCCTGTCAAAGCCTGTACTATTCCTAGGTTGGAGTTATGTGGTGCGTTATTAGGTGCAGAGTTGTGTTCCGCTGTCAGTAAGGCTCTAAGTTACAAAATAGAACGTCAAGTTTATTGGACTGATTCTAATGTAGTGTTAGGCTGGCTCAGGTCTCCCGGCAAAATTAAAACCTTTGTCGCTAATAGGGTTGCCTCTATAAAGGAGCTCACTGACACTGCATCTTGGCGTCATGTTCCCACAGCAGAAAATCCTGCGGATCTAGCATCTCGCGGTGTTGACCCACAAAACGTCGAAGGGTCTGATATTTGGTGGTACGGGCCCCCATTTCTCAGGCAGCCAGAGTCAACATGGCCTGAACTAAAATTAGATTTAAGTCTTACCTTGCCAGAAATAAAAGCAATGCCCATTGTAGCAACAACGGCACCACCTACTTTAATTAATTTTCAAAGGTATTCTAAGTTTACTACATTACAAAGAGTATATGCTACAGTTATACGGTTTATAAACAATTGTAAAAACCCTAAAAACAAAACCACTGGAGTATTACAAGCTCATGAATTAAGTAGGGCACTTATGATTCTACTCAAAATAGCTCAAGGGGAATCATTCCCCGAAGAAATTAATTTATTAAGTTCTAAAAAACCCTTAAAGGTTAAATCCAACATTTGCTCTTTAAATGCTTTCTCTATATAAATAATAATAATAATAATAATCTCCCTACTCCTACGATAAACGCCATCCCATTATTATTAAGGCTAATCATTATTTTACAAAGCTTATATTTCAAAGTGAACATCTACGCTTGCTTCATGCGGGGCCTCAACTCCTGTTAGCCTCTATTCGAGACCGCTATTGGCCTTTAGGTGGAAGGAGATTAGCTCGAGATGTTGCTCGTAATTGTTCTATATGCCGCAGATTTAAAGGAGACACTATGTCCAATATTATGGGTAATTTACCAGCCGAACGTGTTGTCCCTGACTTTCCTTTCAGCACTGTAGGCATTGATTTTGCTGGCCCTTTTCTAATTACTGATCGTAAGGGGCGAGGAAATAAAATAACAAAATGTTATCTGTGCCTTTTTGTCTGCCTACGTTACAAATGCTTACATCTTGAAGTTGTAAGTGATCTGACTAAAGATGCTTTTATATTAACTGTAAACAGATTTATTGCTCGTAGAGGCGTTCCCGCCACTATTTATTGTGACAATGGTCGCAATTTCGTAGCTGCTGCCAAAGAAATTGGTAGTTTTTTGAATTCAAATACTGAACCTATATTAGATTTTGCAGCTCGCCGGGGAATTCAATTTCGTTTCTCCCCCGCGTACGCTCCTCACTTCAACGGTATGGCTGAGGCTGGCGTTAAGTCAGCTAAATTTCACCTAAATAGGATTTTAGGGCAGTGTCACTTAACTTTCGAGGAATTGACGTCTGTGTTTACTCAAATAGAAGCTATCCTCAATAGCCGTCCCCTATGTCCTCTGAGTCCTTCACCCGATGACTTTCAACCTCTCACCCCTGCTCACTTTTTGATTGGTAGGTCATTAATGTCGCTGCCTGCGCCGAATCTGCTGGAGTCCAACGTGCCTTTACACAACCGCTATCAGCGCATCGAGCAAGCAAGGCAGCACTTTTGGAAGCGATGGGCCTCCGAATATATCGCCGACCTTCAACAGAGAACTAAGTGGCAATTGAGAAAAAAGGAACTGCAGCTGGACGATGTTGTTCTGATCAAGGACGACCAGGCGCCTCCTCTATGCTGGCGACTAGGGCGCATCAGTCGTCTATTTCCCGGGGATGATGGAATTCCTCGAGTCGCTGACGTCCATACTGCTAAGGGCACAATACGACGAGCCCTCAATCGTCTCTGCCTACTGCCTACTACTCCAAACTAAAATGGTTGAAAGTTACCACTGGTCTTTCAACGGCCGGGAGGATGTCTACGCCACACCGCCTGCCATTGGCGGCCGCCGTCGATGACGCGACAGCGTCTCGCCCAATGAGCGCCGACCGACGCCGGACCCGGTGCGAACCCCGTTTTTCACTCGGCCACTTCGCTCGACCACCCAAGCAACGCAACATCGATTTTAACAAATTATACTACTAATGTTCTCAAATATACAATATTCTATTTAAAATACCAAGTTTCAATTAATCCTTTTGTTTGGTAACAAACAATAATAATAATATTCTACCACATTCACACAGCGCCATCTAGTCCCAAAGTAAGCAATTATATTTGCTTGTGTTATGGGTACTAAATAACTGATATACTACTTAAATACATTTTTTTTGTAAATACATATTATAGATAAATAACACCCAGACAGAGAACAAACCTTTATGCTCATCACTCACATCACATCACAACCCACGACCTCCGGCTTAGCAGTCAGGGTCACTAACCACTAGACCAACAGGCCAGTCATTAAAAAAAAAGAATAACAGTAAAAATAAATAATAACAGTTAAATAAAATCTCAGAAAAGGAATGTATAAAAATTAATAATAATTTCGTGAAAATGGGAACTGACAGCCATAACAATTTCTTCTGGTAAAATAAAAATGTTATTTCATTATAACATTAGTATACAGAGCTTCAAAACAAAATTTTATATCTGTTTAACATTTGTTTTACACAATTGTGTGTAAAATCTTTATGTCGGTTTAACTTTTGTTCTTTTTTTTAGCTTTATTAGGAAACAAAAAATATCACAATAATAAATGCTTACAGTAATATAATGTTCGACTGTCACCGTGGCGCAGTGGTTAAGGTGGTCGCCTCGCCACTACATCGCCGTGCTGGGTGACGTGGGTTCGATTCCCACACGAGACAAATATTTGTGTGATTCATAGATATTTGTTTCTAGTCTGGGTGTACTTTGTGTCCGTTAGTTTCATGTTTGTAAAGCTCCCCGCGACACAGGGCTTGTTCCCTAGTGCGGGCGTTGTCTTTTTAAAAAAAAAAAAAAAATACCCTTGTATAATAAAACTACAATATACATGTATCCAATAAAAGAAACATAATATTATAATAGAATAAATAATTGAACAACCCAAATTTATTAAAATGTAAATGTTATTAAAATATATTATTATTTACGACTGGCTTGTTGGTCTAGTGGTTAGTGACCCTGACTGCTAAGCCGGAGGTCGTGGGTTCGATCCTCACCCAGGACAAATCTTTGTGTGATGAGCATAAAGGTTTGTTCTGTGTCTGGGTGTAATTTATCTATAATATGTATGTATTTACAAAAAAAAAGTATTTAACTAGTATATCAGTTGTTTAGTACCCATAACACAAACAAATATAATTGCTTACTTTGGGACTAGATGGCGCTGTGTGAATGTGGTAGAATATCATTATTATATTATATATTATATTATAACTGATCAGTTACAATAACAACTCTGCTACAGCTGAGCTTCCCAATAAAAGGGAACCTATAATAAATATTATATAATAAATTGAACAACACAATTTATTAAAAAGTAATGTTATTAAATATTTAACTGGACAGACAACAGTAACTGTGAGCTACATAATCAAGTACCTATATTAAGTGAACATTAAAAACAGGGTGTGCTTATTAAAACAAAGGTTAATAGATGTCAACATAATAAGACAAAAGAATATCTATTGAAATACATAAAAACATCATCACACGTGTAACCCCCAAAAACGGTATACAGAGGTACTTCACACCCATATTTCGATAGTAATTTAAGGCCCCATGTATGGCCATCATTAAAATGAATACTTGATGAAAAGATGACTGTATTCATTACAAAACCTAAATGCCAAAAAAAATGTACATCATTATAAGAATAATGAAAGAAATAATTCATTATGTCTCCACAAACTGAATACAAAAAATAATGTTGATACAAAACAGAGCATTCTTCTGTTAAGATCTCATACCGAGCGACAGACTATGTCGGCTTCAAAGGAGCTAATTAATTAACTCGAGAGCTCGTGACGGTATAGAATATGACCCCAGGGTGTGCGAGGGTACGCGCCAAATAGACACTTATACATCCGTAAAACGAGGGGTAATGTTAGCTTATTGTACGTATTTCCTATTAACAAAACACTCTCTCACTAATGTTGATAAAGAAGAGATTTAAGAGAGATAAGGCACAGTGGTAACCCGCTCAAACTGAACCACTTGGAGAAGTAACAGCCTGCTAGAGAAGACCACAGCTATAATCACACTACTGTTTTGTACTTGCTGGTGAATAGTGGTATCCAGAACTTGGGAACAGATTGGGGAGGGGAGGAGAAAGGTTGGCAACGCGTTCGAGATGCTTCAGATGTTGCACGTATTTGTAAGCGTTTACCTTTACGCAAACTTATTTGTTACCGTCGTGGTATAAAAAACCCAACACTCTCTTACTAATGTTGAAAACAAACACAAAAGAAAGACGAAGTCGTCGAGCGATGGTTAATAAAATAAATTGTGTCATAAAGCCTTACGCAAAAGGTTGTCTGAAACGTTGACGTCGAGATAAATTTACAATTGAAGAAGCACTGCCCGTAAAACGCGCGACAGTTTTTTTTTCCTGTAATTATTCCAGTTTTAAATCGGCAAACATGGAGGTTCTATCACCAAGTTCAAGTATAATACTAGAAAAATTGAGAGACCTTTTGTGTGGGTAATTGTTCTCAGCGCTAAGCCCTCATCTGAACATGAAATATTACTTAACGCGTGACACCGAGTGGAAGATATATTAGATCCTCCGGTTTTGTTTACGTTAATATCACGCACCATACTGCGAAATTTCATTAAAGGTTATAATAAAAACGCACAAACTGCTACCCAAGCAAAATTGCTCCATTTTATTTTATGCCGAATACAAAATGAGAAATTATGTTGCCAAATTTCTGAATTTATGAAAATGAACACGGATTTATTAAAAATGAAATGCTGAACTCGTTTTTAATGAAAATAACAACATGTTTTAAAGAAATATTGATATAATATAATTATCTTACCTGTTGCGATGAATATTTTCCCAAGCACTTATTAACTAACAAGTAATTTTAACACCAATACTAATAATACAAATACTATTATATACTAACTAACGTCCATTCATACGATTTTACTAAAATTGAGAAAGATCTCTACGTCAATAATGTTGTAGAGGGGAGCGTAGACCTGACTGCTCTACAAGGGTTACGACGCTACTGCCGTGCTACGCCGCCTACAGCTACGGCTGCGAACACCGACTGCAAATAAAGACAGCAGATATCGTTCGGAGAGTGACGGAAACAGCCGAATGGATACGACGGAGAAAGTTATTTAAGGGCGCTTACAGAGTAGCTTGATTTTGGTCGCAGATTGTCATCATTATGATATGACTTAACTAGATAAAAAATAGGTTGACGAAACGGAAGGGAAATATACTTCAGAGTAAGTTAGTTGCAAGTATACTTTTTTATTTGTTAATGGTTTAGTTTTATTTATTTAGTTCTGGTATGTTTGAATGTGATGTTTTCCACTGTAAAGATATTTTGGTTGAATATTTCTAAGCACATTTAATGCGACTTTTTCCAGTAAACGATTCTCTATACCTCTTTTTAAAAACTCTTAATTTAAACATTTTAGTTTTTAAACTCTGCTGTAAAATAAAAGTAAAATTTATTTATGTTCACTTAAATTAAATTCGATGTTCAATTTTTTGATCATTGAATAAAATTTTCGTAACGAAAAATGATACAATTTTAGCTAAAATTTAATCACTTGTTTATACCGTTTCACAAGCCCATATATTGTATAAATCCTGCTGGATTTGGTATGGCCCTTTTTATTGGAGACAATACTTTTATGACATAAATGTTTTCAAAACTGGTGACGATATACGAAGATACTGAAAATAATGGAGTGGATAAATTTTTTCCTTGTCACAGTTAGCAGACGGTAAATTTTATGACTAGTATCTATAATTTCTACAAAGTAAAATCAACATTGGTACTGCTAGTCTAAATCATGATAAAGTTTCTTTGAAACAACTTTGTGAAATATTATAAGCTTAAAACACATTAAAAAACACAGAAGCTAGTTTCTTTAAACTGTACTCGCCGCATAATCACTGCAAAGCTGTTATACTTAACCTGCTTTGAGCATCAAGTTCCCGACAACTTCAGCCAGTACTAGATAATTGACTGTATCTTTTCACAAGGGTACTTTGCATCTGAGCCTTTTATTAAGTGTCTATAAATAGAAAATATGAACAAGGTAAACGAAAGCTTATTTTAAACTGCTTAGTACTCTAATTTTGATTAAACTGTAATAAAATTTCGAAGATTTTATTAAGAACATCGATTAACTTACAAGGGTAAATATTTATTTAACATAAAAAATAAATTAAAGGTCTTAGAGACATATTTCCCTGGGAATGCAATCTCAATGTAATTATTATTATAGGGTTATTTTATTAATTAGAAATCCCACAGAACACACATCTTAGAGACATTTCTCCCTGGGAATGAGACCTCAAATATTTTTTTTTGTTTGCCTGTGTCATCCCACTGCTGGTCAAAGGCCTCCTGAACCTTCCAATATTATAGGGTTGTTTTATTTATTAGAAATCCAACACATTACATCAAATCCTATTTCTGTTCTGTGAGCAGAGGAGCGTTACACTGACATATCCCTAGCTATCTTAGTTTTCATGGAATAGAGAGCGATGCTATGACCATTAACCAGTCATTTCCAAACTCAGCGCTAATACAGAGAATTTTACGACAGAAAAAACCAATACCGATTTTTCCCGTTCTAGAAACCGAACTTTCATGCGCAGCAATGGTACATAAAATCACTGTGCCACCAAGGCGTAAGTATCATTCACATTAGTATTACAAAAAAGAAATATGTGAGTTAACCTTTAACTATGGGCGTGGAGTCTCAGAGGCCCCGACGGTTTTGAAAAATTCGTTAATAGTCACTTCCTCGTCCTCCCCGATGCTGAGCCGCTCAGCACCTTTTATATGTATGGTGAAACGATTGTAGACGCAATTAATTCTGTCACCCACGTGAAAACACGTGAGTATTTAATTTTTTTAATTTGACTTGGGTCTGTGAGACCCTACCTCCAATACTAAATCAGTTTTCTTCAATCTCTAATCTAACCCACAAATTTAATTAAAACGAGGTCTGAAAAATCTTTATTATTTATTTATTTTAATAATTAGTTCGGATAAGCCTCAGCTAGCTTTATTAAAATGGTCTCTTGCGGCAGGCAAGTGCGTGTCCAGCTTGCATTTATTACTAACGTAAACATTTTACTGAGCTAACAAAGTTATTTATACAACAGAAGGCAGCTGAGGTTTTATAAAATCAACTTAAAAATATATTCATGTTAAATGTAACCCTTCACTTCAATGTGTAGTGGCTTGCAATCCCTTTATTTTTTTTTGTGTACGTTTTTAAGTAAACTACAGTCAAAAATTTAAACTATATTTTTCATGCTATTCCATATGTTAAGTATTAATGCTAGAATTAGCTAGACTAAGATGGGAAACTTAACAAAAAATAAAATACAAATATCTGATACGAAGTTTAGACCCCCATTAAGAGCTCATGCTGACCGAAAGTAGAATATTTTTTTATTCCCAGTACTTATATAGCATTAGTTCACGAATTGAATAATTCTATTCTAATGAAAATCTTGATTCATCCACGCTTTAGGGTTATTTTAAAGCAATAAGAGTTGATTCAAGCTTCACTGACACTAGGCTCGTATGCTATCACATAGGAACAAACATAGCTGGCTAAATCTGGGTGTGATATACCTCTGCCTACCCCTTTGGCTTTGGAAAATAGACATGATATTATGTTAATGATGTGATGGTATGCCATGTTTAAAACGTAATACCTGACGTTGTAGACCCGTTTCAAAACGTAATAATACCGCAAGTGTAGAAACTTCTATTAACAAAGTAAGTTATGAGCTTACATAACATTTGTTTATCGAGTGGGTTTATTGGGGACCGAGATTCATCAAGTTATCCAAAACGTTAATAGCTTCCAATCAACTATAAATCTACTATTAATTTTCCCATACTCTGATTCGATAAGGGGACTCTTAGCATGACCAACATTTAGTTCAAATACACCAACTGAACCGATTTTAATTGTTCATCCAAATTTTCAGCTATAAACCCGACATTCGTACATCAATAAACTAAACCGATTGTTGGGTATAACTGGGATTTCGATAATCTGTTTTTGCCCTCGCAAATCCTCCCTAACAGATCGAGGCTACTATAAATCATTTTCGTATGTTTTGCGGTTTTATGTGGATATTTCACGACGGCTTGGTTTATCTTGTTTCGATTTAGGATTCAGACGGAATTCTCGTTCGAATATTGATTTATTACTGTGAAACAATGTATGTGTATTCCACCAAGAACTGTTTAATTCACTTCACGTGTTAGCATCCTTATTTATGATACACTTTGAAATTGGAACACAAATTCGATGTGTTATATATACTTTGTTCCATTTGATGAATAGTGTTTATTTGTGTTTCGGATTGAGGTTGTAATATTAGGGATTATATATTCTATTAATATAATAATAATAATATTCTACCACATTCACACAGCGCCATCTTGTCCCAAAGTAAGCAATTATATTTGCTTGTGTTATGGGTACTAAACAACTTATACCTATAGGTACTACTTAAAATACATTTTTTTTGTGAATACATACATATTATAGATAAATTACACCCAGACACAGAACAAACCTTCATGCCCATCACACAAAGACTTGTCCTGAGTGGGGATCGAACCCACGACCTCCGGTTTAGCAGTCAGGGTCACTAACCACTAGACCAACTGGCCAGTCTAAAATATTCAGAAATCATAAAATATACTAGGTACTTACTTAAATACATTTTTTTTGTATATATAGATAATTTCTATAATATGTATGTATTATATATTGGGTACTCATCATATCTATTGGGTGGAAGGAACAGCTCATTAGGGGAACGAGGTATCGTTGTCGTATCTGTAATGGCATGTTGCTTTCTAATCGCATTCCGTTTTAAAACCGTATAGGTACATACCCGGAATGGTAAAGAATTCTTACGGGTAGCGTTTAGATTGGCACTGCAATGTTTTCTGCACGAAGTATTATCTTTATTTCCTTAATAATATTGCACCGAAAGTATGTTTGATTATTTGCTCTTCATTTATGTTGCTATATGGCAACTGATGAACGTCGAATTATGCACAATAATTTAAAGGCCCAGATAGTGACAAAAGCTATAGTTATTCCAATAATACATACACACATACACAATAAAACGTACTCAAAAGAATGTGAATACAATCGGGAACGAAAACTAATTAATTATTGAATAAATACGTACTTATAATGTAATTAATAAATATCTCATAATTTATTTACAATAACAAGTTTCTCCGCAATAGATTTGTTATAACAAATACGGTACTTGTTATAACGAATCAAATCAAATATAAATTATAAACGGTTTTCGCAAGCGAAGTTCACCTAGCACAGGCAAGGAACTTTTATAATATTGTATTTTGTTATTGCAAATTAATTATTCTTATTTCTGACAGTTAATCAGCAATTAACAATTAAACAACAACAAAGCGATGGTGGCTGAATGGATAAGAGACCGGCGTGCAAATCACGTGGTCTGAGTTCGATCCCGACTGGCAGTGCCAATGTGGATTCATCTTTGTGGAATTTATATGTACTAGTCAAGTAACTTACCATTTGCTAACGGTGAAGGAAAACATCGTGTGGAAACCCACATACCCTAGAAGAAATTCTATGAGTAGGTATGTCTGATCCAACAACCCACACTAGGCCAGCGTGAGTGGATTATGGCCTAAACCCTCTCAACTCTCTAGTTAGAGGAGAGGAGACCCGAGCCCAGCAGTGGGACTAAAATGGGTTGTTGATGAATCAGAAATTAGCACAAACAAAAAATATCAGCTGCTTCTAAAGTTCAACGTTTGGGGACGCACGTATTACATTCAAACACATACAAGTCAAGATGACCACGGCCGATGAATCCGTAATTTATCAAGAACTTTTCCATTCTATCCTGTAACAAAACCCCCAATAGATAATACATGGACAACTCAATTTTATGACTGGTAATCATTGTTCAATAGATAAATTCCCATTTGATGGCAGCCTATTGAATGCGCTGATAGATTTTGTCGATAGTCACGTTCTATTTCATTGAAACTACGTGATTTTACGATAAAACCAGATGAACACATTTTCTGTTTTTTTTCCTTTTATAATATGCTGGTAAAAACGCTAAGCTTTTATCAGACATATACTTATGCGTTACTGAATATATTTTTATAAACATACTGTATGTCTGTCGTACCTATATGGACGTCAAAAAAATACAATTAAGGATTTCAAATTGTTTATCTTACAGGTAGCTTTAATATTAGGACTAGCTTCAGTTGGTTTTTCCTTTTGCACTTTTGTTTCGTGGGTTTTCCTTTTCGTAATGCATTTTTATAAAATGCATTACGTAAAGGAAAACCCTGGGTGTGAAAAATATTATATTAACACTGTTAACTATGACTTTACCGCCAAATTACTGATTTTATTATTCATCAATGCTCATCATTCGAAACTCACCAAAAAAGCTTTTTATTTGAATAATAAAAAATAGCTAAAGTTTATTCAAGCCAATTTGATTCCAAATTTTAGATTGAATTTCACGAAAACATATAACAATAAACAAACCGCTTGGTTCAGACAAGTCGTGATTATTTTTTTTGTATAATGTAATTAAATTAATTACTTAGGTTTAACATTCTGAACCTAAATAAATTTTGTTTGTTATTTATACTCAGTGACGACGTGACTGGACAAACAAACGCCAACTTAAAAGGGTCCCGCTAATGTACTTAGGTTGAAAAAGGACCTTTCAGTGACACTTCAATAGCATGAGAGAACCCAATATTCTTTTTACTGAATAACCTTTTACCCAGTATCACCGAACCTTTCGCGTTTCCAAACATTTTTATTTAAAATAAATGTTTACGTAGTCACTGTGTCCTACATGCATTATACAACTGAACAACAACTAAACCAAATACAAAACAAATTTAACTTTCAATAAAACTTTTTTATTGTATCCCCGAACCAAAATAAAACATATATAACCCATCCTTACTTGCCTCTACCCATTCTAAAACTGTTCGAGCTTGGAACATCCCGTAAATATTAAAGGTAACGGAAAAACCCTTCTGAGATAAAAAAGGCCTTTAGTTGAGTAGCTCTACACTGTACACCTTCGAGGCATTCATTACATTACGTCTTTTACACAACGCAAAAGGACACCTGAGACATGAGTGACATGACAATACAGCGCCATTTCAATTTTTCGCACATCTCTTCCCTTTGAGTCATATAAGAGTACATCTGGTAGAACAGTATACACCATTCTAAAACACAGAAACTTACGTATATTCTCATAAGTTATTTTGGAACGCGAGCGAGGCATATTGCCGTGAATATTTAATGCTTTGCACCGAATACATTCCACGAAAAATATTTCTTTGAGCTATCCGAAACACTATTCAATGAAGTACGTTGAGTGAATAAAAAGTTACTGTATAGAAAATGCGTGTTTCATTCTATATAAGAGTTTCGTAAGAGGCCTACGTATGTTGAGATGCTTTTAGTGGAATCGTTGAATCGCGTGCTTTGTGTAATAAACATTACTAGCAGGTATTATTAATAGACGTGTACGTCATAATAAATTGTCTGTTCATTACTAAAAATCTTTCTAACTTTTCACCCGATTATTGTATAATAACGTAAACTATCAAACTGGCAAGCATGTTTTAATTATTTCTAGAAGGCGAATGATATTAAGCTATAACTTAATATAATAAGTCGTTGCTGCAACATTTTATAGCCGTCACTGCTATTGAAAGTTGCTGCGAAATATTTTAATCTTTCGTTGACATGCATAAATATGAATCTTGCGACAGAACTGGGGCTGAAATGAACGAATCGTAAAATAATAAAAATATTCCTACAAATTGGTTAAAGAATTAATTTTGCTTGAATTTCACAGTTCAGCTGTTGTAAAGGAAACAAAAGCCGAATTTATACAGCTTTTGTTTAATAGCGGTACTTCGCGATAAACCTATAAATAAATATACAATAGGGTATATCGTACATCCCATAAAAATTCAATTCGGTGAGAACGAGCGAACTAATGTACGAGCCCATTGTAGTGTATCGCGGGCATACATCATCTTTCTACGAGTACCTGCCCCCAAATTCAGAGGAGGATTTGAATAGATACCCCATATCATTGCGTCGTGAATTGTTCATAAATCTTCCTATATGCCGTCTTTTGTTTAGCCTGCCAGCATGAATACCCCACGAGGCTTAGGCAAATTCGAGTACGCTTTATAGAAAATGGACGGAATGGTACTCAGCACAATGTACGCTAGGATTTCGTGACAGCAGATAATGAATACGCTCTTTAGTTTATTGTTTAACGTTGGAGAAATTTCCGTTAGGTGGAAATCTCTTTGGAGAGGCACTAGCGAAGCTGTAAGTACTTAGTTGAGAAACAAGATACGCGTCAGCTGTTTTGTTTAACACTTGAGTGTTTTGATACTGTTGTGTACACTAAACACGCTGAGTGAAAGTCAACTTTATCAACTAGAATGTATTTTTAAGCCGTTTCGGTATAATAGTTGCAAACTTTCTCCACGTAACTAACGTGTGATGGTGCAACATACATGCAGAAGCGTTACCTGTAGAATACGTTGGTTTATGTAAATATATTATATTATATTATTATTATTATTATTATATTATTATTAGTTCATAGTACTATATTTAGGTCATTATTTATTCTCAAAAAAGTCATTCAGATTTTTATTAACCGTGACCTCCGATTTAAAGAGTCTATTTATAAACATATTTTTTTAGTGGCAACTTTCAATTCACCTTAGCTCATACGTCTATCACTTCACATCATCCTTATTACTTTGAAGACTTCTTTCATTTCAATATTCTTCTATTTAAATATTAAAAAAAAAAAAAAAAAATATTTTTTATATGTCTATTTCTATGGCATGGTCTGTAAAATGTTTGGCAGATTATAACTAATGAGTGTGTTTTAAAGTTTTATATTTTGAAATTAATTATCTTACCTTTTACATTTTTGCAATGTCTCGACAAAGTAACCAACAGCTATGATAATGCAACTTTTAATAAGAATTAAAATCATATGAATATTTTCTTCGAATCATGTTTTCTTACAAAGGCGGTATATACAAAGAGTATGAAAAGTCAGGTGCAACGCGGTACGCACGACCGCTCCAGTTCACTCGGGGCGTAGTTAAAATTCAAATTGGTTACTAGTTTGAATTCCAAGATGGTACCTCATTGTCTCTACTCAGGCATTTTAAATGCCTGAGATGAACTCTGATGCTTCATGTATCATTCAATATTACAATATTAAGCAAAGTTGAAAACTGAGCTATATAGTTTGCATCGGCATCGTCACCAACTTAACCGTAAATAAACGTCATCCAAGTAAGTTATGGCCTATATTAACATTTGGTTAAAAAATTTTGATAAGATTTTTTTTTAAAGATGAGATTGCAGCCGTTTTCAAACATCGATTAATAATTATTGTCCACCTGGAAGCAAGGGTAGTTCTATTTAAGTTCAAGTGAATTCAAGCAGTAGTTCTGCAAAAGCATTCCCAGAACAACTTCGTACCGTCAGTACAACTGTAGCTAGAAACGTTTCAAAGAAACCGTTTGTAATTAAGCTTTTGGCACGCTTTAGAATTCACCCTATTTTAATTTCAGTGTAAATTCTAAACGATTCTATAAGACTTAAGTATTTCTGGGATTATTTTCGAGTAGTCAATGCATTAGTAATCCTTCATTAAAATGATTTATTATTTATTCGTAAGGAAGACACCACTTGCACTTTGTTCAATACAAACATAATTTATGAAAGCGTCAAGACGGATGAAGTTAGCATAAAATTATTATCATAATTTCTCACCAAAAACTTCCGAGTGAGTTTGCCCTATGAATATGCAAAGGGAAAGTTCACAGTGTGCCAACTTTTTTATGAGTTCTGTCAGAATACTTGTAATACTGATGTAATTTGCATTCGTATTTCATATTTAAAAATGTTATAATTAGAATAATTCGGCTGCTAATGTGTGTATTAAAATTTGTGATTTACATTTTAATTAGTGTTTGTAAGTATACAATTTTTATTTCTTTTATTTTTTGTAACATTCTGACTTTTATTGAGAGAAGGAAATTGAAGGGGTTAGTTTTCGATCTCACTCGAAGTGTAAAACTTTTTTCATTGTATTTCTCATTTATAGTCAAATTATTACTGTGCTGAATTGTGGCTTATGCTAAATTTAAAGAGTAAAATTTTAAGCTACAAAGAGAATGTGTTATCCCCACAAATAAAAAAATTATGTTTTAATCTTCCAGAACATTTTTAGAGGGGCTAAATTAAAGAAGCTTTTTAAATATAATGTATTTGATATATTATTAGGCAACACTACATATTGTTTTAATGGGACATATCGTTTAATGGAATATTAAACTTGAAATTCGTCTCGTAAAATTTTGTGATTCACGACGTAACTTCATTAGCGATCGCAACCCTTTTATTACTCAGTTTTACGACAATCGTTAGAATCATGTAAATAATAAATTTAACAGTTTTATAACGTTAAGAAAAATAGTTACTAAAATATGGATTTTCTTTGTTACTTTACAAAACTTAACCTTATTTGCTCTACATCACATAGCCTTATATAAAGTTTAGAAAGGAGAAAATTGGTATGTACGAGCAGTTTTTTTTATTGGCAGACGGCCCACCTGATAGTAAATGGTAAACGCCGACCATGGATATGGTTGTGTTCTTTTAGAATTGGTTGCGAAGAAAACTCAAACAAGACACAAAGAAAAGGAGAAATACGGAAGAACAGGAAAATGATGAGAACTGAGAGGTGGATTGGGTGAAGGAATAGAATAAAAATGTCTACTAAGACTTTTTAAAATCTATGGGTAATTGTGGCAAACACAGTTTTATGTGGGTGAAACAAAGACATTCCTAGTATAATAATAAAGCAAAAGAAAGGGAGAACTTAGTACCGACCATGAAAATGACGTGAATCAGTTTTTAAATGAATAACAAAGAAAACTACTGTGAGTAAAAACAAAAGTATGCATAAGCTGGCCGTCATCGCAGACAAGTGACACAAAGAAACTCACACTTGTGAGGGTCCCCACGGTGTTCCCGACACCCGAAGAGTAATGTTTCTTGGATACATTTGCACTTTGATCTATAGTGGCTCTTTACAATAACCTTATGTTTTCTTTCAGCTACTGTCTTAGGGATATATTCAGGTTTTTGCATGCGACAAAAGAAAATAATGTTTATGTTTTGAACTTGAGAATTGCAATTAAAATAGCGATAAACTTATTTGATTATTTTTATATTTTTATTTGACAGCGAAATTCAGAGTAAGCCCTCTTGGTATGTCGGTGAGCGAGTGATAAGATAGTATAACAAAGATTCTACAAAAACAACTCTGTGTTTGACGATATTTGGTCTAATCTCGAGTTCGTTAATTTAACAGTGTGGTGCTCTGCTGCATCACTTTACACGCTACCCAAATTGTAAATTATAAAAGATTGTAACTATCCATCTTTATAAAAAGAGTGGCGTGAGTTTCTTGCCAGTTCTTCTCATAGCTCCACCCTGTCAGCGATCTAGTCGTAGGCAAATTTGCTGACTACTTTTCGGATAACCTGTTACATTCTTATCTTGTGACTTTCATAAGTGTTATCTTGTAACCTAGATGAATAAACGAGATTACATTTAATTTAATTTCAGTTTGGCATAGTTTTTAGCTGTAAGCCGATAAATGTATTGCATTACTCGCCCGCCAAACGTTCACATATATAAAGTTCACTCAGTGTAAACCCTTATCAACTAACAGAACTAAGCAAATTACCTTTATAACTTCCTACTAAAACTATATAATTACAGTAGCAGCACAACTACTAACTCTATATAGGCAACAATGCATCATAAAACGCAAACTAAAGTTTTGATTGCGAGAATTGCTTCAGTTCCACGAATTAACCTATTATAAAGTAGTTTCATTCGCATGCATCGAATCCCTCATTAAAATAATAGAGCCATTAACTTAAACGCAGACGGTCGTCGACGCCAATAAGTAAGATGCCATAATAGTCGCAAAGCCTCTAGCAATAAGGCCATGAATTATTAATGCCACCTCACAAACACCATAGAATAATAGCATTTCATACTTTGTTCCTGCTCCCTTAATGCTGAGTTGAAAATCAGATATTGTTATTCGCAAGACAAATAGCGTCGTTTCAGTGACACGTAGTAGGCGCTACATTGAAAAATACGGTTGTGATCTTCTTTAATAATGGTTTTAGTGATAGCCATAAGTTTAGTTAGTAAGTAAATAACAAAGTCCCTTTAGCTCTTTCAATAAAAACTTTTCGCTTTAATTTTGAAAGGAACATTCTGTATTCTATTGAAATTGAATACAAGGTAAATTTAACTCATGATAAACTGAGATAATATTATGTAGCTATAATTTCGTTTAAATGCTTAAAATTAACGACCGTTAAGAGGTATGGTAGACAGATTTCTCACTCAAACCATCCGACAAGGGAGCTATGCTACTAAAGAACGTAGTTAAAATAACATATCCCAGCGAGTCTGTCTTCTTACTGGTTAGTATTGCGGACCGTAGGTACATACGAATATGTTGCACATAACGCATTACCGATATAAAACAGACATAAGTAAAGATTTGTCTGTCCTGTAAATATAGTCTTCAGTCTAAAAGTATAAAGTTCGAAATTACTCTGTGAATTTATTAATCTTATATTTTTTTGCACTGTGAGAGCGAAAAAGAAGACATAACTAATGACCGAACTCAACGTAAACTTATATGTCGTGTAGTTAAGACAAAACAACTTACAAGAACGTCAAGAACCCTACGAAAACTTTAAGAAAAAAAAAAAGTTTGCAAATAAACCGCCCCCGTGTTCCCGACGTGAAGTCGCCTTCGTCGCGTGGCGGTCTCCTTAAGTTTTTCATTGAGGTCATTAAACGCACACTTAGGGGGAATTAGGCTGGCTGTACTAATTAAACTAAACACAGGGCGTCGGCAGACGTATGCTACATAAAACCGGATGCTATTCTCAAAAACTTTTTAACGCTGATGAGTTGTAGCTCGAGGCAGCAATTTAAACTTTGAATTTATAATGAATTCCTCAACTAAAGATGTACGGAATTTGCTCTTGTGACGTGTAATTTCGGTGAATTTCCTTCAGGCGTACCGTATGAAATAAACATTTGCAGAACTCGATTCCAAGTTTGTGCAACAGTAAATTGTTTACCTTTTATCTGTATAAGCGTAGCCATACAAAATTATAATTGAATACGATGTTTCATTGTTTCTAAAATGTAAATTGTCAAGAAGGTTCATTCAACTTAAACGGTTGGTTTTGACCTGAATGTTTATTTTGTAGATTATGAGTGCAATGTGTATTGTTTATGCGTAGTACTCCAGTAGACAGATAGTGGTATGATACGATTTGTTTGTTTTATAGTAGTATATGGTTGCAATTCGATCGTATTTAGAGTTTGCTGCCAAATACCTCACTGCAGTCCAGCTCTAAATATAAAGCATATCACGCCTACGGCTGTTGTCGTTCTATAAGCTGTCCTATACCAGACTGTTATTCACTCATAGCATTGTGATACTGAGATGTTCGATCATCAAGGTTAAGCAACGCTCGACCAGGTCATGCCATGATGGGTGACCGTTTGTGGCAATTTCATTCTCGAACGTCTCCGTGCTTCGGAAGGCACGTAAAGCCGTTGGTCCCGGTTAATGTGGTAGTCGTTAAGCTTGAAGCCTTCTGGGCGACTTGATAAATTCTAACACGGGGTCTGCCTCAAGCCCACACGATAAGAAGAAGACCAGACTGTTATAGCATGCTTACACAAGAACAGGTATTGTAGGGTAGTAGAACAATCTAATGTCATCTAAAAACAAATATCCAAAGATTCACTGAAAAAAAATTTACGCACCTTTTTCCAGTCGAATAAGAATTACCATTCACGCACTGTTTGTTACCTCTCGCTATTATAGACTTTATATTCGTTAATTTATGTTTCAACCAAAAATCATTCGCAAAATTATTAAACCTGACGTGCAGATTTTAAAAACAGTAGACAAAAAAAATCTTTGGATGTGTTCACGCAAGATTTGTTTGGTTGGTCCTAAAAAATAAGCGGCAAAATAGGCCTATTATTATTATTCGAGCTTATTTTTTAGATTCACATAATAAGCTGATACTAACAATTTCAAAATAGAAACACTCAAAACCATTTATAATATATAATATAATATATTACCTAATCAAAACGTTACAAAATAAATTTATATTCGATGGCTAAAATTATAATGTTATATTTATTTCTATAGAAACACATTTAGCAGAAAACGACTTGATAAAACTGTTCACGCATTACGGCTTAATGTAAGATAAATATATATTTAACTTTAACGACACGATCTTAAAAGTAAAGGCGATTAAGGGATTTGAGTCCTGATACCCGACATCAAAATATCATTATGAAAGAACCGAGGTTTATTCTGAATCCAAGATTTTATACTCTTTTACTGAATAATGTTACCTCGAAACAGTATAAAATAGAAGTTTTACCTTTTAATTTTTAGGCTGACGGCTGCTTATTCCAATTTTAAAATGAGAGTACTTTTCCTTGTTTACGGCTACGCAGACGGAATTCCAGAGCTAAAGAATTCTTGAACAAGAAAAACAAGAAATTGAGTACCTACTTTTTGTATTTTGGAGGCAACTTTTGGAAAATAAGTGTTCTTAATTCGGTTAAAGTTGAATATTTGAACTGTTATGGTTTTATATTTATATTATGTGATGAAATATGTCCCATTAGTGCACATAAGCTGCACTATAACGGGTAGATTTTCAAAAATCTTTAATCTATTCTAATATTATTGTAATAATCGAAGTCTATCAGTCTGTCATACAAATATTAATATCGTATTAATACCAAACCGTCACACACGGAGGCTTCGAATAATATGTAAACACGTTTCAATTCACATCAGAATCTGTGTCACGAACAATAACTGAGGGTATTCTAAGTCTGCATGGAATAATCAATGGCCTTTTCAACAAAATAAGCTCGGAATAAACAAACCGTGACTCACTCTATGAAAGGAGGCTTAAATACAAATTGGAAAGAATTACGAACATATTTAGGGGCTGCAGACTGAATTAACTGATTCATACCGTTAATAGAGGAAGTATTTCTACCAACAATATTTGAGGTAAAACTCATAAAGCAGATTTGTTGGTGGGCTACGTTTATCTTTTTGTATGTAATGAGTTCCGTTCATAGGATGTGGTGAAGTGTGGGATGCAGTGAGGCAATATATTAAGGCTTATAGGGGTTGTTTGAAATGTACACAACCGTTCTAAGCTCATAAGTTTCTATTAAATTTTCAGTAGGCAACAGCGCGGCGTTTAGATCAATAATTCAGTATCTCTCGGACACAATTTAAAAGGTTTTATGAAGAAAAATAAGTATAAAAAGAAATATGGTAGGTATAGATGACTATCAAGATAAGACTCTTTCAATTTTCGTGATAAAAAACACAATAAGGAACCTTCCAAAAAATTAATTCCGCTCACATGGAGGCAACAATAAATAATTTAGGGATGACATCAAAAAGCGGTCGTTTGTCATAATTCTTATCCTTTATAAAAAAGGGAACTTACATAAAGTTGGGTGAAAATATTTATAGGCTTATTGTCATTGTTTTACTATCGTGGGTATAGTTCTCGGCTATAAATTAGAAGCGATGGCTTCGTCCTGCTGAGTTCTATTGTGATTTATGTATTCGATTATTATCGTACAAGCAACTCAACTATGAAGTTTTAGTCTTGTAAATATTTCATTTACTTATATTATAGTGTAGTCACTTTCTTTACCTATATTGATTGTTGGGAATGCAATGATTTATGCGATGATAAAAAATTCTTATTTTGTACTAAAAGTAGTACTTAAGTTGCAATTTTTTTTTAAATCTATTTACATATTGATTTTTTAATTAACTAAGTTTATTATTTACATTATGCCCATCTAAGATTTTTGAAATTGTTGATAGACTTTCTCGGTGGCGCAGCGGGAAGTGTATACGACTGATGTGCAAGAGGTCCCGGGTTCGATTCCCGGGTCGGGTGAAAATAAGATTTTCCCGGAGTTTGGCAAACAAATGTTCCCGGTTGATGACAATAGGTTCGCCCCCTATTTCATGGAACCAAACATAGCTGGCGAAATGTGGGTGTGAAACGCCTCTGCCTACACCTTCGGGGAAAAAGGCATGATGCTATGTTATGATTCTATATTGATAGCATTACTATGAATTCTATAATTTTTCATAATGATTGCGTTTATTAGAATTCATCTTTTCATTATAATATATTTCCAAAATAGTATATGCTTAGTTCGTCATCAATTGGATTCAATTAACAATCTTGATTGAGGTTAAGCAAATTCGAATACGTACATATATCAACATTTGATGTATTTACTCAAACATAGTGAATTAATAATCAATTAATAACTTATGTTTAGATTAATGTTACTAGTTATGCAATATTTGATGTGTAATTATTAGAATATGTATAAATTATTATAGAGAAATCAGTTATTAATTATATTTAAGAGCTTAGCTATATGGATAAGTCTATGGAGTAAATACCAATATGTCTTACATTCTAATTGATTTTAGAA
This sequence comes from Laspeyria flexula, assembly GCA_905147015.1. Classification (NCBI taxonomy): domain Eukaryota; kingdom Metazoa; phylum Arthropoda; class Insecta; order Lepidoptera; family Erebidae; genus Laspeyria; species Laspeyria flexula. The sequence goes on along the minus strand of LR989960.1, from coordinate 10,466,419 downwards.
ATCCATACTTTGTGCGACATGAGTTGACCCATTCTTTCACTTTTCTTATACTGAGTCATCTAGGTCTGGAGACAAATCTTTGCTGGTGCATAATATAATAATAATTATAAATCATTTAATTATTATTATTAAACATTCAAATAAAACAATAAATTAAAATAAAATAATTTAAAATTTACACAAAAACATACACACATAACATAATAATATGCACAATCTTAATTCAAAGTCAAAAAACATAAATAAATTAAAATTGTATTATTATTATTAGGCCCCGGTCAACAACCGGGGCTTCAAACCCATCGTTCTTTGTTAGTATTAATTTTCTGTAAATTTTGTTTTGTTCACCATTTTAAATAAATTACGAATACAAGAATATATTTAATTGCCTTAAATTGCTGAATTCCTAAGCCCAGCATGAGATTGGAATTCGGAAGGGAGAATGCGTTTGTAAATGTTACGCGAGCCGAGTTGATCAAATAAATTTTAAATATGCGTTAATTATTTTGGCTTATCGTGTTTATCTTTTTGAACATCAAATGTACAACTAATTTCCAATGCAAATTCTTTTAAAATATTCTATTGAAATTATAAATACGGCATTTGCAAATATTGTTTTATAAATTATAGACATATCGGCCCCCCGCCAGATGGACCGACGATCTGGTAAAGATTGCGGGTGGCCGTTGGATGCGGGCGGCACAAAATCGCTCGCTGTGGCGGAAATTAGGTGAGGCCTATGTTCAGCAGTGGACGTCATTGGGCTGATATGATGATGATGAAATTATAGACTTTAGCGAGTATTAAGTACTAAAAAATATTACCTTAAAATATTTAACTCCATTTCATTTCTACCTCTAAACCAACCATCCCAAAAAGGACCTTATTAGGTATTTATTTTTTAATTATTGCTTTGTATTATTTTAAATTTTTTTTTCTTTGTATTATTTTTGTTTATTCTTTTGTTGTCTTTGTCTACTACTACTTGTGTCACACGAATGTGAAGAATAAATGTCTTTTCTTTCTTTTCTTTTAGGTATAATCATGAACATACAAAAACCCTCAAGGAGAGAGTACCCACACTTAGCTTTTCTAAGCGAAAACTCTTAAAAGGATTGACAATAGAACTGCAGAATAAAAACCACTAATCTAAAATTAAAATGAACAGCAGCTGCTCTTTTATACAGAGAGCTGTGTAAATTGAACAGACAACTAGTATAATTGTAATAGAAATTCATTGAATGTTATTAACCTCTGACCTTTTCATTACAGAGAATTATAAAAATAAAACAAATTACTATTCATTTCTGTTAGTTTCTAAAATTTAGGTATATATCTTTTTCTGAGAATTTAACCCACTTGATGGTAAACGACAACAGTTGGACTAGTTCTAGGAAAATCCTTACCTTGTATAGGTATACACTACCTTTCCCATTTGAACGCAAAAAATATTACCCGCAGATAGAAATTTTGCGCAACGTGATTTTTAAAATAGTTGATAGACCGGAGTGTAACATAGGTTTATAATTTGTCCGAAAAAGGCATTCACTTAGGTCATATCAATCAAAGAATCTTGTTGATCAAATGTTTCACAACTTTGATCCTTTAATTTCTTCTAACAGGAATTCATTGAGAAAAAAGAAAACGTAAACTTGTGAAGTTCGAACAATACTTTAATGTGATGCTTCTTGGGTCGGCATTTGCAATATGAGACCTAGAATGCAATAATAAAGACATGAACAGACGTAGAAAACATTTCTTATTTTTGATCACACCAAGACCAAACCGTGGTCCGTATGGTCTTGGTGTCAAACAGCCAATTCAAAAAAGGCCGTTCCGCGATTGACACCGTAGTCCCAAAGTGTCGTGGTCCCAAAGGGGAAAGACCCGGCTCAAGATGTCTTGGATTACAAGAATTGTATATCTACCTGTACAATTTTTCCCAAGAAGTGAAATGCTTCTCTATTTAATATTATTGTTCCAAAGTATTTTGTTTATTGCTGCACAGTGAGTAAATACTAAACATGCTAAATTATAACGTATCAATTAAAGTAAATATACCAACATCGCAGGAGATTATCAGCTATTTGTGCCGTTTGGAGTCGAAACACTTGGGTCGTGGGATTCAGGTGCTCGCGCTCTATTTAAAGAGCTTTCAAAGCGGTTGTCACAAAGAATAAGCATTGCCATCCTGCGTGGCAATGCTGCCAGTCTGTTGGGCACTTTTCCCACAGACAATGGCAGCGATGCGGAGGAATTTTATCATGCTGTATTTTAATTTGTAATTACCTACTTTTTTATTTTAATGATGTAAATATTGTTGTTTAAATTTAGTTTAAAATGACTACCAATAAATTTATAAAAAGTAAGTAAATACAAATTAATTTAAATGTTTGGTTTCTTTGTAGCATTTATGGTAAATATTTTACACAAATATCAGTTTTTTTTTCTTTGTATTATACCTAGTTATATTCCATATTTTCTTCTGTCAGAAAGTATTACCCGCTATGATATCTTACTATATCACTGACATTTACAAACAGACACAAATATTGGATACCCTTATCAGCGCGCTAGTCACCTACTTAAAGTTGCGTCGCCCGTCAAAGTGTCCAACTCATAACGCAGGTACCTAACAACGTTATTTTCTGCCGCTGAAGTAATTCTTATATTGTATATAATAAGGGTTATTATAGTTTGAATGTTTAATTCGTGTAGTTGCGGATTGGACTCGATGTTATTGCCTACGTGTCCGTTTGTCGGTTGGGAGACAGACCGACGTGACATGCTCTTTATTGAACTTGCAACGTCTGCTTCAACGATGTGGAGCAAAGTTCACTTAAATGTGATCGAAGTACACGATTTTTATGGTGTCTTTTTGTATCCATCCGGGAATTTATTTAAACCACAAACATATTCACGTCTCACTACCATAAAATGACTGGTTTTATCTGAACAATGCGATACACCATGGTTGAAGTCTTATTGGTTCACTACAGAAAACCGGTTTGGTATATAAAGAATTATTTATTGTTCAGCATGACTGCATTGCGCAAGGGATCGGTATTAGGACATTTGGGGGTTTGTCCAGAAATTTCACTATGGCAATTTTTTACTAGTGATATATTTAAATTAAGTGACAGCTTCTGTCCACGGCCGAGCTAAAATAAAAAGTTCATGCAAAATTTCTCAACGCAATGTCAAAATATACTAAACTAGCTTCCGCCAGCAGTTCCGCTCGATAGTAGCCCATGTGCTATTCTCTATCTGTGTCCCAAATTTCATGTAAATTCTTTATGCTTTTCTGACGTGATTGAGTAACAAACATCCATTCATACATCGCATTTATAATATTAGTAGGATATTATGTCTTCATATAATATCATCATAATCGTTTCAACCCAGAAACGTCCCACTACTGGACACGGGTCTCCTCCGAAAAATGTTGAGGGAATTCAGCCTACTACACCACCCTGGCCAAACGGGTTGGTATAGGGTTTGTTTCAAATTTTCCATCTCTCGCAGTGCTCTTGTCTGCATACGGTAAGTCCCTTAGTCGCCTCTTACGACAGCCTCGGATTGACATGGGGTAGTGACATTATGTATTCTTAATCCATCACAACACGGCAGTTAGTATATTCATATATCATGTCGTACTCATGGGAATATCTTTACCATAGCAGATTAATATTATTTGCTAAAGTATCATGGGAATAAATAAATTAAGTTCGTAAGAGCGTTAATTGTTCCACACAGATTATAATGTAAATTCCTTGGAACCCAAATAAGACGGTACCTTTATCAACGCTCACTGCTCAATAGAGTATCAAACTTTTGTTCAAACTGAGTTTTCATTGTGTCTTCGTCGATTAATACGTGAACTTTACAAAGGGTTATCTAAGTTTTGGGGACCATGTTTCTATTAATTACCCAAGTTCTAGCTCGATCGATATTAATTAATTAAGAACTTTAGTTCGCCTGTATCGTGCAAATATTCTCCATAGTATCATTTTTGTTTCATTTTAATCCGTTTCTTATTGATAAGAACGTTTTTACATGTGAGGAAATATTTGTGAAACATTTCGTGTTCAGTAACTGATAATATAAGTTTTGTCGGTCGAAGTCACGCTACTGTGACTGTCAGCGGGTTTATTTTATTTCTGACTTTACTGAGCTACACTCACGATATAACTTGGACTAATAACAATGATGAATGAAGCACCTATTCCATAAAATATTTTTGTTTATGTACTGTTTTGATCATAATACTGCTCTACCAAAAAAGAACGGCGTAACTGCATATCAAGCGCAAGGGAAATTGAATTTAAAGGTATTTTCTTTACATGCCTTTTTCCCGTAATTTATGTAATGTAACTGCGCCGTTTTTCGACTGGCCTGTTGGTCCAGTGGTTGGTGACCCTGACTGCTAACTAACTACTGGTTCGATCCCCACCCAGGACAAATCTTTGTGTGATGAGCATAAAGGTTTGTTCTGTAGTCAGACTGGATGCATATTATAGATAAATTACACCCAGACGGGTGTAATTTATCTATAATATGCATGTATTTACAAAAAAAAAATGTATTTAAGTAGTATATCAGTTGTTTAGTACCCATCATCATCATCATCATATCAGCCTATCGACGTCCACTGCTGAACATAGGCCTCACCTAATTTACGCCACTGCGAACGGTCCTGTGCCGCCCGCAACCAACGGCCGCCCGCAACCATAACATAGTACCCATAACACAAGCAAATTTAATTGCTTACTTTGGGACTAGATGGCGCTGTGTGAATGTGGTAGAATATTATATTATATTGTTTTTTCTTAGCAAGGCAGCATACATGTGCGGTCATATAGGGTTTGATATAATTTACGAGTACTTCAGTGAAGTGTTTTGGAAATGTTATAAAATTAAAATTTATGATTTTGAGATGTCCATACATAGCATTCATGACTATTTCAATAATTAGAATTTGTAAAATCATAGCAATTAAATGGTAAGTGGCTTCTCTGGCATCTTATTATTATTATTTATTTTACCCATTTAGTCCCTCTCAGCTCTCTAGTTAGAGGAGAGGAGACACGAGCCCAGCAGTGGGACTAAATTAGTGGCTGATCATGATGAATCTTATTATTTACCGCGAATTTCATGGAATAGATCCAAATCGTCTAAAGGTATTAATTATTATCATAAATATAATTTATACTCTGGGTATTATTATTATAATTGGCCATTGATCAGAAAAAAATGATAAATTAAACGAACTACGAGTAAAGAAACTAATATTCTTCAACTTAATATTAACAACACTAATGACCATTAATCACTAAGGCCGACCGTCCATAAAACATTTTACTTTTCATTAATCACATGAAATCGAGCACCGTATTTCGGAAACACATAAAATGTTGACCGCTTTTAACACACATTGTCATTATCACTAACCGTGAGTCCGGGAATATAATTAGTCATGCTTTGAAAAAATTCAAGTTATCATGGGCGTGAAATACAACGGCACGCGAGAAAGTACTCTGTTTATGCCACTTTATGGGAACGAAAATTGACCAACTCAGCGAAACTTTCCAATTAAGCCATTACGTAAATGACGGGTGACCTAACTTTGAATAAATATTGCTCTGAGTTGTTTTGCGGACTGTAATGACCCACAACCCTACGGTTCGTGGCGGTTAATGTGTGTAAGTTAAATTTGGAACATTGGTGTTAGTCTGCGCCTTACTATGATGGGTTCGTCTGGTCCGCCGATCCTAGAGTTCAACAAAACAAACAGACTCTTCAGTTTTATAATATTAGTATTGATCTACTATTGATCATTGCACTTATTTATACAGTGATTACTTTATTTGTTTATATAATATAAACATAGCATCACGCCTTTTTCCCCGAAGAGGTAGGCAGAGGTGTTCCACACCCCCATTTCGCCAGATATTTTTGGTTCCAAGGCAAGCGTAGAGTAGAACGCCATTCAGCTAGGTGGTCCGACGACCTAAAAAATGTCGCTGGGTCAGACTGGATGCTGAAGGCGGAGGACAGAGCGTTATGGCGCGTGATAGGAAAGGCCTACGTCCAGCAGTGGACTGCAATAGGCTGAAATGATGATGAATCTTTAGAGAAGTACATAATTATCATACTATTTATTTACATATCATGTGAGTAAATTCACGAGCAGAAGCTATATTCGGGCACTGTACAAAATTGATAGATTTATTTGTATGCGTTTTTGATTAATCGTGAGGTTCTACGTCGCGTGATTTTTATCAATTATTGTGTAACCTCCATTTGTGATTCCTTTTGAGTCTATTGTTTGCCCGTGAGTAAATTTATAAGCCCGTGAGTAAGGATAAGCGATGGTGGCTGAATGGATAAGGGACCGGGCGGCGTGCAAATCACGCGGTCCGAGTTCGATCCCGACCGGCAGTACCAATGTGGATTCCACTTTGTGGAATTTATATTTACTAGTCATGTGACTTATCATCTGCTAACGGTGAAGGAAAACATCCTAGATACCCTAGAAGAAATTCTATGAGTATGTCTGATCCACCAACCCGCACTAGTCAGCGTGAGTAGATTATGACCTAAAAACCCTCTCAGGTCTCTAGTTAGAGAAGAGGAGACCCGAGCCCAGCAGTGGGATTTAATGGGTTGCTGATGAAATTTAACAGCTCTTCAAATATCCGATAAATTTGTTTACTCGTTAATAAACAAAGTATACTGGATATAAAAATAAACATCGTCAAACGTTATTGTATAAATAAAATACGATCACATTCGAAACCTACCACTAAGATCCTATTTTAGGAATGCTCCATAAACCGCCCACACTCGCTGTCGGTAGTGATTATATGATATATCAAGTAACATACGAAAAGTTATCGGCGTCCTTGACTGCCTGCCATCCTGCAAACTTTATAGACATATCACTTCCCGATTAATACTGAAGGTAGAATACATACAATAGTTTATATATATTGTGTTATTTTGGTTCGGCAGGAATATCTATACAAATAATAAAATTGTGACGGGTCGATGTCTGTGGGATTTTCACCTGCCTACCTGTCTGTCTATTTATATGCACATCCCGCAAAATACATCGGATTGATTCTCCTTTTTATATGTTGATAGACAATGTAATGTAATGGTTACTATAGTGATCTTTGATTTTCTACACGATTAATTACTACCTTATCGTCTAATTGAATACAACCTTTAGGCACGCTATGTTTAATAAGTAAGTTAAATAGGAACCACTTCCTTATATCTTCATCATCATTGTATCAGCCCAATGACGTCCACTGCTAAACATAGGCCTCATCTAATTTCCGCCACAGCGAGTGACTTTTATATCTTACGACGTTGAAATTTGACATGATATGAACCAAACTTTAATTATAAAAATATTTTTTTATAAAATAGGCCTTGGTGTTGCTATGGAATGTTTAGAGTATATAATAATATGTAGTATGAGTACATACTTATCCTGTCAGTCTATGTGTAAACAGCTTCAATAATCTACAGCCGTAACCGCTGCCAAAATAGCTTAAAAGACTATTTCAAACTTGTATTTGAACACATTAATTCCACCGCGATTCAATTATACAAAAACTGAAGCTAAAAAGTATCATCAACCCAAAATCTATGAGCAACCGGGATTTGCATCGACTGTAACATTAAAATAACTACTATCTTTATAAAAAGGTACGTTATTTGAAGAAAGTCTGCTAGCTGGTCTGTAAAGATACGCTAAAAGATAGATCTTATTAAATGCAGCTAACCGTCTTCCAAAGCAAGTTTGTTAAGGTCGCCCGTTGGTATGGACTTTGTTGATCGAAGTGCACTATATGCAAATGTTCAACTCGTCTTAAGTGTCTTTTCTGGTGGGGCCATAGCGTTTGTGGCTGTATAAAAAGCTAGATTAGTTCAATATTTCAGTAACGTCATATTCTTATAGCCTTCATCGTGCTCTCACATTACTGACATTACCACAAGAATGCAAGAATCACAAATTTTACCACCAGAGGGCCGACCCTTGCTACACGTAGAAACTTTCAGTACACTTTCAGTTTTCTTTTCTTTGAACTTTTATCTTTATTTGTATTTACCCGACTGCCAAAAAGTAGGGTAATGTTTTTGATGATTGTAATGATACCTCATACATCTAAATCGGTTCAGGCATTTAGAAGTTATGGTGGAATAAAGAAACAAACATACATACCTACATTATATATGAATATTGAAAACATACACCTTTTTTGGGCAGTCGTGTAATAACGATTTCAGATAATGTTCTGAAATTTTCTTGATCATTCAACAACTTATGCCAAACTGATACAAAATATAAAGGCAATCATATATACTACTACTAATTGACGCGATAACGTAGGTATCGATCTCTGTCTGCGAATTACAATTTTATGCCTGTATTATTTTATTCTGCTAATTTTAAAGAATTAAAAAAAAACTATTTTAGCTCAAAAGGACTTCACACTTCACTACAATACAAAAGCTACTAACAGTCAAACAAAATAAAATATTATAATAACTCCGTGAGGAGACTAGACATCCCCACGTATTTATAGGACCCATGGCGGTAATGCAAACATATTGCACTTTCATTTTCCTCAGAGTTTCAAAATAAATACCTACTTGTTTTTATTACAGGTATGCAACAAACTTCTACTTCAGGGAATAATCTCTGGATCGTGGCAACAACAAGTGCAGCGCACGATGCTAGTCGATAGAAAGAACTATTTTCATAATTCATGCTTTTTTCATACATTCACAATGAAAATTCAAGACTGGAATTAACAGTAAATGGAAATTGTCTTTTAAGATTAAGGTCTGAATAACCTTTTCAGAAAAAGAGCTCGGTTATTGCAATAGCTTTAAATTGGTAGTGATTATGGTTTTGAAGAGCACCTTACACTAACTAAAAATAACAATAAAAGTTATTCGTTCAAATAATTATAAAAGCAATGCAGTAAAGGCAGCCATTTGTTATAGTAACATCCATACAAATTACTGCAATATGCAAGTCTAAAATATTTTAAATTTAACGGTCACTATGCACGCAAAAGTCAAATTACGTTATTCAAATCCATCAGTGATTATGCTGAGTATGGTATGTAAATATTTATAAATACTGTAGCGGAGATTAGTCCACCATTTACCCTGCACTGGGAAATACGCGCCCACTATTTCATGCTACACTGAGAATTTATCAAATGCGGGGAAATTTTAAATTGAACGAATAGGTACAACGTAAATGCATACACACATCACACACAGTTTTAAAGGTAGGAAAGCTTTGTGATTTCAGTTAATTAAGCTTGCAGTGCTGGACATAGGCCTCACCTAATTGCCGCCACACACCTGCAATCAACAGCCACCCGTAACTTTACCAGGTTCTTGATCCATCTAGTTGAGGGCTGCCGGTCGTGCTATGTGCAACAGTGCACGTCATACGACATTGGGCTGATATGATGACGATGATAAAGCTACCAGTGCTATTATTTTTAGGACAGATTAGCTTCCGCTCATAGAGTATGACACGAGTCAAAAATCTTCCTGTGTCCTTCTATAGGTAGACCATCTCTGTGCGTAATATCATAAAGATCGGTTAAGAGATTAAGCCGTCAAAGCGTAACAAACAAACGAACAGAGAACTTTCGCATAAAAACTTGATATTTTGGACGGAATGTATTTTGTTTAAAGCGAATGATTCGCTAAATTGAAGTCACAATCGAGGATTATACGAACAAAACACGTATTCATTCCTTTGAAACTTGCCAAACAATGCAAGTTTCTATAAAATTGTTCTTCTTAAACGCGTTCAAAGATTTCAGTTCGCCACACAGTCTAAATGAGTGTCTCGGGCATGTAATCCCAGGCGTCTAGTTTAACGAAGCGTTGTGAAACTTTTTCGTCTTTGTACTCGTAAACAAGTACATTAACTTCTGAGCCAAATTACACCTTAAAGCTTTGTAATATGATACATTTCGCTTGAATTCACTGTTGACTACTCTTGCGCCTGGTTTGCGGCATTTGATGTACTTTTTGGATGCCCTCGTTAGTCCTTGCACATCCTCAATTATAATGTAGTTTCATTCTTTTGGTAGTTAACGAACCCAATGACGTTTTGTTGTGCACAAGTTTCAAACAATTGACAAGACATTTGTAAATCATCAGCAACCCATTAAGTCCCACTGCTGGACTCGGGTCTCCTCTCCTCTAACTAGAGAGCTGAGAGGGTTTAGGCCATAATCCACTCACGCTGGCCTAGTGTGGGTTGGTAGATCAGACATACTCATAGAATTTCTTCTAGGGCATGTGGGTTTCCTCACGATGTTTTCCTTCACCGTTAGCAGATGGTAAGTCACTTGATTAGTACTTATAAATTCCACAAAGTGGAATCCACATTGGTACTGCCGGTCGAGATCGAACTCGGACCATGTGATTTGCACGCCAGTCCCTTATCCATTCAGCCACCATTGCTTTATTTGTAAATAATAGTACAAATTAGCAGGCTTTGTCTAATACCAACGAATCATGCCAAGTACTGTCAAACCTTATTTAACTATATTATTATAGTCTTAAAATGAATCACGCAAAACGTGCTTCACTAACAAGAAAATATTATCCAAATTCTGTCAAACTGAATTTGACGTTCAGATAGCAAATGCATAAGTACTAAAAATAATAATAAACAAACACATCTGCACTATAACAGCCTGGCAATTTTAAATGACTGGTACATCAATCAGGAATGTATATTCGAACCAAAATATTTTTCCTGTAAGTAAGCGATGAAAAACGGTACAGTTTCATAACGTAGCTTATATGGATTTAATTAAAACCTCAGTTGATTAATAGCTCTTTCGAGCCTTAAAATATTGATGCTGTATCTGTGAAATACCTACTCATAAAATATATACCATTCTATCAAGTACTGCAACATCAAAACATGAATATACTCTTTTGTATTGATATACAAACAATGCCTGCGTTAAATTAATCATAAACCTTATAAATAATAACTTAAGAACCATATTCACTATGTGCATTTCATCAAGTAGGTTTTTAGATGATAGCAACATTCGAAATATATACTCGATATATTTAAATTCTACGTATATTATAAAGGCGAAAGTTTGTGAGTTTGGACATTGGGATGTTTATAAATTACTCTTTAATACAAAAACTGTTGCATTCGTTTTGAAGAAACTTAGCACTTATACAGACTATGCTTTGGATTTATACAAAAAAAATCTTTCTGTTGCAAGAATATTATGTTTCATAAATACCGATTCTATTGTAGAGCTTTTCAATGTTGTTGAAACGAATATACGAAGCAAAATCAGAGTCATTTACATTGACAAACCAGTAAATCAATGAAGCCGAGCATGAACCGGAATGAACTGGAATGGCTTCGGTTTCCCGAGTTCAATCTTAAAAGCAGAATTGTGTATAATAAATCAGATTGGAATTGAATTCAATAAGCAGCGATACGTCGTAAATGGATGTGTCCTATCTAATAAATAGTGATTAGTATATATTTAATGGAATGTGACATTTTGTAAGTACTTATTTATCTTATGTTAACTTATGAAGTTGTAAAACATCCAACATTAAAAAATCTATTTCTATTTAAATGAATCTGATCAGGTGATTGACTGTGGAGAATAGCATCGAAAATGCCAGGTATAACCCTTTAAAACTTTGCACAAAAGTTTTTTGAATAACATACATATATGAGCACTTATAAAGATATTAAATTGGGGAAAATTTATGTGATAGCAAGTGTTATTACTTGTATATTATATAGTTATACTATACCTACTATATACACAATAGTACCAGCCAAATTCCTTCCATTAGTATGCGTATTTGAACTCCTACAAAAGAACATAAAAATAAAAATATCTCAAAGACACCATATAAGCTAATGGTCCTTGAAACCAAGCCCTCTCAACAGTCCGGGCACGAGTACTCTATCCAATAATGCGAATATCGTATTAGTGAAATAAGCTCATTTATTTGACTCCCAAATATAAAAAGGAATCTTATCTTAACATAATATAAGTGAATATCACAAGGTTCCTACTAAGAGGCACATCAAAATCCATCAGCCATAATTGTCTTTTATAACGCAATTAAAAGCATTTGAGATTTCTATTGATCGTGTAAAGGTATGGCTCCAGCAATGACAATATAAATAATGCTAATTTTTCTGCTACTGCTTTTTCCACGTAATCGATCTATTGGGAGAGAATGTGGATGGCAGTACATACCTACATTATCAGCAACCCATTAATGTCCCACTGTTGGGCTCGGGTCTCTTCTCCTCTAACTAGAGAGCTGAGAGGGTTTAGGCTATAATCCACTCACGCTGGCCTAGTGCGGGTTGGTGCATCAGAAATACTTCATAGAATTTCTTCTAGGGTATGTGGGTTTCCTCATGATGTTTCCCGTCACCGTTAGCAGATGGTAAGTCTGTTGACTAGTACATACAAATTCCACGAAGTGGAATCCACATTGGTATTGCCGGTCGGGATCGAACTCAGACCGCGTTATTTGCACGCCGGTCCCTTATCCATTCAGCCACCATCGCTTATGCATACCTACATTGTGTATTTTACCTCATCAATGTAAAACGATTCTGGTGGTTGCCAAGAAGATATCGTGAAACCACTACTACGATTCGTGGACCTGGATACACATATAGACTAGACATTATTTTTCTACTCTCAATTTATTTTTAATTGTTCCGAGTGTAGAACTTAGACATTTACATAATATATTATACTCCTACCTCGGTGGCGCAGCGGGAAGTGTATACGACTGCTGTGCAAGAGGTCCCGGGTTCGATTCCCGGCTCGGGTGAAAGTGGTATTGGGTTTTTCTATCATGAAATTCCAGAGATTTTCCCGTAGTTTGGTAAACAAATGTTCCCGGTTGATGAAAATAGGCTCGCCCCTTATTTCATGGTACCAAACATAGCTGGCGAAATGTGGGTGTGAAACACCTCTGCCTACCTCTTCGGGGAGAAAGGCGTGATGCTATGTTATGTCATTTTGAGGTTGGTTCAGTTACCGATACAAAAAACTATACTGGCAGTTTTTTTAATGAGCTACCTATACAATGGCAATATGAATTATACCTATATCGTCATCATCATTATCATTACAACCCATAAACGTCCCACCACTGGGCACGGGTCTCTTTCAAAGGTTATGGAGGGAATTTAGCCTACTATACCACACTAGCCAGATGGGTTGGTATAGAGTTTGTTTCGAATTTTCCTTTTCTCGCAGTGCTCTTGTCGCATAAAGTTACTCCTTTAGTCGCCTTTAGGAAACCTACGGGTTGAGATGGGGAAGAGACATGTACATATCTATTCTTAATCCGTTACTACACGGGGAAAGAGAGGCTTTTCCACCTATATCGTACACGTCTGTAAACTACAATGTTAGTTCAGTGTGAATAACTCTGTAGTTATTTACTTGGAATACATCGAGGAAATTGTCGTTTGTTTTATTTTAAGTAAATGCTCACTCGTCGCAAGCATTACTTTTTACCCGACTGCTAAAAAGGAGGTTAATGTTTTTCGCGCGTATATATGTATGTATGTGGGCATGTCTTTTCTATTCTGACCTACTGTAGCCTAAACGGCTTGGCTGATTTTAAAGTGTGAGGTGTCATTAGATTTGTATTTTTCCCCCGAGTGTCATAGGCTATGTGACGTCAACAAAAAAGTAATATGGCGGACGTAAACTGTCAAACAAGACGTTTTTTAGTGCTATCGCAATACGGGTATCAGATGAAAGCTAATTAATAGCCTAATTCAATTATATATGCACTAACTATTGCCCGCGGTCCACTTGTCTCTTGTAACCTAAATAGCTTGACCGATTTTGAAGTGCAAGGTGTTGTTATATTCGTATTCTTGACTGAATCTCTATAATATCTATATCTATTAATACTTGTTGAACTTAATATTCGATGGGTCTGGTACTTTGCTTGAATCGTATCATTCGCATGATCGATATATTACATGAAAGTGCTCGAGAAAAAATTCTAATCTGTACCTACTCACTTTCAGGTACTATTAATTTGATTCATTGCTAGCTTTTGATGTAAATTTTTAATACTAATCTTGACGGTGGATAAGTGTCTTTACCTTCATTCAATATAATATACGCCCAAATCTTAATGCTCCTTAGAATTTAATTTCAGGATTAATTATTGCTTTATTAATAATAATTACGTGCCGCCATATTTGATGGAAGTGTAATTTATATTAACGTTATTGAGCTCGTTCGATGCGCGGAGCTCAAGTGTTCTGCATATTTGCCCCGAATTCCCATTATGTAATTTATAATATAATACACCAATGCCTTGATCAAAGGGTACTTACACTATTAAAGTGGGTTACGGTTACAAACAAACTTAGAGTAATTTGTGTATTAGCAGTGGCAAATAATTACACTGACAAGCGTGTTATGAGTTGGAAGTCAAATAAACGTTTACGTGTAATTTGACTTCCGACAGTTTTTTACCAAGAAAAGACTTGGTACGGATTCTATGGGCATTAAGTTTAATAACTAAATAAATACTACATAAATACGACTGCTGTGCAAGAGGTCCCGGGTTCGATTCCCGAGTTGGGTGAATATGGTATTGGGCTTTTCTATCATGGAATTCCAGTATTGAGATTTTCCCGGAGTTTGTTAAATAAATGTTCCCGGTTGATGAGAATAGGCTCGCCCCCTATTTCATGGGACCAAACATGGCTGGCAAAATGTGGGTGTGAAATACCTCTGCCTACCTCTTCGGGGAAAAAGGCGTGATGCTATGTATGTATGTACTAAATAAATAAAATGAATAATTTGTAATCTTTTATTAATTTAACATCAGTATTGTATGAACTACTCCCATTTTTCTGTATGTTGACATTTTTTGTACGATGTGAAAATTGCACAAATATTATGATTGCAAACGCAAAGTGTCCCAATGTGGAATTTATATGTACTAGCCATGTGATTTACCATCTGATAATTGTGAAGAAAAACATTATGAGGAAACGCACAAACCCTAGAAAAAATTCTAAGCATATGTGTGATCCACCAACCCACATGAGCCCAGCAGTGAGACATTAATAGGTTGCTATTATTATTTAATTAAAATCATCTCAAGTTATCGAAAAACCTATTGGTATACGTTTTTGATATCTTTGTCAAACTATGTCTTTGAAGATACGTTTCAGAACGAATACATTTAAAGACGTAGCTATCTATATTGCATTTTTATAATAGGGTTGCTTTGAAATCAAAACATCAAGCCTGCCTTACTTCAATCAGACGCCGTGACTCGTGTAAAGCTATTTGTGTCTAGCGACTGTCGCGGAGTGACAAAGTAATAAAATGGAAAATGGATCGTTCCTTTTGCTTTACGAACCGTTCTATTTTTATAAAAAAGAAAAATTAAAACTGCAGAGCAAGTTGCAACTTTATGTGTTTGTAACAGTAAAAACAATCGTAAACTACATTAAGGTTCTCTCGGAAAGAAGGTAACTACATCGTTAGTTTAAAATGTTACATTACGGTTTAATCAATTAGGTGTAGGTACCAATTACACGAATTACATATAATATTTGTTGTGAATCTATACGAATAAATAAAATTGAAGTGTCTGTTTGTAATAAAAAATACAGTACGCATGAAAAAGTACGCATGCCTGACTATTTATCTATTGGTTCGAAATAAGCTCCGAAACTACTGAACGATTTCGACGGAACTTTTATTGGCGGATAACTAATGTCACACGGAGTAACTTTTCTAAAGTTATTTTGATTTCTTTTAATGTCAGGGTTCTGTGAAAAAATAAAAAGTTATGAAATCGCATTTAAAAGTAAGTGTATATTGATGCCGGATACGGTTTTCGGGATTAATAATCCAAGAAATCTTATAAATCAATTTCATTTGATTAGCCATTCTTGGCACTAAAGCATATAAAGTAACTAACTAACCTGCCCACGGCTGTTCTCGTGTGTAGAATCGATACAAACTAGTAGTAAGTATTTCTTAAGTCGGGGACTTATGTAATAATATGTCAAATTTGTTTAGGATTGATTTAGGGTTGGACTACATCTAGTCGTACTTAATTCCGAGAGCCGAGTGCCCCGTCGGTTCCGCGCTCCCATTCTCGTTCTTGCTCTAGTAAATGATGGTTATATGTGATAGAAAGGGATAGAAGAATAGGAAAGCGGGTAGGTGCGGTAATGGTGTTGCCAAGCACAACATACAGACTAATTTTCACATTTATCTATAGAAATATAGCTCTAATATAAAATGTATAATATTATGTACTAAGAAGACAATTTACGTCACGAAACACTACAAATATGTAAACTTGTAGCACGTAAGTGGGTTACACGAAAACTAATAAAGAAACAACGTAACGGTTCTCCCTTGTTTATAATTCTGTTTATTTGAGAATAAATCTTTTTCAGTGAAGTTCCCCAGTCTCATGTTCCTCTCAAAGTTAGACTCATGAAAGTTTTGAGTGAAAAATTGCAGTAATAATTTTCGTAGAATTGTGAACGTCTTGGCGAACGTCTTTGTAATTAGATCCCCCAACTGAACTCGAGTTTCCAACAGTCTTTTTCTTAATAGCAATGTTGGTAACTTATTTTAATTATTCAGATCTTTTGGTACCAACTTTAAATGTTTGTGTAAGTAATCATTTTATGTATAATATTAAACTAGTATTTATAATTTCGTATAGATTGTTGGTACCTACCTAATTAAGCAATAACGGGTACTCAGAAACACGCGTGACAAAAGCTGATAACAGGATATAAAGGGATGGCTTTAGATTAAAATATTATATTAAAGCTTCAATACAATGCTAGTTATCCATATCCATACATATTATGAAAGGCCTAAACCACTGGTCGTAGCGACATGAAATTTGGAGGATATGTTTGTACTAATGTCTAGAGGTGTACTAAGAAAGGGTTTTTTAAAATTCAACCTCTAAGGGGGTTAAAAGGGATAAAAACGATTGTACGAAACTTCTTTGTTTTTTAACCTTTAGATTTGAAAATTTGTTTTGGGGTACTACTATCAAAATAAAAAATACCCTCATCAATATTTTTGACAAGGGTGGCTTTGGAAGGGTGAAATTGGGGATGAAACGTTGTATGAAAAGATCTTTGTTTACGTTTTTCAAATTAGTATTGGGATAGGAATTTGAAATGTGTTTTAATATTTTTGATAGGGATGGGTTCAGGGGGTGAAATATTAAATAGGCAGTTCTTTGTTTTTCAAGTTATATGTGAACTTCAGTTAAGAAGTGAGTTGATGGGTTGTTTTTGGTGTTTTGGCTTACCCTAAGGGATGAAATAGGTGTGAAAATTATTAGAAATTGATATGGATGTCGTTTTCAAGGTTTTCAGGGACACTGATTACGAAAATGTTATCTATATTGACATAAAATGAAATTCAACTCCTGTAGTGGGGTGTTGTAGAATTCATGAATTGCGCTTAAAACAAAGATCTATGTAATATCGAAATCTACGCGGACGAAGTCGCGGGCAAAAGCTAGTTTAAAATATAAAATGATGTTCTAGGTTATCTAGTTGGAGAAAGTGTAAAAGTTCCTCCGAGTATTTTTAAAAGTCTTTTTACACATTTTCCATTATTAACATTTCTTAATATTCCTTCTTAATTCTCTTGGGAAACATTCCGTTGTTAATTAGCAACACTAATTATGTTAGGTTCTAATGAAAACGGGAAATTTATTAACAGTTGAGAATTTCTGTCTGCAGTACTTACAGTTATCTTGGCAATAAATTGTTGTACGATCCTGCTGCATGATGGTAGATTAATGACTAAAATTTGTAAGAAAAACAAACTTATTTTATCATTAAGTTCTTTAATCTGTTTCGAAATTGAATTACTTCAAAGTGTCTGGATTAAGTAAATTAAAATTACTCTCAGATATACATAATTCTAAGGACTACTACTTAAATGTTTTAGGTATTTTAAAGCTTATCATCATTTCAGCCTATTGCAGTCCACTGCTTGACATAACACTCAGTCCTCCGCCTTTCGCCTCCAGTCAGACTCAGCGACCTTTTTTAGGTCGTCGGTCCACATAGCTGGCAGGCGGAGTTCAGGCGGACTACTCTACGCTTGCCGAATCGCGGTCTCCACTCCAAGACGCGTTTGCTTCACTGTTCATCGGTCCTTCTGCAGATATGACCAGCCCACTGCCACTTCAACTTATTCTACGAGCTATGTTGGTAACTTTGGTTCTTATGTTAATCGTTATAAATATTCTGTTAGATGTAAAGTTGATACAGCCAATTTAGAAAGGTTAGAAAAGTAAATACCAGTTTAGTGTTATAATTATATAAGCCTGACATTCTTATTTTGACTGGCGACTGGCCTCTTGGTCTAGTGGTTAGTGACCCTGACTGCTAAGCCGGAGGTCGTGAGTTCGATCCCCACCCAGGACAAATCTTTGTGTGATGAGCATAAGGATTTGTTCTGTGTCTGGGTGTAATTTATCTATAATATGTATGTATTTACAAAAAAAAAATGTATTTAAGTAGTATATCAGATGTTTAGCACCCATAACACAAGCAAATATAATTGCTTACTTCGAGACTAGATGGTGCTGTGTAAATGTGGTAGAATATTTAAAAAAAAAATGAAATCAACCTTTTTAACCAACATTATAATAAAGTGTGTATATTTTCATAATAAAATTAAAACAAAATAATGTAATTGAATCCTTTCACATTTCTTCAGTAAATATAATTTACATTGAATAAAGATATAAATCACCAAGCCTGTTTTACAGTTTTATTTAATTTCACATTTTTTCACCTCCCAAAACGTACGCAGCACCCGTTGTATTTACATACGGATGTACAAATTTTGTTGGCGAGTTCAAAAATTACAACGTGTCGTATTTTAGTCACGCCTTGTCTGCTCCCTGAATCCAATTTTCAGTAGAAAATAATACAATTTTACGTCAACGAACCCCGTATCGATTTAAGCAGAAAATTAGATTGTAACCTGCTTTAAATCAATTAACGACATCCAGAATACGTAGGATTATCGGTGGCGAGATTTTTGATATAGACCATTTTTTTTTAATATTCGCTTCCCGTTGTCTATATTAATTAACGATCGCTGCAGTGTACACTGATATTTTAATAACTTTTTCAGTGCTCAAGTGCTGTCATTTAATTTTGTAACAGGAGCTAATGTAATTAATATGTAGTTTTAATGCATACAATATTGCTTTATTATATACAAGTTTATGATTGCTCAAAGCTATGTAGCCTTTTTGTGCTGTATATATTTATACTCCGTCTATTATTTTTTCTGCAACGTAAAGTTCTAAGATACTTAATACATGGTGATAGATTAGCAATACTCTGTCACTTCTCCATTTCAACCCGTATGTGTCGTAAAAGGTGACAAACGAAGTAAACCTTAAGCAGACGAGAGCACTGCAAGAAAAGGAAATAAAAACAAAACCCTATACCAACCCTTCTAGCCAGCGTGGTATGGTAAATTTAATTCCCTCCACAATCTTTGGAGAAGACCTGTGCCCATACGTGGAACGTTTATATGGGTTGTTAATGTTGAGGTGTTTAGCACAGTATAACAATTTTATATATAAAAAAAATAAGCGCGAAACAAATAACATTGTGCAGAATTTACTGTATGTAAGGCTACGTTGTGGATCTGAAACAAAAAGTTATACCAAATGAAGATGGAACAGGACAAGGCCGGATCAATTGAGATTTATTGAGGCGTAAGTCGAGATCCGACTACACAAAGACGAAAAATATTTGTTCAGTGAACACCGAGAGCGACAATACGTAGGTACCTATATACTTTGAACCTCACCACCAAGTTCGTGACTTTTTTAACGTAGCCCCTAAATTGAAGAAGCCGACGCTTAAATCACCCAGTCTTTAGAAAAAGGACGGCATAACTTCTTGTACTCAGATTCACGACTTACAACATATTGGGGTTACGAAAAGGGCGAAACAGAAAGGAGAATAATAAACGTACTTTAACAAATTGCGAAATATTCACAGGGTTTTTTCCTTGTTTTAAGAAATAATGAGAATAAATGATTGTCATTTTGTTGTAAACTTTTCATAAGATAATTTATCTCTTGGGGCGACAAACTCTTCGGAAAATAAGGAACGAGGGGACAACGGGAGCTTGAATAAAATTTACTTTTTGACAACAGTAAAACAACAGTCGTTTAACTTTTCGTATTAGCGTTGATTCCAGTGCCTTTGTTTTCAAATATCGCCTGTGATTGCTAAAACACAAGACGTGCCACCGTTCGCGTTGACGTCGGCGTCGCCTTTCTGTTAGCATCTACAATTTTCACATCCATTTCTCAAAAAGATATATGACCGGTATATTGCCTTTATTTTACTTGATAGCAGCAAAATGAAAAGATATTGAATTTATTATGGAGTTAAACAATCATATAAGCAGCTACTTATGGAATTCTAATATCAATATTTTGTATAATAATTCCCTTGGAAATAATGTAACTTATTTATATAAAAATAAATAACACTCTTCACGTTTAAGTTTTTCTTCCTAATAACAATTCATTAATTATTAGTACTATTTCTAGTTTCGTTAAACTTTCCGAAAATAACATTTTATCACAATTAAAATTAGGTTTAAAAATAAATTAGATTAAAAAGAAATAAAACGCAAAAAAATAAATAAATAATAAAATATATTTTAGTTTCTTTCTACAAATTATATTAAACTAACTCAAAGTAGTAGACACAGATCAGTAGAAGTTAGATCGGAACGTTTTTATTTTTATAAACTGAAAGTGCAATAAAAACAACCAGTATACAAGTTTTCAGTTATGAAACCATAATATTCTTTGCAAGAATTTTCAGACAGCACGAATAATCCTACTTGGAGAACTTTCTAATAACGCCCTGCTCTTAGATTCATTGCAGCTTGCAGAAAAATTTCAAAAGTTTTGCCAAGAGTTAAGAGATGTTTGTGGAACTTTTAGAATGACATTAATCCAAGTAATTTCTCACCAGATTCTAAAGCGTTCAGTAAACACTTCAAGTCTTTTGGATTAAAACTTTAATCGAAATTGAAAGCTGATAATGACGGTAATAGAGCGCGACTTTAATGCTATTAACAGAATACTGTGAATGAAAATATAGATGGGACTTTTAATACCATTTTAGGCCTTTATGTAAACGCTGAGATTATTAACTTAAACTCAAAGGAACCTGTAGATACTGAGTAAATTAGTTGTGATACTTTTTATTCACTAACTTATGTTAAATGATGTCTTAGGAAGAGGCTAGCAACTAAGATACAGAGTCTCGGCCTGGTTTAGTTGCTAGTGTATTATAAATACATATTGTAGATTATGATCACTTGTTATAAAAACAAAAACATACATACATTTGTATGTATTAAAAATGTAAACACTTTATGTCAATCATCATCAACAATCCAATTAAGTCCCACTGCTGGGCTCGGGTCTCCTCTCCTCTAACTAGAGTGCTGAGAGGGTTTTATGTCAATACAGAACATCATTAAAAAGATTATCAATCGGGGGTAGGTATAACTGAAAGAAAGTACGAGACGATTTTCGACATTAACTGTCATTAAAACACTCAATGAAAGGGGAAGCAATTAATTAATTGTATTAATATAACTGAAAGATATATTATGGATTTAATTTAATTAGAACTCAAGATTTTGTATGCAAAAACTTGAATTAAGAAGAGAGACATGAGATGTTAAGAACCCTATCATAACATTAATTCATTGATTGATTCAAACGATAAAGGCTCACTGTACATCCATGGCGCGCGATTTTTTTGGTCCTCAGTTAACCGATTTATCAATGCCAGTTTAAATATTTAGAAATTCAATTTTTCCTTTCATTAAATCCCTTAGTCATTTTATAAACAAGGTATCATTAATGATGTCTTAGAGATGTAAATCTTGTCAAGGCTTGTAACAATGTGAAATGTTATAAAATATTCGGAACGTTAAGTTTAAAACTTGAGTACCTGAAAGAAAGAGGCGTAAGCGACGGCGGCGGCGTTGACGGGACACACTAATGAACTTATGATAAAGAACTTCATTTTCAAGAAATTCACTCGAAATAAAGCAGAAATTTGAGGTAAACGTTATGATTTAATAAAATCTTTTGGACCCCAGTGAAACTAAATTTAATTTTAAATTCCTTCGTATTTTCGAGGGCTTAGGTTGGGGCCTGAAAATAGGGACGAATAGGCGCAGACTATTGAAAGGACTTCAAATTAGATCTTGTCTTCTTATGAAGATCTTTAATGATGTATTCAAAATTACTACAATTTTGAATACAAAAGTTTTATCAAACGTTAATGCTGTACTAAAATATCTTTTACCAATTCCATATTTTTTGACTTATTTGTAAAGTTACTTATAATCAACAAAATTATAGTTTCATAAAAAACGTAAAAAGCTGCTAAACATATTTGTTATAATAAAATGCGATTGGAGAGGCCTATGTCCAGAAGTTGACTAGTACAGGCTGATATATAATATGTTGACAAAAAATGCATCCTGATTTAGGAAAAAATAAAAAATAAATTTCCATTTAATTCATACGACTAATCAAGTACTTATTTTTTAGAGGCTTCGCCC
The DNA here is from genome assembly GCA_905147015.1 of Laspeyria flexula. NCBI lineage: Eukaryota > Metazoa > Arthropoda > Insecta > Lepidoptera > Erebidae > Laspeyria > Laspeyria flexula. The sequence goes on along the minus strand of LR989960.1, from coordinate 10,443,668 downwards.
ATGGCGACTTTTTATAGCGATGCCGTCTCGTCTTTTGTAAAGGCGCTTCTACAAGCATAGTAGCGATACAAAATCTGGGCGAACACAGTCAGCGACAGCATGGTGACTGTATCAATGAGAACGTGTGATAGAATCGCTACAAAAAGTCGCCGAGAGCGAGATCTCATAAGTCAACTGACTTAACCAGCAATTTTGAGGAAGCTACAAAAACATAAAGTAAAGGAAATATAGCCTTCTTCCACCTTATTAAAGTGAGTATTCTTTATATTTTTGCTTTAAAGACAAAAAGCGAATAGTGTCTGAGTGATTTGTGCAACGGAAACTGTTGTTCCGGAATTTGGAATGTAAAGGAAGCGATTCGTAGCGGCGTCAGTCGTGTTTGGCTTCAACTGCTGCGCCCTCGACACTATCCAACAGGAATGCTAATACGTTTTCTTCTTCAGGTAAAAGTAATATTGGCAGCGATTCGCGTTTTTTTTTTATATATTTATTTAGCCTGTGTCATCCCACTGCTGGGCAAAGGCCTCCCCCTGAACCTTCCACTGCTGTCTATCACCAGCCTTATTCCGCCATTCTCTGTCGAAGGTATCCAAGTCGTCACACCAGCGTTTTTTAGGCCTGCCTGGGCGACGGTGCCCATCTTCAGGCACCCACTGTGTGACGACTCGTGCCCACTTGTCCGCATTCATTCGTGGAATGTGACCCGCCCACCCCCATTTCAACTTGGCAGACTTAGTGCCAACATCCGTAACCCCAGTCCGCGAACGTATGTCGGTATTACGAACTCTGTGGCTGAGCCTGATACCTAAGATGCTGCGTTCTATAGCTCTTTGGCAAACCTTGAGTTTGGACTTCTGAGACTCCGTTAGTGACCACGTTTGAGCACCATAGGTTAGGACGGGAAGAATACACATGTCGACGAGTTTGCACTTAAGACACAATGGAAGGTTTCCCTTCATTAGCGCCTTCATAGCCCAGTAGCTTATCCAGGCATTTTAGACACGTCGATCGATCTCCTTTTCTTGCCTGTTCTCGAAGGAAACTACCTGGCCCAAGTATATATACTCGTCAACATAGTGTATCTCCTGACCGTCAATCTTTATCCTATGTTTCGTGCTGTTGGTCATAATTTTGGTCTTTGCTTGATTCATCATTAGTACGCAAAAAGAACAATCATCATCATCAGCCTATCGACGTCCACTGCTGAACATAGGCCTCACCTAATTTACGCCACAAATCAAAAGAACAATATCGTCCGCAAACCGGAGATTCGTAAGTACTTTAGCATCAATTTTGACGCCTTTTGTGGTTTTGTGCCAAGATTCTGTCAGAGTTTTAAAAATCTATTCGAAGGCACTCGTGAACGGTTTGGGTCGAAGTTTGGGAGAAAGCGGGTCACCCTGTTTGACGCCCTTCTTTATGTTAAATGTTGGGCCAAGGGAGTTTAACTTAATGTTGGCCGTACTGTTGTTGTAGACCAATTTCAGCAGCTGTATGTATGTCTGGTTGATACCTTGGTTTTTTAAAGCTGAATAAATATATTTATGTCAAATACTGTGTAAATGCTTTTGAGTAATCTATTATACGAGCATTGATTATACGAGCGAAGCAGCGAGCGAACGCTAGTATATCATGTTTATTTTTTTTTTTAATTTTAGCGTGTATATTGTAAAGTACATTAATAATTATTTATTATTAAAAGTAAAAACTTTTAATATGAAATTCGAAGGTGAAATAATTTATTGCTTGCTTATAATAAGTTATACCCTTGGTTGAACTAAAGCGGTAAGTCGCTTTCAGTCCCACCAAGGCTTAATTGGGTTAAACAAACGCTAACCGTTTCCTTACCGCCAGAGAACATCAGATAACCACAAAGTCTTTTTATTGTTCTTGACGGCAGGTTGAACAAATGCACGTTCTGTCAACAGCTACTATAAAAGGAGTTCATTCACCGAGTATTAAAAAGGTCGCTGTACACGCTGAGTCGGTGGATAATAATAATTAAAATCCAAACAAACTGAGTTAAGCTTTGCATGTTGTTGTACGATTATATCGCATTTATTTCCACAACAACTGTATTTGGTGGGCGGACTCAGGTGTAAAGGGGATTTAAAGTTCATTGCACAGTTGGAAGGCGGGGCTACCACTCATATATCTTAGAAAGCGCTTTGATAATGCCCCGACAACAATGTGCCCCTAAGGGAAAACCTCCTTCGGTATAACATCTTTGAAGTTAAACAACTTTTTGTTTATATCCTTTGAGTGTTGACTTGAGTTGTAGTGATGGTTTGTTAAATTTGAAGAAAGGAAAAGACTATTGGAAGAATTGATCCGTTTGGCAACCTACTTCTTCTCTCACAATGTGGTACGTAGCATGTTTTTGGACAGTGTGATACTTTCAGGACTTGAGCTCATAATAGTGTCCAAACAGAAGCAATTTAGGAGTGCTCGAACAGATGTGCCAGCTGTTGTTCTTTAAACAGTGTTAGTATTAATTTAATTTAATTAAAACTAAGGAGTGGGACACAAAACTACTATGCCGTATAGGTGTTGATAATCGAAACTGATCGCTTTAAAGCTCAGACTTTTGTCGAGTTCTGATTCAAAACCCTATTCGTACCTACTTCAAAAATAAGAACAATCTATCCTAATGAACGTATAGTATAGATAGATACTTGAACAATCTTATATCCATTTAATCGAAAGTATCACTTACACTTAATCGATCAATACTCATACTCGTTGATATACTTAAGAAGTTACAAGTTACATCCCTAGCCAATCCAATCGAGAGTTTTCAAGTCACTGAAGATACTCCGGACAAGCTTATTGACTGTATCTGCTGAAGCACGAATTTCGGTTGAGTTGATACGACACTAAGTGATTTTAAGACGATAGATAAATATAACTTCCTAGAGGCAATTTGATATACATTTCGGTCACGAAATAGCTAAACTGTTTTAATTTAATTATGTCATGTCATGAAAAAGGTCCGTTTAGTGACGAAGAATACATAATGTCACTACCCCATTTCAACCCTTGGGTGTGGTAAAAGGCGACTGAGGGAGTATCCTTATGCAGACAAGACCTCTACAGAAAAGGAAAATTCGAAACAAACCCTATACTAACCGTCTGGCCAGCGTGGTATAGTAGGCTGGATTGCCTCTACATTATTTGGAGAATACCCGTGCTCAGCTGTGGGACGTTTATGAATTGAAATGATGATGGTAATGACATGTAATAAGAGTGAAAGTAAGAGTATTAATATTTTTTTTTTATACCACGACGGTGACTAACTAACGTACGGCCCACCTAAGCGGTTACCATAGACAATGGACGCCTGCAAAACCAAGGACATCACAAGGGCGTTGCTGATTCATTAATATAGGCAGCTCGACGCGATTTTGTCATCACACCCACATTTCGACAGCTATTAATAGGTCCCATCCCCAATAGGGTGCGAGCCTATTGGCATCAACCGTACATGTTTTCAAACACCGGGCTGATACTGAGTATTTCATAAAATAAAAACGTAATAACATTTTTGCCCAATCCGAAAATCAAAGGTGGGACTTATTTCTCAACACAGTGGAGCAGTGAGCTCTACCGATACAATAACACATGTTACTATGAAACGTTTAAATAGCCATGCTTTATTAAAATTAAACCGTGTTTGTATTCAAAGTGAGTGATATCTTGCATGCTGTATAGCAGAGTATATTATACAAAATATGTATTTTTATAAATGTACGTACCTAAACCCACTCGTAATAAATATACTTCTTTAATTACCATGTTACCTATGTTGATCACAATACAATTTACATGCAAATTAGAATGATCTACCTACTACAAGCTTTTCGTAAAACATCTGTTACGACACCCGGGCGTGTAATACGTTTTCTTCTTACAAATTAACTGAACGGTTGAGGACTCATTATTTAGACAGCGCAATAAATTACAACAAAGCTAATTCCGTACAAAGGTAACAACATCAGCAAAATAGTTAATCTACAAAATGTTTTGTCTTAAAATTTAACTTGGTGACAATTGCCTTCCCCTGGAGAAGTTTTATTTTTACGATGCTATTACAAGTAAAATGAAAGCAAACGGAACGTGACGAAATTGAAACAGCCGGTTTTACTTACAGAGTGGTGGCTTTGCTGAGTACAAGACAATATTGCTATATAAGTAGTACTTATTTTTAGATTTTCAAATAATATTGTGAATATAAGGGATTGCAGACCTAAGTATTTGTTAATAATATCAGAAAATGGGTCTTGAAAGGTGGACAGAAAAACAGTCATAGACACGGACAACGAATTAATCCTATAAGGGTATTTTCTTTTACTGTACCGAGCCTTTAAAATAGGCTAAGTATTTTGCATGAAACTGATTGTACGTAAGTACGTAAGTATTAATGTTTGTAAATATACTTGTATTACTTCAAAACGATCTGCCCGATCTGCACACAACAGAGAATAAAATAAAAAACAAATAGAAAAAGTTTATATCGATTTTATGCGAGTTGAGTTGAACTTTTAACATGAATAAATTCAAAGTTGCCAATAATAAACTAACTCTCAAGGAGAATATTTATTTTGGAAACCATTACCGAAAAACGCTGTTGTTCTTACGATACTGCATTATGTAAATGAACTTCTAACATCGTATCGAATTCAAAATGTACTCAGATTTATATCCTGTGATTGTATCGGTATTCCGATGGATCTTATTAAATTAAATGTTGTGCTTAAGTTATAGTACCTATATTTTTGTACTATGTATGCGCTAATAGTTTATGGTCGCTAGTATTCGGATATTATGACCACAAACACTTGTTACGTTTTTCAGCGCAATTTTTCTTATAATAAACACTTAACTAAATTTCATTATAAATACACGCAAATTAGACCAGTTATTTTAGAATATTGCCTTTAATACACGTAGTAATACACGTAGTCATGAAAAATGATGAATTTTTATTTTCAGAACACTCGCCAACACAGCCAAAGAATTAGACAAACCTTACGTACAATATAAAAACTATTTTAAAAGTCGATTACTTTAAACATGAGACGATATTCTAAGAACATTATAACCGACACTAAGGCCCACATACCAATCGTGCTGACAGTGCAATCTCATTAAACTAACAATGGCATACGGCTATAAATCAAGGTATTGTGTGTAACCATTCGTGGCTTGTACGACGGCGCCTCATTATTGTCCGCCACAATTATGACATATCACGGCTATTTCCTTACACATGCTAGTATATAATACGGGGAAATATTGTTGGAATTAATCACTGTTTTATGGGCCTGGCTTTTATTAATATAATAATAGTTTTTATAGTCGTTCAGTTGTATTATTGTTGGAACTATAAAAGTAGATTGTTATCTCTATAGTTGAGTATTTCAGACCGTTCTTTGAAACTAAACTAAATAATTTTTATTTTTTATGATGATTGTGAAGGATAGTTTCCTGCATTATCATCGTCCTTACTGACATTATAAAATAATGTAAAACTTACTGTATTTGACTCAACAGTACTTTATGACATTATACATACGGATGGCTTAAGACTTGGAAAAGAATATTAACTTTTACTAATATACGATACGAGTGAAGCTAACGATGGAAACTAGTTTAAATATTTTTTAATATTATACTAGATTTTCATAAAAAGTTATATTTTTTTGGAATAAGTTAGATTTTTTACGGGAAAATTAGTACTAAAATTTATTATTCTCCAAGCTATGTTAGCAAGTTAAATATGCACTTTGACGTAAATAAAACTGCAAGACAAAGCCAATTTGTCATAAGACATAACAAAAGAAAATATGTGCGTTAAATAAAACAGAACAGAAATACTTCACTTATTAAGCTATCAATTTCAATTACTGTGACATTTCCCTCACCGCGAAGTCGTTCGCAATCCTTTGTAATTGAATATAATAAAGAATTTCATTGTACGGAATGAATTCTCTTCAGTAATATTATGCTGAGTCAGTTACAGCCAATGTTGAACTGAATTCCAAAATCTGACAGCGGATAGGCCTCTGTCTTTTTCACGTCAAATTGAAGCACCCAATAATCCGAAATTTCTGCAAAACCAGTTAGGAGTTACATACGTCAATCTCAATATGCAAAGTTATGACGACGAATATTCTTGTTACATTGCGTGTTTCATTCTATTCTTGTTAGAAGGGGACTGAAAATGACTAGCTGTAATAGATATCCTAATCGATAGTGAATACAAATATTGAGATAAGAAAATACTAAATAGAAATACAAATCTTCAAAAACGAAATACCATAATCAATTTGATTTTAGAGAATAATGAAAGAATATTTTATATAGTACACTTTGTCCTTTAGACAGAATTCACAAAAGAAAATGAAAAGAATCAGAATTCTTTGTTTAAAATATACAAGTTCTCTAGACAATACCAACATTGCTGTATTGGCTTATTCCTTAAACATCTAAAATAAAAAAGTACTTCTATTGTCCGTCTGTACACCGGTAAATGTAACAGAAAACAAAAATAAAAATAAACGTAAAGAATCAACAAAAAGTGAATTGCAAGTAACAACTCTGTTCTTACAAAGATATAATATCCTGAAGAAAAAACTACGGCAAATATTAATTAATCACTACCTTACTTGGTATTCAACAGAAAATTATGCTCGTTTTTTTTATATAACTTAAACGAAAGCTAAGTAAAGAACGGAGATTCTCCTTGAAAGCGCATTAACATTTCTTAAACAAGACTCCCGTGAACAGATGTTAAAGCCACAAGTCAAATAGACGCTGGGAGAGAAACAAAGACGATGGTCCGGAACACTGAAACTTGGTGGATTATACTACAAGATTGAACATTGTGGAATGTGTAGACGTCGGTTTTGTATGAAGATATGGAACATGGGTGTGATTTTAGACTTTGTATTACCGTATGTGTTATATGTGCTATACGCAGTGTGTTTGTTCTTGGTTATAGTTAGAGAACCTTTGTTTGGGTAGCATGTTCAGACTAGTTATAAGGTCAATGCAAGCTCTGTATATACCTACTGAGCTGTCGGTTATATATGTCTCAAAAACATGTTTTTATACCGTTAATTTCAGCTCAATTTCAATATGATTTTTTTATACCTTTGAAAAGTTAATTTAAAATAGAATTATAAATAAATGTAACAAAAACAATCAACAATCCAACCGTTTAAGGTAAGTTAGATTTAACTTCATAAACTTGCACGTATGTAAAGTTATACGCTAGATAACAAAGGTACCTTCATCATGGTACTATCAGAGCTTGAGTTGTCTCTTATATAATAACTCAAGGTACATCGGACGTAAGCACATACACTGAGATCTTATGTAATAAGCCAGCGTGGCTGCCAACTATGTGAGTACAAGGGAACTCATAGCTCCTAGTTAATTATAACCACATTTGGTACAATATCTACGAAGGTGTTATCTTAGAGCCGTGAAAGCTATTAGTAGGGCTGGAACAATGACACATTACTTAGACTTACTTTATTACGAGAAATATTATAATAACCTGTGAGCTCTGTCTTCGAAGAATATATTTCATCAGAAAATTCGCCTCAGAAAACACAGATAAAATATTTGCGCTTTTAATGGTAGCTATCACAGAACAGAGGTAGGTTTTTTAGTACCTATTATCTACTTGATATTACCTGGCTAAACACTAGTTTGGTCACCACATCTACCAAGAATTAGGTAGTCGATTCCTACTCTCTAATATATTACAAATGAGTAGCAAAACAAGAGTTAGACTTAACTGTAGAAATCATCTTAGTTTCTATAGTTTAAGAAAGCTCACTAACTCGTTAGGCTTTATTAATTACAAAACCTTGAACATAATTAGTAAAGTGAATATTGGCCCAATGTTGTTCAAGCAATCGAAAAGTGCGACCTGCTGGTAATAGACTTGTGTTGTTGAATAGCTCGCATTTATTTTGTTGTAATGTAGTATTCGCGAGAATACTCATTACAAGTGAACGCTCAAGTTTATCAGCTCCTCAAATTATATAGATTAATTCATGACTAAAATTATATGGGTCTATGCGTTTGCACTGCGAACTTTTAAGTAATTAATCTCATTTCCATAAATTACATACTGCACAGAACTCGCTAGAAAACATGCAAATCAGTTGCAAGTTATACTGTCAAAGTATGCTGGAAAAGGATTTTAACCTGAGCTTTTGAGGTGATTATTTATTCATATAATGCTAAAATAGATTAGATACTGAATAAATATATGCCCGACTACAAATATATGTATATATACATAATATACATATACCTATATATATTACGAAAAATCTCTGTACCTTAGAAAATGTTACATAAATATATATTACATAAATAATAAGGGTCAACACAGACGGGTGAAGAAGTTAATTTAAAATATTTAATTTAAAGGCGTAAATTAATGAAGCATACGATATGGACTGGGCCTAGACATGGCATTGTGTACTCAATAATTCTACTTAAGTGTATTACCATCGTACTAATTAAATAAATTCATGACTTTTATGAGTAATGCACATTCATTAGTTTAACAAACTGAAATTTTAAACAGTAGGTAAAATTAATAGTTATGCATTTTTTTAATAACATGTATTCGCCATTCGTTCTTGCACGTAATACAATCATTAAGACTGAAACCAAGACTTTATCGATATTTGAGATGTTAATTTTCAAATGCCGTGCGCTAGTTTTCATGAGGTATCACGTCAAGGTCCTAAAGTAATTTGTAAGATTTATAATAACAAATTGCACCCTGTGTTAAAAAAGACTAGCATCGCAAGTACTAATATCGTAGTTAACGTAAAAATTACTCAGAATAAAAAAATCAATCGCTTAAATAGAGAACAGCTCCCTGATTCTGAGCTGTCGGAAAATATTCGACCGGAAATGTCAGTTTAATTAAAATAAAGAAACATATTGTAAAAGAAATAGATGGTTGTAGGAAAAAATCTTAAGTTAATCAGTTCAATCAATCAAAATCAATTTAATTTTCTATACGGTAGACTATTTTCTAACATTAAATAACTTAAGCCGTAAAAATACGTCGTACTAAGATTCGAAAAAGATTACGATCCGGAAGCAATGCGTCGAGTCAGAATCGGGGGGCTGCTGGAGAGAATAGAACTAATAAGATGAACTCTGTGGGTCTAGGCAAACGGAAATCTATTCGATCTATATATTCTAACGATATGTCAGACTAGTGCATTGGTAACGTGACATGTCGATAGCTTATGTCAGGGATGTGATCAAGTGTGATGCAGATTAAAAAACTGAAACTGTCAACTAATCAAATAAAACAATATTTGAGATTTTTCTTTATGGAGTTTTCAAAAAAGAAAATCCAAAAGCGTTCATATAGAAGCGTAGAAGCTACATATTTCCAATTCAATGAAGATTTGACGTATTCTGTGGTTTAGCTTAAACCAAATAAATATAAATCAATAAAGTTATTGTTTCCTCTGTTAGGCTTCCTCTTTCGCTCCGAACAAAATAATTTTTCTTTTCCCTTATAACAATACATATTATTCGTCGTAAATCCAGTGTGTAATATTTTCCTGAAGCCACACAAAATCTTCGAACAAAGACTTTGTATAATAGGTATCAAAAGCTGATGTTGTTTATTACCAAGTACTCTAATACTTATGTAATATTTTCTAAGGTACAGAGATTTTTCGTAATGTTTATTTTTTTGACATTAGGTAAGTATTTTGTTCGTAAAACTTTTGTATATAAAAATTTTACTTATCATTATAATAATAATATCAGCCATGGGACGTCATTGTTGAACATAGGCTTCCCCGAAGGATTTCCAGTATCACCAATTCCATCCAGCACTATTTTACGGTTCAGATCAGATCATGGTCGGTCGAATTTTTCATATACAACAAATTTTAATTTAATTAAATCAAATGGTATTCGTGTTCATTAAATATCAAAAAACTAGTTTGCTTTTTGAAAAATTGATCTCGAAATGGGAAGCGAACTCACACCTGTGCATAACGCACTATCATAATTGAATTGAATTGAAAAAATATTTTATGGACAGATAAGAGTTTGAGATAATATAATTCTTTTTAGCCGTGTCGACAGCCCTACCGGTTTCACGAGAAGATTGAGTGAAGTAGTATTTCAGGTAAACGTTAACAATGAAGATGGAAATAATAACAATAAGAAGGATTTAAGTGGTCTTAATAACGTCGAGAGCTCTGTCTTTCCACACTAATGACGTAGTAAGTTCGTTATGGCTTACTTGCTAATTGTTTTGAGAAATGTTGAGAAACAATGTTTGTGTTTCTATCTTAGAAATGAGTTCAGTACGTGTGAAGGAAGTAATGCAGATGTTAATTTTAGGAAACATCTGCTTTATTTCCTTCTTTTTGTGTCAAATTCCACAATCACCCATCCGCAGAACTGATTTTTTTGTTTAACGAATTGTATTACCTACTACCTACATGCTTTAGTCACACTGACATAACGATAGCTATGTTATCAATAGAAAATCCTTATGACGTTCGAGGATTGAACCCAAGACTTTTGTTTTGAGAGCTTTAACATTTTTTATTCTAATAGTACGAAATTTGAAGTGTTGCGTCGACTAGTCTATTATTACTATTTATAAAAGCATAAGATCAAATGATATCTATGATATATGATATAGATATAATATATCATCATCATCATATCAGCCCAATGACGTCCACTGTTGAACATAGGCCTCACCTAATTTCCGCCACAACGAGCGATTTTGTGCCGCCCGCATCCAACGGCCACCCGATATATTATATAGATATATATATGATGATATTTAATAAAAACATATGTAAGAACTATCAAGATCATATCAGCATTCAAACGATAAAAATCGGATCAATATCCATCAATTCGTTTAAGAGCTAATATGCCACAGACAGACACAAGGATACACAGACAAAAGCAACAGCTATGAAAGTTATATTAATGAAACAGAACCAACAAACAGACTCATAAATAAACCTATAACAGAAACTTCAATACAAATTTACAGTCGCAAACCCGATTGATAGCATCAAACCCAAATACAAAAGTAACCCGTCTCTGATAAGATTATAATAAACCTTTGTCATCGAAAGCCATTGCTCTACCGCAGACCGAAGCCGCGATATCACTTAGATAAATCAAATGGTTCTAATTCGTCCTTTACAATTGGTGAACATGTACCGGTAATCCATGATCACGACACACGATTTTGTACCCCTGAGACCTGTGTAATAAAGCTTACTCCGGTTCGATTAAGCCAGTAAATCAGACTGTCGTCTCGCATAGATATAGAGGGTTAACTTCTGATTTCACGTGTCCCTGACTCCTATCTTGGCCGACGGAAATTGCCAAGAAAAGATGGCGGGCCGAAGCCTGCTGGGTTTTTATTTATTTTTATTTCCTCAGCTGCTGTTTGAGCACAGTGGTCGGTAAATAAACTGTAGTTTTTTTAGAAGTTTACTATCTATTAAGGTTTACGAATGGAAACATAAATCAACTTGTTACTATTGCAAATATCAAGATGTTACTAATTAAGTGATAAATTGCCATTGGAATTAAGTGAGCCATTTTAGGTCATTGACCTTTGTTGTTGTTAATGGTATACAATTAATGAAAGAGGTAGTACTTAGTGGATTTCCTAAGTTCATATCGTATCGTTCCCACTGTTCTAAACGTAGATAATTAAAATTAACTTAGATAATGTATTAATGTTTTTGTCTACATTGGAGTAAGTACATAAAGTAATAGGTTTCTTTTTAAGTATTACCATTCTATAATATGTTTAAAAGGACGATGCACTTTATATTTCTAAGAAGTTTATATTTCCAAGAACTTTTCAGGTAATGATATTTATTTATCTCAAACCCAGACCTCTCGTCTCGTCATCAAAAAGGTTTTCGTCTACCTTGAAAGTATTCTATTTTTAAAATATTCATAGTATATAATATAATTTTTGACAAAACCTAAACAGTCTTCTATTGACAAAGCAATTTGTCCAAAGAAGTTTCTAAAGACGACTTTACTCTAAGTATTAACTTGGTGGAGTTATGTTTCTAGTCATAAATTGTATGGCAAATCCCGAAGGGTTACTCACAGAGATGACAACCTGTCTTGGGTTGATATTATGTTTTTGCTATGTTTTATCCTTCAATACGAGTCTGGCAACAATCTACAAAGCTCCTCATAATGGAAATAATACTGCGCGGAAAGAGAGGTATGGTGTCTTTACATGCAAGTCATGTCAATGTGGCTAGCTTTATAAAAATATTTCACCGTAAGCATATTATTATTAGCATAATGTAATAATTACTTTAATTCATTCAAAAAAATACAATCTTTTTATATTCAAAGACAATCGCTCAAGTTTAAATCGTTTACCTAAAGTCGAGGCAACTGAAGCTCTCGTTACGTTTCAAATTAATTATCTTGTCTAACTTGGATTAAAGCCATTTGTTAATCACATTCAATGAACATTATAATTAAGACGGATCGATTCCAAAAAGTTCCCAGTTTATTGTAACTAAGGCATTGTTGTCGAGGGGCTACAGTACTAGTATTAAATTTCTACGTTATTGTGAATTGAACTATTATTACCAAATAGTTATAATGTATTTCTACTGGTTTTGGTTAAATTGAACACAATCACGCCAATCTGGAAGCTTGGTTTCTAGCTTTGTTTTGAATGGGACACAATGCTTAGAGCTTGGTTTTCACCCCAAAATCCGGATAACCAGCCCAAAAGTAAACATAATAACAACGCATTCTGGTTGTAGTCTCATGAAAACATAACTAAATTTCTAAAGACTAATCAGTCGACAAGCATAATGATATCAGTAGCAAAGTCTAAAGACTTTTACTTTCAGAAGCATCATAATAGTTACAAAACGAACAACTCACAACAAACTATAAAATTACAAACATGTAAATTCTTCATGATAGCACTGAAAAAAAGTGATATAATGTTCTGATTTTTCTCAGGGAAGATAACAAAAAACTTGAATAACTATATTTATTTTTTCAAAACGGAAGAGTCATTTCTAAGACATCAATTCAGTTCCAAGCTACAAACAAATCTTGTACCTATATCATCATCATCTTCATCATTATCAGCAACCCATTAAGTCCCACTGCTGGGCTTGGGTCTCCTCTCCTCTAACAAGAGAACCTATATAAAGTTATTTAAATACAAGAATTTATGAGATAAAACAAATCTAAGTAATATGAACTGGCCTGTTGGTCTAGTGGTTAGTGACCCTGACTGCTAAGCCGGAGGTCGTGGGTTCGATCCCCACCCAGGACAAATCTTTGTGTGATGAGCATCAAGGTTTTTTCTGTGTCTGGGTGTAATTTATCTATAATATGTATGTATATAAAAAAAAATGTATTTAAGTAGTATATCAGTTGTTTAGTACCCATAACACAAGCAGTCAGGGTCACTAACCACTAGACCAACAGGCCAGTCAAAATATAATTGCTTACTTTGGGACTAGATGGCGCTGTGTGAATGTGGTAGAATATTATATTAGAATATTATTATTATGAATCTTTGAATTTTTACATGAATGAAGGAAGAGTGACAAAACAAATATATGAGACGAATGTGAAAGGAAACGTTGGAAGGGGAAGACCTAGAAGAACGTACCATGACCAAATAGGTGACGTTCTAAAGAAGGGACAGATCAGGAGTACCCTCAACCGGCGAGAATGCATGAAAAGACTGATGAATGTTGAAGAAGCCAAAGATGTATGTCAGAATCGTAGCAAGTGGAAGGAAATGGTCTCTGCCTACCCCTCTGTTGGGAAAGAGGCGTGATCTATATGTATGTATGTATGTATGAATCTTTCTAAATAAAAACATAAGAGACTGCTTTAACATTGAGCTGAGCTTGAACTTTAAGTGTTATACGAGATGTACCTCAACCCCAATTTGTAAAGGTTATTCAACACAAATGGAAGCCAATAAACCAATTATGGTTCAGGCTCAGAATGTCCCTTTCCCAAAATGTCCCTAGGTTTCAAATAGTCCCTTTCCCAAAATGTCCCTTTCCCATAATGTCCCTTTCCCAAAATGTCCCTATCCCGAAACGTCAATTTCCCAAAATGCTCCCTTACCGAAATGTCCCTTTCCCAAAATGTCCCTTTCTTACTTCAGCTATGCGGTTAACCTGGAATATTTAAATAACATAAGCCAGATATTGTATAGAATATTATATAGAAGATATTTTATATCCTATAATTATATGTGATTAAAAAGTTGATTGACTACTTGGCTTATGTTATTTAAATATTCCCGGTTAACCGCATAGCTGAAGTAAGAAAGGGACATTTTGGGAAAGGGACATTTCGGGAAGGGAGCATTTTGGGAAATGGACGTTTCGGGAAAGGGACATTCTGGGAAAGGGACATTTTGGGAAAGGGACTATTTGAAACCTAGGGACATTTTGGGAAAGGGACATTCTGAGCCTGAAGGTTAAATTATTACTTGAAACTTGACCATGTAAAACTTGCACATTATTATTTGTCTATATTTTCTGATACAACTGACCATCATAGGCAATAAGACTCACACCACGATAACTTTCCAAAAAACAGTTTCAGCGCTGAATTAAATGGACACAAAGCATTCATTGTGATGTCACATCACATTGCGCCGCGATTGTCTGCGCGATACGTCAGTCGCGTCGAATATTAACGCAAAACTGTTCACTGGTTACGTTTAATGTAACATTAATTACATGTTATACACGTTAAAAGCCAGATTTCGGCTTGAATATGTACCTGATAATTTAAATGGTTTGGCAATATGAAGCCTCTGTTCTGTTTGATAACGATAGTTTGCCCGTAATAATATGGTGTATTTCGTGGTTATTGTAATTTGTTGGTATTTGGCAATATGGTTAAATGGCCTTTATATATTTTGAAATAGGAACACACATAATAACGTAATATCAAATACTGTGACTAGCACATATAAATTCCACAAAGTGAAATCCACATTGGTACTGCCGCCGGATAAATCAAATTTGGCTGATTTCAATGCCGATCACTTATCAATTCGGCGGAATTTATATCCTAGTTTAGTGAATTAATATTTAGTAACGGTACAGGAAAACATCGTGAAGAAACCCACCCAAAAGACTTTAATTGTTTGTCTATTAGCCTGAACCCACTCAGCTCCCTAGATAGAGGTGAGATCTGAGCCCAGCAAACAAATTCAAACGTAAACAAATTCCATTAGAAGGTAATGCTGACAGACTTTTTTTACCTGAATCTTATATTTCATTGTCTATTTCCACTTTTTACCTCTCAAATATTTATAAACGTTTCCAGAACTTGATATATTTACGTTATTATTATTTTATGTCGGCATATAGGTATACATACATACAGGTATACATACCTACATGAAAAATATTTTCAAGAATAATATAATATTCTACCAAATTCACACAGCGCCATCTAGTCCCAAAATAAACAATTATATTTGCTTGTGTTATGGGTACTAAACAACTGATAAACTACTTAAATATTTTTTTTTGGTCGTAAATACATACATATTCTAGATAAATTGCACCCAGACACAGAACAAAACCTTTATGCTCATCACACAAAGATTTGTCCTGGTCGGGGATCGAACCCACGACCTCCAGCTTAGCAGTCAGGTCATATAAATTTCTAGAGTACATACTTCTAAGAAAGTTCTCAGCTGTAATTTGTTTAGTGGTTATTCGTTTAATATAGCTGTTCCTCGTACTACGTTATTCACACTTAGGTTTTTATTTCCTTGAAGCTAGCTCGCTCTTAGTACTTCAGGCAGAATAATAAAGGCGTCGTGGAAATTTCAGGAAACTCACACATATTCTCATCTTCTCATTTTATATATTGTGTACATTTAATTTAGTGGTATGGGGATAGGGAAGGGTGGAAGAAACCCCCTATTTCATAGGTTGAATAAACCTATGAAATAGGGGGTGAGTAATGTGAGTATATTTTTAGACTTCGGGATAATAAAAAGAATTTTAAGACAGAAATATCTACTACTGGGGGCTTACTCTGAATTTTGACATTCGATTAGTCGGTTTTGATGTCGCTGTCAAATGTTTGAAAGTGACAACGGCTATATTTTGTATTTCCTTACCTTCCTTATTATGACTGGCCTGTTGGTCTAGTGGTTAGTCACCTTGACTGCTAAGCCGGAGGTCGTGGGTTCGATCCCCACCCAGGACAAATCTTTGTGTGGTGAGCATAAAGGTTTGTTCTGTTTCTGGGTGTTATTTATCTATAATATGTATGTATTTACAAAAAAAATGTATTTAAGTAGTATTATCAGTTGTTTAGTACCCATAACACCAGAAAATATAATTGCTTACTTTGGGACTAGATGGCGCTGTGTGAATGTGGTAGAATATTATTATTATGGATGGATTTTTGTTACTCAATGACGCCACAATTGTTGAAAGAATCTGCATGAAATTTGGCACACAGTTATATTACCATCTGGAATATCACATCGACTACTTTTTTCTGACATACCAAGCGGGCAGAGCCGGCGACGACAGCTAGTTTATCTTAATGTGTAAAACAATAACTTTCATTGGTTGTTGTATGATATTATACGACCAAATTAGAAAGTACATTAGCTGTACCCCTATGAATTTGAGCCAAAATATAATCTGAGAGTATAAAGGTGCCAGCAATAAAATATTTCATTTTAACGCGTCAATTGGTCCCAGAGCCCTTGTAAGCTTAATATTGTAGGTACGTACGTGCCGCCAAGTCTTCAGTTGATTTAAATTATAGCTTTTTACGAGTATTTCGTATTAGTGAGGTTGAAATATAATATTTTATTTCTTAGATGGTCTAAAAATATAATTATAATTTATTGCGGTCACGAATAAAATTTTTCACATAAGTGATTTATGTGTTTTTTGTTATATTTGATTGAAATAAAAAACAAACTTACGTATTAGTTTTGTATGTTAATGTTTACTTGTAAAATTTACAAAATATATTATTATTAATTTATTTTATTTTATTCTTTGGAGGAGACCCGTGCCCCCTGTGGGGTGTTTTTGGGTTGATATTAAATTCAAATGGAAACATATCTAACAGTTACCCTCAATGTGTGTTTTTATTATTTTGTTGTGTATCGGCTTACTTCCGAAACATCTTTACATTAGGTCTTGTGGTTTCAATAATCAAACGAGACAAAAATATTAAGATAAATATTCTGTCCGTATTTCGTAAATAAAATCATATTAAACTCAAAAACAAAAGTAGGTAATAACAAATGATAATACGGTCATATTCTACGACAAAAATGTAATTTGGTTTATTGGTATATATTTCAATTGTATAACTTCAACCATTTGTTAGTATAATAGATTCCAAAGCATCTAGAATTCTAGATTGCAGTACAAATGATCTGCAACTGGAAATGGCTCTTACATAACTAATGGTTTGAGAAAACCAACATGTTTAGCTGTTCACAGACGCAATCGGAATGGTGAATGAGAGCAAATGGTCATCAGAATGCGAGTCCATTTCAATGTTGCTGTGTTAATTTCGTAGAGAAAATAACTCAACCATATCTATATACCTATACAAATAAATACAATTGAAGTGTCTGTTTGTAAAATTAAAATACCGCTTTTTACTACATGCATATGAATGTATAGAGAGCTGAGAGGGTTTAGGTCATAATCCACGAGGAGAGAAGACTCGAGCCCAGCAGTGGGACTTAATGGGTTGCTGATGATGATGATGATGATGATGAATGTATATATGGGACAACTTTGTCTGTCTGTCTGTTTGTTCTGGTTAATGAATAGACCGATTTTGACGGGACTTTCACTGGCAGATAGCTGCTGTTATAAGTATAATACTTTTATTTTAGAAAAATTATATAAATTCCACGCGGAGGAAGACGCGGGCACAGCTAGTTTTTCATATAAAATCTGGTGCTTAATAATTTAATAGTTTCAGATAATTTATCAGACACATATCAGCGGTGGCCAGTACTTTAGTCTAGAAGTGAAATCACGTGTATTATTCATCTAGGTTACACAGTAATTTAAAAAAAATCACATAATTATTAAGAAAGTAATAGATTTTCTGAAAAATTTGCCTACGACCAGTTCGTTGACAGAGTGGAGCTATGAGAAAAACTGGCAAGAGACTCAAACTACTCTTTTTTGTATGGACCTAGGATCTTTGCTTTTTTGCATTAAATCGCAATATTATTGCATTATTAGGACCTATCGTAGCGTTCGTAGCACACCGCTGATCTCACGTAGCACATTAACTCTACGGAAACGTAGCTTACGCTGTACTGCGATTGTGTTAAGTTATTAAGCGTTAACATCCACAATGGTCCGACTTAATGCACTAATGCATTTCCCGTGTCTAACAGAACTTGGCTATGTAAAACATTAGTACAATGCTATGATAATAATTAATATTTGTATGGAAATATTAGAGTGGTGGCAGAATTGAGAAGTGACAAACACGTAAAATATGATTGACCGGTAATACTGTTTCACTTTTTGAAATCTAATATTAGAGTGAAGTTTGGTAGGTTCGTAACACAACGTCAACTTCAAAGAGTAAGTGGTGCGTCTATCGACGTGCTTCTTGCTGATTGTAATGGACAAGAACTTTTGACCGAAAAGTATTTTGTTCAGTCACCACTTTTATATTTTTTTAAACCAAAACCAAAGTAGCCTAAGTTACTCCTTGTGACATTACCTATCCACCTGTGAAAGTCCCGTAAAAACGGTCCAGCCGCTTCAAAGATTAGCTGGAACAAACAGACAGACAGACAAAAATTAAAAAAAAAAAATGTTGGTATATGTACCGTATACACATTCAAATGCATGTAGTAAAAAGCGGTTATTTTATTATTACAAACAGACACACCAATTTTATTTATTTGTATAGATTGTAAAGTTATAAACTGATCTATCGCTATCCGCGTAGTGACGGACATCTCAACCCGTGGGTGTCGTAAAAGGCGACTAAAAGAGTAACCTTATGTAGACAAGAGCATTGCAAGAAAAGGAAAATTCGAAATAAACCCTATACTAACCCGTCTGGCCAGCGTGGTATAGTAGGCTAAATTCCCTACACATTCTTTGGAGGAGACCCGTGCTGCTGGGCATTTATGGGTTGCCATGATGATGAAAGTTATAAAACCACCTGCAAAATGTAACACAAAATACCTACGCATTTAACTTCAATACAATCTGCGATCTTCACCTAACTCGTTTCAAATCACTTTGACAATTTAGTACAGAAAATCTCTTTATACGCCTTTACAGCGGTGAAAAGCAACGATAGTACACATCATTACGTACAGATAACTGAGTAATAACCGTATTTCCTTTGTGTGATTATCACAGAGGGTTGTCAAAGGAGTTTGAGCGATAGCCACAACGATACCTGACGACAACTTTATTGTTTCCACAATCCACTTGCTACGTCACAACGGATAATGAACGGATGAATTTCACATGCGGGTTTGTAAATACCAACGTACTGTGCAAATCTGTTTGTTTTGCTGTGTTTACGCTACACTTATTTGTCAATGTATTGGTTGAACTAGGTGCGGACTTCGCCCCCGGAGGACACAGCCCAGCACACCCTCGAGGTGTGCGGGGCGTGGGCGGGTCAGCGCGCTGCACTGGCCTCGATCATAGGCGAGGATCTCTCGCTCCCAGCAGTGGTGAAGGCCATGCTGGAGAGCGAGACGAACTGGGGAGCAGTGCTCTCCTTCTGCGAAGAGGTGATGAGGCAGAAGGAGGAGGCGGAACGGCAGAGGGAAGACGATGCCCTCAGTGACCCGATCCGCCATCGAAGGGTAGGCGGGAGAAGGCGGGCATACGCCCGCGACCTCCCGCCGTAAAAGCCCGAGAAGAGGACGCGCCCGGCTGAGCGCGTCCGCCACGCCAGGACCGGTCGACTTTGCGGAAAGTCGACCGCGAGCGTTTTCTGTGCGTGTTCCCGCACGTCACCGCCGGAGCTGAGCTCCGGCAGAGAGGGGGCCCGCAGCGGGCCATCGTCGCTGTGGTCGCGGATGAATGTTCCTGCGCTCCCGTGACCACAGCAGAGCGCGACGAGAGGAACACCTTGGGGTTTTAGTGGGTGCGAGCCCCACATAACCCCTCGGTTCTTTCCCCAAGACCGAGGGGTATGCGTCAGGCATTTCCCCAAGTAAAAAAAAAAAAAAAAAAAGGTGCGGACTTCGAAATATCTGGATTCCCGATGCAATGTTTATAAAACTCTAGATTTAGAGGTGTCTAAATAAAATTATCATTTTGGAATCAGCATACCACAAGCCCACAAATATCATCATCAATTCAGATTATTGAGATTCACCGCTAGACACAATCGTCCTGAGAAAAAAATACACATTACTGTGAGTCCTGTGCTAGTTTTTTCGTAACAGCTATTGTAGTTACTTTTTTGTCTTTCTTTACAGGATTTTTTAAATTACTTACTAACCCACAAAAAATCAATGTCTTATGTAAACATGAAACACCATAAATTACGCTACGTTATATCAATATCAAAGTGTCCCAGTCAACCAACAACAACACGTTAGTATTAACCTCATTGTTGATCAAAAATTTGATTACATATAAAAACCGTAAAAAGTATCGTTTACACTGTATTTTCCGTTGTGTTGTTCCAACATCGCGTTAATTTAAATTCCGTTCAATAAAAAAGTAAACAGACATCGATTCGTTAACTAGAGAGCTGCCGAATAACTGAATATATGTATCCAAAAGCAAGCTCTGAATACAATTGCATCTACTGCATACGACTATTGTTTTTTCTTTCATGACGGTCGAGTTGACGCGGTGGGTATGCAAATATTTCTATCAATATTCATGGCTGCCGGCGTCATCGATAATTGAGTCTTACCTGACAACGGTGCCTTTGATTTTCAGTCTCGTTATCTCGATTTTCAGTCGAAAACCTTAAAGTACTTGTTACGGTACTTGTTATGCTATTGGTTTAGATTTAAATCCCACAAAATGTGAAATTTTTTTAAATGACAACATAAAAAATAGGCTTTCGGTTGTTTCTAAATTTAACGTTTTGGCTCCCAATATTAAAATTATGGAAAAAAAAAGTCTATGTCTCCTCGGGTCCCCAGTTTTAGAAGAAGGTTATGAATCCTTTATAGAGGAAAAAATACAAAATTTTAATGAAGTTTCGGATCGCCTATTCAAAATTAATGTACATTCGGCTTTCACCATTATTAGATATTGCCTTTTTGTCCCAAAATTTACCCATGCACTTCGTTCATCACAGTTTTGGAAACATTTATCTTTATTAAGCAAATTAGACGAAATTATAATAAAAAACAAAATTAAAAATTTTGAAAAAACCCACGCCGATAACATCTATACAAAATAAGAAACGTAACATATAAAAAGGTTTAAATAACTATATTTTAAATCCCCGACGAAAAGATAATAAGTAGCGTAAAAACAATCCCAAGAAAATCCGTCGGGGGCTGCCATACCCTGACTTGAAATGAACGAAAGTATTGCAGTTTTATGTATTTGATACCTACCTAATTATTAACAATATTATTAATATATATTTAATACTAGAAACAGTAATTATATTGGCAGCCCCCGACGAATTTTCTTGGGATTGTTTTTACGCTACTTATTATCTTTTCGTCGGGGATTTAAAATATAGTTATTTAAACCTTTTTATATGTTACGTTTCTTATTTTGTATAGATGTTATCGTCGTGGGTTTTTTCAAAATTTTTAATTTTGTTTTTTATTTTAAGTATTTTCAAAGAGCGCCCTATCTTACTAACTGTAAGTAACTCGTATAAAATTGTAAGAACCTTGACAGATAAATAAAAGTTTTATAC
This sequence comes from Laspeyria flexula, assembly GCA_905147015.1. NCBI lineage: Eukaryota > Metazoa > Arthropoda > Insecta > Lepidoptera > Erebidae > Laspeyria > Laspeyria flexula. The sequence goes on along the minus strand of LR989960.1, from coordinate 10,421,696 downwards.
TATGTTATAGAACAAACACATTTTTTTTTTAATTTGCTGTTGCAGTAAGTCTTATAACTTGAAATTATCATTTTAATTTTCTTATTTTAAACTTTTTAAGGAGCGCCTTATCTTACCATGTAAGCTCTAGAATGAATGGAATTTGCATGGAGCTTCGACTATATTATATATATTTTAATTTTTTGTCGACTTGTGTGCTCATCCGTCGCACAAAAGTCGCCGGAGCCCCGCTTCGCGGGGCTTCTACTTCTGGGTGGTTTGAAAAAAAAATAACCCTAACCTAACCAGTCCGATTCGGATTGCTCTGAATCGGGGGTGTTAAGTTTAGCTATCGCACATTGATTGCCGTAGCCGGACTGCCTTCGGCGTTAGCGCAGATTTCCACCTATAATAGTTTGTATCTCGAAAACGGTGAGTGCTATCGCAAAAATGATGAAAATTTGGTTACACCCCGAGCACGGGATACCTGTAAGTTAGAATAATAAGGTAGGTAGGTGTTTATATAACGTCAGTCTGGAATAAACTCTCACTCTTACTAATTTTTTTTAGGCTTATCATTGTATACCTCAGTACTAATATTCAGTGATATAACAACACGAGATCGGTTTTCGGATTTATTCCTTTACTTGTGCAACTTGTTATTGCTTCTGGCCAAATTTCATGATTCTAGGTCAACGGTAAGTTCCCTATAGATTATGATCGTCAAGATAAATGGAGCATAAACAGCTGTATCTTTTGATTGCGTTAACTTAGAATTTTGATTTTTATTTTACGCCGAGGTTTTGCAGACCCAAGTATATGATATTAATTTCAGCTTTATACCTCTATGCGTTCTTGAGAAAAATATTCTAGACAGACGGACAGACAGACAGACAGACAGATATACAACGGAGTGATCCTATAAGGGTTCCGTTTTTTTCTTTTGAGGTACAGAACCCTAAAATTGCATAAACGGTCACCCATCTATGAACTGACCTTATCTGAAGTTGCTTAACCTCATGAGTGTAATCAATATCTCAGTACTACAATGCTACGTGTCCCTATACAGTAACAGGTCTAATTATTTTACAGATAACTGTAAATATAAGTTTGCTTAGTCTATTGCCGCGCCCCCTGGCGAAAAAATACAATATCGTATATCCAAAAGTCATCCTCGATAAATCACAAATACATAACAGAAAACCGTATCGAAATCGCTTTAATCGTTTTAAAGATAGGAGGGCACAAAGGTTTCAACGAAATCAACATAGGTTTGCCTAGTCTATAGCAGCGCCCCCTGGCGAAAAATTACAAAATCTTGAATCCAAAAACAATCCTCGATAAATCACAAATACATTACAGAAAACCGTATCGAAATCAGTCTAATCGTTTTAAAGATAGGAGGGCACAAAGGATTCAATGAAATCAGTGTATTGTAGCGCCCCCTGGCGAGCTATTAACATAACACCTATCTAATAACCTGTCCCCAAGAGCCGCACACACTTTACAGAAAACCGCATCTAAATCGGTCAAACCGTTTCCGTGATATAAGGCATTATGTTGGAACACACAAACACACAAACACACAAACACACAGCCTCTCACCCCAAACGCATATACCGTCTCCGTTCCGTCGTGGGTAAAAATTACCATAAGCAAAGTTTTAAATTTGTCTCTGAACGACCGAACATGGCTCCAAGGATCATTACCGATCCGTTTTGGTGGCCTCGGCGTTCGCAAAATTTCAAGTGTAAGTTTGCCGGCTTTCTTATCCTCGGTCCACAGCACTGAAGATTTAACCAGGAAAATCTTAGAACCCACACTGGTTAATTCGGAAGTGTTGTGTAAGACTGAGGCTTTGAATGCCTGGAAAATGGCTTGCCCAAATACTTTGTTACCCACTAACCCATTTTCTCAGAAGCAGTGGGACCAGCCGCTCTGCAACATTTTAAAAAATAATATAATTTCCACTGCTTCCAGTGCTGCTGAGCGCGCTCGCCTGCTTGCTGTGGGAAAATGGGAGTCTGGTTTGTGGCTGCATGCACTTCCGTCGCCCAACATAGGCACTATGTTGGACGACACCACATTCCGCCTTGCTGCTGCTTTACGTTTGGGTGCTCCATGTATTTCTCCGCATCACTGTCACTGCGGTGAAGCCGTCGACAGCCTCGGACACCATGGCTTGTCCTGCAGCAGGAGTGCCGGCCGTTTTTCCCGACACGCTCAGCTTAATGACATTATCCGTCGTGCTCTTGTCAGCGTTGGCGTTCCATCCTTATTAGAACCTCAAGGTTTGGCACGTGACGATGGGAAGAGACCTGATGGTATGACGTTACTGCCTTGGAAGATGGGCAGGCCTTTGGTGTGGGACGCTACCTGCGTCGATACCCTTGCGCCATCACACCTTCCGAGTACAGCGGGTTGTGCTAGTGCTGCTGCTGCAGCTGCAGAGTCCCTTAAACGGCGCAAATACAGTAATTTAGCTGATAATTACTTATTTGAGCCGTTTGGGGTCGAAACATTAGGCTCATGGGGTCCGAGTGCTCTCCGCGTTTATAATGAACTAGCGACGCGGTTAATCGACACTTCACGTGACCAGAGGGCTGGTTTTTATCTCGCACAGAGAATCAGCATTGCCATCCAGCGTGGCAATGCTGCTAGCCTTCTGGGCACTTTCCCTTGTGACAGTGATGCCGATGAATACTTTGACGCCTAGCCCACATTACCTTTTATATTGTTATTTATTTATAGTATTGTAAATAGAAGTTGTAGATATATAAGTAGCTTAATTTTTAGTTTAAAATAGTGTACATAAGACTGTTCAATAAATGATTAATTTACTACCTTGTTACGGGAGGTATCTCTCGTTAACGAAATAAGATTTAAGCCACAAAAATTTGAATGAAGGTATTTAAAATCTTATGCAATTACCTCAGCCCATTATGTTTAAATGGACCGAAAATTTTGATTCTTCACACTCTTTAAATTAGAAAGAAAACGCGAATAATAATAATAATTACGCTGTTTAAAGGTTAGTGACCACACACGCTATGATATCATCAAAGCCACTGCCAAAGTTTTGTTAACCAGAATATTCGATAACAACCAGTACTGTGAATGTGTGAAGATTTTATTTTGTTTTTTTTTCTCTTAAATAAGCCTAAGTATATCCTTGTACAGTCCCCTGAGAAACATAGTGCCGTTGCCAACTTTAGTCAGACTGATTTATTCATTTTATTCACTGGTAAATGCCGAATGAGATAAGTAAATGGTATTCAAGTTCATTACTTTACATAATACATTGACAAGACTTAAGTATACTAAATGACAAACCTTACGAATGTTGAATTTTTTCCCACTTTTAGCACAGGTCTCCTATCCTCTTTTAGGAAAGCCGCAAAAGTTTAAGCTATACTACAGGCTAGCCTAATGCAGGTTAGTGAATCTGATGCTTTCTTACAAGTACCTATACATTCAGCTAGGATATTATAAGTTTCCTCATTATGATGATGCTATGCATGTATGCTTCTACCACCCTTAGCAGATGTACCTGAATCGTTTGACTAGTAAATAGGAATTATGAAATTTTCAAGGTATAATCAACATTTGCCTTAGTCCTGCTGGTCTAAATAAACCTCATGCAAAAATCAGTATATTTCCCAATCCATTTCTATAGCTCTATTTTTATTTCTATGTTAATTTCACGAAAATTAACGAACAACAGCAGTCACAATACTCATTGTAAAATATCTTGATATAAAACGCATTTGTTTCTAGTTCATATTTTATTTTTTCAACAAAATGAATGAGACAGAAATAAGACGTTCGTACTTACGACCTACTTTAGCCGGGAGACAGCCGAAATAGAATAAGTTCTTACTTCCAACGCAATCTAGATTGTACCTTTATTTTTTTTATACCTTTACTCGAATTTCACATAAAAAAGAACTGTACATACAAAGTTCTCGTAAAATACAATAAAATGATAAATGTTTGAAAATCTGAATATCATGAAGTTAAATAATGCTCCACAAGAGGTTGCATATTGTGTTCTTTTATCCGTTTGCATTCAAGTAAAAGTTGCGAAGTAATAATTCATTTCCGACAATGATCCACTGTTATAGCCGAGAATGAATTCCGTTTGCGGCCATGTAGCTGTAGTGGTGCACAAAACATTGAGTTTTTACTCGAGTCCACGTAGAGCGCTGACGGAACTTTATGGGACCGCAATCTTCATAAATCTCAACCAGGACGACCTTTGTCTTTGTCCTCTTAGGGTTTAGGCAAATTCTGATCCTCCGCAAATTGGCCACATTTCGACTCACAACAGAAACGGACACGTTATATCTTTGAGAGACCATTGCCATACAGGTAAATAAAAGTGAAGGAAAACTTGGAACTTATGTAAATCGGGTTATGTGTGCCTTGAATAAGTAACTCAGTACACAATAAGACCGCACTTTTTTCTTTTCTGTTTCACTTTCATAAAGAAAGGATCTGAAGTGCTTCATGAATACAGGTATTGTTGTCTGTTGTTGAAGGAGTGTTATACAACATTATTCGTTTTACTTCATAAATTTATACCCTAAGTTATACCAATAATTAAAGCTACAATTTGTTTTGCAAAATTTTGTCTTTCAAAGAGAACTTATAATACTTCCCTTTCCTTTTTAAGAAAATATATGTACTTATCCACCAAGGCTAATTCATTATGCAGGTTTTCTCGAATCGTCCATAAAAGAGTTCTTTGAATATCGCCATTACATTAAATTGTTATCTGCGACGAGGCCCTCGGCGCACGGTTTTTTAATTAAAACAGGCAATTTGGCACTAACTTAACCCAAGATTCACAATTATGTTTTTGTCGTCGTGGTTACGAACTTTGTGTACTAAAGAAAATTTATTTTTAAAGGAAACTTTCGACTTTAAAGATAAGAAATTTAATAATTAATTTAATTGCTGTAGAGAAATTTACACAAAATTAAAGTGCAAAATCCGCGAGTATCTAAAATTAGAAGTTATATCAGATCTGCTCAATGCGGACAAGAATAGTGGACAAGGTTTTCGATTGAAGTGCTGGCAAGACGATTTATCTAGTAGCGCGTGCTACTGGCATTCCCCACTACTCTCGTGCAACGATGGCAAATGGAAAAGTTCTTCTAAAGTAACCCGAGGCTATCGAAGGCCCGATGTGTTACAACAAATTTTATACCAGCGCTGGCAAACTTTCCGCGTACTGCTCAGCAATAAATAATAATGCCTGAATATTGGAAGCGATCGATACATAACATTTTATAGTTGCTTGTTTGTAGTTGAAGTGGACTCGCTGAGAGTGCGCTCAGTATATTAATCGCAGTATTCTTGACAGCAAACGTTGAACTTAATAAACATAATACACCGGAGAATGAACAGCCAAATAAGGGGGGAATATTCATGAACGAAACTCAGTTGAAAGTTTTTGATAAGAAATTATGGTAATGATTTTAAATTGACCCAATCCATATTGCGGAGGCCTGAAATTTGGGCAACAAAACTTGTTACGGTGGCGGTCTGATGCCTCAACTTGAACTGAATTTTCTAATTAATTTATACGCGCTCACAAAAGTTTGCCTTAAAGGATTGTAAAGATTTTATTGTGATGGTTTAAGATGTGACAAAGTTTAAATTATCAATTAGCAGGCTTAATCTTCATTCCATAGGCCTTCCGTAAGTTTTAGATAAGTCATATTAAATTTACGTATACAGACTTATTGCTAGGGAGTAAAGTCAACTTCCCATTAAAACTACGCATTGGTAAGACCCAAAATTTGATGTTCAGAATGCTAGTCCATTCATTCCAAAAGTTATACTTTAGTATTCTTTATGTAAGAAATCATTCATCTACATTATTATTATCATTATTCTTCCATCGACTAATAAAACAATTCAATAAGACGAAAATCAAACACCTATTTATTATATCTGGAAAAATGGTACAAAAATAATCCTGTTATTCAACAATGAACGTATAACTCACGTCTGTTTATATTCACGCTCATCGACAAAGGGATGAAAACGTCAGCAAATACCTATCCGTAGGTACGTGTTTATAACCATCGCGGTTCATTTTAATACGCCACGTCCCCGGTTAAAAGCTTTCATGATATCAAATTGACACTTCGCATATACGCAAAAAATATGACGGGAGACGCGTTGCATGAAAATGACGTCAACATATGACAACGAAAAAGGGCTAAAATGTCCTGGAAATTCAATTGAATGTAGAAAAAATGTAACCATAACTTATGACGTAGAAGGGACCTTTTTACGGAAGCTGTTACTAGCGTTAATGAGTCTATAGTTGTGAATATGACTATCTACCTTTTGTCCAAATTGCAGCTGATCTGCAATTGTTGTTTTAAGTCACGAATCAATGATTTTTTTTTATGGGTAAGAAAAAGAATAGTAAACAAAGATTCGTTTCATAGTTTTATTAGAACAGCATAGTCAAAAAATTTAATTACTCATCAGTTACTACCATTCTACATGAATTTAAATGTTTAATAATCTCAATTCAGTATTATGTTCAACAAATGACTGAACGTTATGCCAATGAAAAGCCTCATTGATTATTATTCTCGTTGCCAACAGTAGAATAATTATGGTAGTCTGCAAGAGAAAGCTCATCAACAGTGGTATATAATGAACTGTTTTGAATAAAGTCGGGTAGATTAACGTTAAGTCAAATTATGCTTTAATTGACAATACAGGCCAGTCATCCGAGCTATTGTTAGAGCTCCGACAAGTAATTACGTGACGAGGTTTCTCGAAAATCATCTGATTAGTAAACTGTCTGCATAAACATAGCATTAGCAGACGTGTTTCACACCCACATTTCGCCAGCTATGTTCGGTCCCATGAAATAGGGGGTGACCCTATTGTCATCAACCGAGAACATTTGTTTACCAAACTCCGGGAAAATCTCAGTACTGGAATTTTATATTAAAAAAGCCCAATACCATTTTTACCCGACCCGGGAATCGAACCCGGGACCTCTTGCACAGCAGTCGTATACACTTCCCGCTGCGCCACCGAGGCAGTTAAGTAAACTGTCTGTATAATATAAATTAAGATAAAAAGAGTGTCACCTCGCCATTATCGTCTTTTTGAATCTTGATGTTCAATAATTGTCTTAATATTGTAGAATTCATTCGTGGTAATTAGTATAGAACCATTCTTTAAATAACATTATTGCTACACAGTCAGACCACTTTACATCCCACCAGTTGAACTTTCCTTTAGTATTTATGTTTACGATTAGTACTGTTGTTAGAAAGGCTATTATTTCGAACGTATACAAATGTGGAGGATTGGAATGGCAGTTTCGAGTAACAGTAGGATTAAGGAAATATTCTCTAACATCGCGTTGTTAATGGGACCGAGCGTTTCATTAAGAAAATTGATTTAAGTAAATACAACAAAATTACTGAACAGAATGTTGTTTCTGAAGTCTTTGTAGATATTATTATGTATTGAATGCCTGTGATCATTTTCGAATCAACTCTGATAAATAATATCAAAAATAGTTCATCGAATTTGGTACTGATGTATAACTACGTTAAAAATAATCAAGCAACATAATATCAATCAACACATACCCTTACACCATTGCGGGTTAATAATATATTATAATATCGAGTTCAATGCATGCATAATGAAACGAAAATACGAACCTTAACCACATGAAATTTAATGCGTGAATGAATTGATATCGTGTTCCCGCTTCGCCTCGTTTCGTGACACACAAAGGTTACAAAACCTACTTTTAATGCCTTTATTGTTTTGTTCTACATTTCCATAATAGTTCGAACGCACCAAGAACTAAATCCCAATATTATATTTATCATCATCATCATCATCATATCAACTTATAAACTTCCCACTGCAAGTCACTGGAATATTATGTATATTTATATCATCACGTCACCGTCGGGGTCACCGATATGACGTTATGCGTGTATGTATAAGGTAATGTGTGAGGAGAGAAATGTGAACACCGAGAGATCAGTAATGAATGACATCATTTAATAAAATAACATTGCTTTTATACTATTTTCCCAATTAGTACATATAAGTAGGTACATTTACATTCAAATAACAGAGTAGCGAGTTCGTAGAAAAGACATTTGTCGAGTTCAATGCGTGTAATAACGATGGCGATGGGGAGATACATCCACATGAAGTTTAATCCGTGAAATTGATATAGGAGCATGTCGGGCGTTGCGGTGTCGCGTCGGCCCCGTCACGTGGCGTGACACGCCAATGTTTCACCGCTCGAAAAGCGACTCCATCCATTCTTTTATCCGCCCATCAACCTTTTGTTCTACAAACCTTTAGTTTTGATATTGGATTCGCACCACGTTCTCTTCTTTTTCAAGATTTATTGGATTACTGTTCGCGTTGTTTCATGTTAGTAGAACGAGTTTGGTAGTACGTTATTATATAATTTCTGCTAGTTTACCTGACTCATGTGTTAGTATTTTATTACATTTTTATAAGTTCTAAACTTTTGTTATTGGTTTAAAAGGTGAATGACGTCAAACTGATATATTTATAAGTTATCGGATCTTTTGAAGGTAAATAAAGGTTCATAAATTGCTGTTTACGTCAGTCAACTTTATTTTTAGAAATTAATTTTAGATCAGAAGCATTAACAAATATAGCGACTCGTTATAAATTTGTTGGTTTCATTGTATAATGTTGTTTATTTTGGACTTTGTAATGTAAAAAATGTCCATTGAATGGAGATGAAAATAAACTGGCAATCCATAACAGTACTAAGAGCTACTCTTTCTAACTAAGTACGTTTGTCGCCCCTGCTTGACTACTCTATAATGTTTCTAAAGGATCTACTTGAAATCTCAGCTGGGGGCTTACTTTGAATTTCGACATTCGGTTGGCATTTCGTATTGGTCAGTTTTGATGACAGCGACATCAAAACCGACTCATCGAATATCGAAATTGAGAGTAAGCCCTGTTGACTGAAAATGACAGCTATCGTATTAAAATTTCCAAACATCTGCATGTGATATCTAAATTAACAGCGATAACTAACCAAAACGATATTACTAACAGTATTCAAACTTATTAAGATAGAAACATTGATGTGTGACTAATCACTACATTTTTAATATTACCATGCAAAGGCATATAGTAATATGCACTCAACATACAGCAAACACGATAATATTTACATTAGTATTACCTGAGCACCCACCGTAAATCTAATATTGTTTGCTAAGGCTCCCTTTGACGTTGTATTAACAATTCATAGATTAAGCACCATCGCCTATACGGAATAATTATCGACTATTAATTATAGTTAGTAAACCTATAACAGTGTTTATTAATTAATATTGAAGTATAGTTATGCCTCCTAGTGCTCAAAATAATAACGTAGATATTTAATGATATTTTTGGATAAACATAAACAGATCTATAATTCTTTCCATGCTTTTGTTCATTTCACTAAATTTATCTGCGTTGTATAAAAAGTTTTTTGTTTATTACTATGACTTATCTCGATAATCTTCAGAGCATTAAGTACTTACCGATGCTGAAACAATCTCTTTGAAACTAAGTTTCTCCTATACTTAGCCTAAATTTGTATAGAAACATTTTATTTCCAGACTGTCTCAGTAAAACTAAATAAATGCTGCAAGTTTTCACAATCAACAATATACAAACGCCTTACTGAAGTAATTTACTAGGAAAACAAGCTTGTTTGTACCGCTAAAATAACTTCACGAGCCTTAACGGCAACGGAGGGAAGATCTGCACAAATAAAATTACATTTTCAACGGCTAATTTGGTGAATGAATCACTTTCATTCGCAAGTTGGCTGTTGTTTTTGTTCGAGCATCTCACCCGGAACGGAACCCTGTGGTTGTCAACTATGAAATGAATTATGACCTGTATTTACCGGAAGATGACATTTCTCGAATCGGCCCATTCATTCCTAATGGAGCGTCGACGGGGCTACATTTCATCTGTTTGGCTGCACACCAGGCCTTCGCCGCAGAGCTATTTTCTGTGGCGTATCCGAAAATTTATAACTACGAGTTAGTTCTAAATCGTTGGATAGTAGCAAAGTAAGTGGGATTTATAGTATGACGTTTTACTGAGTATTTGTTTGGCAAATACTTTTTTGCAGAACCTGTGCCAAATTCATTAAATTTTGGAATTGTCCGCTTGAATTCTCGATAATTAATATCGGAGTCACGGTTTTGTAGCAGTCGAGGTTGCGACTGTTACGTTATTTTTCACAATTCATTATTTCTTACTTGCGTTTCTTGTTAATTAAAAAGTGTATTTTAATAGTCTGGGAGGATCGCGGATGACGGTTCAATTTAAAGTTTTGTATACGTTTATCCTTTGGGGCGTAAATTTGAAACTCAATATGAATTTGTAAACTAGATGGCGAAACTATTTTTGATTTTAGATGAGGTTAACAATTGAGTTAAGAGTTATCTACATGTTTTATGCTTGAATATAAACTATATTTGACTTATTAAAAGTAACGTCCTTATACTCTCTAGGTACTTTTCCTATTATACGATACAATTCAATTTTAATGAATATGAAGCTATATTGAGCTGAATACTGGCAAATTCTGATAATGTTCTTGCAAGTTTGAATCTTTTTGCAAAAACTACGATCTTATAAGTTTTTGTAAAATTATGTTAAATAAGCATTATTGTTTCTTAAATAAATAAACAGGTTTGTGATCACAACAAACAAAATATGTGTTGTAAATACTATGATAAAAATTGTATAAAGTTACCTAAATAAATTGTATCTCAATTTATTATTATTAGGTACTTTTTATTACAGAACTACCCAATAGGCTCAGCGCTCACCTGGAGCAGAGCAGAACAGAGGAGAGGTATTTAGTAAGACTTCTGAAAAAATAATCTTATTGACTATATCACACATTGTAAATTTAAATACACGTCCTAACTTGACGCTCGACCGTGCTCGAGATTGAAAGATGCATGTTCGAGTACGCGTTCTACATGCACGTGCGTGCCGCCCGCGCTCTTCAGTATTGCCGCAGCTAGAAATCTGTCTGGACATTGTGTTAACTACCTACAGAGCGGACGACGTCAGTTGAAAATCATGGAAGAAGCATCAAACTGGTCAAGCACGCTCACCTGGCAAACTAGAGCATTTTCAACGCAGCATGCTAACGGGTGGAGGGGCGAGCATGCCACCTGCATTGCTCTTTAGTCAAAGTTTAGCTCGACCATGCGCAACCATTTTGGTTTTCGGTGTACGTTGCCGCTTATTACGCTAGATTGGATAATTTTAATTAACTTTGTAACATCTAAGTATCTTTTCATAAAACATTGTAGATTGATACAATTTAAATTGTAATTAAGCCTACTAAATGAGTTTGCTTTATTAAAAAACGTAGCTTGCGGCAATTAAATATAACGACATTTTAAAGAATACAACATTAAACAAATTTAGGCGTTTACTTTGAACAGAATTCTCTTTGAGCATCGCTGGTTTGGGGTGAGACAGGATCAATTTTAAACCGCCATTATATTTCAATTTCACCTCAGCAGACCGTGCACTTAAACAATAGTGGATTCAAACTTTAGATTTTCGTTTAGTAGTGCTATTTTCAGTGACCTTCAGAAATCTTTGAGTAAGAAATAGGTGTACTAGCACTAGTGACAGTAGAAGTGGCTTCTTCTATTAAAACAGCAGCGCAGCGATTTAAGTTTTAGGTATACATACGGAATAAACAACCAATGATAGTCATCGACGATTATTACTACTACCAATCAAGACGGCTTCCAAGTATTTTTTCACCTGTAAGAATTCTCTTAGGCACTTATTAATGAATACCATAGTTGAAATTCCTACCAAAGGATGAAAACACATTTGTTACATTTTCATGCAAAAACTATTGAATGAATTTTGATGAAACTTCACAGTAAAACAGCTTATATTTCAAAATTACTCATGACTATAATTATGGCCAATATAACGTTCATGTAGATCATGTGGTTGAAGATACGGGCGAAATCTAGTGAATATCAAATTTCTCTCGCGTCTCCCTATAGATATATATATATATATATATATTATTATTATATAATATATTATCTACATTACATTTCATACGAATATCATATTACTTTACACAATTATATCAACAGACCTTGTATTAGGAAACTGAAATGATATTCATTTCGGAACAGATTGCATCGTATATAAATTACTCTTTCTAATTTCTCAATGCAGTAAACATAAAATGCATAATCCATTCAGTACAACATTAAATATTTTTGAACTCACAGCACGTAGTATGTAAAATTGCTTGGATCCAGTTCTCTTTGAAACTAAATAGGTGGGAGGAACGATTTGCCTTTGAAACTTGCATTTTTCTTTGTAATAACAGACACAGAGTAAATAAATTTGTGTTCATGCAAGAATCAAGCCTAAATTACGTGTTTCATCCTGATTCCTACTTAACGACATTCTCAACTTGACCATTTGCAAAGTATGTGTCACCCAAACGTTATCCATATACCTAATGAGCCCCCAAATATTGGGAGTACGAGTGGTCACCAAACTAAATTCAGATTCATTATTTATTTGTGGTTTTTTTGTTTTTTTTATTTATTTTTTTATCTATTTTTGGCGCGTGTTAGGAGAGGCCTACGTCCAGCAGTGGACTGCAATAGGCTGAAATGATGATGATGATGATTTATTTGTGAACAGCGCAATTTGTTGACTGTCATGATGTACAATTAGGTACAAGGAAAATAAGAAACTCTTTACGTAGGTATGTCATAGAGGACAAGTGGCTAGTATCACCTCTTTAATATTTGTCATTAGATAGATAGATAGATAAAATATATTTATTCATAAACATTTTACAAATTTTGGTTCGTAGTGTCTTATATTAGGTTTATCTAGACACTAGGTTCTCACAAATTTATATAAGACCTAACATGCATCAACATACAACAATAAACAAAACAAAACAATATTAAAATTATATGGGTCTCATAGTTCATTAGGTGTCTTTATTGTAATTACTTTTTTTTCTATTTGTGTGATTCATAGATATTTGTTTTGGGTCTGGGTATGCAGTTTTGTGTCCGTTAATTTGATAATTGTTTAAAAACTAGCTAAAGTAGTCAGAACATAATCTGGCCTATCTTTAAAACTAAAGCAAACAACAAAGTATGGGGACCAGCCAGCGTATATGTTTTTTGATTTGCTTATTTACCACTGAGGGTAACAAGAAAGAACTTCTCAACCGTACATAACATAGTTTTAATGTCCACCCATTTTTTTTTTGAATTTTCCCTCAAGGTTAAGTCCACTTTGAGGGAGAGTTTATTATTTATCAATCTGCTATTGGATACAGATAATACATTAGGTAGGTGATTATTGCAAGGTATTATAACTATTGTGGTATTACATAATGGCATATTCTTAGGTATATACAGTGTCACATGTGTGTGTGTGTCTGTGGGTGTGTGTGGGTGTGTGTGTGTTTGTGTGTGTGTGGTTGCGTGTATGTTAAGTATTATTGAATTGTTTGAGTGTTTTGACAATATGGGTGATATGATTCATGAAAGTGTTTAACACTGTGTTTTTGGTGATTATTTGTGTCAAGTTGTATGGATCTAGCCTTTCAAACGAGCAATAATGCTCATGTTTGCTTCTGGTATTCATATATCGGGGGCATTGAGTGATAAGATGCATAAGGGTCTGAGTTGTTGTGTCATCACAGGGGCAGGTGTCGTCATCGGTTATGTGGAATCTGTGTAAGTATTGTTTGTGGTATCCGTGGTTGGTGAGTAGTTGTGTGAGAGCGAATGTGTGTCCTGTGGTGTGAATGACGTTGTATAAGTCTGTGAGTGTAGGGCACCAGGTTTTTATTGATATACCTTTTGTATTATTACTGTATGCTTCTTGAGCTTTCTTATAACTATTTTGTTTTGCGATCTTTTTGGCATAGCTTAGGGGAAAGTTAGTGAATGTAAGTGTGTCAGGCTGTACGGCCGCTAATTTAGCTGCTATATCTGCTGCTTCATTGCCGTGTATTCCTACATGTGCTTTGATCCATATAAAATGGATTTGTGTGTGCGTGTTGTGTAAGAGTTTTAGTATGCTGGTGGTAAGATTGTGCGTAGTGTATGAGTTGTTTATATCTTCCAAAGCCGATCTAGAGTCAGACATTATAACGGCTGCAGCGACTTGGTGCTCATGCAACCACTTGCAGGCTCTATCGATGGCTACTAGCTCGGCTTGGAAGACGGTGCATGTGTGGTGTAGTTTAAAAGTTTTCGTGAAAATGGTGTTCTGTGGAGTATGTACAACAAAGGCTGCACCAACTTGGTCATCGTATTTACTGCCGTCGGTGTATACGAAGTGAGCATTCAGATGATTAGCGAGGGCATTGTCCAATTCTGTTTGTGTGTTGATAATGTGAAATGGATGTGGTATTCTGTGTGCTGGATGAAGCAGGTTAGATGGGTGTGTGGGTGTATCTAGAGTGATGTCGGCAGGCAGGTGTTCGCTTAGTGTGTTTATTCTAGTACGTTCAATTTCAGCAGTTTCTTCTATTTTTATATCAATGGGTGTGAATGTTGAAATGGCTATAGCGTTTGTTGTATTAACTGTGCGAAATCCTTTTATAATTTTAAGAGCAAAGCCGCGCTGGGTGGATAGTAGTTTTTGTCGATTACGTTTATATGTCAATGCTGTACACCAGACACTGGATGCATAACATATGATGGGTTCAATTATCCCTCTATAGAGCGTTTGGATGTTTTCTGAATGTATGCCCCATGTGGGTCGTACAAATGTAGCGAGTCTATTGTGTAATGTGCGTGCTTTGTTTGCGATGTGATCTATATGCTGTGTAAAGTGTAATCTATCGTCAATGATTACTCCTAAGACTTTGGCTGTTCGACTGAATGGAATCTGTGTGTTATGTATTTGTATGTTTATGAGTTTAGTTTTGCGTGTGAATGCTAAGGCAATTGTTTTATCTGGCCCGAATGTGAGTTTAACACCTTTACCCCAATCCATGATTGTTTGCAGGCTATGGTTGATGTTGGTTTGTAGTGAAGAGAGTTTCTTATGTGAGGCAATTAGGGTGATGTCGTCCACCATTATTGTTATAATCTCACAACTATGTAGGTATTACAATCAACTTTTCTAATCTAACTCGCGATTACTAATATAATAGAAAATATACAGCCCATGAGGGAGAAAGCGCTTCTTTTATTCAGTTTGTTGAATAGGCGATAACCATACAAAGGCTGTTAGGCATAAATATTACTTAAGTTATCGCCTAAAAGATCTATGGAGATTGTGTGAGCCGCGTATCGTCTCCTGACAGTTATTGCGTTTTTTATGCGTAAACTTTGGGAGAAATTCTATTTACTGGCGACATTGTTGACAGTAACATGAAGATGTAGTAAGTGAAAACAAGAAGTATTCAAATAATTTTGTTCACAGAGAGTCCGTTTTGAGTTTACCAATAATGTCATCTCAATTTTCACCGCATTTTTCAATAAATGCTTCGTTACGAACATTGAACGATTGTGAAGTGCTTCTTAATATCGTAAATTTTATCTTTTTGTACCGTTAAAATATGAAGCTAGTAGTTAGGCTATTGCTCGACAAAAATAACTGAGCCCGACTTAAATCTCTTTTCCTGCTAATGAACACTTAAACAAATAACATTGCTGTGAGACAGCCTAAGAGCCATTACCTCTACTACCAGCCCAGTGATCCCCTTTCTTTCTAATGAAACTTTAAACTTTGATTTAGTCCTCGCGGACTTTATCTCAAACATTTTCAGCGTAAATTTTTTAAAATACATTCACTCTAAAACGTCCAAATCAAAGTCACTTACATCGAAAGAGTATTAGGCGAGTAAAAACGAGTAAAACCACTTAAAATCAATTTGCAGCAGCTAAAAGCCAATGCAGTGAGTTTGTATGTGTGTGTAAGTACGTGTACCAACGTGCGGTGAGTATTGCAAAGCTGAACAAGCTTGAGCGGCGTTCTCGCTGCGAGCCCAAACCGGTAGCAACGCCGAGTCCCTGATTAAACTCATAAATTGACACGCCAGATGGCGCGCGCCGCGCTGTAAATCTGCAACCAATACGACATTTGTCTCTATTCCCCCCGGTGCGATTACATCTCGTTATCTACCGTGTAATCAATTCCCTTATAAAACCCATTCGTCAGTGTTATTGAAATAATTCCCAACGTAGCAACGAAATTGCGAGGCCATATTTTTTCATGTTTTATTATCATACCTACCATTACTAGAAATTTCAAATAGGTAATTTGGAATCTGCTCGAATATAAATATTTCAGGAATGAGGGTACTAAATTTAACGGAATGTGACTTTGCTCAGAACAAGTAAAAAATTGTATCACATTCAAACAAATGACAATTGTATGATAAAAATGCCGTGCCGGTAATGGCCTATCAAATGAAACTAGAGCAGTCATTTCTAAGGATTACTTTTTTAGCATTCAGAAGAAATCTAGCTTGACTTTTAGTAGTGTACATCAGTATCTCACAGTCAAAAGTATATTTAGCCTGCCAATAGTATATTTATTCTGCCCATAGTTAGTTTTGAGCAGGCTGCATCAAGTGCCATTCCTGGAATTACTCAGACCAGATATTAATTGGGTTCACCTTATGGAAAGACATGCTAAACTGCGTTTCGATATCGTATAAGTCGATCACCATTCTATATAACATATAATCTTTCTTCTTCATTTGTAATTCAATATACGTATGTACCAAGTACCTAACACCATCTGCTTCTCAAGTACCTACACGATTCGTATTCCTATACTACATTACAAATCTCGTCCCTTATAATAAATTCTCGTTCATTACATATAACGGAATTTGTTTTTAGGATATCTCTGCTTTAATATTTTCAATTTTCAGAAGGCTGATCCGACAATTTATAAGCAAAAGTACGAGATAAAGTATAAAACGAAAAATATTAATAACTTTTATGAGCGTATGAGGAAAGATCATTAATATTTTCCGACGAGAAAAAGTTGCAGAAAAATTCCGTACAAGAGAATGCTTGAGATTCCTCGAAATAATACAAAATTGATTCCAATAAAGAACTGTTTAACAATGTCTAATATTAGATATATAATACACATGGTTTTCATAACGAGCTTTTCTTCTTAGCTTTTTTATTACATTTGTTTGAAACAATGTGTAATCATGTTTTTAATATGATCCCTAGCCTTGTTTTCTTTACGGTTTTTAAACATTTGTCTAGATTTGTAGAAGCAATATCGTTTTGTTCTATTTATCTAAAACGAATTATATGAAAATTCATCCAATCATAAAGGATTCATTGAACGAACTTTCATTTAACTATTTCACATTGGTTCACCTTTTAAAAGGATACACGAAAACACTTTTTTTAATGTCTCTTTTCGGTGCTGCCGAACAAAATTCCGTCCCTCGAATATTAAATTTACATTTAAAATAAAGTTATAATTTAACAACAAGAACCCAGAAAAATCTTTTCTTATAATTAAAGGCTACGTGACGACGCGAAACTTCAGTCATAGTGTAGAGCGACGACCCTCATTATTAAAAAATAATTAACACAAACACAGCCCCCTCAATTAATTACAGCACAATAAGTGCCGTAATAACTTCGCAGTTCGTATGTCATAAAATAAGTGGAATTTAATTTACCAAAGGAAACAAGATGAAAACAGAGAGATAGAGAAAATTACGAGCCTTTCTTGGAACGAACTTTCCGGACTCCAGAGCGTATTTGTTTTGCCAGTGTATACGACTTATAACTCGGGTACCGTACACGCTACTTAACAACTTAAATAGGCTCAGCCTCTGTGTAGAAGTTAATATTTGTGTACCTACCGACTTAGTTAATTTGGTACGTTAGTCTGTTGAATAACATGAATAAAGTACGGGTTATCTGAGTGCCTTGTTTTACTACTATGCTAGAGACAATTTTATATGAATCAGTTCGATTGGTGAACAAAAGATCTGTGATATAACTCCTTCAAAGTGTGGATACGAGAAGGGAATTGTGTCATAAATATGAATGAATATTTGGAATATCCTTACTCGGTCTTGTATCGGCTCGGTGGTACAGCGAGAGTAGTACAACTCCTGTTCAAGAGGTCCCGGGTATGAACTCTCGTTTGGTAAAAAATCTTCAGATTGGAGTCTGAAACCGTGCCCGTCTTATGACATTAGGCTAGCTATTACGTCGGGTAATAAACAAAATGAGACTAGTGAAATTTGAATACGATATACCGATGCTTACTCCATCGGGTGAAAATATGCTAACCTACATGATGCTCGCCTTATAAAACATATATTATATATAACATATAATATGTGGACTTCTGGGCTTAACTTGCATAGTGAGGGAGGAATAAATTTTGATATTCTCATTTAATTTAATCTATAACTATCTCTTTTTTTATGCACCTACTTCGACCCTTCTCTGCATCACCCTTTAGGTTGACTGGCAGAGAATGCCTCTGGCATTAAGTCCGCCTTTGTACATTTCTGTGTATATTAAGTGTTAATAAATAAATAAACTTAAACGTATGTCTTATTATCATTTTAACCCATAAACATCCCACTGCTGGGCACGAGTCTTCTCCAAAAAATGTAGAGGGAATTTACGCTGGCCATACGGTATGTTATAGGGTTTGTTTCGAATTTTCCATTTCTAACAGTGTTCTTGTCTGCTTATGGTTACTCCCTCAGTTGCCTTTTACGATAACCACGAATTGTGATATAATTTGTAATTTATTATGTATTCTTAATCCGTCACTACACGGATTATTAGGTAATGCAAAAGTGATTATTTGTTTGCTGTTCTCACATTTTACTACTATATTTATAATTAGCCTATAATATGTCCTATAACAAATAGGTCCAGGGACTGAAGTTGTTGCTAAAGGCTAGTTATTTCTTGATTTATCTTGAAAGTAACTTTCGATTTAATATAATGGAAAAAATACTAGCGCCTTCATGTTTTTCACAGCAATCTTTAAAATTGCTACATGTTTCTTATAAAATAAATAATAATGTAATATTTTTAGAGCTACAATATATTTTTATGCTGAGCTGTTAGCCTTGAAAAATAATCTAATCTGGAATATCATTATCCCTTTTAGCTGTAGAGGTCAAACGTCCTTGAATAAACTTTTAATCAGCCTGAGCTGGGATGTCTAAAACCCCAGATAAGTAAGACTGATTAAAAAAATCTCCTTTCTCTAGAGAAATACCCTTCGTTAATTATATTAAAAAATTTGAAAATTGTAATACAAGAAATAGAAGAAAATGTCATAATTTCTACGACACTTTTTATTGAAAAATTCAAATACTTTGTTGTATTGCCTATTTACTAATAGAATTGCACTTTAGTAAACAAGAAGAAGCAAAATCAAAAGTAAAAGAGTCGATCCGTCCTTAGTTTTGGCTCAGTAATAATTTATTAGACTAGCTGAGAATCTCAGATAGCTTATAATTGTATATTTATTGTGAGGAAATGATCATATATTTCGATATTACTGTTCGGAAATACCTAAATAGGAAAAACAAATGGTGTAATTTATTTTATAATTAATAATAATTAAGTAATTTCACAAAAACGCATCATCAATCCTTCCTGTGGTATTTGCAAAAACATTAAAAATAATTACTTTGATTACCTACACAAAAGAAATGAAACATGAAAAATTATTTCAGCAGCTGTTACAGAAATATATATTTAAAATCATATTTATAACTTGTTTCATAAACAACATAAATTATTTATTTTAACCCAAAAATCCACTTCCATTATTGTATTTCACTTTACGATAACAAGATACAATATAATGTAATAAAATATTTAAGCTTTACATATCATAAAAATTGCAAGTCATACACATCTAGGGTTTATTCCCGGGAATTCTCGAGCCGAGAATTCCCGGGAAATCGTTGGGCTTTGTTCCCGGGAAATCAAGCTCGAGAAAAGTCGAGAACTCGAGAAATCATGTACCATGTATATAAATTAAATCACCGTTTGTTGTGTTGCGTGGTGGCGCGGGCCAAAGCGCAGCGGCACCCTTTGATCTCGCTGCAAGCGCTCTGCGGCGTCGTTTTTACACGTTCTTTCGTGTTTCGACTCTAGCAGAGTATAGTTTACGTACCTAGTGAGTGTTTCACAGATTACACTACTCAACAAATTTCAAACTTTTAAAATTATCTGAGGTCTAACTATGTGTTTCTTATTTCTTATACCAAATATGACAGGATTGCATAAATAAAAGTTTTCGGTCACATCTCAGTTTTCAGATATAATGGCAGGTCAAAAATAACAATTTTTGTAGGGACTGAACTAATCTTATCAATATTTTGTACGGAAAGGCGAAGTTTTTTGGGACTGGCTGGTTTTTCTGTTGTACTACGATTCAGGGGTATCTCAGATGAGGCCCCAACAGTAATCTGCTAGCATAGCGGGCTACCATTTTTCTTGGTAACGTTTTTCTATCGCTGCAACATCTTGGTGAAAACGTTCACCTTGTTCATCGCTAACTGAACCCATATTTTCAGGAAAAAAGCTTAAATGTGAGTGAAGGAAACGTATTTTGAGCGACATATTGCATCCCATTCTATGGTAACAGTCCAACATTAATTTTACTTTATCACGAAAGTCGGGAGATTTGTTGTTACCAAGAAAATTTTTGGTCACTTCTACAAAAGCTTTCCATGCTTCTTTTTCGACTGGAGTAAGTGTAGATATAAAAGATGGATCTTCGAATCATTTTCTTTATATCCGGACCTACAAATATAATAGCCTTCTTTAACTTTTGCCTCACTAAGCTTGGGAAACTTTTGCTTAAGAAACTGAAAAGCTACACTTTCGTGATTTAAACGTTTCACGAAGTTCTTAATGAGTCCCAATTTTATGTGTAGCGGCGGTAAAATGATTTTATTGGCTTCCACTAAAGGCTCATTCTTAACATTTTTTTGTCCAGGTACAAAAGAATGATGTAATGGCCAATGTTCTTTTACAAAATGTTCTGATCGCGCTCGACTATCCCACTCACAAAGAAAGCAGCAATATTTTGTATAACTCGACTGCAATCGAGTTAAGAAAAAAACCACTTTAAGATCTGCACAAATTGATGACGCACCCACGATTTATTGATATTTATAACTTCCCGGTCGAAATAAGCTTTGTAGCAATTTTTAATTAAGTCCGAAAGTGGTTTTTTCTGTGATTTTGGCGTAAACTCGCCGCAAATATAACAGAAAAGATCTGGATTGTTTACACACAAGGGGTGAATTTATAAAGAATAGCTATCAAACTAACAAATAGTAACGATTGTGTTAGCAAATCGGTCATAATTTCGATCTAACCTCAGTCTAAAAATAGTAAAGAGATGAAAACTAAAAATATTAAATTTCTCTTTTTTTAGATGTGACAGAAAGTTTTTATTAATGGTGTTATTTTTTATTAGTCATCCTGATTATGAAATAGTACAAGCCGAATCAAATTCCGATTTTTTTTATCGTTGAGTAGTGTTACGAGATAAATTGAAATCAAACAGGTAAGTCTTTTCACTTTTGTTGACACATCGTGGCTTTATTTTTCATATTATTTTTATCAATAATATAATCTAAATATGATCTTAAATTTTACTAGTACCTATCTATTCTTTTCTATTATTTTTAGTCAAACTTTAATACCTACATAAAATAACTAACGATACATTAATTATACTACGTAGTCTAATCATATTTCCTATTTTTGTAAAACAACAACACACAAGCTTAGTTTTTAATTATTCTGATATGTTTTTCTTATGAAGTAATTTGAAATTAATTAATGTGTCATTTTAAATTTGTGAGACTAATATTGCCAGTTGTGTAATGTGTGTGTGTGTGTGTATCACATATTACTCCAAGTGCTTATTATATTTGAATTGCGTTTGTTATAGATTTTACCCTGTCTCTGTCTTACCAGCCAAAAATAGTGCTGTCATTATAATTATGAGTCTGAATAATATTATTTCTGTATTTTGTTAAAAAAAGTTAATTAGCTTATTCATAAGATTAATGTTTTTGAATATAATCAATAAAAGCTTTATAATTAATTTGATACTTTTATTTGAGAGGAAAACCACTGAATTTTTTGACGTTATTGGAACCAAATAATATGAGAAAACGTACGTAAATGTAAATTTCTCGACAACCCGAGAAGACCCGAGAAATTAGCCTCGAGAACTCTCGAGACCCGAGAAATTGAAAAGCCCGAGAAATCATGAACCCTATACACATCCCAAAGCCTCATATCAATTCTAAAGGAACAAAACAGATACGAACATAACGTTCATAGAATATGCACAAAACATTTTTGGAACTGATGTTCCGTCCGAGAATACACTTACATCATGTCATACGTCATAATGTAAACAGATGTTTTATAGACCTTTCCCACTGGTTAAAGAACCGGACTAAGTCGGATACAAGAAAATATGTATGTATGGAAATATGTATATGTATGTGGTCGTGCGGCAAGCGGCCTGCACAATAATGTAATGTAAATATTGATCAACATGCGGATTCAACCAATAAGCAGAAGCAAAAATAACTTAGGTTTTATAGTTTCTCTGATCCAAACCGGTCCTATTAGAAATATCTTAGGGATATCTATATCTAACGGGTGGGATGATTTAGGTGATTGAAATTCTATTCGTTGGTTTACTACACATCTCCTGTCTTTTCGTCTCTGCTTAACGCTAATATTTTGTTGAGCCATAGGAACTTAACAGAGCAAACAAGTAGTAAATAATAACATGAATTCAACAATGTTTTATTGTTGGTTTCAAGTGTTATTTTGTTTTTTTTTTTAAACCTACAAACAAAAATTGAAACGAATTTTAATTGTGTAGACTTGCACGATGCTGATTATATAGTTGTCAAATATCGGCTCTAAAAGCGTGACAATCTCCAATCAAATCTCCAACTTCGATAAGGTCCATTACCCGATAAGTAAGCAGGGACTCTTATTGAATGAGTTTGTAGCAAAACATTATTCAGATAATACAATATTCACCGACCAACCCGTATGAGCCAACATTTGTTTCTCATTACCCGGGCTATCGCAGCCTATGTCGATAATTTCACAGCGTAAATATATTCTGTGAAATTCTGTGTTCTGCTTGTATTACACAAGCATAATGGTGCATTTTAAATTGCTTTATTAAGGAATATTTACTCTAGAAAATATTGGCTATTGTGAAACTAAAGTTGCTACTAAGAATCCAAAATTTACCCTTAACCCCTTTTTTTAGATTTCCGATGAAAAATCTCAAAACCTACATTTATTTTATTCTAAATTTAGACAACAAATCTCGAAGAGTAACCAGATTTCTATGTAATTTTCTTTTGAAATGAAATTACACATAAAATTTATTTCAAAAACTTTATTACAAGATAAAGTATTCCAGTGCTATATTAACATTTTAAAACTGAATTCCTTCTCCTCGGGGGGCACATTCAGAGCCTCATCACAAAGGCTCCGTTGCACCAATCTCTACGCATTCTAATGCAAATTTCATTGAAATGCCCTCCTATTGTTATCACTTCCAGTCCCCAAGGCGAACTTGGTACTCACACATCTCCGTTCTTATATATGCGACTCTCTGCAATGTTATTAAAAATGTAATTTGAAAGAGAATATTCAATTCGTTCTTGGTTTGAGTTCAAGTGAATGAGTGAGAACGTTGACTTACCATTTATTTACATTTTTCTTCACGAATGCATAAAATGTTCTATATTTGCTATAGGAATTTTTATGCTATTCATTACATTTTCAATATTATCTAAAAGCTGTTGTTCGGTAATATTCATGTAATAAAGTAGAAATAAACAAAAAATCTAATGGATTTGCAAAACTAAGAGTAATCTAACAAATAAGTTATTTTATAAGCATCTTGTTTTTTCCTGAACTTACAAAATAACAATAATGTTAAAAGTTGGACAGAAAATGTTGTGTAACAGTTGTTTTTTACCAGTACAGCATATGAATCAGTTTTGAGGTCGAAAGCCAAGCTATCATTAATCTAAATCTAAAGAAAAAGAGATACTTATAAACAAGAGAAAAACATGAACATTTTATTTATGTTTTCCGAGTTGTACACGGTTCACTATTTTCTCAAAGCACTTTGTTATTGCGAAAACTTTCTGGAAATATGGAATTCTAATAGTGTTATTCTAAAAGGATTGTCTTACTGTTTCTTTTATAACGCTGCAAAATAACTGAGAGCTGTCTTGTATGAATGCAGCCTTGGCCTTCAGATACTCATAATTAAAATGAGTTAATATAATTATTATTATGTAAGTTATAACGTGGACCACATTTTACGCAAGTATTTTTTATGAATTAACTGCTCTTAATTTACAATACGAAATCTCTACTAATATTATAAAGCGGTAATGTTTGATATAGTTTCGTTTCTTTATTCTTACTTTAATTTAAATAAATTACCAGAATGAAAGGCTTTTTTTTTAAATAGGTCGGTTTTTTTTACTTCTATCTGGTGCACTCAGAGGCTAATGAGCTCTTTAGCATAGAATGATGTTGCTTTTGGACAATGGATCATTATTTTCTTACGTAAAGTATACATTAAAAAAAAACATATTTAGGATTCATAGAACTTCATAGACTTACCTCGCAAAGTGATAGATTATAATCATATTAAAATTTAACTCCGACCTGCTGTCAGGCGAAATACCCTAAAAACAATAATCCCAGTAGCAGTTTTATAAAGTCACCTCGTTTAAAACTTTTCTCGCAATATTTGTTTTAAACTTATTTCTTTTCAATTTCTCTGTTATTAAATTTTCTATCGATTGCGTCTGATTAAAGATAAAATGTGGAAGTTGAATATCTTCAAGTTTCTTGATACCTCGGTTCTCGCTTGCAACTTTGTCGTCGTCACAAAAGGCTCCCCCACTTTCTTTAATTGCAGCTACTTTATTTCCTTTTACTTTGCTGCCTTTGTTCATGTTTACTAAGAAGTTATTCAGTTTCACATACTTATATTTTATTACACGACTGCTCAAAAAAATAGTGTTATGTTTTCAGGATTCATATATTATTTAATATGATACGAAAACTTTTTGGAGCACTTTATAAAGCATTATTTTTGTACACATCTGCTCAAAAAAGGAGTGTTATGTTTTCAGGGTTCATGTATTGGTTATTGGTTATTGTTATTGGTTAAAAAGACAACGCCCGCACTAGGGAACAAGCCCTGTGTCGCGGGGAGCTTTACAAACATGAAACTAACGGACACAAAGTACACCCAGACTAGAAACAAATATCTATGAATCACACAAATATTTGTCTCGTGTGGGAATCGAACCCACGTCACCCAGCACGGCGATGTAGTGGCGAGGCGACCACCTTAACCACTGCGCCACGGTGACAGTCGTACGTATGTATGTGTAGATGCGTTTCTTTATTCCACCATAACTTCTAACCGCTTGAAACGATTTAGATATATGATACCTCATATCAATCCTTGCGTCCTTTCGAGTAACTAAAAAAATAAATGCACGCTTTTTGTCAGGGCAGTCGTGTTTTTTAATTATTAATTTGTATTTTTTGTTATAGTCTAAAAATAAATATTACCTACTTCAAAAGATTTCTCTTTAAATTAATTAGCAGGAAGAACCGCTTTGGTTTATCTTATAGAAAAACAGGGATTTTTAATTCGTAGCAAAACACTTGATTGCTAGAGAATTGTTATTTTTTTATTTGTTTCGTTTGCAGTAGTAATAATAAAACAACGGAGCTAAGAATAACTTCATAATTTAATTAATATAATTCGCAACCAATCTGATATTCTTGGAATGATGCCTATCGCGGTATGTATATCTACTTGAAACTGGAGGGCTCTCAACTATATCCACTATCGTGAGTTAGGCTAGTACAAAATCTACAAATTATGGCACCTGCAAATTCCAACTTTAAATACTTTTACACAAGAAACAATTTTAATCTCTAAAGTCAAGGGTTTAAAGTGCAATATTTGCTGACTTTTTTTGAGTATAACAGTGAATTTCTATCAAAGGTGAGAAGTTAAGTTGGATGTGAAGAGTGGCGGCGTCTACTTCGTTATCCGACTGCGGCTGCAGGACCCTGCTAATTGTACACTCGTCATCACAAAGAGTTCGTGCTCAATTGTCACAATATTGTTGAAATTAAATATTATTTTTTGTGTAAACAAACATTGACATAAATATGTAGGTAAACTGGTACAGTGACTATGACTATAGATCTACGGTAGATATGTTTACGGTAGATATGTAGATATGATATGTTTATATAAGACTAATCTGTGAAACTTTAGCCCTTAGTTGGAAGTCATCGTAAAAGTAATTTTATCAATATTATATCATAACTCCTTAAGCTAAATAAGTTGACCTGGATGTCTATAAATTTAGCTAAAAACGATAACGAGACTAAAAAAAAGCTAATAAGAGGGTTATGATTTCAGAAGGCTATATACAGATCCGTGTAGTGACTTATCAAGAATACATAATGTCACTACGCAATCTCAATCCGTGGGTGTCGTATAAGGTGACTAAGGGAGTAACCTTATGCACACAAGAGCACTGCAAGAAAATTCGAAACAAATCCTATACAAATCCATCTGGCCAGCGTGGTATAGAAGGCTAAATTCCTTCCACATTCTTTGGAGGAGACCCGTGCCCAGCAGTTGGACGTTATGGGTTGAAATGATGATGATGATGAAGGCATTACAATAGTTGTGGTGGAATTATTTAATTGTAATTTTATTTCATTACATGGGAGTATCGTAAACACAAGATTTTGTCTCCTCTTTCTGTCATTATAAGTATGTAACGTGTGAATCTAAGGCGGGTATAAATAGTAAAGCACGTTTTTCAGGTTTTTCGAAAATTTCCACGAAAAATAAAATATGGCGGTACGAAGTTCGCTGGGTCAGCCAGTTTCATAATAATTATTTAGATACTAATTAATGTACACAAAGGAAATGATCACAGTATTATAATATCAGCTATTAATTATTTAACTAATTAACTATTAGCTACTCATTACTGTTACATTAATTAACTTTGTTATAATTACAATAATTATGAATATCATTTGTCAGAATTTATTAATTTATTATTATATCTTGCTTGTGGTTTGGGTTTATTTATTGTTAAATAATATTCTTCTGGATTATTCTGGTCCAGAGGTGACAATTATTCAGTAAGCTTTATGATAATTCATTAAAAATATAGGTAGATATATTTCACAAAAATATAGACAATAAATGATTTCAATTTCAATCTGTTAAATTAGCACTTAGCAAATATAATAATAATTTATCAGTGATGTGTCAATCAATGTCAATAACGTTAACAATAACTGAAGCAGCGTTCAATTCAGCTCCATTAAAAATAAATCAATAAATATTGTCCATATTGTGAGTGATGTCACTTGTATATCCTGACAGAAATAAATATCTTATGCTTAGAAAATAAATGCAACAGACTTTAAAGAATTAAACTAAGATTAAAATTAGTTTAAAGGAAAGCTTACAAGCTTGCTTGCTTTGCTGTACAAAGACATCTTGTTGTCCCATATTTTGTAAACAAACCCCGACAAATCTTCCAGTACATCTAAGCTTATTGAACACAAGAAGTAATAGCTCCTTATTTACTTCAAAGCAACATAATGTTGGAACGCAATAGCTGCAATGCAAACAGTTGGCCGTCCGTTAGACAATAAGTCGGTAAGCGGAGAAAACGTACACATACATAATATATGTACGTACAAAAAAGTACTTCTAAGCCACAGTAAACTAAGGACCAGTAGCTCTAAATAGAAGAAAAAATCTAACTACTCACTTGAATTTAACCCATTACTATAACTTACTTAGACCGGTCATTCATACTACGCTTTTATATTCCTCGATGGTAGCAAACAAGCTTACGGCTCCTAATGATCAGCGGTTACTGTTAGCTATGATCTGCAACACCACCGGTAGCATCACGTACATGTTGCCAACCCTTTGGAACTGTCCCTTACCAATGATCCCTGATACCACTACTTAACTAAAGAAACATAACACGTATATGTTTATGGCTACAGTCTATTATAGGATGTACTTCCCAGGCGGGTGGCTCATTTTGAACGGGGTTAACCACTGTGTCCCACCTCGCTTTAGAGCGTTTATAGCATCAGAGTGGCAACGTCGCAATTTAGTGTCATATTTAGTATTTTTAATTGTTTAATCGGAGAAAAATATATTCAAACACTTT
This sequence comes from Laspeyria flexula, assembly GCA_905147015.1. Classification (NCBI taxonomy): domain Eukaryota; kingdom Metazoa; phylum Arthropoda; class Insecta; order Lepidoptera; family Erebidae; genus Laspeyria; species Laspeyria flexula. The sequence goes on along the minus strand of LR989960.1, from coordinate 10,393,306 downwards.
TAACAATTAGGTGAAAAGTGTATAAGTAATATAATCATTGAGTTTACAGTTCTATTTATGTATATGCAAATAACACATCGGAAATTTGCAGGGTGTTATTTTCATAGTATAATAACTGTAAGCATTACGGATGATACTTACTTTTTACCCGACTGTCAGGACGGGTATTGTTTTTCGCGCGTATCTTGTACATATGTTTGTAAATTTCTTTATTCCCACGAATCTTCCAAACGACTGGATGGATTTTGATAATTAGGGTATCATTAGATTCGTCTAGAAAACCCAAGTGTCCTTAAATAAGTTTTAAGAATAAAAAGACTTAAACGGCGGGCTTTTGACGCCAAATTGTAAGAAGTTCAATTTTTTTTTAACTAAACCTATCGAGTTGGGTATCAAAATAAAGAGAATCAAATGGAGATTACAAATATATACATAATATAAATGTTATGTATTTAAATTTAATCAGGTATAATAATATTACAATAATTTTACGGTCTTTTTAGTGCGTTGCTCTCTGTTGATTTTTTGCAGTCGGGTTATTAAATTTTTTTAATTATATTTACTAACAAGTATACACTTATAATTCTAAAAAGTCTCCGATTAAATAATACAAATTGAAAACCACGAAATATGACACTATTGCAAAGTTGCCACTCTGTTGGTATAATATTTGTACCGGAGCATGTAAGTGAGTAGATACAGTTTTTTTATTCTCCGTAAGCGACCGGAGCAAAATTTAATTTTTTTTTTAAATCGACTGCAAAAAGTACTTTTAATAAAAACAATGTATAGACCTCTCAATAAAATGTCCCCATACAAATCAAACGCCGTTTTTGTACATAATTTTATGATTAATTATTCAAATGTAAGCCAGAGATATCTTATGAATGCCTGAGATTAATTACCCTATATGAATTTTGTAATTAATCTCAATTGTGACATTTTGTTTTTAATGAGTAGAACGCTGTCACGTTTTGCAAAATTTAATTTACATTTGCCGACCTAGTTAGACAATATTATGAAATGAATATAAATAATTATATTAATATATAGGCATTGGTAACGAAGATAACTACCATACCGAATACATTATACCATCTAGAACTCGCTAGCACATTTTTGTCACTTCACACAAAAAAAATTAAAGTTTGTTACTGTTATATCCACAATAAATAATGGGCAATATATTATTTTTTTTACATGAGGGATACCATTCCATGTTCAACTACAATTTATATAAATATCTGTGATCTTTTGAGCTCTGCCCTTATCTATTTCGTAAGAAATAATCTAATTAAAAATCTGAATAATTATACATTATTATGTCAATATTATAATATATCTATATTTCCAAACATACATAATTATCTTCAAATATAATATAATATATTATTTATAGCACTTTAACACAACTTAAACGCGCTTCAAAGGGAAAACACTATAAACGTAGCTACAAGCTACTAAAACGTCGTCAACCCTATTGTATCCATTTCATTCCTTAAAATCCCGGAGACGCAATCAACATAAAAGCCAGACAACGTTACACTACTGCACGTATTTTTCTATGTTTAAACCGTCCTCGTCTGCAACGGCCTGCGTCAATATTGACTCCTGAAGGAGCATCTCACGACTAATCTTATAGAAACTGTTTGCTTTCGCGATTGAAGGTTCGACGTTCTTGTGGAAACTTTCGCATTTCAAATAGAATTTGCATATAGGCTACGGGGCAATATTTCCGCCACGGATTCAATTTGAATATTGCTGACAAAACGTTGAAAACGAATATCTATCAGATGCTAGTCTTTTGAATAGTTTCAGCTTTCTTGGCGATGAAATTTGTTATAAAGTGCGGCAAGTTTTAAGTCATATGTACTTGAAATGTGTGCTCTCTCATCTTTTCTAGCTCTAGAAAACTTCATGCCAATGTACTTTCGTGAAATATAATCGCTTTGTTTGTTGCAAGGAAAGTAGTGCGCACTAAAAGACTGCTACCCTATTCGTATTGTATTTTTACTTTCTTGACAAGAATTCCTAAATAAATTTACCATATTTACAACTAAAGCATACTAGAAATATAAACAATTTTATTGTTGAATATAAAATAACAAATCTCGCCGTGAAACAATAACCACAAAACTGTTTTGATGTGTCAATTATATTATTAAATTGATTGATTAGTATCAAATTTTAATTATACATGACTTCAATGTATTGATGGTGTATTTCATATAATTTGAATTATTTAGTAACTTATTAATTATAAAAACTGATGTTTATTTTTTTGAATGGTTGAAACGATTCAAGGCCCTGTGATTGTGTGTAAGCTTATTTAAAGTAGTGAATTGCCTACGAGTATGGTATAACATATTACCATTTGTATCTAAAATATAAGACAACTGCCAGGTATGCGGCACTGACATGAAAGCAAAAAATATGTAAAAATCAAGCCAATTTTAAGAGGAGAATGCAATATGATTCTTCATATAAATGTATTCTCCTGTTTCCTCCCTGACTAATGCCTGTAAAGCAATTTCTTTTTCTCGAAAAATCAAGGTCAGCTATAGACATGTCCCTATAATTTCCTTTTTTTCAACAACTCATTAGTAAACAACAATATGACCTGGCCGGCGTGGTATAAGTAATAGGTTAAATTCCTTCTAAATTTTTTGGAGGAGACCAGTATCTTTATAAACTACACAAATTACGTAAACAGTTGGTGAAACATCGAAATCTAACCTCCAGATGTTTACCTACTTTAAATATACATCAACTGCTGACACAATACGTGGTGTAGTAACGAATGAATTATTCCCTGTTCGTACGAACTATATCGTAACGTTTGCATTATAAATTCGTCTGCATTATGTTAATGTTATCAACATCTGTCCGCATCGTTGCTCACTGTTATAAACAATATTTTATTGAAATATCGAAATTAACATACGTTATACCGTTTAAAGCTCTGTTTCAGTAGCTACTTTAAAATGATATTCCATCCAAACTGCTTGACAGTTATCGGTATAGTAATAATATGATTTCTTATTCTTCAATTGAACTATTCTTCCTATCCCTTTTAGGATTCTATTTTGCCTTTTTTTATTATGATAATAATAATTAATCTTATCATGTGAACAATTTATTTTTATATTTATATTTATTTTTGATTATGTTAAAAACTATGTTATCATAATGTTTGTGAGAGAGAAATAAATACTTTATTATTATTATTATTATTATATTGTGCTTTCTTTTCGATTTTCCTTCTTTTTTATTCTATCTTTGTCTTTATTTACTTTACCCATGTTTCTTTACTATCTCTGAAAAGCAAGAATGAAAATATTTTCGATCTCAATTAACTTTATTATTTATCTTTGTTTCAACGTAAAAAAAGATAAGAGAACTATTTCTGATCATTGTTTTTTTTATGGTTGTAGTAAATAGCAGACACACTTGATAAATGATCGCAATGACAGAATGGTTAATTTATTGAAAGGAGATAAAATAAATAATGAACCTAATGTAATCAAGTTTAAAGTACCAAATGATTTATCCATTACAGAATATTTGGTGTGAGTTTCTGGTTTGTATATAAATTGTACATAAGTACTGTATAAAAGGCAACAAATCAATACAGGCCGAATATAATGGAGCTATTTATCCTTTACCAAGCCTCAGATTATCTATAATATGTAAGTCTAGTTTCAATAAGATTCATTTAGTAGATTAGTCAAGAAACAACGACAATAACCTTTTCACAAAACTAAATATCCCTACATTTTATAACAAGCTTCTGTGATTGGTTGATCAGAGTCCTTGTTAAAACAAATTTAATCAAATGGGCCCAACCTCAATGGGATAGCGTCAGTTTATAACTAAATTCTCAGGGACACCTTCCAATATTTGGATATGGTCAGCTACGTTTCATAATGACCGTACCATTTAGGTAGTAGTGCCAACCAACCTAAGCAGTCCATTTCTATTAACCTTTAATGAATAATTTTATTATGCCTAGAAGTCCAAGCAGCGAATAGAAGTACATTGTTTAACCGTAACACGGGAACATAAATAACAGAGCTAACAAAATATTTTATCTATCACGCCAGTAAGATCATAAATCTCCCTTAAAACTATTAACCCACGGATATTAAACAACTTGCGCAATAATATTGTACGGAAGATCTATCTATACACTACTGTTGTATGGTAATGCTGCTTGGTGGTAGATGCCTCAGGGTACTGTAAATGTTGAGGGCTGTCGATGCTTGACTCAATGCTACAAAAAAATACATTATAAACATTGACTAAAATAAAAACCCAAGACGCACACTCAGTAATCAAAAAAAGGCACACGTGTCATGTCGTGAGGTCTGAGCGTCAAAAAGCTTTATTGCTTTATAAGTAATGTTTTCAAAACAGTTGTAATGTGTATTAAATAAGACTGAGTTTACAAAATCTATTTTCTAAAAATGTCACTGTAATTTAACAATATATATATATTAGTTCGTGATTGCGTATCTAGGGGGAGGCGCCGAATTTTTGTATATAATATGAATGGAACTAAGTTTTTCAAAATTTCACTTAATTGTACTAATATGATGAACGCGAAAGTTAGGATGAATGTGTGGATGGATATTTGTTACACAATCATGCTAGAAAGCACGAATTTTCATATAAATAGTTAGACCCATTCCCGATGAATTTACTTTGAAAGTTATTCGGTATCTATAAATTTTAGAAGCTTTTACTGAAAACAAATAGGTAAAATCCCACAGGCAAAGATATTAGGTATTTATTGCAAATAATTATAATTGGTAGCCTCAAGCGCGACAAATAAATCTAAACCCAAATTCACTGGAGATTTTGGCTGGAGATAAACAAGACTGTCTTTCTACGAATTCTGATTACCTTATATTAATAATAAAATTAAAAAAAAAAAAAAAAAAAAAATTGAAATGAGTTTCTCCAGATAGGACACCGATTTATAGAAACAGCAAAAATACAATTATGATAGCCACCGGATTTGGAATTTTAACAATATTATAATAAACGTGATAGAGTAAAAATTAAATAGCTTACTGCCGTTACTTAACTTTAAAGTCTATTTAGTAAAAACGTGTAATACTTAAGTCTATATGCCTAAAGACGATTATTCAATGAAAAAATGTGTTAATGATAGGTTACTGCCAATTGACGTCTCTGAGTGCGTCAGTTACACCTATTCCCCCTTATTTTTCAAAATACGGACCAGGTTTAAAATTACAACTTTGACACTAATACAATGGCTTATGTCAATTTAGACCTGGTTTAACACTTAGTCCATATTTTGTAATAAGGGGGATTATGATTTTTTTCTTTTCCACTTACCTTATATTGTTTCTTAATTTTAGTTGACATTGTCATGATGTTCATAATAAATCAAAGTGTCAACCGTAGATTAATGTATTATTTGAAAATCAATCAATTATTCAATAACATTTAGTAAAATGACAAACAATTACGGGTGTGCCTTAATATTCCATTCAATACGGATTCTTGGTTCCACTAAATAGTTATCTAAGTTTGGCAACCAGATAATAAGTTGGACAACTAAGATTGTTTGGTTACTGATAGTTTCCTCGGCACCTAAACAAATTTTATCACCGCTAACTTCGTGCAATCGTGTTTATAATAACGTACTTGTTTGATTCGTTACCTTTGTAATAGCCCATCAATTTAATTAACAAATGGTGAATAATTAACGTTTTTTATTCGCAGGTTGTCAGCAAGAGCTATAAAGTTCAAAATAAGAAGGTTTAAGGATAAAAATGAGACTTTCTGTTGTTTTTTTCCAATCCCCAAAAACCCAATTCGTAACAATAGTATCAATTAATATTGTATTTTATTATATAATAATATGAATTACAACACTTATTAATATTTTTAAGACTACCGACGAGGTCCGAATTTACGTGCTCATCAAGATAGAAAAACTACGAGTTCTTAATCTTTAAACTGAAATAAATAATTATTATACTGAAATATATTATATGTCTTTAATTAAAGAAAGAAAAAGAAAGAAAGAAAGAAATTTATCACAATAAAGAATTAGAAGTAAACCACAAAGGTTTAAAACAAAACCTTTTAAAACATTTTAATATTAAAACGTAAATAATAAATTGAAAATCTCTAAAACACATTTACATTAAATTATACAACGGGACATCTATCAAGCTGTTTTCACAAAAAAGGTTCTAACTCAAATGCTTATTCAAATATAAGTTTCACATGTCTGTGTTAAATTATAAATTCATTTTTCATTAGAACAAGAGACGGCTTAAAGACAAGCCTGAGGCTTTGAAATTAATGAATATGTTCGCAACAAAGAGATCGGGTGAAAATGTTCATTACTTATTTCTCTAAGTGAAATTCTTAATCCTCTGGATTAGGTGTGCGTCGCTAAGATAAATTCACTTTTAGTATGTTTTTCATTAGAAATTAAAATTAGAGATACCTTTAGTTCTGAAAGCGAAATTGGTTGTAATTTTGTTTATTTTGAATACAATATTGCGGAGTGAATGACCTCAGAGGTGTATAAATACTTAGCAATAGACGTATTCACTTTACTGACTCATAACTTTGATATTATTAATTTCGTACCGATTTGAATAACGTTGATAATTCAATTCTGGTAATAGTCTGTTATGTAATTTATGTATGCGTTTTGAAATTATGGATATAGTCAGCTACCTACTTTTAATATTGACTATCAAGAATCGTTTGTAATTAAAACAAAATGCAATGCTGTAGATATTGTGCTACTGACAGACGTAGTGAGTCAATTGTTAACTTATATTTGAATAAAGATTTGAATTTCTGAATATTTTTCTAATGTTTTACAAAATTTTAATCTAAACTAAACTACACCTTGTCAATTGTAAACAGTACCTACACTCTAGTGTCAAAATACTTGCACAATATTCATAAGCACGCGGAACATAGTTAGAAACTAGAAACGATATGACAAAGTTAGTTATTGAAATTGTCAGCAGGTAGGACTGGGAAGGCAGCGCGCTGTTGCTTTGATGTTTAGCGGGTTGCGTTCACCAAACACGACATCAGTCGAATTTCACTCACGAAATAACAACTAAACAAAAACTTTCGCTTTGATTCGTTCAGAAGTTAGCATATTATTGTTGTCTCTGGACTTGAAATTATTTCGTGAAAAAATATTATAATATTATTAAATTGATTTTTTCACACATTAATTTCCAGGAGCTCCAAGGATTTTTATAATATCTAAAAATAATACATAAAGCTCTTGGTAACGATTTCATATAATCATAATATTTAATTTGGAGGGCTTGGGAGCAAAACATATCTATCTCCATCTCGCAGACTCCGAGTTCATACGGAAAATTTCAAAACAAAAAATATTTTAACCTGACCTGGCGATAGAAGCCGTAACCTCTTCCGCTGCACCATTTAAGTACTGAATAAGTGAATCTGATTTTTATCCAGGAGAATTTGAATTAAGATCAAAATATTCAATTCTTACAGATCGGCTTGAGAAAGTTGCAGTGTACATTAACGTTAAGTTTCACAGTTAATACGAAACTTTAGAGAGACCCGTATAACTTAGATCGCTACTATACGCACTCGCTTACATATTTACAAACTTTCAGCGACGGTAGTGTTTAAGTTTCACTGGCAAATTTACTTTCTGCTGTACTAAATTTAAGTTGGTACTGAGTAGAAATTGTTTCAACCCCAGGGTTTTGCGCTATAAGGAAATTGAGAAATTATAAAATGTTATCAAGAATATAACTTTCATTCCTCTAATTCGTAATTAGAACACTATTTTTATATTAGCACATAGGTTGTTTACTTCAATAAACTGCAATAAATCTTTGGAAATAGCGCATCTGCCAGACACACAGCATTAACGAATTTAATAAATATAATTAATACAACACGCCGCAAACAAATTCAATGAAAAGCTCTGCTTACTCTGCAAAAAAAGTATAAAACAGAAAGTTTATTATTCTGTTTGTATTATTGTTTGCGACCGCTCTGATGTTACAGCTTCGCCACAGCGAAGCGAAAATGTTTTTCGCGTTTTGCAACCACAATGTAAGTATTCAGCAGAAATCCTGCGCAAACGGAAAGTTTAAACATATAATGGTTTCATAACAGTTTTGCGGGCTGCTGTGAGTGTTTAAAGCATTCCACAATCCGTAAAACTGTACGTGTCGTAGCATTTAATTTGGATGTTACACCCGGCTTAAATCGTTGCCCGCCGACGGGAGCCCAGTTTGTTTGACTAGTTACTTCACTGTCCAAGTTGTCTAAGACAAACACGAAACTGCTAAACTTGAAGTTTCCTCCGCAGGGTACCGAATTCCCCACCACCGAGGACGTTATCTTAATTAAGGCTTTCGGCTCGAGAGTTCGGTGACGAATTTATTATAACTTACAGTTTGTCAGCAACATTTTGAACAACTCGCGCTGACATGGATAACTTTTATGAGGGTCATGACAACTTCTAATTAGTAAAAGTTTCAAATAGAGTCCGATGCCATAGTCTATTTAAAAACGACATAGGATGCCAAAAACCTGTGAATAATCAATATGGCCGTTCCTACTTTAAAGATATAAGTGTACCACAGCCACATTTCACCTTCTATGTTAGGTCTCATGTAGCTAATAATGAACATATTGCGATTTTCAAACTCTGTGCTGATGCTAAGAAACTCATGATAGAGAAACCCTATACCATTTTTGCCTTACGGTTATCGAGCCCTGGAAATCTTGCTCAGACACTGCGCCCCTGAATCAGTTCTTCATGATACAACATTATAATTTATAATAGTTTCACACTGTTGCAGATATTGAGGATAATATTTACTAATGAAAGTTCAACAGGCAAATTATGCTTTTCAACACCGTACGTACGCACGTAATCGTTATAATAGTTAATTTATGGAAATTAAATACAATTTTTAATAACTTACACATTAATGGAAATCATTTGGCTGCAGATATTGTTGGCTATTTATTTTAGATTAGTTACCAATTTGATTATATCTTGATCGCATAAATGCATAGTTGATTGAAGTAAAAATCCTTTAACATGAGACGACTGAGGCTCGATTGTCTCAGATCGTCAACGAGACAAATATTTATTTTGTGTGATTCATAGATTTGTTTCGAGTCTGGGTGTACTTCGTATGTTTGTAAAGTCCCTAGATTATGAATGACCATGAAGCGCTCATAGCATTGTGGTACTGAGATGTTCGTTACGATCATCGATGTTAAGCAACACTCAGCAAGGTCAGTCCATGATGGGTGACTGTTTGTGGCAATTTTATTCTCGAGCATCTCCGTGCTTCGGAAGGCACGTAAAGACGTTGGTCCCGGTTACCACTTAATGTGGTAGTAGTTAAGTCAAGTTGGAAGCCTTCTGGGTGCCTTGATATATTCCAAAACCAGGGTCTGCCTCAAGCTCACACGATAAGAAGAAGAAGACTGAACATTGTTTTAAAGACACTTAATGTGAAGGTTGAAATGTAGCGCCTATACTATTCATCCTTTACTTACAAAGGAGATGTCAACCGATTTGCGAATATAATCCTTTTAGGGGCAACTTTTTCATCGTCAGATAACTTTTACCTGAAAATAGCATTGATGTATGACGACGTATTTTGTACAGAAGAATTTAAGTCCCTGCCTAACCTTTGTTAAAACAAAATCAATGGCAAAACCAAAAAGAAATCTATTTCTAATAATTATATACAACTCTCTGGTAAACATCAGTTGAAATTAGTAGACCAGAAACCGTAAATAGGAAGTATTTAGACTGAATACATTAGTACTATTGTCGGTAAAATTAATACCTTGTTTGTTAAATACGTTTTAGAAATTTCTGATTGTGTTCTACTGTCGCTAACTGTTTTCAATATAACAATACGAAATTTTCACTTACTTTTGTTACTTCGGTAATACCTGCGGCATAAAGTATGTAAGCAAATTATAAACGGCTTGTTATTGAATTTGTTTCCCAGAATTTTTCTCCTCACGTCATAAAATATTTTTTATAAATTTGTAGGTTCGGCCGGTTCGGGCTTGATCCGTGTGGCCAAAGTCAATCAAAACTAGTCTTTGTCTTCTTTTCATGATAAGCAAAAATTACGTACAAGGCATTAAAGCGTACAAAAATAATTTTTTGCATTTATAGTATTAGGCAGTTAAGATTGTGTTAAGTCACATAAAATTTAAATATTTTATCTAAAATTTTAAAACATCTATGAAACAATTGTGCTATCATTGATAAAATTTAAAAGACTAAGACTCCAGAGAATCGCACGCCAATTTTCTAGAAAAATGGCGCGGGATCGTGGCCTGTATTTTCTAATAAATCTCTCATATAATGTTGAGTGGGTCTCTGGGCGCTAGAGTGGGCAATATGGATGGAGGACATAAATTCTTCTTTGCATCAGTGACACAGGCCGCATATGATGGCGGTCTCAGCCATAAAGGCTCATGACTCACTGCTATATTGCAAAGATACAAAATTGAACCTTAAAACCGCATGACTTTACAAATTAGCACTGTTTATAGTTCTTGATTATGAGATTGATATTATTTTAAGGCGAAAAACGCGTGCCATATACATATATACCTACGTACTTATAAGTTTTACCATTTAACATAGAGTATACTCGGAATCTTGATATACAATTTAGTGACTAGTTAGTATTTGACAGTGATAATGAAATCAACTTAGTATTCTGAGTTACCTATTCGGAATCAAAAATTCTGGACATTCACGACTTGGCATCCAATAATTTAAAAACTATATATCACCAAGGTATTATATTAGAACATTGCCAGATTACAAAACTAGATTTGCTAGTATTCAATACAGCAAACGTTCAGCTAAATTGTATAACTTAATAAATAAAAAAAATACAATACATAATAAAAAACGTTTACAATGTAAAGCTATTGTCACTAGTTGGATATAATCACTCAGCTATGATGAAATTGAAGCACTGTTGGAGTAAAGTTCTTTGTTACTAGTTGACATCACACACACACACACACACACACACACCCACACACACACACGCACACACACACAAACACACACGCAAACACACGCACACACACTGCTTTATATCTGTTTGATTATCACATTTTTCTGTTGTGGAAGAGCGGAGCCTCCTAAAACAGGCCTTTTTGGTCGAAAAGGAGACTCCAATCACTAGAATAAGAAACAATAATGATTGAACAAATAAATATTTTTTCATTTTCATTTTCAACATATTTTCGTTTGTCAGTTGCCTTTGCTTTATTCGATTACAGTATTGAAATACAGTAACACAAACGAATGCAATATCCAACGGTAATATAATGTAGAATCTAAATAAATACGAAATAAGAGAACTCGGCCATCTCAAGTAGAGCAATGAATGCCCAGAGCTATAATTGCGAACAGTTTACTAACAGCGACGTAGATATCAGATTCAGCTTAAACAGACGCTTCCGTCGCTGCCACCGAAGGACCGTTTCCGCCGGAAGCCGGACGTGGGGAGGGCGGAGGGGGGAGCCTACACTAAGCGGATTCCAAACAGATCGTTGTATAACATTTACGTGTTGCCATCTGTAAATAATTTATTTAATCGACCTTAAAAAGTTAAAATTATATAAATCAAAATTTTATATTTGCACATTTCCAAACTATGGGGTGATACTTTGAATTTTATGACATAAACCCAGAATATAACGATAAGTGTTTTTGCTTGATCCGGTAATCTAATCCAGAACCTTTTGAGCACCCGTGGCACACGCGTCCGCCGTAGCACCTAGGCAATCATGGCAGTGTGCCAAATACGAGCAAATGAAAAACACTAATGTGAAAACGCTGTTAACACTCATATTTCACAGATAATATATAAATAAAATATGTAGTTAATTACTAGAGGATTAAAGATAAGAAAAAAATATTTTAAAAGTAAACCAATGTGCAAGCCCTTTTAAAAATATACCTACCACATAATAGTATCAATAGCCATGTATATATTGCATTGTTTATACATAAAACGTGATATATTCAAGGCAACTGACATTAAAGATGAAAGGGATATAATTTTAGAAATTTCGTTAAAGTCTACTGGGCTTATATTTTTAAAAGGGCTTGCACATTGGTTTACTTTTAAAATAATTTTTATAACCAACCATAAAAAAACTCGAGTTTTGGATGAATTTTCAGGGAGTTTTTAAACCAAAACACAATTTTATCTTGATGTCATATTTATAAATTTCATACGTTCAAAAAATTATATATTCTTCACGACCGTCTTTTTATCTTAAAAAAAGAGTAGGTTATATTCTGGGGCTAACATCAGGTCTTGTTTAATTTTGTTGTATTGTAATTACGGAGACAAAATAATTGCTACAAATTACAGACTAAATATTTATTTTAAAACTTATTCCCTGCAAAAACCTTTTACTAACAACTGCGGTACCGCTAATCTATTTCGTAATAAAAAGCGGAACAACATGCTACTTCAACTTCACAGGGAGGTTAGATGGAAACAGTAGATAGAGTGGCGAAAATGAACAAGTCGTGTAAAGGTTTACCGCTGTAATTAAGGTAATAAAATTATCACGCTTTGTTATTACTATAATAATATAAAACGTTATACAGACAAGAGCACTGCGAGAAAAGGAAAATTTGAAACAAACCCTATAACAACCCGTCTGGCCAGCGTGATATTTTAGGCTAAATTTCCTCCACATTCTTTGGAGGAGACCCGTGCCCAGTAGTGGGACGTTTGTGGGTTGAGATGATGATGTTATTACTATGCCATCGGACGGTAATACGTCTGTTTCATTATGGTTTTTATCCGATGATGGAACAGGAAAACGCCTATGACACGCAAAAGATCTGTGATTGAATCCAACTGGAAGTACCAATATGGATAATTATGGATGATACTTTGTGGAATGTCTTGTAATTTTGAGGTTACCCTTAGAAGAAATTCTAATGGTCTGTCTGATAATGGAGAGAAGACCCTTAGCCAGAAAATGAAATAGCTGCAACAGGAGTTTTTAACCCAACGAACTATAGGGTAAATAATAATATCATCAGTATCAGTTTGTATACGATCACTATTGAATAACGAAAGCCTTCAAGGAGTTTCACTGAGATAAATTTTAGGCGGTCGACATCCATTTTCATCTCACTTTATTTTTAGGACGTTGGCTCATTTCTGTCGAAAATACCACCCAAGTAGAACGTGTGAAAGTAGAGAATTTGCAAGAACATAAAGTGAGAGAAGAATTTGTTAGTAAGTTAAAAGATAGATTTGCATGTCTAGATGAAGTATGCGACATAGAAGAAATGTGGAAGGTGTTTAAAGAAGGAGTAGTGAATGTTGCTGTGAATGTATGTGGCGTGTCTAAAAGGAGAAAAGGAAGAAAGAGAAAAACTTTTTGGATGGATGAAGAGGTGCAAAAGGCGGTAAACGTAAAGAAAAAAGCATGGTTGGATTGGTTAGCAGCTAAAGCTAACGAAAGATTGCAAAAGGCGACGAATGAGGATGTAAGTGAAGCAAGAAAGAACTACAAAAGAATGAAAGTGTTAGTGAAAAAGACTGTCAGCATAAAGAAAGAAGAGCGCAAGGATGAATTTGACAGGAGGCTTTCTGATGATTTCCAATCAAACATCAAAGAATTTTGGAAATTTATTAAACTAGCTCGAGGAAAAACAGCTACCTCAGAACCATCTAATATCAGAAGTCAGAACGGAAGTATTATAAAAGGAGAAGAATGTGTGTTAAAGAGATGGAAAGAATATTTTGAAAGCTTGTTTGAAAAGGAAGAGACACCAACACAAATGCAGGTGCCTTATGAAGAAATTAATGAAAGTGATTCTGAAAGAGATATAAGCATGGATGAGATTGTGAAAGCATTAAAAAGGATGAAATCGGGTAAGGCTGCAGGGTATGATAGAGTATCAGTCGAAATGCTAAAGGCTGGACAGGGAGCGGTAGCATGTCAGTTGTACCGCCTTTTCAATTTGTGTTGGAGGACAGGCCGAGTACCGGGAGACTGGTGCAAAGCTGTGATTACGATCAGTATAACGGTACGCCGTTATACAAGGGAAAAGGGTCGCAACAAGACTGTAAAAACTACCGCGGAATTAGCCTTCTTAGTGTTGTCGGCAAACTGTATGCTAAAGTGTTGATTGAAAGAGTCATGAAAGAGACGGATGATAAGATATGGGATGTGCAAGCGGGATTTAGAAAAGGAATGGGATGTATAGACCAGGTCTTTTCCTTACGGTGCATAGCTGAAAAGTATTTGGCAAAAAACCAAAAAGTCTATTGCGCATTCGTAGATTTGGAGAAGGCCTATGACAGAGTGGTGAGGAATGAACTGTGGTCGGCGTTATCTGTGAATGGAGTGAGTAGTGATCTGATACGGGCACTGAAATCTCTTTACGAGGGTTCCAGTGCCTGTGTGAGAATAAACGGTGCCTATAAGGATTGGTTTGACATTCAAAAAGGGGTCAGACAGGGATGTGTAGCGTCGCCATGGCTGTTCAACCTATTCATGGATAATTGTTTGACAGATTTAAAAGAGAGTGACTGTGGACTAAGAATGGATGAGTTACTAGTCAAATGTCTCCTCTATGCTGATGATCAAGTTTTACTTGCATCGTCACCTAATGAGTTGCAGACAATGACAAATATTATGAATGTTGCGTTGGAAAGGAAAGGAATGAAAGTCAATGTAAATAAGACGAAAGTTATGGTGTTTGAAAGAGAAGAAATTATGACAGAAGTTTGTGTGCGGATAGGAAGTGAGATATTAGAGCAAGTGAAGGAATTTGTATATTTGGGGACTTTGTTTACAAGAGATGGGAAGTGTGATAGTGATATTGAAAGGAGAGCGAATGCTGGTAATATGGTGAATGGAGCGCTGCACGCCTTTATGAACAGCCAGAAGATCTCGCAGAAGGCTCGCCTGGCGGTTCAAAAGGGGGTGTTGGTACCAACACTGATGTACGGAAGTGAAAGCTGGGTATGGCAGAAGAAGCATGAAAGTAGAATAAATGCTGTGGAAATGAGAGCTTTGAGAAGTATGATTGGGGTAAATTTGAGTGATAAAATAAGAAATAGTGTAATAAGGGAACGTTGTGGCTTAAACATAGATGTTGTAACTCGAATAGAGAAAGGAATGTTAAGCTGGTTTGGACATGTAGAGAGAATGAATGAAGGAAGAGTGACAAAACAAATATATGAGACGAATGTGAAAGGAAACGTTGGAATAGCGAACCTAGAAGAACGTACCATGACCAAATAGGTGACGTTCTTAAGAAGGGACAGATCAGGAGTACCCTCAACCGGCGAGAATGCATAAAAAGACTGATGAATGTTGAAGAAGCCAAAGATGTATGTCAGAATCGTAGCAAGTGGAAGGAAATGGTCTCTGCCTACCCCTCTGTTGGGAAAGAGGCGTGATCTATATGTATGTATGTATGTATGTATGGCTCATTTCTATTGAATATCTATCCCATACTGCGTTTACCCGCTTTTGGTTGCTATTCAGAGCCCCTAGAGACAAATTTGTCTCAATCATGGTTGAAAATAAAAAAAATGTGGCAGGTTATCATTTACTATTATATATAACTAATGATAAGCAATCAGTATAACGTTTATTTCCACACGTAGGTATACTACGATAGAACTGAAGATTTTACTGTTTAAGTGTTTTTCTAGGTCATGATTATGGTAAACATTGTTTTCCTAGCCGATAAGTTTTTAAATCAGTTAATTGTGAATCTGTTAGTAAACATTTAAATACGAAAAAAAAGTTGAAGAAGTTTCGTTATTGCCATACATTCATTTATACATACAGTAGATACATACAGTTACTGATGGGTAATTACCGAGGTAAACTACTGACTGATAATGATGACGAAAGTGAAATATGAACGTGATTAAAATTAGTTATATTTTAAACTTGTTTGCATGATTGATTAATCTTTTAAATAATAAAAATGAGTGGGTAAATGTGTTGCTAAGAACACAGCTGTTAGCCAACGGCTGGAGCAATTCGGCATTTTTTTATTTTTTGGAAGTCTAAAAAATATTTTTGCACATGCAAAATTTTCTGTGGTCATGGGGATTGAATACGATGCGGGAGAAGCCACGCGTAACTACTAGTTTTATATACTAAAAACGTGACATTGTTATAAGTGCAATTTGTAAGGTAGGTAAGTACTAGCTGCTAACTAGCTATTGTTTAGATTACAACTGAATGCCTGTCACACTAATTAGGCGTTTAATTACGTCACGTAGAACCTATTATCTCCTTTACACATTATAACATTTAATTTAAATAGAAACGTGACATAATCATTAACTGACAACCTTTACACACTTGCAATAGAACATATTTTAGAGTGACATATTTGCGGCCCCTTTTGAAAATAAATAACTACAGCTCTCATGGAAATTAGTAATGTCAGAGTCGCAAACATGCCGCTATTATAAAATGAGTTTATTGTGATTACAATGTTAGAAACAAAATGACAGTTTTTGGTCGATCTGATCGCCTTCACTTGATTTTGTTTTACGTGTGGACATTGAAAAGGATGTGTGTGACTGATTGTTGGTTAGCCGGCTTAGGAGACATGTGTCCTCTCGAAATTTTACCCACCGGGGCGGCCTTCAGTCAGATTCTAAGGTAGTGGGACCGCCACAATGTATATAAAAAAAGTGGGTTGTGAGACCATCGCTGTTGAATGTTGCATTCGTTGGTCTCGATCACCAACGTTGAAAAATTACCATAAATTAAACAAGAAACTGGAAACACTGCAGTATACTTACTTGTACTTGGATAATGTTGCCCTAATTACACATAGTGTTTTTTTGTTCGGACATTCGGTCTATACCAGGGGTTCCCAAAGTGTGTAGAAAGTAAAAAGGGGCGCCGTGAGTCGATTCTGTATAATTATCCTAAATCACTAATATTCGCGGGTACCTATAATAAAATAAAGCAACAATACCTATTTTGAGCGCTCGTATAATATATCACGTGTATATCAGTAACCCATTTCTTTCGACTGTATCGATTTCAAATAGATAGCTCGGGCAAGGCACTGTGACAAAATACTAAAAACACTAAAAAAAAACTAAAAACTTGTAAGTGCGCCGCGGGCTGAAATAGATTGGGAACCCCTGGTCTATACTATTCACACAAGGGCAATGCCTCCTGTCTCGCCCTATTAAATTCAGTAATGTATCATCATCATCATCATCAGTAACCCATTAAGTCCCACTGCTGGGCTCGGGTCTCCTCTCCTCTAACTAGAGAGCTGAGAGTATAATGATAATTAATAATGCTAATGTATAGTCGACAATAAAATTGCTTTACCACCATAAGAATAAATGTCGTTTACATATCACAAAACAATAATGCCTATTTTTGCTTGCAAGTGACATCAGTACAATAACAGTTGTCACCAATAAATGAGTCTTATTGAATTTTAATTTTGATGGAATTGTGATCAATCTGTCTTATGACAAGTAATTTGGAATGAAAAAGATAATCACCTGTACATAGCTGGTCTGTTCTGATGAATCTATAGTCCAATATTACTCATATAGGCATAGCCGGAATTGATAGCTGTTAGGCGAATATGGAAGAATGAAAATAAGTAGGTTTAGTGGTATAACGCATGTGGAGGCATTGTTATCCTCGAAATAATACTTTCCACTTATGGATTAGAACTAAACGATAAGTTATTCTGATATCATTGTTCACATTTAATCGCGTGGACAAAATACCTTAGGCCTCCGAATCTACACAAAGAAAATATCGATAAATTGATATTATCGATAACCTTTCATCATATTTCTCACTTCACCCAACGACCTTAGCTTATTGTTTGACTTCTGACCAATATCACGAAAACGTGACGGTCGGCTTATGTTTACTGATAGCCATTCGATGCTATATTTATCGATTATGGTATCGATATCGCCACTGCCCTATCATTTCGAGATATTTTATCTTTGCGATAAGCCGCACCAAATGTCCGTCTACACGGAACACAAAACGTATAAGAGATAAGCTATAGGCCATGACTCAGGAGTGTCGGTATTGTGGCTAGCAGTTCACGCTACAATAAGCATAAATAGAAGTTTCCGATACGGCACCTGTCTACGACGAACCGCTAAGGGCAGAAGTTTATATTTATCTATTTCCCCTTTTATATAGTTATCCTGTCAACATTAATTTAAAATGACCAATGAAAAATATTTATATTTGTAGCAACATGCATACACATCTTTACTTACCTGTAAAAAATATCGAATCACTTTTTCAGTGGCTATAATCATTGCTGAGTTTGATTATAACAATGTGCTTAAGTGTAAAAATGTAACAATATGTTTTTTTTAAATAGTAACATTAAAGTGCGACAGACTTAGAGTGTAGAATGAGTGTTCTAACAAAAACAAAATAGACTGAAATCGGTAATGATGACAATAAAAATAAAGAAAGATAAAGACTAATAAAAGTAGTTTTTGCAACGGTGCGTGATATAAACATTAAATATAATAATATGTTATTTCCAAAAATTGTGCCAGTAACTCAGCTTGATAGCGTAATCGGTCTGATAAAGTACATATTCTATACCTTTTTATGTGAAACTTTTTTATTTTGTATCGTGTTTCAACGCGCTATTTAGTATAAACAAGAAGTATTTTGTAAGCTATAAATATCGCATATTAATACCCATAATTCTATATTTATAATACGATAAAAAAGCTATATAATGAGATTACGTTCTAAACATGTTTCTGATCTATCCGAAAAGGCATAACTGAGAGTAATGTTTGTATTGATATAACCACCACTTTCAGTCGAAAGGAACGTGTTTCGGTCAATAAAAACGACATTTTTCTTTGACTCTTTTTCTTTTAATATTCGTATCACTTTGTTAGGCACAATTAAGCAGGCCTGCTCAGATATAGTATACCTTTCTACCATAAAAATAATTGTAAGAATGATTTTACATTCCGCACTCTCAAACGCGATACCAAGTTGTCGCTTTTAATGTAAAAATATTGTATAAGATAAATCAACACGAACTTTCAAACTTTTGCTTTGTATTAAAGAAGTATATTATTATTAACTTTACGTAATTACAAAGGTACCTTTTTTTGAAACGTTCCCGTTTTTGACCACTGCTCTACTCCTATTAGCGCTAGCGTGGTGTTATTATAGCCTATGTTACTCAGTGATAATGTAGCTTTCTAATGGCAATTTAGAAACAAAATTTGAAATTAAATTAGAAAAAAAACAAATTTTTGAAATCGGTCCAGTAGTTTATTCATTTCTTAGGTAAAAAATAAAAACCTCCAAAAATACAAGTCTTTCCTCTTTCTAATATTAGTACCTATAAATAAATCAACACCGTTTTTCATACAAGCATATACAAGTACTTACATTCTAATTTTATTAGTTGCTTCGTTAAGCCAGTCTCAATCCAACCGTACCTAGTATCAATACATCGCAGGCATTTAATTAGAGATCTATGTGTGTTTGGTACTCAGTAGTTTGGAACTGCATCGAAGTTCTGCAACTACCAAAGTACCTTGAGCAAATATTAATTGGTGGGAACTTTATAGCCGTATGCTCTCCTAGTTCTATTCAAAGACAAATACGTACTTACTTAGGTATTAGGGATGACTTATAGTTGGAGTTTCAGAGTGTTTGAATTATAGAGTTGGTTTTAGTTATCTACCTGATGTTGAGATGTAAATGTTGTGGTTTGTTTTAGATTATTTAAATATTAGCATCAACCTACGGATCCTGCGGTCGATTTCTTTCTCGAAGAGACGTGTAGACTCACTGTAGGACTAGCCCACAAAGTAAAAGTCGCGCAGCGAGCTATGGACCGAGCTATGCTCAGCGTCTCTTTGAAGGATAAAATTCGCAACGAAGTAATCCTACAAAGAACCAAAGTTACCGACATAGCTCGTCGAATAAGCAAGCTGAAGTGGCAGTGGGCTGGTCACATCTGCAGAAGGACCGATGGACCAGGGAGCAAACGTGTCCTAGATTGGAGACCGCGACTCGGCAAACGTAGTGTAGGACGCCCTCCAGCTAGGTGGACCGATGACTTGAAAAAGGTCGCCGGGTCTGACTGGATGCGGTAGGCGGAAGACCGAGTGTTATGGCGCGTGTTGGGAGAGGCCTATGCCCAGCAGTGGACTGCAACAGGCTGAGATGATGATCTACCTGCACTTTGACAAAGCTGCATTACAAAACAACGTTTCATGTAATAGGGGGTGAATATTTAACATCGGCCGAATATTAGTTGTTTATGTACCTACCTATTTAGTTATATTTATAAATTTATCGATGCAAGTAGACCCACAAAACGTTAGGCGGCCATTGAGTGTATCAATGGCTGCCTAATGTTTTGTGCGGCACCGTCTTCTTTTTCAAACGGTGTCCAAGCTTTCAAAATTTTAATACATTTTTGACAAAAAATATAACATGGTATAAAACTATTAGAGTCGATTCTACTACTACTACTGATTCTGAATAAACTATTTTTCAGGTATCGTATTAAGCCTACTTAATACGATACCTGATACCTGATACCTGATAATAGAGGTGTAAATATACTACGACCATTAGACGATCGAGGCATTCAGTTAGTAGATAAAAAGGATATTCTTGTTTTAAGACTTGCCAACCTTTATTTTATTTATAATGTAATATTGATACAGATAATAAAACAGTGGGTATAATAACACTTAGTTATAATATATTCGTAGAAGTGAAAATTAGTGCACTTATCGAACCATGTAGGTAATATTTATCGCAGTAATTTGTTGTGAGTCAGATGTTTATCGAATTATCTTTATACTATCTTTCATAACAGTTTATCACTATTGTTATTTGATAATACTTATATTTGGCACTTCAATAAATGTATGACGAGGATTCAATAAAGTACACAATACATACAAATATATTACCTCCCTTTCCCAACCGAGCAGGTAGAGAGCTTCCTTCCAGTTGATACGTTCCATACATCTTTTGCTTATTAATGATGAATAATAATCTTTACACACAGTCATGCTCGCTGATTAAAAGAATATAGTGCTGTAAGATTGTAAGATTTTAAACGTAGATAATATAGCGGTTCAATATAATTATTAAGTATAGATACTTGTTCCAAATAAAAATAGCACGTGAAAACTTTTAATTTGTGAGTCATCGAAAGGTAGAATAGTTTTGGTTCTATTTGCATAATATTCTAGTAGCTATTAGTATTTATTTGCAGTTTTCATCATTTGTAGAGTGGCTGTGGAATAAACTGTAGCATTATATTTATATCAATACTAATATCATATAGAAGACTAAAATATTTTTACATTATTTTTGTTTGTAAAAATAAACTTAAAAACTAGGTTCAAGACCGATTTCAAGAATTCTTTCGCCGTTAGAAAGCTACATTATCACTGAGTATCATAAGCTATATAACGGTACGGCCAATAGGAGCTGAGCAAATACATACTTTTCGTTTTTCGGTTTTTTACTAGGTATTGTAGTTTTCACACTAACCGGTTTTTTTTTGTATGTGAATAATGTTTAAAAATTGCCTATCTATCCAATCTACTTAAATAAAGAATATAAAAAAATAATCTTTCGTTAACAAAAATCAATAGAGACTTTAGAAGTTGCTAACTTTTACGTAGGAAGAAAAAAAAAGAAGCTTATAAACAATAACCAAATCGCATTTGAACTACACCTACCCAATCTGTTTGTGCCTTTATTTTTTATACCTTTGTTTAAGGAACAATACGTTAGATAAAGAACACGACTACCAAAATCCAATTCTGTCAAATTTCTTTGATTAATGGAACTCCAAATGAAGATTTGATGGGAGCTAAGCCCCGCGGGACTTCTAATTATTTTATAAAGTTATATTTAAATAAATAAACATTACTAAAACTTACACAGTCATTACAACAACTGTTTCTATACCTTGTGTAGTGGATGAACTCATGAGTAATATTTAATTTAAAGTCTCATCGTACGATCCGTGAACTTTACTAAAACTTGTAAAGTATTTGCTCGAAATTTTCAAGATGGAGTGCAATCACGGACTGTACGATCGGCGCAGTTCAAGTTCTGAACCGAACTTGTGACCAGCTAACTCTTTTCATTTCTGGACTTCGATGAAATGTTTAAACTTACTAAAGAGTTTCATTTCAAAATGTTGATTGAAACTTATTCGGGTAAAACTCTAGATTAGTAGTATTAGTACGTATGTGTCGCGCGGATTCTAGGTCTATGGGCAAAACAAAACCATAACCATACATTACGCCTTTTTTTCTAGGTAGAAATGTATACGCAATTAGAGATTTGGTGCTGATATTGATCAAAGATCAATACTGGACCTAAAAATTGATTCCAGGATCTGATGTAAAGAATTCGTACATACCTACTTTCACTACATGCTGATGCTTAAACAAATTACTCAATAGCTTTCCTATTTTATTTTCCATGGTTTATCTTAGTTAAAGAATTATACATAGATATACCTACCTACAATTTCATCTGACATTCACTTTTTCCTATTAAACGCTAGCTGGAGATATCTTAATCAATCTTATTATGTTGTGATTGTAAAAGCAATTAGAATCATAGATTCTAATAGACATGCATTAAATTAACCACAAATATATACACGTATCCAGCTGAATGTCGTAATAGCTGATTATGACTGGTTTACTTTGAAACTACCTATTTTATGACCTACGTACTGGGTCTGATATTGTCACTTATTTTTTTTAAATGTATGTCAAGATACGTACATATACATGTACTTATGCTATAATTATGTGCTTTGTAATATAAATATCAGCATGTCCACGTGATCATTGAGAAATGAAATGAGAAATTGAATTTCATTTGCCGTAAGCTATAGCTTCAATATTTCGTCATTCAATAAAACTAAAGAGGCATCGTTACGAAAAAGCTAGGTGCGCTCAGGTGCGACTGACTTAACACAATTGAGTTCGTTATTCCAACGGCGCATTGTTCAGGCAATAGAGACTTACGGCCTCGATCTGCAATCACCCTGATTTATAGACTTTAGAAACGACCAAGGAAGGCGATTGTTGCTTTAAAAATTGCGAAAATGAAAAGAAAAACTAAAAGTTCCAATCGAATTTCGATAAGAAATTTTAAGAACAGTTTCCAGAAATACCTGAGTTTAGTTTGCCAATAAATTGTTATCTTTTCAAAATAGTATAAAATTCACACTATATATACATTATACACAACAGTTCAAACATTGTATAAAATCACGACGTAAATCAAAATAAAGAATCAGTATTTATAGAATCTGGAACGAATTCAATAAAACGAATATCGACGTTCTTAAAAAATATTGCTTCTTCTTGCCGCGTACGAGGCACCTTTGTTCTTATTTTCAATTTCATGTAAAGCGATTCTATAAATTTTAAAATCGCTGCCCAGACAGGAAGTCAGATCGAAATCGTGGCGGTCGGGAGGAAATTGCTCATTCTCACGCGAACGACCGCCGCCTCTCTCCAGGGAATCCGCTCTAATGGAAAAAGTTAAAAAAATATACAAAACTTTTTATAACAAAGCCTGGTTGGACTTACATACCGTCATCTAACTATGAAGAGAGACTACGAGACCTGAATTGTATTAATGGTTGACAAACGAGAATAGTTGCAAGTGCCTTTTATTTTAGGTAGGTATTTGAATAATTTTATCTACAGTTTAATTAATGGCAATAAATAAATAAGGATTAAGAAATCATGATGATAGAGTTGAAAGATGGCCATGGGAACTCTGTTATAAAATGACGGTATACCATTGAGCTTCGGCTCACTTGATTTGTCTTGAAGAAGACTCTAATCTGTAATCATAACCAAACCTAATAGCTTGATGGAATTATAAATATTTTTCTCACTTTCCAGAAACTGTCGTCACAAGTTCTGTAATGACGTTCGACAACAGATAAAAAATGTAACGCACTAAGCAAACGTTACGTAGGTATTCACTTATCCAGATTTTAATAAGGGCAAGTTATATGGTCAACACTCTAATGTAAGTACTCTTCTTTAACTGAGGGCTTCTGAATTTCGACAATCGAATATTCGGTTTGACATTCGAATGTCGCTGTCAAATGTTTGGAAGTGACAGCGACCATATCTAAATTTTCGAGATTATATAAGTTCCTTGAAATTTCCATACATTTGACAGCGACATCAAAACCGAACATTCGAATGTCGCAATTCAGAGTAAACCCCCTGTAATCGGCTGAGTGATGTCATGAACATAATTATATTAAAAGTTTCAAATAAAAACAAGATAGAAATAAAACCCACCATACAGAAACCCGGCGTGTATTCTTTCGTATTACTGATCTATGTTATGCATAATCTATAGCATTTACAATTATCTTTTCATAAACTGAGGGGAAAAAAGGTTCATTTCATTTCGATCAGGTAATGTTTTCTGTAATTTATAATAAAGCATTTTACGTTTTATATGAATTTGAATGTTATTAGATACGTATTTATCCTATTCATAGCCATTTCATACATTGATGAGCATGCATTTGCCGCCACTGACAAAGTGACAACCGTAAAGACTACCGTCACAGTAACGTTTGTTAAACTTAACATTAGTAGCTTTCCATTGGGTAATATTTCTTTTATTCAAAACCAAATTAAAATTTTGCATTTAATCACGTCTTTGTTTGCGTATGGGTGTATTGTAATGTTATAAGTGGTTTAAAGAAATCTCTGTTTGAACTGGCCGACTGCCAACTTGGCCAGCGACTACCACTGGCCATATAGTTTTCCCATTAATTTCCCCACCGAGCTATTTTCAATTATTTTTATTTGACAATCGTCAAAACAGTCCAGTGTAAAATGACCTTTCTTTTTTATAGACGCATTGTTCAATTTCGCTTGCACTTAATGAAACTCTGTTTCTTAAGAACGTTTTGTAGTTTTTAATAAGATTTGTTAATGAAACGACATTTAATGTACCATATTTAGTATTCTAGTTTACACTTCTGAAAAGCATGATATCTAGCATTCAACTTCTGGTCTTACTTAATATTGCTTGGACAACTATAAATATTTCGCTCTTCTAATATTAATAGCTGTCACTACTAAGTACGTCCTACGAGGAAAAAGCTATGAAAACACGTTTAGAATGTCCAAGGATATCGGTGAGGACGTGGTTGTCTGCAATGCTATTGTATTAGAATCATTTGAACACCAAATGCGTAAGGAAAACAAGGCTCTACGCGCGTGTGAGCACCTTGCGTGGAAAATATTGGGAATTTTTTGTAATAAACACACTATAAAATTATTCTAGCTTCACATACCTAATATTAGAAATACACATTACACTGAATAGTTACAGCTATGTCACTCTATGTGATACAGTTCCATTGGCAATCCTTTGCAATTGACACAATTTTTTTATAGAATCACTAGAAATCGCGGGGCTTCACTCCCGTCGTGCTTTGTTTGTCCACTGCTCAGCTCCTATTGGCCGTAGCTTGATTTTTTATAGCTTATTACCTTCCTTGATAAATGGTTTATCAAACATTAAAAGATTTTTTAAATCGGAACAGTAGTTCCTGAGATCCTAACGTTCATCCAAATAAAACAAACAAACAAAAAATTACGTTGAAATTATTTAGATCCATTTTTGCCTGATGCCTGACAGGGATTGAACCTAAGACCTCTTGCATAGTAGTTGTGCACATAGTCGTTACGCTACTGATGTAGTCAGAAATTCAGACATACAATCAGAAATCAAACAAACAAACAAAAAATCAATTTTGCTTGCAGTGCAATTGTCTCCTTATGGTTACTCCCTAAGTCGCCTTTTACGACACCCACGAGTTGAGATAGGATAGTGAGCTCTCCGTCACTACACGGATTACAATCACAAATGCACATAATATAAGTACGTTGTCATTTTCCTAGTTTTGAAGAAGTCATAATCTGTTGAAACGTAATAAGGCGAATGTGTCAACAACCTAGCTTTATCGTCATGTGCTAATAACAGTACAATAGAGGAATAT
The DNA here is from genome assembly GCA_905147015.1 of Laspeyria flexula. NCBI lineage: Eukaryota > Metazoa > Arthropoda > Insecta > Lepidoptera > Erebidae > Laspeyria > Laspeyria flexula. Next base: position 10,367,142 of record LR989960.1, on the reverse strand, counting down.
AATAGCGCATTGTTCGATGGAAAATGCTAATCTTTGGTTGTAAAACAACGAATTGTTTCCAGAAAATAAATTTACAATTTATGGAGTACCTCATGATAAGATAGTGGAGTAAGTTAGTATTTAAGTTTCAGATTTTTATAATAGCTAAGACAACTATCCAACGCCGAATCCAACTCGGATGGACAGCGTTCAGGAAACTACGCGCTATTTTATCATCCACATTACCCCAATATTTGAAGACAAAAGTCTTCAACCAATGTGTGTTGAAGACAAAAGTCTTCAACCAAAGTGATGACTTATGGTACTGAGACGAGGCCGGGGGCTCATTAGAAAGCTCATTGTCACTCAGCGAGCCATGGAAAGGGCTATGCTTGGAGTTTCCCTGCGTGATCGAATCAGAAATGAAGAGATCCGCAGGAGAACTAAAGTTTCCGACATAGCTCACCGAATTGCATCGCTAAAGTGGCAGTGGGCCACATAGCTTGCAGAACTGATGGCCGATGGGGCAAAAAAGTTCTCGAGTGGCGGCCACGTATTGGAAAGCGCAGCGTGGGGCGGCCCCCCGCCAGATGGACCGACGTAAATGGTGGCCGTTGGATGCGGGCGGAAAATCGCTCGCTGTGGCGGAAATTAGGTGAGGCCTATGTTCAACAGTGGATGTCATTGGGCTGATATGATGATGATGATGATGATGAAGACAAATATTGCCGCATACTTAATATTATAAAGCTGAAGAGTTTGTTTGATCAAACGCGCTAATCTCAAGAACTATTAGTCCGATTTCAAAAATGAAGTGTTAAATACATTTATCGAGGAAGTATACTATATAATATCACGCTACTGCCAATAGGAACTGAGCAGTGGCCAAATAAAAAATGACTGGAGCCAAGCCCCACGCGACTTCTTGTTATATATAAATCCGATGAAATAAGAATAATTATATAGAATAGAAAAGAATAGATAAGGGCAGCGGAATCCGCTTTATTATGCTCATGCCATGCTCAATGTAGCGTATCTTCATAGCGCTTACGTCCTTTTGTTGAGAATGATTAAAACTAAATTAGATTTAGAAAAACTAAGTATGTATGAGAACTAATCTGTTTATATAACTCGGTCCCACAGAACAATGAAAGTAGTAAAACCTATCTCTGTTCTGTGCTCTGTCCTAACTAAATTTTACAATTATCTCTTATTTTGAAATGTTTATAAGACGTTACAGATTAATGCCACTGATCTCGTATAAGAAAATATACTAAAAAGTAAACCAATACATTTTGACAGTGATTTTTGTTTACAAAATCTCTACATCCATTGCCCGAGCATAAACAAATTACCTTAAACATTGTTATCAATGATAAGACCTACCTATATTATATTAGTGATGGTGTTAAAACAAATATAGGAGAATGATAAAAAGACATCATAACAACGAAAACACGTCACATTTTTACACAAAATAGCATGTTTGTCATCCGTCCGTTAACTAGGTAAATTAGTAAATCATAGATAAGGCAAGTTGTATCTTTGTTCTTCAGCTATGACTATATTAGATATTAGTTATACATTACGAGTAGATAAGTAACTAATTCTTTAAGCTTATAATCTTTTAAATCTATACACAACATGGGCCTTTACGAATATATTATAGTTATGCTACCTCCCACAAATGTTTCTGGCAATAATATGAACCATAAAACTCATTTTCTTTTAACTTACATCAAAGTAACTAGGTATTATGGAAGTTAAGAATTATTTTTATTTTTTATTGAATATAAACCATTTTTAGTTTTTGTCATATGAATACTTTGGCATTACACTTCTATTTTATGTACTTATAATAATGTCGTGACCTGCGCATGCGCAACATTATATAATTTGATTTTACCTAACATTTCCCTGCAAAGTTAATAAATATAGATAGATCACATTTATAACATTTTAGATTTTTCTCACAATGAAATGAAATGTAAGCTAGTACACATATAGACACAATAGAGTTATAAACAGTCAACTAGGTATGACATAAAAAAAGCCCGCTGTACGTCGAGAAATAAGAAAAAGAAACTCATGGCTGATAGAATATGCCCTAGAATATGCCTAGGAAAATTAAAACGGGTAAAAAGAATCCCAGCAAATTTGACTCCGATCCTTATTCTGACAGGGAAGATTCTATAAATTTCATGCCACTCTATTAAATCGCCAGAAATCGGGTAAATAAAAATTAATACCTTTAATTTAACGTTTATATTTTGTTAGCACAAGAAATCCAACAGTTTTGATTTTCGTCTACGTCAACGTTCCTGTTTCACCCACTATGAAATTTTCAAATATAATCTTAAAAATAAACAAAAAAGTGCGTCATAACGTAATGTATAGTCAATAAAGCGTATCGGACTAGCAATAATAGTGTAACAAAAACAAAATTTTTAAGACGCATCTCATAAAAACGCCTGTTCCAATTCAGTCGTGACCATTTGGCAAACTAATGAAATCAACAAAACATAGGTTTACTAGCTTTGTTAGAATTTTTATGGGTGTTTGGAATATTGAGTCAAAACAAAATCATGCTTATGTGTTAGTAATATAATTCATTTTATTTCAGCATCCACGTCACTAAGATACATTTAATTTGTTACTAGCTGTGCTCACGACTTCATTCGCGTGGATAACTAATCCCGCATTCTATTATCACTGAACCCTAACTTTTTATTTTATATAATATAATATTCTACCACATTCACACAGCGCCATCTAGTCCCAAATTAAGCAATTATATTTGCTTGTGTTATGGGTACTAAACAACTGATATATACTACTTAAATATCATTTTTTTTTGTAAATACATACATATTATAGATAAATTACACCCAGACACAGAACAAACCTTCATGCTCATCACACAAAGATTTGTCCTGGGTGGGGATCGAACCCACGACCTCCGGCGTAGCAGTCAGGGTCACTGACCACTAGACCAACAGGCCAGTCATTTTCACTGAACCTTAATATTTTTCCAAAATCAAAGTAGCCTAAATTACTCCTTGCAACATAAGCTATCCGCCAATAAAAGTCCGTTGAAATCAATTCAGTCATTTCGTAATTTTCAATTTTTTTTAATTTACAAACAAAAATTAATATAAAATTGAACCAAACAAAAATCTAAATTGCGAGTACATTATGCCGTCTGTATCTCTGGGAGAATTAGTATATATATAATTATATTCGCGGAAACATTAATGTTGCGTTCCAAACATGGTGAGAGTAGGTCATGGCGTCGAACATGTTACTCACGACACTTGTACTGTCAAGGTAATCTCAATCACCTTGAAAACTTTGTGAGTTGCAGCCAAAACATGTGATTTAGTACCAATGTACTACAAATAGTTTGGTTGCACTTAAAATGGAGTATATTTGTATTTGAACTGCTAATCTCCCTACTATCACGGCTCAACCTTATCAACGAACAGGGCGTAGACAAATTGACCACCTTTGTGACCTTGTTCTTTGGTGTTATTTAATAAATTACTGAATTTGGCTTTACAGTTTTGTATAATTATTATAAGAATTGTTGAAAACGCCTTTATCTAATTCTCATAACACGAAATCGATTTTAAGTTAAAAATATTAATTATGATACCTACCTACAATATGTCTAGTATCTCTAGGTTATGCAAAAAAAAATTAACAAACAAATATATATTTATATGTATTTTACCAAATTAAACAAATTAATATTCAAAACAATAAAATAGCACTTGTTAAAAACCTGACGTCATGATGAAACCAACTCAATCAGTGGTAAAACAACTGCTTTCCATCAGTATTCGCTAAACACCAGAGCCGACAAGGCATCACCTGGTAGTTTCTGAAGCCAAATAAGTGAACCGTATCTAGTTACGATCATGTGATAGTGAAAAACCTTTTAACAGCATTAACTTCTAGTCATAAAAATATTTTTTCTATTGTAAGTAAGGAGGTATGATGTGTCAAAAACAATATCGATCGATACAGATAACTCGATAAACGTTGATAAGTTGTGTTGTAGTTTATAAAGTATCAACGACCACTGAGAGTCAGTCGTGAACCAACTGTCCTACATTGAGTGAACAAAAAAAGTGACAAAAATAAAAACAAAATGTGGTAAGTGTTTATGTATTTCATTTGTGTATCAAATTTGTTTACATAAATAATAATATGTCATAAATGTTTGTAATAAAACATATTATTGTGTAATCATATCAACAGTTCAAAATTAATGAGTAATAGATTTAATTATAGCCCAAAATATTTTACTTAAGAACATTTTTTTTTGTCTTACATTTTGCATTTATTTTTCATTTGCATATTGTTTTCGCTTTTATATTATTATATATATTTATTATTATTTATTGCCCGCGGCCGCGGCTCTGCACGCACCTATAACGGTTTACGAAAAACAGTGGGAATAAGATATTTTCTCGAGGTATAATGGGGCCTATATTTTAACTTAGACCCTTACGCTATAAATTGATGAAAATTGCAATCAATTTTATGCAGTAGTAATTAGCGTGATGCACGTACAAACATACAAAAAGACAGAAACTATTTAAAAAAAATTATATTTTGGCTTCTCTGGCTCTAAATAAGACCCTCATTATTATTTTTTTTTCTATATCTATAATGTACACACATGAACCGTTAAAATTTGTTATGTATAGACTATGTGTATAGATTTTTTACCCGACTTCCAAAAAGGAGGGTAATGTTTTTGGCGCGTATGTATGTATGTCGGTATGTCTGTTCCATTGCTTTGACCTTCTGTAGCCTAAACGGCTTGGCTGATTTTAAAGTGTGAGGTGTCATTAGATTTGTATTTTTCCCCGAGTGTCATAGGCTATGTGATGTCAACAAAAAAGCAATACGGCGGAAGTAAACTATCAAAACAGACGTTTTTTTAGTGCTGTCGCAATATGGGTATCAGATGAAAGCTAATTAAATTAATAGCCTAATTCAATTATATATGCATTAACTATTGCCCGCAGCTCTACTCGTCGCTTGTAACCTAAATAGTTAGACCGATTTTGAAGTGCAAGTCAAGAAGTGTTATATTCATATTCATCACCGAAACTCTATATCTAATCCTTTTACCAGTATATTCTTCGAATTCATTGATTTAAATTGACTGTCGAAGGCTACCTTTAGGCTATCGGGATTTTTGTTTTTTTAAATTAATTCTTGTTTATATTAATGCGTCACTGCTGGGCAAAGGTTTCCTTTATCAAGCGATAATAATGGCAGTAAAAAAAAAATATTTGATATCGTGTAGAACATTTTCTGACAATTTAATCGCTAACTGTTCTATTTACCTGTTCAGCTAACAATATTACGCATTCTACGCAACAGTTAATATATTTTCGTACTTCGTACATAAACATTGGCCGTCATAAGTCCGTCTATAATTACTCGTGCATGCAACAACTACCGAACACCACAAATGCACTACTACATAGTTTATTTTCCAACACAACAGTTGTGACGTAAACATTATTGACTAATCATGGTTTATACTGCAAAATCGTAGGCAAGTATTGTTTTACAAATAGCAATTGGCACTTATAAGACGTAGGTAATTCTCATTTGCTTTGGAAACATTCATGAGATTTGTACATGTAGTACTTGTAATTATTTAAAGTGTTAAGTGATGCCTGTTACAGAAAGAAGTTCCCTTATTGTTAACAATTATTTCACTTCGCGGCCCTTTTGGTAGGTACATACTTTTTTTAATTTAAAAAAATTTAATTATATTTGTCATATTCTAGGTAATAAAATGCTAATTTATTTAACTAGTCCTGTTAGAGTAATCATTACGATAGTTTTGTTTGAAGTGCATAAAATATAATTACTGTATTATGGCTTCTGCGTTTTACGAGTATAAATTTGTATCGGTCAGACAATCGTGTACAAATATCGTTTCTCCATGTGTTTTCGAACGCAAACTTATAAATAATATGACGTTTATAAGTATTATGTATGTGATCTATATGAAATAAAATATTTGAAGTTTATAACTGAAGAGTATTGGTAGTCTGGGTGATACAATGAAAGAACAGCTTGACGAGACAACGTATATTGACAGACTGACGATCACAAGACGGTTACACATAACGAATAATAACTACCCTCATTATATTTATATTTACAATATATTACAATAACCAAATACTATAACAAAATTTCGAATTATCCACTACAATGTATTTTTTTTGGATTGATCATATTTGATGTTTCTAAATGATTAAAATTGTTTTTAGTAATCATTAATCAATTATAATTAATGAAGTGCCCGCTACAGATAATATTCATTAACTATTACATTAGAAAAAATGTAAGTGAATTATAATTATATTCTTTGTGAGAATAAAGACTCACGTGATATTTCTTACACTCGCCTGATTCAAAATATGAGCATTCTAAAAGGTTAATAAGAAAGCGCACTTACATCTTACCTGTTTGTGACTAATGATAATTTGGTTACTCATAACATAACTTGTTTACTAATTGTGAAACGTAACTAACAAGATTGAGTTTTTGCAAGAGGCTAACCGGCGTTCAACCGTGACAACCTAAACTACAATTTGTATGAAGTAAAAATGACGCCATCTTGTGACAATAATCAGCAATTTTTTTATATAAAAAAAACCTAATAACAATGAACTCGACTGTACCTACTATTTATCCGCGCATGCAACTTCGATCAAAACCGTAATATTTTTTTACACGTATGACACTGATAAGTCAGCATTACATTGTATTCAAGGATAAACCTTTGATACAAAAGGCCTTTAGATGAATCACAAGGATAATTATCTTTAATGGTGAATGAATTGAATGAATTTTAGAAAAAAAAATTGTTACAGGAAAATGTTCAAAGTTTAGAATTTATGAACGACTCATTCATATTGGTAGACATTCATCATCATCATATCTTATATAATCCAAGTTTTGCAAATATTTTATTTAATAACAATATGACAATGTCTTTTAGTATTTCTTTATGTAACAGATAACTTTGTTAGCTCTCAATGAGACAGCTTGTAAATAAAATATAAGTACTTAATATTCCTGCAAACAAATAGCTAGATTAATGTTCTCAATGTTCTTATTATCATTTTTATAAATAACTAACCTTCTCCATCTTGAAGAAGTCTGAGAATTTACATAAAAATAAAGTAGGTATTGTTTATGTAAAGTCCTGATAATCCTTTACACTTAATGTTGGTTACTGTGTAGAAGTTCGTATGGTGGAGCACGTAAAATAAGGTTTATTTCTTCGGAAGATTACAAACTTAGTTTTAGGTAAATCACTTCTTTATATTGTTCACTGTGGCACTGTTAATTATGTACTCAATTATTTAATGATAAAATTACTTATGACTACTGTTACGCGAATCTAAACTAGGTTGCCGATCGTTCAAAATATAGAAATGTATTGTGAAACCATACAGTTTATCTTAAGTGTTAACAATCATCATGCTCATTTCAACCCATAAACGTCTGGGCACGGATCTCCTCCAAAGAATAAGGTCTTCATTATATATAATAATTTAGCCTGCTATACCACGCTGGCCAGACGGGTTGCTATAGGGTTTGTTTCGAATTTACCTTTTCTCGCAGAACTTTTGTCTGCGTAAGGTAAGTCTCCTTTTAAGACACTCACGGGTTGAGATGGGGTAGTGATATTATGTATTTTTAATCCGTCACATGGATTGTGTTGACAACATGCCAAGAAATTATATTATATTTATCAAGAACACTGCGAAGAAAGGAAAATTTGAATCAAACCTTATACCGACCCGTCTGGCCAGCGTGCTATAGTAGGCTAAATTCCCTCCACATACTTTGGAGGAGACCCGTGCCTAGTAATGGCACGTTTATCGGTTGAAATGATGATGAAATTATAATGTTTTATGTATACGTTTGATGATATTTAAATGTATAGGTTTCGCCCATCTGCAGTGTAAGTCTATATCTATGCCCAATTTTGCTAACTGACTTTGAATTTGACTGGCCTGTTGGTCTAGTGGTTAGTGACCCTGACTGCTAAGCCGGAGGTCGTGGGTTCAATCCCCACCCAGGACAAATCTTTGTGTGATGAGCATAAAGGTTTGTTCTGTGTCTGGGTGTAATTTATCTATAATATGTATGCATTTACAAAAAAAAATGTTAAGGAGTAAATCAGTTGTTTAGTACCCATAACACAAGCAAATATAATTGCTTACTTTGGGACTAGATGGCGTTGTGTGAATGTGGTAGAATATTATTAATATTATTATTATTAAGATCCATTCAGTGATTCAGCCGTAAAATCGTCACAATGAAACTCATTTTCACATTAAATTTATGAATATAATATTAGTTAGGCTTACACATTCTTTCAAAAATGGATTATTTCCATAGAATGGACAAACATGAGCCACTACTAGGTATTTGAATCATTATTTAATCAGGCTTGTGATTATAATGTTATCAGTTTACAAATAAGTAATAAAACATGATAAGGAATAACAATGAATGCAAAATATTATAGGAATTGAATATACAATTATTCATCAACATCATTATTTTAACCCATAAAAGTCCCACTGCTGGGTAAAGGTTTTAATTTTTATTTATTTAAAACTAGTAACTTGAATAAATGCTTAAAACATATAAATGGATATAAGTTGCCATGAACCACTAAAAAGTTCAATTAGTGCAATCATTAAGTCTTCTGGAGCCAATGCTCCAGAAGTTTTCCGAGTATAATGCCAGTGGCCCAGTCTGTGCATTCGCTTCGCGGACCACTTTTGTTACCCTCAGGGACCACCAGTGGTCCTCGGACCATAGGTTAAGAACCACTGACTAAAGAGTTGATAGGGGTTCAGGCTGTAATCCACACTTGCTGGTCTAGTACGGTTTGGTGGATCAGACATACCCGTAGAATTTCTTCTAGGGTATGTGGGTTTCCTCACGATGTTTTTCTTCACCGTTAGCAGATGGTAAGTCACATGATTGGCACATATAAGTTCCACAAAGTGAAATCCGGATTGGTACTGCCGCATGGCGGTCTCGAATGATTTGCATGTCCATCACTTCGGCCACCATCGCTTTCTTATTCTTTCGGCCACCATCACTTAGGTACATTCCAATGATTCACTCTATTTTGTCAACAGTGGAAATTCATTAAGTCGTCTAGCAACATGAACTAAACATATTAATATGCATTCGCATGTAAATTAATTATTCGAAACTGGTCTCTGACCTCGTATTTCTAGTAAATATTCTGCAAGCATTCACTACGAGGGGACCTTAATAACAGTCTTGAATTCTTTATACTTTATCTCGACTCTCGAGTCAACCTAATGAAGTAATTTAAAGTAATACTTTATGCGAGAAACTTGGCCAGAAAAGAACTTATCTACCCATAGCTCGTCAGTTTCGTCATTTAGAACTTTTAGGATAAGGGAATAACTATAATTTATCATATTAGTGTCCTCTTTTACGAGTTTCTACGTCAATATACCAGTCTAAATTCTGAACATAAAACCTCAATAATATTTTACACGCCTGGTAAAATAAAAGGCAACAAACCAGTTCAGAGCATGTCAGACTATTCTTAATGTAGGGTTCCGTAGCAAAAGAACGTAACTTCATAGCACGTCCTTTTGTTGAGAAGCGCAGTTTTTCGGCAATGACTCAAAAACTAATTAATTACGAATTATTAAAATTTATTAACCGAAAATATTCACTTAGTCAAAAAACTTTCTTAGCAACATTAAAGTGTATCTTTAAAGCCAAATTTTAAGTCTTTAAAAGATCTGTCGTGTGCCCATCGTAAAGGTTTACTGATAATAAAAAAGTTTCGGGTTTTGTTGTATGCATGTACGTATCTATGTATGGAGTACATCTTTAATTATACATATATTTTTTTTATTATTAAACTAAGTCTATTCTCTAATTAATCAATATAGTAGTTTTTGAGTAAAATGCCTGACTTTTTGCGATACTCGAGTGTTATTTAAGTAGTAAGATTGTGTTTACAACAGAATGTAGGCGTATTATTTCGTATGAGCAAAAAATAAAAGCGGTTTTGAATGTTTGTTTACCAAATCGTTTAAAAGCGTATGAATGGTCGTTACCGCTTTTCACATTTTGGCAAACGGTTTTGTGTTTGCTTTTACAAAGAGTTACGTATGCACTTATTTCTTAAAATAATATTTATCGAGAAGGAAATTTAATAGAGTAGATTATTAGTAGGTAATAGTCTACTCTATTAAATAAATTTTGTGATTAGTATATTTAGGAGAAAAATATGTCAGAATTACAGTTAATCTACTCTTACTGCAAATCTACCTCAAAATTATTATTAGAAGTTTCGGACAGGTATAGCCTCGAATGTTTTTAAAATAATTATCAAAAAATCGATTAAGATTATAACCGGTATAAACATAGGTAATGTAAGGTTTGTCTAATAAATTAACTAAATAACAAATCAATTGTTAGAATAATTAGTATTATCAAAAACAAAATTGATAATGTTTTAAATGACGTGAAATCAATACAGTCATTTATATGACTGTCTAACCAATTAAAATGCTATTATTGTCTTATCTTTTTAAGTGTTTTCCCCTAGTATTGTGATGATGCAATCTAGAAAATAATACTCATTTTAATATTTTAAGCTATTCTTCTCTTACCAGCAGCTGTAGAAACAGAGAAACCCTCAACAGGAAAACGTTATAAGATGATTTATCCCACACAACGATTATCAACCTTAAGAGATTTAAAATAAGATCGAATTTCTTCTTTTGTTTAGTATGTGAATACTACCTTTGCTCCACTAATAATACCAATTACGTTGGGATATAGGCATTAATAATAATATAATATAATAATAATAATATTCTAACACATTCACACAGCGCCATCTAGTCCCAAAGTAAGCTATTATATTTGCTTGTGTTATGGGTACTAAACAACTGATGATACTATTTAAATACTTTTTTTTTTTGTAAATACATACATATTATAGATAAATTACACCCAGACACAGAACAAACCTTTATGTTCATCACACAAAGATTTGTCCTGGGTGGGGATCGAACCCACGACCTCCGGCTTAGCAGTCAGGGTCACTAACCACTAGACCAACAGGCCAGTCAGGCATTGATTTCTTATCATTATATTATTATTTCCATTTGAGAACTATGACAACAGTAAAATAGAGACAAAAGATGCAGACGCACTAGTATAGTTTCTTTTTCAAGGTCGATTCTGTGAATGACTAAACTGAGTCGGGATAGGCAAATAGCCTATCCTACTAATATTATAAATGCGAAAGTTTGTAAGAATGTTTGGATGTTTAGATGTTTGGATGTTTGTTACCAGTAAACGAAAAAACCACTGTATAGATTTCAATGAAACTTTGCAATAATTTACCTTATACATCAGAATAACATATAGGCTATATTTTATCTAGATATCGCGTAAATTGGCTAAACCATGAGAACAAATGTAAAGTAAGTCGGAGAAAAATCTGCCATCTTATAGCTATTTCTGATTTCTCTACGTAAACCGTTAGTTTTACATAAGGACAATGTACGGAGGAATTGTTACTCTTAAATAGTTATAAAAAAAGTCCGCGACAGCATATGCCTATCTTTTATGTGGAAGTCGATATAGAGAGAATAGTGAGCAAGAAATACATTTAAATCGGATACTGCATTTAAAGTGAAAAAATTCATGGTATTAAACTAATTCCTAGGAATGTAAATACTTTTATCACTTTTGTCATTTAATGTAGATAATTTTTGTCGTTTACACTAAGTTATTTCGACAAATAGTTTAAAAGTTATTACGGTATTCAATGAAATATATATAATCCCAAAAATCTTATAATAATACTGTATGTCACCCGTGACTTCGCTTACCTGTTATTTTGTTTCTATGACCACAGCAACTTTTCACTTTTAGAGGGGAAATTTCGGCCAATATTTTCTAAGCACAGATAATTACTTCAGATTAAACATAACCAAATATTACGTGATTGATTAGAATATTACTTATCTTTGTAAACATCCATCCCGTGTCTTTTTGGTTAAAATTATCAAATATACAAACAAACATTCATCCTTTCAACTTTGTGTATGTATAATAATATATTTATCAACGTCAGCCCTAATGACAATTCAGTATGACAGATTAAAAAGAAATCAAATCAATCAAGACATCTCATCTCTTTTTTCTTTTTGCTTACTATACAACCTCATTACTTGAATATATTACTAATTATAACCAGTAAATTCAAAGAATATATTATGACAATTGTGTAGTAAAATTATCAAATAAAGTAAAATATGAAATAAAATATTTTTTGTAGAAAAGTAAATAAATAATTATATTGCAGTATCAAGGTAGTATAGTAGCAGAATACAAATACCATAGACCTAGGATCCGCGCGCCATTTTTATGTATTCGCGCCATTTATTTTCGGTCTAAAATTTGACATTTGACAGTGAATTATCATTGTATGTATTTATGGTCGCTAAAGTCATAAACTAATAAAAATAAATGGATATTGTAAAATATGAAATAAAATATTTTTCGTAGAAAAGTAAATACATTGCAGTATCAAGGTAGTATAGAAGCAGAATACAAAAATACCATAGACCTAGGATCCGCGCGCTTTTTTTTTATAACGATTTTTTTTATTTATGGCGGTACGAAGTACGCCGGGTCAGCTAGTCCTATATAATAACATAGTGTCAGAATTTGAAGATTGTACAAATATTGCTAAAGATATTTAAAACTGTAAGCTTCCGCACGCAGGAATGGATTAAATTATAGCATAACCTCTGATTGATGATTACTGTAAAGTTGCATCAAAATTCACCCAGTAATTTTTGCTTGTAAGAGTTAGAAACTTCTACATATCAATCATAAACATCTTTCTGTTTTTACAGTTGCGTCTGTAACCTGTTATGCAAACTCATCAGTTTGGCGGTATCGATACTGTTCATAGTGGCTGTGGTGCTGCTTGTATTATGGGGAGTTGGCGTTATATTCCGTAAGTAACCATATCAACAATATACTATACTAGAAATCGCGCTGGGATTCGCCCCCGTCGCTTTTGTTTGGCCACTGCTCAGCTCCTATTAGCCGTAGCGTGATGTTATATAGCCTTTAACCTTCTTCGATAAATGGGCTATCTGACACCAAAAGAATTTTTCAAATCGGGTCAGTAGTTCCTGAATTCCTAGCGTTCAAACAAACAAACAAACTCCTTAGCTTTATTATTAGTATGAACTATAATAGTTATGGTTGTCGTGAAAGATTTATTCTTACACAATGAGAGCATCTAAATAATTGTTTATATTTTAAAAGCCTGAATATTTATACGTGGAATAAATGATTCATTGATGTTCAGATATATAAATATAAGTGTTTTATTTATTATTTACTACGTTTCGTTTCCTAACTAATGAAGTCCAGGCTTAAGAGATATAGGGCGAAGCAATATTCTCAATCTAATTAAGAAACCCGACTGGAGTAATTTTAGAGAAGGCCGCAGTGATAGTAGTGGTCGTGTTTGGGCCGGGAACGGAGGTTTCAAGGGCGCCACACACTATCAGTTTGACGGACGATGACGGCCTGTCTGTCGGTCGCCTATTGGCTACTGCAACTCGGAATAGCCAATTTGATAGACGATCTTCCTCGCTTTATTGACAGGCGGTCATCGTCCGGCAAACTGATAGTGTCTTTACACACGGGCCGATGCAGCGGAGCCGCGCGACGCGATGTCGTGATGTGTGCTGTTATAACGATTTTTTCTTATGCCGCCTCCAAACGTTGGCCCACTTAAGCCGATATATTTCACAGTGTTTCCAAATTCGAATGATAAGTTTACATAAATTTGACAGTAGTTCAATGAAATAAGAGATATTTTGCGTCGAGCTGGCTTTATTAAAATCATATAAAAAATTGTTTTGGATTAGGATAGTTCAGCGTTACATGTTGTCTTTGCTAAATATAACAACTTAATATGAGGACAAATTTAGAGTTTATGCACATATTAATAGGCGCAGCTAGCCACGGCTGTCACAATTAATATGTATGAATGAGTTAGCGCCTGTCTGACAAGGACAAGGACCACTTACGACGCCCCATACGAAACACGTCTTTACGTGTGCAGAGAGCTCTAATACATTTTATATTGTAACTTGTTACAGAAAGCGGTGAAAACGCCGCCACCAGATTCGAAGCCCAAGATACTTACCACGGCAACTACCAAAAACTTATATTTTAATGGAAGACCAAAAAATCAGCGAAGCGGTTTAGATAAGCTTTAATTTAGTTGTTATTATTTATACGAAGAATAATAAGACTATTCTCTTCAACTTGCACAAAGGAAATAATATCTTGATGTTCTAATCATTGAAATATGCTAAATACAAGTTGGCTAAATATATTAATAAGATTCCTTTAGTATCTTATCATGCAATTAACGGTTGGTTGCTAATTCTAAGTGAACGCGTGTAACTTAGTAAACCTGGCCGTCTCATAAGTTTGTTTACTTAGAATCAAGTTAAACAACTGTTGTTAGCATGTTTGGAACTTTGGATACATTATTATGCCTATGTGAAGGAAGTTCTAATTTCGAGTCATTAAAAAAAATACGTCAGCAAATAAAATTTTCAACGAGTTGTATTATAGACTTTAAAATAAAACTACTCAATAATCTTACCTGATTATGACTAAGCAAAAGAATCGTTACTTGATATAGCTATAATCTGAACCGAAAATAAAAGTTCATAATAAATTTGCAATGAAGTTTATCATGTAGCGAATTAAGAGGCTAAATATGATCCCCTGATCATGTTGGTATGTATATATCATGATGTGATCAATCAAAAACATGACAATCTTATATTCTTTCTTCTCTTTCATTCCTAATTCCGTATAAATTTTAATAGTTGTAATTTGTAAATACTATTTTATTTAAAGAGATATTATTTTTAAGATTTCACTGTAACGCTAGTTATGGGCATACATACATTTCTATATCTATAACTAGCGGTAAATATTTTTTTGTAATCTTCCCGTACTTTTATGTGTCAATGTTATGACGTAATAAAAAGTGCAATCTGTATTTTTACTGTCTATTATTCAAACTTCCCTATAGAGGCACGGGCCCACCGCGGCGCATGCTGTGCATGGGCACGCGGCGCATTTGAGCTGCGTGTATTAATTTGTTTAACAACGTGGGTCTACGTTTCCACTGGAGTACGAGACGAAAACCTACGACTGTGTATAGCGTGACACGGCGCGTCGCACGGCGAGGCTACGCACGTGTTACTGCAATCCACGGACGAACTGCTCTGCGTAAGCGAGCTGTACATAGTCGTGGGTCATATTCGTGTACTCCAGTGGAAACGTAGATCCACGTCGACAGCGTTGAGCTATGTAACCGCCTATTCGAGCAAGCCACGCATGTATCAATGACGTCAATTCATGCGTAGCCTCTCCGTGGGTTGCAGCGGATACAACCACATACATTTTCTTACAAAGCGAAGCTTAATACGTGAACCTCTACGTGCACCGCGATGGGCCCGCGCCTTAATGCTAGTTTTAATCTAGCGTTTTGTAGTTGGTCTATAGTATAGACCTAAAATCCGTGCGCTAGTCTATAGATTTAGTTAAGTTTAAGGGCTTACAATCTTCTTGGATGTAATAGAATAGTATGTTTTGAGAAATCCATGGTCACTTTAAAAAAAATAATTGTCAGAGTGATTATATTCTCTTGAGTCAGAATGACAAGTTAGCCAAAGAAATTATATAAATACGTAGTGATTATATTCTCTTTGTTAAACTCCTTATTTTATACTTAATTTATTCACTGTCAGTAGGTAATATTTGTTTATTTACTTTATAAGATTATGAGATTATTAGAATGCTAAAAAGTTAAATTAAACGATACAACAATGAAATCAAATTAATTATGAAAATATTCCTCATTCTTTAGGATGTGGTAAGTAAACAAAAAATTTCGGAAGGGAAATATTACTTCTCAGCTAGTTTTAAAATATATTTATTTAGTAACTAGAAGTCGCGTGGGGGCTTCTTTCCCGTCTTAGCTTTGTAATATTAGTATCACATAATAATATGTTTCCAGTTTCCACTAATCAATATATTCTAGAGATTGTCAATAATTAATTACAAAAATACCTAGGCACATAACACTATAATTTTGAGCACCTGTTTTAAATAATAAAACAGTTCTCTTTGTTTTAATAGTATTTCTGTAATGCAATCTTATTTTAGCTATTTCGTTAATATATTATAAACAATGTACTGTCCAGGGACGATTCTATTTCAGAGCTTTATTGTTTTACATTCATACCTACAGATATTACGATCAAAAGTAGCCACCTCAGGGTGGCTACTAATATTATTTTAGAATTTGTGTTTATTGCACGTGAAGAATTTTTTTTTAACAATTTTTTTTTCGACTGTGGCAAATTGGCCTGCAATGGTAAGCTGTTACCCTAACTTCTGGATGCTTAAGCCACCAGAGGCATCACAAGCGCGTTGCCGACACTTAAAAAACCTATTAACTCCTTTTTCTACTAAGGGATAGTATAGTCCTTAGAAAAATCTTAAGAAGTGCATTCCACATTCTGAGACTTCACCGGAAAAATATCCTATGAAAGCCTTTCATAGGAATTAATTTGAATTATTGTAAAAAAAACCCAACTTACTCTATTTAATATTATAAATGTGAAAATGCCTGCCCCTTCGGGGATGAACGCATGCATGACGCCACAACGTTTATATGTTTTTATTTTTATTATATATGACTAGCCTGTTGGTCGAGTGGTTAGTGTCCCTGACTGCTAAGCTAGAGGTCGTGGGTTCGATCCCTACCCAGGACAAATCTTTGTGTAATGAGCATGATTATTTGATCTGTGTCGGGCTGTAATGTATGTATTTACAAAAAAAAAAGTATATATGCAATATATAAGTTGTTTAGTAGGTACCCATAACACAAGCAAATATAATTGCTTAATTTGGGACTAGATTATTATATTATTATTATAAGATATTGATACTAAATAACTTACTTTTACTGATTCTGAATTTATATATTTCAGCCATAAATTAGTTTTGTACTTCATTTCAATATCAGCAATAATGGGAGCTACATTACTCGTGACACGGTTCACAGTAGGACCAGACGAGCTCGACACCAACTACAATGTAAGTATTAGAAATTATCCAAATTAAAATTAGTTCAGTAAATTTTTAGGGTTCTGTTTCTCAAAAGGAAAATATGGAACCCTTAAGGGATCACTCGTTTGTCCGTCTGTCTTTCTGTCTGTCAAGAATATTTTTCGTAAGAATATAAACATTATTAAACATTAATAAAAAAAACACCGATTAAGAGTATGTTGGACCATACTTAATGTAATGCCGCAGCAAAAGAACGTATCTTCATAGCGAAAAATTGCTAAATAAAGAGAGAATGAAAAATGCCAAAGAGTTACAATATCAATTGGTTACAATTTATCAGTTCAGTGTTTATTAGTCTGGAATTATGTCCGATAAACCGCAATTCTTCACTATTTACATGGGACATAAAATAATAAAATTTAGGCGATATATACCTCTATATACCTCTTCAAGGAGTATGGATGAATGTTGTGCCCTTGAATCTTGCTATTTTATTGTTTTATTTTTGTTGTGTTTAATTTGTGTTTAAAGTTTTTGCATTATCTTTAATTATTGTAACTGGTACCATATACCGTCGAATTTATTCAAAGATGCCAAATGGAACTGATAAGTGGCGAAATTACCGTGGGGCATTTTTTAGAAGAACTGTAATAGCTTTTTTAAGTCTGTATTATAATAAGTGTAATTCTGTATATGTACAGTGTGTGTCTACGACCCGGGCTTTTATAAAGACTGATGATAATATGCTTCGTTAACAATTGTTTGCACGTATTAGTAAATCTTAATTATGTTAATTAACGACACAATTAAATTTTCTAAATCCGCAACTTAAATGTAGACGTACTGTGTAATTGTCGTAATTCATGTCGTTTATTCACTTGGTATAAGGCATGTCGTGGTACGGGGTGAAAAACTGTGATAGCTAGCGTAGAATGTATTGTCGTCCTTGTCAAAGCACACATACCTAGGTATTGGTCAAATTACTGTGCTTTACATTGCTGGCAATTA
The DNA here is from genome assembly GCA_905147015.1 of Laspeyria flexula. Taxonomy (NCBI): domain Eukaryota; kingdom Metazoa; phylum Arthropoda; class Insecta; order Lepidoptera; family Erebidae; genus Laspeyria; species Laspeyria flexula. The sequence goes on along the minus strand of LR989960.1, from coordinate 10,348,890 downwards.
AACTTTTGTTAGAAAATTAACAAAGTCTGAAATTTAGTTTATAAATATAAATTAAATTAATATAATGGTTACATTATAAATATACGTTATATTAACCTCTTTAAAAAAAAACCAGGGTTGTAGACACACACTGTATATTCTTAGCAGTCTATTATATTATACTACGATATATTTTTTTTAACATTTTATACAGCCACAGGTGGTTGGTTAGTATATTTTGTTACTAATTGACCCACCAGATGCACAAGGTGGGTGGTTAGGTTAAACGCATTCCCCTCTAAAAAAAAAAAAGGAACATGTATACCTAACTGACCAACCAAGTGGACAACTCAGGTGGTCGGTTGCTAAACGGAGGTAAAATAAATAAATAGAGCGATATTGAGTTGATCGCTTCTTTCATCTGTTGGACAACGGTCTCCCCTCATGACTTCCATACTTTTCTATTTAGCTAAAGTGGACCAGTCTTGATGTTTATCTATTTCATCGCACCATGTTCTCCGTGGTCTACAATGGCGCTGATTTGCTGTTTCGGATCACCACGTAGATAGTAAATTTGGTTTTCATACATTTCTCTCTGAAATGTGATTTCAAATATGTGTACATATTATTATATTATTTTTGTACTTATATTTTCGTTTCAGAGAAGATTTGGCAACGATAAAACAAGAAATGCGAGAATTAGAAAATTTAAAAAGTCAGAAGATATTTACGATGAACATGAACCATTAATCAAAAGAAAATTTAATCCAGAATTACCTTTTATTAAGGTAAAATCTGGGAGTCTCCCGTTTATTTATCGGCAAAGAAACCCGGCTTATGCTGACAGCATTCATGATTCACCAGATTTTAATAAACATACCGGTTAAGAGCATGTTGGACCATGCTCAATGTAGGGTTCAGCAGTAAAAGAGCTTATCTTCATAGCGCTTACGTCCTTGTGTTGAGAAGCGCAGTTTTTCGGCAATAATTCAAAAACGACATCTGATAATGTTCAAAATAATTTTAATTGGAAGTATTTATTGAGCGTTATTTTTGTGATTTTTTTCAGATTTTTAGACACCTATTCTCCAAATTTTATCAATATACATTGAGCAGTTTTTGAGTAAAATGCCTGTGACACACCGACGGACGGACGGACGCATATAATAAAACTATAAGGGTTTTGCCATTTTGGCTACGGAACCCTAATAATAAGAATGTATAAGTAGACAATCTAACCCTCATTTCCACCACTGCAACTGAGCCAAGTTTTATAAGTGTACCTACGTATATTTATCTACATATATGTTTGTCCGCACATTTTTCAAGAAGCAAGTCAGATTGCAGAACTCTTTTCACGGTTCCGTACCTCAAAAGGAAAAACCAGAACCTTTATAGGATCACTCCGTTGTCGGTCTGTCTGTCTGTCCATCTATCAAGGTTTTTTTCCTCAAGAACGAGTTAAGGTATAAAGCTGAAATTAATATCATATACTACGGTCTGCAAATCCCAGGCGTAAAAAAAAATAAAATTCTAAGTTCATCGCAAACGCAATATACGGCAAGATACAGCCGTTTATGCTCCATTTTTGTCGATTATCTTAACGATCAAAAAAGTCAAAACCTATAGGGTACTTCCCGTTGACCTAGAATCATGAAGTTTGGCAATAAGCAATAAAAATTTGCACAAGTAAAGGAAAAAATCCGAAAACCGATCTCGTGTAGATATCACTGAATATATTACTGAGGTATACAATGACAAGCCTAAAAATATTGACTACCTACCTTATTTAATCTAACTTATAGCTATCCCGTCGTGGACAGGGTGTAGTATTATTTTTACGATAGCACGGACCGAGCTATTATAGGTGGAAATCTTCGCTATCGGCGAGGGCAGTCGGGCTCCAGCAACCAATGTGCGATAGCTAAACTTAACACCGGGCGAATTCAAAGCAATCCAACTCGGACTGGTTAGGTTAGGATTTTTTTTCAAACCACCCAGGAGTAGCATCCCCAAGAAGCCGGATTTTTTATTCAATTTGGCTTCGATGTGCAATAAAAATATTGTTTTGTTTTTAACGTCAGTCTTTTTTTCGTTATTTTGAGAAAAAAAACATGTATGATTTTCCAACTACGGGAACAGAAAGTCCAACTACGGGAACAGTGCAAGTAAAAGTACTCGAACGAAGATATTGTTAGGCAGGTAATAAGTTTTCATTACCTACTATAAGAGATATATAAAAAAAAATAAAAAAATAAAATTATAAATAATTAATAACTGAAAATGGCGAAATAAAAGTTAAATATTTTAAGAGACTATTTTTTGAGGTCAGTACTTAGAGCCTAAACATTTGGAACTAAATGCGCACACTCGCTTTTGCCGCGTACTTCGTAGCATGATGTTATATAATAGCTTATAGCAAATATTTAGGCTGCGTTTCCATCAGAGATGTGCGAGGTGTTTATTAAGAACCAATAGAATCGCTTCATTTACCTGACGTCAGGTAAAATATTTCAAGGCTTGCAACGTAAAATAATGGTGGAGTAAATGTAATAAAATATGATTGTATTGAACGGCCATCTTATAATAATCTGTCTAGTTAAACATCTCATCATCATCATTAATGTCCCACTGCTGGGCTCGGGTCTCCTCTCCTCTATCTAGAGAGCTGAGAGGGTTTTTAGGCCATAATCCACACACGCTGGCCTAATGCGGGTTGGTGACTCAGACATACACTTAAAATTTCTTCTAGGGTATGTGGGTTTCCTCACGATGTTTTCCTTCACCGTTAGCAGATGGTAAATCACATGACTAGTACATATAAATTCCACAAAGTGAAATCCACATTTTGCAAATCTATTAAGTTATAAATGTAAAGATCTGCAGGTTTTCATCAAGGTTAAAGCACTTTTGTAAATTTTTTGTTAAGTGAACGTATTTATTATATTATATCAGATTTAACAGAATTTAGTGGTATTTTATTTGTTTTGTTTTTCCCATTTGTCAGCTGGCGATTGCTCCATCATGGATCAATTGCTTATAAACACAATATTTAATTATGAATTAATAATGTTGCATTTTCAATTATTTCAAATTTCATTTTTCATCAGCAACCCATTATATCCCACTGCTGGGCTCGGGTCTCCTCTCCTCTAACTAGAAAGCTGAGTGGGTTTATGCCATAATCCACTCACGCTGGCCTAGTGCGGAGTGGTGGTTCAGACATAGTCATAGAATTTCTTCTAGGGTATATGGGTTTCCTCACGATGTTTTCCTTCACCGTTAGCAGATGGTAATTCACTTGACTAGTACATATAAATTCCACAAAGTGGAATCCACATTGGTACTGCCGGTCGGGATCGAACTCAGACCGCGTAATTTGCACGCGGTCGAGTTCGATCCGAACAAGCGTTGGTGGCTGAATGGATAAGGGACCGGCCCTTATCCATTCAGCCACCAACGCTTGTTTGTTATTTCATTTACTTATCTGATTTTTCACCTAAGCGTGATATAAAAACATAGTAAGGTTGTCTTATAATAGGTCGAGCACGAGCTTGTGATGCCCCTGGCGCTGGTGTTAGAGGTGTCCATAGGCGATAACCACTGGCTAGCAGGCGGTCCATACGGCTGTTTTTCGTGTTACAGAAAACATAGACATATAGACACATTAGCTTCTTAAAGTATAAATATATATTTTTTATTAACAGGTAAATCTATTCTTATAAAGACTGACCTGTTGGTCTAGTGGTTAGTGACCCTGACTGCTAAGCCGGAGTTCGTGGGTTCGATCCCCACCCAGGACAAATCTTTGTGTGATGAACTGTGTGAATTGCTTACTTTGGGACTATATTATACTAGTGGACCCGACAGACGTTGTCCTACATGATATACCAATCGATTGCATTTTTTTATATTTTTTTTATTTGTGAATCTAAACCATCCTTGAATCCACTTGAACACATACACAAAAATTCAATCAAATCAGTTCAGCCGTTTAGGAGAAGTTCACTGTCAACACACGTACGAATTATATATATAAAGATTATTATTATAAAGGCTTGAATGTATAAATTCAAGGTGGAGAGATGATCTGATCTGATCTGAACCGCAGGAGCACGCTGGATGCAGGCCGCATACAACCGGTCCAATTGGAAATCTCTTTTGGGGAGGACTTTATTCAACAGTGAACGTCCTACGGCTTATATGAGGAATATGATAATGATAGAAAATGGCATCGACCCGTAGTAAGAATAGAAAACTATGAAACTGGCATTAATTAGCTCATTACCAAAAACCTATCGTTAAAAAGACATTTTAATTTAGTTTAAAAATCGTTGATATTGACCTCCAACATCCAATACAATACAATATTCAATACATTTTTAATTTAACCTTCTTGTTCAGGATCTACACTTTTGGCAAAGCAAGTTCATTGTAAAATTTAGTGAATATTCTCTTTGGTTCTTTGAGAATGTCATGAATTTCTCTACTTGTCAAAGTTGTCAAGCTGCTTTAACCAAAACATAACTATCAAGAATTGGGAAAATAATTCCAAAATAAAATACCCATACCCAGAGTAACTATTTATACCTAGTCAAAGCAGATGAAACGACTTATTGTAGAAAGCCTAAACATTAATTGTAACTGTATGACAAAATAACTTTTCTTTCAACAATGTGGTAAGCATTTGTTACCTAAATTTTAATCCAAAATCTACTATTTCTATTTCATGGAGAATATGACCGCTCCCAATCGTTTCTATTTTCATTATATTCATAGAGTGAGAAAGAGAGGCACTCAAAATCCAAAATCTAGGCGACCAACTTTAACCTCGCCAAAATTACATTTAAACAATTGAGTTTAAGTAAAAATGCATGAAAACTCAAATGTGAAGACCTTGTATTTGTAATCTAACGATTTTATTTATTTTATAGCGGACTGCTGTGCATACTTTATTCAGTCGCGGGTATGATTATAGCTACAGGTCTTTTCGCATTAGTGATATTGTGTATGCTATGGATCATCGGATATTTTTGGGACAGTGAGTGTCAGAACCGTTCTTAATTATGATTCCCGAAGTTGACTGGGTTGCCAACCATCTAACTATTCCAATTATTGTCCTCACTATTATCATATGAATGACCCTGTCTTTGCTATCGCACAGCAGGGTAAAGCTACGTTTCTATCTACAGACATGGAACGTGCCGTTTATATTTTATATTATATTTTTTCTATAGAATTCGACAGCTCTTGTTGGTTCATGTATGTGTCCACGTAACGATAGCGAGATATAAATGGGTTAATACAAACTGTATAGATGAATATTTTTTATCTGATAGACCTGTCAGTAGATATAAACGTACCTTAAAAAGGAGTAAGACTATAATAATAAAAGACTGTCCATATAAATAAAATACTATCAACTATAAACCATCGAATCGACTACCTCTGTGGTGCACAATGAAGACGTATGTACGAGTGTAGCACAAGACGGTCTGTGTTCGACACTCGGATCGGGCAAAAATGGTGTTGAGTTTTTCTGTCAAAATATTTCCATTATCAGCCCAGAGTTTAGAAATAAATCCAGTTAATGGCAATGGTTCATGTAGTGACGGATTAAGAATACATAATGTCACAACCCCATCTCAACCCGTGGATGTCGTAAGAGGCGACTAAGGGAGTAACCTTATAGATAAGACCACTGCGAGAAAAAGGAAAATTCGAAACAAACTCGTCTGGCCGGTGTGGCATAGTAGTCTATATTCGCTCCACATTCTTTGGAGAAGTCCCGTGCCCAGCAGTGGGATGTTTATGGGTTGAAATGATGAATGGCAATAGGCTACTGAAATATGAAATGTGAGAATTTGTATTTTGTTGTTCATCATTTTCCAGCGGCCCAGGAGTGGGGCGCGACCCAATTCTTTTGGTCTACGCAGGCATCTAGCCACAAGGGTATTTTGAGTAATTACCCAAATTTCAAAATATCAAGATACCATTAGGTGAACTTTTGTCTTCCGAATTATTTACTTCCAGACTCTCTTAATAATCTATTTTTTATCAAAATGCCATATTATGTAATTCAAAGAACATAATATTATTAATAGTAATTACTTTTGTATTCATTTTAGTGAGATGAAATATGAATAAGCATCGATAGAAGAAATGTATTATAGAATCGAACTAAGTGTTTTCATGCAATAAGTCCCAGCACTGACGACGATTTTTAGTGTACATACTCCTAATAATGTGTAATTGTTAAAGTTTATAGTTATTATTTTTTAGCATTAATGTTATCAAAATATTAATTTTACTAATTTCCGCCTGTAACATCCAACTTGTCTTGTTTTTTATCTTTATTTTTTATTATTATTATGTTTTGAACTGTTGTGTACTGAAAGACATATTTTAATTTTATAAGTAGGTAAATACGCCGAGACGGGTTGGTTACAATGCATTTATCCAAAAATATGGAATACTATTCAACAAAATTTTAAAAACAAAATTATGTTGAAAACGCAATGTTACCAATCCGTCTGTGCGTAAACATCCTCAATATACATTTAAAAACATAAAACTGCTATTATTGGGTACGTTTAAACATTTCATCTAACTATATAGATTCTGATATAAAGACAAATTAGCACGTAGCTTTACTGAGGAACCTACAAACTTCTTGACGTAGCGTAACCGAAAGATCTATCAATTGCACATTATGGTATATATCGATACCTCTAGGCTTTGAGCGGACGTAAAGCTCATTTTGGCCTTTTTGACTTTTTACATATCGACGATTCCAAGGCTAATTGGTGTAAGCGACATTTTTTGGGATATTGAGTTATACACAGTCATATTTTGAATCAGCGAATTTTTCTGCGTCGTTTGACTAGTTCAAACGAGATTGCAAATTTTAACTAATTTTTAATTAAAACTTATTTAAACGTTGCGATCGTTCAGTCTGTATTGAAGCTCGACAGAAGCAACTCACGTGCACTCAACACTTACGAGGCCTCGCCCACGGCAACTTTTTGTAGCGATACAGTAGCAATGCTATTGCGTGTTTTCATAGATACAGTCGCGATGCTGGCGCTGTCTGTGTGCCGCGACCAGATTTTATATCGCTACTATCACAATTTCCATGTAGTGACAGATTAAGAATACATAATGTCACTCTACCCCATTTCAACAAGAGCACTGCGAGAAAAGGAAAATTCGAAACAAAACCCTATACCAACTCATTTGGCCAGTGTGGCTAAATTGCCTCCAAAATGTTTGAAGGGAATGTGCCCAGCCGTGGGACATTTATGGGCTGTAATGATGATGATGGCTATCGCGATAGTAGCGTCTTTACAAAACGCATATCATTACAAAAAGTCACCATGAGCTAGAGGCCATAGAAAATAGATGATAAGACCTCAAAATCCATGTCTTAAAATGATGTCCGCAGTCGCATCTGCCTATGTGTAGAGCATCCATTATATAGGCCCCCCCAAGAGATGTCCACTAGGAGCATTTGAGTGCGACTAAAACAATTTTTTTTTTCCAGAATATTATTTTGAGCAGACTTGATCTAAGTAGAAAATACATGCAAACAAGCAACTTTTGGACTTATAAAACACATTACTGTTTTTTATTCTTAAAAGACTAGGATAGACTAGAAGAGAATACTTTTCGAAATCGAAAAAAGTAAGTAGGTTGTGAAACCGTGAAGGTACATAAAAATAAAAATAAATAAATCTTTGGTTAAATCATGAGTCAAAGCCAAACTGACATGTATCAAGGATTGCGTCAAGAATATTGTAGACAGTTTTAGATTGTGCAAACGTAGTTAATTATTATTCTCTTGGGATTGTGTTATGTAAAGTTCTAATGAAAGTATTACGAAATTAATTAAATAATCCATTACAGATTCTAATAATTCTGTAGGTATACGATATATATAACCCTGTACCAACCCGTCTAGCTGGTATAGGTAATATCAATAATACCAATAACACAATTGAGTTGGTCAATGAAAGTGAAAAATCTATCAGCATATAAATTTGGCAAGTCTCTTAGCACTAGTAATTTATATTAAATAGCTAGGAATTGGAATTGATATCCATGAAGAACTATTTTTGATTTAAGTTTTGTTAAAGTTCATAAAGTTTGCGTTTATATTAAACAAGCATTGTATATGTCGCAGCTATATCCTATAACACGCCAATTTTCTACCCGAAAGTATCACTAAAAATAATCCCCCCATCCCCATGCAAGTTGTCATTCCTTCGTTCTTCTGCCAACTTATGACGAAGAAATGAAGACGTTAATATCAAACTTGAAAAGTGACTGTGCGGTTGGTCTTGATTTGATATCTGGTCATATTCTAAAGTCAAACAAGGACATCTTAACCCCTCCAATTTCATATAATAATAATAATAATATAATAATAATAATACTATTATAACATGTATTTGTGATTCACTATTTTCTATATTATATGTATATTATATTGACTGGCCTATTGGTCTAGTGGTTAGTGACCCTGACTGTTAAGCCGGAGGTCGTGGGTTCGATCCCCACCTAAGAAAAGTCTTTGTGTGATAAACATAAAGGTTTGTTCTGTGTCGGTATAATTTATATATAAAACGCATGAGTTTACAAAAAAAAATATTATTTTAGTATATCAGTTGTTTAGTACCCATAACACAAGCAAATATAATTGCTTAATTTGGGACTAGATGGCTCTGTGTGAATGTTGTAGATTATTATATTATATTACGATGTTGAGACACAATCCCCCTTATTACAAAATATGGACTAAGTATTAAACCAGGTTTAAATTGACATAAGCTATTGTTTTAGTGTCAAAGTTATCATTTTAAACCTGTTATAATGCTTAGTCCGTATTTTGTAATAAGGGGGAATATGTCTATCTTTTCCTTATTTATTATCAGGTATCGCAGACTTTGTTTAAGAACTATTTATGAGGACGAATTGTAACTCTAAAGGGATATTAACAGATTAACAGTGCCCGGGTGATACCAGTCAGTTAAAAAACCGGTCAAGAGCGAGTCAGACTCACGCGTCGAGGGTTCCGTACTATCAGGTATTATGGCAAAGTATTATTATGGCAAAAAACGGTCAAGTGCGACTCGCACTGGCGCAATGAGGGTTCTGTACGAACATGCAATTTTTAGGGTCCCATACCCAAACGGGACCCTATTACTAAGTCTCCGCTGTCCATCCGTTTGTGTGAAAGTTAGACAGTTGAAATTTTAACAGATGATGTATTTCTGTTGCCGCTATACTGTGTGCCAATCCGAATCCGATTTGTTTGTATATATTAAATATAGTTTGAGTGCTTCCGGTTCTGTGAGCGTGATGCATGAATGTGTTTCTTTTATTTTTATTATTCTATTGTATTATTCTTTCCTGTGTAATTGGTATTTTAACATTGAATTAATTAAATAAATATGAAATGAAATCTCGTTTATTCATATGAAAGTCACAAGTTAAGAATGTATCAAGTTATCCAAAACATAGTGTCAGAAAATTTGCCTACGACAAATAAATTTAATGATGAAATAGCTCTGAGACGGCAGGGATTTTTCCGAATTAGTTGACACTGGTATTGTTATATCTTAGCCAATTTACATACCTATATATATATAACCGTGATGCGCAAACATATTATAACATTAAATATAAACATTAACGAACAAAATTTATTTGTATAAAGTCTCAGTGGTGAAGTGTTTGCTAACATGGTATACAGTTGCAGTTGCTGAGGTCTCGGGTTCGAAACCCGGACATATTGCATAGACATCACCCGTACGGTGATGTAATATGAACCCAAAATATGGGATCTCTCGGTTTCGTGCTCGATAAAGAAATCCTGAGACATATTATTTTCAGAAAATGAAAATTTATTAGATTAACATCACCAACATGATTTAGATCAGAGCTGTCCAAAGAAGAGTCCAGCTTATAGGTATTTGTGCCTTCTGGGCCGTGTTTTGATTTTCCATAAAATAGAATAATTTACTTTCAATAACATTAATGGTAATGGTACCCAATTTTTTTTTATAATTTCCCAAATAAATTATTGAAATAATTTGTAATTAATAAATTAATTAAAGTAGGCATTTGTTTTTGCAGCTCTTTAAACTATTTAATGATTTGCTTCAGCCCACTATCGTATTTGGTTTGGACAGCTCTGCTCTAAGTAAACGACATTTGAGTAGTGAAGATAACTACAACAACAATGACTCAATTTAGATGACAAAATGTGGTAAGTAACAGTGGTATAACATTTATTCTAATATAATAATTAATAATATTTTCACACAACAGTTAAACACCAAATTAAGCAAGCTAAATAAATTTTATTATGTTCCTTTAACTGAACCATAGAGTGACATCACATTTATTTATTTATTTATAATAAGGTACACTAACGGCAAGACATACAAATATTACAAATTTAAGCACTTAATTTATACAACGTTGGTATATATGTTTGCCAATTAAAAGCATACACATCGTTCGTATTAAATCACATAATAATGATGGAGAACGAATCAACAGTGTAGCCTCAAGGCTAGCTGTCCACTGGAACCAAGCTGGATAGCGGAGGAGAGCGAGAAAGTAATGCGGCGAGTTGCGGTCTGTGTCTGTTCATAGTCGCGTACTGCTCCGCGTACTGCTCCAGTACCTACCGTACTGGAGCAGTGTAGAGAACTATGTTATCCTTGCGGCCGCAAGCACAGCACGTCTCATTTTAGCTGCCGGAGATTAGTTTAGTTCTACGCCCCTGTATTCGTTTTTCCTGACCACTTCCCCGCTCCGCATCACTGTTCTATTTCTCATCTCCGCATATGAATTTTAAAACTAGTTTTCTAATCACTGTCCACTGAAGCTGAGAGGAGATTTTATGCAATTCGTTATCTTCGCTCTAGTGGACAGGTAACCTAAATAGGGGTGGTTTTGTTTACTGTTTATTTAATTCTAATAGACTGAGATCCCAGAGCTTCCAGACGTTACTCATGTTCTGAAAAACATAATGTAGACTGTGTACTATGAACGTACGCATATTCGCTAACTTGTGCCAACTCCAAACTCAAGAACAGCCATATTCAAACAAAAAAACGACATAACAAGTACATTAATTTCGACAAAAAGTATAAAAAAATACTTAGGAAACTAAAAAATGGTGAAATAACAGTCAGGTATTACAATTTTAAAGAAAATTACTTATTACCAACTTCTTACATAAATGAATCTAATTAATACTGATTGTTAATTATTGTGTTAATTTAATTTATGCTTATATACAGATATACCTAATTAATATTGTTTTTTGATTATTGTGTGGATTTATGTTGATTTTATTGAAAATAAAGTAATTGTAAGAACTGACACCTAGTAATTAAATGTTTACCTATCTTTTAACTATTGATTTGTGTATGTTATAAATAAATAATTGTTAGTTACAAACTAGACTAAAGTAAAAATTACAAAAAGTAATACTAATAATATTGTATACTTCCCTATTACCTACATTGGTTCAAATGTTGATTTATTCTTAAAATAATGTCATTGATCTCATATGAATGAATAAACATGTTTATATAATATTAATAATAATAATATTATATATACATAAAGACAGTACTTATTTCAAAAAGCGATCCCAAATATTGAGAAGTAGACCTGATGAGAAGTAGCCAAAATGAGAAGTGGCCATAATGAGAAGTAGTCCATTAGCGAGTCGGTTGTCATAATGAGAATTAGCCCTAATGCGCCTAAACCATTTTTAATTTTTAGGTATCCGATAAATATCAGCACTCAAAAACTACGTAAAATTGTTAGTAACTTTACTTATTTTATATAAGTAAAGTTACTAACAATTTTACGTAGTTTTTGTACCGAATACCTAAAAATTGGCCGTCGGTACAAGTTAGTGAGTATGCGTACGTTCATAGTACACACCAATACTGCCTTCTGGTCTACATTTTGTTTCTCAGAACATGAGTAACGTCTGGGAGTTCTGGGATAATAATAACAGTGTTTTTGTATAATATACTTAGTGCTATTATTCTTTATTCCACAGCTGTAACTTTTTCAACCAAGTGGCTCCCTTGTGCTTGGGTATTACTTTTATGGCATTCTTCTTATTATTTGTATTTTGGGTCATCCATTATTTCACAACGCGTAAGTACAAATCCATATTTGTGTGTGTATGAATGTTTGGATAGTTACTCTTTACACATTAACATAAATATCTATGAATGTATTTTGATGAAACTTTACAGTAATGTAGCTTATACATAAGAATACATTTTAACTATATTTTTAAACATATATAGTGTACGTAAATTGGCTAAACCATAACAATAAGTACCAAGTAAGTCTGAAGAGGTCCTGCCGCTATTTAGGCTCTCGCTGTGTAAACCAATAGAGTTACACAAAGATGCTGCATGGAAAAAAATAAAATATTTCTACAAATTGCACGACAACTATATTGGAGCTTTTATAAGGAAAATAGTGAACCATAAATACATTATAATTCTCTTGCTTTTTTATGGTAGATACGTGATTCATCGAATAATTATAAAATAAATTCATAAATTTTGTTCCCTACTAGTCCGGTCAACAAAGGCTTTAAAAGGGGGTGTAGAGTGCGTGAAAAGGAACCTATGCTATTTCTTCGAAAACTTGTTAAGGATGCTTAGAAAGTGAACATAAATAAAGTCCTGACGTTTCGGAGGTGGGGGGAGGGGGTTAAACTGGTACATTTTTGAGTTTTTGGCTTATAACTCAAAAACGGTACGTTCTAGGAGAAAAAATCCTTTAACTTAACGAAAGCATATCATATTGTCTACAACTTAGTGCTGCATATTTTTCCAAATTCCCCACCATTTTTGAGATATGGTGCATAGAGCACGAACCTTGTGCCTTGGTAAATCATCCATCCTAATAAGTTATTAAAACTTAATAAGTTCATGCTTATAAATAATTTGCATTGTTTAATGATGTATTAATTATAATTAATAATATTTTATTAATTTTTGTTAGGATCCACCTGTCCCGGTGGCTGTATGTCATCTATTTGGCAATATAAATTTAACTACTTAGTGATGTCCGATTTGAGATTAAATTTGGGATACCAATATAAATCGGATGCATTGCAATATTTTAATAAATTGGAGTAGATCTGATGTTGGACCGCAAGATGACTATGGAAACTCCGTCTTAAAAACGACGCAACTCCATTGAGTTTGGGTAAATTTGACTTGCCTTGACGAGTAATTAAAAAAGTAAAAAAAAAGTTTAAGAGTAAAAAAAAATATTTGAGTTATAAGCCAAAAACTCAAAAATGGTACCTTTACCCCCCCCCCCCCTCTCAACCCAGTTCACCTCCGAAACACCAGGACTTTTATTATGTTCACTTTCTAAGCATCTTTAACAAGTTTTATGCGAAATCGCTTAGGTTCCTTTTTACGTACTCTATAAATGCTTTTGTTGACTGAACTATACATTAAGTTATTTTTAAGAGATCTGTTTATACATATTTACCATAATACTTCAATCAATTTCACTTTACTAATTAGAGAAAAAACCTTAAAACATTTTCAAAAATAAAACTATATAAATATTTTGCAACTGTCAATGCTTGGATAGTGTTATCATAAGTGACTTAACATCTGATCACTATGGACAAAAAGCAATATTCCCTTTAGGCACAACCACTAAAGTGGATAAGATCACATGTAGGCCAATGACCTCTGCTCGCCTAAAACTTTTTAGTGATAGTATTGCTGATGACCTCACCAACATTGAGTTTAGCCAGGATAGTCCAGACGACCTATACGCGTCTTTGTTTAGTATTATAGAATTGCAATTTAACAATATTTTTAAAGTTAAAACTTTCAATAAAAGTACTAAAATTCAGTTCTGTGATTGGGCAACATCCGGAATATACAAAAGTAGAGCTAAGTTGTATGAACTTTACGGTATGAAACGTTATAATTTTGATCCTACTTTTGTTGAATATGTTAGAAATTATTCTAAAACTTTTAAAAAGACTTGTGTTGCCGCCAAGTCCTTATATTTAAGTAATAAGATTAAACAGTCCGACAATAAAATTAAAACTACTTGGAACATAATTAATAGTGAAACTGGTCGGGCTAAACAACGAGATAATAATATTCAATTAAACATTAATAATAACATTATCTCGAATAATATAGATATAGCTGAAGCATTTAATAACTTTTTTGTTAACATACCAATAAATACAACCAGCTCCTTAGATTCTTGCCCGGTTAAGGCTGAACTCTTGGTTAGGAGCAACACGACAGAATGTAGTGTCATTTTTAGTTTTAAATATACTGACCCCAGCGACATAATAAAAACATTCAAGTCGCTCAATTCAAAGAGAACTGGTGATCTATGGGGTATTTCAGTCAAGTTAGTTGAAAATATAATTTTTGATATAGCGCCATACCTAGCTGCAATTTTTAACAGATGTGTAGATACAGGTAAGTTTCCTGATCTAATGAAACACAGTAAAGTTATACCTTTGTTTAAAAATGGACCTAAGAGTGACCCTACTAACTTTAGACCTATTTCCATATTGCCAGCTATTAGTAAAGTCTTTGAAAAAATCATATTGCAGCAATTAGAGAGTCACTTTCATTTAAATAAATTATTACACTGTGAGCAATATGGTTTCACAAGGGGTCGCTCTACTGTAGATGCAGGTGTTACTCTATTAAAACATATTTTTAACGCCTGGGAGAATTCAATGGATGCCATTGGTGTCTTCTGCGATCTTTCGAAAGCATTCGACTGTGTTCAACATAATACACTTTTGCGAAAACTCAGTCACTATGGCATTAGGGATGCTGCACTTGGTCTTGTTGCCTCTTACCTAAGAGATAGGGTACAATGCGTTGATATTAAAGGAAATAGGTCTTCAGGACTACCTGTAGAAATGGGCGTCCCTCAGGGCTCAATTCTTGGTCCTTTTCTATTTTTGATTTATATTAATGACTTGCCATTCTACGTACAGGATTTTTGCGACATAGTGCTATTTGCAGATGATACGTCTCTTATTTTCAAAGTTGATCGTAAAGTAACAAATTTTGACGATGTAAATGGTTCTCTAGCGAAAGTCCTGGACTGGTTTACGGCAAACAATCTATTGCTAAACTCCAAGAAAACAAAATGTGTCAGATTTACAATGCCAAATGTTAAAAGTACTAGTATTAATCTTAATTTAAACAATGAAACTCTCACCCTTGTTGACAAAACAGTTTTTTTGGGTATAACTTTAGATTGTAAACTTCAGTGGGGAGCCCATATATCGTGTCTCGCAGGTAAACTTAGCTCTGCGGCTTTTGCAGTCAGAAAAGTACGACAACTTACTGATGTGGAAACCGCGAGATTAGTTTATTTTAGTTATTTTCACAGCGTCATGTCCTATGGTATTTTGCTTTGGGGCAAGGCTGCTGATATTGAAACAATATTCATTCTTCAAAAACGAGCCATTCGCTCTATTTATAACTTAGGTTCACGAGTTTCCCTGAGAGAACGATTCAAAGAAATAGGTATTCTGACAACTGCGTCCCAATATATATTTGCAAATATTATGCTTGTCAAACAAAATATTCATCTATATACCAAGAATAGTGATATTCATGGTGTTAACACTAGAAGTAAACATAAGTTAGTAGGCACATATCATCGTTTACATAAAGTTCATAATACTTTTGAGGGACTCGGTGTACGATTTTTTAACAAAATTCCCGAAGACATTATGAATTTACCCTTACTTAATTTCAAAACCGTTATTAAAGATCATCTTATTCGTAAGGGTTATTATACAATTAATGAGTTTTTAGATGATAAAATGTCTTGGGAATAATGTTATCTTTGATTTGATTTATCTTGTTTGTGTAGAATTACACTTGTGACATGGGGGCACGTTGTGCATATTTATGTCAGTTTTCTCTTGGATTTCCTTTATTTATTTTTTTTGTATCATTTTTTTTTTTTAAGTTATGTTTTTACAAAATTAAAACCATATTTATTCACAGACTGTCCCTAATGGCTGCATAGCAATGTGTAAAGTGATGCAACCTCGGAGCCTTACCTTTTACTTTCTGTTTAATATTTAGTTTGTAAACATTCATTATAATTCGTTAATCTAACGGTGTAGTGCTCTGCTGCATCACTTTACACGCTACCCAAATTGTAAATTACAAAAGATTGTAACTATCCATTTTTTTAAAAAGAGTGGCGTGAGTTTCTTGCCAGTTCTTCTCATAGCTCCACCCCGTCAGCGAACTGGTCGTAGGCAAATTTGCTGACACAACATTTCGGATAACCTGTTACATTCTTGTGACTTTCATAAGTGTTACCTTGTAACCTAGATGAATAAACGAGATTTCATTTCATTTCATTTCAAACTTTAATTACAGCATTGGATAAACGATAATTGAATCGTAAAGATAATTTTAATATCAATAATATTAATGACACAAATTTATTTAATGAAAACGATCAGACAGCACAAAAATGTGGTAAGTCTCATAATACTCATTATTTTAAGTATTTATCGAAGAATATTAATTCTATACGAGAAGAACTTATTTTCCTTAAGATCACAAAGTTTGTGATCAGATAAAGCAAGCTAATTTAAGCACTGCTGAAAAGTAGACCTGTATACTGACTATTGCTACATAATATTTTTCAAAAGACAATTTGCTAACCTTAAAGATAATATTGTCTATAACAACATTTTGGTACCTACTTTAGTTCGTTACCACCTAAAAAGTAATAATCCTTTTTCTTTTTATAAAATTCTAGAAAACCTGTAAAAACAGACTCCATTCCAATCTTTAGAAGCTAAAAGTTGGACACTGCAACATAAAATTCATGGTTTGAAGAATCCAGGCTATAGAAATTGCCTACGATCTTGGCGAGATTTTGCCCTATACTCGTACCATAAAGAATATTCCCATAATATTATGTAAACTATTGTTCTGAATGTTTATTCCACAGCTGTCTACTATGTTTTTGTAATTCACTCTGCCAACTCCTTACTTTGATGTGCGCCATCGTCCTTGTGGCTTGGTTGGCATTATTTGTACTTTGGCTTAATAGTTATTTTAGGCGTGGTAAGTGTAAAACTCCAACTATATACTTATAGAGCAATATTGATCTATCTTTATGCGATAACATCATTTGAATTTAATTGCTATTATATGGACGCTATAGAGCCGTCGAAGCTTCGTAGGTATATTAAAGTTTTGCTAACTAAAAATGTTAAATGAATTGAATTTTGTGGCATTAAATAGCTTCAATGAATATAATGAACATCTCTGTTACCCTCACCACGCCATGAAGTATTTTGCAAGGAGAATTTCGATAAAGTTATCTTTTCTTTTTCTAAATATCTATCTATTTATCTTTAATCTGGAAAACAGTCATCCAGAAAAATCATTATTTTGAAGACCCTGAAAATGTCTTTTCTATACCTAGTGAATTCTTTCGGTTACTCTATCATGCCAGTTGCCTGAGGCAGCTAACATGTACACATTCTACTACTTAGAGTTGTGTGATATATTTACCAATACTTCATACTTATGAAAGGCAAAGTCTAATAAAACTCGAAAATCATAAACCTCTTTATCTATTTTCAGTCTATTTTCCTTTCAAATGTACTGTGTTTTTATGTTTTGTTTGATATAGAGTAAATACCGGATCCTTCGATTCATCAAACAAATCTTGTGACATTGTTTATCAGAAATTGAATATAAATTACTTCTTGCCTAGACGATATTGAGTGGTTTATAAAGCCAATGACATAATTTTGTTGATTAATGAATTTCGATCTACCAGGACAAAAATGTGGTAAGTCATAATATAAAACTATATTATCATATTTTACTAGCTGTACTCGTGACTTCGTTCGTGTGCGATTTCATAGTAATTTTTATTTTTTCATGGAACCTTGATATTTTTTTCAAAATCAAGGTACCTTAAGTTGTTCCTTGTAGTATTAGCTATCCGCTAGTAAAAATCCTGTCGAAATCATTCAATAGTGTCGAATTTTACCCTAAACAAACAAACCGAAAAAAAATACAAAGTGCGTTTTTGTTTTAAATAACGTAAATAGTTTCTTAAGCCTACTCTAAACAGCTGTTATTTTAATATTACAAACATACATTTGATAAAGTTAGTAAGACCAAGGTTTTGGGTAAAGTACGCGAAATAATAAATGTTTTAAAAATAAATTCCCGCGATCATATTAATACGTCTATCAGATATTACAGAGAAAGTAGGAAAATGGTTAACCCTATATAGTATACAATATGTCGCAGCCAACTGGTTAAATCAACCATTTATTTAACTGCGGAATGCGCAAATAATTAACTGCAATTAAATAACTTTAATATTTATATAGATTTTACATTTTGAAAAGATCTATGTTTATATACTTACGCCCCTTAAATTTATTTTTTTATTTTTTTTTACATTTTTGTTTATTGAAAGTCATAAAAAATCTTTTTTTTATTATTTTTTATTAATTCTATAAATGCCTTAACTCATTCTTATAGCAGCGTTTCTATGTAATACATTATTCTTAATGTCCACAGCTGCTGTGTATGTAATTTGTTCTGCCAAATCTTGACCGTGATTATATCCTTAATCATCGTGGGATTATTCATAATATCCATGCTTGCCTTAACCAATTGTGTAATAACTCGTAAGTGTAAAATGACAATTTTTATTCGTTATATTAGCAATATAATTTTTACCCGATTACGGTGAAGCCAAAAGGAAGGTTTCTATATTCCCTCGTAGCGCCTAAACTACTGAACTGATTTTAATGAATAGGGTGTCAATAAATTAGCTATATAAATTTCATCATGATTTTATATGACGGAATTTAAACCTCAGATTCTAATCACGAAAAAAATTTAACTGAGATTAATCTATCGTATACAGTTGGTGCGACAACGGCTCTATCTTGACCATTTTTGTACTTAAGTATATGCATTTCTGGATTTCTTCCTGAATTATTTTCTTGTTTCGTACTTTTTAGACTGCTTTTTACGTAGTCAAGTTATATTTTTTTAAATTCGTTTTATCTATTACTTGGACGCAACCATGCCGAATTTTCGAATATTTGTCTTCTAAAATGTGATTCATCGTTTCTTTAGAAATCTACTAAATTTTTTTTTCTGTTTCGAAGGTCTTGGTCTTTAATTCATCAATATAAAAAAAGAAGCCTGAAACAAGTGATTTCAGGATAAGAGCAAATACAAATTTCTTCATACTCAAGGTAAACGATTTTTGAATAGTGAATATAATTATTAGAATAGATTAGAGAATAGAATAAAAACACTTTATTGCATACCACATAAGTATTATTATACAGTAAACAAATAAGATAAGTTCTCGTGGTGGCGTGCATTCGTTGTTAAGTGATACGTATTAGTAAACTTACTGGCTCGTAGTATTCGGTGTTACACTTTTCGAAGTCAGGTATCACACCCGTAAGGAACGCATAGTATAACTCACACAAGCCAACAATTCTTCAGATTGTATCAATATTCATTAAGGAGTTTTTGAGTAAAATGGCTGTGACATACGGATGAACGGACGGACGTGAGGGTATAAGGGTATAGGTATAAGGGTTCCGTTTTTGCCATTTTTTACCCGACTGCCAGGAAGGGTATGGTTTTTGGAGCGTATCTTGTATGTTTTAATCCCAAGTTTCTTCCAAACCTTTTGAATTTTGAATGGGTTTCGACAATTAAGGTATCGTTAGATTCTTCTCAAAAACTCAAGTGTCCTTAGAAAGGTATTAAAAAAATTTAAAACAAAACGGCGGACTTTTGGCGCCAAATTGTAAGTAGATAATTTTTTTTAACCAAACTTATTGAGTAGGGTTTCAAAATAAAGGGAATCAAATGGAGATTAATAAAATATTCCTACGCTATGTATTCAAATTTAATCAGGAATAATAATTACAACCATTTTTCAATTATTTCAAATTTCATTTTTCATCAGCAACCCATTAAATCCCACTGCTGGGCTCGAGGCTCCTCTCCTCTATCTGAAAGCTGAGAGGGTTTAGGCCATAATCTACTCACGCTGGCCTAGTGCGGGTTGGTGGATCAGAAATACTCATAGAATTTCTTCTAGGGTATGTGGGTTTCCGTTCACGTGTTTGGTCACTTGACTAGTATAGTATACAGGGTGGAATGTTATGATGCCACCTGGAGGGAAAATACTCTTAATACCAGAGATAGACAATTTTACTCAAAGGAAACATTCCTTTATTTTTAAAAAGAAACAAAACTGCATTCAATTTTTTTTGGAAATTAGCTTGCCACACCCGGGAATTGAACCAACCAAAATCCAAAAAAATTACATTCTGCACTTTTATGGCATGGATCGATAGGGTTAACCATAAGGATCGAATCTTACTAACAAACATGGTTAGTTAAATAAGAACAAAACCAATCCTGAAACATCATCTTTTAGCTAGACCTATAAAGCTATAGGAAGAAAAGAATAATAAAATACATTTTTTTATTATTAAATTTATTATACAATAAACTACAAGCACACTTTTCATACATATTTTGCCTTGGTCAAAAACCTCTAGGGGTTTATCCGACCGTGGCGAGCCGCTTTATCCTTGTGTACATTAAATTTGAAGGTAATAATGCTTACATTTATACTTTTTTTTATTTATTTATTCTCTATACAACACTTGTAACTCTTCATTATTGTATAATGTATAGGCAACCGATAATTTAAAATAATGAAGGCAAACAAAAACTATAACCAAATTTCATGAAGACTGAGCCGCGATTGGCAGCTAATACCTATTAAATAAATGGCTGTGGAATAAACATTGATGATAATAATATAGTTATTAGAAAATGACTGACTTTCACAGCTTCGTTCACGTGTTTGGTTCCTTTGACGATAGCAACTTTCTATAAAAGAGTAATTCACGAAAATGATTATTAAGTGTAGATATTACGCACACACACACTTTTCTGCTTATATTTTGTTTATTTTATCATTTCTTTATGTTTGTTTCGTCAAACTTCTAGTTCGTTAGGAAGGTGCATCCTGCTGCTGTTTAACATACCTAGTAAATGAACTTCGTTAGGGTGTGTTACAGTTCAGCCCCCTGATTCTGAGCTGTCGGAAAAATTTCGGCTCGAAATGTCAGTTTAATTAAAGTTAAAAAACATAATGTTAGCGAACTAGATAGTTGAAGAAAAAAATCATACACTAAGCAGTTTTTAACTTTCTATAGGGTAAACTATTTTCTAACATTATATTATTATAACGTAAGCCGTAAAAATACGTCGTTCTAAGATTCGATAAAGTTTACGATCCGGGCGCGATCCGATGAGTCAAAATCAGGGGGCTGGTCCGTACGTACGTTCCGAACACGAATCACCGCTCTTACACGCCGCACACACCCTATTTATTACTATGTTATACAGCAGCGGGGATCAACTTCAGAGCGAACTAGAAGATTGAAAATACTTATACTTCGGTATTATAAAAAAATTTAGGTACATAGTAGAACCTATAAATAATTATATAAAGTGTTTATATGGATAAAAAAGTAAAAGAAATTTGCATTGCAACTACAGTAGATACTTATCTGATTTTTTTTGTTGTTAGTTCCTCACGCGGACATTTTCAGAAAAAAATATAAAAATTGTTCTTCCATACATTATCTCCGTACGTTTTTCGCTGTTATGCTTCGTATGCTTCCTAGCAATGCAAAAACAAATTTATTATTCCATAATTAAATATATGATTATTTTTGTCGGTAGATGTAACTCCGTGATTCATCGATTAATGGAATCCTGAGAAACTTTAAGAAAATTAAAATAATTTATACCATCTTTAGAGTAGTGAAGATCAATCTATCAGCATAAAAATGTGGTAAGTCCTTTACCATCAGAACTTCTAATTTAATAAACCGGTCAAGTGAAAGTCGGACTCACGCACTGAGGGTTCCGTACGAACATACAATTTTTTACCTTTTTTTGTGATTACCTACCAGCGAACTGGTCGTAGGCAAATTTGCCCACACTACTTTTCGGATAACCTGTTACATTCTTGTGACTTTCATAAATGTTACCTTGTAACCTAGATGAATAAACGAGATTTCATTTCATTTCATAGCATCATAAATTTCTTAAGATATTGGTAGGTAACGGGAAAGCTATAGGTTAGAACAAATATTCACATATAGGCAGGTCCAAATCTCTCGTAACGTCAGTCTGGCTTTGAGACTAGGCTTACGATTAGACACCCCCTAAAATATATTTCAGAGACAAACTATATGAGTTTTTGTACTGTCAAGAATATTTTTCTTAAGAAAACGAAGAGATATCAAGCAATTAAATGAAATTAATAGTAGTTACTTGGATTTGCAATCCCTTGTTGCAATAAAAAAATCAAGAGTCCATGCACCATATTTACCCGACTGTCAGGACGAGTATTGTTTTTCGTGCGTATCTTGTATATTTGTAAATTTCTTTATTCCCACGAATCTTCCAAACGGCTGGATGGATTTTGACAATATATTTTGATAATGTATCGTTAGATTCATCTAGAAAACCCAAGTGCCCTTAGATATGTTTTAAGAATAAAAAGACTTAAACGGCGGGCTTTTGACGCCAAATTGTAAGAAGTTAAATTTTTTTTTTAACCAAACCTATCGAGTTGAGTATCAAAATAAAGAGAATCAAAAGGAGATTTATGTAATCTCCTCTCTCTCCCTCCACGTATTCAAAAAGAAATTATACATAAATGTATGGTTCCAAATTGTAAGTAGTTCTATTTTTTTTAACCAAACCTATCAAAATAAAGAGAATCAAATGGAGATTACAAATATATACATATGTTATGTATTTAAATTTAATCAGGTATTAATATTAGAATAATTTTACGGTCTTTTTAGTGCGTTACTCTCTGCTGATTGTTTGCAGTCGGGTTATTAAATTTTTTTAATTATATTTACTTGTTGTCGAATACTGTTCGACCGAACCGAAAGTCAAAATCTATAGGGTACTTTCCGTTGACCTAGAATCATTTTGGCAAGAAGCAATATCAAGTTGCACAATTAAAGGAAAAAAAAACCGTATTCGTGTAGTTATATTACTGAATATTAGTACTTAGAAGATACTTAGAGGTATATTAGAAGAGGATAAACCCCTAAGTAAGTGATAAGCCTAAAAATAAGAGAAAGAGTGAGAGTTTATTTCAGAGTGACCCTACCTACCTTTACGTAAATATTTATTACTAGGTATATAACTTACAGCTATCCCGTTATCTAAAATTTCTTGGATTGCAATTACAAAAAAAAATGCATAATCGTACGGAACTCTCGGTGGTCCGGCCACAACCAGTCAAGCGCGAGTCCGACTCGCACTTGGCTGGTTTTTTACATTATAAATGCCTAAAGATCTCAGGACCCCAGATATACTTATTTTCTGAGAAATGAAATGTGTGCGAATAGGTAGTTCTAGTACGTAGTTTGAGCATAAGATCCAAACTAGTGATGCATACCTAACTCAGACACCAGCTCCTCATATACCATAGACCAAATTTAATTTATAGATTATTAGATATAAGCAGCATTGTAATATTTTAAGTCTGTTATTGTGAGGAAAAACATTATTAGGTATTATTATACCCACTAGTTTGGATCTTATGCTCAAACTACATACCGACCGACGCGCGACGCGGCGACGCGGACGCACAGTGTGGGAATCAAACAACCTTGGGGGATTTAATTCCAAATTGAATTAAATAAAAGACAAAGTAAAATAATAATATTGATTGTTATTCATCATCATCATTTATTTATATAAAATAATAAAAATACATAAATAGTGATTGAAAATAAAGTTTTTTAGTTTTATCACTAAATTTGATAAACAAAACTTTTATGTGGTCTTCCTGGGGAATGGCCAGATGTAGATGGAATTTTATTTAAAACATCATTCCTCTGGTAGGAATACTCTGGTCTGTCCCACCGATCTGTCCCCTGGTCGGAAAAAATAAGTTTGGTCTGTCCCACCGTTGCCGTTGTTCATGATGGGACAGATCCAACTTTATTTTCCTGTTTGCCTCCCATTGAATTGAATTGAATTCTTAAAGGTAAAGCTACACATTATTTTTATGGATTCAATAAATGGCTACATTAAAGTTATAACTAAGTAAAAAGTTTCAAAGTGAGTTAGTTGCCTATTGAAAATTATTTATGAACCAGGAAGAAATCACAGATGTGATAATTCATATTATATGTACCTACTTTGTGTGTACCTAGTTAATAAATTCAAACGTCGCGGTGTTTGAAATTGTTAGCAAGTTCTAATGTAAATGATTAAAAACCCTAGAACAAAATAAAACCATAAAAACCATTTTAAAATCAGATTGGACAAATTTTAATGTATTGACAGTCAATGGAAACTACATGAGAAAGCAGGATAAAGGCATCATCAGTTGCACGTCAACTGCCAGCCTGTTAATATTTAATAATAATAAAATAAATGATTTTAACATTGTCGTCGATCACTTCGAATTCTGATAAGAATATATATATTATTATTATCTCGTCGTTTTCATGTTTGCCATCGGTTCATCGTTACAGCTTAACTTGCAGTAGGTACCGTTGATGATAAAAAAAAAAATTACTATGAGATATGAGTATTTATTATATATGTTTTAGTAACACGCTAATTATGAAGGTACTCAAAAATTACGATTCTTATAGTAAATAAACATTAATATTACTTATAAAATGTTTTTTTATTTAATCCCTCACATAATTTGTATACAATTAAATATAAGATAATCTTGTACAAATTACTAGCTTCCACCCGCGACTCCGCTCGCGTTATATCATTATTATTATTTATTTTCATTATTGTAGTTTATCATATTTTTATATTTTTGATTTTCGGCAAATATGAAGTTGCTATAAAAAATATTCATGAAGCTTTATTATAGAAAATACTATGTAAAATAAACTATATTATAAGAAAAATGTACATGTAATGTGGTTTGGTTGCTTACGAAAACTATTGTTATAGTGCCTTGAGTAGCATAATATCTAAACATATAAAATGCTTTGTCCTGAATGACTAACTGACTGACTGAATGACGGATCAACGCACAGCCTAAACCGCTGATCGTAGAAATCTGAAACTTGGAGGGTGTGATTTTAGTTTGACGTAGGCATCCGATAGTAAATGATTTTCCGAAATTTTACCCCTGAGGGAGTGAAAATGGGGGCAAGGTTTGTATGGGACAGCGTGATTTCTAGGTGGAAACTACTTCAAATGTTGCATAAACATTCTCTAACAGAATTGATGGAAGACGTGTTTCGTATTTTATTGAAATTCATTCAAAAATCCCGCGGGATAGGGAAAAAACAGAATTTTCGTAACGATGGTAACTAAAAACTTCAAAATTTGACATGTTCAATTTTGAAATAAGGTAAACTATACTATTGTTGGCATTTCATCAGCTTTTGGCACTATGTTTTTAAATAGGAATATTTAGAATTGCTATAGCACAAAATAAGTTGACATCTGTTGTCACTAAAACTTAGTGGACATATCTCTGTGATTGACATCTCTGCGTTCTAATAAGACCTATTATGGCATGAGGTAAGATTAAACATCTCTTAATTAGAATATTGATATAGTCAATAAAACAAAAAAGGTCGGGGTGTCGCAAAGAGGGTCCCATGAAAAATAAAAAATAAATGTTTTACGCATGGTCGACTACTTCTGGGTGGTTTAAAAGAAAATACACGAAGGCAAAGGCGGGAGCTTCGCTTCACTTCGCTCCCGCCTTAGCTTTCTGACCTAACCTATCCAAGTCGGGAAGAACTAAAAAGTAATTTCCTAATATCTCCGAAACGGAAAAATAACGATCAATACAAATTCGATCAACATTATTCTAAGTTTCAACTCCATATAAAAAGCGACGATATTTTTCTAAGTGTCCGGACCCTTTTTGCGACGCCCTAACCGTCAATTACTGTACTTATCGAAACATTTTTGAATTTTTTTGTTTATAAAACCATGGTCACCAGATTGAATATGTTTTTATTTTTAAATAAATTTAAAAAAAAAGGTCGCTGATTGCGAAAACGTTGCTTATTTTGACATAAAATTAAATTCATCCTTGAAGGGGTGAAAGAGGAGACCAAAGTTTCTATGGAGAAATTGTATTGAGTGTCTATTAACTTAGGAATACATGATGTGTTCAAAAACAAAAATACGTGTACCTTGCTTTTTTTTAATTCTATCCCAAAATTCCTAAAGGGGAGGAAATTGTGATAAAGACGTTTGAAAACTAAGTACGTAGTCTTTATTTTCTAGATTTTTAATGGACGGATAATACGCAATTAGAACTTCACTTAAAAATTGAGTTAATGGGTACTAGGTACTACTCACGATCAAAAGCTAGTATTATATAAAAATATATGCTCAAAGAACGTACTAGAACTACCTACCTACATTACATTTCTCAGAAAATAAGTAAGGTCTGGGGGTCCGAAGATCTAACTCTATAATACTTTATTCTTAATGTTCACAGCTGTATATGTAATTTGATCTGCCAATGCTTGGGTATGATTGTTACCGTAGTCTTCTGGGCAGCGGTCCTATTCATAATATTTTATCTAATAAAGAGTAAGTGTAAAATGTCAATGTTTTATTTGTTATACTAGCTTCTGTCCGCGACTTCATCCGCGTAGATTTTGATATTTACATAGATCTTTGTTTTAGGTGAAAATTCAAGAAATTTTCACACTTCAGGGGTTGAGTTTTATTTTTAGATTTTTCGTAATCAGCATCCCTGATAACCTTGAAAATGACAACAACGCTAAAAAATACCCATTAACTCACCTCTTAACTGAAATGCTAATTGCGTATTATTCGTCCATAAAAACCTAAAAAATACTATAGACTTATTAGTTTTCTTATAATATCTTCTTTTTAGTAAAATTAATAAAACTAAATGATGCACTCGTAGCTTTATGGTACTGAGATGTTTGTTACGATCATCGAGGTTAAGCAACACTCAGCAAGGTCAGTCCATGATGGGTGACCGTTTGTTTCAATGCCATTCTCTAGCGTCTCCGTGCTTCGGAAGGCACGTAAAGCCGTTGGTCCCGGTTGGTCGTTAAGTCAAGTTGGAAGCCTTCTGGGCGACTTGATAAATCCCTACACCAGGGTCTGCCTCAAGCCCACACGATAAGAAGAAGAAGATAAGAAGAAGAAGAATAAATAACATTTTTGTAATCAGCGTCCTTGAGAAAATGAAAATACCTTATTACCTTAATCATTTTTTTAGATTATTATTTCTGAGAATGAATAGAATGAAAGAATGATGACCTTTAGAATATTTATTTTTGAGAAACTACATGTGAAACCAATTTGAATAATTTAATTTTGTGTAAACTTTGTAATAGATATTTTTTAATAGCTAGACTGTATATTTATTGGCACCTGGATATC
Source organism: Laspeyria flexula (assembly GCA_905147015.1). Taxonomy (NCBI): domain Eukaryota; kingdom Metazoa; phylum Arthropoda; class Insecta; order Lepidoptera; family Erebidae; genus Laspeyria; species Laspeyria flexula. The sequence continues at coordinate 10,321,333 of LR989960.1, read as the reverse complement.
AACAAAACATGATTTGTTCTGAGCTATGAAATGTAATATGCTTTTTCTAAATAAATTATTCATTTATTTTGAAAAAACATATTTATTCAGATGATCATGGTTTTATAATAATAATAATAAATTCATTTATTTCGTGTAAAGACCCATATTCCACAAAAGTATAAAGATAAAAAATATACAAATAAAATGTTAAAAATAAAATAATAAAGAAAAATTTCATTAAATAATTACTTAATTAAAATTGAAAAATTAAAATAAGAATTAAAAAGCAGTAAAAATTAAAATAAAATCAAAATTTAGTTAAATTAAAGTCATAAATAATATTAAATTAAGTTCATAAAAGTCCATTTAAAATGTATAATTTATCTAAAATTCAAAATAATTTAACTAAAACAAAAATATAATTTATGAATAAAAAAATTATAAAATAAAAAATGTTTCTAAAAGTACAGTGATTGGCATCAAAAGTAAGTATCAGTCATTGCACTTAATAATAATTAGCATTTTTAAGGTTTAATAGCCAAAATGGCAAACACGAAATCCTTATTGTTTCGCCATGTCCGTCCGCTTTTTATTTGATTATGTGAATATTATCAGAAAAAAAGGCTCCAACAGTAGCATCTATTGACATGGAAAAATATGAAAAACAGATGTTAACGTATTTTGTGCTTTAGCAATTCTTAATATTAGTATTAAAATATACTTATAATGCTAAAGACTGATGCGATGCCAACAATAGTATAGTTTACCCTATTTCAAAATTGAACATGCCAAATTTTTGTGCCCCTTTAGTGGTAGAATTTCTCAAAATTCTTACAAAGAACAAAATACAAAGAACACACTCTCCATGTTTCAGGTTTCAACGATCAGCGGTTTAGGCTATGCGTTGATCCGTCAGTCTGTCAATCAGTCATTCAGGACAAAGCATTTTATATGTATAGATTAGCACTTACTCTAATAAATGTGTTATGTTTATTGTTTATTATATTTCTCAACTTAATTTTTATTTATACGTTGAGGTGCAAATTATGCAAATTTAATTATATAATTATAATATACATATTATATTTTTGTTCAAGCATGAACATAAATTCTTACGTACCTTATATTATTTACTATTCATATTAAAGAAGGGATACTATTTATATTAAAAAATGAACAGATCAGGAGTATCCTCAACCGGCGAGAATGCATGAATGTCGAAGAAGCCAAATATGTATGTCAGAATCGTAGCAAGTGGAAGGAATCGGGTCTCCTCTCCTCTAACTAGAGAGCTGAGAGGGTTTAGGCCATAATCAACTCACGCTGGCCTAGTACGGGTTGGTGGATCAGACATACCTACTCATAGAATTTCTTCTAGGATATGTGGGTTTCCTCACGATGTTTTTTTCACCGTTAGCAGGTGGAAAGTCACTTGACTAGTACATATAAATTCCACAAAGTGGAATCCACATTGGTACTGCCGGTCGGGATCGAACTCGGACTGCGTGATTTACACGCCAGTTCCTTATCCATTTAGCCACCATCGCTCTTGTATGTATATTATGTATACATAGAAATACCAACCTTGTGACGCTCGACTATTTACTTATTATGACGTGCGTTTAGCCGATATAACATATTATAATCACATGATCGAATCGCTGAGACGGCAAACTACACGGAGGGCACACATAGTATAGATTAATGTGTAAATAAAGTGATAGTTGTATATAAGCTCTAGATAATTAAGTATAAACCAGTCATTACGATGAATACGACTTTGACTCATTACCCTCCACCTATCCTCTCACTGCGGCCAAGACACCTTTAGCCGTCTCAGTAAGATCGGTCTTGTGAGCCTGCTCGACCGGCAGTGAGAAAACCATTCCAAATTTTTGACTGGCCTGTTGATCTAGTGGTTAGTGACCCTGACTGCTAAGTCGGAGGTTGTGGGTTCGATCCCCGCCCTGGACAAATCTTTGTGTGATGAGCATAAAGGTTTGTTCTGTGTCTGGGTGTAATTTATCTATAATATGTATGTATTTACCAAAAAAAATGTATTTAAGTAGTATATCAACTGTTGTTTAGTACCCATAACACAATAAAATAGGTTTCTTAAGGGTCGGCAACGCGCTCGTGATGCCCCTGGTGTTGCAGGCGCCCATAGGCTACGGTAACCGCTTACCATCAGGCGGACCGTACGTCTGTTTGCCACCGTCGTGTTATAAATATATATATATATATTATTATATAAAAATATGCTAGCAAAGAACGTACTAGAACTACCTATTCTCTCTCAGAAAATAAGTAAGGTCTGGGGGTCCGAGGATCTCACTATATAATACTTTATTCTTAATGTCCACAGCTGTATATGTAATTTGATTTGCCAACTATTTGCCATGATTATTTCCATAGTCTTCTGGGCAGTGGTCATATATATAATAGTTTATGCAATAAGGAGTAAGTGTAAAATATCAATGTTTTATTAGTTATATTAGCAATTGTTCTAATAAATGTGTTATGTTCTGTGTTTCTTATATATTTTAACTTAATTTTTATTTATACCAAGAGGTGCAAATTATATAAATTTAATTATGTACTTACATACATATATGTTTGTTCAAGCATGAATACATAAAATACCAACCTTGTGACGCTCGACGCACGTATTTTCTTATTATGACGTGCGTTTAGCCGGTATAGCATTGATTATTATAATCATATATGATTGAATCGCTGAAACGGAACTACACGGACGGCACACATAGTTAATATATTAATGTGTAAATAAAGTAATATAAGCTAGTTGTATATAAGCTCTAAGATAATTAAGTATAAACCAGTCATTACGATGAATCCGACTTTGACTCATTATTCTCCACCTATCCTCTCACTGCGGCCAAGACACCTTTAGCCGTCTCAGTAAGATCGGTCTTGTGAGCCTGCTCGACCGGCAGTGAGAAAACCATTCCAAATTACCCGATACCTTCCCACTGTCCGTCTGTTGCCTTAGGTCTACGGGGAACAGATATCCAGCACCTATTTATAATACGTATCTATAAAGAAGTATATTAGGGTTAGGATCAAATAAGGACTGTAGGGATAATAGGGAGGATCACCTAAGTGGGACAGTACGTTGGTGTGTATCATCAAATACTAAAACGTACCACGCCTGTGTACACAATAGGAGTAATACAGGAGCTAGGGAGTCCAGGCAAATAGGTATTTGCCTAGGCTCCCTAGCTCCTGTATTACAGTACAGTACACGCGTGGTCCGAGCCTCCACATTGTACCTACAATGTGGAAGCCCGGACCACGCGTGTACTGTCAAATTTTACGGAAATTAGGACTTTACAAGGTTGAATATATTTCAAACTTGTACACATTTTAGGATATACCATTAAATAAGTAGTTTTATATGTAGGTAGTTAGTAAAGGGTGAAGGTATTAGGCATAGGTACATTAGGCATAATATTAGTTTAATTTAAACTAGGTTAAGTTATAGGTATGTACAGGCAGCTAAGTTGCCTAAACAATTTTTATCCAAGTATTACTTGGACGCAACAATGCCGAATTTTTGCTATATTTTGAAATTGTCTTCTAAAATGTGATTCATCTGGTTTCTTATGTACATAATTTAACGTTTATTTTCTGTTTTGTAGATAGGGCAAATCCCTAAAAGAAGCCTGAAACAAGTGCTTTCAGGATAAGAGCAAATACAAATTTCTACATCCTCAAGGTACCTAAACGATTTTTGAATAGTGAACATAATTAGAATAGAATAGAAATACGCTTTATTGCACAACACAAATTTACATGTACATGTACAAATTTACATGTTTGACAGAGCATGTCAGACCATGCTTAAGAGCGTATCTTCATAGCACTTACGTCCTTTTGTTGAGAAGCCTAGTCTTGTGGTAATAGCTCAAAAACGGTACATTGGATCATGTTCAAAATAATTTTAGTTGGAAGTAAGTATTTATTAAGAGTATCTTTGTGAGTTTTTTCAAGTAAAAAATTTCGAAAAAATATATTTATACGGCTGATATGATGATGATGATATTTACGTTAACGGTAAAATTGGCTATCATAGCCAAGATCAAGTTAACCTTATTTCAATATCAAATAGTAATTACAGTATGTACTTTCTCCTTTTTTAGGCTTTTGTAGTCACAGTAGTAAAAACGGAACACTTATAGTTTCATCATGTCCGTCCGTTAATGTTTCCTATAAAATGTATATTTGGCTAAAAATGTAAGTAAGAAATTTGCAGTGCAGCTACAGTAGGGACTTATCCGTTTTTTTGTTTTTGTTAATTTCTCCACTTAAAAGATAGATAGACATACGCAGACTTTGTTTAGAACAATTTATAAAAATTGTTCTTCCAAATATTATCTTCATACTTACTGCTGTAATTCTTCGTTTGTTGTATGTTTAGCTGGGTGTTTTGTATGTGTTCGATACATCGTATGCATTACAGCGCAACCCATTAAAATGGCAAATCTGTACCGTTTACGTACGTACGTACTTAGCAATACGAAAAAAAATATTATTTCTTAATTAAATATACTACTATTTTTGTTGCTAGATGTAACTCCGTGAGTCATCGATTAATTGATACCTGAGAAACTTTAAGAAAATAAAAATAATTAACACTATCTTTAGAGTAGTGAAGATCAATCTATCAGCATAAAAATGTGGTAAGTATTTTTACCCGACTGCTTAAAAGGAGAGTAATGATTTATCATCAAAACTTCTAATTTAAAAACCTGTCAAGTGCGAGTCGGACTCACGCACTGAAGGTTCCGTACGAACATATTTTTTTTTACTTTTTTAGTACTCAAAACCGTCACAAATCCAAACGTGTGGATAGTATGTTTAGCTTGGTTTGTGTAGGTTTGCAAGGTCTTGTAGCCGATCTGACCGAATGTCGGTTTTTTGACACAAATCAAAGGGAAATTGCAACAAGTGCTTGCCACGCGTCTACACGTTTGTGCGCGTGCATTCTCGTGCGTGCACTGGCAGCGAGCAGACGCGTGCAGTTTTTTTATTGTACTGTCCGATCCCGAATCTGTCCTACACCGAACAAAGGTATTATACGTAGTTTCAATTAATGAAAATGAGTACAGGGTCTTGCGATTAAATTTAGTTCTTCCTGGTGTCTCTCTTTTCGTTTTGTTTTTGTTTTTATAATCAAAATAAGAATAAGTATATTGACAATCAAAAAAGTCAAAACCTATAGGGTAGGGTACTTCCCGTAGACATAGAATCATGAAATTTGGCAAGAATTAATAATATCGTACAAGTAAAGGAAAAAATCCGGAAACTCGTGTACACTGAATATTAGTAAGTACTATATTGGAAGGGGTACCTGGTGATAACTGATAAGCCTAAAAATAAGAGAAAGAGTAAGAGTTTATTTCAGACTGAGGTTACATAAAGATGGTGCACCTACCTTTACGTAAATATTTATTACGAGGTAGGTATATAACTAATAGCTATCGTTATTGACTAATTTCTTAAATTTCAATCACTATAAATACAATTTGTGTAATCGAATAGAACCCTCGGAGTGCGATTCCGACTTGCAGTTGGCCGGTTTTTTACTCTATAAATGCCATAATTCATTATTACAACAACGTTTCTATGTAATACATTATTCTGTCCACAGCTGTATAAGTAATTGTTTCTGCCAATTCTTGACCTTCGTTATAACCTTAGTCGCCGTGTTTTCGGTTGCGATGCTAATAATATATATTGTAAATAGTAAGTGTAAAAGTCAATTTTTTATTTGTTATATTAGCAATTGCTCTAATAATAAATAAATTAAGTGTAAAAATGTAATAAACAAGTTGTATGTTTATTACATTTTTACACTTAATTTATTTATATGTAGGTACAAATTAGTAATTTAGTTTTTATCTATTAATTGGACGCAACCATGCCGAATTTTCGAGTATTTTGTCTTTTAATAAAATGTGATTCATTTGGTTTCTTTTGAAATGTACTATAATATAATATTCATTTTCTGTTAAAGCATTTGGTTGATCGATCAATTTAATAAATGAAGCCTGAAACAAGTGTTTTCAGGATAAGAGCAAATATAAATGTCATCATCCTCAAGGTAAACGATTTTTTTAATAGTGAATTTAATTAGCAGAGAATAGAATAGAAATACATTTTAGGCACACCACAAATGTAATGTACATGTACATTATAATAATAAAAACCGGTATAGAGCAAGTCGTTCTTCTTCATAGCACTTACGTCCTTCTTTGAGTAGCGCAGTTTTTCGGCAATAACTCAAAAACGGTACATCCGATAGTGTTGAAAATAATTTTCATTGAAAGTATTTATTAAGCGTTTTCTTTGTCAATTTTAAATTTTACCGATTACAAAAAACTTTTTTAAAAACGTTATGGTGTTTAAAAGTATGTGCCATTTGTAAACGTTTACTGAAAAATATTTTTTTCTGCATCTGTTACATGTGATTTTTATTATTTAACCATCAAACCTAGTAGCGGCTCACACAAAACAATTCTCCAAATTTCATCAATATACATCGAGTAGTTTTCGAGTAAAAAGTCTGTGACACACGGACGGACCTCATTTTTATTTCCATAATTAGAAGAGTAACAGACAAATTCGAAAAGCTATTAAGTATCATAAAAATAAACATCAGGCACCAAGCCATACTCTTTCTGAAAATTATGATGTAAAAAAACTTAGTGAATCTGCTCAGTTTTCGAGGAGCAAAGGGGGAATATGAAACGTCAATCTCGACAATTTTTTTATCTTATATTAATCTGTCTGAGTTGAAGCTGAAGCCAATAGATCCTCTAAGTACCCATTTTTCCTCCCACTCGCGTTTTCTAAAATACGACTAAGTCGCCGATCGCTGATGCTAAAAGAAGCGCCCTTACTTAGTTCTCCAGCTTCCCTTTTATGTACTGTTATAATTTTTTTTTTCTAGATTTCATGATCCATCGAGATAATAAAGAAATCCTGAGACATTGTATAAATTGTAAATACTTATCCAACAAAGACTTAATATTTAAAATTATAAATATTAAGAAAATTGTGTAACTATTTGTTTTCCCGAATAAAAATAAATAAAATAAAATGACTATTCTTATTAATATTAAATTAGTGTTCTTATATATTTATAAGTATAAAAATGTAAAAAGAAAGTCTTAAGTTATGTTAATAAACTAATTTGTCACAATTGTTTATTTTATTATAATCTAAGTGCTTGATTTTGTTCGATTGCAGTGCTTTGTGGTAGTAAAATATCTAGTTTTAAACCTCATTACCGGTAACCTAAGAGCACCCGGTAACCAATGAGGTTCAATGTAATATAAAAACAAATGTGAAATGAGAGGCAAGTTGAATATTAATAATATGCGTCGTTGTTAATACTACGCCGACACACATACGAGCTCAAAAACTCGATTAAAAGTCGAAAATATAAAGTGTCAATATGTGTATAGTTGTAGTTACTTGGCAAAGGAGAAGGGTCGGAAGGACTAAATACCATACCGCAATCAATTCAGTTCCAATAAGCTCAAACTTGATGAGTTTATTAATTGATGGGTCTCCCACCTTCGAGCTCCATCATCAGAGCAGCCCAGTGGTACCAGCATACATGGGTGTTGAAAAATTTTTTTAAAATAAACTAAATCATGAATCTGCAATCCGAATTATGAAGATGCGTCTAAGATCCTTACCACTAACAAAAAGTTCTGATGACCTTGAAATGCCTAAACAAATCTTCATAAATTGTAGCTAAGAGCTGCTGTAATAGACGCATAATGGATATTTACTTTACTTTCAAACCAACATATAATATAGGTAATGTGCACACATGTATGCTGGTAACACTAAGCTACTCCGAACTCGGAGGTAGGAGACCGAACCTGGACTGTGCCGAGTTTGATAATAAACAAATTTGACACAGCTAAAAAACGTGTATAAGAGTCGATGTCTTGGTAGGTGTTTCAAAATAATTCTGGGTGCTTAACTAACAGTAGGTAAGCATATTGATAATATAAACGAAGCTTCAAGATATATTATGTATTAGAGGATATAATAATTGCAAGGTTCCACGTGCTATATTTACGCTAGGAAAGATGCCTAAAATCACACCTCGTTTGCGTAATTTCTGTTTCCCTTTCGCCTTAAATATCGGTTTTCAGCTTGTCTGCTCTACTATAAAAGTAGAATTGCCTTCGTGGCACAACAATAGTGTGCTGAGCATGAGGTACTGGGTTCCACTCCGGAATTATGCAAAAACGATATAGGGTCCGGAAACGGTTATAGCCGCCCCCTACTTTACATGGGACTTAACATTGCTGGCGAAATTTGGGTCTAATAAACCTGTTGTTGTTTAAATTGTGTGTTAAGGTAACTGCTAATTGTCTTTCTGTTCCGTGTTTCCTCCCGCTTCCCCAGTTTCACTTCTGGTTCTTCGGGCTTTAGTAGGTACTTGGATGAGAACGTCAATAGCAGGGAGAGGTAGCAAGAACTCGTGAAGCGTATCATTTCTGTCCCATCTAATAACCACTACCTACTTGATAACCACGACCGATCTGGCAAGAACTAAGAAGAAGAACAGAGATAATCTGACCGTTTTATTAGGGTTGGAACACAACTAAACCCATGGAATTACACTTTTGTATGTTTCTATCCCTTTTGGCGAGTGGGAACGAGAGTGGGAATGCGCCCGCAGGCGACGGAATCGATGATGCGCTCGGCTCTCTCTCTACCAACAGAAATTTTAATAAATTCTTCCAGGCATATAAAAATCTAAGACGTGAATCAACAGTAGAATATTGATTTGTCTGATTTATCAATCGTTGATGTGTTTATCTCGTTCTTGTATATAATCATCATCATCATCTCAGCCTATTGCAGTCCACTGCTGGACATCTCTCCCAACACGCACCATAACACTCGGTCCTCGGTTCTTGTAAATGACGGTTTTAAAAGGCAGTTGTTCCACCGCCGCCCGGTGAGCAACGAGTAGAGAACTATCTGCTATTTTCTCGTTCAAGAAATATATGCATTAATAGTTGATCAGGATCACTAACTGTTCACACTGATGTCGGCGAGGACTCATTCCATTAGTTTGCCACTGAGTGACAAGAGATATCAAAGAGAATTCTCGCTCAGCGATGCTCGCTTGGCGGTATATATAAATGTACTCTGTGCTTGTCGGTCAAAAGAAACAGATCTTTGTATGATGAGCATGATTGTTTGCTCTGTGTCTGGGTGTAACTTATCTATAATATGACTATTTACAAAAAAAAACGTATTTAAGAAGTATATCAGTTGTTTAGTACCCATAACACAAGCCAATATAATTGTTTAATTTGAGACTAGATGGCTTAATTCACGCTGAGAGACCAACTAGCAGTCATTTCTCTACAGTGCAGCTTTAAAAGTAGTTAGGTACATGTATTGTTATAGCCCAGCGACAAAACTATCGGAAGTAGGTACACACTCGACTCCCGCTGCTCGCAGACTCGTTTGTAGTAGCTAGTTTTACTCGTTACTCGTTCATCGTCGGGGGTCGGACAAATGCCTAAAGGATAAAAGCATAGAAATGTGGGGTTAGATGTGTTGTAACCCTTATAGGTATTTTCTACTTTACTAATAAAAAATAACACAGTAAGTAAATGCATTTCGTTTTCAATATTTAAATAGGTACCTACTTAATTACAACAATTTCAAACTTTACTATTACATTAATACGAGTTAAACTATATACTCTAAAAGTTTACGTATTATCATTTTTCAGTTTTCGTTTATTCATTTCATTGGCCAGTCGGTCTATGAGCTTATTTATAGTCTCCATATTTATATTGCCAGTTATTTTTTCAATAACTAGTCGATTATTATTTACACCTAATATTGCAGGTACGGCTTTTATTTTAAACGTTTCAGTGAGATCAGTATACTCATCCACAGGAACCACTACTAAATCCACTTCTTCACGTAGATAGAGCTCATATTCTAATCTCCTTATAAATTTCTGGCTGGGCTCAAACCAATCCGCATGAAAAGCCACAATAGTAGGTTTATCATTATTAACAAAAACTTTTTTCACAAAATCATCGTGGTTTTTAAATAATATAGTTTTACGCAAGACGGTTGAAGTGAAAAAGTTCCGCTTACACAAGAACATTTTTCAAGAATGTTTCTAAAAGTCCTCCATTTTCTTAATTATATTTAACTGTAGAAATATGGTAGAGAATCTGTACTCAGGAATCAAAAATCGAATATTCTATTTATAGGATTAAAAATCCTATACTTAGGTATATAATATCACATGTTAATATTAGTATAAGATAGACTGTAAGATTTTTTATAATTTATAAATAATAAAAATATTATTATTTACTTCTACAGTAAAAATTTTGACGAAATGACCATGACACATGTCTTATACAAGTCATTTCCCGAATTATATTTACTATGGTGAACATAAACATTTTAGATTTCTAAATACTAAGAAGGGTCTATAATACCAAATATCTCTTAAAAAGCTTTTTGTGTAAATAACCGGTCAAGTGCGAGTCGGACTCGCGCACCGATGGTGCCGAACACAGATATATAATAATAATAATATAATAATCCATTTATTTCGGGATTGCATAGATCCCATAGATAAATACCTTAAAGAATAACATAGGTACATATATTTATTATAGATGAGTACACAATTAATATTCTACCACAATACTCTACCACATTTAGACAGCGCCATCTAGTCCCAAATTAAGCAATTATATTTGCTTGTGTTATGGGTACTAAACAACTGATATACTACTTAAATACATTTTTTTTTTGTAAATACATAAATATAGATAAATTACACCCAGACACAGAACAAACCTTTATGCTCATCACACAAAGATTTTCCTGGGTGGGGATCGAACCCACGACCTCCGGCTTAGCAGTCAGGGTCACTAACCACTAGACCAACAGGCCAGTCAGTCATATATTATATCTGTGGTGCCGAACGATTAAGCAATTCTTTTTTTTTCTGATTAATATTTAAAAAATGAGTAAATAATGGTATAGCTATAAGTTAGAATAAATTAATATTTACGTAAAAGTAGGTAGGAACACCATCTTTATTATAACGTCAGTCCGGAATAAACTCCCACTCTTACTCAAATTTTTAGGCTTATCATTGTATACCCCAGTACTAATATTCAGTGATATTATATTATAACTACACGAGTACGGTTTTCGGATTAAAAAGGAATATCTGTCTTCTTAGCAAATTTCATGATTCTAGGTCAACGAGTAAGTAGTACCATAATTATAGGTTTTGACTTTTTTGATCGTCAAGTTAATCTATGATTTTACAAGAAAGTGAAATTAATATTTGAATTCTGTTCTGTTGGCATAGTTCTGTTGATCTCGACTCTCATAGAAAAGTCTAAGGTAAAGTTAAAATATTTATTTGTCTTTATAGTTTCAAATAGTTTGTAATTTGTTTGTGCCATAATTTCATTGTTCCTATTTTTTTTATTAAAGATTAAGGCAAAAACATTCAGAACCTATTTGCTACAATACCTAATAGTAAATAATTAGTATATACCTATTGTAACAAATTATTTCATGTCAAAAAAAAAAAATATTATGTTTAAAATGCTTAGAAATTTTAAACATAATTTTTTTTTTTTTTAAATATAAGCAAACTAAACTAGGTTTGAGTTTTTTATTTTAATCAAAATTTTGAGTTTTCTAAAATAAATATATTTTTGGGATCTGTTGTTCAGAATTTGTAAGTCATCCTACATTGCTTCTTGTTGACAATAAAGCTAAATGTTGAACGCCGCTTTGTAGAATGTATCAACACCAAATCCAGCTCAACGTGAGATTGCCGCATTTCAAAATAGCGAAGTTTTTTAATTGCGCCTATTTATAATAGGTAAAGATAATATGGCTGCGACATATACATAATATAAACACTTAACGTACTTAGGTAGTGGTAGTACTAGCAACATACTGTTTGTATTTCCTCAGGGAAATATGTAATCCCAGACAAACATATTATATGAAGTCCCCGCTTGCTACATATAAATGCAACATTGTCCAACTATACAAGAGATTGCTTCTTTGTACCTACGTCATGTTTTTATTATGAATACGGGTCGCCAGCCTCGCGACTCACTCCAGTTCTCGTGGCACTTTTAATATTATTTCGTGTTTCGAATAAAACTTTAGCAATTTATTAAACTAGACTATTTTAATACCACGATACAACAGGAACTCTGTACCAAGTAGATAGCCATAGACAATATACCTACCTATTGCTATCTATCGTAGTACCTACCTATATGTCCGTTTTTAGTTTGGAAAGGAAACACAATACTATTCCTTAGGTACTTACTTACCTAGCTTGTGAAATAGCGGAGTCTCTCCCTCACATGACGTGGGGACTTACCTACGATAGTCAAACACTTGCCATTAGACAAAATATGTCGATTAACATGGCTGTATACGAATTTCTACATAGGACCATGTTAAACATGGATAAAAGAAATCCTGTCTGTGCTGTGTACTGCGACATGACACAAGGTTTCGACCATGTAGACCACGGTATCTTAAAAAATAAACAAGAATATTACGGCATCAGAGGAAATGTTCTGGATCTGCTTATATCATATATATCTAACAGAAAACAATATACTACTATAACAGGGGTAAACTTTAAAGCTAAAAAAGAAATTACATTCTCATCTAACGAGCGTACGGTTACACATGGTGTGCCACAATGCAGTGTTTTGGGCCCTTTATTATTTAATATACATATATATTAATGACTTACCTAAATCAGTTTTTTTTTTTTTTTTATTGCCTAAAGTGGCAGACGAACAGACGGCCCACCTGATGGTAAGTGGTTACCGCCGCTCATGGACGTTGGCAATGCCAGGGGCACAGCCAGGCCGTTGCCTACCTTGAGAGGATAGCTCTCTTTAAACCTCGTTTGAAGAAGGACATGTCATAGCGCTCAGGAAACACCGCTGTAGGAAGTTCACCCCAGAGCCGGCACGTACGTGGGAGGAATGACCGCTGAAACCTTACCGTTCTAGACGATATCGGCTCCAGGTAGTGCGGGTGAAGCCTACAGCGGCGTCGAGTGGTGCGATGATAAAAAGGCGACGATGGCACCAAACCAACCAATCTATAACTTTATTTGCAGATGACAGTACACTCACGGTAGCTTGCAAAACATTAAGCGCGTATGAAAATGACATAAATAAATCATTATCTCAAATTATTTCATGGATGAATAGTAACAACTTAAAAATTAATCTTAGTAAGACACAAGTCATGCATTTCAGCCAAAAACCAGTTACGCAAAATAACCAACTGTGTATTAAATATAAGGATTACAATATTAATGAAGTAGATAATGCTAAATTCCTGGGCCTTGTTATAGACACTAAATTAAATTGGAAAGCACATGTTGAACATCGATGGATGCTATTGGTGTCTTTTGCGACCTTTCAAAAGCTTTTGATTGTGTTAAACACGATACGCTCCTTCGAAAGCTTAAACACTATGGAATTAGGGATGCTGCACTTGATCTCATAGCTACTTACCTAAGTGATAGAACTCAATACGTAGAAATAAATGGAAATAAATCTTCTGGATTACCTGTAAAAATGGGCGTTCCCCAGGGCTCAATTCTCGGTCCCTTTCTTTTCCTAGTGTACATAAATGATTTGCCTTTCTTTGTACAGGATTTTTGCGATATAGTGCTATTTGCAGATGATACATCTCTAATTTTTAAAATTGATCGCAAACTAAATAATCTAGATGTTGTAAATGGTTCTCTCGCAAAAGTTCTGGACTGGTTTACAGCAAAAAATTTATTGCTGAATTCAAAGAAAACTAAATGTGTAAAGTTCACAATGCCGAATGTTAGAAACACAATAACAAATCCTAGTTTAAATAATGAAACAATTTCATTTGTAGAGTCTACAGTTTTTTTGGGTTTAACTTTAGATAAAAATCTTCAATGGGGAGCCCAAATAAAGTGTCTCGCAGGTAAACTTAGCTCTGCGGCTTTCGCAGTCAGAAAAGTGCGACTACTTACTGATGTGGAAACCGCGAGACTAGTATACTTTAGTTATTTTCACAGCGTCATGTCCTATGGCATCTTGCTATGGGGTAAGGCTGCTGATATTGAAACGATATTTATACTTCAAAAACGAGCTATACGCTCTATTTATAATTTAGGCCCACGAGTTTCCCTGAGAGAACGTTTTAAAGAAATAGGTATTCTAACGGTTGCATCTCAATATATATTTGCGAATATTATGTTTATTAAACAGAACATTCACCTTTACAGAAAAGTTAGTGACATTCATTCACTAAATACACGAAATAAACACTTACTCTGTAATATTTCCCATCGCCTACATAAAGTCCACAACTCTTTTGTTGGACTAGGAGTACGTTTGTATAACAAACTACCCATTGAGATGATGAACCTACCCTTAACGAAATTCAAACTTACGGTTAAGAAACATCTAATAGGGAAAGGCTACTATACCGTAAACGATTATATAAATGATAAAAAGGCATGGGACTAGTTGCTCGGTTCTTAATCTATTTTTTTTTGCAGGAATAACTTTTATCTTACTCTTGTTCACTCAATTACTGTAAAGTGGAAGCATTTTGAGATCATTTTTTTTTTTCTTTCCTATTAAGCAAGTGTCTTCGATTGTCATGCTCACTAAACTGTCATTGCTTGTGGTGTCGTATTGGCCGGGTCATTCTCTTCCCTCAAATATGGTTGAAGAGAATGATGGCTGGTCTGTGCGTCATGCCCGTGAACGGGCGCTACTTGGGGTGACTGGTCAGTCGTCGTATGCTATGCTTTAGCGCTACTAAATTATTCAATTCCTTTTTTTTAAGCTAATATTGCTAACAATGTGTTCACAAAATGTTTTTACCGTTTTCTAATACATAGTTGGTACCAAGTGATGATCCCACATACCATACTTCTTGACGAAAACAAATTAAAGTTTGATTGCTCATTATTACTATTATTATTTTCTCATATCCAAATTTTATTGAATTTGATTTAGTATGGTGTATTGGTTCTGTACTTTCTGTGATATTTCAAACTGTAACCAATTAAAATTGTAACAACTATGGCGATTGAAAAGAGTGGCCTGAGTTTCTTGCCAAGTTCTTCTCAGAGCTCAACCTTGTCAGTGAACTGGCCGTAGGCAAATTTACTGACACTTTTTCTGGCTTTGTATGACGTTCATAAGTATCATGTATGTGATCCAAATGAAATAAAAAGATTTGACTTTGATTTAACAGCTATCCAAAAAATTAATTAGCCGTACGTATGCTATTTACAAACTAGCTCCGGTAGTTAATATAACTGCATTGCTTACTGCATATCACGGCCTTGTCGAATCCATACTCAGATTTGGTATTATGTTCTGGGGTAACTCAACCGACAAAGATATATTGTTCAAACTCCAAAAGCGGTGCGTTAGAGCTATGTTTGGACTACAAGTCACAGACAGCTGCAGCCCTTATTTTAAACAATATAGGATTCTAACACTACCATCGTTATATATCTACGAAACAGCTGTATTCGTAAAAACTAATCCACAGCTGTTTTACAAGTTATCCGATATCACTATTCGCAATCGCCGTGATAATCAAAGACTGTGTATACACGCTGCAAAGACAGCACTTCTGGGTAAGAGCATTTTCTGCATGCACACTTAAGAACCATAATATAAATATTTTTAAACGTAATTTAAGGAACCTTTTACTCAATAAATGCTATTATACTGTTAATGACTTCCTAAATGATGGACATTTAATGTAATTTTCAGATTCCTAATTTTTAGCGGGATCTAATAATTGACACTTACCTCACTATTTAATTGACATCCTAAATTATAATTATCTAATGACTGACATTCCATTTCAATGACATTATTATCTTGACATATCTAATTAATATAAATTTGAATTGAATATTTTTATTTGAATTAATAAATTTAGATCGAGATTATATTAGATCCTTGACAGCACAGCACACTCATTAACTTATGTACATTTAGAATAATTTTTAACCGTTATTATTAATTTGTATGTCTAACAAGACAGAACATGTTGGCACTAAACCCTAAGTAATACCTAACTGTACTTCTTATTATCTTATCATTATCTTAAAAACTGGTTATGAGCATGTCGGCCCATTCTCAAAGTAGGGTTCCGCAGCAAAAGAGCGTAACTTCATAGCGCTTACGTCCTTTTGTTGAGAAGCGCAGTTTTTTAGCACTAACTCAAAAACGATACATCCGATCATGTTCAAAATAATTTTTGTTGGAAGTTTTTATTAAGCGTTATTTTTGTGTCCAGTTTTTAGGTTTATATTTTTGTGTTCAGTTGTTACCGTTTAGACACAATTTATGCTTCTTTCGGAGCGTTTATTTCCGAAAATTTGACATACTCGTAATATATTTTAAAAAAATCTTAGAAACCTTAAGTGTTTTTATAAGATCTGTCGAAGTATGCGGCATACATAAATGATTGCTGAAAATAAAAAAATTCAGCTGCTGTTACATGTAAGGATAAATATGTATTTTTGAAAAATCACAAGGTTTCATAACATAAACATAACACATACATAGCATCACGCCTTTTTCCCCGAAGGAATAGGCAGAGGTGTTTCACACCCACGATTCGCCAGCTATGTTTGGTCCCATGAAATAGGGGGCAAGCCTATTGTCATCAACCGGGAACATTTATAAGAACAAAATATCGTACATAATAAAATATTTTTCTTTCTTTCTTTCTAGATATCTATTCTCTAAATTTTATCAATACTACACCGAGTAGTTTTTGAGTAAAATACCTGTGACACACGGACGGACGGACATAACGAAACTATAGGAAAGGATTTCGTTTTGCCATTTTGGTTGGCTACAGAATCCTAGCCTAACAAGGTATAATATAATGTAAAGATATACATAAGTTGTGCTGCGGATAAAATGGCCCCAATAGCCAGCAGTGGGTGGAAGTGGGATGGATAGTAAATAAAAAATCATGGATATTATATTTCATGAGGTTGTCAGTGTCCTCATAAGGTAATTTTTTGAAAAGCCCGCGATTTGCTGTTGGCCTCCGTTTCGTCAAATAGTCTACGTCACAAGAATGAAAAATGAACAAAAACAGACCTAGCTGAAGTTCAAGAAAAGTCAATAGGTAGGTAATTCTCAAAATTTCTTTATACCTAATTATATTTTTTTTTTCCGCGAGTGAATCGGAGTCAATCACTGATTGACTACATTATGTAAGTTATTTATTACACTACACGATATTGGTCCTGAACACTGTGTAGTGTAATAATTATACTAATGGATCGATAGTTTAATATACTGCATGGTGTTCAGGAGGTACTACAAAGGGACCCTGAATATTGTGTACCTAGTGTATAATTATGCTCTTATTATATTTCTTTATTTTTATTTTTTTTATGTTCATAGAATTGTATCCAGGTAGATTTTTTTTTTGGCCATTTATAATATATATGGCGGAAATAATTAAATTTGTAAATACTATATTGAGGTTACTAACTGGAAATTTCAATTATTGTTAATAATTGTCTATTTATGTGATATAACTATTGAATGATGCCTAATTAATTAAAAGATGATTCACATTTGTATGCACATAAACGTGCATACAAATGTGATTCATAGCATTTTATGATAAAATTATGTTTTTGTAAAATTTATTGGCGGGACATGTTTGAATATCATAACTTTTATTGTAAAGATTATTAATATCATTCTAATCCTTGTTATTAGTTAATGATAATTATTATTGGATTATTTAATGAATTTAAAATGTGTATCTTATTAGATTTAAGATCTATTTTGATAATAGTTATGTTTTGAGTAAACACTTTGGCGCCCATTTCTTGGCGCCAATGGACAGAGTTGTTTGGCGGGAGTTCGGTGGGTATATTATAAACCCCATACATTTGATTTTGCCGCCAGTCGATCCTAGTGAAAGACCCATGGAGCTCCCCGCTCCCGACAGAACTGTTGGTTTACTCTCCTACTTCAGCTGTTCTTATCTACGGTTCAAGGACTACCCTGCCTGGCCGGTTGGTTCAGTGAAGGTTCGGATGATTGGATGGCTTTCGCCATTGTACGAACTGAACGGCTCGTCTGTTTGTGTTCGTTAGGGATTATTCGGTACAGACTCTAACCTATGGTCTGTATATTCGCCTTGGCTAGATTGCTCTGCGATCGCTTAGGTTTTGGGTGGTGTATGCCACTGTACGAACTATAACGGCTCGTCTGTTTGTGTTCGTTAAGGACTCTCGGTACAGACTCTAACCCATGGTCTGTATATTTGCCTTAGCTAGATTGCTCTGCGATCGCTTTGGCATAGGTAATGTATTTCACCACAGTACGGTATGTGACGCCCATATAGGCTGGGTACTCTAACTTCTAATTGTTTGAACATAATTATTATCTGTGTATCAGAGGTGTCGGCCAAAGAGAATATCGCACACCCAGGGAAACAAAGGCGTAAGCGAAATTCACTAACTTTACAGGAGATTAAAAAAACTGTTTAACCAGATGTACCTTTTATGTTTTTGATCCTATGATCTTATGTTATATACCAAAAAATAGTAAAAAAATCAAGCATTTTTTTATGTATATTCAAAATACCTCACATTACCTCGATAATTAATAATTAATGTTTAAAGTTTTACAGACGTTTTTCTTATTTGTTTATGACTAATCCTTAAATGTAAAGATTTTTACTCCAATGACAGTTTTCTAAATACTTATTATAATATAACTGTTCATGATTACGTCTTTTATGAACTTCTATAATATGATAAAATACAGAGGCTAAGTACTGCTTACCGCCTTTTTCGCTTAATTATATTTTACATTTCAAAGTGTACAACGTATTTACAGCTTTGTTTGTTAAAAAATAAAAATAAAATGTAATATTAAGTCTAAATGCAGACTTTTTAAATAGTATTTTCAATTAATCCATTACTGTAAGGAATGTTAAGCCTCTCAGTAATATACATTTGAGTGGTGTAATAAAATAGGGTTTTAGAAAATTGCAATAATTTATACATAAAAGATCCTGTTATGATATAAAACGAATAATAATGAATTAATAATCTTTCTAAGAGGTGTACCTTAAAAAAGTAACTTCATAAAACTCAAAAATCTGGCAGTAACAAAAATCGAAAAAATATTTACTATTATATCACTCAGTAAACAAACAAAAGAGTAAATTGTATTGAAACAAAAACAGGAATTTTCATTTACTTATATTTATCATAATTATACGTAAGTATCTACTTATTATACGAACTAAAGTTATTAAAATGACTATTTCTGTGTAATGAATTTTAAATTCAAATAAACAATGCAATACTTATACATATAGATCACAAAAAGTCATACAAAGTCCAAAAGGTGCCAGCAAATTTTATTATATAATTTTGACTGGCCTGTTGGTCTAGTGGTTAGTGACCCTGGCTGCTAAGCCGGAGGTTGTGGGTTCGATCCCCACCCACGACAAATCTTTGTGTGATGAGCATAAAGGTTTGTTCTGTGTCTGGGTGTAATTTATCTATAATATGTAATTTCTATTCTTTTTTTTTGTTTGTATTTAACTGTATATATAGTTTTATGTAAGTAGATGTTTAATTTAATTATTTTCATTATTATGATTAATTAATATGTATGTATTTACAAAAAAAAAATGTATTTATGTAGTATATCAGTTGTTTAGTACCCATAACACAAGCAAATATAATTGCTTAATTTGGGACTAGATGGCGCTGTGTGAATGTGGTAGAATATTATTATTATTATTAAAATTTACCTAAGGCCAGTTCACTGACAAGGATGAATCTTAAGAAGAGCTTGCAAGAAACTCTGGCCACTGTTTAAATCGTAAAAATAGTTAAATTAATATAATAAATAAATGGCATATACACCACATCCACACACCACACTGCCACCGCATTTCTTGACAAATTTTATCCCGATGACACACCCAATACCCCGACCCAACAAACCACACGCAACAACACTCTACACCCACCAACACTAATGAGGAGCCACCGTTCACTATAAACAAAATCACAAATATCCTAAAATATATGAACCCGGTTAAATCACCCGGCGCTGACTACCTGACTTCCGATATCTGCCACCATTTCACACTCTGCTTCCCCGACATCATAACCAATCTGCTTAACCACTGCCTCTCCCTGTCCATCTTCCCCAAGTCCTGGAAACATGCCATCATCAAAATTATCCCCAAACCTAATAAGACAGGATAGACCTCATCATCATATCGCCCCATAGGAGTCTTACCTATTCTAGGTAAGACCCTCGTAAAACTCATCACTCAGAGGCTCACACATCACCTACACACCACACATACATACAACACTAAACAATACGGGGTTAAACAACTAATATCCAGTACACACGCCTTCACTAACATTGTCAACACCATCACAACAAACAAAAAACGGGAACTACACGTCGCGATGATCTCCCTAGATATCAAAGCTGCTTTCGACCATGCCTGGTGGCCGGCAATGCTCACACGTCTACACCACACAATATGCCCCAGAAACATAATTATACACAATCATACAAAATTAGCTTTCCGATTGCACAGCCACAATTCATTACGCCGACACCATAGCCACTAAACACCTCACTAGGGGATGCATCCAATCTCTGTATGCGGGCCGACCTTCTGGAACCTAATCCTAGATGAGTTACTGGACATGTCCGGTGACTCTCCAGCACGCGGGTCACTTCCTGAGGGTTGCGGGCTGCAGGCCTTTGCTGACGACATCACCCTCATCGCAGCACATAAAAAACTCACCACACTCCAACAAAATATCAACCAATGTCTTCACACTATACACAATTGGGGCATCACGAATAAACTCACTTTCGCACCGGATAAAAAAACCATTGCACTCGCTTTTACACGAAAAACAAAGCTACTCTACATCACACTCAACCACACACATATATCCCATTCAGCCGTACTGCCAGGGTGCTGGGGGTGGTCTTCGACGACAACTTATACTTCACTCAACATGTCGATTACATCACAGCCAAAGCACGAAAACTCCACAATAGACTCACCCAGTTTGTACGCCCCACCTGGGGTGTACACTCTAAAAACATTAACACAATGTACAGGGGGGTAATTGAACCAATAGTCTGCTACGCCTCCAGCGTCTGGTAACAGGCCCTGAAAATCAGCACGAACAGGAAAAAACTTTTCTCACTCCAACGAGGCTTCGACCTTAAGATTATCAAAGGTTTCCGCACCATTAACACCACAGATGCCTTTTCCCTCTCCACCCTCACGCCACTTGACATAAAGGTGCTCGAATATGCCAAAGTCGAACAGACGAGAATCACCGGGGTCACCGATTACCTCCCTGACGACATCACACTTGATACACCCACTCATCCATCACAACTACTTCACCCGACCCCCCGTATCCCACATCCTTTCACCTTTGGACTGCTGGAGCACGGATCCATGCCCCCTGTCTTTATTGCGGTGAGCACGGGATCTGTGCTCACGTGACCTATGTCATGTTTAATCAAATTTAAACAGTAAGTCATTGTAATAAAGTCTAAACTGTTTTATTTAATGTATTCCTGAACGAATGAACTATACCTCAAAATATCACTCATTGAGTGAAACCTAAAAATTCGTTATTCATGAACATTTCAAAGTTGAGTGTCGTCACTGGGGTCACGAACTTTTTTAGTGCTACAAGAATTTAGCAAGAAGAAGAAGTGTGTTTCTTTTAGATTTTTGAAGTGATATACATGTGATTTATATGTCAACAGACAGTATGGTTATTGCTGTTTTGATGAGTAATAAATAAAACATAAAATACTGCATATAATTTAAATAAAATGTATTTGTTTTGATAGTATGTACACAAACGGCCACTTTGTTCGATTGTATTTGAAAAATTAAAAGATAGACTTATAATTTACCTGAAACATATAATATAAAAAGAGACATTGGTTAGTCACAAATTATATAAAAGTGAAAGGTTTATGCATGCCAAACAATTTTATGGTAAAAATAATGAAAATAGAACATGGTCCAGCGCGCTCGTAATTCGCGCCGCCATGTTGCCGCAACGAGGGTGTTAGCTAATGATCGCTTCCCGCATTCGAAAGGTTCAATATCATCAACTCACAAGACTAACTTGATGGCACATTCCCACGTCATTTAGACGCACACCACAAATACACTGATGACAGCAAACACGATAGACTCGTGGGAGCTGCCTTCATTGTACACACAGTGGCAGCAGAAGCAGCAAATCACTGCGGCCATCATTATGTCGAACTCCAGATCAGCTCTCGAAAACATTAATAACACCCTCATTACACATTGCCCACGTTACACGCAATGTCACTATGTACAAATCAGCCCATACAACCTACAACATTAGCAGCAGCACTAGACCTACTCGTAATGTACAGAGTTGATTTATCCAATTTCGGTGGCTTTTTTAGCAGGGCACTCAATGGCTCCCGTTTTGTGATTGCTTGGCTTTTTGAAACGTAAGCAAGTTGCAAATTTCGGTGGGTCATTTCTTCTTTGTGCATTCTGATATGGAGTACCACAGTGTACACACAATACATAGGGACTGTTTCTCTGCACGATTTGGCCGCATGACCATATTGATGGCATTTGTAACATCTTGTCACAAGTGTAAAGTCCCTAACTGGACAGGACGACCAATTTACGAAAAGTCTGGCTTGTGTTATTAAGTATAAGTAAGTACTAGATTTATAAAATAGGTAGGTAGGTAAATAATTAAGTTAGTATAAAATTGAATACCTAACAGACAAATTGCAATAAATAAATTATAGATAGGTACTTACATTCAAAATTATGCTATAAAAAGTTAATTAAATAAACAACCCGCACCCGCGCATGCGCTGTAAGGATGAATATGCACACGTTTTGACTTGTTTGTGTGACGAGTTCGACTGCCGCAGACTAAATAAAACTTTGAATGGGAAAAAGGCGTAAGCATGATTATTCTAAAACTATGATGCAGGTGTAGACGTAAACAATTAATACGGCTGTTTTTGTTTGATTATTTTTAAGTGTGATGGGATGTAATCAGTATTATTTTTGGAAACTTATTTTATTATTAAACATTAAAAAGCATATTAGGAAATACATTTATATAAATGTTTACTTTACTTAATAAAACAAAAGCTTAAGCACAATTAGGTGTCTTTTTATACAATTTTACGTGCTTATGTTGGTTTATCGACTTCTTTAATTGGAAAAATATAAAATTTATATAACGTGATAAATTATTTTTTTGGTATAAAACCTTCATTTTACGTCAAAATTTTTTTGGAAAAAATTGACCGTATGTATCTTTACTCATACTATTCAAAAATGCAAAAAAAAAAATTGACGTATTTGTACTTACGTCTTTGTTGATCTGGGTGTGCGATATAATGTCGGCCAAGATACTGACCTCTATTATTTGTAACTTAAAATAGTTTGTATACCAATTTTATTTTCAAACATTTTATGCCTGACCTCTATTAATGCTGATAAATTAATTATTATTAATATTGTTCCTTTGTCTCTATTGATTGTATTAAGCCACTATTATATCAATTGTTGTTTGTCAATATAAGTTCCAATTTAGAAATCCATTTTTATTATTATTTAACGCCCACTAAAGAGAGATGTCTGACTTTATGTTCTCATCTTATTTTATTTAATTTATTCTCACCATCCTGACCATCCACACTATTCTGATTCTACATTATATTATTAAGTCCTATAGTGTCCTATAATAGGCTTTAAGCTTCGTTCAAACTAAGGCGAATCCCGCGTGGGACGCGGGACGCGAATCGGCGCGATTCGCTCGCTCGCTTAGCCTCCCAAACTGAGGCGAATCCCGCGCGTCATTATTTTTGTTTTCTCTATAGGAAAACATGTCTTTTGATATCGAAGCTGAGGTTTTGTTGTTATTAGCATTAGTTAAAGAAGAATCTCATTATGCGAGGAAAAGCAACTATTGGTTAAAATAAAACTCCATTTGTTCTCACTGGATAGGTAACCAGCCAACCTGATGGAATGACCCATCACCTCTAAAAGTAGTTTAAAAATGTCGGGTGTAGCAACTGTCTATCAATTAGTAGCTATTTTCCATATAATAAAAAAAAATAATCACTATTATAACAAAATAAAATATAATAAAATAAAATAGCTGAGGTCGTATAGAACCTTGTTTTCTTTAACTTTTTGTAAAAATAATTCAAGGTTCAAAGGCATTTTTCAATTCAATGCAGGCACTAGTATCCCGCCACTATCCCGCGTATATTTCGCTGAAACGCGTGCGACTATTCGCGCCAATGTGAACACGTCCATACAAGTTAGCTGACGCAATCGGCGCGAGCGAATCGCGTCCCGCGTCCCGCGCGATATTCGCTTCAGTTTGAACGAAGCTTTATCTAGTATCTGTGGCCAGTGTTGCCAACGTAGGCGATTTTTTGCCTTATAAGTTCAATCAAGTTGCACAAGTACATTTTAAAATCCGAAAACTGTAAATTTTTATTTCAACCTTCTTGTTACTGCCATAATTATAATACTCTATAATAATATATTATATGCATGTTATTTTCTAACAACTTCGTTTACCTAAAGGGTACGGGTTTGCCGAAAAACTGCGCTTCTCAACAAAAGGACGTAAGTGCTATGAAGATACAATCTTTTACTGCAGAACCATACATTGAACATGGTCCGATATGCTCAACATAACCGGTTTTTTAACTGTGACATTGCTCATTGGCAAAAAGTTACACTAAATGCCAGTGAATTGCCATAAAGAAAAAAAAATATCGACAAAACACGAAACGCAACAGTCAGTTGAGTTGAGTCAGTCAGTCAAGTGACAAGTCAGTGTTATATTGTTTCGTTTCTTGTTTTGTTAAACAACTCAAAGTTATTGTTTACAGGTTGTTGTTGGCGTTAATTGCACACGGACTCAAGTACCTACAGTGTTTTTTTTTTTTTTCAATTTAATCAGTTTCTTTTTGAGTGTTGAAATTCCCAAACATGGCTGGATGTAAGTATAGTACTTATCTTAATAACATTGCCTTGCATTCCGTATTATTTTCTTTATTTCTCTAAATTAAAATGAATTATAGGAAAAAATATGAGGTTATGTTTGTATGTATGATTAACCAAACAAACGGACCTGTAGTACCAACTTAATTTTGTGGTTTATCTTTATCTACCATAGCAAAAATATGTAGGTAAGTATTACATTTTTTTCAGCGGCGACAGGTTTATATTAACCTGCAAAGCAAACAAAATAAGCACATAAATGAAAGTACACAACTTTCTAGGTCAATTCAACCGTAGTTTTACAAGAACGCATTTTATCGAGTAGGTAGTTAAGAAGTAGCTAAGTACTTACCTACCTAGTTAATTTGTCATCACTAATTATTTTTGTAATTAAAACCTGTACCTGTCTACTTACGCTAACGATAATGCGATTATTGTGGTCACATGTTTTTGACATTATATCATTCTTGGTTTTTGTCCGAACCTCAATGTCCGTCCGTGGTCCGTACTGCTAATCGTACCCGGAAGCGTACGTCGTAGCAACCCTTTAATGTCCCACTGCTGGCACAGGTCTCCTCTCCTCTATCTAGAGAGACAAGCTTAGTTAATATTATGTTATTATAATAAGGTGCAGGTTACGGATTTTAAAGGAATCACTTAAATGATCATCATCATATATATTGACCCAATGACGTCCAGTGCTGGACGTAGCCTCACCTAATTTCCGTCACTGCGAGATTATATAAATATTGTATAATTATATGTTGTACAATATATCTGCACCTAATAAACATCAACCTATCCACTATATCAGTGTACTGTTGTACTGACTATCAAATCATGCCAGTGATTCAATCAGCACACTCATATCCAATAATATTATAAACACTGTTTATTAATGTTTAGTAGATAGGTAAGTACTTACTCATTATCACACTGCCTATCATCATGACTGTTTCAAGTATGACTCATTTCTAAGTAAATTAAACAGATATGTAATTACTATATATATATGAGCACTGTGTTCAATATAGATTGTGCAGTAGATACTGTCATCTGTATATACACAATAGAATAATAATTAAACCTTGAACCTATCCATTATTGGCTTATTGACTTTCTACAATGTCAACAACTAAAATGGGTCAGTTAGTTCTTTTTTGAACCATTGTTAGATACATAATATAAAGTCCCTATCGTAAAATTCTGCATCTAAACAACACTAACTTAAGTGGCATGGATAATAATGTAATTCTTATAGTAGTCACAATCATTGATTATAGTTCTGATCATAGGCTTGAAAATCGCCTGTATCTCAATGTC
Organism: Laspeyria flexula; assembly: GCA_905147015.1. Taxonomy (NCBI): domain Eukaryota; kingdom Metazoa; phylum Arthropoda; class Insecta; order Lepidoptera; family Erebidae; genus Laspeyria; species Laspeyria flexula. Next base: position 10,294,807 of record LR989960.1, on the reverse strand, counting down.
TCCAATAATTAAAATGCACACAAATTCCGCTATAAATGTATATTATTAAAAACATTTTTTTTTTCATTTCAGATCCATATGGCAACCCACAGTACCCACCCCCACAAAATCCAATCTATCCACAATTATACAATCCTATAAATGAGGCACCATTACCACACCAAGGGCAGCCAAACCAGTTGGGGCAACCGAGTTTCCCTTACCAGCCACAGTATCAACCAGGGCCGGGCTATCAGTACCAACCTGGGCATCCATCTGCAATGTCATACCCAAATGTAACACCAATGGCTCCTACAGCACCACCCGGCCCTGGGTTTGCATATCCAGCATACCCTAATATCACCCCTACTCCTGCATATGAACGTAAGTACTAATTCTGTTTACCTTATTTTTATTATCTATATATATTATGATATATATATAGCATAAATGCATGTACTATGATATCATACTAGAAGTCGCACGGCTTTGCTCCCGTCGAACGTAGTTTGGCCACTGGTCAGCTCCTATTGGCCGTAGCGTGATGTTATATAGCCTATCCTTCCTCGATAAATGGGCTATCCAACACAAAGAATTTTTCAAATAGGACTAGTAGTTTCTGAGATAAGTGTATTCAACCAAACAAACTTTTCAACTTCATAATATTATTAGTATAAATTTGCGTAAAATAAAACTGAGCGTGAACTGAATCAGCCTATGCTAATCCAGTGAAATGGAATGAATAAATAATATAATAATAATAATATCTAACCCATTACTAACTTTTTTATACCACGACGCACGGTGGCAAACAGACGTACGGTCTGCCTGATGGTAAGCGGTTACCGTAGCCTATGGGCACCTGCAACACCAGGGGCATCACGAGCGCGTTGCCGACCATTAAGAAACCTAATCACTCCTTTTTTGAAGAACCTCATACTGTACCAACTTCTGGGCACAGGCTCACAATATGACCAATATTACTACCGTTACCACACAGATGGATTAAGGAGGTTTTGTGATACATTTTCATACATTTGCACAGATGTATTGATCTTTGAATTCTACTATATCCCGGGGTATTTTGGTACGGAAAATATTGGTCACAATATATTGATATACTGATTTGATCACCACACAATTTAGGTATAACTAATAATTTATATTTCTATTTTCAGCTACAATAGAATGGATCCCTACAATACCTAGTATGGCAGAAGCATTGAGTAATAGAGCTGTTGTTGCTGGTTATGAGGGACATGATGGCAGTCCCTTGTGGGTCATCCGTGCTAGGTTTGAAGGTGATTTGATACCGGGAAAGTTAGCGATCAAGCATAGGGCTGCCTTTGTAGCATGGGGAGGAGTAGAACATACCGTGCCAAACATAGAGGTGAGTTAGAGAATAATTCATCATCATCATCATCATTAGCAACCCACTAAGTCCCACTGCTGGACTGTTGGGTCTCCTCTACTACTCCTAACTAGAGAGCTGAGAGGGTTTAGGCCATAATCCACTCACGCTGATCTAGTGCGGATTGGTGGATCAGACATACTCATAGAATTTCCATATTTAGGTTGTTGTTGTTGTTTTTTTTTGCCATGCCATGGATATCCTATTTCTTTATAAGCACTATATTATATTATTACTACAAATTTTATATTATGATGCTAATAACCTACTTCGTTATTCAAATCCTTTTATTTCAAATGTTTTTTCAGATTTGCATGATTATGTACCTCAGCTTTGTAATTGTAATGTTAGCAGGACAATATTTTAATGCATTTTATATTAAAACTGGCTGTAGCCGGAGGTTTCGCAGCCGTTGTTCCTTGTTTGGCCATTGGTCAGATCCTATTAGTCATAGCATGATGTTATATAGCCTTTCTCGATAAATGGGCTATCCAAAACAATACGCACAGATCTTGATATTAGCGCGTCCAACTAAACAAACAAACTCTTCAGCTTTTTAATATTAGTATAAAAATAGAAACCTTTAAAGTTTGGTGAAAGCGTTATTATAATCTCTAAGTAAGTAGGCCAATGTCCATAGTACCTTGGCGTAGGCCTTTCGACACGCGCAGACTCAGTTACGGTACATAGTACTATTATTAGCCAATCTGTAGTTTCGGGTAAATGATCATAAACAAGCGTGGTGGCTGAATGGAACGATGGTGGCTGAATGGATAAGGGACCGGCGTGCAAATCACGCGGTCCGAGTTCGATCTCGACCAGCAGTACGAATGTGAATTCCACTTCGTGGAATTTATATGTACTAGTCAAGTGACTTACCATCTGCTAACGGTGAAGGAAAACATCGTGAGGAAACCCACATACCCTAAAAGAAATTCTATGAGTATGTCTGATCCACCAACCCGCACTAGGCCAGCGTGAGTGGATTATGGCCTAAACCCTCTCAGCTCTCTATTTAGAGGAGAGGAGACCCGAGCCCAGCAGTGGGACTTAATGGGTTGCTGATGGATCATAAACATTCTGCATATTCATTAAGTGGAAAAGATCAAATCTACCCCAGAAAACAAAATAATGTCTTCTATGGACTGTAGTTGATGAATATTTGTTTTTATTATATTTTGATTAATAGTTTTTGTCTTCATAGGAACTGTAGTGTGATGTACGTTGGTATACATATATACCGATGGGTGTTACAGTCAGCCTCAAAAGTAAATGTCCATATCCATATTTTCAAAAGTCATGTACACCATAGCATGCATACATTTCTTAACAAGACTAGTGGCACATTTGAGTTTACGATGTTAATTCAATTCCTATGTATGCTACGGTAAACATGAGTTTAAAAAATATGGACATGTTGATCTACTTTTGAGGTTGACTGTACATATTATTATTATGTACTTCACTCATAATAATTTGCATGAATAGTTAAATGCAGATAAAGACTCGTGTCACATTACTGTTAGATAATAGGTAATCACATATTGTCATGTAGCATTTTATAATATTATAGAAGCGGTTTGTGAACTATACTAATATTATAATGAGGTAATGTTTGTGAGTTTTTGAGTTAGGACGTAGGGGGTAACCTTCGAAACTACTAGAACAATCTTCATAAAATTGAACAGAGAGACATATATGGGGTGTTTTTTACCCCATACCACGCGGTTAAAGCCCCGGGTGAAAAGTAGTTATTAAATAAAAGACTATATTTATAGTTACTTAAACCTCAGTTCTTGTTTCTTTTTTTCGATGCCCAACACGCATGATCCTTGCATTGGTAGATTTTGTTGTGGCATTTGGGCATTTTTAACCGAACTGAGTTCCCAAAAAAGATTTTAACAATTCAACCCATATGTGTGTAATATTTTGATTGTTTGTTTATTTTGGAATTTATTTTTAGCGTTAGGTTATGTTATGGACCCAATAATAGATCTAATCATATGTGTTATCGTTTATTTAATATTTCAGGTTCTATGTGCTCGTCCTGAAAAAGTCCGATGGGTGGAAAACCGTCGTGGGACTGTTATAGTACCACCAAATGCTATAGTTGCTGGTAACACAAGGGACGGTGAGCCATTATACATTGGCAGGGCTAAACAACAAGGCTCATTGACTCCGGGCAAGGTAAATCATTCACCATTATTTTATATCTACACAGAGTAGCTAGCTTCTTAACAACCTTCTAGCAATCAAACCATGAAAGCTGCTGTAATAAAACTTAAGATACAAATGAAAAAGTAGCCTGGAAACTGCTGAGGAACATTATTCAATTTAAAAATAATACTAAATAAATTAAAAAAATTTTTAATTAACATTTTCAACGTAGTCAATAGATGGCGCTGTACAATAGTTATCAATTTAGTCAATAGATGGCGATGTTTAACAATATTGTTGAAAACAAGCTTACGGCCTGATGGTAAGCTGTTACCGTAGCGTATGGACGCCTACAATACCAGGAGCAACACTTGTGTGTTGTCCATTCTTCAGAACCCATTTAATCAATGAGCTCTAGGTACCACTGCTAGTCCTGAACCTAACACTAATGTTAACATGGCTGCGGCCTTCTGTAGCATGGAGCTGGTGCTTTTTGAACGAGTCACAATTTATTTGTATCATAGTGTTTAATAGACAAGTGCCGACTATCCGGCTCCAGCCACTAACGTAGTCGGCGGCTATTCGGCAAAGAGCGGCTTTGTAAATATTTCTCAATAAAATATACCTATGTAGTTTGTCTCGAAACTTTAATGAGTACGATACTTTTTTTCGATATTACTCATGATTACATAAACGATACTGTCTATTCACAACGTAAACAAAGCGTCTCAGAAATCCCCGAAATCGTAATTGGTTTGACCAACTAGACTAAGTCATAATTGACACATCTCTAGTGTTTAACGATACCTTGTTTCTATTTACAGGTTCATCCGAGTCACAAAGCAATGTACATGTCTTTCGATGGAAAGGAAATAGCGCACAAGACTTATGAAGTATTATGCACCTTGTAAATGAATCAAAGCATTTTATACCTAAGAAATATTTTGCGCAACGGCCGAATACTTAGAGATAAGTTAAATGTTTTTATGGTCTATAATGACTTGTATTTTTTTACTCATGTAGTTTGTTTTAAGTTATATTATGGTAGTGGTATAAGTGGTATTGGAATTGTGTCGTATATAAGTTCGTAAATCTTAATCTTCACTCTCATATTTTAAGGTCTGAAACTGCGTTAAAGTCTCCCGCGTCGGGTACCCAATGTGTGTCTACGGCACCGTGCTAAGGTTAACCCGTCGTGGAGTCCGGTTACTGATGACCCTTGCGAACGCCGAGTTTTACACTCGGGTTACGTATACCAAGTGTCGCTAGTTCAATTTCAACGTTTTATATGTACAGACTTGACAATGGAAAGCATATATAATTACGTAGTAAAACGATGACGAGAATAAGAAAAAAACGCAAGCGTAATGTAGTGTTAGACTAAACATGCAACGGACCCCTTCCGTGCTTCCGCGACGGGTCTCGGCGAACGGAGGATGATCTTATCCCCGTGTCGGAGCAATTTAGTATGAACCTGCGCGGACATCCGCTTAACACAGTTTCGGCCTAAACCATACACCATAACCATACGCCTGTCTTCCCTAGGATAGGCAGACTAGAGCGCCACTGATGCCTAATATACCTCATTCACTTGCTCTATATACATCAATGTACAGTCGAGTTCATTAATATATTGGCACCGTCATTAGATATTTTTGTTGAAAAGGGTGACTACAACTTATTGCATAATGTATAGCATATATTATTGAACCATTCACATGAGGACATATATTTGATCCATAGGTTCTATATAGTATTTACTGAGTTTTCCAACGCTCACAATATAATGAATCCTTGATGGTGTCAATATATTAATGAACTCGAATGTATCTATACATAACTCATATCACCATAGTTGCCTGTAAATACAAATCTGTTCTACAGGCGTTTGATCATTACGGTGTTGAATTTTTTCAAAAAACTCTGATAACATACAGAACATAGAATAATAATAATTAAGCAGCAGAAGCAGTCATTGTACCGATAGTTGTGACAGTCAATGGCCTAATATCAAAGAGCCTCGACCAACATCTTAAGAGGCTCGAGCTAGGTGATTGGATAAAGGGCCTGATACAGAAGGCAGTGCAGTAAACACGGCACGTTTTGTGAGGAGGTTCCATTCTCTGGAGACCTAACCGTCGGCACCTTGGACTCTGTTTCCGATGTAGGCGGGCCCCCACATTCTTTTAATATTTTTAAATGTATTTTTTATATATTTATTATTTATATTTAAAAATTTTGAAATTAGTTAAAGAAAGGGAATAATCGCTACATAGTATAAAACAAAGTCGCTTTCTCTGTCCCTATATCCCTATGTATGCTTAAATCTTTAAAACTACGCAACGGATTTTGATGCGGTTTTTTTTAATAAGGTTCTTCTTCTTTCTTTTCTTGTCAATTTCTGCCAAAACTATTTCAAAACTTAATTTTTTTTTTATAATGTTTTGATAGATTTGACTGACATCTATTGCGTGTATTCTTTTTAATTTTAAAATATTGAAATCTCATTATATTGTTCCATTTGGCAATTTCTTTTAAGGAAATTTTAAAACCTAAAACTTTAATTTTACACATTTTTTTTTTCTGTGTATTTTCTTAGAATATGCAAACCTTGTCCCAACACTAGTAAATACAGCAAAAAAAAAAGTATTAGCCCAATCGATTGAGCTGTTCTCACCTGAATCTCTTTCAAAGTTTTCGGCGATCCATTTTTATTTATATAGATGAATATAGTTCTACAGATATTAGAGGCATCAATATAATACTTATTATTAAATGTATACATAACGGTGAAGGAAAACATCTTGAGGAAACTTACACCCTAGAAGAAATTCTATGAATATGTCTGATCCACCAACCCACACTAGGCCAGCATGAGTGAATTATGGCATAAACCCTCTCAGCTCTCTAGATAGAGGAGAGGAGACCCGAGCCCAGCAGTAAGACTTAATGGGTTGCTGATAATGATGATGATGATTAAATGTATTATTTTGTCCTGCGACTTGGCAAGGAAAGAAATTTTAATGAAACTATCATCCGCATCTTTACGAGATATACACATAATTAGCTATAGCTTCAGTTACTTTATAGCCTAAAGAAATTATATTAAAATAATATACCTAAGTTGTTTTAAAATTACGAAGGTATATAATTTTTTTCTGACCACTTTAAATTTTGGCCATTAACTCACGCTCAAATTATGATAATAACGTGATCAAAAAGTTTTTGAGTCTCAAATGTAAAAGAAAAGCATGTTGTTGAAATTTTGATAGTATTCATGTTACATGTTTAAAAGTATATTATTTTACATAATTTTAAGGATATTCAATGTACATTAAGATTTTTGAACAACAGACACTCAAAGTAAGTAAGTACCTATCAAAACTAATTTTGTTCAAATAGTTTTTAATTCTCAATGTTGTTTTTATCGAAATTTGGATACATTGTTGTTACACGTTTATAAATACATATTTTGTAATTTTTATTATTTTATTGGATACCTACTCATAATATACAATGATTTTTGAAACATATAGTTTCATTTTATACACGAAATACCTCCTTACCTCATCCCTCGTATTTATAAGCAGTATTAAAACAAAATTAAAAATTAATAATTATTTATTTCTTTAACTAAGTACTCACATAATTATAAATAAATATAATATAGGTACATCAAACTTAACTCTTAATTAAATCACACTAAAAGGTACGCAAAACTTTGTTATGCATTATTTGTGCAAGAATGCAAGAAGGTACGTACTTACAAACGATCAACTTGAGAAATACAAACATCTCCGCCATCGTATAGTAGTTGTAAAATATCGTCGTTTAACAATAGCAGATAAATGTCTGTTAAACTATCTTAGACATAAGTGTCAGATTTCTAGAACATAATATAAAGCTATAGTGTTTGTTTGGTTGAAAGTGCTAATCTCAGAAATTACTGGTTCGAATAGAAAACATATTTCAGTGTTGCATATCCCATTTATCGAGGAAGGCTACAGGCTAACATCACGCTACTACGGAGCTGAGTAGTGGCCAAGCAATGATCCACAGAAGTGAAGTCCCGGGCTTCATCTAGTGAAAAATAAATAATAAAAAGGTTATTTATATATATTATATCCGACACGTATAGCTGTGCAATGCAACTAAATGCTGTCTTATTTTTTATGTCGTCATATTTGATAGCACAGTAACGCCCTCCTTATGACGTCATTACTGCACAGAAAGCCGTATCAGACTATATCAGACAATTATCTGCCAGTGGTGAAAACGCCTCAGAACCAAATTATTTAGTCCTCTATTTAACTTTAACTCTATTTAACCAAATTATTTAGTTATCTATTATTTATTAAACTTCAACCCCATATTACAAAATATGTACTTAGTATTAAACCAGGACTTAGTATTAAGCCATTGTTTTGGTGTCAAAGTTCTCAATTTAAACCTGGTTTAATGCTTGGTCCGTATTTTGTAATAAGGTGGCTAACTTAACGTCTTGGAACATACAACAAAATTTATCAGAAGTAAATCGAGGGGTTAGTTAGTTATAATATTGGTATTGTCTCATTCAATATGAAAGCCGACGACAAAGCAGCCATAAACATCAATTGAAATTGAGATCTATTTTTGAAATAATAAGAACTTTTGAATTTTCCGTTTGGCAGCCATTGATAACTGTAATATTCAGTAGCTTCCGTGGGTAAGAGTGCGCCCTTACTGTTGCATTATATATAAATTCGATCATACAGACCCTAGTTAATATCATTTCAACCAAAGTAGTTTATTAAAATGTATTCAGAACACTTATAATGGAAATTTACAGACTTGAACCAGTGCCTGCAAGTACCTACGTAAGTAATAACATATCAATACAATAACTTAAAGTATCACAAGCAACATTACGTTAATATCTTAAGTTTTACTATCCACAGAATACAATAATCGAAAGTTCGGGCTCAGAACGGACACTACAATGCTCTCGGCACTTACAGTATTTGAGAAACGGGGCTGGGAATTTTGAATCTTATATTAATCTGCAGTAGATTCAAATTGCCAGATGTAAATAGACACATTTTACATTGTCAGTGCGATAGTAAAATAATACGAATTTAACTCGGTGACCTTGCATTAGAGATGGGTCATTAACGGATTTTTGGTTAATGTAATGTAACGTTAACGATCAACGATTAACAGGTTGAAAAAGCTGTTAATTTATTAAAAAAAAATCAGTTTATTGATTCAACGACCACCTCTACCTTGCACGTCGTAGGTCTGTACGCGTACGTACGTCCTTACGTATACGCTATTAGTTGCATTGATAATACCACTAGATGGCGTTATTCTCAATGATAATTTTTAATGTTTCTCTAATTTTATCATCATAGTGAGACCTTTTCCCCTGAAGTGGTAGACAGAGACGAATCACACCCTCAATTCGGCAGTTGTTCGTTTATTTTTCTAATTTTTTTTTTATCAGTTACCATTACTACATCTTGTCAAGTTATATGTATAATATAACTTGACAAGATGTAGTAAATGCAATAGGTTATCATGTACGCCCCAGATATCGTATTATACCTTCCATTCTAATGATCGCAGAATATAATAATATATCCGTTCTAAGCCTGCAGTTTCTGTGGAATTATCACATCCATACTTTTTTATTGTCAACATAAAGCAAAATTTACAAATGCAAGTAAGTCAAGTAAGTATTCATTTTTTGATTTTTCATTATTTACTTTTAGGCAAATAAGGATTTTGTACATTACATTTTAAGCATACGCAACTCAGCAAGCTGTTTTAGCCTTTATTCTGCCTAATAATGCATTCTGATGAATCACAGAAAAAGCGTGTCTAATGGCCCTAATACAAAACCAGTTTAAACCTTACCTTGCAAGCTTGCATTTTGTAAACAAACTCACTGTCCATAACATTTAGTAAATTTATAAATACATACCTACTTGAATTAATTAAATACCTCTAATGTATCATTAGCAATTAGAATAACATTCTTTGAATCAGTCAAATACATAATACCTAAAGTAGGTATATTTTTAACTTTTTATACGAATGACTTAAATGGTTTGTCCAAAATTAAAATGTACAGTGGAATTCAAGAACCAAATTAGGTTAATTTCACTGGGCGAATAGTATTTAGTTTCAAAGAATAGATTGGCGAAACCATGGGCGCTGGACGTTAAAAAATCGGACCTGCACTAGTCTAGTCGTAGAATTTTATTTCTATTTTTATAATATAGCGGCAATTTATAATAATAATATATAATATTCTACCACATTCACACAACGCCATCTAGTCCCAAATTAAGCAATTATATTTGCTTGTGTTATGGGTACTAAACAACTGATATACTACTTAAATACATTTTTTTTTGTAAATACATACATATTTTGTATAAATTACACCCAGACACAGAACAAACCTTTATGCTCATCACACAAAGATTTGTCCTGGGTGGGGATCGAACCCACGACCTCTGGCTTAGCAGTCAGGGTCACTAACCACTAGACCACCGGGCAATTTTTTTACATAAATACAATTTTGTTCACCTAATGTGCCGCCACACTACAGCCGATTTTAAAGCACCTTTATAAAATTATCATTTTTTTATTTTTAGATATAATTTTCTCTCATATTGTCTTGTAGACATGTAGAAGTGCATCCCTTTGCATTTCCATATAATCCATCCATCTCCCAGCGCCTAATCAATAGATTAAAGCCTATTCGACTTGTGACTAAGTTCTAAATATCACACGACTAAAATTATTAACACTAGAGCTGCCTCATGATGTTTATTGATGTTTTCCATCACCATTAAGTTTATTTATACAAGGATTTTCTCTTAGGAAAGTTCCTTAGTATCCTAACTAGTGTTGTACCTTACTATTGTTAACAATGCTTTCTATAAAGCCCATCTCTATTTGTGATTGCGTCACACTGTCGTTTGTATCAAGTGACTGAACATTAGTTGCATTTTGCGATTTTTTCTCAACATCTTCAGCTTCGTATGCTTTATTTTCAACGCCGGATTTTTCTATGACATCATTGGGCTTTTTCTCGGGTTTCTTGTCCACATTATGTTTCTTATTTGCTAGCCACAGCCAACTGAAAAATAAATTTTGTTGTGAAATTAATACTTATGTATTTTTCACACATTCAAGTTTTCCCCCCGAGTCTGAAGTTTTGTTTGTTGTTATACCTAGTTACTTTGTTTGCATGTTTGTAAAATTCCTTGCAATAAATGGATTAAATAGATCAGTACTCCCTAGCGCGGGAAACATTCCTGATTCTTACGAGTTTTGTATTGTCAATTTCAGCCGCTGGGTCGTCTCTTTCGCCTGTCAGCTTTTTTCTTTTTACCAATATAGGTCATTTTCTATCATCAGTTTTAAAATATTTGCTTTATTTTAATTATCTCATTCATTCTATTTTTAAATTATTTACTTACAAGAATATAACCACTGCTGGCATGGTGAGGCCTCCGCCAAGCACGAAGAATGCACCAGGAAACGTCTTTAAAGTCGTTGTGTACAACGTCGTGTACATTGGTGCGTAGATCAACGGCATCATTGCTTCTGCTACGCCAAAGAATGAGTTTACTTTACCTGAAATTTTAGAGAATAGAGATAATATACTGCTTCTGTCATAATAATCTTTGATAATAACCACCTATTGGGAGTAATTTTTAGTAGGTACTACACGCACATGCAGTGAGCGTGAATCTAAAAGATATGTGACTCCATGTAGTCTTTAGTGTCGCTAAAGATAGCATGAATCAGGAATAAGCTCATACCTAAAAACCTTTTATCCCAAACAAAAATTAAATCGATTCCAGTGTAAGTGTAGACCCCATAATCAAGTGGTCAATTTAACAATATATAGGTTTAATATATATAAGTATTAAGTAGACTGCTATACCTATACCTATAAAGTATTTACCTAAAGATTTTGTTTATAATAGATTTATTAAATTAATTACATAAGGAACTCAATAGATGGCGTTGGCTTACCCAATTCATCTCTATCCACCAATTTGGAGACCATCGACCTCATTGCTATGAACGACGTCCCATTGAATATTTCAATCAGTGGAGCTGGATTTAAAAAATACCTTAATTATCAACAATTTCAAAAAAGTTAAAAAATAGAATAATTAACAAAAATAAATACAGACCTATATAAATATGCCATGTTTTCGTGGCAAAGGCATACATGAATCCTGCCAGTATTTTGCTAGTGCATGATATTGCACCTATTATAGCATCGTCAAATTTCAATAAATGACTGAACACACCTACGGAGAATAAAGTACCTGAAATAAAAAAAAATAAAAAAAATAAATTACCTGTAAGACAGATTCAACTTGCAAACAACAGTGGAGGCTAGCTGGCTCATTTATTTATTTCTCCCGACATGAGACTGGACCTTGAAACGGCTTCACCAATTTTAATAAATCTTGTCTAAGAACCATCACAATCATGTCAGTTTTCAAATATTACAAATTACAAAACTTTGACCCATTTGCCCATTCGTCCACACAGACACCTCAAACTTAGGTATAGGTGACACCCCGTTTTTTGCGTCGGGGTTTAAAAAAGGATATTATTATAGAAAATGTTATTACCTACTAATGAAGTACACATTGCGTAAGTAGAAAACATGCTGAAATCGACTTCGTTCCAGTTAAACCGGTATCTAGTGAAAAGATACAGGACGGACATTTCACCTGTAATTAATAAACAAATAAACATTAGTAAACTAAGTAATATAAAGCTTATTTCATAAAGTTATTGATACAATAAAATATAAACATAAACAAATTATAAAGTAGTTCTATTGTTTTACTTTTATATTCAATCAAGTTCTACCTACTTTAATCGATGAACAACTTTAATCCGAGGGCTCAGAAACCAGGCATTAGTCGTATACCCTACAGCAAGGCGCCCTTGGCAATGAACCGACTGACTTTTCTATACACCGGCTGCAATTATGCGTTAGTTCCGCCAACACTTTCTCCTATTTTCGCTTTCTATAAGTCTCTAACTAGACACGTAGGCTTCTATAATCCTTTGCTAATATCATAAATGCGAAAGTAACTAGGTACAATCAGCAACAAAAGTAGTTGAACATATTATCCATAACTTTAAAACGCATGTATACCGTAGCATACATAAACTACGAAACAAAACTAATGCGAGAATTGAATTTACGGCGATAATTCAATTCTGGCGAATGGATAAGGAACCGGCGTGCAAATCACGCGGTCCGAGTTCGAGTTCGAGTACCAATGTGGATTCCACTTTATACTAATACGATACGAATTACTCGATACGAATTTATATGTACTAGTCACGTGACTTACCATCTGCTAACGATGAAGGAAAACATCGTGAGGAAACCCACATACCTACCTACCCTAGAAGAAATTCTATGAGTATGTCTGGTCCACCAACCCGCACTAGGCCAGCGTGAGTGGATTATGGCCTAAAAACCCTCTCAGCGCTCTAGTTAGAGAAGAGGAGACCCGAGCCTAGTAGTGGAACTTAATGGGTTTTTTTTCTTTTTTTTTCTTTTTAAAAGACAACGCCCGCACTAGGGAACAAGCCCTGTGTCGCGGGGAGCTTTACAAACATGAAACTAACGGACACAAAGTACACCCAGGCTAGAAACAAATATCTATGAATCACACAAATATTTGTCTCGTGTGGGAATCGAACCCACGTCACCCAGCACGGCGATGTAGTGGGGAGGCGACCACCTTAACCACTGCGCCACGGTGACAGTCTTTGACAGGTTGCTGATGAAGATGACTAGTCTCGTTAAGTAGTTTATGTAGTGTATGTAGTATTATGTAGTGCTCGTTTCTACTAAGCATATAACTAATTAGGTACCTACTTACTCATCATTATATCACTGTTGAACATAGGCCTCATCTAATTTCCGCCACAGCGAGCGATTTTGTACCGCCTGCAACCAAGTGCTACCAGTAACCTTTACAAGGTTACTTAGTAGGAAAATAATGAATGTAATGCTTACCATAAATGGGACCGATGATTACACACATGACTACTACAAGCATAATGACCCTCAGTCTTCGGTTGTTAGGCCCTCGTTTGAACGCCACCATTAGCGTTTCTTTTACATACTTCGTGTCGAAGAAGTTTCGCAGCCATTCACAACAGTTTTTTGCGGGTTTCTGAAATAAAGTAGACGTATGTTTTACTGTCAATTTATTAGGATAAGATTTTCTTCAACTCAGATTTGTTCATTCGAGAATATAGTAGGGTAGACAAGCTATCTGGTGCCCTGCCGGATCACATACAATTTTAATTCAACCAATTGACCATGGTAACCAATTGGTTGAAACTGAATCCGAAGTTTCCAATGAAATTCACTGGTAATATTTTCATAGTAATCCCTTTTCATATAAATCGCGTTATAAAACGAATTCGTGCAAAATCGAATCCAAAGACGGCCTCTATCGTATTTAATAATATAAATTAAAAAATTATAAGTAGTTAATCCCCGACAAATAATAATTAAAAAGTAAAATTTTAGCTTGATTGAAAATTTTAGTATTTTTTACCTTTGAACGATCACAATGAAAAAACATTTCGATCGCATAAGCATTGAGCCAATTTACATTTTTGGCAACTTTCCTCACGATAACATAATTTTAGTAAAACTTTGCAAACAGAATAACAACGTTTATAATAATAATATCACAAGCTGTATAATAATAATATCACAAGCTGTAAATGTTATTTTAAGTTATCTCATAAATAAAATTATTTTTCTACATTTTAATTCGCAATATTTTTAATGAAAAGCAGAAATATATTTTTTTATAATCCGATCTCATTTGAACTGACTGACCCTAAGAATAAGTCTTCCGCTAAAAATGGAATAAAAAATGTTAAACTTTTTTGCTATCCAATGTTTGTTTTAAAACAAATAAATAAAAATATTTGGATGACCGTCAATTAAGCGTATCGTAATTATATAACAAGTTGCAAGTTCAATGACTAAAATAGACTATTCGTGCGTAACAATGAAAAAAGTCCGTCAACTTGACCTAGATTGGTGTCACACTCGATTGCAAGGAAGGACCTCGGTGTTTAGAATTTTCTATAAAAAAAGTGATCTATTATGATTACTCAAGTGAGAGAAAGCATTTGTATAGACAGAACTGTTAACTATTTTTGTTATTTTATCTTACTGTTTAAAACTTAAAAAAAATATAGAAAAAATTGCTATACTTAGATTATTATGCGTATTGAATCAAATTAACAATATTTATACCGTATACGTAATGTTATTCTTCTCTTAATCTGATATTCTTTGAAATTAGTTAATTTGTAAATAATTACATTCCTACCTACTTACGTTGTATTGAAAAGCCTCTACATTATCAATTCAATTTATTTATTTGCGAAGTCTGGGTTACAATTGGTCTTATAATATAAGGGTATCACCATATACTGCTTTCCAGTATGCAAACATAATAGGTAATTGATTTCAATAATAATAATTTCAATCAATTAATTAAACAACATTCAACAATTTTGATTCTAAAATAATAACAAATGTCAAGGAATATAAGGAATATACAAATGTCAAGGATTAATATTATCATTGAGAAACTCTGCTAAACTATAATAACATTTACTTGCCAGAAGACCCAAGTAACTTATGGAACATCCTTCATTTGCGTTCAGATATACAACAAAAATTCGGTGAATAGCATAAACAAGGCACATCTACAGTAAAAATAATGACCTAGAATACTTATATGATATAAAAACCTCTTGTTAGATCACTATTAGCCACATTTCATATGACCATGTACCTCAGTGTATGTTATCTGAGTAGATTCACAATCACTTCAAGTTCTAGGTACTTATATTATTTAATGTGTTATTATTCGTCAATGATATTTATAAACTAGAATGGATTGTAAGCAGTTGCCTGAGAAAGTCACTTGTAGACTTATAGGTGTTCTACACGGTTATAATAGTTGTTCTACACGGTTATAAACTTGCGTTCCCACAGAGTGACCTTGGTGGGAGCTTGATTGCCATCCGCGTAGTTTGTTTGAAATTTGGTTTACAACAGCCGGCTACACGGTTGGAATCCACCAAGGGCACCTCTGTGGAAGCCAAGTTTACAGCCATGTAGCACAGCTTTAAACTGGCGTTCCAACAGAGTGACCTTGGTGGGAGCTTGGTTGCCATCCGCGTAGTTTGTATGAAATTTGGTTTACAACAGCCGGCTTCACGGTTGGAATCCACCAAGGGCACCTCTGTGGAAGGCAAGTTTATAACCATGTGGCACGGCTTTTATGCATTTCGAGTTAGGTACCTACGACTTCTCTTAGGCATGAGTAAAAACGCATTCCTACAGAAATATTTTATTAACATATTATGCTAATATAAAAAAGTTTGTTCTAGTAAAGTTGTTGTTCCTGAATAAGGCGTAGGTATTGGTTGGTTAAACCATTTAGGTACTTTTCAGAAAAAATACAGTGTTATTGCTTTGTTATTAATAGCGTTTGATTTAGGTATACTTACCTAAATACTTTAGTTAGCTTTAACGATAGGTAGGTACACACTTGTTAAAAAATCACTAACAAAGCTGAGCTCATCCATTTTTTTCCTATATTGAATTTTATTTTTAGCGCCTGTTTCACCACTGGCAAATATGTGCTTGATATATTAAATTATTATATAATTCATATTCCTTAAATATAATACGTGACGTAGACCCGTTATATAATAATTTAATATGTGTACAAGTCGCGAAAGTTTAAAAGATTTTATGTGCTTGATAGCTTATTTGAAACTTACTTGACAGATTTTTCAAGTATTTTTCATATAAAATCTGTTAAAAAGTCTCTGGTCTATTATATAAGTCTAATAAACTTATTAGACTTATATAATAGCAAAAGCTTTATTATTTTTAAATTTCAATTTAAGGATAGGTACTAATGTAAATATCCCAAAAACTGTTATTCAAAGGACACCCAAAGTAATTTTTGATAAAGTGTTCTAACTGTGTCCTAACTGTGTCATCCACTTACCTATGTGGAAGATGTACCTAAATAGATAAATAGTATATATAAACTTGTATATACAAATACTACTACGAATAGTATATATAGGTAAATTCCGGTGTGCTGGTCGGAATCACTTAACCATTCAGCCACCATCGGCACAAAGGCTTTAACATTATTTTGATATTACTGTATTTGAACATTATTTTAATCGTCAAAGAAGACAAAGACTAATGACATTGCAAAGATTGCTGAGTTGTAGATTGTGTTTTTCACCTTGAAATGTACAGAAAAACAAGTTTAACATTATAATGCACCACGAGATGTACGTAAATAAGTATCTTTCCATATAGGAAGTAACACTGTTAACTAAAGGCCAAATATCGCAAAACTCGTCTCTGTCGGTCTCACTGGCAGCGAGCACATGCAATAAAAACGCATTGTTAGATTTTTATTTGAAAGTCGTTAACCTCTCGTCAAAGACTTCTAATATTTACATGCAACATGTATGAAAGTGTAATCTATTTTTTATAATTGTAATCAGGATTACAATTTTTTTTGTTGATTTAATTGTCTGTTTAGTCGGTACGAAGCTCGCCGGGACGGCTAGTAGAAGATAGAATCAAAGAAATGAATTAACCTGCTAGTTTTTTTTGAACTGGTGTATTAAATAAAATATTTACAACAAAATATTTTAAATTATACTAAATTGTTTCGTGAAAATCTTCTCTGACTATCTACACACCTTTTAAATAAGTATGAACGAAAAAGATCCTTGAAAAAATTAGGTAGTGTGGATTGACTAAGTGGTGTTCTCTTACATTAAGCAGGTTCAGACGTTAACTACATAATTCGTGCGTATAGTGACACATAGTAACTAATCCGTACCTACTACAAATTTACATAAATCTTAGCATCCGTGTAGGCATAGGTCAAATTTTGCGTTTATAAAGGATTTCCCGTTTGGCGTATCCGTAGAATTAAGCGCAGTTCGCGAAATCAACAAAAGTTAAGAAGAAATTAAGTCAAATTTTAATTTTTTTTATCATATGGCATTTTTTTTTAATGTTCTCAAAAAAACCTTTATACCATAGTTTATACTTACTTAAATAATATGTGTTACAAATAACTAATGCATCGTAATAGATATTTCTCGCTAAATATGACGGGTCATATCTACTGTGAAAATGTAGCCGAATAAAGAGCCCATGATAATAATATGCAAAGTCAATAAAACTCTTTATTCATTTGGATCACATAATATGATACTTAAGCAAAGCCAAAAATGATGTCAGTAAAATTTGGTTCGCCGACAAGTTCGCTTCACGTAAAGAAGAACTGACAACAAACTCAGGTCACTCTTTTTAAAAGCCAAAATAGTTACAATTTGCCTGTGGTCATTGTAATGGTAGTATTTCTTATATCTATACTAATATAATAAATAGGAAAGATTTGTATTTTTGTATGTAAAAAATAAGCTTAAAAACTACTGGACTGATTTAAAAAATCTTTTGCCGTTAGAAAGCTACATTATCACTGAGTAACATACGCAATAGAACACCACACTACGGCCGATAGGAGCTGAGCAGTAGCTAAATAAAGAACGACGGGAGCGAAGCCCCGCGCAATTTCTAGTAAGTTATAAACAAACAGATCCTTATTGTGTCTAGGGGTCTAGGTACGCTAGCATAACAGAAATATCAGTATTAATAAGGGTAGCAAACCCATGACCCCCTCTTGTGTTACACCTAAGTTGATAAGTAATACTATCAAAAATCAAAATCAAAAATATTTAATTTCGTAATTACACAGGTACATTTTTTTTTATTACATTTCTTCTTTTAAGCATATAAATGCCTGTGCGGTGTCTTCTGACACCGCACCAATATAAGGGGGCTTACTCTGATGTAGCTGTCAAATGTTCCCACTTTCCCACCATATCTAAATTTCCCAAGGAACCTATATCTCCAGGAGATATAAGTTCCTTGAAATTTCCTTACCTGCATTTGACAGCGACAAACGAAATTCAGAGTACCTAAGCCTCAAGAAGACGTCAGTTTGCCATTTTTTTAAGTGAAAAAATTTCTAGTTTGAGTGTGGAACGCTGTGTTGTGTTGAAGAGTACTTAAGTAAGAAGATTGTTTATACCTACTCTGTAAGTGATGAATGACATTTATCTATTCTCGAATGCCCCTCGTAACTTTGTTTGTATACGCGCTGGTTCTCTCATCATTCATTCATCATCTTTTTTTTTCATCATTTCAACCCATAAACATCCTACTGCTGGACACGGGTTTCATCCAGAGAATAGGGAGGAGATTTAGCCTACTATACATCTGGCCAGATGGGTTGATATAGAGTTTGTTTAGAATTTTCCTTTTCTCGTCTGCATGCTCTTATCTGCATAAGGTTACTCCCTTAGTCGCCTTTTACGACACCCACGGGTAGAGGTGGAGTAGTGATATTATTTATTCTTAATCTGTCACTACACGGTTAAATAATAACTTAATAAAGCACATAATATTATGCACTGGAAAATTTGTTTACTGAACAAAGCCAATACAGTTTATGAGATCATTCACACTAACAATGTTTTATTTGTCACATCGCATAGTGCCAATGTTTCATTAGCGCATAAAGTTATTAAAATTATGATGTCAACTTAATCCATAATAGTTGCCACCTCGATTCTCTTATCGATCCAGTAATTATGATAAACATACAAAGCCTGTTGTCTCGTTTAATGAACCGTTGCCAGACTCGCTGCCAAGGTGTCAAACATAAATAGAAAAACAACGATCGAACTCAATAAATAACTACTGTCATTATAAAATAAAGCGCCATTCACACGTTGCAACTATCGCGATGTAAGTTAACACAGCTTATCGTCACAAATACCTACGATCAAAACAGTAGGTGTGCAGAAGCCATAATATCAGCAAACATCACGATTCACGACTATGTTAATTAAAAGACAATTAAAATGAATACTCACCACAGATGGATTAGGTTTTTTCACTTCCTTAATTCTGATAAATCCATATATGAAGCTCAGGATGTATAACGTTGCACTCACAGAGAAAACACCATATAAACCGATTTTTCGCACCAGTATGCCACTTAGAGCCGCCCCAACTGGCACTCCAACTGAGTGGAACAGATTCACTATCCCTATCCTCAACGTCCTTTGTTCTTCTGTTGTGATATCCGCTATATAACTGAACACTCCCATAAACATAGTAAACCAACCACCAGTTAAGGCTGGGAAAATAGCTTCTGTTACAGCAGCTACTTCTACCGGTAACTCATAGAAAAAGTATGTGTTGATTATGAGTCCTATACTCGTTAAAAATTCACCAATTATAGGTAATAGCATGCAAAGTTTTCTTTGTCCAACTCTGTCACTATACGCGCCAAGAAATATCAATATCCAACAGGGTAAAAATGATTGTAACACTGTTTTCCAACCAGTTACTGACGCTACTAGTGTTTGTACAGCTTCTTCTTCTGCTGTGTAGTTTGCTGTTTCTCTCCTTGTTAACGCATCACATATATGGTGATCGAAATGTAGATTAACTCGACAAGCTTTTTCTAAATAAAGATTTTGAGTCGCTAAAACGGACAAAACAGAAGGCATCACGTAACAAGCCAGAATCGGCTCCACTGTAATGAGAGAGATCATGCGTTTCAACTTTTGAAAATGACTTAATCCTTCCCAACTCTCGTCATCAATTTTATCAAATTTGCTGTCATCATGTTCTTTTTCCATTTTAGGTTTTTTAAAACTATTTTTAATTACATTAGTTCCATTTAAGTCACCACCATTAACGTTAAGAGTTTTATCAGTAGTTTTGTTATTCTCCGCATTTTTGCTATCCACAGCCATGACTACGTCACGCGTATCTGAAACAGAAACATTAATTATTTTTTTACCTTTACGACCGTTACATTTGATAGCCGAATACGATTTGAGTTTTACACAAAAGCATAAAATTTTATTGCGTTTTTACATCTCTCTTTTTGTGGATATGGCAATTTTTTCACTAGGTCTTTTGTACTTTTGATTGGTAAATTAACTGCCGGACGAGGTAATCATTCCATGATTGCCATGCTTAGCGTAATCGTCTCTAACTCTTCCGTTGAATTAGCTTTACCTAGACAAAAATAGTATGATCATCGTGCCGGATTCTTTTCGTTAAAAGTCACGGATACGTAGATTTTACATTGCAAATACCAACAGTATGTAAAACATTAAGTTAAATATTTACGTTACTATATCTCAACAGTACCTATAATATCCATGTCTGCAAAGAGATTCGACACGGACTTTTCACATAAATTGGCTAGCTAATGACTGTGTCACCGTATACAAATATACCAATTCAATTTAATGCTCTGATTCTGTTGCGGAAATAAGTTTCCCGGTACTTCATTTTAGATTGTTAATAGAAGAAGTGCTTATCATTGTTATACACAGTACTATAGAAAAGTAGAATATTTTAGTATTTCGACCTTGAATATTTTTATAACTGTAAATATTGTTATTGAAATGATAAGAAGTATTATTATATTTTTAATTTTCTGTTTTATTAAATACGTGCTACTTTTAGATTTATGCATTTGTAACCATAGAATTCGTAATGTTATTATTTTTATCGTGTGTATTAATTTCGTGAAGATTGTTTAAAGTCTATTCCCACATGATGCGGCCGTGGCCGCATGGCTTGGACATCACATCACCGTGCACAAAGAATATAGGCTCTCCATTCTGTTCGGATACGTCTAAAACAGTGGTTCAGTTTAGTAGAGCAGGACCACTTGAATAATATACTGTAAATAAGCTCAATGGGAGATTGGGTCCAATAATTTTTCGAGTAAGTATAATCCCAGAGGCCAAATCCCAGTCTGCGCGTTCGCTTCGCGGACCTACCCTCAGAGACTACCAGTGATCCGCGGACCGTAGATTAAGAACGGACCACTCTGGTCTAATATATTGGAGTTGTGTAAACAAGTTGGTATAAACCATACGCACCGACAGTTTCTACGTTTTAGGCACACCCCTGATAATATAAGATCTTCAGGCAATGCCATTAATTAAAATTCAAATTTCAAGCATACTTAAATAATTTAAGCTGTGAATGTTCATTACCTACTCAGTCAGTTACTTAGTAATTAGGTGTCATTTTGAATAGCTGTTTCTAGTTTGAGTAGTTTAGTGTTGAAATCATCATGGTCATTATTAGCTATGAATTTTCACTGCTAAATCTAAGCCTTGCTGTCTAGAACTCCTAGAATGACTGACTGCGACCTTACTATGAATTTCGACATCGATTTAATTGGAGTCGCTGTCACAACATCTGGTTCATTAATTTAAATAAATATGTTCGCTGTCATTTTCAAATATTTGACAGCGATACCGACTCCGATTAAGTCAAAGTCGAAATGTGTACTCCCCAGTCAGTTAGTATCCAATTTGTAGGTACTGGATTGATTACTTACGGCCGATTTCAATAATCTGTCTATCTATGGATTTGGCTACTAAAGTTAGAATTTTGACATAATTATTTTGTATGGAGCTTATGTCACATTTCTAACTTCAGTAGCCAAATCCATAGATAGTTAGATTATTGAAATCGGCCATTAGTCAACCAAGTCAATTCAATTTGTAGTGGCGTGATAATCTATTGCTATTAGTACTTTTAGGTTATATTTTTTCAATGGCAAATTTATTTTTGCGTAAGAATAATAATAAAGTAGCGCTCATAGAGTGAAGGATTCGGCCATCGCATCGGTTGACTTATTGCCCTTTATTGTCAGGCTTATTACGCCCTTTATAGTCAAATTACGATGTTTATGTATAAATATATTTCTATTTACAATTCTAATTTACAAGCTTTTTAATCGTGCTCTTAATAAATAAAATGAAGAAGTAATTTTATTTGTCTACTTAACGACAGAGCTCGATTATACTCTTTTAAAAACATACTTTAACTAGTTAAAAAATGTTTATAAAAAATATTCACACGTATTATACTTACCTATATAACATACTGCGTTTTTTTTTGTAATTCCATAAATAATTAAACTTGACTTTGTACAAAATGTAATTCTATTTTTCTAACATTTATGAAACCTCCATACCAAAAAATAAACTTTTATTAATGTCTCAGATCGTATACAAGTTATATCAAGGACAGCTTCTCCTTCTCGGTTTAATAATTAATTCAAAGGGTAAAGAAAACTTTAATTCATTTGTATATCAAGTGAAAACTTTCCAAATTGCAGAAGATTTCAAAGAACCTACCGTAGAGTAGGGTAGGTTCTTTAAAATCTGAATTGATTGATCATGCGCTTTAAGTTTATGCCTAAGAATAAATTGATATAGTACCTACTGATTTTAGCATTCTATATATACCTACCTACAATGCTCCTGATATTAGGCTTGTGATCACTAACTTTGGTAGTATTTACAATGTCGTAGAATGATTTGATAATTCGAGTTTTCCCGAAATTCCTAGATATTATCAAAAACACGGATAATAATTATATAATGTTGAAAATGTTTCAAAACAAAATTACCACCAAAGCTCAAAAGAGGCCGCGTCAGTCTGAACTGTTGATAAATTCTTGTAGAGTAACAATGATGGGTGTGTTATAGGGATTGTTTCGTAACAATAACTGTTTGCAATACAAAAGTTGGTGTTTATAAATAAATATAACTAAACAATATCATAGCTTTACAATATAATAGGTAGTACTTAATTGTTTTACTATCTTTCTCCGAATATAACCTAACAGGCACAACCGTCATGCAAACCCTAGCGTGTATGCCGTAAAACTGTTCAGTTATGCATGTTCATGAAACCATAACTGAAGAGTTTTACGCCATACTCGTTAGGGTTTGCATGATAGTAGGCACAACCTTCATGCATAATTTTACGTGTATGCTCACCATAACGGAGTAACCTTAACCTGTCAAGAGCACTGCGAGAAAAAAAAACCTATACCAACCAGTCTGGCCAATTTAGTACACCTAGTAGGTTAAATTCCCTCCATAATGTTTGGAGGAGACCCGTGCCCAGCACTCGGACGTTTATATGATGATGACCTAAAAGCGAATCCTAATCATAGATATCATAACCTGGTTGATCAATCCATCGGTAATTGCAGTCATTTTATGACGTCATGATACAATAAGCATATAGAAACTTTACAATCCAATTCTACTAGACAACTATTGTTGTGTTACTCCCGACCACAATAGGCTACATTACGTGGTACAGTATGAATGTGAATTCATGTGTACTGCTAAATAAATTGGTTCATACATGATTCCGGCCTTTGCACAGGAAACATGTGGCATTTGTTCATTGATGCTCTAGTGAACAGAATTGCATTAGTGACATTCAATATATTAAACAGGCAGTCAGAGTTGGTGACGTTATAATACAATGAATATTAGATATAGAATTTTCATCAAATAGATAGTATGACCTACATCATCATCATCATATTAGCCCAATGACGTCCACTGTTGAACATAGGCCTCAAGAAATAAAAAAAAAAAAAAAAAAAACCTAAACTAAATAATAAAATCACCTAATAAAAATAATAATCACCCAAATAAAAATAAAAAATTATAATTCCGCCACAGTAGTATGTGTATAACCTTATTTGTATTTTTTTCAGACCTCTTTGGTGTTTAGGTAGTGGTAAAATTGCCACGCTATCAAAGTTTTTTTAACCTAACCACTGATATATGAAATTATATGTATAAAAGAATAAACAGTAGATAGTTTTAGATTTGCCTGAGATTTCCAAGTTTAATATCACCAAAGGATCCTCTTAATTTATCCTACGAAAATGACTCTTGCTTAACTTGCTATGAATATTAACTAGTCAAATTGACATCACCTTTTAGTGATTTCAGTCACGTTTAAAAGGTCAATATACAAAAAATAAAAGATTTTACATTTACTTTTAAACATAAACAGCAATTCTGCAAAAAAAATTACGTTTGATTTTATTTTTTCATGTTTGCAGAATAGATAATTGATTTTAATGAGGTAAATATAAGTAAGTAGGTTTTTCAATAAAATGTTATTAGAGTAATTGCCTTAATAGCATAAAAAATTGTAGGACCTAAATTATAACAGAATGTGACGTCAAAGTTTATTGTTGTTGGAGTAAATAAGACAACCAGATTGCATGCACGCTCGAACGCAGCGTGAGAAATATAATTACAATACGATGTCATTAGCAATTCGATCATTTTCTATAAATTTATAAAATAATATATTTTATAAAATCGAAGTATCTATGTTTTATGTCCCTGACAGTTTGTTATTAATAAAAATGTTACCTGTTTATTTCCAAAAGTCATAACCGCCGTCGCCATTCCAATTAACAATAATGTCCCCAAAATTAATAAAACAGTACACGTATAATATTTATGTAACTAGCTGTTACCAAGGGCTTCGCATCTGTCGTTCTTTGTTTAGCTCTTGCTTAGCTTCTATTATTATTATTATGGTTATTTGGGCCGGTTGCCACTAGTGGCCTTCTTGCTACCTCGACCAGAGTTGATCTATTGTAGCGCCCCTTTTTGTTTTATAATTCTCTTCTTAGTCCTATATAGGCTAGGAACTTCCAGATTGTCTGAGCAGAGATTGTCTGAGTAGCTTTTATTGGTGGTAGCGTGATGTTATATAGCCTAGCCTATCTCGATAAATGAGCGATCGAACACTAAAATATATTTTTAATTCGTTCCTGAGACTAGCGAGTTCAACCAAACAAACTCTTTAGCTTTTTAATATTAATATATTTAGATACACAACCTAAACTCATAACCATTCTATTTACTTCGCCGTAGTCGATTAAGGGTCATAGCACACATCGCTCCTTGAATACAAAAGCGACACAAGTCGAAATTCATAAATTTTACAGGACGGCCAAAACAAATTTTTGAAACAGTTTTTTGTTAATTTTTTATATTTTTATTTATTAAATATAAGATATTAATATATCATTAGAAGCGTATTTTTTAGCTCTATCTATGTACAATATGGACTTTGTGATAGCTGTTACCCACTATGATAAAAAAGCACAAAAGTCCCTTTTGCATTCAAAATTTGAATCAATATCATAGGAATTATGTCAAAAAATATCTACAAAATTACACATACCTATTGGTATGTGTAATTTTGTAGATATTTATTGGTACCTTTTTGGCAAAAAAGATGTTTAAAAAGTTAAATTCGTATCACAAGGTAATAATGTAAGTGAATGAACAACAATAAAATACTGTAAAAAGTCATAACTTAATATTAATAGCTAGATGAACTTGGTACGTGACTATTATTCAGTCAACTCTCTAAAACTTTTATATTATTAATTTGCGGATTTCCTTAAAAAATCAAGACATAAAACTATAATTTATATCAAAGTATTTATAAAAAACATTAATTAATCAATTCCCTAAGAAAATTAACGCCGACACTCATTTCTGTATCTGAAACTTTAAGTAATATGAGATCAATTCTAATGGCAGACTTCGTTAGTAGCACAAAATATTATGTGATTTTGTAAGACTGTGGGTATATTGTTAGTGTGTAATATTATTACAAATATACAGTCTTACAAAATCACATAGTTTTAGAATGATACAGCAATTGCTTTAGTGATTAAATTAGATTAATAATACTATGTAAACTGAATTGAAGCCCCGTCACTGTAGCATTCGTCACTAATTTAAAGTTTTTTAACTAAAGACAGTAGGTATTACCTATAATAATATGGTTAGGTATTTATAAATGTTGAATATGATATGATTAAGACGCATTAACTCATAGTTTCTATGAATGTTATGTATAAGGTGGCATAAATTTGTTTGATAAAAGCTGTTAACACTCGCAAATTTGTATTGGAATCTTACTTAGAGTGCAAGTATGATGTTGCGATGTCATACTCTTATACTTCAGCACTCAGTCAACCAGAGGCGCTACTCATTGATTCTTCAGATACAAACTCCTTACCAGACAGCAACCTGACCCTAACCTATGATTACTAGAGGATAAAAATAGTGAAATAAACTCTGTAGCAAAATGCATAGCTGTATGATTATGTTATTTTATTTGCTTAGAAACGTATCTCCTAACACCCTATATTATTATTTGTTCACTAAACAGCCCGATTCAAGAACTAGATTGCCTCTTATTGTTAAAGATGCTGCAGGCAGGGAAAGTATCTCGAATGGGAAAGCAAGAACTAGTAGCAACTTACATTTACAGGTAACGACGTATTAGTAGGTAATAGGATCGCAATAATAATGTTAGAAATATTCTCGTAAAGGTAGGTAGGTGAACCATTTTCATGTAACGGCAGTCCAGTCTCACCTTATCACTCTGTATCTCTTCCAATATACTAATATAATTATACTAATTACATCCAATAAACTAATTACATGAGTACGGTTTTCCATTTTTTCCTTTACTTGTGCAACTGATATCGCTTCTTACCAAATTTCATGATTCTAGGTCAAGATAATAAAATTAGCTATGCGACAAAAATGAAGCATAAGCGGCTATATCTTATGATTGCGTTTACTTAGAACTCTGAGTTTTTATTGTATCAAGGGATTGTAGACCGGAGTATTTGATACCTTGTTCTTGTGAAAAATATTCCTGATACATGGACAGACAGAAAGACCAACGGATAACAGAGTGATCTTATAAGGTTTCCATTTTTTCTTTTGAGGTACGGAACCCTAAAAAGAGAATTTAAAGGGTTTTTTTTAATAGAAAACAGTCATACATACAATCCTTAGCATGATATCGGAACTTCGTACTTGCGCTCTACGCAATATTTCAATACTAATTTACCAGTTTTAACATCTAATATCAAACAAACCTATGTCGCTTTATACACAACATTCATTAAAACTATGAGTCAATGTGTTTTATCACATCCTATTCAACATTTACCAACAACCTACCCATATTATTTAAAAAGTTAAAAATCTTTAAAATATAGACGAATCCTACAATGATCTAGTTTAATCATAAGAGCAATTGCTTTGACATTTGCTCCATGCCTGTAGAAAACAAATTAAACACTTTTGTACGTTTTTATAGTTAAAAATCACTGAAATAATAACAACAGAACAAAATTAACATTAAAATGGTAGTATTGATTTCAAAAAAATTTACGATAATCAAAATTATTTTCATGCAACACGGCCATATTTCTAAGGTTTTCATTCTAGCATTCTAAAAATAATAATTTATTTGAGTATAATTCAATGCAAAAGGGACGCATTTCAAATATGCCACTGTTGTATTACAAAATATGATTACAACTACTTGATGTTAGAATGCAAAACGGACGTTTTCCAAAATATGGCCCTTTTGTATTATAAAATCTAATCAGAATAACCTGACGATTTGAATGTAACACAGACATATTTTGGATTGTGGCACTTTTTCATGCAACTGACGTGCGTTTGCGTTTAATTTCGGGGCACAACTCACAAAATGGCTGTCTTGCACTGACATTACCTGTCAAAGTGCTCCAATACAAAAAGGGTGGCAAGCCATTTTAGTCATAAAATAAGCTAAAATGATGGGTGTTTTATTCTTACTATAAAATATAGTTGATTTAGGTACCATTTTTGCAATA
The DNA here is from genome assembly GCA_905147015.1 of Laspeyria flexula. Lineage (NCBI taxonomy): Eukaryota > Metazoa > Arthropoda > Insecta > Lepidoptera > Erebidae > Laspeyria > Laspeyria flexula. Next base: position 10,266,508 of record LR989960.1, on the reverse strand, counting down.
AAACGATTTTCAATTTTTTTTGATTTGTGGCCCTTTTGTATTCAAGGAGCGACATATCAACTCAGGAGCGGATCGTCACCGCCTCGCCTTTCCCCTTGGCGTCAAACAGGCGTCCACGTAACGTAAGCGGATCAGAAGCTCCGGCACGTCGATTCGGCTACAGCTAGGCGAAGCCGCGCTTATGGCTCGCCGACCGTTGGTTGACGGCTAGGTGGCACCAGTTCAATCAACAATCAATGGGCGTGGACGAAGAGACGTAAGCTAGGGTATGGAGAGCCGTAAGCTAGGGTATGGAGAACAACAAGCACGAGAACTGCAAGACGACCACGCATCGCAAAGCAGTTCGTGAGCTTGTCCTCAGGCGAGGCGATGACGTTACGATTCCGATTAGTGTGCGTTGCAGTAGGGAATTTCACACAAATAATACTGAGCGGCTCGAGTTGATACAGTGACGATCGCTTTCCGAGTTGATACGTGTGCTACGACCTTAAAAATTACTCATACTAACCATTCTACTAATATTATAAATGCGAAAGATTTGTAACTCAATCATTCCAGAACCGCTGAAAGAAATTGTATGGAAATTGCCACCTACATAGATTAAGATAAAGTTCAGAATAGCATATAGGCTACTTTTTACCTAACTTTTGCGTGAGCGCAGACGCGGGCGGAAGCTAGTAGCAAATGATTTATAAATTAAGTGTGCAGACTGCTGTTCCTATGACGTGTGATGACATGAAGTTTTCATTGTATTCTATACAAAGCTTAGAAAAAAACATGTCATCTGTTCTCACTGACCTTGTTCAGCTGATTCCGCGTTCATATCAAGGTCAATTGGACACCATATTGGTTTTCCAGTTTGAAGTAACTTTTTTACAAAGAATAATTAAATACATGAATAAACTTTAAAAGTACTAAAATAAGAGATTTTGGTGTTTTTATAATATCGACGTGACCAATTCTAAACTAAAACATTTGTTCATGACACAAAGTATATACAGTCTCCAAATAAATATCTCCCAATATTAACGAACAGCATTTATTTATTAACCAACCAGCAGTTTCATCTAAAGTTTAAATATTAGTAGTTTTGTAACAGATGAAACCTAGGGTAATAATAATCATCATCATCATCTCAACCCATAAACGTCCCACTACTGGGCACGGGTCTCCTCCAAAGAATGTGGAGGGAATTTAGCCTTCTATACCACGCAGGCCAGACGGGTTGGTATAGGGTTTGGTTCTAATTTTCCTTATCTCGCAGTGCTGTTGTCTGTATAAGGTTACTCCCTTAGTCGCCTTTTACGACACCCACGGTTTGAGATAGTGTAGTGAAATTATGTATTCTTAATTCGTCACTACACGAATAATAATAATTATATTAATAATAATAATTATACTTAAACTCGTATTATTACTAGAAGTCTAACAGGGCTTCGCTACTGTCGTTCTTTGTTTGGCCACTGCTTAGCTCCTATTGGCCGTAGCGTGATGTTATATAGCTTATAACCTTCCAAGTTATATGGGTTATCCAACACAAAGAATTTTTCAAATCGGTCGCTCACTGTAATTAGGTGAAGCCTATATACATACATGTCATGTATACTAATATTATAAAATTTAAAATATATTGTTTAGATGAATGCGCTAATCTAAGGAATTACTAATCCGAATTGAAAAAATATTTTATTGTTAAAAAGCCCATTTATCGAGGAAGGCTAGGCTATAGAACATCACGCTACGACCAAGGAGCTGAGCAGTGTTCAAACAAAGATCAACGGGAGTGAACCTTTGGGCAACAGCTAGTTTATTGAGGTAGTTCTCAAATCATAAAGCATTCTCTAATCGCAATGGAACAAGCGGATTAGCAAAATCACTTATCGCTTACTCCTATGCGTGAATAGTCGATGTATTTTCAATTTAATTAGCAGCCACTGCATAACTTTATGAGTTTGATTATAACAGTTATACCGCAATTTAATAAGCATCGTTGTTACGAGTCAAACTCGAATTAATAGCTTAATTTTTTACACACGGTTTTCATTTCTTTTATAGTGATTGTGTTCAGTTAGCTGACTTAATCAGATTTAATGAACTGAGTTCCGTATCAAAACTCAACGTGAATTTTGATGTTCTATTGAACAGAAAAAACCGGCCAAGTGCGAGTCGGATTCGCGCACCGAGGATTCCGTACGATTACATATTTTTTTGTAATTTTTGTGATTGAAATGTAAGATATTAGTAGGTAATTAGCGGTATATTTTGAGGGGGAGGGGGCGTTATAACTAACTTTAACAAACAGTTAAAATAAAAGAAATTGTAATTGTCATTCTTTATTTACTGACAGCCTAAAGTAATAATTGCAAGAAAACTTCCCCTAAATGACGCTGCAGTTTTCTCTATATATCTGTTACATTTTTTTTTTGGCCACTTAATTACCATTACAAAGTGGGTGAAATAAATTGCGTTTCTATCTATATAATCATAATTACCTAGCTAAGGCTAGGCGGCATAGAGGCATATTTTTTGCTATGTATTATTAATATTTGTTTGAAGAAAGAGTGATGGTAAAGACCATGAATCCATTCACTAGTTTGAAGACTCTTGTCACTGCTAGATTAATCAATTAAATTAAATAAACCTTTTACAAAGGGAAATTTGTTGTCATTAATTTACTTTAAAGTATTTTTATAAAAAGTCGGGTAGCGAGACTGTGTCAGTAGTGCAGCGAAGAGATCCTGGATTCAATACTTGGACGGATAAAACTATATATAATTTTTCTATCATGGGACTCTCAGAATCAGCCCAAAGTCGGGAATTATGACTGGCTAATAGCAATTATAGGTTCGCTTCACATTACCTACGAGATCTACTATAACTGGCGAAATGGGGGTGACGCACTTCTGCTTTCACCCTGGGGATTAAAGACGTTGCGTGGAGCTATTTTATTTAATAGCTCGGTTTAAGCCTACCCTGGGTAAACAAGCCACCAATGGGTCCCACTGTTGTACATTATTTTGAATAATACTAGATAAGATCTAACCAAGATGGAGTCCTAAATCTGATCACCCTCGTTAAAGCATAGATTACTTGTAAATTCGGTGTCTCATATCGTCGTCATATTATCGTGTTAAGAAATCTACCGTTATAATAAGAAAAGCTTCGTGTTTCTTGTATTCCTGCTTGTATATATCTTGTCCCTGTCAATCACGAACATCTTAACCACATAACTCAAGTTTTAGAAGAATAACATCTAAAGTAAATCACCAAAGATATTTCTTTCAGTATCTTGTATAATTTAGTTACATTATTCTTTCTTTGTAGGCAAATTTACTGACACTTTTACTGACACTTTTTCTGGCTTTGTATGACGTTCATAAGTATCATGTATGTGATCCAAATGAAATAAAAAGATTTGACTCTGACTTTGCTGGGTAGATTGGTCCCTAGTCCTTGGTGAAGAGTCAATCTAATGATAGAAGAAGACTTTGTCTCTTATTTTGTCAATGGCCCCTCCAAACTACTTGTAATGTACCTAAGTTCAGTGTGCAAATGTTATCATCTAAATATAATAATTTCAAACTTTTTCTCACTCCGTAAAACAAGGAAGTAAATAACTGACAGCTACTTAGCGAACGTAACGCAAAAACTGGCTTGAAAAACTTAGTTAAGATTTTATCTTTATATACATAATTCTTCTGTACGTGTGTTGACAGTGAACTCCTCCTAAACGGCTGAACCGATTTGAATGAATTTTTGTGTATGTGTTCAAATGGATTCGAGGATGGTTTAGATTCACAAATAAAAAAAATGCAATCGATTGGTATAGGACAACGTCTGTCGGGTCCGCTAGTTTTATATATAAGTTAAAAACTTGTTAACCAACTCCAGAACAAAAATGAATGCCTTCGTGGCTGTGGTTAGTGACCCTGACTGCTGAGACAGAGGTCGTGAGTTCGATTCCCACCCAGGACAAATCTTTGTGTGATGAGCACAATTATTTGTTCTGTTTCTGGGTGTAATGTATCTATGTATAACTGCCTCGGTGGCGCAGCGGGAAGTGTATACGACTGCTGTGCAAGAGGTCCCGGGTTCGATTCCTGGGTCGGGTGAAAATGGTATTCGGTTTTTCTATGATGAAATTCCAGTATTAAGATTTTCCCGGAGTTTGGTAAACAAATGTTCCCGGTTGATGACAATAGTCTCGCCCCCTATTTCATGGGACCAAACATAGCTGGCGAAATGTGGGTGTGAAACACCTCTGCCTACCCCTTCGGGGAAAAAGGCGTGATGCTATGTTATGTTATGTTATGTATCTATAATATGTATGTATTTACGAAAAAAAAGATATTTAAGTATTTTATCAGTTGTCTAGTATCCATATTACAAGCATTAGCTTAGTTTGGTACTAGATGGCGCTGTGCTTGAATGTCTAATTGAAATTGAAATTGAATGTCTCTTGAATGTCATTATGCAGGCAAAGATGTACCTATGTAAAGATTGAAGCATATTAAAGAAGCCAAAGATATGTATGTATCTATATAAACTGATCTCTGCCTATCTCTCTGTTGGGAAGTGATTTATATATAGTTATGTAATCACGCGTGCGTAACCTTAGAATATCCCCCAGACATAATAATGTTACGTATATAAATAACTAGATGATAGAAATGCATAACAAATATGTATTCACGTAATTAAATTCTTAGTAATGTTGTGTGTGTTGAAATTACAGATTTTCCGTTCAACGCGATACTTGAAGCATTTTTTGCAATCGTAGAATACATGGAAGTATCTAATTGAAACAATGCGATGTTGTGATATTATAGAGTATATACAATAGCATAGTAACGAGAGCTTGAATGTGATGGCTAGTTGATTGAAAAATAATGAGAATGTCAGGAATGACAATTATTGTATAATCTTCTGACTGTGATAGCAGAGGATATTTCAAGCCCAATGTGGAGACAGTGGGTGAGTGCTCAACAACTGGCTGCTAATTTAGTCTCCCTTTAATGAGCAATGTTGTTGTGTTGTGTATGTATCAACATCATCATCATATCAGCCCCATGAAGTCTACTGTTGAACATATTGCCGCCTATTGGCAAGCGTGGTATGGGGCGGCCCCCTGCCAGATGGACCGACGACCTTGTAAAGGTTGCGGTAGGCACAAAATCGCTCGCTGTGGCGGAAATTAGGTGACGTCTATGTGTATGTATAATGGGCGCCATAGACGTTCAGGTAATTTGATCAAACAGGCTGGTTCCAACAGTTTGATCAAATTGGCATTAATGTCTGTGGCAAAATTTGATCAAATTTAATGAGTTATCAAATGGCTTGAAGAAATATGAATTTTTGTATTTTTATTTGATCAAACTTTTTGATAAAAAAATTGAGTGTGTGTGTGTTGCGAGCCCTCAGTTGTTGCTGCGGATGTGTTCCTATGCGGACGTATTGCATTGCACAATGTAAAACCGCGATGTCTTAAAAGAATAAAATTCTTACAAATATACCAAAATGAATCCTGTTTATGGAACATAAAAAATAAAGATTACCATAACAACTCTTCGCCCGCTTCGATACTGAACTGATACAGCTTCAAGCCTGCATGAAGGTGTGTGATCGCTTGAAAGATCATGCCAATTTGATAAAACTGTTGGAACCAGCCTGTTTGATCAAATTACTTAAACGTCTATGGCGGCCTTAATATTATTTAATTATTTTATTACATGACTGCCCAAAAAAAGGAGTGTTATGTTTTCAGGATTCAGTTTCTTTATTCCACTATAACTTCTAAACACCTGAACTGATTTAGATTAATGAGGTATCGTTTCAATCCTTGCATCCTTCCGAGTAACATAGTGTAGCAAAAAATAAAAATTGTACCCCTATGTAGCTGAAATAGGGGTTGAGAGTTTGTATCAAAAGCCATCATACCACTGTATGGAATTGAATGCGGTTGTCACCAATGTATTGCTAATGGTCTAACTTAAAATAATGGCCCATTTTACTCCAGGTTCTGATGATGATCAGTAAGATAGGCATCGGATCTTCGCAACAGAAACACTTAGGAGATTCGTTCTTCTATTATGTTTTATTTTGACATTGTTTCAAGTATGAGAACTATCACCAGTTCTCGGGGTCGAGTATTTTTTCCACTCAGTAATATATTATTGACGGGTTTAGCTCCCGTCGTGCTTTATTAGGCCAATAAAAAAAATAGACTATTCAACCTTAAAATATTTTCTCAAATCGGACCAGCAGTTCCTAAGCTCCTAGCTAAACAAACTTTTCGGCTTTATAATATTAATAAAGTATAACTTAGCAGTGTTAAAAGACCAATCTTTTCACGCATTCACAGCTATGAGCTATAGTCATGATCGTACATGGAGGCTGAAAGGCTAAAATGTGAACCTGACTGACGCACAGTCAAATCAACTGTCACTAGGAACGTAAAATTTTAGTAGTTAAACATTTTTTGGATATTCAATAGGCACCTAAAGGTAAGTTGATATGAATTAATGACTGGAAGAAATACGCAAACAACTTGTATGCATTGATTCCAGTTGGCTAAGTGACTGCGGAATATTGATTGAAAACAAATGTGGATACAATGATGTTTTCACTGACGATTCCGTTGTAACCAGACACGTGAGACTTAGGTACTGATATTTCTCTTATAGCACATTAATTGTTTTATCTTTACGTTACTTTTCTTTGGTAATAAGCGGCAGTTTTTCTTTAAAGCAGTTACAAAATTTAATTTTCAGATTTCAGATGAAACAACATGTTTATTACATGTTAGTTACAAGCGATGGTGGCTGAATGGTTAAGGGACTGGCGTGCAAATCACGCGGTCCCAGTTCGATCCCGACCGGTAGTAGCAATGTGGATTCCACTTTGTGGAATTTATTTGTACTAGTCAAGTGACTTACCATCTGCTAACGGTGAAGGAAAAACATCGTGAGGAAACCCGCATACCCTAGAAGAAATTCTATGAGTATGTCTGATCCACCAACCCGCACTAGGCCAGCGTGAGTGGATTATGGCCTAAACCCTCTCAGCTCTCTAGTTAGAGAAGAGGAGACCCGAACCCAGCAGTGGGACTTAATGGGTTGCTGATGATGATCATGTTTATGCCTAATATTGATGGACGATTTAGCTGCCTATTTTTATTGGTTGTAGTAACAATGTCGTCGAACACAACCAATCTGCCTATTTCAAAATGAAATTACGGTGTACAGTGCTCAACAACCAACGATAAGCTCTACAGATCATTATTTATCTGCAAATAACACTATTATAAATATCACGGAAATCTCTATGCTTCTTATCGAAACATTAATTAAAATATTTTGAACGTAATTAGTTTGCAGTAGCAATAAATTAATTTGCGAATCACGCTGAAGAGTAACGTGATAACGTCGAGTGGTCCAAAATACAGCAAATTGAAAAGTGGAAAGACGTTTCATACAATCAGTTTAATGCCCATGTCTTAGAACTCCTATGGCGGCGTAATTTCGACGAACGTTTCGTGTGACAGCGACCATATCTTTATTTCCTTACATTTGACAGTGACATCAAAACCGACCAATCGAATGTCGAAATTCAGAGTGGCGCTGCCAACAAAATGTATAGGTAGTTCACTGGAGGGTACATCACCTGGTATTTCGCTTGGTTGCTCTAACAACTGGTTGTGCCGCCACACAAGGTCTCCTACTGTACAGACATATAGAGAGATAGGCCCAAAATACTTTAATTTAAATATTTAACTAATTAATAGATGGAAATAAAAAGATACTACGCATGTTATTTGTAAAATAAGACATGTTTTGGAGGTTAATTGATAATGATGAAGGAAGTTTTTCTTTATAATGCCAAAATGTCTGTTAAAAGTCGTTGACTTTAATAAACTTGTCAAAGTCAAGAATGACCTGACACGTGTCAAGTTATTCTTGACGACAGTTTATGAAACAAAATGATCGATAACTCGGTCTCAGATTACGCTAAATTAAGTACTAAATTGACTATTATTTTGCATGATTTTCGCAGAAACTGGAATAAATAAGGGATGTAAGTACCTAATCTATGTACTGTGCTATTCTAGAATTTAGATATTAGGCGAATACAGTACTAAGTTGTTTAGCATAGGGTGGGCGTTTGTTTGTTTGCTACTTTAGATATCTTATTGCACACATAAAGTAACACATAAAATTTATAATAATTAATATAATATGTATGAAACTATAAACACACCATATACAAAAGCATAAGTTTAATTAATTAAAACAATATATTTGTAAAGGTCGAGTAAAAGAAAACTAAAGAAAAAAAATATTAAAATATACGAAGTGTGTTTACGAAGCCGAAGCAAAGCACTCGGGCTTTGTTTTGCTTCGTAAACAAACATTACAAAACTTAACAACTATTATTATGAAGACACGTATTTTGAGGTTGTGGTGGTAGGGCATAAAACACAGAATACTTTGTTCGGTTTAAAACCTATTTCAACACCATAATACAAATGCTATTACTCCTTAAAATCACCATTATATATTTATAAATTATCAATTAAGTGGATTTATTTCGGCGTAATATAATATATAGGATAGGTCGACTAGTTTATTTAACATCAATCACAGTGATTTAAATCACCAAGGTAAATTTGATATAGCAATTGAAGTAATCAAATAAGTTTGTTCATTAAATTACAGTATCGGGATAAATATCGGGATAATACACACACACACACACAAACATAGTAACAAATAGCAACAAACACTCCTTTCTAACCAAGTTATACCTACATTTGTGATTCTCTTGGTTTCTGAACCATCAAATAAAAGTTATTCATCGATTAAAGTATAACCTGACTGAATACAAAAGTAAAACAATAGAACTAGTTTATTTATACAACTGTAGTTTTTAATTTGTTTATGTTATATTTTATCCTATCTATAACTTTTATTTGAAAAGTTCATGTTCAGAAACCGAGCATAATAAGTAGTAAGATCTTCATTGACAATTTTACAGCAAACAAATACAAGACTTTTTGCGTATTGCGGACTAAAACTAGACTACATTACAAATTTATTATAATTGCGAACGTTTAGATGGATGAATGGATGTTTGTTATTCCATCATGAAAAGATCTTTTGTCAAGAATAGCACATAGACTACTTTTTTTCCAGGCAGCTTAGGTACCCTTAATATTAGGTAAGTATTTGTATATAACCGTTGGTTGTTTGTTGTTGTCGTTTGTATGGACCGTTCGCAGTGGCGTAAATTAGGTGAGGCCTATGTTCAGCAGTGGACGTCGTTGGGCTGATATGATGATTATGATGATGATTTGTATATGTTAATTGTATGTTTGTAAAGTCCCCTGGATAAGGAAGCGATGGTGTTGGCTGAATGGATAAGGGACCGGCGTGCAAATCACGTGGTCCGTGTTCGATTCCGACCGGCAGTAGGTACCAATGTGGATTCCACTTTGTGGAATTTATATGTACTAGTCAAGTGACTTACCATCTGCTAACGGTGAAGGAAAACATCGTGAGGAAACCCACATACCGTAGAAGAAATTCTATGAGTATGTGTGATCCATCAACCCGCACTAGGCCAGAGTGAGTGGATTATGGCCTAAACCCTCTCAACTCTCTAGATAGAGGAGACCCGAGCCTAGCAGTGGGACTTAATGGGTTGCTGATGATGAAAGTACGACAAAGGGCTTGTTTAAACTCAGTGCAATCATTGTCTTTATAAAACAAACAAACAAAATTACACCCAAACATACAAACGCTGACAACTACGTTGTCTTGGTAGACTAGTGCCTATATTTCATTTATTTATAATAACTTTATCGAAAACACGGCGTCAAGATTTTTAGTGACGAATTTAGAATACATAATGTCACTATCGCATTTCAACCCATAGGTGTCATACAAGGCGACTAAAGGACCTAACTTAAAGCAGACAAGAGCACTGTGAGAAAAGGATAATTCAAAACTAAACCCTATACCAACCCGTCTAGCGTGGTATTGTAAGCCAAATTCCCTCCAAAATCTTTGGAGGAGACCCATGCCCAGCAGTGGGACATTTATGAGTAGTAAATGATGATGATAATTAACTTACTTCGAAGGCTATAGAATTAATAATATAATATAATATTCTACCACATACACACAGCGCCATCTAGTCCCAAAGTAAGCAATTATATTTGCTTGTGTTATGGGTACTAAACAACTGATATACTACTTAATACATTTTTTTTTTGTAAATACATACATATTATAGATAAATTACACCCAGACACAGAACAAACCTTTATGCTCATCACACAAAGTTTTGTCCTGGGTGGGGATCGAACCCACGACCTCCGGCTTAGCAGTCACTAACCACTAGACCAACAGGCCAGTCATATAATTATGGGTAATAATATAATAACAACACCAAAGCAAGGTAGTAATCAGACTGTAACGCTAATTTTACCTAAAGCCATAAAATATCACAAGTACTTGACTACTTCATCTCGGACAATTAAATCTCATGGCAAATTACAGCCACATGATGGTATGTTAAGTTAGGCAACAATAGAATGACAGAGCCACACAAGGTCGCAGAACCACTATTAGAAGATAACATCTAGCCTGGCAAAGCATTTGTATTCAGTTCTCGGAAAATAGGATGCAGTTATAGACTTCAAATTAATTGATTTGAATACAAGAACTAGGAACTAGTTATTTAAAATTTATTGAAAAATAACAAACCGTTCATAAGTTATAACTAAGTACCTAAAAAAATTGGTTTATTTTACATCTTATGCCTGCGTCCATTTTAAATGTTTAACTTTACACGTTTTAGTTCAATATATGGAAAAATTAAAAAAAAACATACAAATAAAATAATATACTAACGTTGCACTACGTTATACAAATATATGTCCGAAAATATAATAAAATATAAATTTTTATATTTATTACTGTTTTGGCAACACAGCGGGAGTGTATTCGGCACTTGCACAAAGGGTCCTAGGTTCGATTGATACCCGGCAAAAACGATACTTATTTCGCTTTTCTGTCTTGAAATTCTCAGTATCCGCCGTCCGTCTGGAAAAGTGCCCGGTTAATGTGCTCACCTCGTATTATATGACCTAACTTATTACTTGCTTAATTTATATTTTGCTATTTTTGCCTAACCATTAACATTAAAAACCTATGAATTCTTCTTCTCTACACAGGCTATCGATTAGTCATCACTCATCATCTTCATCAGCATCAAATTAGCTGCAGGAGATAAATTATTGGACTTAGGCCTCTTCAAGAGATTTCCAATAGTACCGGTTGTATCAAATCGTATTTAAATGTAAATAAATGTTATATTACAACCTTTAAGTGGTATAACTTGAATCAGGGAAAGCGAGAGTATGCAATTACAATGTTATTAGCACATGCAGCTTATGACTACATAAGCTGCATGTGCTAATAACATTGTAACTGCACACTCTCGCTCTCATACTCAAACAAAATCAAAATTCCGCAAGAACTATCTTGCTAATTTTGATTTTGTTAGAGCATTAGTTAAGCCTGCGACCTTTCCCACGTCACATCAGAGCGTATTGTATGGATATATTAGCCTTATAGCCTAACCTCTCTCCGGCCATTAAATTATTATCTTAAAAAAATATAATTATTAATCTTAAAAAAAATGTTACTCCATTGCTCTGTTGCAACGAGAATAGGAACATATTTTTGGATTTAAAATATTAGGACTATCATGATATCATGAAGGTTAACTATTAGTATTTAATCTATATGATTATCTAATAATAACATCGTTATAAAAAAGAAAATAAAAAATTATATAAATACGAAATTACGAATATTCATATTCAACTGAAAGATATTAAGTATACCATTGTATTAAGTAGTATAAAGTTTCAGACTTTACAAAACATATGAAAAAGATATGAGATTTTCTTAAAAACAATTTGTTTTTTTATATACCCAGTTGAGAACTGAGAGGGTTTAGGCCATAATCCACACACGCTGGCCTAATGCGGGTACCCTCTCAGCTCTCTAGATAGGTAGAGGAGAGGAGATCCGAGCTTAGCAGTGAAACATTAATGGGTCACTGATGATGATGATCTACCCATTTGATGAGTATCTCTTACCCAAGTTCTCGAATAATATATTCATAATAATAAATTTTCCAAGAAAAACATATGTATGTACAATTGTAAATACGACAAAATGTCATAGGAGCTTATTTGCTGATTTTGCGAATTGCCTTTGTAATTTTGTAAATAAAAATGCGGGGCCGTCATGCGTTTATGTGGGTGAATTCCCATGACGATGTTACATTGTTTTGATAATTGCAGATCAAGAAAATCGTATGAGCATTTTTATGATGATGTGAGTATTTCCAGTGAGTATTTACATTTCCGTGTAGAATACATAATGCCACTACCCCATCTAAACCCGTGGGTGTTGTAAAATGTGACTAACTTATGCAGACAAGAGCACTGCGAGAAAAGGAAAATTAGAAACAAACCCTATACCAACCCGTCTGGCCAGCGTGGTATAGAAGGCTAAATTCCTCCACGTTCTTTGGAGGAGACCCATGCCCAGTAGTGGGACGCTCATGTAATACTCTTGATGTTACAGGCGTCTATAAAGGCTACGTACGATAACCGCTACCATCAGGCGAGTCATAAAGTCTTTTGCCGCCGTGGTGTTATAAAAATAAAAGCGCTATAGCTTTGAGAATTAGAAATAAGTACAAAGCTGTTTTTATAATGCTTAAATACTAACAAGTCCGTGAAGTAAGGTTTTGTGATACTATTGTATCGAAAGTAAATAAATAGAGAACGGCTAATGTATTTTTAGATTCAGTTCGTATATGACCGTGATAACAACTTTATTATGTGCCTTTTTTATTAGACTCCTGACTTGTATGGTAATTATTATAAGGCTATAGATATACATAATATAACATAACGCTGCGACCAATAGGAGCTAAGTAGTGACCAAACAAAGATACACGAGTACAAAGCCCCGGGCTACAGCTGGTATAGCATATGACAGTACATTAACATTATCTATTTATTACAACGTACCTATATCATTGGTAAGTTAATATTTATTCTTGTGTTTGAAAAGTCTATTGTCATCTATCGTAGATATATATGTATATTTGTGTAGGTAGATGACAATAGGCTCGCCCCCTATTTCATGGGATCAAATATAGCTGGCGAAATGTGGGTGTGAAACACCTCTGCCTACCCCTTTCGGGCAAAAAGGCGTGATGCTATGTATATGTACGTATGTTTGAAAAGTAAAGGTTAGATTAATTGATTAGATTATAACGTATGTTATGAACAATACCCCGCTTAGAACTATTAGGAACTATTACCTCTATATTTAAAAAAAAAAAAAAAATCTTGGACGTCTTTTGTTTTTGATATCAATGTTTATATTATTATGTTTCTTCTGCGTGATATGTGCGTCAAAAGCGTTTTAGAGCAAACGGTCAAAAACGCAAAATGTCAAACGGTCGCAAACTGTCAAAAAAAGTTGCCATATTTTTAGTTATTTTAGGGAAATAAAATAAAAAACAAGTTTAAATTTAAAACCCTCCTAGGGTAGTATTTTAAATTTTAAATCGTGAAATTTGATATTCCGTGATCGTTTAGTTTAGTTACAGCAAGAGAGCCACTTTAGAGCGGTGCGGTGTGTGAAATTTCAAGTTTCTAGACCCATTGTTTTGGTCTGTGCGTTGATAAATAGCTAATTATTTCAGTCAGTTTCTCCTATATTATGAGTAAGTATATACAGATAGTTAATATTTACATTTTTTATATAATATTGAAACGGAGTTAATTTCTATCTGGATTAATTTGACTTGGCCGAATTGTTTGGTAACGCAGCAGTGAAGATAGTGCATACAATAATAGTCGCTAAAGTCGCAGGGATCCCTTCTGGCAGCATGATTTTTCTGTTTTATATCCTTTTTACGTGCTACGACAGTAAAAAAAATATTAAATGCTTTTTTTACAATCTACCGATTTATGTTGTTATTTGCGGATCTAAGTGAATAAAGCGTGTTAAATATGTGTTATCTATACAAATAAATAAAATTAGTGTGTCTGTTTGTAATAATAAAATAACCGCTTTTTACTACATGCATTTGAATGTGTATACGGTACATGCACCAAAATATTTTTTTTTTCATTTTTGTCTTTCTGTCTGTTTGTTCCAGCTAATCTTTGGAACGGCTGGACCGATTTCGATAGGACTTTCACTGGTGGATAGCTAATGTCACAAGGAGTAACTTTTCCCTTTCCTTTGGTTTTGAAAAATAATCAGGGTTCCGTAAAAAAAAATTAAAACTCCATGAATGCGAGATAAGTTGTCCACGCGAACAAAGTCGGGGCACAGCTTACATAATTTCAATTACGATATATTTTGATTTTTTATATATTTTGATGATATTTTTACATCATTTCAATTACGTAAACAAGTTTTTTACTATTTGACAACATTGAATTTAGGTAATACATTCGTGCATTTATCTACATAAATCTGTAAGTACTTTGGCTTATATCATTTGAAATTTACCTTTTCATTTTCGAAAGTAGTACAACGAGTATACAAAAAAAGTTGCCTATATAATATCAGCAGTCATTATGATTAATGGAGACGAGACCAATGCCATAACAATTTCACCACAATAGGATTGAACGCGCGATCTCTAGGTCTGTTTACAACTTCCAGTGTGCGAAAATTTAAATAAACCTAGTGCGAATCCAACGTGCACTTACATTATTGTACACTGAAGAATAATCATAGTAATTTCTGAACTTGAATAGCACTTATAAAACAATATAACTCGACAATTGCGGTGGTAATTTGAGTGCAAAATGGTTTTTAAAATCTTTCGTGATTTTCCGTTTTAAAATATTTAGCATCATAATCACAATGATTTGTATGTATTCTTTAATAAAAAAATACATTTTATAATTTAACTTTTAGGTACAGTCTGTTATATTTAAAAAATACTAAAATTTTAAAATTAATCAGGGTTCAATATATTTACTCACCTTGTCGTAATTAAATTTATTCACAACCATATAGCATCACTTCACTAAGGCATCGTTTATTGCAGCCTTTACTTTATTTATTTATTATCTATAAATAATCATTCGTTTAAATTATACTACTTAATTTCACTTTAGAAATAAAACAATCTATTTTTAAATTATAATTTTAAATAAATAATTCTATCCGCTGTTCGAGTTTCGAATATGCAAATCGCGCGCAGCGAACTCCTGCGCTGCGATCCTTGCGCGCGTTCGTCACAAGCGGTAACAGTTAGGTGATTGCAGTTAGTTCACACCGGCTCACATTCTTAACCATTTCGACAAGTCAGTTAAGAGCGGATGTCCACAGCCAGTCGCGGACATCGTTGGCCGTCAATAGGAATCATTGCTTATACTAGCTCGAATGTCAATCGATTGTCATGCATCACAATTCTTACAAAGCTTGAATGAATTGTAACTTAAAAAATCTACATAAAAAAACCGAACATTTAAGCTATAGGTAATCTATTTTGTATTTATACTTATACCAACTTAAGTTTTATATTATAATTTCATAATATCAATCAATGCCGCAGCTAACCAAAGAGCTGATGACGTTGAAACGGTTGAAACGATTTTGATTAAACTTGATTATAACCTTTCTAAGGACCATCGCTAGAAAACCTGCTTTCAAATGAAAATGCCGAATTAAAATCTCTCGCTAAAGGGCTATAATAGTGCCACAGATAGACACACACATAGTCAAACTTACAACCCCCCCCCCATTTTTGCATCGGGGCTAAAAATTAAGATAAAAAAATCGATGTCGATACACAATCTATAAATATAAGATTTTCGACCATGACCTGCGCGGTACTGTATTGCGCTTACATTCACATTTTGCAGGCGGTAACTATGTGCGTTATTAACTTTGGTTACCTTATGCACATGTTTGTGCATTTAAAAACATATTTTTAGACGAGTAGTTGCAAGTGGTTTTATTGAAAATGTTTTACGTAGGTATCGCAGTGTAAAACGGTGTACTCAATATGGTTATTTTATTTAGGCCCAGTTATAGTAAGTTTAACATTTTTGAAAATATTCATCTCTTAGGTATGTAGACATAACGGATGGACAACGGAGTGATCCTATATAATGTTCCATTTTATCCTTTAGAGGTACGGAGCCCTAAAAATAGACAAGATCAAGACCCCTGACAACTCGCGCGCACCGATCGGTATCTACAGGCCAAAACGCACCTTACTGTAACAGAGCCTTAAACTTATAAAATTTGATACTATAACAATTTTCCTAATCTCTGAACTATTTAAAATTCAAATACCTCTAAATACTTAAATAAAACATCGTACATATTGGATATTTAAATAACACATCGTAAGAAGAACTAAAAATTTAATAACATTTTCAGATATATGCGAAAACATTAAAAGCATGACCTGACATGATGACAAAACTTGGATTAATTAAATTAATGAAGCCGACAATCGTGAGTAGATACTAGATTGATGTTCAATGTTAGAGCATCCCACAACGTCGTCGTAACAGATCAGTCCTAGCCACTAATAATCAATCAATTTCCATCGCAAAGAACTTAACGTAAACGTCTTGCTTACTCATCTATTAATTCAAATTGAGACCTATGGGTTCTTCAGAATGAATGGATGACTAAGACAAATGCCAAGTATCTAAGATTGCTTCGAGCAAATCCTGAGATAAAGGCTAGGTACGTTGTGAGTTGTTAAAACAAAAATTGCGAACAGTATTTTTTCTCAAATTGATCCGTTAATTTACCTAAGGCCTTCCTTCATCTAGGTCAACTAGAAATTGTTCTAGTGTTAATTTTTTTATTGCCCGAGGCGGCAGACGGGCAAGCAGCCCACTTGATGGTACGTGGTAACTGCCGCTCATGGACTTTGGCAATGTTAGGGGCCTAGCCAAGCCGATAGCTAGGATAGCTGTCTTTAAACCTCGTTGAAGATAGACATATCATAGAGCCCTGGAAACGCCGCTGCACGAAGTTCGTTCCAGAGCTGGCACGTTTCTATTCGATTCCAGCCGTATTCTCTTCTTCACAGACATAGAAATAAATATTAAAAATACATACTTTTACACAACCTCATAATATTTTTTTATTTGGCATCCTTTACAATGTATGAAAGTCAATG
The DNA here is from genome assembly GCA_905147015.1 of Laspeyria flexula. Classification (NCBI taxonomy): domain Eukaryota; kingdom Metazoa; phylum Arthropoda; class Insecta; order Lepidoptera; family Erebidae; genus Laspeyria; species Laspeyria flexula. The sequence goes on along the minus strand of LR989960.1, from coordinate 10,249,246 downwards.
AGGATGAGTATTACTATTATAGAGATAGGATTAGGAACAATGATATTGTATCATTGATTAGGAAGGTGTCACATTTTTTCTAAGCTGGAAATTTGCCAGGCTTACCGCCACTTAGAACACTTCCAGTCTGTTAAATATATTTCTTTAACAGGCTCTTATATTACCTTAATGATTTACCTGCTAATGTATCATACCATACCATACCAGACTCGTAGCTGAAGTGTCCATAGCAGTCAGACAGCTTTCATAAGAAGTTTATAATCTTATACGTTAAAGGTGTATTTTCATATCAAAATCTATCGATTAAATCTTACACTATTGATACAATAAAGGTTTGACATTCTGTTAAGTTTGTTATAAATTTTTAACGGATGCCAATTCGTATTTAAATTTAAAATTATAATAACAACTCTCGCTGTGTTTTTTTTTAATGCTATGTCGGCATTAATAATATTAGATGTAATTCAAGTGGAAATAGAAGATTGTTAGATTTATTTGAGCTCAAAATAACATACCAAATGATGTCATCGCAAACAGTGGCATTTATAAAGTCATTATGTCGTGGTATTACTTTGTTCCCAACAATTATTTTGACAATCTTGAAGATAAGTATGTGAAAATATAAAACTGTAATTATTTTAATTCATACTATAAGCTTTAAAATATTTCTTGTCAACTTCAATCATCTATCGAACAAATTTTGTCAAATAGCAGAGATTTAAAATATTCGTTGGTTACTAAATAACATCTTGAAAAGTTCAATAATTTTAAAACAAGGGTCAAAAAAGAAGCAGACAAGAGGTTAATTAATCAAATTTAGAAATAAGTACTTCCTTTTTATAAGAGTTCCGTAGCCAGAATAACAAAAACGGAACCCTTATAGTTTCATCCGTCCGTATATCACAGGCATTTTATAATAAAAATAAATATTTTTAAAAAGGGCACTTCTTAAATCTACTACTACTTTGACAGATCTTTTAAAAGCACTTTAAAGTTTCTAAGAAAGTTTTTAGATTGTATGAATATTTTCGGAAATAATCGCTACCAAAGTAGCATAAATTGTGCCCTCCCCTCCTCTATTTTCTAAACCGTCAAACCAAAAAATCTGAAAATAATCACATTACAACGCTTAATAAATACTTTCAACTAAAATTGTTTTTACGTAATCATATTATGTACTGCTGTTTTTGAGGAAGCTCAACAAAAAGGACGTAAGCGCTATGAAAATACGAACCGATTTGAAAAATTCATTAATCTCGCAAAAACTCGCCCTCTGTTGTTTGGATCAAATCATCTGCCAATTGTTTATTAACATTGAAATTTTATCCAAGCAATGTACTTCAAAAGCTAAATAAATATTGTAATAACGTCCTTGCGTGACTAGGCCAATTTTGTTCAAACTAAACCTAGTATAATTTACAACCTGAATTGCTATGATTGATATGGCTAAGTGTTTATGGTACCTATATGCAGATTAACTACATAAGTATGGTATATGTCGCACAATAACTATCTAGGCAAGTCACTTAAATTAAGTTCGAAAATGAATACTTACTTTTTTATTACCCGACTGACAGGAAGGGTATTGTTTTTCGCGCGTCAAGATACGCGCGAAAATGTTTGTAAATTTTTTTATTCCCACGTTTCTTCCAAATGGCTGGATGGATTTGGACCATTATGGTATCGTTAGATTCTTCTCAAAAACCCATGTGTCCTTAGATAGGTATATAAAAAAAAAAGACAAAACGGCTGACTTTTGGCGCCAAATTGTAAGAAGTTAGAATTTTTTTTTAACCAAGCGTATCGAGTAGGGTGTCAAAATAAAGGGAATCAAAAGGAGATTACATATATTTAAAAAAAGATTATACATATATTTAATGGTAATATTTACTTGTTAAACATTCTCTTGTAATAATTAGATTTAAGTGAGAGTATCACAGGCCACAGGGTAGTATTCTAGGTCCAATGGTATTATTTTACTTAAATGAAACTGTGAACTGTCCTCTTAACTTCTATTAAAAAACTGGCCAAGTGCATGTCGGGCTACGCACAGTGTAGAGTTCCGTAGTAGTCCGTTATCACAATATAGTACAATTCTATTGAGGTACTCGAATGAAAAAGTAACCCGTTTGTACAGCGCCATCTAGCGGCAGTATTGAAAAACTTATGATTTATTATATACTTGATATTTTGTTTTTAAATGCAAGTCTTTACCCGTTATAAACAAGCAAACTTTATCTTACTCACTATAAAGGAAGCTTATTGCTAAGGATTTTATATTTGGTACAAAATTATCCAACACGCAAGTTCAACGACTATTACTGCTAAACTAATAAAGTTATCTCAACCGCTATAATTTTCATTTAAAGTTCATAAATTTTTCTAGATTTTTCAAGCCAGCAGTTTAGCTTTTAGAGGGGGGGCGCCCTTCTGGAACAAAAAATTGCTCTTTAAAGTTTAATATTTCGTAAATGGACCATTAAATCGAAAAATAATGTTAGTAACCCCCAAGTAATTTAAGAAGACCTATTCAACGATATCCCACACGATGGGGTAGACGACAAAAAAAATATTCATCCCCACTTCACTTGTATGAGAGCTACCATAAAACAAATATTTTCCAAAATTTTATTTTACCAATTTGTCGATGTAATTGATATACACACTCCTACAAAATTACAGCTTTCTAGTACTAACGGTCTATTAGTAAAACCTCGGACAGACTCAGACAGACAGACGGATATAACGAAACTATTAAGTGTTCCTAGTCAGAACTACAGAACCCTAAAAAGCGATTATTGTACAATAATATTTAAATATATTTACAGACATATTCATAAGCTTATACCATCTCTTGTAAATATCTTTGATGATTTAGAGAAACACTTGTATTTTGACAGTGCTTCATTGAAGTTTAGAATAAACTCGAACGAAAATCTCTCAATAACATTGATAAACTACCACTTATACAAGGATACATATCACCAATACTTTGCTTAAGTGGCTTGAATTTTTTAATTTTTAAAAACATTTCAAACATACATAAACAGTACAGGTGTAAATAAAATATGAATAACATAATTCAATAAAATTTATTCGATAATAACATACATGTGGCAAAAATTATTCATTACCAAGAAACCAAAACTTTCACACGAATCTAAAACTTTATTATGTAAACAATCAAAACTGATTGATAATAACCACTGACGCTGCTGTTAAATGATTTAGTCTTAGATACTTACAATACGTTGCCTTAAAAAATAATATAATAATTAAGATAATTCTAATCACATTCAAATAAATTACGTAACTAAACCTTATCTTCGCTAATACCATCCACCTCATTGGATTTGCCTTGTGGCAAATCATTTGTCACGATGTCAAGAGAACCATTCTTGCTCAAACCGCAAACTGAAAGCACTTTTCTACCAACATCGTGTTTCTTTACATAGTACAATACTATTATTATAATTGTCAATAACACTACTATGGCACCTACAATTATTGGCGCGCTCTGGTCCATATCCCCTTGGGTAATTAGAGCAAGTTTGACGTTCTCTTCTTTGAGGAACTTTTGCAGTTCAGCAAAGTATTCCAGTATGCCATCAGTGGATAATTCTGTTTCACCAGTTATTTTCTGCAGTACGGTTCTCCAGTCCTCACTAGCGCCAAGGGCCATGCCATCACTGAAATATTTTAATTAATTTTCATTAAGTATCTCATTTAGCATTTCACACGTGTCACCAATATCTCAAAAAAAAAACTGCAAGAGAACAATAAAGAGTCGCTGAATCGAATTTCAGTAAGGTAATATTTTTAAATAAAAAATTAGACAGTTCAATGTCATCTTGTTATTTTTATTGTTAAAAACACGAACTTAACATTTACGTGACAGACTGACCTGTACTTATTGGGATTACTATGCGAGAATAATTAACTAAGGGGACGTTTACAGATGCTAATGGTAAAAGAAAACATCGTGTAGAAGCCCATATCATCATCATCATCATCATCATCATCATCATATCCGCCGCAGGAAGTCCACTGCTGAACATAGGCCTCCTCAAGAGATTTCCAATAGGGCCGGTTGTTTGCGGGCCCAAACCCATATACTCGTATTTTATGAGTTGTTGTACCATTATCATCTTATAATGGTATAAAAGCTATAGTGCATAATAAACTTCACATAGTGAAATCACATTGGTACTGTTGGTCGGAATCATTCGGAGACAATCGCTTTGTAATAGTTACATTCAATCTTATCGAAATCGTTGACCAAAAGAGATCCTTTGAAGGCCAACGATAAATAAAAATCTGCATTCGTGATCTGATACTTGTAACGATAAACAGTGCTTTCGAATTAGTTAAACAATGTACCTGAGTAACTTTCCTGCTTCCTTGACGCCATATATGGAGCATTCATGCAGGGGCCCCGTGTGGTTAGCTCTCTTGCATAGTGACAGTAGGATTTGAAATTCAAGAACATGCGATATCAGGTATCTGGAAAATAGAGAAAATTTATCATAACACATCTAACAACTGTAACTAGGTAGATACATTCACCAATATTTAGGATCAAGTTAAATAAAAATTAACTTTTTGACTTCTATTCTAAACTATTCTTCGAACGAAAACTTTCCTGGGTCTTGATTCTGGTCTGTGTCAGAATCAGGACTCAGAACAGTTACCCAGGAAAATTTTCGGACGGAAATGTCAGTTTGCTTAAAGTTAAAAATACAAAATGTTTAAAATCAATATTAAGAACAGATTTTTGATATACGACTGAAAGTTATTTATATTTACACTTAAAAAATTAACTAAATTAAATTACTAATAAAACTAAACAGAAACGAAATGAAATCAAACCTATGTAAATAGTATCAAGGAACAATGAACAATAATAATAACAAAGTCATAATAGGTACCTACTTCAATCCACATACTATGTCTATTTTTTGAATGGTACATGACTTATAGTTTTATTTTTACTAATGTTATTATTATGTAAATATATTCAGTTTGTTTCATAAAAAAAACATAATTGTAATACTAATTCCTTTTATAAAAATTTGAATATTTTTTTTGCTAGTTAAGTTACTATGTTAGTTTATAAATTTTTCAGTAACTAAGCGATTAAAATTTAATACACGATTCTATAATACACAATGGCACTAAAAATGCGATTATGTAGTTTTTCTTTTTTATCAAAATTGCTGTCATATCATGTTTAAACATGAGAATAAAATGAAAATTATTGCAAAGAAATAATCTGATTTGCGAGTTGGGAGGTCATTGACCTGAATTTTATACGCCTTTAGCTGACAAACGCTCCTAGGTATGCTATTTTGGAATCGCTAAAACTACCCCATTTTTTGGAACATCGATAATTATGATGATGAATCATAATAACAACCCACAAACATCTGACTACTAGGCACGGGTCTCATCCAAACATTGTAAAAAGAATTTAGCCGACTATACCACTCTGGTTGGTATACCTAGGGTTTTATTTCAAATTTTCCTTTTCTTGTAGTGCTCTTGTCTGCTTAAGGTTAACGCCCTTTGTCGCCTTTTTCAACACCCACGGGTTGAAATGGGGTGAAACGATGTATCCGTAACTACACGGTCTAACCTACACCCAGTATATCATAGCTACTATAGGTATTACTAAAGTTAAACAAGCTTAATAACACAAGCAGGCAGTAGAACTGCTATTTGCTTATCACTTTCACTTATAAGTCTAATGTAAGCACTTACGTAATATACTGTACATGTGACACAACATGATACTTCGCGGCTGGATCTAGGTCAGTCTCGTTCCTTGGTACTGGTGGTGACACCCCCGTCTCTTTTACCCTGTAATAGTAGGAATATAATACTACTACTATACGTTTAGATTACCATACAAACCCTGATCTAGGGAACAAGCCGTATCACAGGTCAAAACATACAATACATTAATGAACAGAGAACACCAGAATGTTTTTTTAACAATTTCACAGTAATAGGTGTTCTACACGGTTATAAACTTGTGTTCCAACAGAGTGACCTTGGTACAAGCTTGGTTGCCATCCGCGTAGTTTGTATGAAATTTGGTTTAAAACAGCCGGCTACACGGTTGGAATCCACCAAGAGCACCTCACAGCTTTAACAACACTGGAAGAGTATTAAGTGCTTAAATTTGTTTTCATGTATTTACATAAAGCAATTAAGCGCTGGGGGCTGAATGGATAATGCCGGCGTGCAAATCACGCGGTCCGAGTTCGAACCCGACCGGCAGTACCAATGTGGTTCCACTTTGTGGAATTTATATGTACTAGTCAAGTGACTTACCATCTGCTAACGATGAAGGAAAACATCGTGAGGAAACCCACATACCCTAAAAGAAATTCTATGAGTATGTCTGATCCACCAACCCGCACTAGGCCAGCGTGAGTGGATTATGGCCTAAACCCTCTCAGTTCTCTAGTTAGAGGAGAGGAGACCCGAGCCCAACAGTGGGACTTAATGTGTTGCTGATGATGATGATAATGACATTAAGCAATTTCCTTTGTTTTGGTTTAACATTTTATATAAATGCTAAAGAAGTCCGAAGTCCTTCCACAAAGCTCAGAAGGAAGAGCACTGGACACGGAATACTAGAGTCACGGGTTCCAGTCCCGTTGTGGGTTTGAATTTTTCCATTACTTGTTTTGTATTTATTTAAAATGTTAAACCAAAGCAATGGAAATTGCTTAATATTTAAAACAAAATTTTAGTCAATCTGTTTTGCGAATACTAAATTATAACCAACCTGAGATCCCACCAATGATTATTCCAATTTTCCAAACTGCTGTTACCAAAGACATCCCAGCGCCACTTATCCAACACGTAAGCATATGCCATCAACGGAAACTTCTCAAGGGCAACCCAAAGAAGATGATTCAAAGTGACCTCGGGACCAGTTTCGACCTTCACCAAGTTCAAGCTCTTCAAGTGTTCTGGCGTGGTCAATTGTACTGCGACGATATCAGATATTGCATCGTGGAACGCTACGGAACAAGTCAATTATTGTATTGTTCTTTTGTATGTAAATACAAATATAATGTTTATAGATATACGAGTATTATCAACTTATAATCTAAGGTTTTTAAAATAAATATAGCATGGAGTCAGAATATAGATTTTAAATTAAATAAACTGATATTAAATCTATCCGTGCAGTGATTAAGAATACATAATGTCACTACCCCATCTCAACCCGTGGGTGTCGTATAAGGCGACCAAGGCAGTTAAGCTTATGCAGACAAGAGCAATGCGAGAAAAGGAAAATTCGAAACAAACCCTATACCGGGTTGGTATCTGGTCTGGCCAGCGTGGTATTATAGTAGGCTAAATTCTCCACATAATTTGGAGGAGACCCGTGCCCAGCAGTGGGACTCTTATGGGTTGTGAATTGTGATGATGATATTAACTCACAATATTATTATACTGGGTAACTGCTATCATTGTCTTGGTTTAATAGATATCTTCTCTATTGACAAAGGACACAATTCTTTACTAATAAACTACTATAAAATCATTAATGGCAGTCTATGTTGCGAGAAAGCAGCTTTTTTATGTTTTTGATGCAATATGTTGCAGAATAAATTTATTCAATCAAACATTTACAACAAAACTTGAAATAATAATTAATATACTTATGCAACTAAATGTGTAAGCATTTTATTAGTGAAAGATATTTTTAAATCGGTCCGGTTTTTGACTGTATTCATTAGGAATTAATAAAAAAATCTTTTTTGTTATTAGTGTAGATTAGAGTGTGCTTGAGGTCTGATTTTTGATGCAAAATACCCGGAATACTTACTAGTCGCATTACCAAATAATTTGAGTACCTATGGTATTATACGAGTATACTAGATAAGGCGGGGCGTCGTTTTAATTTTGCCGCTGCTTAACTCCTATTGTCCATAGCATGATGTTCTATACCCTATAACCTTCCTCGACAAATGGGCTATCTAACACTAGACTAGTATTTTCAGAGACCCGTTGCATCGGCTTGCTGTTTATTTTATATTGCTGAGGACTAATAACTGTGATTGTATTGTATATCTTCATCATCATCTGCAACCATTAAGTCCCACTGCTGGGCTCGAGTCTCCTCTCCTCTATCTAGAGAGCTGAGAGGGTTTAGGCCATAATGCACTCACGCTGACCTAGTGCGGGTTGGTGGATCAGACATACTCATAGAATTTCTTCTACGGTATGTGGGTTTCCTCAAGATGTTTTTCTTCACCGTTAGCAGATGGTGAGTCACTTGACTAGTACATATAAATTTCATAAGGTGGAATCCACATTGGTACTGCCGGTCGGGATCGAACTCGGACCGCGTGATTTGCATGCCGGTCACTTATCCATTCAGCCACCATAGCTATACAGGAGATTAGGGATTGTATATATCACATACAATCAGATGGGCCGCTGGTTACCATCATTGCAAAAATAAACCTTTAAAATCGTTAGGTAATTTTACCTTTTTGACTTTCTACGACTATAAAATATTGATTATATAAGTCAATTTAGAATCAACCACTACCTGGATTAGGCCCGTCTCTATAAAGCGGAGGTAAGTTTCTGTAGTGCTTGAAATACTGTACGTGGCCTAAAAGCCTTGCAGCTCGAGATAAACCTACAACTACATCAGTCACTTCTTCACCGCACCATTTTATCCTGAAAAAATAATTATTTATTTTATTTATCCAAAACAGTTTTTTGTATACAATTACAGGAACATTTTCATTTTAATTAAGAGTTACTTAGGTATTCATGAAACATCGACCAACATCATTGTCTTATAATTAATTAATTTTGTAATTCTTTATTTATAGATTTAATTTGTCTTAAATTAAAAATGTAAATTGTTTTTTATTATTAAATTTTTTTATCCTCCGATAAAAATATTTAATAATAAAAAATCTACTTAATTTTAACCCTGTTTTATAAAGTGCCAATAACAATTGGCAAGTTGCTGTAATGGTTCGATAATATTAATTTAAATTTTGATTTAGACATAAATTTATAAAATTGTATATAAAAATATTATAATTACTAATAAACTAAAAATAGATTTGAATTAAAAATAATTATTGTTTTGTTATTGACCTATTGACCTTATAAAAAGGTTCAAAGTCATTCAACGCGTTATGTATCTGCATCAACGTGACAAATCCGGAACAAGGAAATTTTCAGATGTACCAATTTGATCGACATAGGCCTTGTCATTTGAAATGGCCGTGGGCATATCATATCCGGAAAACTGCTAAGTTTTATGAAATGATAGAAAATATCTACATTTCGTTTTCTTCTATTGAGAATCACGGTTAAATGGTATTAACAGTAGGGTTTTAATTTCTTAAATTTTTGTCAAAATGATTTTTTATATATGGTGTCAATTTCAATACCAAAATCTCCTAAATCAAAGAGTCTCCAGGCAAATATACGTTACCAATAGTGCTAACTATCCGATGGACCCACTAAGTACTTGTTAGCCATTGTATTTTTATTTTTACTTTACATAAGTAATTAAACAAACATAAAGCACTTCATCTTATTGCTAATAATAAATTCATTCTTTGAACTATTAAAAATCCAATCAACGTATCTCATATATTATTCTTTATTAGTCGTTATTTAAAACCCCTACAAGAAACCTTTAAGGTGGATGTTCCGACACGTGTCCATATATTTTACTGAGGATATTTTCTCTAAACATAGACACATTTTACATAGAAAAATAAAATTCATCTTATCACTTTTCTACAATAAAAAAGCCCGCGTATTGACTTTGTGAAAATTTGACTCTGTGAATACGCTGGCCTATTTATTGTAGAAACGTAATAAAATCAATTGTTAAAATTAATTAAAAAAGTGTCTAATAGCCCTATTAAAATGTATAGAGCTGTATCGGATAAACCGCCTTAACCCGATAAAATATGACGTACTTATAATTCACTCCATCACACATGTCATGGCTGGAAGGCAAACAATTCGCTGTTGTCATCGTCTCCTTAATATTTTGGTAAGTGTCTTTTGCAGTTTCGAAGCCTAGAGACTGATGGAATTGGTCGACTGCATCGAAGAGATCTTTAGAATGTATTGTCTCATTCGTGGCTAATTTTGGCCGCATGTGTTTGGCATACGCAACTACTTTTGGATATATAGCTTGCCAATCTTGAGCCCATAAATTACCTGAAATAAAAAAAAATGATAACTTTTATTTCCGAAATATTGTATGTAAGCCTGGAATTTTCAAATATATTTTTTTATCAATGTCCTTTACATGTTTCATGAAATTAAGTTTTTTGCTTAATATCATAATTTTATGGTTTAAAATGATGATATTATTAAGTTTTGTTTTAGGATAAAACTCCTTGCCTTTGTCTTGTAATGTTAAACAAAGATGATCCAATATGTTTTGATAGGTACCTATAGTCTTTATCCATCAAAGAAATGACTATAATACCGACGTAATGAGTCAGTTATATAATTTACTAGCTTCCGCCTGTGGCTTTGCCCCCATGGTATGTAGGTAATAAAATTATATACCTACTTATAAATCTCAATCACTCTATCTATTGGTGAAAATTGCATCATAATCTGTTTTTAAGATTTAAGCGTAAGTAATATGACGAAGCGACTTTATACAATGCAAGGATGCACTCGCATACGGGGTAAACTGCATTTAATAATTATATAAAATTTCATCACGATCGGTTGAGTGGTTAAGGGTGAAAAATGTTACAAACAAGCACACATTACGTAATAAACACAACATAACATCCCGCCTTTGGAAACTTATTTCTAGATTCGGAACCGATACTGAAAAGTTCAAGATATGATAATAAATATTACCAATACCATTTTTGGCCGACACAGAGAACGAACCTGGAACCTTTTGCACATCATCAGTCTGACACTACCTGCCAGCGAGGAACAAGTAATTTACACACAAAACCATATTTATATTTCTACGCCTTCCGAATATTATTTGCAATCTGTTTGACAGTGCATTTCAAGTTACGTACGGATACAACGAATAGATATGATCTAACATAAATAAAATATGAAAAGATTTAAATACTTAAGAGTTTTCTTTTATAGATTGCGTTTTAACTGCCTTGTGAGGAAATACAGTTCTCATTTTGGTTTTATTTTTGACATTTTAACTTTTTTTAAGCATGTTAGCCTAACCTAAATCAAAGCCTGAACATACGCCTGCATAAAATATTACAGCGACCAATCGCTCTACAGCTATGTTGTAAAGACTTAAATCAATTGTAAAAAGCTAAATCTTTTATTGGACAAGCTGACAGAATGCCTTAGAGGCAGGCGTGAGTCCTAGAATCAAGTCCTTGGCAAAATTGATATTGAATTTTTTGTCATTAACTCGATTTAAGTCTCAGAATCAGCATATAATTGTCAGGAAAAGATTTGTATGAAAAAAGTTGAAAATTATCATCCATTTTAAGCAGGATTGGGTCACTAGATACGTAAGATAGGTCCATTATACCTACAGCTTATTTTGTATCAAAATACAAAATAAGCTGTAGGATACCTAATGGATGTGATAGATCTAATATTCATTGCCATAACTATAAATTTACAAAGAAGTCTTATTAAATAACTTTGGCGACTCCATATGGTAAATTTCTCTCACACAATAGTCATTGTACTCGTTATGATACGAATAAAATATACCTACGAGCTCGAATATAAATAGGTAAGTATGAGTACGCGGGATAAGCCAATTGTTTATGAATAATCGGTCAAATGAAAGTCATACAATATAATGTTATCGAAGTTCAATGTCAATGTAGCAAACGTATACAATTTAACTCTTAAAGCAAATGGAAAAAATGGTGATTCATAACATTTTCTTGATTCTAATATCCTAACTAATATTATAAATGTGAAACTAACCTGATATGTTTGTTTGCAACCAATTCATATAACGAATCTTATTGAAATTTGATGAAGTAGTCTACCACAGATATTAAAAACTTAAAAGACGGAGTTCTTAAAGGTAAAACTGTTTGTCCTTTAAGAATTCACAACAGCTCTAAATGAAAAAATGAACGAATTGTCTAAGCGTGTCAGTATTAAGTTAGAAGAGAACAAAAGGAATATCCAAAATTGGCAATGTGTACACTGTACAGTAATATTTCAAGGGCTTACCTAAAATATGAGCTGGAATCAAATTATCATTACTCCTCAGTAACTCCTTGTACACGATCTTTAGTTTACCTCTGACATAATCATGAAGTAAGTCATAAAAAGGTTTAATTTCTTTCCAAATTCTATCTACCGTGTCAACAAAATGCTCATCTTCAAAGGCATACCGCCACATATCGCCGGCATCAGTAAAGTTTTCAGATTCTGCAACTCTATTCATTCTGACCACATAATCTTTGAATATTGGTCGTATTTTCTTTCCAGTTGTATCGCGATAAACTTTCCAATAATACGCCAATTCTTTTGTGTCGTTGCTTGTTTTGAAGATGGAAATGACGTCTGAAATAGGTAGATTGTTTCTATTGTTAACTCGATTACGGTATATATTTTGTTCGAACACCACGTAATAGAAATATTTAATGGGAAAATTTTATCCGTGCATGTATACCGGTAAATTACTTTCCAACAGAACTAGAAATAACTGTTCAAGAAAATTGTAATTACATTAAGTTTATGATAAAGTTATTGTGAGAACAAAATGTACTCAATGGTTTACATTTAGTAACGTTCACTGATTTGCATACCAATCGTGGCAGAAACAGTGCATGTTTATCCTTTGCATTCTTTTGAATTTCATTGGTTCAATGTTTATGGTAAAAGTATCAACACACTTCTGTCCCACGAGTCTCCTCGAGATGAATAGTGTTTATCAAATTGAACTCATAACTGAATCACTTTGATGAATTTCGAAATCTGGTTCAGGCTGTCACTGTTTTCAAATTGTTTTATTTGCCAGCTGACAAATGAGATATTTAAGTATTTATTTTATTTATTATTGTATATATGAAGGATCTTACTTATATCGAAATAAAAATTTCGAACTCAACGTCGCAAGGGTGATATTCATTTGATGTTCAACTCCATTATAATAGTCAACCTGATTTCAAAACCAATTTTGCTGGTGTAAAAAAGTAAAAAAAAAATAATTCGAAATAATAACTCGAATTTAGTCTTGAATATATCGATGCATATCATAATGACAACAACCTAAAAAAAACCCTTTTCTCGTCTTTTTCGATTAAAAAAAATGTTACATGATTCTGACGTAAGTAATAGCCGAATCGTATTTATTTGCTTTTATGTAGCTTGGGTCGCGTAATTTGCATATTTGCACTCATTAACTTTAGATTAAGCAATCTAAACGTAATGAAATACTCATTACTCTCTCATGTAACTTTCACGAAATCTTTGCTATTAGAATTCACATTCGCAGAAGGCTGTCATAGGTTTTTTAGGTGTATTCACAAAATAATTAATACTAACTGACCACTCATCGTTCGTACCGAATCTTCCGAATTGCACGTTGAATTGTAAGCACACACCGTGACGCGGCTCCAAATTCTCTGCATTGTGTCTATTTCTTCTCTTTGCTGTAATATTAATAAAATTCTGTATTAAATTATAATTGCCACAAGGTTAATGAACATTAATTAAATCGGAATGATGTTAATGATAATGATGTATGCTCAGTAGATACCTGAATTATTGTCCAGTTAAACAAGAAGATTAGATTAGACCGCATCGACCCGCATTAGGCTTGTGTGGAATATGGCCTAAAACCCTGTTAGCTCCTAGATCGAGGAGAGGAAACCCGAGCCTAGCTGTGGGACATTAATGGGTTCATCGTCATCATCATCAAATGTTTAGATAAAATATTACCTTGCTCTGCGGCATCTGTATATTAGTACCGCGCTCCTTTATAATCCTTATTTTTCTCTTTAGTTTTGTATCATTCATAATTTGTTGATTATTCAAATATTTCTTTTTCAGTATGTTCCAATACTGTTTTTTTATTTCATCTTCTTCTGCAGCAATACGGACCTGAAAATAGTATTGCCACAGTTTATGATTGTTAGTGAATGCATAATTATAAGCTTATTCAGTTATGACTATTTGATTTCAGCTCAATAATATATTATATAAGTATATATAACGTACCATTTTGTTCTTTTTAGAATCGTTGTTTATATTTGTGACGTAGGACCAAAGAGCTTCTTGTGATGTCTTACAAACATCTAAACTTAACTTATCCATTTCTTGCATAAAAACTTCTAACGTTACGTTAACTTTATCGAGCTCTTCTAGTTTTACTTTAAAAGATTCAACTACATCACCCGTCTTAATTATTTGCGTGTTAGGATCCAGAACTGTTCTCATAGCATCATCTAAGAATTTTTTATCTTTAATTTCGTCTAAATCGGTTTCTATTTCATGACCGCTCTCATCTGACTGTTCCAAAGTTTTATTAGTTTTTTGAGATTTCTCATCTGCTGATATATCTGATGTAGGATTCGTCTGGAACTGGACAGCTACTGATATTGTAGTTATTACTAGAACACATGTTAATCGCTGTAACAATAAAGCTTTCGTTATCTTTTGATCTACACTTAGAGCATTGTTTAGCTTGTCATGAACATCTGTGTTTCTAACAAGGCTACTTTGTAGGCAGAATATGTTATTATGAGTGTCTTAATGTTATCGGCAGTATAGTTAAGATTGTTGCTAGTTTATGTTTATCAGATATCATACCTCTATCATAGATCTCATGAGAATAGTTTAACAATGGTCCAAGTGCAGAAATCACAGTCGTAGTTGAATAATGACCGTATCCTCTATCTTGGCCTGGTGGCTTGCCTGGTTTAGATAGTGTTTCATGACGACTAACTCTAACTAATCATTTTATATTTGAGAATATTTTTATTAGTGCTTCCTCTACATTGTAGTACATAACAAGGTCTTTGTTCTAAACCACAATAGTTATTTTAGTTATTAGATACGGAGATTGAAACGATTCGTGTGGATACATGAATTAGATGATCTCAACGTGATGTTGAGACCGTTGATGAGATCATATTAGTCATGGTCCAATACTCAAAGTTTATAGCTCATAAAAGATAAAACTATGAAATACGTTTCTGTATTGTTTAATAACTTTATACTGATATACAACCAGAAATGTTAATTATTCAAAGGTGATTAAAAGTCTATAAACTGTACTTGATGTTTTACAAAACACAACAAAAACAAGCTATATACTTACTCCTAGGTATATCAAAACAACAAAATTGCAATAAAGAATAAAATAAAATATGATAATTATGCACTGTAGTTTTATCGCTTTGCAACATTGCTAATTTATATATATTTAGTTTTAACGTATACACTAATACTATCGACACAACAATACATAATAAAAACCAAGAAGTTTCTATAGAACAAATGAGATATTGTCTTAAAATATTAGTAGAAAACATAATTTTCTTGCTTTCTAATGATGAAGAAAGTGGTAGAAGCAAAGCGTGTTAAAGATTCCTATGATTATATATAGGAAGTTTTAGCATATCCAAAAACTATCTCAATTTAATCTTTATTGTTTGTGATAGTCCATCAATTCTCTGCATTTGCCCAATGCAGTCAGTAACTGTAATTCAGTTAACGACCCCACGAGGGAAAACTCAAAGAAAAAAATAGCAAACAAAGTTATCAACAACTATAATTTGATTGCACCGAGTCTTAAAATAGAAATATGGTTCACGACTATCGGAAGCAATAACACCAACAACTCACGTTATCACTAGGAGTAAAGCCACTTAGCGCAAGAAAATTGCGAATCCGGTACCTTACTTTATATTCCTAATTGGAAAATAATAAAAAAGAAAATACCCACTATGAATATCATTGTGTTAATAAAACAATCCACAACTGTGTCAACTAGAACAACACATGTCAACCGCAGCACTGCACCCACCGCATTTTCAGTTCAAAACAATGTTGTAAAAATATAATTGTCGTGTTTCGTGAACCGACGCTAGTTGGCGACAACGCTTACACACTCTCTGTTTCACTAGTAACTGCTTGTTTGTGAATTCTGCGATGTGTTTGATCGTTTTGTGGTGAATTTTTCAAATTGTAACAATCGAACTGCTGTTTTGTTTTGAAAACGTAGAACGGTAGGAGCGCGGCGCGCGACTCGCCTGCCTGCGCTGGCGCATTGTTATGGCACATAGAAATGCCTACCTCAATTCAATAGCTCCACGGTGTGTCTCGTGCGACCGGACGTCGGCGACGGCGATGATCGCTAACACTTTATTATAGTCCTTTGTTACCGTACCGGTAATGCATTGATTAATTATTGTGACACATTAGATACGCGAAGTTAGTAGACAACACGTACTCTCAACATCAATAGAACTCCATTCACTTATGTGAAGTTTAGATTATAGGAACAATTTAGCGAACTTCTAAAACTCCTTTCTTTATTAACTGACCTCATATTCGTAGGCAAAACATAACAATGTTTTGAGGAAAATAAAACGTCTCAGATTTATTGAAATACTTTATGTTAACATTAATTTAATGTAATTCTTGACAAACAATGCGACACATTTGCCAAACAATGAACCTGTCTTGCCGTGAAACTAATAAATGTATAAGTAGGTTAGTGAGATTAAAAACAACATTATTCTTTTTTTAAGAAAGAAGCCAGCATTTGTGCGCCTGCTGCATCTATTTCATTATAACCATAAGGTTCCAATGCTTTTTTAGTCCTTTCAAACCATTTTGTGACATTTTCGTGTTCACTGAAGTTGTAGCCGAAAGCCTGTGAAAGAAAAAACATTACAATTAGGTTTTTGAAACAATAATGCTATTTATTTCGGACTGGTATTAAAGCGGGTTTTCACGGGCGCTGTTTTCACTGCTGCAGGATAACAGGCTCAGCAGATACTCTGCAGCAGCGATTAACAAACACGTAATCGAGCCTGCTCGCTATCATATCTAGGATGCTGTTGGCACTGCCCCGCAACCGGCGGACCAGGGACGCGCATCGCTTCCGCATTACAGTATAAAAACAGTTTACGTTTGCCTTCGCGAACATCCCTGAAGCACTGCAGTAACGAGGCAGACGCATCTCAATCAGATATTCTATTTATAGGAATTTCCTGTAAATAGAGTATCTGGTTCTTTTTTTTCAATAGGTTGTATATAATTTTTAAGTGATGTGTAAAAATTTTATTGAATAAATGTATAAATTATAATGCTATTGAGCTGACGTTTACTGCAAAATGACTTTCACAAAGACTGCAGCTAAAAAACAAATTAGTATCAGAGGGTTACACAAAATATTTGTCCTGGTTGGGGACCATAACGTGACCTGGTGTTGAAGGGAAAGTGACCATTTAATTTGGAACAAAGACGCCTGCCTGGCAATAGAAAATTATCATCATCATCGTCCAGTGTTGGACATAAGACTCCTCAAGAGAGAGTTGCATACAGCCTAATGTGTGGTCCTAATGAACATTACATTAGGCTGTATGCAACTTGCATTCAGCGCGATCCTATTGTTCGGACAATAAAAAAATCATCGTCATCATCATATCAGCTCAATGACGTCCACTGCTGGATATAAGCCACACCTAATTTCCGCCTCAGCGAGCGGTTTTGTATTTTATATTTTTTTTCCCCAACATTAAATCATCATCATCATCATCATTTCAACCCATAAACGTCCCACTGCTGGGCATGGATCTCCTCCAGAGAATGTAGAGGGAGTTTAGCCTACTATACCACGCTGGCCAGACGGGTTGAAACTATTAAATACTACAACAAAATTTCGTAAGTGTCTCAAATGATACCACATATAAACAGTTCCAAGAAAGGAAAAAATAAAACCTATTTCTGTTGTTTCATTTGTTCTGTGAAAGAACAGTTGACTTCAAGGTTGATTTCCAGATCGATTTAATATACCACCACATTAAAGTTCCTAGTTGCCGTAATTGCAAGTTGTGGTTGTTCCAACGTGAAATGTTAATATGTTGGGTATGAGTAAGTGGAATAAGCTAGCCCGTTATTAAATGGGCTCAAACATAGTTGGCGAAATGACCTCTGCCTTCCCTTTCAGAGAAAAGACATGACTGTTATTTTATTTATATCTATATTTATTTTACTTTAATTACAATGGTATATGGAACCAATTCCTGTATTAATGAATATTCAAAACATACAACACAAATTAAAGACAAAAAAACTGGCCAAGTGCGAGTCGGACTGGCTTACGAAGGGTCCGTTACTTATAAAAACGGCAACAAAATCACGTTTGTTGTATGGGAGGCCCCTTAAATATTTGTTTTATTTTAATTTAATTATTTATTTTTAAAATGATTATACAACTAAATATTCTGTGAATATTTTTCATGCGTCTACCTTTTGCCGTTATCATTATCAAACAAAAACGAGCAAAAAAATCTCGTTTACTGTATGGGAGCCCCGTAAAATATTTATTTTATTCTGTTTTTTAGTATTTTTCGTTTTAAAGGCAACAGAAATACATTATCTTTGAAAATTACAACTGTCTACCTATCTGATAGACGGACAGACAGACGGACGGTAATAGCGTCCTGTTTTACTCTTTGGGTACGGAACCCTAAAAAAGAAACAATAGAATTCATTCACACAATACTTTCGTCCATCCGTCCACAAACAAGTCACACTCTGAGTTAGAATCCTGGTGCTGTTGAGTGTACTAAGTGTGCGAGGTATATGGGTGACTGAGCACGCGCCTCCTGTGCGACTGGGAGGAACAAGCTTAATATTTTGACGGTAATTTTATCTTATATTAGTTTATAATAATAATATATAATAATATTCTACCACATTCACACAGCGCCACCTAGTTCCAAATTAAGAAATTATATTTGCTTGTGTTATGGGTACTAGGTAAATAACTGATATATACTTCTTAAATATATTTTTTTTGTAAATACACATATTATAGATAAATTATACCCATACACAGAACAAACCTTTATGCTCATCACACAAAGATTTGTCCTGGGTGGGGATCGAACCCACGACCTTCGGCGTAGCAGTCAGGGTCACTAACCACTAGACCAACAGGCCAGTCATATTAGTTTATATTAGTTAAATTCCCTGGCTACATCTAAACATCGATACTTTTATACAATCCGACTTGAAAGCTTCATCATCATCATCTCAATCCATAAACGATCCCACAGCTGGGCAAGTCTCCTCCAAATAACGTGAAGGAAATTTAGATTACTATACCAAGCTGGCCAGACGGGTTGATATAGGGTTTGTTTCGAATTTTCCTTTTCCCTTAGTTACCTTTTACGACACCCACGGGTTGAGATGGGGTAGTGACATTATATATTCATAATCCGTCTATACTATACCTACTTGAAAACTTACTTGACTCAATCCTATAGAATTGATACAAATTTTGTAAAAACTGCAATATGACAGCGTATGAACGATATGTTAAAATATAAATGATTTTAATGTTTATTTATATTTATCTTTCTTTCTCTCTCATCTCTCTCTATCTTCTTTTTTAAATTTTAATTTTTCTAAAAGAAAGTTTGTCTTATTATAGACTTAAAATAAGCGCAACGAATAGAAGGACTCAGAAGATAATGAATGAAATAGATACTTGGTCAGCCAGTCTGTTGTCGACTACCCGATCAACGCACAGCCTAGCTGTGGTTCCGGAAGTCCAATCCCATAACTAAATTATTAATTTATTTAACAATATCAAGAAATTAGGTTATGGAACAAACCTCTCACATACCGTGCGACTCCTGTAAGCCAGTATTAATAAAACCTTGCAAAGGGAACTCTCAGGGAAAACTACTACTATGGCTATAAAAATGGATGCCGCAACGAATTTAATCAGAAGTAAAATTATTAAAGCCCGAATTTAATTCCCTACCGGCAGTATCAATGTGGATTTCCCTTATGGTATATACTGATGAAATGACTTGCCATCAGCTATGTGAAGGAAAAAATCTTTTTAGGAGTTTTTTCAGGGCAATCAAGCCTGGAAAAAATCTAAGAGTTTGTCCAATTAACCAACCCGCCTTAGACAAGCGCGTCTGTGGAATGGTCTAAACCTTTTTTGTTAGGAATCAGTCTAAAAGACCAAAGAATAAGCAAAAAGTTTTGTTTTCAATAATTCGACTAACACGTCGCTTAATTTTTCTTTTTAGATTGTTCCCTTTTTTTGCCCGACGTGGCAGATGAGCTTGCGGCACATCTGTTGGTACATGGTAACCGCCGTCAAATACATGCCTATGTTCTTTTATCATTGATTTCGAACAAAACACAACCAAGCCGCTTCCTACCGAAAAGAGAAATAGGAAGGAAAAGGGAAATCAAGGGGACTGGGAGGAGGAATTTGGCAAATTTACTTACATCAAGATTACTCATAGTAACAACTATAGTAATATCAGCAATGGTGAGATTATCTCCAGCAACGAAAGCTTTTCCATCTAAGAATGTGTTAAGCCACCCCAGAGCCTCGTTTAGTTTTGCTGCGTTTTCATCGTTGTATTCCTCACCACGGAACAGCATTGGGAGCTGAAAATGGACAGAAATAGACCCTAATTACTGTTTGAGGAAATATCAAGGAAAATTAAAACAATCCTCTTTTAAATAAAACTTCAAAAAGTATACAAATTGATAAGAATATATTCGAAGTTCCGTTTACTTGGGTACTAGTTTTAAAGTGAAAATCATTATCGATACAACTTTGAATAATAAGTGATAGCATCTTACCATGTTGGTAATTTGTTTAAAATTAATTAATTTACTTATCTATTGTTGTAAAAGTAATCTTAATTGTAAACACGTGTAAACAACCAACACGTTTTATAATATAATAATAATTATACTATACAAAAAGCTAGATTAGCATACTCTTTTAATTTCACATTATTAATTTACCCTTCGAGTTAGTCACGCAACGAAATTTAGTTAGTTTAACTGTCAAAAATAATCGTCTCCAATAAAGTTGATACCCTTGATGATGAGTTGACCCCTACATCCTGATACGAGGCGGTGAGGAACGAAACTTAATAAGAATTAAATGTGATAGGTTAACCTCGACCATTGAACCTATGTGTTTTTGTGTTTTTATAAAAAAACAATGCCCGCTCTAGGGAACAAGACTTTACAAACATACAATTAACAAAGTATACTCAAATTCAAAATAAATATCTTTGAATCATACAAATATTTATTAATATAAATATCCCAAAAAATAAATAATTAGGGAATTGAACCCAAGTCACTCAGCACGACAATATTATAGTAGCGAACGCCAAAACTCCTTCACAATTCTTTTAGCAGTAGCTTGTCTCGTAGTGATTTACTATTCGCAGGAAACATGTGAATCACAATAGCCTACCATGACAGACAATGAAGACAGAAATTACGATGTATTTAATCAAGTTTCGCACTTGCATTAGTGCAGTGAATGCGTGTTTAGGAGTACCCCAAAATGGTCATCTAAGGCACGTAAACGATATTTAGGCATACCTATATAGACGATCCGAAATTTCATGTAAAACTTCAGAATTGGTCTATTCAGGTCATTTATGCCTAACATTTTTAATAATTACGTTTTCTTCTTCACAAGTGTCTGGCCAGTTATTTCCAGTCAGCTAGCAAACTGGGCGTAAGGGAATTGTTTGCATTGATTTACACGAATTCGGCGACTTTGGCTGACTATTTTTTTATTTCGAATAACATTCTTTTATTTTTTTCTGATTTCATTTATTTTGTTTCTTTACATAATTATGTACTTACATATAAAGCTGAATATCTCATATACAAGGTGCCGAGATCAAAATTCAGACGCTGGTCCACAATGGCACGTAGACGTGGATTCTTCGGGTATAGCGAGTCATCACGGCCATAAGCATTCACGAGGTAAGCAAGAATAGCTCGACTAGAAAGAAATATATAAAATTTGCATATTATAAATTTTCCAGTGAAAGACTAGATGACGATTTTTTTTTTCAAATAACTACACAACTGGTACACAAAGTTTTATATTTTTAAAAAACATAATATATTTTCGTAAAAAATATTTTGGGGCATTATTATTCTTTTAAATCATCATCATCATCATCTCAGCCTATTGCAGTCCACTGCATTCTTTTAAATGTGATAATTTAATCTAAATATTTATATCTATTGCCTTAATAACTTAACGGATACCAGTACATCATTTCATACTTTTGGTTGAGTCTAGCTCCAACCATTTTACTTTATAACTAAAGATAAGCCTGCCGCAATATGACAGCTCACCTTTCCCATAAAATAAAACCGCTATCATCCATCGTCGGTATTGTGTGTTGTGGATTCATCTAGAAACAATAACAGAAATTATTATTGGTATAAAACCTTGTTTGTTCGTTATAAGACGTAAAATGTTGGATGGATGACGTAGCTGACTTTGGCCCTCGTAAAAATGTACGACCTTTCTCTATTGTTAAAGTAAGTCGTTGAAACGATTCAATAAGAAACCTAATCTATATTACCTCATCTATACTAATGTTATTAAGCCGAAGAGTTTGTTTGTTTGAACGCTAAGATCTCAGAAACCCTGGTCCGATTTGAAAAAATCTTTTAGTGTTTGATAGCCCTATAATCGAGGAAGGTTATAGATTATATAATATCACGCTACTGGCAATAGGAGCTGAACAGAGGCCAAATAAAAAACGACGGAAGCGCAGCCCCGCGTGGTTTCTAGTAACTTAATTGAATACATTCTGTTAAAGAATACCAGGAAGTCTACAGGCCTAATATTCTGTAAATATAGACGTGTTATGTCTTCAGGTTTCTTTTTGAAAAGTTTAACAGATTTAACAGATTCAGAACAGATTTTTATTTTTCATCAGTATTAAACAGATAATATATATATTTAATGTATATTTATTTAAAATCGTAATTAAGATTTCATCTTTATTAGTGCTCTGCTTAAAGAGCTTACAGAATGAGTTTTATTTGATTGCTCTAAAGAATTAAAATTACATTTACCATAATTATTAAAAAGAATGTCATTTACATAACCAAAATCTAATAAAAATAAAATAGAAAACCAAGTTCTCAAATTACTGGAGCAAAACCGATAACATAATCAAATATTTGTATAAAAAAAAACACGAAAGTTGAAGGTGAGTTTTATCAAAAATAAATAAAAATGTGTCCCTTGCACGCGACCACTTTTCATACTTTGCTATTTGTGTGGCTAAAATTATAGCCCATTAATCAAAATACTAGACATAAATATAGAAAAAAAACATTACCTTGAGTTATATAAGGTTCTTTGTATAGGATATTGTGTTTAAAAATTAACATATAGGTATTAAGGATAGGTTAGGCTAAGGCGGAACACATTTTTATAAAATTAACAAGGAGACACTTGTAAAAAGGTGGTTTAGTTACCCGTGGCCTGACGATTCTATAAGAGCATTTTTTTTTCTGCCCATAAACGTCCCACTGCTCGGCACGGGTCTCCTCCAAAAAAATCTGGAGGGAATTAATTTAGCCTACTATACCACGCTGACCAGACGAGTTGGTATAGGTTTTGTTTTGAATTTTCCTTTTCTCACAGTGCACTTGTATATTAAGTTACTCCCTTAGTCGCCTCTTACGTCACCCGCGGGCTGAGATGGGGTAGTGATATCATGTATTCTTAATCCGTCACTACGCGGATTCTAAATAAGAGCATAATTAACCCTAATAAGAGCATCATAATATCACTAAACAGACAGACTAACAAACATGGAAATATTTTGTACTATAATGCTTATCGTTATAAGAATAAGTGATTATAAGGTAGAAAGAATTGAGGTATTAGGGAAAACCTATTCTCTTCTTATATAAACACCAAAATTTATAAAAATAATAAATCACATGACAAAAAACTTACAACTAAAACAAAAACCTCCTTTTTGGCAGTCGGGTAAAAAGACAGAGATAATTGATGCCTTTAACCTTGAATGCGATTACTACTCTTTACCCGTCTGCCAAAAAGGATAAGTAATGTTTTTCGTGCGTATGTATGTATGTATGTAGGTATATAATTATGTGGGCATGTCTGTTCCATTGTGACCTTCTGTAGCCTAAACGGCATGGCTGATTTTAAAGTGTGAGCTGTCATTATATTTGTATTTTTCCTCCGAGTGTCATAGGCTATGTGACGTCAACAAAAAACAAATATGGCGGACATAAACTGTCAAAATAGACGATTTTTAGTGCTATCGCAATATGGGTATCTGATGAAAGCTAATTAATAGCCTAATTCAATTATATATGCACTAACTATTGCCCGCAACTAAACTTGTCTCTTGTAACCTAAATAGCTTGACCGATTTTGAAGTGCATGGTTTTGTTATATTGGTATTCATCACCGATTCTCTTATAGACCTTTTACCAGTGTATTCTTCGAATGCATTGCTTTAAATTGACTGTCGAAGGCTACTTTTAGGCAGTCGGGATATTTTGGTTTTTTAAATTAATACTTGTTGTAACAGCTTACCTTCGTATATTCAGGAGTCATATGTGCACCTTCCATAATATTGGTCAACACCAGGTCGAGTTCGATACCGAGGACCTTGGCAGCCATCATGACAGACCGGCATGGTGGCGACGGTGGCAGGTAATACAGCTTGATGGGTTGTGTCGGCATCTTGCTACTCTTAGAACGGGCGGCAGCGTTGCTATGGAAAATCATTAAGCAATCTTTAATTAATAATAATAATATTCTACCACATTCACACAGCGCCATCTAGTCCCAAAGTAAGCAATTATATTTGCTTGTGTTATGGGTACTAAACAACTGATATACTACTTAAATACTTTTTTTTTTGTAAATACATACATATTATAGATAAATTACACCCAGACACAGAACAAACCTTGATGCTCATCACACAAAGATTTGTCCTGGGTGGGGATCGAACCCACAACTTCGGGCTTAGCAGTCAGGGTCACTAACCACTAGACCAACAGGCCAGTCAATTAATTTGATTGAGTTAAACATAGATTAACTGCCGCACTCAGAGACTTCAATTAGCAGTAATCTGTCATGAACACAATTTTTTCATTGAATAATCGTCTTTAGGCATATAGACATAAGTATTATATATGTTACCACACGGGTGGCTATCCCGAATTTCATGCATTTTGATTTATTGACATTAAACAGCGATATCTACATCGACTAAGGCGCTCTGAGCGTGCCGATTGCAAAGCATCATGTCGTATGTCAGTCATGATAAAAAATATAAATATATATGCAAACAATACCCAGATTTTATTATCTCACGCTTACATCAGGCATCCATTATATATATTTTTTTTATCAGAATGATCTAGTAATCGACGAAGCCGGATGTGATAACTATGTTTATTTTAACGCTATGTTCGCACAACATACATTTAAAAACTATGAAAAGGTATTTTTATAGGTGACAAACATTCTATCTACTATAGCCTTGGCAAAAAATGACCATGACTTAACATCACGCCTTTTTTCCCCGAGGGGTAGGCAGTGTTGCATTTCACCTACATTTTATTAACTATGTAAACCCCCTAATTCTAAGCCCTCGGAAACGGGTCTTTCACAATTTTTATATTTTGTATCATTGTATAACGCTAAACTAACAAAAGCTTATGACTTAATCGGACATATAAACATTTTCTATTAATTCCATTGATAAGAAGAGAAAAAAGTACGGAAATATTTTTTTTCAAAATAAAAACAGTACTGATTTATAAAAAAAAACATGTTTTTTATTATTATTGTGTGAATAAATAAATAAATTTTGTATTTGTTTATACCAATATTTTCAAAATAGTGCTTTTTGAAATACTCGTATTAGAAACAATAAACTGCGACCCAGATGCAGATGTAAGGAAAACGAAACTGGGACCACCAACTCAAAGATATCAAACTAGGTATTACTTACCTATTACTAATGGTGCTACAAAGACACTATAACTACAATAAACCGCTAAATGTAATAAATAAACAAAGTTATTAAGAAAAAATTGCGATTAGACCGTTTTATCATTGCATGTTCATTGATGTTTACAGAAAAGGTAAGGCAAGCATTAGCGTGCAAGGTACAGCCTTGTGCAATTTTAACTGCTTGTTATAAAAATATCAAAATTAGTATAAGTGACATGTTTACTCGTTTAAACCTATAACCAATCACCATTTTTACTACCTACAATGTAAAATCAAGATCCTCCACCAAAGCGAAAATTTGCATAAATTGAGGTCTAAATATATATTATTCACCCATTTGGCATGCTATTATTAATAATTTTATAATTAAGTTGCTTATAATTCTGCATCCACCACCGAAATCAGTTCATTGCAAAACTTACCCAATGCTATTTATTATAAGACATAATATCACTGCACAGGCTAGGCTCTTCATTATTATCTTATAAGCTTTGAGAATAGCGTATTGCTCAGGAGATTTCGGAGGATTCTAGAGTTTCTACTTAGTTTATGAAGCTAGTTAAATCTAAAGTATAAAATGAAGAAAATCAGTAACATAACATATCATCAAATTAATTTATTATATTATTCATGCATGGAGAAGAAATGGTTATTTCTTACTACTTTTATTATATACAAACTACAATTTCAATGGGCCAAGACGGTCTTTACATAATAAATAACAAAACTTAAATTTAAACTTCTTACGTACGTATATAAAATCAAGAGAAGCTAAGCAGCAGCAGTCAGACCTGATAAAAATATAATTAACACTGGCCTTAATTCGAAAAAAATACGTAAATACGTATAGCCAGGAACTAGCATGCGCTTATATTTTCAGCATGCATGCATATATTGCCAAACTCACTCGCTCGCTTTTTGAATTTTCTCCACAACAGTTTTGTCCATACATTGGCCCAGTTTGAATTCTTTTCCAAAAACACAATAAATAAAATCAAAATTTAAAATAACAAACAAATATATAAGACGTACACAGATTTATAAAAAATTCTGACTTGTTACTCGAACAATGAGGGCGGAAGCTTTTATAAACTGAAGCCAGCACGTCAACCAGCGTTCAAAGAAATACTGATTTTATAACATGTCTGTTATGATTGTGAATAAAACCTGTTATGACCATGGATACCATAGCAACGTTGGGCGGTACCATCATACCGCCGAGTCATTGTGACCATCAAATTGTGGATCAAAATTACTGGAAGCTTATTATATGATTTGTGACGTAAGCATTCAATATAAAGGTTATTTAAGGCTAATTTACTTTCAATAAAACTTTTCAGCTTCTCGAAAGAAGAAAACAGTCGGCATCTAGGTATCGCTTAGCATTAAAACTTAATTATATATCTTTAAAATCGGTATGGAGGAAATGATCTTAATTACAGGAAAATACTGTCACTATTTTTTTCATTATTTCCTTCAAAATATTTGGAGGAGACCCGTGCGCAAGAGTGTTGAAATTACTGTCATTATTTTTAATTAAGATGGTTGCATCCTAGCAGGCATCTTCATCATCATCAGCAACCCATTAATGTCCCACTGCTTCTCTATGTATAGAGCTGAGATGGTTTAGGCCATAATCCACACATGCTGGCATAGTGCGAGTTGGTGGATCAGACACACACTTAGGTTTTCTTCCAGTGTCACATACACTGAAAGAAAGTTTCATCACGATATTTTCCTTCACCGTTATCAGATGGTGAGTCACTTGACTAGTACCTACATATAAATTCCACAAAGTGAAATCCACATTGGTACTGCCGATCGGAATCTAACTTAAACTTCATGATTTGCCATTCGGCCACCATCGCTATGCTCTAGCATACAGAAAACGATTTTTTTCCATTATTTATTGTTCAAAATAGAAAGTGTTATCAAAAAATATGGACTTCTTCAACAATTGTGATACTACAAGCGGAGCGTAGACTAGTATCTTACTGCACGTTATCTTACACACAATACTGACAACTACAGCCTGACTACCAATACTATCTATATGTAATTGTAATTTTTGTAACATATAATAAATACAAAACAAGCTTAGGAGAAAATGTTTGCTTCCCTAGAATGGCGCGCATCAGCGGCGACTGTCCCTGTCCTGAGATTATGTCGTAGGATAATTTGAAAATTCGAATTTTCGCATAAATCCTTTAAGGAGGGACTTTGCTACAAATCATTTGTAAATATAGCGATAAGCAGTTATCAATGAGCTATGTTAAAGGTATTTTACCCGATTACAATGATTATTTCCTATGAAGCTGAAGTGTTTTGATATAGGATATTTCATTTTCCTTAACATCTATAAATACTATTCCTTGAATTTTCAGAGAATGGGTGTGATTTAAAATATTTCAAAGTAACTTAGGCAACCACGTTAATTTAAATTACACTTTAATGTGTAAAGAAGAAAAGAACTATACCTACCCTCTGGCCAGCGTGGTATAGTACCTAGGCTAAATTCCCTTCACATTCTTTGGAGGAGACCCGTGCTCTGCAATGGTGCGTTTATGGGTTGAAATTATGATGATGATAATGTGTAAAAAACTTATAAGTCTAGAGGGTAGCACACATACCATATTCTATGAAAATAATTTTCCTCACAATATTAAACACATACAATTACAATATTAAGTACATGTCATTTTCCTTCAACCCGTTATTACAATATGGCTTTACATGCAATTTCCAATTCAAGGTAACTCTCCGATCTTAGTGGAAATAATGAGTACTGCTAATTTTGTAATCATTTAGCAGTTACATAAACGTAAAAAACAGTTTTAAAATAAACCACTACGGTTTTGACTAATTGAGCAGCATAATTGTAATCAAATAATTTGAAAACATGTCATTAGACTAACTACAATAAAATTATTTTGGAAATGAAAATTAATGGTCAAATTAGAGAATCATTAAGCCACCAAAGCTATGAGAATATTCGTGCAAAAAAAAAATTATGTCACAATAGCAGATAAATAAGTGTACGGTAATCTGCCAGTCATCTGTTTTGAACAAAACAACAATTTTCTGAATAAAATCATCGCATAACATTGGTTAAAATCATATATTACTTTTTGATAATCCATATACATCATCATCATCTCAATTATTTGCCACTTCTTTTGAACAATGACATACGATTAGTTTTTTTAATCGTAGATAAGATGAGAAGCCACCTGATTATAAAAAGTAACATTTACCCGTGTAAATCGGCATTGCCGGGGATACAGTCAAGCTGAATACATGTCATGAAAACTGTTCTCTTTAAATTTTCTATTATCTGTCATTAGCGGTGTAAGGTCTCGGTCACGGTGGCAAGCGATGAGCGGCGTGGCAGTGGCAGCGGGACGCGGTGCACTCCGATCGGGTAACTTCGTGTTATATTTGGTCGTATATTTATAGAGCTGCTTTATTTTATTTTTTATTTTTGTTCGTTCTAAAAAAGAGAGTCTCACGAAGATTAGCAGCTCTATAAATATACTACCGGCAACAGAAGTTATCCATCGGATTCCTTTGTTCCTGCTTGGTAGAATTAAAGGGCTTTTTCTCAATAATTCTACGATATCAGATGTAACAAAAGAGTAGAACTAGTGAAAAGAGTGCATTGCGCGGCGGTGCAGCAACGGCCGGGACTGAGACGAAAGATAAGGCTCAGAACAAACGACGACGGGGCGGCGCGGGTCGTCATTTTTTACCGCGAACTATAGAACAAACAAAAATTTGTATGCACAAACGCAGACGAGTGGCGCGGACAGTGACGCGACGCTCAAACAGGGAGGGTAGTCTTTTTGACTGCACCGCGCCCGCGCCGTCGTTTGTTTTGGGCCTAAGATGATCGCCTCGCCACTAACGGCACTAACAGCAGCGCCGCGCCGTACCTTAATGTGTCGTGAGTTCGTGACTAGTCGTGAGTTTCATCGAACTAGACACAAAATTAAATTTTTATTTGTTTGATTCAAATATATTTGTTTTGTGCCAGACTTATCCTTATTTCTTTTAATTGTATATTATATTTGTAAAGTCACTCGCATTACAGGGAATGGTCCCTAGTGTTGAAGTAAATTAAAAAAAACGTAATCATAAAAACATAAACGTTGATGTATATACATACATTCCTATCATATACCTATGTTTATCCATAATTCGAATTAGCTGAATAATTAAAGAGACAATGAATTAATTAATAACATAATAACAATGTTGTTGTGACCTTTAGTAAGTCAGTGCCCTATCGACTTTTCATGTACTTCAGTTACCCTTTACAGCTGTCAACTTTCTTGATAACCAACTGGCACTGTTTATATTCTTTTGTCTATCGAAATAGCTAGATATTATTTATGTTCTATGCAAAACAAAGTAACACAAGCTAATATTGACTGTAACTGGTGCCTTCGCCTCGTAACTAACGTCACGCGTGTCGTAGAGTTATCGGTCGTTTCGCCCGCCAGTTTTTCGCCCGAGTGGGCAAAACGACCAAATCCAAATTTTTATAATTTTTCATGGGGCGATTCGCCCGGTTGAACTTTTATTGCTTTTCATGTACAGACAGAATCAATGAAAGATTGCGTATTAATACGTACATAAAACAAAAACTCAAATTTTTCATATTATTTCTAACTTGACTTTCTAACTTGCTGTCGTTACTTAGTGTCTAAATTGTAATAAAAATTCCATCGGGCGAAACGCCTGATCAAATATTATAAAAATTTGGACTTCGTCGTTTCGCCCGCTCGGGCGAAAAACTGGCGGGCGAAACGACCGATAACTCGTGGCGTAGCCGTGCCGGGTGTCGTGGGTTCGTTTTCACACCAGACAAATATTTGTGTTAATCATAGATATTTGTTTCGACACTGGGTGAACTTTTTTTTTTTTCAAAGCATCCCATTGTTGCTGACTGGCCTATTGGCCTAGTGGTTAGTGACCCTGACTGCTAAGCCGGAGGTCGTAGGTTCGATCCCCACCCAGGACAAATCTTTGTGTCATGAGTATGATTGTTTGTTCTATGTCTGGGTGTAATTTATGTAGTTATGAATGTATTAAAAAAAATGTATTTAAGTAGTAAATAACACAAGCAAATATAATTGCTTAATTTGGGATTAGATGGCGCTGTGTGAAAGTGGTAGAATATTTATTTATTATTATTATTATATTTATTTATTGTTAAGCAAAGGCCTCATGGTCTTCAAACATCTCTATTTGTTGCCGACCCCCGGCAGTTATTGTGACAAAAATATGAACTTTATATTCTCACCTGATCCATAATAATAAATGTACCTATGTATTAAGATTAATTAGTCAGTTAATGAAATACAAGCCAAGCAATTTTATGACAGAATAGCTCAATATAATTTTTGCCCAATACAGAGATCGAACTCATAATCTTTTGTACAGCAGTTGTACAATGCCAAAGGCATTATAGTGTCTCAATAATTTACATGTAATTTTCACATTGTCAAACTTACCCACATTGATAAAGGCATACTAAATATTCCCTCAGCTGTTGTTCTACAGTATGTTGAGTTTCAAAACAAAGGTATTAAGTTATACTTTACGTATACACCTACAAGGTTGTCTCGTGTCTCATCTACTTCAAACACTTGTGACACATACATTAAATAACTAATAAATTAATTACTCACTTATATATAACTAGATCCTTTGCATGAGGTAAGATTATAAGCACATTTCCAAAATGTAATGGATTACGGCTTAGTATAATCTAGGTATCAATATAGACTTGTGCGTTAACTAATCAGCTTTATCATACACACATTCCGACTGATAAAACGTACAGTTTTTCAGTCAACTAAATATCTATAACAAGTAATTATTATATATAATTATGTATATAAATATTGCATATTTTAAATACATATATTATGTATATAACTTTATTTTTCTTGAATTTATTTAAGACCACTATATTTTGGAATGCACCTACTCACTATTATCTCTGCATCATCCTAGGTTGACTGTTAGAGAATGCTTGTTAGTATTAATTCCATTTTATTTGTGCGAAAGTTTAATTAAGTAAAAATATATAATTAATATTGAAATGAAATATTGTATATTGCATTACCTAAAACCATATTTACAAGTACATGGACTATATTTTTGTACTGTATTTTGCAATTAATTCCAGTAAAAATTCATCTCATTCCAGTCACAGTTGCCGGTTACCTTCTTAAATTATATTATATTTGAAATCCAATTCTTACATAAAAAATAAACCAAAACTTTTATAAAAAATATTTATTCGTTACACTTACTCATGCTTGTATACAATAACTTATACGTTAGATAACTTGGTTTTTAAATGCGTCTAACTAGATTCGTTGTCCATCACTGGCATTCACTTGTCATCAAGCACTTCCACTGTAGAAGCACTGCTCGCGTTGTCACGATCTTTGTTCTCTACACTTTCTTCTCTATTCTTATCCCTCGATTTAGCACTGGGAGTATCATTCTGCAGCGTATTTATTCTTTCATGGCTGTCTTCTTTATTCTTCTGATTATTCTGCGGTGATACGTTACTAATTTTTAATTTCCTACTTTTAGAGTTGCCCATTTTGTGTGTGGGATGCACCGGTACACATACACGAATGACAATATCCACTATGATCCACGCTATGGCAAAGATAAAAACAGTGATAACAGAATCTGTGTAATTAATATTGACACTGCTATAGATAAGTCTGTGTCTAAATAATGTGAAAACAAAACTGCAGTCGGTAAGATAGTACTCCTGCAGTCAAAACACAAGTACTGATATATAAATACCAGATAAGGCGACAGTGACACATCGTCCGCATGAGTACGTTTCATTGACCGTATGATTCTGTCTCATTTACGAATACAGCAAGTGGGATCTTCGTGATATAAAAAGATTCCTTTGTTTGCTCATAACCTTTGCGATATTATTTCTGTTCCAGACAAAAATGTATACACAAACAGTATGCTTATGACAAATATTTAATAAAAACATTATTAAAACACCATGCAACAAAGATGTCTGATACACGATGAAAAATAGAATGATTCATTCGATTAATGTGCCATTGACACATTTCTTGATGAACTATTATAAGAAACAATAAACGTTATCTTTAAGTCAACAAGATAATAAAGTTCGTTGTAAGTACTTATCATGCATGTTTTCAACGGTCAGTGATGAACTGATGATATCAAATTTAACAATGACATCACTAAACAAAAATTTCTGTTTGCATATTGTCTACTCTAGCTATCTAGTACCCATCTGGCTAGTACTCAACGTAATGTTTTTACTTTGTTTTCCGTTAAGTAGATACTTTTTTTTGTTATTTTTTGCCACTTTTGTTTAACTTATGACCAACTTTTGACTGATTATATTTACGTTGTGGTGTACAATGTTGGTGATAAAACTGATAAACTTAATCTTACCTGTATGTAATGATTTAACTGTGTGCAATTTGTCACTGTTTGTTTATCCAAATAAGTCTTATTACTAATACTAGCTTTTGCCTGCGACTTCGTCCGCGTAGATTTCGCTATTACATAGGTCTTTGTTTTAAGTGTAATTCATTAATTCCACAACACCCCACTACAGGAGTTGAATTTCATTTTACGTCATTAAAGATAACATTTATGTAATAAGCGTCCCTGAAAACCTCGGAAATGACATCCATATCAATTTCTAATAATTTTCAACTATGTCATCCTCCTATATGGGACGAAATATAGCTGGAGAAATGAGGGTGCGAAACATCTCTGCAAAGGGGTAGCCTTCGGGAAAAAAGACGTGATGCTATGTATGTATGTAAGTATGTATTTCATCTCTTAGGGTAAGTTTTTATTATTATATTTTACCCCCTGAACCCATCACTATAAAAATATTAAAAACAACATTTTAAGTTCCTATCCCAATACTAATTTGCAAAACGTTAACTTCAAAACAAAGATCTTTTCATAATAATAATAATAATAATAATAATAATCTTTATTGTACACACCATAACACAAAGGACATAATTACAGTAAAGTTCACTTATAAACTAAGCACATACAATGGGCGGTCTTATTGCTTGCAGCAATTTCTTCCAGACAACCGTGGTATAGATTTAATGGTCGAAGAAGTGTAAGTTGTTGGCGTGTTTTAATAAACTACAAATAGACATAAACACATTAAAAACAGGTAAAAAATTAAATAATAAGTATATATATTTAAAAATACATATAATAAACATATAATAATTATAAAAATACATATAGTATACATACAATTAACAAGTAGGAGTAATATTAGTTACAACGATAGATAATAGTCTTTTACCATTATTTTAAAAGAAGAGAGAGATTGAGCACGCCTAATCTGTAATGGAAGTACATTCCACAGACGCGTAGCAAGAACTGTGAAGGAATTGTCATAGAAGACTGTGGAATGCGATGGCATTTTCAATCTAAGATTTTCCGATGATCGTAAGGACCTTGAATGTGTATCACGTAGGAACTCAAAACGTTCTTTAAGATAGGAAGGTGTAGAAGGGTTAAACAATATGTTATACAATAAAGACAGGACATGAGCATTCCGGCGAAGTCGTATGGGTAACCACTTGAGCTGTTTACGAAATTCAGAGACATGATCATACTTACGTAGACCAAATATAAATCTAATACAAACATTTTGAAGTCGCTCAAGTTTGTCTAGTTGGTTCTCGGTGAGGTCTGGATAGCTGGCATCCGCATAATCAAGGATAGGAAATAACAGGGAGTTAGCAAGCGCAGTTTTGGTGGCGATAGGTAGAAAATTTTGCAAGCGTCTTAATGACCCTGCTGAGGCAAAGATCTTACGACTTACCTCTTGCATTTGTGGAGACCAGGACAGTTCCGAATCAATAACTAAACCTAAGTTTTTGACCTTATTGCTATAAGGTACAGTGGTACCATCAAACACAATTGGGGATAGTTGCGTCCACTCAATTTTACAAACTTTCCTAGAGCTACCGACAATAATGGCCTGAGTCTTAATCGGATTTACTTGAAGTCCATGTGATCTACTCCAGAGGCTTATAGAATCAAGGTCTTTATTTATGGTGTCCACTGCTTGTTTTAATTTGTCTAGAGGAGCCTGATAATAAATTTGTAAATCATCTGCATAAAGGTGGTAGGACGAAACAAGTCCAACAACGTTTCATCCCCAATTTCTCCCCTCCAAAGCCACCCTTGTCAAAAATATTGATGAGGGTATTTTTTATTTTGAAAGTAGTATCCCAAAACTAATTTTCAAATCTATAAGTTAAAAAACAAAGAAGTTTCATACAATCGTTTTTTTCCTTTTTCACCCCCTTAGGGGTTGAATTTTAAAAAATCCTTTCTTAGTACACTTCTAGACATTAGGACAAACACACTCTCCAAATTTCAAGTCGCTACGACCAGCGGTTTAGGCTGTGCGTTGTCTGTCAGTCAGCCAGTCAGGACAAAGCCTTTTATGATATGTATGGATTTGGTGTAAAAGTTGGAAAACACTGACATTGTTTGGATTTCACAAGTCATATTTTGAGATTTTTAACAAAGTCTTGCTGGAAAATTATATGCAGCTTAAAACATGTGATGAAGTAATCATATCAAATAATAATATACAATTCATAATCCTAAGTAGTAGTAATTGAGCAGGGACTAATTTTACCTGTATTGGATATAATTTAATATCCAATTTCATGCAGGAAATAATGTCCAGTGCAAATATATTTTCATCAAGAAGAACATAGTCATTACTATGATGATCATCTACTGAATGATACCAGCTATATTAAGTACTAGCATTTTCGTAATTATAACGATCGATTGTGTTCAGTTAAATAACATACAATTTTGCTAATAAGATATAGGAGTACCTCAAGGTACTATTCTGTGTCTTTAACTGAAGTGTATTCCTTGAACTTAATGTGGGTTTCAGGTAAGATGACCTACATTGATGGTCTTATAGCTACTTATTAACATGATCAAGTCACGCAATGTAAAGTGATAGGTTAAGTGTATTGAGGAGTGCCCATCTTTATTGATTTACTAGGTATACAAAGGTTTTTAACAATCGTAACTTGAACATGTTAACCTCATATTTGAAAATATTTATTGACTAAATAAAACCTATTTTTGCACGATCTAGGTAAAGCCAATAATTCACATTGTTTGTCCAAATAATTCGATTATCTTGAACGATTTGATATTTAATTTAAATTTCACCAGTATTGCTCAGTTATCAGATAACAGTAGATAATCTATAACTATATTGAGGATTATTACTCAAATTAGATCTTTATTAGCTAATTCAGATAAAATATTAATGCATACCGAAATGTCCGGTGAATAAACAACAATTGTATTTAATGACATCAATTTCAGTTTGTTATTAGTCCAAAATATTGTTTGAGGTTTTAGGAAATTTGATAATTGCAATTGTATTGGTTCTGAAGGCCATCGTCATGACCGAAGCTGAAGCAACTTTTTCACGTGTAGGTATTAACTTCATTTTGGACGTGGGCAGCTACTCGAAGTTAATTCACGTCCTTAATGAACATGTTTTTATGTTTAAGCATGACATAACAGCTTAATTGCACAAATATTTTCAAATAGGAATATACTTTTTGCATTGTTTTTAGTGGTACCTATTATTTTAGTTAAGATTGGTACTAACTGTGCCGGTAATCTCATCTCTGTCAATCGTGATTCACTCCTATGATTCACATCGAGATATTTTATAACCTAAAATATTAAATTTTCATAATAAGCTAGCTATATAACACAAAACTTCAAAATGTAATTCTTGATTACTAATATTAGTATAGACTAGTTTCTACCCGCAGCTTCATCCACGTGTTCTATAGTTTAATTTAACCAAAATGATAAATATCCTAGATGTGTGGTATTAATTCAAAACATAGTATGGCTATCTGCCTTCCATGGTTCTTTACAATTCATTGGGTTTGCGTCAAAGACCAACAAACATCGAAACAATAATTCATCCAACCTTATGAAATTTTGCATTTATAATATTAGTTCAAACGCACTCACGCTTTTCTCTTTCCTTTACTCTTTTGGGTTTCATCATTATCATATCAGCCCAATGACGTCCACTGCTGGACATAGGCCTCACCTAATTTCCGCCAAAAGGAGCGATTTTGTGCCGCCTGCAGCGAACAGACACCCGTAACTGGTAGGTCGTCGGTTCATCTGCCGGGAAACTGCCCTTTTTGAGTTTACTGGTAGAAAATTCATATTTGAGTTAAATCTTTATACATGCTGGTTCCTCATTTTCATTTAGCTCATATTAGGTATTGTACTATTCCTACGTATTAACAACACTTTTAAGTAAAGAACCGTGTTAAGTAGATATTATCATCTAACAACATAACATGTCATCAAAATGCTGTTCTAAATTATAATGTAAGATAATGTTCCATAATCAACGTTCACCATGCTTAGTTAAGGTTGCAAATTAAAATATCGTTAGTATAGGTACATGTTACGCATTGTTGCTCGTCCTAATGACAGGATTAGGCATTCTTACCTGCGTCATAGGATGTGATTAGGACAGATTAGGTTAAAACTATTAGCGGAATGACTAATATAGGTTGAATGTAGGCAGACTTTTGAATTTTGAGGTAAATTGGAA
This sequence comes from Laspeyria flexula, assembly GCA_905147015.1. Classification (NCBI taxonomy): domain Eukaryota; kingdom Metazoa; phylum Arthropoda; class Insecta; order Lepidoptera; family Erebidae; genus Laspeyria; species Laspeyria flexula. The sequence continues at coordinate 10,211,492 of LR989960.1, read as the reverse complement.
TTTATCAAGTCGCCCAGAAGGCTTCCAACTTAACTTATCGACTACCATTATTTCTTTGTTCTATAGGCCGAATTTATTATTAGATAAGGTAGGTATAGGGTATAAGCTACTTGAAAATCATCAGAAATAATCATTGCTATTGGATAAAGTAAATGATGAGAAAATGAGCACAAATTTGACAATTATTTTCATTAGATAATATATAGATATAATATATTATAAGACAATATATAATATATAGATAATAGCAATGTAAATATCCAACGGTCATTTACATTTGACAACGCTATCATAATCCTCAAATGTTGAGATTGCGATGTCTGGCATCGTCGGCCACACGTAAAATTCTCAAAATCATCCATCGAAGCCCTCAGTATACGAAGAAGATACGAGAGAAAGAGATCTAAACTAAAGTCATAAAATAAATTTCATTAATTTATTTCAGAACAACGTGTGGTTTTGAAGATTGTGATACTGTTCAATGATTCCCTGAATGAAGTCGAGTCCTCTGGCGACTCCTTCTGGAGTAGCAGTTGAATTAAAGTCCACTGGCATTTCATCACTGAATACACCAAATAATCCACAGATAGGAACAAAAGTACAGATGACAAATCTTATTGCTGCCCCTATTAATGTTTTAGCGCTTGTCCACAAGAAACGTCCTAGAAATTTTATTTTTCTTAGGAAGACCTGGAAAGAAACAATTCAACATTAATATTGTGAGTTATTTGTATGTAAGTATCGATGTATATAATATAATATAATAATATTCTTCCACATTCACACAGCGCCATCTAGTCCCAAATTAAGCAATTATATTTGCTTGTGTGATGGGTACTAAACAACTGATATACTAATTAAATACATTTTTTTATGTAAATACATACATATTATAGATAAATTACACCCAGACACAGAACAAACCTTCATGCTCATCACACAAAGATTTGTCCTGGGTGGGGATCGAACCCACGACCTCTGGCTTAGCAGTCAGGGTCACTAACCACTAGACCAACAGGCCAGTCAAAAAAATGTATACTACAGACATAGTTTTTTTATCTACTTTATATACCTACTTAATATATTAAAGCTGTAGAGTTTGTTTGTTTGGTTGAACACTATGATCTCTGAAACTACCAGTCCGATTTGAAAAAATATTTAATTTTTGGATAGCCCAATTTACGAGGAAGGTTATAGGCTATATAACATCACGCTACGGCCAATAGGAGCTGAGTAGTGGTCAAATAAAGAACAACGGGAGGAGAGCCCCGCGCGACTTCTAGTAAAACCTAACACAGAATCACGCCTTTTTCCGAAAAGGAAGGCAGAGATGTATTATATTGTAATACTCACACGAATAATATCAGCCAAAAGAGGAGGCTGAGTGGTAACAGAGGGCAGTGTAGTAGTTGCTGGAGGTTTCTCAGTTGGTTCGCCACCGAAGCCTTGGGCCACGTTATGGATTATTGGATTCACAACAATATTCAATACTTTCTTCTCAGCTGGGTCAGCGTCACGGTAAACGTATGGAGAATCCTGAAAATATAAAATTGTTAATGTATATGTAAGGCTTTTACTACACTTACACTACTACTACACTTTACCCTTACCGTTATGCAGTCAAGAGCACTGCGAGAAAATGAAAATTCCAAACAGTTTGTTTCAAATTTTCTTTTTCTCGCAGTTACACCAACCCGTCTAGCCAGCATGGTGTAGTAGGTTAAATTCTCTCCACATTCTTTGGAGGATACCCGTGCCCAGCAATGGGAGGTTTATAGGTTGAAATTATGATGATGATAATAACACTTAGTATGTATATACTAACGCAGATGGCGCTGTGGCGCAGGCAGCCTCGGTTAGATTCTGCGCAATGGGGACCAGGCGCGGTCAAAAAGACTGCACCGCGTCTTCTTTTGCGGCTCCTCCAGTTGAGATATTGAGCCATTCTAATTTTGAAAAGCGAATTTCTGTTCAGCAAAATAAATAAAGAACTTACCAGAGAAGTCACAACTTCAAATTCCGTGATATTATTAATAATTCTGTCATCTGGTAATAGTATTTCGTTATTTATTATTTTACTCTCAACATCAACGATCACCAAAAATAATATCCCTAAGAAATATTTTATAAATCTTAACATCTGAAAAAAAAAGGTTTATACATAAAATAAAATAATATGTATACATAATATTCTATTTCAAAATAAAGCATAATAATTGCAATTAATAAAACCAGTTATTATTTTTTAAATATTTTCAATTTATAATAGAAATTTACTAAAAAAGGAAAAAAAATAGTTACCTTGATTTAATTTAGATACTTGTATCACAAAGGAAGCTCACCAAATAATGTATAATTGAAACTTATGTCGTCTTTATAAAGTTAAATAGTTTATTAGTTAATTATAATACATTAGTTCGGATTAATTATAATTACAATTTTTTTTTATACTTACTTAAACTTTTTTCAACAATCCAAGGATACATTCCTTAGATTGTTGAAAAAAGTACCTCGTAAGCGCAGTAGGTGTGGATACAAATAATGGTTCGATTCCCGGGTCGGGGAAAAAAAATGTATCTATTGGGTTTTTCTATGCCTCTTCTGTGGGCAATATGTCTGGTTAGGCTACATTCCTATTACAGGGACCTAACAAACTGGCGAAATATTGGTTTTATAATAATTCTGCAAACTATTGTCCACCTGGCAATTATAATATTGTCTTTATATATATAATTATGTATAAAATACCATTTAGAGAGAAAAAGAGCGTGATATATATTTTTTTAATATTTCATTATTATCTTGTTGTTACTCTCATATTTAGCCCACGTGGATAATAAATAGGATTATTATAAGCCGTTTATCAAGCTTTTACTATCAGTAAACTTATGTACATGTACGGCTCTACGTTTTGGTACAAGGTTTTATTTAGAAGTTTCCTTTTTGTGGATGAGTATATTGTGCTTTGTTTTCCAAGTCGCCTATTATGACATCCTGGATATATGAAAATAAATTTTCTCACATTGTACATATGCCATTAATGAATGTAATATATACTACAAAACATTATTAACCTTTTGTTTTTTAAACATGTTGCTAAGTAAGCAGATATTCAAAATAAAAAAATATGATCATTAAAATATAGTTCTTTAATTAAATGTTCATAAAATATAAATCCAAAATAGAAATTTTAAATAAAATTTAATAATTAAAGATTGCGCGGCGTCTTCTCATTGTTGGTATCTCATCTGTGACTTTTTGGATCTTCTGATATTTATCTATGGCAGTCTTCACGAAGTTAGCCGCATGACTAATCTTCTCTAGTCTCTCTGGGGTTATAAGTGACCTCATTTCTTCATGAATAGGTCCGACACCGTGAAAGGCGATAGTGCAAAGGTTTGTATAAGAGCAGACTCCAATAGTAAGCAGAGAACCAAGGAACAGTACGAATATACTGTTGAATAACCAGATAATAGTGCGGCCCATGTAGCTAACCAGTGTCTGGAAAAACAAAATTGAAATGTTCATCTAACTACATCTACTTGTTTGGCTGAACGCGCTAATGGAACTACTGTTCCAAATGGAAAATTTATTTATGTGTTAGATAGACAATTTTTAGAGTAGCCTTACTTAGAGTACATATTTATCATCACACTACGACTAATAAGAGCTTAGTAATGACCTAAGAAACATCCACGGAAGTGACACCCCCGGCAACAGCCAGTACACTACTAAAGTTAACTTGATATTTATCGTACATCTAATGCTTCTATATGCGTATTTCAGCAGCGATTAAACCATTTCTATCGTATTATGTAAATTCGAAGGCTAATTTAACCCACAGTATTGGATTAGGGTCCAAGACTATAGGTTAGCCTTACTTATTCGTTTTATTCAACAGGAAGATAGTAGAGTTAAGTTTTAGTCTCATTAGTAAAAGACTAACATAATTTGAGATTCAACAGCAGACGTTCCCCTGACAGTATTATTGCATTTAAAGTGGCTTTCTTGATTTTAGAAATTTGCAGTTCACAACAAATTCTATAATTTTTTATATACATTCTAAACAATTAATACAAATATTCAAACCATTACTTGTTTAGCATTTATATAAAAAATGTTAAACCAAAGCAAAGAATATTGCTTAATACATATTTAATGTAAATTCTACGATTATAATGTTTAAAGTTTATAGAAAGAATACTTACTCGGCCATCAGGAACTTGGCTCCATAATAAACCTACAGTGGAAGTATCAGGCTCCATCAAGTATGTACTTGGTCCGTACATGTCGTAACTGCGGAAGAACCAAAGAAAAATTTGAGCTTATTATTTACACTGAAAAAAACTATAACATTTCTATCCCTCTCGCACGATGGGGGAAACAAAACGAATGAAAGAAATAGCAGTACACTGTTTTATTGATATACTTTTATAGAATCTCAGGCCTGAATATTAATCTATAGTTTTTAAGACTGTAGCAAAGCAGAAATTACCTCAAAGTAAAATTACATACATCACATTTTTAATTGATGACGTTGTGCAAACCATGGTTCAGATATGAATAGGATAACCGCTTAGAGACCCCCCACACTAGAGTCTTTCGAGCGTTGTCGTCGTGTCAGCGTTCGCACAGCGTCGACGCAGCTCAAAAGACGCTAGTGTGGGGGGTCTCTTACGATGCTTTGGCAGTATGATCTATTTACTCACCCATATTTGTACTCAGTAGAGTTTCAATAGCCTTACCACTGCCTTAACGTCAAACATGCTTACAATTTTATTAGACAATTTGTACTTACTTATTTGACGCTGAATATCCATTATCGTAGAGATAGCCAGGTGCATATGGAATGTCGGGATATGCCACTTCTACTGGAGCAGGTATATATCCATTTCCAACCATTAGTTCGTCCTGAAAACCATTACATTACTTATTAGTCCACTTCATTAAACTTTTTTTTTAAATTGACACATACTTGTTCTAATTTTAAACATAAATGAGTGTGCGTAGGTTATATAAATTTGTAACAATTGTTAAGATTTTAGATTCAAAGTCAGTTTGAAAAATTTCTTCATTCAATAGATCTATTTTTACCCGACTGCCAAAAAGTAGGGTAATGTTTTTCGCGCGTATGTATGTATATATGTATGTGGGCATGTCTGTTCCATTGTGACCTTCTGTAACCTAAACGGCTTGGCTGATTTTAAAGTGTGAGGTGTCATTAGATTTGTATTTTCCCCCGAGTGTCATAGGCTATGTGATGTCAACAAAAAACTAATATGGCGGCCTTAAACTGTCAAAACAGACGTTTTTTTAGTGCTATCGCAATATGGGTATCAGATGAAAGCTAAATAATAGCCTAATTCAATTGTATATGCACTAACTATTGCCCGCAGCTCTACATGTCTCTTGTAACCTAAATAGCTTGACCGATTTTGAAGTGCATTGTGTTGTTATATTCGTATTTATCACCGAATCTCTATATCTAAGCCTATAGACCTTTTACCAGTGTATTCTTCGAGTTTATTGCTTTGAATTGACTGTCGAAAGGTACTTTTAGGCAGCCGGGTTTTTTAGTTTTTTAAACTAATACTTGTTAATAACGTTGTGTCTCTACAAGCAAGACGTAACTCTGATCTTTTTCACTACGTTAGTACTAAATCCAACATTTCATTTCAAAGAAACAAAGAGTTCACTGTGTCTTTATCATTGCAGATGCCACGTACGGTGGACCTATAACTTGTTTTCTACAATCGAAATTAAAAAATATAACAACGATTTCACTACAATGACTACAATTTATTTCTTACTAATAATTATAATCTAGCTCTACATATAAAAGAGAATGTAAGTATGTATGTTCACCTAAAACTCGAGAACCGTTAACCCAAACGATGTGAAACGTTGGACAAACATAGATAGATACCACTCGGGCAGAGCCGCAAGTGGAAGCTAGTTAATAATAAAAATGTATAAGTACTCACAACTCTATTGACTTCAGTAGATCCAGCTGGTTGGTCAGATAACATAGCTTCATGCTTGATAACTGGACCAAACGGTCTTACGGGTTCAATTCTTGCTCTGCCTTGATTTCTAACTTCAGCTCTATATACTGGATGCGCCACATCAGGCTTAGCTTCGTTAAGTGAAGTGTGAGATTCTACAGCTTCTGTTTTCAATTCAGGCTTGAACGTTGCATGTTTTTCTAGTGCAGCATAGGACGATGATATTTCAGCTGAATGCACAGTTATTGATAGAGCCAAAATTAGAGATAGGATTTTCATCATCTGTAAAAATATTGAAATTATTGACTATCTACACATTTTTTACACATAATAAAATATCTTGAAGTTTTTCCAAAGTAACCATTTTATAGATTTAAAAACATTACCCTTCTTTTTGGCAGTCGGGTAAAAAGAAAAAAAAAAGGAATAATAAATCAAGGAAAGTATAAAAGGAGCTTCAGAAACTAAATAATATTTATGAGTATTGCTCACCTTTGAAGACATAGGACACCTTCGTTCCTTCTCAAATGATGTCCTTAAAATAACTGATGCCTGTTCCTTCCCTGTTTGCACTATTTATAAGACCATTTCAATGACAAGTCACCCCATCCCGAAACGGTTATCTTCTCATATTGTTTCGCAATAATGGTCAGGTTGAACCCAAAGATAAGGATTTGTCAAACCATTGGAATGTTCGTAAGGTTTCCTCACTTTCACAAATATGCGTTCTACATTTTTGCCATGTAAATAATTTCTTTGAGCAAAATTTTATTAAAAAGCGTATTATAGCGTTTCTTATTCTATATTTTGATGCTGGATAAGATTAATCAATCCGATAATATTTCGGACAATACAAAGGAAATCTGATTTCTAATCTTTCATCAGTACACAAAATGTTTTGTAATTAGCTACTGCTGCGTAATTAGTACCTATATAATTATATGGTTATAATTGATAAACTGTTTCAGTAGCTACAGTCATGAATTGTTCTGTTATATTTTATCTAACCAATCTAATTAGTCGATTACAATCCTTATACCTTCAATATAAATAATGGAATTCTTTTGAAATAATTTTAACTTCCGTCCTATTTTCACGATTCTTACATGAATGTATTAATATAGGACGAACCATATGACATTTCCCTCCAAAATATCGCATGTAGGAATACTCCGTTGCTGGCGCAGCAGAAGTGTAGATGACTGCCTAAGGGTTCGATTCTCACGTCGGGGATAAATGGGATTGGGTTCATCAATTTTTAATAGTTTGTCCTTCTTTCATCTATACCAATATTATTATAAAGAGGAATGTATTTTTGTATGTAACAAATAAACTTAAAGCTACTGGACGATCAAAAAATATTTTGCCGTTAGAAAGCTACATTATCACGGTGTAATATAGGCTATATAACACCACGCTGCGACCAGTAGGAGCTGAGCAGTAGACAAATAAAGAACGACGAAGCCAAATAAGAGCGAAGACCCGCGTTATTTCTAGTAAGTATTGCATGAAAGGGTCAATGTGTTTTTTCGGATAGCATATAAATAGTTAATAGGTTATAATATAGGTAGGACTGGCCTATTGGTCTAGTGGTTAGTGACCCTGACTGCTAAACCGGAGGCCGTGGGTTCGATCCCTACCCAGGACAAATCTTTGTGTGATGAGCATAAAGGTTTGTTCTGTGTCTGGGTGTAATTTATCTAAATTTTTTATATTTACAAAAAAAAATGTATGCAGTTGTTTAGTACCCATAATACAAGCAAATATAATTGCTTCATTTGGGACTAGATGGCGGTATGTAAATGTGGTAGAATATTATTATTATTATATTATAGGTGTCCTTGAGTCACATGAGCAAACTCGCATACGGAAACTAGTTAAAAAAACTAAGTAAATGCTTCGATCAATAAACAATATCGGTTATACAGTAGGTACAAAGGAAATAGACGGTAAGTGCCTGCCGCACAGTGTACCTACCTATTGAATTAATAATGCAGTGGGCCGAGCGACTATTGAACAATTCTTTCCATTATCTTATTTACATCAATTTGACATCGTTAGTGACCTAGATTTTTTATAGTATTGAAGTTATACTGGATCGAAAAGAATCGCACAAATGTTTGTCTCTTGTCTATCCAACCCACGTCACTCAATACGGCGATACTAAAAAAAATGGCGAGGTTACCATCTTAAACGCTACTAATAGTTATTTATATGTCCGGGATTATGAAAAATTATTTCTACAGAATAAAGTAAGAGGTTTTTAGAAGTTATTTCAGTAGCGTAGTATACCTGCCTCCCAGAATGATTAATTTATAATGCTTTTACTCAATGATATTGTATTTAACATACAATATCATTGCTTTTACTCAATGATATTGTATGTTATACAATATCATTGCTTTTACTGATGACTTATGACTGTCACCGTGGCGCAGTGGTTTAGGTGGTCGCCTCGCCACTACATCGCCGTGTTGGGTGACGTGGGTTCGATTCCCACACGAGACAAATATTTGTGTGATTCATAGATATTTGTTTCTAGTCTGGGTGTACTTTGTGTCCGTTAGTTTCATGTTTGTAAAGCTCCCCGCGACACAGGGCTTGTACCCTAGTGCGGTCGTTGTCTTTTTAAATAAATAGAAAAAAAAATTTTACGTAGATTAAGAATGTTTTGGAGAAACCCAAGGGTATGTCCCTTAAGAAGAAGATTTTAATTATCTCTGAACCACCAACCCGCATTCGGTTAGCATGTGTTGTTATGGCATAAGCACTATCATGATTGAGGAGAACAGAATTTTGCCTAGCAGTTGGTCATTTATGAGTTTCAATTATATCCACACCACTATAATATTATAAAGATGAAGAGTTTATTGGTTGGTTGCAGACTCTAAACTACTTGCTGGATAGCCCAGTTAACAAAGAAGGTTATATAACATCACGCTACGATCAATTGGAACTAAGTAGTGATCAAAGATATAATGGATAAGGGACCGGCGTGCAAATCACGCGGTCCGAGTTCGAACCCAACCGGCAGTACCAATGTGGATTCCACTTAGTGGAATTTATATGTACTAGTCAAGTGACTTACCATCTGCTAACGGTGAAGGAAAACATCGTGAGGAAACCCACATACCCTATAAGAAATTCTATGAGTATGTCTGATCCACCAACCCGCACTAGGCCAGCGTGAGTGGATTATGGCCTAAACCCTCTCAGCTCTCTAGTTAGAGGAGAGGAGACCCGATCCCAGCAGTGGGACTTAATGGGTCGCTGATGATGATGATGAGTGAGCAAAAATAGTCCACGGGAGCCATGCTCCGAGTAACAGCTATCATTTACAACATGCTTTCAATCTATTTGCTAGCTATTTTAATACCCATATTTTAGGTTTATTTAAAACTTCATAATTTCTGTCATAAGTAGTAGTCCTAATTTTGATGCGGAAACTGTTTTTCAGAAACCATTTTATCAATATTCTTCTGTAGTATTTGTAAACAATGAGGAACTAACTGTTACAAAACTAAAAATGTTATTAGTTATCAGGATAACAGTAATTGAGCAAAAGCAGGTAGTAGTCACTGTTGTGAGTCATGTAATTGGATTGTTTTCGAAGAGACAGTGTTCTTCTTACTGATAAGTTAATTGAGATTCTTAGAAACTGCATTAAATCATGTTGCAGTGTACTTAAATGTTAACTTAGTTTAAAAAAAATAACGCAATGTCATTTATATTCTAGTCATTATATTGACAAAGAATAAGATTCAGAATTACATGCAGTTGCAGATATGTCAATTGAAAATAATGTTTCGAATTTGTGATGCGTAAAGATTCTCTTTGGATGACTCGCTTAAGATTGGCACAAAAGAGGTTAGTTACTCACCGTTTGACGTATTCCCAAAACAATAATATCTCCTTTTCAACGAACTCACTCATAATTTTTGAACTTTGATAAATTACCACTAAGACATTACGTCGTATATAATTGAGATATAATCTTTAAAATAAACATTATGTTAATTTATTTGGCAATGAAAGGAATTTAATATAAAATAGTTAATTAAGAAAATCTATACCAGAATGACGTATGTAGATTAAAGTAGATGCATAGTCCATAGTTTAGTTATTTGATTGATTACTTTACTTTTTCGGGTATAAAAGCCATTTTATACGGTCAAACACGTGAGGGCCTGTTAACGACTACTGACTGGTCGACACTTCAAGCCATATCGATGCTACCTATATTTCGAACAGAGTTCAGGGTTAAATACATATCGATTCCCATTCATTAAAATGTAGTTTCAAGGAAATAACTGTCATAAATGAAAAACTAAAATGACTGTCGCATGAATACTACCCACATTACATTTGTTTCAGGCGCTTAGTGTGTTTCCATGTAACGAGAGAGAAGCGAATTATGCCTACTAGTATTTAATAGCTTTTGTTTTGTTGTAAGCTAAAGACTAAAACCTTAGTCATTAAACAAATTCTTTAAATATTGTCATATATTAACATAATTATATATTAAACATATTGATTCGTCATACATTTGTAGTTTCGTATCAATTATTAACGAATACCTATTTTATTTAGTAAAACTACTGTAAAGTAGGTTTTAAAAGAGGTTACATAAGATAAATATTCGACCTCATTTTGTTTTCAGTAGATAAAAAATCAATATTAGGTATAATAGATATTTGTTTCTAAATTCAAATAAGCTCTGAAAACTTCATAATAAAAATATTGAAATTAATTGATGTCAAAATGTTATCAGTGAGTCATGGTGGTCAACATCAATTGTTATTTTTAACATAATGGCTTTAAAAGTATTGCCTAACGATGTTCGATCAATATTATGTGCCTCAGCTCAAATTAATAACTACAAGACAGCTATTGAGGAATTAGTAAGTACTTAGTCATAAATGTAAAAGTAGACTGTTTGCCGTAGAAGTCCTTAGCTTTATTATTCAATTTGAGTGTAGTCAGTTTCAGTTATTAGTATGTAGTGCGATAGTAATTTACACATTGATTGCTTAAAACTAGTGAATCTTCGTAACGGCAACTACTTAAATTAAATTTGTGAAGTGATATTTGAAATCGGAATTGACCATTTAGACCTACAAACCTATCTCTGTTCTGTGATTTAAACTAAGATGTTCCTATAGTTTTGAACAAAAACAAACTGATTAAAGTAACTACCTAGGTACTGTAAATTTTAGGTGAACAATTGCCTAGACGCAGATTCAACCTCGATTGCGATTAGAATAAATATTCAAGAAAACAGGATACAAGTTGTAGACAATGGATATGGTATGGATAAAATTGATTTGAAAGCCCTTGGTCAAAGATATATGACCAGTAAAATTACAGATCTTTCTACGTTAAAATCTATGCCGAAATGTTACGGTTATCGTGGTGAATTTTTTGCTAACATTATTGAGATATCACAAAATGTGAAGGTTATATCAAGGCTAAAGGATAGTGACGAAACATGGGCTAAGACATTTCATGAAGGCAAAAATAAACCGATTACGAAAATGACTACACGGCCATCGAAGGGTACAACAGTAAGTACTAAACTTTGGACTGCCCAGTTAAACATGTTCCATTTTTGTAGCTAGTTACGAAATTTCAAAATTAGTATCCGTAGGTATATGGTATGAAATCGATCACTTCAAAGCTTGTTATCTTCTTATTTACTTCAGTTTTATTTTTATATTAATATTTTTTTCCATAGGTAGAGATTATCGGATTCTTATACAATTTAAACATTCAAAAACGAGGTATAGATCCAATAAACGATTTACAAAATATTAAGCTATTCTTAGAACAACTTTCTTTAGTACACAATGACATATCACTAAGCTTAAGAGATGACTCAAAAAATGAAATATTTTTTAAAATAAATAAGAAAAGAGATATTTATCAGACTTTGTCGACTCTTTTTAACATAGAAAAGACTTCTGTACAAGAATTGCAGGTAGAAAAGAATCAATACAAAGTTAAAGCGTTTATTGGACAAAGAGATATAGAAATTGGAAGACAGTGGATCTATTTGAACGGTAAATTTATACAAAATAGTAACTTACATAAAATTGTGAATGAATACTTAAAAAAATATGTCTGTGCTAAGGATAAAAAGAAATCCAAATCTAAGGTATGCAAATTGAATTTCTTAGTATTATTACAAACATTTGACGTTGCACGGCTAATTTTTCTTTTTCTTTTTTACAGAAAAATTATGACGAAGAATATTTATTCAATAAAAACATACCATTTTATTTCTTATTTATTACATGTCCTTATATTGACTATGATATTATTACTAATCGAAGACAATCCGCCATAGAATTTAAAAACTGGGAGCAAATAAAAAAAATATTGGAAAAGGTTATCAAGTTTTATATTGGTGATGTTAGTCTAAAAGAGATTAATAAAAGCGAACCTACAGTAAAAGTTCAGCAAGATAACCATAAAGGTAATGATAATACGCGAAACCAAATCAAGAAAATTATAGATAAAATATTAGGAAGTAATTCAAAACGATTAGGAGTTTCAAAATTACAAAATGGTGTTAAAGGTAATAATTTAAATAATAAAATATTTATATTGGTATCCTGTGATTTACTTAAACCATATTAAACTTGTCAATAATTTAGGGAAACTGATAAAGAGAAAGAGTAGGAAGAGAACTAAGAAAGAACAGAGTCAAAAATTATTATTGAAAATAGACGAACAAAAATGCAATGAACATAATAAAGATATGGCTACAGATAAATCTATTTTAGATATTTATAGTGATGGTAATAATAAGGAGCGAAATGTTACAAAGTGTAATCATTTTAATGATCAATTCATACAAGAGATACCGAAAACAACATTACATAAAAATAGTCCTATAATACAGAATTCAATTAAATCAAATACTAATGTTAAAACTTTAAAAGTTAAAAGAACTAAAAAGAAAAACCATAAAAGAACAAAAGAGACGTCACGTACTAAACCTCATAGAAATATGGAAATAAATAAATTAAATATAGTGAAACCAAAGAAAATAACTAATATTATGCATAAAAATGAACATTTTAATGCAATTCAAACTCTGGCAGACACTGATACTATTCCGAGAAAAAGTAGGTTGGTAGCACAAGAAGTAGAAGAATTTTTAAAACATCAAAAGAAGTATCAAATTGTTCAAAAAAAGAATAAAGTACTGATGAATACACCCGCTAGGTATAAATATCGATCAAATGACACAAGATTGAATGCTGACAAAAATGTAATGTATAGAATAAAAACCAACCCTTTCAAAACTACATATGATCTTGTGCAAACCATTTTAGAAACTCAACCGGAAAATAAAGTGTACACTACTAATTACAGCTTTGAAAACCGATTTAAACGTTGTCCGGCACAAAAACGAAGAGGAGAGACTTCCAAGTATAAAAATGTAATTAGAAAACCATTAAAACCTAGTGTACAAATAAGCGACAGAAATTTATCTGAAAACATAAATATTGAATGTAGATTACAACAGCAAGCAGCAGTATACGACTCTATGTCCAGAAACATGGCATTTTATCAATCAACATATGAGGATAATAGTAGCAACGGTAGATATACTCAATTGGAATACGGGTACAAGAGTAGCATAAATCACAATTCGTCTGAAGCTTTACCGCTACAAAGTTTGAGATGTGAAGACTTATTCAAAGAAAATCCAGACCTGATATACGTACCTCACGACCCATCTCCTTATTTGTCAAATAATAATACTATACCGTTGTTAACTTATGATAGTCACAAATGTGGTCGAGGATTAATTAATGTAGATAACTATATTAATATAAATAATAATAGATACGTTAGCAGAGGTCAATCATATGGGCAAGAGTTATTTAATGTTGATAACTACAGAAATAATAATAACAGATACGCTAACAAAGGTGAAACATTCAGATTTATCACAAAGCAATCAAGAGACAACTTTATAGGGACTGGAAACAAGTATAAATCTATGTTTAAATGTAATTTTAAGTCTAGACATGAAAAACATCGACATAATAAACAAAATAACAGCAGAGGATACGTAAGACAAACGGATGAATCATATACAATTGAATTCACTAAAAGTAATGATACGAATTGTTCGATTTTAGTGTCAAATCAATCTAACTTTGTCGTACGTAATGATAATGACGGCATTCCATCCATAGATAGCATGCATTCACCGAATTATGAACCTACAGGTTTTGGTAATACCTACACCGTACCTACATATACTATTTCTTCAGATTTAAATAAGTTCAATACCCTGAATGAAACAAAAAAATCTGGTTCCAATAAATTATTTGTTGCTAATTCCATATCTTATACAAGTGATAAGAGGCAAAATGGCGATATATCTAATTATGAAAACCATAATACCAACAATGATGTTAACATCGTATTTGTTTCCAAATCACAGCGTTCTAATACTGAAGTAATTCTTGAAGAAGATAGCCGTGATATTGAGCCTCTAAACTTGTGTGAAACTATACTTGGTACTGACAATGGAACTATTGTAAATGAATTTGCTCATAGTTTCAATAGAGGAAATAGATTGGATGATTCATTATATAATAATTTTGGTGAAAGCAATCTTCATAATGCTGAAAAATACAAAACACAAACCATCTCAGTCCAGAAGAAGAACGAAAATGTATCTCATCATTTTAGTAATACATTTAATTTAAATACTAATATGAATGGTTATATTCAAGCTAATGAACAAGATGAAATTGAACACAATACACAAGGTTTTCAAATACTCAATGATCAACATAAAGGAAATAAACTTATACAGTTAGATAATGCCAATAGCAACAATTTTGATATAAAAGATAGGCTTAGATTTCTGCCTAAAGGTAGCTATCATTTTACTACACATTTTTTTTTTAAATATACCATAACACATGGATGCCGGCAATTTAACGCAAGGAGATATAAGGTGCCTGGGTTCCAGTCGAAATTTAGTTTATATCACCGTATCGAAAAATTTGGTGTCCTTCACTACTGTGTTACATATAACATAAACAAATTATATTTTAATATATCTAGTGCGCAGAACTTCTCTAAACATAATCCTCGCAATGCTCATTGTCTTAACATTAATTGATTGCATTTTATAGGTATGTCTCAAATATTTGAGAAATGTGGCTCCAAAACTATTTGTGACTATAATCTGGATCAAGATTATTATGAAGATGTAAGTTTAATTTTATTATTTAGAAGTTTTTATTGCCGAATTTAATAAATATATACACTCTTTTTTTTAGGCAATCTACGACGACTTTGCTAATGACGTACAAGTGCAAACGGAAGTTTATGAACCGGTTATACAAAATGTTGAAGATCTCACTACAAAAGATATACATAAGTTTAAAAATAAGGTTCAAAAAGACAATACAGCTTTAGTTTTTGATGAGCAATCGTTAAGAGAAGCACAGGTAATTTAGTAGTTAGACTTTTTATTTTACTAATACGCAAAGTACATAGGTGTCTCAAAAGCTAGCATATAAAATATACTTATTCAAAATTAACGCAATTTACGTTATCATTATTTTACAGGTACTCAATCAAGTTGACGGCAAATTTATTGCAGCAATTATTAAGGAAAAGTATAAAGAAACTATTATCTCTTCAGAATATTTTGTACTTTTTGATCAACACGCTGTTCATGAAAGAATAAGATTGGAACAAAATTTAGCAGGTAGGTACATCGTGGTCCAAACTCCAAATGTCGAGCGTTGTTGAAAAACAGTACATAATTATTACATTATATAACAGAATATGTTCTCAAAGCAATTTATAAATTGTTTAAAGAATACGAGAAAGGAAATTGACTGTTATTAATAAAATTAGTTTTTAAACTCATGTTATGTAGAGTACTAACCATAGAGGCAAATTTGTAATTAATTTCACTTATTAAATAGACAAAAATATTTTTAGACTATATTATAGAAGATAAATGGCAAAGTGTCGCTCTAGATAATATCACAATGAAGATTACCCAGGACAAAGTTCTTTATTTGCACAATTATAAAGACAAATTCCTTCAACTTGGTTTACAATGGACTATAATTAACAAAGATGAAATATCCATAAGCGCTATACCTGAAGCTATTCTAGGTAAAAATCCTAGAGAAGTAAGTTTCAACGTTACGTAGCTATTTTTGATATAAGAACAGCGATATTAGTATATGTAAGCTCAGATTGATTAGTAATTCATTATACTTTTTAGGTTGATAAAGTAATGAAAGCCGTAAACAACTTGATTGTAGAAGAAATCAACGTTATAAAAATACAAAAGGGGTGCATTTCTTTGTATCCAAAATCAATAATGGATTTAGTATTCAGCGAGGTAAGCTGCATGTACCTAATAGATTTGTTTACCGATGCCCTCGATTGTCATACACGCAACCGTTTTATTTTCTGCTGAACTTTCAACTGACAACTATAGTTGAAATTACGAGGTACTTACTGAAGCTATATTTCAAGCCTTAGACTTTTTAATGCTCTATGTTTCAAAAGCATTTACGATTGTATTTCGTTATTATGACGTAGTTAACTTTTTAATCCACAAAAATGGTTAGAAGGAACATGAATTTTATTTATTTTATTTTTATCATAGATTTTGGTACTATAACCACTATAACCATTTTTAATTAAACCGATTATGAACGAGTCTGAGTATTGTTAAATTGGGTCCAATGTAATGTCCAATGTACTTATAACCTATTTCTTTTAAAATCAATCTTATTCATTCTCGCAAAACTTAAATTATTGTCACCTTGTCACCGCATAATTTATAGACTCTGTTTTTGGGTTATTGTCGACTAAAAATGTGTACCAAAGTATATAAATTAATTATAAATTAAGTTACAATTGCAGGCTTGCAGGTATGCAATAAAGTTTGGCGATAAACTATCGAAGAGCGACTGCATTGATCTATTGCAAAATCTTTCTAATTGTAAAACACCCTTCCAATGTGCTCATGGAAGACCTGTGATGGCTGTCATGCTAAAAACTGAGAGTGTTGCACCTGATTATAAGGTAAATGTTTTTTATATGTACGTGCCAAAATTGATAAACTCAGTGACTAGAATTTTTACAGTTTACCTTTTTGTTTAGGTAACCTACCACACAAAATTGATCTGCACAACGCAATCTAACTAGTTCGTAAAGTATTTTAATATATTTTTTTTTATACCCACAGATAGACATCGCCAGTTTACGTCGATATAAATTAAATAAGACCAAAAGCTTAGGTGGATAAGTGACGGAAAATTTGTTTTTACTAAGTACCTATTCAGAAATGAATTAAAACAACATTTTTAAAATTGATTTTTATTAATGAGCGTCAACTAACACATAGGTACAGGTCTAATTTTGAGTAAACCAACAGGGGTCGTAGTGTTAATCTAAAAGTTTATCCAGTCCTGCTAAAAGATATTCGCAAAAAGATTTACGCTTATTCACAATATTGATAATATCTGAAAGGTTTTTTTATAAAAGTAGCAGTGCTGTAACTATCTGTTATTGTAGAAAATTCTCCCTTCTTATTAATCTTTTCAATTCTACCGGTACATTTGCTGTATACCGAGCTATATACTCTAGTTTCTTCAAGATAGTAAGTGGACTTTTAGCAACGCAGTGATCTTTCTCAATATATTCCTGAATCCAATCGACGAACGGGCTTATTCTTGTGTGAACGTCTGGGAATCCAACTGCACAAGGAATACCCCATGATACAAGACCGACTAGTTCGCTGCCTTTTACCAAAGGGCTGCCGGAATCACCCTAAAGACATATAATCAGATTGAGATCATGAACTTCCTTATCCTTCCTTTTTATCATAAATAGAATGATACGAGTCTAAAAGGATTGGAATCGTATCCTTCCTTTTTATCATAAATAGAATGATACGAGTCTAAAAGGATTGGAATCGTCAAACCTGATTGACATCGGTAAGCAACGCTATAATATAAATAAGCGGTATTTGTGTACGTGTTAATAAATACGATAGCTTGAGGTTCTTACGTGGCAGGTTCCTTCGCCAATCCTCGTAAATGTACAAAACATGGCGTCAGTAACTAGTGTTGATGCATATCGTAGAGCATATTCACAAATTTCCTGATTGAAAACTGTCAAATTAAGAGTCTGCATACTACAGGTTGACAGACCATTTGGCTGAAAACATGTTGAAATGAGAACAAATAATAGTTTATTACCTACTATTACATTATTAAGTGTACCTAATAAATAAGTAGAAAGGGCAATGATAGTTTTAGAAATTACAATACCTAACTAAAAACAAAAACAAACTTATATCACGGTGACAACAGCAAAACAAGACATAGGTAGTCTTTTTTTTCTATTAAGTATATTTATTAGGTACACTCTACTCATCTCTTTAGTCAAACACGAACAAATAAAATTACGGTACCTATCTTAACGAAGCAATGAAGACACCTACAAAGCCTGATAGAATTTGTACTTGTAGGTACCTACTCTTATCTCGATTATTAGGTATTCGCATCATTGAAAATCGAAGAAAAAGTGTTGTGAAATTATATTTGAAAAGAATTTGAAACAAATATCTAAAATATATTGCAAATATTAAATATATTATAATAGTATTTATTGAAACAAATACAAAATTATAATATCTACAATTTTCGGAATGTTGTTTAGTTGACGGAGATCCGAAATTTCATCCGAAGCTTTTTACTTTATTTCTTTGTTAGCCTATTAATCATACCTACATATTAAAAGAACCAGAATGTACTCTAATATCTAAAATGATAGGTACTCAGCTATTTTCACGCTTTCAAAGTCAATGTTCATTTCAAATTCTTGAATATGTGTGCTAAGAAAAGTTTACTTACTTCTTGCGCTCCAAATCCTGATAGAAAAATCGCATCTCCTTCCTTTAATTCTTGTCTTCTGAGTTTCAAGATGCTAATATAACGCAAATCAAAACATTCTCTTATTTTTAACAAGGCTATGTCGTTTTCTCTTGTAATAGGATTGTAATTATCATAAACAACAGTATATTCAACCGTGTGTTCTTTTCCACCGTTATTTAAATTATTAGTGCCTGATACAATTCTCATGAAATCTGGGTTAACTCTGAAAACCAAATTTCCATAATACATTGTTCAGGTTTATCGGTTTAACACAAGTTATAAAAAAAAACAAAAGATCAAATGAAATTGCTGCGGGGTAGGTAGGTAGTAAGAATCGGTCTCTCTCGTAAATTACTCGATTTATACTGATTCTATCTTTCTAGGTATTTAATTTAATTGTTTGCCCTACAATGTTTCGAAACGTACCTACCTATATTGTACTAGTCTTTTAAAATAAACTTTAGCGGAGAGCGTTCTTTAATTTATTAGTTACCTATCGCTAGCTCTAAGAAGATTTTTGGTTGCATGATTAGTAGGTACTCTTGAAAATCCCTAATTTTTAGCACTAAAACTTACCCGTGAACACAATGCGCAGCCGTGACAACAAGCCACTTGGACACCACAGCACCGCCACAGACATGGCTACCAGTTAAATTTTGTATAGAAGCGTGAAACCGTCCATAGTCAGGTGGTGCTTCATCACCTCCAACTATCCTAAGAACTTGTCCTGAAACTAATTCACACGCACTTTACGAAAGTTCTTTGTTGAAAACAGTACATAAATTACTTATCATCACCAACCTCCTTTTAAATCAATGAAAGTAACTGTTGCAATTAAAACCGTAAAGACGATATTCATTTTACAACATTGCTCAATTAATATAAAAATAAATCAAAAGAGTTTCTTATATCCTACGTTATCGATTTCATAAAAATTGTTATTGTTCATTAATGATGCTGATTAATCAAATTGATAAGAATCAAAGTTCGTTATCGACGTATCATTTTTTAAATCTTATCCCTATCAATAGCTACTCTGTGTTTTGATTGGGAGTGGGAGTAAGGAGGCAGGTAAAAATCTCTCATTCTATCTTTCTTTCTATACCTAATTATTTATCTCTACTTCCTAGCTAGCTTCTCCCGTGTGACCCACTATCGCATTATGTACAAATAGTTACCGGGTTTTTTTTATATGTATATTAGGTATAGGTATATGTAATTAAAGCTGCCGCTCTGTCTCGTCTCTATCCATAGTACTTACCTAGTACTTTGCAAAAAACAACACGTTGGACCTATACAATAATAATATGAAAAAGTGTTGAATAAAAAACACATACCTAATCGCATTTGTAATATAGGCATTAATTAGGAAGAAAACAGGGGAATACTTTTGTATAAAAAACCGCGTGCCGTATGCCCTATTATTATTATCTAGGTAGGTACCCACTAAGTAAGTGAGCGGTTATTATTGTTGAACTCAAATTTCATTGATTAAATACCATGCCAAGCATCTTGATTTCCAATCGCTTATTTGGCTATTGACTCTTTGTTATCAAGCATAAATATTCAATTTAGTTAAATAAAAATTAGATGACGTTATCTTTAGCGTGCGCCATCTAATTCTCTAAGTTTCCTCTGGGCTAGGTATTCCGAAGATAAAAAATCAAATATCGTGGAGGAACCTCTTTATGCGTTTACCTCTTATCAATAATATAATTGTTCATCAAGAGCTAGAGCAAAAATTAATAGGTATCCACCGGCCACCAGAAACCAGCCACATACAAACTCAGACCTATGCAAGTTTACATCAATAAAATACCTAGTAGGAACAAAATTGCGCAAACTCACCTCAATAATTGCACGTTATGGTATACCTTATTAGTCATACTTGCACAATGCACAAGCCTGAGTTTGCGTAAGTATATCTGTACGTGTGTGGCGGGCATAATAAGGGATCGTAAATTAGCAACACTTATACTTGACTGACGTTGACATTTTTATATTGATTGACATTTGACATTGACAACAATTTCAACAATCAACAATTTGTAAAACGCAACATTGTTTTCAATATTTCAAATTTCAATGTAATCTTTTTAATTTTCATTAATTTATTCTAATTTCATATTTGAAATGGATATACTTAAAGCAGAAATTGCAAGAAAACGTAAGCTTCTTGAAGAAAAGAACATTTTGGTAAGTAAACAGTTGTGTTATAATTACTATACTTTGTTAAAAAGCATTCTATTTATTTTACACTAATATTGCAGGATCCCACTAAAAATAAAAAGTATTTTAAAAGAGGTGAGCTTCTAGCTAAAGAGCAAGAAGAATATTTAAAAAAGTATGGCCCACAAGCGCAAGAAATCGAAGAAGAAAAACAAGAAACGAAAAAAACTAAAGGTACCTATTTTAAAAAACATTCAAATGTTCATAATATAGTCTTTACATAGTCATACTTTATTCTGTAATTTAAAAAATATAATGTTGCAGCAAATAAGCATATATATTTCAAAGAATCAGCAATTATAAGACATTCTTAAATTCATAACCTTAAAACTGTTTTGTAAACAAAACTGTACAATATACGGGCTATTATTTCATTATATTTTCTTGTACATGTCTATAATTTTGCTATAAATAAGCCTTTATAATAACCTACCTTGAAATACTATGTAAGTACCTAATTTTATTTATTTGCATATAACTGTAGTACACCTGGGACAGGAAACCCAGGAGAAACACTACCACCACACCCTTTATGAGTGTAATATAAGATTACTTACACTGTACTTATATAAGATTTACCTACTTTTAGCAGATAAACAGGCACAAAATGAAGCTGAACATTCAGAAATAATATCACTGCCAAGAACTGAAGTTATAAAGAGGCTGAGGGAGCGAGGACATCCAATATGGTTGTACGGTGAAAGTGAAGTACAATCATTTAGAAGATTAAGGAGAATTGAGATTCAAGAACCAGAGGCCAATAGGGTAAGAGAAATAATTGATATTTTATAATGTGATGTCTGATATCCAAATGAAACAGACTCAACTTGTCACACGCTCAGTCATGAGGACAGACTTATTAGGACATTATGAAAATACCTAAAAATATTTAAAATCGCCATAACTCCATTTCCATGGTGATTTGAAACTTGGGGGTTCTACTGTTGCATTTGGCATAATTTTTAGTAAGTAACAGAGAAATAAAAAGGGCATATCTGTTTGTTTAGTAATTTTACATGTAGTGGGACATAATAAAACCCATGAGAAATTGTTAAATTTTATTCTAATAATCTATTAGTTGTAAGGTGGAAGTCTATGATTAATTTTCTATATAACTTAGTTCAGAAACCTGATTCTTGTCAGGACCGGAGAGAATGGACTTTATAAAGACGTGAATGGAAAAAATATTTGCCTATGGCAAAAAGCATACTTTTGATGATAAGCAGTTATTAGTTAATAGACAACATTAGATATATTAGGTAGCTTAAGGATACTGCCCTCATAACAGGTCCAAATCCTAATACCTACCATACCTACTCATATTTTTAATACTTTTAGTATTTTTACAAAATACACTTACAAAATGTTTTCTAATTTCAGGGTTTAAGAAATGACTTCCAGGAGGCTATGGAAAAAGTAGATGAAGCATATTTAAATGAAATATTAGCATTAGGAACACAGGTAATAAGAGCAACTTTAACTATGAGCTTATTGCAATCCACTGTTGGATCCATTTTGGGGCTACTATGAAAATAATTATAAGCTATGATGGCTGAATGGATATGTGACCGGCATTTACATGCTGTCCAAGTTCGATTTCAACCGGCAGTACCAATGTGGATTTCACTTTGTCATGACTATTACCTAAAAAGATGGCACATACTAGATTTAGACCAGCGAACATAAACATAACTTAAATTATATGGTGGCATTTAATGGAATGTTACCTGCACCTACCAAACTCTGGAACACATCTGATTATGGCTATAGAGCCGATTGCAGATTAAGGAAAGGAAAAAAAAAATTACTTTTACAAATTTATTTCAGAGCGACACTGAAAAGCAACTGAAAGAAGCTGAAGCATTAGATGACTCTGTAACATATGATGCAATACTGGATATGGCTAAAACATTAGGGCAGGGAAATAAAAACCATGATATGAATGTTATTTTGACGTTATTACAAGTAAGTTATACTTGTAGCCATATAATTCTCTCTCTCTTTTCTTCCTTGCTTACTTATTGCTTAGGATATGGATCTACCATATGTCTTCATTGGGTGGGATCGTAGGTTCCTTCTGCTCAGTGGAATATTTTCTTATCTAATAAGTCCTCCCACTGCAATAAAAATTTTAGTTTAGCATTTTTTATTAATTCATAAATTATAATAATAATAATAATAATATATACTTCTTTATTTCTTTACACTGTGTAGTATAATAATTTCACATTAAATTTCAGTTCCTTCTAAAACTTTGGGGACAACAGTTGAATTCCGCAACTGGCGCAGAAAAGACGGCTGTCAAACATAAAATGCAAAGAGCTACTTTCACACAAACACAAGTATACTTAAAGCCCCTGGTACGGAAATTGAAGAAGAAGAATCTTCCAGATGACATCTGTGAAAGTCTATGTGAAATCACCAAACATTTGCTCGATCGAAATTACATAATGGTTAGTAATTGAATGATATTAAAACGCATGGAAAGGAACCATGTATTAAGGAAATGGTTAACCATTTCATGTTTAGATTTTATTTGCAATAAGTACTTTGTTTTAGTTTTTGGATATATTATGTTTTCACCTAATAACTAATAAAGTTTAGGCACCAAAAATTAAGGTAGCCAAGTGCTGCGACGTATATTATTGTATCTAACTGCAGCCCATGGCTTCGACAGCGTCGGTATCTCGATAAAAGTGATATCCTATTCCAGAATAACCTATTTGTGTGCCAAATTTCATACAGATCGAGCTCTTTTGAGCTGTATGACAAACATCCATTCATCCTAACTTTCACTTTTATAATAAGTATTATAAATTATATTAGTTGGATAGTAGGATTAAGGGCACACCGCGTTTTTTACGCGCGCCTTCGACGTGCGTTTGTAGCAATAAAGACGCAATACGCACGCATGTTGATAGTTTAGATTTTAATCTGAATTACCATTTTTTTTCAGGCTAGCGATGCGTACTTACAGATGGCTATAGGTAATGCGCCCTGGCCCATAGGAGTAACTATGGTTGGTATTCACGCCCGTACTGGCAGAGAGAAGATTTTCTCTAAAAATGTGGCTCATGTCATGAACGACGAAACACAGAGAAAATACATTCAAGCATTGAAAAGGCTGATGACCAAATGTCAAGAATATTTTCCAACAGATCCCTCAAGATGCGTGGAATATACTACAACTATAAATTAAATAATAAGCATAGTTTTCCAATTTTTTTTTTTCTCAACTATTTCCTGGAAATGCCGCAGGCCCCATTCCTCCTCCTAATTCTCATCGTATTCCTTGTCCTCCCTATTTCCCTTTTCCTTTCTCTAGCATATAGCTCTGACGACCCCTCTGGTAAATGAAATTGGCTTGTGATTTGGTGGACATGAGAATGAGATTATGACGCTGCGCAAAAGATGCGACGACGCCCATGGCGCTGGAGACGGTGCGGCGGCGCAATCTTTTTGACCACGTCGCCGCGTGCGTTGGTATTATACTTCCTTTTGGTCTATCGTTCGCGAAATTGTCCAGCTCGCGTCGAACTGTCTAAAGAGTATTTATATGATGATGCTAATTGATTTTCTCATTCTCATGCCCCATCTTTGGATGAAATACACGTGCGACAGAATACCAGCAGGTATATAAATAAATAGTCATGGCTTATAAGTGTATTATTCGTAACGTAGCTACATATTAAAAACATTTCCAAAAAATGACACCAAAAACGAAGTTTTGTTATTTGACTATGGCTGTTGGGTCCCAGCAACCAGGCCATAATATAACTATTTAAAAAAATAGCAGTATGACTTTGACATTGACATTTGACAAGTTTGACAATCAATAAATCAAAATAAACAAGAATGAACACGAATTTTGTAAAGTATTATGAAATTATTATGTTTTCAATATGATTTTAGAATACATAATCAAGTTTCATGTACAAGATTGTTTAAATATATTATCAGAAGTGGATAATTTAGGATACTATAGCATTCGAATTGAGTAAGTAACAATAAATTAAGTTTCTAATGAATGTCTACCGGCATCGGTATACTGGTGGATAAAGTTATTTGAACTATTTTTTAGTTTTTTGAAACTATTCGAGACATATCCAGATGTTGGAGATAAAGTATTATGTAGTCCCGTGGAGAGTCTACCAGTCTGTGATAAAGATGTGATGAAGGCTCAACAACAGATATTGGAACGAGACGAATATAAAAAGAGTGTATCAAAGTTAGACTACTGTTTCTTGAAGCGCAATGTTCACGCAAGGTTTTTTGGTTTGCCTGTGTGTCCGGAATTACATCGCACTGTTTTCCCGAAGAATGTCGATTTGGGATGTTTTCTGAAAGTATCAGGTTAGTAGGTATTAGTTTCTTTAATCCTAAACTCTAAAAGAAAGAGGGCTATTATAAGTGTACCATTGTTCGTAGTACGTAGCTTCATAACAGAATAGATAACCTTATTTTGATTTAGATTATTTCGAAAGCCAGTCTACAAATAAGTTTAGTGAGTATTACAAATATTCATAAATGGCTGACTGTCAACTATTTTTGAGTATTTTTAGTAAGTAATCTGAATGATATGCACAATTTTTATTTGTCTTCTTAACCCTACAGTCGTCGCGCTTGGAAAAGGAACGTAAGTGGTCGCGTGGATTACATATGTAATCCATTTTATAATAAGAATAAAACTAGAATGTAGTAATCAATTTGGTTTATTCCGTTTAAAAACGAAGTAACATAAAGTATTCTTAATTATTTAAATGAACACAACATAAAATATTAACTCTAAGTACTTAAAAAAAAGTCAAAAAATATTCTCATTATTTTAACATAAAAATGGCACTTTAGTTTAAAATTGAGATCAAAAATTAAATTTTAATAAAATAATAAAACTAATCATTGGTTTCTAAACAAGAGGAACATACATAGTTAGAATGGTCAGGGCAAACGAATTTGTGACATGAATTACATGATCTACGAGTGCTTTTACTTCGTGACCTCCGTGATCGCGCGGATTACTATAGTAATCCGCGAACTTTACGGGACTCCTGTTACACAACCACACGCGATCGGCGCTCGCGCGGCACTTAGCGCATGCGTCAACTATCCAGTATAAAGTACACGGAGTGACAAACAATTCCAATTCGTAGTTTTTCTGAAATATTCAGTTTTGCAACGGTGGATTACTATTGTAATCCGCGCGACGACTGTAGGGTTAACTAGACTATTCCCTATCTAATCTTTTAAATAGGTCTCCTCAAAAAGCTAATTGCCGCAAAAAGCTTTACATTTCATTTTCACTCAATTAGTGATATTACATATTTTTCATTACCTAGATACCTATATTTTTTATTTTTATATTCTTTAAGGTACTGTTGTGAGAGTAACTCAGTCTAAAATGTTAGAATATCAAAGGAAGTATGTATGCGTTAAGTGTAAATATGAGAACTGTATAGAAGCAGAATTTGAAAACAGATATATATTAAAAGCTCCTTCAAAATGTGGCAATGACGAGAAAGCTTGTAGGAGTTCTACATTTACACAAGTTCAGCTAGTATCAAGAGAACATTGTAAAGATTACCAAGAAATAAAAATACAGGTAATTTTCTTGCGCACAAATCTTTCAACTGTGAAAAATTAATGAGGCATATCAATAAATTATGGTGTATTTTATATATAAAAATGTATTATGTTTATCACATTTTTATTTTATACAATACTCTTGCTTTAATTTAAATTCTAAAATCGCTGATTAGAGAGATAAATTTTACAATATTCATAAAAATATATTGTGATTTATTGTTATCCATTTGCGAACATATTGTGTAGATTATATCCAAAGCTAGATATATAAACAACTCTTGTTCTGCCTTCATCATCATTTCAACCCATAAACGTCCCAATGCTGTACACAGGTCTCCTCAAAAAAATGTGGAGGGAATTCAGTCTGGTCTGCCTTCTTATATAATTTGAGGTACTCCTAACCTAAATTGTTTTATTACAGGAACAAGTGAACAAGCTGAGTATAGGCACAATACCTGGCTCAATGTGGGTTGTTTTAGAAGATGATTTGGTAGATTCATGTAAGCCTGGCGATGACGTCATTATTTGGTAAAGAGATTTCCTATCAATAAGAGAGATTCCTCTTGGATGTTGCCATTGCGTTTTATCTCCCTGGCCTCTTCCTCTTCTTCCTGCTCTTTACACAGATGAGGCGCTGTGTCGATGCACGTCATTTCAACACATCATATCGCATGCCTTTCACAATAACATATAGAATTACTGAGTGTCACCACTTCTTAATTTAATGGCAAATCGTAGACTTTGAATGTCAGTGGACTTTTTTACACATTATATTTTTTTTCTAGTGCTACTCTCCGCCGTCGATGGAGACCAACAGGTCATAATAAGAAATCAGAAGTAGAATTAGTTCTACAAGCAAATTTCATTGAAGTATGTAATGCACAGCGATCAGAAGTGATAGCTACTGCTCCTGATATAAAAGATTGCTTTGATGAGTTCTGGTCGAAGTATGATGCCTGTCCTTTGAAAGGCAGGGATAGGATCTTAGCATCAGTGGCTCCTCAGGTAAATGTCCCTTAAGCAATGGTCTCCTATCTATCTTAAGAAACGAAATGAGCATAGTAGTGTTCATGATCAGTTCATTTTTAATTGACCTCATACTCCTATTAAAGGCTCCTATGCAATTCACGAACCTAAAGGATTACTACCGAATCTATTCTAATATTATAAAGCTGAAGAGTTTCTTTGGTTGAACACTAGAATCTCAGGAACTACGGGTCCAATTTGAAAAAATCTTTTAATGTTGGATACCCTATTTATCGAGGAAGATTATAGGCTATATAACATTACGCTACGGCCAATAGGAGCTGAGCAGTGGCCAAATATAGAACGACGGGAGCGAAACCCCGCGTGACTCTTAGTCTTAGTTCTAAATATTCATGCATCACATAATTATTTATCCTGTGTATACAATAATCCTAGGCCTATGTTCAACAGTGGACGTCAATGGGCTGATATGATGATGATGATGATACAATATTCCGTATGGCTGAAGATCTCTTTTGCCGAGTTATTCTTAATACGCATAATATTGACTTTTTATGATGGTTACAGGTATATGGACTTCATCTTGTAAAACTAGCAGTATTACTAACAGTAATAACAGGCTCTAATCATATCATAGAGAATGATAATAAGAAAACTACTGAAGATGAGAAGCACGCAACTCGCGTACGAGGACAGTGTCATCTGCTCTTAGTTGGAGATCCAGGTTTGAAGGCAATCTTGTTGCAATAGTTTGGTTAAGAAGTTCTACACTTCTACTGTGTATCTTTGTGTGAGACTTCATTTCGCTGCACTAATGTAAAATAGTTTTGGCGAGCTTTAATTTACAAATTATTAAATAGCGGACAACAGCCCGGGGTTTGGCCGTAGCGTGATGTTATTTTATAGTACCTTACTCGATACGGGCTATCCAAAGCAAATAGAACTTTTCAAATTGAGCCAGTAGTTCCTGAGATCTTAGTGTTCAACCAAACAAACAAACAAGAGCTTTAATATTAGTATAGATTTAAAATGCCATTTCTGGGTGTGAATCTTTCCTCACAAGAGGAATATTAACCCTAAAATTACCATGCATACAGTTGGTACAGGTTTTATTAAGTTTTTTTCACACACTTCAGTATAGGAGTATTGTGTTTTTTATGACCATTAATAGGACTTCACTTTTATTTTCGCCAGGTACGGGGAAATCACAGTTGTTACGCGCAGGCGCTGAACTGACGGCACGTTCTGTGTTCACTTCGGGTGCTGGCAGTACACGGGCTGGACTCACATGCGCTGCACTCAGGGTATAGAACAATCGCCTTACATAGATTTGTCAGCATCCTCATATCAGTCCAATGAGATCCACTGCTGGAAATAGGTCCAATCTAATTTCCGCCACAGCAAGCGCCTTTTAGACGGCCCCCCACCAGATGGACCAATGACCTGGTAAAAGTTGTGGGTAGCCGTTGATTGCAGGCGGCACCAAGTCGCTCGCTGAGGCGGAAATTTATTTATTGAGTTTTTAAAATGTTAAGAGGGTTTATACAGATTACAGAGGAATGGCAACATTGCAATTTAGTGTCATATTTGGTTGGTTTTCGATTTTTATAATTTTTTCATTGCTATTTTATTGTTTTCAATACACTTTTTAGAATTACGTGAACGTGTATTAAAAAGTATGTATCCGTAATGCTTACAGTTATTTTAGTATAAAAATAACGCCTTGCAATTGGAAATTTCCAATGGGTTTTTTGCATATACATATTATTATACAGGGTGTATACGACGGTACGACATTAAATGAAACCACGTGTAGCATGTGATGTTAGAAGGCTATACCAAAAAAATTAAACAGAATAGTTTAGACGCAAATGTACTTTCTTTATGTCACCGTTGTTCACAGTTTTAAACAACCTGTAGGTATTTACGTTGATCGTATGTTGTTATTACGTCATTCAATTCATTTAAATATCTCTGACTTTTTCATATTATCTTATCTCTTACTCTGTTCCGCACTTTTGTCGTCGTCATGTCGAAAACGTCATGATAGAAAAATAATGTGTAGTTTTATATTCTTAAATTTTTCGACTTTAAATATTTTTTTTTTTAAATAATTTTTATTAGAATATGTTTATAAGGGTTAACACTGGCTGCCTTATCATTTAATGTCGTATCGTCGTATACACCCTGTATACATAGAATTGTAAACGCTATGATTTCGCATCACAATTCACAACACACTAACCTAACTCTAAAAAGTGTATTGAAAACATTTCAAAAAAATTGCTCCAATTAAATAATAAAAATCGAAAACCACGAAATATGACACTAAATTGCGACGTTGCCAGTCCTCTATATGAACTCTCTTAAATTTGTCTTTTATAATTATACTATGCATGTAGTTTGAGCAGTATTATTTTATAGTGGAAACATTCAAATAGATTTATTATAATTTTGAAGGAAGAAGGTGAATGGCAGCTAGAAGCAGGTGCACTTGTTTTATCAGATGGAGGAGTGTGTTGTATTGACGAGATCTCGCAACTTCGGGAACATGATCGCACTGCGATACACGAAGCCATGGAACAGCAAACTATATCTGTAGCTAAGGTAATGTTTATCAAAAATCAACTTTATTTTACGGATTATTGAGTTGATTTTAGCAAATGATTCTATTTCATCAGTATATCGAAAATCAACCTTATCAAACTGAGTAATTAGGATGATTTTGGCTAATTATTCTATAATTAAAGGTGTTGAAAGATCACTATGCTCTCTTACTCCCAGACTTCTTGTTGGTGATCTCTATCTGCCATATAGCTTTCAAAGAAATAGGCACCTTATGTTAGAGTATATAGAAATCATTTTAATAAAGTTAGACACTTGGTAAGCTTTTTAAGTTTCAATGATCCAATGTATTTTTCTATTATAGGCTGGTATTGTATGTAAACTGAACACTCGGTGCGCGATCATAGCAGCCTGTAATCCTAAAGGACATTATGAAACAGATCAACCTTTAAGTGTCAATGTATCGCTTGGGACTCCACTGTTAAGCAGGTAAAGATAAAACTTGTATAAAAATAAAATCTATACTAATATTATAAAGCTAAACCCGCTTATTACAAAATACGGACTAAGCATTAAACCAGGTTTAAATTGACAACTTTGACACTAAAACAATGGCTTATGTCAATTTAAACCTGGTTTAATACTTAGTCCATATTTTGTAATGGGGGGGGGGGGGAGAGTTTGTTTGGGAAGAGTTTGTTTGTTTGGTGGAACGCTAGGATCTCTGAAACTACCGGTCCGATTTGAAAAATTATTTTAGTGTTGGATAGACCATTTATCGAGGAAGGATATAACATCACGCTACGTCCAAGAAGAGCTGAGCAGTGGCCAAACTAAGAATGACGGGAGCGAAGCCCCGCGCGACAGCTACGTAATGACTAAATTTGTTGCTGAGCACTGAACTCGAAAACTGCTGGATTATTGGCCAATTCGGCTAATACTGATCTAAATTATGAAGATATATCATTCTTATGAAGAAGAAAATTGGAATTTTTTTAAAAAGTAATGTACAGCGATACTGTATTAGAGCCACTAGCAGCGAATTATTTACAGTAAATAGTAAAAAAAATCATGCTACAGTTTTTTAAATTAATTTTTCATACTTTTAGGTTCGACCTAATATTTATATTACTGGATACAAAGAACAAAACATGGGATAAGCTAGTTTCTTCTTATATACTGTTTGGCGAGTCCAATGCAATTGAGTCCAAGAAGAAATGGAATCTTGAAAAACTGCAGGTGAGAAATTTGAACCTAATGTGTGCATTAATTAAATTTAAATTCATTTACTATAACTACCTACTTTTTTGGATTTAAGAATTCAAGGAAATATTTAGATATTAAGAGCGTTTATACTTATAAATGGCAACGTCGCAATTTAGTGTAACATTTCGTGGATTTCAATTTTTATCATTTAATTTGAGCTATATTTAAAAAAAATATGTTTAATAAATACACTTTTTAGAATTAAATGAAAGTGTATTAAAAAGTAAGTATCTGTAATGCTAACAGTTATTTTATTAAGAAAATAACGCCCTGCAAGTTCCAATGTCTTATTTGCATATAAATAAAACGGTAAACATAATGATTTCTTACCTTTTACACATTGCAACTCCTAAGTATAAACTCTCTTAATTCAAAAGAAATGCATCGAACTGTAATAAAACAGACATTTTGCTTATTTTCCACAGATGTACATTAGTTTAGTGGGCCCTAGATGTACGAAAATGACGAAATCAGCAAATATGATTCTGCAATCTTACTACATGATTCAAAGGAGATCAGAACATAGGGATCCATCACGAACTACGGTTCGAATGTTGGATAGCTTAGTAAGGTAAATCCGATATTTGTATTAATTAATTGAATCAGAATAAACCCGTAGGTAGTACTAATTAATTTATTCGCGACTTCGTCTTCCTATCATGGTGGAATGGAGAGAGAAAAACGATGGCACGATAAAACCAATGTTTAAATGTAAAAAGATATGTGGGAAATGAACGAACAGAGACTGATTAGGCTAATCATCATTTGACGATAGGGACGAAGTGTGAATTCAATTTATTTGACAGATTTTAAATGGTTGAATGACATTAAAATTAATTAAACAAATTGCCTTGCTTTTTAGAGAGATCTTGTAGTTTATCAACTTCCATTGCCTCACAGGATATTTGTGATAATTTTAAGATAATTTATTTATTTAATTATAATCTAATTACAGGTTATCTCAAGCCCACTGTCGTCTAATGTACCGTACAACAATATTACCAATGGATGCCATAGTCGCAGTATCACTCGTAGACCTATCCATGCAAGATTGCACCTTAGATGACACTGCAGATGCCTTACATTCGACAATTCCTAAATACTCAGACTATGATTATTTATGTACTGCTAAAAAGCTCCTCACACAGTTAAAACTTTTAGATATATGGAAAAACGAATTACTATATTATGCAAAGTTATTACAAGTTGATCATAAAACATTAGAACATGATATAGAACAAGGTAATTGTAAATTATTTGCGAAACACGACGATGTTACCGATGACAATATCCAGTTGTCAGCATCTTTAATAACTAGTTCTTATTTTAATAATAAAAAGAATAAAGATGAGAATAAAGATCTTGAAGAGTTTGCAAAGGAATCTAAGAAAAATGTTAATTTAGTAAGTGGTATCAATGAAAAGTTTGCTGCGACGTTGAAAAAGCACGCCACGCTTAACAAATCAGAGAAAGAACCATCTATTAAAAAATATAAAGGTAGTAAAAGGAAAAGGAAAGAGGTCACAATAGATACAAGTATAGTGAAAAATAAATTAAAAAAGAATAAAAAGTCTAATGATAAAGTTGAGGTTAATGACGATGATGTATTGAATAGCGATGAAGAGGTAAATGATGTAAGCGTTTTAAATGCCATACCGAGTGTAAATGACGCGTTAGCTGATTTGGGTATAGAATTTAAGTTTGAAAGCCCTCACGATGTTGAAGACAAAGACATCAAGAAAGAAGCAGAAGAAACATATATTAATCGTGACAAGAAAAATCAAATAAAAGAAAATAATTGTAATGAAAATAATGCTTCTGTAGTACAAAAACGTGTCACTGTTGAAACAAAAAGTGATGATGAAACTAAAAACAAAACAGTAAATAAGTTAAAACAGTTTCAGTTTATTAGTAAACATGATTTTGAGAAATATGATGAAAGACCAAACAATGTACAGGATACATCATCAAAAAATCTAAAACAAGACGAATGTAAAACGAAAGGAAATGTTTCGTTATTGAAAAAACCTTCAAAATCACAGATATCCATATTCGAAACATCAACAAAAAATATTGATTTAGAATTATGTGATGTAACAATGATAACAAAGTCTGAATCAAAAAACAATAGTTCTAATTCCACAAATCATAAGGTTTCAAATTCAAGTTCACAAATATCTATGTTTGAAAGCTCAGATTGTGATCTAGATTTAGATATTTAATCATGTTACGTATTTTTAGATTTTTAAATAAATCAAGTTTAAATTTTAAAGTTTATTAAATTCATTTCTGTTGCTACATAATCATTATTTACAGGTTTCTTTTCACTATAAATGGGGCTTTTCAATTGTCAACCAGCTCAACTACCCAACCACCTGCTAGACTAGAACAATGTTTAAGAGTAAGTGAAATAAAAATTTAAATACTTTAACAATTCATTAACTTCAATATTTCAATTCAATTCAAGCAAGAACTAAAGGTAAGAATTAGTTGGACAAGAACCTTGGCAGAGAGAGCTCAAGTGAATAGCCCAAAACAACAACAGTGTACTAATATAGATTTTAAGCACAAGTTATAACAAATGGTTGCTTTGACAGTCATAATATATGTATATACAAAGTATCTTGTGCGAGTTTTTGAGTACCTAGCCAAATGGGAAGTTTTTTTATATTGTCTGTATTTCAAAATTAAATACTGTCAGTAGAGTTTTTTAGCCAGTCTATCATAGTAGTTTACATTGTCGTGATCATACATCTTTGGCCATATTTGGTGCAAAAACTCACACTAGGCACTGATTATTATTTTACATAATTAACAAATCAGTCAAAATTTACACTAAATATCAAGCCTATACTAACAGGCGGTATCGAACCATTAAGTGCGAGGAGAGACTTTGCCTCCCTATGTGTGTTCTACCGCCTGTATAATGGGTTGTGCTCTGAAGAACTGTTTGAGATGATGCCCACGGCCACCTTCTACCATCGCACCGCTCGCCATAGGCAGGGAGTTCATCCCCACACCTTGGAACCGAAATGGTCTCGTACCGCGCGGTTCCAGAGGAATTTCCTCCCAAGAACTATCAGGTTGTGGAATGAACTCCCTAACGAGGTTTTCCCAAGGGACTACAGTATGGGGTTCTTCAAAAAAGGAGTGAATAGGTTTCTTAAGGGTCGGCAACGCGCTCGTGATGCCCCTGGTGTTGCAGGCGCCCATAGGCTACGGTAACCGCTTACCATCAGGCGGACCGTACGTCTGTTTGCCACTGTCGTGGTATAAAAAAAAAAAAAAAAAGCAATTTCCTTTGCTTTGGTTTAACATTTTTATATAAATGCTAAACAAGTAAGAAAAATTATGTCATCATGTTAACAGGTAATGGATAAATTCGATCTCAAGGATGTCCACCCGAGTAGCTCAGATGGCAGAGCAGTGCCCACAGAATGACAGGGTCGCGGGTTCAAGTTTCGTCTTGGGTTTGAATTTATGACCGTTTCCGTAGTCATACTGGTCTTGTTTAGCATTTATATAAAAACAGGCAAAAGAACTAAATCCAAACAATATATTTAAATATGATATGTTAAATATTAATCACTTTCAGCTACACCCTTATGTGGCTCATCTTCATAGTTCTCTATGAGTAGATTTTTGAAACGTCTTGCAGTGATACTAATGCTCTCTTCTTTTGGTGTTATGTCAAGTATTTCTACTCGGGCCACATATATATGGTCTGAATTCTTAGGGCTAACCATTTTTATTACATCCACTTCATCACCTAATTTTACCTGTAAGATAAGTCAATTTTATTATTATGAAGACTCACCAAATCAGTAAAATGTTGGCAATATATTGTTATGTCAGTTGCATATAACTTTTCTTCTAACATTTAATGGACTCATACCTGATTAAAATACAACACTCTTACAGGGGACATTTAGTTACTGAAATACAATAAATTAAAATAGAGTATAATAAGAAAAACTATTTGTTGTACTATTGTAGATTAAACCCATATCCTCATTGAGCACTTGTATATCACTAGACCAATGAGCCAATTATGTTCTTAACCTTTTGACCTCCACGCTTATAACGAAAACTGTGTTCCCTATGCCAAGCAATAAATAATACTAACAGTTATAAATGTGCCTGATTCTGAAAATCAACATTAACCAACTTTTATCCGTAACTAAAAGTTGAGGTGCGATGGGCGCTTTACGACGATTAGCGTCTCGATCAAGTTATTGAATGACATTATAACACATCCTTGGCGGTCAAAGGGTTAACAGATTTGTAAATACTTACTGACGCGCTTTTCTTTAAGATTTTTTTGCCATTTATTCTAATTTTACTCTCATAGAACATCTGTTCTACTTTACTGGAAAAATAAAAAGTTATTAGTAGCAATTCTTATAGCATTTCTATTGTGTACTATGTTTTGTGTGACTGATACTCACTTCCTAGATACACTAAGTGCAGATTTTAATATTACATCTGTTCTCATTGAAGTTGTGGAAAATTTAACTACTTTAGAATCCTTTGATAGTGAAGAATCATCGTCTAAGACAACTTCTTCGTCATCAGAGTCATATTGCGCCTGGTGAAGAAAAAAGCGAGAGTAAAAAGGTTATCTGAATGAGTTTTGATTATAGTAAAACTAGCCAGCAGCATGGTATTATAAAATATCAAATACTTGTTGGGGTTGGTGATCAAATGGTCAATAAAGCAAACCTTTTTCGACTTCCATCTAACAACATTATAATTTAAATTATTTGAGTTCAATTTCACAGCCTTTGAGGTTATGTTTATGTTGTTGTACACACAACTATGGAAACTTTTGTGGTTTATTTCTTTTCTGATAATACTGCGTATGAAAGTAGGTTGAATAGCTCTTCGCCATAAGCTCATTTTCTTAAAACAATCAATGGATAAATCAAATCAATATGTAATTAAACAGCTGAGTGGGATTACAAAACCAAAATTATACGTTCCGTTTCACGCGTTAACAGATATCATCTGTCATGTGTCAAAAGCACTGACCTGTAAATCAAAAGTATGTCATTGTAGGTATTCTACATACTTTTTCTGATTCATCATTTCAATTAAACTTTAGTAGGTTACCACTTAAACTATGCTGTTAAATATATTTTTTTCTAATGTTTTTTTTTTTTTTTTTTAATATAAAATATTTTTACAAAATTCCTTAGTGCGACATCTATTAAGCAGTTCTCAAATGTTGTTCTAAATGTGATATGTAAGTTTTCGCTATGGACAAATAGAGGGCACTACTAGATTTGTAAAACTACTGTAAATCAGACTGCGCCGTGCCGAGTTTTAAGTTGAGTTTAAACAAGGACATAGGTAAACTTTCCTCGTTTACCTATGTCCTATATTGTTTAAATACCTAACCAACAATCTTCTTGATTATAATCACTAAGTTATTTATAGATATTATGGAGTTACATTTACACTTATAGTAGTAAAATTATTTTGATCAAGGTTCTCGGCACCTAGGTAAATAACAGCTACCTTTGTAGAGTCGGGTAATTAATTAACAGACTGGAAGATATTGGTCAGGTATTGAAAATTACTTTAGGTAACTATATGGGCTAATGTGTATAGTTTCGTAATAAATACCTACTTATAATTTTGATCCAGAATATTTTTGAAATAAAATATCAGTCAAGCGATTGCTCAAAATAAATCCACAAATTCCAAATCTGGATCAGTTGACTTTGATCTAAAAGTAAACAAACTGGCACGCGCATCGTTTCTAAGTCTTAGGTTTGAATAATAAATGTACAGTGGTGTACGTTGACGATGGTTGGGATCTCATAAATTCATAATCATAACCGTTTATAGATTAGCCGCCTCAGACGTGAGAGCAAACACCCCACTTTCTGTTTGTTTATGACATTTGGTTAACATCATGCTGAACCCGTGCGGTGGTTTACATGATATGTGTGGGATCGAATATTATATCTGCCTACCCTATCTTACTGTTTATTTTACGGTAACCTACTTAGGGAACCACATTCGGAATACTGTTGGTCCTGCTTAGGTAAATACGTATGTACTTACAAATAATTAGGTTATATTCTCAACTAGCCGGCATTGCCCACGTGGCATTCAGGTGCCATTAGTACAGAAATTTTCACCTGTTTTCTAACTTTACTCCTCATCAATGAAAAAAATCTTGACGAAGGTATTAAGAGTACAGATTGTCACTACCCCATTTCAACCCGTGGGTGTCATAACAGGCGAATAAGGGAATGCAGAATTGCAGACAAAAGCACAGCGAATAAAAGTTACCTACTTACCAACCCGTCAGGTCAGCCGCCAGCGTGGTATAGTAGGTTAGGTAGTTACGCTAAATTCTCTCCACAATCTCTTGAGGAGAGTAGTGCCCAGCTGTGGGCTTATGGGTTATAATGATGATGACGATGATGATGGAAAAAAACTTTAAAAAACCCGGTTTTAGTAATTTTAAGGTTTTTGTAAACTAAGTAAGAATGTTGAACATATTTCGCTCGATAAAAAAATGGGTAACATAGTAGTACTGATTGTTATTTCATTTCATATTTTCTTTAAATTTCTGTGATTTTATAAATAAAGATTATTCTTATACAATATCCTTTTTATTTTTTTTTATCTTTGAGCCATGTTGACAACAATGTCATTGCATCAGGATGATACTTCAGAAATGTGTGTGGGCCCTGAGGGCCATCGATTGATCTTAGTATGGCGACGGCAAAGCGCATCAAAGTAAACACCTTACTGATTATGCATTCGTGAACATTTTGCACGTTCATAGATTATGGATAACTACAATTTGTGGTGTGAGTTATAGACATGTTTAAAGGGATCGGATTCCGGTTCTTAGGTCATCGATTGATATGGAAGAAGAAATAATATATCACAGATAGGCACATTAATAATAAGGTAGGTACCTAGGTAAGTAAGTAGTTATATAATATTCCTTAAAATGATGACGTGGACACGTTGCATTATAATTTTTGGATCTAAATGGGGAAACACGCTACCCGTCTTCGCAATGAAAGGGATTCCAATATCCATGTCGCATAAAAAGTTAATAAACCTCCTCTACGCTAAAAGTGTAACTAACTATCCTTTTATGCGCCCAGTGTGAGCTTTGATAACTGCGCTCTTGAACTTGGTCCAATAGTGACTGGTTTGCTCAATTTTGTGCTCCTGTAACACGCCTTGTGTCTGCATACTTCCATAGCTACGGTAGCGGCACTAGCGGCGGCCGAGCACAAATGTTTGCACCCTGACTTTAAAAATAAAACCAAACTTTTTGTTTCGACTAAATTATAAAAGTGTTCGTCACACAACCGGTATCCAGGCACTTTATCATCACATTATACACGGTTTCTCTCTTACACATAATAATATGAGGACACATGTCTTGCAGTCGACGCATTTTATTTTAGTTCATATTAAGTTTATAGCCCGACCAAGTTAAATGTAGACTCGATAAAGGCCACTACTTCGAACTTATGTAAAGCTGCTATTTTGCTCATCGCATATGCGAGTTGGTAGCATCATACGGCGGCATCAAAGGGTTGTTTAGTTTTTTTAATTTGACACAGTTTATGGCTTTGTCTGGGGTTTTGACGGTCTCGGATGGAAAAGTTGTGTTACGTCTCAAGTGGCCTATTAATTATAGTAAAGGCAAAACAGCGTTCTCGCATAAATTGTGAAGATATTCAATGTACTTAGACAGCGACGTTGAATCATAACCATAAATCTTGTTTCACTTCGTGTTGCTGACTGGTTCGGATTGGCGCGCCGCCGTCTTCATTTTCAAGTTTGAAAATAAATATTTAGACAATGTGTCCGTTCTTATACTTAGTACTTACCCTTATTTATATTTTAAGCATAATCTGCGGGAAGTTGGAAATAAGTTTAAAAAATGGTTTATATTACATACTTAACAAATCCGTCTTGCCTTTATTTTAAAAAGAAAACTGTTGACTTATTAATTCTTGATTGATATAGACCAAATAGATCAGTGACTGATTAAGAACAGATAATGTCACTACCCCATTCGTAACCTTATACAGACAAGAGCACTGCAAGAAAAGGAAAATTCGAAACAAACCCTATACCAACCCGTCTGGCCAGCGTGGTATAGTAGGCTAAATTCCCTCCACATTCTTCGGAAGAGATCCGTGCCCAGCAGTGGGACGTTTATGGGTTGAAACAATGATGAAATGTGGATAGGTAGATCAAAATATAGACATTAGATACTTAGTAAGAAAGTTACGTTTCTTACAAAACAATGTAAGGAACGTTCCTAGCGAACCAAACGACTCCAAGTTTTTTCTCTTTAACTTTAAAACAACTGCACTTATTCGTAGCAAATTGAAAGACCATTTACTAGAAATAAGTGCAGTTCTACTTTTTATCTCAATAAAGCGCTAAGCGGCAACTCTTAGTGAGCTCGACTCCTACATTCCACACTTTACGACATAGAAGCCGATAAAGTTTCTTTATTATAATCGCATTCTTGAACAATACGCGTTTACGATGCTTTATGCCGCCGGAGGAAGTTATGAATACATCGGTACTCCGGTTTCAGAGTTATAATGTTAACAAACATAAATGTCGCTATTCTGTCGAGAGTACTCAAATATATGACGGTGTCTTCATATTGTAACCCATATATTGTTTTACAGTCATAAATAATACAATAAAACGGAAAGGTAAACAGACTTTGCGTAAATTAGATAAAAGGTATCTTACGAGTATATGTCAATTCGTGTAGTGACGGATTAAGAATACAAAATGTAGTGACATGCTGCACTGTTGGATATAGGCCTCTCACATTGATGATGATGGTGAATGTCACTACCCTATCTTAAGCCGTGGGTGTCGTAAAAGGCGAAGGGAGTAACCTTATGCAGACAAGTGCACTGCGAAAAAAGGAAAATTCGAAACAAACCCTATACCAACACGTCTGGCCAGCGTGGTATAGTGGGCTAAATTCCCTATAAATTCTCTGAAGGAGACCCGTACCAGCAGTGGGTCGTTGAAATGATGATAATGAAAGTTGAGGAAATATTACTCATGGCTAACAGCACTAAATATTAAACCTAATTTGAACAGAGCATTGTGTTGTCTTTTGTAATTCGGTTAAAGATGGGTTTGACATATACAGAGCTTTGTTCAAGCATTGCAAGCTAGAATTAATAAAAAAATAAACAAAGAAATTTAATGTTTTCCAGTAAACACCGCCAGAGTTAAACATTCGGTTGATTAAATGTTTCGTGTTTTCCATCTCGGTTAACGAGCTGACATGGAGAATATGCGGAACATTTGCCAAATTAACTAATTTTCAGTAGCGTTCCCTGATTGAAAACGTTTATAATTATACACAAGTATGTACGTCCGTAATTATAGATTTAATTACATTCGGCGGTTAGCGAACTAAATATTTATATTGGAACTATTTGGGTTTATTATGAAAATCTCTTTAGTAGGAGTGATGTTGTTTTAAATTATCTAGCCATGTGAATGTAGGTTTTTAGAATAAATTCGATCAGCATTTTCTGAATATGAGATTTGCTATAGTTAATTAAGTAAAATGAGAAAGAAAAATGAAAAATTAAGTAGGTACCAACGACTTACATGCGTGTACAATCAAAATATATTTACATAAACCAAGAGCAAAGGAAAAATAAACCTGACTAAGCTCGAGCCCAACAAAGTATTTTTCACAGCATATCAGCTCTAACATTAATGTTAACAGCCATTAATTAAGGCAGTAAAGTGTTCATTACGATCTACTATGATACGATGAACAAAGTACCAAATGGCAAGGAGCGTTAACACTAGCCACCCCCTGCTGTCCCGAATGAATAACCGTGAAATTACTCGTAAAACTTGCATTAGTGAGCCAGTTAATAAACCCGATGAACCATGTGGTCCACTCATAAACCCACACAAAAACTATTAAGACACACATCTTCGTCTCCACCGTTGTAAAAGTCTAAATTGAGATTATTAATAGCGTTGTAACTTTAATAATGTCATTAATTTTTATGAAAGAAGATCTCCGCTCATTGGCTTGCAGTTGTAGGTACTTACTCGTATAATGTTGTATTTATTATAAGTTTTATTTAATTAATTGTAAAAATGTATATAAACACAGCAAGCGAGATGCTGATTCCTATTATTGATATAAAAATTCTTAATCAAGTACCAGTTAAAATGCTTTTTAATAAGCTTGTATTACTTGTCGTCGACTATTAAATACTTACCGAGCGGCGCCGCTGGGGGTAAAGAATTCCAGCAGATGTCTATGTAATCTTATAACTTTATGTAAAATTATATAAAAGAACTAACTTAGAAAAAATTTGTAGTTTTAACCATTTACACAATGATATTAAACATTTATTTCATGACACCTACGAGTATATCAATGTTGGCACTCTGGATTGAAAAAAAATCCATCTAGAGAGCTGAGAGGGTTTTTTTTATAAAGTAAACTAGAGTCAGAGGAGAGGAGACCCGAGCCCAGCAGTGAGACTTAATGGGTTTCTGATGATGGTGACTCTGGATTAACATAACAGGTACTCAAGCTTTGCTATTAGGTTCTATTTTTTCTAAAACTTTTTTCAAAAATTTTCAAAAACTTTTACCATCAAAGACATTATCACCTTGCACTCGATAAGATCGCCTTTCATTCCTTTTTTTTTCCCTTTACTTTATCGATTTAATAAAATTGACTTTTATTAATGAATCAAACATTGTAAAACTCAAATCGAATCACAGCAATAATTATTCGCTAATGTAAGCAATATAAAGGATCTATTGAGGAACATCAATAGCTAATTTCGCACTCTGTTTCCTTACAGACTAACATAATTGCGGCTATTATAGCAAAAGTTATTATTACATTCGTGTCTTGTCTGTCAAACGTTTCGCACTCCAATAGATATACAAAGGAAGCCTGGACGTTATGACATGATGAAGTGTCACCTCCCCATGATAAACGATACACCTCGGGCATCAAATGAGAAATTCAATTTCCCGCTCCCGTTACTTCAGTTAGCTGCCGGCTTGATATTTTAGATCAATCAGAAAGTTATAGTGATTTTATTTACGTTGTTTTGTTATGTGAAAGGCGTGGATAAAGGGCTTACAGGCTTGGAAAGTAATGGTTTTGTAATAGGCGGTGTCTTTATTGAATCTACTTTAGCTATGAGCACCAATCTTTTGGCTGTTAGTTCAATTTAGAATCTTGTTATGAATTTGTCATGGTGGCGTGTGTCAAGACGAGAGTTGATTTCAATTTAGTCTTATAAAAACAAATACAAACCATGTTTCTTTTTCCAATTGTTTTTAATAATGTTTGCAAATAAATGAAACGTTGACACAATTTCGGGATATATGTATGTATTTGACCAATTACTCTGTTATATGTTTACCTAAATATTAATTTTCGAACAAATAACTTCGCTCACATAGTTATTTAAGTATGCACTCAACAAGAACAAGATTTGGCCTGTTATAAAATACTCTTTCACAGTAATTTAACTGAGGTACCAAGCAGCGAAATTTCTTGCACAAAATTAAACAGTTCGATAAGAAATAAGTGCAGTAGCTGAATAGCATGGTACTACTTTTATTGATGAAAAGTTGTAGAAAGTCTTAACTCCAGCTAAAAGAAGGAAATTTTTTTTTTTGCTTTCAACGCTTTAAACGCTGAGATCCTATAAACGAAAACTAGCTACGTGTAAAGAAAATAAATCCAATATTTGTTCATAGAGTATTATGTAGTCTTGTGCGCTTGTTCTATACACAGGCGTCGCCATTATAAGCTCATTTTGTCAGCTAACAGGTTGATGTGAGTTTAATTAAAATTCAGCACCATCCATCAACGTCATATTGATTTTGTGTCACATGCATTCGCTGCGTTCATTCGTTATCAATTAGCTGTGAACGTTAGCTACCAAGGATATTAGATTTAAGATTTTGATAGTGAGATTATTAAACATTAAGTTATTTGTAAACTAATGGACCTTGAAGTTTCAATGCGTATTTAGGGACAAAGATAAAAAAACAAAATCTGCTGTTGTAGGCGTCCATAGTCTACGATAACAGCTCAATTAACATGAGGTGGTACGGCCCACTTGATGGTAAGAGTGGAATATTACTAAGGATAACCTTTTTCTTAGGCTTAGTAAACCTGTTTACACTCGCGGATTTGTCGTTCGAGAATTATAAGTATATTTATTTATTCAGAATTGGAGTTTGAGAGAAAAAAGGGAATCTTCTGGAGAGAGTTGAACTTTCCTGAAGAAGGTAATACAATTGTGGTTTTCCGCGGAGACAAGTAGCCCTTCAGATTGCTGGTTTTAACCCTGAAATAATTATACAAAACGATGATTTTTATTTGAAATAGTCTGTTGTAAATCTACCGCTCACAAAAGCTGTGAGCTACGTATTCCACGTTCCTCTAGAGAAGGCTTGGACCGTTACCGTAAGCTTGTTTGCACCATCATCGTGGTGTAGAAAAAGTGAGAGAGACATTTAAGTTCAATTCTAGACTTTCTAGCAAATTAATGAACTTTACTGTACTTTAGAAACCAACTTCAGAGTACTGATAATAAAGATTGATTTATCTCTCAAATGTATAATCCATTATTTCTGTTGTGAACGATAATATCTGTTCGAACTGATTGTTGCAATTGCAGGAAACTTCGAAGTGTTAAAAGATAAAATCAATTTATCTTAACAAACCGATCAAAATTGATATCTATTCGCGAACTATAACACGTTTCTCTAGCCGCTATTATATCAAACGAAGCCTAAAGATTACCCAACATTCAATGTTCCGTCATAACATTAGATACTAGACGTGTATTTTCATATATATAACGTCGCAGTCCTTTTGAACGTAATTGCATTCACGCATGGTTTGAAGGCAATTTCATATATTGACTGACTGACATATTAGACCGTTAGTATCTTTTTTCAAACGAATAACATTATCATTTCGTAAATTGAACGGTTTATCAAATCACCCTACGAAACTGTCTGATGGTATAACTGGGTTCTCTTAATACGATAAACGGTGTAAGTCCAATAAAACTGAACAAGTTAAACGACTCGGGCCCATAAACCTCCCTTCCCAAGATGCAACTGTAGTCTAAAGACGTCACCTACTCTTTTGTCCTTGCGTTCAAATTGTCTTGTCCCAACTCCGAAGAGCTATCATTCGATGAGTAATGCATCACATTTACG
Source organism: Laspeyria flexula (assembly GCA_905147015.1). Classification (NCBI taxonomy): domain Eukaryota; kingdom Metazoa; phylum Arthropoda; class Insecta; order Lepidoptera; family Erebidae; genus Laspeyria; species Laspeyria flexula. The sequence continues at coordinate 10,166,644 of LR989960.1, read as the reverse complement.
AGTAGGTATCCATTGATTGACAAGACTACATGTGACCAGTGAGTTCTTATCATATTTTTGGAAGAAATATGATTACGATTCTGGTTATTGACTTTTTATGTTAAGCGTCGAGGTTAATCATATACATAATAATAAATGACCTCTATTGAATTTAATTTGAAATTCTATTTTAAAACTTCAATATCACAAAATAAATTTCCAAAATGGGTAAGTTAGTTTTTAAAGTTATACACAAACTGGATCCCACTCCAACGTTTGATCCACAAACTACCAATTATAAGGAAGTTTTTATAAGATGCCCGGAACAATATAATTTTCGACACAATCTGAAAACTGGATAGTGGCCAGCATTATAACCGCTGCATTGCGGGCAGCTATAATAAAACTTTTTTATTGAAAACGTCTCGGAGATCTACGAGTATTTGCGTTTATAACGACTTTGTGTCACACGTTAATGCCAAAATTGATACACAATTATAGATAAAATATGTGACGGTATGGTATAAAAGTCGGGACATCGTTAAAACAACGTTATTTACTTTCGTGTACTTGAAATCACATCAACTTTTTTATTTTACTGGTATTAAATTATCGGGTAACAATAAAGTTTCCTTGGGATTATGCGTCTGGGATATTCTTTATACGAGGGCATAGGTCAGTAGGAATATCATGGGTGTAACATCGTGTGGGCGGGTTTTTACTGCACATTTAGTGGGAACAGTAAAATAAACTTGGTCCCAATGTCCTGGGACGGCCGCTGTCATTGTTGCTCCTCCGGCCCTTCGACTTTTTTATACTCTCTACGGCTAAACTGTTCATCGCTTAAATTTTATTAAGTGACTCTTAACGCAGAAAATAGATGCTCTCTAGAATGTTGTGCATAATTTTCTACAGTATATTCGTATTCTTGCTTTAAATGTGCGTATGGTATTTTGGGATATTGTTTAATCGGATGGATATTGGTTATTTACTTATATTATTTTATTTTATACAATCATATTAAGTATTATTTTAATCATCAAAAAAATTTATTACTTTCCAGATTCAGTGGTGGTCAATGCAGTTTTAGTTTATCACAAATACTTTTGTAAGGTTATGATCCGGTTATTATCCAATTTATGTTTTTCGCTCTCCTGTAAAATTTGGATAAAATACTTACTACTTGGTCTGGGACAGCCGAAGGAGTTTCCGAAACAATAATTGTCAGTATTATCACTTCAATGCAGTATTTACTTGCCGCGCACCCTATCACATAATTTGACAGTTTCGTGCATTTTGGTGAGGCCAATATTTATAATGTCAAACTATTAAAAAAATATAACATGTTGTTGTATTTTTTCATTGAAATATTAATAATATATTTGAGTAAAAGACTCCAAACCCCTTTCTTAAAAAAACGTAGTCAACAACCGCATTGCCCAAGATTTAATTAAATCCAGGATCATAGATGGCGTACCTATTAGGTAAAAAAGTAAACGTTCTAAAACTCGATTTGACTATCAAAAGTTGCACAGTATATTGGTTTTTTTCTGTGGCTACAACAGCAGTCATTCAATTTGTCACATTTATTTCTGGGGACTATCTGCGGGTCGGGCGGTCCGAGCGGGAGCCAAAGATGTTTATCACAAAATATAATTTATACCGTTGGGATTTCTATTATCTTCCGAACTTATATTGTTGATTTTAATATGAAAGGTAGGTATTTATTTATATAATATAAATATTTTTAAAGATTAAAATTTTAAATTATGTTTTATACAAGAGTCTTATTATATAACAAAATAATTATTTATTGCATTTAACGTACCTATGTATTAGATGAGTCAAGGCATTTCGTTTATTTGTCGAAAATAAACAACAAATTTAATATTTTAAAGGTCCGTATGCGTCTGATTCCGAATCGGAACTAAAAGAATCCTAAATTATTCATCTAAATTCATTTTGGTCACGTTTTTTATTTCTGAAAGTAAAAATAAAAAATACCTCGAGCTTTCAGCTATCTAACTGCTACATAAAAAATATAGTGAAGATTCGCCCAGACTTAACGATCACCATTTATGATCATTAATCATTTTCATGCAAGTCTGCGAAAGTGTTAAGTTTATATTTTCTCTTTCATTAAGAGAGTCACGATGATAAGCAATCTTTATTTTTCCTTCGATAACTTCATTAACATCAACTATGGAGCTTCGATTAGTTTCACCACATTAAGAAGCATTATTTAGTTCCAACAAATAGCATGGTGGGTGTGTTATAATCGCGTTAATTATAATTATTATCGCGCCCCCACCCGCATATGGGATAACGTACAATAATATAAAGGATGACATTCTTGCGTTTCGCGTTAATTTTTATATTCCATGTTTAATTTACTTATGTGGGCACAATTTTACGGCTGGCAATAAAACAATTTGTTCTATTTTTGAATTTAATTTGTTTTTATTTTTGTTCGTGTAATTTTGTTAATATTAATATGGGTGAGAATGACGCTAATTAGATGCTAGTTGGGACATTAAACAAGTCTGTTTTAATAGGACATGTACTTCCTAATAATTAAATAATCATTTATGTTGTTAGGAGGTTCTTGTAGTTGATGGATTTGAATTTCTGCCTAATAAATAAGTATTACATTATTTACATTTTACTATGATAAATGTGTGTAGAACATCCATCCCCCTTATTACAAAATACGGACTAAGCATTAAACCAGGTTTATATTGACAACTTTGACATTAAGACAATCATGGCTTATGTCAATTTAAACCTAGTTTAATACTTAGTCCATATTTTGTAATAAGGGGGATTAATAAGTTAGTCAGACACAAAAATAAATGTACACTAGTTTTAGAACGATATAATTGTGTGTTGTTATATATGCAATCAAATTCAATTGTTTGCTTACAAAAACACGCACAAAAAACCCACCCTTATTTATTTAACAATATTTTTCTACAAACAGTCAATACAATTTGTATTACGTAGTTTTGTGCTAAGATTTTTTTGCTTGATAAGAAATCTAATCTTTCAGTCCCCTCGTTTTCTAGTTTTGTGTAGTCCATTAAAACGGTCCCCTGGTTTTAGCTAAATAATACACGGTGGGCTGTTAGTGGGGCCAAAACAAAAGACTCCGCAAGTACCGGAACTAAACCGCGCTAGTGCACCTCGGGGAATAGACGAGGAAGCCTAATGGTAAGATATTAGTTAACTTAGGGCTAATTTTTCCATCGCGGCATCGCCAGATATCTTTATCTGAGGAACAAATCTGAATGTTTGTCAGTTTTTCTATAGAAAATCAGACAAACGTCATTTTTATTCTCCAGGTTAAAATTACCTTACGATGAAAAAATCAGACCTTAAAATAATAAATATTTAAAAAAAAATACTTCTCTTGCGCGAGACTTCACTCCCGTGGATCTTAGTTTCTATTACTCAGCTCCTATTAGTCATAGCGTGATAATATATAGCCTCCCTCAATAAATAGGCTATCCAATATTAAAGTCATTTTTCAAATTGGAACAGTAGTAGTGCCTGACAGCGCATTCAACCAAACAAACAAAATCTTCAGCTTTTATTAGTATTGATAGTATAGAATCGCTATATCGCTTGCCTGCAAGAATACTGTATTAACTTAAAAACTATACTTTTCAGGAGAAGCGATTTTGCGGCTTTGCTGCTAAGCTTTTAATTACAAATATTGTGATATTTTTATATTATAAACAATAGTTTTTTTTATAATAGCATGAATTAGTCTATACCCTATCATTTATCATAAAAACAGTGTTAATTTTTTGTTTTAAAGTTATTTATAGCTTTTTTATGAAGGGTACCTTTTGTGACTGTGTTCTTGTATTAATTTTGATATAATACAGTATTCTTCCGAGCAAGCGATTTGTAGGTCTTTGTACCAATTTTTTTTATTGTTTTCTATCGATACTTGTAGCCGTTCTGGCGTTATTTAGTAAAATAATGTCCATCCATCTATCCATTCAAACTTTTACAACAGCAGATCGCGCACGTGATGCTCCTAGTGTTGCAGGTCATAGAATAGGGCAACTACTTACAAAAGATCGGAACTGTCATGGTTTTCATCAAAGAACAGAGATAGGTTTTTTAGAGGTTATACGATTTTATTGTTGGTTCTTTTGTTCTCCTTTTTTCTATTCTACTCTCACCCTTTTCTTTGTATGGTTGTATAGTTCATTCTTGCTCTCTAACTTACACTTATTTTCTCTACACTTCTGAGTTTGCTGTTAGATAACTCAATTCTGGGTTAAACATGCTTTTGTATGCTTTTTTATGTATATTGTAAAAAATATTTTAATATTTTTTTGTCTGCAATAATATAAATAAATAAATAATAATTAAAAAAACAACAAATAATAATAATGTATTCTACCACATTCACACAGCGCCATCTAGTCCCAAAGTTAGCAATATTTGCTTGTGTTATGGGTAGATACTAAACAACTGATATACTACTTAATTTTTTTTTTTAATAAATTATACGTACTTACATATTATAGATAAATTACACCCAGACACAGAACAAACCTTTATGCTCATCACACAAATATATAATATATAATCTTCGTAGTGTTATGGTACCTAGTCAAAGTTTCAGCCAATATCATACCTCATAGCATCCAATACGTAGGACAGCAGATGTGTGCCGCCCCGGGGTGACTCACGACGACTCAATTACACATTCGATAGTTTTTGTACTCTATGCCGATACACTCCTAGTTTATGGGGCCGTTCAACTATATACGGAAACTCAAAGTTTTACGATTGGTGTCCTTGTAGGCTGAAAGAGGACAAAAGTTGGAAGAACGAAGCGAAGTTCATTTCTTTCAATATCCTATTAATATTATAAATGCGACAGTTAGGATGCATGGATGTATGGATGGATGTTTGTAACTGAATCACGCCAGAATATCTGAAGGGATCTGTATGATTATAGCAGATTTGCAACTCGGTCAAGATTAGTTTTTTTTATTTAGTCTTCTGTAATGAGCATTGATTTACTTGCTCTGGGGGTGTACCCGTTTTAAAGAGTAAGAGGATCTAAATCATAAATGAGATCTAAAACTAATTTATATTTATACATTGGAATATTAATTTGGCAAATTGTATTTTAGCTATTTTATTTAATCAATGAGTTTACGAAATATCCCGAATGCGTAGTGTGTAACATACTCAAATTGAAAGCATTACATAAAAGTAGTCATTGAAACTTTATGTTATTATGTTATAATTATAATATCACACAATTTGTTTAATAAATTACATATTCGATAGTTTTTATAAAGGTTATAAATATTCGTATAAAATAGCAGCATTGAGAGAATGGGAAGTTAGCCGTTGTAAACTACTTCTTACTGTTATTTTGTAATGAAATTGATTTTTATAGTCTTCTTAACATATTCGTATAAAGTAGAAACTCTCACCGTAAAATAAAACAACGCCAACATACTGAAGTTAATACATGATGTTTTACAAGTAACTCAAGTTTTACAAGCGCGAGCCCGACACATTGACTTGAATTTATCGTCAAACTTTACAACTTTTGTACATTTCGCTTTAAATTTAAGAATACTTGTGTAAGGAGTATATTTTCTAATTTAATACATCCTGTTTCGTCGTAACTAACTCTGTCCCGACTTTCCGTTTAGAACTAAAGTTATTACCGTAATGTAGCATGGCTTGTCTTGTCAAACGTACAATGCTTATCTAAAAGTTCCTTATTTTGTCTCCGAGGCGTCGCTAAAAGGAAATACTTGTACAAATAAATAAACGTGGCCCTTAAACGCTTGTCATTGTCAATCCGTTGATCCAATGTTCTTTTTATAGCGCGATGTATACGCTGCAAGCCGTGTTCTTGAAACTGACCCTTATCTCAACTGATTTTTTTTGTCACATATGTTTCGGATTAGCACTTCACGGAACGTTGTTTCGATTTGTCGTACACATTCACATAAAACTAATCTTCATAAGATAATATGTCTAACTACAAACGAAATAAGAAAGATAATTGCTTGAACGTATCTAATTTTCAATGATTTCATTAGTTACGTATTTGAGCGGGGTACGACCTACCGCAGAACTATAACTTTGTTGTTAATCCTATGTTATTCATGAAGGTTTTTACGAGTTACACATGATACATAAACTGGATTTGGATTTAAAAATATTCTTAATCTTACAGCGTACATTACTGAGAGTGTTGAAAATATGCTTAAGACTATTATTTAAATCTATAACGTTCTATATCCGTAAGTCCATGTGTAAAAGATCATCGTTGAGATACTCACTTCATTTTAATATGGGTTTCAAAATATTGTATATATTATATGACAGAAGTTACTTACACGTGGGTAAGTTCAAACATTGATCAATACGTGAAGTACCTATCTACATTGTTGTTGGTTGTCATTATAACGATACGCAATACTGTCTTGTGTACGTTTAGGAATGCAGTCAAATTTACATATTATTCAAGATTTATTGTCATTGTATTCTATCCATCAAAATGTTACGGCAAGGTTCATCAAAACGATAGTCAATATAGCTATAAACAATAACAGTATCTTAATTGTACAGGATGTACTTACCATATGCAAAGTTTTAGGTGCGATAAAATGGTCACATTGTAATTTGAGAGGCGTCTCTAATATTTTCGATAGTCTAGAAATAAAAAGAAAGAAAATAATTATATTGCCTTGTCTCTTTATTTTGGAGACAATAAGTTTTTAGTCTTCAGAGCTCATAGGTAGTAAATCGTTATTTGCTAGTTCAGCAATCACACTTTATGGGTTCGCTGATTGTATGATATTACGGATGTTTTAGATGACGTCGGCTCTCGGAAACGTTTCTGAGACAGCTACAAGTACAAGTGTAAAAGAACAATAGATAACTTTTTGTTGCAAAAATAACAGCTTTTAAGACTATTTAGTACGAATACTTTGCGGAATTGGACTTGCACGCTGCCACACTTGGCAGAAGAACTAACAATAGGGAAGAGTTTCAGAAGATAGACGCCGTAGGAGCACTAGAAAGAAGAAGAAGTATGTATACTAAAATACTGAGAAAAGAGGAATGTTAGGTACCTATTTGTGTAGTACTAAGCAAGCGATTTTACTCTCCTCTTTACTTGTCAGTCCTTACTTTATTGAACAGGTGTGTCCGTCGTTCGTTTAACGTCTCGACCATTGTTGATTGTCACCTGTTGGGCTCGTAAACTTTGTCTCCAGACATCCAAACAAGCATTTAAGCAAACAAGTAATGGGTACACAGTGCAATACAAGCTGGCGAAAGTTCGCACGCAGTTTCGGATTTCGTTTTGCGATTCGTTCGTCGATTACATTGAATTGTTACACGAATATCTGTTGTGTTGTTTTCGGTTAAAAGGATTTTATTTTACAAGATTTCTCCTAGCTTCATCATGGCCGTAAATACATTTGTTGTAATTCTGGTAACAATTTTTAACACTGTTTGAAGTTATTAATATTTGACTTCTGATCTTCATTTGTTTTATTACAGAAGCTGTTATAAGAGCTCATGGCCTCACTTATTGTTAAATATTGAAGACATAGCTGTGCCCTTATCTGTCTTAAAGTAACTGGCAAAATAAGGCTAATTGTAACTTTTATTTATATGATATATAATCATCAGTCATGTTGATCATCTAAAAGTCAAGATTGACTCATGGGAACTTAGTATGAATCTCGACATTCGAATGTTCGGTTTTGATGTCGTTGTCAAATGTTTGAAAGTGACAGCGACCATATCTAAATTTATATCATTTGACAGCGACATCAAAACCGTTCGAATTTCGACATTCGAGTGTTCTAGTTTTTCGGTAAGCATTCTGTTTTCTATGTGACGTCAAAAGTGTATACATATACCATAGCACGTGACATTTGACTAAACAACACTGTCGTAATTTCCTAATGTATGTCATTTGCTTTATCTACATTTACATTCGCTTTTTTATCTCCGCATTCTTTACGTAATTACAATTGTAGGTGCTTTTACGATTCGATTCTATTATCGTAATTTGACAAAAAGCTTCACTTTACCGTTTATACACATTACATTAGATGGTCGTTTTATATTTCATGTTTACATTAGCTTTATGCGTGTATTAGAGAGTAAAAATGAATTGATATTCACATTTATAGATAAGTTTTATGATTAAAATAAATTAAATACATTGTGTGGTCTTTAAGGTCACTTTGTTAGGCTTATTTTGTATAAATAAATAGATAGATACATAGAGCTCAAACCGGCCAAATGTGAGTCGGACTCGCGCACCTACCAGTATGTACACGAAACTGTGAATATTAACCACTTTATAACCACTCAAAAAAAAAACAAGAAATACCTTTCTCGAATTGCCAACAATTCCCACGAACCTACAAGTATTTACTTATCCAACTATAACACAAATTCAAATCACGAACTGTTCCAAAAATGTGTTTTAATTTAACAAACCGCTTATAAAAATGTTTGTTTAAGGCAACAACCCAAACAGCCAATATTATTTTTCTATCGGTCGGTGCGGTCATATTTTACTACATTTGTTTGCAGAGCGTTCGTATATTTTCTTGTGTGGTTGTGATGGGGCGCAGCCGGCTGCAACAGCTGCTCGATGTGAGGACCACTTGAGGCGCTGAGTCGAGTGCTTCAACGTGAAGTCTTGCCTCGCGAACCTCAAGGTCCCGATTAAACTTTTGTTGCAATGTTTTTGTTTTTATCCGTAATTTTAGCTTCGTCAGCGCTCGTTAGGTGGCGAGTTTTCGTTAGGAGCAGGTAAGTTACGTGCCTATTCAGCAAGTTGTTACGCATAATGCCAGGGTACGAATATAATAATAATATACTGATGATCATTAATTTTCATTGTTGTACACTGTTTCTCTTGTATGTAAATATGTAAGTACATAAGTATCTAAGTACATCTTTATTAATTCAACCATGATGATGTCTTTTTATCAAAAATAATTAAATTTAATTACAAATTGCAGATATTAAAAATGTTTTTTTTTTAAATAAAATAACATACACATTAATTTTAATATTATTGCTATAAATAAACTAATTATTTTTCATAATATAAAAAAACAACGAGATAATATTAAAATAAAAAAATATCTGTTATAAGTTGCCATGTCAAATTCTATAAAATTATCAAAACCATTCATAGACTAGGGCATAGATAATACACTAATACAGGCTACGGTATCCGCTTACCATCAGGGGGGCTGTAGGCTTATATTTGTTTTTAAAATCGGACGTAAGCAAAAACAATGATAATAAATTGTAAGAGATTTTAAACTGAATATTGAACCATTACACGGTTAGTTGGGAACCGTATTGACTGCAATCGTGGTGCTGCCTCATGAAGTTTAACGACCCTGTATAGTAAACATAGACCAGTGTCGATTGGTTGCACTACACATTGGCAGCGGCGTCAGTGTTTCTGCTGCATAGAAGAACCACTATTAAACTAAACAAAGAACAATGGCCAAATATGACGCGTGCCGGACGATTACGTCGTGTTTATGTAAACTTATTAGACCGAAATTGTTAGAAAATTTGCCAAAATACTAGTCTATTAAGTCTTATTAGAAGTAATCCTAACGACGCGACGGTAGAGAAGAAGTTTCACTAAGGGTGACCTCTGCGAATCCCTCTTGGTGAACGTTCATGCCATCGCAGTATGGCTTCACTTTGCATTAGGTTAAGTACCTGTAATGATGGCTGTATGTTTGGAAATAAATAAATAAATAAAATAAATAAACTTTTTAAGAAGTTTTTTTTTTGTTGTGACAAAATGCAAATCCGGTTATCTTTACTTAAATAAGAGTTGCATGATATTAGTAGTAGTTATTTAGACTACTTTGCAATGCCAAAGTCTATGTTTTCTACGGATCTTAATACCAATCTAAATACCATGTTTTTAGCAAAAATAAATATTCTTTATTCTTAATTACATTATATATTTAACATAGAGATATTCTGGGAGAAGAATATAGAATACTTTTTAGAAGCAAGCTAGTTGAGTCATAATAAAAAGATAAAACAAAACAAAACCGTACCACAAGCAAACATCAGCAAGTATTTACAGTCATAAATAGTCGGAATGACGTAGTCCCATGTTTTAAAAAAATGTTTTAAAGGATTGTGTAACGTGATAAGCAGCTTACTGATTGATCGCAACGGTTTGTTTATACGTAGCTGTTGAGTGCTTAAATCCGTTCGTGTTTACCATTTGATCTTCAAAAGATGACTTTTAAAATAATATTTATGCCGATTTAGTGGTTGTAAACGCGTAGGAAAGTAACCGACTTGCTGACATGAGTTCAATCCAACCGGTCGGGCGTGCCAATTTAAATTAAATTTTGCAATACGCATGTATCGAAACGAAAATAAATAAAATGCTTCGTCAACACAGTATAATTCCTATATTTAGGTATAAATATTAATATAACTGTAAACTTTTCTGGTTATATTTTTTTTTTAAATAATTTTAGTATAATTAAAGATAATGCCTGCTCACGCTCACGTCGAATGCTTGTATAACACAATACATCTTCTTTTCTGTCGTCTCGCCATTAATTTGGCGGAGGCTAAATTTAAATTTAAATTATATTGAGTAAGATTTTCACAAATAGTTTAAACATTTTATCAAATTCGTTTTGTATAACAGCTGAAAACAACAAATGAAATGAAAGTTTTCGAATTGAAACCACACAAAGTTCTATCTTTGCCATTACACTACGCTGTTTTGGCATTTGTTGCCGCCGGCTGTCGGCTCCCTAATTATGTACAACTGCACATAATATAAACGTACATAGACTGATATCGATGCAGACAGATATACGGAAATAGGTATCTACGTATACCTATGTAGATATATTATCTGTAGAGCTTTGCTCTTTATTAGGGTGCCAAAAGTTCAGCGATGCGTTCACTTGTTTCATGTATTTTCAATTAGTTATTATCCCTGTCGTATATTAATTTGAAAATATAGATCTAAGGATTATTATACCTATATAAATACAATAACAATATTGTATATAAACTGAAAGCCAAATATTAATAATGATAATTCGAACTAGTATACCTATATACTAGTGTATACCTATATACTAGTTCGAATTATCAATATTAATATTTGGCTTTCAGTAAGTTTCAGTTATGATTTAGTGCGCTGTCATTTCGAGTTTGTATCTTCTCTATATTCGTAATTATAAACGACTACGAGTACTACTGTCACCGTAGCGTGTGGCGGTTAAAGTCGTCGCTACGTCACTTACATAGCCATGCCAAGTGTAATGGGTTCGATTCCCACACGAAACAAATAGTTGTGTGATTCATTTACTTCGAGTCTGGGTATACTCTGTGTCCCATAATTGTAGGTTTGTAAAATCCCCCGCGATACAGGGCTTGTTCCATAGCGTAGAGTTGTCTTTTATCTATAAATAAATATATAGAAAGTCTCCACTGAACATCTTACGAAGACAGGCTAGATGCTAGGTTGATAATATGTCATTAAGGTGTAATGATATATGATTAATGGAAATGAAACACATAAAACGTCATTTCATCATCATGGTACCTATAAAACTGTTCATAGTAATTACTATTTTACTTCATTAGTTGAACGTCGAGACCATATTATAGCACGTCCCTTAAAGCTATAATTAAATCGTTTGCAGTTTAAGCAGTAATACTTAATCGAGTGTCAGTCAACATGCAAATGTTTAGTCCTTCAGGACTTCACGGTACGTTGGTAATTTACGGCTAACATGACATGTAGCGCTACTTGCAGCTCCCGAGATATTACTTACAGTTAAACGAGTTGCTAAATACAGTATGCAAGAAAACTTCAAAATGAAACGAAAGTTATAGTTACTGTAGGTGCAAAGAGCGCGTATTTTTGGCCATTGAACTGGCCAAACAGCTGATTTTGTTTGTGCATTGCAATGCGAAACAGAAGGAAAAATACTTAATTGTTATTAGCTTCTAACCACTAATTAAGTCCGTATATCCCACAAATTTATGTCAACATGTCAACCCGTGGGTGTCGTAAAAGGCGACTAAGGGAGTAACCTTATGCAGACAAGAGCACTGCGAGAAAAGGAAAATTCGAAACACACCCTATACCAACCCATTTGGCCAGCGTGGTATATAGTAGGCGAAATTGCCTCCACATTCTTTGTAGGAGAACCGTGCTTAGCAGTCGGACGTTTATGCGTTGAAATGATGATTCCACTAATAAAATCCATTGCACCGTGAATGAAGAATAAAGAATTATACTTTCGCATCAAAAAAGGAAGTATCTACGTTATAACTGTAAATATTTATATTATAAAGCTGAAGAGTTTGTTTGTTTGAACGCTAGGATCTCAAGAAGTACCGGTCCCATTTAAAATTTTTTTAAGTGTTGCATACTCCATTTATTGAGGAAGGTTATAGGGTATATAATATCACGCCATAGGCAATAGGAGCTGCGCAGTGGCAAAATAAAGAGCGATGGGAGCAATGCCCCGTGGGACTTCTAGTTTTATGTATAACTAGCTGTGCCCTTTTTTTACGGAATCCTGATATTTTTTCAAAACCAAAGTGGCCTAAGTTACTCCTTGTGACATTAACTATCCGCCAGTGAAAGTCCCGTCGAAATCGGTCCAGCCGTTCCAAAGATTAGCTGGCACAAACAGACAGACAGACAGACAAAAATTTAAAAAAATGTTATTTTGGTGTATGTACCGTATAGTGTATACACATTCAAATGCATGTAGTAAAAAGCAGTTATTTTATTATTACAAACAGACACACCAATTTTATTTATTTGTATAGATTTTACAGACACTGCATCGATTAGGACTGACAGTCGAGCGTTTATATTCTCTGCGTCAGGTGTGGTGTTATGAATAGCATAGAGCATTTGCGTGGAGTATGGCCAGACTAATAATAATAATTAATTATGTCCTAAAAGTACTGCAACAAAGTTGGAACTATAAGTACATTCCTTGCTCTTTAATACCACGTCAATATAACATGAAACTGCATTTGCGTGCCCGTTTCCATGAATACACACGTCAATAACAATTTACTTCAACCGTTTATATTACGGTGCGGTATTTTGGAGCGCGATCTCGTCTCGTACCATGGAGTTTAATGGTCTATTACAGAGCCGTACCATCGTATTAGCGCTCATGTAGCATTGTACAACAATTGTTATGCACCAAGTGTTGTAGTCGAAATTACTTCACGCTCCTACCCGACAGCAAATGCAAACCTATTTTTGCTAAGCTACAGAATAAATTCAGAAAACAAAGATAATTAAAAAACAGACGATTTTATTTGACTGTTTTACATTCATTGTGACTGAAATTTTATTGTCGTAAATGAAATACGCTACGACATTGTAGCTCATAAAAATGGCTGACCAATAAAATCTGTTTTTGATTTCGATGCCAGAATGTATGGGAGATATTTTAACAGTTTAATATCCGAGTTTACAGACAGGCGAAACATTGAGTTGTTTTATTATTTTAATACGGATTAAATAACGAGTTTGGGGAAAATTTCAAAACAGTGGCGAGTGCGCGATGCGGACCGCAGAGGGGGTTGCTATGGCAACCAGCGAGTTTTGACGGCAAGGTGGATACGCAAATTGTTGTGCCACTCTATGCGATATACACAGGGTTGCCATGCAGTCCAATTTCCACTGAATTGTGTAATTTAGTTAATTAAGATATCAAAATGCAGCAGGTAAGCGATAATTCGTTTGGGGTACTACAAATTGGTACCGAGGTTCAACAAATAATTATTTAATTTGTTTTACGAGTGCCAATCCCAATATATTATTAAATTGGTACTTTTTTAATTCCAGTATTGAGATTTTCCCGGAGTTTGGTAAACAAATGTTCGCGGTTGATGACAATAGGCTCGCCCCCTATTTCATAGGACCAAACATAGCTGGCGAAATGTGGGTGTAGTACACCTCTGAAGCTCTCGTGAAGCTATGTATACGTATGTATGTATGGTACTTTTATGAAAATGTACTAAAAATATGTGTATGCTATATTTGTACTTTTGCTTGTGACTGGAGGACTGTTTTAGAGGAGAGAAGAAGCAATTTACTTTTAAGTTACCAAGGTGGTAGTTGTCCTGTGTCCCTGGTGTTATTTAAATCTATATCCGATTACCATCAGGCGGGTCTAACACCTCATCTAACACTTTTTATAAGAAAATGTAAATTTGGAACTAATGCCATAATTATTAGAAATGAATATCCTACATTTCTAATATGGCAACACTTCTACTGATTTCATATACACATTTTATGGCTGTTGTTGTGTTATGGTGCTAAACTGTACCCGTGTGGGGTCAGGAAGGGTTAACATTACGAGTCTTTGTTTAGAATTTTATTTTAACCCTCAAAACGTATGATGCCTCAGGTCGTTTGCGTCCATTTAGCGAACGCATCGAACAAATTACACCCATCTTTGTTTTGACTAAGTGAAAAGCATTACTGCAATGTTTGTGTGGGTTGTTACTGACAGCTCGGTTTTAAGTTAAACATCATTTTAAGTACGTTGAACAAACAATATCTATGTGTTGCGTAGGTAAGTACTTACTCATCATTAGTGCTTGTAATCATTTTGCTATGTTTTGTAATAGGCATTAGTTGTCATGAGAGCTATAATTGAATTTTTTTTTTGCAACCCATTATGTCCCACTGCTAGGCTCGGGTCTCCTCTCCTCTATCTAGAGAACTGAGAGGGTTGAATTGAAGAATAGTGATTATTATTTTTACTTTAAGCACACATAGATACTAATAATCACAGAGAGATTGTTCTGTGTTAATAATACATTTACTAGTGAGGAATATAAACTATACCTACTACTAATAAAGTTTTTGCAGATTTTTTTTCGTCTGTAGACAGTAATCTGTCCCATCACTGCCACGTTTTCTCAGCTGTGTTAGACTATAGGTATATTAAGGCGCGACTGTAATGTTGATACACGGATTATAATTCCTAACAGGGTACTCATATTGCACATATTTTCTTGGTCACTACCATGTACTATAAACTAAAGTTATACATATACATACCAACAACTTGTAATAGACTTAATTAATTGCCCATGTAAATAAAAAAACACCGATATCAAATTAAGTATGCGTATATCGTTATAGAAACACACACAACACTTATCGTACATTAACGCAGTCTCACGCAACCCAAAATATCAGCACTCAACAACATATTTTATGGTAATTAGTTTCTTTCACAATCTCACACTCGCATTCAATATTAAAAGCACATGTTTCCAAAGTGTTTCTTAGAATCACAACTTGGAATACAAAAATATTAACGGGATATTCGCAAGAGCTCTCCAAGTCGAATCTACGCGGTACTAATACGAATCTCGAAGATTAATTCAAGAGGACTTGAAGAAAGAGCAATCGTAAGCATTTATTCTACGAGTAGAGTAAATAATGAACTGTGTATTTTGTTTTGTTGGTAAGTGTTTTGAGTAAGTGAATAGTCATCTTTAGTCAATTGCGTTTGTCATAATTCTTATTTTATTAAGCTGCTTTTTCCCAGGACCAGGTGTCCAAAACTTATCTTGAACCTGGGTTATCTTCAATAATTTAATAAGTTTCAAGTTTTTTTCGGATTTGTAATAAACATATTGCATAATATTTTGGACGAAAATGCCATTCGGTTTATATTAAAAAATAAAACCTATATGTACGTAACGTTTAGCTTGACTACGCTATTACTATACTAGCTTTGAACTAGAATACAACAGTGATATTGCATTAAATCTGTCCAAGTCGTGATAATTATGACAAAATTAATAGCATATTGGGATGATTTTAAGTTAATTACTTTTTAACCCGTTATTTTTTAATAAAACTTTGATAATAGCAGTACATATTTTGACTTTAAAAACACGTAGGTACTTTGCCTATAAAGGTATAAGGATAACAGTCCTTGTAACAACTCGTGGTCGGCGTTTTAAAATAAAACGGAAAAGTTTAAATAGGAAAAAGTGAGTGGAGGGTAAGATAGTGAAAAAAGAAGAGGGCAATTTAAACTTGTGCAGGGGCCAAGGGAGTTCACATTTTATAAGTTGGCCGAAGGAAAATTGCATGACGCCGTAACTTCGAGTGTTCTTCACTTAAAATTTTAAATTGTGTATTGATTGTTCAGTTTTATCTTGTTCCATCAGGGAGTAGTTTAGATTTGATTAAGGAACATGCTGCATTAATTAAATAGTGTGAAAAATACATAAGAGGCTATATACCTACTATAGTCGAGTGTATAACTTGGTCGATATGAAGTCTTTTAGACAAATTCAAAGGTTATGTACTTCACCATCAAGTTTCATCTTCAAACAGGCGCCACAGAAATATCAATTTAAATTTATTTTCATATATTTTAACATTTTAGTATTGTATTTATTTGACCGAGGACATTGTTAGCTTTTGATTAAAAATACTGAATCTTCAATCCTGTAGTGGTAGGTATCCTTTTTTAAATTTAACTGCATTCTATTTCACAAAAAAACACAAAACTAGTTTAATCCGACTAGCTTTATGCATGTCTAACAATTGACTAAAACAAAGCACCAATAGGTTGGCGTGCGAGCTCAGACAATGCTGCATTTTAATTTTGTACATGCTTCTTCAACAATGGATCGTAATAGGGCCGTAGATGAGACGGCAACGGACCTTTGTGCCGTTGGCAACACTAAACAATACCTGTGCCACGATGAACTTGCATTATCACACACCTAATGGGTTTTGTCTGTTCGTGTAGGGGTCCAAAATGAAAAGTTGTGTAAGTAACATTGTGTATTTGCCGTGACAAATGCGTGTTTTTTCCCACGATATGTAAGGGTGTTTACTGTAATCTTTCATTGTAATGAATATTTTGTTTACGAGTTAGTGTTTTGTTTGTTCCGACAATTTGTTTGTTTTCGAAATAAACTATCTCATGTTTGAGTATATATCTTTTGCGTGTTTGTTTCTGAAATCAAAAATGAATCTTATTATAGAATAGGTACTCTACGGATATTACTTACAATAGCTTGGGTGAGCACTTGAGCCATTTACCATTCTACGATGCGTTGTGTGAGTTAGATCTTAACATGGGACAAGACAATTGTTTATTATTAATCCAATAACGGATTGTTTTGAATGGTATTGTAATTTGTATCTGTGATTTAAGTTTCTGTAAACTATTTACCAGGATACCTACTTTGTCTATAATACTATGCTTATATATGCGATCTTGTTGTTAAAAGTATGTAGGTATTTTTTAAACCAGTCTATATTTGTATGCCAGTACCACCAACTTTGTTCTCATTTTCGTGATGTTGAACTGTTCATGGCAAACTTCATATCAATTTTAAACAGAATATAAAACAGTAAATTAGCTTTAATATTCACAAGGATGTGTGTGAAACAAATAATCTATTCTGAACCACGTTCATTTGACAGTCTGCTCCTTATATTGAAATTCAAACAGTAATAAAAATACTTTTAAATAAACACTGGGCTTCACGACTACTCTTTTACGACAGTCAAACTGTACCCAAATTAGTTAATGATATGAAAATAAATAGAGGAGATATAAAAAAATATTTAATAGTTTTATCTGTTGCTGACGAAAAATTTATTACTTGATAGTGTTTGAACTTGAAAATCTCCGTTAAAGCGACAAGTAAGTACTTTAAAACGGTTTTATCTAGTGTTAAAGTTCCCACTATTTATCACTGGTCCTTTTAAGTGAAGTAACTTTGGGTTATCAGTATACTGATTTGGTCTTTCACACTTTGACTGTTACGCAAACGTGCATTTTCTGTTTTGTCGTTGTTTGGAGAGACACTTAGAGAGTCGGGCGGGGCCTGGACTCCCCGCCCACGAGTTTAGTTGCGGCTTAAGTATCGCTTGTTCAAAGTACAGTTGCCATCTGTTTGGGTTTGCCCTATAAGTTCTTCTTGCTTTAGATGCACTAAAATGGAATGCGAGCTACAATAGGTATAGGATTTCGGTGGCAACATGATTGTTTTCTAAAAATTATCACCTTCAAAATATAACACATCGTGAGGTAAAACTTGTAAACCTGCATTCAAATTCCATTAAAACTGATATAGTTGGATTGCATTGGATTTGCATTATATGTTGAGTTTTTAATTTTTGTTCTCATTTGTTTCTCTGATTTGTAATTTGGAAGTTTGTATATATCAGGCACGGGTATATTGACAAAGCCGTGATACATACTAATGTCATGCACCATATTTTCAAAACGATAGACGTCCAAATCTGACAGCCCTAGTTGAGAAGCTAGTTTTGAGTGCATTCTGTAGCTGTTTGGTGGTAGGGTGGATATGTATGTAACAGTATCCTCGCCTATCAGCGGGACAGACGGCCTAATGACGCCATGTGTTCGTAACTTCGTACCACGCAACGTCCAGACCGCCGCTTGTCAGAATGCATCTATTTTCGAAACAATCTACATTTACATACTTGCTGTAGACTCGTTCGCAAATTGACGGCAGTTGCACAACTTTATTGATCAATGGGTTTGAATCACGAATATATCAAACACAAGCCCAACAATTAACATCGCAGTTCAAGTTATTAGTGTTGAAGTATGGAAATATTGATAACTGAAATAGTGGTAGGTAGATTGCATGTTCGCTAAGTAAATGTATAAAACACCTAAATATTGAATGATGAACATGCTCGCTCGTTTATATATCTACCCGCGACACCACATGCCCGTATTTTGATTCCTGTGACCACTGGTTTTTATTTTTTGGATTTTTTTTTGCGGCTTTGTCTTGTCGCCCTTTATACCTATGTCTGAAAAGATTCATATTATTTGCGCTAAAGGTTCTCGAATTTTAGGTGCTAATTCATATACATATACGTTCACTTTTATATATTATACATTTATTAAATAGTAAGGCTCAGGAGGATTGGCGCTAGTCATTCGTTCTTCTTGTAAACTTTATCAATTAGTTAACTTAAGATCTACCGTGCCGTACCGTGCGTGCGATGATTGCAAATAGGCAAAATTTTCAATATCCGATAATATAATTAACTACATTTAGTAGACTCGCCAAAAATCTGTAGTTGTTCATATTTCCGTCTTCTGAAAACTCAAAGCTAATACATAGGTCAATAATAAAGAAAAAGCTCCGATGGAAAATAACCAAAGCATTTTTTATGTGGGTAATTCATTGTAAGAGTCGTCACCAAATTCTCTCGTACACATAAAGCTGTCCGTGCGTCATCGCAGGCGTGTCTGTATAAGTTTTATGAGCTAAGTGACGTTCCCTCTGATCCCCTATACTGGTGTAGATATTTAATTGCCATACAGTGTGTCTGTTTTCTGTTCCTATCAATCTTTGATATTTATTTAAATTTTGTGATTTTGTTCAATAAAGTATATTTTTCCCTTACCTTTTTCATTTTCAAGAACTGCTGAAACTGCCTTCAATCCCTTTATTTTCTTTGTCTCTGTGTAAATTAAAAGTCAGTCAAGTGAGTACGGTATCCTTCGCAGACTCACGTGGTTCCATACAATCTATAATATAAATATATAAAAAATATGTAAAAACATAATGTTAAACGTAATGTTTACCAAACAAATTTAGTTAAGCGGACAGGCTTTTTTTCTAATGAAAATTTCATGTCTAGATTTTATTGATGATGCTGTATCCTCAGTTATTGTTCATATCGTAATAAATATTACTAAATATACTCGTAATCAGAAACATAATATCTATCTGTACGCTTACACCTACTTCACTGTTTTAATTACCTGAGGGTGTTCTGATGATTCATGAACTTACAATATTGCTTTTGAACCTATTGTTTACCGGTGTTTTAACCGCAGCTGTGAATAAATTACGCAGTTTTGCAATTCAACTTGCCTAATTTAGCCAACGATTATCATAATCCGTCTTTTTGTGCAGTGAATTTAGCACGTCGAGTCACCCACTCAAGACATCTCATTATTCAGAAAATATTATTTCAACTTGTGTGGCTCTGATGTATTTTTAGTTGGAAGATAAACTGCATTTGACGTTATCGCTACGACAATAACTATACAACAAATCATAGTAATATTTTAAAGAAAAGTTTTATTGATTTGTTTGTACGGAACACATAAGCGGCTTATCTTTTGAAACCCTCACTATCGGGTGGTTTATGTTGTCCAAGGGTAAAAATACAAAGACAGAACAATCATTAGTGAGTACAGAATTACCGTGGGAGGAAACAAATATATCTTTGTTTTGTATTCAATTTACGTACTTTTTATCTTCACCCGTGTCTAATAAACAGTGGTTTATTGAAAATATTAAGTGACCTTTCTTCAATAAATCACTTACTGCTTCCTCTATTACTTTCCTTATCGCAGCTAAAAAAACAAAGACCGACGCACACGATAACAATAATAAATCATGGCGGTAACATTTTTTATAGAATTCCATTAAAATTAGATAGATAATAATGAATTAGTGACAGCTACGTTGGTGTTGACGTCTTTTATAATGAGTCTCTTGATATTGGAATATCGTAAAGGTTATCGATTAAAAATATATTGAGGGAGATTTACGTACGTACTAAATTTTGATAAAATTAGTTATAAAAATAATTATAGTAGTCTGAAACATTCATGAAGCTTATTATTTAAAAAATTGGTGAGACTCACAGTTCAAACAGGCTCAGTGACATTTCTTATTTAGAATGCACTTTTCGTTTAGGGAAAGTCTTGTGTTGAGAGTAGAATATCTTTTCATATGTATTCATTCTATAAGTATAACATAGGAATATCTAAATTTAATCATAAGGCCAGAGCAAGAAGCAATTAAAGTATAACGTTATATCGAAACATTTGGCTTACCCAAATAGACCCTTCTAAATCAATATAGTCTAGGTATATTGATTTAGAAGTGTCTATTTAGTATCGCAATTTCAATTCAGAAACATGTCTAACACGTAATTTAGTCGTTCAGAGTCAACAACAGCGAATTTGCGTTCAACATAGAATCTTATTTATTCGCTTAGCGTATAATTGCTGGCTTGTTAACAGTCTGTAACGTAAATGTTAGTTGGTCAGAATTTTAGTTAGAAATTTGTCGCTTTTATAAGATTTAGAGAATATCTAAGGTTTTGTAAATATACATGGGTACAAAATTCACCGTTTGTGACCTATTATATATTAATTATTTGGTGTACAAGGTATAATAGTCAAATTTACAGGTTATAAAAATCTATAAGACTGAATAAAATGTCGTACTTAATAAGAGGTCCACTAAATTTAAAGTTCATCCGT
This sequence comes from Laspeyria flexula, assembly GCA_905147015.1. Classification (NCBI taxonomy): domain Eukaryota; kingdom Metazoa; phylum Arthropoda; class Insecta; order Lepidoptera; family Erebidae; genus Laspeyria; species Laspeyria flexula. Next base: position 10,145,267 of record LR989960.1, on the reverse strand, counting down.
GTAGTGACGGATTAAGAATACATAATGTCACTATCCTATCTCAACCCGTGGGTAGGTGATTTAGGGAGGAACCTTACCCAAACAAGAGCACTGCGAGGAAAAGAAAATTCGAACCAAACCCTATACCAATCCGTCTGGCCGGCATAGTATAGTAGGCTAAATTCCCTCCACATTCCCGTGAGAGACCAGTGCCCAGCAGTAGGACGTTTATATTTTGAAATGATGAAGTAAAAGCAGTTCATTTAAAAATAATACGATCCACTTCAATATCTTAATAATGCGGACTCGTGAGTAAATAAAATCCTGTTTATGGACATAAATTCCAGTTAGCCGTAAATAAGCTCCGTGTTATCAGGTATTAAAGTTTTACAATTTACCTAAGCTGTTTGTAACTGGGGGAGACTTAAGACTGGTTGCGTGATAGCTGTGTCTATAACCCGCATTATTTACGAGGCTGGACTTAGGTGCTCCTAGTTTAATGAGGTAGTAGAACTTGATAGTTTTATTGAGGAATAATAAGGATAGTCCCACGCAAATTGAAGTTAACCGTTAGTGTCCGGGCGCATTACGGCTTTGCTTATTTAGACAAAACGAGTGGTCACGTCTTAAAAGGTTTGTTTGTTTTTGTCTATTCATTTGCCAATCATGTGGGTGTAGAATACTTCACGATATCAAAATATTTTAGATATATTATATTATATTATTATTATTATATTATTATTATTATATTATAAGTAAAAAAATAATTTATGCACACAATTACATAGCTATATTAAAATAGAACTGGTGTAAATTGTGTCTTTCAAAGAGTTAATTTCCTATTGAACATGGTAAATTAATAATATGTAAGTACTTACAAACTAAACAAATATTTTACTTAGAAAAGATTAAAGTATAGCGTTTAAAAATATTTCAAGTTGTTGGATATTCTGTAGTCTTATTCATTAAGTTTACAAGCAGTATTTTTAAGTTTTGAGAGACCAGAAACTTCGGCTTAATAACACTTCAAAGGCGTATTTTATCTTTTCGTGTTGGAAGGCTTGTGTCTGTTGAACAAACTTACAGGTAAACGATCGATTAATATGTTACACATTAGATACATGGTGTTATTATATCATCAATATCATCATATCAGCCCAATGATGTCCACTGTTGAACATAGGTCTCACCTAATTTCCACCACAGCGTTAACAGCAAATTATATTGATGATAATATTTGTAATCATCTGCCGAACAATACTTATAAGTATACAAAAAATGTCATGAAGATTATAAATTTTGCTATAAAAACATAAAGTTTGGATTGCTTCAGCTTTTACTTGCAATTTTCTGAGGAAAATTTTAAGTCAATCCTCCTATCGTCGGTAACAAATATTTGGCAAATCATTTCCAAAAACATTCATAAGTTATCTATTCTATAGAATCTCTGAGCATGTTTTCTGTACATTATGGGATACAGTCCAACTATTTCCTTAGCCAGTGTGTCCAATTTATACCAAAAATATCGCTCTGTTCTCCCTCTCCTAATCTAATATGTTGAGTAGGCAGTGAAACTTTTTTCTATAAAGAAATACCCTTAGCTACCCTTTATTGTAGGTCTGTGGATCAATAGCACTGAGGAAATCTGTTGCTGGTGTACACGTACGTGTTACCTTCGTGTAAGCACCAACAAGGGGTGAAAGTAATTGGATTTAGATTGGATCGAATTAGACATTTTCTTCGTGGCCTTTGTTTTCATGGAAAATTACTTTTTGATGGGCCACATCAAAATCGAATTTTGTTAAGAGTTCCCTCACAGCTTGTTTTCGAACAAGTTACGGGGAAAAACAAGCCAGGAAAACTTTACTTTTAGGGTAGCATTTTGTCATGTTTAAATAATAAGTTCGTAAATATTATTGTTCGGTGTTGTAAACGCGCTTAGAATTGTGACAAACGGCTCACGAGACCTCACTGCATACTCATACATTACATCCTAAAACGGGTTGTCTAATGTTCGTAATTATTAACAATTATTTAATTGTAACTCTGAACACGATTAGCTTAAATCTTTAAATTATATTATGATACCCTAAAAGGGTATCATAATATAATTGTTGAAAATGTGGTATATTTATGTTTTTAACAAAACATTCTCTTCGCACCTTGTAGTATTTGCGAGGAAGAACAAATAAGTTAGTATGAATTATTTATAACTATTAAATAACTTAATATACCTACTAATAAAACTAAAAAACAAAATATTTACAACCTAACAAAAAACATGAAAAAGGGAAAACTAATTAAAGAATGGCATCATAAAATACTTCCACATCGCTGCCACTGTTAAGTTATTTAATAGTTATAAATAATTCATTATTTAATTTTGTACGTATAAAATAACAAATATAGTTAGTATTGTGTGCTATTTTATAGGTATTTAACAAAGAGGCGGTGCTTTGTGTTTGTAATTTAATGGCACGTGTAGTAATGTGGTATTTATTGCTTGTAATGCTGTAATAGTGCATAAACATGGTGTTGCACGTTGGTCATTGGTCCCATATATTGGTCCTGGCGCCCAATCTACATGACTCGTTCACTAATACGGAAACGGTACCACTTCTAGCTCCACCAATAATACCAGATTTATATCAACGTTCATGTTTTAATCTACCAAAGTACTCTATTTCATACCGACACTAAAACACGATCTATCAAACAGCTTCATTCCGTAAATTCACTAAAATATCAATATAAAACAACTTTAGTAGTAAGGGTTGCTACACTTGCTACACATATATTCGGGCCGGCGGCATTGTCAGTTCCGCAGTATCTACCGAACAATAAAGCCGATCCGAAGCAATTATTACACTTGTTCGGTTTTAATTATTTTGTGACAATCGGGTAGTTTATTCGGTTCGGGACATCATTATATTCGGCAGTATTTATTTGTTAAACGAAAAATCCGACCCGTAACAACTACGGCATTATTCGGCTTATGTCGATCGGGTAGTTTCAGCTTAGCCAAAGCCGAGAGGCATTTTTCGATTATATCGATATTCGATTTTACAGAATGGCAGTTCCGATTAACGCCGGCCCGAATATGTGTGTAGCAACCCTAACTGCGTAATATTTTGACAGATATTGCAGCAATATACCGGTAAGCAGGGAAGCAGCGAATGCATTACCGGTGTCCATGTTTTATTTATTCCAGTGAGTCTACGCGAAAGTGGTTGGTTACATTACTGTCAAATTTTCATCTCTCGTTTCGAAGCCGTTCTACCATGGAAGGGGGAAACTGCTTATTTTAAAACCGATGTTTGAGCAAAAATATTACTGCAGACCGGTGGTAGCTTTTTACTTTGATGTTAGTACTTTATTTTAAAAGCTAAATAAGTAATAAACGTCGGATGTATAAAAATTTATATTAAGACTTTTAATATCAAGTTTGGATATAGCATTTTATGACGTTTATATTTTACAATCCCACCCACACTGTTTTCACCTGTGTATGATATAATTAATCTGTGCAAAAACAGGACTTTGAACTTGGGAGTTCTGGAAATAGCTAGACCTTCTATCAAAGCCATACAACAAAGATCTCTTTATGAGATTTCCTAGATATTGTCATGTTTATTTTGTATAAGAATATTTAAATACATTGCGTTTTATATATGTAATGTTAAATATATTTCAACAGAACTTTGCTCTAAAACTTGATTTCTACTATCACTTGTTGCCTATTTTATGATCTAATGACATTATTTCTGATAGGTATTTACATTATGGTAATTGAAACGCAATAGGTACTTCATTCGATACCCATGTCAAAACACTGGTAACCCAACCCTATTCCTAACGTTATAATATAATATTTTTATACAGGGTGGTACTTGTAAGTGGTAACGCCGCGCCACTTTTACTATTTTTTTTTTCTTTCTAAATGCGTAATGTTATTCTTATGTTGTGGAGTAACGAGTGCTGACTTGGACAGTATATTCTATTTATTCAATCATCATTTATTTTAATACTGTCCACTGCTTGACATAGAGCTATGCGTCTCCTAAGACGCGCCACTTGGTCGGTTTATGTTTAGGCAATAGACAATTATTAGAATAATCTATCTATTTAGATATTAATTGAAGTTTAATTTATCTCAATCATTTGAATTGAGAGTTTAATATTTTTACTCGACGAATTTTTTACAAAGGTTCTACTAATTGGGACAAAAAAAAGTTTGATTAAATACTTTTATAACGCAATAAAATTAATTGATTGACTCTTAAAATTGTGATCGTTAGTTTAGTTATTACTTTATGGCTTTGAGCAACTAGATAAAGTTGTCGTTCACGTTTTCACCCTGTATATAATATAACAACATTTCATTGGAAACTCGATAATCAAGGCCCAGTTCGTTATCAGTGGAGTACTTAATTCATTTAATTTATTTGAACCGATAATATAATGTGGTCCTGAATTAATTAAGCTCGCATTAATAAATTGGACGTACAAACCACCGACAGACACGGAATTGAATTAGTTATGTATGAAGGTAATGCGATGAAATTGTAATAAGCGGGCGCTTTTTGATCCCTGGATAAAAATGTAAAGGCTAGCTGTCACCCTACTGGACAGAACAAGGATATATTAAAGCTTCTAGAAGTGACAGACTAAATGGACTGTATGTCGTAAGTTCATTTCTCTAGACAATACATTTTGTTTTGTGTGGTATATTTTAATCTTATAAGCATGCCGCGCGTCCAACAAATTAAAAAGATATCCAATTTTTTCTTTTAGTATTTTACATAATAGACGTAAAAAAACACTACTTTTATTCAGATCTAGAGCAAACCATTCAAAAATCTTATAAATACAAGGAAATTATCTTTGATATGTTGATAGAATATAATGGATTGGATTTTTGACTTTCATTTCGGATAAAATTTATTTGTGGTCCTGCCGAACTGGAATATTGCAGGATAGTTTTTGATTTTGTTTTCTAACTGGAATCAGAAAACACAAAGTCAATGTTTCAAGAAAATTTCATACGTGTATATCCAGTAGGTAAAATAAGTTACTGGGCAAAAAGATCACGTCTACCGTTTGAAGAAAATCCTTAATTTCATATATGACTTCAGATTTTAGTATACCGTCTACTTAAGCTATAGTCTAGCCTATATAAATAAATATTTTATAATTTTTACATTGATCAGTTCTATCAAAACATTTATATCTTCGCACACATCTCCGGGACGCCGGCCACAGGCTTAAACTAATTAGGCCCCCTGGTCTCTGTCAATGTTGTCGTAGCACGAGCCCTGTTTTAATGCGTGTGTCTCCATTAGCCCACCCTCAGTTTAAACAGCCTGTGTGCACTGACAATTCGCTAAAATTGATTTGTGAGCAGGGGAGAGTTGTTATGTAGTTCCAATGTTGTATCTTGTTGGGTAAACAAGGACTGACGAAAGTATTGGTGTTTCGGAAAGGTCAAATATTTTATTTATTAAAATAACAAACATACAGCCCAACAGATATCGTCGGCTTGCAACGCCATGAGGCCAAGTAGCCATGGGAACTTTGTTATAAAACGACAGTATTCCATTGAGTTTGGGCTTATTTGATATCTTGAAGTAGATTCCGATCTGTAATAACCAAATATTAAAGCTTGTTTGAAAAATAAATATTTTTCTAATTAAATAATTATAATCATATATATAAATTGCATAGTTGGTACAACTTTCAGTGGGCTACCGACACGGTCACATTATTGCACAGTGCTTTGAACGATCTATGACAACAAAAAGACCACTACTTCATATTTTATTTTCTTCATATCAAACTCCTAAATCGGTTCACATTGCATTTGATTGTACCGTCGCTATACTCAGCAATAACGGAAAGAGGAAGAAATAGATGAAAACCCCTCTAACCGAAGTGGCGATTTAATTTACAGTGCGTGTGACAGTGTAAGGTCAGAGTACCTCCCAAGGTAAGGTCAATGTGACGGCCAAACTCGAATCTTTGCCAACAGTTTAAACACGCGTTTGTCGTAACTATTAAATGTTTGTGTAGGAAATATACACTTAGTTGCAATTCTTAAGCTTTTCCGTTGGATAATGTCCAGCGATTTCAGAGCACGATCGCTTTAATTCCGGTGTTCCGTATTTTCAAATTGTAATTTTATAACGTACGATGTTCACAGTAAAGTAATAGCATTTACGTCATTTAACAATCAGAAATAGAAATTCTGTCAGAAATCACAAATAAATGCCAATTTATAAACACAAAAAAGTTTCTAGAATGTACTACATGTTGGTGTATTTTTATCTGAAGGTTGTTGTTTTATAATTAAAATGAATTTGTTTTTGGATTTGTTATGTCAATCGAGAATCTAAATAATTACGTGTAATTGTGCATATATAAATTGTGTTGTGAAATAGATTAAATAGTCATATTTTATGAACGAAACTCAATACGTATTTTATAAAAATGAAACAAAGATTTAAATTATCATCAAATGACAATCATTGATTCCCTTATCAGAAACGTTTCAAATTTTGCGAAACGAATTTGTTTTGTTGTCTCAACTGTGTGAAATTTTGTTCAAATTGTGCCTTGGAGTTTGGAGTTCTTGGCAGATTGTATTCTCTGTTTGTCGAGATGCTTTTATCATATCTGAATTGTAAAGCATTTCCTCGTTTTCTCTTTTCTGTTTTATTTGAGTTGCCTGAGTTATCTCGGATCTACAACATTGGGTAGTCACTTGTTTAGTTTAATTGTGGTAAATTTTGAGGCAAAACATCTGAAATTCTTGTATAATGTGTTATTATTAAATACAAGTCCACTGTATGATCGCCAAATCCTGTCAGGCAGAGATAGTATGCATTGTCGATAGTAAACAAATATTTTGCAAGCTTGGCGCGTCTATATTGGAGATTTATCTTTCTGGACAAACGAAATGAAGTTCTCAAACTTTATATTTACCTTAAAAGTTCATTCTCAGCACTTCACGATTGATGTCTATTAATAATAAATAAGAAACAAATTTATGAAAAAATATTTACTATCAAAAATTGTAATTAATGTCTCTGCTGTTACTGAATATTAATATTAGATAGTTGAGTTCTTCCCCTCTGCCACTTTTAAGATGTAAAGTTACGTTAGAAGCGCCGATACCTCCGTTTGTGATCGTCACCTCTGTGTCTGTTCGTGACAGGTCCCGAGCGATGATACCCTGTAAAAAAACAACCTGAATAAAATGTTATGAATACAAGATACTGAGAACAATGATATCGCTTTTGTTTTTTTTACTAAGAGCAAAGATTTACATTCATGCCTGTCCGAATCAAATGCTATAAATCTTTCATTACCTGGACCAATAACCTCTTTCCCGGCTTTTTCTACTCAGAGTAAATATTTATATTTACGATGGGATTATATTAGTCGTAGGTCTTTAAATGAACTGTGTGAGTAATTTTTAAGACTTGTGTGTTTTATTAAGATTCATGATATTATGCTTTAATGCCAGTGTATAAAATAATCTGACAGAACAAATTAATGACTCAAGGTCAGTGTTTACGCGTGCGCAAACATTTGTCGAAAATAGACGACAAGAAACTTCTGACAATATATATTAGTTTAATTACAAATTTTACATGTTATTGAAAAATGATGCGATGGCGTGTTGCCGCCATCACGACCCGCCGAGGAAGAGAGACGTCAGCGCGGGCGCCGCGCTGTCAACGTCAAATGCGTTTTGTTCACGCGTCAAGCGTGAACAGTCAGTAATGAGATTGATAAATATCACAAGATTAAGTTTGTTTGTCTATTATGTGTTTAAAAACCAAAGTAAAGGTAATATATTGTTATCCACAGCCTAGCCTTGTCGCGGAATCCATCACTCAGGAGAAAAGTCAGGTACATTCAACCAAGGCAAAAATTAAGAAGTGGACAGATATTGCTATGACTGTTTAACTGTTGTACAGATTGTTAGTGCAGTTTTTGCAAAGACAGTGCTTGAATATTTCAAAAGGCAAGTGAATGAAAATTAGAATGAAAAGAAACAGTTGCAATTTATATCTTCATCGTTTAATGGATATTGTATCATCATAATACATTACGTTTTAACTCTATAGAAAGGTCGTGAACTCCTGACCGAGGATTAACGTAGGTGGATTTAAATTGATCGCAGTGTATGATGTAATCTATGCCGGACATTACCGTTCACGCTAATGCCATGATGGTGTACTATCTTTTCATTATAGTGACACTATTTTATTTATACGAATGTTAAACAAACACGTTGCTGTAATCTTTATCTATATTAATTACACTAATATTATAATTATAAAAAGGAAAGATTTGTAGTTTTTGTATGAAACGGATAAACTAAAAAACTACTGGACCGATTTCAAAAATTCTTTTGTTGTTAGAAAGCTACATTATCATTGAGTAACTTAGACTATATAACACCACGCTACGGCTAATAGGAGCTCAGCAGTGGCCAAATAAAGAACGACGGGAGCGACGCCCCGCTCGACTCAAATTCGATTGTATTACAATTGAATACATTGTTGTTTTATTTTATTCTTATTAATTTGTTTAATGAGTAAACTTGGTGCTGGATCTCATAATACCTTACGTTACGTTAACGACTGCGCAATTTTTGCAGATCTATGTTTCAATAAATTCTGTATGGTCACTATGCATCTCTCTTTGTCATCTACGTAATATGGAAAAAAAACTGTATTTATATTTTTTTATGTATTCTGGTTTCTCATTCACCTTTAATGTTGTAACACTTATTTGCTCTCACGCTAAATTCTCTTTCTTCTACTCTTTAAGTTTGCTGGAAGGCTGATTAATCAAATGTCGAAATTAAGGCTCACCTATGTCTTTTAATGTATGTATTATTTTGTATACAAAAAAAATAGGAGAAAACTATATTTCAATGGCGTTTTTATTTAGTTCTAATATGCTATCTTACTTTATCTATTCAAAGGGGCAATTGTAATTGCTTTAATGTTTAAGTTAAATCACGAACGATAGGTTGGTACTCGTACCAATCTCAAACACACAGTGCTGCAGTTACAAACAGTGACGAGACCTGTGACACCTATAAATTTTGGCCGTAAATTTTACAACAATATTGGTAAAGTTGCTCAATAATTTTTGAGAGCTTTACCTGTTGTACTAAATTAGCGAGGAAACCAGGTGATATTGTTCCGTCGCCGCCAGTTGTTTACATTAATGAGAAAATTTGCTTTTAGGGTGGTTTCACACTCGATATTAAATACGCTAATAATATCATAATCCCTACGCATAATTTTAGATTACACAATCTATGGTACGGAAGCAATCATCCAGGATGTATATGCGTTTAAATAAATACACGTGCACGTATTTAACGCCGAATTTGATACAACCCTTAAACGTAGATCGCTCCGAATGCTATCGTGAATGTAGGTAATTTCTACTGAAATTAGATAATTTTTTTGTCAGTGAAAAGCAAATGGCTCAAACTAGCTCAAATAAAACGTTGCTTCTACTACAAGACTTTATGGTTCAAACCAAATTCTAAATTAATAATTGGTTTATGAAATGGAGCAACAGAAAATGTTTTGCAATAGCGTATTATGTTGATATACACCTACTATGAAATGGTGCATCTGTTGTTGAAACTCAAGATACTTTTGGTTCAAACAAACAAACAGACAAACTCTTCAGCGTTATAATATTAGTATAGATTATTAAGTATAGACAATAACTTTTACAAAAAAATATATGATTTAAACGTTGTATGCATACAAACATGAATAAATTTTTGTTTGATACTTTAGAAACGGACACTTTACTGAATTCAATGGAGGATTGCGGAGTGGGAGAGCCACTTAACAAATGGTTTCGTGATTATCTCTCTTCGCGGTCCTATCGTGTAAAGGTGAGTAACACTCTCAGTGACAAGGTTGATGTGCGTTGCGGAGTTCCGCAGGGCTCCGGATGCGGACCTGTAAGCTACCTCATGCACGTAAACAGCCTGTGCAATACCTTGCGGCACTGCTCAGCGCACATGTACGCGGACGACCTATGTTTGTTGATCGCTGGCACTGACATGACTAATACTTGTCGATTAGTACAACAAGACATAGATGCGGTCGTCAAATGGTCACACGACAACGGTATTGTACTGAACACTGACAAAACTAAACTCCTTGTAGTCAATTCTCCCTACTTGCAAACTGTCCCTCCTACACTTCTATACACCCATGAATTTACATGCTTTCATAATAACTTATTAAATTGTAACTGTAAACCTGTAGAAAAAGTAAACTGTGTAACATACCTTGGCGTGAAAATAGATGAAAATTTTTCATGGCTACAGCATATAAACTATATTTGTGATAAACTTAGAATATTATTGAGTAAATTTCACCATTTAAGATATAAAGTTCCTATTAGTACTTTAAGATGTTTATATATGGCACTGGTTGAATCTATTATCAGTTATTGTCTTGATTGCTACGGACTCACTTTTAAAACATACATAGACAAACTAGAATCAATACAAATCCGATTTTTAAAACTGCTCGTCACTAAAAAAGTCAAAGAACAAAACAAGGACAACTACACCAAACTGTTTAAAATATGCAAAATCTTACCGGCAAGACTCAAACACAAATATCTTATTCTAACAAACAACCATGGCAATCAGGAGAATGAGCTGGATGGTATCACCAATACCTACAACACCCGCTCGATGTCTTCCGGCAGATATGTGGTGCCAAGAATTAATAATTATTATGGAGATAGAACACTAAATAAACGCCTACCATATTTGCTTAACACTCTGCCTGAAGACATTCGAAAAGAAACAAATAAAAATATATTTAGCAGAAAACTCAGAAAGTATTATTTAAGTACTTTAAATTAAAAAGTGTGATCTCAATTTGTAATTTGTATTTAGTATAATATTATTAAGTTTTATATATAAGATTACTTGTACGGAGACTCCATCCCACAGTCAAACCACTAAATGGTTTTGTGGGGAAAAATGAATACCATATTTTATGTATGCGATAAATAAATAAATAAATAATAAATAAATAATAACTGAAAACTAAACAATCAAAAACGTAATTTACCACCTTACAGGTATAAAAAATCCCGTCTGTGTTTTATAGATGCGCTCTCGGGAACGTATGCAGCTGCGACGATTTCTCTCAATCCAAGATTAGCATAGAGTCGAACACACAAACATAAATTATTTTGTTGGTCTATTCAATATTCACACGCGACGTAGTTCCCGAAGCAATTTGCGACACGCTATACATGTACGTTTTGTGTGTTCATCAAAGTTTCATCAAAGCTAAGTGGGCGCCGACTAGTTTTACCGGAAAAATATTCTCTTTTTAGATGCCGCAACAATTTGATGAAACGTTTGCATGTTATTTTGGAATCGTAAACGTGCCATTGGACACTGTCGCGATATATTTATTTTCGGTTCGAGTAATAAAATTCAAATATTATTATTGTACAGTCTCATGTTACAAAGTAGCTGGAAATATACTGGTTTAACTTGATAGTTGTTTACGTTGGATATAAACAATCAGTTTAATGTAAATAAATCGAACGGTAAGTTGTTTCTGCGATAAAATGAAATCGGTCAAAGATTTGTTTACGTTAATACAATGATAACAGCTACATAAAACATATTCTGTTATGTTTTAATATGCAAGAAAATTGCTACACTTCATGAATAATGCACTAACGAATTAATATAAATTGCGAACATTCATCGTACTCACAAATTACAACCTTAAAATATTGTAGACTAACCTTAATAATTCTCTCTTTAGGATCCTTGTATGAGTAATCCTTGTCTCTTCTAATAAGCGGTAAATTTCTGTATTTAACTTTCTCAGTTGATATCAATAAATTGTTCGCCCTCGTACCAAATGTGAAGTCCTTCCCTTCATTGAAACTCACAGACAACAAAAATACACACGCGATAACTAATCCGAACTTCATTTTAATAATTTTATAGCATTTTTAGATTATGTGTGCACTCGCAAGAACTGCGAATAGGACTGTCTCGTTTGTGAGGAAAATATTATATCGATGTTTGGCGTCATCTGACCTTGTCTCGGCCTCAATAACTATATCTGTGTATGACTTAATGCTATGTGTTTCTCCAGTGTAATACCTACAGTAAACTATTGAGGTTATTAGTGGGAAGAAATGGATGAGCCCTAATTTCAACAACATATAATAAATAAAAGCAGGTCATAGAATATATTTGCAGACAGAAAGTTTTGCTATCTAGAAATATCTTTTGTTGATATATTCGCGGCATTTGCTTCGCGATATCAATTAACAAGTCAGAGATAAATCTAAAAGTGCAATGTCTTCTGCCCACCTAATTACTGTTTCAAATAGGCACAATTTACATCTACACGGTGAGACGGCTAGAGTAACTGACTACACGACGATATTCGAGCTTTGCATTTAAAATAATTACTGGTTGTACTTGTATAAGACGACTGGGCTTAGAGTTAGAACCTCTACGCATTAATAAATTGCCGCTAGGGACCGCAGACCGACTACCGTACGCTACTGTAGTAAGATAAATATCGCTGCTGCCTTATGAGTATTTATTATAAACTGTTCTTGCATATTAATAATGTTTATTACTTGTCTATTGCTGAATAATTGATTTTTGTATTTTTTTTTTGTTTTACCACATTCACACAGCTTTACCACATTAATTTGGGACTAGATGCAGGTGCATCTAGTCCCAAATTAAGCAATTATATTTGCTTGTGTTATGGGTATTAAACAACTGATATACTACTTAAATACTTCTTTTTTTTTTTTGTAAATATATGCATATTATAGATAAATTACACCCAGACACAGAACAAACCTTTATGCTCATCACACAAATATTTGTTCTGGGTGGGGATCGAACCCACGACCTCCGGCGTCAGGGTCACCAACCACTAGACCAACAGGCCAGTCATTTTCAAAGAAGAACGACGTAGTTTCCGTTACTAAAGTAGGTTTTGCTCATTTTAATTAGTGCTTTCCAATTCCAATAGTACAACTTTTCATTAATTGGAGTGTGATTTATACATATTAGATAACCCCGCCACTTCGTGTATTTTTTAGTTTTTATTATTTTTTCACGAAACACTGATATTTTTCCATTATCAAAGTAGCCTAAGTTACTCCTAGTGATCCGCCAAAAATTCCTGTCGAAATCGGTTCAGTAGTTTCGGAGTTTACCTCAAACAAACAGACAGACAGACAAAAATTTTACAAAGTGTGTTTATTATAAGTAACATATTTTGATATGCCTACTTAAACTACTAACAGGTCCTCGGTTCTATCCCTAGGTGATGCAAGAACCATTATTGATTATTTTGTGTCTCATTTCTCAATATTAGCCCGCAGCCTGGAAATGAGCTTACTATTACATGGGACCAACCATAGCTGGCGAAATCTAGGCGTATGCACTACAGCCTGCCCTTTGGTGATAAAAGGCCTGAAGTTATGTTAAGTGGAGAAGGTGTTTATCTCATTAATTTAAAAACCAGTACTTAAGGTTTTTTGTGTTCATCTCAATCATCTCTTCCATTTTGGTTTTCGCATACCAGTAATCAATGCGCAAAGAAGTCGTTTATCTGTACTTATCTTTTAGTTGTGTGAGATTGGCTCATTCAGGAATTAAAATCATTGATTGGCTCAAGAAAGAATTGAATTATTTAAATAAAGAATACAGATCTGATATCTAACGGTTGGTGTAAGAATGCGAAATGACTCAACACTTTTGTAACTATGTGTGACGAATAAAAGAGGTTGATTCTGGAAACAGTAACATCGCAGTAATACGCTTACTACATCGCATTCAAGACACTCCTTTTCTTTCTTTTGACTGTAGATGTGAAAATGAGCCACGGTCGTAAGTTGATACGTGAAAGTAAGTACACTATGAATGTGCAAAATCATGCGCTTGGTTTATGATATAACATATTTTGAGCATGTCAAGTTGCTGCAGCTATGCACTAGAGAACACCCTAATCCGTGTGATCTTTATTTTATAATCATCACCAAAATACTTTTAAGACAACTTTTTTATATGATAATATGAAAATTAGTACACACTGCAACTTATATTGATATCGTGCATACATTTTTTATCGGACATCTCCTTATGTCCCGTTCACGTCCTCTAGATACCCTGTCGTTGTCACCGGATTTATTTCAGGTTATTTTTGTTCATTTTATGTTTATAATCCAAGAGCATATAGGTGCTTGCAAATTGAAATCTCTATTTATTAATAATGTAATGAAAAAATACATCCCAATTAAAAATCTGTTAGCAATCTTAACAGCCAGTTGAAATCGAACTCAGAGCGCGTGTTTAGTACTCGGGTCATTTTACCATTCGGCTAACATCGTAACAAGACAAAACGTACTTTATATTAAAACGAACGCTGTAGAATATTAATAGCCAGGGGACCACCCCTTTAATCGTGTGCAGTATTGTCTCCATATTTATGCTAAAAGTACGTCGGTCATTATTCATACGTCTGAAGTGTGAAAGCTTTGCACGTATGCGTAAAACTACTTGGAAACAATTTTCATTAGAACACGCGTTATACGGAATGCTTCGTATATTTATCACAGTGTGGGTGTTTGTTTTTCGACGGGACATTTTTCGAATAATTTTATTTGAAGAATCAGTGTTTAGCATATTTTAAATGTTTCTTAAATTTTGGTTCATTTATGTTTTCTGGATAAGACTAATTACTGAGTAGGAGGGTAAAATATGGGTTAAATAATATAAAATGCATAGTTTAAAAACCTAAAGATTTTTACTAGGTATGTATTTTGGAGTTTGAAATTAATTATAGGTATTATTGGCAAATCGTAACATAACATAGCATCACGCCTTTTTCCCCGAAGGTGTATGCAGAGGTGTTTCACATTTCGCCAGCTATGTTTGGTCCCATGAAATAGGGGGCGAGCCTATTGTCATCAACCGGGAACGTTTGTTTACAAAACTCCGGGAAAATCTTAATACAGGAATTTCATGATAGAAAAACCCAATACCATTTTCACCCGACCCGGGAATCGAACCCGGGACCTCTTGCATAGCAATCGTATACACTTCCCACTGCGCCACCGAGGCAGTTCATTCATTTTGTTATTCAGTGAAAATTGATTGTGAGATACTGTCGAAAGTGATAAGTATTTTAAACATGTGGAAAGTGTCATTTATAAAACAAAAACTCAAAACTCTTATAATAATAATTAGATTGTAATAATTTGAGTATGATAATTATGTTAGGAAACCTAAACTTTTAAATAATGACATCGTTCTGTCTATAATCTTGACAATATAAATTTAATATTCCCATGTGAGAACAAGTAACGCATTAACATAATGTCACCATGTGATCGCGTAATAACAACTTCACCTAAACGAATCGCGTTCATTAACTTGTATCAAATAAAACCCCTAATGTTCATTGTCAGTGGCAAAACGAACAATAAATCTATGTCCAAAAGTATCCACCAAACAAAATCACTGAGAAACTCTTTTAATTACCAAGAACGATATCTATCTATGGCTTTGGATAAATACAGGGACTATACAGTGTAAATCTCACAATATAAGTACGGGTTTTGCGTGTGCTGTGAACGCACACTCCTTCGTTGACAAGTGCGTTCCGTTGGATGTTATTTCAGCCTGCCACGTCATCGCTTTGATCTCAGTAGACTTTTTGCCGAACACTCGTTTAATGTGACGACAAATAACTCAAACAGGAACGCGGTACTCTTTTTGATTTTATCAAAAGTGTACACAAGATGTTCTCGAGTTTTAAATGCGAACACTTCATTAGTGAGATCACCCGCGCTCTCAGTTTGTTTGCGAAAGATCTTGCAGATTTGCATTTCAATCTTTGCTTTTCAGCTCCGGGAATATTTTAAAATATTACTGCCTAACTGGCATATTCAATATCTGCATGCATAAGTAGATAGGTATTTGTTTACACTGTTTACGACTACGCAGTCACACAGATCGGATTTTAGATGAATAGTTACTTAATACTTATTTTTATGTAAAAGATGGAGTTGTTGATTGAAATTTGTGTTCATAGATTCAACGGCTTCATTTCAATTTATCGTGAGATTAAATTCAATATCGAGCGTAAGAAGATTATGTCATTTAATTTTAATGCGAAAATTCCATTGGAATTCAGGTTATATTCCAAAAATATTGGTATGATACATGGAAAGGTATGGCTGCTTAGAATAATATTCTTATAACGGTTTAGATTGCTATGGAAATTGTAGTTTTATATGTAAATGGAATAAACACCCACGTCATTATCCGATTTGACAGGCATACAATCGTCACGTTATCCAATAACTGTTCAATCGTTACTATACTGCGGTTGCGGTGTGTGAGCTCAAAAATTACATTGTTAAATAGCCTCTTTACTATTTAAATTAAATCGATTGTGTAATGGATTGGATCGGTCTCACACTAGTATGCATGCGTGAACTATCCGTCACTAAAAATCGATAGTTACTGAATTATAAGTAGGCATGTGTACATGGCATAGCCATTATGGACTGACGCTATTTCCGATAGTCGTATCTCAATCGAAACGACATTGGAATGTAAAATCGAGTAAAATGCATTCGGCGGGGTTGCAATTTGGCATGATTGAGCCGGGGACACAATAGAGCGATGCCCGTCAGACGAGTCGGGTGATTCTCGATAAATTGGCGGATACACCTTCGATCCAAGAATAAATGAGGTCCCCTAAAGCGACAGATCTCGTGTTTTTGTTCAATATATGCAAAATCTTTGGCTAAAAAGTTGAGGATGCAGCTTTTTACCTTTTGGATTGTATAAATAATGAACGTCAAGCAACATTCTTTCAACTTTCTTTTTGTATCAATTCGTAAAGTAAAATATTAATTGGAGTGTCTCAGATGTTGTTTGTTTTGAGTGCGGTATAACGATAGGAATTTGTGTATTTCTAAAAAACAATTTATAATTCTGGACTTTCTTGTTTTCAGCTTAATTATGAAAACTCTCACATAAATTATTTGTTATTTTTACTATGATGAACTAAGCAAGCTTGAAGTTAATTAAAGTCTTTTAGTGTTAGTTCTATTATCTACAGCAGGTATTGAGTGTATTATTTAATTATAAAAATTTAAGTGAAACGACTGCAATTTGGGAAGTCAGATGCAGCGATACACATATTTTTTTTTTTTTACAAAACAGCTCATGCATTAAAACGATAGTTACCCTTTTAAAAATATCATTGTCCATATAATATGAGCATAATTGAGTGAACTGTCCGTTTAAACTAAACGCATCGGGCGGGCCCCTCTGCAAGCGAATTGATATTTCCTCTTTCCAACGAATACATAGTTAATTGCGCTTCCGGACGTCACTCATTGTTTGAGGGCCAATCGGTGAATAGTTAAGCTTTTTAAATTTGAGCATGTATTGTCACACAACGCATGCTTCACCTTATATACCTATAGTTATACTGGTTTCTTAGTGGATTTGTACCGAGTAGGCTAAATTTTCTCCACATTCTTTGGAGGAGATCCGTGCCTAATAGTGGAACGTTCGTGGGTTGAAATGATACCTTTAGTAGTCCCTGGATATTATTTCAAGAGGTGAAATGTATCGCTAATTTGTAATGCCTTCGTTCAACAATGAAAGTTTAATGTTTTAATAAGCTCGGGGCAGAAGCGCCTTCTGTTTAATGCACTTAATTTTTATGCAAGAATGTTAATGTTAGCGGGGCTCTACACACGCAATTAAAATAGTGATGATTTATTTTGTTTTGTAACCAGTTAATTAGATACAGTTTGTTGCAAAAAGTTATTAATAAAAATCGTCGTGTGTTGTTTATATTTTATATTTGATCATTTTAAGCTAAGAGTCTGTTCATTGCAATTTACAATTAAATTCTAACAAGTAAGTAAGTATCAACCGCTTAGTAAAATATTATATTTGTATAGGTGCATATGCCTATGCCATATAGGTATATGTTTTTATAATACCACCTACAAACTGTTGTAACTTTTTTCTACAGACCCGCACATTTGACATTACCAACACTATATTAAAATTAAAATTAAAATTATGGCTAATAGAAAAAATGGTATATTCTGTACAAGAATGGATAAAAGAAAAATAAAATAATAACTGTCTGTTCTAATGTTTAAGCATATAATGACAGCTATCCTGACATGTTCTGTTATCTTTCATGTATTATAATATTATTATTATTACTACTATTTCATTGACATCAAAATTAAATTGACTTTAAAATTATACATCTATAAATAATTAAATTATACTCGTATGTCATTTGCATCTATACCGACGATTCAAACTCAATGTGACATTATTTGACATTGTACCTAATAGTAAATATAATTAAAAAATGTGTAATATTTGCATGCTTTTTATATTTAGCAAAATGTGTTTAGCTCTGATAACAAACTAATTGTACTACACCAACTTTGTCAACCACATTTTATGCAAATAAATATATTATTATTATTATTATACTACCTAGAACTCGTGCATGTAACTCAATTTTGTATTTGTTAAGAAACGAGAGGTTTTGTAATAATAAAACTTCCAAATGTCAACTATTATACTGTGACAGAACAAATTTGCTAAATTCGGATCGAGTAAGTAAGAGACGAATTTTATATCTTCGGACGAAATTATCAAAGTTTATAGCGAAGTTTCCAATAAACAAATATTAAATTTGAGTAGATAACTACTCGTAAACATTCGATTCTAATTTTCCGCGTCGAAACCCCTTAAATATATCACTCATATTCCTAGAATAAATTATCGGAAACTATAATTACTCAAGCTTTCAGTGTATGTTAATTGACTGTCATTATCATTTTATGTACAGTGGAAACATTGACAGATAATTAAAGTTGACAGAACGCCGTCAGTCAATCGTGACAGGTGTGAATTAGCAGTTGGATATGGATAAATAAGGCACGCAGGTCTCCTTTGATCTTTATGTTTTGTGAACATATTTTATGCCATAAATAGAACATAAACAAAACTAGTTGAGACTAAAATAAAAAAACATTTTGTTGTTTTTTTAATAGCAACGGGCTTCATACCCCTTACACTTCTTTACAGTCGACAGAAGAAGCTCACAACTTGCAAACTCGGGTGGACCGTGCCTATTTCATAACCCTGTTGTAAAAAGGCGTTAAATATAAATAAGTCCATTTAGCAAAATAATAATTGATCTTGTATCCAAATTGTTAACGTTGATAATTGTAAAGCGAGTGCCACATGGTTGTAATCTTGCGTTTCAACAGAGGTGACTATATTATGTAATCATGAAATGCAATCCATCTAGCCATCATATCTAATCCAAACTTCATAGAAACTACACGGATCGCATCCAAGCTCGCACCAAGGTCACCTCTGTTGGAACGCAAGATTACAACCGTATGGCAAGCGCTTAAAGGAGAATGGATCATTTTACAACGCTTTTATTCTGAGGGTACAATATGTAAATCTTATTTCTTTATTCCAGATCAAAATGGTATTATTAGAAAAAATAATTTAGAACTTGTTCTTGTAAAATATACAATGACGAAAACTCTCTTGGTTGTTTTACAATTCTACAAAATGTGTTCAATGTGTGTAGAATTATTATATACCTACTAGCTGACCCGGCGAACTTCGTATATTAGATATTTAATTATTTCTGATAATGTTTCATTTACAAATGTTAAAAACTCAAATTTTACACTCAATTTTTTGTATAATTTTTTACATAGGATGCCTTGCCTCGACAATAGCAAATACAACAAAAAAAGAATTAGACAAAGCGGCCGCGGCCGAGCCGCTTTCACGTGAATCCATCACATACTTTTCAGTGATCCATTTTCATTTATATAGATTATAAGGATTTGTTCTCACATACTATTCTTGAGGTTTTTCTCATTGCATTAAAGTTGTTATAAAATGCTACCTCTATTTAACAAAGAGGATGTTTTATATACTTATGAGTATATAATAACACTTCAAACATTTCTGTATTCTCTTTATTTGTTTTTATCTTCTTAACGATGTAATATAGCTTAGTATTAAGGGCCCACAGAATACCCTTATCCTTAAAAATTTCCACAGTCTAACCTCACTTGACATTGACAACAATACCCACTCCTTACCCATAATAGTCTCATGGATATTATACTAATTACTAATTAATTGGTTTAAAACAATTATGAAGGTAATAAAGATTTATATTTACGGCGTCGCGTGATGGGCATTAAGTTTAAAATAATAATTTCGTTTTGGTAAACCAGCATGTTTGCGATATGAGTACATAGTAAATTACACCTTAATTATATTGCGACACTACTATTTCACCTGAAACTACCTATTAATTTCGTCGACAAAGAAAATCAATAGCTCTTTTTGTTCAACAAACAGAACATTAAAATTTGGTATTAATTATATTTACCGCGTTGTTATTTATTTCTGCCATTGTTATTAGTATTATAACATCTATTGTTCGGATGTTCCATTTGAAGTTTTTTTGAATATGAAAGCTTAATGGATTACATTTCATGACGTTCGTTAAATTATCTGTTTTTTTAATATTTCAATTTTAGAACAAACATAGCTAGCTATAGCTCAAAGTTTGGTAGCCTGAATACGGGAATGTATAGAACGTGTGAAATGTGTATAGAATTACTGAATTTTATGATAACCCTTTACAGAAGCTATTAAGATGCGTTCGGTGAAACCCTACCAAAGGCACTGTCTATAAGATTCGTCTCATAAAAACATTAATCTGAAACTATTAAGAACGAAACAATCAAATCACAATTTTTTATCTTCTTTTAGTCGCTCATATGAACGTTTTTGGTCTTTACGGTATAAGTGTGCTCGTTGAAAGGCAACAAGTTAGGTAGAGCATTGCCGTGGAGAGAAAATTACTAAAATAACAATTTATTTATATAAGAAAACAACAATAATATTCCCACAAACCGCTCAAACTCCAGACAAGTGTATTGCGATATCATTGCTCGTAATCCTAAATCGTTCCAGTTTATGTTTGAAAAGGCGTCCATTGTGTGAGCATTACTGGCGGCTTTGTTAAAATCATATTATAATAGAGGAACACGCAAAGTATTGGTATAATACCTCAAACGCGACATAAAGCTTCGCGTGGTTGTCGACCGGCGCGACACGCGAACTAGGAAAATAAAGAGCCAAACATATTTATATTACACGACGTGACGGGCAAGGACACTCAGACATTTTATGGAATAATCTGTAACTTTTAATATGTAGTTAAATTAAAAATAGAATGTAGTTACTTGTTTCAATAGACATGGTGAATATGGTAAAAAAAAAATATAGGGAAAAATTGATTGCTCTTGAAAACCTTTACAGAGTAGAAAAAAAAATTCGTTCTGCTATTTTTAATACAAGACTCGAAAGTCATAGACAAAGATGGCGCCAAATTGGCAGAATAAAAGTAAATAGTTATTTTATGTCTTTTGTTTATCATTTAATTTTACTACTCTATAGACGTAAATAAAAATAGGATACGAACATTTGCCTTTATTCAGTAGTAATTTATTAATTGTTTACAAGCATATTGTCCATGTGAATTTTATTAACATTGATATTCACTACAATGTTTCATAATTAAAAGTCCCTTAAATTTAAAAATACGCAACGTAACATAAATATGTCAGCCAGTTAATTTTAGTTGCCTATGCTGAAAGTATACTTACTCTGCGGTAGTAAAATATTAATAGCCACGAACATGATGTTCTTGTTTTTATTTCATAATTTCGTTAAATTTGAATAAAAATCACATAAAAGTTTTTCAATTACATTTATGCACGTCACTGTACAACGTGCATTTTTTCATAGTTAAAAAACAAATGGATGTTAAAAATGACCTTTAATAAATATTTGATTTTCATTTAAATTATTATAATATTTAAAATTAGATTTACACAATTATAACAAATTAATTTTTGGATTGTTATAATCCCTACAATATACAATCCTTTCCATAGAACTATCACTGTGTCTCCTAGGTAAGCCAAGATTAACAATAATAAGCCTTTGCAAACACCGAAGTATGACAGACGAGAGTCCCAGGGAATATCGGAAGAAGAACCCTGGTTTTGTTTTGTTCGTAAAGACCCCGTTAGTGTATGGCAATTATCATCATTTCAACCCATAAACATCGAACAGAATGTGGAGGCTACTATACCGCACTGGCCAGACGGGTTAGTATAGAGTTTGTTTTGAATTTTCCTTTTCTCGCAGTGTTCTTGTCTTCATAAGGTTACTCCCTTAGTCGCCTTTTATGACACCCTCGGGTTGAGATGGGATAGTGACATTATGTATTCTTAATCCGTCACTACACGGATAAATATAATTATAACTAGTAGATGGTATAAATCGCTGCCAATATCGTGATTTCCTAATAGTGGCCAACTCCAACCGTTTAAAGCTCACATTTATCAGCTGTTATAACTCGATTAACATTTTGAACACTATTGTCTATCGTAGGCGTTGATGAAGCGTTAATAATTCCATTTATAGCATTAATTTTTAATTAGCTGAATCTATACATATAAAATGCTTTGCCCTGAATGACTGACTGACGGATCAACGCAGAGCCTAAACCGTTGATTGTAGAGACCTGAAACTTGGAAGGTATGTTCTTTGAATGACGTAGGCATCCGATAAGAAAAGATTTTCCGAAATTCTACCCCTAAAGGGGTGAAAATAGGGGGTAAAGTTTGTATGGGACAACGAGATTCCTATGTCCAATCTATTTCAAATTTTGCATAAACATTCTTTAACTTGCACTTAAAACAAAGATCTATGAAAATCGAAATCTACGCGGACGAAGTCACGGGCAAAAGTTAGTATAGTATTAGAATGTCAAACAGGGGCTCTGATTCACAGTGCCCTCCAAAATCACAAAGGACTCGATATCGATGTGCAAAACCTGGTCATTTAATCACGGATCATTAAGTTTACTTGAATGCCCGTTAAACTTCACCGTTGTAATTAGTGTTAAAATTATATCCGTTCCTGCTATAAGGCCGTTTCGGAACCAGTCATTAATCGTCATTAGAAGATTCAATTGTTGGGTACCTATTCAAACGTAGAACAGGTTGTACACACTGGTGTTCTATCATATATTAGGAGGAAACGTCATTTCCCTCCAATATTGCTTTCATTAAGGTTCACTACAGCCACACCTCGGCGTGACCTCACTGGGGGCGCGTCTGCGAATTAGCGAGTCATTGTTTTGTTTACATTTACACGTCAGCAGTTTGATGAAGAACTGGTTACATGGATTCATAATGAGCTTTAATAAGAAGTTTGCAAGGCGGATTGTTAGTTGGTTCACCTTAAGTGACGATGGTTATTGTTTAAATGTTATTGTTTTGTTTGTAGCAATCTGGTAGAAAACGAGTATGCTATAGTCAGCTTATGTGGGCTGTAGAGTAATATCTTAGAGTCGTATCGTACCATAGCAAAAGATTGTATTATTGTTTATTGATAATAAATTAACATTAATACTGTGGATGCCCTAATTAATAATATGGGTTCTTAATGCAAGGTAAAGTTATACCAGGTTACTGGTTAGCACCAGTCAGTCTTGCTTATGTATGTTAATTTACTATTTGGATTCTTTAAGTAAAATTTATCTTAAGGTTCAAAGAAATTTCTCATCTTTTACCGACTACGGTTAATTCCTTGAATTTATGGAGAAATTTAGCTTAAAGATGAGATCTTTTCTTGAACTTAAGGAGAAATTTTGCCTGACAAATTCAAATAGTAAATTTACATACATTAGTAAGAGTGACTAGAAGAAATTGGAGATCAGTTATCAAGAATCAACTAACTGAAATGACTATTCAATATCCAATGTTATCAGTTTGCACTATTGAACCTGACAAATAGATCAGGTGCGCCCTTCTATCATCTACTTTCTAAAGAGGGGTTGATTCCGTTATCCTTTAAGGACTACGAAATATTACTAGATCCTCTGTCGAAAGTGCCAATATGATATAGTAGGGCCCTTTTATCGACGCTTCTGAGTTCTCGGTCTGATCGCAACGAGGGTAGATAAGAGGTTCCTCTCGTATTATTATTGCAAGGGTGCGTGAAATTTTGCAGATATGCGCGCCCCGTACGGCCCAGGGATCATCGGATAATAAGGTCCATTGTTGACTCCGCGGATTCCGGCGGTTTGTAGAGCTTTTTAATATTCCAATACTCTCAAATATGAGGTTTACATATTATGTATGCTGAAAGGAACAATACATATCTACATATATACAAGATTGGGGACTTTTAGAGGCTTTTAAATGCTTGCAGGATAGAATTTTAAACTACCATGTTTTAATTGCAAAAGACTAATAAAAATAACCAACATAATATTTTGTTAAGTTTAACGAAAAATTAGTTGGACTTTGCACGTGTCATCGACTACCTTATTTCAGAACGTTATGAGAAACGCGAGGTGTTGAGAGAAAATAACTAGAGAAATATTTACTGTCGGAAATCATAACTCTTCAATTAGCTATGGTTATGAGATGCCAAATACTAAATCTATGCCAAATACTAGAACAAATTTAGATTTTAGTTCGTAAATAATCTTGGGTCAAGACCGAAAAACATAAATTTGTACGAGTAAAGAGGAATGAGTTGTAAAAAGAGTGTGTGCTTTGCATAGATAAATACAGTTGCGATGAAAGATGACTTCATATTTCTATGATGAGTTTTTATGCGTTAAAATAAGTGTTAAAATTGAGTAAAATATTATGCATTAGTCATTTCTCCAGGTAGTTAATAGTATCAATGCAATTGTTAAATAGTTTTAATCATCGATAAATCTTTAATCATCATTTCAACCCATAAATGTCCATTGCTTGGCACGGGTCTCCTCCAAACAATGTGGAGGAAATTTAGCCTACTTTACCGCGCTGGCTAAACGGGTTGGTATAGTGTTTGTTCCATTTTCCTTTTCTCGCAGTACTCTTGTCTGTATAAGGTTACTCCCTTAGTCGCCTTTTACGATACCCACGGGTTGAGATGGGGTAGTGACATTATGTATTCTTCATCCGTGACTACTTATTAGAAAACTAGACTAACTAACTAGAACTAGACTAACTAGAAGTTTTGTTGCCATGTATTTAACATTAAGTAGGTAATTAAGTAACACTCAGTGGTGGACTGGATGTGGAAGGCAGAGGACCAAATGTTATGGTGACGTGTTAGGAGAGACTTAATTTCAACAGTGGATTGCAATAGGCTGAAATAATGATGATGATGAAGTTTTAAATTTTAATATTCAAATCTCATTTTATTAATATTGAACTTTCAAAAAACATTTCAAACCCTCCAAATTTATCTTCATAATTGAAAACAAACAACTAAACCCAGATTAAATTGAGAAACGTATTCATTTCGTACAAATAAAGTGACATTGAAAAAGCCGTGTCAGTATCTGATCCTCCCTTGGGACAGTGGGGTTTCGCTTTTATGACCGGAGTGCACCAATTAGTGGTAAAAGTAAAAATGTGCAGCGGAACCACGCATTACTCGGCCCCATGGGGCCTTGGAGTCTCAGAGTGATAGAAATAGATCATTGTTTCTCAAACTTTAGCGCTATAACCCAAAAAATAATAAATTAGGACTCTGAATACCCTTTCGCATAACTAATAGATAGTTTGCCGACATTGAAAAGGATGGAGGTCAAGGCTATCAATAAAAATAAGATTTCAACAAAACGGACGACGAGATGGTTTTAGTATGTGACATAATTGTATTGTACTAAAGGTCACGCGGGCCTACGCTCCCGTCGTTTTTTTTTTGGCCACTGCTTAGCTCCAATTAGCCGCAGCGTAGTATTATATAGCCTATATTACTCAGTGATCAGAAACCAATACAAAAAGTGCGGCTTCCTGTTACTTAATTAAGCTTTCTATCGGCAAAAGAATATTTGAAATCGGTCCAGTAGTTTTTAAGTTTATTCGTTACATACAAAAATACAAATATTTCCACTTTATAATATGAATAAAGATTAAAACTTGTTTTAGAGGAATCAAAGGACACTTTATTACCTGCTATATCATTTGGAACTAGTTGAGTGTTACATTTTAAACTTTTTAATCTATGCCACGTAGTCGGACGTAATGGATTGTTGATGATTAAAACTTTTTCATAAAAGTTATAAGGGTTCACATTTTAATTGCTAAGCTTACTTCCACTATTAATTTACTAGAGGACTATAATGTTGCCATAATTATCATTACAATGACGTTAACGTTTGTTACGTTTCCAATACTTAATAATAATTATTGTGATTAAACGGAATGTATACCTACCTACTTTGAGAAACTGAGCTTTTAGTTGGCCTAAGGCAAGTCCCACGTGGTTTCTAATGGTGTTTCTTTGCTTTGAGGGTCCCTAGTTTCTACTACATATGGACCGCTTGTTAAATCAATAAGTGGGGTAAAAATTTGAGTTTATTTGGCATCTTTTATGGTTGTGTTTAGTTAGTGAATAATCTTGTTTGATGCTTTGAATTAAATGAGGGAAGGGAGATCCCCTTTGTCAGAATAATTTGCGCTACACACACGTGTCTGGAAATTATTTGAAATTTTAAAGACGTTGTTTGTTGGAGAGATCTTTCTTTGAACTTTTTGAGAAGACGTAAACATTAATATAAATAAATAAATGACCTCGTTGAGGGAAGAAGTCTAAGAACTAAGATCAAATCTAAAAACCAACAACAACCATCGGGTAACAAACATCTGATCGTATTTTAAATCACTTGTTTAATACTAAATTCAATACATAATAAATAATATAATAATATTTTATAATACATTGTGAACACAATTTCAGTTTCCAAGTTTTTGGTAAGAAAATATTAACACATTTCTTTTGTAAATTATTATTTTTGGCGAGACTACTTATATTATTAAAGAAATAAATGTATGGATTTAAACTGTATCAAAGAAAGATATAAATATTTTTTCTAAAAGCAATTAGGGACTGTTGACATATAGAAAGATTTTTAGAACCGGTTCTCTTAATTTCTTGGTATGTTTTCAAGTAATCTGTCATGTTGACACCAGTGATACCATTAACTTTTTCTAGCTAAATTATAATGTGTTTTGTAGATTAATAGGCGTTACGACATATTACGTTACACGGCTAATGTACTTAAGTAAATAAATTTGGTATCCAACATCAATCTTTTGAATTTATAGGCTGGTAGTTGGTCGAGAATTACTAGAGAAGTGTGCGAGGGCGGGTGACTTATTTATTGCCTTTAAAGATAAAAAAAGGAATTTGTTTGTAGGGTTACTTTTTATGTTTTTGAAAGTTCTATAAAATCATTGGATTCTCTTTGTTAGTATTTTACGTGTAATGGTTGTGATGATAGAATTGTTGTAACGCTGTCAACGAGCGATTCTATTTTAATGAGATATGTAACGATGATTGCTATATTAACACGGAACTTTTAATAGACGCAAGTTTTCATCTTCAGTTTAATTAAGATCGAACAGCTCTGGCAAATTGCTATCATTTGCGTTTCTTATTAGTCATTTTCTTTCGTAGCCGATGAGAGGGCCGGGAAAAGTTTTTACTCGACTGAACAAGAAAAGGGGAGCGATCTGCCGTAAAGTAAAAAAGATTCCGCCCAAGTAATGAGAATATTTCGGAATGAGACCATTTCCGTGAACATCCCTTTACGTAAGGGAAAAACCGGAGCGAATAATCCTGATATCGGCATTAGAACCGGCACTGTTGCTTCAGTTCGGTCCCTTCGCATAAAAAACAAAAGTTATTTGAGCGTCGGATTTGTGGATATTTGACGTGAACCGTCGAGGTATCAACTCTGAACCGAACTGCCGATGGAGTGTCGTCTGACAGAGAGGTTTTTACTGCACTCCAGGGAAATTCACCGATTCACGCTATAAAGCCGTGTTCACCAGGAAAACGAAACATGAAACAACAATTTGGCCAGTCGTTTTGCAAGTTGCAACAACCAACCATCTGTACCACTATTGATGTTCGAAGTCGAACGATAACATGTCTACACGGCGTAGAAGTCCCAGGCCGGACGAGCGGTCGCTTCGATGTCGTAAAAAGCACTACAAAATGACTTTATGTACACGGTACGGAACGCTGACATGTCGAGTCCGGTTGTTCTATTTAATGTTCAAGTTTTATAGATCTTGTATTCCATTTGAATTTTAATTCTACATGATCATTGTATCCAGTGCCGCAACGTGCATGTTTAACGAGTGGGTTGATACTGGTCTATGATACTCAGGAGATGATTATCGCAATGTAAGTTTCGCCAGATCCTAATCGATACTTAATCGGGAATCGATTATGTAGATGTGTGCTAGCTCCAACAGCAATCCTACTTTATCTCCGATCAATTACAGTTATGCTGGTTGTAAGGAAATTTAGAAATTATTCCTTGGCATTCATGAGAAGCTTAATCGGAATATTTCAGATAAACTGAAATTGTAATTGTTATTGGCGTATGGGTTTTACATTACAACTGATGCGCTTTTGCGATAATTTTTCTATGCGGTTGGTGTACATTACCATTATTAAATGACGTAGATTATGATTTTATTGATAAGTTGTAAATATTGTGTTGAGTTTCAACCCAAGCAATATCAGAGAAAGATATTGAACAGAAACTGGTCACATATTGGTACGTGTGCGTTCGTTTTCAATTTTGTGTGTTCACTGTCAAAGGTTTTTTACTGTACAATTTCTATAACTCTGCGGGAGTTTACACGAACATTGTATACGTTTCCTGATCCCAATTCAATCCGGTGTGCCCTGTGCACCGCATGTGGTTCATTGGTTAACTGAATTATATGTGCGCCGATGAGATTCGACAGCCGCGCTGTCCAATGTCCGTCCGAATGCCCCTATTTTATGTTATTGTTCGTTCTCGTATTAAAAAAGTTTCAAAATTTATGGAAACGTCTAACTTTTGTTCGTGTCAAAGTTATGTGCTATTATAATGTAACGATGAATGAAATCGTATTGTATAAAAGTCGTAACTTTTTAAAATGAAAATCCTATTTTTAGTGCTCAAATTTAATTTCTAGTTGAAGTTTTCGAAGAGAAATTTATAGTTAAAGTTTTTTCCAAAAGTAAATCTTGTTAGATTGTGTTCAACCATTGATTTAAAAGATTTAGGATTTTAGACTTGGATCGATGAGTCAAAAGAATCACGGGGAAAAGGGAGATTGCTGGTTTGGCAATCGGTGTATTTAGCTTTCATGACCACTAAATTTTTGTAGGATTATTATAAATTACATTTTTTATTAGAAGAAAGTATCGCAGTTCAAATCCATGACTGTTATGTAACAACACTATCGCTTTATTCCCACATGTAAGTGCAGCAATACAGCTGCTGGTTATAATTAATTCGTTAGTGAAATATAGTTAATATGGCGACCGCGGGGTTCCTTGTGTCGTGCCGCTGCCGCCGGCGGCGCCCTGCCGAGGCACTTGAACTTCTACCTTTATGAAACAGTTGACGTCATCGTGTTGGCAGTGTATAACACGCATAAGAAGATTTATCCATCTGGAAATTTCTGTCTTCTACCTATTATTCTAAGGTTTAAAATTGCCTACAATAGTGTTTTTCGATTTATTTAGTTAGGACTCTTTTTATTTAGAGCGATGTGTGTAAAGACTAGTAACTATTTACTGTTTTATATCTTATTTTTGTTTAATCTATTTTGACATTATTATTTTATATTTTGCTAGCCTTTGTTAGATACAACTTTCTAGTTTACTTTTTTAGGGTGCCTATGTGTGTGGTAATTCGTATTCAAGTTCTTATTGCGTATTTAAATTCTTCACTTTAAATTATGAAGTATGTAGTAAGTAAGTATTATTTGAAGTATTTTTTCTCGAACTTGAAACTGTTTATAATGAAACATCTCATTGTCAAACAGAAATGATTAAAAAAGGAACTCGTAGCATTTTGGTACTGAGGTGTTCGTTACGATAATTGAGGTTAAGCAACGTTCGACAGGGTCAGTTCATGATGGGTGACCGTTTGTGCCAATTTCATTCTCGAGCGTCTCCGTATTTCAGAAGGCATGTTAAGCAATTGGTATATATTTATATATCAATGCCCATTTGTTTCCGTTTATTTTATGAAACTAAACAATAAAAGAGTTTAACTTCTCTAAGAAAATTAAATTTTTCATTTATCCATCTGGAAATTTCTGTCTTCTACCTATTATTCTAAGGTTTAAAATTGCCTACAATAGTGTTTTTCGATTTATTTAGTTAGGACTCTTTTTATTTAGAGCGATGTGTGTAAAGACTAGTAACTATTTACTGTTTTATATCTTATTTTTGTTTAATCTATTTTGACATTATTATTTTATATTTTGCTAGCCTTTGTTAGATACAACTTTCTAGTTTACTTTTTTAGGGTGCCTATGTGTGTGGTAATTCGTATTCAAGTTCTTATTGCGTATTTAAATTCTTCACTTTAAATTATGAAGTATGTAGTAAGTAAGTATTATTTGAAGTATTTTTTCTCGAACTTGAAACTGTTTATAATGAAACATCTCATTGTCAAACAGAAATGATTAAAAAAGGAACTCGTAGCATTTTGGTACTGAGGTGTTCGTTACGATAATTGAGGTTAAGCAACGTTCGACAGGGTCAGTTCATGATGGGTGACCGTTTGTGCCAATTTCATTCTCGAGCGTCTCCGTATTTCAGAAGGCATGTTAAGCAATTGGTATATATTTATATATCAATGCCCATTTGTTTCCGTTTATTTTATGAAACTAAACAATAAAAGAGTTTAACTTCTCTAAGAAAATTAAATTTTTCACTTTATGTTAAAATTCAGAGCTTCCACAAAACCTGAATTCCTTGAAAATCCTTTAGCCAGGTGTATCCATTTTATTCTTCCATTTCGTTTTCAGCTTTGTTAGTCCAGCGGATAAACTTCTTTCTACTATCATGAGGAAATTCTTTTGCATCTACTAATTCAAACTAAATACACAAATTTGAAAGAAGAATTGTATGTACATTGCGCTTTTTGTTTCATCATTTGTTTAAATGTCTAAACACAGCCAGTAATGAATGTAAATATCTTAAAATATACGTGTGACATTCCTTCATGGTACGGTTTGCGTCGTGAAAACGAGCAACCGTCTTTATTCCGCACCGTTGGACCACGGTACACTAAAATTTTCCAGGAAACTGCAATGTTATTAGGGTAGGTGCCCCAGTCTCCGTCCGCGTCGGGATGAATTCAACTAGGAAGGCAATTTCCACTTTATGGCGTGCTATGGAGAACACGCGCGTATTAGGTTAGTACTGTACCCACGATTTGGGATTTATGTTATTTGTTTTAACTTCTGAACTGGAATGGCTTATTCTAATGCTGGTATTATTGAAAGGTATTCCGTACTAATTAAAAAATGACAATCTTTTTCTTGTTGTCTCATCACCCAAAGGTGGGCTGGTAGAAAATTTATTTATTTTGCAATAAACCAGCTTATGATGACTTACTTTATGCTAAAAGTAACTTTAAAAAATATAAAATTAAATTTCTCCTTCGATAGTTTTAGTACCTATTGAATTATGAAAAATAATCACAAAAAGCACTCTCCAACTTATAAATAAATA
Source organism: Laspeyria flexula (assembly GCA_905147015.1). Taxonomy (NCBI): domain Eukaryota; kingdom Metazoa; phylum Arthropoda; class Insecta; order Lepidoptera; family Erebidae; genus Laspeyria; species Laspeyria flexula. The sequence goes on along the minus strand of LR989960.1, from coordinate 10,113,493 downwards.
AAACTAAAGTTGATGAAAATATTAAAAAATGTTTGCTTGCACCTATTTAGATATCATCAATCACTTTAAGCCGTTGAATCCCTGTAAGGCCATGGTCATACGAAAGCCAACAGATTAAATTCTTCTTTATTCTCTTGGTGTTATGTATGAGATACTCGTAACGTCTTCAAGTAATGTTATGTTTCTGGAGGGAGGCGTAAATCCTTCTTGTAAGATTGAAATTTCGTAACTCAATTTTTTTTAGGTGTAGTCTCTTCCTATATTATTAATAAGCTTGAAATAATTATGATCAATTGATAGGCTCATTTTAGTAAAAGGTTTCTCGGAGAGTCTAATTTTCTTATAACATTGAATGATTTTTTTCCAATGGAATTTAAAGTCAACAGTAAGCTGCTCTAATGTGTTTTAATTTATTTTTTCAAAAATTTATTCAACCAGATTTTAATTTATTTTTATCCAACTTCAAAAAAGGAGGGAGTTTTCAATTCGTCGCAAGTATATTATATTATAAAACTACAGCAATTTCAGTTATTTCTCAATTTCCGACTTCAACTGGAAATAGTTTTCTTAGTATTCCCACTCCCATTACAGTAACACGTATTTTTTTAATTTTTTTACATTTTCTTTTCCAAGCCCATTCAATTTCAATCTAATCTTGGAGAATTGTCGGAAGTGAGTGTAATTGTCTCGTTCACCTCGCTGTGAACGAGTGATTCACTGAATACAGAATTGTGGAGAGATGAAAGCCGAGACCAAATTAACATAATTATGAATGTTACAAAACTCTAGAGATTGGTTTTGGTTTATTGTGAGTTAATTTGCAAAACTACTGTTTATTGTCTTGGTCACATTGTTTCGATAATAAGCCCACATTCGTGGTCAAGAGTTGAAGATTGACCGTATTCTTCATGATTGAAACAACTGTTTTTGTATTTGTGTGGCCTATGCTAGATTTTGGCAGTTGTTCCAAATCTTGGTGTATTGTAAATTAATCCAATAATAATATTTTTTTCTTTTACATTGTAAATCCCATACAGCTCTACACATTTTTAATACCAACGTGCCATCAAAAAAGCATAATTCTTTTTCACTTATATTTTATTCAGAAGTACACATTCTGTACCAGAAAATCAAATAAGCATCATATTTCAATGAAAGATATACATCAACTGCACTTCAAGTAACTTTTATCATCATTTCAAGTTGTTGTCCGCTTAGCTTAAGGTGGGTTATAAATATAAAGAAATTCATAAAGTCCCGAGCACGTTTCGTGACAAACATAACATTCAGTTTATTCGTTCCCGTTTTAATATTTAGCAGGTGTCGTTCCTCCTTTATTGCTGGACTTGTAATAATCCTTGCGAACATCTCTTCTCTTAGATGTTAATAATGTGTTATACAAACACGGCTTTTGTGTTTATAACCCCTGCTTAAGTTAAGGCATGTAACTTCTGGGTATGATGAAGTTAGGTTCATCGCTTGCATATATGCGTTTGCCTGTTAGTAAAGTTAATGACGTCATGCATTAAGATATAAATGTACGTATGGATGTAACTAAAACTACGTATCAAATTTCAGATAGTAATTTGATACTTTTTACAAATAAATCTTAGGTATCTAATCCTAGCAATATCCTACTTTCTTAAATAGAAGAATAAATGACATATTTTCACCTGAATCATTTCCCAATAGAAATAACCAATGACCTCAATCCTTTGCAAAAGCAAAAAGGACCCACCCACTTTTTCTTTGTCAGCGAAAACTTGGAAACAGTTACCACAAATGAGGCCTTTTCCCATCGGTATAAGGATGCCAAGTCTACCGCTACTTTCCTTGACAAATAGCCAAGGTACATTTTCATTACGTTGGTATATAAATTGTACGATAGTAACAATAAGTTTAAGGAGCAAGACACGATATAAAAGCTACATTCATTACAGTGAACATAAAACGAAATGCTCCTTTTAATAACTCTCTCACGTAAATCCAATAACGGTTTGATAGAACTGACGTGGAACTAATATCAGCGTGAAGGATGTAACTTTTATTTCGTGTCGAAGTGCAGGTGAATAAATATAAAGGATCTAAGGAAAATGGGAGGTGAAAGCTTTGTTTTGCAAATGAGTAGGGTAAAGTGCGGATGTTTGTGAAGACATGACTGTTATTGTGGCTACATTAAGCTTTATGGTTATTGGTTGTTAAAATAGGAGGGATTGTGTGAACTTTCCTCGATGGGGATTCCATGCATAGATTACGATTAGTACGGTAAAATGTATATTTACGGAATTATGTTAATACTGTTATGATAAACATAATTATGCAAAGCTGAGCTCGCGTTTTCTGATTTTGAGATATTATCATAAAATTGTATGAGATTAATGACATTAGACCCAATATAGTTTTAATAATTAAGTATAATCAATTTGGTTAGCATTGTGTTAACTATCATTTGCTGTACTTGATAGCTAGAATATATTACACAGCTAGTTCTTGGTTAAACTTCACTGTGTAATTTAGCATTATGAATTGCATCTACGAGTATATTGGTACACAAGTATTTTTTATTAAAGACTTTTTACTTAATTTCAAACAACTATTATAGCTGCCATCGGAATTTGAAATAAATAATTCTCTGAAAAGTATTTTACAGTTATTTTCAATTATATATCCACTCATCCGATATTACGACCGCCATCCAGGATATAAATTCCCTCAATAAACATTTTTATGTCGTTTATCGCCATAAGCGCCAATGTCCGGCTCAGAAATATTTAGGAACAAAACAATAAAATTTACAGGAACCGCTATACAAATAAAATTAGCAATAAATTGAGACCTTGTGTGGTTGGCCCACCTGCGCTCGCCACTGGGGTGACCAGGCCATAACTCAACGGAATTGTGCCCCGAGGCCATCGCGCTACGTAAACAATAATAAATACTAACCCTTGTTCGTATCAAATAAAACGTAATGTGGTGCCGCAAATTGGTGGTCACCATACAGAAGCTCTGCTAGTTATAATTAGTTGTTGGTAACGATTGTTGCTAAACATTAGCACGTTATTTTCATGCCGCTTATGAACTCGAGCAGGAAGGAAGCTTTGACTGTTTCTATAAGTGTCCAATATAGAATGATACATATTCGCATTTCTTGAATATTTGTAGCTGAATTTATACTTTTATTGAAGGTCACAGGGGATATAAAACCTAAAATTGTGACACTCGTACTATAAATACGTGAACTCACAACCGACGAAAGTAAAATTTACGTTTGCTTTCGTTAGTGGAATTCAATATGATGTCATATTTATAAGTTTCGTTTTAAATGATTATAGCAATACATAAGTTCTATAAAACATAATTTGATATTTAAATACTAAATTATAATCTTCTAAAATCTTAGTTAATAAGCTAATAATCCTGGGAGACCGATGATAATAGGTATATATTATGTAGTAGTTTTTAACCGACTTCGTTATTAAGAATATACCAGAATCTTGCCGAATGCTTTACATATTATTTTTGTCTGGACTAAAATAATAATATTTAATTCTTTATTTTCCTCACAAATCATAAGTACGTAACATAGTATCTGTCATAACATTTAATTAGCTAACAAATTCAATACATATTGTGAGGACTAGTGTCTGAAATAGGCGTAAGCCTGCACTACAGATCACAAGGCAAAACAATAGTAATGTTTAACCAACTTCATTATTAAAATATACCGAATGCAGCGATCAAATATGTAAAGCTATATCCAAACATGACGTCACCAAACATGAGTATAATAAGCTTGCTATAAATATTCCATTAGCTACAAATGATAAGTGACAGGCTTCGGGGCGACACTATTTCGCTATTAGCGAGGCAAGCCTCAGGAGGCGGGGTGACAATATGTCTCGTGTATTCTCCTCGGTATAAGCTGAAGCATGGTAGGATTTATTCATTGTATGTGTATGATATTGTTGTTCAAGAATATGGGCTAGGATTACAGGAAAATGTTTGCTGTGTGAGATGTTATGATGTGGACATAAGTTCATTTGTCTATTTTCATCTATTGCGTCGCTGTCTCGTTATTTTTTTGTTATGGTATTTTTATGACTTGTAGGTACACATATTAAATTATTATTATACAACGGGTCTTTGTTACGTATTATAATTTAAGGTATACTAATTATTTACCTTATTTTTTGCCCGGCATTTTGATCGAATGGCACCGTAGACCCGTTTTATAATAAAAACTGAATAATGTTTTTTTTTTAAAGGTAGGTAGTATCTTTCTATTTTTCAGAACAGTGCCATAGATATAAAATTATATGTCTTTAAATTAGAATATTTTTTTAAATAAAAAAATGAATTTCATGTGTCGGAATATTACGCCTAATCTGTCACTGCGCATAAAATGGATGGCAAAATTATACGGGCAAGTTACCCAGGTATTATGCATGTATCTTATCGAAGAGTGGTTTTACGAACTCCCTCTGGAGTTAACTGAAATCAAGGCGTAGTTACCTACTAAGACGAAGTGGATTGCTTTTGGTGGTCAAGCAGAAACTTCGTCCATAGATTATTTGAAAAGTAACTACGGTCTTTGGGGAGCAGTTTGGGTATCTGTCTTTAATCTAAATTTCTAGTAGATTTATCCTAACAGTGATTGTTTTGTTAGGTAGATATTTCATTTAATTTAGAAAGAAAGAAAAGAACCAAAAACATTCATTTTAAAAATAATCAGCTACAGGATAACATGTACACAATAAGATTTATATTATTTTTTTTAAAGAAACATATTGAACATCATGCTCCTGTAGAAGACCAACAAATGGTTCGTACCTCAGATAATGTTGCAGCAATAAATTAACCGTAACGCTGATATTCTGGTAGGCCCAGTTAACAGAAAATGACAAAACAAAAACAACATATAAATAAAGAATACAAGTAATATTAAATAAAATAGGTATGATAAAAATACATAACAATTTACTGTGTGTTCACGTAATTACTTTACTTTTAGTAGTAGATTTAATTTAAAATCTTGAAAAGTAAAAAGTATATTTTCTTGGTTTGTAACTAGGTAGGTACTATTAAACTAAAGCGAAGCTCAAAAAACTTTAATTTAAAGATACAACCATCTCTAGTAGGAGAGAAGTGAGTACATAGCTCATAACTCATGCAGTCAGTCAAGATATTCCTAAGGAATGTTTTATTGGATAAGTATTAATTTTTTAAAATATCTAGGATTGCTGGAGCTGTGCATCGCTTCAGCATTTCTAATGGCTTCTGCTCACACAAACATTCGGTACATTTATGTACATTCATCATCATCATCATCATCAGCCCACATTAACCCATTGTTGGGTATAGGCCTCTTCTCTACAGCGCCACTTTTCACGGTCCTGTGCCAGCCGCATGTATTATGTACATTAACTTTCTTAAAATATTTTTAAAAATAGTTTAAAAATAGTTACAAACCTATCGCTTGCAATCATCACTATGTCTCAGATAAAAATAGTTTAAGAATTATAATGAACATAAATGTACCGAGTGTTTATGTGAATATGGTTGGATTGATAAATATTCGTCTACTTACCAAACTTTTATTAATTATGTTTACCAGGTTACGATGATGATGTTACACAGATAAGATTATACCTGTGTAACATCATCATCGTACCAGCCCAATGACGTCCACTGCTGGACATAGTCCTCACGTAATTTGCGCCACAGCAAGCGACCTAATCTACAAATAAAAAAAACAAACGAAATAAACATCCAAGTAGTATAAGACCTATATCTAGATACGTACGAAATACAAACTTTATATTTTAAATAAAATTTAGATGAACATAGTCATAATCGTCACCCACCAACCAGATACAACCGACTGATACCACACACATATTTTAGACTCTGTGATAGTTTTTCTGGCTCCGGATGTATTGGTTTCCGTTAAATTTATTAAATTTTCAAAAGTGGTATTACATTTTAATAAAATCCAAATATACTTCAAATAGACTTGCTATTTTATTAAAATTATGACTGAAAATGTAATAAAAGGTCCATTAAATCGCACTTTCGACACCTCAGGCTACCGGTAACGCGTGATAGCCGATATTTATGACTCGAGATAAAGGACGAAAAGTTGTTCATTGGTTCCCCATTATCCTTAATAAGTATGGATTAGTAGGGGTGGGGCGTTGTAGACCGCGTCGTAAATTTGTACGAGAAGCTCTTTATAATAGAAGTTTATCGTCTTGCTAAGGCTTTCTGACAGATTTACTTACGGTGTTACACCTTTGCTTTCGTAGGTGGGTAGGGTCGTCTCTTTGCAACATAACTCAGTTTTTCTATTGTTAAGTTATGTCGTAGGCTTCGATATATAATACTGCAATCAATAATAATGTATTTAGGCAATAATTTAATGTGCCTATTGTTAAAATTATACGTAAAAAAGACATTAATTTTTATAGTCAAATTATATGAAAAAAGTCACTAATTTTATGAAACTTTATTTTAAAAAATGTACATTAATTAATTTTTCCATAGACTGTAACAAATATTTTAATTTTTATTCTTGGTCTTCTATGTCTGTATTTCACAAATAAATTATAGAAATCTGTTTACCAATTCATTGAATAAGTTTATTACCCGAAGTTTCACTTAATCCCTTAAAATATAACACTAATACAGTCAAGTAAATAAGTCAGTATAATAGGTTAAATTTCACGGAGACGTGCAGTTGTGTGTTTTCAGATAAGTATAGTTTACGGTGCCTATATATTACACGGCACTAAACAAAGGGTAGGCGAAGATATTTAAGTGGTTTTCACTTTTACTTAAAGCACCAAATTTGTAAATTATAGGAGAGTGTATTTTATAAGCAATATTTGATTTTTTACTTATTTGCATTAAGAATTTATAAAATTGAAAATAATAGCAAATGTTTCTTATCCTATTAATGTCAATTAGTTAAAGAATATTCCAAAAATATTTATACATTGCAGGAGGCACAAAATCGTACGTACGTAAATTAGGTGAGCCCTTTGTCCAGCGGTGGACGTCATTTGACTGATAGATAGAAGTTAGATATTGGATGCAAAAACTGGACATTTGATGATAATGAACGCCTAAACATGAAATAGTGAATTCGGGATAATTGTGTGAGTATCTTCCATGGCAAGTGAAAGTCGGTCTCCCAGGTATAATATTTTATTTTACCCAATTCCAAAAATGTACCTATTTTCCTCAAGTAACAATGCAAAAGCGTATACCATACTTATATCTATGTATTATTGTTATAGTCAAATTGATTTACTTGTAATTGCCTTCATAGATTGGATATTGTAGCATTCGCTAGATAGCGGAAAATATAAGAAATTCCTAATTTGATCATCTCAGTAATCCAATTATTTCCGACCTATGTCACTGTTCGTAAAGGCTCGTGGAGGAAAGACTCTCTTTGACAGATTATGTTATATTTTCTGGAATATTTTCGATAAAATACTTTTTTGGGTTTTCTATTTTGAAATTACTTTTTCGCATGTCATCGCATTAACTTATTTGCTGAAAAACTGAGTACGATGAAGCTGTAATAAATTTAAAATTCTTTTTACAAAATACTTAAAACTCCGAGGACCTTTTCAAAAAATCAACATCCAATTTCGTCAATTTTTATATCGTTGTCAAATGTTTGCAAATGACAGCGACCACATTTAAATTTCACAGCAAAACGAATTCGTCTCTCAAAGTCGAATATTGAGGTCTCGAGAAAACCCTATATACAACTATCTGTACTAGGTAAGTATACATACCGCAAAAATGTATGAGAGGTACATCTTTTTTTTTTATCATATATTCTCATATGACTGAAAACAATGAGCTTCTCAAATTCAGATAGTAGGAATAGATAGGCCGAGTCGTATAGCAGAAGTTTGCACAGTTGTGACTTGTTAGTAGGTATAACCTTACCCTAATTAGACACAGGTATCGGTTGTACGTAATTCTAACTGAGTAATTTATCGAAGGGGACCGTTAAGGGATGTTCCGATAACAAAAGTTTCATATGAAACCGTAACTACCAAAGTTTTCCCCTCATATTGTTTTGATTAATTGATTTTGTTTCGCTTGACAGTAATAAAATTTAATGGAAAATTTATTATCAATTAGTATAAGTATTTGAGTGATTACTTATTGGGCTGTATAAAAGTATATTGTTCTAGATTTCGCTCACGGCATTGCCCTTATGATCTACGGAAACTGTTGTATAAATGATTGCTTAAATACTAAGTCTGAAATACATACAAAGTTTAAACGACCTAGAAATATTCATCCAATAGCCTTTAAATACTTAAAAGATTTACAAATATCCATAAAACGAACGATATTTTTTTTGTAGTGAAGACAACTTTTATTTTTCGTAAATTGTAGACTTAGACTTCTGAGGCTAAAATATTTTTAATCAGCTAAAAGCTGAACTTTTTAATTTTTCAATTCATATCTTTGAAATCCTTTATCTTTAATTGCGAAATTGGATCGATTGCAGACGTGCTTTGAAGCCATTGTCAGTTCTCATTAAGCGTGTAAAAATAAATGGTGTCTCGACGCGACGGCCCCACGAGGAGGAAAGCTTAGGGAGGAATTTTTGCTTCACTCATTTTAGTAATTGGCTTATAAATGTAAATGACACTCCGTATTGGTGGAGACAGCAAATACTAGATTGTGATTCACAAATAAACGTTTTGCTCTTTCTGTAATTGATTTCGGCACTATGGACGCCTTTCGATCAAGGCATTAGGAAAAGTTTATAAATAGCGTACGCTTATAATTATCCTTTTTCATAGCTAAGTATGTATGTATTTTACTATTTCTTCTACGATAGTGAAAGTCATCATACATCACAACATACGGTTTGCACTCATCGATTTATTAGGTTTTTTTTTCTAAAACTCATCCACTATCCCCAAAAAGCTATTGAAAAGGTTCACTATATTCATAATACAAATAGCTGACCTTTTTTATAATAACGAATATAATTTATGACACCCGTATGTGCACAAAACCCGCTATCAGAGCAATATGTCAAACCCATCCGCGTCGGGAAACCGCGGGCCCGTCACCTGCAGATATTTGTCAAAACTCAAACTAAACAACATTAATATTTATCGGTAGACGAGCCTATTGTTATTTGAAATTGAACCTTATATAATATAGTTTAAGAGTCACATGTATTGTTGTTGGAGTTGGAAACAGAAAGTGTTTTGGACGATCCACCAATATTGTATCAATATGTATTAGGCTGTCAGATGTGGTGGGGCACGGAACTGTTGGATTTATCGTCTAACTTTAAGCGTTATCCTACTTCCGCACATTGTGTTTGTGCGTTGAAAAATTAGATCTAAAAGTTGCGAGCTTTGTTTCAAACAAAAACCGGAATATAAATTGCTTCTAAAATTTCGGAATTGAATTACGAAGTTGTGATTGGCGATAAAATTGTTACTGATAATATTGAAAAATAAAATCTACATTTCAGCGATAGAAAGTTTTTTATCGCATTTATAATGAATATTGAATGACAGGCTGTTGATTGAACATGACAATGAAAAAAGTTTTAGCATTGTAAATTATTTAATAATGTTTGAGGACTGAGTCTTCCCTGTCTTCGATTTAATGAATACCACGTATTTCTGTCAAATAACTAGGTGAATACCACTTGGTTCAATAAACGACTCCTCAAACAAATGACCTATCAAATGTCTGAAGACGAATATAGCGTGACTCCTAAAAACATACATAAATCGAATGCACCTTAAATCGCAATTGGATCACGTAGTCACTTCATTTCCCGGAACCTTCATGGCGTTTCGAAAGATCCTACTCCGGAGGCACCTACCTGCACCCCAGAGGGTGTCTGGGTAATTTATGACCCGAGATAACGAGGGCTCACAGTGGTCTTATCGACTTCCCTAGCTGTTTTTTATTTGACTCTCTAGTGCCTTTTTTCAGTAACAAATCGTCTATTACAAACAGATATTGATCACAATAGCCGATGGTGGGCGCCAAAAGTTTAAGTGTGTGTTTTTTAACGTCTAGACGTTTTATTGCAATATTAACATGCCGAATACTGTCAAAGCGACACGTGATGCTCACTGCGCCAGTATTACCCACTTTTACGATCCACTTATGTAAAGCTCAGTCTTTAAAATGGGTACTTTTTTTAGTACTGCTTAAAAATATAGCATTTGCAAATGTAGGATAATTTTTCAAAGTGTATTTTTGCCATAAACAAAGAATATTTTTCACGAAAATCAAGATAAAAAGGCTATTTTTCACACATAATACGTAAATAAGCGTAACTCAAGGCGCCAATCAGCACCACAGGCGTCTGAAGAATGACGTTCATTTCCCGAAGCGATCCCGTTCTTCCGCGCGAACATTATCATAACTAGCGGCTATTATTTACTTTTCACAATGTAACCAAAATGAAAAGAAAAGGTTTTTAAATAAAAGATACTTTAGCTGGAAATTGGAAAACATTTTTGTCCTTAGAGTGGAAATTTTGTTCAATGGAATATCAAATGTTTTGCAATTCTCGTTCAAATATTTTTCTTGCAAGTAACGTAAAACTTTTACTTCTACTACTCAAATTCTTGTTCCGCAAAACAAGAATTTGAGTTAAAAGCAGGAAACCTAAAGTATTCTACGTAAAATCATCACTAGCAACATAACAATAGGCTAAACGTGGTGTTGGTCGTTAAAGTCTGTTGAGAACATGCGTTGATCCCAGGAAACCTTAACTCATATGTACTGGCACGTAAAATCCACTTCTTTGGAACCATTTTAGAACTAAACCGTTAAATCTAATCTTTGTCACCAGCTGGCCAATGACGTCATATCTTAGACCCTTTTCAGTTTCTCCAAGACATTTGTCGTTTATATACGAACCGAATTATGTGAAGGTGTACTGTTGGCGTAAATGGCCAACATTAATACCAAACCCTTCGTATATTGCGTGTGTGAAACAGTCCCGAAATCATCGTGATGCTTTTTCAACCTAACATTTAAGCAATCAACACGGTATCAAAACTGGATCGTTTAATAATGGATAATAAAGGTATAGACAGCAGAAATTATTCAATTACGTATAATTTCCTCAGGCATATTAGATACGTTTTATCCTCGTTGAAATTTCGATTCAGAGGAAGATGCGATTTGTGCCCGTGGGATACAATTTAGATGATTTCACGGCGAAACGGCAGCTGGGCAGCGGCAATACGCCATTTATGCTCAGATCTCATATGATTACTCGGAAGGAGATGTTTGATAAACAGCTCATTTATCAATTTGCCGGCGGCTCGGTGTGTCGGAAATATTAATTTTGTTAAGAGATCTTAGGGCTTGCATGCTAAATGACTACGTCTAGACACCGTATGTTAGATGTTAATTACAGCAGCTTAGTAGTTATACCAATTTGATAGATTGCGATGTTCTCATTAGAGATTTAAAAAAGATTTGACCATAAGACAATATTAAGTAATTGTAAAAGTTCTATTGGAAAACGTGAATCATGTTTATTTAAATTTTGACTTTAAAATACTTTTTTACGCTCTTTTCATGGTATTTCACATAAATATAACATCTTAAATGAACTGCATAAATTGACTATATCAAATTGATAATAAAATTTACACTTTTTTGTATTTTTTATAACTATGCCTAATGTTAAATAAGTTTTGTGTCCCACTTGTACATTCACGACCATAGGTAAATATAAACACAAAGCAATATATTACTCCGATCAAATCAAACCCATCAACAAAGTAACAACACAGACGTGTACATAAACCAAACACTCGAATGCACATCTACATACAAAATTATTAAATCGTTGTTTATCCTCAGTCGTAATTCAAAATCCAATTTGGTGTTAGATTCGATTTCAGTGGGAATAAATCGGATATTCCATTGTTACATTGCGTTTGTACAATTTATGATTGGGGTGTATCGAGTTTTGTGTATGACTGTACTTATGTATAGACAAATGAATATACATATATGATAACCACGATAATTGTTCGTGACTGCAATGTATGATATTTGTAGATCAGGAAGAATTACATACTCGAATTAAATAAGGTAGTATCTACCTAATGTTTGCCTATACAATTTGCCAGTTCATCATCATCACAATGGTTACATTGTCAAGTAAAAGAAAACACAGTAGAAGATAAAGCTAACTTAGTCTGAATCTTTTAATAATGGTATTAAAAGTGTTGCCTGTTACAGTTAACTGAAATGAGACTTAAAATGTCCCAACATTTCGATCAGGCAATAAAACAGTTGCCGATACAACAAATTTATTGTGAGAGTTAACATTAGCGGAATGACGATTGAATGATTTCTTATGTTTTAATTCTATGTCAAAAAAAAAAGGTTTAAATCAACCTTGGGTGGTGTGAATTTATCCCTTCGTCTGGCCGTTTAGTGTCTGAAATTAATATGGCTACATTTAATTTTTGAAAAGTTTTGGTTCCTCGGTGAAATTAACGCCTTTTTTGTATGGTTTTACGATTTACGAATTAATATTCAGTTACCAGTTTTTCCTTCCGAAAGTGTTCCACTTCAATTAAGCATATTCTTTCTGTTTCGAAAATAAAACTGTTTTTTACCCTAGGTTTAGTTTTTTCAATTATAGCATTTTCTGTTGCTAGTCTCGATTGCTCTTCTCTGAATATCTCAACTAAATAATATTGAAGCTAAGAAAAAAGAAACATGAATTTAGACAAGGATTTTCTTTCTCTCTTTTTGGTAATGGAAAGTGCTTATCTGAAATTAGGATTTCCAGCTCAACGTTTGTACAGTTAATTAGATTAATTTAGAAATATTACTCTGACATTACTGCTTTATATAAAGCAGAGGGCTTAATTAATAAAAAAGGTGAAATTTAAGGAAAACTTGCCAGAATTAGCTCGGACGGAAGCGGATCTCGGGGTGAAGGGTCGGCCATTAATCATTCACGTTTTGCGCGCGAAAACGCCTTTCATAAAAATATATTAAAGTTTCCCTCTCGTCATGCTGGCAATCCCACGCCTTGTATGTTAATTTGCTGTCATAAAATATGGATATTCAGCTTTTTATATACCTCAGCCAATTTGAAATGGCTCCAGAAATTGGGTTTCTGCGGAAATTCTCCAGTGGCCATGACTTTTAACAGGCTTAAGGAAACTTATCGGAATCTTAACTTATATAGGATCGAATCAAAGTTTTGGTTATTGCTTGAAATGAATATTTGATTTGATTCAAAGAAGTTTTCGTATTGAATTAAGCGCAGAGATTCAAATTTTAATTTTACCGAATTCGGGAATAATATATAATAATTCGATCGATATCGAATATAACAAATGATCGAGCGATCATTACGAATGATAAGTACTAAAACACTTTTATTAATTGGAATTTAGACTCGATTTTGATTTGATATCGTTATTGAAATTGACATTGACAATTATAAATTTTCATATATTTGACAGCGTTATAGAAATCGACTAAATCGAGTACCTAACGAGATAACGAATAGGCCCTTAAGTCTCAGTCCAAAATCAAAACGGTTTCGTAACAATAAATCGAACGCAGACACAACACAGGTTACAGTTATAAATTTCGATTAGAAAACAGAACTGAAAATGAATGTCGCTAGAGTGCAATAAATACGATGGAATGCCCCAGGGACGATCGTGGTTCCGCTTCTACTGCTACTAGTAAATTGATACAGCCCTTGGGTATATTAAACTGACCTATCAATTACACGGAGTACTATCGATAAGTAGCTGGGTTTTCTTACAGTACTCTCATGACCGTCTGAATTATATTTAGTACAGTATTGATTTTATGAGGTTGTAATATCTGCTCGTATAAATCTTGTCTTGCAATTTGATAATGCGTGGGTTTTGCATATGTGAGGAAAGTTACTTGAGAAGTACGTAGTTATAAAGTAATCCTAGTATTCCAATAACTGAATTATAATTTAATTTAGTATCGATTTTATGAGGGTATCGATATATTATCACAGATCGTACAACTTGTGCTAAATAATTTGATAATGTGTGCGTTCAAGTTTGGAAAGTAGTCATATTTAAGTGTGGAAGTTTGGCAATAATATCTATATTTCAATTTTTGTTCAATTGTAATGATCGTGAGTGCTAATAATCTCTTGGTTATGATAAATCTTTTGATATCTTGAAAGTTTCTAATGTGATAATAAAACCTATTACGGTGCTACAGAAGATATGTATTAGTGTGTCAAATAGAAAATTATATTAATCCGGAAGACGTATATGTGTGGTACATATTTTTCTATTCCATTCTTGTTGGGGACTATTCAAACATACAAGTATTGGACACAAAGTACAACTATTAAAATACATTTTTTCTTTGCAAATACATGCATATTATAGAAAAATTACGCCCACATACATAACAAACAATCATGCTCATCATACAAAGATTAATCCTGGATGTGAATCGAACCTACGACCTACGGCTTAGCAGTTAGGGTCAGTAACCACTACGCCAACAGACCAGTTAATTATGGAAATGAAATGAAAACGCCGACTAGTCACCAGCTTGACTCGATTAGACTCAGAGTAGCATCATTAGTCAATAGATAAACTTAGAACTCAACACCACACATGAGAGACCACTGGATGAAGGCTAATAGCTTCTAAAACCAATCTTATGTACAGTACACAGCCATTTTAAACGTAACTTTAACAAATCGTAGCAATCAATATAAAACACCTTTCATAAGTTATATACCGAATGTATGAGGAAAGAAAGCTCTTAGGGAAAATCAACGTGGCTCACATATTTCAACGATTTTTCCACGACTCATTTGTAACTTGTCAACTTTTGTAGAACGTGCGAGAAATTCTTACTTAATAATAGCGATGGAAGCTAGATATACAGATCCAGATACGTCTAGCTAGAGATTTCTAGTTAAGATTAAATTCGTGTAGTTCTAGCTTTTGTTTTAAAGTCCTGAATCTGTTGTGCAGTTGCAAATACTGCATTAGCTTACGCGACACGTTTTAATATAGACTCATAGCATTTCTAACTTTTGTTAAAAATAGGAAACTTGTCATTTATTCATCTGTATATATATTGTTCGAAACACATGGTTTGTAATCATTTAAATTTGCATCTTTTTAATAACTATATTAATCCATTAATTAGGATCATTTTTAATGAATACAAGTTTTAATACAAAATTAGTTATTAATATTTACGTATTATAATACATACACGTTTGCAAGGCAAATACCATTTACTCCTTTTAAAAATGTCAGAATAGACAGAAAAGTGCTTTAAACACAATGTCTCTCCGCATTAAAATATCTTACCTAGCCAAATCGGCTATATATTTCCGGTACGTACTCAAACTACAGCCCGTAAGCCATTACCGTTTCAACAAATGTGAGGACGCTCATTGTGAGCGAACCTCGTCCAAGTTACGACCTCACTGCTACCATACCAATGTCCCATACGTTCAGGGCTATCAACAGAAGTCAACGAAACTAGGATTCCTTTAAACCCCAAGAAATTTATGCAGAAAAGTTATTTTTCATTACTTTTACGTGGAGAAATAGATACTTTTTATTAAATTTACCTTTTGTTAAAATTATTTAAACAAAAAAAATCACCATTACTACTCCACTATGGGAATATTCCGCTTTCGGCAACCATTTTTCAGCACCTACACCTATATTGAGCACCAACCATATATAATATGCCTGCATATGGGTGCTATAGCTTAGGTGCTCAAACCATAAGTGCTAAAAAAATTGGTGCCGAAAGTGGAATACTCCATTATAATGGTTTAGTGTTTACAAGCTCTTCGCTACTGGATTGTACTAGAAACAATTAATGTTTCGCAAAGAATCCAATTTATTGTTTATTGGCAAACAGGCGATATAGATAGAAACAGGACTTAACGTTTCCTCTTTTTTGTGCTATCCCTAAATGTGATAGGATAAAACTATTCGCCAAATCCATAGACATCCCTGAACGTTTTTAAAAGAAGATAGTGTCCTGTCTAAGGAATAAAGGCGGGTAGCATCCTTACGTTTGCCCAACCATCACTGATATTGCATCGTTATGTGATAAGAATCCTGGAATCGAATAAAACACGAATCAATTCTGACGAAATAACAAAAGCTATTGAATACGTCTTTGTAGGAAATAAATTGGTTTTGTAATGAAAAAGGAATGCTATGTGTGGGTTTTTTCGGAAACGAATGGAGATATGGATTCGAATATTTTTTTGCGCGATACTCGATTTTGTGTCGCTCAACAATGAACGTTCAATTTACGTATTCGCTGTTTTTTGTATGAGGACATTGATTTTGTTGGGTAGGTATTTATTTCAGCAATAATTAGACGTACATATATTCTTAGTAAAATAATAATATATTTTTAGAACAATACGATGAGTAAATATTGCATTAAACATAAGAGAATTACTACGAAACCCGTCGATTTCTGTATGATTGTAAGTGCTAGTGCGAGTATTTGAGACTTCAAAATGAAATCTTGCAGAGTCGACCTCATCAGCAACCCATTAATATCCCACTGCTGGGCTCGGGTCTCCTCTCCTCTATATCTAGATAGAGAGCTGAGAAGGTTTAGGACATAATCGACACACGCTGGCCTAATGCAGGTTGGTGGATAAGACATACACTTAGAATTTCTTCTAGTGTATGTGGGTTTCCTCACAATGTTTTTCCTTCACCGTTAGCAGATGGTAAGTCACATGACTATTACATATAAATTCCACAAGTAAAATCCACATTGGTACTGCTGGTCGGAATCGAACTCGGACCCCGTGTTTATACGCGCCGCGCCGCGCCGGTCACTTATCCATTCAGCCACATCGCTTCGAGTCAACTACTGACTTTTAATGTTGTCTCATACCATCAAACAGACTCCTTTATCCGTTAAATTACATATTTCCACTCAACATTGTAGAGCATGAAAAATCACATTCTATAAAAACATTTGAGCATAAAAAACATTTAATTGGATGAAATATAACTCTCGGGTCCAACATAAATATCACACAAAAAGCCGAAAAGACTCTAAATATGTGCATATTTACAGCTGCTAAACCCATGTAAGGGTTAATACGCTATGATTAATCGCACATATAACCATTGGGTTTTAACCCTCTTCATTTGTAATGTTTGCATATGCAAAGAAAAACCTCAAAACCAAGACATATGTCATGTCAGAAAAGGTCTCTTGAGAGGTGTCGCCTAAGACTGATGAAAAATAAAAAAATAAGGATGCTTTTTGCTTTACCGAAGACATGAGTTTTTCTTTGTCTTCTGTTAGTTTCTTTTTATTTTCTAATATGCCAACGTCGGCAAAAAATCTTCCAGTTTTATAGAGACACTTCGTGCATCGTAAATGTCGCACTATTTTTGTTTAGTATCGCTACCCAAAAGATTATCTCAACTTTTATATCTGGTTGAATTTCATCGCACTGAGATTATTTTATCGGATTGAGTTTATTATTCAAAATATTTCTTTTGCTTTCATTATTTATTTTAACAATATAACAACACAATTAGTGTTTATTAATTTTCATTGTAGATAAAAAATGTTATTTTTCATAAGTTTTCAAATCCCCCATTTATCATGTTTTTTCAATTTGCTAAGATATTGCACGTTGTATCAAAAATCTTTCTTAATAATATTAGTTCTGACAGTTTTCCATGTTTAAAGACTGTTTAATCTGAACATTAATGCCGCTTTATATAACAAAATATGTAATCCAAAATTAATCCGGGCACCTACCTGCCTTCGACTAAGTCACGTATCACTTCAATTAGCTTGCATTTTTAAAATCTCTCTAGTATCCATAAAAGTGTTTTAATTAAAAAGAAAGTACGAAGAAGAGGGAGTGAGTTGCAAATCCGGCTTAGCCGGGATATTGCGGACGAGGAAACTTTCCCTTGCAAAAACCGTTTTTCATGTTACTACTGGGGCTGCAGTCTTACTATTAGTGAAGTGGACTGCTGACTGCAGATTATTCAAACTTGCCGAAGTATACTTTCAAAGTACATAGAAACTCTATACTAGTATTATAAAGCTGAATAGTTTGTTTGTTTGATTGAACGCTAGGATCTCAGGTCCAATTTGAAAAAATCTTTCAATCTTGACTAGCCCATTTATCGAGGAAGCTTATTGACTATATAACATAACTATACGGCCAATAGGAGCTGAGCAGTGGCCAAATAAAGAATGATGGGAGCGAACCCTGCGCGACTTCTAGTATTATAATAATATTTTACTTAATTTAAATTGTTTTTATGAGAGTTTTGATATATACTTATTAATACATAAACTTTATTTACTATAATGTTTATTTTTAATTTTAAGTGTTTTAAATACGAAATACAAATTGTGTAAGTATGGAAAAGAAAATGCTGTAATTGTATGTTAAAATCTTTAATTTGATGCATACGTAGGTGTACCGCACTAAGTTACTTATTTAAAATGGTTACTTCCGCAGTTGAAATTTTCAGTTTAACAAGTACGTTTTATATATTTTGTTCTAAATGTCGTATTTAATGTACATAGTATAAAATTAAAACTGATTTACATTTAAAATCTGGACTACCAACTTTGTCTACAGAATAAAACCAAATCCGTACAAAGCTTCGAAAGAGTTTAAAACTAAATTTAATCTACGACCAATCGCAGTTTTTACCGCAGCTTTCTGAAACTGTAATAAAATTTTATTGTTCCAAGTTAAACATTAACTTCCTACAATGTAAAATTGAGATAAGATATACTAAATTTTGTTAAAGTTACTAGAATTATCGCTATAATTTATAAGTACATTTGTGGTACAATTTAAAGTATGAGGCGCCCGCGTTTCACATACAAGTCCTTATTCAGAGGTAATAAATAGTTTCTTACTCTTTCCGTCTTGTGTGGAACTCCATTGTTTCCTAACTACGGAGCACAATGGGTGACATGTGTATAGATAAGTATTTAGGTATGTATGTACCAAACTGGTGCAACTAGACAAAAGCACCAAATAGTCACACATCGTTAGTATTAGATTTACATCGCAGAATGTAGATTGTTTCTTATTTTAGAATTGCTTTGTGTGAATTTATTTTCTACATGAGGTCTAAAGAAATTAAAAAAAAGTATTGGTGACACCTGTTATAGTTATTCATTAATGGTATATTCAAATCAAAATATTATATAAAAATGTTTTCTTTGAACAGGTATTATTCAAAGAAAACATTTTTATATAATATTTAATAATGGTTTACTGAGTTTTGTATAAATAAAAAATAAAATCTTGTGCCGAACAATTTTATAAAATGTTATGTAAATTTTCACGATTTTTCTCGATAAAGTGACATAATTAAACAGAATTCAATATTGCAATCCTTTATATATTAAGTATAGCAATTCAAACAATATAATTTATTAAAACCTAAGTAAATAAATAGATACTATATAAAAAATGTTGAAATATTTCGTCGAAGTCGACTAAAGTTTATCGATTAATTTTGGATCCCTTTTACTTTCCTTCCCTTTCACTTAAATGTGTTAGACACACCACATTTTTTTGATTTTCATATCTATTTTATTCAACATTTTATATTTATAACTCAATTGTTTTATCTTTGTGACAGGTCTTAACTATGTAAATAAATTTAATAAGGTCGTTCTTACTCGAAGAAAATTGATTAAAATTCAAGATGAACGAACATTGAGCTTAGATAATAGATATTGCTAGCCAGTTTTATAGTCAATTTAAGTATAAGCCTTCAGTAATGAAGCTGTAAAATACAAATTACGCAAAATCTTTTTATTATGGATCTCAAATGTAATTCTTATTCATCACTTGGAGATAAGTAGAATCGTAAAACAAGACATTTAATTTAATCTCCAAGGTACTTTAAGAATGATAAAAAAGGTGAATTTTTCTCAGTATTTTTTATCGTGTCTGTGTGAAATACAAATTTGTTGGAAACTTTATGATATATTAAATATACTTAGCCATGTTATAAATTTGAATGTTTGGGAGCATGTTAAGAAGTTGACTTAAAATCTATGGCAAAGTAAATCGATTGGATATTAATTCTCCTCTGCATGCTTACATAGACACGAATAATCATAATATTGCTGTCAGCGTTCGTATGCATGGATCTAGTAACTAAGTTAGGGGCGGATTGGACAACTAGCAGTTCTATATATGTCCACCATAATACAAATAAGGTTTAACAACGTTTAACAATTAAAAACAAGCTTACTTAGTTTAAACACTGAATATTGCTTAGGTATAAACTTAAAAACATGTTCTGTATTTCATTAATAATAAAAAAGGGTGTAAAAAGTCAAAAGTATTACACGTAAAGACCGTTTGTACACGTAAAGATCATGTATAACAATCGAGGCAGTTGCAACAGAGAAAATATAACCACCTTCAAAATAATCCATACGTGTAATTCCCAGTTTTACCACCCAAATAATTTCAGTCTGAAATTCCAAATGATTTTAATTTAATTCTCCTAATCTCCCAGCAAATCTACAATTGCGATAGCAGCCTTTAGCAACCTCATTTAAATGAACGCTGCCATTAAATATCTCAATTTATTTCGCGCACGTGCGAAGTACTAAATTTTTTCCTAGAGAAAATTGCTAGCATGTGCAAGGAAAATTAAAATAAAGCATGAAACTTACGAACAAGTTTTAGTACGTCTGCACTTGAGCCTCGTAAAAAGTACCTCCGAGTTGTCGAGTCGACGTATTTTTAGACGTTTTTATCCACGAGGAAAGTGAAACGAGGGGACTTGCATAGTCTTTGTTTCTTTTCATTATAGTGTAGGAAGTTGTTCTGTCGAGACGGCTGTTTTTATTTGATTTGGCATTGTATTCTGTGCTCTTGAAGAGTACAATGTGCTTTCAGACAAATTACATTTCATAATGGATTGTGCTGCGGCTTTTAAAATATCAATAGAATGTAAAGAGAGAAAAATATTTTCGAGTAGTTACGCATTGCATTATATTTTGTTCCCATGCTTAGCTGTAAGACACAAGTTAGTGTTGTTCCCTTATTTGAAGAAAACATTTTTCTGGTTAACGAGATTTAAAGGGAATATAACCTTCCTTATTTTATTGATTATGGTAATTTAATGGATTTCGGCCTTTAGGCTGTTTCTGGTATATTCCATACTACAGCGAACTGAGAGATAAGAACATAAGAGTTGTATTTGAAACAACCGATAGAATTCTAACATTTACAATATTTTTAACCAATATACAATGTTCACTGCATGTTTATTGCTTGTTTATAATATAAGACTTATCTTATATCATCGTCTTCGCTTTAGTGCAATGCAGGTAAGCCCATCGTTATACAAATCGATGCAGACATAAAATTAGATTTTATATTTTAAAAGTAAATTTTATAAACGACAAATTATGGACACTAAAGTTCACACAGCAAACAGTAATTTTAATGATTACAATACAAGCGCATATTATTATAGCATAAACCAGGCATAATTATCATTTACATGGAAAACATGGTGCTAGCGCTTAAATAACTAAAATTAAAGTACAATCGCGTTAACTTACGATGCGAAAGGACGGTATCGGCTTTAGAACGACCCACGCTGTTTTTGGTGTATGGTATCGACGATAGATCGTCAGCGATATAGCAAGAAAAAATATTTCCAAGTTTTCATTAAACGTTGTTCCAATGTCAGGGTTCTAGCTGAAAACCAGTGTTTACTGAGCTAGATCCCCTGCTACAGATTTATAAATTGTCTTTTTTCCATATAAGTAAATGCATCTTTATTTCTTTCTTTCTTTTAATTTTAATTACATATATAGTGGTAAAATACGAATAGTTTAGTGTACAATCAAACAGAAAAGTGTACGCTATAGTGTTCATAAATTAACTTAACCGTCAAAACATGATGCATTTTTGGCGCTAAAAGAAATAAGAAAGATGTAACTATCTTCTTAGGTAGGCCAAATAAAGTTTGATATTCTTCCTTATTAATACACTAATGTAATTTAATTAAAAAATACATGACATGTAAAAAAACCGGCCAAGAGCGTGTCGGGCCACGCTCAGTGTAGGGTTCCGTAGTTTCCCGTCCGTTAGACGTGCCAGAAGTTTTCGATGGTAATTTTGAATTGCGAGAACCTATTTTAATAATTATTTTTTTGTTTGAAAAAAGATACGTTCAGGATAATAAAATATTATGTAAACGAAGTTAAAAAAAAAATACGGGCAAATGAAACTTGACCTCTGGATTGTATAGGCGCTCATACGATTCAGGGACCAAATTATATTGGTTAACTGCAGTTTCCATCTGTTGTTTCCATCCAAGTTCAAAATAATTTTCCTAGAAAGTCCTTATAAAGTTCTACTTTTCAGATTTTTTTCGTATTTTCTAAACTTATGGTTCAAAAGTTTGAGGGGGGGGGGACGCTTTGTTTTTTACTTTTGGAGCGATTATTTCCGAAATTATTGACATTATCAAAAAATGATTTTAGTAAACCCCTATTCATTTTTAAATACCTTTCCAACAATATATCACACATTAGGGTTAAAATTAAAAAAAAAAACACTTCCCACTTTACATATAGGGGGGCTACCCTAATAAAACATTTTTTTCCAATTTTTATTTTAGCACTTTGTCGGCGTGATTGATACACATATTGGTCCCAAATTTCAGCTTTCTAGTGCTAACGGTCACAGAGATTAAGCGAGGACGGACAGACGGACAGACAGACAGACAGACAGACATGGCGAAACTATAAGGGTTCCTAGTTGACTACGGAACCCTAAAAATATACGCTGAGCAAGAAAAAAATATTCTACCTGATTATCTGTATAATGTGTTTCAGATGTTTTCTATTCTATGCATATTTTATATAATTGTACCAAGTGTACTTGAAGAGTAGTTTATTTAGTTTATTAGTTAGGAGAGTGTTTGATTACGTTGAACCCGTAGCTTGCTAATCGAATTCTTGTCGGCGACGAGCGCCGGGGCGAGCTAGGGGATACTATATTGTATTTGTTAAAATCACTGCATTTTTATTGAGCTATTTATCATCTGTAGATATATGAAGTGTTTTCTGATTTAATTTAAATAATTTGTTTTCAATACTTGGACTTAAAAAGTAGCTTATATTCTCTTCGGAAGGGAGACTGGTAACTTGGTGGGTTGATCGAGCTCAAGGTCTGTTGATGACCAGAAGGGATAAACAAAGCAATGAAAACGCTTAGGAGATTCGTTCTTAGACTTAAACAGTTTGGTTAGTAACGTGGAACTCTGACATTCGGTACTTCCAGGGTCTGATGATGACCAGAAACGTAGACGGAGATCTTAGCAACGGAAGCACTAAGGAGATTCGTCATTGGACTTATATCGTTACATTTAGCGTGCTACTCCGATACCCAGTACTTTCAGGGTATGATGATGACCAGAAAGCTAAGTAAGGGATGTTAGCAACGAAAACATGTACTAAATTGGTTCTGGGAATTAAATATATAGATAATTGTACGTTTGTAACAGCTCTATAGACAAACAATATCTATAATATAATCTATATAACAATATCTATAGACAAGTAAGTTTATAACTTGCACCGGTGCGCCGGAGTATGCAGTTTCACGATAGCTATTAGCAGGTTGCAAATTATGTTCAGCTGGCGTCCAACTCGTGCGTAGGCGCAGGCGCCGAGCTCAGATCTACACTCACTATAATTATAATGGGAAATTAATAACAACACTGATCAGTATAATCCTGCTAATGTTCTTTTCAAATCTTTGGACAGATTAGATGGGTTATGCTTATTGGGTGGCCATGGTGATTGCATTTTAGTGTGAGGCTTAATATTTTTTACG
The DNA here is from genome assembly GCA_905147015.1 of Laspeyria flexula. NCBI lineage: Eukaryota > Metazoa > Arthropoda > Insecta > Lepidoptera > Erebidae > Laspeyria > Laspeyria flexula. The sequence goes on along the minus strand of LR989960.1, from coordinate 10,089,549 downwards.
TTTTAAGTAGTTTATCTATGTTTTGACTGGCCTATTATTGGCGTAGTGGCTAGTGACCCTGACTGCTACGCTGGAGGTCGTGGGTTCGATTCCACTAAGGACAAATCTTTGTGTGATTGATGAACAAGATTGTTTGTTCTGTGTCTGGGTGTAATTTATCTTTATCTATTTAAAAAAATTAAGTGGTATAGGTATTAGTTATTTAGTATATATAACACAAGCAAATTTAATTGCTTAATTTGGGACTAAGACTTAAAGAAGAAGATGGCGAGTATTTTTTTCATTACACGCCAGTGAAGTTGCGGTCAGAAACTTATATAAAATGAAACTTTTTATGACAATAATAACCAAATCAACAAATGATTATACACAAATAACATGTGCAAAGGCGAACGGCGTTACCTCAGAATACCACTTTAAAATAAAATTAATGGCATTTACCACATTTCATTATTGTAAACTTGCCTATCAAATTTCACTAGTACAACATTACTGTGAATGAAATATAAAACAACATAACAAACAAAACGCACACAATTCTAGTCACTATTGTCCAACACAAAGAAGAAATTAACCTTTAAATTGGCTTGACGTATCCTTAAATAGGTTCCTTTAAGGTACTCTTTACAGTATAAGTGAAGCGAACATCCACGTAGCCACCTCACCGCGTAATAGACAGCGGTGGTCGCCATTAATCAGCCTTTAGACGGGTTAAGCGAAGGAAATACCCGTAAATAGCTGAATGCAAAACGCGGCAGTTGTCTGCTCATCAATCAATTGGTGTCGTTTGGGAAAAGCTCTGAGATCACACTTGGGCGGTTCGAACGCAGCGGTTTTTGATTTACTGTTTGATCTCTCATGTCCGGGAGGGGACAAGATAATCCTGATAAAAATTGCGTCGTGTGATTTATTAGGGAATTTTCAATTTTAACTTTGTAAATACATAAATCTTTTTTATTTTCTAAAATAAAAATGTTTTTACTATATCGTTTCTGGATAATAACATGATAAAATGCATTGTACGCCGATTTAAAAGTTAATTATATCTAGAACTGTGTATGCACACACTAGAGGCAAACAAGAGTAGCCTGAAAAATTTTGTATGGTGTTTTGGTTCTGTACCTTTCTGTGATATTTCAAACTGTACCCAATAGAAATTGTTACTATTATGGCGAGTAAAAAGAGTGGCCTGAGTTTCTTGCCAAGTTCTTCTCAGAACTCATACTTGTCAGTGTACTGGCCGTAGGTAAATTTGCTGACACCTTTTTTTTTGGCTTTGTATGACGTTCATCAGTATCATGCATGTGATTAAAATGAAATAAAAAGTTTAAGTGTTTTAAATTTGACTTTGACACTGCAATATTTTTATTTTGAATATTTTATTGTATATTTTTCAAGAAACGTTTCAATCGCATTTCTGCGAACGGACTAAAAGCAAACTGCAACCGCTCTTGTCTTATTCGCTCTTAGTATAAGGAGCTATTTATTCTATAACCATTTATTATTGACTTCGACGATTTATGTCCCTCAAAGTATATTTTAATGTCGCAAACAGGATATTTTATACCCGCAAGTTTCTGTGATGAACTTTTAATTCTGCGAAGAACTTAATTTGTCTTTCTTAGTATCATAACACACACAGATATGGTGACAAGTGTTTGTTGGTACACAGCATTTTAGTGTTAACACCACGCTCGATTGAAGTGTGACGTTCAGTCCACCTTCAGACGTTCTCAGAATTCCTGCGAAGAGATAATTTTTAATGTTCCCGTATACAATGTAATACAAAGATAGTTCTGTGTCGAGAATGCAGTACAAATAAAGAAGTAGTACAATGGAGCTCGTATTTTTGTTTCTCTTGTTTTGTGTCATAAAGTAAAATGCTGATACTTGACTAAACTGAGTTTTTATTAAGTTTGCATTTCAAGAGACCGAACACATTTGAATAAATAAAAACCTGCATAGATACATGCGAATTGAATATTTATGTCTTAATTAGTACATATTTGATGAAGCGGAATTTAAATATTTAATCTCTTAATCGCTTTTTTAAATTACTACCATGCGATGTTCGCGATGGCAATCAATGTTTTGCAACATTTTTAGGTCACATCAATAATTCTCACTCAAATGAAGCGAGGATGAATGTTTTTATTCACTTTCAATCAGCTTAATTGAGCATGCGTGCAAATTATGATTTAGTGACTACGAACGAAGTGTCCATCTAAATAAAAAAGGCAATTTATATGCCACCAAGAGTGTTGAATTAGGCCAGATAATAACAATAACTCCTTTTTATTAGAATATTGTTTTTATATGCTAAGTTGGTTTTTTTATGGATTATGCTGGTGGATAATAAAAATATTGTAAGTAGAATAAAACGATCTCTCACACCTCTATTTGCTTGCAGTTTTGTAGTAAAATAGTAGTTTTCTTATAGTTCTAGGGTTCATTATTGCGTGGACGTTTGTCTTCGTTGTCAGTGCATGCACGTAGCTCGTAGGCGACATCCGTATGGCTACTGTTTTCCTCGCTGATTACGAATGCACTGAATTTACTTCTTGTTGAAATAAAAATACACGTTTATACTCGTACTGATTCTCTTGGAATAATATCTCGCCCACTATCGTTATTTTATATTCTATTTTTTATAAAATATGTATGTAAATTTGTGAGACATCTTGCAGTTCTATTGTCATACAAACGTTTATATTATTACTGCAGTTAGGCAATGTTTGGATTGTTTTATGATGGGTTTAACAATAAGAAAACCTACGTATTTTTCTAAACTGTTATTACGTCCTATGTCTGATACGATGATAATGATAAAAGAACATGTAAGCACTTATACACCAAGTCTTAAAAATATTTTACTAGCTTCCGCTTGCGGCTTCACCCGCATGGTATGTCAGTAAATAGTAGCTTATGTGCTATTCTAGACTATAAACTATGTTATGGAACATATGTCTTTCATACATACTCCATTCTGATTTCACATCTATAAAATATGTTAGTAAGATAAGAAGTAAGATGCTGGATCATGATTTTTTTTATAGCAACTTCGTGGTAAAGGACTTGCCTTTTAGTACAAATTTGGCATGCATATGCTTTTAAATTGTATCAGCGTAATAACTGCCGATATCGCTGTGAGTATCTGCACCAGCTCAATTAGCAGAAACCCTTTAATTAAAGAGATTGTTAAGTTGGCACCATTTTACGCGTCATGTCACCGTTTATTTTGAATCTCGATTCTCGATACGATGTGACGAAATTATCTTTTGATCTGTAAATACATGTTGGGCCAACACCAATATACACCACAGTATACTTAAACTAATATTCGGAATTTGAACTACTGCTATTTTGTATAATAATGGTATAGCTTAGTAGATATGCTGTGGCCTAGTATTAAGGTTCAATATTGAATCAATGTAGTAGCTGCCTCGTATGGTAAGACTCTCGTGTATTGTAATTTTACTCGATTTATAATAATTATAGTGATGTGTTCTGGTAAAATAACTTCGATGTTCTTATTTTTTGTAATGTATTTTTTTTTTAATCGATTACGTACATACGAGTACGTGTACCTATGCTATGATATGCTTGAATACACAGTAATATTTGTTACGTAACGTAAGGCTTTGTTATTTATTGAGAATAATGTAATTAGGGCTTAATGTAAAGTCAGTTAGGGTGCTATTGTTGTTTTCACTTGTATTCACGTTAAAATTGAATTGAAACAGAAGCAATAGAAATGGTACGCAATTTCTGCAGCACAACCGTGTGTAGAACTCTGAATCACAGTTCTTAGATGATTGATCAGATTAGATTTCAGAGCGATAAAATCTGTAATTGTACATTTTAGTTCGGTAACTTCTGGTAAGTGTAGGCTGTCTGTAATTATCCATAATTTATGTTAGAACCTACGACTTAGGCCTATTAATGAATAAGCAGTTCACGCCGCCATTGCATTTTACTACAACTATGACAGTTATTACCGAAGCACAGTCTTCATTAACATTATGTGTGGGCACAAATTCATAATTATGTTGTATATTCAAAAGCTATTAAATTTTACCTTGGAGCAGTCATTACGACGCGTTCTATACCGCCTTCACATCATAATTTAATTTCAAAAAGTTCAAAAAGGATTCAAGAGCATCCAGCCTCACCTATTAGCAGCTCGCCCATGTATGAGATGTATTGTGCGAACTGTGAATGACCTCTTCAGCATAATAATGGGCGAAGGGATGCGCAGGAGCGCGTGCGGCGGAGGGGGACCGGTTTGAAATTAGAACGTTTTTTATTCGAACCCATTGGCTTTGTCGGCGCCCGCCCGGTGCGCATGCGCTAACTCGACAAAATGCGTCAAATGAAATAAGCCGTATTTTATTTCCTTTCGTTTTTGAATGGGCCTTCAAAGTTTCGATCCTGGGGTTTGTTTGGACAAAAACTTAGTAAAGATTATGGGTTCGCTTTTGTTGTTGCTATGCATAGAAATTTAATATCCAAAGATTTCAACGATTAGACACACATTGATTTTCAAAACCACAACCCCTTCGCTGATATTATGTTTTGGTATTATTATATTGTAGGTATGAATCTGAAATGCCTCTGTTATTACATTTTATACTGAGATACTCCGTCCTTTGGTGCAACATTTTTTAGTCGCAGTAGAACAAGATCTGTTCGAAAACTTTTGTAGTATAAGTTCTGTAGAGTGCTCAAGACATCGTAAAATACACAAAGTTATTAAGATGCAAAACATTACTTACAAGTTTTAAATTTAATACTCCATTTTACTTTACATTTATACTTCAACAAACAGCTTTCAAAATTATTACCATAGTTACGAAGTGTAACATTCTTTTGCAATTCAAGATAAGGTGAAAATAAAAGCTTTGAGTGCCCGTTTGTGGAGCAAGTATGCAAGGCTGTTTAGCAGATCATAAAAACTTTTTCAAGTGCTAAGTACTCACGCAACAGCAACTAGAACAACTTATAATAAACTGAACGTGGAAGTAATTATTACAAAGACAATATTCTTTACATCTGTGACATCCAAATCAAGTGATAATGAGGCTTTACTCATAATAGAGTTACATAAAGTTTGAAGCAACTGAGGCGCCTGTATCCCCCCATTTGGGACAGAGTAAATAGAGATGAGGGAGGGAGAAGCGATAGTACGACGTAAGACTCGCAACCGACAGGTCGTGCAAACGGCGGCCGCATCGAGCTCCGAACGCGATGCCGACTTTGTTTACCGAACTTTTTCAAATTTTGAACATGATATTTTAAATGTCGAATCGAATGATTATAGCATGTTAGTGAAAAAAATAAACAGTGAATACTCTATAGTGAATTTGTAAACATGTAAATTATCGATGGTGTGAAAATTAAGTATAATTCTGTGGCAGTATGGTGGATGCTGGTGTTAATGAGTGCGATAACACCATAAATGGAAGGAACCAATTTGTGTTTCTCGTATTTGTGCATTTACTTCTCATTGGACTGAATGGAACTAATGGTAACTATTACTTTAAATTTGTTTACGTAGTATCAACATATTATGGTTTATAGATTTAGGTAATTGTTTGTCGTAAATTATTATTTATTGTTATTAAACTTGTTATTTTTATATAGTAGGCATATTACTGGGTAATATAATATCATAATATCGTCTGATTTCTCGTTTTTATAAAATAATATATAATTTTTTAGTGCGTTTGCTTGATTTTAGTATTAAATTTCATCTAGAAGTTTGAATAAAATTAGTATTAATTATATTTATGTTAGGACAATAATGAATATATTGAGATGCTCTATATAATTATGTGAGCTTTATAACTTATATAATAAAATGAAGTGTTTTATTGTATTAAAGAATTTATCGACAACATATTCTAAGAGGAAACATAACATTCAGTTGGAACAATAAACGGGGTTGTTATAGATCTCGATAAAGCAATAAACCTATGATGCACATAAAAAACCCGTCGGTTTTTATTGGTCCTAAGTGTTCTACCGTAACTTTTTTTAATTTGGGCAACGGGAGCCATATATTCTTATCTGATCAGTTTACTATCCAGTAATTAAAGTACCAAGTCCAATTAATAAAATGTAGTTCCGTTGTACGTTACGGTAGCTGATACAAAACAATGTACCAACTTTTTTATTTTTTAAGCCCACCTTAATTAACGTTAACAGCCAGTTAAGTGAGTAAAGAAACGGTTCACCAAAGTTTTGACCTCAGTTTTTTGTAGTGGGAACTTTTTTACATAAACTGAGTTTTATTAATAGCTATGGAATACTGTAAGCGTTGTAATTAGTTTAATTATTTAAGATACCGATTTAATGATGGGAATTAAATATTCATGAAGAGTAAATATTATAAAAAATTCTTATTACGACACATAATTACCGTAATGAAATTAATTCTAAGTTGCCTAAGTGGTACTTAAATGTCAATTCTTAATTAGAATCATAAATTGAAAATCGATTTTTTACGTTTTAAATGAACTTTCTTTTTATTTTCCCATAATGTTCTTATTTCAAATTATGCCGAACATAAACATTACGAGAATTTTATAGAGTTGACTAATTTTAGAATTAGAATATCTATTCTTGTGGGTAGGAGTTTGATTTTAGGTTACTCGTTTTTCGTAGGCGACTCTACGTTCGTTGGGCGCGGTTATCGGTCCTTTACTTTACGGGTTCCTTTGTCTTTTCGATGGAAATGTGTCCGTTTTTGGTTCATTCATAAAATATAGTACTAGTTATTTTTAGATATGATAAATAGGGCATTAAATGTATAATATATTTTGTTTAGATAGGTGGGGATATCTAATAATAATGCGTAGAATTCTATTTTATTTATTAGCGATTTGTCCAATATCGGCATACGTAAGTGCCTAGTCTTACTAATTGCATTGGTGGTGCAGTAGGAAGTGAATAGTATGGTTTTTAATCGTGAAATAATTCAAAGTATGATAAAGTCTTCATTAATCATCAACATAATTTCAACCCATAAACGTCCCACTGCTGGGCACGGGTCTCCTCCAAACATTTTGAAGGAATTTAGCCTACTATACCACGCTGGCCAGACGGGTTGGTATAGGGTTTTGTATCGAATTTTCCTTTTCCTTAGTGCTCTATTCCCTTAATCGCCTTGTAGTACACCCATGGATTGAGATGGGGTAGTGACATTATGTATTCCTAATCTGCCACTACACTTATAATATTATATGAGTTTAATATTAAACATACCTATAATAAAATAGGTTGTAGGTTTGTTAACTTAACATTAATAATTAAAAAAAAAATATATTATAGTTGGTCATACATGTCATTCATAAATGATAAAATTGAATAAAATGATTTGTAAATTAAAAACGATTATAAATATTTCTTCTAGAGTCTCTTTAGTTTTTCGTGTAGTGTGTAGTGTTTCTCTTTAGTCTAGATTTTCTCGCTAAATATGTGTGTGATGCACTGTTGCCTACCCGTTGTGGCAGAAGGCGTGATGCTATGTTATTTTAAATGTCTTGTTGAATTAAGTAAAGTAGCTTTAGTTTAATTAGACTTTTATTACCGTTGCCAGTAGATTCCAGGAAAACTTAGATACCTACTACATTTATTTCAATAAATTGAGAGCTGCTGTTGTGTTTTGTAGATTGCACCGAATAAATTTAATCATAAGCAGTAATATTCCTACCTTAGCATGTTGTAGGTATGTATAATATAGTGGATGTTATATTATTTCTCATAATTGACGATAAGTTTCTGTAGAATTTGAATGTTTTCTGCACGTGTAGCAATTTGACATAATTGTGTATTTCAGCAATTAGACGTTCGTTTCGCATCGGACGACAAAACGGAACACTATTGTAAAGTAAGCAAGTCACATCTACTTGCGAAAAAATTCGAACGTTTGGTGTTTTTTAAGATGTTTGTTGAAAAACAATTGTATGTGCCATCGACAAAGTTTAAGCATGATCAGTTTTGAACACAATTCGTTTGCAAGCTGTAAGCGTAGTACCTCGCTCGCCCATTACGTAGTTCTCCAATGAGACAATACCATATTTTGGGACAAAGCCCTTTTTTTTGTAAAACTCTTTGTTTTAATTTTAATTGTTTTATGACTTTTAAATTTTTAGACAGAAAAAAGTCTTTAATGGTGTTTTACTGCAATACTATTGGTGGATGAAATCAAGTTACCCGCTACCCGCAGCAGGTACCTAGACGTCGGTCACTGCACACAAAATACAGTCTTAAGGTGGTCATGCGTGAACTTTTTCGACTGTACCTAAAATTGTTTTTCAACAAACATCTTAAAAAAACTGTTGTTATGGAAGTAGCTAACAACCTGGATTAGCACAGGCAAATTTTCAAATCGCGGGCCGTACTGCGTGGTTTCGGCAAGAAATTTAATGATTCGATGAAATACAAAATTCACAAAAATAAGATGTAGATGGTTCTACTAAGTGCCCAATACATTGGTTAAAACGAGAATATAATTTAAATAATTGTAAAGACCAGTATAAGTTATAACAAAACAAATCCTGATAAAGTCGTTCGAAATAATCTCATTAATTCTTGTGTGTCACACTGAGTGACTGATAAAAAGCATAAATATATTAATCAATTTATTCCAGTTGAGCACCCACACATATACACGGTGCAACGAAAAGACAAACATGTCAGATAGCTATATTGTGGCGCGTTATCAATGACAGTGACAAGTATTAATAAAGGACTACTACTGATGTTGCGCCTGCGACTGGCAGGGCTTAGGGTTGCACAACATATAAAGTAAAACATATGAACATATTGAGTAATTCATCAACTCCTCCTATTCGCAACAAGACAACTTACAGAAAATCAAAATAAATTAGTTTTTAATTCTACAACTCAATCTTGTGTCCTCGTATCTTGTGTTACTGACTGTATCAAAAGTTGATAAAGTGTCACACAAAATAAAAAAGTGGGATGAGTTGCAGGATGAAAATATTATTCATTTTGATTTCCTTCAAGTCGTTCTAATGGGTCGTAGGCATTTAGGACCAGTTGATGATTTACTCTTAGATTAACTTTAAGATTGTCCAAAGTTCCTTGCTTGCCTTCCTTGAGAGAGAGGTTAATAGGGTAATTAGGTCACTGCGGGTCTAAAACTAATTCGCCCTTCTGGAGAAGTATTGCCAACCTTCCAACTACAAAAGGCAGCAATCATAATCATATCATTCGGTAAGCCCTGCAATCCATAATGTCCCAACAATTAATGTACCCAAATGTTGAGACATCAAATAACTAAAAAAACAAATCTACCAACCCTCCCAACTAAGCCGTTATTTATCAACTTGAAGTAAAAAATGACTTACTATATTACTCTAACCGAATCCCAGTTTATAACTAAGTCATAATATTTTATTCATTAAAGTGCCAACCCTATCAGTAAAGGGACAAAAGTAAAAAATAAATCACAATTATTACAATACCTCTGTGTCGTATTATCTACGTGTCTATCTAAATGTAGTGAAACGAACAAACGTAGACGGTTATTGAGATATTCATGTGTTACTTTTTATAAAGAAGCGGCTGGACGAATAAAAGAATTCTTTTGAAGGCGTCAATAGCTTGACTTATCAGTTGGTAACGAAATATTCTACGCAACGAAGTGGCTATTAGGACAACTTAATATTGTACGGTTTTTGTTGGAGAATAAGTTACCAGTCGCTTGTGTTTGGAAAGTGAAAGTTCAGACTACATTATTTTGTGAGAAGAACATACGTTCATAGTCCATGAACGTATGTTCTGTTGACTGGCCTGTTGGTCTAGTGGTTAGTGACCCTGACTGCTAAGCCGGAGGTCGTGGGTTCGATCCCCACCCAGGACAAATCTTTGTGTGATGAGCATAAAGGTTTGTTCTGTGTCTGGGTGTAATTTATCTACAATATGTATTTAATGGTAAATTTGTTTCGTCTTAATTGGAACCTGACTAATTTACAATCGCGCGTAACTTGCGATTAATGTGCTATAACTCAGATGTGGTTAATATAGATTTATGCGACAATAATGCTTCAGAGACAATAAAATCACGTCGCCTTGCTTCCCACTTAGAGTTACTGTTTTATATCGATCGTAAATACTTAACAACGGTATTGCGATTACTGAAGCAAATTAGAAAATATAGCGCTACTAAGAACTATTTAGAGGAATTATTTCGATCTGTCCCCCAGCTTTGTCCCTTAACAGATACGAAAAAAAAAATTCAAATTCTTTAAAAATATATTATTTTTTTCTGAAACGGCACGTTTCATATCTATAGCTTGATTCGTCCAGCTGTCACTGTCATTCAACGAGTTTTCGATTTGAGGGATTTATTTTGCATTCATAGTTTTTTTTTGCTGAACTGAACATATCAACAATAAATTATATCTTAAAAGTACATTACATTTAATTTACAAAGGTTACAAAAAACACACATACAACCTAACATTGAGTTACCGTAAAGGTTAGACGGTTGTCAGAATTTTTTCGCTTCTTGTAACTTCAAACAGCGGTCCAGATGATATGACAACCGGAACTGACAACTTAACAAGCTTGTAGAGGACGATGGGGTCGACTTGATATTTCGAGCGGTCAACTACCTTAGTTTGTATATGGCAAATGGCAATGTTGCATAACCAAATAATAGTATGATTGATCGATTTATGTATGTACTGAAGTTAGCATACATGTTTCAAAAAGAGAAGGTGTGTACAATATTAGGGCAGAATTTTATGGAAATTATATTTAATATTTAATTAGTTGATAGCTGCCGTCTTTTGGCTTTTTTAGTTGATTCCGTGGTCACAGAAATATTTATCATTATTTCATTTTCGTAAGCAATAACCTGGTATCTACATCTACATCGTAACTGACGTAACATTAAGGTCTATTTACACTATGAAAGATTAGCAAACCAAGTCTGATGCATTCCCTGTTTTTCTCAGTGACTATGACAAAACAAGCATTTATAGGTGGAACACAAACCTAAACCCTATAAATGAGTCGTAAAGTGTAAAATCTCTATTTGCCCCAGGGGAAAGCAAATAGGTAATTATGTAAATTTGAGATGATCGATGATGATCGAAGAATCAGACATTTTTCGTCATCTATTTTGTCTTTTTGATTAATTTCTACTATTTACTTTATATAATATAATATTCTACCACATTCACACAGCGCCATCTAGTCCCAAAGTAAGCAATTATATTTGCTTGTGTTATGGGTACCAAACAACTGATATACTACTTAAATACATTTTTTTACATACATATATAGATAAATTACACCCAGACACAGGACAAAACTTTATGCTCATCACACAAAGATTTATCCTGGGTGGGGATCGAACCCACGACCTCCGGCTTAGCAGTCAGGGTCAATAACCACTAACCAACAGGCCAGTCACTTACGCAATCAATGGCATTATTACATTAATATGAGAGTAGAAATGTATATTATGCGCTAGAATAATTGATACATAATATATTCGAGTTTATACAGGCGTAGACTGGTGCCAAACTTACTGATATAATCTCCTAATCTTACAATACTCGTGGGATTCATCGGATGTGACTCGTTGCCGAGATTACATAGCTTCAGTACGCATATTGGAGCCGATTCTGTTAAGATAAGCGAAAACAAATTCTATCTTCCTACAATTTCATTTAACGACTATTGGAAAAATAATTTTTTAAAACTGTTTAGTAGTTAATGAACTATTTTACATTACATCTTATATAAATAAGTCTCTCTAACTGCCTCGGTGGCGCAGCGGGAAGTGTATACGACTGCTGTGCAAGAGGTCTCGGGTTCGATTCCCAAAAATGGTATTGGACTTTTCAACATGAAATTCCAGTATTTTTACCAAACTCCGGAAAATCTCAATACTTAAATTTCATGAGAGAAAAGCCCAATACCATTTTCACCCGACCCGGGAATTGAACCCGTAACCTCTTGCACAGCAGTCGAATACACTTCCCACTGCGCCACCGAGACAGCTATTATTTTAAATAATATTCATGCTTAAAATAAGTTAATTCAGCATGTCAAAATGATTGAGTTATTTTAATGATAATTATTATTGATAACGATTCAATATATTTTATTACAACGCCAAAAATGTCTCGATCAATCTTAAATAACTATTCAGTTTATAAAATCTGTCATATTATACCATTATTTAAAAATATTTTTCTTTAAAAGTAATTATGTACTTTATTGCCAAACTGTATACACAGCTGGTATCATTTTGATATAAATTAGTTTGTTTAGCCAAGGATATCAGGCACGAAAAGATGTTTTGACATAGAACACACTTGCTATACAAATGTGCGAGAACGTCACCTAGACATGCGTCAGAGTGTCAAGCCGAGTTCAAGGAAAAAAAGAACTTACACGAATCATTTGGAGCCACTTTTTATACACCGATAACTCAAAATCTATTAAATATAAATGCCTGAAATTTGGTATATGAATTAAAGCCTATTAGACTAACTTGAATCTAGAATTTTATAAATACATACGTCGTAGTACGTCTTTAACCGCTGGCTTAGAAAATGTTATCATGGTAAAAATAGTTGCACGAATAATTATACGTAGAGACATTGATGTAAGTAAGGTGGTTTACAGTCCAATAATATAAAAAACATATTGAGACGTCAATAACAATAACAATGCAAGTTCTGATATTCAAATAAATGCAGAAAACAGTAAAAAAGAAATTATAAAGCTTAAACCCTGACAAAAACAATAATTTTACAAAAAGAAGCGAAATCGACAACCATGCTTATTCTAAATATTGAACTTGGTTTCCATTTGATATACAGTTGAGTGTTGACATAATATTAAGTCCATGTATAAGGCAAAAACCGAAATCAATTTCTGAATATGAAAAAATAAATTTATTCAGTTTTAGGTACATTATACGGCTATTTACATATATATTATATTTTTAAGTTACGTGTAAATATTTTATTGATTAAATGTATTTTAATGAAAAAAAAATTGTATTGAAAACATTTCAAAACAATTGCTCCGATATTTTATAAAAACCGAAAACCACGAAATATGACGACGAACACGAACGATGCCATTCCACTATTTACATGCATAAATTTTCATATTAAAAATACTTGACAATCATCCGATACAGGTTGCCTTTACCCTTTCAATTTGTGTGTCGGTGTTTGCAAGAATTCACACAAACAATAACACCGATTCCTGAAAATCATAAAACAATGTGAGCTTTGGAATTAAATGCAACATGATTGCATATTATACAACTCAAAGGTGCCTACTGTGTAATTTATGTTACACCATCTTTCTTAGAACTGTTTTTGACGCACAGCACTAATATTTTAATTACTTTAAAATTAAACAAACATTAATATGATTACTACAAAAAATTGCTATACACACGCCAACTCATGGTTTCATTCGCATGGATAAAGAATGAATTACACTAGCATTTTGGCGTATTTTAAGATCTTTGGAAAAATTGCTGCAGTATTTTGTGCCGAAAAGATAAAAAAAGAAAACTTTTATAATGCGGTTAAGTCTACATAATATATTATTTGTACTAGTTTAAGAAGAAATATAGAAATGTATGCAGCGTTCATTTTATTAAATTAAATTTAAAATAATCTTCTGATACTAGTGACTTCAATCAATTAAAACTACCTACATAACTAATTTTAAAGAGGTATCACATTGGTACTGATTAAATGAAGCTAATTTTCTATATTTTGTCCTCAGCACAAAACAGAGCGCCCCGCATCAAGGAACACCCATCCAACACAGTGTCGGGTCGGAGTGAACCTGCCACCCTGAGATGCGTCGTCGATGGTAGGCCTAAGCCATTCGTACAATGGTATAAAGACGGAACTCTGTTACCACCCGCTGAAGATGGACACAGAGTATTGTTGGAAGACGGTCTGCTGTTTTTAAGGTATGTTGACAATTTCAGATGAAGTGTGTAAGATGCGACCGGTTATCAATTAAGGCTTAATATTAAATTTCTCTTTTACATGTCAAGTTGGTTGTTTTTTTCCCGAATATCTAAAAATCACGAAATTATAATTATATACCTATAACTGTTCATAATTATCATATATCATAATGATGTAAATAGTTGTTTTGGTATATGCAAAGAATATGAAAAAAATAATTTATAAACAAGAAAAGATTCGTAGTTTTCAGTGGAAACCCTAATAAAAACATTTCTGAGAAACTTGTAGCTTCCAAATAGCTACAATAAACTACAACATCTCGGTAGGGTAATAAGTTTCGTTTCAACACATAGTATGTGGGTCAACTCCCTAGATGGTAGAAACATGTGAAGCAACACATAAATTACCAAGACAATTGTTCAACTGACTCAAGATTTGCGTCCCTAGAGAAAGCCGGGATAGAAAGGAAAACGGTAAAGGATTCCAAATATCAGGAATTTGGTCATTTTAATATTAAATTTATCTTGGTTATTTTTACATATGAATATGTCTCCTTACAAAAATAGTCGAGTCATTAGGTTGAAATGCTTTAAATTTATATACCTATATAAAATAGTGTATATGAAATTTAAATAGTTAAACTTACTAACTAATATTGATTATAAAGTGCGCATTGTGGCACCTTCAAATAAGTCGACAGATTAAATTAAAATTCCACACTTAACTATTGTCTCAAACCTGAAAAAGAAATTTCTTCCTCGAACAGCAGACAACAGTGGGTCTATTTACACCAGGAAGCGTCCAAAGAATGAATAGGCTATAAAACCTGACATCAGTTGACATAAGACTTCCATTCCCAGGGTAAATCGTGGTAAAAAGGAGAGCGATGAAGGCGTATACTGGTGCGTGGCACGCAACATTGCCGGGGAGGCCGTCAGTCACAACGCTTCGTTGAATGTTGCCGGTGAGTTAAAGATTACTGTTCAGGGTATATCATTTGCATACAAATGTTTGTCGTTGTGTGACCTTTATCGCTGGAGATTTATGGGGTATGCTATTGTGTTGTATGGTTAACAGTTAGGTTTAGCATATTAGATTAATTGTTGTTGGATGCATTTTCTGTTATCAAAAATGAGACTAATTGTTATTGTTAGAGCTTGAATTGGTGTATTAGTGGCGGACAAGAGTGGTCTTTGACAATTCATATCCTATGTTTTTACTTAAAAATAGCGATCTTTCTGTTTGGTATTAATTACTTTCTTAGCAACAGTATCAAAAAAGATTTCTTTTCAGTACTGCGTGATGAGTTTAGAGCAGAACCCCACGATGTTCACGTGGCAGCTGGTGAGCCAGCTTTATTAGAATGTTCGCCACCGCGAGGAGTTCCTGAACCCTCTATCCACTGGCTTAAAGACGGAAGCCGGTACGATGTTGAAGTAAATGGCAGGTAATATAATTTACGATGAAAATTTAAATTTATTTGCGTTTGAGCTTTATTTTATACTAAAATTGATTTTAATTTATAGGGTAACAGTAACAGATACAGGAAGCCTTAAGATCTTAGAAACATTACCAACAGACAGTGGTTTGTTTAGATGTGTAGCGTCGAACATTGCCGGAGAGAGACAGTCGAGAGCCGCGGCACTAATCGTATTGAGGCGCCCGCACTTTGTTGTTAAGCCCAGTAACGTAACCGCTCTTGTAGGACAAACTGTTGAATTTAATTGCCAGGTAAAAACTTCAGTAAACTTCTTGTCTGGTAAGTCTATTTGAACTTTGACTGTAGTTGGTTTTATTGTCTTTTAGAGTTACGACGCGACTGTAAAAATAACGTGGGTCAAAGAAGATGGCACTTTACCTTCTCATGCCACAATAATTCGAGGTCTACTACGGTTAGAACATGTGTCCGCAACCGATGCTGGAGTCTATTCCTGCCGAGCGGACAGCCACGCCGGCACCAGCATCACAAGCGCTTCACTCACAGTTTATTGTAAGACAGTCTCTATTTAAATCTATTTTATTGCATCAATAATTCCGACAAATGTCTGTTCTATTTTAATACGGCCATCTGTTTCAGCCTTACCGCACTTCACGCAGATACCGTCCAATCTGACCGCATGGGAGGGCGATGTGGTTTCTATTCCATGTGAAGCTAAAGGGTTGCCTACACCAACCACATTTTGGATTCTCGAAGGAACTCGAGATTCTTTACTTTTCCCCGAATGTACGAAAAGTAATTCGAGCTTATTATATTTGGACGGGGCCCGGGCGGATCACAGCGGAAGAGTGATTTGCACAGCTGTCAACGCAGCTGGCAGTATTATGCAAGAGGCTTATCTCAAAGTGCTAAAAAAAGGAAACAATGAACTAAAAGAGCCTTCTTTGGATCACGAATATAATGTAGATTATGAACGCGCAACACGTATGACGCAATATGAGTTAGAGCAAGCTAGAAAATATTTGCAGCAAAATGTGTTAGTTTTGCGAAGGGTTGAAGCATTATCATCGACGTCATTGAAGGTTGTGTGGGATGTAAGTATGTTTTTTTACATCTTTATTTTTTATGGAATTAACAAATTTAATGATTATGCAATTTTTTATGTTTTTTTTTTAAATTTTTTACTGTATTATATATTGATTTCGGTTACATTTTAGGTATTAACCGATTACAACGAATACTTGGAGGGTGTTAAAATATGGTACAATGGCACTACGCTAAATTGGCGTAATGCAACGGAGGAGGAAATCACGATACTAAACCCGTCTCATTCGGACGCCGTCCTGTGCTCAAATGGTTCTCTCATGAACGTCGACAATAGTGGCTCATCAAGTTATATCCTTACTGGTTTGATGGCTTATACACAATACGACATATTTTTGATGCCGTTTTATAAGATGTTACTTGGAAAACCTTCGAATTTGATGACAGGGTATACAGACGAAGATGGTAAGTTGGATAGGTTTAGGAATGTAATTAATTCATTAATTCATTCCAGTATGGCAACTTGTTTCTTGGTAATTCTTCCATATTTTTGACTACCATGTTCAGAAAATAATGTATGTCTTATATGCACCTGTATTCAAATAAAACCAGTCTTATTTTTATAAACTTGTTCCACTGTTCCATATGCATGCAAGTTATCGGACTAATATGATCCGGTTACGAGCAGGATGGCATATTTCACGACTGCACTGACTATTATAAAAACTTCTTGTAATGTTTTTAGCAGTATTGAATTCTATAACCCACATAGCCGCGGAAGGTTAAAGGAGTTCTTTAAACCTAAGAGGCAGGTTGCCTTACCATAAATACAATGTATTTCTATTTACTCTTTTATTAGATGTGGTTGCATACTTTATGGCTTGGTGATATTTTAGTGCCATCTGCGCCGCCCCAAAGCGTGACGGCGGGTGTAATAAACGCAACGTCGGCGTGGATACGCTGGGAACCGCCACCTGTGAGCACGTGGAACGGTGAACTTACTGGATATTTGGTAAGGATTGTTTTTATGTCGTTTCTTATAATATTTTATATACTTTATTGTACAACTCTAAGATACAAAATACAGAGATCACAATATAATAGGTATGTAGGCACAATGAGCGATCTTAAAGCTTAAAGCGATGTCTTCCAGAATAAGCCTGTCTAAATTGGCTGATACTATTTTTCATTATTTTATTTTGCTGTTACATATATTTAACTTATTACTTTGGTAAGAGTTAGCTTGTAACCAAGATGAATATTTACATTTTAACAACCTTAAGATAGATTTCTTGGGAGAGTGAATGGTAGTCTGGTTTTGTTGTACATGTCAAGTAATTAGTTATTTCAAAAGGATTGTAATGCAATTGTTCAGTATTTATTTTTACACGCAAGAGGAATTGATGGTCTCTTGGAAATGCAGATCGAGATTCGCGTGGGTGGAAGTACTGGAGGTCGAGTAGTGGGTCAGATGTCTCTGGGCGCACGCACTCGCGCGGCGGCGGCGAGCTCGCTGCGCGCGGGCGGACGGTACAGCGCGCGCGCCGCTGCCGTCACGCGGCGCGGGCACGGACCCTTCAGCGCGCCCGCGCATATACACATGTTACCTACGCATTCGCAAAGACATTACGTACAGTGAGTATTTACTGTGCAAATTTCCCATTGTAATTATTGCAAATGATGAGTCATATTTACATAGTATAAAACAAAGATGCTTCCCGCTGTATGTACGCTTAGATCTGCTAAACCACGCAAGGATTTTCATGTAGGTTTTACCAATAGATAGAGTGATCTAAGACGAAACATACATGTATTACCTAAATACCACTGGAGTGAAACCACGGACGAAAGCTAATTAAGACAGTAAAACTGTCGTGTTATTTGAGCTTTTGGATTGAAGTACTGTGAGAAATTTATTATATAAAGCAAGTATAGTAACTGTAAGAAGTGGTTTTTCAAAAATATTCTAAAGTTTTCTGCACTTCACTTTGTGTGCCCATTGAATCCCTCATAGCTTGTCCAAGTGCAAGCCAACCGCACGCGTCAGGATTTTACTGTAATTTTATGACCTTTTTTGCACACCACGTCCGTAACTTACAAATTGTTTTCGCTGCATAACATCTGCGTTATTCACAATTTTACGAAAGCTGTTTTGCGCTGACGCTTTAGCACAAGAGACATGTTTTTAACACATATATCTTGTTACCCAGGACTGAACCCCCAAAAGACACAAACATACCACACATATTTCAAGAAACTTGGCTGCTAGCTCTTGGCCTAACATTGTTCTCTGTGATATCCATTGGCATATTCAGCATTTACTACATCAAGCGACGAAACAATATTCAAAGAAAGAAGTCCTCTGGTAAGTGACATTCTTATGTCTATTAGAGACGTTATAATATGTACGTAATTGAAACATGGGTCTTTATTATAGGTCAAGCAATTGTCACAGCGCAACAGTGTCTATTGAATAAAGACACTATTTGGTTAAGGGATCGGCCTGTGTTCGCTGCTCCAAACGATCCCACTTTAGACGTAAGCAGCTGCCATCAGAGTCTTTTACATGGTTAGTATCAAACCTTATCTATTACGATAATCGAATGTTTATTTTCAGTGACATATTTCTCACGGTATAAATTCAATTGTATAAATGGAATGTGAATGATGAAATATGTAGGTACAGCGATATTTATGTTCGTAAATCTCTCATCACTGACGTCCTACTTTGAATTAACATTCAAGTGGGAGTCGAGATATGTCTATTGAAACGCTGAATAAATTTAATGCTCACTTAGAAATTGAAAACGTTTTAAATGGGGCCCTTTATAGAATTCAACTATGTCCTTAGGTGGGCAATCAACGAGTATTCTAAGCGTCGAGCCAGAATACAGTCTACCCCAGAATTCCATTCAAGGATTAGATGCTTCGAGTGTCGACAGAATGCGGCGCGGACCACCAGAACCTTATGCCTCCAGTGCCATTTACACAGAACTCAATTTCAAGGTATGTCTTGATAAGCTTTACGAGAACTCAAATGTTGACTCTAGATAAGAATACGACGAATTTGCTAACTCATCCCTATCATATATCCAGTACCGTGTAAATACTTTATCCATGCGTATCGCTAAACTATTATTACTTAGTAATAATTATGTGACCACAAATATGAATTTCCCCACAGGACAATAACGACATTGGAGACCTAAGGAATTGTTCAGAAAGACGATCTCATAACAACAGTATTGTTAGATCGTGTAATGGAAGCATTCAATATTCGAATGGTGAATGCTCAACGTGTTGTCATAGCACGTCTAGTAGATCAACGAAAGACTACAGAGAGCCGAGACACGAGAACGCACATAATGAGATTAATGTTTTGGAGGACGACTGTGCCTCTTGTCATACAAATAGGTCCGGATCAAGAAGCAGACAGGACAAAAGCAAAGTGTGTCCTGCGAGTGATTTAGAGTACGACTATCCACAGTGGCACTGGCTTGGAAGGGAGAACAGTTTCAAAATTCCCATTCAGACGAGTAGACATTCGAATGTAGCGAGGTCGGAGCAGGGCTGCCAAATAAATCTGTGTGATATACTGCCTCCACCACCGTATGAGGTAAATTGAACTTGTTTACAATTCACCCCTTGCCCATCAATGTTTTTCGTTGTAATGGACAATGCAGATATTTAGATTTAATGCGATTGTTTCAGAGTCCTGAAAATAAGAACATGTATGGAACTCCGAATAATTAGAAGTGTGGAAGGTGTGATGAAATCAAAGCAATAAATCAACATTATCTTTTCAAATTTTAAGCATAAGTTACGAAAAGTTTTCATGTTAGTGATGTTCGAATTGGAACTGAAAATTTATGGTATTAGGGTTAGGTAGATAATGTATAACTTATCGTCAGGCAAAATCATAACCATTGTAGATTGCCATAGTAGTGCTTGTGTATGTAGATACCGTACTTTTGATATTTGTATCTCGTAATTTATTCCTAATCTATATTCTAGTCACAGTAAATAGGACTAGTTTTGCCATTGGTGAACTCTGTACTTTTTAGGAAGCTAAACTTTTATACCTATTTTCCACAAGAGGTTGTTTAAATTTGACTGTAAATCTAGATTAATTGAAGCCCTGCAACTCACTGCCATACCTTTAGGGATTTTTAGAATATTAGTTGTATAATCTTTGACTGTGATATTTATATTAAATTTGTGTATTAGAAATTAATGTAACCTTAGTGTAATTATCTAATTTTCCCTCGAATTTTTTAAAGTTTTAATCCCTCACGTAAGTCATGTAAGAAACATAACAATTTGATCTGTAACGAGAATATTTTCAGACCCAATTGTGCTGTACCAAAACGTAATTCTGAAATATAGGAACATGATAAAAAAAAACGTTATTTTATTTATAATCCACAATCAGCAATACTGGACATAATGGTATGTATATCCCAATAACATATGATTATAAATTGACAATACAAATATTAATTCTTAAATTAACTACCTATCGTCATCGTTCTGATAACTAGACCAAAGAAAAGTGATTAATTTAGGACATATTTTTGTCTGTCTATTACAGTAAAGAGTTATAAGAAGAAATAACTTGGTCAAAAAAAGCGGGGACATGTAGCTAAAACTTATCATATCATATGAGTCGTAGGAAATCCACTGTTGGACATAGACCTCCCCAAGAGATTTCCATAAACTCGTAATCATTTTAATATAACTTAAATCGTTAATAGTTCGAGATAAAACGAGATTTAGTTCAGTTAGTCGTAACAAAATCAGCACCAATTGACGACTTCCTACTCTTGACACTTTAATTACCAACACAGGGCGTATTTTATATACTGAAACGTCTAATAAAAGTATCAAAACCCTTCTTGTATGCCTTATTAGGTGAGCGTGTATCATCAACTTTATAGTAGGATCTGAAGATATAAAACATGTTAAAAGGCGACATAAATAATATGCATTAAGTAATGAAGTACGTCGTTACCTGAGGCTTACAAGTTTTAGTCGAGTCGTAAACTGTTTACCTCTAAAGGTTCTTGTAAACTAACTTGCTACACAAAGATTTATTTTATGTTGTTGGTAATTATTAATTAATAATGTTTGTGATAGTGAGTTAACCCTTTTCTAATGATTGAAGATTAATCAGTTGAGAGTTATGGCAGATGTATTAGTTGTGTACGTAATTTAAAAGAAGCGACGTAATATATTCCTATAGCTTTTTGCTTGCTACCATAAATAGCATTTTCTAACTCTTTGATCGCCACGCTAATAATGAAAAACTGTGTTTCTTACGCCAAGAAATAAATAATATGAACAGTTATTAATGCTCCTAATTCTGAAAATAAACATTAGCCAACTTTTATCCGTCACGAAAAGTTGAAGTGCAATGACGATATAAGACGTCGCTGGCGTCACGATCAGGTTATTGAAAGACGTTATAACACGTCCTTGGCGGTCAAAGGGTTAATATGCGATCATATGGTCCTGATCCGCGACTGGTAGATAAGTGTTTTTTAATCTATCTAAGAAAAAACATGCCTAATAAACATCATTCAAACAAAAAAGAAACCGCGTAAAAATCGTCCCATTCGGTTAAGAGCTACGACGCTTCAGACATACACACAAAAAAAAACAATTCAGTTTTATATAGGCTAGCACTTATCTGACAATGGTTATATGAACCTCGACTTGTATAACAATGAACTCTCCGCTTAATGTGTCCATAGTGAGCTCAACACATTAGAATAAAGGTATAAAAATATATTCTTTAATTGTTTTGTACAGGCTTTTATACTGTCCAACAGTGATATCATTGACTGAACAGTAAATTTCAATACCTATTGTTTTTTACTCAATGATATTGATGAAACGAAAGAATGGTCTTCTCTTCTTTATCTTATTTTTCAAACTAAAGCACATCCGCTGAGATCCTCACTTATTCAATTATTTATATAATTATCTTACTTATATAATTATTATATTGAGCTGTTACGCATCAGTCAAATACAACCGGAATTTAATGTAAAAGGCACTTTTAAAATATAAATTATGTAATCCCATTCGATTACACGTTGATAAATGTGATTAGTCCCGTAAAGTAAGAGATGTATTTCGATACGAAAAAGTGAATAGCACAGTTTCATTCTTGAGGCAAAAGGTTTCGGGTTAAGAGCATTTGGCAATAAATCTTTGAGTCCAATTTATTCCTGTCCTGCTTACGTATCGGCTGCGTTTATAGTCACCTTTTTGGTGCCGAAAGAGCTTTCCTTTATCAGCAGATTTTGTAAAAGGACCCGGGTACATTTCAAATTATTTTCCCCTTTATTTTTGTAAGGCTGCTTTGGTAGCTTTTCCACATAAGAGTATTTATTCAAACAGCTGTGTGATTTTTCTTAATTTTTTAAATCTGGCTAATAAAATCTGGCAGGCTTATTTACATGATGAATTTTAGATTTAAATACAAAATATTTTTTTTACACTGTTTCTTTTTAAACCTTTTTCAAGTCAAATAATATCATATGTATTCAGATATATATACGACTTACGGGACAATCCTACTAATAGGGTGCCCACCACTGCAAACTCCACGAATAACAGCGAGGAGCCTTGCGAAAACAGAATTTTGACACTCGAGAGCCCCAGTGAATGCTGTCTGACACGCAACGAAATCAGAAGTAAATGGAGGAAAAAAAAATGGAAAACAAATACGTACAAATGTATTTGTTTTCCAATTTTTTTTTTTCACTATAGAAATCACAAAACTTGTTGTTAAACAGTATTATACTTAAATACTGTTTATACTAATAATCTGTACTCATATTGATATCACGATCCATTTTGTGAGATAATTAATATTTTAAACTGAGTCCCATACTTATTGGAAGTAGAACGTTTATTAAAACGAGAACATGATGAGGATGACAGCGAGAGTAAATAGATAAGCAATAACTTTAAGTTGATGACCAATATTTTACTACTATTTTCTAATAAAAGATAAAAACGATATGGGAGCAGGATGACAATAGTTATCTATACTAATATTATAAAGAGGTAAATATTGTGAGTTTGTGACGTTGTAAGGGGGTCTAATCTCAGGAGCTACTAAACCGATTTTCAAAATTATTTTAGTGTTGGACAGCCCATTTATCAAGGAAGGTTATAGGCTAAACCACATCACGCTACGCCCAATAGGAGCTGAGCAGTGGCCAAATAAAGAACGACGAGAGCGAATCCTCGCGTGACTTCTAGTATTTATTAGGATATTGCTCTTCTTCAAAAGCCGGCAGTTATTTTTGCAGCAACAAATTCTCTTAAATCCTACCATTACGTATGTTTACGTTAGACCATTTTGTTTTCAAACTTAGGTAATATTTAATGTCAATTTTACGTCTTCACATAAATTAAGAAATTCATAACATGGAAAGTAAACAACAAATCATTTTAAATTGTTTTGCTTTATCTATATTTACTGAAAGCTTCGAAGCGTAATTAATTTCAGAAATTATTAGAAAGTACCCATTAATCATTTTCGACGTAAATTATAGCTTACAGTATGTATATAATGTCTAAAATAATTAAACATGACTACGTCTAATTTAGACGAGAAATGTTTTCACGTATAATTATATAGATGACGTCATATGCTTCCTTGTCAAAATTAGGGATATATATTAAACCGTCCTGTAAACCCTAGTGAAATTGTACAGTTTTATCACAAATACCTAAATACGGGTTTGTATATTTAGCTTGAAGCTTTTGCATAGTTTGAGGTTAAAGAAAATCGAAATGAATCAAAATGGTCATCAATTCAGTTTATATTTATAAGTGACACATTACAGATATCATGGAATATTTACGTTTATTTATTTCATATTAAATAAGAAAAAAATATTTCCAAGTTGCTCTATTGCATGAAGTACTTAATCATCAGTTTGAAGCAGCCCGTATATCTTTATTATCTACATATTATTATGCAATGTATGAGTGTTTATACCGCGAATAATATTTTATCGACCTTTAAGTTACGACGACTGACTCAACCACAGATCTGTATTAAAATAGATACGACATGCGGCTAAGGTTACATAGCTTTATTTGAAGAAAATAAATTTAAATCTAGTAATTTTTTTCAGAAATTAGATTGTAGAATTGTATTATATTTAATAGTAGTTTTTTTTATACCACGATGGTAGCAACATTCCTATGATCCGCTTGATGGTAAGGCCACATGCAAGTTACCATTAGGTACTTTAAACCCTTAGAATTCAACGTAATTAAGTGGCGCGTGAAAATATATAAAACTTAAATTTGTATATCCACATAAAATATTATTTTATGTCAGTAGACAAGTTAAGATTAAAACTTAGGCCAAACAATATTCTACTCTAATGTGATTACTAGGATACTTATGTCAAAAAATAAGTCAAATTGAATACCTATCTCAAAAATTGCAGTGTATTATATTCATTACATACTGATTGCCAACAACATAATTATAACAACATATATATAACATAGAACAACATAGCTAGATAACTCTTATAAATGTCACCGTATTCAGCGGCACTAAATTCGAAAGACACAAAGTAAACAATATTGCAGCTATTTAGGTTACTCTGGTCATTCACACCGATGATGATATGTTATCTTATATTGATTAAATTTGTTGGGAACGAACCCGATAAGCATCTAATAAGAATGCTTTATTAAGACTATCTGTCTCTGTTGGTTTATGATCTGTGCGTCCGTCACACACAATAAAATTGTCGTAATTTTTATGTTTCATAGAAACGCGTGCAGTGGAATAAAAGTGTCACATGAATAATAAAAAAATATTAAAGTATGAATTAAAATATGACCATTTTATGTACGCTTATGGGGGATATTAAAATAAATATAAAATTAAATTTAAATACAAAGCTTTGCAAATGCGTCCCTTCTAAATATTACATTTTGACATAATAGAGATTATTTTTAGATCCACTTTTGAGTATATTATGCGGACACGGGAGTGTAAGACCAAATTTCTATCTATAAATAAAAGTTAAGACATTAACGTATGGTATTTGTTTGTCGTTAGATAAATCAAATATACATTCGCATTCATAGCATTAGCACGAATTGGAATCTCTTCGTAAAGTATCTTATACATTATACATAATTATGAAGACTGCCATTACCTCCCACCATGACACATAAGCCGGAAACTCTCTACAATTACCTATAGAAATTATTTTATTACTGCATTGTTAATTTGATTACCTATTGTGGTTTCTTCTTCAAAACTAAACGGCATTTTACTTAGAATAGTGTACTCATGAGAATGCAAAATATTGCCTATAATTTTTATTATTTTGTACCAAGATACACTATTAACTTCTTCAGATATATTGAAAACGGTTATAAATTATCTAGGAGTGAGAAATAGATATTAGTATCGTCAAACTTTTAGTTCGCTCTGAAGTTGCACTCCACTGCTTTTTAACATACTAAAATACCTTATGCAGACAAAAGTACTGCTAGAAAAGGATAATTCGAAACACACTTTAACTATACCAACCCGTCTGGCGAGCGTGTTATAGTAGGCTAAATTCCCTCTACATTCTTTGGACGTCCGTGCCCAGCAGAGGGAATTTTATGGGTTGAAATAATGATGATGATCATGAAAACAGATATTATAAAAGTATGTTCTAAGGGTATCTTTAATATCGCCACACATTATTGTACATGCATTTATGTAAAGGACACTACATAACATAAACATAGCATCACGCCTTTTTCCCCGAAGGGGTAGGCAGAGGTGTTTCACACCCACATTTCGCCAGCTATATTTGGTCCCATGAAATAGGTGGCGAGCCTACTGTCCTCAACCGGGAACATTTGTTTACCAAACTCCGGGAAAATCACAATACTGGATTTTCATGATAGAAAAGCCCAATGCCATTTTCACCCGACCCGGGAATCGAACCCGGGACCTCTTGCACAGCAATCGTATACACTTCCCGCTGCGCCACCGAGGCAGTTAAAGTCACTACAAATACGTATAAAGTGGTCACAATGAAAATTAATGTAATATTTCGCAATACAAAGAGTCCATAGGCAGGCGACTCATGTAAGCCAATGTATTTTAAAATAATATGGTTAAAAGGCTTAATAAATTGTACACACAACAAACGTCCGAATAAAAATGGTACTCTGTAATTAATCCCATTTCCAAATTTAAGGCTTGCATTACGTTAATAAGCACCTGCCACCTGACGTCATTTGACCCTCCCTTTTAGGGGAAGATATTTAACAAAATAATACCGTTCCCAAACTCATTGCTTATTAATATATCACGGATGCAAATATTCCAAGGAAGTTAAGAGCTGAAATTAATCTGTTAGTATAATTTATGTTAATACATATCGGCTTCTGAAACATTTCCATGGGGAATACATTTATCATAAGATGCCGATCGAATATAAGCTTAGTTTGCAAATTGCACGACGTTCTGCACCTACTCACCTTAATCTGATTGGAATACAATTTTGTAATAAATAGTCAATTCTGTAGTTTAAGTTTTCAAGAGCGCCTTCGAAGGCTAGAAGAACCGCTCGGTAACTTCTGCCCATGGTAACCATTTTTCATTAGGTGAAACGCTGGTTTTACAAAATACCATCTCTCAATTATAGAAGTTGGCACAAAATATTTTACACAATATTATTTTAAAAGAAATCGATGTAAATTCACATGAATATAATTAATTCAATTTTACTTGACTGACTGGCCTGTTGGTCTTTTGGTTAGTGACCCTGACTGCTAAGCCGGAGGTCGTGGGTTCGATCCCCACCCAGGACAAATCTTTGTGTGATGAGCATAAATGTTTGTTCTGCGTCTGGGTGTAATTTATCTATAATATGTATGTATTTACAAAAAAAATGTATATAAGTAGCATATCAGAATTTTTAGTACCATAACACAAGCAATTATAATTGATTACCCAAAGTAATTGTATTTGTGTTGTGTTTGTGTGTGTGTATTGTGTGTGCAAAGTAGTTGATGGCACTGTGTGAATGTGGTAGAATATTATTATTATTATTACTTTCAGACAAATCAAATTACCACGTCTCTATATAAGTAATAAGAGAAAAGTTCGAATACTAAAAACGTACGTGGTAATGCACCCTTCTCACTGCACTAATCCATTAGCCTTACATGAAAACTTAATACATAAAACCAATAAAAGCATTCGGACAGGTATTAGAGTACTCTCCCTGCCCTAGGGTGCAACTCACCTACGCTGCTTTCTACTGAATTTTGTAGTGACTTCGTAAATGCACGTCATTATATATCTTATTGATAGTTAAGAGGGAATAGTCTGAAGTATTTATTAAAGATAAATTTTCTTTCGTATTGGTAAGCTACCGCATGATTATACAGTAAATTAATTGATTTAAGCCGTAACGAGGCAGATATGTAATAGATTTGCGGCTTAGGATTGGCTGTATAATCATTAAGCAGTATTAATAAATAGAAATGAATGGACAGATTATAAATTATTCAATTAAAGTGGGATAATAAATAGAGATGGATAGATATAAACAGACAATGAGGGACTGTAAGAGGAATTTTATTTACGTATAAGAAGCGATGGTGGGTGAATGCATAAGAGACCGACATGCTAAACACGCGGTCCGAGTTTGATTCCGACCAGCAGTACCAATGTGGATTTCACTTTGTGGAATATGTACTAGTCATATGACTTACCTTCTGCTAACGGTGAAGGAAAACATCGTGAGAAAATCCGATCCACCAACCCGCATTAGGCCAGCGTGTGTGGATTACGGCCTAAAACCCTCTCAGCTCTCAGAATAGAGGAGAGGAGACCCGAGCCCAGCAGTGGGACAATAATGAGTTGCTGATGATGATAAGAATGGAGAGTTTGTAAATAAATTGTAGTATGTAGTATATCGTAGTCAAAATTTTAGTAAAATGTTTGAGTGTTTCAATAAACCTTAGATGTGCAAGTAAATTTTATTGGAGCAAATACGAATACTGCGCGTAGACATGAACGTAAACGAAACAATAAAAATAATATTTATTAGGAATTTTACAATATGCTCCTTGTTTTCGTAACACATTGTGATCATTAACCTGCTTTTTCGTAAGACTGGTACATTGACCTAATTGTGGTTATGAAAATAAAGAAGTAAGTACACGATTTCAAACAGATACATATTCATGTTGTTACAACGTCCTCTAAGAATAGAATAGGTACTAGTAGAACTCGAAACGCCTTCGGTCTCGTGACTAAAATGAGTTAATTTATACAGAAGCGCGAGTCTTGGTCTAAATTTAATTGTTCTTGACGGTAACACATAAATCTTGGTGAAATCCTGGCGGAAGCAATTTGCATAAACGCCGTCATTTCACCCGCTATACTATCCTTAATCGTGCCCAGTTGTATGGTAATATGGTATGGTTGGACGATACGGTATTGCTGTTGTGGAGCTGAAAATAACTGCCGTAGTATATATTATATATTTACTTGTTAGGTATATAATTGTGATTATAGTGGGTTTCAGTCGTGTCAAAAGTGAGTAAGTATTGAATTTTAATCTTAGCTTTCCCATGCGGGCTCTTGCATTTGTAATGCAAAATAACTATACCGATAATATATTATCATGTATAAAAATCAGTAGGTACGATTGGTATAGTTCAGTAATATTTCATTATTTATTTAATGAAATGGCTTCTGAGTATTGATTTATATTTAGAATTAAGAACAAATAATTCACTTGCTTAAAGTATGGACTTTGAAAAATAAATCCATAATTTGAATTCGCATAATTTTAACATAAAATATTAAAGTGCTAGTTAATGATAAAATATAACGTGTTGTTTAGGGTTAAAGAAATTAGATTTATATTAAATTCTGAATGCTTTTGTTATTTGAATTAACTAAATTGATTCTGGACATATATAGTTGAGTGTCCTATTCGGTGACAAAGCAACAAGCTTAATCCTGAAAGTGTACCGGAGCGTGAAGCTTCGGTCGAAGGTCACAATTAGACGAGGCGTTTAATTACAAAATTCACGGTAACAACGTGGCTTCACCTCCCCTAGTCTTTCACGGGATTCCTCTGTCCAGGCACTCGCATGTTAGTGAAGAAATAGCGGAGAATATAGCGATTTTCCATATATGATGCGATCTACAGTTGCAGATGAAAAGCTTTTTAAGCACCACAAAAAATTGTTAGATGTAACCGTTTACTATTCAATAAAAGTTCAATATGCTCTCACCATGTCAATTGGAATAGTAAAATAATTCATTTTTATTTTTTCATCATAGATTATAATTTTTAGGCTTCGTTGTTGTTTTAGTTTCTATTACTGAATATTTATAATTAATTTAAATAGGGAATTCAGCAAATTTTATCTATATATATATCAATAATTTTGAAACTTACGTTGCTTGTAACTCATTATATACTTTTACACGAGTCATGTCAAAAGTGAGAATAGCTTTCGCTTATACTTCGTTAATATGACAGCAGCTTAACAAAAGCTAGGGTTGTACGTAACTTGATAGTAGTATTATCATCAAACTAAATTGTTACGTGGAGAGCTCTAGCGAACGCGATAGAGGTTAAGCACTATCAGGTGCAAGGGGTGAGCAAATAACATGTTACGTTGAAATCGTAGAAGCACGAAGCACATTATGTACCGACATCTAATGTATCTTTGCTATTTCGTTGTTAATGTCTGTGTGCTTGTTGATGCTTAAATTTTTTTAAAGGAAAACACCCGCTCTATAGAACAAAGAGCCCTGTGAAGCGGAAGAATTTACAGACATAATAATAATTAACGCACACAAATTACATCCAAAATTGAAATAAATCTCTGTGAATCGTACATGTAGTGGTCCCGTTTGGGTTTCGAACCAGGTCACGCAAGCGACGATCTAACCCGAAACATCCACAATATTTATTTATTTTTAAATGCCAGACATTACTGAAAAAGTTATTGGTTTTTGGGGAACTTTTTAAATTACGTCATGTATAGTAATAACCACAATGCTAAAAGAAACGTGTCATCCCAAACGGAAATGTTTTCGCAAAGACGAATTCTGATGACTGTACTATAAAAAAATATTCAAAAAAACTTTTGATGGCTCATAGTAAAATCTTATATTTGTATTACACCTATGTACTATATACCTATTCTACGCATTGGAGAAAAATAATATAGTGAGCCTCATTTTCATAATTTCAACCCATAAACGTCCCACTGCTGGGCAAGGGTCTCCTCAAAACAAGTGGAGGGAATTTATCCTAACTATACCACACTGGCTGGACAAGTTGGTATAGGGTTTTTTCGAATTTTAATTTCTTGCAATGCTTTTGTCTGCATAAGGTTATTCCCGTAGTTGCCTTTTACGAAACCCACGGGTTGTGAATTTGATGGGGTAGTGACATTATGTACTCGTATTCTTAATCAATCACTACACGGATAAGTAGTGACTCTATTAGTAACTAAATTGTGCATTAGTCTCAATAAAGACATTTTCTTAAGGCTCGTTCTTGAATTAAAGAGCGGCATTTACTAAATTAATGACGGATTAAACGCTAAATCGCTTCAATATACCCTTAATAGTTAACTGTGGTAAAGCTATTATTATCAGGATTAACTGAGGCTCAATATCGCTATAGTAATCACTTGAAATTGCGTTTAAAGCGACTCATTTTTCTGAATAGTTCTTGATCATACATACATATTATATTATTTATGGATTTCATGACGGACCTTTTGCTCTATATCTCATTACGTATTCATAGTTTACGTCCCTTTTAGCTAATATTGTCCTTAAAGTATAAAAGATAATGTTAGGTTGGTACGCTATTAGTGACATCAGGCGTCTGCAAACCTTTAATAAACTTAATAGATTTATTACATAAAGAGTTAGTTTCATACGAATTAGTTCAACATTTTTTGTGTGGATTAAAAGCGATTGTTGCTGAATGGCAAAGCGGTTGGCTTGTCAGAACATGTGGTCCGAGTTCAATACTCAACGGACAGTACCAATGTGGACTATACTTTGGGGGATTTATATATTGTATTAGTCATAGACTTGCCAGCTGAGAACATCGTGAGACTCACATACCGTGGAAGTAATTCTATGGGTGTGTCCAACATGCCAACCCACATTGGGCCGGCACAAGTGTGTGGTTTGTGGCCTACAACTCTCAACTCTAGATCAGGAGTATGATGTATGTAGGGTATAATGGTAGCCGAATGGAGCGATAGTGACCATGCGGACCGAGTTCGATTCCGACCGACGCGGCAGTACCAATGTGGATTTCAGTTTGTGGAATTGATATGTACTAGTGAAGTGACCCACATACCCTATAAGAAATTCTAAGTGTATGTCTGATCCACCAACCCGCAATAGGCCAGCGTCTGTGGATTATGGTCTAAACCCTCTAAGCTCTCTAGATAGAGGACTTTATAAGAGAGATTACTCAAGCCCAGCAATGGTTTGCTGATGATCATCATTTCAGCAAAATGACATCCACAGCTGAACCTAAGCCTCACCTAATTTTCACCACAGCGAGCGATTTTGTGCCGTCGGCAACCAATGGCCAGCCACAACTTTTACCAGAAATTTAAATTAATTAATTAATTAATTCTATTAAATGCTATTTATTACATAATATACTACATAATTGTGGTAGGCCTTATCTACAATTAGGGCTTTGGGTATGCGAAATTGATTTGTGTTGCAAGAATTTATGCATTGATGCTTCGTTCCAATTAAATCATTCCAACGCGTCCTAGAATATAGACGCTTGATGAGAGATGCATCCCGTTTCCGTCCCGTTTCTTATTAGCAGTTACTCATAATATTGCGATATATACATTACCAGACAGAATAAATAACTGTGGACAGATATTCTTTAAGGTGCTAATAAACTAAAGCATTTATTAAGCATTCTCGCAAAAGCATCAAAATAAACGTGGGCATTCTAGAGCCCTCAAATTTGTCATCTTCGTGATATACCTAGAACGTTCGCTAGTTCTCTGTTCACGGCTCGGTTCATGGTTCTGTTATTCATCGTTCCTTAAAAATAATGTATGCTTGATGTTATGTCCAAGTCTGTGTGTGTGTCAAGTTAAAATTATAGTAGGTAGATATTTCCCGACCAAAACCAAATTATATTTATCAGGGCTTAAATTCTGACTGCCTCATAGCATTAGCTAATGAGGCAGTCAAAATGAATAATATATAATAAGATTAACTTTGAGAAAATCTTGATCTTGTCACACTGTTGTTGGTATATTTTTATTTGGACAACATTCTACAACCAAGTGGATCGCGTAAAGCGCTACTGTGTCGCAATAAAACGTCTACCGCAATAAATCACAGCGTTTTTAATTTGTCTAAAGACATTCATAGCCTACGTTTAATGCTTCCAAAGTATTTTTTCCCCTTTTATTTCGTTTATTCCCTTCCGAAGTAATAAAACATAGGTTGATGTTCACATAGCTGTCTGTGACGATCTCGAGGCGTGTGGATGTGCATCTTTATTGTAAAAGGAACTTCACTTTATTATGCACAGTATTATCAACGCGTCGTTTTCCTTTTGTTGTTGTTGTTTCAAGTTTGTTGGGCTTAGTTAAATATATGTTGGAACTATATTTCATTTGTTTTCATTGAGAGAGTAGTAAGTATAATTTGTGTACAATACTTAACAATTTTCGACTTTACTTTGAGGGATATAGGTATGAAAATATAATTTCATTATAAAAGAGGTTATCTGTGTAGTGACGGATTAAGAATACACAATTTCACTACCGCATTTCAACCTGTGGGTGTCGTAAAAGGTGACTAAGGGAGTAATCTTATGTATACAAGAGCACTGCAAGGAAAATTCGAAACAAAACCCTATACCAACCCATCTGGCCAGCGTGGTATAGTAGGCTAAATTCCCTCCACATTCTTTGGAGGAGACCCGTACCCAGCCGTGGGACGTTTATAGATTGAAATGATGATAAAAGAGGTCTGAATTTTTCACTAAAACAGCCTCTTCCCGGGTGGGGTGAAAATAGTAATAATAATATAATATTCTACCACATTCACACAGCGCCATCTAGTCCCAAATTAAGCAATTATATTTGCTTGTGTTATGGGTACTAAACAACTGATATACTACTTAAATACATTTTTTTTTGTAAATACATTGGTACATATTATAGATAAATTACACCCAGACACAGAACAAACTTTTATGCTCATCACACAAAGATTTGTCCTGGGTGGGGATCGAACCCACGACATCCGGCTTAGCAGTCAGGGTCACTAACCACTAGACCAATAGTATTGGATTTTTCTTTATATTAAGATTTTCCCGGAGTTTGGTAAACAAATGTTTCCGGTTGATGACAATAGGCTCGCCCCCTATTTCATGGGACTAAACAGAGCTGGCAAAATGTGGGTGTGAAACACCTCTGCCTACCCCTTCGGGGAAAAAGGCGTGATGCTATGATGCTATGAATTTTTCACTTAGATTTCACATTTTGTCATTAAATTTTTTTCTGTTTTATTGTTATTTTAAATAATCAATAAAATGCAAAATATTTCGTTTATAACTAACGAAATATGGTTATGCTACATGAATTGCCACATAAATATTGATTTATTGAAATTAATATAGATAAAAATGGAATTTATACTACAGTATTCTACTCATAATTTATTGTTTATGGTTAAGATATTGAGTCAGCAAACTGGTTGACATTCCATCAAAAGATTGTACCAATTTATTAATAGTTAGATACTTATCACGTCTGAATATCAAATTATATAAATGTAAAACTACATTCCTGGTATTCTAGACTTGATATTTCCACTACAACAATTATGTTGTGTTAATCATTTTGCAATTTGGTGTTGGCATTTCCTTTCTAAATAAGGTAAAACTTTAGATTGTTTCAATTATCATAATCAAATTTTTTTTAATACCTTTAAGCGATGTGTCAGATCAGATAGCGTACTAAATTTTTTTTGTAAAAATAAGTGTCGACCCGCCTTTAGCAGATAAAGTGAAAAAGTTATACTTTATCAATGTATAGGTAAATACAATATTTGCTGTCAAACGCTATTTGCTATTTCAGAAAAGGCTATCATAATATGACTATTGATAAGTTTAAAGTATTTTGCAATGATAGCACGTTACTAAAAATGTTTTGAAAAAACGTGAATGAATGCAGAATTTAATTTTTTTTTTACCCAACTGACACAATATATTAGTAGGTATACTTATTTAAAACTTTACACGGACTTGAACTTGAAAGAATCGATAGCTTTTTATTTCCTTATCACAAATGAGTCGTATTCGTAGAGCTCTAACAAATTGTCGCTTTTAAAGATACCGTCAAACCGGCTGTTATCTGCAACGCCCACATAGGACCGAGTTTTACTGCATTCTATTATCAGTTGCCACATTGGCGAAGCTGAAAATAAACTGCATCGACCCCCTGACTGTTTATCGCTTTCTAACTTGCAAATGAACTATTCGTAAGTGTTTAAGTTGTTTTGAAGTAGCCTTCTAGAACTTTGCGACTAAAACTTAATCATTTTAATTTGGAAACTTGTTACTTATATCAGAAAACAATTGTTTGGCATGTCCTTCTTTGAAACATACTTCAAATAGTTATTTACGATGGCCATTTAACACCAAACATTTAATGATCTTGGCATCGAAACGCAATTATATTAGCCGAAGTGAAAAGAAATATGAGAACAAAGAATGCAGAGATCGAAATGTTAGTCGTTAGACATCTTTCCCGAAAGCATTCAGTTGCTACTGAAATGTGGTTTGCAAAAAGAGAATGCGACATCAAAGCGTTGGCCGTAGAGGCGATCCGGTCGACGGGCGAGACGTGATACGGTTTAGAAATAACTACAGTAGTCGCAACAAGAACTGTCGACGTCTCAGGACAAGCTTGCACTCGCCCACGGCGATGCAACTGTGAATGTCCGTGTCGAATTCGCCGTGAATTATTTCAGCGGACTTGTTACGTTCCATTTCAGTGCGCGCTTTACACTGTCTTCGCTTTTGCGTCGATAATAATTCACCGGACAGCCAGTTGTCTCCATAAATTGGTTCATTAGCAACCATTCTTATTCATAACGACATCGTATACAACCTTATTTTACTTAACTCGAGGAAAACAAAAACTGTTTTTGACGTTCAAGATTATCCGTCGATATAACCTGTATATTTTATGCAAATAATTGGGTTTTATGTGTAACAGGGCTTTACCAAAATTATTCACGGGGACGTTCATAAATAAACATGCAATATTCTACTACACAACGCGTCGAAATTCTGAAGTCTGGACGCATATAAATGTGTTGCGGTTACGTTATTGACGCCCCTGCCTGAAATAATTACACGTTATGCGAGTTCCGAAAATTACACGAATCCCCCTGTAGCACGCTGAGCCGCTGAGCGTGGCGGCTTGGCGGTAATGGCTCGTTAAAGTTGATGAGAGCTCGCGCCCTCGTCCCGCCTCGCTGACTCGCCTCGGCGTCTCGCGCCTTCGCGGCTCGTCCGCTGACAGCTCGCCTTCCTTCCTTCCCTGACACATAAAACAAGTTCAGTGGTTCCACTACACTACTTCTTATATGCTCTACAATATTCCTCTATCAGTCTATGTTAAAAATAACTTTGATATACAGCTTGGGTAAAGGCAAATTGGTCAATAATATTTCCATTTAATTACAACATTCCGTCTCATCATTGACGTGAATCGACGCATATATCACGTCACCCTCCAGCGTCAATGTTAACGCACTCGTTAAATTTCAAAATACATCGTTACATATTCATGCAAAGTAGGTGTGCGTTTGTAGTACCGATGTCGGTGACATAATAAATGTCAACGAGATCAAAATACTACCGGCGGCGGTGAGCAATGCACAGCGAGGCTTTACCGATGCCTCTAATTATATCTAACGGGGCTCGGTGCCCGTTTACACCGAGACATTAAAATTAACTGCCGAGTGCGTTTGATCTTTCCATTAGAGCATCACTATAAATAAAGTTCTAATAAAAAGACAACAAAGTAATGAGTCAATCCCGTGTTGTAAATGTAATGATATCCGAAACAATGTAGGTTACCTATCTTTTTATTGTCCGACTCGACATCTCGAAGAATAGCTGCAATGTCGAAACTCAATAAGACGAGCATTTCGGAACGTCTCGCAACTTTGCTTCTGCCAACTTTGTTACTTTGACATTTTGCGGGTTGATCGAAATATTCCACTTGGTGAAATTCGTTTAATCCGGTAACATTTCGATACGGACTTAATAAAATTTCGTGGTGGAGCACAAGGCGAGCTACGAAAGAGACCAGCAAAAAGTCGACATGACATTTCCTTTATTTGCAGTGAGATAAAAGTCGCACGCGCTGCATTGTTCTACAAATGGTGCGCAAAAACAAAAGGCGCGAGCGCGCGTTGGACGCCCGTGGACGACCGTCATCGGTCATAATTAATTGCAGTCATTCGCAGAAATCTGTCGACAAACAAACACACCGGTCGGTGAAATGTCGTTTTATCACTCGCCGCCGTATTCATAAATAAATCTTAATATCAATAAAATAACTCATGTCACTTCAATTATGTTGACGGAAATATCTTGTCATGTCCCGATTGTTAACATGGTTGGTAAAACAACGAATTCGAATTTGGTGCTGAATATTTCAATCTGTGAGACATTTCTATTCTTGTGTACAATAAAAGATATTAATTCACTTGAGATAATATACTGGGGACAATGTTGTTCATTTTCACCAAGATTAAAACCCTCATTTCTGAACAAGAAATAGTCGTAATATACCAATACTATATTATAAGGGTTCCGTTTTAATACTGTCCAATATTTTCTGCAAGGGAAAAGCCTGACTGAAATACCGCTCTCATATATCGCGGCACGCTCTAGTTACTGCGAGGAAAAACGTATACGTACATGTCTATGTACGTAACATAGTCTTAGCACTTTACCCATGGGTCCGTCGCGCCGCAACCTCATAGTATCACCATGATTGAGTAAATAAAACACCGAGGCACAGAGGAGCTACGCGATCACATGAACTAAATGCAACTACATATTCTATACTTCGTTGCTCCTCAACTCTGAATATTCTCTATCTTTATCTAACTTGCTGAAATGAAAAGAGATGGTGCTAAAACTATCGAAAGGATTGTATTAGTCGAGAGCATAGTCACTTCGGGGCAAAGTGCCAATGAAAATCGAACGAGCTGCTTAACAGCGTAGTTTGTTCTATCCGTAAAAGCTTAGCACTTGCCTTTAGTGCAATAAACATTAATTTTTGCAGTATCGATGGATAGAAGTGATATTTATATTTAACAACGTCGTGTAAAACGGTGTAATAGATAAGCTATGTATTAGGTGCAAACAACCTTTGTGCAGATAAATGCTAAAGCTTAAGTGATGTAAAGAATCCTTCCACTACTCAACCATAACTTTCCGATCCTGTCTTTTCCGCAACTTCTTATAAGCAATTAAGTCGTAACACCGGTGTTCTTAGGCCTACATACACAATGTGTTGATACTTGTTTCCAAATGTATTATTAATATTATTTTGTTAAATCTAGTCGATTTTAATCTTTATTCAATAAAATGTTTAAATAATGGATGAACCTATTAAAACTCAACCAAGAATATTTTGTGTCCATAGCAAGGATAGGCTACATGGATGTTGGTAACATTTTATGATGAAACAAGGAAACTTGAAATAAAACAGGAAAAAACAAAAGCCTTGCATTTAACTGACATATCAAATATTTTTTACGCTACAATAAAGGATCTTGTAAATTTTCTCAAATGTGATGCCATAGAACAAATGTTTTTTCTTTCCACCTTTCTATATTTGAGCTTGTTTCTTGGTAACAACGCATAGGAAATAAATTCCTTTTATTATTGTGACACACATTTGGTTGTTTAATAAACCAGTGTATAGCGTTTGTTTGTATGTCTAAAATTTTACAGGAAACAAAAATCAGGTCATTTGTATTCAAAGTTGGATGCGTATAGTACGTGTGTAAGGGAGTGTTAAAGATATTTTACAAGAGTACCTACACTTTGTTGGACCGACAACGGAATTCGGTCATATTCTAAAGAACTCTACGTAGTGATAAACTTGTAAATAATTTGCTAAGCATAGCAATTTTAGTTTTCAAGAGGTTACAATGCGGTATTTAATTCCATTCCAGATATTTATAGGCTAAATATAAGGCTTGAATGTAAAAGAGATATTCAATAATTGTGAAGAAAATGGAAAAGCATCAAAAATATATTTGTACGTTGATTAAATGTTGTTTTTCAGTTTATCTGCGTAGGAGTTTCCTCAAAAAAAAAAAAAAAAGATTTCAGCAAGCGAAACTCAGGTTGTAGAGTGAACTATAACGAGGTTTTCCCAAGGGACTACAGTATGAGGTGTCTAAAAAAAGTTGTGAATATGTTTCTGAAGGGCCGACAACGCGCTCATGATGCCCCTGGTGGGCGCACTGTACCTCTGTTTGCTACTGTCGTGTTATAAAAAAGTCAATCAGATGTTAAGTATATCATCATCATATCAGCAGGTGGCACAGGAGGCTTACTCTAAATTTCAACATTCGACTTAGTCGATTTTGATGTCACTGTCAAATGTTAAGGAAATGTAGATAATATGGTCGCTGTCACTTTCAAACATTTGACAGTGACATCAAAACCGACAAAGTCGAATGTCGAAATTCAGAGTCAGCCCCCAGGACCGCTAGTGGTGGCGTAAGTATATATAATATACTACCTAAATATAACACTTATTTTCTATTGACTTCAGAAGTTTACCTCTTACTGCAAATTACAGCAGTGTCAACTTGTGTAGTTAGTAGTAAATTTAGTAGAAAGCTGATGTTCACGGTATGCTTGTCTAAATCAAACATCTCGTGCGTCATCACTCTGGGGGAGCACATATATTTACATAGAATATCAACAGAATCGATCAATCAAAGCAGTAACTGGCGACTGCTGGTCATGGGAATCTCTCATAGAACATAGTCTTCTTAATGAGCTGATGAGAATTACTAACTATAAATAAATGGTAATACAATTCAAATTTAAAAAACAAAACAGAATGATTTTAAATAAACTATTATAGTTATTAAGTTTTATTTAAACTCCATTTTAAAACATAATCGTAGCGGTTTACTCGAAGCATGATAAATATTTCTCCGCTCCCATAGTTTTAACTACCTAACTATTTTAAATTCAGTGGTGAACATAACACTAAGTTCTGTTATTGACGATGATGCGTAACTTCGGTACTCACAAATGAGCACATACTGTCTCTGACTGACCGAGTCACTAGCTGACAACATCGTAGAAGTATTAATGGTCCTAAAATGTATGCCACACACGCACACATGAAAATAAACAGTGACTATTGCAATATTCCACTTCGACCTACATCCTATCAAAAGAATGTCACAGGATAAATCGTCACACGCAACAAAAAACCGTCGTATCATTATGACACGTTATTAATCATTTCATACAATACATGTCAGTTTCGTTTAGGGGAGAAAATAAAGGAAGGCTTGAGCCATTATACCAGCGAAATGTTTGGTTTTATGGCGTTAGGAGGACGTACAATACGTACATATGTCAGATGAAAGCTGAAAGGATACGATAGCATTTGTGGGACTTATCTTAGAAGGAGTTTGAGAAACGGATGAGGATTGTAATGGGTTTCTGCCTTAAGCGATATTAGGTGTACTTTGGGGTGTAAAAATCAAAGTAAGTTCAAATACTCTGAACTCGTTGTTTGAAACTTGGCACTTAGAAACTTTTAAGCTGTAAATGTTATTATGTTTTTTTCTTTAAGTAGATCTATACAGTGACACTGAAAGCTTTTGTAAAGTGGTTATTAATGAAATAATTCGGCTGCAGGGAATAAATCGCCAAAATTTAAGTTTACATTTAGTTAAAAAAAATACGTTTTGATCATTACGACTTTGTACTATTCATTTTATAGGCCTAAATGCTATTTTGGCCGCGGCGTTTCTCGTAAATTTTCAGTGTCAATGCTAATGGCTAGCATCTGATTCATGTAAAACAGCGCATTATGCGTGTCGCTAGGGTCGTCGTTCGCCACGCTTGCAACAACTCAATTACACTCGTACCTAAAATAACAGTCCACAGATTGTGGGTGGTCCCGTACCCGGAATAGACGAACCTAAAACGGTAATAAGCGGATCTCCGTTTAGCTTTGATGCCGGATTGAGACGATTGTTTAATATTATTTGAGATATTGACCTATTTCTTATGATTTATTGAAACCGTTGGACGGCAAAATTGTGCTTCGTAATCGTAACAAAGATTAATGGATTGTTGCTACTTGCTTTTGAATATTCAAAGTTTTCAATTGCGTTATTTTTAAATGAGTTATAGGTACAATTTAAAAAGTATTAGCTAAGAGTAATTCACAAATTATGATCCTGACCTAGTACATTATAAATTATCTTTGCTTGCATAACTGTTATTAGAAAGTGAACTCCTGTCAGGCTAATCTTCGGCGCCATTTTACATCCATCATCTCGTTTGCGTTAGCGCAATGACAGCGTCACGCTTGTTTGAGATCCGCTTCCTGTCGTCATGTTTGTCCAATTTCCGAACTGTGTGTTCACTTAAAAAGTTTAGATAGAAGCGCAAATTGATGCAAGTCATGCGTGTCAACCGTTCTTTATGAAAACATATTTATTATTTTTTAATAAAAGTAAAGCTCCAACTTTAATTTTAAATTAAGGCCATAGGCTGTTTCCAAGAGATTTTGTTAACATAACAAAAAAAATGTTGCCATAATAAATCTGACGGCTGGTACAATAATGTTTGTATTACACCTGAGCCCAAAGCCAATAAGACTCTTTTGTTGTGAATACAATACTACCAGGAATGGAGCCGTGGGCCGTTAGTAAACGAAGTCAGTTCAACATCGTAGAACACACGTCTGTCTGGAATAAACAATACGCGGGTTATCATAAAATAATTTTACTAAACAAATCGACAGTTGCATTTCTCCCACACTGATAGTAATAAAATAAAATCGGGCTGCGATTGCACAGTGCTCGAGTACGATGCTGTCCTAGCTACGATTTATATCCCAGTGATTCATTCCAGTGTTGACAGTTATAGCTCCACTCGGATATTGCACTTTTGCACCGCATTCCCACTACTGAAATATTGCTTATAATAACCGAAGACAGCATCCACATTGAATACGACGCTTAAGGTTCACGGCCCAATTTTACCTACTTCTATGAAGCCTCAACTAACTGTTAGTTTTTGAATAAACTAATTAAAAATTGAACATCTAAATACTGATGCATCATTCAAGAAACCGCAAACGGTTCGGTTATAAAAGCATTCTGCTGTATCCATCATATATTTTAATTTCACTTAAAATTACAACTAATTTTACGGTTACGTGTTATGAAAAAAATTAAAAAGGAGGTGTTTTAGCTGTCAGCTAATCATTTTTATAGCACGATTTCACCATACTAGTTACAATTTTGCTAATTCATCGCCAAGCTTTCTATTACTTTGTTATGCATATTGACGAAGCGGTTTCGTTTACATCTCACCTAAACTGACCTTTAGATTCAATTGAATTTAAAATATAAAGGGCTCGTTATGAACAGTTGTCATGTCTCTAGAGGCCACCAACTGTACAGACCTTTAACTGGTAACTATAAAACAATAAAGTTAATTTACAGCTGAACCTTGTTTTTATATTTATTTATACAACGTTTAGTTCCATGCAAGTCCCATAAAAAGTTCCGTAAATTTGTATCGGATTGGACAGTTCTAGGACTGATCGCTCATCCCACCCATATTTATGGCTGTTTGATTTATTTTGTTATCTCTTTATTGCCAGTCTAACGACAAGCATTCTACTTGGAAGATTAATCACTTACGTCAACGTGATTTAGCAGAGCAACCGATATTTAATGTGCGCTATTTAGATAGAATACGATCCCTGTTTATATTTAGACGATCCACTAAGCGGTTAAATGTCCAATCGTCGAGGTAATAATTCATTATACGCCGCAATAAAATGGCACTTGTGAGAATAATTAGACATTGTACTTGAAAAGGGAAATGCCGTTGTTGGTTACGGTATGTCGGCGTTTACAACTGGATTCTTGTTTACACCTTGATTAATGTTGTTAATTATTATCTGCCACTTCTTTCGCTGTAGGCTGTATATTTTTAGCAGACAGGTTGAAAAATAATATTTAAAGATAGAACCTTATAATTGCCAAATCTTCGATGCATACGTACAAAATGGTCATTTTATTAATATATTATTATATATGTATAGGTGCGTACTAACCATATGCAACAAGATGTGCTTTTGCGAGAAAAGGAAAATTCGAAACAAAACCTTATACCATCGTACCCGTCTAGCCAGCGTGGTATAATAGTCTAATTTCCCTCCAAAAAGTTTGCAGGAGACCCGTGCCCTGTTGGGCACGGATCTGGGACATGGGTTGTAATGCAAATGATATAGGTGTGTGCTATATACCTAAATAAAAATGTCGGTCTATTTTCGCACACGATACCATAAAATAATACTTGACAACCAATATTATAATATAGATTATAGAAACAAAAAGGTAATTTTAAATTACCACCTTAACATAAGGCATCTAGATAATCATTATGTCCCCACTTCCTTAAGGTCTAAAGTACAAAATTGTATTGTATATAAAATATGAAACGATTAGCCCCTGAACAAGTGTAGTATTATAGGCTATTACTATCTATCGTGTTGATGGGCGCGTGTTGAAAATTAAAAGGCTATTAAGTGACGTCCCACGCGCAGCAGGTTGCGGAGTTTATTCCCAGGCGTTGTAAATAGTATATACGAGTAGGTACAAGGTACAAGAGGTATGTACGATAATAGGCTCTGCAATTGCGCGGGCCGTGGACGTCGGGTCTC
This sequence comes from Laspeyria flexula, assembly GCA_905147015.1. NCBI lineage: Eukaryota > Metazoa > Arthropoda > Insecta > Lepidoptera > Erebidae > Laspeyria > Laspeyria flexula. The sequence continues at coordinate 10,045,992 of LR989960.1, read as the reverse complement.
GATCGTGGGCGGTGGCGCCACGGCTGACTTTGATACCGCAGACTTGGTATTAGTGTTGTACCAGCTATCAGATCGAACGGTGATTAGTGGAGTCGATGTTGCGAATTTCAATAATTATCCTACCAATTGACAGTCAGCGTATATTTTACAAGTTTGAAGGCTGTGTTCGGGCGACATGCGTCAAATGAGGAATGCTGTGGAATGCTTAGATATTTGCTTGTTTTTTTTTGTGCAAGAAGTCTGTATATCTGTCTAACATTAAACTTGAGAATGCATTGTTTTATAATTTGAACGTAAAGAAAGCCTTATAGCACCTTTGGAAAGCTTGAATCGTTTTAAGACTACTAAGATCCGTGTTGTTAGGCAGAATATAATACACTAGCTGTCAGCATGTCAGTCCACATGAATAAAATTTTCCTTTTGTACAAAATACCAGAAGTGATTGATGAGTAAATTTATGATTCACAACTTAAATAAAGGGTTTGAAAATTTTTAAAAAGCGATGTAAATTATTTATTGTAATTATAAATAATAATAAATTATTTAAAAAAATACTTAGTTATAAATTTTAAATGTAATGTCACGGATAATAAATTTATAATTACTCAAAAATAACGACAAACACAAAATTACCAAAATTCATCGAGCCTTTCTCAACATAATATTATGATCGTTTATACTTACTATTTTTTTTAAGAAAGTGAGGATGAGAATAAACTTAATTATTCTCTAACATAGTCCTGAATCATCGGAACATTCACACAGAACACGCCACATTAACTGGACAAAATAAAATGACTTAATAAAAGAAACCAACAGCGTAAGAAATCATTGAAACGTCGACAGCCGTATTTATGTTTTTTGCACCGCTGTTTATTAAAATGAATATTTAATAACAAAGCGATGATGACGTATGTTTGGACTGTAATACGGAAAGGATTTTCGCAGCAGTATAATAATTTGACGAATGAAATATGGACTTATTCCGTGAGTTAGTTAGAAATCAGCTAGCAAGCTTCTTTGAAATATTGAAATATTCACGAGTTATAATTCTACTTGACTGTTGACGTCAGTGTGGTTAAACGATGTGTATTATAACCATTCATAAGTCGTATACAATTTATAAGTAAACCATTTTAGTTCCAAATCTGGCTGTGGTTACATTTTACGTATAGGTTGACGTAATGGAGAAGTAATGCGAGCAGTGAAAGTTCGTTAGTCACCGGCCATAATACGTCCACTGTTGGACATCCCCAAGAGATATTCAAAACATTATTTAGTTATATTATAATATATATTATCAGTGGTGGATTTGTAGTTTTGGCCGCCCCTAATATCTGGCCGCCCTAGGCCCGGGCCTACTGGGCCTTAGGGTAAATCCGCCACTGTGAAAAAATCACACAACGTTAATGGAAATAACGAAATCTCCTTAGGATCCGGAAAAAAAATAATATCTCTGAATCTGTCTGAATAATAAAAAAATATTGTTATTTCTTTTTTATGTCTTCAAAACAAAACAATTAATACTTACAAGATAACAATTATGTGTTTTTTATCTTCTGTATTTTAGACTAAATAGTTATTGGAATTAAAGAAGCTGTGAAGATAAAATCTCATTTAAGTTATTCCATCTTTAACAATTATTTAAAATTATATTTTACTACATAAACTAACCTTTAAACACAAACCAATTATGCATACTAAGCTAAGAGAGTAGATAATCACTTAATCGTGTACGTGATCCTTACAAATCTGTCCTTAGCATCACGGCAATACATTAGCTTTAGACCAGCAATTAAGGCCTTGGTCGACTGCGTTGAATATACTATCCGCCCCTTGCCACTATTAGCATAATAATTTTCACTTATGAATAGATATTAAGGCGTTATTGCACTTATAAATATTTACCGGTGATCTTAGCGAGTAGTAGGAGTGGTTAACAGACTTTAAAACGATTTTCTTGTCACTGCGTTGACGGCTGGTATGCATTCACCTTAAGGAAGTCGTACATGATGAATGATAGTTATAATTTCTGCTTTAATGAGCGTTTTGTGATGTATAAATGCTTCTATTTATAAGCAAGTTGTTGATTGGTTGATGAATTGTGGCTCGGTGATTACTAAATGAAATAGATGGTAATTGATTTTAGCTTCAATTCGATAGTTGACAGTATTGAAAAGATAATAAGTTGCTTGTTGTACCTAAATTTGTAAGATCGGATTTATACGTGGTAATTTTTTGTAATTTCGTGTAGTGACGGATTAAGAATATAATGTCACTACCCCATCTCAACTCGTGAGTGTCGTAAAAGGCAACTAAGCGAGTAACCTTAAGCAGACAAGACTACTGCGAGAAAAGGAAAATTCGAAACAAACCCTATACCAATCCGTCTGGCCAACGTGGTATAGTAGGCTAAATACCCTCCATAATTTTTGGAGGAGACCCGTGCCCAACAGTGGGACGTTTATGGGTTGAAATGATGATGAAAGTTTGTAAAACTTTTATATTTAGGTACTAATAACAGTATGGGAACATTAAATCAGCTAGTCAGCTCACTTCTGTTCATAAACTTTTCCTAATTGGTGCTATAATATTCTGAGTTAAAATAACTTTTAGAACTAAATGTATTATATACTATTTTATATTCTACTTTGGAGTTATAAAATTAGCTACTACTTTTAACTAGAGAATAGTATTTCAACTTGTACTTTAGAATTATTTTCTACTTTTAGTTTCATAAAGTAATACTAACCTGCTTTGTAGTTTCTAAAAAGTTCTAACACTTATATTCTTAGAATTGCAGAGTATAAAAATACGACCAGTCTGCACTTAAACCAAAAAACAAATACGTTGAAAGATCAAAAGAAACAACTCCTATAGACAGCGAGTAATGAAGTAATTTCAATGTAAAAATCTTTGGGGTTCGCTCCTCGGCTCGACTAAACCAGGTATTGGTGCATAACTGTGATAAAGTTATAAAATCGCTTGGTGCGATGCGTGACCATACTTCCAAACGTTCCTATCTCTTGGGGTGTTTTATTGAAAAAGTTCAGTTCGTGACGTGACTGCGTAAAGACACGGAACCCGGTGAAATATGAATAATAATCGATGTCAGTACCTTACGGCATCCGAAGAAAAATAAAAAATATTCTGTAAGGTGTGTACTTTATGCGTAAGTTTCGCTTAAGTGCGATCTTATGTAAAAATTGAGGAATGTGCGGCTCTGTTTATCTTGCGATATTCATATTTTGATATGTTGCCTACTTGGAATATTAGCTTTTTGTGTCATAACATAGTTGTAAATTCTATGTATGCTAAAATAATATATATATTAAAGAGAACCGTGAGCCTCTATTTGCTTACGGTGCAAATATTTAAACGGCCTAGAGATATTTAGCTCTTGTCTAGCCTTCACGTATTTATTTAGTCTGTGCATGATGTCACTACTTGTATGGATATTTACGAAATGCTATAGTAAAATACTATGTTAAATTAGTTGTACCTCTGGCTCACATAATGAGAGACTGGTAGATTATTTATTTTTATATGTTTACATCGCAACTAAATAAGAAAATTCGCAAATTGTAAAAAGTAGCGTATTTTCGGCTGGTCTACTTTTATCATTACATTTCGATGGACGAATAATAATGATGAATGAAGTAATGATGATTGTGTTTAAAGTTTTAAATTAAAATAAAGATGTATTATATTCAAAATGTTTATTTTAGGGTAGGTTTCAGTTCCGTAAGGGAACACCACCACGTCGCGCCGACTTTCTAACCTGAGTGACCCGTTATATACCTAATATTAAAAATATGTCAACATGTCGCGTTCCTGTTGAAGTAATATTATATATATTTATAAGGATTTTCAGCAGAAACATGCTAAATCAATCACAGCCGCAAATCGCTTTCTAAACCACTTGGCACTCAAACACGATAAGACTTATCCCGCAAGTTGGGCGTAAAACGACACACGTTTGCACAAAGCGAGAGCTTCGTACTTCATAGTGAGGGCCATTAATCACATATTCCAGCCACCGTCAATCAATCTTGTGACATTCGCACACTAAGCGGTTTGTGAATGTTCTCGTTTACAGTAGCTGTTAGACTTGAGATTGTGCAAGCTCTATCTACGGCTCTGTGTACTTGCGGTTTATGCTGCCTAGTTACATATTCTTCAACTTTATTACATTATATATTTATGTTCTATGATAGAGACAGTGATTTATGTTATCATCATTTTTCGGAGATGTAGGTATCCGATTTTCTTAATGTATAACTTAGCAGCGCCTTGGCATGCAGCATTGTCACTTACGTAACTTTTCTCAAAAGAGACATCTCGGTCAAAATACGTTCTAATTATTCGCAAATATTTTCAAAATAATATCATGTGTTTTTTTTGGAAATTATTTAGCTGTGTTTGTTGTATTAAATATAATTGTAAATATTTGATTGTACAAAACAATAAATGAAACATGTGCAGTGCAGTGGCGAGCTTAACAGTTTAGTTTAAATAGTGCCGTGACTTTGCTAATTTTAGACGTCTTAAGAAGGTATCAATTTCTGTACATACCTACATATTAAATATGTGCCTATGCCATACAAATTGCAGTAATAACTATTAATTTCTAATGTTTAGTATATAATTTACGGGCAATTATTTACCACATTTAATTGTTAGCGAGTTGTATGTGAAGATTGTAAACAACACCTGTTTGACAATAAAATTGTCAATTGAAATTCTCAAGTGCTTGTTGGTTAGAGCCATTAGTTAGACCGTAAAATAAAGTTAACACCAAATACAGTTTGAATAACTTTTATATGGTTGTGCTGAAACAAACTTTAAAGGTTAAATTTATTTGGTGTGACATGTGAACATTAAACACACCATTCAGCTATAGGAAAAGAGAACATTTATTTGTTATAATATCGTATTTCTTTTATGTCAATCATAGTCGACCGAAGTGATTTGTTGCTTAGAAACTATTGTAGGAGCAGAACTTTAGATAAGAAGTATCTTGGACATAAATTATTCCCACAGAAGAATTCTCTTCTAGGTTACTACTGCGTTTAAAATTATATTCATTTAAATTTATAAAAGCCACACTTGCATATCGGAAGTGTGTGTCTTGGATTTGATCCCCAGACCGGGTAATAATAATATTGCCTGTTTGTCTTCAAATTTGATGAAAAATTCTTGAATGAATATCTTTTTCGGCAAAAACAGTATACTTCAGCTGCGAATGAAATTAAATGAGAGCGCCCAATCAGTAAAAGAATTTATTTCACCATGTCACATAAAAATTAATCATATAATCATAGTGTAATTCCAAATAAACAAAAATGAAAACTTATCGTACAAACATAAGCTGTTGAAATAAACAGACCGCATGAAAGATTCAACAATATTTCAAACTAATAAGTTCGCGTGGAAAATGCTAATAAAAATATCTTAATTGTAATGGATGGCGTGTTTTGTGATACAACAATAATAAATTACCTCGTAATTATATCGCTCAGACCGTGTTTACCATAATGAGCGAGATAAAGTGGGACGTAATAATTTCACCAACGTTTACTTCAACAAATGGTATAGAACGTTTCGTGCTAAATGTCCTCTCCAATGTGTAGCAATTTGTACAGTGAACATATGTGTTGCTCGTGAATTTAACTCTTCGGTGAGAAGTAAGCAATAAACAAGTTGACACTTAAATGTGGGATTCTGTTAGTGGGTATAAATGCTTCTAGAACAAACTTTAGACTCTTTCATCATCATCATCATCAGCAACCCATTAAGTCGAACTGCTGGACTCGGGACCTCCTCTATAGAGAGCTTTTTCGACTCTTTGGATTAAAAAAAACCTTGGATAAATTTTCTGCTACGGAGAAATGGTGAAGGTTGCGGGTAGCACTACCTAACTGCCAGCATAAATATATTAAAAATATATGTTTATTAGCCTGTATAATTGAAATTACACTGATTATATAGGTATTCAAACTATTGTACCTAGATTCAAATTAACGCAGCTTTCTAGATAGAGGAACCCTTCTCCAGCAGTGAGGCATTAATGGGTTGCTTTTATTTGTTTTCTATACTATGTCGTGTATTGATGGATTAAGAATACATATCACTACCCCATTTCAACCCATGGGTGTCATAAAAGGCGACTTAAAGAGTAACCTTAAGAAGAGCACTGCGAGAAAAGGAATATTTGAAACAAAACCCGTCTGGCCAGCGTGGTAATGAAGGCTAAATTCCCTCCACACTCTTTGAAGGAGACCGATGACCAGCCGTCGGACGTTTATAGGTTATTACGATGATTTATTCTGGTATGTACTTCACTTAATTTGCCTGCAATAGTAAGCTATTGTAAGTAGATTAGCTTGATTTCAATAATATTCGTCGAACGTGTCCAAAATGAAGGAAAAGGGACCGGCGTGCAAATCACGCGGTCCGAGTTTGATCCCGACCGGCAGTACCAATGTGGATTCCGCTTTGTGGATTTTATATGTACTAGTCAAGGGACTTACCATCTGCTAACGGTGAAGGAAAACATCGTGAGGAAACCCACATACCTTAGAAGAAATTCTATGAGTATTTCTTATCCATCAATTCGCACTAGGCCAGCGTGAGTGGGTTATGGCCTAAACCCTCTTAGCTCTCTAGATAAAGGGCGAGAGAGACCCCAACCCAGCAGTGTCGGTCGCTGATGTATCCAAATTAAGCAAGATATGCATATAATATATATCTTAATTAAAGATTGTAATTCATTGGAAATTTCCAATACAGTTATAGCCCAGCTATGTGAAATAGAAACACAGATTGTTTTCCTTTCATTCATCGTCCTTTTGTCTCTTTGCTTTCAGCAAAAATGATGTGTCTCATCGGTTCATTTCCTCTGCTGTTAATTAAAGCATAATGAATGGTACTCGGTATGGCAAACTTCATTATCTAGGTGGGAATGCTGTAAAGGATTTTTATTTCTTTTTTTTATCTTGAAAAAAAGATGATCAGTCTTTGTAATATATTAAAACAGGATAAAGATCGGATATTTGAATGTAAATGCACGTTTATTAGGTTTTTAACTGTTAAGTTTAATTTTGTTCATTACTTTAGTCAAATCTTAGAAACCGTCGTAGTTAAAAAGATTTTCGAAAGATAAATAGCCCAGATTTCTTGCTAAAAAAGCAAGTAATATTTTTTATTTACAAATTCTAACATCTCGTTCCTTACTAAAAACAAAACAGTTTTTACTAAAAACAGCAATTCTTATATTACCATCAAATTCATTCCCATTTTCTCAGAAGTGATCGCTGCAACAGCTCACAAGAATTAATTACAATTCAATATGTCCGTACTTCGGAACTGGGCCAACTATCGGAAGTTCTTCCTGTCCAAGTGTTTAATCCGTTATCGACGGTAGCTCATCTCCGACAGTAAAACAACATCTATAATAATGTTTCCAAGCTTCTTAATACAGTAACAATTTATTTGGGTTTGTATTTTTAACAACGGAAGTCCTGATTATGTTGATCTGAATCATCACATGTAAACAAAGCATTCAAACATTGTCAGTGATACCTCTATATGTTTAACTAACCTACTCTTAAATTTTCCTTTGTGCTTTATTATGAGCTTTAAAATCCAGATTGTTGAGTGTACAGGATTACACTCATCTGGATTTTAAAGCTCATAATAAAGCACAAAGGAAAATTTTGAAAAATCATACCATGAAATCTTTATCATCATCAGCCGTAGGACGTCCATTGCTGGACGTAGGCCTCCTCGAGAGAAATCATATGTCTAGTCAATTAACGTTCTGTTATGGTTTAGCTGTGCTATATGAATACCCAGTCAGAACTTGGACGTTTCGCTTGATTACTGAGTGTGTTGTATTATGATTTCTTAATATGGCCCTTCGTCTATAATGAAAAAAAGTTATCATAGTTGACTGTTTTGTCCTTTATCCCTTTACCCTCAAAATGTTTTATACATTTTGAGGGTAAAGGGACAAAACAGTCAACTATGTTAAACTCTAAATTTAACACGAATTTAATTTAACATTATGCAAACAAAACCATGGATTGGACCTGACGCAAATAAATATAAAATTGCATTGAATTCTATTTAGTATTAGGATTAAACAAGTTTATTTGTATCCATATTAAAAGCCAACAAAGCTTAATCTATGTTATTGAATTTGTGCAAATTGAATATTATTTGAATAAATTTAAATCAGGTTAATTGACATTTACATTAGGTATTTCGTTTTAGTTGCAGTACGTTTGTAGCTCACGCATTGTTTTACCTAAAACAACAAATAGAGGTAAAAATAGAAGTTTTTATGCAAATGTACTTATAACTTTTTTCATTTTGCGTGCAGAATTCCCCTCGGTTCATATTTGTAAAGTCCTTCCAACTTTCACTAAATATTTGTTTAGATATTGAGTTTGGTCTCTTTTATCAGCAATTTTCTGATATTATAGAGACGGATGCACTCATATTATGTATACTTAAATTTACTAAACAGTAAAGTCGTATATAATATAATTTTTAATCTACGTAGAGCCTAAACCGTTGCGGCTAAATTTGACACTTAACGGCTATTATATTGTAGCCAGTCATTAGGGAAGAATTTTTGGAAATATGTGTCACCTTTTTGGTAAAATAGGTGTTGCAAGATTGTATGATACTGCGGTAGTCTTTTAGTTAGATAATTATACGAAATTGTAGTGTTTAGCTTATTGGTTTTAAATTATCAGCGTCTTTGGAAAATCAACCCTATAGAAAATAAAATCATTTTTCATAAAACTTTAATCTGTATCTCTCAACAAAAGAAAATTCAAATACTTATTCAAAACATTCATTAAGATCATTGCTACCTTGTCCAATAGCCTGCTGGACAAACCAACAAAATGAAACAAAGACATTCCATTTTCGAATATCCAGTACAAAATGCTAAAAACGCAAACAGTAATATTCCGTGATCCTGTGAAATGAGATCGTTAGGAGGTTTCTTTTAAAATAATTTGGTTCTGTGCCAACAGCCGTGTGCTCGCAACTGGTGGTGGATTTAACCCTTAATGCTCACAGAATTAAAAGCTTCCAATTCTATTTACCGTCCGCTGGTTTGCATGTTAACAAAGAGCATAATATAAATATTCAGTTATTTTTATTATTGCTTTGTTTCTTTAAAATGTGTGGTCCTGTTTACTTTAATGTGCATGTGGTTTTACGATATTTCAACTGGGAATTGTTCACTGGCATTTATAACGCCCACTCATTACATTTGTAATAATATTAATAACTTATAAATTATTTTAATTATTATTTGACTGGCCTGTTGGTCTAGTGGTTACTGACCTGACTGCTAACCCAAGATCGTGGGTTCGAAAAAATATTTAAGTAGTTTATCAGTTATTTAGTATCCATAACACAAGCAAATATAATTGCTTAATTTGGGACTAGATGGCGCTGAGTGAATGTGGTGAAATATTATTATTGTTAATTATAAAATAAATTATTAGAAATATTATATTATAGCTTGAAACGTAATAAATAAAGTTGATAGAAATTTAAAATAACAATTCTTTCGGTACTTATTTACATACTTGTACTACATTTTGCTTGTCATTTCCACCAGATTGTATCGGTAGTGATCACAAGCTAACTCTAAATAAATATGTTTGTTTTAAAGTTGATATATTAAGACAAGTTAAAAAAATAAAATTGGTTTTCAAGAAAATAAAGAAACCTTCACTGAGACGCTCAAATTTGTAACACAACCTTACTTTGTTTTTTTAACGTTAGACAAGTTGTAATAACACAAAAAAAAACTTTTCTAATCTGCTATTTAACAAAGTTTCTATTATACTTTTACTAGAGAAAGAAGATAATAATAACGTAATAATAAGAAAAGTTTTTATTGCAGTAAACAAAACTATTATTCGTGACACAGGTCTAGTTTGCCAGTTAAGTCCATAAAGTTGCCCTGGGTTGACCCTTTGAGCTTCTTTTATTATGGTACCGTGGTTCAAACGTCACTCTTTATAGTCAATAAATTTTGCACGAAAAACGTAAAGTTTTTCGGCATACGGAAACTTTACATTATTTCGCTAACTCGCATAAAGGGGGAAAAGGTGATTGCTACTTTGTATGGAAAGTATTGTATGCCTTCCGAAGAATCGCAAAGTATTGTGGTACTTAAGATAAGGTTTATTTGTATTTTTACGTTTGCTGTATGTCATTTCAGGTAATGTTCTTTTCTTTATTTAGAATTTCTTTACATTCGGTATCCGAATAAAAATATAGCAATAGATGCAACTGGATATCGATAACATGTGGCATTTTCTATGTATCCAGTCTTAATTAATTATATTATTGTTCAATTATCACGCATAAGTGGACGATAAGATAAAAACGCAGTGTACTATAAATAACCCAGTCTAGCACATTCTGCAAATTGATAACAAAACTATTTAGAATTACCTACTGGCTACTGTCTGGATCTTTATCGATACAATTAAAATAACATTGAATCTTAAGGTTGAATTTATAAGGCCTTCTTTTATAAATTGTACAGTAGCTTCTTTAGTAATTAAAACTTGTAGGTATTTAATTTTAGTGACTGAATTCATTCACGAAGATATCAGTAATATCAAACAGAGGGAAAGAACAATACATACATACAAAAATTCAAATTCTGCAAAAACAAATAAGCATAGCATACACGATCCCAAAAATCGAAAAATCTTTGAAAACAAAACACAGTATACGAAACCAATCAAATGTCGGTATATATTGGATACTAGTTCTCGATATCAAATCGGTCGGGACGCATTCGCCTCATCGTACAGAAATATGGCATGCAATAAAATATCGATACAGGAAATAGGGAAGCTATCGGTACCATCAGGAATCCCGGACAATCGTACGAAAAACTCATATGAATTCGGATAGCATTCCCAATTGCCTTTCATATTCAATACCATTATGATAATGTCGATATACCCACATAAATCTTAACTGGTAAACATGATAAGTAAATGCATACGTAATAAGTAATGCTGCGGTATTGTGTTACAATTTTAAATTTATGGTCTGGCATTTTATTGTTGACATACAACAATTTGTCGATAATATTTATTCAGACATCTATAGATATATTGCTTGAAAGCACTTCTTACGTGATTACACTTAGTATCTCTGTGTTGCTCCTTAATTTCCACAAATCAATAAAAACATTAAGCTTAAAATGACCTAACTCAAAAATGGAAGCATTTTGAATATATTCACAAAAGTATTTTCTAAGGTTAATGTAATATGAATTGTCATCCCTGTGAGTAACTCCAACAACTTATTTTGGCCTGACACGATTTACTTTATCGATGCACTTTATATAGAAAGTCTATATTCATACAAAACTTTACAGTGAAATTTGAACGTGAATTAGTGAATATCATGCGATTATGAGTGTTTGTGTCTCTATATGGATGATATTATTTCCCAACATACTAAACCGCATCTCAGATTTTCAAGGTCTAATCCATAAAACTCAAATTCAATTTAATACACGAACTCATCTGTTAATAACTCTAATGCGATTTGCAGGAGACGCAACGAACCTATTGCTAGGGAGGTGGATTTACAAAACCGTAGTACATTCGATCGGTTTCATGGGGGCTATAGGAGGTGTAGGTAGTAGTAGATGAATGACTTCGATCCCGTCGCGAGGGGTTGAGTATTGGTTGCTGTCTGTTTGCGATAGTCGTATTTTGTCAATTGTTTTGTTTTATGGAAGGTTGCTGTTTTTCTTTCGCCAGTTGCGTAGCGGTTTATTTTTGAAAGTTATTTATTTGCACATTATGTTTTATAATTATTGATTTGATGCTTAACTAAGTTGACCCACCAAAATCGTCAGCTGAAAAATCGGGCATGTAAAGTATAATAATTTCTAAATCTGTAATCTTCTAAATTCTAAAGCTACTGATATTTCTCAGGCATTATTCACATTTTCCTTGAAATTATTAATATTTAATCAAACTAGATTTAAAAAAGAACCCGCATACCTAAACAATCGCAGAAAGGTAATCCAAATTTTCAGATTTGTTTAAGTTTTCAGCTGCACAGCACTCAATATAAGCAAGCTAAGAACTTTCCAATCAATTCTAAATCCATAACTATGTAGAAGAATATAGCCCAACCAACGTAGAGCCGAGGGGAGGCTGAGTGAAATTGACAGATTTATTTGCGTTCGGATAAACCGGGATTGCGACTGGCTGCATTTTTTACAACTACTCTACCTATGCGTCCGATGGCTGGAATAAATTCATTCAAATCCTGAAAATTAGCTGCACTTTTGTTGGGTGGATTTTCACTCTCAAAGTTGGAATTATTTATTAGTTTAGTGCGGGTAGTCATAGCTGTTGCGTCGCTATTAATTGCGTATTTGTTTGCGTTCGATGTTGTTAGTTTTTATGACGTAGTTTCAGCCAATTTGTGGCCACTATAACATGGTTAACTTCTGTATTTTATGTATCAGCTCGATTTTACGTTTATGTGAAATTGATAAGGTATTTTAAACAAAGCTAATTAAATAAACTATGTGTTGTATTAGAAGATTTTCAAATTAATTTATTTGTCGTAAAAAATATTAAATTATTTATTTTTTTACTTTATGATAAAACTGTAATGCTTATCCTGCAGAATAACGTTACATAGTAACTTCAATACATGCATATAAATACCGTAAACCAAAAACAAGGACATAATCTCTCATAAAATGTAAGAAAATGCAGATGTTATAGTAGTATTTCCAGCTGGCAACAAGTTATCATTCTCATTGTGATATATAAAGTCCGAGCCATGCTATCTGCAATACCTACGCACTGAATCTTCATAACAAAATCTGTAAGCAAATGAATATGGATGTTCCGCAAAATCCGTCACGTGAACGCTATCGTACATTCGGACGCTCGTAAAATTCATCCCACCACAATTTGGTTTTAACAGCGTGTATACAAACGGTGTCTCCAATGTTACGGCAATGTACAACGCGGCAAGGAAGCGGTAATTTCCCCGGAGATGCTGCGTATCGACGGACCGCTTCAATTGTTGTCATAGCACTGTGGACACAAAGCTCTGCCGGTTGACGAACTAAGTAAATAATATATCTTTTCATTCCAGAAGAAACCTAACACAATGGAAAATATCTCTCAATATTTGTGAGTGGTACTAAGTTATGTATTTTTACTGTGCAACAAAGTTGATTGCAATATACACATCTAAGAGATTGGTAGGTAATGGAATAATGCAGCTCAAGCAAAAGATTTTCCTTTGTTCATTTGATATACTTGATGTTCTTGACATGGAATGTGCAGTATTGAATTTCTAAGTATGATCATTATTACGAACTGAGTGTGGTATAGTGAGGTTGTTTGACTAGGTATACGAGTAGCGGGTAGCCACTATACTAATAGCTGTGTCCAGCAAATACAACCAGTATTTACACAATACGACTATAGCAGTTTGTCAACTTGTACATGTTGTATTTTAGTCGGCAAAAGAACACGGGCGGTAATGTTTTTGCCAAAGAAAAAACGGATGCGAGCGTCGATGCTTATGGAACAGTTTCCGAATATGGAATGACACGCATCAAAATAAATTGCTCTAATAATTCAACCTTTTAAGGTAACCACACATACTTATAGTGTGTTAAACAGAATATTTTTATTTTGAAATGATAGAAGTTATTTGATACACGCTTTCAGCGGCCGTGTGTAGGCAAGAATCTAGCTCAAATTACGGTTATAGGACGCTATCTATGTTGTCTTATATATTAGATGAGATTAAAATTCCAAGCTTCTTGTTTAAGAATTGCTTATAAGATTTGAACCATGTCTTTTTTGAAATATGTTTATCAATTTACAAGTAATATTTTCGTCATTGTCATAATAAGATTATTGCTTAATTAAAGGATTTTTTTTGTTTCTAATTGCATATTAGTTTTGTTGGAGGTGAGATATTTTGTACTCCTTTGAATTTGTCATAAAATATCTCATCTTATATTATGTTATTTTGTTGACCCTATCACATTTTATTATAGCGGCACGATGTCATTTCTTCTCAGAGTTGTGCCTATCTTAGTTTTGACACTTTAACACGAAGTTTCTAATTAATAGTTGACAGGTTTAAAATTCAAACTTGCGTGGCTAAAGACAACAAAAAAGTTTTACCAATAAACTAATAGTTATATCAGAATGTCAAACAAATTCTTACATGCTGCAGACCCATATCTGGAACAAGTTTGTTATCAATACACGAGATAGGTGTATGTACACAGAGTAGGGAGAGTGGGCGTACGGCTACTGTGATAAAGGCAGTAGCATATTCTCCTTGTTTTATGAACAATCTGTGTTATCTGTTGATAGTTCGTCCTCTGTCACTTTTTGTTCGATTTTCAAAGCTTGTAGATAAAATATGCAGGTAAACCACTTATACAAGGTTTGAATATCGAACGAACTAAATAATATGTATTTAATTTTATTTCGTGTTTCAATTTGTTTACGGACTGTAATATTATAGTTTTTTTATTAACGTGATGCCTAATGGGATTTTAGCTATTAATAATAATCACTGTACTACTTCGCTTATTCTCCAGAGTAAAGCGTTACTCAAGTGCAATAAAAAAAAATAATGTTCCTACTGGTTCATTAATGTTTAATAATTAAATTACACGTCACAATTTAGAAAATAATCCACGATCTTAAAAAAAACGTCATTCTCGAATATCGACTATCACGTTTATCACAAGTACAATGCTATGTAGGTACAATACGCTTCCGCACACATTGGCGGTGTTATTTCGACGTCGGCAACGTCGCGTCTGCCTGAGTACAATTTCATTACACAGATTGCTGACGTTCACAAATGCCATACAAATTGAATGCGAAAAACTTCCTCGACGAACATGTTCTGAGCCTCTGTTTCGGTAATTATGTTTAATACGACGCTGTATGAGCGCTTTGTGGTTCAAAGTAGATTAAACATGTTAGGGACTTTTGAAGTATAGGATTCTATTTAATTTATTTATGGTGAATGCCTTCTCTATTCGTGTTTATTATGCTATTTCCAAACTTTAGAAGAGGTTTATTTTATAAAAGGAATTCAGTGAGATAAAATTTTATATCTAATATTTGAAACTAGAACTTGTCAGTTTACAAGTAAGGTAAATAAATAGTTTTTTTTTGTTACTCTAAAATGGAATGAATGATGGAATAAATCTTCTATAGCGTATCTCTCCGATTGCTCTATTTAAGTTACACTGAAGAATCCAATAATGATAATCGTACAAAGAACAATATTTAACATTCTACTCAGCAAAACACGGTAAAGTTTGCTTAGAGTAAGTCGTTGATAATAAACAATAGTCATTGTACAAATCCGTAGGCTGGAGCCAAATTAATGAGGTGCAGCGAGCCGGTATCGTTACTCACACGGGATTATACCACGGTCTGGTGTAAACTTACTTTATTAGGCGGCTCCTTAGTAACATTCTGAGCAGGGTTGGAACATTACAGGCATTTATAATAATGAGTATGGTTTTTGTCTATACGAATTCATGTAGTTTGGTTTCGTTTCACATAATTTTGTGATAAATATGATAAATTTGAAATAAATATTAGTTTTTCACCCGCGACTCCGCTCACTTTGGTATCCTGGTAAAAAGTATGCCTAACTACTATTCACGAAATCTATTTGTGTAACAAATTTCATACAGGTCCTTTCAGCCATTCTGTCGTGATTGAGTACTAAAAATCCATCCATTTTAACTTTAGTATTTTATAATATCAGTAGGTAGGATTTTTATATACTCAAAGTATTTGTTTAATACGTCATTGTAATTGGAGTTTTTTAACTAAACTACATTAACAGTTTTATCATAATTATATAAGTAGTTCGTATTTTGTATTGCCAACCCTACCCGCCACCTAATGTTATTAAACTTCCTTCTGGCTTTGAGATCAAAGTTTTACATTGATTGCAAAAGTACGAATTGAAGGACTTATAGTCTTACAGAAAGTAATATTACTCACAAGACAATGAATGGTTTGTGCTAAAACAAAAGTTTTTTATTGGAATTATCTGCTCTGCTGTCTTTCGGTAACTTTTAGAGGAAATTTTTGTTATAATATGTACTTAATCGGTTAGAAAGAAAACCTTTTAGAGGTAGGTTATGTATGTATACTCTTGAGATTGACGCAATGATTTTCCTGATCGTCAATTATATTCATACTTATACCATAATTTTTAACTATGAATTCTAAATCTAATTTAATGAATGTCGCTTTAGTTTTATTACCATACAGTTTGACAGTCTAATCTTCTAACGACTTCCAAAGTTCCATGAATAAAATGTAATATTTTACCAAACTAGATCATGGTTCTAATAATAAAACAGAAAGAATAGCTGTGATATATTGGCTTTTAGACGTTATCTGTATATTTATGTTCGTAGTAGAATTTGTATGCGAAATATGAAACATGTTGGACTTATAAATTGTTCTAGTACAAGAGCTAAAACAGAGACATAGTAACAATTCTCGTTTCCGTTTATCCGCAAACATTTTTGCGAGAAGAATGTAAATACGTTTGGATGGAATACTAGCTTAGGATCCTCTTTTCCCAATTTGATATTCATATTTCGCTTTTACTTAAGAATTCACAACTTCTTGTCTGTATAATAAACGCGTTCATATCTTGAAAGCGACTCATAGTGGGGAATTTCGCAGTGTCTTCAGAGCTTATATTGCCACCTGCGATAAGGAGACTGTATTAAGGATGGTAATGAATAACAGTCGAAAATAAACTTTGTGAGTATTATGATACGATTCAAATTGAGAGGGCACGTATCAATTAATATGAAGCCGCAGCAGCTATGAATTTGTGACTGTTGCAGGAGGAACTAAAGGTACCTGCGGTGTTATTGGAGTTTGTAGAATAACTATTAAGTGCTAGGTTGGTGAGGTATAATAAAGCACAGCTGAGGTATTTGGCCTTTTGACTGAAATACCAAGTCCAATAGATAGGTATAATTAGAATGATTTAACTGAGACTGTTAAGTGAATTGGTAGAATTCTACTGACGATATATTTATAAAAGTTTTTATCTGATTAAAAAGATGACAGCATTGCAAGACATTTTTTCAACTTAAGCAACTAGACTAAAAAAATGTAATTTATAATTAATTTATAGTTATACACACCGATACGTTTATACCTTCGTGTTATTTTTAAACTTCTAGTGTAATCTGTCTTTTGAAAGTTAGTAAATTTTATGTATTACAAACGCATTTATGAACAATGTGGAGATTATACTGCTGAGTTTAACTATTCCGTCTAAGAAAAAAAAAAAATTAAATAAAATTTATTCATGTAGTTAACGTACTTATATGACGTAAGTACATAATATAGTATCAGTTAAATCTAATCAGTTGTTTTATTGTAATGTCAATAATTGGTCTAGTCATTAAAATGTATTCAGTGCACTTTAAATGATGTCTTTTACAAACAATGGTAGGAATTAGTGGTGTAATGTTTCAGCTGGTGTAAAATCCACATAATGATTATTGGGGTATTGGTTACAATAATGACTCTAAAGATTAAGTTCTAACGTCCCTATCTAATTTTCCAAGGAATGTGGTTTTGAAGGTGATATTAGAAAGCCTAACTAACAAACTGTTTTATTGTACGTAGCTATAATGACTGTTAGAGATAATGGTATCAAGGAATCGTAAAAGTTAAACTGCAAGGCGTACCTAATCTATACTAATATTATAAAGCTTCTTTAGCTTTATAATATTTGTTTGGTTTGTTTGTTTGAACGCGCTAATCTCAGGAACTACTGGTCTGATTTGAAAAATTGATTTAGTGTTGGATAGCCCCTTTATCGAGGAAGGTTATAGGTTATATAACATCACGCTACAGCCAATAGGAGCTGAGCAGTGGCCAAATAAAATCGACGGGAGCGCAACTTCTAGTTATTAAATAAAATTGAAGTTGTAAAAATCAATTTGCACGATATAATAGATAAACATGTCGCGGAATTGGTAGTAATGATTTAACTACTAATAATAAAGCATGTAATTACGGTATAAGTGTAAGCTTCGGTGTAAGCTACGCTATTCATCTTAAGAAACTCGACAGCGTAATAAAAAGCAACTTTGAAAGCGGCCTTCAATAAAAGGCCGTAAAGTGAAGAATATCGAATGCGAATTGTAACTTTATGTGTATTACTCCAAAATAAAAAATGCTGAAACTTATTCCAAGCTTAAATTTTTCATTAACAGTTCTCTTTTTTTCTAAATGACCCATTTGACAAATATGAATAAGTTTATAATTATTTATTATAAAGCCCTTATTGACACAGATGTACTTAAAACAATTAGACCGTATTGTATCCTCTGTAGATGTAAACGAGCTTTATTATTTCTAATTTTATAATTACGGTATTTCTCATTTAGGTAATAGCGTTAGACCCATAATGTTAATGAAAGAGACAAATTTATGACTGATATTAAGTATTAAAAATAGGTAACATTACATAATATAAAGAGTATGTAATATGTGAATATTTGAATTATTATTTTGCATAATTAGTTTTTGTGTACTTTAATGAATTTGGAACATGGAACATCCACTTGAACTGACGTTGCTCGCCAAAACCTGGTCAATAGAGATGATAAAATTTGATGAGGCTTCGTGCCTGCCAGCTTTGTGTTAGTTCAGGGTTTTCTCACTCATGTTACTGTCATTCCGCTCAATCAAGTTTTTAAAAGTTTGCTACCCACAACAGCGTCCGTCAAGCTGCAATTTTTGAATCCAATTTCAAGTTTGCCTAATTGTTGAAAATTTGTAGCTTTTTAAGTGACTGCAGTAGAATAAACTGCAGAAAAATAGGAAAAAAAAGTTTTGTATCAAGCGTAAAAGGTATTGTCCAGAGTTTTTTGTTAAATAGTTACATAGGAATGGCTTGTTTTGTAAATACAAAAAATGACGATCTAGGTTTTTTTTTTATTATATTTTGTGTCACTGTCATCTATTAACAGTACAGCTTGTGTGGTGGGAAGTGGTTATCTATGAACACTTTAATTATTAGAGTAATTAAATACACTTTCAAGTATGTGAAATCGGTCATAAATCTCACGTAGGTGCGTAGTAAATTCATCATTCTGCAGCTAAACTACAAAAAATGCTTACTAACTTTATCACCTTGTTTAATAATTGTGGTACGTACTAACTCAGTTGTTTCTAAGAAACATATATGAATTTTAACACTAGCAAATATTTCCTTCTCTGCTTGTAACAACGAAATTTCAACAATGTATCTAACACAATGTCAGTAACGAAAGTGCGAACAGCCATTGTTGACTGTCACAGAGGGTCCCTTGTTTATTTAGGTAACTAAGTTTGACTGCGACCCCGGTTCATTGACCAACTATTTAACTTCAGACAATATTGAACAGAAGGATATGTGTCTAATGAACATACTTACAACTTGTTGGCAAGTTAACTACCTATTATGTGTGAAGTAATTTGTATTATCGTTTTAATCCTTACTTTATCGAAAATTGTTATTGGAAAAGGAATATTTAAATTCAAATAAGACTGTGACGTTAAAACAAATTTATTTCGCGTAATAAGATCAAGTAATTTATATTATTTAGATAAATAAAATAGGATTAACTTTTGTTTTGATGGCACAGCGGTAGATGCAAACAACCGCCATTTTGATATTGCTTGTTTAGTCTCTCGATCGAGTATTTTTTTTCATCTTATTTATTACTAGATGTATATCGCATGGGGCTTCGCTCCCGTGGCCCTTTGTTTGGCTACTACTCGGCTTCCATTGATCGTGGCGTGATGTTAACCAACACTAAAAGAATATTTAATAGTACATTATGATAAGTATACCTAAGTGCGGTAAGATTGTTTTTTTTTTTTTTTTTTTTTATTACAGCCGAGGCGATATTATTACAAGAAAGCAGAGGCTGTAATTATCAAAGCGCCCGTATGTTACACGACGTTTTGTAACATATTTGCAAGGAAATAAATAAAACTCGGACTTAGAAAAAAACAATACAGCAAAAAGAAAAACCGAGCGGAATAATTTTTACTTGTCACAAATTATCGATGCGCGCGCATCAGCGCTTTTTTTTTAAGGCAAAGGCACCTTTTTTTTTTTTTTTTTTTTTTAAGAGGGGAATGCGTTTACGCATACCGCCCCGTGCGGGGACACGGGACGGTTATGTGGGACTCGCCGGCTGAGGCCGGAATACCCACTAAACCCCTCTGTGCACCGACTCTTCGCCGTCACGGGTGGGCCGCCGGAACTTGATATGACATCAGCGGCAAGGCAAAGGCACCTAACCTAACCTAAACAGCCAGTATTACTAATAAAGTAAATTAATATTTATTACATTTTCAGATAAATGGTTGTAATTTATGGTCTAAATTAATTCAGTAAAATAAAATGATTATTTTATAATATAATAATTATTTTATCTCCCAAAGTTAATTTTATTCATAAAATGTTGACCACTTTTCTGACATAAAAACTCATTGCTAAGATTTAAAAAAGTACCGTTCGTTTTAGACGGAGCATCTTGATAAACCGTGCGTTTTACATTACAATAACGCACAAGTGCGTTTTACATTACAATAACGCACAAGTGCGTTTTACATTACAATAACGCACAAGTGCGTAATGAGATACATTACAATGAAATTGGTGAAATAAGAGACCCTTTACGAACAAATGTGTTATAAAATCCGTTTAGTTGTTTATAAGATTAGCGCGTTTAACCAAAAACTCTTTAGCTTTATAATAGTAGTGTAGATTCACTAAAAAGTGTGTTAAATCAATTATGGAGATGAATTAGCTTTTATTAACTTTAAGTCTTTTATAAGAAAATAAAGTTGGTGAAATAATGCAGAAAAACTCAAGTGTTGACTACACTAACTGATTGAATTACAATCCAGATTGATCGTGTACTGGTCCCCATGACAGAGATGCCATGGGGACCAGTACACGACGATCAACGATCAATCTCTCTCTCTGCAACTCGCTATGCAAAGTTGGATTCTCATCCATCCAGCAAGTAAACACCAAAGATGTCACATTGCCAAGCTAAATGAGCTCCTAGTTTATATCGTCAGCACTGAACGCAAGCAGTAAAGCTCGTTGTCTAAATAAAATACGTGCCTTGTCCATCTGTGATTGTTGATTGTGATTTATGACTAACGAATAGCCCTTTAATCCTGTCAACTGGTTATAATAGTTGTAAATCATGTTATATTCACTGAACAAGTACTTTAGCCTGTAAATGCGATGGACTCTCAAATATAAAACATATTTATTCGACTAACTGCTTAGAGACTTCAAATCTGTCAGTAACACATTTTTTTCATTGAATAATCGTCTTTAGGCGTCTAGACTTAAGTATTACACCTTTTTACGAAATACGGAGTACGGCGGTTAATAACCAAGCAACTCTTATGCACGTCATACGATAAGAATGTTATCCGAAAAATAGCGTCAACCAATTTGTCAACGTCCAGTTCGCTGACAGAGTAACTTTTTGTGGTCTATGTGTTTGATATATCTATCCAAAAACTTAACTTAGATTTAACTAGGTTATGTCAAATTCTACATAATATAAGCTACCTGAACAATTATATATCTGCCCTACTGATAAATTATTTATTAATATTATTATACTTTGATTTTCGTCATAAGCTCCGTGAAGCTATTTGTCAAATCAACATAATACCATTAATATATTTCGCAAGTCGCTGACACAATGCTCAGCATACAAGTGTCTGAGCCGGGAGTCGAACCCACGCACCTGATTTGCAACGTCCCAGAGGAGGTAGGTGGAGCAGCTCAGTCAAGCTTAGTCTAGAGATTATTCTGTTACGGCTAACATAAAAAATATTATACTTATTGCAAAATATTGTTTGTGGAAATTCTCTCCGAATATTATTATTTTGTCATAATTTTTCGATGGGTATATTAGTCTGATATGATGAAAAAAAGCGTTGGTGGCAAAATGGGTAAGTTATCGGTATAAAAATCTTGTGATCCCAGTTCGATTCCGGCATCTACCAACTCGCACTAGGCCAGCGTGAGTGAATTATAGCGTAAACTCTCTTAGCTCTCTAGATAGAGGAGAGGAGAGGAGAGGAGGGGAGAACCAGCAGTGAGACTTTAATAGCAAACTTAATATTTATATATTTTATTTTTATTTAGAATTATATTAGAATTATATTATAATGACAATGTACTTATCTATTATTATTATTATTTTTGAAAATTTTATGACATCCTATGTATTTATATTATGACATTTTATTTTGTATTATATGTGTGTGTACGTTTTTATGTAATTGAGCCTCAGTTGCTTTTAAATAAATGATTATTATTATTATTTATTATTATATTTTATTAATGGGTTGCTGATAAATTTTAGAAGTGATTTTGAGAAGATTTTTAAGATGCTTTTGCATATTAAGCATCTTTGAAATCTTCTGATTTAAGTATTGTAATCGACAGTCGACGGATAGTTGAGATTTTTAATGTTTAATTTTATTTTTAGGTTAATTCTAGACTAGTAGACTTTATTATAATCTATAAATCATTATCAAAGTACTAAACGTATTCGTACAGCTACGAATGCGTAAGAGTAATTACAGAATATTCCTCTAGTTTGGCGTGGGATTACGTCAGCAAGATCATGAGGTTTCTGCATTTCTTATTGCATATCTAATCGGAGATATGAATAAATTCATCAAGATATCAATGTGATATTTATTGCAGTTCTATGGAGATTATTGCGACAATGTATCGATGTTCTGTCGAGACAGATTGATTGATTTTGTAACTGCAAAGCTTTCCGTTATAAAGTAGATTGGTGTTTGTTGTTGTATTGTGAGAAATAACTCCGGAAACTAGGTGATTTAGTGCGTGAGATGTAGTGTAAATAATTATAGGAGAAAGTAGGCGATATGCACCATTAAACTTCACAAACATACATACTGAGCTGTTTGCATTGCATTAATCATGGGATGATCATTTACTTACTTATATTTGAAATGTGAGAGTTCGTGAACATATTAGATGTCTTTTAACTATTCCGTAAACCGCCTAATACTTTAGCAAATTCAGAACGATCTGCTTGTATACAGCGACGAGTTTTCACTGGCCTTACAATAATTTTACTATTTAAAGTTAGGTTCTACTTTCAATTATTAGTATTTCCAATTTAAAAACATAACATAATATAGCTTCAAGCCTTTTTCGTAAAAAGGTAGACAGAGGTCCAGACAGAGACGAGGATCCATTTGTATATGCGTCACTTCACTGGGTTACCAAGTGAAAATCAGCGCTGGACAATATCGTTCAGCCTGTGCTGAGATGGTGACCTGTTTCGGCTTGGAAGTGCTGGGCATTTAATTTTATTGTTATCTATTTTTTATTTTATGTTATTTTTCTTACTTTTCTTAATTTGCAAGTTTGTTATTTAATGTATTTGAGTCTCCAGTCCCAGCTGCCTGAAATAAAAAATGTTTTACTTCTTTCTTCTTTCTGCGAATCACATCCACCATGTAATAGGAGGCGAGTCTATTGCCATAAAGTGAATACATTTCCTGAATCCGAGCTTATTCTTAAAATTTAAGGACAGAAAAACCTTATACCAATTTTGTCCACACGGAGGTAGACCCTGAACTTCTTGTGCTTATCAGTCGTATTGACGTAAAGGTAGTTGAGAATAATTTAAAAAAGGCATATGCAATATATATTATGCATAGAACTTGGGATAATTGGAAAGTCATGTGAAGCATCTCCGTAGAGATCGTACAAGTACAGCCTTCTTTTATTCACAAGGGACTTCAGGAAACATGCATCACACCAACATCTGAAACAGGAAAGTTTTGATTATTTGTTTACATAAATTGTCTCACTTTGTTTGTAGCTGACGCAAAAACAAGTCTTGTTTGTCGCGTCTTCTATGAATAAAAATACTGATTCAATTGTAAGAAGTTGTACTAAACAAATACAAAGTTAGATTTTGGAATAATTTATTTATGTAATGTCCTTTTATATAATATAACCTATACCTAAGCATAGTATTTTATTTAAGAAACAATAAGATTTTTTAAAGAATGTAAAAATAACAGGAATTGGATAAATTTTATTGTACCTATGGGTGCTTTTTTATATAGTCAAAGTCAAATCTTTTTATTTCAATTAGATCACATACATGATTCTTATGAACGTCATACCAAGCCAAAAAAAGGTGTCAGCTTTATCTGATACAATTATCAAGAAATTACCAACACTATCATGAAACTATGTTTTGAAAAGAAGAAGTTTCAAGCTCAACCTTTTAGGAGACCTAAAGGAGGTAGATTGGCAATCTAACTTCACACGTTCCCGTGAACCATTAATGAAGAACTTTGTCAGTATGATTACACTTGAAATATTATTTAATCAACTCCGTGTGTAAGCTCACTAGAATTGGTTACTGGTTTTATAGCACCTATATTGTAACCGCTTAGAGCCAACGAGGTACTTTACGTAAATTGTAATATTCGGGGCGGTTTTCAGTAGAATACTCACATAGGAATCGTTTACCTGCATATAATATGACAATAATGTCTCACTATCTAATGATTATTGTACAATACTATTATTATTATTATAAAGCATCAACCACAGAGCAAGCTAAGCTAAAGTAAAGCTACAAAATACGTTTTCAGGTTTGTAAAAAAATATAAAAAAATACTATAATTAATAAATAAATAAAAAATATAATTATTAAAAAACAACAAATTATTTTTATTGTTTAATCGGAACTATTTTTTAATGTTTTCATTATAAATTTTGTATTTAAATTTCGAGTAAACGAACCTAGAGGCCATCTCTGTTCTGTGGTCGAGATTGTGAGGCCATTACCAAACCCAGACCAAGTATTTACATATTTAGTATCACGATTACGATATATATTTCATTAAATTTAATACATTATTATTGGATTTCTACTTGTATTTAAACAATAAGTAGAAATGCGATGGTGGCTGAATGGATAAGGGACTGGCAGTACCAATGTGGATTCCACTTTGTGGAATTTATAATGTACTAGTCAAGTGACTTACCATTTGTTAACGGTGAAGAAAAACATCGTGGGGAAACCCACATACCCTAAAAGAAATTTTATGAGTATGTCTGATTTCTCTCTGAGTATGTTCTGATCTGATTATGGCCTAAACCCTTTCAGCTCTCTAGTTAGAGGATAGGAGACCCGATCCCAGCAGTGGGACTAATTGGGTTGCTTATGATGAAACAATGAGTAAGTTACTCCACTTAATATTATCAAAACAAACGTATATTTATAGCAATTAGTGTAAAACAAGCTTAATTTAGCGCGAGTCATTTCCTAACTGTGTGTAATTAAAACTAAGCGTGTTATATTATATTCCTCTGTCTCGTGCGAAAGAGAAAGACGGGGAGTGAAAGAGAAGTGTCTATTTTAACGAGGGCTAAATTATATTTACTTCGTGCAGAATACATGTGACAGAGTAAGTTGGGGCTTCAAGCACACAAGTTTGTATCCACGAGACGAGTATTTGAGTTTTACAAGACTGGGTAACTGGTTGTGGGAGGAGATAGCGAAGTTTCTCTGTTTAGAATGATTGTTCCTGTTTCCTTTGATAATGTTTCTGTATTTGTATTAAGTTTGTCTCCAACTCCTTACACGAGGTAGCATTGTTTACAAACCACACAATATCACATCTACAAGTTTACTTCATTCCACGTTGTGTATTTAACTTGTTAAAATTTAAATTTTATTAACATTATTATCTCAGCTAGGCCACCAGTTAATCAACTTAATTAAAATTCTTTTTAAATCCATACTATTCTATATACTATATATCTAAAACTGCCTCGGTAGCGCAGCGGAAAGTGTATACGACTGCTGTGCAAGAGGTCCCGGGTTCGATTCCCGGGTCGGGTGAAAATGGTATTGGGTTTTTCTATCATGAAATTCCAGTATTAAGATTTTCCCGAAGATTGGTAAACAAATGTTGCTGGCTCGCCCCCTATTTCATGAGACCAAACATAGCTGGCGAAATGTGGGTGTGAAACACCTCTGCCTACCCCTTCGGGGAAAAGGGCGTGATGCTATATGATCTTAAATCTATACTAAGATTATAAAGATGTGGAGTATGTTTGTTTGGTTGAACGCTAAGATCTCAGGAACTATTATTAGTCCGATTAGAAAAACTCTTAGTGTTGGATAGCCCATTTATCGAGAAAGGTTATAGACTAAATAACATCACGCTACGGCCAATAGGAGCTGAGCAGTATCCAAAATAAGAACGACGCTACTCTTCTAGTTATTATATTAATATTTTTAGTTGGCTTTACCGACTGCAAAAACAATGAAGTTTATTAAATTTGAAACTAAATTCTGTCATTTGAAAATATGCATATGAAATTTCGAATCACGTTTTCTCAGCCTTTTGTCGCTTCCGATGAAAGAGGAAAGTTAAATACTTAAGCCATAAACATTGATACAAATCAAAGAACGAGTACAAAGGTCAAACTTATCAGGGACCAAAAGACCATTAATCTTTCAGTTCCAATAAATCTATAATTGTAATACATTTAACATCCGCGACCCTTTCATTTGTGCTTTTAAATTAATGAATGATGATTCGATCGATGAAATGCTTTAATGGACTATCAATATGCATTATGTCTACCTGTTCAGTGTCCATGGCCATTAGGCCGGGATTACACTTGTGTAAGCCTGTAGACATTAGTTCCAAATCACATTAACGGCATTAGGTATCGAGTAACTGATATATGGTCTTAATCTGTTTGTGTGTGCTAGGATTTATATTGTCCAAATTATATTTTGTGTGGCAATAAAGGGTTTTCAGTTATTATTTTAGGGATTAATATGAGTAATGTTATTGTTATTAGTTATTTTCGAATGGTAATTTGAAATGTGGTATTTATTACTGTCTCATTTAGATGCTAATTTAAATTACAAAATGTATCGTAATCTGGATATGCAATAAATTTTATGGGATCTTTGCATCCACTTAGCAGTATTAGCTGAGTTTAATAATTATAATATGGGTGATGTATTGTACCTTCTATTTCTTTATATTTTACGAAATATCTGATCTGCCTTTCTATACTTTATGATATATCCGCAAATTTTGAGCGTATCTGTTTGTTTTCTTCATTCATTAATTATAAATTATTGGTAGACCGTAACGTTATTTGAAACAGAAACATTTTGATGTCGCTATTCATAGGTACTTCTTTCTTGTATAATGTAATAAATAAATGTAATATACATAAGACTTAATATTTTCATGTAAAGCAGCAAGACTTTTGTTTAGATTCTATTTTGTTTCTAGCATCTTGTCTTGCAAATAAATAGCACAGCATATTACCATCAAAACCATTCTATAACATCACAAAGGCAAAAGCTCGACTGAACCTTTATAAACAATTTATAGTAAAATTTAAGAAACTAGACAAAATGTTTGTTACTCAAAACACGTCGATTCTAGCAGCGTCGCTTCGGATTAACTAGAAAGACAAAGTTCCATACCCGCAAAGCGTTTAGTTGGGGAGTTCGGCTGACTTAGCACCCGATACCCAGCTAAGTTATCTAAGTTAGCTTCTGCTAACTTGTGGCTAAGTTCAATGTTAAGTTATTATGTTGACGCTGACGGCTGCCGATAGTGGAGTTCGGATATTCGCCATCTATTTTCTTGAACTCAATTTCAATTTAGAGTTTCAAAGTTGCCTCTGATTTAATGTTTATGTTACTGTGAAACGCTTGTCTACGAGAAATATTGGCGTGGGTATATTAAACAGCATAATTATTCAAGTGATTTTTAAGAAGATTGTTTTGGAGACATAGTAAATAAATTTGAACCAAAATAATATGCCTAAGAACAGAAAACAAGTAATTAAATTAAGGCTCTAAATTTCTTACACTGTAACTGAAATGTTTCTGTCGCTTTAACTTTGTTATTAACTGCTTAAGACACAAAATAAAGGGTCAAAGTTATTCCCTAATTAGTATTTAGTGCTTACGTCCTAATAGACCTTTGAATAATTGCATTAAACATGAACGGTATACGTAATTTTGTATTATGTGTGAAACTTGTTAAACTGTTATTCTCATGCAATTTGTGTAAAATCGTAATAGAATTTCGCAAATAACATGCAAAAGCCCATTCATTATACTCGTGTGGTCTACTGAAATTATTTAAAGAAATCTTTAAACATCAATGAAGTTGTACAAGTCTTTGTTCCAATCATGACTGGACCGCATGACTCAAGAGTGAGCAATAAAACACAATATTGTATTCAAAGGTATATTCAAATGAGAAGGAGCAATTTGCTGAAAGTCATAAAAGTTGTCTCGAAGACAGAAAAGGCGCCGCTCTGTTCGGCATCCTCAAAGTGTCGCTGCACCTATTAAAAAGTTTAGGGCGTCTATTTTTGGTTCTGTCGCCGCGGCACCGCGCGAGAGTTATGTGACAACTTGTGGAAATAAGTTACATGAGAAGTTAGCGTGAAAAAATGGCGAGTTATAACCTTAGTAGTGCCTTGGGATTATATGAGCCACCACGAACTCGGTGAATAATGTAGTTAATGTTGAATTTATCAACTTACAAAGAATATAGAACTAAATTCTTTTTATAATAGCGACTTCTGCTTTCTGGGACCCTATTCGCAAATTGACATTCAACTTAGTCGAGTTTGATGCCGATTTCAAATGGTAAACAAATTGAAATCAAAACAGTTCTTATTAAAAAAAGAACTATCACCATATTTAAATTTTCAAACATTTTGACAGTCATATCGAAATCAAATAAGTCGAATAGGTAAGATATAAAAAGACGTAAAAAATACATACTTACATTATCGACATGAGAAGACAACGATATTGATTACAGTTTAAAAGCTTCGGAAATAGAGTAATAAAAACAATGTAACAAACATGTTACCAATCAAAAACAATCAATGGCACGGAGGGGAGAGCAGCGTTAATGGAGATGTCCGCGCTGTAAGTAGTTTTTAATATTTTTGGGATGTATCGCACAAAAATAGACTGAATATTGCCGAGGGTGGATTTTTTCGAAGATCCCTCTGTCATTTTAATGCATTTACTATTTTTGGCGACGATAATTATTATCTATTTTTATTTTATGACACATCAAAATAAATGTTTACAGATTGTCATTATTTTTTATTACTATTAATTATAAAGTTAAAAACTAAAACAACTCTGACCTAAACATAATCGTCTTGATAACAAAAGCCATGTTAACTTGATTGTCGTTTTTTGGAATCGATTTAAACTTACGTCAGTTTGTTCTGAATGAGTTTGTGTCTCATTGCTCTTCTAATATAATACTATCAAGTACGAGGTGTAATGAATCTTTTAACCCAAAAATGGAAGCTGGAAGTACTGATATGAAGATTCAAATCTGTGTTTATATCAATACTGGAAAAATAAGAATTATTGAAAATTAGTAGAGTATTTTATGAGTCATTCACATATTTCTTTAAAACTAAGACATTCTTATAAAACCACTTACCGTAAAATACTTGCACAGAAGTTCAAAATTATTTTTCCAATTCAGAATTCCTGAACGCGTCCGTAAAACTAACTAGGCACGCAGACAACGGCGGCGAAGTTGAGCTGTAAATTTCAATAGCATGCAAAAGCCACAAATTTAGCCGTAACCAGTTTAAACCGGTTAAAGTTGGCTAAGTTGTTACTGTGTTGTAGCCACAATAGGCTGACATGCTGCTCGCTACTTATTTGCATATTGATTTTGCACGTGAAATATGGGACAAAGGTGAATGCATTTCCTTAGTGCAGTGAAAGGTTGGGACTAGATAGTTGTCTCGGGCAATTATCGCCCGACTATCGTGGCGCCGCGCCATACAAATATTGTAGTTGTGATCTATTGTTTCTGCGGTTCTAATACATATTATATTTATACAGTCTACCCATAAGTATTACTTTCATTATCATCATCATTTCAACCCATTAAAGTCCAATTGCTGGGCACGGGTCTCCTAAAACAAATGTAGAGGCAATTTAGCATACCATGCTGGCCAGACGGGTTGGTATAGGATTTTTTTTGAATTTTGCTTTTCTTGCAGTGCTCTTGTCTGGATTACTCCCTTTAGTCGTCTTTTATGACACCCACAGGTTGAAATGGAGTATTGACATTAGATATTCTAGATATGTGACTACAGGGACATTTGGATAAAAATTGGTATCTATATTACATATAATATTTATTAAAAAAAATTGATATTACCGGGTGCCGCATCTAGTTAGCTTTTAAAAATGCTCGTATTGGTAATTAGTTACGCATACGTAATTAATGGAGGTGCTTTCTTTTCACCGAGTAGGTAAGAGCGCAATTAATACTAAAACTTGAACTATACATAGGAGTTTGCATAATTACTACAACTACGCATTCAATTTCCATGCTCAATGCCAATTAAATTTAATTCAAATCATAGATTAATGTGATATCGTCATTCAGAATTAAGTACTTGGCGAACACACACCTTTAAGTAATAAAATTATTATTAAATTTTGTTGCATTTTGAGTTATTTATTATATAACGGAGCGTTCTCACTGACAATAAATTTGACATGTTTATCATAATCGTAAACATGACATAGTTGCACAGCTAGTGTGCACCCATGTTTACGAGAAACTTTGACTAGTCATTTACTAAATCGGTGTACGGAATATGCATAAATATTACTTAGTCCTGTAATTTCCAACGTGACTTATGAATAAGTATTGTATGAAATAGGGTCTAGCCTTTTCATAAATGGTATGTTATAATTGTAGCATAGTTACTATTCACTGTTTAGTTGAGCAATTCATTCGTTGGTTTCTGGGCTGATTTATGTTTTAGAAGTATGGTAATGTGGAGATCATTTACGGTTTTGTTTTGTTAAAATTAATTGAAATATTTAATAAGTGTATGAAACTAACTGTCTAATTAATTAAATTAAAAGAAAAAGTTAGGATATGGTTCACGAATCATAATAATTATATTAGGTGCAAATGAGGCCGACGTCAATCAATAGTTGAGTTTATTTCAATTTATTTATTTTTTCTATTTGTAGGATTTATGGAAAATCTAAGATACCTACTTATAATATTATGCTTAAGTATATTAATTATACTTATACAATAATGTAATATGTTTACATATTTTTAGTTTCGCCTTAACAAAGTCGATTTTACTATTCGTTTTTAGGTAAACCTGCCTGTAGTTTGTCACCCCTCGGCTAAAAATATTCTTGAACAGCACCGGATCAAAGATTGTGGACAAAAATCCCACCCCAACTATTTCCCCGACACACAAAACAACAAACACACCGTCGAAAGGGTTAGTGTCACTCAATATTATTCACAACCCATTTGAGACCACTATAACTAGCCGATAGGGAGCGTACTGTATAACTTCTAATTAAAAACCAATACCTACATAAAAAAATTAAAAGGAATTTAATATTAACATTTGCTTTCAAAATGGAAAAGAATCGAAGAAAGGGTTAGCGTCACTCAATACAATTCACAACCCATTTGAGCCCACTGTAACTGGCCAATAGGGAGCGTACTGCATAATCTCTAATTAAAAACCAATACATTAAAAGAAAACAGAAATTTAATATTTACCTTTGCTTTCGAAATGAAAAATAATCGAATTTAATTTCCCAACAGCCTTTCGTTTCGTCAACTGAAAATAAAGCCGCGGGGTCACGATAATACAATTACGTTTTAATTTATATACAGCGTGTTGGTATCACGCGATGGTTTGCCGCTCGTTTACACGCACCTTTATCAAATGAACCGCGGCTTACTCGGGTTATACTAATTATTAAGATAAATATTGTTTTAACTACACCTTGTTTCGGTAAGTTTACAAGGCAATGAATAATATTTTTAGGTGCGTCACATTAAACGTCAGTTAACACATTACTATTGCGATTTATGGACTATGGCAATATTTCTATGATTGTTTTTTTGCTAGCTATTTGAGTTAGTGTTGTGTGCCATGCGATTGTATTTATTGTGTTTAAATTGTAGACGATTCAACGATTGTAGGTTTTGTTTATTGCATTTAGTAACGTGAAGTGAATTAATTTGGTAAATAACCATAAAAAAACAATATCGTTATATTGTACTCATATCATAATGTTAAATACAGGTGCCCAGGGAAACCGGACATCTATTTAAATTAAAACATAATAACGCTACGAGTTAAAAAAAAAAATCTTTCCATTCATTGATGGTGGCCGAATGAATAAGAGACCAGCATACAAATTATACAGTCCGAGTTCGATTCCAACTTGCAGTACCAATTTGAATATCACTTTGTGGAATTTATATTATTATGTAGGTACTAGTCAAGTGACTTACCATCCGCTGACGGGGAGTAATAACATCGTGAGCAAACCCACATACTCTAGAAGAAGTTCTAAGGGTATGTCTGATATGTATGTATATATGTCACAAAATCGCTCGTTGTGGCGGAAATTAGGTGAGGCCTATGTTCAACAGTGGACGTCATTGGGCTGATATGATGATGATGATGATGATGATGTCTGATTCACCAACCCTGTCAGCTCTCTAGATAGGGGAGAGACCTGACTCCCGCAGTGTGATATTAATTGCTGATGAAACCTATCCATTCAGAACGTTTGACTAGGTTACTATACTTTAAACTTATTAACGGTAATTTGCATCGTTTTAATGTAAATAAAAGATCTTCCATTTTAAGTTTTTTTTTTTTTTTTGTTAAATGACAATCAAAAATGTTATCGTATAAGCTGTTGTTTTCTTTATAGGAACACGCTATATAAGTAATCCCAAAACCAATTCAATTAGTGCCATCAAAAGGGCAAACATTGATACAGTGACATTGAAATAAACATTAATTTATTACATATCAAATTGTTCGGGGCAGAGATCGTTTACGCAACAACAGGACACTAAACATCCCTCGACCCATCGACCCCAGAATTGGATGCATGAGGGGAATAAAATTATCTGTGCCTTGCCATAAACGCAGTCCTGTGAAATGCAAGTCTGCTTCGGCGGTGGTTCAAGTAACAAGCTTTTGAACAGAATCCTTTAAAATACACGCGAGTATCTGTGAATCATTTTAACGACACTGCATAATAATTTATGGCATAAAAGAATTAAAAAAATGGAATATAGAAAAATAAAAAATCTACTTTAGTCAACTAGAGTAGGTATTCATTGGTTGTTTGCTGATTAATTGGATTAAAAAGTGTATAATTGTAACATGAAAGTAAAAATAAAAAAAACATTTATTTTTATTTTATATAACTAACACTTAACAACATCATAATAATAATAATAATAATATTCTACCACATTCACGCAGCGCCATCTAGTCCCAAAGTAAGCTATTATATTTGCTTGTGTTATGGGTACTAAACAACTGATATACTACTTAAATACATTTTTTTTTGTAAATACATACATGTTATAGATAAATTATACCCAGACACAGAACAAACCTTTATGCTCATCACACAAAGATTTGTCCTGGGTGGGGATCGAACCCACGACCTCCAGCTTAGCAGTCAGGGTCACTAACCACTAGACCAACAGGCCAGTCGAACAGTCGTCGAACAGTCGTCATAACTACTATGTGCCCAAAATTCGTAAATATATTAAGCTAGAAGCTTTAGCAAAGCTCTAAAATAAATTTGTGAACTATGTATTTTAATCTATGATGCATCTACCGATATTTTAACATTGCGTAACTTTGAAAAGAATTTCCGTTATATAAGACAATATTACACGTGTGCGCTGTTGAAAAGATAAACCTTTGACCCAAATTTGTTATCGGCTCCAAATATTGATATCAATTACCACAATGTAGTGATTTCCAAACCATATGTTCATGGTGATGTTCCACTATGTCACAATATATCGTGTATTTGATTAGGTAGCATCAACTTATAGATTTGATAAGAACTTTATTTCCTGCATGAAAAGTTTGATGAATTAAGTGGCAGTAAACAGAAATATATTATGTTTAAAATAGATTTATTTGCGCTCTATAATTTTTGATTAAAAAAAAATTAAATCCATTCTACATTCTTTTAATTATATCATAAATATTCCTATATCCTATCATGTACATCTTAATTATTTCCACAAATGATCTATTAAGATAATTTTTGGAAATGATGCTGATTTTCGGAATAAAATCAATATGGCGTTTTTCAAGAATGGTGATGCTTTCCGAAGGATCAGCTAACCATGTGTGATATCAACGGTACAAGCGTCTATTTCAAAAGTGAAAAACAAACCTCCTTGTTGTCCCCAGGAGATGCTTGATTGCCCTCATAGTAGCTCATGTTCTAGAAATAAAGTAATTTAAATGCTTGATTGACATAAAACATGCTTTATTGTTACTCTTGTTGTATAAAAAGAACCACCTAAAATCGTTCCTCGTGATTAAAATATCTTTTTTCCCTCTCAGCTCTTGCACCTTGTACCACGGCTACTTACAGCACCGTTAATGTTTTCTAAGCAATTAGTGCACCATCTCTGATTTAAGGTTATAGTCTGGGAGCACGCGTGTTCTGGTCACGTGGCATCTATCTCTTTATTTACTTCGACGTGCAATAACATACACAGCCAATTAGCACCTCCATACTGCGTTTGCGTTGGGAACTTTTGCAATATGCGTAATATGGGCAGGCTAATGCATCATTGCTAAATAAAGTGCTTCGTCTGTCTAATAGCTTATGTCAGAATGGACTACATGATGAAATCAGAGTATTTGTATTTTCCTTTCTGTTTTCTAAAAGTGTTAAAAATTTGCCAATCAGTTCACATAAGTGTTGTAGACAAAATCTTCTCGAATTAGTTTCTTGGCTATTAATATTAAATTACGCTTCAGGCAATTAAATACTGTTTTCATCACGTGGACCACCAACGGTTATACGATGGTTATTGACCACTATGGTACTCAGACGTGGCCGGACTATATGCTTCATTAGAAAGCTCACTGTCACTCAGCGAGCCGAGGAACAAGCTTTATTAAAATACATAAATTGTTAGTGAGTAATTGTGAACTGATAACATCCGTTCTAAAAAAAATAGTCATAATCAGCAACTCATTAATGTCTCACTGCTGGGCTCAGGTCTCCTGCGTAGTATTGAGATTTTCTATCATGAAATTCTCAGTATCAACCCGAAGATTAGAAAAGTGCTCGGTTAATGACAATAGACTCGCCCCCTACTACAAGGGACCTATAAAAACCTAAAGTTGACGTAATGTGGGTTGTTCGTGACAACGACAACCAAGAACGCTAGGATCTCCGGAACTATTGGTCCAATTGATGAAAAATTATTTTAGTGATAACCCATGTAACGAGAAAGGGTTATAGAAAGGTTATAGGCTATATAACATCACGCTACGCCCATAAGAGGTGAGCAGTGGCCAAATAAAGAACGACCGGAGCGAAGTTCCGCGCGACTTACAACTGGTCGTAGGCAAATTTGCTGACACTACTTTTCGGATAACCTGTTACCTGTTACATTCTTATCTTGTGACTTTCATAGGTGTTACCTTGTAACCTAGATGAATAAACGAGATTTCATTTCATTTCACTTCTAATCTAGTGTTACTAATAATATCATATCAGAGGGCATAGTGCGTGTTTTTGATAGAACGCATTTAGCCATTCGCAAAATCCCGCACAAGGCGCTCAGCCCCTTGATTCTGAGCTGTCGGAATATTTTCAACCGGAAATGTCAGTTTAATTAGAGTTTATTTATTTATTAATTAATAGGACAACTTA